>OX155647.1:6050000-11050000 GCA_944567765.1 Carterocephalus palaemon
TTTCTTCAGCCCAACATTTTAAAACAAGCAATATAAATATTTCGAAGATACAAAATACTAGTTTAGGGCTGGCCATAATATTTTTATAATAATGTCTGCTTTCTTCAAGAAGAAAACCAGATCTATGTTAGCTTAGTGGCTGAGAGCTGCTTTTATACTTCGAAATAATTGTACGATAATAATTATAACTCATATTTTCAGGATGAAACTAACAACATTCAAGACGGCAGGAGGGCGCTCCTTTAAGTAAAATATCGTGTTGGAGTATTTATGTTATTCTTATACGTCGTACTTAAATCATATTATCAAGCTATACAAAAGCTGGCAAGAACACATTTCGGATACACTGTGATAAAAGTCTCTATCGAGTCAAAGAAAATCACTGCTCAATACTATATAATCCATATTAATATTATAAATGCGAAAGTAACTCTGTCTGTCTATCTGTCTGTCTGTGTCGCTTTCACGCCAAAACTACTGAACCGATTTGAATGAAATTTGGTACACAGATAGTCTAGAGCCTGAGAAAGGACATAGGCTACTTTTTATTTGGAAAAAAGTGTTGTAAGGGGTTGAAAAGGGGGTTGAAAGGATTTGTAAGGGTGTAAAATAAACATATATTATTATGTCTAATTCCACGCGAGCGAAGCTGCGGGCATCCACTAGTACAATATATAAATGGATCGTTGTTCGTTAGTCTTGCTGAAACTCGAAAACTACCGAACCGACCGTTAATTTTAGATCAGGGAAAGTTTAAAAACAAAAGTTTTAGGTGAATTCTAAAGAAAAGCTAAAAAATAATATAATTTTTAGTGGTAATTTTGTATGGCAATTCTTCTGTAGTTCGTTATGGTAAAACGCTATAGCATGAAAGGTCGTTAAATTTGATCATCCGGATAAGGGTCGCAAGAATTACTTTTCTAAGTACCTACTTATTTAACATTTAATTAAATTGTTATTTATTTTGTTTAACAGTAAAATGTAATGTAAAAATAATTTAAACAATGTTTATCATTGTTTAAGTTAATACCAATTGCTTAAAAATTTAAATCTATACTAATATTAAATATTATAAAGAGGAAAGATGTGTTTGTAATGTTAAAACACAAAAACTACTGGACCAATTTAAAAATTTTTTTCACTATTAGAAAGCTGCGTCTTCAAGTTCTAACATAGGCTATACAATAGTATTATTTTGTGTATTTATAGTAATCTAATATATAAAATTTCCGTGTCACAATGTTTGTTGCAGTACTCCTCCGAAACGGCTTTACCGATTTTTACCAAATTTTATATGCGTATTCAGTAGGTCTGAGAATCGACTAACATCTATTTTTCATCCCCTTAAAAAACAACGTTTGCCAGGTCAGCTAGTATGAATATAGAAATACCGTGAAGAAATACCTACGTCAAAGATATATTTTGGTTGAAATACCTTTAAAACCCAAAATTTATAGCTCAGTTATTTTCAGTTTATGTCAATTTTAGCAACAACTTATTTTTTACTTTTTAGGACATTTTTATTTTTTTAATAAAAGCTTTTTATAAAAAAATATATTTTACCGTATAGTAATATTATTTTCTACTTTTTAGTCTTTTAAAATCTTAGAAGAAATATGTTATTTAACATTGGGTGTTTGGCACTTGGGACGTTTGTCCCACGAGTACCTATCGGACAAAGAGTGGTCCACCTCCCCAGAGGTCCGTGTAGAGAGGTAAGGGTAATTACAACGGGAGGGTCCCCGGTCTCCTGAGATTGTACGTTTGACATCTTCTCCACACCATTTAGCCCTTGGCACGTAATCACCTTAACATTGAGTGTTTAGCAAATCGCCATTTTGCAACGTCCGCCATATTGAATTTAGAATGACGTTACTTTATTTACTTATTGTGTTCTGCTTATCGAGCTCTTTCATTTGATACCCATATCATAGGGGTTGCTGTTAAAATTATAAATCGCCATTTTGTAACGTCCACCATATTGTATTAAAAATGGCGGAAATTATTGAATCATGCATTGTCATCGGAACCAAACATGTCTGCCAAATTTCAGCTCGATAGCTTTAGTGGAAGTGGGTGAAATATTGGTTGCAAGATTCCAGGACATACATACATACATTAATAATGGATACGGGTGAAGTTAAATAAAAGCTTTTAATAAAAGCTTTTAAAAAAAACTACTACTTTCTCCATTAGAAAGCTGCATCTTCACTGAGTGACATAGGCTATATAATATTACTAGGTGTAAACAAAACTATTGTTATGTCATCTATTCATCAATAAAATAATGAAACAAACATTATTGTGTGCTCCAGTTGGGAATCACCACAAACTAATAAGGGATACTACGGAATCACTGAGCAAGTAATCACTACGTTTTAAGAGACGGGACTCCGTAGTAAAAAAATAAAACAATATCAAAAACGAAACACATGGACTGGCTCAATGCCAACCTAACCAAATTATAAAACTTCACCCAATGTTGCCAACGTGAACCAAAAAATAGGGATGCTAATGTTGTCGATAAAATAAGATCGATAACATTAGTAAATACTTCAAAAGGAGATGTTCAAAAGTGGTACTATATTCTGTACAGCTGTAATTTATGTTTCATTTGAAAGCATATTTTGTAATCTACTTGAAATTTTAAGATTTATATTTTTTTGTCCCTCCATATTTTGGAAAATCGATGAAGTATGTTCGGGATAATTAGAACGTCGATGGAAAGCAATGTTTGTTTTCTAACAGGTACATACGTCCTTTTCACGAATTATGAACTTAACTGAGGTCCATCTTTATTATTATTATGTTTTTAATACGTAATTATTATATAATTATAATGTTCTAAATAATAATATGAATTGTAAACCAAAATCATGAAGAAACGAAACGACATAGATCCTAGTTTGATATTAGTAACTGTCAATGACAACTGTCAATCAATCAAAGTCGATTGTCAATATTGATGGGTTTATTTATTGGTTTGGTTTCTGCGAAGTGCATTTATTGCTAAACATTAAGATAGTAATTCAATTTTTTTATTACAACACACTAATAAGTAATTGAACATGCGAATCAGTGCAAAATATTGGTGGACTACATTATTAAAACCAGTAATTACGACCAGGATGACCAGGATCTGCTTCAGTTTCCTCGAGAATCGCAGGCCCGAACCGCCGATTGCTCGTAACTCGCTCTAGCCTGGATATCACACAACCTGTATTCTCTTTCTGCATAATTCGGAATGAAGACTATAATGATGACTAATATGTAATAATGTCTTAGGATTTTAAGCTCATCATAACCTAGGCACAATAGTATTTTATTATCAAACCCATTGTATATTATGAAAGCCATTTAAACAAACAGCCAAGAAAATAGATTTTGTAGGCATCACGTTTTAATAATAGAAAGCTGATATCATACATAAATAAAATGTGTGCAATTACATGGAGAATAGGCAATAATAAAAGACTTTATGAAAAGTTACATTTTATTCAACTTCGTTTTCCACATCTTCTCTCACACAAATGCCATCTAAAAATCTTGCTGGTGGTAGAATATTATTTTGATGCCGAGCCCATCCTAAATACCATATAATGGTCATTATATGTGCACAGCTCCCTACTGTACGCATTCCTACTATACAATTACAGTAATATTGAGTAATTCGTTGACTCCAATCATTGATGTCAGCATCTAAATCCAACAATATATATGTATAATACACTTTGCTACCTTGATGACGTGACTTTATTCTTCCCCTTAACAACAATGTATTTTCTGAATGTCTATGTAGATTGGAGTCAACTTCTATTTTGAATGTTCCATTTTCTCGGATGTGTTCCCCATAATAAGATCGGGCTTGTTTTATTTGATATATGCCTAGTGCAAATAAAATAATATCGCTCATTTCCATCATAGGGAACACATCCAGTTGAGGGAGCTGGCCATCTATCGATACAAAACTGGCCCGTTGTCTATTAACATTTTGTTCTATAACATAAGTGGCCAATGTGTTACGAACATTAAATCTTTCCAGTGCTCTGTTTAAAATGGCCTGGGCATCAAGGCGGTCGGTTATAACGGGATGGAAACAGTTAAGTATAGCTGCAGCAACTCTAAAATCAGCCATTAAATGTTTTGATGCTAAATTAAAATAGTCTCCCCTGAATAACTTAAAATCCCGTTTAAACCTACCATTTACAACTTCTACCACCCAGCGACATAATGTTACCCATCTCGATTTGTTGGCCTTTATAGTAGACAACTGTTTTTCACCTGCTTCCATGCTCTCAGGTTTATGTACATGGAATCTTAAAGAATTTAAAAAACTGATTGAGTCACGGAAGCCACGATCCAAAATGAAAATATCATTTTGCCGGAAATAAGACCTTTCATTTGAATTTTCATCTTGAAATATATCTTTTATAATATCAGAATCGGACTTAGTCGCAGCATAAGGTCCATATGCATCAATTATGTGGCCATCACATGCTACTATCAAGAAAGGTTTTATTAAGTTTCTGAATTTATGCAAACTATAACTTTTTTTTTGAAACAAATAATTAGATGACTTCTGTAAGTAAATATAGGTACCATCGCAGATCACTATGGGATTATTAGCTTCAGTCCCAAATAGTCCTTGAGGTATTAAAAGATTACGAGCACTGTGTTGCTCCCTGGTTATATGGCCAATACCTAAATGTATGGGTACATAAAAATCAGTTAAACATGCCCTTGCCTTTTTTATATAATTAGAAACAGTGACCTTAGAAGTTAAAAACAGAGTGGCCATTCGTGCTAATGATTCTCCTGTTCTAAGTTTCACCAAATACATACCCAGAGCAGTTTTAGCTTTTTTACAAACAGTCCCCATAGGAATGCTATTAAACAGTATTAAAAACTTTGCAACAGTCAGACCTGTCCAATAATGACATAAGCCATCTGAAAGATTCTCTATATTTTCGAAATTGAGAACACAACCAGCTGGCATTGTATGTAATAAATTCAACATATTTTCTAAATGAATAGCGTTGAAAGTGGAAGAGAACTCATGTTCATTTAGAATGTCCCAGTTAAATAACATGGAATGCTCTTGACAAACTCTAGCACTTTGAGTAACATATATTTTTTGCTGAGATAGGATTGATCTTTTAATATAGTTTGGCACTCGTAGGCGCTCTGTATTCATACAGCCTGGCACAAAACAATGATTTGGTGTATCCAGAGTGCGAGTGAAATTGTGTAAGGTTATAGTTTCCCTTGCTCTCGCTGAACCTTGACTGTTAGGCAACTGATCAGTCCAAGAATTTGTTTCAGAGCTCGGGATAGTCACCGAGCTTGAAGGACGTGTTGAATCCAAAGTGGATTCATTGAGTTCGTGGGTATCAACTAGGACCTCTAATACAGCAGGTTCTGCAGTTGTACCATGTTCCAATGGCAGAGGCTGGGGTGCATTTCGATGAGCTCTCATCCAACAAGCATAACATACCCAAGCTTCATTTGGAATCTGAAAATTGCAATATTATAATTATAAATATAAACAGATGTAATTAGAAAAATATAAAATTATCATGATTAAAGCTATTTTAGTAATTTTTGTTTCCTACTCTATACAGTTTATGGCAATTCAATCATTTATTACCTGCCGTGGAAATATTTGATTTTCTGAATAGTTTCTTTCCACACAATTTTCGGGCAGTCTGTGCCGACGTCTCCCTGTACGGCTTGATAGAGAAATGCCACAAGATATGCATACACAGGCATGTCCTAGTTGTTTGTTTGATGTACAATGAGGATCTGCAATGCGGTTGTTGGCTTCTTGAATTACCAGATTCACACACTCTGGGCACAACTGATCATTATCAGAAATCTGAAACAATAAAACATGTGATCTATATTACATACTTAAAAGGCTTAATAATAATCTTAATACTTATAGATTGTTGTAACTTATAATGAGGAAACATAAAAACAAAAAAAAACTATACCTCACGGCCACACCATTCTTCAATTATTGCGACAAAGTCTTCACTGAAGTCCACAGCATGGTATTCATTCCTCTGGTGGTTAGGTCGTAGAATAATATGGCAATTAATACATACAGCCATTGTAATTGTAAGGTTGGTATCTAGAAATTGAAATATAACAAATCAGGACAAGAAGCAAGTGCAATGTATTTATTGTAACAAACTTATCACGATTAATTTATTATGAGCAAATCCTTACATGTACTACATTCATACATGAATTTACTTGATATGTATACCCAGAATACACCTATTTGTTTGTTAGTGAAGGAAGACTTGTTTGGCTGCATGAGAGCATATAGTAAATCAAAGCAATTATACTAATATGATGAAATATGCAAACAAATATTAATCTTCTAAAATAGATAGCTACATTAAAGGTACATGTCGTTGTTACATACCTTTTCTTTCCAAAAGATTTTGATAGAACAAATCGGGAGGTCCAGTAAGCAAGCGCCAGGTCGTCGTATAGAGAGATAAGGTCGGAGTCCGGTAGGCAAGCGCCAGGTTGTCGTATAGAGAGATAAGGTCGGAGTCCGGTAGGCAAGCAGAGGTTGTTATAAAAGGATTGATCACGGCGGTAGCGCGGCGACGGCGGCGTAAAAACACAGAGCACAACGAAATTACGAACAGCGCGGAACGGAGTCGGAAAGTCGTTTATATTATTTTTAAATGAAATCAAAACCAAAACAAAATGTCAACGATAATTCATCACTCAATGTCACTACTATTTACAGTCAGTAGTGTCAGTGTCAGGTTAGAGTTGCCAGAAGTTTAAGGTGCCCAGTGTGGCAAGCTTTTTATCTATCTACTGAAATTCAAACACAAATAAAAAAACAAGGGTGGAACTTTTTTTTATTTTCATAACTTTGTCACAATCGGAATAATTTTCGCTTTCTCCACATCCAAGTTTTGTTTATGTACAAATTTAGTACCAGCCCCCATACATTTCGTGAACATCTCCTTTCTCAAATAAAAAATCAAGTTAAAAAATTGTTTTTTATTAATTTTATTTTATTACAATATAGTATATAACTAAGAAATTATATTTAATTCATTTTCCGCCGCCGCTGAAGGATCTGGACTCCAGGTGTGTTGATTCTGGAGGTTCTGCAACAAATGTGGAATGGGTTGTCTTATTCACTAATATTTTAACGGGGTAAAACACTATTTTTTGTAGGCAGATTAACGGTTACCTACTATATCGCGACGTTTCGACTTGGTTGCACAAGTATATAGGAGAGGGTCAAAGAACACAATCATCATCATCATCACAACCATTAATGCAAAAACCTTTTTTTTCCTATTTGTCACAGCTCAGTCGCTGAACTGATTTTAATGAAATTAGATAAGGAGGAAGTTTAAAGAGGGAATTTACTTAGAGATGGAGGGTAAATAAACTTTTCTTATAAATAGCACTGATACAAAAATGGATTAATCGATAGTCGATAAAAAACTGCACTGCACTAGTGTTTGCGTAAAACATATTCCCACATTTTTATTTAGAAATATTATGTCCTGAAATTCAATAAGTGATAAGATACATTGATTTAGAGTATAGTTAAATTCGTCAAATATACTTACTGATCTTCATCCAGTGGAAATTGAGCCATAAATGTTCGTTTATTGTCCTCCTCCCGACTTGTCCTTAGTCCACATATCTCGCACTTTACAAGTGGCGTATTTAAAATATTTATCAAATATAAATCACTGCACAGGTATAAAGATTATTACACACGATAACGACGCAAATTACTATTAAACAGCTTTAATTTTAATTATAAAACAGAGAACTCGACAGAACAGTAAACTGACATTGATTGACGGATTCTGTCGCCATTAAAAGATCCATGCGTTCATACTACCTTTTTTTTAATCTAAGTTTCGCCAGACTGTTGGGAATCAAACCCAAGACTATTCGCTAGGCAGGTAGGTTCATTACTTCTATCTTTATTAATGTAGTCCGTGCTTCTATATGTCGTCAATTTATTTTAAAGTATCAAATATTTTATTACATCCCTGCCACAATGTAATAACAGACAGTAAAACAAAGAATACGATATGAAGTTTATAGATATAACAACGCATTACGAAAGCACCGTTTGAGTTTTTTATCACAAGTTCGTCGTCTGTAGCAAAAATGGAATGAACGCGAAAAATAACGAAAAGATTTTAGGGCGATGATTTTTAATGATTTTAAAACTTTGAATAATCAGATAAGTTTGCACTGTTTGTCTTCAAAATCATTTGGGAGGTCACCTCGTTTTCCAGAGACCGATTCGCAGAATTTGATCGTGGCCCTCCATGATGAAACTCGTGAAGGACAGCCCTCATCTGCGATCACTGAGAAAAATGTGGCTACTGTCAGGCAACTAATTGAAGAAAATCGGTGTATCACCAATGAGATTCGAGGATATTTGAAAATTGGTATGAGCCAAATTAAAAAAATCTTACACCAACATGTAAAAGTTATACAACTTTGTTGGCGCTGGATTCCTCGTGATCTCACCTCAGAACAAAATCGGACTCTAGTTGATTGGTGTAAAATGATGTGGTGTAAATTGAGCTAGGCGAGAAACGTAGGTAGGCAAAAAATTATTGTGTTTTATTTTCTCCCGGATCCTATTGCAGCATGACAATGTTTCAACGCACACCGCAAACAAGATCTAGTCATTTTTAGCTTGATTAAAGGTAGAGCTAGAGACCCATCTTTATTTTCCCAAAAATACAAGATTGAGAGGTTTTATTTACGGGGCCAGAAGAGGCCGTGAAAGTTTTCAACCAGCACTTGTAATAAATAATTTAGTAGGTTATTTAGAAAATCAAGGCACTTTAATTTTTTTTTTAACGAAAACCTCATGTTTTTGTTCTTACTTTGTTTATTTGTTTGTAAAAGGTGAATTATCTTCAAATTGGTCTCATTTGAAAGCTGGAAAGTCTAAGCTATGCAGATAAAAAAAACAATAACCATTTTAGATTTACTGTACTACAGTCCACATCCACAATCATAACAGTCCAGCACGAAGTTTCAGAGCCTCTTTTTTCCCTCGTGTTTACTATCTTATTTTACTGATATACGCAAATCCATGGCCTCCACCCTCTTGTTGTTGTTTGCTCATGTTCACTGCCTGACTTCAAATTAATCTGTGGATTATATCACAGAGTACATTTTACATACTGAAAGATTATGAATCTTTGCTTCAAAATAACTAGCCTAATAATATAATAATCTGTGCTTCAAAGTGACATGACATGACAGACAGAATGAAATGACAGAAATTGATTCAATTCAATTGAAATCAGCGTTGCCAGAATGTAACTTTTGTTACATTTTACGTTACTTTTGACCCTCTCATGTAACTTCCATGTAACACGACTCAAAATGTAACTTTTACGTTACTTTTAGGACTTATTAAAATATTTAAATATTTACCTATATTTTAGCTTTTGAAATACTTTTCTAAATTTGTTGGTGTATATCTTTCACATTATTAATTATATGTTTTTCTTTTTTAGGACAATCAGTCAATTATTTGATCAAAAAATATCACGATTCTTTCGAAGCTTTATTAATAGGACAGAAAACATTTTAAGTTTTTTGTAATAAAGTATCTTAATATAGTATTAGTGTTGTTTTCCACATAAAATGGAAATGTAACTTTTGTCGTGAAAATGTAACTTTTTGAGGTGTCTCATGTTACATTTGACTATCTGCCACTGGCAACACTGATTGAAATATTTTTAATCCATTCCATTTAATTTCATCTTGATCGCTGTTTATAACTTTATTCACCATGGAATTTAACGAAGACTTTATGGTCTTTTTAATATTATTGTTCTCTTGGTTAGAATATGCTTGGGATTCCTACCTATCGTTGCGGCAGGTAACTTAATTTGGATTTTTAAATTCCGTTCAAATTTAACCATAAAAATCAAGTGCTGTTTGCATGTTTAATAATGCATTTATATGTTCTATTACAGTTAAAAGTATACAAAACTAACAACAACATTCCTGAAGATGTTAAAGAAATGTTCAATGAAGAATCTTTCAATAAGGCGCGCACTTATGGAATTGATAAGTCAATGTTTGTAATGTGCAAGGAATTTGTTGGCATTATCATATCATCAATGCTCTTATACAACCGCTGGATCTATAAAGCTTGGATAGGTTGTGAACAAGCTGCTGCATTTTTTAATATTACACGGGATCAAGAAATTATGGTTACATGTTTTTTTGTAAGCTTCGCTGCATTGTTTAGCTATGTTATTTATCTGCCCTTTACAATATATAAGACTTTTGTTCTTGAAGAGAAGCATGGATTTAACAAGCAAACTATAAAATTCTTTATAAAGGACCAGTTAAAGTCTATGGCACTTAATTTAGTCATAACCTTACCAATTGCATCTATAGCTGTGTACATAATACAGCTTGGAGGAGCTATGTTTACTCTTTGGTTGTGGTTATTTACCACTTTAACAACATTAATGTTTTTGACAATTTACCCTTCAGTCATTGCACCACTGTTTGATAAATTTGTTCCACTCCCACAAGGCTCTCTTAGAACTGGCATTGAAAATCTGGCATCCAAATTACATTTTCCCTTATCACAAATTTATATTGTAGAAGGTTCAAAGCGATCAGCTCATAGCAATGCATATTTCACTGGCCTCTTTGGTGTCAAGAGAATAGTTATCTTTGATACTTTGTTAGAAAAATATGATGATGAGAAAAAACTAACAACTGGATGTTCAGAAGCAGAGATATTGGGTGTGCTGGCCCATGAACTGGGACACTGGAAATGCAATCACATCAATAAATCTATTGTCCTTACTGAACTAAACTTATTCCTTATAATTAGTGCATTTGGTTTGCTCTTTAAATATAGCTTGCTATATACATCTCTAGGATTTCCTGAAGGAGAGCAACCTATTATTATAGGATTAGTAGTTGTATTGCAAATGGTACTTGCACCATACAATTATCTATTAGGATACTTCTCCACCGCACTGTCTCGAAAATTTGAGTTTGAAGCAGACAATTTTGCAGTGTCTTTAAATTATAACAAAGAATTACAATCTTCCCTTATAAAGTTAAGTAAGGACAACTTAGATTTTCCAATTTATGATAAACTTTATTCTGCTTGGAATCATTCCCACCCCACTCTATTACATAGAATTGAAAATATTAGAATCAAGGCACAAGAACTGCAGAAGAAAGATTAACATATTTATTGATTAAGTCATTGTCATTACAATGCATTTTGTTAGTACAACTGCATTTATTTTACTTGAAATATAGGTAGGTACTTAATATATTCTGAATGAAATCTTCTAAATTACGATCCATTATTATTGCAGTGTTCATATGGTTTTATCACTGGTGTGCATGTATGTGAATGGATGCATGAATACAAGAAAGAAAATTAAATGTATCTCATGATGATTCATGCTAGCATCCCAGAGAGTTCATGTATGTTTATTTAAGGATAACTTGGTGATTTTATCTTTTAGGTACAAATGCATACAGGTTGATTCAAATAATTGTAACATATAGATAGATAAAAGTATTTGATAGAGATTGTACAATTGTGTTGTTAAAGGGTGAGGTCAAATGAGATTACTTTTTTGAGTGGAAAAATATGGTTTCATACTAATGCCATACAGATAACTAAAATCAAAATGCAAATTAAATTGTCAATTACAGTAGTATGTACAAAATTATTCTTTGTTTGGTCTCATCCTTGGTTTCACTTGTAAGTTCTTGCTCTCGCAAAACAGGCAATCATCATACAGCAGGATACAAGTGTGTTTATTTATTATTAAATATACCTAAGAAACACTATATCCATATTTTTCTAAACTTATTTAGAATTCATGTGAGGGATTATTTTTTAGCCAAATTAAATTAATTAATAACTATGAATGAACGAAAGTCTACCAGGGCTGCATTGTTATAAGATTAAAATTGTATCCAAAGAATTTTGTATTCTGCTAGTGATAAGGTTATGTTATTGTGTGGTTGCTCTTTATTTGTAGTTTCACAAATTGAAACAAATAACCATTTCTTTCTGATCACAGATTTTTGTTGTTGGTATTTACAACAATGTTAATTAAACCTATGTTGTATTCTTGTATATGTAGGTATACTTATATGTTCATGTATTTTTATTATTATCATTAAAGAATGCTGAAACTTTTTACGTAAATTAATTTTGTCCCCTCTTTTGTATAAGTAGTTTACTATTTGCCCATATCCAAATGGCTAGCGTCGATTCAATGTGATTGTCAGAGTTAAGCAACGACGGGTGCAGTAGGTTTGTGGATGAGTTACCGTAAGTGAAAAAATTACATACATATAAGTAAAGAAAGAACATTATATCAGTATCCCTTATTAGTTTGTGCATTATATTAAATATAACAAGACTGCGCGATGACTGATCAATAGTACCTACTCTATGAAAGCTAATACACATACTATCTATGCCAAGTCGCAGAAACTGGAAGTCCGCACGAAACTCAATCTTATTTCCTCCTTTCTTGCGGCGCTAAGGTTGTCCAAGGGCCTAAAAGTTTCGGTGTGGTTATTATCTCTACAATACTGGACTACTCTACATGCATAATTGTATACTCTATATACTTCTACTTAGTCTACCGAAGCGATATACTCTATGATCTCTACAGTTTGATCAGTGACGACGTAAAGGTCTTCAAGACCATACAAGAAAAATTCCATTCGAAAAATACCATAGATTTATTACTCTATATCTAGTATTATATCTATTAAAAATAGTTTGTGATCTGTGTAATCATCATATCGTTCTTTCTTACGTATTTACGTAGTATCTCTACCTAGTCTGTGCTTTGCCACAGACTACAGAGTACATTTTATGTGCTCTGCTTTCTTTATAGTCGATGGTCGATGAAATGAAAAGCTAATCAAAATATTAAAATAGTTATGTTTTTGGTTATGTTAAATAAACAGATGTAAGAGATGGAAATGGTTTTATATAATTGAAATTTACAGTTTTTATCAAAATTAACTTTGTGCTGTATGTTTTTATATGGAAAATAGAAACTATGCCTCTGGCCAACACCTCGGATCCTTGGCGAATGCAGAATGTTGGAGATATCTCGGTACTTTCCTGCAGTTGTTTGCACATCATTAGTTTTACGATGTTTTCCTCCTTGCTGATTCATATGTATAAGTATAGTGTATAGTGTATATGTGTATAAGTATAGTATAGTGGAATATTCTAAAATTTTGGCGTCAGTAACAGAAGCATCTATAAAATATTTTTATATTTTATATGTGTACTTAAATTAAAACGCCCATTAATTTATTAGTTTTATTAATGAAATATTTATGTATATAAATTATAATAAATGTCCCAGATTGGCTTTAGGTGCTGAAGAAGCAAAACGATGAAGTGAAAGTTATAAAGACAACAGTTTGAAGTGATTAAATATTTATGTATATAAATTATAATAAATGTCCCAGATTGGCTTTAGGTGCTGAAGAAGCAAAACGATGAAGTGAAAGTTATAAAGACAACAGTTTGAAGTGATTTAGTTTGTTTTTTATTTTAATTCAAAATAACTTTGAGTATTTCAATTTTTTATCATCACTTTCCTTTGATTGATTAATATATTTTCTTTCAGCGTGGTGTATCTACTCAACCATCTAGTAGTCTCCCAATGGTTGTGGAGAATCCAGCTGAATCTAGACAGGCATCATCAGGAGAGAGCCTAGACTCCTCAGTCGACCTTAACTATGAGAGAGAAGTGGAACTCCAAGATGTTGTTAAAGAAGGCCACGAAAAGGCAGATCCATCACAATTTGAATTGCTCAAAGTACTTGGTGAAGGATCCTTTGGGAAAGTGTTTCTAGTAAGAAAAGTTGTTGGTCCAGATGCTGGTACTCTATATGCCATGAAGGTAAAATAGGATGATACCACATATTAAACAACATATTAAAATAGCAGTTTATCAGTTTGTTAACATTTAGTGTTTGAATTAGTGCCTGGAAGTGCTTCCAAGGGAAATAAAGTGCTAAACTGTACATTATTATCCCATGAGATGGAAGTTTACACTTTGTTGTTGAAAAAGATCAAAATTTACAGAGGTTGTCAGTCTTGTGTAACACAAGATTAGGTTAGGTTTAATTTGTATGGGCCTCAGGGACTAGGGTCCCCCCTCATCCCTCCCTCCCCCAAAACCCTTAAAATCAATAAAGGCACTGTGTTACTAGTCAACAATAATTGTAGAATTTATGTTATTCCCTAGGTACTTAAGAAAGCCACCCTGAAAGTGAGGGATAGAGAACGCACAAAAATGGAAAGAAACATATTAGTAGAAATGGGTCATCCTTTTATTGTCAAGCTACATTATGCCTTCCAAACTGCTGGCAAACTATATTTAATATTGGACTTCCTACGTGGTGGGGACTTGTTCTCTCGTCTGAGTAAAGAGGTAATGTGATAGTTATTTAATATTTTGCATCATTATGTTGCTTTACTTTAGTAGCTGCTTGAATTAACTGCAGTATCACCTCAATAATTATAGGTACAAACTGGAACTGATGCTTCAATACCTGGTAAAAAATTTAAAAAATCGATGATATAACTTATTGCAGCTTGGACTGTTAAAAATTATCTATTAATAATTACTAACGTTACCTATTATAATATCTGGTTCCACTTTTCTAGAGGCAAATTTTGATTTGGCAGCCCATATTATGTTGTGCTGCATGTTCATTTTCTATTTTATCTTGTTAATAAAAGGTTAATTTTATTGCAAAACTATTAAAATTTTGATAAAACATAAACCATATAATAGTATAAAATCGGAGATTTTTTTAAAATTTTTTGTTTGTTTTAAATACACTAATCTCTGGAAGAATCTGGTTACGTCCTGCAACTAGATGGTCGGATTCAGAAAGTACAGGATTGGGGGGAGTGGAGTCTAAAAGACTGCTGGATGGATGGATGAATCTCTGGAAGTACCAATCCAATTTAAAAAAATATTTTTGTTCTAGATAACCACATTCATGAGGTATAGTATAGGCTATCTAGAATTAGGCTTAACTTCTCAGCTTGCCCTAAATATTGATATTTGTTAAGCTAGTCACATGGGCAAGCGCTCCTAAACATCCTTCCTTAAACCGCGTGCGCCGTTTAACTGCTTTGTCATAGGTTATTACAATGTATTAAAAAAATATAGATCTTTACTCAATCTGAATTAAAGTTCACGATAGCATATACCTAACTCTTATACATAAATCACAATAAGGTATTTATTGAATAAAATAAAAAAGTGCGTGCCTACAAAGTACACATGTCAGAAGTGAAACTTCTTATGAAAATTAAATTCAAATATCAAATTCCCAACTACTGGAATACTACCTACGTATACATACACACCATGCATAGTTATAGAGCTGTATATTGTATAAAAGTTCCTTCCTTCCTTAATAGATGGCGTGCCGTCGTTAAAAGACTGATGACTCTATTTCAGTATATATACTTAATGTACTCTGTGGCTCTAACATTTAACTACTAAACGAATTCACAAACCAATAGCGTGTATTTTTTCTCGATCGCCCTTACTCTCTCTCAATCTTTCACACTATAGCTCTCTCCCACCTCTCGCCCTATGTCACTGTGCGACGTTCGCTCTATCTCATTTTCTCTCTATCGCCCATCCTCTTCTTCGTCACGAACGTTGCATGCTGCGTGACGCATTTCCGTTTCATCCGTAAAAATTTTTACCCTCATGCGCCTAAAGAAGTTTCACTTCAAAAATTATCCTAATTCAAACAGTAATTTACAAGCGGTTTTATTATGCTTGTATCGATCCTTACGAGCGAATGATACTAGTACACCATCATGAAAACTTGTCCTTTAAAGCATGTCAATTGGATCTATTGTTTACTCGATAGTGGAATGTTAAAAAACAGATACAGCTCCATAACGCAACAAAAACTTAAGGTCATTTTGAAGGTTTTGGTGGATGTTACTTGCTTCATGATCGTATTCTTTTAATACAACTAGTTAAATCATAACATTACATCAGGATTGTATTTCTCCGAAGGGACAGCCAGAGGCCAGCAGAGTAAACCCACTTTTCATCAGTTAGGTTTAGGTCCCATCTAATAGTTGGTGAACATATTGTTATATATATCAGATATCCAGGCTGCTATCGGGTATTTCAGGTTTTTAAAAATTCGACAGCAAAAAGTAGAAATTGTTGATGTCCAACCTGGTGATTGAACCCAGGACCTTAGCTTACCAATCGTCCTTGCGACCACTAAATCACACGACCAACGAGGTAGTATTAATTTTAATAATTTGTTAGTCTTTTAAAGTATAGTGCTTTTGAAGCTAAACTATGCTGACTCTGTAATCGGTCCTAGGCTTCTGGTACGCTCACAGAATTTAATTCAGCGCGTTCAAAACCTCTGTGCCAGATACTGTTTTGAGATACCGCCACCTGCACACGTAACCCCACACCGTAATGCGATTATGCTAAAAATTAAAAATCTTAGTGTTACAATTTGCCACATTGTTATTAGGGGTGGTTGAAGATAAATGTCTATCTTACTTTTATGGAAAATTACGATGGTTAAAATCTTGTAATATGGAATTCACCACAAAGGATTCCTCGTAAAAACTTATTTATAACAGAGGTTGTTCGCACGCTTGTCGCTATAATTTTCAGTATTATATTGCTGGAACAGTATTCCACCACCTACCTATAAGGCGCCATAAATCAATACAACACTCTAAAATTAAATTCATAAAGTATCTCTTAACATACAAAAAAATTATATGCACACGCACAGACACGATCACACTTAACTTGAATCTGCTACTCTGGGTATCGACACATGTATATCCACTGGGTATACATTCCAGCCATTTGCCGAATTATTATAGAAATACACTTGGATTTTTTCCTTTTTTTCTTTCTTTGGTATTTAATGTTGTTTTAACTATAATTTTATGTGTTTCTTACTTAGGCCATCCCTATCCCATCCTGATTGTATTTTATATATTGGGGCACACTGAAAACCAGCAGCTGAGGTTCTATGCCAAAGCATAAGTTGAGTGCACTCTAATTTTTCACTGTTTGAAAATCTTGTATCTTTGTTATTATTTACGGTTTTTTTTACGAAACTCGTTATATTTAATTCACGCAAGCGAAGCTACAGGCGTCCATTAGTAATTTAATAAAGGAGGACATTGGATGATGATGGAGAGGATTTGGACACAAGATGCAAGTTTGCAATGGGACATTCTGAATCGGTGCTCACATTGCCTCATTGGTCTATTATAATCATTTAGATTTTGCAGTGTTTTTAATTTCCTTGTATTCATGAAACACTTTTATGGCTTGGTAACTCTATAGTGTTAAAAAAGCTGTGAAAGAACATATACATACATACATTTTTATAATAAACTAATATGTATTTACAGGTAATGTTCACAGAAGAGGATGTTAAGTTTTACCTAGCAGAGCTAGCTTTAGCCTTAGAACATGTGCATAAACTGGGGATAATATACAGGGATCTTAAACCAGAGAATATTTTACTAGATGCTGATGGCCATATTGCTCTTACCGATTTTGGTTTGTCCAAACTACCGCCATCAAGTGATAAAGCTTATAGCTTCTGTGGTACTGTGGAGTATATGGCACCTGAAGTTGTAAATAGAAAAGGCCATACTTTTGCAGCAGACTGGTGGTCTTTTGGTGTACTTATGGTAAGGTTTGCTATTTCTTTAATTTGTATTGTGTATTCTAAGGTATTAAGATAAATTACTATATAGAAGCTTACTTCTATAATTGTATTGTATACCTATGACACAATATGAAATTGTTTATGACTTTTTTCCAGTTTGAGATGCTCACTGGAAATCTTCCATTTCATGGCTCTACTAGACATGACACAATGACCCAAATATTAAAAGCAAAGCTAGGTATGCCTTCAAACTTAAGTGAAGAAGCACAGTCATTACTTAGAGCTTTATTCAAAAGAAATCCTTCAAATAGGTGTGTATTATCAGTTACTATGTTATAAATGTTTATCATAAGTTAATGTAGTGATTTTATGCATTCCTATTATTTTTAGATTGGGGGCGGGTCCTAATGGCATCGAAGATATAAAAGCTCACGAGTTCTTCGCCAGTATAGACTGGGATGCTCTGGAAAAAAAAGAGGTAAGTTCTTCATAGTAGTTAAAGTATAATTACGTGTCCTAGTTTACACACTTAATAATTAAATCGTTGTTGTATAAGTATGTAAAATAACATTAGTTTAATACGGTTTTAATATGCATGTGATCGCAAAAACAATGACAAGCAAGGGTTTGTAATTGGTATTGTGTATTAGTGAATGACAAAGGTCAATGCCATCTTTTTAATAGTCATATTCTGTTCATTTGAAATACATATTTAATTAGTCATGTATGAATCATTCATAGCAATTTTAAATAAAGAAACACATCTCTGCATATAAAGTTCAATGAGAGATTACACGTCATAAAAACGTACCTACGCATTAAAGTTACATAGAAAATAATCAGGCATCAAGCAATGCGCAGTAGGCTCTCGTTCTACGGGTTCATACTTTGTATAAGTTAGCGTTTTAATTAAACCTTTGTTAGCAGTGCATTTTCTCTTATTTTCGCGGCTGACATTTACATTCTCTACTACATCACATCAGACTCACAACTCACTTCTTAATGTGATCGTCAGATATGTACAGAACAAGTAAAATATGCATCGCTTTCAGCTTTGCTACAACATAAACTTCGCAAGGCTGGTTTTCAGTGCGTCCGTTTTTGTTGTTTTGTATTTGCACATCAATAATTGATAGGTGAACACACGATTGGCTATAATCCATCGCCCGAAAAATGGGAAGGCCATGAGTATACTCTATCCTGGTGTTCCATTTTAGATGGGTTAATGGCCATCTCAGATGGATTGACGACATTTATTTAACGTTATATCGCATCAGAGCAACATTGTTCAGCGTGTTATGAAGTGAGCTATGCTCAGTATATGGGATCGGATTTGAAAAGATAAAATCCGTAGACGAACAGACATATCGCTGATATATCGTAGCAATGGGCTGGTTAAGTCGCTCACAGGACACAAAACTTCTCACTTGGAAAACAACTAGGAAAATAAAGTATAGTTACTATACTCGTGTCAGGTGGACCGACTCCCTGAAGACGACGGCAGGAAACCGCTGGAATCAGATGTTACAGCGCCGGATGCATTGACGCTTAATTCCAGCTGTGAACTTCAGACTGATGGATGTTTAGATGAATTAAACAATGGTTACTGTGTTCTACAATTACGAAAGCACTAAATAAATTATATCAATCAAATTTTGCTCTTCGCGTCTATCCTTTCGGAGAAAACAGGCGTGATGTCTGTTATCTATTGCAGGTGGTCCCGCCATTCCGGCCGGCTGTGTCGAGGGCTGACGATGCATTTTATTTCGACTCGGAATTTACGTGCAGGACACCGAGAGATTCGCCGGGCGTTCCGGCTTCTGCCAATGCACATGAATTGTTTAGGTAACATTCTGTAAATTGTTCAATGTTGTAAATAGAACAATTATTATTTGATTCGCTAAATTACTGAATACATTTGTGAATAGCGTATTGGAATGCAAGAAAACTAATTATTCACGTTAATTAATTAAAGACTATAACAACTAATTAGGAGGAAGTAGGTATTCTTAAAATTTGGTTGGTATTTTTTGGTGCTTGCTCTGCTGGTGCTAACATGGCCCAAACTAGGGTTTCGAACTACCAATAGACGTCTCAAAGCTTAAATAATGTTTTTACCATTGAAAAACCCGGGACCAACGGCTTAACGTGTCCTCCAAAGCACGGTAGCATCCATGAAATTTTACCACTAGCTGTCACCATCCACAAACTGACTGCACCCTTAGCGATGTGATCGAACCAGTTAAGCAACTGTTTCGATCACATTGAATGCACGCGAGATATTACGCTTCTTAAATTACTACTACCTTAGGTTAAATTGACGTCATTTAATATTCGTCATGCGTGTCCATAAGACTAAAAACAAGATAAGATACCTACCTGTTATCTAAGATCTTGTAGGCGGATGGCCTTCGTACAATGCAAATAAGATTGTCAATAAGTCAGTGAGTGTTTATGCTTGGGATTAGGAAACCTGCATAGTTTATAAGCTTATGTTATTTTTCAGAGGTTTCTAAGTGTTATATGTAAGATAACCAATAGGACCTACCAAAGCCTTAACTAAATTTACACATGAATCTAATACCAACTCAGACCAACCAAACAGAACTCAAACGATCAACACATTTAAAAACTGCAATAAGGGCATAACACGCCTATGACAGTGCATGGCTCTGTTATCGTGTTATTTTGTGGGGAAATAGTGCAAGTACACACGACCTTTTTTTTGTGGGGAAATAGTGCAAGTACACACGAAATCTTCGAAAGATCCCCGACCACTCTGGGGGAAGAAGCCAGGGTATGTGAAATTTCTTCTCACTAAAACCCCCTCGGCAGCCTTCTAGCACATGTATGGAGGCTCCGGGATCTCCTACGGAACGCACCGGTGCCTCCCTTGTTGCCCGACTTGGGGATCGAATCAAGGACCTTTAGGACCAATCACCCTTGCCATCACTAGGTCACTAAACCAACGACGCAAAATTAATTTTAAGCATTTGTTTGTCTCTTAAAGGTTTACAAATTCGGTTATACGTGAGTTTGTTTTTAGAGTATTTAGTATACACTAAGCTTGAATTAGATGGAGGGATGGATGGACTTTTATCCCGATAATACCTATTCTATTTGAACTTCAATGGGTAGAAGTTTCCCGGTTATTTTCTTGAGTAGGACAGGAACTATAAACGAAACATGTTATATTTATTTTATTATTTTATATATTTGTATATATTTTTTTGTATATATTTGTATTCTTTAATTGAGTCAATAAATAATTTTGAATTTGAATCACTGGACTGCTTGTTAAACAGGACTGGCGTGTCAGCCCAGTTGATCCTATTACTTTAATCAATTATAATGCGATGAAATTGTTACTAGCTACTTATAGCTAGTAACAATTACTACAACCTAGCTACCAATAGATCGAAGTCAGTACCGTTAATACAGCAGTTTTAATTCAGGTTATTTTGCTACTTATTCTGTAAAGAACCTGGGTTTCCTCCCAGGATGAAAGTATAGTCAGTTCACTAAATTTTTGTAGGTATACATTCTTTAGGGTTATGGATACCAAGGCTACCAAATTAGCCGAATTGGATATCACACTTTTGAGAACAACATCAACATGTACCTACCTTATTTAAGATCTCAATTCAGCTGGATTTCGGCCTATCGAAAGCACCTCTGATTCCGATCAATCATATTAATAATTATATCGTATAAACTGTGGTTTATCACTTCGATCTTACCCGATGGGTTTACCTGTGGTTATCGCCGTAATAAGCGTGCTTTGTACAGGGGCTTCAGTTTCGTGGCTCCGTGCTTGCTCAACGAGGACACAAACAAGACGGTAACGACTCAGACACAAAACCATGTGGCGCAGACCAAGACTTCCACGGAGGAGTTCTGGGCCGGCTTCGTGAACAGAAACAATTTCTTCGACGAATACAGGTGCGTTTAGATGTTTATAATGTTAAAAATACACCTTAAACATGGCAGTAGAAATTCGTCTATTTCTAATTTCTATTTTTATTAGTTAAGACCATTTTTGCCTGACTATCGCAGTTAAAATTTGTTTAGACCGGATTAGAAGTTTTAACTGTAGCAAATATACCGGTATTACCGCACTTTTGTTGTATTCAGCTCTACAGAATTTGTTATATACATATTCATTATTTAACATTAACAACAGATCAAAATACTGTTAATGGGTTTTCACATTCACATATAATTTATATGTTTTAATTTGTATGTAGCTGTTATCTATCAATACTAACATAATTAAGAATGCATAGATATATTATTAGTAGTTTGACGAATAATACCTACTCGGTGTAGGAAAACAATATGTCAATTGCTGATATGTGATAGCCCTAACTACATACATATGGTTTGTTTACGTAAATTCCAGAGCTGATTAGCACCAAACATACTTCAAACCTTCCTTTATGACTGGAAGCAACGGCGTACAGATAAATACCAAACATATTTGTTGAACCCATACATATTTTGCTCCCATATCATATACCTTTAATAGAAACGTAGAAAGGAGGTTTCAGTCGTCTTAATACCGATACCATTATAAGATACTACTATAAACTCAAGTATAATCGGCAGCACACATAAATAATCAAGTAGGCATTGTATATACGAGTATGTACTAGTGGACTCCCGCAGCTTCGCTCGCGTGGAATTAGACATAGGGTGAGTGGGGGGAAGATGAAAAACGGGGTAACACAAAAAGGCATCAATAAAGACAGAATTTGTGTAATTTATCCAATGCAGGCAACATTCATAAGACCGCCATTTTGTTACGTCCCACACCTCAGTCGGCACTTGTCGTTTTGTTTTGAGGGATCGGTTGTGTGATAAAACGAATTATCCTACCCTGTGTATTTTATGCGAGCAAGTCAAGTGTTTTTATCTTACCCCGTGTCGTGTATCTTCATTTACGAGGTAGGTACGAGTTTTTTATTTGTATACATACTTATTATTTTTAATTGGTAGTTATGTTGCTATGTCTAAATATCGCTACTTTTTGTATTTTAGGATTTATTGTAACATTCCGTCTTTACCCGCCAATATTTGACGGGGTAAGATAAACATATAAAAGTTTTCATCTTACCCCGTTTTCAAAAGTCATACAAATGGTCTCATGTTCTCAAAGTGTACCTGAAAAAATGTTTTGTTTTGTTATAGCCATTATATAAATTGTCAGCGGCACAAATAATATTATCTAAAAGGTATTTATTTTTATTTTTGTATATTATGTATAAGCAAAGAGCAAGCGAGTCACCTGATGGCTAAGTGATTTCACCGCTACACACAAGAAACAACAGTAGTGTTACTTGTGCGTTGCCTTCGCATAAGATATAGGAATCGTATGAATGGGAGTAGGAACTTAAAGAAAGGGGAAAGACCTCCAGACACTCGCTAGTAAATTCAACATCACAGCTCCTAGAGAAATCCAACATCACATAGGTTTATCTAGCAAACGTCAACATTCGGGTGGCCTTAAGGAAAGGGGAAAAGGAACGGGAATCCGGAACTCTCACTCACCAGACGAAACATGGCAGCCACTAAGAAGCTAATTTGTTGTAAAATGTAAAAGGTACATGTACGTAATTTTGGCAATAACAATAAAAGATTTTATATGATTGATATCTTTCATTTTCTATATAATCTTATTCAAGTAAAGTGAAAAGTTTGAGAACCTCTAGTTCAATCTTTCCCCGGCGGGGCAAGATTGAAATATAAAAAACAAATAATTTGTGTTATCTGTGTTATTTGAAGGTATTTTGATATTATAGAAAGTCCTGAAGTGTCAGGACAATTAAAACTGTAGCCTACTGACCGTCAATATCGTCTAACTCATCAATTGAACGATTTTAGAAACTACTTCGATCTTACCCCACCACCCTTTCATCTTTCCCCCTGTTTTTTTTTTTCGATAAATACATTGTAATTAATTTGTTTTTACTTCCGAATCAATAAAACAGGGATTTATCGATATGACATAAAAATATGCTCTTTGTACTTTATTCACAACAGAAATAATTTTAGCTTAAGTTAATATTTACTGTTCTACAAGACGTCAAACACAACACTGCTCATCTCATCAAAAAACCGTTCGATCTTCCCCCCACTCACCCTACCTAACAATAGTTTCGATTACACCTAGTAATGTTATATAGGTACCTAGCCTATGTCACTTAGTGAAGATGCAGCTTTCTAATGGTGAAAGAATTTTTGAAATCGGTCCAGTAGTTTTTGTGTGAAAACAATACAAACAAATATTTCCTCTTTATAATATTAGTAGGTATAGACGTACGACTACGAATTGGGTCAAAACTTGAAATGCCCGGTAGCAGCAGCTCGTAATCAGGATTTGTACCGGATGTACGCATATTACATGTGACCTAATGCAAAGTGGGTGTATACCTCTGTTATGTTACATTAGAAAGAATAGTAAATTTTCTGTTCTATGCATAACGAGAGATGATAAACCTGTTTAAAAATTACAACGGTGGAAATGACGCGTAACATTTAATATGCATTTAAAATAGAGGATAACCGAAGAAAACATATTTTTTTGGGATAAACTATGCATTGCCTTTTCTAATTTTTTTGATTGAATCAAAATGTATGATTATGTCTTAGTTTTGGTCAAGTTGTATATATATATAACTAAATTAGGCAAATTATTTTACTCAGTTCTTGATTTATTAGTACGTAGGTACTAAGTACTTCTTTTCCGAAAAATCAAGAATACCCTGGGATGGGTGACCATACCAGATTTCTCAGCGTCCTCCATAACCACAGCTAGGTCATAATCATAATGGTATATTATAATTGTCGATTATGTAATTAAAAAAACTTGTGTGCACATATATTGACAAACATTGATAACACTGTCTGTCTGTGTGTTTACAGATTAATGGGTGAATTGGGTACCGGCTCGTTTTCCGTAGTACGACTATGCGAGCACAAGACATCCAGAGTGCAATATGCAGTCAAGATTATGGATAAGTTGCAATATGATCCTCGTGAAGAAATTGAAATACTTTTAAGGTATGTATGTTCTGATAAAAATATTTTTTATGTCTGCCTCGTTGGTCTACTGGCCGTAAGCGTGCCTGCTTGGCTCTAGCTTAACAGTCGCGGTTAGCGAACCTAAGTGTAGTTATTTAAGCTCTTTCGCAGCAATGTTGTCGCTTAGCGTAATGAAATTCGAGTTTTGGGAAGTCTCACTACCCCCATATACTACCCCATATGCTAGCCTCTAGTCGCCATTGGTCGCCCAGTCGCGTGAGAGACCGGCTTACGCAATCCCGTTGAGATGAGGATGCGGCCTGTTGTCGGTACGGTCATGACGCGCCAATCAAACCAAACTCATCCAACAACCCCTGCTTACAATACCGCACTATTAACGCTCAGAACGAAGCGCCCCACAACTGTAATTGCTCGCAGGGCAAGGTATTGTTGGCATAATATGCTTGCGCTGCAAGATTTAGTGGTAGGGAGCAGGCCACACCGCTTGTCCTAATATGAAGACTACGACACGGAAAACGCCCTCCGGCCGTATCAAGCCGGCGGGGACCCGCTAGATTCAAAGGGCACAGGCCAGTGTAGTGGCGTCGTTATGAGTCTGTGTCCAGCAATAGGTTCATTAAAAGCCTAATGGATGGATGGATGGTTTGTTATGGTATTTCACCGAATCTAATGGTAATTTTACTGTCGTCTGGCACTTTGGTAAAAATCTGGCAACCGACGATGACACCAGTGATTTTTTGACGGGATAACGTCTTATAAATCAGCAACACGAACGAAAAAGTGTGACGTGATTTGTCGTTACCTCGCTCTGACGTCATGAGGCGTTATTGACAACCGTTTCCATGGCTACTAAATAGGGAACAACTTGCTCAGTGTAGGGAACTGTCAAGAACTGTTGTCTGTTAACTTTGTATTTTCAATATGTGAATAATGATTATGACGTTATCACGTAAATCTATCGTCCGTAAACCGACTTTACAGACAACCATTTTTTTTTAAAATAATATCAGATACAGCCAGCACCCGCACATAATAACGTTGCGCGGCGTGTACGAGGAGAGCGGGCGCATCCTGGCGGTGACGGAGCTGTGCCGCGGCGGCGAGCTGCTGGAGCACATCACGCAGCGGCGCTGCCTGCCCGAGCACGAGGCGGCGCCCGTGCTGCGCAACGTGCTGCAGGCCGTGCACTACCTGCACCGGCACACCGTCGTGCATAGGTTGCTTTGTTATCTCAACTAGCTTTTACCCGCGCCTCCGCCCGCGTGGTCATCCTGGCGGTGACGGAGCTGTGCCGCGGCGGCGAGCTGCTGGAGCACATCACGCAGCGGCGCTGCCTGCCCGAGCACGAGGCGGCGCCCGTGCTGCGCAACGTGCTGCAGGCCGTGCACTACCTGCACCGGCACACCGTCGTGCATAGGTTGCTTTGTTATCTCAACTAGCTTTTACCCGCGGCTCCGCCCGCGTGGTCATCCTGGCGGTGACGGAGCTGTGCCGCGGCGGCGAGCTGCTGGAGCACATCACGCAGCGGCGCTGCCTGCCCGAGCACGAGGCGGCGCCCGTGCTGCGCAACGTGCTGCAGGCCGTGCACTACCTGCACCGGCACACCGTCGTGCATAGGTTGCTTTGTTATCTCAACTAGCTTTTACCCGCGGCTCCGCCCGCGTGGTCATCCTGGCGGTGACGGAGCTGTGCCGCGGCGGCGAGCTGCTGGAGCACATCACGCAGCGGCGCTGCCTGCCCGAGCACGAGGCGGCGCCCGTGCTGCGCAACGTGCTGCAGGCCGTGCACTACCTGCACCGGCACACCGTCGTGCATAGGTTGCTTTGTTATCTCAACTAGCTTTTACCCGCGGCTCCGCCCGCGTGGTCATCCTGGCGGTGACGGAGCTGTGCCGCGGCGGCGAGCTGCTGGAGCACATCACGCAGCGGCGCTGCCTGCCCGAGCACGAGGCGGCGCCCGTGCTGCGCAACGTGCTGCAGGCCGTGCACTACCTGCACCGGCACACCGTCGTGCATAGGTTGCTTTGTTATCTCAACTAGCTTTTACCCGCGGCTCCGCCCGCGTGGTCATCCTGGCGGTGACGGAGCTGTGCCGCGGCGGCGAGCTGCTGGAGCACATCACGCAGCGGCGCTGCCTGCCCGAGCACGAGGCGGCGCCCGTGCTGCGCAACGTGCTGCAGGCCGTGCACTACCTGCACCGGCACACCGTCGTGCATAGGTTGCTTTGTTATCTCAACTAGCTTTTACCCGCGGCTCCGCCCGCGTGGTCATCCTGGCGGTGACGGAGCTGTGCCGCGGCGGCGAGCTGCTGGAGCACATCACGCAGCGGCGCTGCCTGCCCGAGCACGAGGCGGCGCCCGTGCTGCGCAACGTGCTGCAGGCCGTGCACTACCTGCACCGGCACACCGTCGTGCATAGGTTGCTTTGTTATCTCAACTAGCTTTTACCCGCGGCTCCGCCCGCGTGGTCATCCTGGCGGTGACGGAGCTGTGCCGCGGCGGCGAGCTGCTGGAGCACATCACGCAGCGGCGCTGCCTGCCCGAGCACGAGGCGGCGCCCGTGCTGCGCAACGTGCTGCAGGCCGTGCACTACCTGCACCGGCACACCGTCGTGCATAGGTTGCTTTGTTATCTCAACTAGCTTTTACCCGCGGCTCCGCCCGCGTGGTCATCCTGGCGGTGACGGAGCTGTGCCGCGGCGGCGAGCTGCTGGAGCACATCACGCAGCGGCGCTGCCTGCCCGAGCACGAGGCGGCGCCCGTGCTGCGCAACGTGCTGCAGGCCGTGCACTACCTGCACCGGCACACCGTCGTGCATAGGTTGCTTTGTTATCTCAACTAGCTTTTACCCGCGGCTCCGCCCGCGTGGTCATCCTGGCGCCGCGTGGAAATCGCTGGACTCAGAAGGCACAGGATCGGGAGGAGTGGCACCGATTTAGGGAGGCCTATGTCCAGCAGTGGATTTTGAAAGGTTGATGGATTGATGGATGGATGGATGGTTATCTTAATTACCCGTTTGTGAAGCACTCATAGCCTTATGTCGACACATTATCGGGTTTTGGCGAATATTTGCACCATATCGCGATAAATATAGCGTAGTAATTCTTCGAATCGCGATTTGTTCGGGTGAACACGAATGCTTCGCGCATCAAAAGGTTTTGACGCGACATGAGTGGACACTACAACTCAGTGCGACAAGCATATTCTCTCGATAATAATAAAATAATAAATTAATAAATAGCTTGGACATTCTCACACACGGCCATCTGACCCCAAAGTAGGCGCGAGCCTGTGTTATGGGTGTCAGAGACTGATATACATACATAGATATTTTTAAATACATACTTAAATAGATAATATTGACATCCAGACACAGAACAAATACAAGTGTTCGTCACACGAATATTTGTCCTGAGTGGGATTCGAACCCACGACCTTAATAAAATGTGGCCAGCATTATAGCTCCGTATACATGTAGGGCGGCGTAATGTGTGTGTGGGAACAAATAATCGCGTTGTTAGTCGTATGTGGTAACACTATATTCTCTCAGGGACATAAAGCCGTCGAACATCCTGTTCGCGACGGCGGAGAAGCGGCCGGAGGACATCCGGCTGGTGGACTTCGGGCTGGCGAAGCAGCTGCGCGCGGACAACGGGCTGCTGATGACGCCGTGCTACACGGCCAACTTCGTCGCGCCGGAGGTCCTCAAGCGGGCCGGCTACGACGCCGCCTGCGATATATGGAGCTTGGGTAAGTATTTATCCTTATCCTTACAAGTTTCGCCTGTTCTAGGTAAAATTTTTGAAAAATTGATGCTCAAACATCAGCACATTATATCTCAAATAATTTATTGCATGAAACAAATATGGTTGTACAAAAGGGCGTTCGACAGCTGACCCTGGTGTAAATCTAGTCTATCTATATATATAAAAGGAGAAGGTGACTGACTGACTGACTGACTGACTGACTGACTGACATATCAACGCAGGGCCTAAACTATAAGGGCTAGAAACTTGAAATTTTGCACAGGGTTTCCTTTTATAACGTAGGGGAGCACTAAGAAAGGATTTTTGAAAATTCACCCCCTAAGGGGGTAAAACGGGGGTGCAAAGTTAGTATGAAACTTTGCCGTTTTTGAAGTCGTTAGACGGGTAGACGTCGTTAATGGGTCTAATTCTACGCGAGCGAAGCTGCGGGCGTCCACTAGTAATAAGATAAGATAAGATAATTTATTTATTCATCAGAAATGTGCACAGTGCACAGGAAGCACTAATTTGTTTACAATATATTACTTACATGCTACTTAACTATAATGTTTAGTACATCAAGTGCATTTTTAAGGGATTTCATAACCTCTACTTTAGTTTATATAACTGTGGTGTAGAGGTTATTGCCTTCCCCTTAAATATGAACTACAATAATTGTATGTATCCTAAAAGCAAACAATAGTTTGTAACTACATATTACGATATTACATAAAATATAAACGAAAAACTATTTCCAAGATCCAAAATCTATATATTCTTTATTAAATTTAGTAAGCTGTGTATGTTCATATTTGTGTATGCCTGTATGTATGTATGTATGTATGTAGTGCATTATTAAAAGAGAGTGTATGAATGGAATGTTTGTAGAGAGATTTATGTATCTTGTGAGGTATGTGTGAGTTATCTTACAAGTTTCGCCTGTTCTAGGTAAAATTTTTGAAAAATTGATGCTCAAACATCAGCAGATTTTAACTCAAAAAATTTATTGCATTAAACAAATATGGTTGTACAAAAGGGCGTTCGACAGCTGACCCTGGTGTAAATCTAGTAAAATATATTTATGAAGATTTAGGACGTGCCTGATGCTATAAGTATATTCTGTGACCTCAGAATCAATGAAAATCTAAATGAAGTACAATCTTGTATTCTAAGAAAACGTAAAAAATCCTTAATTTTTTTCGTTACTTGCCTAGAGAGTATAGAAACTAAAGGTTTGGACTGTGGAGGCACCCACAAGTTTTCATATTGTAGAGGCCGCGTCAAAGTTCAGTGTCTTTATCCTCAGTTAAGATCAAATGTATTTGCTAAGTACTTGTCCTAGCCCTAATTAAGGAGTAAGTTCATGTGTGCTTTTACAGGTTTTTATTGGTTCCCCAAATGATGCGCTTTTTAATAAATCCATTATTACAGTCTACATCTACTATTCTGTGATTTTTCATTAATACTCACCCGTTTATTCATTCAAATGCAATGGTCTATTCTCTTACTTTTGCTGCGATGAGAAAAGTGCTGTTTAGTAAATGTAATGACTGGTATATATGTATGGTATTTCTTCCAGGTGTCCTTGCTTACATAATGCTATCTGGACGAACTCCTTTCGCTTCAACTGGCGAGGACACACCAGAGACTATATTGGCTAGAATCGAGTCGGGAAAGGTAAGCTACCAATGTTTTATTGTCCTGTCATATTTTCATACATACATAATTATTTATAGCAGAGCCGTTTTTTTTTTATTACATATTATTATTATATTCTCTCACTTTCTTTTACAAGCCCAAAATCGAAGAATTTTAATGACAAAAATACAGCATTTATACACGTTCTAGTGTTCAAATATGCTCTTTAACGTGTCCGTCAACAGCGAGCATGTGACTGAGATCTAGAAAAAACTAGTAGGAGAGGGCGAGAGATCGTGGGATATTTCGTTCACATCGGTTGAGTCGCAGGTTCAGCTCTGAACTTAAAAAAAGGGTAACGATGACACAGCTTGCCCGCCAGCTCGCAGTGTGTTTCGCGCTTTTAGCGCAGTAGTTAAATTACATTGTGTAATTCAGCGTATTTCAATGAAGCTACTGTTAGCGGCACAAGAGTGCTGACCTTTTAAGTCGAAATTTTAGGTAAATTCTTGTACGGAGCGAGCTGGTTGTCAGTCTTAAGCGGTAGTCTTAGCTTTGGTATAATATATGTCGGATAGGCCGTATTATCGACCATCGTCAGCCATTGTGTGGGCTAGGGTAATCGAGCAAAGAGAAACAGCGTATGCACAATAATCACGTTTTATTACTTCTTTAATAATTTTTACTTTACACAATTATAATCACACCGGGTAAACGAAACGAATAACAGTTCCTAGAGTAGAGGAACCGCTCACTAGGACAGTCAAATGATAAGTGAAGTCCCATCCAGCGCCCCTCCACCGGCTAGGCTCTGTTGTAGCACGAAGTTAGCCGAATAACGACGTCATCGCGACGGTGCTGCCATCTCTCACAACTTGTGCTGCGTTTCGTTTAACGTTCATACTAATGACCGTCTCCGACATATATATATTACTAGCTGACCCAGCAAACGTTGTTTTGCCATATAGATAATTTCATCAGGAATAATTCTTTCATACATATATTTTTGGTATCTTGAACCGTTTTCGCAGCGCACGCAACGGAAGCCCTCAAGGAAGAATAATTTTCCCCGTTTTTTTCACATTTTCCATTATTTCTTCGCTCCTAATAGTTGCAGCGTGATGTTATATAGTCTAAAGCCTTCCTCGATAAATGGTCTATTCAACACAAAAATAATTTTTCAATTCGAACCAGTAGTTCCTGAGATTAGCGCGTTCAAACAAACAAACAAACAAACTCTTCAGCTTTATAATATTAGTATAGATGAATGATGAATTTCGTTCAGAGCTACTCTTGCCGACATTTATATGGTGTTAATTGTCAGGTGGAGGTGACGGGCGGCGCGTGGCGCAACGTGTCGCCCTCAGCGCGCGCGTGCGTGCGGCGCATGCTGCAGCTGGAGCCGGCCGCGCGGCCGCGCGCCGCCGACCTGCTGCGCGAGCCGTGGCTGGCCCCCCCCGCCCCCGCTCCCCCCGCCGCCGCCGCCGCGCCCCCCGCCGCTCCACCCGCCGCCGCCGCCGCGCCGCCCGACGACGCCCCGCCGCAAGTGGACCTGCGTCGCGCGCTCGACCTCACCTTCCAGGTCGCTTGCATATTCATTCATTTAGTTATTTACGGTCTTATTCATAACAATGTAAGATACCAGTTTTAGAGCTATAAAGTGTTTGTATCAAACTTAATTTAGAATTGACAGATGGTGACATAACCATTTATTTTATTGTTAACTAGTGGACGCCCGCAGCTTCGCTCGCGTGGAATTAGACGTAACATAACCTAAATACAAAATTTCATTGAAATAATGTAGGTATATACGAAAAACTTTTATACCTACTAACTTTGCACCCCCCTTTTACCCCCTTAAGAGATGATTTTCGAAACTCAATAAAAAACCTTCATAGGTACTGAATTTCATTCGAATAACATCAAAAACGGCAAAGTTTCATACTAACTTTGCACCCCCGTTTTACCCCCCTAGGGGGTGAATTTTCAAAAATCCTTTCTTAGTTATAAAAGGAACCCCTGTGCAAAATTTCAAGTTTCTAGCCCTTATAGTTTAGGCCCTGCGTTGATATGTCAGTCAGTCAGTCACCTTCTCCTTTTATATATAGATTCATTTGTTATGAATAAGATGGTTAGTCTTAGCAAACCAAAAATTTACTGTGTATATGGATGTAGAACGAAGTATTCTACAAAAAATCATCTACCAACCAACTATGACGATCGGCACAACAACGAAGGTGATGACTAGTATTCAAATTAAAGTACTGAGTGTGAAAAAAATATTAAGTAAGTAAAAGGAAATGTTGGTAATAAACTATTTTATTATATACCATAATATAAATTCGTTAACTTAACATTCACACTCTATGTATACCCATGTGTTGCGGGGTGGCTGTCACACATAGAAGACAACACAATTTATCATCCATAACCCGAGTACAAGGAAAATATTTATCTGCGAAATAAATATCTGCTCCGGTCGAGATTCGAACCAGGGACTCGCGGTTCGGAATTCAGGATCACTCACCACCGCGCCACGGAGTCTTCAAAATGAATCTATATTATAAAAATGAATCGCAAAATGTGTTGGTAAGCGCATAACTCAATAACGCCTGGACCAATTTGGCCAATTCTTTTTTTTAAATGTTCGTTGAAGTTCAAGGATGGTTTTTGCGGCGACAAAAATTTGAAAATTCATCCCCTAAGGGGGTAAAACGGGGGTGCAAAGTTAGTATGAAGCTTTGCCGTTTTTGAAGTTAGTGAATGTGTAACGCGAGCGAAGCTGCGGGCGTCCACTAGTAATTAAATAAAAACATGGTGTCTGTGTTCGTGCAGGCGATGACAGCGGCGCCCATGACGCCGCAGGTGCTGGGCCCCGTGTCGCAGTCCACGCTGGCCCAGCGCCGCAGCAAGCCGCAGCGACGGTTCCCGCCCACGCAACTGTGAGCCTGAACTACACCAATACACCACAATACACCACAAAAAACGTATCATCGATGTATGAAGTGTAAAAAAAAGGTAGATATGTTATTATGCGCTTTGGAGCTCTATTTTCAAATCGCTCGCGTGACTTTATCGCTCGACTGCGACTCATTATTGTTAAATGCAATACACTTATACACGTATTTGACTATCGCTCGGCCTGCCAGTCAATTTTTTTAAAATGATTGCTTAGAATACAGAATTTTCTCTAGTCTATCGAGATATTATTACTTACTTTTTAAAGACTCGAGACGAGCGTTTAAAATATAGAGCTCAAAGTACGACTGTATTTTGTGCACATTTTTCGCGGCAATAAATGACCGTCTAAAAAATTCTAAAATGAAACGAATGTGCCATTTGCGAACAATGAATATTATAATAATAGCACTTTTACCTCCTTTTTACTTGATAAATCAATAATGCGCAAGATTGTATTGGAAATGCCTTCTATTATTGTTACAGCAGATCATGGTTCCCATTATTTGCTAGGGACACGTCACCAAATACACTTTTACTATCACTTGTGAGAAATTTACTATTTCTATTTAGATTTTAATACACTGTGATATCCCCACAGTGTATTAAAATCTATATTGATTAATGATAGTGGTAATTTTTAGTACAATCGATAAAACAACACAACATCTATTCAACTTGCCAAAATATAAAACCCCAACTTATTGCGTATTTTGTTTTGTTTGTATTGCATATCTACTATTTGCACAAGTTGTGCAAATAGTAGATATACAAAAATTTACTAAGATAAATAAATTATTTTATGTCTCAGTTAGCCTTAAATATTAAAAAATGCATTATTTTAAAAGCTGGTCCAATAAAATTATAAAGTTGTGACATTCCATCTCTGTTTTACTCATTATTGTTATATTTTGCAAAACTATATTTTGATTTACTTAAAATTTTTGGACTTTCTTAAAATAATTCTACCTTATTTTAAGTTACACTGACATAATAAATTGACCAGCATAATATTCATAAATCTTCCTCCATAAGGGAAAATTACACATTTATTTACCCACCTTTTAATTTTATACTCTTACGGTGCCATTTTTTATCTTTTTATAAGATTTCAATCGCCGAATGTTTTATTTTTGTGCAATAAAATCTTTAAGAATTAACACTTTTAAGCTAACTAGTATTTAAGCAATTAATTTTTACAGTATTATTCATACTATATTTTATGTAGGCATTTGCCTCTTTATTCCATTTCTACGTCAAATTTTTGTGTATATTTTTATATTAAATGTCGAGTGTATTTTAATTGTAAAATGGTACATATTAAATCACATGGATAAAGAATCAAATTTTATTTTATTTATTAATAAAGCGAATATATGCATGAAAGAGAATAAGTTATTGAAATAAATTTAGTAGCTGGTATTGGAGTCGTACTAGAATGTTTTTTTTAACATTTGAAATAATGTTTGTAATGACAAAAATAGCCTGCAGTAATAAGATAAACTGGGAACGTAATATTTTTTTAAATATTTGACAAATTGTGATTTATTGTATGTTAGGCCTAAAGAGCTCATTCAATTGAAGAATCCTGAAAGTTATTCAATTATCACCAGTATCGACATAATATAATTCTTGAATATTAATAGATCCTAATGTAGTTGGTGTATATTTTTTTATCTGCTATAAACTAGTATTAAGTATTATTTACTTTTGAAGTCATTTGTCTACTACAGTGCACTTGTTTTATATGTTGCTTGGTAGGTGCCATTTTCATACATACATTTGTAAGATTAAAATAACTTACTGATCCTATACCATATATTATATTATGTATGTAATTGAAGACAGTGATTTCAGAAGCATTATAAGTACCTCTATTGTTAAAATGGTGATGGTTATAAGAATGTTACAGTGATATTCAATGTATATTTTTATATTTCTTCGTAATAAACTAAATTTAATCAAATTATATTATGATTGTAATAGGTATATACTTCATCTTTACCAAAGAATAAATTGGTAGTCAAATTAATCAACTTGCAAAGGAAACATAGATTTGAGTCATTTTTAAAGTTTAATTGTACTATTTGCATCCTGTTTTACATTGCCTTTTAAGCTGTTATCTAAGACTGGGGCTTTAAATTTTTTTAATATCAGTATCTAACAAATTTAAAAGTTGTTGAAAATGTTCTATTACTTATTTGGTCATATTTTATCAATAATTTTTTTTGCATTTTTTTCTTCCTTTACATCTTTAAATTTTCTTTACTTGTTCTGTGCTTGCTTTGTAAGATTTGATTACGGGAACTTAAATAAGTATTGTTATAAATTAAATTAGGACTAGTTGGAGGGCTATAAAGATATTAATAAAGATTTCACACATTAGTTCGATTGTAACGCATGTTAAGATAACTTAATTAAGTAAGTATGTATTGTTATAATAAAAATTAAAGTAGGATAACTGAAGGGGTTCATATTATTAAAAGATTTCGCACATGTACCTCGATCAAAACACCATTGTATTACTTCGCTCAGTCCAGCAAGAATCTTGTGTTTTAGTTTTTATGTCTGACTGTTGTATCTAATCTAGTATTTGGTATATCATGAGAACATAATGAATCTATGGTAAATGTATAGTATCAACGATAGAATTGCCACGCCGCGCCGGTATTAAACATGTTCGAATTGCATTCGGTACCTGCGCTCTATGCAAAGATATTGTTATACATATATATAATATTGGCCTGTTCTTTTGACGATCGGCGGCATTAGAACTTCAACATTCTCATACATACAAAAAACTCTGCTGAGTCTGCTGCTGCTGTATCAAAATACAACTGCATAAAATCATTATTTTTGCACTATTTATCTAAATACCCTTGCGTTCCGTACGACAACAATCACAATAGAAATAAATACTTTTAAAATTCATAGGTAAAAATTATTGTAAGTTAAAATGTAAATTATTAATAGAATTTTTAAATTTAAAAGTACTATAAGTATCAAAAGAAGGAATTGAATTATTACCTACCATTGTTTAAGGTTCTTTAAATATACTACTTACTAAAAATTTTAGGCATTTTATGGAAGTCAGGCTCTAGAGATAGTCATTAAACATATCTACTGGACGCGAATCTGGCATATCATGTGATCATGATATGTAGTACAGATTGAAAAAATTACAAGATTGTTAAAACAGCATAAATTTTCACTCCCAATGTTTAATTGAGTTAAAGATGGCACGATGTACTTTCTTGTTCTTGGGTAAGGGCTGCCAAATATTAGGTTCCTATGATACTTGCTACATTATTGTATTAGAATGTGGTACTTAGAATCGAACAAATTAAAGCACACAAAAGTAAGTGCTCAAAGTGTGACTAAATTCCAAATGAAAGATTTGTGAAAGGTACTATTGCCTAATAGAATGTAAGAAATAACTCGTAAGAGCACTATAAATTATAGTGACAAATGGATAAACAATTTATGATTAGATTGTCAGGTTACAGACTGGTTTAAAACTCATTTATCAACTATATGTCACCTTTATTAAAATAGTTGACACAAAAATGTGTCCTACTGAAAAATCAGGACGCAGGTGTTGTGTTGAAATCCTGCGATTTGCTTGTCCATTATTAACTGTGGTTAACTATACACACTCTACTACCTATTTAAAATGATATTTTCTTATCAAGTCTCACAATACTGTGTAGTATTTACAGTAACACTATTTTATTCAGACTGTTTCTAGCACATAATACAAAATGTAAACAGGACCACAGAATTAAATTCAGATAAGCTAAAAGCAAGTAATGTGGTGTTAATGTTACATGTCACATCTATTTTTCTATATTTATCTTAGAAATCCAATTACTAACAGTTGTTAAAGTAGGGGTTCATAACAGTTACAAATGTAATATACATATTGTTGAAATTGCTTAAATGATGTTTTATTTGTTTATACCTAATGACCTAATGAAGCAAAGCAAAGTAATACCTTTATTCAAGTCCGGAAATAGCACAGATCCAACTAACTATAGGCCGATTTCCATTTTACCGGCTTGTAGTAAGATATTTGAGAAAATAATTCTCCAGCAACTTCTTAGCTACTTTACAAGTAATAAACTCCTACATAACAAACAGTTTGGCTTCACAAAAGGCCGTTCAACAACTGATGCGGGAGTTGAATTATTTACTGATATTATCAATGCTTGGGAGAATTCATTGGATGCTCTGGGCATATTCTGTGATTTGTCCAAGGCATTTGATTGTGTACAGCATGAAACCTTAATCAGGAAACTCAATCACTATGGCATTAAAAATACCGCACTGAATCTTCTGATTTCTTATCTCAGCGAAAGAACTCAGAAAGTCGAAGTAAGCGGTACAAGATCGTCTGGGTCTTTAGTACAGATGGGGGTCCCACAAGGATCGATTCTGGGTCCGTTCCTGTTTTTAATATATATTAACGATCTACCTTATATGGTAGAGAATAATAACGAGATTGTATTGTTTGCAGATGACACCTCATTAATTTTCAAATTAAACAGGCAACAAACTAACTATGACGATGTAAACAATGCTCTCTCTGAAGTAGTGCATTGGTTTAGCGTAAATAACCTACTCATAAATAGCAATAAAACCAATTGCATAAAATTTTCAGCACCTAATGTGAAACAAGTAGATAAGCAACCGGAACTAAATGGTGAAAAACTGAACTTAGTTAGCTCGACTGTTTTTCTTGGAATCACCATTGATGCGAAGTTGCAGTGGGGACCCCATATCTGTCGACTGGCGGATAGACTAAGTTCTGCAGCTTACGCGGTTAAAAGGATACGCTGTTTGGCGGATGTCGATACCGCTAGATTGGTATATTTTAGTTACTTTCACAGTGTAATGTCCTATGGCATTTTACTCTGGGGTAATGCAGCTGATACTAATATTATTTTTATTTTGCAGAAGAGGGCTATCCGTTATATATACAAAATGAAAAGTAGAGACTCCCTTAGAGAAAAATTTAAGGAAATAAACATCCTAACCCTTGCATCGCAGTACATCTATGAGGATATTATGTATATTCGTAAAAATAGGCATCAGTTTGTAAGTCGTAGTGACCTAAATGCCTTACGCAATGTAACACTAAGGAACGGCCACAAATTAGCGTTTCCTAAATGCCGGCTTAGTAAGAAAAGTCGTTCCTTCATAGGAATGTCTATTCTGATATTCAATAAAGTCCCGGCTGCGGTTCAGTCTCTGCCTTTACAAAGGTTTAAAAAAACCATCAAACAAACATTATGTCGAAAAGCTTATTATAATATTCAGGAGTATTTGGATGATATAAAGGCATGGGACTGAATTAAACTCTGACAGGCTATCACTATGCTTCTGTATTAATTATACTAAAAATTGTAAGCAGGTGGCATATGGGGTGATTCTTGGCATACACGATTGGCTGTCTCGTGTCTGACTTAATCATGTCATGGTCATACTGTACATTTTTCTGTAAAAATTAATTTGAATTTTAAAAGAGTACCGAGAGTTTTTTCCTCCGGCTTTTTTCTCTCTCGGCCTACACTAGGGCATAGGATAAGAATATTGTAAATTCTTCCTAAAGCCGATGACCATATAGATAGTCTATCGTGACTTAGAGCTTAGCTTAGTGGTAGGTAATTATTGTAAATTTATCTTAAGGCAAGTTAGACACCTGTGTAGGATTAGCTATTCATTCAATAATCAATAGCTAATCCTTTGCCTTATATAGATCAGTTAGTAGTTTAAGTAGTTTTTAGTTAGGTACCTAGACTTTCGTTAAGCGTGTCTAATCACCTCATAGCGAAATAAATTATTTGACTTTGACTTTGACTTATAAATTTAGTGGAAGCTTCCTTATCCCAATGGGTCGCGATGATTGCATATGATCGACTGAGTTAAGCAAAGTTGGCAACGTGGCAAAATTTTTGGGCGCTTTCATGCTTGTGGTCACGTTGACGGTCCTGTTATTTTTATATTGTAACATAACCTGAGTTATGTGCGTTTTAAGAAATTAAATGTCACTTGCTATAACGGTGAAGGACACATCGTGAGGAAACCTGCATGCCTGAGAGTTCATCATAACGTTCTCGAACGTATGTGAAGTTTGCCAATCCGCACTTGGCCAGCGTGGTGGACTAAGGCCTAATCCCTCCCATTCTGAGAGGAGACCCGTGCCCAACAGTGGGACGTCTATGGGTCGCAGCGAACCTAACCTAACCATTTCGCTAATCCGCATTAAAGCAGCGTGTTGGAGATATCTAACGGGTGCAGTAATATATTTAGTGTGATAATGGGAAGTATATATAAACTATTATTATTGGTCATACCAATGTGACATGCTCGTGTAAATACCAAGAAAGGGCCAACCTCCCGCTGCTGTGGCTATATTTTTATTATATTTTCGAATGAACTTTTGCTGTATGGTCATACAGACCATAGAGTATATTTTGAAACAGACCTTTACGGCGTCACCGAATAGCGTGGTAAGCTTCAGAAGAGCTCAAACCAAAAGGTGAAGGATTAATTCAACGCTGTGTTTGTAACTATAGAAGGCGACCGTTCGAAGGTTGTGTCTTCGTCCCCTACGGCGGGTCGATTGACATGATGTGTTTTTGACCCGGTGATCCAAGCTAGGATCTCTAGCTTAGCATAATACTCGATGCCAACTAGAAGAACGGTCCACTCACGCACCAAAAAGTAACTACAAATAGGTAGCCTACGTTTTTCACATCCGAGCACAGAATCGCATTCGCCATAGTACCGTACGCAGAATCGATTGGATCGAATGTATAACTTTTACCATTTTACATAGGTACTTCTTAACGTTATTAGTATTATTTTTTATTGTCAGGGTAGTTTTTTTAACTTTTCATGATTTATATGTAAAAGGAGTAACTAATGAGCGTATTGGCATTGAACTACTTTGTGTTACATTTTTAGACACTGCATTCAACCTCGCACTGGGAGTACTGTGATGCGGGAAGCGGAAAAACTGAGAATAACAATTTAGCTTCCAAAAGACAAATAAAATTTTAATTTGTTTATGAAGTGATTGCTCTGAGCAATTTGCACATTTTGCGTATGTATAGTGCTTACGTGTGTATATTTTGATAGTGCTTATCATTTTGTACATCTCGTATCTATAGGGTTATCCTACAATGCAACCTAAGCTATCCTCCAAATGAAATAGCTTCTCTAACTATAATGGCTTAGGCACACTAATTGTTATTCTCATTAATTTAATTTTATTGCTCATTTCAAATTTCACCAATACCTATTTTTAGTTTAGGCAATACAAAAAGAGGCATGGTTTTAAGGTACATTATGAGGTAATACAAACATGAAACATCTGTTTAGAACTTTTATTTACATTTAATAGATATCTCAAATTCTATTTATTGATTGTAAACTTGTAATAAAAAATTTACTTAACACTGACACCCTTTAATGTTGCTGCTACAACTGGACCTTTGCCTGGTACAATTAGTGGGCTATTCTTGTAACATGCAACATTCTCATTATTGGTTTTTAAATCTACAGCACAAGTTTCAAATATCTTCTTTTTAGGGTTTAATTGTGCTTCAGGCTCCCGAGGATAGCCATCACATTGGACCAAATCTCCGGGCACAGCTACACTTGGTGGAATTAGAACTTCCACTTTTTCTGGGGATGAGGCACACATTACCATTGCTTCTGATGTTATCCCACGCATCTGAAATTATTTTAACCAAGGAATTTAATACAATGTTTTTAACAAAAGATAATCAAATAAAAAGGTTATGATCAACATAACTTGATTTAGTTCCAATTTTGTTCAATAGTTCATCAAAACTATTAAAACAGTATAGATATAGATTATAAACCAGGTACCTTCACAGGCTTCAAATTACACAGAACCATAACAATTCTGTTACGCATATCCTCAATAGGAACGTGGTTGACAAGTCCAGATACTACAGTACGGGGTTTCTCTTCCCCACAGTCTATTTGTTCAACATATAAACTGTCTGCATCTGGATGTTTCTTGATATCTACAATTTTCCCTATTCTAAAGTCCAATTTTCTCACATCTACAATATCGTTTGTTGGTGCACTGGGTTGTTTTTCATTTTTCTTTACACCTTTGTCTTTCTTCTCTCGTTTTGGAAGTGGCTGTTCATTTTCTGGAGCATTATTTTTAAACGTATCTGTTGTATTTAAAGTTGCTTTGCCTGGTACTGCATATTGCTTTTTTCCGTTAAGAGTTTCAAGTCTGATTAATTCATTTTTAGCCTTTTCCACATTAGACGTAAGAATTGTATTCTCTTGACTTATTTCATTAATTTTCTCTTCGATTTTAATTTTCTTAACCTCGTTTAACTGTCAAACAGAATAAGCATTTTGATAAATATTTTATAAATTAAATACATTCAGAAAGGGTTTTATACCCACATAAATCTTATTAAAACATTATAAAATATATTTGTTTTAAAGTTGTATCTGATTAGCATGAAATAAAAATTAGATCTTATATCATTATTATTATTACATTCCATTGTAACAAAATATTATCTAACCTTAGATTTCAATTCAATCAAACGCTTCTCTGCTTTTTCTGCATTATTTAACATAACCTCTGATACTTTTTGCGACATATTTCTGAAAAATTGCCGTACAAACATTTAATCAAATTTTTATTTGTTTTTAATTTAATTATTCAGCTAAGTAGGTGTTATTATAAGTTTTATCAAATTAGAATTAAAGCAACATAAAAACCCGTAGGCAATTTTAATTCATACGTAAAATGTACTCCATATACTTATATATCTGTGATGTACTCTGACTGTGACTATAAAATGTACTCTGTCAACTATACCTATAAATCTGTGTACTCTGTGCTCTGTCAACTCTGTGACTGTGACAGACTCTTTGAGTAGACCTCCGTAATTTGAGTAATAGTGTTCTGTGGAGTAGACTAAAACTAAACTAAATATCACAGAACATTATTTATATTTTTTTTTTTCGCGTAGTCTCCCACACATTCGTAGTGTGACCAGTTGAAAAAAAGAAAGAAAAGCTATTAATTCATAGTACTCTGACGCATGTGTAGCAGTTATTAAAGGATAACTTGGCTTTGTTAAGTTGCGCACACGATTGCAAAGGTGACGGATGTGCTAATTTATCGTGGTTCGTGGCGTCTAATCCTATCATCTTGTATTGAAAATGGATTGGAATAACGATAACATATTGGAAAATATTGAACTATAATGCAAGGTGAACACTCTATTTTGGACCATGAAAAGAAGTCCTATAAAAATAGTGAATGGTGCCTGGAAGAGAATAATTAATAACAAAATCGTGAGCACATTGGACATTCGTGAACTCATTTGCGAACCCATTTGCATATGAATTCCTGACAGTCCTTCACATTCGTGCAAACATTCGTACAAATGTCAAACATTTGCACACATGTGACTGACCGAGGTAATAATAATTGAATTTTCCGTCTACATCTACACGAGACGATTTGAAGCAACTATACATAGAAATCTGTGATTTGAAGTTGAATTCTAGGTACATAGTCAAATTGCTGGTGAAATCGGACCATTTGATGAGATATATTTGTGGAGCATCGACTTAATATACCTATATTATCTGTAGGCTGGGCTGGCATACTTATGTCACCTTCTGTCTACCTACTCGTGTCTCGGAGAAAAGAAAAAAGAAAGTAAAAAATAAAAAACTAATATGGCCGTTGGAATGGCGTCATATATAGTTATTGATGATGTTTATGTTTGCGCAAAAATAAATTAGATATTTTCATTATATTGCGGGATTAAGTGAGTTTTAACACAATGTAACAAATATTTAAAGTGTACTATATTGGATTATCAATAATGTGTTGAACGTCGTAGAAAAATACAATGTCAAACAATACTGTCGGCTCGTCGGGGCATGCTCCCGGCAAAATACGTGGACCTGGCAGGCCACCGAAACGCACCTGCACTTGGTGTGCAGAAAGCAAAACTCCGTTAAAGTATGTCCTGCCTACGGAAAATGGTAAAAAAGAGTTTTGTTCAGAAACGTGTCTTTCAGAATTTAGACAGGCGTACAGCAAAGGCGCTTGCCTCATTTGTGACAACGTTATCCGAGGTAATGCGCCGTTGAGCAATAAAAATTTCTGTTCTACGTATTGTCTGAACAAATATCAAAAGAAAAATGAAAAACGGACATCATCTCCGCAGTCAGGTAATGGAACGAATGGCTCGGAGAATCACTCTAACAATAATTCAACGGGTTCCTTCTATGATATTTATCAATGTTTTGATTGGAATGAATATATGAAAGAAACAAATAGTGTTGCAGCGCCTCAAGAATGTTTCAAGCAAGCACCGGTGCCACCAGTAAACGATTTTAAAGTCAATATGAAATTGGAAGCCCTGGACCCTCGGAATCTAACTTCTACGTGTATTGCAACTGTAGTTGGTGTCTTGGGTCCGAGGTTGCGACTCAGATTGGATGGTAGTGACAACAAAAATGATTTCTGGAGGCTTGTGGATGCAGGCGACATCCACACCATTGGATATTGTGAAAAGAATGATGGTATGCTGCAACCTCCGCTTGGCTTTCGAATGAATGCAAGCAGCTGGCCAATGTTTTTGCTGAAAACTCTAAATGGGGCTGAAATGGCTCCTTCAAAGGTATTTCAGCCAGAGCCTCCTACTCCTAAAACCAACTTATTTGTTGTTGGTCAAAAGCTGGAAGCTGTTGACAAAAAGAATCCACAGCTGATATGCTGTGCCACTGTAGGTGCTGTCAAAAATGAACAGATACATGTCACCTTTGATGGTTGGAGAGGAGCTTTTGATTATTGGTGTAGATATGATTCAAGAGACATATTTCCGGTTGGCTGGTGTGCTAGAGCAGGGCACCCATTGCAGCCCCCAGGTCAAAAAAGTGCTACTGCACCTTCTAGGTGAGTGGATTTTCATATTCACACATATTTTATTGTGTAGATGGGTGTGTGTTCATGGATTATATTATTGGTGTTAAATAGCTTCTCAATTGGCAAAATGTGAGAATCTTTAATAGGCTGTCCTATAATTTTTAATAATTTTTCCACTAAGACATTGTGTTCAGTATGAATTTTGCAATGTTTAAAAAATGCTTTAAAAAAAAGTATAATGTCATCATCTCCAATACCACCATAACCTAACCTAACAAACACACCAATGAGATATCAACTTAGGAGGTTGTTTGGCAACCTCCTCTTGTCTATCTAGAGCCCAATAAGTTGGCCATGTGCAAATTGTCATTTCACATACTATGAAAATTAAGAATTTATTAATTTTTCACACTTTGGTTGTTCAGTGATTATGCGTTATGGGTGTCAGAGACTGATATACATACATAGATATTTTTTATATACATACATACAAAATAGATAATATTAACAGAACAAATACAAGTGTTCGTTACACGAATATTTGTCCTGAGTGGGATTCGAACCCACGACCCCTGGCGCAAAGACAGGTTCTCTACCGACTGCGCCAACGAGCCAGTCAATGTGACTTCCACACAATGTTTAGCTCCATGTTACTGTTGGTGAGATTTAATTGCTTAAGGCACACATAAAATAAAAAGTAAACTCATTAGTGTTTAAAGCTAAGAGATTTAAACGCAGCCCCTTTCTAGTGAAGGCCAATATCACACCCTATCGTAACAAAATCATACCCCAGCATTAGTCCTAGGCATGTGTTATAGACAGACACATACAAACATTCATGAATATGTATGTGATTTGAACCTGTTACTGTTAGGGCTAACATTCTATGTATATTACGTTTTTATTTGAAAAATAAAAATAAACATTCAACAATATTAATCTTTGCAGCAATGTACTTAAAATTATAGTATTCCTATTTTTTTCAGATTCAAGTTACGACCTAGTGGAATTCCCAATCCCACATTACCAGAGTGTGGATCAACTGGATCTGGAAATACAAACAATCCATCAACCCCAACACCAGCTGTGAATGTCCGCTTGCGTATTCGCAGCAGTTGTTCAGGGGGAAGCACTTCATTGCCCAACACTGTTATGGGCCTTGGGCCTTCAGGTGCAGCGGAGGCACTTACTAAGGAGTTGTTGAGTGTCCACCCTGACCCACCAAGGTTAACTAGAGCAATACTTACTGCCTCTAGTAGCTATTCAAATATTAATAATGTACAGGTAAGGTTTTGTCTGTCTGCATGATATATTTTAATCTGCTTATTAAATTATTAACATGTAATTTGCATACTGATGGTAAAAAAATTAAGTTTACAACATAATATAATTCTTAAATGCTTATGATTTTGGAGAATATAAATGACCTAACAAAAAACTTTGGTAAAAAAGATAGAGGAAACAAATAACCCTGATAAAATTACTTTTGGCTATGAACATTAAGTTAAGAAAAGTTACAGTACAGAAAAATATTTTTTTCAGGTATCCACAGGTAGCAAGAATTACACAGTCAAGGTTCCATCAGAGTTGACAAATGATGAATTGAAAAATTGGCTCAAAGTAGTGTGTGTAGGAGTAGGATGTTGTGTCGGGATGATAGAAATAGATACAGGGGAGGCTGCGGGTCGGCCTTGCACCCTCTGTGGAGAGTCGACATCCAACTCTGTTACTTCAGCAGCTGTGAAAAGGCGTAAGAGTGTAAGTATTAATGTTAAAATATAAGAATTTGTTATAGCTGTTAACTATATATGTTAGTATTCCTATGATGTTTCTACATACACTAGGAAATAATAAAAATATTACTGATACCATTTGTGGTTGCAAGACTCAACACCATAGTCCACCATGCTGGCCAAGTATTATTGTGAAATGTAATTGTTTTTGAGAATAATACAATACAATACAAATACTCTTTATTGTACACCACAATAAAACAATAAAAGATATACAATACAAACAAACGATGACCAGTGGTGGCCAAAAGGCGGCCTTATCGCTACAGTAGCGATTTCTTCCAGACAACCTTTGGGTAGAGAAGATAGTAAGTTAAATAAAGGAATAGGGAATAGGTGTACAGGGTAATGGAAATAAGCAAACATTATTTATAACATATATAAAGTTTATTATACATACATATACAATATATAATGAATAAGATATATATAGAGAAATAATAAAATACTTAACCACAAACTCAAGACTCAAGTAATGAGCCTTTACTAGTTTTTTAAATTTGGACAAAGTAATAAATCTATATATATAAAAGGAGAAGGTGACTGACTGACTGACTGACTGACTGACTGACTGACTGACTGACTGACTGACTGACTGACATATCAACGCAGGGCCTAAACTATAAGGGCTAGAAACTTGAAATTTTGCACAGGGGTTCCTTTTATAACGTAGGGGAGCACTAAGAAAGGATTTTTGAAAATTCACCCCCTAAGGGGGTAAAACGGGGGTGCAAAGTTAGTATGAAACTTTGCCGTTTTTGATGTTATTCGAATGAAATTCAGTACCTATGAAGGCTTTTTACTGAGTTTCGAAAATCATCTCTTAAGGGGGGGTAAAAGGGGGGTGCAAAGTTAGTAGGCATAAAAGTTTTTCGTATATATACCTACATTATTTCAATGAAATTTTGTATTTAGGTTATGTTACGTCTAATTCCACGCGAGCGAAGCTGCAGGCGTCCACTAGTGGTGAATAATGTTTCTTTTAACTGAAAATTTTAGGAGGCTAGCAGCGAATGCGCATCGAAAGGCGTTACGGCGGAGTCGGGGTGTGCGGCGGGCGCGGGCGCGGGGTCGGGGGCGGGGTCCGGGGCGGGGTCGGGCGCGGGCGGCAAGCTGGCGCGCGCGTCGCCCGAGCGCGCGGAGCCGGCGTCCTCCACGACGGGCGCGCCGCCGCCGCCGCCGCCCGCCGCCCCGCCCGCCGACTGGTCCGTCGAGGACGTCATCGGGTTCATAGCGGCCGCCGACCAGGCGCTCGCCGCGCACGCAGATCTCTTCAGGAAACATGTGAGTCGTCAAATGCCTCTTGGTTGCTGTATTTCACTGCTAGCTTTTGCCCGCGGCTCCGCCCGCGTTGTCAAAGGGAATTAACAATGAGTTGTTTATCATATTTGTGGTGGATAAATAATGACAGTTCCACGATTAAAAGATACTTAGAGGAACCAGAGGTAGTGCTGACCGCAGATAAAGGGTACGTAAGGTACGCCATCTATTAACAACATCCGGAACTAAATATCTAGCAAATAACAAAACATCGATATCTACCCATGGGGATGTTTTACCGCGGTAAAAAGTAGCCTACGTCACCCTCCACCCTCCTCACTATCTCCACACACAAAAACCATACCATATAATAGCTTCGTTGCGACGTGAAATCCGGACAAACAAACAAACACACTTTCCCATTTATAATATTAGTATGGATTTGTACTACATCGCTTTTTCACTATTTGTACTATTTCGCTACGAGACCGAATCAGGAATGATGAAATCCGTAGGCGCACAAAGCTCACCCACATAGTTTGCAGAGTTAGTAAGTTGAAGTGGCAATGGGCAGGCCACGTCGTTCGAAGGACTGACAACCGGTGGGGGAAAAAAGTCCTCGAATGGAGACCACGACTCGGAAAAAGGAGCACAGGTCGCCCTTCGACTAGGCGGACAGACGACCTGAAGAAGACGGCGGGAAACCGCTGGTTTCAGAAGGCACAGGACCGGTCGGAGTGGTGTCTTTTAGGAGAGGCCTATGTCCAGCAGTGGACCTCAAAAGGCTGATGGATGGATGGATGGACTACATCGGGTTCATCGCAGCTGCTGTACGTGATTGCCGCAATAGTGCTCCTGTTCGGGAAACAAAAGAGTCATCACAAAACAACCCTTTCGTTGGCCCAATGATTGAGCCTGGTTTACCCTTGGAACGAGAGGGCACTTGCTGTTGTAGATTTACAATATCCCTGAATATCCTGATGTCTTCACATTATGAAGAACTCTTAGGCATCCAGGTTTTCTCACAAGGTTTTCGATTACCGTTACGGGTGGTGACATTTAATGATTTAAAACTTAGCTTAAATTTCTTGGATTTTACTGAACATGTACTCGCTATCACCACTCACTACAGCTATCATCGCTTGTTTTTAGTTCAAGAACGAAGTACCCAATTTTTGCGTGTGCAATTATATGAAATTAAAATTATTCACCACCTTTTTAATCATTTCTATAGATTTGAAATTGCGATACCATTAGCAGCTTACGTCCAGCGTATTAACTTGGTATAGTTTGTCATCATCGCATATGGCCGACATTAGTTCCGAAATATGTAAAACGAAAGAATAATTGCAGAATTTCAGCTCGATAGCTTCATTGGAAGTGGGTGAAATATTGATTGCAAGATTCCAGGACATACATACAATATACATACATACGAGTGAAGTTAAATAAAAGATTTTAAAATGAATTGAAACCATGGAAGATAGTATTAAAAATAATTTTAAGAGATTAAAGCTCAATGGAAATCGACCTTTCGCATATAAGCTGCTTTTATTTCCCGCGTTCTATAAGTTCCATATGCTTGCCGCTCGAATTCTTATTAACTTTTATATTAATAAGAAAAATATTTTTCTTTTCAGGAAATAGATGGGAAAGCATTGTTACTGCTGAACTCCGATATGATGATGAAGTATATGGGCCTCAAGCTGGGGCCGGCATTGAAAATCTGTAACTTGGTAACTAAGTTAAAAAGTCGTCGACATTGTAGCACATAAACGTTTACTAATATTAACTTAGATCACTCTTGGAGTATGGAAACTATGAGTTTCTTTTTTTAGTAGTATATCGCTACTATATTGCATTTCGAAAAAACATTGTAATAATTTAAGGTATTTGTGATTGCGTACGGGTGATTTCTTCTTTTGAAAGGGCTACATCTTCATTCACAACCATCAGATTCCATCCATGCCGTACATGTAAAAACAAAACATTTACTACTGTTATAATTGCATAATCAGTAGACTACGCGTAAAGCCCTTTACTTGCCGCTTACTGTTACATTGGGGTGAACTCCTTTTTATAATTTGATCAGTGAATTATCAATACCTACTATAACGGATATTTAACTGACGAGGTGGAATTAATCTTAAGTGTTAGTAAAAAAAAATTAAAAAATTTATGTTTTATGATAGCCAATACTGGCCAATAGCAATGTTTTATATATTTTAGTATCGTTGCTAAACGTATGACGATGTGAGCGTTGATCAGGCAATCATAAGAAATTATAAATAATATCAGTTGCTGTTCATAAACATCCCAATGCTTACATAAAACATGCATTTAATGTAGCCAGTACATAACAATAGAAATATTAATATGCTAAATCCTATCAAAAAATATATTTAAAATACAAATATCGGTATAATTATGTGGCTTGAAATTTTTGTTTAAATTGTAAATAAATAAAGATTGGCTAGTCGTATGTTAAAACTATTGTGGTTAGAGTACAATCGTCCGTACAGTTCCCATAATAAGGAGATGGTTTCATCTTAGTACTTTTGCTGTGTTGAATTGGATTTAATTTCCAGAAGTAATTACTGTGAGTGTAAACTGTGTCGGCGCTTGTATTATTACGCTAAACAAAAATTAAATGTCATGTACAGAAATTCTATAGTAGATTAGGTCTTAGTGCCTTTAAATATTTAGGAGTACTTAAATGCATTCGTTCAAATCATATAGGTACTAAATGCTTGTAAATATTTTAAATGGTTATAACTATTGCTATATAAACTTTATAATAATAAGTGCATGCAACAGTCCCATTCAACAGCGAAAAGTTATAATTGTAATAAGCAAGAGGTACAATTAGGAACCTTCCAAGCATAATTTACTGTTTTAAAAGCCTTCTTAGTTAGTAAATCAACTGATCGGTTTAATATTTTAACATTTATATGTAACACAAAACAGAATGCCTACCTCTGATTCAATCTAACTGAAAGGGGAGCGCGTACATTTTAAGCGATTTTTGGGGTATATAACTACATCTTGTTTACCTTATTGCTGTTATCACTGTAATGTTTTGTTTTTTTACTAAAACTATATATATTTTTTATGGATACAAGATATCAATCGAGCTTGCAGCATCACCCATCCACTACAGCCCATACAGTGACTGACTTTGAACAAGACTCAAAAAGGCACTGGAATGGTTAGTCCAGTTAGCTGAGAGAGTTAATTTAACATTACATTAGTCGGTCAGTTCGTTTGTTGGTATGGGCTGGGGACTGTTAGTGATAGTAAGTCTGTTCCAAGTCAGGCACAGATGTGTTGCTACCTTCGAGGGCTAAGATGGTCGCCTCTATGAAGTGTAACCAGAAGACCACCTTTCCAACCGAACCACACAAACAAATTAAAAACAATAATTACACGGTAGAAATGGTACTAGGTACCGTGGCGGGCGGTGGTACTGCCCCGGGCGAAGATTTTTTGTAACAAAATAGGTTACATATAAAACCTATTTGGGTCCCTAGAGGCTCTACCACCTAACCTTATTGATTCAAATATGCAAAATATCGGCCAAGGTTAATGCTCACTTAGAAATGCAAGTCTGTTTAATATGAAGCATAATATCTGTTGAAATATTATTAGATTTTTTATTATATGTATTAACAATGACAAAGAACTACCAAGTGTTTTTGTAAACACTATGTATAAAATGATTTAGTTATTAATCCAGTCATCATGATTGTATTATAAATTAATAATGTTCCTCTTAAAGTCATTTGTGCGGACAATTGACCATTTTAATGTTTCATGATGATAATTTAGAATTCATTCTATGAATCTTATAATTTGCCATTTTCATGGATTATTGTATGTTAAAACATTTAATGATGTGATATTTCAATGTTATTTGTGTTATCGTGATAAATGATTATTATTACTATTAAAATAAAGTTGAGTTAATAAATAAGATACTATTTTAAGTTTATTCATGACATGCTAATATGCGTAGAAGGTTTACAATTATCGGGTTTTTATTGTGTACATATTGATTTGCAGATACATTACATTTGGCTTTCAAGCTTAAGTTTTACTATTGTGATGAATTATTTTATCAGTTTTAACAAGTATGAATTAGGTATTATCCACAATTTATCAATTAGAGTTTTCAGAACCTTATTTTAGTTCGTATTTTTATTCTGTGTAAAGTGCGGTATTTTAGGTTCATTGTTAATTGTCATGTGTGAAGCGGTTTAGAAATATATTATGTATGTATGTAACGTACCTATTGAGCAATAAATACCGTATTACGTATTTTAAACTTTGATTTAATAGAGTACATATTTTACGTGCTATAATGTATATAATATATAGATAGCAATAGATAAAAATTTCACATTTCAAATTATTATTTTATTATGGTAGAATTTATAATAATTTTATGTACAGAGGCAAATAATTGGACGCAAATGTGTATAATTTAATAAAATTCGAATATTGCAATTATGTTATTTATTTATCGTCTTTCACAGGTAACCAGTTAATCACACTAGACTCTCACTTACTGATGATTAATAAACAAAAAATACGATGGCATTCCTCTCTCTCAGTAATTTTAATTTAAACTTTACACTTCTCCCTATAGATACAATGTGTTTTTTGAAACTTGATCAAACGAAATGTGCGGATATAAGACAAGAAGTTATGGATAAAAATACGAAAAAAAAATTAATTTAGTAGGCTATTAAAAAATGCACTTTAATTTTTTATATAACGAAAACCTCATGTTTTTGTTCTTACTTCGTTTCTTTGTTTGTAAAACGTGAATTATCTTCAAAATAGTCTCATTTGAAAGCTAGAAAGTCTAAGTCTAGCTAAATAGATAAAAAAAACAATAACAATTTCGAACTGAAACTTCGTAAAAAAATAAAACACTGAAAGGAGATGTTCACGAAATGTATGGGGGCTGGTACTAAATTTGTACATAAACAAAACTTGGATGTGGAGAAAGCGAAAATTATTCCGATTGTGACAAAGTTATGAAAATAAAAAAAAGTTCCACCTTTGTTTTTTTATTTGTGTTTGAATTTCAGTAGATAGATAAAAAGCTTGCCACACTGGGCACCTTAAACTTCTGGCAACTCTAACCTGACACTGACACTACTGACTGTAACTAGTAGTGACATTGAGTGATGAATTATCGTTGACATTTTGTTTTGGTTTTGATTTCATTTAAAAATAATTCAGACGACTTTCCGACTCCGTTCCGCGCTGTTCGTAATTTCGTTGTGCTCTGTGTTTTTACGCCGCCGTCGCCGCGCTACCGTGATCAATCCGTTTATAACAACCTCTGCTTGCCTACCGGACTCCGACCTTATCTCTCTATACGACAACCTGGCGCTTGCCTACCGGACTCCGACCTTATCTCTCTATACGACGACCTGGCGCTTGCTTACTGGACCTCCCGATTTGTTCTATCAAAATCTTTTGGAAAGAAAAGGTATGTAACAACGACATGTACCTATAATATGTAGCTATCTATTTTAGAAGATTAATATTTGTTTGCTTAATTCATCATATTAGTATAATTGCTTTGATTTACTATATGCTCTCATGCAGCCAAACAAGTCTTCCTTCACTAACAAACAAATAGGTGTATTCTGGGTATACATATCAAGTAAATTCATGTATGAATGTAGTACATGTAAGGATTTGCTCATAGTAAGTTAATCGTGATAAGTTTGTTACAATAAATACATTGCACTTGCTTCTTGTCCTGATTTGTTATATTTCAATTTCTAGATACCAACCTTACAATTACAATGGCTGTATGTATTAATTGCCATATTATTCTACGACCTAACCACCAGAGGAATGAATACCATGCTGTGGACTTCAGTGAAGACTTTGTCGCAATAATTGAAGAATGGTGTGGCCGTGAGGTATAGTTTTTTTTTGTTTTTATGTTTCCTCATTATAAGTTACAACAATCTTTAAGTATTAAGATTATTATTAAGCCTTTTAAGTATGTAATATAGATCACATGTTTTATTGTTTCAGATTTCTGATAATGATCAGTTGTGCCCAGAGTGTGTGAATCTGGTAATTCAAGAAGCCAACAACCGCATTGCAGATCCTCATTGTACATCAAACAAACAACTAGGACATGCCTGTGTATGCATATCTTGTGGCATTTCTCTATCAAGCCGTACAGGGAGACGTCGGCACAGACTGCCCGAAAATTGTGTGGAAAGAAACTATTTAGAAAATCAAATATTTCCACGGCAGGTAATAAATTATTGAATTGCCATAAACTGTATAGAGTAGGAAACAAAAATTACTAAAATAGCTTTAATCATGATAATTTTATATTTTTCTAATTACATCTGTTTATATTTATAATTATAATATTGCAATTTTCAGATTCCAAATGAAGCTTGGGTATGTTATGCTTGTTGGATGAGAGCTCATCGAAATGCACCCCAGCCTCTGCCATTGGAACATGGTATATAGTATATATATACTAGGCATATATCAAATAAAACAAGCCCGATCTTATTATGGGGAACACATCCGAGAAAATGGAACATTCAAAATAGAAGTTGACTCCAATCTACATAGACATTCAGAAAATACATTGTTGTTAAGGGGAAGAATAAAGTCACGTCATCAAGGTAGCAAAGTGTATTATACATATATATTGTTGGATTTAGATGCTGACATCAATGATTGGAGTCAACGAATTACTCAATATTACTGTAATTGTATATTAGGTATGCGTACAGTAGGGAGCTGTGCACATATAATGACTATTATATGGTATTTAGGATGGGCTCGGCATCAAAATAATATTCTACCACCAGCAAGATTTTTAGATGGCATTTGTGTGAGAGAAGATGTGGAAAACGAAGTTGAATAAAATGTAACTTTTCATAAAGTCTTTTATTATTGCCTATTCTCCATGTAATTGCACACATTTTATTTATGTATGATATCAGCTTTCTATTATTAAAACGTGATGCCTACAAAATCTATTTTCTTGGCTGTTTGTTTAAATGGCTTTCATAATATACAATGGGTTTGATAATAAAATACTATTGTGCCTAGGTTAAAATCCTAAGACATTATTACATATTAGTCATCATTATAGTCTTCATTCCGAATTATGCAGAAAGAGAATCCAGGTTGTGTGATATCCAGGCTAGAGCGAGTTACGAGCAATCGGCGGTTCAGGCCTGCGATTCTCGAGGAAACTGTGAAGCAGATCCTGGTCATCCTGGTCGTAATTACTGGTTTTTATAATGTAGTCCACCAATATTTTGCACTGATTCGCATGTTCAATTACTTATTAGTGTGTTGTAATAAAAAAATTGAATTATTAACTTAATGTTTAGCAATAAATGCACTTCGCAGAAACCAAACCAATAAATAGACCCATCAATATTGACAATTGACTTTGATTGATTGACAGTTGTCATTGACAGATAATAATATCAAACTAGGATCTATGTCGTTTCGTTTCTTCATGATTTTGGTTTACAATTCATATTATTATTTAGAACATTATAATTATATAATAATTACGTATTAAAAACATAATAATAATAAAGATGGACCTCAGTTAAGTTAATAATTCGTGAAAAGGACGTATGTACCTGTTAGAAAACAAACATTGCTTTCCATCGACGTTCTAATTATCCCGAACATACTTCATCGATTTTCCAAAATATGGAGGGACAAAAAAATATAAATCTTAAAATTTCAAGTAGATTACAAAATATGCTTTCAAATGAAACATAAATTACGGCTGTACAGAATATAGTACCACTTTTGAACATCTCCTTTGTATAAAAAGTTCATTTTTTTAAATTTAATTATCTGTAACTTTAAAACGGAGTCGTTGAGGTAAATTTTTTTGCATGTTTTATTAAATTTCATGATTTTATCTACAAGTTCTCCAAAGAAACTGTGGATCTATCTCTTATCGTTGTCTCTATATCGATTACCTACACGGCAGAAATGGTACTAGGTACCGTGTCGGGCGGTGGTACAGCCCGGGCGAACTCTACATGGAACCAATTAGGTTTCATATAAAACCTATTTGGTTCCCTATAGGCTCTACCACCTACTGCGTCGATCGTATGTGATCCACCGAGTTATGTAACCCTGCAAGTTGTCGGTCGCGGTATGTGTGGATGGGTGACCGCCAGTCGTAAAAATTGCCCTCGTTAGAACAAATCAAACTGAGGGTACTTAATCAATATAATGACATTATGTAACTTTCCTATTAAACAGTTGACCTTTATATGAACCGTTTTTCAACCGTGTATTTTTATCAATTATAAATTTCAGAATTATGTATTTCGAAAAAAAAGCCAATATGAATCACATACCTAAAAACCAATGAAGTTATCTTAATAAATCTAACATGGCAAAAATGGTTAACTTCATATAGCGTGCAATGTTCTAACATAATATATTATTTGTTTGTTAAAATATTCTTGTAGCAGTGACAGCCTAGTTGCTATCGAACTCGCCTCTCACTCGAGCGGTCCGGGTTCAAACCTCTATCAGCGGCACGCACCAATGACATTTCTGAGTTACGTGCGATTTAAGAAATTAAATGTCACTTGCTGTAATAGTGAAAGACATATTGTGAGGAAACCTACATGCCTTGAGAGTTCTTCTAATGTTGTCGAAGGCATGTGGAGTCTGCCAATCCGCACTTGGCCAGCGTGGTGGACTAAGGCCTAATCTCTCCCGTTCTGAGAGGAGACCCCTGCCCAACAGTGGGACAAAGAAATGGTTGTGATGATGATGACATTAAATAAAATGTCAGTAGGTACAGGTATATACAGTGTATTATTATGACACGTTATTATTTCCTACATTATTATACAATAGTTATTATATAGGTATATAATAATAATTAATTAATATGTCAGCTGGCGCTGCTTAATGTTGCCCCTACTACCAAAGAGCAATATTAAGATAGTGCTAGGGTACTGTTTAGTAATTAGTACCTTATCTATTATTTCTCTTACAGTGGCGCCTACAATAGTTGCATATTGGATATCCCTTAGAGGAGGAAAGAGAGGAGATGTACCTATTTGTGTTTGAATTTGTTTGAATATAGTCTTAGCATAAAGTCAGCACTAGACCGACTATTTCGGGAGTCGAGACTTTTTTTAGGAAATTTCTTCCTCTTATTGAATCTTTTTTCATATTTAAATTTTCTCAAATAGTTTTTGAGATATTAACGAAAAACCAAACCCCCTTTATTTTGTTTCACTTAATTGTTTATAACTATTGCAATTTTTGCGAGCGGGCTTAGCATTTTCTCAAAAACTATCTACATGCCATTCCAAATCGAATGACACCTCAATCATAATTTTCGAACAAGGCGCAAAAATTTTGACATAAAAGGCACTTGTTGACTAGACTACTAGGTAATTGTACACATTGATTGGTATTTCTCCAGTTAGATTTCCATATTAGGCCTTTTGAGTGGACTTTTTTAATGTTCCACTTGCAACAAGTTATTACCCTACTTCCTGACAAAATATCTTAATTTTTTAAAGTTAAAACTCGTCACATTCCTATGTCGCTGATGGTTGAATCTGATTGAGCGAATATATATGCGATAAACAAATGTTAAGTCATTGATGTTATAACTTTCTTTAATATCAAGTGAGTTTAGTATTATTATCTCATTACAAACGAGACCTACTATTGTCGGCAGTTGTGTGTAATATTATCACGTTCTGTGAATGAGTGGTGGCATTCCTAACACTGAGGAAGGCAGTTTGAAGAGAGCGGTGGCGCGCGACGGCGCCGAAGCGCGAGCGCACCAGACAGTAGTGCACAGTGCCCCACGCAGTAAACAGTTCTAAACAGTTGAAAGATCACCAGCCAGTATCGCAGTCGTCAGCCAGACGCTATCTCTACATCTGAATGTGAACAAATATCGAGTGATAAATTTACCAGTAGTTTACATTCAAACGAAATAAAATAAAATGGAAATGCAGAATCACAAAGATCGCAATGGTGAGTATGTGGATACCACAGTGAAAGTGTAATCGTTTTAACCAGTTTAACGGCCCCGATTTTGCAAATAATAAGGTTGTAGACCTTGACAATCTTGCGGTGCAGGTAGGTAGTGACACTGCTGAAGGATTCTAGTCATGGTTATCTTGAAAATTCTAATCGGGTAGGTAGGTAGCATTTAGGATACAAATTCAACAAAATCATGTTTTTTTAAAAATCACATAAATAAATCGCCGAATATTTATCTAAGTAGAGTGGTATTAATTAAGTAAGGTAAGCTAAAATTAGGAGCAGTATCAGTATCAGTAAATACTTAGTATTTGTACCTTGGTATCTACTTTGCACGTCTTTAATATAAATACGTGGAGGTACCTACTAAGATATGTGTAGGTACTTTACTCATAGGAAGATTCCGGACATGTACCTTACAACCAGTGCCGGACTTGTACATTACAGCTTCTTACCGAATGGCACAACATTGACGTCAGATGTCTATTTCCAAAATTGCAAACAATGATGGAGAAGCTCGCAATACAACAACCAAGACTGGTCAATCGCTCTTCCCCATTGCTTCTCCACGACAACGCACGAACTCACACTTCACGACAGCCCATCGCAAAGCTACAAGAGCTAGCTGGAAGCTTGCCCCAACAGATTTCTACTCTTTTTACACACAATTGACAATTTTTTATGTGGAAAAAGCTCAACGCACGAGAGGCAATACAAAATGCTTTTGCTGACTTTATCGCCTCCCGCCCAGTAGATTTCTACAGGGATAAAAAAACTGCCATTAAAATGGCTAAATTGTACAGATTGTTTGGGCCAGGACTTTCATTGATTACGAAAAATAAAAAAATTACCAAAATTTTTATATTTTAAAATTTTCATACAAATCTCGTACTTCATTGATAAAAAGACCTAAGTAAAATGTATATACCTACCTATTTAAAAATAAAAATAATTTAAATATTAGTTTAATACACAGTAAAGCCATATTGTTTATACAGGTTCGGTTAATTGCATCTTTTTTACGGTATCTAAATTTCATGATATAATGAAGAAAAAACACATATATGAAATGGTGTGATAACTCGGAAATCACTACTGCATTGCATCAAAATAGTAAAATCAATGAATTGATACTACTTAGTGGATAATTCCACACGAGCGAAGCTGCGGGCGGGCGCATGCATTCACTATCTACAAAAATTTTCATACTAACTTTGCACCCCCGTTTTATCCCCTTAGGGGGTGAATTTTCAAAAATCCTTTCTTAGTGCTTCCCTACGTTATAAAAGGAACCACAGAGTATCTCTCCTTTCTTCCTTCATGAAAGGAACCCATACACGTATGGGTTTCATGAAAAAAAATATTTAGGTTTCAGTTCCAAGTAATAGGTCCCCAAAATTTACTGTTTTTTTTCTATTTTTGTGTGAAAAACTTAATGCGGTTCACAGAATACATTTACTTACCAAGTTTCAACAGTATATTTCTTATAGTTTCGGAGAAGTGGCTGTGGCATATGGACAGACAGACAGTCATCACGAATCCATAAGGGTTCGGTTTTTTGCCATTTGGCTACGGAACCCGTAGGCACGTAACTAGGTAAACAGTTGTAAACTTCATAGTGATTACGTCCAAAATTTTAAATGCAAAATCCTTTTCATTGACTGTGCTCACAACAACACCTCCACGGCCAACTCTTGCATTTCCTTATCACGTGTTGTAGTTGTTATAGTTTCGCGAGAGTTTGTTACATATTGTTCTCAATTCCAATTCCTACTCTATAGATAGCCTATTCACATTCACTTCAACTAACCGTAATTATTATTACCTACTTTACATTCATTTCTGCCGTTTAATAATTGTTTTTTATGTAATTGGGATCCGGAAAGTGTGGATTCCCCAGGTACGCTTTCTAGAACGACTTTGAACGAGACTTTTACGAACTATTCGGACTCTGTCCCAGTTGTCATGCGGCAATGGATAGGTTGTACTGAATGCTCATTTGCTATCTTATATATATTAAAAATCTTCAAGTACCAACAATATAACGTGAAAATTGTTAGTTATAGGAGTTATCATCATCATCATCATCACAATCCTTTCTTTGTCCCACTGTTGGGCACGGGACTTCTCTCACAATTGGAGGGATAAGGCCTTAGTCCACCACGCTGCCCAAGTGCGGATTGACAGACACATGCCTTCTAGAACACTATGATGAACTCTCAGGCATGCAGGTATCCTCACGATGTGTCCTTCACCGTTATAGCAAGTGACATTTAATTTCTTATATCGCACATAACTCAGAAAAGTCATTGATGCGTGCCGCTGGGGTTTGAACCCGGACCGCTGGAGTGAGAGGCGAGTTCGATAGCCACTGGGCTGCCACCGCATGCATGTTAGGTTAGAGGATGTTATAGGAGTAAATGCATTTAATTGAGTAATTATTGATTAGGAGTAATGGTATAGGAGTAAATGCATTTAATTGGTATGTTAATTATTGAGGATCGCAAGAAATAAAACACTTTTTATTTCTATGTTTACTAACCAGTAACCAGTTATTTGTTTGCCCACCCAGTGTCTGTGGACTGGTGACGAAGGAACGTACATACAGATGTTTTGAAGTTGTGTAGTCAGAAACAACAACATAATCTTTCGACAAGTAGGTACCTATGCTATGTGGTACGTAAAGTTTGATAATGTTAAAATATGCCAGTTTAAATAACTTGACCTAAATTAGTTGTTGCTGTTGAGATAAGTGTGTATACATAGATTTCTCAATTTCATCTTATTAATTCATGCAGCTTGCAGCTGCCTGCGGTTTTTCTTGCTGAACATTAGAAACGATAACTCCTATACTAATTAGGGAAAGAAAGGCTCCTGTATATATATTACTTCTGTACTCTTTGCGATAACTATTGAATGTGTTTTAGTTGTTATATAGGCAATCCAATAGTTGTCGTCTAACGTACGTCGCCGACGTGCGTTGAGATCATATTGCACGACAGTCTTCTTTTTTTCAACATAGTCTATAGATGAAGTCTATTTCGCTTTTTGTGGAACCAGTAGAACTCATCCAAGTCCAGTTGCGATGCTCTTTCTTCCTGAAGAAGGAGCATAAAGAAGTCCTCCTTCTTCAAGAAGCCAGCAAGCATGTGGCCTCGGTTAAGGTGTCCGAACCCGAAGGGCCCAACATTCTGCTCGTTGCCGTGACGCGCGTCAAGGCTTACGTTGAAGTTTGTTATGTTGGTAGCCGAATCTTGTCGGGGGTTATCGTCACTGATCCCGCTGTTATCAAGGCCGCTACCATAACCAGGACGAACGAGGCCACCGGGAACTTGGGGTGGGGATTACTTGTGATTATCATGAGGAGGTTTGTCCGATAGTCGACACCACGCTTGGCCAATGCGTGTTGATGACCGCAGTTTGATATCACAGACAGATGCTGTTGCCCATCATCCTGGAATCTGGTATAACTTCCTGTAATAAAATGTCGCCCAGGGGGTGCGTGGAAGGTTTCCTCCAGGTTTCCAGGTTCTACGAATGTGAGCGACAACCCCCTAAACAATAAGAAAGCTCAACTAAAGAATATATAGAATATGAACACTATAATCTAGAACATAAATAACACAGTGGATACCTCATTCCCCTAAAAGGACCTCCCGTCGACCCGCTTCGATACAGCGCAGCAGCGAAATATTTCATTCCATACAGTTTATTTTTATTTTTAATATAAATAAATCAAGAGGTTTTATGTTAATATTCCAGCAAAACAACTAACCTTTATGACATTCGTTGGAACGTACCTATCATTATTAGCTTATCTTTTGATTATAAAATTAATTTTGTCAGTATCAATCAAAGCTCAAAAAAAATGAAACAAAACTTTTTTTCTACCAAATCAACATTTTACAAATGCGTGTTTTAGTTTTTATAAATTTATTATTACATGTGTATAATATGTGATCTACATGCTGCTATGTACAGCTATGTAGCTGTATGTGTAAAACGACATACAATATGCTCTAAACAATGTAATTTTTACATTAATAATAATAAATATTATGACATTCACACACGCCACACGGCCATCTGACCCCAAACTAGGCAGAGCCCTGTACTATGGTTGTCAAAGACTGATATATAAACATAATATGTATTATTATATACATACTTAAATAGATAAAAATAACATCTAGACACAGAACAAATACAAGTGTTCGTCACAAGAATGTTTTGTTATCAAAGGTTTGTCCTGAGTGGAATTCGAACCCACGACCCTTAGCTTAACAGGCAGGATCAATAGGGAAAAAATATTAAATAAAATAATTCAGTACCAAGATTGTGTAGCAAATAAGACAATTCAAGAAAACAGATTACTTATTATTGGTTGTATTCAGAGAGCCAAGCGACCTGAAAACCGATACCATGGTAGGTATATATTTGAATAACAAGTAGCATAATTCAAAAAAACGCTTTCAAAACAAATAATTTATGTGGGACAATTGGCGAGAATCATTGTTTATTGGTTAATTTGAATTCGTTAGATTGTTAGACTGGGAGTCGTGGTGTCAAACGAATAAACTCTTGTCTATACTAAAATTGTTTTAGAGTGCTGATTTCTACACAATATCTTTTTGTAAATAATCCATATTATTTTAGTTCATAGCTATAATTTGTGAAAAGGTAATCTTAATCGCAATAGCATCAAATGAATGTGCAGAGTCCAGAGAATTATTAAGTTAGTAATATTTTCATCATTTTTAAGTAAGGTGAAGGTGTCTTTGTTTTTTTCAGTTACGAAATCAGCAGCACCTGAACTCACTGAAAATCAAGATATAATTCAGAAAATAACTGGATCATTCGGACCATATCAATTATGTTTATGTATTCTCATATTTTTAAGTAAATTTCCTATTGCATTTCATCAAATGGCCATAATTTTTCTAAACCCAAAAATTGAATACTCTTGCCCAGGCTCTGAAAAGCTTTGTCCATGTCCTAATCCTCAATATAATACATCCATATTTCAATCTACCATAGTCACAGAATGGGATTTAATATGTGACAGAAAATGGCTAACGAGTCTCACTCAAACATTATTTCAATTTGGTACACTCATAGGAAGCGTTATATTTGGAATGGCCTCAGACAGGTTAGTTACCTACCTAAATGTATCTGTTAATTGACCCTAATTTCGCTAACGGGATGTGATAAATAATTATTATTTCATTCTCTCATTTTAGATATGGAAGAAAAAATCCATTGCTGGTGGCAGTAGTCTTGCAAGTTACAATGGGAATATCAGCTGCATATGTGCCAGACTTTTGGTCATTTACTATTATCAGAATGTTTATTGGGGCGTCAGTAGGAGGTACGATGGTTATTGGATTCGTCATCGTTATGGAGTTTGTTGGCAGCGAATACAGAGATGTTATATCAGCGTTATACCAAGCACCTTTTAACTTAGGCCATATGTTATTGACAGCTTTTGGATATTTCTTTAGAAATTATTCACAATTCCAACTCTCTATTTCCGTACCTCCGGTTTTGCTGCTGTCTTACATATTCCTCGTCCCGGAAACTCCAAGATGGTTAATAGCTGTGAAGCAATCAGATAAAGCCATTCACGTTTTGGAACGTGTTGCGAAGGTGTAAGTGAAATTCAATATCTTAACTTCATTACATATCCTGCGGAATTCTAGTGATACAAATTGACTTGATTTATTTTTTCACAGAAATAAGCGGCCCACCGAGCATATACGATCTTATGTTGAGTCATACCAAAAGTCATTAGAAAATCACACTTTGAAGAAAGGAAATATTTTGGATTTATTTCGTACTCCAAACTTACGAAAGAACATATTGGCCATGTCCTTCAATTGGCTCACATGTAGTTATTGTTTCTACGGCGTCTCCCAATACGTAGGTCAGCTGAGTGGAAATATATACGCGAATGTAGCAGCAAGCGCCAGCGTCACTTTTATCGGAACACTGTTAGCGATTCCTTTGATGAAGTTAATCGGCAGGAGAGCCATCGTGATTTCATTTAATTTAATTTGTGCTCTGTGCTTACTAGTTTTGTGCGTCGTGCCTGCCGGAGTGGGATCTGTAATTTGCGCGAGTATTGGTGTTGTTGCTAGTTTTATTGTGTTCGTAGTAGTATATTTATATTGTTCAGAACTATTTCCAACGGTTGTTCGTAACGCAGCACTGGGATTTTCGTCGATGATGGCCAGAGTGGGGTCAATGATTGCTCCTTTTGTTATAGAAATGGGAGATATCGCTCCTTGGCTGCCACCATTGGCATTTGCTATACTACCTCTCATTGCTTCTGGAGTAACGTTCCTGTTGCCAGAAACTAAAGGCTGTGAATTAATGACAACAATAGAAGAGGGGGAACAGTTTGGTCGAAATAAATTAGAACGGAATAAAAAGTAAATACATTTGTGTAAAGTTATAGGATATGTTGAACTGTGATTTAGAAATAAATAGTTGCCAAAAATAAACTGCTCTTTTCAGATGTAATATTAAAACTTATCTTAATAAACATATTATTAAAATGTTATTTTCAAAGCTTATTTGTTCACGCTTAAGTAACGGAATCACGTTATTTTCGCCCACTTCAAAGTCTTCAAACCATCGGATTAATTTGAAACTTTGCACACTTTTGTATACCTATATGCAAAGACCGATCACAATGCAATAATTTAAATAGTTTGTTTCATTATTATGACATTTATCTTCAGAATTAGTTCGGTAGTTAAAATTAATATATTATTTTTTTAATTGTCAAATTAAGGTTAAATTATATTTTTCAGGACAAAAAATTACATCTATTTTAATGGAATTTGCGAAAAGTTTATAATTCAGACGATTCGTATCTAAATTATTCAATAAATAGGCAGAAAAAAAAGGTGTTGCCTGTAAGCTTCAAAATATATTCGTCCCCCAAATACATAGATAGGTCTTACGTCATTATAATAAAATAACTAGTACATGTTTATAAAAAAAAATTTAATCAGTGTTCAAATTATATATTTTCCTTTTTTTTCCACTAAATCCTTATTCTCAATAAATACTTACTCTTCTTTATGGAGAAATCTTATTAAGTTTACTTAATTATTTTTTTAGTAATGTTCATTACGTTCACATAAGTACCATCTGTGGTGCCATCTTAGTAGCGATTACCGATTTTTTATTAGTTTCTACTCGTGTAACTAATACTGCTGTTTCAAGTTGGTTATGAAAGTCAATGTGTTACTGGTATTTTACAATGATGTTCTAAGCTTTTGTGTTCTTTTTATGATAATGATCTGAATGTAATATTAAAAATGCCCGCAATAAATGATTTAATGGGAAATTTTGGAAGATATCACTACTTCTTGTGTTTCGTAATCTTTGCAAGCAAGTTTGGAGTAGCTTTTCATCAAATGGCAATAATATTTCTGGCTCCCCCTGTTTCCTACACCTGTCCAGATAATACAACATGCTGTGAGAAACCCGTGTTTAATAAAAGCGAATTTAGTTCCACAATTGTTACTGAATGGAACCTTATATGCGGACGTTCGTGGTTGAAAGAATTGAACCAAGCACTCTTCCAATTTGGAGTTTTAAGTGGAAGTTTGTTATTTGGCGTGGCCTCTGATAGGTGTGTACATAACATCATTCAAAACCATTTTTAGGCATATGATGACTATAATGTTGAGTTCTGCACAAGTTGCTTAATAATATAATAATATATGTACTTAAAAGCTAATATTTGATTATAGCTAGTTGGATATCTTATTCTTATTATAAATTGTAATGTCGTAGAGGTTATTTATTGTTACTACATTTTTATTGTTTTTACTTTCTCTACAGATATGGAAGACGCCCCACGCTTATTCTTGCTGTGGTAATGGAGGTTTTTTTAGGGGTGATGTCATCGTTTATACCAGATTTCTGGAGTTTTACTGTAGTGCGAATGTTACTGGGTTTAGCTGTGGGCGGGATTATGGTCAATGGCTTCGTGATTATTATGGAGTATGTTGGAAGCACGTACAGAGATATTGTCTCTTCATTATTTCACGTTCCCTTCACTGTTGGTCATATACTGTTAGGATGTTTCGGATACTTGATAAGGGATTACTCATATTTTCAATTAGGTATATCGTTGGCTAATATTTTGCTTTTATTCTACATTTGCGTACTACCGGAATCCCCGAGATGGTTATTAGCAGTCAATAAATCTGATGCAGCCGCAGAGCTTCTTGAACGTGTCGCTAAATGGTAAGTTGTATGTATTATTTATTTGCCACATTGTATTTAATCCTCATAAATGATTTCAAAGCATTTCATAATCCAAATTTTAGTGAAGATTATTGTCCTTTTCTCTACATTCTGTGATATTTCTAGCATATATATTTTTTTAATCGGGCCTTATTGTTTTTGCGTGAGTAACATTCAGATTTATTCTTCTTTACAGTAATAATCTTCCGACCGAAAATATTAGAGAACAAGTAGACTTATACCAATTGGAACATTTAAGAACGGAGGGCAAAAAGGCCAATATATTTGATCTATTCACTAGTCCAAACCTTAGGAAAAATATGATTGTAATGTCTTTTACGTGGTTTGTCAGTAGCTATGGTTTTTACGGCGTTTCGTATTATATAAGCCACCTGACCGGTGATATATTTATTAACGTGATTGCGAGTGGCAGTGTCTGCTTAGTGGCATGCTTGGTGGCAATCCCGCTGATGAAAGTTTTTCCTAGACGGACACTAACAATAATAGGACATATTTTCAGCAGCGTGAGCCTACTCATGATTGCTGTTGTTCCGGAAGGTACTGGATCCGTTGTTCTAGGATGCGCTGGCATATTCTTTAGCTTCTTGGTATTTATAGTGATATATCTTTACTGTTCGGAATTGTTTCCCACAGTAGTGAGAAATGCAGCACTCGGCTATTCATCGATGTTGGCTCGTTTAGGTGCTATGATAGCGCCTTTCGTAGCCGGTTTAAGGACGTATGGCAGTTGGTGCGCCCCTATCACTTTCGGCGTATTTCCACTAATAGCAGCCTTGTTATGTTTATTGCTGCCGGAAACAAAGAACTGTGAACTGTTAACGACATTAGAGGAAGGAGAAGCCTTTGGGAAAACACCACGTAGAGTAGGAACTCATGACGCTGTATCAGAAAACGCCACCTAAATTTGTTATTTTGAACTTTGATATAGATTTATATACGGCAAAAGAGTAGGTAACATTTAAAACGAAATGTTTGTCTTATATTTTTAGTTTAATTCTTAACTGTTGTACCTAAAACATCTGTCGATCATTTCACTGATCAATTGTCGCGTGTGATTACTGAGAGTTATGCAAGGGATATTATGTTTCGCCTGAGGGTATTACGTAAGGGTGGCGGTAGTGGTCGTAGGGGTTCTAATCCAGCGCACCAGCAGGGCTTCCCGACGGAGGCACCAGTCCGACCCAGCCGTCATGGCGGCGGGGCCTCTGCTCTGTGTCGCCTGGTACTACACCATTGTTTCTGGTAATACTCTAATTCTGTATTTATTATATTATTTTAATAGTTAATTAGTTATTAGTTGAAAAATTCTAGATATCTATCTATCGAAGCTAAGTGGTCGAGATTTAAACCTATCGAGTGTTGGAATTTGAAACCACAGGAATATAACTGTGACTTTTCGTTAGTAGGTTCGTGCGATACAAACTGAATATCTCGTCATTGCATTGCAGTGAAGGCGAGCAAACTGAATTACTTTTCATAATCTAATATTTCCTTTAGAGCTAATGAGATCGTTATAAATTTTTATCATTAATGTTTTCAGGTTTTTTTGTTTTATACTGCCCGGTTCTGTATTTATTGTTCTTCAATCATTTGCTATACAGAAAGGTCGTTGATGTATTATTTGCTCTATGGGAACTGTATCCAGTGGTAAGAATCTCTTAAGAATATACTTAATATTCAAACAGAAATACTTATTGGTTTTTAACTTTTACATTTGTCTGCTGTTGGCAGGCTTTGTTTCAGTTTTGTTGCGGTACACAATTACACCATTATGGAGATTATGTTGATCCAAATGAGACAACAATCATTATAATGAACCATCGCACAAGAGTGGACTGGAATTATGTGTGGATTGGCTTGTATCACGCGACCCAACAGCCGTACGAGGAGACGTGTGTATGTAAACAAAAAAAGGAAGATGTCACGAAAATAAGGAAAACTATTCTTGATAGAATAGCGGGGGGCACATCAAGAATTAAATTTGTATTGAAAGATGAAATAAAAATGGTTCCCGCTTTAGGTATGTAGCTACTCGTATTATAATCTATATTCTATATAATAAAAATGAATCGCAAAATGTGTTGGTAAGCGCATAACTCAACAACGCCTGGACCAATTTGGCCAATTCTTTTTTTTAAATGTTCGTTGAAGTTAAAGGATGGTTTTTACGGCGAGAAAAATTTGAAAATTCACCCCCTAAGGGGGTAAAACGGGGGTGCAAAGTTAGTATGAAGCTTTGCCGTTTTTGAAGTTAGTGAATGTGTAACGCGAGCGAAGCTGCGGGCGTCCACTAGTTACATATAAGAATGGACTAGCCTTAAGTTGTGTGCTCGAGACAATATCAGCCGATCGATAATGTTATGACGCGCGGTTTTTGCTGAGTTGACTTGTGGCATAGATACTTAATAGTTCTTGTGGTAAAATTTCATCAGATTTTCCGCTTTCCGAGTGCACTAATAAGCTGTCGGTCGCACGTAAAGACTTTTATAATTAGGTACTAACTTGGTAGGTAACTAACCTCTCCGCTAATCCGAATTGGAGGAGAGACACGTACCCTGGAGACACTAATGGATTGCAAAATTAGCAGATATTCAACGGATTATCCATAGTTTAGAAGTTTTTGTCTCAAGCTTCCATCGTTGGGTACTTGTGCCATTTATTAAATCACCTGTTATGGAAGCTTACCTATTACGGAAATTATTATTATCTCTACATTCTCGCAACTACATATTTACAAAACAAGCAAATCTGTTTTGCTGCATTTATTCCTTCCCGAGATAAACCAATAAGTACGAATAGGTAGCGTAGGTACCTACTAAACTGAACTTTTGTGTCAATATGAGTTTTAATTGCCTTATATATCTTATCTTGTTACTGTTGTTTTTTTCTGTGCTACAAATAAAAACGTATGTAACCTACTTATTAGGATGGATAATGCAGTTAAACTACTTCCTGTATGTGAAGAGGAACTGGCAGGAAGACCAGATTCATCTGACTCAATTCGTGGATTACTACAAACGACTGCGGTACCAGCACAGATTGGTCCTGTTTCCTGAGGGAACCGACTTGAGTGCGGATAATCGACGACGCAGCGACAAATTTGCTGCAGCTAACAATCTTCCGGTTAGTTCCGAATCATTTTGATTAAACCTACCTATTTATCTATTTGAATTATCGCTACGAATTAATACGTGAAGCAAACACTTATATACATATACATATATATTTGTACGTGATAATAAAAAAATTACGTGAACAGGTGTATGATTTTGAATAATTATAGAATAGATTTCCCCACCCAACCAGGGTTTGACTGGTAGAAAATGCCATAGGGTAAGGCTGTAGTCCGCCCACGTTGTATAAATAAATAAAATAAGTCAATTTAAATAGGAATGTAATTTTCAAACTCTGTTTACTTAAGCAAGATATAAAGTTTTTTAATTGCTTCAGTTAAATGACGGCATAGTGTGAATAATTCAGCATTATACGTATGTTATTAGTAGTAGTAGGTTACCTGGTTACGCACAAGTATCTATCTACTCATTGACTTATTATAACTATATACATATTTTCATAACATTCTTTGTCCTGTGAAGAACAGATCTAATACATTGGGATCACAAAGTTTATCTGATCAATGTATTATCATATTTATCGTCCATGCGATAGAAAGTATCTTATCATAAGTACCTACATTGTATAGATAGAAGTATTACTGGCCGAAAGCCGTTGTCAGCCTTCGCATGAGATGTCAAGGGCTTTGTTACGATTTGATGTTTTTTTATCATGATTTACGGCATGTGGTAAAACATGATAAAAAAAATCTGAAAAATTGTAAATGCTCTCGTTTAAAATTCACCATATCAGAATTGTGTTATTTTAATAGAAATTTTGTATTTTTTAGCATTTCGAATATGTGCTACACCCGCGGACCACTGGTTGGGCTGTGCTGTGCTCGAGATTGCGCGGTTCCGGGCTCGCCTCGGTCTATGACGTCACTGTGGCCTACGATAGGCCTGCGCAAACTGAATCCGATTTGCTCCACGGAAGGATACCCACGCACGTCTATTTTCATTTTAAACGGTAATATATATTATATATATCTAGCTGCTAGCTGTACTGCGGCTGCAAGTACCCATTAAAGTCCCACTGAAGGTCTCTTCTCACCACGGACTAGCATACCCACCGCTATACCAGTTTAGCATAACTCAATGTCGTTTGCAGTACCTAACGTACCTTCACTTCAATATGCGGTTACTGATAGATGAATTTACTATTGTATTAAAAACGTTATACGAAAACAGTAACTAAATGGCCTTGTCTAAACATAAACATTATATAAGTACATACTGATATTTACAAGGAAGAGGAGAGATAAGCATGTTAGAACGATCAAGCTTAGTATTATAAAAAACAACACATTTGTTAATTTTAATGTTGAACTGTTGTATGCAAGATAAACATTAGGAGCGCTCTAGAACTGAAAGCATTCACATTATTCAATTTTACTACATAAAAGTTCAATAATGTTACAGAGTAACGAGTATACCTAACTCGTGTAGTGTATTGTACTTTTAAGTATGTATAATCTAAGAAAACGAAAAAGTTAACTTTTTTACTAGCTATTGCGATTTAATAGCGAGATATCGTAAAATAAATAAAAATAAAAATTTGGATATTTAGATTTGTAAAGGACTTGGTCCACTCACACTGGGCGAACACTCGTGAAAGATAAATAAAATCGGCCAAGTGCGAGTCGGACTCGCCCACTTAGGGCGCTTTAGGGTTCCGAATCACCGAACGATTTTAATTCTAAATATTTATTAATTTATTTGATCAAAAACGAGATGACAACAGCATGTGATATAATATGTTTAACTTACACAACTATGTTCATGTTTTTAAGTATTCTGCTTCGGAGCAAATAAATAGGTAGAGTTGTAAGGTATTACCTATCCATGAAACGACACATAAACTTTCTTATGACTCTACCTGCACTCTACTCTACAAGACTCTACCTACACTATTCTTGCGTCAGGATTGTCAGGTTATGGACTGCTGAGTGTTACATGTTACAATATACAATTACTTTACATAACTCGCATATCCACAGAACAGTTATCTGTTCTGTGCGCATATCAGAACATGGTATTCAGTTCAATATTATACAACTGTGTTTGTACAACAACAACGATTGTTCTGTTATTTTATGCAGCGTGTAAGTAGATTGTATATTTTCAGGTTAGGATTATCTATATCCAAGATATTTATTATTTATTTTAGTAACATCGGAGTGGCGTCGTTTAGGAAAGGCCCACAGACCTACAGGCTACCTTTAAATAGATAACGCATCTGCCTCAATTTGTATGAAAACCATGCCTGCCACTTTTTTGTCATTTGTTCCTGTGACGTTACAGTAGTGACGTCACAGGAACATTTTAGTCTTGGGTATTCGTCGTCTGAGCGGTATCGATTCAAATCCTGCGTGCTTCAATTGTATTTCGAATCATATATTCGACTAGAGGACGCCCGCAGCTTCGCTCGCGTCGAATTAGACCAATTAACGACATCTGCCCGCGTTCGGGTTGCCCACTTGACTTCAAAAACGGCAAAGTTTCATGCTAACTTTGCACCCCCGTTTTACCCCCTTAGGGGATGAATTATCAAAAATCCTTTCTTAGTGCTCCCCTACGTTATAAAAGGAACCCCTGTGCAAAATGTCAACTTTCTAACTTTTATAGTTTAGGCCCTGCGTTGATATGTCAGTCAGTCAGTCAGTCAGTCAGTCAGTCAGTCAGTCAGTCAGTCAGTCAGCTTCTCCTTTTATATATATAGATTTAATCGACACTATTCGATTCCATATACAGACAAATGATAAAAAGACAAAAGTAATATTTAAAATTCAATGCAAATTACGTTCGACGAGAAAAATTAATACCGACTTAGTTCGTAGTTTCACATACTAGGAACCATCGATATATGAAGTGTACAAACAGGTGCGCTATTTGCGTTCTGCAATTGGTAAAAATCTAAATCTGATAAAATTTGCACATTTACCTAATTACGTCATTAATGACTTATTATCCTTTAAACATCCGTAGGTGAACATTATCATTACTCTGTTTCGTAAATCGAATAGAATCGACAACTAGACTTGTAGAACACGTTATTTTTTCGACCACTAGATATTTTATGTTTCCCATCACTAGCCCGTCTGTCAAAAAGATCAAGCTAACTTGTACAGGGTATATATTTTGCTTAATTTTTGACAGAAAAATAATTATAGTGACTGTACCATGTAGCTGAGCGACGAGTGAAGGTATCGATCACTTTATTTTGACGGGCCCGTTATCGCAATCGGTAGTGACCCTGCCTGATACGCCAGGGGTCGTGGGTTCGAATCCCACTCAGGACAAACATTCGTGTGACGAACACTTGTGTTTGTTCTGTGTCTGTATGTTAACATTAACTATTTAAATATACAGGGTGTCCCAGAATGAATGGATAATCCTGGAGCCCCGCACAGAACAGCTCTCCAGCGCTTAGAAAAAAATATCAAAAAAAAAAAATTCCAAGTGATACCCAAAATATGATTTTTTTTAGAAAAACATACGTTATTTTAGCTTCACTTCACATTAATTTACACAACTGCCACAAATTAATGATATTCTTGGCGTTTTTGGTGTCATTTTATTCCTGATAGACTATACTACTAGAAATACATCAAATAATATAAGTATCTGTGATACTTTTTTTATAAAAAAAATAAGAACTTGAATTTTTAACATGAAATTTGATACCAAAATAATTTTGACATAGTTTGAGAGTGTTTCATGTAAAAAAAAAGTATGAAAACGTAAGTGTCCAGCTATTTTAAAAACATGCGCAGTTAATACAGATTAAATAATGGTATAATACATCATTTTATCTAATACTACTACGAAGTTATTGCTATTGAGATGCAAAACGAGTAAATACGACTAAAATTAAAAAGTTAATGTCTTAATACATTTTAATAATAATAAAACATTTCAGGTGTCGCTGCGACCCATAGACGTCCCACTGCTGGGCACGGGTCTCCCCCACAGACACTGCTGCTGCGGGAGGTCCAGAGCATACTCCACCATGCTGCTCCAATGCGGATTGGTGGAGGGGTTAGTGGCCAACCCAGTGTCGAATGTTCTCAAGCCACCCGAAGGTCTTCGACAAGGCTTAACGACTGTTTCGTAGGAGGTAATGGAATCCCATTGGTTACAGAATGATGGCTGCCCTGCAATATGCAGGGCAGCCATCATTCTGTAACCATGTTCTGGTACAAACGTCCGGGCTTATTTAAATGCCAAACAAATGGATTGGTCGTTTGGGTCCTATTCTGTGGCCTCCTCGATCTCCAGATTTAAACTGTCGGGATGTTTTTTACTGGGGCTGTCTAAAGGAAGAAGTGTACTCGAAAACAATTTCAAATGAGGAATTACGCAGCCGTGTTCAAGAGGCCGCTTCAAAAATAAATGAATGACTCTACGCACGGTTTTAAGAAACCGTAGAGCCTATAAAAGAAGATGTCGAGCGTGTATTAGAATCGGTGGCAGACAATTTGAACACCTGTTGTGAATAAAGATTGATGTAATGTACACCTGAAATGTAGCGTCCATAGCCCAAAGGCTCGCGTCGATTCAATGTGACCGAAAGAGTTAAGCAACGACGGGCGCGGTCGGTTTGTGGATAGGTGAGCGCTAGTGGCAAAATTTCACGGACGCTACCGTGCTTCGGAGGGCACGTAAAGCCGTCGGTTCCGGTTGTTTTCAATGCTGGAAACAGTCGTTAAGCCTTGTCGAAGACCTTCGGGTGGCTTGAGAACATTCGACACTGGGTTGGCCACTAACCCCTCCACCAATCCGCATTGGAGCAGCGTGGTGGAGTATGCTCTGGACCTCCCGCAGCAGCAGTGTCTGTGGGGGAGACCCGTGCCCAGCAGTGGGACGTCTATGGGTCGCAGCGACACCTGAAATGTTTTATTATTATTAAAATGTATTAAGACATTAACTTTTTAATTTAAGTCGTATTTACTCGTTTTGCATCTCAATAGCAATAACTTCGTAGTAGTATTAGATAAAATGATGTATTATACCATTATTTAATCTGTATTAACTGCGCATGTTTTTAAAATAGCTGGACACTTACGTTTTCATACTTTTTTTTTACATGAAACACTCTCAAACTATGTCAAAATTATTTTGGTATCAAATTTCATGTTAAAAATTCAAGTTCTTATTTTTTTTATAAAAAAAGTATCACAGATACTTATATTATTTGATGTATTTCTAGTAGTATAGTCTATCAGGAATAAAATGACACCAAAAACGCCAAGAATATCATTAATTTGTGGCAGTTGTGTAAATTAATGTGAAGTGAAGCTAAAATAACGTATGTTTTTCTAAAAAAAATCATATTTTGGGTATCACTTGGAATTTTTTTTTTTTGATATTTTTTTCTAAGCGCTGGAGAGCTGTTCTGTGCGGGGCTCAAGGATTATCCATTCATTCTGGGACACCCTGTATATGTATATTTAAAAATATATATGTATGTATATCAGTCTCTGACACCCATAGTACGCGCCTAATTTGGGGTCAGATGGCCGTGTATGAGAATGTCCATGATATTTATTTATTTATTATTATTATTTTTCATTGCGTATTTTAATAAACAGGCCATATAACTTTGTAGATAAAATCGGCAATGTATTATGTATTATATAATACGTACTTAGTTTATAATGTTCATTATAAAACCACGACAAACATAAAATAAATGATTTTAAAATAAACTACACACACTACATTATACCTTTTAGGTTTATTTGAAAAAATTTTACCGTAGTTCGGATGTCGTCCTGTGTCGATAATGGTTGAGCGTAGACATTAATAAAAACAGTGTCGAAAGAAGACCTTCGGGCTCCCAGTTGACACGCGGTATATACGCATACACTTGTGCCATTTATTTATATTTAGCCAGGTCTGTGGAGAGGCATATGTCCAGCAGTGGACCTCGACAGGCTGATGGGTGTATGGGATGGATGGATAAACATATAATATTGATAAGAAAAATTATTATATTTTCAATATCAATATTTCAATAGGGTGTAATGTTCTCAGGTAGGGTTTTTGGATTAGGAAAATACATATCTTGTATATTATCTAGTTTAACAAATATTTGATGACGAATACACGAAATATAAATATATCAGTACAGTTTCGTGTTTATGCCGATTCATTTTTCAAGAGCTATTTACTTAACCGATAAACTAATAAAAAATCTTACATAAAGAACTAAATGAACAAAATAATTGGGGTAAAATTAATTCGATGATTAAAATTTAATTCTCATTTAATTATCACATTACACAGTGGTAACTGTTCAAAATCACCCTTATTCTTCCCTATGATACATAATAGGTATCTAACTACTTAATTACTTACAAGATATTGACTATGTTAATTAATCTTTCGATTACAGTTACGCCATTGAAGATCTTCCCTATGAAGAATTGGCGCTCAGAGAATGGGTTAAGAGCCGTTGGTGCGATAAGGAAGACAGCCTCAAGAAATTCCACAAGGATGGTATGTTATTAATAAAATGATTATAAGTGCAATTAAAATAAGAATATTTATTATTGCAAAATAACATATTTATTATAACATGATAGCCAGACATTATCTTATATTCATATACATACTTAATTTACGAGAGGACGTAGCATCCCCAGCGTAGAATTAGGCACTGTAGCAGATTGGTTGTTGCTGCTATTCTACTCATGAGCATTACTGAATAAACTCTACCCAGTAATACCTTCCTTATTTTCAGGATATCCCTTCATTATCACCCGAATATAGTGGCCTATAGGTCAATATACGTTACCCTCCTCCTTTGCTCTTCAGTCAGAAGCTTCATCCTCATTTTCAACTCACACTAATAGTAGCGACGGTTAGTCCCGTAAGTTGGTGTTAATAATAGTCCAGTTAGTAATTGCTACTCTTGACAATTCTCGTTTCAAGTTAGTCAGAATCACAAATGCGTTGCTTGCTACACTTTAGGACTGAGACAGTCGTTTTAGAGAAATGTAACCAAAACCAACATCTTTACATAATTAGTTTAAAACAGCTATGACATGGTAGGACTAGAAACGGTAATGGGTACCGTAGCGGACCGTGGTACTTCCTCGGGTCAATTTTCAATAGAATATCGTCAATAATTCTAAAAATCTTTCTACCAATTTACATTGCATGTGCGAATTGCAATTAAATTAAAATGAAACGAGTTAAGATGTAGATTAACTTGTAGGTGATAAATCCTTACCTTATTTGTTTCAATTTGTTTCAGGTTATTTCATAGATCCTGCGACTAACCGACCACCGGCCAAGCGGCCACCAAGATCTCTGCTGGTCGCCAAGCTAGGGTTCCTCTTCTGGACTATAATAGACGTTATCTTTACGTATGCTCTATGCTGTAGTGTAGTTTTCCAGTTTTGGGTACTCTACCACAGCGTCTTGTTCGTCCTCGTGACGAAGTACTTTGGAGGATTTCATAATATCCAATATAAGTTTTCGGAGAAATTAAAGTTAAAAATATTTTAATTAGTCACAATTAGTGTGTAACGCTATTTGTATTAGATATTTCTAAATTAGATAAGAACGTTGATCTCTGTGAATTCTCACTATTGCCAAAGATTTATTTATTTATTGTAATGGATCTCTTTTTGTAATTTAAGTGAATTACAAAGTATCATTAAAAACTTACGTAAATTATAATTTTTTTGAAGGATGTAATAAAAAATTTACAAAATAGTCGACTATTCATTTCATGACATTCAATGATGAATGCCATGATTTTTTTTTCATTCACTAAAGCGATTTTGCATATTTTTGATCTAGTTATCAAATAAAACAGCTGATTTTTTTTCTTATTTGTCGGTACAAATGAGTTCTAATATTTAAAACAACATGTTTGAACCACGTGTTTTCAAATACGAGTAGGTCCTGTTATTTAATGTAACTTACTCGCAAAGTTTTGTTAACCCTACTATGCACGCGGCTTCGGACTACTTATTACTAACTCTTTTAACAGGTTTTTCATTATCTCAAAAGTGCAGAAGTCTTATTTGAGAACTTTTAACGTTATCTAAATAATCTACAAATAGGAAGATGCTTGCTTTGCTTAGTTGGCTATTGCTAAGTTGTAAATGAGATACTTTTAGGAAATGGTGTGGGTCTACATTGGTATTTTGTATTTAAAGCAGAACCATCACGTGTACCTAATCTCCTCGACGTAAATTTTTTAGACCCAGAGTTCATAAAATTAAATAGACGTATATGATCAGATTTAAAAAAAATTATAAAATTTTCTGCAGTCAAAATAATGATTTAGTTGTAAAACTTAAGTTAACCTAATAAGTGCTAAATATTTAGCCCTCTAAGATTCATCATATTTGTTTATGTTATGCAATTGAAAAACCGATAGATACTATTATTATTTTTTACCTAATGAAAGTACATTAAGACATAACATTTTGAATTGAACCTATACAGAATCGCTGCACTCATTTTATTAATAGGTAGGTACCTACCTAGTCTTAGCAAACTCAATAAAACAAGTCTTAAATTATTCGTTGTTCGTTCGCTAAAATATTAAACTAGTTCAATAATTAAAAGAATCAAGTGCAAAGAAATAAAAAAAACATTATAAAATAATTAATTTATAGTAACGATGACAAAGCGGTTCACTCAGTAGATGGCGTACCCAGCTCGCTTGCTTCACTCTCTAGTCTAGACTCTAACATACTAACTTTTGCTGTAACTAACTAACAGACAAATTAAAGTAATGTTTATCTCACTTTTTCCTTGATTTTTCTGTCTGAGCAACTGTATTTAATAAAACAGTATCCTTGGTCTCAGGTAGGAATATACATAAAAATGCAGCGAGGAACGCTAGAGAACTGAAGGTAAGAATAGACGCCCACTCAACTCCTATATTCACTACGAAGGGGGCAATAAACCCTCCAAACCGAGCAAATACTGATGCAAATCCCATTGCTGAATTCCTTATCATGGTGGGGAATATCTCTGAACAGTATAGATATACTAGAACGAAAGATGAATATGCGCCTAGCTGGCCAATGATAGCAAAAGTTAAAGTAGCTTCAGCCATGTTTTTTGGTATTACAATGAATATGAGTAGTGATATAGCAGCAAGTGAAAAACTGATAATAACGGATAATTTTCTTTTCAAATACAAGGACGCAATTACAACTAAAATTAAACCAGGAATTAAGCTGACTGCGGAAAGTAGAACATTCAGATATAGATCGCCCTGTAAACGCCCGATGTACTGGTTGACACCAAAAAATGTATGGGCACAGCACATCCACACTAATGCCATGATGAACGAATAAAGTCTTATTTTAGAAGTTTTGAAGAGGTCCAAATAAGTACCATGTTGTTGCGGGTTCTCACTTTGGGATTGTTCTACTATTTTATTCACCAGTGACTCAATATTTTCTGTAGGACGGTTGTTCCTGAAAAATGTAAATAATAACAATGATAAACTTAAATATACTGCACAAAATTTAAATACTTATCATAAATTAATTACTTAACCCCTTTTTTTCGAAATTCTCATGACTGCCAGTGGTAATTTTGATTAAGATGGCTAGTGGTAAAAATGTTTTTAATGCATGCTTAAGAGTATGGTAAGACGCCATTGTTTTGCATAGTTGCTTCTGTGAACTGATTGAGAACTGTACATTCTAGTTCCACATAACCCTCCGACTACTGGTAGGCTGCTAGTAGTTAACAGTATATTCTTGTTTCTTGGACATTTGAACTAGTAAACATTTAAAACCATACGTACTTCTTAGCAATGTAGGTCAGAATATGAATGGCTTCTTGTTTCTTTCCGGTGGTTATCAACCATCTTGGAGATTCAGGAGTCAGCCAGTAAAAAAAAGCCACAAATAGCCATGGCAGCGAAGTGGCTAGCTGAAGTTGTCTCCAATCTCTTAAGAAGTAAGCTATTACAGGAAGCATTGCGTATCCAACGACGTACGGCACATCAATTAACGCGGCTAGATATGGTCTAAAAGCTATTCCGCTTATCTCGATGATTATTACGTAGCAGCACAACATGGTACCTCCGACAGCAGTGCCGATAAGGAACCGCAAAATCATAAACATCCAGAACTCTGGAACTGCTGCCGACAACGCCACGAAAACAACTTCACTTATTAATGATAGCAATACTGCTATTTTCCGGCCATACCTGAAAAGACATAAATTCATGTATTATTCATTATAATATGTATCATAGTGGACGCCCGCAGCTTCGCTCGCGTAGAATTAGACCCATTAACGACGTCTACCCGTCTAACGACTTCAAAAACGGCAGTTTCATAATAACTTTGCACCCCCGTTTTACCCCCTTAGGGGGTGAATTTTCAAAAATCCTTTCTTAGTGCTCCCCTACGTTATAAAAGGAACCCCTGTGCAAAATTTCAAGTTTCTAGCCCTTATAGTTTAGGCCCTGCGTTGATATGTCAGTCAGTCAGTCAGTCAGTCAGTCAGTCAGTCAGTCAGTCACCTTCTCCTTTTATATATGTATATAGATAGATATACTTCGAATCACTTTTTATAACCGCGGTTACTTAAATTAAGAGAAGGTCCGGGTTCACATTGCAGCGACACGCAGCACTGACATTTATGTCATGTGGGTTTCGATCATTAATTAATGTAACTACAGTGTATTAAATAATGTCACTGTAGAGTCGTCTCGTCATCGTCAGAAAATAAAGTGGAGTGTTCTCTTAAGGAGTATTCTCCACATACTTTCGGAGTTATGTGAATATCAGTCTGCCAATCTGCACTCGGCCAACGTGAATAAGAGTCTACTCAGAAAAGAGTTGTGTTGTGATGATGATTTAGCTAATCACAAGTGAGTACGTTTAACAATAAAAGTTCTATTGTGTTTCGTTAACTATCCGCAAAAGTGTTAAATCTCGCTAGGTACTTCTTCTTTGTCGTCCTCCTATAAAAATATGGGGAAAACAAGCGTTTGTACGAGCCGGATCTTTGTGGCTTTGGTGATATTTCTGTTCTTCCATATTTTCTTCAGTCTATCCATTGCAGTTCTCGTGACCGCCATACGTCGTTTGACTTCATTTACGCAACCGCCGTTATTCGAAATCAAAGCTCCAGGGCATTTCTTTAAGAATGTGCATATTACGCGGCGCATGGTAAAGAATCTTCTACAGTGCAAATATTTTAATTTTGATAAAACTACATATGAATATAAGTACTACAGATCTAAACTAGACTATTAGAAACCATATTTTGTTTATTAAATTTAGAGAAATTTGGTTCCAAGCATCCAGATTCTAATTACCATTCGTGTCCCATTTTACATTTTGATTAAGTTTTTGTTCAATATAGCTAAATCCCTTTTAAAGAATGTAATTATAGATCAATATTCTTAAAAAACGATAGTTTCCTTAGCCCTATACACAAGTTGTTTTACTTAAAGAACATAAAATAAGAAGAATGAATGCCCTTAAAGTATGTCCTCGGGTAACTCTATAATTACCGTTTAAAAAATATTCACCTTAATTTACTACCTAAAAATTTGAGAATTCATACCCTTAACTGCCTAAACAAGTTTGCGCCAGTTTGCGCTCGACGCCCGACCAAACTACACGCATCAAAGACCGCATTTTTTGGCGCCATATTAAATTTTCACGTCGTGGTTTGCTTTTGTCGGAATATACTCTAATCGCCATTTTCAATTTTTATGGTGAGTAGATGATTATTTTTTTAAAATGATACGTTTATTTAAGTTGTTTTAAGATCCCTTTTTAAGTAAAGTAGGCAAACATTTTGTAATCCTTATAAAGAACTCTTTATTCAACAAAATGTTTGAATTCCTATTTACCAGTTGCATAATTACCATATTTTCCATTACTCTAAATTAAATGGTAATGAGTAAATTTTAGAAATGGTAATTATAATAATTTATAATTGTGATTCCTACGCTAAAATTAAGTCTGATCCAGAAAAATACGCTCAAGAAAAAGAGAAGGAACGGCAGAGGTACTTGAAAAGAAAACAAAGTAAGAAAATTTTAAGTATTAAAGATTTGACACCAAAAGATAAAAAGTTACAAAGGAAAAAATGGAGAGAAAATTTCAATAAATATTACCAAAGGAAAGTGTTACTGAAACGAGGACAACAACTTATGGATGTTAATACTCCGAGTGATAGTGAAACCGACCCCTTGAGAAATGATAATGATGAGGAACATGAACAGCATGATATACGAGACCACGATACAAACCCAGAACCAGAACAAAGAAAAGATGAAGATAATCCAATTTTTCAGAATTTAAATAAGAAGATAAGAAAGCTAAAGTACATGATGCAGAGAAAAGAAAAGATGTATACATTACAAAAACAAAAATTACAGAGAAAACTAAACAACTACAGAAAACTTTGTCAGAGACTGAAAAAACGAGTAGAAAGTCCAAATTCTAAAGCTCTGAGACTAATAAATGACAAGACAAAGATAAATGAAGTCAAGAAAAAGGTTTTGTTTGGTGAAGCTATGAAAAAAACGATGGAGACTAATTATCAGGCGCTGAAATCAAAAAACTACACTAAAAGAGCATAAGGTCTTGTCTGAAACTAAACACTTTACTGTTAGAGAAAGAAACGAGGAAACAAAAAAAAAACTATTATCAAAAGTTAAAACAGGATATTGTAACCTTTTTTGACAGAGACGACATTTCAAGAATGACTGCTGGAAAAAAAGAATGTATATCCCGGGACAAGACTAAAAAAACAACGAAGATATTTATTAGATTCTATGAAAAATCTTCATAAACTTTTTGAAGCAGAAAATACCAAAGTTAGTTATTCATATTTTTGCAAGCAAAGGCCATTTTGGGTACTCATACCAGATGTCAGTGATAGAGAAACATGTTTGTGTGAAACTCATGCGAACATAGAACTATTGTTGATAGTATTATATTCTCGTAAAATAATCAAAGAAAAGGACTCTGCGGAAGTTATTAATAGACTATGTTGTTCCAATACATCATGCTTGTTGAGTAGATGCGGTACCTGTAAAGATAAAAAGCTTGAATACTTGTTAGATAAAGATGAAGGAATAACATACAGTAAATGGGAACTTAAGAAAGAGACGTACATCACAAAGGGTGTGGAAAAGAAAAAAAGAGTTATCGCAAAGGTAAAAGTAACTGCTCCTCAAAAAGAAGCTGTTGCAATATTTGAAAGTCTGATTCCAGAATTTTAGAAGCATGAAGGTACTAGAAGATGGCAATATACTGCTTTGAAAGATCTAAAATCTAACTTGAAGAAATGTGAAGCCATAGTCCACATTGACTTTAGTGAGAACTATGGCTATAAATATCACTCTGAAGTCCAGTCATTTCATTTTGGAGGTAGCAGGAAAGAATTGACACTACATACTGCAGTTATATATTAGTGTTAATACCTGATAAGTAAGAAATTATGTTCAAGACTGATTAAAATATAAAGAAAAACATGTGTTTATTTAAACTGTGTTTTTTATCTTGATTATTTGGTTATTTCGGCAAATTCACTAAAAAAAAATTTAAAAATTATAATTTGTGACGACTGATAAGTACATATCTATATGTAGTTTGTTGAAAAAAATGTTTTACTATATTTTTAAATAAAAGTTTATACTTTTATCTTCTTGCTATTTGATTTATAATTACCATTTCTCATTACCCTCACCATTTTCAAATTACCATTTCCTGTAAATATCATTACCGTTCACTGAAAATTTTAAACGCCTGTCAGTTAAAAAGTAAAAGACTAAAATAGTTCCCTTGTACAGTTTCTTTAAGGGTATGTTTACAGCAATGTAAAATTTACTCAAAGAATGCGTTTTGTCACAACTTTTATGCAATCTCCTAACATGAGGCAATATGCGCATTTTCAAAGAATTGCCCTCCAAGGTAAATGTAGGATTGGAAGACCTCGCAGTTCGCAATCTGAGTGACATCTGGCGAGTTGTTTTTGTCACGGTCTACAATCATCATCTTGGTTTTACTGCGGTTAAGGTTTAATCCGAACTCTTGACTTACGCGCTCCATTTTGAGAAGTAATTCTTCCATTTGACGAGTACTAGATGCAAACAAGGTCGTGTCGTCTACATAACGCAAGTTCGTTATCCTACTTCCACCAATTGTAATACCATCATCCCAGTTTTCAAGTGTAACGCGCATTATTAGTTCAGTATAAGCATTAAACAAGAGCGGCGACATTATACATCCTTGGCGAACTCCTGCGCTAGGATGAAAGTCTCCTGACGAAACATCCTCTGTACGCACGAACGCAGTCCCATCTTCATAAAGACGTCTGAGAAGATGGACTAAGTGTTTCGGTGTACCCATGTCCAGCAAAACCTTCCACAGTTTAGGCCATTTCACAGGATCGAAGGCCTTTGAAAAATCAACAAAGCAAATGTATGTAGGCTTGTTGAACTCCCTTTTCTATGATCTGACGAACTATGAGGATCTGTTCACGTAAAGGAACACGTGAACAACAAAACCGGCTTGTTCTGGTGCGATTTCTTTGGACAGAAAGTTCTTCAGTCGTTCATTAAGAATATGTAACAATATGTTGCTCGCGTGAGATATATTTTTAATTTAATTTTAAGAAATACAAACTTCCATTCCGTCCAACGCTTACTACGTCATCGCAAAATATAGGTATTAAGTTGGTCAAAATCTGTTAACAGGTTTTCATATTATGTCTAAACAATAATAATTACTTGACTTCACCTTCACCTTCTCAACCTTTTTTTGTTTTTCGAAGTTTACCCAAGAAGGCCTCTTGAAAAATAAATTATCTAGTTACTAGCTTTTGCCCGCGGCTCCGCCCGCGTGGTAAAAGGGAATTAACAATGAGTTGTTTATCATACATGACACATTTGTGGTGTATGAATAGTGACAGTTCCACGATTAAAAGATACTTACTACTTAACCACTATACTAACTACTTAACTAAATTGTACTTACGCCATCTATTAACAATATCCGGAACTAAATATCTAGGAAATAACAAAACATCGATATCTTCCCATGGGGATGTTTTACCGCGGTAAAAAGTAGCCTACGTCACTCTCCACCCTCCTCACTATCTCCACACACAAAAACCATACCATTTAATAGCTTCGTTGCGACGTGAAAGCCGGACAAACAAACAAACAAACACACTTTCCCATTTATAATATTAGTATGGATTTCATCTTTTTACTTTATCTTACAAAATACAGACAGACTATAGAAATATTTTCTAAATCTGTGTTGATTACTTATCACCCCTGATAGTTTTTTTCAAGATTTATTTAATGTACAGACGCGGACTCGCTAGACTTTTATTATATTTATCGAGATTCAGAAGATCGTGTGAACTCGCTCGTAAGTATACGAAGGAAATTGCAGCAGGTGGGCTCGTACCTAGAGCATTTAGGAGAACAAGTTGTCGATGTCGATATGTATAAATAAACGTAGGACTTACGTATTATGTATAAAACATACCTGCCTACTTGTGTGTGTGTATTGATTTTATAACAGGTTTTATATGCAGGCTAAGGCTATTCGTATGAGATGTCACTATTTTACAATAACGTTAATATTTATACAGATTATAATGTCGTGGAATCGATCCACTGACCTCGTAGTGACAGAGGTAAAAGCAAAAAGACAGCTTAGTAGTCAGTACTTTTGTTTGTAATGCATTAAAAATTGATCGAATATCTAGTTACCTGTCGGAGATATGTCCGTAACACAAGCTTCCCGCTAGTATTCCCACTTGCAGGATAGATTGAGCTAAGCTAGCAAGTTGCTGCCTGTCGCATATAAGATTCCAATCGGTTGTAACAGAGCTTATTATAGTGGTTCGGTCGTAGTCAGGGTATTTGCAGGGGCAATAATTTGTCGCGTTGTTAGCACCTTCATCTAAACACACATACTCTACACTCGGTATTATGAACACCACATTTACTAATTGCACTTCCGTTGGAATACGGCCCAAAGAAATAATTAACAATATAAAGGTTTGATATCTTCCAAATCTTCCAATAATTGTCTCTATATCGTCTTCTGTTAACAACATCTTTTAAGCTTCCGACTTAGAAATACACTGATTTTCATACTGTTTATCGCATCGTATTTTCACTATTAAATCCACTGAAGAGACTCATATCGGTAATTCATAAATAATTGTATTCAGTAGGTAGACATTAAAACGTGTAGGCTTCACGGTAGATTTCGTTTGAATGGAATGATTAGTTGAATTTCCTTTCGCTGTCGTCACGTATGGAACTTGAATTCTATGTATATTTACTTAATATTTGTGTGTATGAATAAAACTCAAATACATACATTTTACCTTAACTATGTCAGTAATATAGTATATATAAAAGTCTTTGGATACAGTAGGTGCGTAGAAATAGCTTACCTATGTAGCGATAAGACCGCCTGTTGGCCAATAGTCATCGTCTGTGTTTTTTAGATAGTTATGCACAGCACCGCTGCCGCCCATGACAACTGACTGCCTTTGAACAAGACTCAATTAGGGACTGGGATGGTTAGTAGGTATGAGGACTGGGGACTGTTAGTGATAGTTAGTCCTGTTAGTTTGGTGTTAGTAATAGTACATTTCGTACTTGTTAGTCTCGTTCTAAGTCAGTCACAGATGTGTTGCTACCCTTGAGGACTAAGATGGTCGCCTCTAAAGAAGTGTAACCGAAAAACTACAGCTTTCCATCCGGACCTTAATTCCTTTAAAAACAATTATTACAAACTAGCTGTACCCTGCCACGCTTCGCTGTGGCACATTGTGATTGATTGCGAAATGAGAAACAAAACAAAGAATACATGTCATATAAGTTTAATTTTGCAATACTTGTGGATATACAATATTTTTCGCGGATATGTGACTGATGCAAAAATTAGATAAAAACAATCCTTGATGCGGATTATTATATCGTGCTAAAATTTCAGCTCGATCGGTGCAGAACTTTTTGAGTTTTTGAAGCGTACACAAACCAACATAACATTTTTATATATATAGATGGTAGAAATTGTATCTACTCTGGCGGGCTAGTCCTAGAATATACCGTGAAATATCTTCATAATGTAGGTAGCCATCCACAAAGAAAGGATTTTGCAAAATTCCATCTTCGTAACTTATAAAGCTACATATTGATGTAGCTAAAATTTCAATTTTCATTGGAAAATTGAAATTTGAGCTACTAGTTAAATACCGAATTCATCTTTTTAATTTTTTTAAATTACATAATTCCACTCCTAAGAATGTAAATTGCGGGTTCATTGTTTACACTGTCTGTACAGCCTTAATTGCTGGGCCTTGAAATATGAAATGTTCACACTAGATGCCTTATGTGTTGCATGGCATATAGAGAGGATTATAGTAAATTCCACCCCTGAGGGTGTAAAATAAGGGAGTATAATAAATCTTGCTCAATTACGCTAAAAAACCACTGAATGGATTTGAATGAAACTTGGTAACTTGGAAAATACTTTGCACCTTTTTTTTAATTCCACCCCAAAAAGGGTAAAATTGGGGGTTAAATTTAGACCGCTGCAGAGCCTCAACCGCTGGGCCTCTATAAATGAAATGTTGCGCAAAAGGAACTTGGCAATTTACATAAAATATGACGATCTGTATATTTTAAATTATCTCTTACTAGCCAGGTAAACAACCAAATGTAGGTAAATTTATTTGTCAATAAAAACTATTTATCTGTTTACGGCTAGTCTATTGTCGTTAATGTCTGGTGACGGTGATCACAATGTACCTACTCTTACAATAGAACAAAACTCCTGTATTATTAAGTTTAAAATGTAGAAGATGTTTTACCTACTTATACGGATTACATAAGCCAACGTAAAGATATGTGCTGTGAAAGTAAACTTCATAGTTGGTATAGTAGCAATGGTTAATGTTTTTTTTATTAAATTTTAAAAGCTTTTATTTAACTTCACTCGTATGTATCCATGTATGTATGTCCTGGAATATGGCAATCAATATTTCACCTACTTCCACTGAAGCTATACTGGCTTCCGCCATTTTTAATCCAATATGGCGGACGCTACAAAATGGCGATTTATAATTAAGTGAGTACATGCCAAGGGCTGTGTTTTTATGGTGTGGGGAAGATGTCATGCCGCTAACGTACAATCTCCAAACCGGGGACCCTCCTGTTCTAATTACCCTTACCTCTCTACACGGACCTCTGAGGAGGTGGACCACTCTTTGTCCGATACTCGTGGGACAAACATCCCAAGTGCCAAACACTCAATGTAAATATCATGTTTCTTCTATGATTTTAAAAGACTAAAAAGTTGAAAATGATATTAGTATACAGTAAAAAATATTTTTTAATATAAAGCTTTTATTAAACAAATAAAAATGTACTAAAAAGTAAAAAATAAGTTGTTGCTAAAATTTACTTAGACAAATAACTGAGCTATAAATTTTTGGTTTTAAAGGTTAATTTTTTGGCTAATTTTTGCATAGCTAAATTGCGCGTTGAAGCGCCACGGTAGTAATACGCTAGCAATCCCGTGGCGTCTCTTATCAACGCAGATGGTAGCCGCTGGGTTTTAGTGGATATTCTGATATCAGCGAGTACCCACCTGTCCGAAAAGGTTATGAGTGGGATGTGTAATTGCATTTCCCAGCGATAAAAAAAGGTATTCCAAAATTACCTACTTACATCAAAAACTTTATTCACGCGGGGTCACCTTGTTTAAAAAAGCTAATAAATAAACAACATAATAATGTAATAATAAATTTCTTATGTACTAACAAATGTAGAAAGATAACATCCAAGTGAGTGCTAGGTTTGGAGAGCTTGAACCGGACTTGAACGTGCACCGTGCGATGCATCATGCGATGTTATACGCGATTTGAAGGACCACAACTTCAATTTGTTGAATATTTTTTTAAATATTGGATTTTGTTTTTGTTTTCAATTAGAAGTGATTATGTAAATAATAAATACCCGGTTCTGATTTTTTTTCCCAGTACCGGGTAGTCGGTTTCTAAACCCTATGATAATGATAATAAATGTCTTAAAATTAATGATTTTTAGAATATAAATATTGTCGTTATAAATACTTGTAACAAACAATATCACAGCCTCTGTTATCAGTGCAATAACTTCTATGTCAAGGAATTAAATTAACCTTGAGGTGAGGTCTGAGATATATACCTCTTAACAGATAGTTTAGGTACTTAAATGCAAGTATTTAATGAATAAAATGGAATAAGTTATAAAAAGTTGTCGTTTTGTTTTTCCCCAAAAATTATGCCAGATTAAAAGACAGTAGAATTTTGTTTACATTAATTGTGTTTAATATTACTTAGTAATTACTTAGATACAAATAATCACAGCCTATTTCATCAACCTGAACAAATATGGGTCGAACAATAGACATTACACATAGGTATGTAATTAGGTACCTACTAGACTACTAGTACAATTAGGTAGTAGTGCCATCGTCAAAATGTTTGTTATGGAATTGGACAGAAGCGTTAAGAACTCACCGAATTGATTCGTCCTGTCGCATTCGGTAGGGTATCCTTCTGGTATATTATATTAATGCATTTATTTATTTATTATTACGTTACATGTATTTTACAGGATATCCTAAAACACCGTTTTATTATATCCTGATAATAATAATAATATCCTTTTGACCGTCTATCGATATGGACGACATAATAGTCTACGGGGAGCGCTCGTTTTTTCGCTCGAAAATTAACGATATATGTACCTATTTGTACACAACTAAACGTTATATTCAGTGAAACGTTATAGGTAGATACATATACGAGTAGCTCTAAATTATTGCTTTATAATACCTGGGTACTCTTGTTTAGGCACTTAAATCAGACTTATGCTACGCCTCGCCCTCTTCTAGTGTATCTGGTAACTTTTTTCCACGTGTTTCAGGTAAAATAATACAAAGACAAGATCCAATTAGTGGTACGATACCAAAGACTAAGGGCGGTAACCAAGCACTGGTGTTTGCAAGGGTTGCCACGAAGGGAGCTAGCATGGAACCTACCCTGGCAACAGTAGACGATAACCCTACGCCAGAATTTCTGACAACTGTAGGGAATAGTTCCCCTGCATACAAGTAAACTGTTGCGAAGCATACGCTTATACCCCAAAGCCCAATGCATCCGAGGGTTAAATGGCCCGCTCCTGAATGTGGCACGACCATGATAAGTAGACAGCTTAACCCTGACACGCAATTAAAGCTGATAAGGGTGATCTTGCGACCAAGAACTCTGTTAGCGTAGATTGAGATCAAAGTGGCTGGAACCTGAAAGTATAGATATTAAATCGATTAGTGCATGCAGACAAAATCAATATCTGTTCGGATAAATAATACACAAAATCTTAAAACCCAACTCTGACATGAGATGTTGATATAAATATTTATAACCTACCTGTATAGCGGCTGATATGGTGACATTAATGAAAATATTTCCCGAGACGTGGCCAATGTACTGTGATACTCCAAAGAAACAAAGGCCGCAGACGAACCAATTGAAACAGATGGCGAGAGTGCGCGCCCGAAGCTTGGGCGTTCGGAAAAGAGCCAAAAATGACGCCCGTTCTTCATGAGTATTGCTCACATCTACAACCATTTTCTGAGCTGAGCTGGCGATATTCTCAGTCGGACGACCATTTCTAAAATAAATTTGATTTTCTTGAAATCTTGTAAGACAGCAAGCACTTGCTTTTATTGGTGCAAAGATAGCAGTCAAGAATAGTCAATTCATTGGTCTTGTAACAAAATATTTTAACTATTTCGTTTAAAAAATATTTTATTTAAGCTAAATGCTTGCACAGTGATGCATTGACTACCACTGCATTGTTATACAATTCGATTAGCAACGAAATTTAATATTTCGTACATTTCTCTACAATAATGCTTATCCATAATTACCTTTTAGCAGCAACTTCCATTATTTTAACAGCCTCATCAGTCCTTCCTACAGTTAGGAGCCATCGTGGTGATTCAGGCAAAAGATAGTAATAGCTCAGAAATAGTATTGACGGCAAAGAAATGGCCAGTTGAAATGTATTCCAGTTCCGTAGCAAATATCCGAATAGTGGCAGCGATAAATGTCCCAGGTTGAAAGGAATTTGATAGATAATCCCAACAGTATCTCTGTAACGTGTGCCGATTAGTTCCATGGTGAGGACGAAGCTTGTCACCATCGTTCCCCCGGTGGCGACCGCGAGCAAAAACCGTAGACAAGTAAACATGTACCAGTTGATAGAATAGGCAGTTGAGACGCCTGACAGAAGTTGAAGGAATACAGCGGCAAGAAACGGCAGGCGTCGTCCGAATCTAAAAATAAATAAAAATGATGTTCAGAATATTCGTAACTCTATGTATGTCGGAATATAAATAAAGAAGAAGATAAGAAGAGAAGAAATTTATAACAGATCATTAGCAAAAAATAGCAAAATAAATACTGAAAACTTTTTTGTATCTGTTGATTAATCCCTCAGATGAATTTGATTTTGAAAATATTGAATATTTTGATCAATTGCTATTTTAATACCTCGATATTTAAAGCTACATACACTACAATATAATAACTTGGGCATACAGATGCCAGAAATACACGAGGTTAGTTTTTCAAGATAGGATAGCAAGCTAGAGTTAGTAAGCTAGAAAGCTAATCTCTCTGAATTCTTGTAGACAGAACTAGCTTATTTCTAAGCTAGTAAGAAAACTAGTAACCTAGAATCCCTGTCTGATGTTTAGTAGATAATTTGAAAAATTTGTATAAAAATTTGTACCTAATTGGTTTTACAAGAAATTTACTCTTAGATATAAGGACGGAAAATTTTTAGACTTGGTATTTTTGTGCCAAATGTTACAAAAATCTTTATCATAGCATAACTTTCGAAGGTACGATCCATAACATACTTTTTTTTTAAGTTTAAATTAAAATTGGTATCTGTGGCTGTGGCATATTCTTTAATATTGCTTATATTATCAAAATAGGCTATTTACTTACCTAACTACCTATATTTATTGATTTATATGTGTTAAGCCTGAGTAATTTTCGAATTAAGGTTTTGTAATGGTAGGTAGGTTGTAACCTACTTGTAGTGATCTGCTGGCATCCACTTAGATATTTAAGTACTAAAGTAATCATTTCCGGGTCCCTGGCCAGTTGCGATATTATGGTTCAGGATGTGCCAATTTATTTCACTTAACCTACCCACTTACATAAAATATATCGCTATAATCAATTTGGCTGTAAGAACTATAATAACTAAATCTCAAATACTAATATTATAGGGAACCAAATAGGTTTTATATGAAAGCTAATTGGTTCCATATAGAGTTCGCCCGGGGCAGTACCACCGCCCGCCACGGTACCTAGTACCATTTCTGCCGTGTAATAATTGTTTTTAAAGCAATTGTGGTCCGGTTGGAAAGGTGTGGATTCCGGTTACACTTCTTTAGAGGCGACCATCTTAGTCCTCAAGGGTAGCAACACATCTGTGACTGACTTAGAACGAGACTCCTACTAACAAGTACTAACTGGACTATTACTAACACCAACTAACAGGACTAACTATCACTAACAGTCCCTAGTCCTCATACCTACTAACGAACTGACCAACTAATGTTCTAATTAACTTTCTCAACTAATTGGACTAACCATCCCAGTCCCTAATTGAGTCTTGTTCAAAGTCAGTCACAGTTGTCATGGGTGGCAGCGGATGGGTGGTGCTGCAAGCTCGTTTGCTATCCTGTATCCATAAAAAAAAAAAAAAAACATAAGGCGTATTATCATACGTTCGTCATTAATAGAAATGGATATTATTCGTTAGTATTGTATACGAGTGTATTGGTGAAGCAGTGACAGCCCAGTGGCTATCGAACTCGCCTCTCACTCGAGCGGTACGGGTTCAAACCCCAGCGTACGTTAAGTTATGTTCGATTTAAGAAATTAAATGTCACTTGCTATAACGGTGAAGGACATATCGTGAGGAAACCTGCATGAGTGAGGAAACATCATAATGTTCTCCAAGGCATGTGAAATCTGCCAATCCGCACTGGGCCAGCGTGGTGGACTAAGGCCTAATCCCTCTTACTCTCTCTCTGATCCGTGCCCAACAGTGGGACAAAGAAAGGGTTGTGATGATGATGATATTGGTCGACCAATTCTTAGTAACATCACATCTTATTAATTCTACATTATGGACGACTTGTAGTAGATTACTCTACTAGTTTGAGTTGCCACGACCATTTAGGAAAGTAATCTTTTCCGGGATGGGGATGAATACAGGATATTCCTATGTAGGTATTTTGCTTATCCTCTACCTGAATAAAATAAATGATCCCTTACATAATACCATTGTAAATTGAATCGAGACATAGTTATTTTTTACAATTAGTCCACACTTGAAGCTGTTTAGTATTGTAAGAAACATAGATACACACAAATCTATATTATCTGCATCTAGTAGATGTACAATACCTACATACTTTGTATATGTCATTTCTGTGGTAAGTTTACGTATTTGTTCAAATCAAACTCACGGTTTACCGTTATTTTTCTACAAACGTAAGTATGGGCATGTACCTACTTACATTGCTGAATTTGTATGTGATTGTTAAATACCTGTCAGATAGATGTCCAAAGACCATATTTCCTACGAGAATGCCGAGCATGAAGATGGTTTGGGTAAGATTCTTAAGCCAAGCTCTGTCGCACACGAGATCCCATTCAGATATTATTGTTTTTTCAAATATACTGTGATCATATTTGTAACTGCTGCAGTTGTTGGAACACTCGCTATCAAACTTTTCATCATTGCTGGCGCAGGTAAACTTCATTGGTGGTGCAAGAAATATTATGCTCATTTGATGCCAAGCCACTGGGAATTTTACGAGAAATACAATAAAACAAATCCATATTTGCCACTTTCCAATAGCACCGATCGCTTTAGTGAGAGGATCTTCAGAAAAGTTTTGATCGTTTCTTTCGTTAATAGACACTGAAATGAAAAAGACAAGCATATTAATTATTTAACTTAATTAAATCACATTAAGAAACCGTTTACATATTCCCGTTTTTCCTCCTAAAAATATAATCATTTTGACCAACACCATAGCCAAATCTTAGACAAAGGATATTAAGTTCCTGTGTGTGTAAACGTGTGCTGTTGCCTCCTATGTGCTAATCTAGGTTACCATCTACCTATGTGACTTAACTATGGACATCGGGTCTCATACTAAAATCGCGAAAAAAAAAACCCAGTTACACATCACCTTGGCCTGTTTACAGTTTAATCCAGGAAGTATACTTAGGTGTTTGCTAACTTTGCTCTACGAAAAACAATGTGTTCTGTAATTCTGTGTGACTTGTTGTTTCTTTAGGTAACAAGAGGATAGTTTCTTTGTCCACCAGTAATAAGAATCACACTTGAAAAGGAAAGTATTTGATCTAATTTAATACTATTTGGCACCTTACTCTACGGTGACATGACACCCCAGTAGCTATCAAACTCGCCACTCACTCGAGAGGTCCTGGTTCAAACCCAAACGGCACGCACCAATGACTTTTCTATTATAAGTGCAATTTAAGAAATTAAATGTCACTTGCTGTAACGACACATCGTGAGGAAAATTGCATGCCTGAGAGTTTTTCATAATGTTCTCGATGGCATGTGAAGTCTACCAAACCGTAATTGGCCAGCGTGCTGGACTAACTAAGGCCTAATCCATCTCATTCTAAGAGGATATCCGTGCCCAACAGTGGGACAAAGAAAGGGTTGTGGTGTGGTGGTAATCTTACAGTGTCATGTCAGTCGGACAAACCAAGCTATACGTACGTTAAACATGCTTATTCGTATGGATCTCATGATTTTATGGGAATAGTAGATTATATACTAGGTAGATAGGCAGGTAGGTAAAATAAGTAATCAGCTGTTTATGAAAATATTTGAAATGTTTACAATTAAATAAAACATTTCAATAGATAGCGTTTGTAATTGGCAATTCGCAGAATTAGCTGAGGCGAGACGACAAAAATTGGGTAAAATGAGTAGGTAGGTACTATAGACTGGACAACTGCGCTTTGAACTGATGTTCTGTGAACTTGAGACTCGAGATAACATACATTAAATAGTGATTATGATGAAACAATTTATATTTTTGCATGCTAGATTGCTATTAGGCAAAAACAATAAATACGGCATAATTTGCTAGATCGACGTCAATGGGATGTGTCTAAGCCGCCACCGATTACTAACATTCAGTGTAAGCAAGCACAAACATAGCATATACGACCTACCCGGTGTACTGTGTGTGGACTGTGGACTACTGTGTAACAATAAGACTAGTCTTTTATTTAAGTAGTAAGTTCTACGAATTTAAGGATCTAGATTCTGGAACTACTGGGATCTCTGGAACTAATGGAACTACTGGGTTAAATTGAAGTGTCAAAATCAGGTAAATAAGCATCTGTTACAAGTACGTGCGTAGTACCTTTCGTTCGTACTTATAACAGCTGGATAAACAAATAAAATTGTTGGGTTTGTATGATATCAATTATTGTATTGTATGTAAAATAAAACCGTGTTGTTTTATGGAAGGTGACATTGGATTATTTTTCTCGGACATTCTGTCTGTCTGTCATCAGTTTAGAACGCGATGGTTAGTTTCTTAATTTCATAGGTGGGTAGGTCCAAAGTAGGTATATATTCGTAGGTTGGAATAGCTTCGGATGTCCGTGAATCATTGACTATAGTAGGTAAGCAGAAGTATCAACCTATTGAAGATCGATAAAATAAAAAATATAAAAAAAGGTTACTATCAAAAAGAACAAAAAGTACAGTTTAGTCCAAATCCTTAATTATAGGTAGGTACTTATACAAAATATTATTCTAAGTAACTTTTATAATAGTGGTAGAGTATGGAGTACCTAACTATTCAATGTATGGTAGATACGTTTACGAGGAGGACTGGATGGATGAGATAGGTACGTTTAAAAAATATTTAAGAAAAGGCTTAATTTGTATGTACTGGATGTTAGTAACCAGTACCCTAACCATCTAATGACCGTTGCCGAAATATTTTTTTATTATTATTACTACTGTACTAAAATGTTATTTAAAAACACATCAATCTTGAAAATTATGCATAAGTAAATAGAACACTGACTACTAAAAATTTGGATCGGGGTTGTTAAATTTTTTAAACAATATTTTATTGAAGATTATAATTATTTATATGTCTACTCTAAAAAACTTTTATTTTGTTTTGATACTCACTTTTCTGCATTTTTTTCACTATGATTATAAAAACGTTTATTTATAAATTGTATTAAAATCACAGAAAGCGGCGGAACGGTTCGCGGCCGTCGTGTCTACCGCTGCGCTCAACCACTAAATGACGGTTGGTCCAGAAGTCCAGAGTCCGGTCGGCCAGTCACCGCAATATAATTTTAAGCTTAAGCAAACAGAAATCTGTAAGTAAGGATGGAAATTGTCCATGATTTAAGAACTTTAAAGAAGATATAAAAACATCTGATTATGAAATTATATTTATGAGACCTACCTGTTATTAAGACAGTCTACTTATAACTACCTATAGGTAACTTGAAACAAAGTTTATTATTGCAATAAAGTAGGCGCCGCATGGATATATGAACAGATGATCCAATTAGAATAGGAACATTAATTCCAATTTCTAATATAATTGTTAAAGTCGCGCTACGGTTTGTAATAAAACGCCAGTAATTTTATTTCTGTCACTTTATTTTCTTCTTGCACAGTACACGGGCACCAACACCCACAATAACGTACACCACTGTTCCGCACTTTAATTTCTTGGTATCACTTATTTTTCGGTTGTTCAAGCCCTGAACTGACTCGCTTCGCCGCCGCGATCGGCTAAAATATCCGCTAAGAACATTCTTGAATAGAAGAGAACAGTGTTTTTAACCTTTAGAACCTATTTTGAGTTCGACGTACAACATGCGCGGCCACTGGGGGTCATCATCTCCTTCAGTAGGTAAATATAATTATTTACTGAAGGAGATGATGATATACCTAATGTATATAGCTGTTTTTGAAATACCCTGTGGCTGTTTCCTATGTGAGCTGTTGCAAAATACAAGGCAATATTATTATTATTTTTTATAGATTTTAGCATATCGAACAAGCGGACGGGGCCATCTGATGGTAAGTCACCGTCGCCTATGAACATAAGCAACACCTGAGAAGTTGCCAATGCGTCGCCGGCCCTGACGGAGAGCTCTTTTTATTTTACGCCTTTTTGAAGAACCCCATGTCTTAACCTACCGTGAAGACCTCAGAAAGATGTTCATTCCGCAGTTGACAAGTGCGCGGTAAAAAGGATTACGCAAACCGCTAAGTACAGGATTGCCAGAAATCCAGTCGGTGTGGATGAAACTTTAATCTTCGTGTAGTTTTTTAATTTAATACATAGGCTATCTGCTATAGTGCTATGTAGTACCTACATAGGCTATGTAGGTACTAGTATTCTTATACCTATATTATATAAAATATAATGAAGTTAGTTTTCAAACTTAAGTTATGAGAATTCTCAATGCTGTGTTGAGAAAAATCATTCACTAATTTAATTTAAACTTTTGCAACAAAACATTTCGCATTATCATTATGTGTGTGTAGAGTCTTGTATATACTCATCCAAGTATCATCACATCACAATATCACAGTGACGAAGGAATAGGAAATTATTGAAACCATAGACAAAATCCAAGTTATGCCTGCTACACACCTTACGAAAAATCATTACGAAGTATGTAGTTGAAAATAATATACGTACTCAAAAAAAATTGTGAGCCGTCACGGGACGCCTGGCAGATGTGAAACATCGAAATAATTTTGTACAAGTAAGTAACAGTAACAGTACAAAAGTACAGATTATGACAGGAACTAAAACATATAACAAAAAAAATATTAATTACTAGTATATTTTATTAATAAAATAATTTCCGACCGTCATTTGTCGGAACTATTTCATATTCGCCACGCTCGCCACGCCAAAAATTTGGTTTGCCCTCCGCTTTTTCACATAAAAATAGAAACGAGCTGTTTTTTTTAAATTTAAATGATCATGTTTCACAGTGTTCACAGTGCTCACAAACACAATCAACGGTATACAAAAAAAAATTCAACTTTTTCTGTCTTTTCAGTACATTTATTATAACCAATAAACACAATTTTGTAGATAACCGAACTAATATGTAGATTAAAAAAAAATATAAAGCATTATTGCATTGTCATAGGTCCCTAAATAATAATTCAATTTAATTTGACGTTTTAAACATACCTACATACATACATACCAAGATAATAAAAGCGTGAATTAAGGATTAAAATTATTCAGTCATCGAAAATAACGATCAAAGCTTTAACAATTCGAAATAACTGTTTGACAAGTCAAATGTGCTATGAAAATAAGAGTATTTTCATGGCTATGAACGAGTTTTATGAAAACTGTCCCGCACCGTCTATGGTTGCAACTTTGTTGTCTCTGTTGATCTTAAAAACGTACTCTGTACTGTTGTTGTTCTGTTATACGATACGTAGTATCTCTAGCTAGTTTGTGGTTATACGTAGTACCTAGTCTGTGGTTCTGTTGACTGACAACTATCATATCTCTTTTTGTGGACAAATACTCACTGACATTGACATTGACGCACGCAGGCATACATACATAACCATAGTTTGTGATATTACTTCTAACTCCCCACGTGTGAATTTTATGTTAATTTTTTCTGTTTTACAGTGAGTTTTATCGCGTGCCGCCGTTTTGTCTCGAAATTAGAATTTAATCATTGGTATACTCTATTATAAGTTGATGATACGACAATGGCTGTGATGCAAAGAATAAAGTAAATAAAAAGTTGTATTTATACAGTTGGAAAAAAGGTTGAAAAGAATCCTGTCAAGATTTCTCAAACTTAATTTTGTTTACAGGAAACCCACGACGCGTAAAGGTAAAAAGGTCCTTCTTGCAAAGGAGCCCAAGCCTATCGAGGATGCTAAGCAAAGTCTATTTTTACAAGGACGCAATCCTTCAGAGAGAACTAGGAAACTGTTAAAAGACATTTATGATTTGAAGAAACCAGACGCGGCTTATCTTAGCAGAAAAAATGACTTTGTTCCTTTTGAGGATGCCTCACTTATTGAAAAGTATGCGTTAATTACGAAAATTTAAATTATTTTTCTCCAAACTTCAACCGTAATGAATAAAAAAATAAAAACAATTCCAGGTTATGTTACAAGAAGGAAGCAGCATTGTTTGGAGTAGGTTCGCACTCAAAGAAGCGTCCACATAACATTATACTTGGCAGAACATTCAACTATAATATATTGGATATGATTGAATTGGGTGCAGAAAATTACAAGGCAATGTCAGAATTCCACAACATGAAAGTCCTGGCTGGAATAAAACCTTGCCTTGTATTTAATGGTCCTGCGTGGGACCTGAATTCTGATCTAAAAAGATTAAAATCCTTAATAATTGACTTCTTCCAAAGAGAAAAGGTATACTATAAATACTTTTAGATTTAGTTTCGTTATTGTATATGCTTTATTTTTAATTTGAAGGAAACGGGTATAAAGCCCACAAGCCACTGCAACCTAAAAAGATCTTTTGTAGCTAGGATAAATCCTAGGATGCCTTTGGGCTCATGTTTCTTGATTTTACAAGGTAAGACTAGGCTTCTGCCCAGTTTTCGACTTCTGTTATGAATGAGTGCAGGGTAATCGCAGAGGATATGAATGGGTGATTTCCCTGCCTCATTAGAGAACCTATAGGCGCCACTGCTGGCTTTTCCTATTGTATGTAAGTGTTATTTCAACCAACAGTTTCCAGTGAGAGGTCTAATTAAAATCTGCAGTTTGGTGCACTTTAGACAACACTTTCTTAGAATCGTTTTGTAAAAAAACAGATATAAGTGCTTTAGACTACCTTAGGCCTGACGCACTGATCCACAGCTCGGTGCTTCTTAAGCCTTATTCTAGATAGCCTAAAGTATTCCTCATTTACATAGTTATCTAGTACAAAGATATTTTATATTATTTCATATATTTTATATTTATTTAAATAGGACCGGTACTTCCAGAGATTAGCATGTTTATGCAAACAAAAAACAAAAATGTCCCGCTTTATAATGTTAGTAATGTTAGTATAGATAAATTAATGATTAATAATTTTTAATTAATTTTGTTGTAGGTTGAAACCATTAGGCTACAAGGCTTGGAACATGTTATTAGTTTTACAGCTAATGAAGAGGGTATGATTTTTTTGAGGTCATTCAGAATATTATTGAAAAAGAGTGGCCAAAGAACTCCAAGGGTTGAAATAGAAGAAATTGGTTAGTATTGATTGCTAGTATGGATGAAATGAACTGAACTGGAAAAAATATTTTAGATTAATACCATAGCTAACAGTCAAGCACTTGTGGTTGTGTGGCTCCCTCCACACATTATCGTCAGAAGGAAGGAAAGCCAACCGGACAGATTAATCTCGGGCAATCTGGACAGATGAAAGGGTGACCGTTAGTGGTAAAAAGAGCCCGAGCGGTGCTATGCAGAGGATGCATTAAGTCATTGATCCCAGTTGTGATCGTGAGATATCAGTGGTAGTAATCTGCGATAAATCAGTATTGTGGAGTATATAGGCCTTCTCTGTTGAGGCCCTGCAGTGGGTTTCAACCAAACAGGCATGTGTCATCTATTCACTGCTGCTTACAGCACTTCTGATGAACATAACACAGAACTGGAATGGAACTGGGAGATCAATTTTGCTTTGTTAATTTAACAAATAGGTAAATTAACTTCGGCCCGATTGTTAGTAGTTATGAGGTCTTTACGAGTGGTGACTGCAGTAAAGTTAGTAAATAGTAGTAGTAAAATGATATGAGGATTGCCTTCAGAGATATATTTTTAATAATTTTTTTCTAGGTCCATCCATTGATTTCAAATTAAGAAGAACAAAATTGGCTTCTGATGCCTTGTACAAAGAAGCATGCAGGATACCGCGGGAATTAAAACCAGTTGCAAAGAAGAATATTTCACGGGATGCCTTTGGAACTAAAATGGGCCGTGTGCATGTTGGTAAACAGGATGTAAGCAGATTGCAGACACGCAAGATGAAGGGGTTGAAGAAATCAATTGAAGAAAAGAAGCAAATGCTCTTGAAAAAGAAGAAGGCTAAGCAGGACGCTAAGCGTGCAAGCATTTCAAAACAATAAATTAATTTCCTTTCAAGAGTCAAATAGTGTTTATTCTTGTAAATCCATAATTATTAACATAAGTGCTTTTACTTAATGTGGTTTCAAGGTTTACGGGCTATCTACGGGCTAACTATCTTAGTCCTCAACGCGTCGCATCTGTGATGGACTTTAAATAAGCACCTAAAATGTATTTATTTCTATGGCAAACACGACATTTCAAAAATCTCAACAGAAAGAGATTTTAGTATTTTTTACCCAACTGCACGACGCAAAGATTGTTCATCACTATATGTTGGTATGTTCCTCTATGGCGTTCTAGAGACCAAGCGCGTAAGGCGATTTTGATGATTCCTACTAGTAGGGAGAGCCCACGATGCTAAATGGGGATTTACTTGAACGACATAGAGACTTATTGGGTTGCAAAGCTTAGATGTTATGAAGAAAAAAATGATATATAATATTTTTCTTCCCTACCTATCCTATCTTTTCATCGGTGGTGGGAGCGTCTATAGATTTTTAAATAATGTAAAAATACTGTTATATGGGCATACTTGAGTGTGTCAGATATTGATAGCATCAATGTCCTACGTATTTTTAAGTAAAAAAAGCTCTCGTTTAATAATCTGACGATTTCGATGTGACGCAAACTCGCGTGCGTTATTAATGTGCAACTTACATAGCTCCTCCTGACTGACTCCTCTAAAGAGATATACAATATTATGTTTCCTTTATCATTTTGCATTTTAAATAACAATGTAGGATATGATATAACGATTGGTTGGTTGGTTAAAACCATTCTCGCAAATTTTCTTACCTACGTTTATGTTCTATGAACCGCATTTGAATCCAGTACCTATTTCTTTAATTCCTAATTCCATGACTTCTACAATTTATGTACCCATTGCGGGGCTTTACCCCACGACTGAGAGAGACTTTTGAACGTAGAGTACGTGCTTTTGAAGAAGATGATTTTCGTGAGTCATCTCATTTGAAATGGTAATATGTACTTCTAATCTCATATTTATTTATGCAAACTATCTTTCGCGCTAAAGCGATTCTCTGTAATCCCCAGGGTGTCCCCTAGAGAATGATTTTAGCATAATGAGGAAGGAAAAAATATTTTTTATTACAGATACCTTCAATTATTTTTTATCAGTTTATATTAAGTGATAAATATCTACATAAGTGCTTATATTGCGGACCAGTGGACGCCCGCAGCTTCGCTTGGAGTTAGACAACATAGTTTCGTTTGCACAACAACACCGATATATTTCGTTTACAACGAATAGAAAAAAATTCATAGAAGTTTTTACGATTCATGCAAATATTTCTAAAAAGAAGCTACTAATTTGTTTCAATATCAGATTTAATGATTTGATTCAATGAGTTAGGTTAGGTTTCATTTCATTTCATCTACAGTCAATCTGGGTAACTTTGGCCGTAGTTATAACTTTGGCCCAAAATCATATTTCCGATTATTATTATTTTTTACAGATTGCCTTAATTGATAAAAAAATAATTTTACAAATAAAAGATAGAAGGTATCTTCGTAAACGTATTTCACCCGCCGAAATGTGTCATTTGTCAATGACAAAATTCAAAAGTTGCCTTTTTCGTGAGTGCAATAAAGACGGTACTTTTCTCAGTGTTAAAAAGTAGCATTCAGCGCTGTTCTTATTAGGTTTTGAATGGTAAGTTGCAATGTATTGTGTTACCAACTTGTCTGCCTATCATTTAATAAATTTTTTGCAATATATAATACAGTATTTTTTCTAGAAACATCTAAAATATTTCAAAACTACTTTGGAGTTACTATATCAGGGTAACATTGGCCCGGGATAAGGTTACACTAATATTTTGCTATCATACTAATATGTTGCCAGATTTTGGAAAATGTGTCGAATTTGATATAAATATTTATGTAGTACATTCCATATCGTGAAAAAATCTTTTTTTTTTAACAATAATCATAAGTCTGAAATGAATCGTAAATAAGTCGAAAAGGCAGTTCTTTGAGATAAATGATGATTTTTGGCGATGGAATGGGATGATTAGAAAGGATGACTTAACAGCATTTTTTGATAATTATGTAGTTACTTTTCGGTTAAAATTTTATTTTTTAACAATTATTTAGATATTTTTAAGGGCCGTAACAGCCTGATTTCCTATTTTTCCTATCAATACCAAATAATAAAAGATTTAATAAAAAAATATGTTTCATAGGGCAACATTTTATTTCATACCTAAATTTTCCTAACAAACCTTATCTATGGCACAAAAAATATTGACTTTGGATGTAGACTATATATTTTTCTGCTAGTATTTAGTGGCCAATGCTACATAATTCACTTATTTTGCGAGAAATCATAAAAAACATGCACCAGGCCAGGCCTGGGTCAATTTTACCCCAACTCTAATTGTAACTTTGACCCATCGGTTTTATTACTTTTTCATTTCTTTTTTCTAAGAAACTATCATTATATTGCTAGGTTTATAGAATCAGTGTCTCTCAAAGCCATCAAAAAGTCTTCTTGGATGAGTCTTCCGCACTAATTTAAACATTTATTGCATTTTAATTCCGAAAAGTGGGCCAATGTTACCCAGGTTGACTGTAATTAAATTTCATGTCAATAAAAAAATTCTACTGAAGACTTGGCTGTATGGGCATAGTTCCCTTTGCCTACCCAGAATGGGTGAAGAAAACAAAAAAAAATCTCTGCAATATTCTCTATTATATTACGGTTGGCGCCATTTTCCAAAAATGTTCTTTGCGAGTTTGGTTTGTGTTTTTATTTAATTTTTTATTTTATTAAATTGCTTCATTTTTTCGCAACTGTATTAAAAATAGTTGTTCAGTACACGTACGGAACCGTCATTGCAACTTGTTCCGACTGTCTTTCCGCACTTGTAATGAAATATACTATTTTTAAACTTACATAAAGAAAACTAGGCATAATATTAGGGATTACGTAGGTTTGGTTTAAAAGACAAAGGTTGACACAGTTATAAACGATTTAATCGTGTTTCTACGCTGAAAGGAGACACCCAAGTAATAACATCTGGTGCACTAAGATTATTTATCATGGTGTAATCATTCTCACAGATATTGTTTTCTGAGCGATCTAATTAATAATTATGTACTTATAGACAAAGGTAAGTTTTATAAATTCAAATGGTCCAATTAATAAGGTTTCTAATAAGTGTAAAAAGGTATAACACATTGCTGTTCGAATTTTTTCGGAATTAAGTATCATATATGTATATCATAAATAACTATTAAACATCTATCCTGCCGCATGCGAAAGTCCAAATGAGGTACGGCAGCGTATTCGTTTGTTATAATAAAAATGGTTAGATAGAGTTATAGGTGGCAGAAGTTAGCGCTCATAGGCCATTGGCTCGTATCGATCATTATAATGCTCAACCGAGCTAAGCAACGAAAGACGCGATCAGCCCGACGTTGGTTAAAATGCAAGTGGCCAAAATGTTATGTGCGCTTCTGTGCTTGGGAAGGAATGTTAAGCAGTCGGTCCCGGTTGATTTACATTTTTTTTCTTCAAGATTTTTGTCCGTTAAGGTTGTTTAAAATTATTATTGTAAAATAACCAGGAAGACGAGGCTCTAGAGTGACTTGAGAATATTTGACACTGGGTTGGCTACTAACCAACTCCACCAACCATGTATTGGACTACTCCAATGCGGATTGTGGTCATGTGGAGTATGCTCTTAGATGTGGCTGTGGAGAAGACCCCTCAACAGTGAAAAGCCTATGGGTTTTTATAGAAGTGTAGAACCTAATTCTACTAAAGCTAAGCCGTATAAAATTATTGTTTTTAAATCAATTGTGTGGTGTACTGTACGGTCTGTTTGAAAGGTGAATGAAGAAGAGTGGCCTTCAAGGCTGATGCGGTTGTGGAACTTGAACTTGGAAAGGTGTTGCTGGTTGTGTAATACACACTACACAGAAAAGCGATCTAAGGTTACAGTAATGATCAGTAATCAAAGGTAACGGTATGACACTGCATTGCTGCATTGAATTAATTCACTAATAAATTATTATGTAAACGGTAACATTGTATCTGCCATGAAATAAAGGTTACAATCTTCATCATTATCTCTGAAGTTCCATTACCTTATCATTCCGACATTTATATTTAGCCGCAAATTTTGCTACCAAAGACTTACTTTTGTTACTGACTCATAATACTACGTGCTATATTATGTAGTCCGTGCTACGTGGTTGAATAGGTAGGTATCTACTACTTTTTGTGATGTACCATCACAATTTTTCAGTTGGCTTAAATAATTTTGGAAATAGTAATCCGGCCAGTGTCGCTCCCAAGTTATTCGTACACGCGTGTTTAGTAACGAGAACGAGAAGAAGAGAACCCTATTTGAGTCTTGGACAAAGTCTCACATAGTTATGGCACGGACTACATACAATGTTATGGCAACGGATGGCATAATTATGGATCTGCATGTTTGTTTGCTATTTTTTACCTCGATAAAGGTACGTATGACACGAACTATTTCCCCAAGCTCCTAAATATTTTTTTCGACATGCGGTTTCATTCAAATACAAATAAATATTATCTTATTATCCTATTGGTCTAAGAGCCAGTGAACGGATACCTGTATGTATTTGACCAGACTTGGGTTTTTGTACATTGAGACCCCTATACCTACCGTACATGAGATGGGGACTCACTAAGCCCAAAGTGGTGGACGCGGCCAGTGCGCAGGTAAGACAGGTATCGATTTTTGGCTATCTATAAATGCATTTGACCACGTCTGCCGTTTTGATATTTGAAAATATATTATTATTATTAATGGAAAATAACAATGGCAGACCATTATCACGCGTTTAACATTGTGGCAGACAATTTTGAAAATGTAAAAAAATTTTTTTTTTATAATTAATTGACCAGATCTGCCATCAATATATTTTATTTATTATAGTCTTAAAAACTTATATTGATAACGGCAGACGTATACATTGCGTATAGACATCAGCAGATAACAAAATCTGAGATACTACCCGGTCAGATGTATGCATATAGCTATCTTCCTTCTTTCTCCCATGTATTACTATTGTACTCATTCTAGCCTATGGTATTTTTACTCATAGCTACTAACATTCGTCGGACGTCGATGATGGAAGATTCCAACTATTTGTCCGCAATTACAAAGCTTCAGACATCAATGAAAATTTCAGCAAAAAAGTGCAAAATTTTGACGCAACCACAATTCCACCGTGTAAAAGTGAACTTTACCAACAATTTCTGAGAGCTCATTATATTTCTATGATTTGGAAAAATGTTTACAAAAAACAACCTACTGCTTTAAACCAATTGGATTATGGTTGGATTGAGCAGGACAACAAATTAGTCTTCAATTTGTTCGAAGGAGATCAACTTCCATCTTTTTCACCGATGTTCCTGGTAAGTTGATAAAAATCAATTCTTTATCGAATATGTTCGAATCAATTTACAAATTATTTATATTTTAAAATTTACGATTAATTTTGCAGAATCCGATTCAATGGATGATGAAGACGAGTTCAATGATGATAACCACGGCTCGGATGATGATGATGATGATGATGAATGAAGATCAAAATCAATAAATATATATATACCTATATACATATATATTGATTTAGTAATGCATGCTAGATTGTTTTTTATTTATCTAACGTTTAAATTTTGTATTCAATAAATAAATGTGAAAAATAAAATACAAATTTGAATTATTTTTTGTTCTTAGCAGTATACTTTAATATTTAAGATTTTTTCGTAACGTATCTCCTTCTTTATCGTTTAACTTTAAAAGTTTAGTATAAGTATAGACTACATGCAAAATATGAATTTCATTAAATACAGTGATTAAGTAAATTATATTATTGTAAAACTGCTATCATAATATATAGACATCTGACCGGGTAGTATCTCAGATTTTGTTATCTGCTGATGTTTATACGCAATGAATACGTCTGCCGTTATCAATATAAGTTTTTAAGACTATAATAAATAAAATATAACTATTGATGGCAGATCTGGTAAATTAATTAAAAAAAAAAAAAAAAATTTACATTTTCAAAATTGTCTGCCACAATGTTAAACGCGTGATAATGGTCTGCCATTGTTATTTTCCATTAATAATAATAATATATTTTCAAATATCAAAACGGCAGACGTGGTCAAATGCATTTATAGATAGCCAAAAATCGATACCTGTCTTACCTGCGCACTGGCCGCGTCCACCACTTTGGGCTTAGTGAGTCCCCATCTCATGTACGGTAGTTATAGGGGTCTCAATGTACAAAAACCCAAGTCTGGTCAAATACATACAGGTATCCGTTCACTGGCTCTTAGACCATATCTTAATCAACTAAATTTAACAGATAAAGCTTTCACACTTTGGGTAGGTGCACGATTTAAAGAATAATATTATGAATTAAACTATAAACTATTAGGTACATACCTACCTCATGGTATTTTACAGTATAAACTCATAGAAAGATGTAGAGAAAAAAATGAGCGGTTATACAAGTATACCGACAATATACCGACAGGGTCGGGTAGTTCGGCTAGTGGTGAACAGTGCAGCTTGTAAAACGTCTTCTGATTACCGTGCGCGAAACCTGTTTTATGCTAAACTAAAAATAATATATTTGTTTGCTTACAAACAATAATTATCTTATTTTTACTGTCAAATTTCTTGATCGGACAATAATATTTATCTATCTACAAAATTGGTTTGATGACAAATAGTGCAGTTGTAAACAAACATTTATTGTAAAAAATTGACACCTGTGATATTTTTTGCTCTTAAGTGAATAGTACTTGCTAGAACAATAATATTGTGGCACCTAAGTCGCAAATCTTAAAATGTGCGCAGTTTGGAAAATTTACTTCAGAGCACCTTCAGAGGGTTTGAACGCCCGCTTCGCGATCGCCGCCCCAGATTTTGTGCGCTCACCATTCTACTTCACATTTTTGTAGCAGCTCAAATTAGATTTACGTTATTTATTCTAACGGAGCCTTAGGTATCATAAGTGTGGAGTATGAACTATGAACAATCAGATAGACTAGTGTCCCCTAGTCTATCCTATATATACTAACTCGTTTCAGGCCGCCGGAGTGCGCTATAACTATAAATATAAAAAATTACTGAAGTACCTATATTTGTAGATAAGTACCTACATAGTACCGAAGACACTAAACTTACTATTCGGCGTAGTACCTACCCACTTTTATTGAAGACTTAGTTATAACCGAATCCGGTGTCTATTGTTTTTTTTAATACAATCTACATCTTACGCACATTCCGATGCTAGAAAAAACCTGCATACATAATTTACCGAAATTAAATCTGATCTATCAATCAATGCGAACGTAATGTGGTTTTTCTTAAACTTAACATAATTTGTACTTATGCGTGTTACTTCTGCCCGTGGACTCAACCCCAGGAATGTAAAATGTCGTATCCCAAGGATAATTGAAGGATTTGATCTGAAGTTTGATAAAGAAGGCGAATACAAAAGCGGCAATTCCAAAGAGATACAGGTTCGCTCTTTTCTAGAATGTCTATTTCTCTTGGACGAGCTATTGACCAGCAATCTTAAATTGATGCATAGAACTGAGCAGGTGGACCACGCGGGAAATAATTGATTATTCCGCATTGACGGATTTATTTACGAACTAATACGCAGTTTAGAATTTGTTTTTGAGCTGTGGAGGTCAACAGATCTAACTACAGGCAGACAGGGCAGGTGCTCATAATAAAATAGGTATGTATGATTTCTTATTAGGAGAGGAAATCAGTATTGTGCTCGGTCGTTGATTCTAAAATGTTTGTAAATTCGTAGTTTCTTCTTTGGATGTGGATGTATGTTATTTGTTAATTAACTTGCCACTCGACTTTCTATTAGGTACCGTCAAAGAATGTCGACTACAAGAAAATGTAAAAAGAAATGCTAAAATTTTGCTTGATTTAAATTAAGAATGAAGTTCACTTACATATTATTTCTGCATCAACTTAAATGATACTTTTAATCATCGTTAAAGGGGCATGGGCGTGATCTAAAACACGTAGCTATGGGAATTCTACTTTGAGATACAATTAAAAAATTAATGTCAACCTTGACTGTTGAACAATACTTAACGTGATTACAGCGGTGTGCTTGCGTTCGCGAAGGTGATACTGGCCGTGGTGCTTAGGAGAGGCTGTGGTCCGAACCGCGAGGTATCGGCTACCCTTGACCGGGCAGGCGCGCTCAGTCGCCGCGTAGCATTCTTCTGACATCCTCGCGTCCACCATACTGGCGTCACACACCATCAAATATAAGGACGACAGCCTCGGCCTGAATATCATTCCAGAGACATGCGCGGGACATCCTCGGGAAAATTCAACGCACGGACGTTTGCACCCGTATATAAAGTTTGGTGTTAAAGTTAACTTTTCGCAGTGAGATAGTGATAATTGAACAATATGAAGTCGCGGGAGGAGCCGGACCCGCCAGCGGAGCTGGAAGAGCTGCTGCAGAAGCCGCGGCCGCTGCTGCTCTCGGCCAAAAGGAAAAGCGGGACAAGTATGTTTGTATTTCGTTAAACGAGTCAGTGCTACCTTCTAAATGACATCTCAATAGTGCCATCCGTTCCGGTGATCGCTGGTATGTCGAAAAACGTGCATAACAATAACTTATTATTGGTTAAAACTGACTGGACACTCATGCAATTCATTTATTTTAAGTGAATGTTGATAAGATTTAAAACTAAAGTTATGTTATGGTTGATAAATTATATTGAACAATTTGAAAATTGTTCCAGCGGAACTTTTGTTTACTTTAAATACGAAATTCATTTGAATCACTTTTGTAGTAAAAGTTAAGTATTTGTCAAGAAATAATAGTAGTTAGTTTAGAATTTTTAGAAATTAAGGTTAAAAATCTAACGTGTATTGGACACACGCTGGATGTGATCTAAAAACAAACAACAAGGAATGTTGTTGGTGCGGCTATACTCACTTTAAAACTGGTTGAATAGTTATCTTAATGAAAACCCTGTGGTTATCTAGATACGTAAATAGAATCGAATCAGCTTTAGCTAATTCTTTCATATTTATTTGTAGATTCTCATTTAAAATTAAACAATTGTTTTTTTTCTAAATTTGAATAACTACCTACGTAATTGCTGTGTTACGTTCCCACAAGATTTCATGCATGCGTGATGAGAACCCAAACGTTTCTTTTCTCTTTATTAAATGCAATGACGTAAAACCAACCTAATATTATGAAAAAAAGTTACAATACAAATGGAAAAATCAAAGTTATTAAGTATTTTCTACAAACCCGCGGTAGATAGGAGTTATGAACCTATTGATACTTACGGAACTTAATATTCGTATTTACTCGAAGTCTTATACTATTTAGCTATTTAAGTAAGTATATTATTTCATTTTCTACATAAAAGATTCATTGCATCCGTCTCAACCCTGTTCATATGGTGACTAAGTACTCTGACTCTGTTGTTAATGTATCAGTAGCTATGATCAGTAGGTATAGGTACATTATGGGATGTATTTTGTCTCTTAACTTACATTCGCATAAAGTTTTGATAAAAAAAAACGGTTTTATAAAACTATTTGAACACGTATGAATAACACGTAGGTATTTAGACTATTACGAAGTAAATATTTAGTAATCAGTGCTATTAGGTATACGTTCTGAGAAGCCATTAGAATGCATAGCTTTACAGATAATTGACTCCCGAAGAAAATTTCTAAAGGTCCTAAGGTAATTTTAATAAGTAGATAATAACTGCCTATAGGTACGAGTATAATTCCTTCTTACAACCTACCTACTTGCCGGTAAAACTGCCGGTCGAGACCGATGCATAACTATCGGCTGCAAGCTACAAATGTCTCAAGCCGTGCGAAGAGACCACGAGCGCTTCAACACACAACTACTACGAATACAATATTAAAACACCATGTAAATAATATGGAATCATTAAGTTAGCGTCTGGTAGATATTATTCTTTCACGCGTGCTTCAAATGTGCTTGCTTATAAATACAACTAACCTATGACTCAAACAAAACCAGTCCCGTATTTTCGAGTGTTTATGAACGGGTCGATATAAATTATAAAATACTTATAATTAGGTATGTAAGTGAGTATGTATCTAATACTTCTGATAAATACAAACCACCTCAAACTGTTCATTGATTTACATTATTGCAATAACGTTAGTTTACTCTATGTAGGTCGTAGCGTCCATAGCCCAATATCTCGCATCGATTCAAAGTGATCTACAAAGTTAAGCAACGACAGGCGCGATCGGTTTGTGGTGACCGCTAATGGCTATATTTCACGTGCTTCAGAGGGCACGTTAAGTCGTCGGTTCTGGTTGTTTTCAATGGTGAAAACAGTCGTTAAGCCTTGCCGAACACCTTCGGGTGGCTTGAGAACACTTGACACTGGGTTGGCCATTAACTCCTCCACCAATCCGCAGCGGAACTGGAGCAGCGTGGTGGAGTATACTCTATACCTCTCGCAGATTTAACTGTGGGGGAGACCCATGCCCAGCAGTATTATTAGTTGGTCACCTATAATTGGTTAACTGATAGGAATGAAAATGGAAACGAATGGAATTGCAGATTTTTTAAAAGATAAACCATATGAGTATATGTGGGAGGTAGAAGAGTGGGCGAGATACATTTCCCTGTAATCAAATTACGCAATTTATAGTTTGACGTTCCAAAAGCGGTAGTTGCATATGCCTACTTAGCACGACTTAGGTACAGATTTGTACAACTAAACTAAACTAAAGAAATAGTTTCAAGAACTTCCGCGGACGTTAAAGGATCATTTGTTTACTTGGGAACCCTAAAAAGATGCCTCATAAATTTATTGTTTGAATATATCCCAAGAATTTTGTTCAGAAACATGTACTGGCCATAAATTAAAAAATAATATGAATAACCAAATTTACATAAAAGGAATATATAACCCGTTTTTAATTTCATATTGATTGCTGTGGTTTTAATACAAACGTTTAAATGTCATAACCTCATATACAAAATGATTTAGTATACTCGAGTTATGATGTGTAAAGCTCATCACAGCCCTAATATTGTATTTAAAACAGCAATTAAAGAGTAAATAATAAAACCGTTTAAATATGGTTAAAAGCTTACGTTTCCAAAATCGTTGAACTCTTTTGTTGCGTGTCGTTTGTTATTGTTATTGATACTTTGATTCAAGAGTAGGTCGTTGGAGTGATTCACATGCATTGGAAATAAATTTAGCCGATTATTGAATACTACGAGAATTCTTCTCACTTTTCGCATTTGTTTTGCGAAACTATTAGGTACTTGTTTTTTATGTTTTTGTGGTATTTGTGAAGTACCTAAGTATGTAGTTGCACCCTGAAACTCGCCATCGCCCGAACTACGCGGTAAAACGGAAGACCAGAATATTTAGCTTGTTTAATAATAAGCTACTTAACTTTAACATTATTGCAACAAAACACTGAAATAATAATTCGATTTTTAATCGATAATTGATAAAATAATTGATCATCAATAGATAATTGATCAATTTTTAATCGATTGAGCTTGGATTCTTTGATCTTTGATCGGCTGAACTGCGGGTGAAGCTAGATTTTGATAAATGGTAATCTTTGGAGTAAGCTTGTATTTGCTAAAGGCTAATACTTTATAGGTATAATAGGGTTAACTTTATTTACTCAAAACACGTCTAAGTACGCATTTTTTGACCGGCAACTACGAGTACCTATTGAACGCTACACTGCGCGTGGCTCGACTCGCACTTGGCCAGTTATTTCTAATGTAATAAGGTTTAACTGGAAACTAAGAAGTCATGTACTAGACAAGTAACCATTTAACCATGTATCGATATGATTACGCAGTATTGCGTAATAAATTAATTCTATCAAGCATTTGGGGAAACATGTCGTCCTTCCAATTATGCTTAATTTTTTTTGCAATCCGTGGAATACCTTCTAAAGTTTCTATGATTTAGTGCTCATTATTTCAAAATAATGTTCCAGCTTCACATTACGTTTTTAGGGTGCCGTGGTCAACATAACGATGACAGTAAAGTTTTTTACGCATTATATTATTTAGTTTATATGCCTTATTTACTTACGTTATTTAGCCCCTTTATTAATATGTATATATATATATATATTACAAAGAGGTAAAATTTGTATGTTGGGGGTAATCACTGAAGCTCCTAATATGACTCTAAAAATAATAAGTTCACTGATGTAGTCGTGGACATCTAGTACCTACTAAGTAGTAGGTAAGTATTATTTTACAATAGATACGTTCGCCCTTCGTACTCTATCTATCGATTGGATCATGAATGTTGACTGACCTTATTCCTGCAGTCCACCCTGATTTAAAGTGGTTTCCATTGGAATAGGTTGCTTGGAACAGTTAAATCTGAGGTTACGTTAAATAACAACAAAGTTAAAATTACTTGTTTATTATTTTTATACATATCTATACGATATATATAGATGAGATGGATGAAACTGGAAAAGCTAGAAAAATATATATTGAATTGATTTTATCTCATATTAGCAGATGTAAAAAAAATCTGTTTATTTGTGTGTATTTGTTATGTTTATTTTAAGAGGTTACTCTTACCACAGTATAATGATATAGGTACCTTGCTTATATCGCTCATACCTCATTCTCCGTAGGTTTACCACCGCTTTCTTAGGTCACCTAGCCTCTCAAAATACCTATCTATTGGGAGCCTGAAATACATTTGGTTTTACTGTGATCGTCTCACGACATAGGTACTTTGTTTCTTTTGCACTTATCTATACCAAATTTACAAAGAAGAAAAAAAAAACAAAGTAATTGTTGGGTGTTACTTAAACACAGATTTTCATTTCACACTTCAATGTCAGGGCGTGCCAAGGAACGTGCAGTGTTGTGCAACAGAAGTGTGAGATTAGAACGCATGTTACGCCCATGTAGTTGTTCCGTGCATTCTAAACGAAATGGGATACTGTCATATTGTTCGCGCACCACGTCCGCAACCCACTTACTAGATCACAAATTTCATCTGAACTACTGTTCAACTATCTGTTCATTTTATTTCATGTCGGTCATATATAAAAATATCATTAGTCATATCATACTAGACTCAACTTCTGAACTCGTATGACTAGTGTGATTAGTAGTGGGTAATTACTTAGATCACATCTTAACTGAAACAATAATAGTTTTAGAAGTTATTTGAATTTGGATTGTTATTTGGATTGCTATTTGAATTTGAATTGGATAGTTATTTGAAGTTAGTTGAATTTGGATTGAAATGAGTTTGAAAAGAGGTGTGAGTTAGAGTTACTGATTCGATCTACAAGAATGTTTATCGGCCACTGGCCAGTGCACTGCCTATGCTTATTATGTTAGGTACAAAAATTTTATCAATAAGTAATTTAGTTATATATTTAGGAATACATACTTCCACCCCACGCTGGGATATACTGGTGCAGTAGTGTATTTAGTCAGGTCAAATTGTAAGTACCGTAGTTAACTGAAATAAACTTATTGGGACCACGTATTTTATTTCATTTCGCTTCATGTGTTTAGAATAATTTATCTATTGTACCTATTGATAGTAATAAAATTAGAAATTATTGTCATTACTCTCTACAAACACAAACTCTATTTCAACTGTCATAATACTGATTTCTAAATAAATAGTAATGGAATGTAAATAAAAGCTTTTAAAAAAAGGCTAAAGAGTTTATCTTTTACTTCCTTTGTCTCTTTCACACATATGGAATGACATATTGTCAGGTTGTAGGTTTTCAAGTTTGTCTAAATTTTTTTTTTTTTTTTGTTTTGCGTCCAGACAACCAACCTACGTGGACTGACCCTCCGGGCAAGACCGGGCTATACCTAGGAGGGAGGCAGGAAACGCACCTCATGCGTATCGGTACAGCCGGCTGTACCGATTATGTCCGTAGACTAAAACCTGCCTTAGGGGATGGCTTTAGTCATATGACCCTCAAGCCGACATCGGAAGCGATCCCGCTTGGAGAGGCGGGACGCAAGCGGCGCTACCCAAGGGCGCTACCGCTAGTTGACTACACAGAGTGTTGTCGAAGCTGGGACTTGTGTCATGTTGGAATATGGCACTAATACGGGCATGAAGGGCGCTACCGCGCGAATTGGGTAAACAATTATTAAACTTTAAATTGACGTTAACGCGTTTATGAGATCGTAGTGATCTGCTAAGGCCAGAAGCTTATCCGTAGCATTTTTTGACTCGCGAAGTTTCCTAGCAAGGATCCTTATCTCGTCAAGATTTATATTTTTAAAAACATTTTGGATTGTGGATACGTCAGCAGTCCAGGAGGGAGGGAGTGGGTTAGCGGCTTTAGGAGCCGGGGTAGGGGTAGGGGTAAAGGCAGTGGCCTGGGTTGGGGCAGGGTCAGGGGCAAAGGCAGTGGCCTGGGTTGGGGCAGGGGCAGGGGCAGCCAAGGGGGCTTCACGTCTCCAAGATTTGGAGTTATTTGTAGGTGGGGGCCCTAGGCGGGTGTTGGGGGTCCTCAATTGAGGAAAGTTTGTCTCCGTTAGAGGAGGCGGAGCTTGCCTTAGGGGCGGGGCTTGCCTTAAGGGCAGGACTTTCCTTGTGCTGTGGGGCTGCTTATTCGCAGCCTTGGGCACACGGGGAGCACGTGGACATCCACGGTAATTAGCAGTGTGTCCAGTACGCCAGCACAGGACACAGGACGGGGGGGTCGGATCTTCTTTAGTGCGTGTGCACTCTTGTGTAAGGTGAGGCACGAGGCACTTCACACACCTCGGATTGGCCGAGCAGTTCGCCGCTGCGTGGCCGTAAAGCTGGCAGCGGTGACACTGGCCTGGGAAACCTCGTCTATGAGGGGGCTCGGCTCGGATATTGGAGAGCCCACACACTGTGAGGGGCTCTCTGAAAATGTTACGGGACTGGGGGCAGTTGGTCATGATGACCAAGGCAAGGGGGAACTGCTTTCCCAGGCGGCTGTGCATCTTGTGCACAGCCTCGACGGGGTGACCTTGGGATTTAAGATCCTCCAGGATGGCCTCATTGGCGAGTTCGTGGGGGACCCCACGCAAAACTGCCTTAACCTTCCGATCCTCAGGGAAGGCATGAGTGTGAAATTGTACTTTATTCTGTTTTAGAAGATCGGCTAAAGTATGGAAATGTTCCGAATTGGGGATTTGAATTTTAATACAGTCGCCCGTATTAGTAGCTTGAGTGTAGTGGATCTTGTACTGTGAGCATAGATCCACTACTGCGGTCCACTTGGATTTGTCCCGCAAGAAAATTGGTGGAGGAGCCTTGGTCTTAGGGACCGTCGGGGGGGAGCGTGAAGCAGCTCGGCTAGGGGGGCCCTTAACTGTGGGAGTAGGGGATGCAGGAAGGGAGGCCTCAGAGGCGCGGGGTGAGTGCGCGGCGCGCTTGTTACGACGTTTTGTGCGCCCTTTGACGGTTTGAAACCCGTCCGAAGAGGTATTAGAAATGACGGTTCCGTCTGATACGTCAGATTCGTCGCTCCGGGACTCGTCCTCGGATGACTCAGAGGATATGGGTCGTTTACGACCAGAAGAGGTGGAGTCGTATTCCGTATCCATAGCAGGGGACTCAGGCGAGTCGGGAATGGATGGCTTTAGGAAGGCCACGAGAAGACTAATGAGCTTTTCATCATAATGGATGCCCATTTCCTGACATTTTTGAGCAAATGCCTCGAGGGCCAACGGTGAAAACGGGTCCATGATAGGAGCAGCCTCCCTGCCGTGGCAGGGGGGGAAACGAGGAAAAATTAGAAGTGGCTATCCCTAATGGAAAATAGTCACTAACCGTCACCCTCGGGAAGGCCCGAGTGCAGTGGGATCGGGTCGGCCGGTTTCTCTCAGTCCAGAAGGGACGGAGAAACGCACCGGGTCAACGTTAACTAGCTTGGTATAACACCGCGGGGTATCCACTAGTTGCAATCGCGGCAGAACGTAAATTTATTATTACCAATTGCTTGGCAACAATAAATAACGAACTGAGTTCGAGTTACTCACGCGTAGGTATACAAATTGGCGGCGGAGAGCGCGCTCGGCGTACACGGGTGCTCGCGGCGGGCGCCGGAGCGGGAATCATGTTTGTCTAAAGACCTTAGGTAACAATATATTGTTAAGGTCTTTAGACAAACTTACATAAAATCGATATGGGTATCGTGTTCGTGGGGGATGAAGAATGAAATCTTAAATAGAAACCAGATTTGATTTATATTTGCAGCAATTTGAATTCGAAAAAAATCAAATGAATGCTGATAGATAAGCATTAAATTAATTTATTTACAACTTGAATAACCTAAATTAAATAAAGAAAAATTTAAAAAGAAGTTGCCACGGATGTTAACTGACGAAAACAAGAGACGTTTGGAAGTTTCTAAGTAGGTAATCTTGAAATGTTCCAGCATGATTCGGATAAATTTTGCCGTCGTCTTGTCAAAATGGATAAAACGTGGGTGCACCATTTTGATCCAGAAACTAAGAGACAAAACATGTCTCGGAAACCACCATCCTCTCCATCCACAAAAAAATTTTGAGTTGCTCCTAGCGCTGGCAAAGTTATGGCCTTTGTTCACACTAAGTTATAGTTACATAATTTATTCACAGATTTAAGGCCCGAGGCAAAGCGTTCCATGTTGATATTGACTTTGAACTGAATGTAAATTGTAACCTATTAAAGTCCTCAAGTCGATCTTGTAAAGAGAGTAAAACGTAAAAATGTAATCACGTTATTCTATATTTCTGATAATACTTAATTGAAGTCTAACGAGTTATGTTAATATTGGCCATCCACAATTACAACAGTAACGAGGACACTAATTGCTCGTCTGAAGGTGAACCAAAATCAAACACGGTCAGACGATATAATTGTTAAATTATTTATATTTTATTATACTGTCAATTTGTCGCTAGCAGTATTGATCGAAGCTAGCAGTGAATGGTGGGTTTTAAAGAGGTTTGACGCAGCTTACCTACCTATTACCACGGTAATAGTATCATACTATTACCTAGGTGTAGTTGTCGTCGATAACGATAGGTTCTAAGGTTTTTTAGTTTGTTTTTGTTCTTTTTTTTTGATGAAACCAAAATATATAGTGTGTTCTGGTGGAAAACGATATGTACGGTGTCCTTTGAATTTTACCCTAAATTTACAAAAGTCATCATAAATCATGGCGATGGAAATGTAAAAATTAGTCGGTGCTCATCTGGTTACCTGTTTGTTACAAGTGTTAGACTCATAGAAGGTAACATGGATCAACTACAAAACAAAAATATATTACTTATAAACAACTATTTTACCTTATGTTGAAGACACTACCGGTTATATGGGTATTTCAGCTTGACAATGATCCATTGGTGCGTGCTTTTGAGCTTGGGTTTGAGCTCGGACCGCTCGAGTGAGAGGCGAGTTATATATATAGGTATATATTTTAATACAATATGATAATTTAAGACAGCAACACAAAAATATATCAAGTACATGATTTGTTTAAAAATTTCTGTATTTTCCAATTGTTCTTTATTATATGACGATTTATATCACACCACGTATTTTCTAGAACTACTACATGTTGAAGCCACCCGAAGGTCTTCGACAAGACTTAACGACTGTTTCCACCATTGAGAACAACCGGGACCGACGGCTTTACGTGCCTCCGAAGCACGGTAGCGTCCATGACATTTTGCCACTAGCGGTCACCCAACCACAAACCGACCGCGCCCGTCGTTGTTTAACTCTTTCGATCACATTGAATCAACGCCAGCCATTGGGCTATGGACGCTACAACTTTTACTACTTTTAAACCATGCATAGGTCTCCTCTAAATCAAATCAATAGCAACAAATATCCTTTATTGCAGGTAACAAGGCCTGCAGGCAACAACCAATACCTTACAGACTAATATACAAATCAATTAATACCTATACTTTTTTTTATTAGAGAGATAGATAGTGAAATGATTGCAATTAATTATTGTAAGTTAACTGCCGCTCTATTGTTTATTATGCGCTTGAATAACTTAAGTAGGTGTAATATTATCACTACTATTACTATGTATCTACGTCATTGGCCCACGCAAATAGATTGCAATAGTGATTTAAAAGTTTCATTCATCATAATTATTATTAGATTCGCAAGTGTTTGTCGTAGTGGAATTGTTACTTTGTCTGCATATTAATTATGTTTTGATCTGAGAATACAGAATTCTGTAACCTGAATAAGGTTTTAATCCACGGGTGACTATTGGGTTTTTCTAACTTGAAATGCCCGTTAACAGCTCTAGTCTGGAATTTGCCCGGTGTATGACAATAGGCTCAACTATTATAGTAGGGGAGCCCAAGAGGGGATTTTGCGGGATACTCAAGCGCGTAAGTTTAATATACAGTGGGATACCTTGTACCCGGTTAAGTACCTCCACCAAATATGAGCCCCACATATAAATGGGGCCGTCAAGGATAAAGGATCAGATTAGTAAAAAAAAAAATTTGTCATCAGAAATTCTTGAGCGCGTTAGATTAAGGTAGGGTGAGTTAATTACATGCTAAAAAGTGTATATTCCACTAATCTTACAATTTTAGAGTAACGTAAAGAAAGGGGAGGGCTACAAAGTTGTAGCGTAAAGAAAGGGGAGGGCTACAAAGTTGTAGCCCTCCCCTTTCTTTACGTTACTCTCAAATTGTAAGATTAGTGGAATATACACTTTTTAGCATGTAATTAACTCACCCTACCTTAATCTAACGCGCTCAAGAATTTCTGATGACAAATTTTTTTTTTTTACTAATCTGATCCTTTATCCTTGACGGCCCCATTTATATATGGGGCTCATATTTGATGGAGGTACTTAACCGGGTACAAGGTATCCCACTGTATATTAAACTTACGCGCTTGAGTATCCCGCAAAATCCCCTCTTGGGCTCCCCTACTATTACATGTGACCATGAAGGAAGAAAGGAGTTCCCTTCAATACTCTATGCATGTGACCTAAACAAGATGTTATGTTACGCTTCATATAGGTATTTTCGAAACTTATTTACGTTATATGTACCTACGTCGTAATACTGATAGAGTTTAGAAGACTGGCTTACTGAACAGTTGATCAGTCAATATACTGTGACTGAACAGTAAATGGAAAGGGTTAAGATTAATTATTCAATTAATATGCAATACCACCACTGGGTGGTATGCCTATTAATTGAAATAAAATGCTAGTAAATAACACATTACTAATAAAGTCAACAATGGAATAAAAATATTTTTCACTGAGACAGTTCTGTTGTAGAGACACATATCGACATGCATGAATATCATCAGAGTCACAAGAAAAGATTTTCACTCACAGGAATGGCCTCAACCCACATTTAACGATCTTTTCTGACGTCCAATGCTGTTTTATTGTAAACAAGAGTCAATTTCCAGGCAAATATATGACAGCAGCACTATAAATGAAGGTAAATTTATTGTCCTGTAGTTGGACAAACTAGTAAGACCAAAAAATATGACCAGTAGGAAGTTCCCACCAAATAATTGTTGCTCCTTTCTTCTTTAGACGAAGTAGAAGAAGAAGGTTTATTATGTACGTATTATTACGATTATAAGTATTTAAAAAATACGACTCGGCGTGTACCTAAGTCTATATCTTGAGCATTCTATGTACTATTGCGTAGGTATTCGCATTGCAGCGATATTAACGCTCCTACAATTTAAGTAACAGCAAATAACTAGACGTACCCATTAATATTATCTTAGGCACTTCTTATCTTATTGGTAAGAAATCGAATTTTAATATCAAAAAATAGAGATTCCTATAATATATATTTAAGACTGGAAAATGTTTCTAGATTTACTAAATAAAAATATGTATATATAATTTATTGCAAGAATATGGTGATAGCTGTTGCAGTATCGTCATCATATATTCGATATTTGCGCCTGAAATTATAAAATAGTGAACACTTCGAAACATATTTTTGCTACTTTAATTTAAATCATCGTAGCAGCCTCTACGCCTCTACGATTCTACGTAGCACTATCACATCTAGCGGTAACGGAGCAATAGAATCTGTAGGCGATTTAAGCATTCGTTTTTGCTACTCCATGTCTAAATGTATAACATACTTACTTCTATTTTGTTATTTGATAACTAATTTAAATATCTTGGCAAAAATGGTTGAAATGTTTTTCTTGTATGGTGGATTTTTTGGTGTAGCTATATATTTTCTTGTCTTTGGGCTTATTGTCTTGGGTATATGGTTTTATCAAACATCAGGATAATTTTTTGAAGCATTGACTGCCTAGTTTGTGTCGTGGCCGTTAGCTAGACTGTAGCCAGAGATCCTGGGTTCGATCCCCGGGTCGAGCAGCAACATTGGGTTTTCTTTTTATCGGCAGCATGGAGTATCGATTTGTAAACGTAATGTATGGTCATCCACCTATTTCACCCATGAAATAGGTGGATGACCATACATTACGTTTAGGTCCCAACCTAAACGTAACTGGTGAAAACTGGTGGTGGGTGTGCAACACCACACCTCTGCCTACACTACGGGGAAATACAGTTGCGATCACGTATAGAAAGTTTCAACGAAAAGATTTTTTAATTTTTATCGATGTAAGATAGGGAACGCCACCTATGACAACTGTGACTTACTTTGAACAAGACTCAAATAGTGACTGGGATGGTTAGTCCAAATAGCTAAGAGAGTTAATTAGAACATTAGGTGGTACGTTCTTTACTGGGTTTGAGGACTGGGAACTGTTAGTGATAGTTAGTCCTGTTACTAATTGTTAGTAATCGTCTCGTTCCAAGTCAGTCACAGATGTGTTGCTACGCTTGCAGACTCAGATAGTTGCCTCTAAAGAAGTGTAACCGGAAACCACACCTTTCCAACTAGTGCACAATTGTTTCAAACACAATTATTACACGATAGAAATAGTACTAGGTACTGTGTCGGGCGGTGTTACAGCCCCGAGCACTCTATACGGAGGTATAGGTTTCATATAAATCCTATCTCTACCACCTAAAATTTGCCATTTTTCTTTGCTTTGCCATTGAAATTTTTCTTAAATAATTTCCAGAGCCACATGAGTATTCAGCTTCTATTATTACTTATTTCTTCTGTTTCCTATTAAATTCCTTTCAATTCCATCAAAATTTTAACATAAGGTTTAGCTACACGACTCGTGCCAGTAGTTTGAAACATACTATTGCTATTTATGTAAGCAATATGTTTCACTCCGAGGGAGCTACTATTGCATTACTACTATTGCACGGGCCTTAGCCAAGAGCAATAGAGATCAATTATTTTTATTTAGTAGATGTTTTAAAAATTTCTGACTGCGACAGGTATTTAATATTACTGCTTTTTCGAGTGTATTGAGGCTTTTAATTAATATTTTAGGGATAGCACTAGTGGATGAAATAACTATTGGTATCATTTATGATCTTTTTTGACTTGCCATTGAGTATTGATTTCTATAGCAAGATCTTGGTATTTAGATAACTTTTCGGAGATGGTGGACTGTAGGTTATGTGTATTAGGGATAGCTATATCTATAGTGAAGGCAGTTTTACTTTTTTTTATCGTGAATGTCAGGGGGCGTATTATGAACTTTTAAAAAACCATTCATGTTCCAGGCAATTCAGTTTACGGGCCTAAACTGAATCGCTCTATTTCGTATTATGAGGTACCTACTTCTGCACGGCTTTTGGCTGGATAGTTTGTCTCTGGATGTTTTATGTCAACAAGCGAAACGTTCAAAAACGTCATTTATATTAATCGGTAAGTTTACGGTTTCTTATTATTTATATATTTTATGCTCAAATTAGGTATTAATTTAAATGTTTCATGTGAAATATTACATGAGTAGTGAATATACGTATTTCGTGATGAAAAATAATGGAAAATTATAAAAATATGGAAAAAATTTAAAATAATTTTATATGATTTTAAGTCATTGAATGAAATTATGTTTCTGAACGATCACGAATCCTCGGCGGAAATTCAACTACTTCTACGTTAAAGTTTTCGAGTTTAAATTTTATTGATTAGGTGCATTCTTAGATTCTACTCTATAGAGTAATAAATACAGAATTACACATTTGAAATAATTGGAATGGCGTAGGTTTTTTCATTGTTTAATATTTCGTTAAGTACAGCTATTTAAAACCTTTCCATAGTTTTATAGTTAATTGGAAATGTACTGTGTAGCATCCATACCCCAATGGCTCGAGTCGATTCAATGTGATCGAAGGAGTTAAGCAAACACGGGCGCGGTTGATTTGTGGATGGGCGACCGCTAGTGGTAAAATTTCATGAACGCGACCGTGCTTCGGAGGGCACTTAATGCCGTCGGTCCCGGTTGTTTTCAATGGTGAAAACAGTCGTTAAGCTGAAAATCTAAAATCCCTAGGAGACGGCGCATTTAAAACTTCGAAGGGTTGGTCTAGTGTAAGTAGTAAATAAAAACTAATTTGACTGACTTCCTAAATCATCATGATAGGAAAATAATGATAGTGAAAAACCAATATTTTATTTATTTATTTAATCATTTATGTACATACACACTCAAAACCGGAATAAATATTAGAAACAACACAGGAAGAAAGGAAAATGTATCTTAGATAAAGCCATACCTAAGCCCGTCTTTTTTCAGTATTGAGTAGATTACAAGGCTAAGCTGAAAAAAAGGGTTGCAACCATTCGGGCATCCAGCAACCGTACGGGGGACGGGCCACCAGATGCACCACCATTGATAAACGGTATCTTTCTTGAAATTCACGGTCATGTAACTTATCGAATGGCTTACATTCTTCTCAGACACGTTTTCGGCGTACTCTTTTTTCATCCTTTTCGCGAGCGGCGTCAGCCTCGGTAAACTCGAAAATTTCCAGCTCGTCACACATTTAGAATTACCAAATTAAATACAAAAGCTGAGAACAATTCAATAAAAGCTATCCACGGACACCTCAAACTGAATTGTTATTTTTGACAGTTTAAAGACAGATAAACTTGAAAAGTAATGTCAATAGGAAGCTCATAATACGGTATTGCCGGCCAATATCCATCCAGAAGCCAGTCAGAGCTAGCGAAGTGTCACGTGACCGCTGACTGGCTGGAATTAAGAGTTCGTAATACGTGATTGCCAGGCAGTCCAGTTTACGGCCGTAAACTGCCTGGAACTAAGAGCTCATAATAAGCCCCCAGGTCTGTTAAATGTATAGTTTTGTCAGTAAGTATTGTTCTATCGGAGCACAGGCCGCCCTCCTACCAGATGGACTGATGACCTGAAAAAATCAGCGGGAAATCGCTGGACTCAGAAGGCACAGGATCGGGAGGAGTGGCACCGATTAAGGGAGGCCTATGTCCAGCAGTGGACTTTGAAAGGCTGATGGATGGATGGATGGATGGATTGTTCTATCCCAGTAGAGTTTGTGTGTTTTGTTATCAAGTTCTATGTGTGGTTTATATTTGTAATATGGTTGTTTGTGTGGTATGAATTTGAATTTATGACCTAGATGTTGGTGAATGATTGAGGCAACTTGGTCGTGTCTGTGCTTATAATCATTTTGTACGATTGATGCACAGGCTCCCGTGATGTGTTGGATGTTGTTGGGCCTTCTTACATTGACGACACAAGTCACTTTGCGTTCGCTTCGTAATATATTTCTATTATTATTATTACTAGCTTTTACCCGCGGCTCCGCCCGCGTGGGAAAAGGGAATTAACAATGCCATCTAATAATACTGTATTCTCCAACACCCGGAACTAAATATCTAGCAAATAACAAAACATCGATATCTTCCCATGGGGATGTTTTATTTATTTATTTATTTATTAGAGTTAAGGCATCCTAACAACATTTCACAGATTATTATACGAATTACATTAAATGGTGTTGTGTGCCAGAGTGAAAATGTCACTTACAAGGAAGCACAACTTACACAGAGAACATGCATATTATATTAAGTTATATTATTATTATATAAGTTTCAAGTAGACAAGATAATATAGGCTCTTATTTCAGTGATAACAAAGATATTATAATTAAACACAAGATAGGAGTGCAACACATGATCATAATAGAAATTCATAAGACATAGAAAGTAAAAATTAATTAATAATTAATCTGCCAACCATGGATCAATTTGGTTGAAATTGATTTTAAATTTTTCCAGCGGTGTTGAAAATATTTCTAGGTTGGAGTGTAATTTAGCTATGGCATTGTGGTAAGTAAGCATGCGATGTAAGGGAGCTGAACGACCGAGATTTGTACGGCGGATGGGACATGAAAACGTTGGTCGCTTGTTGTGAGGCCTTGATATACACCTACGTGGAACAGTGAAATAAACTTCTTTTATGAGATCCGGGATTATAAGCCTGCCATTTATTAATTTGAATAAAAATATCTGGTCTGCCAGATTGCGTCTGTGTTCAAGGCTGTTCATTTTAAAGTGTTTTAGCCTCTCAGTGTAGTTGGCACAACGGGAACAGGTTGGATCTTTGAAATTAAGATAACGTGTGTAGCCTTTCTGAATGCGCTCTAAGCGACGCACTTTACATTTGTATGAGGGATTCCAAGCTTGAGACGCGTACTCAAGCGTGCTACGTATGAATGCATAGTATAGTTTTACCGCGGTAAACAGTAGCCTACGTCACTCTCCACCCTCCTCACTATCTCCACACATAAAAACCATACCATATAATAGCTTCGTTGCGACGTGAAAGCCGGACAAACAAACAAACACACTTTCACATTTATAATATTAGTATGGATTACATTCTTTATTGTTACACATTTAAAAAAAAATTAATTTAATGCCTATTGGCATTTTGCCAGTCAACCCCACATACCTTCGAGTTCAATTATTTAAGCCAGGTTGTTTTGGGTCAAGGGATAGAAGATACGTAGACTTTCAGTTAGAATTGTCACGCTAGTACTATGTTTTGAAGAGTATTTAACAAAGTGACGAGTACATAGATAAGCTACGGTTGAAAAACTACTTGAATAAAGTAAACTGGTGTAGGTGTTTAGACTAACAGCTAAATCTCTGGTAGGTAAAGCGGTTCCTTGTTACTTTATCTTACAAAACTTGAATCCAAAAATTAACTAAAAAAGTGTAATACCAATCAGGCTTCGAGCTTAATGGCGTCTCCCGCAACAGTCACACACCGCTAAATAAACCATGTCCCTCTTAAAAAATGTCTTTATAATAAACCTACGCATGTATATCCTGTATAATTACGTCATTTGTTAAGTCCTTAGGTAAAGTTAAAAAACTATTTCGCAAATTACAGCGAAAATTGGTATCGTCACTCTTTGCTCAACAAATTTTGAATGACAACAATTTTGACTATTGTAAACCAAACTGTATGTTGAATATGATGATTTATTGAAGTAAACTCAACACCGAAGTCGCAGCTAATCATTAATGTATATTGGCTTAAGCACTTACAAGGAAAATTATATTTAGGCGAACTCTTGGTCAAGCCTTTGCGGGGCAAGTCAGGATTTTCGTCAGATATCTGAGAAAATACTTTTTTTTTTATAGATACAAGATAGCAAACGAGCTTGCAGCACCACCCATCTGCTGCCGCCCATGACAACTGTGACTGACTTCGAACAAGACTCAATTAGGGAATGGGATGGTTAGTCCAATTAGTTGAGAGAGTTAATTAGAACATTAGTTGGTCAGTTCGTTAGCGGTGTGAGGACTGGGGACTGTTAGTGACAGTTAGTCCTGTTAGTTGGTGTTAGTAATAGTCCAGTTAGTACTTGTTAGTAGGAGTTTCGTTCTAAGTCAGTCACAGATGTGTTGCTACCCTTGAGGACTAAGATGGTCGCATCTAAAGAAGTGTAACCGGAAACAACACCTTTCCAACCGGACCATAATTGCTTTAAAACACTTATTACACGGCAGAAATGGTACTAAGTACCGTGGCGAACTCTATATGAAACCAATAAAGTCAACTCAACTCCTCTATTTCCCATTTTCTGTACTTTAGGTAATTATTTGAGATAAATGTAGTAATGTTCATTTATTCCTAAGGATTGCGAGGGTTAATAAGGCACATCACCGGGAGGACTGGCACCGATTAAGGCAGGCCTATGTCCAGCAGTGTCCTTCTAAAGGCTGATGGATGGAAGGTAAGATATACATATACTTAGATATACATATGTATTAAATCAATATACATTTAAAATAAATTTGTCAGGTTACTAGGGCCGTTGAAAATAATACAGAAATACATTTTTATCCAAATTATTTAGACAAGTAAAATCTAAACACTGCCAAGGATTTCATTGTCGTTTATTTCTAGGCAAACTATTTGCAAAATATGCAACTAGTAATTTAGTAGTAAGTCATGCATATTTTATATCAAAAGGCTTCGTTGGCCCAGAAAAAGTCTGACATCCTTGCTTTATTAACCACATTAGCCTTGCAACAAGCAGTTATAAATAAAATCGCATAAATATGGACAAGGCGATTGTTGCAACTCAAAGGTATTACTAAAATTATTACAGAGTATTAATAAAACTTAAAAACGATAATCATTGAAATTTATATTATGTTGAAAGTAGTCGGTCGAATGGTCTTACCAATTGAGAATGAACCTGAGATCAAGTAAATTTAGCTATGTATTTTACAAATTGAAATCCATGCACAAACACATGGTCGTAATAACAGGAGCCCTTAGTGGACATACGTGTAGATAAACGGCCTGTCGCTTTTTTATGGATATAAGTTAGCCCATGACAACTGTGACCATCTATGAACAACACTCAAATAGGGACTGGGATGGTTAGACCAGTTAATAGAAGGTGTTAATTGTAATATTAATCTGTCAGATTTTTGGTAGGTAGGCCTGGTGTAGGAACTGTTAGTGATTGTGCTGTTAGTTGTTTTTAGTAATAGTTCAATTAGTAATTGTTAGTAAGAGGCTCTTTCCAAGTCGGTCCATAACAATTGTTAAACAGTAGAAATTGTACTAGGTGCCGTGGAGGGTGATAGTACTGCTCTGGTCAAACTCTATCTCTATAGATAGGCTGTGCCGCTTATGTGTAGGTTTCATATAGGCTCTACCACCTGAATCTGAATTCAAATTTGTATTCGAAGGCATCAATTTCTTTTGTTAAGTTTCTCAATTGAGTGATAAGAACATTATGATCATCACAACCCTTTCTTCGTCCCATTGTTGGGCACGGATCTCCTCTCAGAATGGGAGGGATTAGGCCTTAGTTCACCACGCTGGCCAAGTGCGGATTGGCATACTTCACATGCCTTCGAGAACATTATGATGAACTCTCAGGCATCTGCATGCCAAGGAAACCTGCGTTTCCTTCACCATTAAATTTCATTTTTCATTAGAAAGTGACATTTAATTTCTTAAATAGTACATAACCTAGAAAAGTCATTGGCGCGTTCCGCTTGGATTTGAACCCGGAGCGCTCGAGTGAGAGGCGAGTTCGATAGCCACTGGGCTGATATAAAAACATGATCAATTACAATTAAACAATATGTCATGCCATATGTGTATGTAACGAGACATACGAAGGTAAAGCCCTTTCCACTTCATCCGGACCCTTACTTTTATTTAAAACACATACAATAATAATCATACATCCGAATTGTTAACCTCCTCCTTTTTTTGGAAGTCAGTTAAAAATGCGCTGTAATCAAGGTTTATATGCATTTTCTACATGCACTTTATATATCCAATGCTGCAATGCAATAATTACTTTTGTCCCTTTTTAGTACTTTTGTTTTCAGTTAATACTTGCGTTCGGTCATTAACTTTAAATATAATAATGTTAATAAATTACCGCCTTTTATCTTAATGTTGTATAAGAAACAATAAATAAACATAAGAAACAATCTTGATGTATTATTTAATTGTAATGTACATACCTAAAGCAGTATAAATATGAGCCGTTTATTCTATATTTATCACCCGATATGAGGATATCGGAATAAAAGTGTTACATCCTTGAGCCCGCTGTTCGTGGTACATTAAAACAAGAGTTCCGGATATCGGATTGCCTTTTAGATCAGTCAGATATGGATGCCCCTGCTTTAGCATTGATACAAAGCAAAGCTTAATTAGATAATCCATGGGTGATTTACACGTAGCATGGCAATGAGCGCGGCTGCCGGGCGCCGACACCGCTCCGCTATCAGTCCGCAGCGGGCCGGTGCTACACACGCATTACCCGAAAGAAAATTCACGCGCCACTTCAGGCCGGAAATAATTCGCGTAAAATTTAAGTTACTTAAATCTGATAACTTTTTTTATATACAAACGAGTATTCAACATATCAACCCTGGAGTCTCCAATAACCTGCAGTTGAGATTCAAAGTGTACACATGGGTGAAGTAAACAAAATAACAACACTTCCAGATATAATGAGAAAATGCTTCAAGATGGGACTTTTCAAAAGTAAGTGAATTAGTTGCTACCAATATTTAACATCTGGTACAGTTTTTAGAACAAAAAAATAGCTCGTTTATCTATAATACGAGTAGGAGTCATAGCATAATAGTCAGCCCCAATTATTAAAATTAGGAAGGTATTCTAATACAGGATTATACTCCTATACTGTCTGTACTGTAACTGTTGTAGTAAGTGTGTGTGATGTGCAAGTGTCAGTAACGCCTTAAATTCAATCAATTAAAATCAGTTATATCCAGCTTAAATAAGTACTAATCTGTAAGAAGACCATTATTGGACATTAAGAGACCCTGAGATCTCCTACATCTAATAAAAATGACGCAAGTATTTAGAGATTCAAAATAAGTAATCAATAATGGGTAGTAGGTACTTATACTCCCTTGTTGCTTAAATTTTGTAATATATATTGTTATAGTGATAATTGCTAGCTTTTTCAAAATCTAGGACAGTGTATAACCATGGTATGGTCATACTAGTACTTCTCAGCGTGTATCTACGAGAACTGTCTAGGCTTTGACTTAAGTATAATTGTTATTATAATCTATCTATATATATAAAAGGAGAAGCTGACTGACTGACTGACTGACTGACATATCAACGCAGGGCCTAAACTATATGGGTTAGAAACTTTAAATTTTGCACAGGGGTTCCTTTTATAACGTAGGGTGCTCCCCTAAGAAAGGATTTTTGAAAATTCATCCCCTAAGGGAGTAAAACGGGGGTGCAAAGTTAGTATGAAACTTTGCCGTTTTTGAAGTCAAGTGGGCAACCCGAACGCGGTCAGACGTCGTTAATGGGTCTAATTCTACGCGAGACTAGTATATAATAATTGTCATAAGATGAAAATGCTCACATATAATGGCCATTCCAAGCGTAGATAGTCGATACGATAGGTATATAATTACAATGATATTAATAGCCATTAGGTATTTCTTTATTTTATCGACCAATAAATCAAGTTATGTTTATCTTGGATAGTAAATATGCTGTTATGCCTTTCTCTCGGAACTGTAGTGAAATAGTAAATCCTACACATGCACACGCTAGACTATCCTATTTTAATTGTGCACTCTATATTTACCAGTAAAAGTTAAAACGTTCTTTGATTTTGACTTTTTGACAAACATATTGTTACCTATTGTTAATGAATCTGTTGTTTGAAGCATCGATGTATGTAACATAATGTTTCTGAATAATAAATGGCCACTCAGTTGTCCTTATAAGAAGTGTAATCTGATATGATAAATGTTGTTCATGACAATTAACACAGCAAGTACCTACTTCAAACCATTTGCCTGCCTCTTTTCACCAGTTTAATTTAAGTAGATATAAAAAGTTTATTTCAATTAAAGTACATTGAACAAATAAAAGATCATAAGGAAATGCAAAGTATCACAAAACATTCATTAATTTACTCAAACTTATAATTTGCCAAAAAATAAGTTTGTATTTTTTTTGTGCATTTATGTATGTATTCATTATTTTGTTGTAGTCAAGAGCGAAATAAATTTCATTTTCATTTTCATATTTACTCTTTAACATGGTACTTAATCGCTTGTATACAATGTGGGTACAATTGCTGGAAAATTTCCTTCACGCTTTTATAAAACCAATTGAAGTCTCAGATTTTTGAGAACGTCGAACCTTCAGCTTCACACCAACGTTGTTTTTAATTTTCATAAAAACAATGGAAGTCTCAATGATTTTTGATTTTTATGAAACACTTTGCATTTGATGAACCCAAAAAAATACTAAAACTTCTGTTAAATCTGTAAGTGTATACATTTAATAACTAGTAGACACCCGCAGCTTCGCATGCATAGAATAAAATATAACGTGGCTGTTCTGATTACAAATAGATATCTCTTTCACTCTTACGCTTTGCATATTTCCTGTCGCACTTGTAGCGTGTATTTATATGTATAATGTTATTAAATATGTAAGTATATGTGTCGCGGATATTATGTATTAGCTACGTATCTTTCTTAAAATATCATTGTATGTAAAATTATTTATTTATACAAAATTAAATTAAGTCAAACACGCAATGGTTTAACATTGAGAGAAATAAGTAGGTATACACATGTACACACGTCTTGACGCGAACAAGCTTCACATAGTTGCATTGTTTCTTTTTTATTATCAGTACAATATAAGTTTGTATTTCACGTTACAGTTTTTGCTGTAGTCAGTCCGGTCACGAATTAAAGTAATAAAGGCATTACGAAATGTTGCATTAATTTTATGAACTTGGAATTTGCAATCGTTTATCTCACGTCCGTTTCTGTGCAATAGAATGTTTAATCATTTGCTCCTACGGTATAGCGTAGGTACACTGAAGGTTAAGTTCTAACTAATAAATAATCAGCGGTTTCGAAAATTTTGATAAAGTACCCTTCCAGAAATCTTTTTATACCAGCCTGCCTTAATGATTCAGTGGGTAGGTGGGTCTCTCAGACCATGTCCGAATACTCATTAAATGCAGCGGTTCCTTCAATATCTATTAAATAACGCCACTGGACAGTGCATTACTATCGCGGCTTCTCGATGATGCGGTTCGCATTAACAAATTAATTGCGCCAACATTTTCAAAGGCTTGTGCTTTGGAGACCTCAAATACCTCTAAACTAATATTTCCTATGGTGCTTCAGAGACGATCAGTCTCCTTTAATAACAGTTTTGAAAATAATGCATATCTTACTCAAAACCAGTGATATATTTGTGAATTCCTTTTGGAATAAACATACAGAGCCTATGGCTCTATATTTTGCTAGTTTCGCATGCACCTTTAAGTGCTATCCCTTGGTATCGATTGTACCTCGTACCGGAACCGGAGATAGCTCAATATGTGTAGCAACTAAAGTGACGCCCGCGCCTAGTTATCTGATTTTTGAATCTGATTCGTATACGAAAATAGCCATTGCAGCGACTAATTTCTTAATGTCCCTATTTTTCAAATTTACTAGGGCGATTACTGATTGTATCAGGCGTTAGGTACATTGCGGAACTCCATTATTACAAACCAAGGATATTAATCCTTTGCAACAATCCGTAAACACTGATTCGCTGTCGCTGATTCGGATGTCTCTAGTAATAAAGTTATCTAATTAGTGGTAATTCACTCAATTTATAATTTAGCCTGGCGACAGATTTTGTGAATATCGAATCTCGTATCAGTGAAATTAAAAAATCGAGGCCCATCACCGCGAAATTGACCCAAAGGTCAAGTGGGCTTGCCCCATACTGGCCATTTTGGGCAAGACCCAGCCCCTTTTAGAGGCAAAAACCCGATGGATCTGCCACTTATTAAAAGAAAAAAACGATAACATCTACTCATATCTCTACACACTTGTCACTTTGTCACACAGAATTAATTGTCACTTTGTCACACAGAATTAATAGTCGTCTCTCCGGAATGACATAATTACTGTGCAAAAATTTTGTGAAAACTCTTGTTTGAAATTCTTACGTTTATGAATCGCTTACACGAACAAAGCCACTTTAGAGTACCTACTTAGAGTTAATCCAGATTCATTTCTTTAATAATTGTATTGAATCAGTGCGCATCTACTTAGATCTTGTGTCATCTTAAACCTGATATCAGAGAACAAGATGATCTAATATTGTACGTCACAAATTGAAATCTTAAAGATGTTTAAGAGTAATATTGTAGTAGTATAAGTATTTATGTCAATTTGTTGTCCTAAGAAATAAACCGTCAAAACATGAACGTCGAAATCAATATACTTAAACCATATACCTAACTAATCTAAGACTTAAACGAATGTTCGATTGTCTAATTCCATTTATTTACATAAATATTTTACATACTTTAGGCACGTCCTTCTCATATCTACCAAGCTCTTCCTCGTTTTTCTGCGCTTACAGTACAGGGATTTTAATTTAACGGTTGAGTTGGTTGGTCACATCGGACAGAGCTGGACTTGGCTCGAGTGCAATCAGCACGCATCGGTGCCGTCCTATATACTCGTACGAATCTCCATTCATTTGTTTATTTGACTTAGGTATCCTTACAACATTTCACAAATTATTTTACTAATAAATTACAATAATGGTCATCTTCAATGAAAATGTCACTTATAATAAGGAAGCATATTATTATCTTACACGGAGAACATAATGATCATCATCACAATCCTTTCTTTTCCCCACTGTTGGGCACAGGTCTCCTCTCGGAATGTATGTATAAAATTATGCATATAGAAGTATGTACCTATATGCATAATTTTAATATGCATATAAAAGCATAATTTTAAGAGTAGATAAACATTAACAAATACAACTATTCATACAAACACATTATAAAACATCTTCATTAATGCATTGATAAGATTTTATGTATAATATATATTATTTTATATTATTTGATTGTTTGTTCATTAAGACATTATTATTTACATTAATCATTTATTTATTAATAGATTTCTATTCATGATTTTAATTGTTAAATTATTGAAAGATAATTTTTGAAGAGACTGTATTGACTCAGTTTTTCCCTGTTTAAGCGTATGTTTCGAGAACGCGAATAATTTTAAATATAGAAAATTATGGTATTACTTTACCTAAGTGCAATATACCAGCGTTGAATTATTATTTTATTTCGGCCAACCTTCTATCGTTCGAATACAATATTACTTATTTCAATAACGACTACTTTTGTATGTTTACAGTAAAAATTACTTAATTTTTCCTGTAACTATCTTAAGTCCACGCTATATTTCATCGTATAAAGATAATTTTCTTCTACTGCAAGAGTTAGCTGAATATTTTTCCTTGAGTTTAAGATAAGCCTTGAGACAGCAAAGAAAAGTGTTTGTTTATGTGGTTGTTAAAACCATAAAAACGAAAAAATGCAATCTACAGGTAAATCTATTTATTTCTTATGACACCGATTATAAATATCCTTATACAAATATACTCAATGAACACACTCAAAATTGGAACGTTTTATTTTCCTGATGGATTTTATGGTTCTATTTTGGTTTTACTTGAAATCGACGACCGGAGCTTGCAATCAAGGAATTTTAAATGAAATAAATTTAAATGTAAGTTCGATCGTGCGCCGGTAAAATGTCAAAATAATAGAAATAACATAATAATAAAATATTAAACCACCAATCTCGAAAACGGAGGGAACAGCGTAGTAAAGTCAATTATTCATACAGTCAAGAGATTGCATGGACCCGTAACAGGCCTAGTTATCTGACATAAACTAGATTCTATTAATATTTTAATGTTCCTTTATTATCCATAAATGAGACTGCAAATTGCCTCTCATTGATTATTATATGAAAAGATAAGTATTCAATTATTGTATCGTATGGTTTATTAAAATGATTTGGTAAATTACTTGGATCATAGATACTTCACTATGAATTTATCATTACGAATGCGAAGATTCCAAAAAATCTTTGAAAGTTTTCGCTCTGACGGAAAACACATTTTTCCGTTAGGAAAAATAGGAATCTGGACTGAAAACATCATATATATATATATATATACCCTCAAATTTATATACATATATATATATATTATATAAAATTTGAGGTTATTTCAACCAAACAAAAAGGCATACCTACTAACTTATTGACAACTAATACCTACTTATCCTAGTTTTCCCTAACTTAAAAGTAAAAAATTACTCTGCGTATTTTTTCAATCTATTTTTTGCTTTTAAAAATTTCTGCATATAAAAAAAAATATAGAAATATGATAATGTTATTCCCATTATGTTCATGCTGAAGATCGTGTTTGTGTTTCATTTCCAAGTAGGTATTCTTTTCTACGTACCAATTTTCTTGGCAGTAATCATTATTTCGAATTAGATCTTACAATTATGATAAAAATATTTATTATTTCTTCGAGTTCGTGCTTGCGGTTGCAATTGTGGTGTCAGTAAGGATAACTTTCATGATCATTATTGTCATATCCGCTTTATAAAAGACAACTTAACCATCTATTTTTTGCCGTATGGTTGTGTAAAAAGGAAAAATATTGGTTGGTTATCTAAATTAAAATTGTTACCAATTATCACCCAAATTATACATAATAGCCAAGTATTAAAAAATATACATCATCATCATCATCACAATCCTTTACGCTTTCACTGTCCCACTGTTGGGCACAGGTCTCACCACAGCCATATCTCCAGGTGTTATATGACAACCCTATAATTGACCCAATCCGTGCCCGCTCCACTCGGGATGCGAGGGGGGGGTAGTCACTACGTTGGCCAAGTGCGGATTGAAAATTAGTGATACGCGATAACTAGTTTACACTTTATAAAATACTCGGGTACCTATGCACTCTGATGGTGTCAAGACCGTTTAGTTCAAGTGTAATTATAATGTAGCAATGCAAATGATCAAATGAAAAATAAAATATAAGCATTATGTGTTTCACATAAACCTTGTTTCACATCTTACAATATTGGTAAGAACTAGAGATTTCTATTTTAAGACCTTGCATAAAAATAACATGTGACCTATTACACACGTAGGTACATAATTCACTTCCTCATAGATAATTGTAGTTCATTGCACGTATAGGACATTTTGCGGGTGGACAAGTCAATGGCAAGTGGACCAGAAAAACCGGCTGCGCTGACCTATGCAGGGACACGCAAATAATATTTAGAGTGTAGGGTACTATACGTTTGCAATGTAAATGTATCTAATTTTATGTTAGAAGGTACATATTTAATTATTGCCAATAATATTCGAAACTTACTATGGTACATATTATAATTGAGATCAATATGTCAAGTCATACATATATCTTATGAAAACCACTAAAATACTAGTAGATACTTATGTATGTATGTCAATATCAACAGTAATTTAATTATGTCCGGAACTACTCGTAAGTGACCCATGAAATATATCGTATAAACGCTATGTAATGAAGGTACCTATGCATAGAGCCACAGTTGCCAACACGAGGTCTTTGATACTTTTCCTTTTCTGATTAAGTTTACCTTATATCCTTTACATCCTTTATTGTAAATTATTAACTTTTTACTGCCATAATACTATCGTATTGCAATACGAGTATTTCCTTCAGGATTATTACGTTTAAGTTTCACGTTGGACTATCGCAATTTGTATATTTTGTCTTCCTGAAGTACCAGATTTTTTAGATCATAATATCAGATTTTTTATGAATGTTTACTCATGAAGATCAGCGTTCGTTGATCACGAAAAGAGTACTTAATGTTATTGATCAGTACGACTACCACGCGAGACTGTAAGCGCATCTGCAGGTCTATTAAGCATGTAAATGAGATCAAATTAAATCGGTGGGCTTATCAATTCTGTCGGCTCGTACCAAGTTACGGTACCGTAGAAACACATTACAACATTAAGTAGATTTATTAACGTTGTTGTGTTGTGTTGTAAGATAATATAGCCTTCAGTATTTTCGTGTTCCTTTTAAAGAGAAGTAGGTACCTACTTACTTAGTTATTGTTCTAACAATTAATCATCAAAATGGTCAACATGGCTAGTCTTTCATGGCTAGTTTGTCATAAAGCGAGTATATATATGGGCTAGTCGTCTTTTTAGGGTTCCGTAGCCGTAGGCAAAAAACTAAAACAACTTCCCCTTATTTGCGAGGTTTTCGTAGATAATTATTTATGTTTGATTTAAATATAAGCATAATAAGCATTATTATATTATGCATGTAAGGAATAATAAAACCCAACAAAAAAAATTTTTTTTAGGTCATCCATTATTTTTAATATCATCAGAGCTATCCTGAATTAATACGAAACATAATGAGTATGTTTGGTATTGCGTGCAAATTAACCAACAAACGGTGACAGCCTAGTGGCTAGCGAACTCGCCCCTCACTCGAGCGGTCCGGGTTCAAACCCAAGCGGCTCGCACCAATGATTTTTCTAAGTTATGTGCGATTTAAGAAATTAAATGTCACTTGCTATAACGGTGAAAGACACATCGCGAGGAAACCTGCTTGCCTGAGAGTTCATCATAATGTTCTCGAAGGCATGTAAAGTCTGCCAATCCGCACTTGGCCAGCGTGGTGGACTAAGGCCTAATCCCTCCCTTTTTGAGAAGAAACCCGTGCCTAACAGTGGGACAAAGAATGGGTTGTGATGATGATACCATACACTATTCCTAAAAAATTTTTGCTCAAGTGTATCACAGTGTAAATAACAGTCCTACGTGGATACATTGTGACCATGAATAATATCTGCTGCAAGCAAGAAGTAGGCTGGAGTTGTACATTATAATGGTATTAAATATTCATTATACCGGATTGCTCGTGCAGTCAAATATAGCTCTAGTTAAGGTTACCTACTAGTTAATTAATTTACTAACCTAACTGTTATCAATATATGTCTGATAGTTGCTACTAAACTGTTTTGTAATTCTATCGTGGTCTATCAAAAACGAGTATGTCTTGTGTATTGTACCTAGTATTTTTATTTTTTACGATGCCTTCATTTGTTCAGTTCCAAATTGCATGTTCTGAATTCGCTTACTTATGAATATTACTTAGGAACAAAAAGTCGTCAATAAATCTTTTTGCATTGACTGGTTTCATGCACTGTGGTTTATTTTTGGCGTTGGTACATCAAGTAAAAAATAGGCTTCACATATAGCAGGTACAATAAATGTATACAAAAGTAACATGAAGATTATTAACAACTACATACTTATATGTAGTACTAGTGGACGCCCGCAGCTTCGCTCGCGTTACACATTCACTAACTTCAAAAACGGCAAAGCTTCATACTAACTTTGCACCCCCGTTTTACCCCCTTAGGCTATGAATTTTCAAATTTTTCTCGCCGTAAAAACCATCCTTGAACTTCAACGAACATTTAAAAAAAAGAATTGTCCAAATTGGTCCAGGCGTTGTTGAGTTATGCGCTTACCAACACATTTTGCGATTCATTTTTATTATATAGATATATGAAAACTTGAAAAAATAGTAATTAGGCGATTTACCTCATGACGGGCCCAATATCTGATTACTGACATTACTTGCAATTCTACAGAAATGCTGCCACCTCGAGTATCGCCCTGGATATCAGGTCTCACTATTTCTATGATACGACTCATGTTTTCTTTACTAAATCGGTATCTAAGTTTAAATTCCTCATCCGATAAACTTTGTAGCGAATTAAAGCGAACTCTGTAATTCTTCGTCTTTCTTCTCCTCCTAGCTCTGAAACTGCTTAAATCAGCTACGTCGTTTTGGAAATCACGAAGATCTTCCAATCCATCCATGTTTTATGCACAAATATAATTTTTTTTACTAACAAACAATCGCAAATTAATTGATCAGACATCACAATAGAACAGCTGATTTATGTGAAATCCGCCATCTTGCCGCTTAGCGAGAGTTAAACTATGTCTCGGCAGTGTTTAATTTTGACAGCTATTTAAACCCTACTTAACGACTTCTTAACGCTAAGTAGTGTTTATAAGTGAGGTTTTTGTTAATCCGTTGCTAAGCAATAGATTAAATATTAAGTAACGTTTATAAGTAAGACCGTTAGGGTGTGAATTTTCAAAAATCCTTTCTTAGTGCTCCCCGACCTTATAAAAGGAACCCCTGTGCAAAATTTCAAGTTTCTAACCCTTATAGTTTAGGCCCTACGTTGGTATGTCAGTCAGTCAGTCAGTTAGCTTCTCCATTTATATAGATATGAGATTGGCAAATTTATTTTATTAGATTAAATAACTAATTAATTAAACTTACAAAATTTTTTTATCAATTTTTTTATCAATTTATTGAAGCCATAACTCCTTTTTTTTACCATTTCTAGGGCGAAAATTAGTAAATGCTGAATTTGTTTTGGAGAAAATAATATCTTCTTCTAATTATAATCAAATACGTTACGAAAATACAAACGATTATTCCAAACGCGCGTTTTGTAAAATTGAAAATATTTACATTATTTCGTGTTTTTTTTTTCTTTTATTTACATTATACAAAAAATCTGGTAAACACGTATTCTTTTAATTTTTGCAAGGAATGTTTGTTGCAAATTTGAAATGAAATGGTTGAGATTTAAAAAAAAATCCATACAAACTTTCGATCTATATCCCATGGGAACCTCTTTAATTTCTGAGGATAAAAATAGCCTATATGTTAACCAGGACTATGAGTAATAACTTTACAAAGTTACATCCTAATCCATCCACGGGTTTTCTTGTGATGCCCGGACAGACAGACAGACAGACAATATTTTCAAAAATTACATTTCTGAGTTCTAAAGCGTTATTATAATGCCCCTGAATTGAAATTTTGAAAAAAAAATCAATGTACAGAAAAAGTTGCTCTTCAGATTTATTATAGTATAGATTATTCAAGTATTCTTCGTGTCTATCTAGAAAAGGGAAAAAAAGCTTTCTCTTGTCTAGAGATAGCAGCGTTCACACAAAACAAAATACTATAGCGTGTACGTGTGGGTCAACTACCAAAACAAACACTGAACACGTTATCAAGGAATTTTACTGGACTTTACATTAATTTTCATTAACAAGAGCACAACAACATATTATAAACATTCGAGCTCACACTGACAACCTGTATCGCGCGGGAGGACGGCGCGTGCTCGCCACATGACAACGCGTAGAAGGAGCTGTCGCATCATTATTAGAGAGGGGACGCGCTATAATCTCCCCCTCCAAGCCACCATTACGACCCGTAGGAGGCTTGGCCAACATTCGTTTGCGCGGTCTTCCTCGAAATCTACCGCGAGCCACCGTAACGTTAACATTACCTCTAAAGGGAGTCAAAGAACTGGCATGATACTTTCCAATCCTTTTACCTTCCGCGTCTGTGACATAATAAGTAGTAGGACTCACCACCTCATCCACAACAAATGGACCAGAACGCCGAGGAGCAAACTTGCTCGAAAATCCACGGGCAGCGTTACTTAAAGGATGAGTGTCCACCAAAACCAAGTCACCTTTCTGGTAGATCGGGCCAAGACAACGCTTCTTATCTGCAACCAACTTGCGACGATCCTGTTCTTCCTCGGTTCGAAGCTTGACGTTTCGAAGAATCTGAGAGAATTCCTTCAAATAAGGAGTAATCTTTGGTATGTACTTCTCCTCACGAACAATACGCCTAATATCACTTGACACGTCCAAAGGCGATCGCAACTCACGAGCCTTCTCTATCTCTTTTCTCATAATCTCTTTCTTAGCAGGGGTTAAACGATAAGGAGGTACTGCTATTGGTGGACACTCACCTGTGTCTATACGATGTTCGATGTTGGGTGTGGGGCCTCCCCCTGGACTGAAGATATCACTGTTATCCCGAAGAAGAACTGACAACTGAACCTTTTCTGAAGGCGTCAGCAATGTCCCCTCATCCGCGCGCAGATCCACAGCTGAGAAACTGAGGCGGTGTTCCTCCACTCTGTACTCAAGAGCAAAATCACCTGGCACTCCGGCCAGCGACCAACGATCATTACTGAAATCAAGTATCATACCAGCATCTTTAATGAAATTCATGCCTAACAATGATTCAGTGGCTCCCGGTAAAACAATAAACAGAGAAGGAACAATAATACCCTTAACTTCTACGTTAACAATAGCGGTTTCCACAACATCTTTTTGTATATGACCATTAGCAAACCTTAACTCATAAAATACATTTTCAAACTTATAACAATTCTTAACTAAATGTTCACGCAACGATACACTAGCTACCGATTGTCTAGCACCAGTGTCCACTAACACATTACATACACTGTTAGCTATCTTAATGGGTAAAACTGGACGATTACGCGGCTGATGTACAGCTGCAGCTGATACGGCTGATATAGATTGCAACGCCCCATTCGAAGTAGTCGTACTTTTCGGTGAGCAGGTTGGACAATTTGTCCGTATAACACCTGGAGCGCCACAGCCGAAACATGTCACTCGCATCCGCTCCGTATTCTCGACATGTGACTCTTTCGTGCTACTTTCCTTCTGCCGTAGTCTGGTACACTCGTTCTTGGTGTGCCCAAAATTTTTACAATAGTAGCAACGCAATCTATTTTTATTTAACGTTGGCACATAATTTTCAGTCGTCCTGGGCGTTGTTAACGTAACCGAAACAGGTTTCGACTTCAAACCTGGGCGACCCTCATCATACAAATCCTCAATGAATCGTGCCAAACTTAACATTTCAGCAAAAGATGAACAATTACTCCGCGGTAACTTTTCTCGAATCCGTTTGTTCAGCAAACCATATATCATATCAATTTGGACATCATTACTCAAACTTTTAGCGGGCAACTGAGCGATCAGGGCCCTTGCCCTGCACACAAACTCGTCAGTTGATTCTTCACCTTGTTCTCTACTGAACAGTTCTCGATAAATCCTGTGAGGAGGTAAGCGCGGACCATACGTCTGTTTTAACAAATCAATGGCCTCTTTCCAGCTAAGCACCGAGGCCTTTATTCCTTGCCACCAGGTCGCAGCTAACTCCGTCAACAACATCGGTAGTCCTCGCAAAGCAATCTCGTCGTCCATACCGACACACTCTTTGTATATCTCAATACTATCGACAAATGCCACAACATCACTGCCTTGTGAACCATTAAACCGTGCAGTGCACTTTGAAAAGTTTCCACTCACCGTCGATGTAGTCGATTGTAAATCCGGCGATTGCCTCTGCATCATTTGTATAAGACTCGAAAATTGTTCGTTAGTCATGGTGACATGAGTAGCTCCAACTACCGTGGTATCCGACGTCGAACCACTTTGTTCAAGATGTGCATTTTCATCCGTATCATCGGCGTCTCTCTGTCGTGTACGAGGCATAATGCTCAAAATACCTAAACAGTACACGTAGCTAAACAGAGGAAATTACAAACGCGGTGAAAAATGATGTAGGCAGTTAACACACAATAAGTTCCCACTCAACACAAATCGTCTGTAGGTACAAACTTAATGTTCAAAGTCAATGAAAATATTGTTCATGTCCACGAATTAATTTACGAAAACACGTAATTACTTACGTAATTAATTACGCGATGTTATTGTACTCATAAAGTCCTGACGAAATACGTAACAAAACTCATTAACACACGATTACACGAAGTTTCTTCGTCAAACAAGTAACCGATGAGTTCGTATAACGTTTGTAAAAACTTTTCTCACTATGGCGTTCGCCGACACAATAACTTGAAAAACACAGTTCGGCCAAACGTTGGGCTGCCAATTTTATAGCGTGTACGTGTGGGTCAACTACCAAAACAAACACTGAACACGTTATCAAGGAATTTTACTGGACTTTACATTAATTTTCATTAACAAGAGCACAACAACATATTATAAACATTCGAGCTCACACTGACAACCTGTATCGCGCGGGAAGACGGCGCGTTCTCGCCACATGACAACGCGTAGAAGGAGCTGTCGCATCATTATTAGAGAGGGGACGCGCTATAATACCTTAAATTTGGCCTGGTACCTAATTAGAACAAAAATTCAATCAATATTGACTGGCCCGTTGGCGTAGTCGGTAGTGACCGTCTTCTGGGCTAGGGGTCTTGGGTTCAAACTCCTCTCAGGCCAAACATTCGTGTGTCGAACGCTTGTGTTTGTTCTATGTCTGGATCTTGGTATATACTCGTATATACGTATGTATATAAAAATATCGATGTATGTCTCTGATACTCATAGTACTGGATGGTGTGTGAGGATGTTATCGTGGATATTATCGTAAAAAAAATCGTGTTACACTGCGAAAAAAAATTGTAAGTTCACGTTCTTATCATGCCATGAGAAGTAGGTACTGGATTAAGATATATTATGTTAGGAACAAAATTAAAATTATTAGCAAATTTTAATTAATTTTCAGTTTAACTAATCCAAGTTCTTTGGAGTAATATATACAAAACAAGCATATGATTAATGACTAATCGGTAGGTATAGTATTTCAATTATTTTAATTTATAGCTGTAAAAAAATGCCTCCTTTCACTTGGCCCTGCCAATAACATGACATTTAATGAAACAATCATTATTTAAAGCCTAACCTAGATATCAAATAACACTTGAAATAATATATGTATCAAATAATTTATTTCCTGTTTAAAAACAACGACCTTACATCTGCGATTTAAATTACCTTAGTACAAACATATTTTACCGTACAGTTAATAATAAATGTCGCTAACTCAGCTTCAACTATTTGACATATTAACCCCTACTACTTGTTACCTACGGTCGTGGTTCAAAGCCAACAGGCGACAACGACGGCAGTGTGAATCTTTACACGAACCATTTAGAGCCACTTTTGACCCTACTCTAACTCAAAAATACTTAAAAACTTAAAATTTGGCAAAACCTGACTGCTAAGCAAATTATGTAAGTAGGAAAAGTAGCGAGTGTGGTTGATAACCAATTTAAGTCATTATATATTCTAAACTGATATTTGAAATGAAATACTATTAAAGGCATTCAGATTTTACATTTAGGTAACACTTGGAACTATCTACCTAGGGATGCTTTCCATGTCTGACGTTTAGGTTTCTTATTTCACACGTTTACCGTGGATAGAATGAAACTAGGTATAAAGCTAAATAATGTGTTGAAATATAATTATAATATTATGTTAAAGTTTGACTGTCAACTTGATCACGTTTTAAACAGGTACAAAAGTGAACGTCTTACAGAGGGATCAAAAAATTTCATTTGCTACTATAAATTTCCATAGGGTTTACAGTGGTTTACATACATAAAATGAATGAATGAATTATAAACAATAACTTTACATTATTACTGATACACTAGAGGAATGGTTCATGTTCTCAGACTGTTTGGTTCCAAAATGAAAATAACTAAGAATTATAGCTATTGTTTATATACCTGTGTTTTTGAAGGCTTTATTTTACCCGCTAATTCAGAGCCAATTAATAAACCTACTATAGCTATAATGACGTGTTTAGTCACTTTCCTTCGAATTCTGAATTGAGTTAAATTGAAGAAGTCAAAACTTTAGCTTATTAATTTTTTTTAACAATAAGGGAACGTCGAGTCTCTACAATTTAAGCGATTTAACAGAGAACATACGTAAATCATATCTTCGACAAAGCAATAAGTAATTCACAATGAACAACGCTTCTGTACGTCAATTTGTCATGTAATTTGCATTTTGTGTTATTTTTAGTCATTTGGAGAACAATGCTTAGACTTAACTCTATATTAACTTACATTTAAAAGACTACAAAGTAACTTCACTTATGTATTTATATCTACTTAGAACTTAGAACTAGAATTATGATATGACCTATTTGTATTGCAGACGTATTTCATTACATGCCACCACCACGACCCTTTCTTTGTCCCGCTACTGGGCATGGGTCTCCTCTCAGAATGGGAGGGATTAGGCCTTAGTCCACCACGCTGGCCAAGTGCGGTTTGACAGACTTCACAAGTCTTCGAGAACATCATGATGAACTTTCAGGCAAGCAGGTTTCCTCACGATGTGTCCTTTACCGTTACAGCAAGTGACAATTAATTTCTTAAATCGCACATAACGTAATTGATGTTAAGCGTTGTATCCGTTCATGAGTCTAAACAATTTCACTTCATTCACTTATCTAGACACTTTACAAAACGGCCTAGACACACAATGAGTTCTTTTACTGATATACGACAGCTGATACGCGATAAATGGTGTCTATTACAAAGATAAGTGACGACATAATGCAGGCTAAGTTCCGCTCGGAAGTTAATTAAAACCGTCCCATTCATCTACAATCCGATCAATAGGATGTTCACAAAAGATTTGTTGTTCGCAAAAAAGTATTTAAACGCAATATTATTACCGTGTTATTTTCACTTCCTTGGGGTAATTATTATGGCTACCTACTCTTTTTTTTGCTTGATCTAGTTTAACATTGCGTAGACAACCCTACACCTACCAGACATTTTAAAGCTGGTTCAATCGCACTATCTGAGTTGAGTTAACTTTATCACTAATCACACGTTTAAGTAAACAAAGACAATCTGGGATTATTTATTTATTTGGAGCACTTTGAGCTCTATTGTCAGACGCTATGATATTTTGTAAGGACGTAGATTACCAATTCGATGGGGTATGTGATCAGTCTAGTAGGTACCTGTCTACGTAACGAGTGAGGAATGTCAGAAAACAAATGTGGCTGAGAATTCTTCTTATTGCAAGGCCTCACTCTTCAAGCCTCACTCTTCAAGCCTCACACTTTATGAATACCTCTCAATAATAAAGCAAGAACGGTAGCTTTTGATTATTAATACAAATAAGATAATTTAGGGTTACGAATATATAGAAAAACATACCTAGTATCTTTAACTGTGTTATCTCGGAGTGCTACATTTAATGTAGATGTTATACAGTCTCTATACACATTTAGTAAGATGAGTAAGTGAGTTACGATAACCAGAACAGTGACCGGGCGACAGGATCACGTCGAATCAATTTCATTGAGCACATTCGCTTCCGGAGAGCTCCCCCAGCGCAGACGCCGCCACCTCTCGACTGCCTATGAACTACGGTCCCAACACTAAGCAACTACTAGAATAAACAAGGAAAAACATTTTTGAGCATTCATATTCAGTTCTTATTACCTATGTGCTGTACGCTTTATGCAAACAAGCTGTCCGTTTCAAAAAATTACTTGAAGAATGGTTCGGTGCAATTATTCTATTATCTATCTACAATCTACGCTAGTTTTTAAATATTAAAGAAAATATATTTTTTACCAACAGTTCAAATTATTCTTTAAATACATCCGGATTTTGGAGTGGTTTAAAAAAATGCATACTTCACCTACTTAGGTACCTACTCGGACATTTATACATTTTTTTTTAAAGACGAATAAGTACATCTTTGTGTGTTCTCCAACACAAATTCATCGTTTTTTTTTTCGTTTCAATCCACAATGGTTTAAAAAATTGGAGGAAAGTTCTAAATAATGTGAAGTCAAGTAAGCGAAACAAATCGGTGTTGTCTTTGTGGAGGATGGTAACTACTCGTAGGTGTAAACAAAACTAATGTTTTGTCTTATTCTACTCGAGAGAATCTGCGGGACGTCCACTAGTTGGTTTTAAAATTGTAAGTTGCTATGCAATTTTTATCTTTATTTCAAGTAGACTGTTATACAAAAGATCCTTCTTCTGAAAATATAGTTACACCTAGGTACTATCCTAATAATATTATAAATATTATAATATAAATGTGTGTTTTACATACACGTTTACTACCAATGCTCTCCAGATATTTCTAACTTGATAGCACGTTCACCCAAGTGGACAAGATTAAGTTGAAACTTGGTACACATACGAATCATGTTTTTTGATGTTTTTAACTTGAACACGCGTTGAATGAAAGCGAAATTAGTAACAGATGGATCATGACCGTGGGTAATTGTTTATTTTTTCGCGGCCTAACCATCCTATACTCGCAATTTAGTAGGTATCTTCTTACATCAAAAGAAAAGTTCAAAAACGATTAACTAATTACACATAGGTAATTTATATAATACGATATAACTGAAACTATAAATCTTCGTAGCATCAAACAATCCAACAAAATTATAATGTAACTGTACTGAGGGCGGAACTAGGAAACTAGGTAGGTACAGGTACTTAAAGTAGTAATCCTGTGCGTATACCAATTGAATAGTGTCAGGTCATTCTATTGCGTAGTTGGTTGTAAATTCCTTCTATCAAACGATTGAATAAAACTTTTATCCCAAACACAAATCATTATTTTTATATTTGCAAAAATATATATGTACCTGTTTGTGAATTAAAAACTCTTAATTAAAAGAAATATGTTGTAAATAACAAGACTCCTTGTTTCACTTAATAAAGAAGTCATTATTATAAAGACCAAAGTAATGTTTTGTTCAGTGATGGTTACTAATGGGAGCAGTGGGTGTAGAGTAATAACACTGTTTTTCTCAAAAATCGCGGTTCGGTGAATATATAATGTTTTAAAAGTGATGTTAGGTTTACAAGATGACAACTACTTATCCTTAATATTATGTCTTCCGATACATGTAACGATACATTTTCGAAATGAGATAATATATATCAATACTAGGACGATACGAACTACGACTACCCTAGGACGATTCGAACCCAATTTAATGGGTCAACGCTTCGGTCATGTCACTTGCAGAAGTTGCACATCTTACGGAGGTACAAAGCGTAACGTTTAAAGATTGAAATATTTTTTGTAGCCTAAAGTACTGGTTCGTCGGGATAGGAAACTCAATCGATGCGTATAGATGTAAATTAGTTTGTTTTTGTTGTGTCAATCTAATGACAATCCTAGTCCTAATAGTTTTATACACCCTGAGACTCCTTATAGCATTTCAACTATTCGCACCGATAGAGGTGCAATATCGTAAATCTAATTGCTGAGTTCAACAACACCATTGCGTAAAAAATTCGCTTATAAATAATAAGCTTGGAATAGAAAGTGGGTCATTGTCAATAAAATACGCAGAGTGGATAAGATATTTCTCAATTATTTTATCTTCATTGTTATTACCTGTAATAACATAAATCATTTCTTGCGTTCGAAATTATCTGAAAGAACACATAAATTATGCTAGTATCTGAAGTATAAATTTCGAGTGTCTAAATTACCCTAAACAAATACGTAGATAGTTAAGCAGGAAATGTACACCTTTATAAGATACTTCTTTTTAAGATTACCAGAGAACAACATCGCTTGGCTAATCCAAGAAATAACGCACTCAGTCGAAAATTCAACACAGTAAATATCAAAGGATAGTTAAATTATTATTATGTTAGTCAATCAAGGAAGATCTTAAAAAATTGTAGTAAATAACTTTCCACTCTTTCAGCCTATAATACAACATCATAAAATGTGAATAAGCTCATAATTTGCTTTATTTTTCAATTCTTATGTGATTTTTTTTTCGTACCAATTCCAAACTTTCCCACCACACCGTATTGATTTTCGCGGCCATCTTCATCGGGTTACGTTGAACAAACAATTCCATCACGTAAAATATTGTGATAGTGTAATCAATATGCACCTCGACCTTGGCCTTGCACCACACCGTCCACGAGATGAAGAATAATGTTGCGGGTGATGCACTCGAGTTTGTTTTTGTACGGAACTACGCATATTAAACACATAATATAAGTAAATAAAGTTTAATTGATAGACAGAAAACGTAAATATATTAGGAAAAAGCAAACCCTGTCGTATTTTAGGTATAGTAAAAATAATGCAATAAAAAAATAAATACCTGTAATTTCTATTGCTACTGCAATACCAATACGTAACAAATAAGTTAATCGTTTTCATATTTATAGGTTTATAAGTTTATTAGATGCTGCAGTTCTGTAGCATATGCCAAACAAGAAGCGAGCGGTTTTTTTATTGCGGGCGTGGTGATTGCAATGAAGATCATTGTCAAGGTGCAAAAGGCAGTGCTCATGCCCACTAATAATTGCCTGTGAATTAGTCAGCACGTGGAAGGGTAAATTATTTATCAACGTTTAACAGTGTGGTAAACTAAAATATAAATGAAATATATTCAGACGATTTTTTTTTATAGGAGATAGAGATAAGTGACAAGTCAGAGTACATCTTTTTTTTTTATGGATAAAAGATAGCAAACGAGCTTGCAGCACCACCCATCCGCTGCCGCCCATGACAACTGTAACTGACTTTGAACAAGACTCAATTAGGGACTGGGATGGTTAGTCCAATTAGTTGAGAGAGTTAATTAGAACATTAGTTGGTCAGTTCGTTAGTAGGTATAAGGACTGGGGACTGTTAGTGATAGTTAGTCCTGTTAGTTGGTGTTAGTAATAGTCCAGTTAGTACCTGTTAGTAGGAGTCTCGTTCTAAGTCAGTCACAGATGTGTTGCTACCCTTGAGGACTAAGATGGTCGCCTCTAAAGAAGTGTAACCGGAAACCACACCTTTCCAACCGGACCATAATTGCTTCAAAAACAATTATTACACGGCAGAAATGGTACTAGGTACCGTGGCGGGCATTGGTACTGCCCCGGGCGAACTCTATATGGAACCAATTTGCTTTCATATAAAACCTATTTGGTTCCCTATAGGCTCTACCACCTACCATCTCTACCTCTACCCCTTTAGGGAAATAGAGGCGTGTTGTTGTATTTTTTTAAAAGATAAGTTTATGGAAGAAGAATCCGCTACTGCTTGGAAAGTTGAATAAAAGAGCCATGGACCACAAACCATAACTGCGCGTGCTCAAATCATAGTCAATGTCAAGGTTATTAAATGAATCCTATAAACTACCTATGTTTGCACATTATTCAGTAAAAATATTATTTCACGCGGTAAGACAGAGCGTAGACAGACGTGTAGAGCAAAATAATACAGATCATGCAAGAAAAAAAAAATATATGTACAATGTATTTAACTAAAAGGAACCATTCCTTCATTTTCAAAATTTAGAAAAATGTCAATGTACATAATTCACATAATTAATAAAATACAAATATTCGTTAGATATTTAGTCAATGCTGTATCTAAATATGTTAATTTTACAAAAATAAAAAAAACGATTAAAATAAAATCACGAATAATCAAGGTTAATTTTGTTGGTAATTAGTAATGAACTCCTCGTATACATTAGCAAGTATGATTTTTCAAATTTTCACAAATGATCCGATCATAGCCGCGTGTTGGAATATCCCAATTCTTGTTTTTATTTAGGTATATACCTATGTGTATGTTTTTATTTTGTACCCCTTTTTACGAAACGCTAAAGCTAACGATAAAGCTAACAGTGTTATATAAAATGCATTAGAAGTGCAATAAATTAATAAAAGAATACATTACACACTACCATTGGTTTGACACAATTTATTTAATATACAATTCATTACCTGGATGAAGCCTGGATGCGATGACAAGTTATTTGTGTCACATGTCACTTTGAACATTGGCTTGGATTAAACAAATACAAAAAATTTTAATTGTTTATGGCTTCAATCGTAGCTCAAAAGGTAACTATCTATCGTAGGACAGGACATAAGATTCACATGAAAAATAAAGCAGAGCGTTTAATATTGCTGTGAATTGTTTTGTAAATAAAAATCTTTCTTTCATAAAAGGATTCATGATCAAATAAAAGGTTGTCTATTTAAATAAATGACAAAGAGGTCTACGTAATATTTACATAACGACAAGAAGTTTATTTTTAACACCATCTATTGCTGCAATGGGAGTATAATTGCGAGTGTCAGAAATTAATAGGAACTAATTTGCCACGCGTCGCGTACAGTTGCGTTTGCTTCCATTTGCTCTATCATCTTAATGACCAAAGAATACAGATAAGCCTTCTAGATTTACAGAATATTTGTAATATTATATTAATATCAATCAACTGGTGTAACCTCCTAATGATTTACCTATTTATTCGAACTATTTATTGGTTAATGCATCTAAATGTCAAGGAATTCTGGTGCTCGAGGCAATTATCAAAGGTAAATCAAGCAGACTTGCCAAGCCTACAGTACGAGTACCTACAACAGATACGTTTTACCATTTTCTAGCACGATCAGGAATCTCGAACTCCATTTAGATACTCGTAGTTGTATGTGTTCATGACACATGTAACGTTTATATACTTACAAAGTTGTGCTTTTCAACACATCTGACCCATTGTTGATTATGATGATGAGTGTTACCCTGACATGATAGAGGAACTTCTTGATAAACTAGAGCGCCTTCTCAAAAACTGTATAAGCTTTATCTTTAATTTTCGTAAGTATGATCATATCTCAAGCTATCGTCGCCAGCTAAAATGGATTAGTAATATAATTATAAAAATTATAGCAATAATGCTCTGGAACGCTCTATCTGTAACCATTACATAGGCGCCTAGTAAAAGCAGTTTTAAAATACATATTATATATTCAATTTGCAAATTTCAATATTCAATTGGAATTTGTGCACCGTTTTTTTATTTTTATAGATTCTAATGTCAACGAAATTTTGTATTAATAATAAATAGCTGGATTTACTATTTTAGATCTGGCAGAAAAATCTTACTGAAAGACAATCTGAACTCGTAGTTGGCTAATTATTTTTTTTCGGTTAGAACGATCGGATTAAAGTTAGAGATATAATTAAATTAATATACAATAAAACCTTAAACTAAAACAAAGAATTATTTAAAAAGAAATATTTACAAAATAAATATGTCATCCAGAAACAGGCCTTGTGGCATTGTACCTAGAACGCTGGCAGCGTTGCCCCGCTGTATAGCGAGGCTAATTTTTTGGGCGAAAAAGCTGCCAGCCCTCCGGTCACCTGAGACGGAAATGAGTCTGGTGATTTATTTAATTATTTTCTTGTTAGCTTCTGGTCAGTCATAAGAAATAGGTTTACTCGTCTATTTACTACTCTACAATTGATTTTTCTTAAAATTGCAAATGCAATCTCATATTGCAAACTAAATCGTTTTAAAACCACTGGTTAGGTGTAGTTGCTAATCGATGGAATGCTACATTTGCTAGTCGTAAAGACGAAGGTACTTCTGTGGGCATCAATTCAACTATTGCCAGGCAAGAAAGAGGGTGACAGGTATTTCAGCAGTTAATTTTTTATTTTATTTACAGTTATACCGAGCCAAAATTTGGGAAAAGAGAAACAAAAACGAACGTCTCCTGAAGATCAGTCCAACGAACAAGATGTCGTTTCGTCAACAATCGGAGATTATGGCCGCTGGCAGCTGCTCATGACATTTCTGTTATCACTGTTCTCATTTCCCTGTACCTTCCATATTTACCTGCCGACGTTTACGGTAAGCTAATTAAATTATTATAGCTGCCGCTAACTACCTACTATCAACCTATTTATTTAGTTTGCTTAGTTTGTTGGACTTAGCTTTTTTACCTAATTGGCTTAAATTATTAGTTTATTTACTTACGTTGTCCCTGTTTCAAGTATTAATTTTCTGTTATTAAATTTTCCAGGCAAAAGCAACCAAGTTTTGGTGTCGACAACCCAATAATTTATCAGGTTTGCCACTAGCAGACTGGATAAACTACAGCCAGCCGGTGGACGCGTGCTACGTTCGGGCACTACCAGCGGGAATCACCGCTGCGGACATTTTGAACGGCACTGCGCCGGTATTAGATTCCTTCCTGAAATGCACTGAATGGGATTTTGATCGATCTGAGGTCGGAGACACTATCATATCGGAATGGCAGCTAGTTTGTGACAGAGCCGGGCTGACGAATCTGGCTGAGGTGGTGTTTCTCGTTGGGGTTGGAGTTGGAGGCGTCGTGGGCGGTTGGATATCGGATAAGTATGTATAATTCGAAAAAAAATTAACCCTATCGGCCACTATGCGTAGGCATTATGAAATAAAACACTTATGCCGTATGCTCCGACTTAGTAATATAACCTAGACTTCTCACTAGCCGCCACTACTGGGTCAGGGAGTCGGTTATATAATGTTCATATAGGTTAAATTCATACGGGTTAATTTTTAAGGAACATAAAATAACATCTCGCCTATATTTCCCAGAAGCGTTAGGCAGAGATGTGTACACACCCACTTTTCACCATTTACTTTTAGGTCCCCAGGTGGTGAGCCCATTGCCATAATTCGAAGATAAATCCAGACATTTAAAAGTTAGGATAACTTGTTTCCCGATCCGGGGAGTGAACCCAGAACCTCTAGCTTAGCAGTTGCGCATGCAACCACTAGACCAACGAGGCAGGAAGATCAAGTTAAACCGATTTTACAATATAGGAATTACAACAGGGAACTAAATCCCGATTTTATTTAACAAAGTTCAAGTTAATAAATATAAGTTTCTGCTAAAATAACACAGTAAAATGTTAAAAAAAATTTCTGTTTCAGATTCGGTCGTAAACGAATTTTAATGGGAATGATCATCGCACAGAGCGCACTGGCAATACTATCTTTATTGGTGCACACATACGTACAATACGTCATAGTCAGACTAGTCATGGGACTGGTGTCCGTATCCGTTGTGTATGCGGCTTTCGTGCTGTCCGTAGAGCTGGTCGGAGGGAACTGGGTGACCATTGCTGGAGTGTGTAACTTCTTTCCACTACCATTGGCGTACATTATTGTATCGCTGCTATCGATGGTTCTCCCCAACTGGAGAGACTTACAATTGGCTGTATCACTTCCTGGATGTTTGCTGTTGATTCTTTGGTAAGTTCCGACAGCTTTAATATCCATAATAAATATATATAGGCCTAGACCTACCTAGTTGCGAGTGGCGGACACACAGAAAACATCACAAGTTTACGTCCATGATCGGATTCCAGATATTTATATGAGAAATTAATAGCTACCCCGGCTGGTATTCGACCGGGACCCGCGGACCCGCAGTCAGGATCAGTCACCAACGCGCCATGGAAAATTCAAATTTGATATAAATTTCATCGCTGCGACCCATAGATGTCCCACAGCTGGGCACGGGTCTCCCCCACACACACTGCTGCGGGAGGTCTATGGCATACTCCACCACGCTGCTCCAATGCGGATTGGTGGAAGGGTTAGTGGCCAACCCAGTGTTGAATGTTCTCAAGCCACCCGAAGGTCTTCGACAAGGCTTAATGACTGTTTCCAGCATTGAAAATGGACCGACGGCTTTACGTGCCCTCCGAAGCTCGGTAGTGTCCATGAAATTTTGCCAATAGAGGCCACCCATCCACAAACCGACCGCGCCCGTCGTTGCTGACCTCTTTCGATCACATTGAATCAACGCGAGCCATTGGGCTATGGACGCTACATAGCCCAATGTCTCGCGATAAATATATTATGCTGTGTATTTTTATAATAATAAATTAAAATTACATTTCAGGTTTGTTTTACCTGAGTCACCCCGCTGGCTGTTAAGCATGGAGAGAACACAAGATGCCAAGATAATACTAGAAAAAGCTGCGAAGTTCAACAGACTTGAAATACCTGCGGATTTAGATAAAGTTTTAATGTTACAAAAATCGGAAACCCCTAAAGAAGAACCTAGTGTGTTACTTCTTTTTAAAGGCTACTTACTGAAGAGGACTTTCTGCTTGTTCATTGCATGGTTTTCAATGACCATTGCTTACTACGGGCTGTTATTGAACATAGGGAACTTCAACTTGGGAAATCTTCATTTGACCTCTATAATACTGGCAGTTGTAGAAATACCTGCTATAGCTACAAGCATCCCCATACTTTTGAAAGCTGGACGGCGAATTCCTATTTTCCTCAGCATGGTCGCGTGCGGGCTAGCTTGTGTTGCGAGCGAACTGTTCTCAATATCATATAATGACGATTGGATCATGATTGTTTGCCTTATGGTTGGAAAGTTCGCTATTGGTGCGACCAACATGATGCTGCCAATCTTCACCGCCGAACTATACCCGACTGTTATTAGAAATCTCGGTGTTGGGGCTAGTCAGATATCTTCAGGCTTAGCACTGATTTGCATACCGTATTTGTGGGAGCTGGTAAGATTTTATTTTATTTTATTAGAACATTTTTCTTCATACTCACCTGACAGTCCTCATCTCTTTTATTGTTTTATTATTTTAAAACCGCTAAAATAAAAGAAGCAAAGACACAATCTAAGAACAATTGCATTCTGTTAGTAGTAGGACCTACTTTAAGAATGGCATTAAGAAGTGCATTTAGAATAATTTACCACAGGTACCTAAATCTACGTAAAGACGCAACGTAAGATAAAACGTAGCATTGCTTACCGTTCTTGCATCTACTCGTAAAACTACGAATTTAAACTACGTATAAATTCAATCAATTCTGTTGGATTTAAGCGTCTATTACTAAGCTTGTAGTAGTCACTTTTAAAAATAGCGTATTATAATTTTATACCTACAGATTAAATCATGTTGATTTTCAGACCAAGCTCAACGGACACCTGCCGATGGTGACGATCGCAGCGATGAGCGCGGCCGGCGGCGCGGTGGTGCTGCTGCTGCCTGACACAACTCGCATCAGACAAGCTAAAACGTAAATTAAAAAATACTAGCTTTTTCTCGCAAGTTCGCCCGTGAAAAGAAATAAATTATTTGACTTTGGCTTCAGATTGGCGCTGACAATTCTTAGCATTTGAAATGCTAAGAATTGTCAGCGCCATCTGTTGACGGAGTGCTAGACAGCTTTCCAATAAACGTGCTAATCATCCTAAGGGATCATATTTCGGAATGAAAAGTATTCTATGTTCTAATCTAGGTTATCGTCGTTATCGACTACCTATGTGCCAAGTTACATACAAATCTGTTTTGTTGTTTTTGCGTTGCTGAGTAACAGACATCCAAACATACAAACATTCACATTAATATTATTAAGACTAATGATAATTATTTTCTAGTAATAACACATCGTTTCTAAGACCAATGTACAGTTACTCGTAGCTCAACAATTCAACCTCTCTCGAGAGAGCATTGTTCACATACCAATGCTCTCTCGAGTTATATACTCTCACATACCAATTGATGTGTATATTAGTAAATAAAAAAGGTATAGCTATAGTTCCGTTAGCTACAACCCATAGACGTGCCACTGTTGGGCACGGATTACCCACAGATACAGCTGTGCGAAGTCTAGAGCATACTCACGCTGCTCCAATGCGGATTGGTAAAAGTGTTAGTGGCCAACCCAGTTTTGAATGTTCTCTAGCCACCCTAGGGTCTTCGACAAGGCTTGGAGATTGTTTAACCATTGAAAACAACCGTGGCCGACGGCTTAAGGTGCTCTACGGAGCATAGTAGCGACCATGAAATGTATGCCACTAACGCTCATCAAAAACCGACCGCGCCCGTCGTTGCTTAACTCGGTCGATCACATACGATGGTCACGAGCCAATGGGCTTTTTGCGTTTATACATAGTATTCAGTAATTGAAAATGACATTTCGGTGACATTAGAATGTATAAGATGTTACGGACTAACACTGATCAGTTTCAGTGTACCACTTTTAAGGCGCCTAATCTTTCTTTTTTGGCACTTTATACAATCGACGTTCGAGAGGGTCCAAATGTCCATTCAACCCAGGTTCAAATCTTAACGGCACGCTTCAATTACTTGTATATAAAAAGAACAGATTTAGTGTGCCACTTTCAGAGTGCTTCATTACACTAACTTTATACACTTCATGCATCGATGTCCCAAATACTATTGACTGTCCTTTGTTTTATTTTACAGGCCGCCGAGTTACGACGGTACACCTCCATGTAACGGAACATTTACAATTACTGACGATAGAGGACACTAGTGGCGCTAGTATCTATGAAGCAATTTGATTTCTATGATATTCTTTCTTTCTTTTTGATAACATAGAAAAGCTGCACTTTCCTGAAATTAATTGAAAATGATGTTAAAATAATTAAGTGTAAATAAACTATTGTTTAATGTGTGCGATACTAAGAATGATAATAAGTATATTAAAGTAGGTAGGTATCTAATCGAATTTTCTTGTAGCAAAACGACTGCAAGGAAGACGTTTTTGTGTCATGAATTGACTCATGTGCCTTAATAAACTTAGTTCTAAATACCTACATACAAAAACCAATAGAAAGATACAAAAACCAATAGAAGGATTCCGGAACTTATGACACTCGCTTTTAGGGTTAGAGGAAAAATTTTATAAGGGGCCTTCGCTACTTCTCTCCATTTGCGAATTTGGCCAATGGGGGCTATCGTTTCTTTGCTCACCAGTTGGCGCCACTGTTGACTAAGGTCCAGAGTTATAGCTGTCAGAGGCGACTATATAAGATCGGCGCCAAAAGAAAGTTTTGAATCTTAAATCTCATTATGTTTAATAATTATTAATAACTATCTATCATATCGAATAGCTATGCCGGAATGTTGTGCAGTTCCGTTTTGTTCGGAAAAAAAAGGAGGACACATGTTTCCAAAAGATAAATTAATTGTACACCTGTTTCTTTCTTTTGTTTTGTTCATTTCTATTTCATGTAATTGTGTGTACATAAATATTAAAATAAATAAATAAAATAAATAAAACTGTTTTAAAACAGTGACTAGTGGCGATTAGCAGGAATAACTATACTCCGACAAAACATTCTCGTAAAGAATTAAATACAGAAAATCCTAAGAATTATCTTTCTTATTCATCCTGATTTGAAAAACTTTTACGTTACATTCATCCCTTGTATGACATCTTGTATCTCTTCTGTTCACAAATATTCTGCTAGGAGAATATTATAAATAAAGCCAAAAGTTGTACCTAGTCAATTTTATTGGAAACAAGAAAGTGAAAAGAGAAATGAAATTAAAAGAAAAAGATAATCTTATTTATATACTATCACAACAGCTTCCAAAACATAACACAATAATGGTAGTGCACCATAGTCATTATAAAAAATTGCATAATCTATATTTACGATGACTTCACGAAGGACATCACTTTTCAACAGGTAAATTAAAGAAATTATAATTTATGTCATGAAAAATGAATTTTATTGGACCTCACGCGACACAAGCGCCTCTAGCGGCAAACTCACACGCGATAATCCCCATTGAAATCTTTTTCATGTTACAGTGAAACCTGGTTAATTGGGATCTCAAGGGACCAAGACATATGTACCAATTATTGAGGGTTTTCAATAATCCAGTTTTCCAATTAAACAGGTTTAAATTTATAGTTGTCTCATTTACAGAGGTCCCCGCTTACAGAGGTCGAAATGTGCCGTTATTCCATTTTTAGAGGTGGAAATGTTAATAAAAATGCGTATTTTTCATGTTATGAATTTAATGTAGGTATGAATGTACATACATAATGTATTAATCAGGTTTCAACACGTCAAAACGTGTTGAAACCTGATTAATTTGTCTCACTTATACAGGTAATTGAGCTACAGAGTCTCAATTATAGAGGTAAACATCGAAAAAGTCTTGGAATTCAAATCTTATTTAACCAGGTTCAAAAAGTCCCATTAACAGAGGTAATTTAATGAAAAAGAACCGGGACTTCGTTGCAACTCTCAATAATAGAGGTTTCTCATTTATCTAGGTCCCACTTAACCAGGTTTCACTGTATTTCTATGAAGAGGAAAATTGTGGTTCCCCTCAATGTTGCTTGGAAAGCCCCATTTCTCAACTGAAGGCGCGTATCAGAGATCTTTATAATATTAAACTGATGGTCAAGTGGCCGCAAAAGATTCACCCGGAACCTAAACATAACTGGTAAAAGTGAGTGTAGTACAACACACCTCTGCTAATCCCTTCGAGAAAATACAGATTATGTGATGTTATGTGTTAACAATATCACTATGTAATAATTAACTTTGAAAAAATCAAAGGATGAATTTTTTTTATTATCTAGTATTCGTATATTTTTGTATTTAACGTTGATATTCAGTTCGGCATGTGCATTTGGTAGTTGATTTTATGTTAATTTAATAATTTAAGGAATCTACGAGGATTGTCTTGTTTATAAATTTAGTGAATATATTTTATAATAAGTTATCATTAATCGTAAAATCAGTCAGTCACCATAAAGTACTCGTACATACGTTTAACAAGTAGAGCTATCTACTGAACTGTGATAAAATAAACAAGTGTACCAGTTTATAAATTATCTATTAGATTATCTACTAGTGTTTTCAAAATATTCAAAAACACATAGATCGCGTCATTCATTAAGTGTTAAAGCGTTTCTAGATATAATGCAATTACCCTAGTTCAAGAGTTTTGCTGATTTTTTATTCACTTAGCGTACCTGTTTCATTACCATTATACCTTAGTTATACTTAGCTTATTTATTTTCGCGACGTTTAAGTTATGTAAATATTATCTTAATTAGATAGTTATTATAAAGTTTGCTTAATTATACATTGAACAACAAATAAAGGTTTATTTTTATTTTTAGAATATATGCCGATATTTCATTTATATTCATCATTGCGTCTTATTTTTAACTAACTTTAATAATAATAATTGAAAAAAAAACCTTTCAATAGGCCACCTGTACTTATCAAATAAGATGTAATCCGACGAAAAACTTATGTTTTTTGAAACTGTATCTTGTATTATTTTTCCAAAATATCTCAAAACTTTTATTATGAGCAGTGTGCAATTTATTTTATAGCGAAATAAAATTTTATTGACAAAAATATTTAGCGCTTTTTATTCATATATACCATATATATACTACTCATATCTCTTTCCTTCTGAGAATGTCGTCATATTGTTTTAATTTTTTTTATTTATTTATGTAATATATTTTTTAGTATAAAAATTATTTTACATAAATAGTATTACTTAGTATTATTTTTTAGTATTTCGCTAGCGACCAGCCCCTGCTCCGCACGGGTGCAATGCTGATACTACAGAATGTCTTTAAATACAACGTTCACAGCTTTACTACTCTTGAAAGAGCGACCAATAATTGGTCATGTGAAAAACACTCAACGCTCAAATCTAAGCCTGCAACGATGAAAGTTTGGCCCTGCGATTTATTAATTGTCATTGCTACCTCTCGGCCGCTATCGCCGCACCCGCAATGGGTCTGCAAAATAAATCTGTAATATCCTTCGTGTATTATTGATCGAAGGTAATATCTAATCAATCCATATTAAATGCTCAATGTATTTGAGGTAGGTAGGGGAGACCGGGGCCACAATTAACAAAAAATATATTTTTAGTTGTAGCATAGGAATTATTCAACATTTAGACTTGATTTTAGGATACAATATGATGCTTCAATAATACAGGTATTATGTAAATATTTCAAAACAAACATAATAGAAACGATGCCGTAGATAGAACGCTTTTTCTTAAAGATGGCAGTTGTTAATTGTTACCTCACATTTGGGGCTAGAATTAACAGGTGTGGGGCAGGTATTAACAGAAGGGGTAAAAATTAACATTCTTCGCTGCGACCCATAGACGTCCCACTGCTGGGCACGGGTCACCCCCACAGACATTGCTGCGGGAGGTCTAGAGCATACTCCACCACGCTGCCCAATGCGGATTGGCAGAGGGGTTAGTGGCCAACCCAGTGTCGAATGTTTTTCTCGACTGTTTCCAGAATTGAAAACAACCGGGACCGACGGCTTTACGTGCCCTCCGAAGCACGGTAGCGTGAAATTTTACCACTAGCGGTCACCCATCCACAAACCGACCGCACCCGTCGTTGCTTAACTCTTTCGATTACATTGAATCGACGCAAGCTATGGGCTATAGGCTATTAGGCTATGGATGCTATGCTTGCTTTCATTTAATATCCTTTTCTTCACTTTTTCTACTTTCTCGTCTTTATTAATATTTCCTTTAGCCTTTCCTTTACCCTTTCCCTTATTTTTTTTGTTCTCTTAGTTCTGATCTGATCTTTTAGAGAATTTTTTTCCAGAGTATCAGTGACAATAGCTGACTTTTAGCGCGTTTTCTATTAGACGTGGTGGAGCTTTTGGCAGAGGTCTTATGATTTCAACTGCAAAATCACTAGCACTTGTCTTCGGTCCAGCTACTGGTTCATTAGATATTTGCGATATTTGCGATATATTTTATTTGAATTTGACATTTAATTTAATTTTGTAACTATGATATTGTATTTTGGGATTTAATATGAACAATAATAATTTACTAACATTAGATATAAGATCACATACTAACACAATTATGGATATACCTTTTCTGAAATAAACGATTTATTATTATTATTATTATATTATTACTTCATCACGCTTATATCTAAATTAGGCACATTGTCTAAACCTTCAGGGTTTTCTAAATTCAGTGACAGATCATCAATATCAACATCATTATCAACAGAGGGTTCAGACTCTAATGACTGTTTTTTATCGCTTTAGTTTAGGCGGTCCGTGAAAAAGATGGCGCAAAATCAGATTCGTTATAGTTATAGATATAGATATAGATTCTGATATAGATATAGATATAGATATAGATATATAGGTATAGGTATAGGTATAGGTATAGATATATAGATATTAAGTATATACATATATATAAGTATAAGTATAAGTATAAGTATAAGTACAAGTACAAGTACAAGTACAAGTACAAGTACAAGTACAAGTACAAGTACAAGTACAAGTACAAGTACAAGTACAAGTACAAGTACAAGTACAAGTACAAGTACAAGTACAAGTACAAGTACAAGTACAAGTACAAGTACAAGTACAAGTACAAGTACAAGTACAAGTACAAGTACAAGTACAAGTACAATTAAAAGTACAAGTACAAGTACAAATACAAATATAATAAAAATATAAATATAAATTTCCGGGGATTTGAATCCCGAGCTATCGAGAAGTAGGTAAATATTTCAATTTAAAGACAGACTGTTACAATATTGTAAGTAACTATTTCTAACGATGAATAGAGTTAAGTGGCTTCCGAATTGGTGCTGCATTTAGTATTCTGTTTACTTTGGATCGCTCTAATAATGTTTGCTCACATTTTGAAATTCAATGCGCAAATGCTTTGTATGAAAATTAGATCGCTTTCATCATCATCACCAATTTATCACCGGTTCAGAATAATGCAAAATTTGAATTCTGGAATATGGTTGAATCTACATACGGGTGGAGTAGCTAGATAACTACAAATAGCCATGCCCGATACCACCACCTTTTTTTTGTCTCACTAATGGGCAAGGGCTCTCGGAATGGGAGAGGTTAGGCCTTAGTCCACCACCTGGTCATGTGCGGATTGGCAGACTTCACATGCCTTCGTAAAAATTATGAAGAAGTTTACTGATAGCTCCTTCAAAATCACTAGCACTTGTCTTCGGTCCAGCTACTGGTTCATTAGATATTTGCGATATTACTTCATCACGCTTATATCTAAATTAGGCACATTGTCTAAAACTTCAGGGTTTTCTAAATTCAGTGACAGATCATCAATATCAACATCATTATCAATAGAGGGTTCAGAGACTAATGACTGTTTTTTATCGCTGGGGTTTGGGCGGTCCGTGAAAAAGATGGCGCAAAATCAGATTCGTTATATCGTCGTTTTTCCGTTTATAAGTTCTCATGCTGTAGTAAAAAAAATAGTTTAAAATAATCATTCCAAACATTCAGGTAACCTGTTAATACTTGCCCCCAAATCCGGGGTAGGTATTAACACGTAAATACTTGCCCCTCTGATGTGTTAATTATAGCCCCAAAGGTACATTTTAATATTTAAATAACGTAATAAAATATTGGTCAATAGTTATGTCAAATATTAAACGTAGAATTGTTTAGTATAAAATATGCTACTAAGAAAACAAAAAATGTAATCATTACACTTTATAATTCATGTGCTAATCAAAAAATCGTGAACTGTAAAATGATCGTTACCTGCTTAAAAATATCAACCGCAACACAAATCACTCAAATGACCGCGGGTCCCAACTGACCGGTACTGTGCCATGTGGCGCGATCTAATTGACAAATTAAGTCACGTACTGGACAAGTAGTAGGTATAGTTCTAGAGAAATTTGCTTGTTAATACTTACCTCAGTTAATTGTAGCCCCGCTCTCCCCTACTTAATTGGATAAGAATTAATGCTTAAAATCGCTTAGTAAATAACCTATTTCTCGTAAAAATTAAGGGATAAAAAATGGTTAATGTGGTTTATCCGTAAGAGTTGATATACAATAGATACACCATCGCGTACCATTTTAATCTATCTCGTAGGGTTCAGCCAGCGCAGCGCTTGCAATGTAAGCGCAAAAAATATGTTTATTTACGACATCACATTAGAAACCTCTTAAATTATCAGTTTTTCTCTACTATATTACATACATACTACATACTATACATACATACTATACATTTTTACATACATACATACTATACATCTAATATATAAAATTTCCGTGTCACAATGTTTGTTGCAGTACTCCTCCGAAACGGCTTTACCGATTTTTACCAAATTTTATATGCGTATTCAGTAGGTCTGAGAATCGACTAACATCTATTTTTCATCCCCTTAAATGTTAAGGGTAGTCCATCCCAAATTTTTTTTTATTTTAATTTTTAGATAGGTAAATTTTTATTTTTGTATTTTTTTATGATACAACATTAGAAAATACATACAACCCTGAATTTTCAACCCTCTACGATCAACCTCTATTTTTCCATCGCGACTTTTATTTTTAATAATTTCCTGCAATTATGATTGGCAATACAACGTTTGCCGGTTCAGCTAGTTTTATATAAATATAAACCTTCCTCTTGAATTACTCTATCTATTATAATAACCCGTATCAAGACCCGTTGCATAGTTTTAAAGATCTAAGCAGACAGACAGACAGCGAAAAGCGACATTGTTTTATAATACGAGTATGACTTTTATTCGCGAACATGTGTGAACTGCACTTAAATCAACACGTGAATTCTTCTTTAAGTTCTTCACTAATTTTGGATGTAAGTAGGTATTTCGACCATTCCATTTATGTTACGATATGTCATTATGGGGATTATTGTTACTCATGTCACAAATTAAATAATGATAAATAGTAGTAATTCCTACTAGTATGTAGTTATGATACAGATACTTAATTTATGTGACGCGTAAGATCAACTTGAAGTTGGTGTTACGCGTCCATGTTCATAAAACTAGACTGCAAGTCACAAACAACACATATCAGACCGCCTTGGGATTCAACCCTGAACCTTGGGCCTCGCTTGAGAAATTTACGCATTCCCGCTAAGGGATTCTACTACATATTTGTCGGAGGCGACGACTTCTGTTAAGTACGATAAACCTTTTGGAGTCGCTGGATGAGTTTGTGACCGCCTTGGGATTCAACCCTGAACCTTGGGCCTCGCTTGAGAAATTTACGCATTCCCGCTAAGGGATTCTACTACATATTTGTCGGAGGCGACGACTTTTGTTAAGTACGATAAACCTTCTGGAGTCGCTGGATGAGTTTGTGATCCGGTTGGCGACAATGGGCCACATCCTCATCTAAGGGGGATAGCGCCGCTGCACGCGCGCCCCCTGAAGGCCGACCGCTCCCTAGAGAGCTGTTGGACCTTCTTCCCCCCCGACCATCTGGGGGGAATTAGCGACTAACGGCTAGTAGAACCGCGCGCGCCTACCGCGTGCGCGACGATCGACTGGCTCCCACGCTCAACAGCGGGGAAGTCACCGACGGGGCTTACCCCTGGAACAATTGCCCGGATAGAGGGGATCTCCCCTAACTCCGAATTCCCTCAGCGCAGGAGCGCCTACAGCGCCGCGTGAGAGGAGGAAAGGTCTGTCTGTCTGTTTATACATACCTTTTTTTGTTTGATATGTAGAGAAATCTTAATATATATATTTCTTGTGTACCTACGTGTGTATGACAGTAAACTCCACAGAACAGATAAAAGTGAACTAGCTAAACGGCTGGATAGATGTTGATGAATTTTGTTGTATGTGTTCAAGGGGATTCGAGAATGGTTTAGATTCAGAATTTGGTCCACTGAAATAGTATATTTCATTACAAGTGCGGAAAGCCTGTCATTGCAAAGAGTTCCGACAAATGTCTACCCGAGCCGTGGCGCAGCCGAAGGTGAGGGGAAATAAAAAAAATTATTTATCGATTTTTTTGCCTTTTGGTTAATATTTCCAAATCAGAGTCGCTGTCACTATTTTTGGATATTTTTTTACGATTGAGTCATATTTAATGTTAGAAGCACTTACGTTTATTTGACTTGATCATACACATAGAAATAATAAATTACGGCCCCCCGCACTGAGGTGTAGAACACGATTTTTGGAGCCGCACTGGCTGAAAGTCTCGTAAGAGTAATATCATTACAACGATAAGAGATAGATCCACAGTTTTTTTGGAAAACTTGTAGATAAAATCATGGAATTTAATAAAACATGAAAAAGAAATTACCTCAACGACCCCGTTTAAAAGTTACAGATAAATAAATTTTAAAAAATAACTTTTTTGACAAATTTCAGTGTTTTATTTTTTTAAGAAGTTCCAGTTCGATATTATTATGGTTTTTTTTATCTGTTTAGCTAGTTAGACTTTCTAGCTTTCAAATGAGACTATTTTGAAGATAATTCACCGTTTACAAACAAAGAAACAAAGTAAGCACAAAAACATGAGGTTTTCGTTAAATAAAAAATTAAAGTGCCTTTATTTTTTAAATAGCCTACTAAATTAATTTTTTTTTCGTATTTTTATCGATAACTTCTTGTCTTATATCCGCACATTTCGTTTGATCAAGTTTCAAAAAAACACATTGTATACAGTCTAGTGTACTGTAAAGTCCTCTAAATGTTTTAATTAGCTGCACGTATACCAAGGTAGTTATAGCGTTGGTGGTGGTTATGTCGGTACATACATAAAGAGTAGTAGGTACCTACCCAATCAAGCAGAAAACTTTAAGGTTGCGGCTCCGAGTCCTTCCTTCAATCATGAATCAAGTTAATTACGCTACTTACATTACACCTACTTAACTAGCAACAGTAGCAACATGTCATTGTGTAAACGTACGATTGTGTGTTTTTATATTATAGTAAGTAAATGGTGTATCCGTTGAAATGAATGGGGGACAGCTCATTTGGATTGACGATGATTAATATGATTATAGAATACTTTTCATCCTCAATTTATTTACAGATCTCTAAGAGGATATATAATGCTAGGGAAGGCAGCGACAAACTACATTTGAAGACATTTCTAAATTACACAATTCACATATTAATATTATTATTAATATTTAAACTAACTGAAATTAGCTCACTCAATAGATGAAGTCATTCACTTCTTATTTTTATTTTATTTAGCAATTTTATCATATCCAAATTAAATAAAAAGATAAGAAAGAGCGAAAATTCAAGCAAGTCGGTCAAACGCTCCAAAACCCATAAACCGCGTCTTACTGCTTTATCATAGGTAAATACAAGGTTCAACCAAAATATTGATCTATATTCCGGCTAAATAAAAGTCCGCGATACCATATACCTACCTATTAAAAAAAATCAAATGTGTATCATTATTAATATTTCATGGCACTTTCCTGAGTGAACCATTGGTATTTTAGTCCTGTATTTAAGATTTATTATATGTACATCATCAATATATTCCAGTATACATAATATGTATGCTCCAATACAAATAAACTTTCCTCTCATTTTGTAATGGTAGGAAGTTTTAAGTTGAAAGATTTTGATATTAAGTTATACGTATTTTTTCGGTAAACATTAAGTATGTATATGTATTCCCGGAAAATAATGAGATTCCCTTGGGTAATGAGATGGAAGATTGTTTGAATATTTCTTATATTTCAATAGAATTGCTTCATAATTATTTGGGACTCGTGTTTACCACTTAAATGAATAAAACACAGGATAGGCAGGTGGTACGTTTTAGCCCGGTAATATCCCTTATGATATTATCTGTGGCGGATGGCTAAGTAAGTGTAAACGAAACTGTTGTTATGTTTAACATTACGCGAGCGAAGCTGCGGGCTTGCATTAACATCATCTTATTATATAAATTATTAATGGCTTATCATCAATCAAACACATTAACCGTATCTTCCCACCGTGCTATCATTAGGTTCTTGAAGCTGTCAACATTTCATAGCCAAAGATCTCGTCCTCATTATTCATAATTAGAGTTGTTAAGCAAAAATATTAGTTTGCTACATGAGTTTTTGCTAAACATTTAGTTACCTTCAAACTCTCATTACTAAAATATGTCTGAATTTCAATGGAGTGAAAAAATTACGTACTTTACCTCCATGACTTCTGTTATTCAAATTGTAACAACAAGATAAATTTGCGTAAGTAACTGGTACACGGTAAGTAAACTAAGTAAATTGGGTCACAGAAATGACTGTAAGATACATTCAAAATTACATGAACTTAAAGTTTAGCATAGGTATCTTTCTCAACGACATGTAGACATGATAAGTAATTTTTATTAATTTAACATTAAGTCAATTTTAAAAGCTTTTATTTAACTTCACTCGTATGTATTCATTCATGTATGTCCTGGAATCTTGCAGTCAATATTTCACCCACTTCCACTGAAGCTATCGAGCTGAAATTTGGCACACATATTAGGTTCCGATGACAATGCATGAAAATAAAAAAAAGTTATAAAAGCTTTTTAAAAAAAAAAATTTTTTTGTGTATAATTATTACGATAGATTAGAATGTTTATTTCAATTATTTGTTGCATATAGTTTTAAATTATTCTAAGAATTTACATAAGCAGGCCCAATCATCTTATCACATGATAAAATATTTCATTTCTTATTAACCATGCAAACATTTCAGCTTCACTTTTATTAAACGGCCGGCGGTTCGTTCACTTTAAAAATGGCTTATGGTTATTATAGAGCCTATCTATCCATTCTTAGTAGCAGCAATCCATCCAGCAGTGAGGCACTGCTCATTAATAACCTCTTACGGCATGTAGAAGCTACCGTATAACTTAGATGGTCCTGAACTACTCTGCTGCTCGAATCTCAATAGGTACTCGCAAACACTAACTACTCGTATGTGATAGCACACTGATACGAATAATAAATAAGAAAACTAATTCGGGATGGTTCAGCAGTACCTAATACTACTTTACGCTTATAAATTTGTGCGTTGCTGCAAAGCCAGTGTGCTTAGTAATATCGCACACTTGTTAATTGCTGATGATCGTACTATTTAATACGATGTTTCAGAAGCAAAAAAAGCTCACTAACATCAGAAGAAATGAGTCATAGTACACGGTAATTATTACTACACAAATATCTAATTTTGTATTATTTATGCCGGGCATTGACTCAAGCTCGTCGTCTAGGGCGGCGCATTCCCTTGCTCGCCATTACAAAATGTCGGTAACGGTGACGACCGTGGCGTCACCCGCGACGTGAGACGTGACGTGACTCGTATGGACATGGCGTTTTTGGTATAGTTGCGATATTCCATTGGTGTACACGATATCGTCACAAAGTACTGGCTTTGTCAAAATCACTGATTTACTCATAAATATCTAAGTTCACAGTATCAAAGTTCAGAATGTGTCACAGTCAATACTTTAATTTGGTTTAAGGTAAGAGAGAAAAAATCACAAATGCCATTTTAGCTAACCTGTATTGAAATTATAATAAATTATACCGTTAAAAATTATTTTTTTAAAAAAGCTTTTTAAAACTTTTTTTTTATTTTCATGCATTGTCATCGGAACCAAATATGTGTGCCAAATTTCAGCTCGATAGCTTCAGTGGAAGTGGGTGAAATATTGATTGCAAGATTCCAGGACATACATACAAGATACATACGAGTGAAGTTAAATAAAAGCTTTTAAAAAAATAACTCACATGTAATAATAAGAATGTTATATAATAAGAATGTTATTTATATAATATTATATTAAGAGGCGTGCATAATTCCCCAGGATTAATGTATTTTCTATATCTTACTTAAATATTTAGACGTCTTTTAATAATAATAAATTACCCAAAATATTTTAACAATCTATAGGTACAGTTAAAACATAAACACTTAACAGCGACAACATTGCGGTCATTCAACTGTGATAGACTCCTGACATAAATACATAAGACAGTAACATTTGACCAGTACGAATATGACCCCGTAACAGTCCTATTGTGACGGCAAAAGAGTGCACGTCGAATCGGTAACGTGCAATTGTAAAAGGCGATACAGGTCGACTAACGGCTTTTGTGCTTTAACCTGAGTCCTTTTGGGTAAGCGAGGGCAGTAGTTGGGGGATCTCCCTTGTGAACCATTACCTACAAACCTAGAACTCAATTTGCATTCGAGATATCCTACCGACTGATTGTGTTTTACAATTAAATAGAGTGCAAGAACAGAATCTACAGAATTAACAACAATAACCTTCCAACATTAACCTTCAAGTTTACTTACTTCAAGAGATTAATATAAAAATCGCAGAAACACCTAATTAACTATGTTTAAAGTGTTTCATATTATATAACTTAAATACTTTATCTATGGAATATAATATGTATACTCCCAAAAATATTTGAAAGTATTTATATACATGGAACAATTGTAAAATCAACAGGAACAAACCATACCACGAGTAATTGAAGTTTACATACGTAGCCAGACTCACTAATAAGAAACATTAGATTATAATTTTTGATATATCAAATACTCAAATACGTGCACAGGCGGGCAATCTGCATTCGACAAACACGAAAATTCACGTAGTGGAAAATCGTGAAATTATTAGTCGGCGGCGAACACGACGAGTCGTTGTCGCGGGGAATGAACTATTATGGCTTAGAAACTCTCACTTGCTTATGTTGTGATGCTGCCGATACACTTTCCTGTGCGCCTGCGTGAGCGGACTGCTACGCAAACGTCGGTGAAATATGGCACTGATGTAACAACACCCTAATTTCATTATCCTGCAGCTACACCGACGGTAATGAAAACGTCTACGTCACCAATTTACCGGTACCATCGTTTGCCTTTCATAAAGATATACAATTTACAAACGTACTGTAAACTGACGCGTAAGTATTGTATCGTTAGCATTTCAATGCTATTTTGTTTCAATGCTACATCACACGCAACGGTGCTTAGTGTTCATGAATAATTACGAGTAAAGTATTTGGTCTAATTTTGTTATTGTTATTTTTGAATGATCCTTTTAACTAAGATTACTATTTGCGTTGAGCTATTGCCTAACCTGACATATCGCATGCACCGAGCATTTCGATTGAATTACAAATTGGAATCGAACAATGCCTAACTCACGACTGCACATAAGACGGATCGTATGTTACGTCACAACAATTGTAATCAGGTAATGACTGATAATAAAGGGTTTAAAAGACAGGTGTTGATTGTGATCTCAGTGTCATGTGTCTTATTTTTCCTATGATCACAAATGTAGGCGACCATATGACTTCATTTATCACAATCACAATCATTGCAAAACACCAGTAGTTGTCGCTAGTAACAATTTCATTGGTACTCGTACCTTTAGTGTATTATAGTTTTGGAGAATACTGAACGTAACCAACGAATTTTAATTAATTGTTCCGTTTAGCGGTATCGTCGCGTCCAGTGCAGCCGATTTGTGGAGCAATGCACTTTATTTGCGTTACATTGGGTGAGATATACGTTCTGAGTCGGTCACCTTGCAATAAAGTATGGTGGTCGCGTCGGGCGCAGGGCGAGAGTGGGCGACCTCATATAGCTAGCGCGGGAGGGGTTTCCTTTATTTGTTGATTGTACGCCGCGTGTTTGTGTCGTGCCACGGGAACATCATGCGGATATTAGTGGTAAGTGTCACTGCGGATACAAGGCAGACTACGTATTTTGAAAAATCATTTAGCATAAAAAAACTCATCCCCAACTATTTTTTTATTTTTTGAAATAAAAAACCATATAATATTTTTTGACTAAACATTCCTATATTAAATCTTGGCAAGTAATTCGACCTTCGAAATAAGCATATACCTGTTTCAGGTAGCATGCCTTACAATTTAATAATTATAATATTTTAATAATTTAATAATGAGGTTATAAATTATATACAATATTGACTTTATTTATTGCTTTCATTTTATACTAATCTCTATTTTATTAGTACTTTAATTATTTAAAATCAATCTCAAGACATTCGACCAAAACATTTTCGGTATTAGGTCTTGTTACTTGATCAGTAATCAAGATAAGAAATAGCTTTTTAATTTAATACGAAATTCAATTGAGTTAATATTTGTTTAATTCATTAACTATCTAATTTTTAGAATACCGTTTATAATCTTGCAGTTCATGTAAATATTATTTTTTGCAACTATTACTGCTAACCATTCCATTTGTCATATTTAATGGGACGTATATCACTAAGAAGACCTACTTACTGCATACCCTTTCAGTTAAATGCAGGAATTATATGAAGTTATCTTTACATAAAATTTGAATAATTTATCTTTAATATATTTATGTCTCAAGTTGCAATAGAGACTCAAGCAGACTTATCTAAAGTTAGTCATAGTCGTTTTCATAACCTACACTAAGCTACGGCTTTAAGACTAAAAACATAATGATAAACCATTTTCTTGAAGTTATACTTAACTATATAAATAAGTTTAAAGCCTTGAATAAACTTTAACATGACGACCTCAAGAAAAGCTGAACGATAGTAAAAAGCTCAACATTTATAAGTTACAGTGTAAATTGAATTCAGGTCGGTATCATATAACCGGCATTGAGAGTAGGTATTGGTTTCGCATGCCAGCCTTGAATCTATTGAGAAGGCGGCTACGAAACGAATTAATGCAAGGGGCTAACCTTTCAACGCACAAATAATTTGCCCTTCTTAATTTAACAAGCGGAACTAATAGTTTAAATCACACGCAGTGGCTGGCAGTTGTCATATTTTAACTGAATTACGTAAACACAAACGCCTTACTGGGCACATTACCACACTAGCCTACACTTACTAACAGGGTCGACTACTAGGAGTAGATACAGAAGTTGATAAGTGTTACCGGACAGTTTCAACAGAATGAAATGTTCCATTCACTGCATATACTTAGGTTCAATATAATAATACCGCAGGGGTCCTATTACTGTATCATTCATAACGATCGAATAGTAATCTTACATACAACATTTCGAGAGTAACATTTAAGAATGCAATAGTTATTTTAATTTTAATGTTGATTGCAATAAAATATGGTATTATGCTTAGGTTTGCTATAGAAATAACAATATTATAAGAAACATTTCGTCTATTTCAATCTTAAATTAAACTCTATAACTAAAGCTAACTCTATAACTAAGCTATAAAGTATATGAGAATGAAATATGGAGAAACAAAAAGGATTATAATAATATAGAAAAAAAATTGAGGGTGGTTAATTGTAATAAAGTATGCTCGCAAGTAAGTAAATTATGCTCGCAAGCGAAATTCGAATTATTTCGAATAAAACATAAATTAGTCACATACAAACTTAAAAACATAAATAAAAAGACCAATATTAAGTCAGACATTCCCTATTTCGAGCTTTAAATACTTTATTTTACCAGCGAAGGCTCAATTGAGCCATTTTGGCATCTTGGACGCCCGTTTTAACTACGCCAATAAAAGACTTCAACGCGCATCTACGATTTTTTATTATATCTACCTTTTTATAGTTAAACTAGCTGACCCGGCAAACGTTGTTTTGCCATAAAATAATTTCTTGTGAATATTTTGGGAGAACTTAATGTAAGTGTGTGGACTTCTAGTCTTCTACTACCACTACAACTACCACTACCACTACCACTACAACTACCACTACTACTACCACTACCACTATCCCTACCACTACCACTACCCCTACCACTACCACTACCCCTACCACTACCCCTACCACTACCACTACCCCTACAACTACATTTAGCCCTTAACATTTAGCGGGATGAAAAATAGATGTTAGTCGATTCTCAGACCTACTGAATACGCATATAAAATTTGGTAAAAATCGGTAAAGCCGTTTCGGAGGAGTACTGCAACAAACATTGTGACACGGAAATTTTATATATTAGATATAGTTTGTAGTTAACACAGCTTTTGATCATAAGTGGTGATATGAAATAAATAAACTGATTATGATTTATGGCAGTGCAAGAAAAATAATGAGGTTAAGGATACTAACGTACTCGTAAGGAGGCTATGGAATGACACTTATATATAATTATATTCAAAAAAAAGCTTTAGACTCGACTTGGATGGTAAATTAAATGTAAATAATGAAATAATTAAAATAATTTAATGGATCTTTATTTTAGTTTTATGTTTATTGAAAAGTTAAATATTATATCAAACAAATATCCCACTATAATTATGTAATTTCTAATTCTTACCATACGATGATGACAAATGAAAAACATTCGACAATCGATAACAATGTACAATAGGCGTTGAGTCGACATGCATCGTGTGAGAAACATGTTTGTGTGCTATTAATAAAAAGAGTGAAAATTACATTAACCAATTGCAGACAAGTGCATAATCAATCAGCTATGCCACTGCATGTAAGGATAATAAAATAAATTTAAATACATTAATATGTTTTTACTTAAGATAATGACTAGATTTGAATAATGACTAGTTAGATGTTAGTGTATTACATCAATTTACACGTGCAAATTATATTTAAGATACGAATAACTATAAAAGTAATAAAAATATAGTTATATTGAGAGGTTAACAATGTTGTTCCATATAGAGTTCGCATAGGGCAGTACCACCGCCCGCCAGTACGGTACCTAGTACCATTTCTACCGTGTGATAATTGTCTTTAAAACAATTGTGGTGCGGTTGGAAAGGTATGGTTTCCGGTTACACTTCTTTAGAGGCGACCATCTTAGAGTCCTCAAGCGTAGCAACACATTTGTGACTGACTTGGAACGAGACTCACAGTTGTCATGGGCGGCAGCAGATACCCAAGCCACAAGCTTGTATGCTAACCTACATCCATAAAAAAAAATATTTTTGCTTATTCACTTACAGTATTTGTTACAAAACTGCTTGAGAAAAATTATTACCATAAGGAAAATTTTAAGTATATTTTAACGTTACTTTTGCAATATTAAAATAATTTATTCATACACTAATTATTCTAAGGCCATTAAATAAACTTCAAGGCTCTGTTTAAACCATTGTAGAACACAACATACTCCATGTATGACGATACGTGAAAGACTAAATTAGTTTTTGTCGAGTGTCCCTAAGAGTCTATAAAATAAATGTTTTATTATGAGCATATTCAAAGTGCAATAATAAGTCAGTAGCCTTACCATGAACTCTAACAAAACTTGTCAAGTACAGGACAGTTCAACTTATCGATAAAACCTGACAGGTTTGTATTTTGTACCATGAACGTACGCCCGGTGACCTGCAATGCTTCTACTTCTGTCCGGCATCAATGTCTATGACTTGCAAGGTATTTGATTTCTTAAAGTTGCGTTCTAAAATAAAGTTTATAGCGGTTTTCCGGTTTTCAAAATTAAATGTGAAACGATAGTTTAAAATTATGATCTTAATCTAAAATTGTGAGACTTGTTAGAAAAGCGTAATTTTCGTGATTTGTAAAAAGTTTTAGACCCAAATATGTCGCAAAAAATAATCTCCGAGTGGCCTACATTGTTGAACGCTGCCACTTGACACGTCAAATAAAATGGGTGATTTAAGCCACAGAGTACATTTTATATAACTGAAAATTTAAGCGCGATAATATAAATGCTGAAGTGCATTTTTTCATGGATATTTTTTAAGGAATATTTAAATAGGTACTTTAAAATCTAAACGAAACACATTTATTTTGTGACCGTGGTCGATGTTGCGCATACGTGTATAAAGATTCGTTATGGCTGAATGTTTCATGAATTCTCACGAAGAGTTTCCTATGAGCAATTGGAAGTTTTGTGGGAGTTTCTAAACACTAATAAGGATATAGCGATGGGTTATAATAAAAGTGCTCAAGGTCGCGAAATGTCTCGAAGATTGTGGGCGGAGTTAGCCCAAAACCTAAATTGTGTAGTTGGCGGTGCCGTAAAGGATCATAAAGGCTGGTCAGCTGTAAGTATGTTAAATGTTTTGATTTATGTTTTTGTGTACTTATAAAAACATAATTAACCTGTTTTTTCCTAGTATTGGGTGGATTACAAAGGTAAAATCAAAATAAAGTGCGGCTATAGGTACGCCTTTATTTATTTATTTATTTATTTATTACAGGCATACCAACTAAGTACATAACAGTCTTTTACAATTATTAGCAATACAGTGGCGTTTACTATTTTATGCACTTAAATTAAAGGTTTGCACAACATTGTTATTATGAATACATTGTAATCAGACAACAAGCTATTTAATAGTACTATCTACTTTTAACACTACAATAAATCTAAAACATACAAAAATAAAAATAAAGATAAATATTAACTTAAAATTTCAGTATCCATCAACAGCATATTAATTTTTTCTTAAATTGACCTAGTGTATCTGCGAAGATGTCAATATCTATATTGAGAAATATTACATTTATATTTCTTTGTATGAGGTTAAGTGGAGAATTATCAACATAATTTACCTTATTACGATATGTATTAAACGGCTTATAAATCCTTAAGTTACTCGCCCTTGATGCTATTCTTGGTACATTTAAATTAATCCGATTGAAGAGGGATGGACAGTCAATCTTTTGATTTAATAATTTATAAAGAAAAATACTACCCAGAGCCTGATTGCGTTTCCATAATGGAAGGTAGTTGAAATGATGTAACCGGTCATTATAGCTATTTAGTTCTTTATGTTTTCTAGCTTTAAAAGATAGTCTTTTTATGAATATTTTCTGCACCTTTTTAATGCGCTGAAGATTGTTTTGATTTTCTCAATCCCGCACAGGTAAAAAGTAAAGCACCTAGTAAAAGCATAGCCATGAATGAAATTGAAAAAAGTATTTAAATATACTGGGTGAGGGCTATGGTATAGGTCTCCCAGGTATTCAAGTCAATCCTTTGGATACCGATAGCACCCATGTAAGTTTGATGGTATTAATGTCATATTGATCATAATTTTCTTAATAATTGTCACATCTTATATAATAAATGTTTAATGTAATATAATAACGCTACACACACATAGTTTAGTTAATTTACTCTTTATTTGTAGGCGCCGTCAACTTCACAAAATTCTCAATCAATATTGGAAATGGTACCAGCAGGGGGTGAGGAAATTATTGTCGGTAGATTATCTCCAACAGATTTTTCTCAGGCCCCAGAGATGGAAGTTGAGCAGTCACAGTCTATTGCTATGCCTTATATCATTTTTTCCAGTTGCAAAAAAGACAGTGCTACTAAAACCTGAAGCAGTGAAAACATAATTTTAGTAGACATTATTCGATTAAATGATGAACCAAACCTATTAATTTGGGGTAATACGAGTTATATATATATAGTTAATATCCATAATAACATACTAACCTTGACCTTGATTGATAAATCTGTTGATTTCTTTGGGACTAGCAAGAAGTTCCTTCGTCAACCTATATCGTTTGACTCACATGTCGTCGGGCATGTCGAATGGCTTTATGCTGTTTCCTACCCCTCGAGGGCTAAGTTTAGCTACTTGCTTGTTGTTATCTTCCTCTAAGAACTCAAAAATTTCATCTTCGTCACACATCTAAAAGAAACAGTGAAAATATTATTGTTTTACACATTACGAAGAAAATAATGAACAAATAACGTACTTTAATACCAAACATTAATATTTAACTTGTATTTTTACAATAACTTACCTTTAGAACAAAAATATTAAACAAAACAGCCCAAAAAAAGTTGCTTAATGGACTGTAATATTTTGACACTAACGCAGGCCAATTTCCGACGTGTTTATGTCACAAATCACTTCATGGTACGGCTATTGCAGGGCAGAAGAGCATTTTTGTAGTCACGTGACCACTGACCTGCCGGGGTCACGTGGTCGCTGGCTGGCCTGTGTTTTAGCTAGCTCATGGTACGATATAGCAGGGCAGCTCAAATATCGACTATAATTGGCCTGTTTTAAGAGCTCATGGTAGGGCAGCAGACGACACTTTCTTCAATGCCCCAAATTCGTGACCGTTCGATTCCCCTGTCATTGTCACCCTAACCTGATTAACGTCCTCTGGTCTCTGGCTCGACACTTTCCAGAACAAACAACAATAAATTGTTGAGTGAATCACCATGTCATTGTCTTGATGGTCAACACCAGACAGTTGTTTACATTTTTTCTATGTCTATCATGAGCCTTGTCAATGATAGACACATACAATTAATAAACCTATTATAAATATATAGTAATTTGTTACTTTCTTCGAATTCTAAATTGAATTTGATTTAAGAAAACTCTACCTATAGCTAAAATAGTTTTTTTTTATGATTGAGAGTCCTCAATCATTTCAGATTCAGATTCATTTTATTTCATTATATGATATTTTTATACGCTTAATGAACGCCATTACATTTTTTACCTGCGCCGGTTCACAAAGTTAATGCTACCAAGAAGGACACGGCAAGAAAATTTGGTACAGGTACATTAAATTTAGAATTAACAATTAAATTAACGCGAAATTAACAATAACGCGAATAAAAAAAAGATAAAAACAATGAATTTTTTTTAAATCTCTTTTAACAATTTTATTAACAATTGTATAGAGAATTTAAAAAAAAATATTACTTAGACATTATGTTTTTTAATATAATTTTCATGGGTCAAAAGTACCCAAATTTGAGATTTTTCGAACCTTTAAAAATTCATATCTTTAAAAATATTAACTTTATCGTGAAAAGTCATAGGACCTTTTTTATTGGTATTTCATTAAAGAATATAACAAAAAATTGTCCGGTTGAAAAATAACAATTCCTTGCAATTGTTTAAACAATTTCCGTTTAAACAATATGGCACCGGGTTGCGCCATGGCAACATGCATTTATATCATTAGGAGGGCAATTTGAAGAGGATCGCATAAAAAAAATTGAGGTGGAATAGTTTTCGGTACTCATGCGCCGATTCCTCCCGGACTATTTGTACAAACATAATTAAATTGTTCATAAATAGGTAGGTATTAACAGAAATCATTTATCTATTTATCTATATATTTATATGTTATATACATATATACTATCTCGGTTTCACAATAAATTATTGATTGAAAAACTCGACTGAAGAAAGTTGTTCATCTCATTTGCAAAATAATTTGGGGCCAGGGGGCCTCCACTTCTTTGTTGCCCGGGGCCTCCAATCCGGCCCTGGGTCGTGGGTTCGATCCCCGTGTTAGGCAACAACTATTGTGTTATCCTAATACAGACGTGGTGTTATTTTAATGTTATGTAAATAGAAAGTTGACAATAGGTGAATTATTTATAACTATCTCGATGAAATTTTTACATGCATTCCATTTTTACTGGATGACAGACAGCATACAGTATCCCTAGGAACTTCCATATCTACCAACATTTAAAAGTATGCCTGGTCCTTCTGACGGATCCAATGCAATATTGTGCAAAGTTTAGCTGTAAGTAGGTATAATATGAAAAAACAAACATTGTATTTTTTTATATTAAACTTATTAGGTACCTATGTGTTACAATTAAGTTTCAAATTAAATAGACTGCATGTATGAAATGCTTATAAACAAATATACAATGCGGATGTAGGTAATACTAACATGTAGTTAACACGTGCATTAAAATTATCTTGCAGCACTATTCATATGTTATTTGCTCTTATTTCGAATATGTACTTAGTTTTTTATCGTGATAACCAGATTGAAGTGAACTGTCGCCTTGGCTAGCGGAAGAACAAGTGGTCCGGGCGGCCTTACTGCCTTCAGATCGTGACCTGCTCTCAACCTAACCTCTACCTTTACCGAGAAAACATTCATGGCACTAAAAGTAAAATAAAAAACCATCACTCGCATGAATACACAATGACACGAAATACGTAAGTCACGTCCTTTTAGGGTAGCATTCAGCATCCTGCATTCAGTTAGCAGATCAATTAGATTGGTGAATTTATATTAGTATACTAGTGAGTATACGACCCGACCCGGCTTCAAATGAGTACTTGATTACGAAAATTACAATCACTTAATAAAAAAAAAATTATTTTATAAAACCCCTCATATTCTTCTGGTATGAACTATATCAATATCGTATTAGTATTAGTAAGATCAGCCCGAATGACTATGAGGCGAGTTTGATTTAGGTAACAACTCATAATAAGCAAAGCACAATCTTTTTATTGTGCCAAATGTACTGTTAGGTACGAATCTCCTCTCGAAATCGGATGGGTTAGGCCTTAGTTGCAATTTTTTTGTATTATATTTGTTTTTTATTATATTTTAATGGCATCATGCCTGCGGCATCTTCTGCCAAGACAGCTAACTCGAATGTCATACAATAAATTAATATTTAATTTTGAAAAATATGACCTGTCAGATAACTTTTTTTATATTGCGTATAATAAAATCTATGTTACGTAAATAAAATTATTTACGTACATAGATTTAGTTACCGCAATATATTTCAAGATTCACCAAAGCGATGAGGAGTCATTGATTGTATCTCTGTAGGGACAGAGATAAGTAATTACACAATGATAATTGTACAATTCCTCTTCCCCGACTTGATAGATACATATCTTTACCTTCTGAGCATTGTTCCTGTGTGTGATACTCGTACACTAAACACGCAGCTAAGCTTACCTACGCGCATGTTTATTGTGTTAAGTATTGTTTAACATAACAACATAACATCACGCCTGTATTTCCCCGAAGGGGTAGACAGGTACACACCCACTTTTCACAAGTTATGTTTAGGTCCCATGTAATTCGCTGGTGAGCTATACACCGGGTAGATTCCGAGCTGCTGTCGGGTATTTCAAGTTAGAAAAACCAAATAGTCGTTCATTCAGCTGTAATAATGCCATTAGACTTTTTAGAATGTGATGACTTAAATTTTTAAACCTAAAAATGAGAGCGTCTGTATTTAAAAAAATAAAAAACTTTTTCATTTTCTTTTTAATAGAATAATAATATGAGTACATATGTATGTACTTATTTTAAAAATAAAATGTTGTCAGTTGTAGGTACGTGTACTATCTACCCTAGCGTTTTATAGCATCTTAATAACGTCCTCTTCATACAAAAGATGTATTTAATTCTTTCTTCTTAATCTTTTATTAGGTTTTCGGTTCAAGTTTTTTTATATTATTTTGATGTTAATCAGGAAAAAAAATTACAGAGCAATATTGTCGAAATCGTGAAAAATAAACAACCGAATTTATAAGTCTATCTGCTATGAAAATCTACCACCAAGATAAATAATATAAAATATTAGATACTTAAAAACGTTACTTTATTTCAATTTTCTTGTACTATATATTTTATTTCAAACAAATTATATTTACACTTTAAAAAAATATTAGTCACTGGTGGGAGAGGTATAAGTAGGAGGAGGAGCATATGTAGGATTTTTACTCTCTCTAACCCTCATGCACCCATGCGCAGTTACGCATAATGTCTTCTGGCGCCTGAGCCAAGCCCGTCCCTGAAGAGATGTCACATACTCGTACTTTGTCTTTCCGGGGGTCACTAGTTGAACGCTTGAGCTCCCGCCCTTACATTGCTAAGGGCGGGAGCGCAACTCCAGAAGCCTCAATTTACTCGCCTTGACAGGCAGTTGATATTAAAGTACTATTTTAATTACGATCAAAAATTTTAGAAATAGTATGTACTTAGCTTGTTACCACAAAATAAATTTTGTACTAAGACGACACGAGTACCTAACGAGTATAAACCTTAATGCGCAACTTTCTTATGTAGGCATTGGCATTACTTGAAGGTTTTAAAATATAGATCAATATTACCTTCAACCACGCACTAGGTATATATACTCGAAAGGTTAAACTTTAAAAATAATCAACGATATAATACTTACCATAGTTTTTAGTTTTATTGGCTAAGTATTAAATTTATGTTGAGGTCAAATAATTCTTTAAATTATTTTCTTACTTTATTATAATAATAACATAGGTTCACTTAAAAGTTAAAGATACTTATAGAATAAATAATTAAGATTGCAGTCAATTGATCTAAGTAAGAAGTAACAGTAGTTACTACTGATTGCTATTTCAAAATTTAATTTAATATTATTTTAAAATTTAAAATTTCACCGTCGTCCCTGTAGCTCGGAACTAAGGTAGTGCTAGGGTACCCTGCCCGTCGAAAGAGACGAGTAAACGGGAACTTCTGGGGTTGCGGTCACCTCGAGCCATCCATCCAGACCCCGCGAAGGAGGATAGTGTATGTGGCCACACAATGTCCGAAACACATTAGGGTATAAGACTAGAGTCGTCCGCGTCTCATAAGGCATTGAGCCTATTTCGAGAACCGCGCTGTCGAGCATCCACGTATCAACGAGTTCATTCAGCGTAAATTAGTGAAGTAAGTTACGTATTGCTTATGCTATGCGATTTTCAGCTTCGATGAAACATTAGGTCATCATCATCATCATCACAACCCTTTCTTTGTCCCACTGTTGGGTACGGGTCTCCTCTCAGAACAGGAGGGATTAGGCCTTAGTAGTCCACCACGCTGGCCAAGTGCGAATTGGCAGACTTCACATGCCTTCGAGAACATTACGATGAACTCTCAGGCATGCAGGTTTCCTCACGACGTGTCCTTCACCGTTAAAGCAAGTGACATTTAATTTCTTAAATCGCACATAACTTAGAAAAGTCATTGGTGCGTGCCGCTGGGGTTTGAACCCGGACCGCTCGAGTGAGAGGCGGGTTCGATAGCCACTGGGCTGTCACCGCTACAACATTAGGTTCCTAAGCAAAATTCGTTTTAAAATAAGTAGTACATGTAAGTTGTAACACAAGTGTAATCCCAAATCATGACACGAAGTTACCAGGGCACGGCCGCAGCCGGTCAGTCAAGTTAGGCGTTAAGAACTGCATTATTCGTGAGCTTGGCAAGGCCCATTACACGCGAAAGTACGCGGCATTCATTACGTTGCCGCGTTCCGCCAATTATTCGTGTTAATTTGTGTACCAACCAGTTTTCTAGCTCTACTCTGACTGTTATTATGCCAATCAATTGGTATTTTTATCTTATACTAGTTTTTGCCTGCAGCTTCGCCCGCGGAAAATATTTACCTAATCAAGTTAAGAATTAGTATCAGCGTCATTTGTTGATGTGGCAGACAGCTTTCCAAGTTAATAAAAAAATAAGAAATTTCACAATTGTGTAGTAGTTTAAAAGAGTTAAGAGAAGTTAGTGGTAGAAGGTTCTATTTTTAGTCTCGTGTTAATTGTAATTCATTCCTTTACAAGGATGCCGTGTATATTAAATGACAGCTAAATAAAATTAAACATTTTACTTACATTCATAAATACCAGCGCGACCACTATCTTAATTATTGTAAATATTCGGATTTTTAGTCAGCTATCTACCATCACTGGTCGGCCGTGATTTAAATTAAATGTAATTTCCTCCCTTAAATGTAGAATATTTTCATTTTTTAAGTAAGTACCTAATAACATTTTCTTTCTATTTTTTCAGATATGTATGATGTGCATAGTCACAGTTTATTCACAATTTGATGCTCCAACACCACCGAGACTGCAAATTCCTGGTGCCATTCCAGTAGGCGGACCTAGACAAGGTGGATTTAGACAAGGAAGATTGCAAGCAAGTCCTATTCCCGTAGGCGTATTTAGGGCAAGGAGGCCTGGACTGGCAAGGCCATCCTTTAAATCCGTCGATGCTGCACCTCGTCCTAGTCTTCAAACACTAGATGAACCATCAAAACCAGTCACAGAAGAACCTGAAGATGACATAGACATCAACACACCGACGGCCTTTTCTCCAAACATATTTTCTACGTCCGAGCCGCAAAACGACTACTATGACATTACAACCACCTCTCAGCCCAAACCTCCAATTATTTTTAATCCATCAATATTTCAACAAACTACACCATCTGCGCCGAAACCTGAACCAGTACGACCAACACAGTACAGACCTTTACTGCCCCAGTCGTTTAACCCCAGCAAAAATGAAGCACCTGCCAGACCTCAGCCAGCGAGACTGCAACCTTTATCTAGTAGGCCCCAGCGTCCCGTGTTCAGACCTGAACCCAAACCTTTCATTGAAGAGCACGATGAAGTACAAGTACCGGTCAGACAATATTCGAGACCGCAGGAACCTATTAACCGTTCGCCAGTGAAAAGTGCACCTCAACAAAAATACACCCCATCAAGTTCCAGAAACAAGAAGCCTGTTGCGCAAATAATTAGAAAATATAGAGAGGAAAATGAAGACGGAAGCATCACGTGGGGATTCGAAAATGACGATGGATCATTCAAAGAAGAGATTATCGGCATCGACTGTGTCACTAGAGGTAAATATGGATATGTTGATCCAGATGGTTTAAAACGGGAGTACAACTATGAAACTGGAATACCTTGCGATAAAACCAAAGAGGACCAAAATCAGAAGGGTTTTATAGATTACCAAGAGAATAAGGCTGTTTTACCTAATGGCATTACTATTGATCTCGCAACTATGGGGAAAAAATCTAAGAGGCCATTCAGATCAGCGGGTGTTAATTAAGTTTAAGTACATAATATATTTATTGTAGGAAATTTAATTTTAAGCATATAAGTTCTTGTCATCTAGTGTTATTTCAAACAATAAAGTTTGTTGTAAGTGGATTATATGATTATAATCTTGAACAAGAAATAAAACTTTTATAATTTTAATGACGCTTTTTTTTGGTTAGACCAATTTGTTTATTTTGTTTACCAGGATCTCCTGATCCTCTGAAGATTTAGCATGTAGGCCAAATATATAAAAAAATAATAGTTTATCTGTACATACGTAAATATGACACTGAAATTTGAATCTGGGATCCAAAGCTAGGCAGTTCCACCGGACTGCTGAGTTATCATAGGTACAATGATTTATAAATAAAAAAAGTTATTAAAAAAGTCTGTTTTATTACCCAAATATTATATAACCAAAATTGTGAGTACATTAATTAGTAAGTACGATTATTTATGTATGGTTGAGGTCGCCTCATAGGTGGAGGCATCCTATTTGGTGGGGTTATTGAAATATCCATATAATATCCTATTTGAAACTTTACATGTGATAGAGTTTTGTTGTCATCCCCACCCCTCTGCCCTGAACATGTTACACCAATCTCCCTCATACGGTATGTTGGTGATCTCATATCTGGGTAGACAATAGCAAAGTCAAAATATGTTCCCTTACGACGAGTCTCAGGATTAACTTCTTTAACAAGACCAGTTAGTTCACGAAGTGTTGCATCCATCCAGGTATATATTTGCAATTCATTTTGAGGTACATTTCCTCTAGCATAATCCCCTGGTGAGTTGTGTCTGCCAGTAGAACAAAATACCCTTAAAAGCAGTGGACATGTCTGGAAGAACAAATAAACATAATTTTAAAATAATATGTGTAGTGCCAAGAAAACAAAACAATATAACATGGGACACTACCTATACTCAACCAACAATAACATGGGACAAGAGTCATTTAAAATTCTTTTCATAATCAATAACCTATATTTCATAAAAAGACTGAGTTAGAACTGAATACTTATACAAAAAATTATTGCAAGTTAATGAGCTTAAAAGCTTTAAGTACCTACTCTACAATAAAATTATTGAAATCCTCAAGTTTGATGAAGTTTGTACCATTTATGAACTTAATACATAGTTATTTTATGCTAGTTTTGTTGTCAAGATGAAGTGTAAAAAAGTAAAGGTACTTAGGTAGTCAAAAATGGCATAACGGTATGATTTTTCTGATAAACATTACCTACATTTTGATTTGAAATTTGTGCATCTTTAGTTTTTTCTTGTCCAGATCATAAAGTATTCAAATTAATTCTAACTAAACGAATGTACCACGAAGCCGAACACAGAATATTATGGATTATTATTTATTATTAATTCTAGAATCTAACTATTAATACATGTTAAATCAATGAGATTTAGCCAATAAATTTATCATAAAATACTTTTAGCAATTTTTTAAGTAAATATCAATAACAACATAAATTTCACCTTTTCTCTATCGACAGGCTTTTCTGCAGGTTTAACCTCTTCAACTATCATGGACTCCAAACCAGCCATTTTCATAATCTTCAGAACAGACGGATAAGTTTTGCAATGAATAAGTAACGAGCACGGGCGTAACGAGCTTTACATTTACATTGAAAAATGAAAATATTGAAAGTTTCAGATTGGTAATCACTTTTTTTTTTCCTTGAGTAAAGCAATTTTATATTTGACCACAGATGATTAATTAATATATTAGCCACAGCCACATTTTATTATATCTATGCTTTCTTTGGTCCAACTGTGGTCATTGCTTGCATTAGACAGTTGACTTGAAAGTTACCAAATCCTTCGCACAGATTATACAACACAGGTCCCACAAATCAAACCATAAACTAGTTAGTTAAAATGGTGTGAAGGGCAGTAACATCGGCGAATAAGGCTAATTCCATTTTTTTCCATGTTTAAGGATATCGCTGGTATTGAGCGTGTACAACAGGGGGGTAAGTGCAGAGCCATGGAAGACTCCTGCCCTTAATAAAGGGCCCCACTCAAAGCCCTGTTTGCAGGGCCTGCTAGCAGTTACTGCCGCAGAGGATGTTACCACACAAAGCCCTGCAAATCATTAGGCAGGTTGAGTCCACAGACTAGGTAGAGATATTTTAATCTGTGGTAGAGATTGTTGATTGAGTCACGCCATTCTTTTGAAAGAATTACAACCTGGACTTTGAACTTTTTAAGAATGAATGAGTCACAGTTTGAAGATTTATTGACAATGGTGACACCAATAATTGAAAAAAAGAATATATTGATGAGAGATACTGTAACTTTATTATAACTATCCTTTAAAATTATTGCACAAACAATACATAGAACAACAAAATGAAAAACTAAGACGGCGTACGAAGAAAACCGAACATTTATTGTTGAAAAGTAGAAACCACAGATTAGATATACATACACCATATTATTAAATACTATAATTATAAATCTGTAATTGAAACAAAATCGGTACGACCGTGCCACACATGGCCCTGCTTGCAGTGTTTGGAGTGGGGAGATCATGCGTCGGGCTGGCAGGATGACCCTGCCGCCCTGCGGCAGGGCAATTAGAATATCGCCCCTGCATTCACACACACTATACGATTGGCAGTGGCACTGCAAGCAGGGCCCTGCAAACAGGGCTTTGAGTGGGGACTTTAAAACCATTTACGCTGGAAGTTCGTCCATAGCCCAGTGGCTCGCTTCGATTCAATGTGATCGAAAGTGTTAAGCAACGACGGGTGCGGTCGGTTTGTGGATGGGTGACCGCTAGTGGCAAACATTTCATGGACGCTACCGTGCTTCGGAGGGCACATAAAGCCGTCGGTCCCGGTTGTTTTCAATGCTGGAAACAGTCGTTAAGCCTTGTCGAAGACCTTCGGGTGGCTTGAGAACATTCGACACTGGGTTGGCCACTAACCCCTCCAAAAATCCGCATTGGAGCAGTGTGGTAGAGTATGCTATAAACCTCCCGCAGTAGTGTCTGTGGGAGAGACCCGTGCCCAGCAGTGGGACGTCTATGGGTCGCAGCGACGCTGGAAGTTATTAACCTATCTATGGATATATTGGGCAGAGATAAAAATTTGACATATTATGCTCCAAAAAAACTGTATCTATCTCAGCTATATAGGCAAAATCTATCCAAAGATAGGTTATTAATTTCGGCCGCTAGACGCTTAAATAACGCCAACAATGTAATAAAGCCAGAGACTCCTTATAACGGTTATACCGGTGTATCGCAGGGTCACATCTGGAAAACGGGAACGCAGCCCATGCACCAAAATAAATGGTCACTAAAGAATCATTATAATAAAATAATGTTTTTTATTTACATTTCATAATAAAATATAAAATAAAAAATCTGCTCATTTATTTCTTCTAAGGCGGAACAAAGTTCGCCGGGTGAGCTATACTTATTAAAAAAAATGTCAAAAAAGTCATTTTATTAAAAATAAAAGTTCAATAATAACTAGCTGACCCGGCAAACGTTGTTTTGCCATAAAATATTTTTTTGTGAATATTTTGGGAGAACTTAATGTAAGTGTGCTGACTACTACTACCACTACCACTACCATTACCACTACCACTACTACTACTACCACTACCACTAATACTACCACTACTACTACCACTACCACTACCACTACCACTACTTTCTACCACTACTACTTTCAATGTGACAGCAAATTCTCCATCTCAAAAAAGTTTTAATACAAAATGATCCGCCATTTATTTATTGTATTCATTTATTACAAAAAATGTGATAAATGAAGAACCACTCGACAGATTTTAAGCAAACTTCACATACACCATCTGCTAAATAGTCCGAATAAAGCCTAAAAATTTGGTTTGGACAGGTGAGCCCGTTCTTGAGTTATAAAATAACAACGAAAAGTGACATTGATTTTTAAACATATACTAGTGGACGCCCGCAGCTTCGCTCGCGTTACACATTCACTAACTTCAAAAACGGCAAAGCTTCATACTAACTTTGCACCCCCGTTTTACCCCCTTAGGGGATGAATTTTCAAATCTTTCCTCGCCGTAAAAACCATCCTTGAACTTCAACAAACATTTTAAAAAAAGAATTGGCCAAATTGGTCCATGAGTTATGCGCTTACCAACACATTTTGCGATTCATTTTTATAATATAGAAGATATAGAAATAGATAGATATTCAAACTTTCTTTGTAATTTTCTTTTTTTAATAACATTAATTGTACTTTTTTTTTCTGTCGATTTGACTTCTTGTCATGTCATGTCAGTCATGTCAACTTGTCAAGTCATGCGTCAGTGTCGATCGATTGTTTGGCGACAATTTTTCATTTTCATGTTCAAATAAAAATTTACGCAAATAAAACAAGATTGGTAGGTAAAATTTTTTTATTGCTAAGTGCTAAGAAAACAATGTCGAATAAAAAAGAAGAAGATGAAACATTTCAAGAACCTGAAGTTTTTATTAACCCCGAAGATGGAATGCCAAATATCCATCCCAATATTGCAAATTTAGAACAACTTAATGATCCACACGATGAGAATAATGAATTTGATGATTTGCCCAAATCAGTAATTGTAACTAATATTCATAGCAATGTTTTCGCAGATGAAAAATTAAAGAAAGAATTAGAAGAGCTATTTCGTACATTTTCCGAGAATACAACATTTCAGTGGCTGCGAAGTTTTAAGCGGTTACGTGTAAATTATGATAGCCCACTGGCGGCAGCGAATGCCCGAGTGCAGCTTCACCAATATCAGTTCTATAACTCCTGTATAAATTGTTATTTCGCGCAACCAGTGACACCAATTTCTCTAAAAAATCTAAAGCCTCCAGCTCCAGTTAAGCAGTTTTTGATATCCCCACCATCAAGCCCTCCAATAGGATGGGAGCCGCGTGAGGAAGGTGAGCCTTTAGTAAACCATGACTTGCTAGCGGCTCTAGCAAGCCTGGCTCCTGGAGAGAGCCATGAACTACATGCACCAACTCCAACGCAGCCAGCTATTGTGGTGCATACTGCCATGTCTATGGAACCCAATGATATGCATATAGGACGTCAAATTCCACATACTCGTCACCCAGATTATTGATGTGAAATGTTATATTATAAAGCTTTTATGTTATGTTACAAAGCTTTTATCATTTAATAATGTCCATTGGGTTGAACCAACAATGCCAAAGATATTTGTTTCATTTTGTTGCCAAACCTGTTTCAAAATCTTCAGGTTCAAGTTTGCTGAAAAAAGTCTTGTGTATAACGATTAGTATGAATTGCACTCTGGCTGTATAGCACTAACTAACAGTAAAAGTGACCTACGTTACATTTTGCACTGACTTATCAAGTAAAAATGAGGTAGATATTTTCAAAGTATTAGTACCTAGTAGTAGCATTCCTTTGATGTTAGGATCTGTTATAATGTCTCATATTGAACTGACAGGTTAAGGGGCTGTGGTCCCAACGATTATCCCTATCGGTAGGACCTTGGTATACCGGTATGGGATCATGGTTCTACAGGGCTAGGTGCAAATGATAGTATTTTGTATATTGTCTATATTATTAAATATTGAAAATTTCTTTTTAAAGAATGAGATAATCACACCCTAAGTTTGTATGGGAGATTAGTCATGTCAATAATCTTTAAACATATATCAGTACAGTCATATACAGTTAGTATGAACACTATGTGTGGAATTGTGATAATTCTTGAATTTTCTTCTTTAATTATAACTTACAGCTTTATTTCCTTTTATGCTATAGTTAAATATAGCTGTACATTTAATTTTAAGCCATAGTTCAATATATCTAGCTGTAAGCTATAATTATAATATCACAAAATATTGATCATATTAATCATAATACAAATCTGACATTTGTAAGCAACCAAGAAAAATTTAAATTTGACATTACTGCTAGTGTTGCTGTTGAGTAAATGTTTTAAAAGTATATCAAGACAAGTCAATCTTATTGTTACTATGTGAATATAACTGTTAATGTTGTTTGAAGGGTGTGAACCCCATAAAATTGCCAGGAATCTTTTAATATTTATTTATATACAATACATGCTGTTATCACTGGATAATTTTATTATGATCTCTTAGTTTAAGTCCTAATCTACATATATTATTTATATCTTATTTGTTGATGTAACAATTTTGACATGACCTCAAGTCTTAATGTGATATCAAGATTTAAAAAAATTGAGTATTTCAATTGATTATGTAAGAACAGTGTTCAAAAGGTAACCTTAAGGCTCAACACTGAATATTTATTTATGTACATAGTACAGTGGAATACGTTTTAATAAAAACCTCAGTAACTAAAGCTTGACATTTAATTCTTAAATTGCACATAGCTTGGAATAGCCATTGGTGCGTGCTGCTGGGGTTTGAACCCGGACTGCTCGTGTGAGAGGCGAGTTCGATGTCCCCGTGGCTATCACCACAATGTCACTTGCCATACCGTTCTAGCAGTCAAGTACACGACACAAGTGATAGTATAGGATCCCGATATAAAACAACCTTCACCGAGATTGACATATTAAATTGAATATAAAATACGTTTTATTAAATAAACATCTCGGTGAAGGTCGTTTTATATCGGGATCTTAGACTATGAGAAAACCTGAGTTCTTCATAATGTTCTCGAAGGAATGTGAAGTCTGCCAATCTGCACTTGGCCAGCGTGGACTAAGGCCTAATCCCTCCCATTCTGAGAGGAGACTCGTGCCCAATAGTGGGACAAAGAAAGTACTCCTTTACCAGTCAACTTTTCAAGCGTTCATGCGCCACCTACGGTTGGTGGTAAATCAATGTATTGTCCCTAAAATACAATACCTACCTAAATATAGATGTAATGGTACTTGATGTTGAAGAATTGTTTCATATCTATTATCAAAATCCACTGGACTTTATAAATAGTTAACTATAGCTTTCATGATATTTTTTTTAAAAAAAACTTAGTTTTGAATGTACAGTTTGTCTATCAACTATTTTCTTGCATAGAGTGGTGCTAGATAATTTAACTAGATATATGATATTTTATTATTTTTATGATTCTGAGAAGTGCATGTACTTGTATGTATTTTTAATTTTCATGTTGGATTAATGTTATTTTTTAAATAATGCTTTACTCTCTTATATTTGCTCTTTGTATTACTTATAGTAAATTGTATTTTAAAATTAATACAATCTTGACGATGTAAAATTTATGTAAATCATAAGACCACAGCTGAAACATTTTGCATGGTGAAAATTAATACTATATTTTTATGTTAATATGTATTCATAATTATTTATTATAAATTAACTCATTTAAAGGATACAATATCTCCAGGATGTGATTCAATACTGCATTGATTGCATTAAACAAGTGGTTTAATCTCATAATAAGGTATTATAATAATATTATTTTAATCTTTATAATAATGTCATTCAAAACCCTAATTTATAAACATATATATTTATAAATGTTATAAAACCACGGCCAGAGAGGGTAGAATGAACTTCCTTTATTACGGTTTTCACTGTCTTTTAAAAGGACTGGCGACAGTGGCGACTTATCTGGGTGTAGGTACCTACTCGTATTTATGGGCTTCGCCAGCGGTTACCTAACCATCACGTACCCGTACGTACGTGTCTGCTTAGAGAAATTCACTTAGAAAATGTTACATGCGGCAAGAGTATTTATTTATCTTAGTTTCATACAAACCATTATGAACACAAATCTAATAGAAACCATGTTAAATGTTCAATATTAATATGTTAGGTTACCTTATCATCACTTACTTTATAATATTTTTATCAAGTCTTTTTCGTTTAACTGTCAGTAAATCGTGTTGCATATACATTATACGGTGACAGCCCAGCGGCTATCGAACTCGCCTCTCACTCGAGCGGTCCGGGTTCAAACCCCAGTGGCACGCACCAATGACTTTTCTAAGTTATGTGCGTTTTAAGAAATTAAATGTCACTTGCAATAACGGTGAAGGACACATCGTGAGGAAACCTGCATGCCTGAGAGTTCATCATAACGTTCTCGAAGGTATGTGAAGTCTGCCAATCCGCACTTGGCCAGCGTGGTGGACTAAGGCCTAATCCCTCCCATTCTGAGAGGAGACCCGTGCCCAACAGTGGGACGTCTATGGGTCGCAGCGATACATTATACGGGCCCATTGGCTCAATCGCTGGAGAGCCTGCCTGTTGTGTCAGGGGTCATGTGTTCGATTCCCACTCAAGACACATAGGTACCTATGTGTGACGAACATTTGTGTTTGATCTGTGTCTGGATGTTACTATTATCTATATAATGTATGTATTTAAAAATATTTATGTATGTATCTCAGTCTCTGACACCCATAGTACAGACCCTAGCGTGTGAGAATGTCCATGATATTTATTATTTTACATATTATACAATTCGAAATAAAACTATGATAAACATTTTGTATAATCCCAGACGAAATCCTGCAAAGCAAATGATATAGTATAGATATAGTTTCACATCTGCCAGGCGTCCCGTGACTGCTCAAAATTTTTTTTAACTATTATGACTTAACCTAACCTATCACCCGATTCAGGCTTGACGTCGACTTTCGGGACAACCTGTATATGGGGTAGATGTTTTTGTTTTCATTGTAACAATTATTGTCGCTGTGATGAATGTTAATAGTGATACTCGTAGGTTTAAAACGAATCATCAAAATCGCCTTACGCGTTTGGTATCTAAATTGCCATAGAGGAAAAAACTTACATACATAGACTGATAAATTAAATAATTTGATAAGTAACAGAACTTTTAAAGACCGGTCCTAGGATTAAGAACATAAAAAATATTTGACAGTCTCCTCTCAGAATGGGAGGGATTAGGTCTTAGTCCACCACGCTGGCCAAGTGCGGATTCCCATGCCTTCGAGAACTTTATGAAGAACTCTCAGGCTTGCAGGTTCCTCGCGATATGTCTTTCACCGAGTGTCATTTAGAACTTTTTAATTTCTTAAATCGCACATAACCTAGAAAAGTCATTGGTGCTTGCTGCTTGGGTTTGAACCCGGTTCGAGTGAGATGCGAGTTCGATAGCCACTAGGCTGTCACCGCAGTTGTTGGGAAGTAACAGGTTTAGACCACATAATAATATGCGGTTTCACGTTGTAGAAGAAAGATGAGAAATATTATGTTATCTTAGTGTACCTAATATTTAAAAAAGCTTTATACTTACATTACAAGTATAACTACCACATATTATAAATAAATGAGGCTTTATATACCTATGTATTTTTATAAACATCATGGAAACTAGATTCGAGCGAAATATTCTAATTTACATGAATCGCACTATTAGATAATGACGTATCTAGTTTTGATAAATTAATTTTCAACATAGACAGGGATAATGAATTTAACTACCTACGTGTAGAGTAGACATTGTATTTTCGTATTGTAAAACTCATCGATTGTTTTTGTCTCTCCGTATCACAACACCTACCTATCCATAAAAGCAGATTGACCTTATAGCAAAAAGTCCTATTGACAGAATGAGTATGATATTGGTACTACTACAAACTCACTTACGTGCTGAAACAAGGAATTTAACCTCGCTAAAATCCGAATGCTCCAATCAATTATTATCTTAGGTAGGTAGGTATTAACCATAGACTACCTACCATGCCTTGTTGGTCTAGTGGTCGCAAACGGCAGTGGATTCGATCCTAGGATCGAGCATAGTATTATTGGGTTTTTCTATCTTGGCAGTTATGTTCACACAGGCAGTATAACTATAATTTCAACATTCGTAGCAAGCTTCTTCATGGCCGATTGGCAAGCTCTGGCGCTTTAGAAGCGTTAGTGCATAATTTCTTAGTTCAGCATTTTAATACACAATTACATTATTATATTACAGTCAGAACAACAGCTGTTAATTAAGTAATAAATAGACATTTTGTATAATTTTATAAATACATACATATTAATGTATACGTGTACAGAATAGCGCGAAGTTCGATAATATGCGTTAGTTTCTTGTATGGGTAAATGTATTGACATTTTTGTTATTTGTCGTGATAGAAGCTTTAATGACACGTACATAATTTGTGAAAAATTTATGTGTGTAGACCTATAAAGAGAATAAGACGTAGAAAATCCCATTTTTTTTAAAGTTATTTGTATGTGGGGACTCTTAACTTTTTACTTTTTTATTATTTGCTATGGCCGCTATGGCCACAACACTAACCTAACACGCATTTTGTGACAATTTCAGGCGTGCAACTATTTCTGAATGCATAGTTAACTCTTTGGGTACCTACGAAAATTTTTATAAAACCAAGAGAGACTTAGTAAACATTAACTAAGTATTAAAGAAAATTAAGTCAAGCGTCTAAAATAATGCTTAGTTTACATAGTTTTGAAAACTAGTGTACTTACTACTTAGGCTTTCCATTTAATAAATTGGTTTCCTTCCTAATTATTCGTGACAAATTGGATACTTATGTCAATTTATAAATTTAATTTTATGCTAGTGTTTTTGTAAGTTGTAATAACTTTGGGCCGTATGATATCTATATTAGGTACAACTAAAATAGCGAGACAGGTCTGATGGAAACCCAGTGTTAATAATGTTATGAGTAGATACCTACTATTACCTACCTACCTAACCAACGAACTCAATACCCATGCCTACCTATGCTGTAAAAAAAGTACCTATGTGTAGGTACAATAGGTACTTACCTAAAATGTTTATTATGAAAAAAATCTCATTAAGTAGGTAGGTAGTAGGTACCACCTCGGAGAGTTAAATTTTTTTAATATATTTGTGCTAAAATATTTATGAAATGTAATAAATAACTTAGGATGGTAAGTGTAGATTTGTATGCACTTTGGATTGAATTTAACTTCGCCATGATTTAATTATTTATTGATGGATGTAAATATAACATATTGTTATCAATGTTCAGAATTTTGTTTTACCCCTAATTTTTAACGTCTAAGCTTTCGGAACGGAAGAAAAATTAGATGCATTAGGTACCTACTTCATACTTTAATAATGTTCAAATGCGATTTCGCTCTGCCGCCGGTGTTAACGTGACCATAGTAGGTATACATATATAATAATATAGAGTGACATTCCTTGTTCAATCAAAACGATATAGGTACATTGAGCGAAGCGAAGGAATAAAACAAACTATCGAATTTTTAGGTATAAAACATAAAGATAAAAAAAAATCCAAAACTAGAAAAGTTAGTTTAGTAGGGATTTTAAAATTCATTAATGATAAATACTAAACTGTATAAATAAATACCTAATTGTTCTACTTCAATATGTATATACATACGTATATATATTACAAGTACATATGTATTGTAACCAATTATATTATGCATGTTGAGACTTTTTTCTAGCCAGTTTGTTAGTTTGCTGAGTTTTTAGTTCTATTATATTTTTGTTACTGTTTTGTTATTATTTTTTGTGAAAGAGGGAGACATTGGAACTGATGGCACCACAAGCTGTGATGATTCGAGTTGTGAATCATCCATCGTGCCATCAAACTAAATTAATTTATTTCCTACCTTGATTTTCATATCAACACCAACAGAATCACCACCACTAAATATCATTTAAAATTATTGTGACCATATTGATATCAGCATCAGCATTTTTTATATTTGTCTTTCTATCCCATAGTAGTCGTCACTTTAATACGTAATTAAAAAGTTGAGCTATTACAAGTAGGTAAGAGACGAGTAGTAAGCGTATAATTCTACAAGTAGGTAAGAGCAAGCGTTTATTCTTGTAGATTTTATTCTTTAAATTGAAGAAATCGACTCTATATTTATTAATGAAACTATCTATCATTCTATATCACGTCTGCGATGCGTACTAATAAGTATCTATCGCGTTGGTGTTCGTGGTAGGTGGTGGTAGTGTATGAGGATCCCGGGCAGGAGGGCAGCGGCCGGACAGTCACGCGGTAGCTGTGACCAAGTTCGGACGTGCGCGGGACGCATTAGCTACTCCACCTATTGAGTGATCAAAGGCGTGTTTTATTGACCCAACGGTCACTATAAAACCTACAGTAGGTAGGTAGTAGGTAACGTAGCAACGGTAGCTGTTGACCACAGATTAATATATTACTAGGACTAATTAAATGTCACTAGCTATAACGGTGAAGGACACATCGTGAGGAAACCTGCATGCCTAAGAGTTCTTCATAATGTTCTCGAAGGCATGTGAAGTCTGCCAATCCGCACTTGGCCAGCGTGGTGGACTAAGGCCTAATCCCTCCAATTCTGAGAGGAGACCCGTGCCCAACAGTGGGACAATGAAAGGGTTGTGATGATGACGATGAGCGCCGGCGCCTCACGCAGTAAGACAGTTAGACATGTGTAAGTTAAATAAAAAAAAGAGATCAAAAGATGTATTTATTCAGCATAGATAAGTAGTACCGAGGTAATGAACGGGCTTTATATACTAAACGATACCTATGTTTTCAATCAGGTAATAATAGCGGTATTATTAAAAATCGATACTCAAGATAACAGGTTCCTTACAATCCAGATGTCAATTTCTACCGCGAAATATCTGGCCACCTTGACTTATGTACGTAGGTACTTATTATATTAGGTATACATAACACCTCGAGTGTGGAGCACTACATATACTTGTTATGGCTCTGAGGTAGGTTCTTTTAAAAAATAAAACGGGTTGCACTCCGGGAGGGAGTGCCGGCAGAAGTGAAAACTTGATTATTAACGTTGAGCATGTTTGATATTTTGGAATGGTTAGGGAATAATTTTGCACCAATTGCTTTATCAGTATAAAAGTACTATCATTTATGTGGTAGAATACAATATTCATTTATTGCGCTATCGTACACAAACATGACAATTTATATTACATTAAAAATTTAACACTTTAAAACTATTGCAATTATTTTACATTAAAAAGTTTATCTCTCCGAAAAATCAACTTTCATCCATAATTTCAACGACTTTTTCCTGCCTAAACGAAACAGTAGGCCCAGGCATACATTTTCGCCGCGCCGTAGAGAGGGGATAGCTGTCTACTCTCCATCCGTCTTACGCTTTTTCGATCAGGTCACGTGTCCTGACGCGAGTTTAAGATTTTATACCCATTACAGAAAAAGTGCTCAACGCCGCTAAAGAAGTTTTCACTTCAAAAACAACGTTGGCTTGTTTGTAATCCTTGCTCTATGGCAATGGTAACGGCATTATTGATAGTAGACAAACAGTCGGACCCCTGCCTGGGCGTATAATCTATATAGGTACATTAGGCACTTAATCACTCGTAGGTAGTAGCTACCTACGATACCTCTGAAAACAACTTAATAAATCTACTCTATTATTATAGGTACCTACCTAAGTTCTTGATAGGTACTTACCTACTCGCGTTCACTCACCTGCCATAGGTTCATATACCTACAATATCGATAACATATCAAGCTACTTGGTTACTACTAATGGTTAGATGTGTTGATGTGTCTTGTTAATTAACAATTGGCACATTAACGGAAGAATTATCTTATTCATATAAAATTCCTTGGTAGGCAGGTACCATAAAAATGTATAGAAATAAAGAAGTCGGTGTAAGAACTATAACACCCGTCCCGGCATTACACGGGAAGCTTAATTTTGTAACATTTTTAAAACAGTCTATTTTCATTCCGGTAGCCCTTTCTTTCTATGGCGAAAACAATTAAAATTTGTACAATAGTGTCTAAGATGTCAATACATTCGTATGGAAAGCCCATACATTTAGGGACATTGATATCCTCTCTATTCCTCGTGACACGAAAGATTAGCTCTGGACGAAATCTGGAGTGATAGCTGCGCATGGGGTAATAGCACAAAGTAGGTGGTAATAGTGCGGGAGACAACAGGACTAGCGAACCAATCACGCTTCGCTTTTCGCGCAATTTCGCACTTTCTACAACCCGCTCGTTCCACCACAGAGTATATATGTCTACTTTGTGGTTCCACGTCAGACGATACCGGGCATTCAACATCAGAGCTAGACTTTGATGCCGGTCAGATTCAGATTCAGATTCATTTATTTTTCATTATATGGTATTTTGTACTATTACGTTTAATGAACGTCATAACAGTTTTGTATCTACCGCCGGTTCACAAAGTTGATGCTACCGAGAAGAACACGGCAAGAAACTCGATTGTTACTCTTTTCAAAATTTACAATTTTTATAATTTGATCACATTACATTATTATTGAACAAGTGGAGCTGGGGATACATCACACCAAGCATTTCTATCGTTCAAGTAGTCATTAATTTTATAGATGTTTTTGTTTAATGTAAGATTTAAATTTATCCTTTGAGAGGCAAGTAATATTTCCGGGTATTTTATTGTAGAAGCGAACACAGTTCCCCATAAAAGATTTTGATACTTTACTTAGTCTAGAGCTAGGTACAATCAATTTATCCTTATTTCTTGTAGGTACTAAAGTTATGTACCTGCACTGCTTTTTTGTCAAAAAATTAACATTTTTTCGTACGTACATAATATTTTCATAAATATATTGGCATGGGACAGTTAAAATATTTAAAGACTTATGCTGGATTTCAATAACCTATAAACGGATAGATTTGGCTATCAGAGATAGAAATTTGACATAAGTTCCATATAAAATGTGTCAAATTTCCATCTCCGATAGCCAAATCTATCTGTAGATAGATTATTGAAATCCAGCGTTAAACAGTTCTCGCAGCGATTCACGCTTTTGTAGGCCGTAGATACTCCTTATGGCTCGTTTTACCGTCCGTACTCGTCCGTGTATCTAATTGAGGAATCACGATGTATGTAGTATAATTTTTAATTTTAATTTTAATAGCGTATAATTACATGTAATTGTAGATGTATTTACGCGTCGCCGATATCTACTTTAAGGTTACCTAGCCTGGAAGACCAAGGAACTGGTCTGATAATAATAGCCATACCTACTCGATTGACTCGAATCGATATTGATTTTAGATATAAAATTGACTGTTGAAATAATGTGTTGTTTAAATTGGAACTAAAAGAATAAACAAAATCAAACTGAGTTTATGAAACTTTATAATACTTCTCCCGATACGCACTTTTTTTAAGTTCAATAACAGAGGGACACCCATTTATAGGTAGATCTTCTAGGAAGTTTTCATTCATAAAGACAAAGTCTTTATTCTTATGATTTAGGTCTATTATTGATATGTATTTGATACTAACCTAAACTACTTGGTGAACAGATATTGCTATTCCTAAGTCTCAAAAGTACATTTTAAGTAAGAAGATAGGAATATGTAGATATGTACCTAATGAAAGCTTAAAATAATGTTACGTGTTAGGGTTCGAAGGATTTGGAGAGAAAGACCTGCTGACTCAATGAAGACTTTATTCACTAGCACTAACACAAAGCACTAGGTCAAACACTAAACACTAGGTCCAACACAATGCACTAGGTCCAAACACAAAGCACTAACGATGTCCTAGGTCGTAAGCCAAGTCGTAGGTTTCACTTGTTTCACTCCGGTATCACTAGTTTTCACTTCGAAGTCGCCTCGAAAGCTCGAACTGAACTGAACTCGCGGCCCTCTGCGACTATTTATACGTGCCGTCGCCAGTACTAGAAAATTCCGGAAAGATACCGCGTGTTCCCGAACACGCGAGAATACAGATCCACTAACGCCATCTAGTATCGAGTCGGGATATCACGTTGTCTGTGCGTTCACTGAGTGGTTACACCAATCGGCGCTAGATGGCGCTAGCTTCCCTGTGACTTCGTAACACCACTCCCCTCTTAGCGATGCTCGTCCCGAGCATCGTTGTTACTGCCATGGTAACGCGCCAGACGGTCTATGTGCACCACTTTGAATGCCCCTCTTGGTTGCTTTTGAATCCTATAAGTCACATCATTCAGTCGGGTAACCACTTTGTATGGACCGTCCCACTTGGTCTGCAACTTTGGAGATTTTCCTTTCCGGCGAGTCGGGTTATGCAGCCACACCAGTGACCCTTCCTCGAAGCCGCTCGTGTTCGATTTCCGGTCGTATCTGGTTTTCATGCCCTCACTTGACCGTAACCCATTTTCCCGTACCAAGGCGTGTATATAGCGCATTTTTTCCCTTAAATTGCAGACATAGTCTTGTACGGTCTCTGGTCCCTCCGGTGACCCTCCTGTCAATAGATCTACTGGTATTCGTAGTTCTCTACCGTAATTGACATACGCCGGGGTAGCTTTTATGCTCTCATGCTCGGCGGTTCGGTACGACAGAAGGAAGAGTGGTATATACTTGTCCCAATCCTTTTGTTTGTCGTCTACCACTTTCGCCAAATGCCTCTCCAGAGTCTGGTTAAATCTCTCAACCATTCCATCAGACTGGGGATGGTACGCGGTGGTCCTCGTCTTATGCATGCCCAAAATTTTGCACACTTCCTGGAATACTTGCGATTCGAAATTCCTGCCCTGATCAGAATGGATTTCTAGAGGCACACCAAAGCGACATATCACTTCTTCGACTAACTTAGAAGCGACTGTTGTAGCTTCTTGGTTTGGTATGGCGAACACTTCGGGCCATTTGGTGAAGTAGTCCATGACGACCATAAAATACTTGTTTCCCGATTCCGTTACAGGAAATGGCCCAGCTACGTCAACTGCTATTCGTTCCCACGGTGCACCAACGTTATACAACCGCAGGTTCCCACGGCTCCTGGTCTGTGGTCCTTTTACAGCAGCGCAGGTAGTACATTTGCGGCACCAATCCTGTACATCATCTCGACAATGCAACCAGTAGAATCGTTCTCGCACTTTTGTTAACGTCCTCTTGACATCTAGATGACCTCCTGATACGCCATCATGTATTTCACGGAGCACATCTGGTACTCTCGTTCTTGGGACAATGATCTGAAGATGAAACTCTCTGCCGTTAGTCTTCTCCCATTTCCGGTAGAGTATTCCGTTTACCAGTATCAGACTGTCCCATTGCGCCCAGTACGCCTTAGTGACAGCGCCAGTGGGTGCAACCTCGCTCCAGATTGGTTTTACGTCACCCCGTTTCTTCCATGTGATGATGTGCCGAAGGTCGTCATCTCTTTCTTGAGCTTCCCTCATAGCATCATTCTCCCAGAGACCCAAAGGACTTGTTCTCGTTAGCTTTAATGTTATTTCATTAGATTCCTGCTTCACACAATGTTTGCAGTCTTCCGAACACGGCCTTCGTGAGAGTGCATCGGCATTCCCATGTGTTTTTCCGCTGCGGTGTTCCGTCTCGAAGTCATACTCCTGGAGCTGTTCAATCCATCGAGCTACTTGACCTTCTGGGTTCTTGAATTGCAGTAGCCACTTCAAGGCTGCGTGATCAGTTCGCAGTAAAAACGGTCTGCCGATGAGATATTTGTTGAAGTGTTGTAGCGTCTTTACAACAGCCAAGAGTTCTCTTCTAGTCACACAGTAATTTCTCTCTGGCCTGGATAAAGATTTGCTGAAATATGCAATAACAACTTCTCTTTCACCCTGTTTTTGAGATAACACCCCTCCAATGGCCGTGTTGCTTGCATCCGTGTCGACTATAAACCGACCTTCAGTTTGTGGATACCCCAGGATTGGTGTTTCACACAGATGTTTCTTCAGTTTCTGAAAAGAATCTTCACAAGTCCCATCCCAACTAAATTGTCGTTTATCTTCTGTCAGCCGATGTAATGGCTTGGCTATCTCCGAGAATCCCTGAACAAAACGCCTGTAGTATGAGCATAGGCCGAGGAATGCCCGCACTTCGGTTTTGTCCTTAGGGGTAGGCCATTTTTGAACTGCTTCCAGTTTCTCCGGGTCCGTCTGGATTCCATTACTGGAGATAACATGGCCGAGATAATTGACCTTACTTCTGAATAAACGACACTTTTTCGGGTTCAACTTTAATTTGGCTCCCTCTATTTTGGCGAAAACTCGCTCCAAGTTTCGCAAATGGTCCTCGAAGTCACGGCCGACAATGATGACGTCATCTAAGTAGACTAAGCAGGCCTCTCCAACTAGGCCTGCCAGTACACACTCCATGAGTCGCTCAAATGTGGCAGGTGCGTTGCACAATCCGAAGGGCATGACGTTAAATTGCCATAAACCTTTTCCGGTCGAGAAAGCTGTCTTCTCCTTGTCTTTTGGATGAATTTCCACCTGCCAGTATCCAGATTTCAGGTCTAGAGTCGAGAACCATTTCATGCCACTCAAGGTATCTAAAGTGTCGTCGATTCGAGGTAACGGGTAACTGTCCTTCTTGGTGACATCATTGAGACGCCTATAGTCCACACAAAATCTCGTGCTACCATCTTTCTTCTTCACTAATACAACAGGTGAGCACCACGGACTTGATGACGGTTCAATGATCTTATTCCTTCTCATGTCCTCCAAAAGGCCTTCAACTTCCTTTTCCTTTGCGATTGGTATCCGTCTTGCTCGTTGACGAATTGGTCTCTCGATTCCGGTATCTATCCTGTGCTGAACCATCGACGTTCTTCCAAGGTCCCCTTCTTGACTGGAGAAGATATTCGCGTAGCGCTGTAAAAGCTTCTTAGCTTTCATGCTCTGCGAATAAGTCAGATTACTCTTGCAGTCATCGAGTAGCTCAGTCACTAATCCATAGTTGTTGCTGTTTGCCGAGTCTGCGCCTGTCATCGAACTACACTTTTTCATCCAGACACCTTTCTCGCACTTCCCAATAACGTCACCTTTGTTCAAGCAGATCTCGCGATCACCAAGGTTCAAAACCTTGTCCACAGCGTTACTGCTTCCACTAAACACGGTTCTCGCCGTCATCCGTTTTTGCGCCGATGTCTTGGTAGGTGTGTCTTCGATCAACACGCATCTGTTTGACTTTTTCTTTCCCTGATCCCGCGCAAGGGATGAAGCCCCTTGCTTCTTCAGCTCCTCTATTTGTTTCTCCATCCTTTTCATCCTTGCCATCTGGGTCTCCTTCTGCGGGCAGTTGAGCTGAAGATGGCCCCTCTCACCACACTTGTAGCACATGACTACATATCTTTTCTTCGTAGGAGCCTTAACCTCCTTGACTTCCTCAGAGACCTCGCGGATCTTATGGGTCTGCCGTATGTCATGGCGAACAGCCTCGACCTCCAAAGCATGCGCCAATGCTTCCTTTAGTGAGGTATGGTGACGAAGCCTCACTGCAGCTCTGACCTCCAGGTCTTTGATTCCGTCGACAAATGCTTGAACAATATTCGTGTTTACCATCTTGGTGTCGGCTCCTGGGTGTACCTTCCTGACGAGTTTTTCAATTTCCAACGCCCATTGCTGTAGTCCTTCTCCTGAGCGTTGGACTCTGTCACGCAGTTGGGCACGGAACACGTGCTCCAGGTGTCGCTCCCCGTATCTGGATTCAAGTGCCTCCATCAGGTCTTGGAACCCATTTCCTGTATGTGGCAGTGCTTCTAGGACCGACAAAGCTTGCCCTCTGAGCGCAACAGTGAGAGCGGTCAGGCATTGTTCTTCCGTCCATCCGTTGGCAGTAGCAACAATCTGGAACTGCCTACGATAAGCGTACCAAGAAGTAGTGCCGTCGTATGGTGGCACTTTTACTCTTGGTCCTTGCACCACTCCGGTAGTTCCACTAGACATCGCAACTCCCATGGTTTCAAGCCGCACTACTTTCTTTTGTAGTTCAGCGAGGCCGGTTTTCACATTTTCAACATCCAATCCCAACCCAGTAACTCGTTCTTCCACTACGTCGAAATCTTTTCGAAGCTTAATCACCATGTTGCTAACATCATTTATAGCCCCAAGCACTTTTCCCTGGAGGTCTTTTTGTTGCTCTTGTAAAACGCCCAACTTGCGTTCCTGTGACTCTTGCATAGCACCGAGCTTGCGCTCTTGTGACTCTTGCAAAGCATGCAAAGCACCGAGCTTGCGTTCTTGTAACTCTTGCAAAGCACCGAGCTTGCGTTCTTGTGATTCCTTCATTTCCTGAATTAATTCAAATAAACTTCCTAATTGAAGAGCCACTTGAGGGGCTGTAGAAGCTACGGTGCCGCTGGTGGGCGTGGCCTGTCTGGTAGGCGTGGCAAGGTGGGCGGGGCCAGTGGGCGTGGCCATTGTGGACGGGGCTTGGCCCACAGTGGGCGGAGCTTGGTCCCCAGTTGTGGCCTCCGCAGCTCGTTGTGCCCTTGTCCTGACGCCCTCCTGTAAGTCCTCTCTCGGAGTCAATGGCATCTCCAAATCTCACTTCCGACACCAGTTGTTACGTGTTAGGGTTCGAAGGATTTGGAGAGAAAGACCTGCTGACTCAATGAAGACTTTATTCACTAGCACTAACACAAAGCACTAGGTCAAACACTAAACACTAGGTCCAACACAATGCACTAGGTCCAAACACAAAGCACTAACGATGTCCTAGGTCGTAAGCCAAGTCGTAGGTTTCACTTGTTTCACTCCGGTATCACTAGTTTTCACTTCGAAGTCGCCTCGAAAGCTCGAACTGAACTGAACTCGCGGCCCTCTGCGACTATTTATACGTGCCGTCGCCAGTACTAGAAAATTCCGGAAAGATACCGCGTGTTCCCGAACACGCGAGAATACAGATCCACTAACGCCATCTAGTATCGAGTCGGGATATCACGTTGTCTGTGCGTTCACTGAGTGGTTACACCAATCGGCGCTAGATGGCGCTAGCTTCCCTGTGACTTCGTAACAATAATATTGTTATCAAAAATATTAAGATTTTCATTGCTTGATCGCATTTTTTAGGTGCCGTAACTACTACCTATAAAAATATGGCCTTCGTCTATATAAGGAACCGAGTAGGTAGGTATCTTACTTATATTATTTATCACATTAACTCTTGTAGATCTCACTATTATGTCTCTAAACTTTAAATAAAAGTCCGCAGACGAAAATGTAACTTAAAAGCTTTTAAAAAAGTACTACCTAAATTATTTTTAGTTAAATTTCCTGCCACGAAGCAACCACCTTTAAGCCTTCCTTAGCTTGTGTCAAATAGGCTTGCAATAATTGGCAAACGTCACAGAACATTTTATCTGTTCTGCGGCAAACGTCAACCATAATGAAATGCAGAAAAGTCAGTCGTGTAGAAATGTGAGACGAAAATTGATGATTTATGGTGATTCTTTTGGAGAATATTTCTTCCGATCATAGAGTAAGGACCAAAAGTGTGTAGTCTGTGTTCCGATGTTTTAATACTTGTTTTATTATTTGGCGGGCAGACAAATTCAAATATCAAAAAATAAAATCCTTGAATCCATTCTCGAGATATCTAAACAGCCGTATGTAAAAGTTAATTTTGTTCATAATTTTGTTTTCCTTTAATTTTTCAGATGTTTTAAATAATTATTCGGAAAGCAGAATGCAACAAATCTAAGATCATAAGAATCCGTCCATCCGTTCCTGAGATATAAGTGTCATAACTAATCCTGTGTTTTAATTTATACATATGTATATGTATATAAATATCGTTCACATTATATAATACAACATTACAGTAACAAAATTATTGCAACCTTACAGTAGAATAGAATACAATAATATACAAAATAATACAATACAACATTTAATGTTGTTAGTTTCATTAAATACAGTTTCCATTACTATGAGTGCAGATATAAAGGTACTTATTTATTAAATATAACAGTTCTTAATAACTCTTCGTCCACCGTATAAGTACTGTAACACGTTAACACATTGATTTTATTACCCACGATTAAAATTGTTGGTACTTAATTAAGGTAATATCAGTACATAACTAGAGCATCAATCAACTCATTCGTAGGTAACTGCCAACTGTGACTTAGTAGTCACATCCCTACTTCCTGTAAACCGTTTTTGGACGGAACTTTGTAGTAATTATTATGGAACATATGAAAATGTCTCAGTTACGGTTAGGTGCAGTTTTTTACGTTACACCTTTTTACTAACATCATCTAAAGGAACCATCGCCTCGGAAACCTTGTCATCCACGGAATAAGATCGATTTTTTCGTTTCTTACCCATACAACTAGTGAAACATGTGTCTCCTTTTCCAAAATTCTCTCCGTCTAACAGCGATTGGGGCATTGGCTGGTTCATAGTTTCAGGTAAGAATAAACACAAAAACCCAGACACAACAGCTACCAATCCGAAAGTTACAGCAGGAATTTTGGGATTGAAAGAATCTAATAAAGTAATCAAAGGTGTCAATGCTCCTGACAACCTGGCACACATGGATCCTAAGCCCATCGCAGAGTTACGGACCACGGTTGGGAACAGTTCAGCTGAGTAATTATAAATGATTGCAAATGAACCAGCAATAAATAGTTTGCCTCCGATTACTATGGAAGTAGATAAAGTTGTACCTTGTGGTAAAAAAGCTGCAATAATACATGCACCACCCCCTATTAACATCATAGAACTGATCAATGGTCTGCGACCCCATATGTCTAGGAAGTATACAACAGCGGCGTAACTAGGTAATTCTACTAAACCAAAAATTGCAGTTATCAGATATGGATTTCCTTCAAGCTTTCCTGTGCTTAGGGTTAAACCATAATAAACTAAAGAATTAGCAAACCAACTTAAGCAAACATTTAAAGTCTTATTCCTCAAATTTGGTGTTTTGAAGAGATCTAGCGTACTCGCAGCAGGTAACTCAGTTCCTTTGGAAGATTCAGCTTTACCTCGCGATACTAATTGAGCCCTGTCGAGGACTTCATCTGACTTATTACATTTTAAAGCTCTTTGCACGATATCCACTGATTCCGTGACTCTACCTTGGGCCCACAACCAACGCGGTGATTCGTCCATTATCCATATATGAGGTATAAGTAATAGCGCATGAAGTCCATAAACTATTTGTAAAATTTGCCTATCCATAACTAATGCTCCCCAACCTGCCACCAACATTATTCCAAACGCAAAGGCGGCTTGAAAGGAGACCCCACAAATTGTTCGTTTACTAGGCCCAACAATTTCCATAGTGAGCACGAAGGCAGGAATATATGCACCAGCTGAGCCAACGATAGCATAACAAAATACAACAAATAAAAATGACCAATATTCTGGTATAAAAGCTACAGACACTCCTAAAATAAGCTGAAGTACTGCCGACCAGCAAAATACCGTTTTTCGTCCTAGTTTATCAGCCAGTCCTCCTAAAACTACAGCTCCAGTGAATACACCAAGCATGTAGGTAGATTGTGCTACAGCTCCCATCCATCTTCTCTCGCAAACGAGATTCCATTCAATTGCACGAGATGATGTTCTGTACCTTGAGTCGAAAACCCATTTAGAGCATGTTGTAGTTTCGTTAAAGTCATTATACATGTAACAGCTGTGTAAGCTACCAGACGGAGTCTGAGGTATAGCTGCAAGTATTGCCGAGGAATTCCAAGGTGCTGCAAAATCATCGGTGTCTACGCCATCAATCCAGCACCTGAAATTGATAAATAACTCAAATTACAATTAAATAAGTCAATTGCGAGTCGAACTTGCACACTTAGAATTCCGCACCACCGAACGATATTACATCTAATTATTTGGTTAAAAACGAGATGACGTAACAGCACGTGATATAATAAGTAATAACTTACACAACTACTCATAGTTAAAATTCCAATAATTAAAAAAAATATCAATTTTGATCATCAATATTCAACTAATACCTTAATAACGTCATAATTCAGCGAATTTCGAGAAAATGCGTTTGTCTGTATAGAGGCTTTAAATCATGTTCTTTGAAGTGTCTAGCGGTTTATCGGACAAACTCGAAGAAAGACAGAAAAGGTTTTAGATGGATCCTTTGGGATCCGACCTTTTTACTTTATTTGTTGTGATAGCAGCTACAGTAACACGTATTCTGTGAAAATTTCCGCTCTCTACCTATTTCCGTTCAAGAGAGAGAGCGCTCTGACTGTCAGTGGAGGCATATTAATAGGATTCCGTTTTTCACCTTTTGTGTTCGAAACTGTGTTTTAATAACCCGCATAAGAGTAGGCAAATGACCGTGCGTCGTATTTAGCATTAAAATGTAAGTAACAACCATCGCTCATTTTCTTATCATTTCTTTTCAATCAAAATGTATTATAAAATGTACAATAAGTACCTATTATAAAATAAACACAGAAATAAATAAATACAACACACAAACTAAGTGCCACCGCCTGTTGCGGGTTGCGGAGGGCTGCTGCACCTTTTTTTAATAGATATAAAATAGCAAACGAGCTTGCAGCACCCATCCCCTGCCGCCCATGACTGACTTCGGAGCCAGTAAATACAGTAAACATGTAAACAGTAAAACAAGACTCATTTATGGACTGAGATGGTTAGTCCAGTTAGCTGAGAGAGTTAATAAGATCATTAGTTGTTCAGATCATTAGTGGATATGAGGATTGGGAACTGTTACTGATAGAGTCCTGTTAATTGGTCTAAGAGTCCAGTTATTAATTGTTTTTATGAGACTCAACATTCCAATTCAGTCTTAGGTGTGTTGCTACCCTTCAGGGCTAAGATGGTCGCCTCTAAAGAAGTGTAACCGGGACCCACACCTTTCCAACCAAACCACAATTACTTGACCGGAACACAATTATTTCACGGTAAATATGGTACTAGGTACCATGGCGGGTGGTAGTACTGCCCCGGGTGAACTCTATTTGGAACTGTGACGTCCTGAGACAGTTTTAACACCAAGGGGTAGGTAAGTAGTAACAATAAGACACAAATCAACTGAGAACAAACACAATCAAGTGAGCAAATAAAGTTAAATACTATTAATATGTCTATATATCATCTTTTTTAAATCCCATCAGTTTCTCTTATGCATGAATCATCCAACTAAATTGGCCATGTGGGCTATCACTGCCGTTAACTCTTTTTACAGAGGTCCCAACCCAACTAGTGGCTGATGCCGAACGTTCTTGGGGCTCTAGTGTTTTGAATTGAATGTCAATGAGTAGGCAACTACTTGTTTTACCTACGGACATAGAAATAAACTGAACGTAACGCATTCTTTGATCCTTACACTACGGTATTGTAGTCCGTGGTATTACTAAAATAAAACTTAAAACTGTACTTATATACGGTACTTATCTACTTCTCAAAACAATCTGTCTTTCTGTTGCACCGCGGCCCGAAATTTTTATTTTTTATTTTTGTTTTTCTGTTAGGATTAAAGGAAACCTGATGACCATTTTGAAGATAGGCTCTTTGTAAATTGATTAAGGGATTGAGTAGCTTCCAAAGCTCTGATCAAATCGAGAAATCCTAATGTACGTAGGTAGTATGTATATAAATATTATTTAATCTGGGCTTATAGCAAAACAACAATACAACCTCTCAACAAGAGCAGGAGTAGGTATATAATGTAGGTGCTTATAGGTACTTGTACTATTATGTATTCTGTGGTATAGGTAGGCAAATAAAACATTAATTATTCATTTACCAAAGTCTTTATTGATATAAGTAGGTACTTAACAAAGTAATTAAAACAGTGTTCAAAACAATTTATACTATGTATCTACTATACTATTCCTGAAAATACGGACTATGCATTGACATAATATTGTTTCGTAACCAATAGGTAGCTTTAAAAAGTGAGTTCGCAGGCATGACCAAAAGTGGTACTGAAGAAACATAATTGCTAACCATGAAATTCACATCAAATAACTTCTTACAATAATAATATGTATACCTATGTATATTTTTTTTACTTCGAATTATAATTTGGTTTTTCAGAAATATAAAAGTTAAGTAGGTATGTTTCACGGTACTCTCACAAAGTAGGTACCTAAACCTTTCGTAAATATCGGTGCGTCTTAACCTAGGTACCTACCATAGTAGGTACCTGTCTCATAAGACAACAGTTCAATTATGTATGTGGTTGTGCTTTAATCGAATCCATGTCGCGTGACTGTGATCATGGTCCTACAGTGGTCGTCATATAATTAAGAACGCTTATGTCTTATATAAGATTTTGTCAAGCAAACTAGCATAATTTCTTACACGTAATGTTTAATTAATTTTGTGTCATTACAAAATGTTTTCATAGTATCGATACATTCATTTAGACACGAAACTAATTAAAAAGCAAGCGGATCAGTTTTAATACATCCAATAAACTAATATGTAATTATACCATGACTTATAACGCTGAACATTTTGGGTATTTTATTGAAATTTAAATATCGAATATCACTTTCTTGTACACATATAATATTGGCACCATTAAGATAACTATTTATTTGTTAAAACTATATTTTTTCGGAAAATAATAATTGCGACCAAATCTATAGATAGGGAATAAGCCTCATTACACTTTTATATTACTTACCTACCTAAGAGTACCTGCGTAATAAATAAAATTACGACGCATGTCAAGTATCTTTGTAAGACTAGGAAATTTTTATTTATTGCATACCTAGTTATCTAGGTAGTAGGTATCTCTATCTATCTCTATTATCTAATATAGGTACCATCTCCACACTCGGACATTGGCAGCCTTTAAACTTATTATTACTATTTAACATTATTGCAGTTAACACAAGGAATTTTAAATTATATTCTGACTATAAATGCAAAGAAGGCAACCGTGATAATATCAGTACCATATGCATAAAGCTTCATCAAAGTGCCACAGAATAAAAAAATCATGAAAACGTCGGTATAATGGGTAAGTAGGTAGAACGAATTAAACCTAATCCAGATATAAAGTTAGAATGTGTTTTGGTGTGGTACATTTGGTTAGGTATAGGTAATTATTAACCACATACAATTCCAATTCCAAATCACAATCCCTTGATCTATGGAGAATATGGAGATCTACAATAATATAGCACGTTATAATAATAGGTACAAACTCGTATAAAAGGTACCTATATCATAATAATGATACAATATGCGAAAATAACATACGATTACCAAAAATCTTAAAATCTTAGGACTAATAATGTAATTTCATCCAGTCTAATGTTTTCCTAGGGAACGTGACTAGAAAATAATCTGTACCTAATTAAGTTAGGTTACACGATAACTTACAACATTTTATAGTAAAATTACAAATTTTTAAACAGCTTCCATATTATGTTATGGTTAAAGTTAGTTGTACCTATATCTATGTTATTTATATTAAAAAAACAAGTAAAATAGTGATGTCATACTATGGCTTGTCTACTACTACAGAAGCAGGCTAAAATTGTCTACTTAAGTAGAAATGTATTAAACTTAACATGGAAAAAGGTACTACACAAAATTAGAACATTAAAGATCTCAGAACTAAAAATAAATAAACATAACGTTACAACTGTCACACTGGCAAAGCACATTTTATGTGATCCTTGTGTTTATCATTCTAAATAACAACCAAAACTTTTATTTGACTTACTTACTTATTTATGTGGGTACTTTATGCCGTTATAAATTAAACAATACAAACACATGATTGTCAAGTAATTAAACTTATCTATCTATAGGTACTAATATTTTAAAGAGGAAATATGTGTTTGTAATGTTAATATCTACACAAAAACTACTAGACCGATTTCAAAATATCTTTCACCATTAGAAAGCTGCATATTCACTGAGTAACATAAGCAATATCACATTAAAAAAAAAATTGGGAACCCTAATAAAAATGCAATAATATAACCCAAGGTGTGAAAATTACCTAAAATATTCTTTACATCGCGCTCGCTGCGAAAGCTATTGATGATAGAATAAAATATGTAATGTACAACGATTTTGCAGAACACATCATAATTTACAAAAAGTGTCGCGATACCATAATTATGTCCAACTACTGTAGTTAGTATGCCACTATAACTACTTATGACATTTTAAAAATTTGATAAAAGTTCCAACAATAATCAAACCATATTATTCATACGTCTGAATTAATCCTTATCCTATTAATATTGCGGTATGGGTGGATTGAAATAATTATTAATAAAAGCTTTTAAAAATATAGGATATGCAGGTACTTTTCATCTCAGTGATTTCCACAAGAATGAAGTTCGAAGGACAAAATTCGATCAATAGTGCCTTTGAAGAGGGTGGCAACTACACAGAACAGATAAAGGAGCTAGATGTCAACGAAACTATTGTTATGTCTAATTCCACGCGAGCGAAGCGTAATCCACTAGTATAACATAAGTAAGTAACATAACTCACTAAACCAACTTAAAAATAAACGAATTTATTTAATGTTTTACTAATATAACATAGGTAAGTAGTTTTTAAAAAATCCAAAAAATTAATTTCAGTTAATTAACTTTCGCATTAAAGTACTGGCAGTTATTAGTAGCTAGAGCCTGTTAATTATATTTTTTTTTCCAAATCCTTACGGTTTCTTTTCAGTTAAATCCAGCGGCATCATTGTTTCTGGGAGATCCATAGTGTTAGTGCTCATTCGACGACCACTACAGTTCGTGAAGCATGTATCTCCAATACCAAACTTTTCGCCGTCTTCGATCGACTGCGGCAAATTTCTACCTATGGTTTCCGGTAGCATGAAAGTTGAAAACCCAGATAACAACGCCAAAAATCCGAAAATTATAGTTGGGATTTTTGGATTGAGAGTATCAAGTAAACTTATTAGTGGTGTAAGAGCTCCGGATACACTTGCACACATGCTTCCGAGTCCAACGCCAGAACTTCTTACCACCGTCGGAAACAATTCAGCCGAATACTTGTAAATTATAGAGTATGAACCAGATATAAATAGTTTACCGACCATGACGACCCCAGTGGCTGATGTAGAGCCATGTGGTAAAGCTACAACAATAAGACAAGATATGCCACCCAATAACATCATTGCACTGATAAGCGCTCGATGACCTACTCGATCTAAGTAATACATGATAATTACGTAACTTGGCAGTTCGACTACGCCCATTAAAAACATAATGAAATAAGGATTTCCATTAAGCTTACCAGTGTTTAGTGAAAGTCCATAATACACTACTGAATTAGCAAACCAGCATCCACATATAATCAGTGTTTTCTTTAACATATTTGGTGTCTTGAACAGATCTGTCGTTCCAGTAGAATTATCGTCGTTATAATTAGCGCATGTAGCCTTGCAATGAGAAACAAATAACGACGTATCTAGTGCCTCATTAGATTTGTTTATTTTTAAAGCTTTTTCTATGATTGCCACACACTCTCGAGCTCGACCTTGCGCCCACAACCACCTCGGGGATTCATCCATCAGAAACCACTGAGGAAGTAGTACAATAGCATGCATTGCATACACAATCTGCAGGTAAAACCTGTTGTCTATAAGGTATCCCCAAGCGGCTAAGAGCATTATTCCAACTGCAAACATAATTTGAAACGCAACACCGCATATCGTACGTCTGTTGGGTCCTACCAGTTCCATGGTAAGTACAAAGCCAGCTATGTATGACCCTGATCCGAAAATTCCGTATAGAAAACGTACTATTGTAAATGTGTAATACGATGATGTAAATGCTACAGTAATTCCAAAAAATAATTGTAGGACGCCAGCCCAAACGAAAACTGTTTTTCTTCCAAATTTATCACAAAGTCTTCCAAGAAGAACCGAGCCCAGCACTACTCCAAACATATATGCCGTCTGAGCTGCCGCTCCCATCCATCGGCGGTCACAAACAAAGTCCCATTCGATTCCGCGGGAAGACTTGTAATATTTAGTGTTGTATACCCAGGACTTACAAATGCTCGTTGTGTTGTTTTTGTAGTTTATCAAGCAAGAATCAAGTTTTCCATGCTCATTTAAAGGTATAGAATTCAATACTCGAGGACTATAAAAAGGCTCTGTGTAGTTTAAAGTATCTATTCCTTTGAGGGCGCACCTGAAACGTAATATTTTAAATTTATTAGTCAATATCAATTAAGGTCGTGTACCGATAAATGAACGAGTACGTGCAATAAGCTTAAAAATACGACAATAAGCTTGTGCATTGACGGGTTTACCCCTGGTGCAATGGCCCGGATACAGAGGATCTTCCCTATTTCCGAGTTCCATCAACGCAAGAGCGCATACAGCGCCGCGCAAGAGGAGGAAAGTGTGTCTGTTGTGCAAACACAGTCGAAAATGTACTTTTATTACTTTACAATGGATGAAAGTCGATTTTAATTCGTAGTGTTGGGTTATGCCAATGTTAACCTTCTTAGACCTTAGCAATATTAGATTGTTATTACTTCAGATTAGGGAAAGGTTTATTTCTACTATCAGTGTAAAGAGTAAAGCGATGGCCATAGCATAGAGTTTATGTGTACAATCTTACCCGATATATATTTATAAAATCCCTATAATAAATAATAATAAAGTAGCATGCATCATTTATACAAAAATTTACACATGCGATATAAAAATATAATGTTCAAAAAATACATTTTATTATAAAAAGCGTTAAGAGTGTATAAGTAATGTTTTTAAAATAAAATGCAAGCACAAGTGGTAGTTATAATTAAAACTTATCTTTTAAATTTCTTGAGAGAAAATTACTTACTTTTAATAAATAAACAGCACTAAATATCACTTTTTATTGATCACCAAAGCCGCCTCCTTGCTTATCACACCAACCCAACCAAACTGGTAAGCCAAACTGTACACTATAAAGTTCTAAAGCAAAATCTTGTTATGTTATTTGGGTCCCATTGCCAATGTTCTAGACAGTGATTGAAGTACATTATCATGATACAACTTTGATGTTATAATTTATTTATTAGATAATTTCATCAACTCAAATAATCCGTTCTTATCTACTGCAATTACTTGTCCAGAATTACCATTTTCTACTTTCTCATATCCATAATCAAATCCCATATTTTGATAAATGCAAAAAATAAATAATTAATATTTTCGGAAGATAATGTAACAAACACAAACTTAATATTAATATCACCATTTCAATTATTATTAGCTACCTACTGAATAAAATAAAAATTACAATTTTACTTCACAACCAATAAAAAAATATTTGAATACTTTTAGGTTTGTGTTCGTTTTTCGGATACTTGTTTCATACTTAATAATTATTTTATAATTATATTTTAGATTCTAACAAGAAGAAAATTTATATTTCCGTACCAGTAAAAATATAACCGGTTACTATTTATTTAGGTGTATACTGTGTACGGATTACCACATTGATACAGCCGCTCTTTGAAGTCTGTGTAGAAGAAGAGCTTGGGTCAATATTAGGTCAATATGCCATATTTTCGTGATGGTACTGTACCAATGTTATATAAATTTAAATATTTTATAGTGTTAATAAAGATATTTGAAATATACATGGTAATTTTTAAGTAGGAAGCTGAAACCAAAACATACCTTTACCACCAACAAGGAAAATGGGTACACCTACTTATATCCATTCTAAGTCCTATATTTATAGTACGTACTTCTCGTGTATTATGCAATAGTAAAAATAAAATTTGGGATGTAATAAAATCTGGCTTATAGCCGTAATTCTTATAAATGTAATGTAGATTTTCACTATCATTTGACGATTTAATGTAGGTACCAATCAATTAACAAAATATACACAAGAATAAAGTGATTGGACACAATAAATGTAGAAGTGAGGGACTCAGTGTCATATGAAATAAATTATCTGAAAATGAAAAATCAGCTATGCTTATGACCAAAATAATACTAACTTAGAGTTATGTTCTAACAATGCTACCCATTAATTTTTTTAAATGTCTCATGATTTACCCTTATCATAAAACGTGCAATAATATGCCATAAAAAATCATACATATCAATAAAATTTGTCAATACCGGTTCATCAGCAAAATGCATCGATTTTTCTGTTGTATATAAACCTCAGTTGTCATCATCTTAATTATTTTTTAACTTAAGCACATAAATAAATTTTATTTTACATTGGGTTTTTTTTTAATCATAAATATTATCTACCTATGTTCTGGCACTGCAGCTACTGTGACCAAAGACAGCATATGCATTCCTGCTGTCATCGCAGCAAGAATATGAAGGAAGAATTGGAAGCCTTGGTACCTCCCGAAGTCACCTGAAAATTAAAACGATTCCTTATAAGCATATTATGCAATGCAACCAACGTGCCACTCAAATATGTTCTAATGAACATACCTACGAGTACATTAAATATTTCTTTTCACAACGCGACAGTCATAGAAACCACTAATATGGCTGTTTATTGTTCGTAACGATGACGTAATGAATCTGGTCTGGTTTACAATCAAGCAAAATTGTACAAATATTTACTGAAATATGCCAGTAATGTGGCACACCTATGAATAGATTTTGTCCTCAAAATGGTTGTTGAGGCACAGTAGGTGCCTACATCAAGAATCTTCTGCGTGTGAGTTTGAAGATTTACCTATAGCTACTCACGTCCCTATTGTATATGCATGTGTTCAATATAAAATATATAATTAATATACTTTTATATCTATAAATATCAAGGATCTTTTAGGTTCGTGACCGTTCGCGGACATAGTTTCTGGTATCTACTTAACAATGATAACGCCATCCGCTTTGTGATCTTGCTCCTCAAACAGACATTAATGACGACTTCCTTGTTTTGCATCCAATTCTAATCATGGGCAATTACGTATCAAAATTGGTCTAATGTCCGAACCTACCCATACCATTGGCAAAAAGGTAAGTATTTTACCAACATAACTGGCAGCTTGGTAGTTGGTAGGTACTTATGTAATGGAAACTGAATGCTCTCTTTTATTGTGAGACTATATTAGGCTAGGTACATACATATATACATACCGAATCACTATTTTCACTGTATTTTTTTTAATTTACATAACCCTCTGTCCACTGATGAAAAACGTATGAATATCCATAGTGTTTTTTGAGATTAGCCCTAAGGAACTTGTGGGCATAGAAACAGGTGTTATATTATATGTATATGCTTTTGTAGGTAATTATGGTGTGATTAGAATTAGATTTTCATTTATAAAACAGTGATAGCCTAATTAACACCACTCGTTCTCGTTTTTCTGTGATACTTTAAATTGAGGGCACTGTTTTTAAAGATAACTGAGGCGATTAAACTCATGGTCGTATCACACGGCGGCTATTTTTATATAAAAAAAGAGACAAACGAATATACATATACATAATAGAGTTTGTAAACAGTGTGGCTGGTTACAACTGTACTCCAATCCGCTGGAATATCTCAAATTCAAAAATTCAAATTCAAATAATTTATTTCGCTATGAGGTGATTACACAAGCTTAACGAAAGTCTGGGTAACTACAAACTACTTAAAGAGAAGAGATATAATGCTATTCTAAACTGATTAATATAAAGCAAAGGATGAGCTATTGATCCTTGAATGAATAGCTAATCCTACACAGGTGCCTAACCTGCCTTATGGCTAATTTACAATAATTACCTACCACTAAGCTAAGCTCTAAGTCACGATAGACTATCTATCTTGTCATCGGCTTTAGGAAGAATTTACAATATTCTTATCTTATGCCCTAGTGTAGGCCGAGAGAGAAAAAAGCCGGAGGAAAAAGCTCTCGGTACTCTTTTAAAATTCAAATTAGTTTGTAGAGAAAAATTTACAGTATGACTATGACATGATCAGGACAGACACGAGACAGCCAATCGTGTATGCCAAGAATCACCCCATATGCCACCTGCTTACAATATTTAGTATAATTAATACAAGGAAAAGCATAGTGATAGCCTATCAGAGTTTAATTCAGTCCCATGACTTCTTATCATCCAAATACTCCTGAATACCATAATAAGCTTTTCGGCATAATGATTGTTTGATGGTTTTTTTGAATCTGTGTAAAGGCAGAGACTGAACCACAGCCGGGACTTTATTGAATATTAGAATAGACATTCCTATCAAGGAACGACTTTTCTTACTAAGCCGGCATTTAGGAAACGATAATTTGTGGCCGTTCCGTAGTGTTACATTGCATAAGGCATTTAGGTCACTACGACTTACAAACTGATGCCTATTTTTACGAATATACATAATGTTCTCATAGGTGTACTGGGATGCAAGGGGTAGGATGTTTATTTCCTTAAATTTTTCTCTTAGGGAGTCTCTACAACTCCTTCACAAACCTGGGACACTGGGACAGTGAGGTGGAACGCTTTAGGTATAGAATCATAATCATCCAGTGTATGGGCAACCATAGGTATATATTTATTCGGAATATCTGTTACTGCTTCGCAAATGGGCAACAGTCGGCCGATGACACTAATTATTACAAAATTTACCTCAATTTAATACAATTTCGGAAAAGAGTTGCATAAATAAATTTCTGTTTATGCCTTGTGGCATAAACAGAAATTTATTTACTGATTAGGTTGTCCTAATAGTGACATAATTTTGTACCTAATGCTAAAAAAATGACACTGTATAATAAGGTATCTACCTACTACTGCAAGTATCAGCAAGGTCTTATTAGAGTTCTAACAGGACCACATGCCTTTACAGATTTTAATTGCAGTTATATTTTTACTTCTCATGTATTTTCCGGTCATAGCTTCATAAGATAGAGTTTTACTTAAAAGCAAATTATATTATAGCAGATGTTACTTATTGCTCAGATAAATTTTTCCGATTTTTAAACATTTGTTTTGGAATAGCGAAATACCTAATGTGTTTATAATCATTATATTTGTTCATATAAATAAGTTCTGAGTTAGTATAATAAGTTCCTTCGTAAAGCTAAAGGTACTGCAAAAGTTTTAAACTATGTCACTTCACATACCTGCCGCATTATTTGTTTTTCTTTTTACGCAGTATCTTCTGTGACATTATAAAACTATATACAAGCGACTCTACAATTTCAATGCTCTTAAATCCGTACAGGAGCGAACAGTACAGCAGCTTGCAGCATATTTCACAAAATGAAGGTCAACTTTTTTAGGATTCGGTAGCCAAATGGAAAAAAACGGAACCCTTAAGGATTCGTGATGTCTGTCTGTCTGTCCGGCCGTATGTCACAGCCACTTTTTACCGAAACTATAAGAACTATAATGTTGAAACTTGGTAAGTAGCTTGGTTCTGTGAACCGCGTAAAGATTTTCACACAAAAATAGAAAAAATAAAACAATAAATTTTAGAGGCTCCCCATACTTAGAACAGAAGCTCAAAAAAAAATTTTTTTTCATCAAACCCATACGTGTGGTTATGGATAGTTTTTTTCAAAACTGACATTGACGTTTCTAATATCATTTTTTTCTAAACTGAATAGATTGCACGAGAGACACTTCCAAAGTGGTAAAATATGTGTCCCCCCTGTAAAATCTAAATTATGAGAATGATAAAACTAAAAAAAATATATGATGTAAATTTTTTTTGTTTTTTACCATGCAACCTTCCACAGAAAATTGGTATGAACGAGATCTATAAGTAAGTAAGTAGATTTTTTTAATACCTACGTCATAAAATTTATGAAGTATTAAAAAAATCTCCAAAGAAGAACTCCAAGAACTTTTATATTATTTTACCTGCTGCTAGGGGACCCTTCATGGGCGAGTCCGACTCGCACTTGGCCGCTTTTTTATATTTTATAGTTAAGTATCCTGTAGGTAATAAAATATGATTAAATACGGACGGTGTAGAGGTATCTTACGTATGAAGAATAAAACGCGTTACGCATGGCAGACAATCATACCTACAATAACATGAAGATAGTATCTCCTACGATTATTTATTATTTGTACGACATACCCTATGAATATAAAATATGTAGGTACCTATGTATGAACACTTGATATTGGACAAAGTTTCTACTTGACCGTCCGTGTCTACACCGAAACGACAATCGTTACCAATTTGGTGACGACGTGTGCCTGTACCTAACGTTGAAGTTTGAATGAAGGTCGCAAAATCGATAATTTTCACGTTTACATAATTTTTACACACTAAAACTACTTTGTTTAGGTTAGTTTTACCGAATACTTGACGTAAATAGCAACAACCCATAGACGTCCCATTCTTGGGCAAGAGTCTCACCTACAGACACAGCTGCGGGAGGTCTAAACCATACTCCTCCGCATAGGCGGATTGATGGAGGGGTTAGTGATCAACAGTTGTTGACCACTGTAGAATTTTCTGAAGCGACCCAAAGGTCTTTGACAAGACTTAACGATTGTTTGTACCAATGAAAACAACCGGGACCGACGGGTTATCGTACCCTCCGAAGCCTGGTAGCGCCCATGAAATTTTGCCACTTACCGGTTACCCATCCACAAAGCAAAGCGCCCGTAGTTTCTAACTCCATTGGGCTATGGACAGATGGACGTTACAACACCCAACTTAAATATCATACTAAAAAAAATTTGAAATTATGCTTGAGGTTGCTTAGTAACTGACTTAAAGAAGATTATAACATACTACGTGCTTATATGTGCGCTTATCTATGATAAATTATGGTATGAATACGAAATAAACGTGATAAACTAAGGGATAGAGTTAACTACCATACTCGTTAACTCTTCAATATCTTCATTTCGATCGACGTCGTCAATATCAAATAATCAATATTAAGTAGTCATTTAAAAAACCATTGAATAGCTAGTTTTTAGCTTTTATGTGTTTTACATAGATCAAATACTTTTTACCAATTTGGCTTTTGACTCAAAGATCTTTTATGTGTGATCTAATCAAGAATTCTGTCTACTAAGCCCGGCAATGCGCGATGTCTACAGCCTACACCACGGGCGCGGCGGCGGCGGCGCGGGAGTCATTTACTTCAATCAACCACTTACACAATTTGCCAACTTTTATGGTCATTTCAGTAATGGAATGCTACCTACGGTTAGTTATCTTACCTACGACAATATGAACCAACCAATAAGTATTTTTAATGGGAGTGAAGGGCAAATGATAGGTAGGACTTACCTACGCAATCTTTTACGCTAAGAATAATAATAGGATAAGATTATTTTAAATTGTTCTTCATAAAGCCGATAGATAAGTACAGTCTATCGAGACATTCGGGTTTAAACTATAACACGTAAATTAATGTTAAGATAGGTTAGGCATCAGTGTACCTATTTTTGTCCAATTTGATAGTTGTGGGTATATTGATAGTGTAGTTTTTAAGTGATATTTATTTTATAGTAACATTTTTCTTTTCAAAATTACTTTGATTTTCATATGATTGACTATTCATATGATTGATGATAAAAATATACGATTGACGGTAATAATAAAGGGCAATGTATTATTGCAGGATTAGCTATTCATCCAATGATCAATAGTTATCTCTCTCTCTCTCTTTAGCCCACATTAGTCCACTGTTTGACATAGGCCCCAAGGTACGCCACTGAGCCCGATCTTTGGCTCTCCTCGTCCACTTGCTCCCAACCAACCGCCTTGCACAGATCGTCGCGCCACCTATTAGGAGGTCGTCTCACACTACTTAATCCCTACTACTAGTCCAGCACTACCCACTGAATATATATAGATATAGTACAGAAATATGTTTAATCAAATTAAATATTTAACATAATAGAAAGATGAACTGAAATTAAAAGTTAAAATATTACTGAAGAAATAATCTTTAGACGTAGGTAAGTACGTATTTACGAAACGAAATGAAAGATTCTGTGCTCTTATTTATAAGATGTTACCTACTGTTTGTTTACAAGATAAGTAGATCTACCTATCTATCTTATCACCACCACGTCGTCTTTAAATTTAATAAAACTCCAATCCTTGAAATTGATTTTATAAAACATCAATCCTTGAAACTTTAATTCTGCCAACTGAACCTTGCCCTTGCCGCCCTTGCGGGGACTTAAACAACGAAGTTAACCAATGAGGTTTATGTTATTATGTCTTTACTGGTATTTAAAATATTGGATTTAATACAATTACATATTACATGCTATGAATCAACAATTTATACCTATGTAAGTAGTAAAAACTTATCATTTGTATTTAGAACGTCTGCGTCTTTATTGTTTGCCAAGAATATTTTGCCTTGTCCGATATTCCAGTTAAATCTCATAATATTATTACGAACTCAAATAATATTATGAGGCGGATTAACGAAAACGAAACAGTAAAGTTTATAGCGTCCATGAAATATGCGAGAGAGACACAGTTGGCACAAACCCAAAAACGACAAATTGCGTTGTTGGAATAAAATGTAAATCCAAAACTCAGATACCTAATTACCTTTTCTAATGATTACAGGCCAATCAGACAAAAAGATTCCAAATCCCAAATACTTGATTGGGAAAAATTTCATACAATTAAGAATTAAGCAGATAAATATAATATCTACTTAATGTATTCGAACCTAAATACTTGGAAAGTCTCAGCACGTGAATCTCTTTGAAAAGTCATCACGACTCGCTCGCTGCGACCCATAGACGTCCCACTGCTGGGCACGGGTCTCTCCCACAGACACTTCTGCGGGAGGTCTAGAGCATACTCCACCACGCTGCTCCAATGCGGATTGGTGGAGGGGTTAGTGGCCAACCCAGTGTCGAATGTTCTCAAGCCACCCGAAGGTCTTCGACAAGGCTTAACGACTGTTTCCAGCATTGAAAACAACCGGGACCGACGGCTTTACGTGCCCTCCGAAGCACGGTAGCGCCCATGAAATTTTTTGCCACTAGCGGTCACCCATCCACAAACCGACCGCGCCCGTCGTTGCTTAACACTTTCGATCACATTGAATCGAAGCGAGCCACTGGGCTATGGACGCTACATCACGACTACGTTATTCAAAATGAGTTGTTATTTCTAAGGCCCTATATTTGATAAAATTTATTACGGTAGTGTTAAATGGTACCTACTCCTTTGTTTACAAAATTATAAATGGAGAGAAATAGAATGCATTTTATCACTACCTACTTGTTTTCTTAGGTTTAGCTTGAATATGGTATTTGTTCGGTGTTATGTAAGTATATTAATTTAACTCTTGATATTTTCGCTTATGGTTCGACGCGACGTTCGTTGATAGTTGGGTTCAGCGATAAGCCTTAAGGTCCACAAAGGTCACCGAAGTGTTAACTACTACAGTACATTACTGTAGTAACACTACTACATTATATAAACTAACCTAAAGCTTATTTAACTATTCGATTGTATACACTATATTTTATGTATACCTATGTATTTGTACCACGTTTCAATAAAATCGTTCGGTAGTTTTTGGTTTCGTCGCGCACATAGTGACAGACAGGCTGGTAAATTTGAAATTTTTTATTTGGGATCTGTATTAATTACATAAGGTTATAGTTGACCTGATTTACCTGATCGTTTTTTTTCAAGATTTATTCAATGTACAGGCGCGGACTCGTTAGATTTTTATTATATGTATAGATAGATATTTGGTATAAGGTCAATGACACTAATTGTTTGCTTACTTTGTACTTGCTTGTTTTATTATGTACTTTGATTTAAACAAGAAAGTTACAGCACTTTGAGCTGGATCGGAGAAATATCGATCTTGGGCCTATGTCCAGTTGTGACCTAATGCTTGGATGACCTGATTATAAGTACAGTGAAACCTGGTTAATTGGGATCTCAAGGGACCAAGACATATGTACCAATTATTGAGGGTTTTCAATAATCCAGTTTTCCAATTAAACAGGTTTAAATTTATAGTTGTCTCATTTACAGAGGTCCCCGCTTACAGAGGTCGAAATGTGCCGTTATTCCATTTTTAGAGGTGGAAATGTTAATAAAAATGCGTATTTTTGATGTTATGAATTTAATGTAGGTATGAATGTACATATTATATAATGTATTGCGTCGAAAAAAAAATTGCTTGCTAGTAGATACTAGATTGCTAGTTGCTGAAACCTGATTAATTTGTCTCACTTATACAGGTAATTGAGCTACAGAGTCTCAATTATAGAGGTAAACATCGAAAAAGTCTTAGAATTCAAATCTTATTTAACCAGGTTCAAAAAGTCCCATTAACAGAGGTAATTTAATGAAAAAGAACCGGGACTTCGTTGCAACTCTCAATAATAGAGGTTTCTCATTTATACAGGTCCCACTTAACCAGGTTTCACTTCACTATGAACGCAAGCGCAGCTGCGCTTGCTTGGGTTAGATATAAAACAAATGTTTGGTTTATAGTTCCTGTCCTTCTAAAAGGAAATAACCGGAAAAAATCTACCCATTGAAGTTCAAAAAGAAGAGTCCATAGAGTCATCCAACTAATCCAAGCTCAGTATGCCCTAGTAATATAGTAGGCTCTAGAAATAAACCTAAACCAATTTTGTGAAATGATTAAAATAAATACTGCCTTGTTGGAAGAGATCTAGTGGTCGTAAGGGCGATTGGTAATCTAGTGGTCCTAGGTTCGATACGTAGTAAAAAAATAAGTACCTAGTATAATCCCTTCGAGCCAACCTTAATTTTTATATTTCTCTCATTCGCTTTTCACGCGCGTCACGTGTTTTTTATGTACTTTCGATTTACTATAGATCAAATTGACATACTCTAAAGAACAAAGCTAACCGTCATAAAATTTTCTGATGATGTAACTTTCGGCTTAGTATGCTATGCAATATAAAGCCGCTCAAAAATCACTTCAGTATTTGAATTTGGTTAATTTTGCTTCAATAAATCTATATATATAAAAGGATAAGGTGACTGACTGACTGACTGACTGACTGACTGACTGACTGACTGACTGACATATCAACGCAGGGCCTAAACCATAAGGGCTAGAAACTTGAAATTTTGCACAGGGGTTCCTTTTATAACGTAGGGGAGCACTAAGAAAGGATTTTTGAAAATTCACCCCCTAAGGGGGTAAAACGGGGGTGCAAAGTTAGTATGAAAATTTGCCGTTTTTGAAGTCGTTAGACGGGTAGACGTCGTTAATGGGTCTAATTCTACGCGAGCGAAGCTGCGGGCGTCCACTAGTATATAATATAACCAATCTTAGCTTTACATGATATTGTGGTAGATGCGGTATGGGTTTCATTTTACAATGCCGCGGTCCTTCGCTATAATTATTCATTGCATTGAGGTCACTTGTACTAAGCTGATCATTGAAACTTAAAAGAAATATTAGGTGAGTAGGTCATGCTTAAGATTTCATTTGCGTATTTTATTTATAAGTAGTTTGGATAAGTTAAGAAAAATAATCAATAAAAAATAAGTGGCTTCCTAACCCGGTCGGATTGTCGTGGCATGCGGCTTGGAAAGCGTGAAAATTCGGCAGAAAATTTCTTAAATGTGCTAATCTAACCTTCGATATTTTTATACCTGGACAATTTTATTTAAGCGTTGTTAATCTATCTTCGAATCGAATAACCCAATTCAATATTAATTTATGCAGCATTGCAGCTACTGTATTTAAAGCAAGTAAGTTTAATGATGTTAGTGACCCCGAATCGATTCAAATAAATTATATTGTCCAGCACAAGAATTAAATACATAAATGAAGATAAAAACCGACAGTGGTTGGTCATTTTCGTTACATCAGATTTGGTCGACTAATCTTCTAATCGGTCAAGTTGCTGTTGACCTTTTAACCGCATATTTTTGAGTATGCCTATGCGATATATTTGAGTATATGTGAGTTAGTCTGAGTTTGATAGTAAGCCTCTTGTTTTATATCTAGTACTAGTGGACGCCCGCAGCTTCGCTCGCGTTACACATTCACTAACTTCAAAAACGGCTAACTTTGCACCCCCGTTTTACCCCCTTAGGGGATGAATTTTCAAATTTTTCTCGCCGTAAAAACCATCCTTGAACTTCAACGAACATTTAAATTAAAAAAAAAAAAAAAGAATTGGCCAAATTGGTCCAGGCGTTGTTGAGTAATGCGCTTACCAACACATTTTGCGATTCATTTTTATAATATAGATTAATATTACCTATAATCTGCTACAATTTTCAAATACTTGTATAATACGCACTATGTAATTATTTCTAACCCCTCCACCAATCCGCATTGGAACAGCGTGGTGGAGTAAGCTCTAGACCTCCCGCAGCTGCGTCTGTGGGAGGGTCAGTGCCCAGAAGTGGGACGTCTATGGGTCGCAGCGAAAAATGTACCTTTCGAGTCTTGTGAGAAAACGTTCATTAATGCTGTCTTAAATTGAATCATTCGTTTAGTTGTTTGATAAACTAAATTCTATGCATAGTATTAATTAAATACCTATCACTGATTGCATTAGTCACTGCCTACTGTTGCAATCTAGGAGTAGGCAGTTTACTTAACTTATCTACTTATAAAAACAGGGCCAATAAATACTTTACTCATATGGCTATCGGAACAAGTACATATAACATACTCGTATTGAAGGCGCACGTACCCGTAGAATGTAAAAGTAACTTGGCCCCTTCTGTGTCGCAAGTTCAAAATTCCATATGCTCGGATGCAAAGCGTCAAACTCACCGAGCTTCCCCATCATCTCCTCCAGGGCATTATCCTTGTCCATGGTGCGTTTGATAGCTACGGTACAGCTGGTTGGGATGGTTCTGCAGCGGCAGTCACAAACACCATTGATGGGTAGAGGAGAGGTGGCGCGAGCGTGGAGGGGACGGTGGCGAGCGCCAGGCGTGCGTGCTGGCGGCGGCCTAGCGAATGGGCGACTATCGTGCGCCGCCGGCCGCCGCTGCCGACACTGCCGACGCGACACCGTGGCGGTCGCTTACCGCAATCGAGCAAAAAACTCGCACTGCCTCTTATCTCCATTAACTCATACCTGCCGATTTACAACCCGTCGCGCGCCGATGCTGCACTTTCAATCTCAATCCACTTACCTCACGTTACCGTTAGTTGACATATCTCCGTCTGTCAGCTTTTCTTAAAAAAGGACCAAACACGCGCTTGGAAAAAGTGATATCTCAGATATCATACATAAGACTATCGAAGGATTCACATGAAAACCAGGTGGATTGATGAAAACTAGATTTGGTCTCAGTATCTTTCATTTCGTAAATTAAATCGCTTTACATATTCCTTGCTTTCAATCTTAGTCCTATTTCTCACTTCCTCTCCTAGGACCGCCCACTGAGAAGACTTTAATTTCTCAGACGGATTTATTAAACCTCGCGATATCATGTAATATAGATAATATTATTATGTAGCTAGCAGTGTTATTACATTTTCAAACTATACATTTTCTTCAATAAAAAGTAACTACTTCTCAATATTTTAATTTTTACTATTAGCTACTTATTATGATAGCAATGTATACAACTGAATTTATTTTTATGTTAATTAAATTTATTTTAACGTGATATAAACGTCATAAGCAAACATCATTTCACTTCACATTATAAACAGTTGACAAAACAGTTCGCGTGTAGGTTGTGTGCTGCCGCTGTCTCTATTCGACTCGGGCGCATCGTCATTGGAGTGGAAGAGAGATGGATGCGTCACAAGCCGACAAGAACGCTTAGGCCGATCGTGCCTCTATTGCTTGTCCCGCGCTCTCACTTGCACGCTCGGCTCAGGCGGAACATGGCAACGAGTCACACTTTTTAGTGCGTGCAGCCGGCGTTGATTGATTTATAAGACGTTATCACGTCAAAAACAACTTAGGTTTACGAGGGAGGATTGAAAAGTTCGCGGCCTCAACAAGAAAACAAAATAAATTGCATGCAAAAATATTTTTATTTCTCAACATAATCTCCACCTAACTCAATGCATTTATTCAATCTGTTTTGCAAAGCTTCCATTCCGGTTTTAAAAAATGATTCTTTAAGGTCTGCAAAATACTGGTTCACTGCGGCTTCAACCTCTTCATTTGAGGAAAATCTCTGGCCACCAAGGTGTTTTTTAAGTTGGGAAACAGATGAAAGTCAGATGGTGCCAAATCAGGCGAATAAGCCGGATGGGGCAGCAGTTCAAAACCACAGTCACGAATTTGAGCCATGCTTTCGACAGAAGTGTGAACGCGTGCGTTATCCTGGTGAAACAACACTTTCTTTCGCAGTAATCCTGGACGTTTTTCTTAAATTCTTCACGCAAACGACACAATAGGGTGCAATAGTATGCAGAGTTTATTGTTTGACCCTTTGAAAGATAGTCCACCATTATGACTCTACGAGCATCCCAAAAACTGATGCCATCACCTTGCCAGTTTCCCAGGGAGTATTTTGGTTTAGTTGAAAAAATCAAAGTAAAATAACTACGTAACAGGTCATATTAAAATATGTACCTAACCATTTTATTTTACAGGTACGTGACACATATAAGTACCTACACACTATAAATAAACCTTATCCAAGTTACATACAAACCATGGAAAAAAAAAGTAGGTACTTAGGATTTTAAAACGCTAGTTCTAATTGAATAATTACTGAAAAATGTTGTTACTGAAACATGTGTTGAGTACATTTAATCTAGATAGCTAAGACCTCGCTAAGACTGACACATCGACTTAAAAAAAGGATATAAAAATGTCAATGTATGTTTGTATTTATGAGTTTTCTAACAGTATTGCATCTTATAACTTGACATATTGATTTCAGTATTGGGACCATACACGAAGATGTAACCACTGAAGTTCTGGGACATATTGGGCGCTGGCAATGGCTGGTAACGTTTGTGTCAACGTGCCTGTTGATACCTTCCTTGTTTAATGAATACGAAATCACATTTTTACTGCAGCCCTCTTCAGGAATATCATGCTATGTGCCCGAACATTATCATTACAATGTGCTCAATTCAACTATGTGTACATTCACACTTTCGGGAAATAGAACGGAAGAACTAAAGTGTGCCGTGTGGCATGTAAAACTGATGTGGTTAATTTGGATTAAGAAATCAGTAAGTATGTTTAGTATGCAACTATTGTGTGTTGATTAGTTAAGTAGGTACGTAAGTCATATTTTATATTTGTAGAAGAAAGGCGGCTAAATATTTTTATTTTTAACTTTATGCAGTGGAACATATTTTGTGAGCCGCAAACGAAACTTCTTTCTACGACAATTGTATGCAGATTAGGATTACTCTTTGGATATGTCATATTTGGCCTGGTCTCAGATTGGTAATTAACACCTTTAATAAATGAATACAGAATTACACTTCGTCTAATATATGATTGCTCGTATTCGAAACTTTGCCTCTTTCAATACTGAATACATTCACTTACTTACATAACCCAGATATTGAATTTGCATATGCAGCACCGTTTCGTTGCTCCACTCCACCTGTGACACATTTTAAATTTTAAATGAGAAAAGGGTTAGAATATGATATTATATGATATTAATATTTCAAGTAGGTAACTTATTCTAGTAATACACATTTTCAGGAATAAGAATTTTTTTATTATCGTGCTTGGACAACCATTCACACTCTAAATAATACATAATCTACATGTACCAGGCCACTCAGAAAGTTTTGCGAAATTTTTTTCTTTTGTATATTGTGTGCCACACACTGGCCACTTGTAATTATTTTAAAAATTTTTGGTCATTTAAAAGAAAAAAATACCATTGTCCGATATTCAAATCTCCCTCCACATTTTTTCGAGAGCCAAATTAAGATGTTTAATAGATCTGCATCGAGTACATTTTCGTGCGATGATTTGGTAGGTACGATTTTAAATGTGACCTAAAACCTGATGAGTCATTTGATCGACTTCAAATGGCTTCTATGGATGAAGCGCCTTCAAAAGCAACCATCTACCGTTGGCATAGCGAGTTCCAGCGCGGTCGCCTCACTTTGGGAGATGAACAAAGGAGTGGTCGCCTACGACGGCTGTCACGGAAAAAAAGTGTGCTAGCAATAATAAAAATTCAAGAAAACAGGCGAATTACATACGAAGAAATTCAGCATACACTGCTGATTTGTTCGGGAAGCATTCACAAGTTTCTACACGAGCACCTTCGCATGAGGAGGATAGTTTCGCGCTGGGCGCCGCACAATCTCACCGAAGCTCAGAAGCAGGCCTGTGTTGTGATATGATTCAAAAATGTTAATCAGGCTCGGCGCGTTTACGACGTTGTGACAGATGACGAATCCTAGATTTACGAATACTGTCTATATCAGATCCAGAAACAAAGCGTCAATCGACAGTTTGTCTGTTTCAAAACGAACCAACGCCTACAAAAGTAAAGTGATCGAGAAGCGTATATGGAAAATGTTGATTGCTAATTACCTAGTTTCTTCACTTTGACGGGGACAGTTTGGCTGTTTCAAAACGAACCAACGCTTACGAAAGTGAAGCGATCGAGAAGCATAGGGAAAATTTTGATTGCTAGTATCTTCACTTTGACAGGATATCTGGTATCAATTCTATTACGAGACCAAAGCAGCATCAACGCCGAATGATATACCACAAAATGCCTGCCAGAAGTTTTGTCTGGCATGTGCAACAAGCGACCGGACTCCGCGGGGTACGGCTTTACCATGACAACGCGCCCACGCATTCAGCGCTCAAAACGAGGGACGTCCTGGACACCACACCGATCAGAGTCTTGGGTCACCCTCCTTATAGTCCTGATCTCGCACCGTGTGACTTTTTTTTATTCCCTAAAATAAATAAAAAGCTGAAAGGCATACAGTTTTCACTGCCGGAAGACGCGCTAGCAGCGTTCGAAAAGGCCGTGGAAGAGGTGTCTGCGGCGGACTGTTTTTTTTTTTTCGAAAATTGGTTCAGACCCATGAAACTTTGTATAGAGGCTGGTGGACAGTTCTTCGAAAAGATTTAATTAAAATATTTTTAATTAAATTATCCATAGAAGTTAGTTTTTTAGTTTCTCAAAACTTTCTGAGTATCCCACGTATATCGCTACGTAATGGTACCGAGGTTTGTAATATGTATGCACTTGAATTGAAAGACTTTAATCAAGTTAAAAGTGATTTTATTTATAACGTATATTCACGATATACTTAGGTACCTACACCATTGCGTGATACAGTGTCCTTATATGTATGTAGATATTTGTTGTGGAACCATAAATTAATAAAATTATTTTATTTATAATCCAAGTGATATTTAACTAACAGCCTGTTATCAGAAGCTTGTTGGAAACAATTTACTTAGCACGAGGCGAGGTATTTTCCGTCCTTAATGAAATTAACACAGTGCTTGAGGCTCAAAGGTCACACCGGAAATTGAATTGGTAGAAACACATCCAGTTTACTTGGTTACAAGTATCTGTACTTTACTTAATAGGTCTGTAAACTAAACAAACAAATAAAATTAGTAGATAAACAGCTCACATAAAATACAATTCAAATAAGAGTAACCTTGAATAATTGATGTTGTTGTCATTTCGTTGTTACCCATAATAAAACTAACAATTTAAATAAAAACACCTACCATACTCGTATATCGTAGGCGCAATGAGTAGTGACCGTGCCTGTTACGCATGGGGTGTCGTGTGTTCGAATCCCACTCAGGACTAACATTTGTGTGACAGAACAGAACGAACTCTTGTGTTTGTTCTGTCTGGATGTTAATTATCTATTTAATTATTGTATGTATTATATGTATGTGTATCAGTCTCTGACACCCATAGTACAGGCTCTGCCTAGTTTGGGGTGAGAGCATGTCCATGATATGTCCATGATATTTATATATTATTTTATAATTTATTTAACTTCAACAAAAATGAAGAAACTTACAAAACTTAATATATTCATTAATTATTAAATATAATTTGTCAAGGAGGTAGATACTATGTAGATACATAATTACATATTTCTAAAAATTATTTGTATTTAATTATGTATTTCATAGAGAAATTAATTTTCGTTTTTCAGTTTTGGCAGAAGAAAAGCGATTGTAATAAACATTGTTGCTGAACTCGGATTAAGAATTATTATAGTATTTTGCGATTCAGATAACTGGTTTCGTTTGCTTATTTTTTTAAAATCCTTATTTGGAAGTGCAAATTTCTACATGGCGCTTATTCTAAGTAAGTCATTAGATATAAAATATGCTCATTTTTATCCTATATGTTACATACTTCCAACTTTTCTATTAGTAAGGTAGTTGCGGGTAGCAAGCCTATCATCTATTAGCCCTACCCTAACTAACCTATACCATTAATTTACCTCCAATCGTATACTGACTGCATTACAAAAATGCATTATAATATGCTAGCGTCGCACAATGTATGCTAGCTGTATCAATGTCAGTGCGACGTCATCATTATTAATCGCCGTTCCCGGTTGTTTTCTATTGTAAAAACAATCGTTAAGACTTGACGTATTACCGTAGTCGAAGACCTTCGGGCTCGAGAACATTCGACACTGATTTGGCCAATAATATATACCCGCAACCAAGCAGCAGTGGATCTAGACCTTTCGCAGCTGGCTGTGGACTTGTACTATTATTCTGTGGCTGTGGTAGAGGCTCGTGATTGTGGGACTTACCTATACTACCTACCATATAAAATTTGTGCTATACGATTAAATTAGATAACGTAAAAATCTCTGCGTAAACAACTCAAATAAACAACTCGTAACTCAACAAAGAACCGCATGTTGGTTGGTGGGTTGGAAGTGATGGAAGTGATTGAAGTGGAAGTGGTTGCCTTGCAATAATTCATATCTATTCTACTATGTATACCTACCTAGTTAGTATGTAAGTTTTGTTGAATATTTCTTAAATTTCAATAGAACTGCTTCTTAGTTGCATGAACTAGTTGTTTGAAGAAATGAAGTTCGAAGGATAGAAATCGATTGGTAGTGTCTTTGAGGAGGTTGGCAACTAGGTCTTAACGAAACTATTGTTAAGTATTATTGAATTATTAGTTCCACGCGAGCGAAGCTGCGGGCGTCCACTAGTTCTTAGTACATTATAAATATTTATTACGCGTGGAACTGTTACCATGTCCTGTTCGATGAGGCAAAGTCGTGCATTTCCTATGATGTGATGTGATAATTATATTTTGTTTCTTTGTTCCTAACAACTATTGTAAATATAGCATGATATTAATTTATTATTCTTTACAATAATACATACCTACATACAGTTCATAACCGACCAAGTGTGTGTCGAATCAGTATTATAATATGTACCTAGTAGTAGATATCTAGCAGTGACAACGTAGTTTAGTAGTTTAGTAACGTAGTTTACTACGATAGCTCCCGTCGCTATAGATTAAGTATTGGCTTATTAATAGATTTTTTTATAAATTTATTTATTATAATTTACAGAAGAATAGCAACACCTTTTCTTCCATTCATTCATATATAAATCCATTCAAATTATGATACATACAGGATAATGGGTAGCAAATACACTTTTGTTCACTGCATACCTAATGTATCGTTTTAAACTTTGTCTAAATAATTTTCAATGGAATTTGTTTAAAAACTTCTATTCTCCTATTTCTTCTAGAACATTTTAAACGAATAAATCGTAGTCTAGTTAATAATATTTACCTACCTACCCTCTAAAGCCCACCATGTTAGTCTGATCGGTAGGTAGGTACTGTCGTGATTCTTTCACTTTTATTTAAAAGCAATCATTTATTCGTCTATCGTACCTACCTTATTATTATATTCTTATTCTTATTATATTCTTATTACAGTGGACCCCCGGTAGTCCGACAAACATTTTGCAGGGCAGTGTCGAACTATCGAATTCGTCGGATTATAGAGTAGGTACTGCCTAAGACCCCCCTATAGTCCGGATTTTTTTACAAAAGAGAACCTTGTAATCCGACAAATTTCAGATCCAATGATAAGATTCTTTATACATACATCTTCTATATATATAAAAGGAGAAGGTGACTGACTGACTGACTGACTGACTGACTGACTGACTGACTGACTGACAGACATATCAACGCAGGGCCTAAACTATAAGGGCTAGAAACTTGAAATTTTGCACAGGGGTTCCTTTTATAACGTAGGGGAGCACTAAGAAAGGATTTTTGAAAATTCACCCCCTAAGGGGGTAAAACGGGGGTGCAAAGTTAATATGAAACTTTGCCGTTTTTGAAGTCGTTAGACGGGTAGACGTCGTTAATGGGTCTAACTCTACGCGAGCGAAGCTGCGGGCGTCCACTAGTATTATATATGTAGTGATGGTGCGTACAAGTTGTAACTTGTTCAATCATGCTTAGCGAATACGTATTCAATAATAAATAATAGACCATGTCGGATTACAGGGGGCGCCGGATTAGACAGGGGCCGGACTACCGGGGGTCCACTGTATTATAAATAGTTTAAAGTAGGTAGGTACCTACCATATGGGATAAATGAAAGAAAGAAAAATATTGTTCATACCTCGATTACGGTTACGACCACTTATCTAATTACCATCACAGAATAATATGTTATCATAAAAAATGTTCTAAATAGACGAAAGAAAAATACATCTTCTAGGTGAACGTACTCGTATTCACATAAGGTATATCATTAATAAAAATCTACCCTTTTTTCGGTCCCTATCTACCCGTCGTGATAAGTTGATATCTAATATGTTGCTCTTGGCACAACTTTCTAGAACAAAACTCTGAAGTTTAATCTAAGAGGCCTGCCTAAGGTTTATAATTCGATATAATTATGTATTGTGTATTAAAGGTATTAAACAGATCGATGAGACCGACTTTTGCTACACTTATCAGATTTGTATTTCTTTGTATTGTATGCTGCAAAAATAAAGTGTTTTTTTAAATATGTATTATTATTATTATTTAGAAAATAACCACTACTAAGTAATTATTATATACTAAATAATTTTTCTGTTGTTACAGTGTGCGAAATATCTAGTAATCGCTGGCGCTCTCGCCTTATGGCGATCGTCTCACTACCTTGTGTTCTGGCAACAGTGTGCCTGGTGCCTCTGGCTAACAGCTGGCCTAATCTAGAGACATTTAACTTCATCGCATTCATATTTGAAGCATGCATTCTTTTACTTCTTAGGTGGGTCAATAATATTCTCAGGCACGTGTAACCTATTCCACTACCACCACAACCTCTTCTTTCGTGTCACTCAGCTCAGGTTTACTATCGGAACGGGAAGGTTTAGGTCTTTCACCATGCTGGCCAAGTGTGGATTGGTAGATTCAACATGCCTTCGAAAACATTATGGAGAACTCTCAGGCACGCAGTTTTCCTTACGAAGTGTGTGGTTGTGCACCGTTACAGCAGGAGACATTTAATTTCTGATATCGCACATATCAAAAGTGATTTGAACCCACACCGCTTCGAGTTCGATAACAACCAATCATAATCTTAGATATTTATGAACATTTCTAAATTTTAATTAATCATGGTCAGTAAATATTTTTATAGCCTATCCGGATTCCGCAAATCATTGCTCTATTGACATCATTAATAATTGATGTTATACATACTCGTATATTGTTTTTAAATACAACAATTCGTCACGTAGCGTAGTTACCACCACCACGTTTATTAAAACTAGAGATTCGTGATGTGTGTTTATTACATTAAGATAGCAAACGAGCGTTAAATACAAGACGTGTTCTTTGTGGAGAAGCGTAAACAAGACTCCCTAACAGCATCGATCACACATGCGTTATTATCGCTGAGCACTAAGAAAAAGTAAAATCGCCTCAAAAAAAGTATTACCGGCAACCAAACTTTTCAAACGTCAAAAAGCAATGATTACACGGCAGAAATGGTATTTGGTACCTTGGGTGGCGGTGGTATTGCCCCGGGCGAACCTTAAATCTACCAGAAAACTAAATTGATTTTGCATCCTTTTTAAAAGCTTTTATTTAACTTCACTCGTATGTATCCATTATTAACCTATGTAAGTATGTAAGTATGTCCTGGAATCTTGCAATCAATATTTCACCCACTTCCACTGAAGCTATCGAGCTGAAATTTGGCACACATATTTGGTTCCGATGACAATGCATGAAAATAAAAAAAAAGTTTTAAAAAGCTTTTTTAAAAAAAAATATGTATATTATTAGTTTTATTTTGCATGTTTGTTTCCCAAATAAATAAATATATACCAATCGCACTGTGCTCTAATCCGGATTTGGCCAGCATTATAGCTTAAGAGGAAATGAGTCGACACTTTTTCCATACAAACGTAGTCCCCTGTTCCTCGGATATAGAAGTTACAGAATTAAAAAAAATACCATACGATTTATACGTACCTCTGCCATGACTGTACGTTTTGTTTTTTTTCATAATTTGCTTAATAGAAGAGAAAAAAAATCTTTTAAAATCAAAAAAATCGACTTTTTTTACATACATTTTCAAACATCAAGCAAACTGGTAATTACTAACATATCCCAAAAAAGCAAATCGTACGGGCATAGCTTAGACCCTGTTCTACATTTTAACTGAAAGAAATATTGAAATCGGTCTAGATTTCGAGGAGGGAACAGGGGACTACGAAAGGACGATTTTCTTAATTTTACGTAGGTAAAATCAGTTCGAGACTGCACTTCTCTCTATCGCACGCTAAGGGGTAAGGTTGGGGGAGAGAGGCAGTCTGGTAAATACGTATACATGTAAGTGATGCATTTCACTTATATCGATACTGTAGTGCTGTTGTTGGTCGATATCGATATTCGAATTAAACCATCTTCTTACAGATGAGACAATATCGGTTCTATATTTTACACTAGAACTCTAAGACTAATCGCTGCGACCCATAGACGTCCCACTGTTGGACACGGGTCTCCTCTCAGAATGGGAGGGATTAGGCCTTAGTCCACCACGCTGGCCAAGTGCGGATTGGCAGACTTCACATGCCTTCGAGAACATTATGAAGTACCTACTCTCAGGCATGCAGGTTTCCTCACGATGTGTCCTTCACCGTTATAGCAAGTGACATTTAAATTCTTAAATCGCACATAACTTAGAAAGTCATTGGTGCGTGCCGCTGGGATTTGAACCCGGACCGCTCGAGTGAGAGGCGAGTTCGATTGCCACTGGGCTGTCACCGCTATGACTAAGCTCCGCTAAGACTAATATCAATATCTATTTAGTATTCAAATGTGTACCTAGTAAAGAAATTTCAGTAGACTAACACATACTGTCGGCTCGGGACACATAAATAAATAAATAAATATCTTGGACATTCTCACACACGGCCATCTGAGTAGGCGCGAGCCTGTGTTATGGGTGTCAGAGACTGATATACATAGATATTTTTAAATACATACTTATATAGATAATATTGACATCCAGACACAGAACAAATACAAGTGTTCGTCACACGAATATTTGTCTTGAGTGGGATTCGAACCCACGACCTTTGGCGCAACAGACAGGGTCACTACCGATTGCGCCAACGGGCCTGTCATGATGGTAAATGATCGATACCTTGGTCTGATGAACCGTTATAGGTAGACACTTGAAATTTTCACAAAGTACGTGTCAAACAACAAATAGAAATTGTATTCCCAAGGGGTGATATTCATGCAAGAAACCTAACACATTTTCTCGAACTTCGCGCTGTCAACTCGTCAGACACCCAGAGCTCTAAGCGTGTGTGTGTGTGTGTGTGTCTAGTGTCCAACGCCGACGCCATGTTTTTAAAGGGACTTTAAAAATGTCAAATTTTTGATTCTGTGAATCTGGCACATTTACCGGACAGTGTGTGGATTCCGGTTACACTTCTTTAGAGGCGACCATCTTAGTCCTCAAGGGTAGCAACACATCTGTGACTGACTTAGAACGATACTCCTACTAACAAGTACTAACTGGACTATTACTAACACCAACTAACAGGACTAACTATCACTAACAGTCCCCAGTCCTCATACCTACTAACGAACTGACCAACTAATGTTCTAATTAACTTTCTCAACTAATTGGACTAACCATCCCAGTCCCTAATTGAGTCTTGTTCAAAGTCAGTCACAGTTGTCATGGGCGGCAGCGGATGGGTGGTGCTGCAAGCTCGTTTGCTATCCTGTACCCATAAAAAAAAAATGTTATGTTCAAGTTCGTTGATGATTATATTTTTTAAAAGAACTTTCTTTACGACTCTTACAAATTTAATTTTGATGATGTTTTTATCAAAAGACTTTTTAACTAGTTGTGTTAGAGAACCAAATAGTGGTTCTATTATTTATCTACATTCTTCTGGTGGAACCACTATTTGGTTCTCTAACACAACTAGTTAAAAAGTCTGTTGATAAAAAAATCATCAAAATTAAATTTATATGAAACCTAATTGGTTCCATATAGAGTTCGCCCGGGGGAATACCACCGCCCGCCACGGTACCTAGTACCATTTCTGCCGTGTAATAATTGTTTTTAAAGCAATTATGGTCCGGTTGGAAAGGTGTGGTTTCCGGTTACAGTTCTTTAGAGGCGACCATCTTAGTCCTCAAGCGTAGCAACACATCTGTGACTGACTTAGAACGAGACTCCTACTAACAAGTACTAACTGGACTATTACTAACACCAACTAACAGGACTAATTATCACTAACAGTCCCTAGTCCTCATACCTACTAACGAACTGAACAACTAATGTTCTAATTAACTCTCCCAACTAATTGGACTAACCGTCCCAGTCCCTAATTGAGTCTTGTTCAAAGTCAGTCACAGTTGTCATGGGTGGCAGCGGATGGGTGGTGCTGCAAGCTCGTTTGCTATCTTGTATCCATAAAAAAATTTACTTATTAATCACGTGTTGTTCTGTCATCTTGTTTCCATCCATCCATCCATCAGCCCTTTGGGGTCCACTGCTGGGCATAGGCCTCCCTCAATCAACGCCACTCCTCCCGATCCTGCGCCCTCTGAATCCAACGGTTTCCCGCTGTGTTCTTCAGGTCGTCAGTTCACCTCGTCGGAGGGCGGCCAATACTTCGTTTTCCAATATGGACTCGAGGACTTTTGTTACCCAGCGGTTATCAGTCCGTCGAGCGACGTGGCCTGACCATTGCCACTTCAGTTCGCTGATCCTTCGAGCTTTGTCAGTAAACTTTGTTCGTCTACGGATTTCATCATTGCGAATCCTGTAGAGAAATACCAAACATAGCTAGAGAGCTATGCTATGGAGCGCCATAGCGCGCTAAGCGACTATGAGCTTGCGGATCAGACCGACTGTAAAGGACCACGTCTCGGATCCATACGTCATCACTGGCAACACACACTGCTCGACACTGCTCGCTTTAGTATCGTTCGGTGGTTCGGAACTCTGAGTATACGAGTTCGACTCGTACGCATTTGACCGAATTTTATTTAATCCATCGTGCAGATGGACATATGGACACCCATAAGTTTAAAAAATACTATCTTAGGAGGACCGTTAGAAAATGGTAAGTAGCCGCTAAACAAATATGTATAAAGTAGGAATATATTCATAAGTAAAGGAAAAATGAGATAAATATCCACACTGATTATAAAAAACTAGTGGACGCCCGCAGCTTTGCTCGCGTGGATTTAGACATTCACTAACTTCAAAAACGGCAAAGTTTCATACTAACTTTGCACCCCCGTTTTACCCCCTTAGGGGGTGAATTTTCAAAAATCCTTTCTTAGTGCTCCCCTACGTTATAAAAGGAACCCCTGTGCAAAATTTCAAGCTTCTAACCCTTATAGGTTAGGCCTTGCGTTGATATGTCAGTCAGTCAGTCAGTCAGTCACCTTCTCCTTTTATATATATTCAAATTCAAATTCAAATTCAAATAATTTATTTCGCTATGAGGTGATTACACACGCTTAACGAAAGTATAGGTAACTACAAACTACATATAGAGATATAATGCTATTCTAAACTGATTAATATAAAGCAAAGGATGAGCTATTTATCCTTGAATGAATAGCTAATCCTACACAGGTGCCTAACCTGCCTTATGGCTAATTTACAATAATTACCTACCACTAAGCTAAGCTCTAAGTCACGATAGACTATCTACCTGGTCATCGGCTTAAGGAAGAACTTACAATATTCTTATCCTATGCCCTATGTAGGCCGAGAGAGAAAAAAGCCGGAGGAAAAAACTCTCGGTACTCTTTTAAAATTCAAATTAATTTTTATATAGAAGATGTATTGCACAATATCAAGCCAACCAATCATAGTCTTTCCCTTACTCGCAAATAAAGTTCCGCATGGAATAAACGAAATAATAATAATAATAATAAATAATAATAAATATCTTGGACATTCTCACACACGGCCATCTGACCCCAAAGTAGGCGCGAGCCTGTGTTATGGGTGTCAGAGACTGATATACATACATAGATATTTTTAAATACATACTTAAATAGATAATATTGACATCCAGACACAGAACAAATACAAGTGTTCGTCACACGAATATTTGTCCTGAGTGGGATTCGAACCCACGACCTTTGGCGCAACAGACAGGGTCACTACCGATTGCGCCAACGGGCCTGTAACAACAACACTGCTAACACCGATACTTCTACTCGCCTACGTTAGTATATGTATACTTTAATCTATGAACTCGCCGACTGCGAGGGGCCATGCGATGCGATGCGAGCTAGCCGCCGCGCCGCGGGGCCCGCGGGATAGCTTCTCCAGGCGCACGCACACATGCGTAATCTTTTCACTAACACATGGAAAGGCCGATCGGCGGGCTCAGCGCGACGGCAATATTTTTGGTAAAAACCTATTCTTCAAAAGTGACGGTCGACTGGAGTCCTCTTAACCTCGCCCATTCCGAGAGGAGACCCCAGCCCAACAGTAGCTCAAAGAAAGGATTGTGGTGGTGGTTGCATGTAGGTTGTAGGTACCATTCTTTAGGACACAGATGGTAAACATTTAATGCTATAAAAGTCCTTTCTGCTTTTTTGTGTGAGTAATCCCAATGGTATTAATAAACCTCTTTAAACCTGCTTTTTAATTACCCGATTAGATGGACTCCTGAATCTCCTCAATGGTTACTCTACAACAGAAAGATTCCAAAGACAGAAGAATTGCTATTTAAAGCAGCAAAAACAAATGGAATTCAGCTTTGTAGTAATTTTAAAATAAGACCCGTCAATCATAGAGTACGTCTGTAAGTCATTATAAGTTTATTGACTTCTAATTATTTCATTTAATGTACTTAAGTTAAAATTAGGATTAGTATCTAAATTGTAGCGGCAAAAGCTACTCGGCCATTTAATTTTGTCCGATGTACGTACCTACCATCTGATAATAATGATCCAACAAATCAATAGGGAATAGGCCTAAATAAATATGTACCCTTCCTACATTTCTCCGAACTTACAACCATGTCACGAGTTATAGCTAAAATAGTAAATATTTAATAACATGGACGAGGCGCTTACGTAGTTTGCCTTTATATTATTTGGTAAATAATATAATGACAAACAATACTTAATAATAATTTGCATTTAAAAGTTTTATTTATGTTAATTCTTATTTGTTTTAGGCATATAATTGTATAGACAGAATATGGACCTGCGTAGAGGCAGTGACCACCTACAATATACGAGCAGTTGTATCTGCTTCACTGCTAGTATGGAGTTTATATTTTTTTCTGTGGAGTTCCCTTTACCTGAGGACGTATACAAAATTAAAACAGTTTCTACTTTTGAAAGTTTTCGGCTTCGCCCTATTCTTGATTGCTCTAATGATTTGCCTCTCTAGAAAATTGAAACTGAAACAATTACTATTTTTGAGCATCGTTCTAATGGGAATATTAAACGTAATTTGTATCGTTATGACTAGTCTCGGTTGCAATGTAAGACCCTATTTATCTATGAATGTTATTTATAGTAATATCATCTCCTACTCTACGGGTTGGACTAAGTAGGTAACAATACCAGTGAGTATTGCTTGTTATTTAGTCTTGTTTGTATTACCAGTGTTTTGATTTGTTATGTCGTCGTGCGGTTAAGATCTTAACGCTTATGTATCGATGTTCAGCAATGGGCAATCAAGAACATTTTCAGTCCAAGTGGATTTTAGCTCATTTATTGAGAGAAATAGAAAATTCTAAATTATGTCATAAAATTAGCTATCTCTACTTCTACCTCTTCCGTCTGACAACGGGCAGAAATTCAAACTCCAAGCTACTAGGTACCTACTGTGTTCAAGACAGAAAAGCCAAATATTACTTTTCCCAACCCGGGAATCGAACCCAGGATCTCTAGCTTAGCAGTACCTACGCTTGCGGACACTAGACCAAAGAGGCCGTCTAAATCCTAATCTTTACACGTTTCAGAATTCAATACTCAGTGCAGTTGCTTCACTAGCATTAGTGTCTGGGCTGGCAGCACATGCTTTGATCCTGAATATAACCCCTCGCTTATTCTCTATTAACGCTCGAGCGACTCTTCTCGGCTGCTGCATTGCTACTGGACAGTTTGGAGCTATCGCGAGCCACATGATATTTGTCCTTCGCGTTATGAATGACCGAACACTTATGATCGTGGAGACTGTTGTCACCTTCGCCTTGTCTGCGGTGTGTTGCATTATCCCTGACATTGATGGGAGAGAATTACCTGACGTTATGGAAGATATGGATTACTTTTCAGAGTAATGACCAATTTTACTTTTCAATTATTACCTAGTTGGTAGGATCAGGGCCGGATTTAGAGGTGTGAAGGCCTCGGGCAACAAAGGAGTGGCCGTGGAGGCCCCCTGGCCCCAAATTATTTTCCAAATGAGATGAACAACTTTTTTCAGTCGAGTTTTTCAGTCAATAATTTATTGTGAAACCGAGTAGATTATTATTTAATTATTAACAAACATATAAAAATATAGATCAATGATTTCTGTTAATATTTAAGAATAATTTAATCGTGTTGGTACAAAAGTAAAGGTGAAAATAAAACAGCGTAATAGAAAACAAAAGAAAAATTGTTTACTAGTGTTTACTCGTGGAATATGCAAAAATTTTTTTTCGAAGTCTACTGTGGGGGCTGTTGCCCCGGTTGCCCTCCCCTAAATCCGGCCCTGGTAGGATTGGTAGGTATCTAATGGACACGCACAATCTTCAACTGAAGTGCTTTTTATCTATATTAACTTTACTGTGAAATTAGTCTAGAGCGAGGTATTTAGGTAAGTATCAGATTCGTTAAACCTACATAATTCCAAATCGTATTTGGCTATTTTACTTATTTTGAATTTGCAGCCTACTTTGTATAAAATAATTTAAATCTAATCATTCTTTTTCACAAAGAAAAATATCTACATTACGATACATGTGACATAAGTTGTCTATGTTTTTGTTGTGTAATGTAAAGCTGTGCATCCACACCGCAGTTACTTTATGTGGAGCAACGTTTTGCAACACGGTAACATTAAATAACAATCTCTAACTTTTGTGACTATATGTTACTAATTGTAGAGTGTTGCTCACGCGTAACGCCAACAACATAAATTAACAAAATATAACAAAGAATATGTATATGAACAATGATATCGATTGTTAGAGCAACGTTGCTTAACTTATACTAACACGGCAACATTTACTAACAATGAATAACTTATTGCTATCGGGTGTTGCTAAGTAGGTAACATTTGGAAATGTTGCTCCACAAAAAGTAACTGCGGTGTGGATGCACGGTGGTGACACAACGCAAAAATCTTTTCGCACTAGGTATGAAGAAAAATACTATCTTTTATCTACTTATGTCACGGAAAAGCGTGGCTAAAGTTCGGGTTTAGGTCACACAGTGCTATATATATATATAAAATTAAAAAAATCTTTCTCTTTCTTTAACTAACATTGTCCTCTGCTAAAATGCGTAAATAGGCCTCTCCTAAAGCCCTCCTAAAGCACTGGGCTGGATTTACAGGTTTTGTCATCCTATTCGATCGTCACGCCATCTGTCAGGCCTACGTTTGCCTAGTTTGCTTATTCTTGGAAATCTTAGGGATATAAACAATTACCTATCGACCGATTGTCTTAATACCCATCTTTTCCAAAATAATAGTAAAAGCTATGTCAAAAAGATTTTATAATTTTATCTCATAAGCCAGTATAACTTAAAAATGAGCAATTTAGTTTTGTTAAAAATACATAGGTAGGTATTTCTACATCTTGCTTGCTTTTCATTTATGAAATATGGTTCTGAAAGTTTAAATGAAGGGATACCCACTGCAGCAGGGCTGTTATGGACATGAGCATAGCATTTGATTTAGTTTGCCATGTAAAACTCTTAAATAAATTATACCTATGTATATGGAATCCGAGGTAAGGAATGGTTCCTTTATATGTATCTATGTATAAAGGATCTGCTTAACATTGTAAAATACTATATTGCCTATGTAGGTATATTCTTACAAAAATATAAAATAACTCCGTCTTTAATCCTTAAAAAAGATGAAGATACCTACTAGAAAACTAGGTACCTACCTACCCATTATGTTTTTGCTTTGCATGATCAATCGTACTATTTTGTCACTATAGATACCTAATATGCACATTGTGCGTTGGTATAACTACTGATTTAAACTAAGTACCTACTTACTCCCAGATTGAATCTCTTATCGGTACGTGGACGGAACCATGATCACCAATCGAGAACCATAAGATATAAGCATCTATTTTGACTAATTTTTTTTTCTTTATCGTTGTGGTTCATTTCATTATGGAAAAACATTACCTATCTATGTATGCGAGCTCTGCGGGTAAAGCTATACTTAATTAGGTAGGTCTGTACCTATATCTGTACCAAATTCTATACTTACCTAAGTTCTGATAATCTTTAATTCAATTTTTATAGATTATCAAAACCTTTGCGTTGGGCGGCTCAAAAAACGAACTCCCCGTCAAAAGAGGAGGTACAGATGAGAGTCCATTCTTTTGGCAGTACCGCACAAAATCTGTCTACTAGAAGCCACTCAGAAGAACGTTTGCCAGCGCAACGTATTGGCTTCGTGAAGTTACTCAAAAACTTGAGCAACATTTTTAATTGCTTGAAACAAACTAAATAAAATTGTAAAGCTACCAGTCATATTTGATTTGTATTACCTATGATACAACCTATAGACGTCCCACTGCTGAGCAGGCAGAGGTCTCCCTGTACTGCCTCCCTCAGACTGCTGCAAGTCTAGAACATACTCCACCACGCTGCTCCAATGCGGATTAGAATCTAAGCAAAAATAATCTAATTATGAGTGTTGAGGGAGAACTTAGTAGGTACGCACCTAATGAAGACTAGCTTAGATCTTCCTGTATTCTTCTTCTTTACTTGCCATCTGAATGTCTGTGTAAGTACCTACCTGGTGCTTACCTATAGCATAGCACTCAGGTCTAAGTATTTTACATTAATTTATTAATTTACATCTTAGGAAAATATGCATGCTCTACCTGCTGCTTCTCCATAACGATAAAAAGTTACTTTTGCCCCAGCCCTAAGCTAATGCTGGGTACGCCCATGACCTCGAGCTTTACATATACCCTAATGTACTACTACTACACTTAGGTAATCCTTAGTGCAGCCCACAAAGCCGCACCACTGAGCCTATATATATATATACATACACATTGATTTTAAACCTAGAAACTATTTGATAGTAGTTTCTCAGTTTTTACTTGTGGCCCTAAAAAGTATTTGCTAAACTCAAACGGGTACGGAAATAGCAGGCAATAACATTTTTTAATATCGTAATTTATTATCATAAACGAATGCCAATATTTTCTTTCACAAATTTAATAATGTTTTTTTAACAATTTTAATTGAGGTAGGTAGGCTCTAAATTTACACACTAAGGTATAATAAACATTGAAATGAATTATAACACAGGATATAAAATCAATGTTATCTCACATTACAATACCTAATTACCTGCTTCAGATCAGAAGTGACCTAGACCTAGGTAAGTCAAAATTAGATTTTTCATCAGTCCTATACAATTTCCTATCCCATTCAGTAGATGTACTTACACTGTAACACAAGTAACACAAGTAACATGATGAAGACAATATTAAATCAAACATTTGATTGGTTTATACAATTGATTACAAATATATCTAGAAAAATTCCTTCTTTAGAGATAATCTTTGGTGGACTGACGGGTATAATCCACATATCTCGAACATAGCATCTTCAGAACTCACTTCATTTATTCCAGGCTTAGAGATGAACAGTACCTAACTACTATGGCGCGACGCTCAAAAATTCAAAACGTTTAAAGGCACCTATGTGTGAGTCTCCCAAAGATTGTTCCTAATATTTTGCGTGTCTAATATATTCTATAATATGAAACCTTAATAATTTTAACCTTACTTTTTTTTAAATCAATGACAAGTAAAGGTATGTCGACATATTACTAAACATAGGTACCATGTCATTGATTTTATTCCATTTGTATGTGGGTAAACACATGCCCAAAACTATATTAAATCAAATACTTAATTGATTTATATAATTGACCACAAATATAATTATCTCGAATGATTCCTTCTTTATCCATAATGTAACAGGTAACCATTGCTGTCTATCTACCAATTTTTCTAAGCACTGCACTGGCTGGTAGGCCGGATCTACTACTTATATAAATCTTAATAGGTATAGGCTTAAATTATTTTTTTTACTTAACTAGAAATAAAAATATACTAGGTATATTTATATTGTTTTTCTTTTTGAATAAACGATTGTCGACTTAAAAATATATTAAGTATATATATTTCCTGAATCGAATTTTTAATAGTTTTAACTTTTCTACTAACATGTTATACAGGCACGTGTAAATATATAATTAGAAATTACTTTTGAATGATTACTATCTTAATTTAACTATTAAATATTATTGTATCACAGTAAATTTTAAGAAAATTTTTCGAGCAATGACTGTCATCTTTCCCTAATCTGAGTGTCACATTTAATTAGCTTATTTGAAAGACTGAAAAAGAGTCAAAAAAAATATTGCAGGGTCCCGCAATTAGAATCTGTTAATTTCGAGAATTCACAGTAATGTGAAGACAGAAACAAAAACTAGGTACCTGCGAAATACAATCCAGTTATCTTAAGATAAAAATCATAAGTAATAATTATTTAATAATTTTTGTAATGATGAATTACACAAGATGGAAATAAACTGATATAAGATTGATAGTAAATTACATACGTAAATACAAATATTATAACTGAAAGCTTTAAATACGTACATAGTGTAATTAATAATATACTATATAAATACCTAATTTACTTATAGAGGTGGGGTAAGACTAATATTTAGCGCAAGACAAACACTTTTGAATATCTCCTAACTAAACTATATACACATTTCTATTACAATTTTCTAATTTTAAAATAACCAACAAAATTGTTAGGTAACCGACATATTAAATTAGAATAGAAATGTGATATTTAAGTGTTAGTCTTAGCCCACTTCAACATAATAAGTAAGTTATAAGTACATACTAAAATTATAATTACTAATAGTTAATAAGTAGGTATATTCAATTAAAAATGTAAGACAAATATAATTATGGTCAGTATTACCATTTTAATTTTTTTTGTTGAAGAAAATATACTAAAATACATATTCTCAATATTAGACTGTCAAAATGATTAATTATTGTACATGTAACTATACAAAGGCAAATTTTTCAATTACCTATATAAGGCACTGGCAGCTGCGAATCTATTTTTTTATGGATATTTTGTAACCAGTCATTGGTGCGTGCCGCTTGGATTTTGAACACCGACCGTTCAAGTGAAATGCGAGTTCGTTAGCCACTGTGCTGTCACCACTGTAACTCAACTCGAAGAACTCAACCCATGCCAAGCAGATGTTCACTTCTTAAATATGTAAAGATTGCGTTACACAGGCATTTTTTCACCTTAGGTATATATAAAGTTTGTATAATGTAATCTATAAAGATTTAATACTAAAAATCTCTCTTTAATGTAATAAAAGCCAAAACCTAATGAATAATATTAATTAAAAATTTAATAGATAAGTCTGTGCTTTCCCATTGTGACTGTACTTTTGTATACTACCTGAATAATTTCGAAGTTAACAAAAAATAACGAAAATTTCAATAAGTAACCAGGTTGAAGAAGTAAATATATATATATATATATATATACATACATTAACATTATTTGCTGACACTGAAACACGTCTTGAAACGTTTGGTAGGTAAGCTTATCGAAATTTGAAAATAATAATGTTTTACATACCAGTGCTCTGAAGCCACAATAATGGCATGAAAAAATATCTTAAACTTAAAATACAAATATAACCATAGCTTAATCCTAAAAAACTTATTTTAATAGCAGCCTCATCTTTTCAGAAACAGTAAATATGATTTAATTTTGATAAGCAAGTGTACATATTCGTTCGTAGTGATTCCTGTTTTACCTGCTACATAGGTACATATTTGTTACATCACATGATCCACAAACAATAATTTTCATTACACTTAATTATGTTTATGTAAAATAATAAATATTAAGGTAAATATAATTTTATGCAAGTCACTTTTTTCATGTATCTCAGATAAGAACTGAAATTTTTAGACAAAAGTCGCCCTTCTGTCATAAGGTATCTTGTATGTTAGTTACTGAATAAGGTATACATACTCGTATATTAATTAAAATATATACTATAACATCATTACTTATATTTCTTTTAATTTTTATGAAAACAGTATTAAGCATAGCAGAAGTGTTTTGTATTATTACTGAGCGTTGTCCAAGTAACATTATTCTATAACTAACTCTAACATAACTAACTCTTACATAGAATGTAGGAGATAATACAAGTTGTCTAATTATAATGTACTTGTATGTTATTATTAATTAATTATTAGATAATAGAAAAAAATATAGTATGATTAAGTATATCCACGTATAACTATGTATATTAGGAACTTTAAAGGTAACTATAAAAATAATTGCAGAAGCAAATAATAAGTAATAGGAAACATTATAAAATGCATTTGAGTTACAAATCGTATGTATGTACCTATATGTAACAAATCAAGGATTAATTTAATAATAATAATAAAATAAATAATTTTTATATTGACACAAAATGCATCGGCTTTAAAGTTATTAAAAAACATAAAAAATTGTATTGTGTAGTTTGTATTTGTCACTACATAAAAACGTATTGCTAATAGTGTTCAATATAATTTTAATCCGATATAGACGATTTTTATTTTTTATTTGCATTTTTAATTAATTTACTTTTATCTAAAATTCATCTGCATTAAAAAAAAAAGGAGTTGTTGTGAATACATGCCGGATCAAGTATAATATTTTGTATTTGTATAATAATACGTTGTTGACGTATATTATGTGGTAGAGCCTATAAGATTTATAGGGTCTATATGTCGATTCCCCCTCCGCCACCCAAGGTACCACGCTCGAATTGGTTAATTATTTAAGCAATTCCAGCGGCCTGTGAGTGGCCTGTTTCTCGTATTCCCTTTCCGATTCATTTTGGCACAATTGTCATGGGTGGCAGTGGATGGGTTTATGCGTGTTTTCTGCTGATATCCAAAAAAATAATGTAACATTGATGAGATTCATTGAAGTCAAATTCAAATCTGCTAATTTTATGTAAATTATTCAAAATTTCTGTATATGATTCGCATAACGAAAGTTATATTGTTATTTACTTAAACTTACAACAAAATATTATAATGTATATTATTTATTCACAATTACACTCATGGTCAAATTAAGGTGGAAAATGCAGAAAAATGTTGTAATTATGTAGGTATGGTGCGCACTGGTAACAAATTTAGGTACTAAATTCTATTACAAGAAAGTAAGTTAGGTATGGAATGTTTTTATTTTTATTTTGATGTATATAATTACAGCATAGGTAATATTGCTGCTAAATATCCTATATAATATAATATAATATTATAATCTTTTAAGTTTATTTTTTATTTTGTTTCACTTTTTGCTTTGAATGCTTTGTTTACCGTGGAATATTGTTACTGCAAATAAACTTAACAATACCAGATCTAAATGCTACTCAAGTCTCCAGGACTGTTACTTTAACTGAAACTGGGCACACTCACAAACATGTGGCCCAAACATTAGGGTTATCGAAATCTGTAGCACACCAAGTTGTAATTGAGATATATCAGCGAACCGAACAGTAGACATGACTTGTAGGACAGGGAAGGACGTAAACTGAAACCTGTGGTCACCAAGATATCATGTACCTTTTTCCTTTTAATTTTTCCATGAGTGTAAATTATATTGTAAATCTAATGATATGCCTGCTTATATTTTATACTTTGTCTTCTCATTGTTTTGTTATCCTCTATTGTAACGCAATTGTACGCAATCGAAGATATGTGAATTTAATACACTAGTTATAATGAAGTTTGCTTGCGAACATCTCCATTAGAAGTATGCACAGGCTCTGAAGCTTTTTCTGAAAAAGAGATAATTAAGTTTGAAGTACACTAATTAGAGAAGTTATGTAATACCTACCTATATATATTTATTTAAATTTATTTAAACTGTTTAAGAAAACGCTAAACGTACACAAAGCAAAGATTTTGACAGTGAAAATTTCGAGTATTATCAAATTGTAATTAAATTAATAAATCCTAAGCTAAAACTACGAGTTGGTATAAGTAGCGAAAATTCTGTATGGTGTTTTGAAATTCGGGACTGTCAAATCTTTAAGAGCTTGAACACAACTTTCGTTATCATTCCAATTACCAATATGATCTGTATGGAATCAATCTAACATATTATACCTAAATGTGGAAGTTTGTATGTTTGGATGATTGTTGCTCAATCACGCAAAAACTACAAAACGGATTTGGATGAAACTTGGCATATAGGTAGACGATAACCAGGATTAGAACAAAGGTTTTTTTTTCGTAAATTTGGCACTAGCTAATTCTAAAACGCTGACTCTAATATTGTATTAATTATTGTTTCAACATTTTACTGAAAGCTTTTAACTTAAAGTAAAATCGGTTATACCGGTTATATCCACCTACATCTGTCGTACTGCCAGCTTATAAGAATAAAAGAAATAATAATAATTATATTTTAACTCACCAACATCTGATGCGACTAACGACACATGACCATTAGCAGTCGTTTCCGAAGGATCCCTATAATCTCGGTAACGAAATTGAATGGCAAACATTAAAGTAGCTCCAACTAAAGGAGATATTCCGGCAAGCACAAAAGGCAATGTGTAAGATTTATGAAGACTATATAAATAACCCGCTATTGGAGGGCCTAAGGACAACGGAAATGCGGCCAAACCTAACATGCAACCAATAGCTTGAGCCGCGAAAGCGCTCCCACACAGTTCAAATGCAATGGGACCTATCAAAGCTATAAAAGCACCGTCAAATATTCCCATTCCCAGAGATATAACAACCAACACTGAGAATGATTTTACAAAAGGAAGAATAATGGTCAGCGTTCCGATTACATAAAAAGAAACTTGTTGTAACAATATTCTATCAATTCCGTTCCTATCTCCCAAGAAACCGAATAATATTCTCCCAAGACCCGAAGTTGCAGCTATGCATTGTAAAGGTAGATTGTCATTAACGTCCACAAAAGTGCTTTCAATGAACTTTTTAATGTGAACATATGGTACAAAGTACCCGAATAAGGCTACCGGCATCGACAATGCCCACAGTTTATACTTCTTATTTTTCCAAATTTGAATGTTAATTATTTCTTTAATTAGGGATTTAAAGCTGTTCCCTTCTCTCGACGGCTTTTCTATGACCATTAAAGGAGTAGGTTTAAATAACAAACCACACAAGGCAATGCCAACTGTAAATAAGGATAATAGTCTAAACATCCAACTTAGGCCATGGTTATCGATCATGTACTCCATCAATGGTGGCATGATAACGGTAAAAACAGAGCTACCAACTGTAACTACGCCATTCACTAGCCCTAAGTGGCGTTTGAAGTAGTGACCAAGAATTGCCAAAGATGGTGTATAGGCTAAGGAAGCTCCCAAACCGTACATAATTCCGTAAGTGAAACAAAGAACGTCGACGTGATCAACGACGAATGAGGAGATGAGAAGACCAGTGGCGGCTATAGAGCCTCCTAGAACTGCAGTGAGTCTCAAGCCCATTAGTCCTGTCAGCACGCCTGATAACGGAGACAGCAGAAACGTCGTGCCCATCGTCAGCGCCCCCACGAGAGCTGTAACATTATAAAACATCAAATATAAAGTGTTTATAGTAAAGATTTATTTTAAAAGGCTAATATTAACAAACAATATAAGTTTGGGGGGCGATAAATCGATCTCGCTAGGATTCATTTTTAGAAATTTTTTTTTTTTTCGTGTTTTATCGATGATCAAAAATTGTAGGCGACGCACCTTGTTATAGAAAAATATAAAACTGTATACTTGTAAGAAAAAAGAATAAAAACGTCAAGGCGCTGTCGCGCTGAAGTATCAAAACTTTTCGGTGGCTTTTATTTTCCATCGCCAATAATTCTGGGTTTCTGTTAAAATATGTTAAACATTCGCAGTACAATTTCATGCGAGCGAAGCCGCAGGTGACTCTAGTTAAATATTAAAGCGTCAAATAAAACATATAATTTAGTATGAAAGCGAAAAATGTCTCACGGCGACTGGTTTGTACAATTGGTAAAGTCAGGGTAATTCAATGACAACAGTTTCCGAGAAAAAGCTTTTGTCAAAGATAATGAACATATCCTCCTTAAGATACCATTATACAGCGGATATGTGCATGAGTCCGTATAAGTGTTCGTTAGCCGTTCTCATGTCTTAGGTACAAGTATGTGAATGATCACATTATTAGACATAATTTAAAAAAAAAAAAGATATACAAATAAAATGAAATGTGTGGAACTGCATTGTGTACAAGAGGCATTGATATATATGTTACCACTAGATTAGTAATCACCGCGCCAAAGCGTTGTCACTGGAATTATGGCCACGGTCTTAATCGTAGCTAACGTCAGTTCAGTACTCTGTGTGACGCCGGCCGAGTTGAACTGACAGAAAATATTTTCAAAATGGGCAAATGCACAGTGAAAAAGTGCGATTCAAGATCACAAAAACTTAATAAGTCCACTAAAATTACTTTCCACACGTAATTTTATTGTTTCTGTGTTTACATCAACGTAAAAACGCAATATAATAAATAAATTGTACGATTTTGAAATATAGGTTCAGTGTGACCACTAAAAACTCAATTTTAGATCCCCACAATTCTGGGAGAATTTTAAATTATGGAATAAGTGAATATATATATATTTTTTTAATAATAACAACGTTGCAGTGTACCTAAAGATGCAACACGCCGTGATAAGTGGGTGGAAATAATTCGATTATTGAGAAAAGAGACAGACTGGCTACTTACAAAATATTAAAAGAATTTGCGATACACCCGGGAGATCACATATCCTCAATACTAGTTGATCATTCCCTTTTATTAGTAAACTAGTGGACGCCCGCAGCTTCGCTCGCGTGGAATTAGACATAACAATAGTTTCGTTTACACTTATGTTACCACCCTCTTCAAAGACACTATCGATCGAATTTTGTCCTTCGAACTTCATTTTTGTGGAAATCACCGAGATGAAAAGTACCTACATATCCTACATTTTAATTAATTAATTCAACTGTAAACATTTGTTGCTAATTATGAAGCAATTCATCAATTCTATTCATCTTTTAAGTAATATTATCTAAGACTACGCTGCGCGGCGCCACCCACACCGTATTATTTTATTATTGCATTATTTTCTTTAGATTGACATTTTAAATTCGTTATATCTTTTTATTCGTTATTCGGATTTTAATAATTTAATAAGTATTTAAAAGGTATTGAAACGGTCTTTAATATAATAATATTTAATGGGATATGGATTAATTCAAAGTTATGAATAATAATGGTTTGATTATTGTCGGCACTGTTATCAACTTTTAAAATGTAAAAAAGTAGTTATAGTGGCATAACTACAGTAGTTGGACATATGGTATCGCGACTTATTGTAAATAATGATGTGATCTGCAAAGTCGTAGTACATTATTTTATTCTATCATCAATAGTTTTCGCAGCGCACGCGATGTAAAAAATATTTTAGGTAATTTTCACACCTTGGGTAATATTATTGCATTTTTATTAAGGATCCCTATTTTTTTTTAAATGTAATATAGCCTATGTTACTCAGTGAAGGTGCAGCTTTTTAATGGTGAAAGAATTTTCGAAATCGGTCCAGCAGTTTTTGTGTGAAAACATTACAAACATACATTCAAAAACACAATTGTATAATATTATTATATAGCCTATGTCAGAACGTGAAGATGCAGCTTTCTAATGGTGAAAGATTTTTTAAAATCAGCCCAGTAGTTTTTGTGTTTTAACATTACAAACAAATGTTTCCTCTTTATAATATTAGTATACCATAGATTCCATAATTTACAAATATTTTAAAATAAGATTGTATTACGAAAGCAAATTATTTACTCAAACATACAAAAAAGAGTCTAAAAGGCAATTGTATACAAAACATCTATCTTCTATCTATATATATAAAAGGAGAAGGTGACTGACTGACTGACTGACTGACTGACTGACTGACTGACTGACATATCAACGCAGGGCCTAAACTATAAGGGCTAGAAACTTGAAATTTTGCACAGGGATTCCTTTTATAACGTACGGGAGCACTAAGAAAGGATTTTTGAAAATTCACCCCCTGAGGGGGTAAAACGGGGTGCAAAGTTAGTATGAAACTTTGCCGTTTTTGAAGTCGTTAGACGGGTAGACGTCGTTAATAGGTCTAATTCTACGCGAGCGAAGCTGCGGGCGTCCACTAGTATGTTATAAAGCGGAGTATGATTTCATTAATTTCAGATCATCAAAATTCTATTTACATATGTAATTCAAATATTATTATTTTAAAGTTAATTTAATTTAGTATTAAAACTTTTCTATGGCTTAAAAAAATTGGGTAAAACTTCGCGTGGGTAGGCAACCCTGTCGCGCCGATTCCCGTAATTGCATGTTAATATTGCGATCTTTGTCTAATCTACACGACGGTATTGTTATTGTGACTTGTGTAAGTGAGACAGATATATGTTTACATTCAAATGTTTAGTGATTTCAAAGCTACGACGTCGCGTTTAAAAAGTGGTTACGCTATATTTGAGGCATTCTGATGAGGTTTGCTTCTCTAGTATATTTAACTCAATGACAAGAGGAGTCATAATAATATGGATATGCTTAAAGTACCCCTTTTCTTATTATTCCTAATCTAGGTGTCTGGAAATTCATTCACCTTATTATCTGATTGATGATATTTTTCACTCGTACATAAGTACTGGCCATGCTCTAACCGCTGGAGCCTCCGCGCTTCGAATTACCGCTAGGGTTGAAAACCGTACTATATTATATCGAATTGTACACATACAATATACATATTTGGGGTCTGCTTACTGTTGCGGACTGTTAAAGAAATATTATACGCAAAAATATTATATTTCAATTACATAGAATAAACCCTCCATTTTTATTTATGAACGCGACTTAAGATTGACAAAAGTACCATTACACTTTATATTGCATTTTCCTAGGCATTTCCACTAAAATAATATATTTTTTAGAGTGTACTGAATGCTTAAAGTTATTTACTGCCACTGTGAATCTTTATCAAGGTATAATATTAAATATCTAACTATGTATTGTTATCAACACAAAATTTCAGCTTCCTAGATTTATGTAAGGCTCGCCATAAAATCTATAATTTTATTGTTTTCATATGTATTGTATTATATATAACAGAACTAGCTATTGCGGCGCCTTCGCCCGCGTTACAAATAGCTTTTGTGACTCGTTAAATATAGTCTCAAATGTAATTCGAGATAAAAAATGTTAACAAAGAAATGTTACTGTCAAAAGCTGTCAGACTTCTATTATACTGTCAAAATAACGTTTCAGTCGAAATGATTATTTTCGTGAAGTGTAATTATTGGAAATTAAAAGATTTTTAACAGTTAATTGGCAAATTGTTCATACATATAATAATATATTAACTTGATAATTATTGTCATTTAAATTATTACTCAATATTAAATACGGTGAATATTAACAATTTGGTGTGTTTGGGACTCTCCAACCAACGAAGTACCTACCTACTAAACCACAAATAACCAAAAATAAGGAAGTAAAAAGTCCAGAATCTTTACATGGACAGCAAACAGATGAACACAGAATGACAGGTGGTAGAGCCTAAAGCGAACCAAATAGGTTTTATATGAAACCTTATTGGTTCCATATAGAGTTCGCTCGGGGCCGTGGTACTGCCCCGAGCCCGCCACGGTACCTAGTACCATTTCTGCCGTGTAATAATTGTTTTTAAAGCAATTATGGACCGGTTAGAAAGGTGTGGTTTCCGGTTACATTTCTTTAGAGGCGACCATCTTAGTCCACAAGGGTAGCAACACATCTGTGACTGACCTAGAACGAGACTCCTACTAACAAGTACTAACTGGAGTATTACTAATACCAACTAACAGGACTAACTATCACTAACAGTCCCCAGTCCATACCTACTAACGAACTGACCAACTAATGTTCTAATTACCTCTCTCAACTAATTGGACTAACCATCCCAGTCCCTAATTGAGTCTTGTTCAAAGTCAGTCACAGTTGTAATGGGCGGCAGCGGATGGGTGGTGCTGCAAGCTCGTTTGCTATCTTGTATCCATAAAATAAAAACATTCGTATCGTTCTTGGCTATTGTGTATTTCCATGGGCGGGGCGATGGCCCTTAACAATCAAGTGGACCATCTGCTCTATTGTAGTCTTATATATAATAAAATAAAATGGGTATGTTTAAACATTTTATTACTATAGTTTAATTAATGAATGATTCAGACTCTGATGAGCTTGATAAAGAGATGATAGAACAGTCACACGTAAGTTAAATAAATTGGTTCGTCGTCGTGTCAATAAGTTGGTCGAGATTACATCATATTCTCTTCTTTTATTACATTTTATCAGAATCACTGCATATCTGCGGGGTCAGCTCTTTTAAACCCTGTTCGAATTACTTTATAACGTACATCTTAATTATCTTACTAATATTATAAAGGGGAAAGTTTGTAAGTATGTATGGATGGATGGATGTGTGTTACTCTTTCACGTAAAAAGTACTGAATGGATTTTAATGAAACTTTACAATAATATAGCTTATACATCAGAATAACACATAGGGTACAATTTATAAAGATACTAGCTTTTACCCGCGGCTCCGCCCGCGTGGTTAAAGGGAATTAACAATGCCATCTATTAACAACATCCGGAACTAAATATCTAGCAAATAACAAAACATCGATATCTTCCCATGGGAATGTTTTACCGCGGTAAAAAGTAGCCTACGTCACTCTCCCTCCTCACTATCTCCACACACAAAAACCATACCATATAATAGCTTCGTTGCGACGTGAAAGCCGGACAAACAAACAAACACACTTTCACATTTATAATATTAGTATGGATTGTGTGAATTGTCCAAAATATGACGATAAGTGTCAAGTAAGTAGGAAAAAATCTACCATTTGCGAGCTATTCTGGCGTGCGCTTACAAAACTACTGGACCGATTTCAAAATTTCTTTCACCATTAGAAAGCCGAATCTTCACTGAGTGACATAGGCTATATAATATTACAAGGCGTAAACGAAACTATTGTTATAATCTATATATCTAAAGGAGGAGCTGGCTGACTGACTGACATATCAAAGCAGGGTCTAAAGAGTCTAAACTATAAGGGTTAGAAACTTGAAATTTTTGTACAGGGTTTCCTTTTATAACGTAGGGGATCCCCTTTCTTAGTGAAAGGATTTTTGAAAATTTCATCCCCTAAGGGGGTAAAACGGGGGTGCAAAGTTAGTATGAAACATTGCCGTTTTTGAAGTCAAGTGGGCAAGCCGAACGCGGGCAGATGTCGTTAATGGGTCTAATTCTACGCGAGCGAAGTTGCGGGCGTCCACTAGTCCTAAATAATTCGAATGAACAAAAGAAAATGGCGATCTGGATCTGATATGATTATGATATATGCCGGACGGTAAAAGTTTCTCTGACGCCTATAACGTAAATCGAGTTTTATGCAATAGTATTCGATATAACTAGATATGTATAGAGTTCCGGCCTTATTGCCAGACTCATCAAAACGTCCACATTTTATCTCATACGATTATATTTCATGTTTGGATCGTATTTTACGTCTGTTTAAACATGAAAACTGTTAGGTACTCGTAAGTATACGTTTAATTTTCTTACTAGTATATTTAGCACTTCGAAAAACTACGTAAATTAGGTTATTGTTCTGATGGCAACTCCTTTTTATACATTTCTTCTTAGTAGCAATCCATCCAGAAGTCAAACACTGCTGGAAATAGGCTTCTACACAAATACACCCAGATTACTCTTCGAATCCCACGGCTTCCTGTATTCTTTTTCTTGTCATTTGTCCACCTAATCGGGCTTAGCAGGTACGTACAGTAGTAAGTTTCAATTATTGTGATTGATTAATTACTTCAAAGAGTCAAAAAAACTAAATTTACCTATATCCATCTGAATGTATGAATGACAATTGGTACACAATGTCTCGTAATCTACTCGGATCATCACTTCACCCACGACCTATTTCCTCTTTGTATGGATATGAATATATTCATGATTTATAAAGTGAGTCCAAATGTTTACATAAAAAATCCTTTGACGTTTATTTATAATAAAAATAAATAATAAACGATCAATGGAATAATGTGAGGTTATCTAGTGTGACCTAAAGATAAAGTTGTAGAAATAAAAATACTAGTTTGTGTATGTATCATCACTACATATGAATTATAAAACAAAGTCGCTTTCCGCTCTCTGTCTGTCCCTATGTATGTATATGCTAAGATCTTTAAAACTACGCAACGGATTTTGATGCAGACTTTTTCAATAGTTAAAGTGATTCAAGAGGAAGGTTTATACGTATATAACATGCATACACAAGCATGCATAATATATTAGAGAAACACTGATTTTAGAGGTTTCTAATGTGATGTACCTAAATAAACAAATTTTTTTGGGCTTACATTTGCAAGCGCTTTCTGAACAGATCAAATTGCCTTCGGCATTTTAATAGTACATTATGATACAAGTGCGGTAAGTTGAAAATTACAGCCGAGGCGATATTGCTAGCCCGAGCCGTAGGCGAGGGCTACAAGAAAGCAGAGGCTGTAATTATCAAAGCGCACGTGTGTCATACGACGTTTTATAACATATTTGCGAGGAAATAAATTAATAAATTCATCATTACTTGATGACATTTTCAAATAAAAACAATGCAACGAAAAGAAAAAGCGCGCGGAATAATTTTTACTTGTTCACAAAACGATGCGCGCGCATCAGCACTTTTTTTTAAGGCAACGACACAAAAACAGCCAGTATTATTTTAAAGTAAACTAATATGTTGTTGTTTTTGTTACAGATAAATTATTGTAATTTATTTTCAAAATTAATTAAATTAAAGAATTAAATGTTTATTTTTTATATTCTATCTCCCAAAGTTAATTTTATTCATAAAATGTTGACCACTTTTCTGACATAAAAACTCTTTGATAAGATTGAAAAAGTACTGTTCGTTTTAGACGGAGCATCTTGCTTGTTAGACCGTGCGTTTTACCTTATTAAAAAAAAACCTACATTACAGCACAAGTGCGGTAATGTAATGTAAAACGCACAAGTGCGGTAATGAGATACATTACGATATTGAAATTGGTGAAATAAGGGGCCCTTTACGAGCAAATGTGTTATAAAAGCTTTTATTTAACTTCACTCGTATGTATTCATGTATGTATGTCCTGGAATCTTGCAATCAATATTTCACCCACTTCCACTGAAGCTATCGAGCTGAAATTTGGCACACATATTAGGTTCCGATGACAATGCAATAATATGGTACTGTCGAACTGATCTGATGATGGAGCCGGAAGATATTAACTAGAACTTCATGATGGAATATCGTATCATAGTCGTGTTTGCACTTGTGGTAAAGTCTTGTAATGAACTTTGACCACGATTAGGTTTCAAGGTCAAGTTATAAAAGCTTTTTAAAAAAATTTTTTTTTTACAGTATAATTATTACATAACAGCGAGCGTTTATAAACTGCCGACGCCGTATGTAAACGGCGGAATCATACAATATGCCTGTGACATTATAGACTACCTACCGATCGCTTCATATGACTTCTTATGTTAGTAGACTATTGAGAGGGAAGACACTGGCAGCGACACGTCGCGCGGCCGTCGCCACACCAACGCAACGAATCGTACCTACACATTTCTACAAGCATGGCCACGTGCGTACATGACACTTGATCCGACCAGCATGGCGCCAAATGATCAAATGACAGGCATAACTATCTCAGAATACAAAACACATTTGCTTGCGTCTCCGTGCCCATTTAAAATATTAACCAAAAGTAGTTACCTAACCTACTATTAACTAAAATTAATTTTCCTTACATAACCATTTTTTCTTGTCATTAAAAAACTAACTCAACGCACGGTTATTCGTAGGTTACTGGTCAAAGAAATGGGACAAGAACTATATTATTATCGTAATTATGTAAAGAACTTGGAAGCCAATTTTGAGAACAAAAATGAGGTTATGTTTACTTAAAAACTATAAATATGTAGCTTATATACAAACAAAAAAGCACCAGTGGTCTGCACTATTATTACTAGCGATGTACATAGTACATATTAGTGCAGACGTATCTGTGTGAGCGTGTCAAGAACTGCCAAATGGTGGAAAATTACCCATATTTTTGTCCTATGGTTATGTTATTTGTATAATAGACAACTATCAGGTTACTCAGAAAGTTTAAAAAAAAAATCATTAATTAAATCATTGCCCTGTATTCTTTTTCGAATGGACCTTTGCTGTATGGTCATAAAGACCTTTACTGCGTCACCGAATAGAGTGGTAAGCTTCAAAGAGCTCAAACCAAAAGGTAAAGTATTAACACCTTCAAGTGTGTGGGTGCGATTGATCTGAATTTTGATCTGATTGAAGTGTCTGCCCCTGGAGAAAGGACCTCGGCTTAGGTCAACGCTGTGTTTGTAACTATAGAAGGGCATCGACCAATCACTCGGGGTACCTCGTTTTGGCCGTTTGAAAGTTGTGTCTTCGTTCCCGCCGGCGGGGACGGAGTACTAGTACATGTGGTGTGTTTTGTATCTGAGGTAGTTCTGTAGTTTGTTAGCAATACTGATTAAAGATAACTAATGGAATACCACCACAAACCAAATACCTTTTATTTTATAGAACCCCATATCCAAATAATTACAAATCAACACTGAAATTTATTAAGTTTTTTTTTAAGAAATGTGTAATATAGGTAATTGAAACACATTATCCATAACTTAAAGTTTTAATGTTTGATATTATTGTCCGACAATTGTATACCTATCTGTATTTGTTTTTTGTATAACTAAACGTAGGCTTAAAATCCTGTTACACAATTATACGTACGGAATAAATTCAACGGAACACTGATGACTATTCTACGGAACCCCTAGGTTCCGTGGAACCCAGTTTGGGTATCCCTGTCACATGTCTAGGTGGTCTAAATCGAACAGGTATTCCCGGTTCCGGTACGTAATCAGTTGATCGTACTACCAAAGAATTTGGATGGCTGGCAGCTTAATAAATGTAGGACTTTCGAGTGTTGCTTCATGAACTATATTTGGTTCTAAGTCGCGATGCATTGCGCACATACCATGGCTAAGCGCATGAAACGATATTGCATTCTTTGGAGAGTTATTATTTTATTAGTTATGGCTAGAATGAGCAAACACTCGACCTCCCTCAACTTTGACTGTAGTAGGGACCGGTATTTCTGACTTTTTAGTTATTAAGTCATGTCTTGTACTGTATTCTGTGGTCATGTGCAATATGCATGCAGGGCTCTAATTGTCTCTGTTGCATAAACTCATACCGAAAACATGAAAAATACCCATAGCGTAAGTCGCAAATTCGACTAGGTAGCAAAAATTTTATGTCCTTCAAAATCTGAATTAGTTTCATGGCCTTCAAACTAAGACGCACCACAGTTAACACCCCCGGTGTAGGCTAGGCCTGTGATGCAGGTGTCGGAAATACATAGACAACTTTCGAATGTATACTAATAAATATATAGGTTAATCAGAACCGAAACCGATACGCGTTTTATTAGTTTGCGAGTCATGACGGAAATTATTTGTCTGTGCTTTAATTAATCGCTTATCATTATGAGGTCAGACGAATCGTTTTCAATTTAACATAGTACGAGGCCGTTTTAGTAGGCATCATGCATGACAAAGGATATCTATTAAAGACAATATTGAACATTGTGTATCAATACTACTAGTCGAGAACAATCCGCCTAGCAATAATTACTTAACTATTGTGGGTATTATGCTACTGTTCCTGCTGGTAGTTCTCAAAACTCAACAGGTGTCGAATGAAACAAATCTATATTGGATCCCGATTTAGGATACCATTAAGCAGCGTCAGCGCACACAACAGTGTCTCCCGGACCAGTACCAGCCTACAACCTAGAACTGAAAATAACGTATCCTTCCTGGGGCTCTTGTACTTGTTTATTGAAATTAATTCTAGCACTGAAGGGTTCGACAATATACATCTAATGACACCCTTAAAGTGCTCCATCAGTGCTATTTTACGCCTCAACTCAAGCAATTCATGCCCCAACATGCCCTGCAAGTTGGTTAGACATAGGGAAACCCAACATTTATATATTTTATTAATATTGTTTTTCGGAACCTTAACCTATCGATTATTCAGCCATCTTAAAAAAGTTTTTGGAGTTTCTCCAACATTACTTTGTATTTTCCTTTATTTTCGGCTTTCGGATATTCGGACTTATATTCGAACTATAGATAACTGAATTGCTTTCTTGTGTGATCCTCACGAAGCTATTGCATATAATTTTTATCGCAGCGACACTTTCAAAGACTGGATTGCCTTAAACCAAGTGATTTGTAGTTTCTAGCAGCTTTTTCCTGGTTGTAATGGTTGCTATGTTATGTAATACTTGTTCGACAAACGGTAAGTTAGATCGCATTCAAACTTAGTGCCTACCTACTCGTACCTGTTCGGCACGCTGATAAATTAGAAATATGATTGGCGCACGTTAAACGTAAACCATGAATAAGCTAATTTACGTAATGTACGCTGAAGGGGTTTGCAACCCCTTTTTTCTCACGACAGAAGGCCTCCACTCTGCTCCAATGCGGGTTGGCGGAACGAAACCTTTCTTCCTCTTTCGCAGCGCTGTGAACGCTCCCGCGTGAGGGGATTCGGATGTAAGGATGGTCCTTCTATCCGGGCAATTGCTCCAGGGTTGAACCCCGTCGGTTATACATAAAACGCGCTAAGCGGACTACAAACACATCCAGCGTTCCGGACATATCGCCCCGGACCTGTGATTTTTCGCTTGGGGGGTTGGCAGAAGGATTAGTTAGTGGCTAAACTAATTATCGGGGATTTTAGGCCGCCCGAAGTCCTCCGATACCCTTTTTCACGAATGTTAACCGGCGGATGGCTTAAATGTGCATTCCGAAGCATGGATGAACTACCTATATAGGTACATTTTGTCACTGGCGGTCACCCGTTCAGCTGCTGATCACGAGCCACGTGACTACGAGCGCTCTCGGGCGTCATTGAGCGCTTCGCCCATAATACAGTGTAAAGTCAAAGGTCTAAACTAGGGCATATTATTATGTCAACAATCTTTATCTCTAATTCTCTAAAATAATATAAAGTAAAGTCGCTGTTTTGTCTGTCTGTTACAAATTCTTCGCATCTTTAAACTTCACAACGGATTTGAATACCCCTGATGATGAATGTCCTCACCCCCTCGAATAAATTTACAGTCAGGGCTGGCAGGGGGTTTGTCATTAATTACAATAAATTGGTAAAGCTCACCTAGTTCTCTTATCAAAATACAAAGAGACTTGTAAGGAAATGTTTATAAACAGTGTAATAAATCATAGTCATTAAACTAATTAACCCAGTGAATATGCATCCTCCTAGTGTTATCATTATCATGCAGTCATAATAAATGGAGAAATAAGGACAATATGAGTAATGGAAATTGCATATAGTGTTCCAGTACATACAATTAATTGTCATAAGTAATTGTACTAAAATATTGCCTGGGTAATTAATGTACATAGTATTGTATAGTACCTACTTACCTGTATTAATGACAATGTAGGGTAGGTTAGTAACTACAAAGTATCTATTTATGAGATTACAACAGCTACAATAGTTTTATATTGTTCATCTTATTTTATGGATAACAAAAAGCAACCTTAGTGTCTTTGTCAACCTTAGTACTATGGGAGACTGCATTATCCAGAAAGTATAATTTACGTATGGAGTCCACTGGGTGTAACTATACTTTGGCTCCCCAGCAAGAGCAGTACATAAATAGAGGAATAGATAGTTATTTAATTTTAAAAATAAATTATAGATAGAATATCAACCACCAAGCAAACATTTCTTACCTTAAAATATGGGATTGATAAAAAAGGAAGACCTTAAAAATTTCAAGAAGAATGCAGTTAGTACATTTGTATGATGCAATTTGAAATTAAGTTTCAATTCAATCTTTAGCTTAATTAGTAAAGGTTCGACTTTCCATTAGTAAACTACTAATTTGGGGGTAAAAAGTGGGTGGGGGGGAGGAGGGTGACTCCCCCACCCCCCCACTAAAATTTGGCTGCTCGGAAATTAATACTTTTTTTTTAAATAATTTTTTAATTTTTGAGGTTAAGAGTGCTAAAACATGCGAGTTTGTAATCGTATCATTCTAATTAGGTGATGGGGAGGGGTGCGCGGGGGACCTTTATCTGAACTAAGTTTAAACTAGCTAATTATAACCTACCTATCAAGGTAAAAAGTGTAAATAAATGTCGACGGAACCCCCTGCGGGGGTCCCTATACTAGGTAGGGATACAACGTATAACTTCAGAACGATACACTGTAGTCAGCACTGGGGTGCTTCTAGTTTTACATTTTAAGTTCGATTAACTCAATTCATAATTTGCATATATATATTTATAATTTTTTTTCCGCTTTTTATCGAAAATTATTTCGTCACATAATATTATTATGTCGACGGAATGTCGCTGCGCGGGGTTCCTTTTTTTGTGCAAAACTAAGAAAAGTCCAACCTGAACCTAACCTAATCTAACGTAATTTCGTGTCAGACAAGTCGGACTCTGTCACAAATGTCGACGGAACCCCGCTTCGCGGGGTCCCTTTTTTGCGTAGATAAACATAGACAAACCTGAACCTAACCTAACAAAATTTGGAGTTGACTGTATCGTTTTTTCTTGGCGGGGGGCTTCGCCCCCCGAGCCCCCCTTTTTTTTTCGGGGGGCCTGCGGCCCCCCGTGCCCCCCGCAACTGGCCAACGGATTAAAAACAATCTCAAAACTTTCTGTTAAGGAAAATGCTATCAGTCAGTCAGTTCGTCAAAATATTTATGTAACATAAAATTTTTTAATGAGTTCTATTCATTTCCGAGCACCAAAATTTCGTATACTGGCTACTATTAATGAGTTCTTTACGTAAAAAAATATAAGCTCACAACTAGTAGTTAAGTAATGGAATGTTGAGCCTAAAAATTTACAATTTTCAAAATTTTTTTTAAGGAGTTCTATTAATTTCCGAGCAACGAAATTTCGTATACTGGCTACTATTAATGAGTTCTTTACGTAAAAAAAAAATTAGCTCGAAACTAGCAGTTTACTAATGGAAAGTCGAGCCTTAGTAAATAAACAAACAATCAAATTACATGCAAAAGTTGATAGAGGAGAAACAGAAATTTAAGACATAAAGTTACAACTTAAATAAATACAACACTAACTTACCAGCTCGGCTTTCTGAATTGTGAATTTTCTCATCCTGAAGTTGTTTTTGTAGAACTGTGTACACAACACTATAGGAATTTATGACTCCAAACAACAGCCCATTTGTCAAGAATGATCCAATCATTATACTGTATGCCCTGAAACCTCCATCAGGGGGTTCTGTAGGTATAGATTCATGACGTGAATTAGCACCATTTCTGATAGGTTTCAATGTATTTGTTTTATTAATTTGCAACAAGTCACTGTCTTCTTTGGGCTCTATATCCATGTTTATGCTCCAATTTTTTCTATTTTAAATATGAACAATTTTTAAATTCAATACACTTATGACTGAAAGCACCAGGACAGCGTCTAGATTTATATAAAATTGCATTTATAAATAGTGATCTGAAATAATTTGTTATATTTTGAATTTTCTGCGACCACCTACCAAACTTTTAATTCAAGAATGTAATAGCTAATTAACATAATGTGTGTATTTAATACATTACAGTTCGTTTGTCGTCAGTGTACGAATCGACATTACGACATATCACTACACAACACTTAAACTACAAACGAACTAGCAATCCATCGCTAGCAGAGGGAAAGGCGGCGAAACACTCAAAGCAATATTATGTTCTGTTCTGTGACTCAAAGCATCAAAGTGCAAAAATGCAATGCAAACACATGTGGTGAGTCTGTAGTGTACGTTCATTCAACAGCATGTGGGGTTTTTTTCCTCCGACCTGACTCCTCATGGCATTGGCGCATGATGACATTCATGATCATGACATGACAATCATGACACAGACAGAGTACGATCATGACAAGACAAGACAATTTGAAGTGAAGTTCAATTAACTTCAATTCAAATTCTTAGAGGACGGATTCGACACAGATTAATTTAGTACCAAACCAAATTAAAGTTCAAAGGTTTCAAACCCCAACAGTCAACAGTGATGACCGAAGATTTTTTCTCGAAACCACAGCACGGAAATTCACGGATTATAACACAAAAGAGATATACGCGAGTAAGGGAGAAAAAAGGCGCTGATCTACATAGCTTCTCATCGCATGCTTTTATTAAAGGCCACTGCCAATCGTATCGTGTGTGTGCTTGCAGGGCCGATTTTTTAACTGCGGCAGGGTCATCCTGCCAGCCCGACGCACGATCTCCCCACTCCAAACACTGCAAGCAGGGCCATGTGTGGTACGGTCGGACCGATTTTGTTTCAATTACAGATTTATAAGCATAGTATTTAATAATATGGTGTACTAGTGGACGCCCGCAGCTTCGCTCGCGTAGAATTAGACCCATTAACGACGTCTACCCGACTAACGATTTCAAAAACGGCAAAGTTTCATACTAACTTTGCACCCCCGTTTTACCCCCTTAGGGGGTGAATTTTCAAAAATCCTTTCTTAGTGCTCCCCTACGTTATAAGAGGAACCCCTGTTCAAAATTTCAAGTTTCTAGCCCTTATAGTTTAGGCCCTGCGTTGATATGTCAGTCAGTCAGTCAGTCAGTCAGTCAGTCAGTCAGTCAGTCAGTCAGTCAGTCAGTCAGTCACCTTCTCCTTTTATATATATAGATATCGAATCTGTGGTTTCTACTATTCAACAATAAATGTTTGGTTTTCTTCGTACGCCGTTTTAGTTTGTTTTCATTTTGTTGTACTATGTTTTGTTCTCTCATCAATATATTCTTTTTTTCAATTATTGGTGCCACCATTGTCAATAAATCTTCAAACTGTGACTCTTCATTCTTAAAAAGTTCATAAAGTCATCGTTGTAATTTTCAATAGAACGGCGTGACTCAAACGACGCAAGATCTCTACCACAGAACATAATATCTCTACCTAGTCTGTGGACGCAACCTGCTTGCAGGGCTTTGTGTAGTAACATCCTCTGCGGCAGGCCCTGCAAGCAGGGCTTTGTGTGGGGCACATTTGGCACATCTCTAGATAGTCTGTGGTACGTATATGTAAAATGTACTCTGTGGTAGTATCTCTACCAAGTTTTTGCCTGTGGTTTTTGCTATGTAATGTACTATGTACACGTCGACGTCACGTAGTACTTTTTTTTAGGCTCAGTGTTTATTAAAGTGGTATGGTTTAATTTTCTGCGAGCTCTCTCAGTAGGTATCCAAAATCCAAAATTCCTAAGCATTAACGTAGTAACGTACGTACGTAACGTAACAAGTATCATACTATTTATTCTTACTTTTACTTATTCTGTGCTTTTACTGTTAATTTCTTGTGAATTCGACATAAATGCAATAGTAAACCACACGGGCTATTACTAGTAGTGGTAAACCAACTAGAAATAAAATACATGTTCAATCATCTTTCGTTGACGTGTGTATCTCGAAACCTTTATTTTTACAGTTTGAAATTACGATACGATGGCACCCTCAACAGACTGGGACGAAATAAAACGTCTAGCAGCAGATTTCCAGAAAGCCCAGCTAAGCTCAACGGCTCAAAGGTTTGTACATTGAACGTGTAAAGTCAGACTTTCATAGAAAAAAGTTTATAAAATCTATTTCAGTCAATTAATTGCTTAATTGTGACATTCAGTTTTGCTTGATAAATTATTTGTGATAGAGAATTATAATATTGTTTTACAGGCTATCAGAAAGAAATTGTGTTGAAATTGTTAATAAACTAATTGAACTAAAACTAATTGATGTAATTTTTACCACTGATGGTAAAGAATATTTAACCCCTCAACAGCTTATTAGGGAGATTAAAGATGAATTATATGTAAGAGGTGGAAGAGTTAACACTGTTGATTTGGCTAAGGAACTCAATGTTGATTTAAACCAAATTAATGCAAATATTTTTGAAATAACAAAAGCAAAGGATGTTCAGTTAGTCTCTGGATATTTGATAGCACATTACTATCTGGAAAAAATTGCAAGGGAAATTAATGAAAAGTTGCAGCTTCAAGGACAGCTATCAGTAGGAGAACTGACATTGCAATATGATTTGCCTGCAGAACTTTTACAACATAGTGTATTGGAAAAATATTTGGGCAAAATTATTATAGGTAAACAAGACCCCTCTGAACCCAGAACTTTCTATACAGAAGAGTATATTTTAAGGACAAAATCTAAAATAAGGGGTGCTCTAATGGGACTGCTTAAGCCTACTCCTATTAGTGTAATAATAGGACACTGTAATTTGTCAGAACGTCTGTTTATGAACTTGTTTGATCAACTAAATGCACCAGGTGTTCTAACAGGACGTCAATCAGGGGCTCTATATGTGCCATCATGTTACACAAAATCTCAAAATGAATGGGTTATGAGTTTTTATAAACAAAACAATTATCTTGAGTATGATGCCCTGACACGTTTAGGGCTATCTGACCCTAAAGGATATGTTAAAAGAGTCTTGTCTGATAAAAAGTTAACATTTCTTAGTAGTTGTGTTATTGGATCACAAATAAAACAACAATTGGAGACAGCTTTAGAGGAATGTATAGCGTCAAAGAGCTACTTGGATGTTGTTAATTCACTGCCATCAGTCCTTTCAAATATTGACATTCAAAACATGCTTGAGGAACTTTTGAAAACCAATTCTAAATCTATTATTCTTTTTGATAATACAGGTGGTTATATTTCAATTTTACACCTATTTTTATATGGTGGGTTTTAATAACCAATTAATAATACATAAATTGCAGTTTTCAGTAACCATTACATTGAAGAGCTGAAACTATTTTGTATGCCTCTTGTAAATAAGAAAGCAGAAGCTGTTGTTAAATCTGGTAAATATCAACAGTTCTGTGTGGAAAAGCAACTAGTAAAAGCTGAACAGCCACACAGTCATGTAGATCATAAGGCAGAGAGACGTGAAGAGCGTAGAAGAAAAGCAGCTTCCGGGAAAGGTGGTGGAGGGACCCAAGGTCGGGAGACAAAAACAAAAGCAGTCAAAAAACATCAGAGATCCAAACAAGTTGGCAATGATTCTGATTCTGATGAAGCTTCCAGTACCCCCAGAAAACAAGAATCACATTTAGAAATTATCACAGTAGATGATGTTGAAAATATAATCAAAGAAACTTTAGAAAATGAGGGCCTTGAAGACTTACAAACTCAAATTGCAGAATATCTTCAAAGGTATGTCATTCAATTTCATGTTTATTTAAGACAAATGCTTTATAACTTTTCATTCTGTAATGTTAGATGTAAGATATTGTGAAATAAATAAATTACAGTTGTGATTCTGTTAACTTTTCTATTTTACAGATCACTTAACCAGATAGGCTTGACTGTAGCTAAAGACCTTTCGGATAAATTATTGCAAGATGCTACTCAGAACAGAAAGCAGACTCATTCTTCAGCTCAAGATCATATAAATGTATTGGTCAATGACATCAAATTGTATGAAAAAGGACTAAAGACATTGCCCAGTGAATTACAACCAAATTTCATCAAATACCTTCTAAAAACATTAGGAGGAGATATACTGGGTGAATTTTGTAAATATGCAGCTAGTCAATGCAATGTTTCAGTACAAGTAGACACACTTTCTATTGAGCAAAGAAATAAGATTATAAATGATCTGTCCGAAGAGTACATGAAACCACTGCGGGCATTAAATGCAACATTGTATGAATTAAATATGGATCTGTTTTATCAAGCTTTGGATGTTTGTCTATCTGAATGTGGAATGATTTTGAAAAAAGTTGATAAGAAGAAGGATAAGTATGTATTATTGTCATTCCTGGTATAACTGTACGACATACCTACTCAAAAAATGGAACATCTGTATTTGACCCCTAAGTATGCCTCTCTGGGCTCTTGTTAGCACAGATTAGTTCAATGCTGAACAATATAGAGCTGACAGCCTATTGACTATCGAACGCGCCTCAAAATCAAGCGGTCCAGGTTTAAATCCAAGATGCACTCACCAGTCACTTTTCTAAGTTATGTGCAATTTAAGAAATATAATATCACTAAGCTGTAATTTTGAATGAAACATCGTGAGAGAACCTGCATACCTAAGATCTGTGCTCAACAGTGGGATAAATAAATAGGTCAAGGTACACCACTGAGCCCGATTTTGGGATCTTTTCACCCTTGCGAAAATCGTCGCGCCACGTAACAAGAGGTTGTCGCACAGTACGTTTGCCTAGTCTCAGTCTATTTTCTGATTCCTTCCTAGTTTGCCTCTTCAATTCTAAGTGATAAAACACATTTAACATACTATTTAAAAAAAAATTGTTTGCAGGCTGCTTATTTTAAACCACAGAGAGAAATTAATAAGTGAATTGGAAAACTGTGATGATCCAGCGCTCGTGCTGCATTTGGTTGTGTTGTCAATATTCACAATTCTTAATCAAAACATGCTTCATGCATCTGGAAGATTGGTGCCAACTATCATAACCTATTTAAAAACTCAACTAAAAGATGAGGATTTTGTTAGTCTTCAACAATACCACGGTAAGAACTAGGAATGTTAACTCGTGTGTTCAAAACGCTGTGGCATAAACGTTAACCTTTCGGTGTTCCGATCAGGGGTTGCAAGATTTTTCACAGAAGTATATTTAGTTGGTATTTAATTAAATAATTATTACTTTATTTTTAAATAATGACAGTAAAAAATACTAATTAAAAGACCAGTTAAAAGTTCAATACTTCGCCATTTTAGCGCTTGTTTTCTTCCTATGGCCTATATAATTTATGCCATAGCGATTTGAACGAACTACAATTCTTTATAGGTGCACATAGGTACACTTCTCATCTTCAAAGGTTACAATATATTAATTTTATTGATTAATAATTTGGTTTCAGAATTAGTTGCCCAATACTTAACTGCTTCAGAACAAGAAAAGCAGGAGATTGAAATAAAACTGAAAGAAGAAATGCCCAAAATTAAAAGTTTAGTTCACGATATTAAAAAATATAAGTAATATACTAATACTCTAGATTTTGGATAGTTTTTTTTATAACATTTCACAGCATGAATCTTCCTTCGTATGTACATATATACATACATATACCTAATACAGTGTAATTTACAATATTTTTTTAAAATACCTACTCATATTATTAAGTTATTCAAAAGCTAATGAAAAGTTAAAAGGGTATACGTGTTTTTTCATTTTTCAAAAAACTGACGTTTAAATTTTTAATAGTCATATTTTTAATCGCCAAATGACTGGTTGATACGGCTGAATAAGCTTATTGCCTATGTAACCATAACCCTGGTGGTCAGTGGTCACTTGCTTGTCAAACTATAATGTGTACGTAGAGAGACATTTGTGTCAATTCAATCGACTTTAATCACTTACATCTTACATCAAGTTACCTCTAAAATTTCGTATTGATGCACATTACGACAGTGTTATATAATAATATTTCTTATAAAATCACAAACACATAGGTTTTTACCCTTTCGATTTCGTGACTGTTTTAGATTTCAAAAAAACGAAACATTTTTATTAACTTTTTGATAAAAATGTGAATGGCGCTTACGATATTTGGTTTCGAGCTCGTTGATTCCATACGTGCATTGCATACTAACCGCGGACCACGTTCCCCGCACCACCCGCGACTCCTCAGGCGCAGCGGGTTACGAAATCGGAATTTCCGCTGACCGCCTAATAAAATATACTAATTAATTTTTTTTTTGTTATTTTGTTTTTTTTTTTTTCATATATGGTTTAGTTCCTGTCATAATCTGTACTTTTGTGCATATGCATATTACTTGTACAAAATTATTTCGATGTTTCACATCTGCCAGGCGTCCCGTGACGGCTCACAATTTTGATGTGAAACATCTATAGCCGCACGTAAAACCGATTTCTGGCGTGGCGACGCATGCCGTGGCGTCGCGTCGCCACGCTATATGATGGTATATATATATACAGTCTATATGCAGTAGTGTGTACGGTGTTACTCCGTAGTGTATTTTTGATGTGAATTTTTCTTTTTTTTTTTTTAATTCTTCGTTTCTGCACTTGATATCCACATAAACTCGCTAGCATATTGTTATCATTAATTTGATGTGAATACCCTTCTCACTCTTATGGGGACTAGTAATGGACCAGTAACTAGTTTTGACTAATGGTAGAAGGGAAGCAAATCTAGTTGTGCATTACTCATGAATTACCTTTGAAATCTAGAATAAATAACAGTATATCACACAGAATTAGTTTAAAATACATCTCACTGGTAGGCACTCTTATTGAGGACGTAATAATGACGAACAGATAAAAAAGGATGGATGGAAGGATGGAATCACAGAGTGTAGTAATTTTATATATGTAATTCATATTAAATTGCAAAATAATAATTAACTAAGCAAACTAACAATTTTTAGTCGTAAAAATTATATAAAGTTTTATCAAAGCAAAGGCTACAAATTATTTAGCTGTTAAATGGGTTTATTTCACTATGTGTAGAACACATAATAAATACATTTACGGATAAGATTTTGTTTGGTAGAGATTAACATACATAATTATTAAATAAAATGAATAACTTTTGAAAATATTTTTCTCACAACAATGACATGACTTTGTTCTATGATAGGTATCGTAAAATGAGCTGAATAAGGTAGTTTCTCATATTTATTGCTAAATATGTCCCATGTCTATATAAGTTATATGATATGACACTTTTATGAATAAGTTTTGTCCTGGTGCTTATATTTTTGAATAACATATTATGACTAGTTAAATGCTCTAACAATATTATGAGAAAATCGCAAAAATCATCCTAAACCCTATTCACCCCAGATATGGGGTCAATCGGGTAAAGACTGGGAGGGAGTTAAAGCAAGGGTTGACAATAAATAGATTTTGGAAGTTAATATTTTTTTGCAACAGATACAATTGTTGGCTTTGAAGTGGCATGAGATGGTTCCACTATACAGCAGGAACACGAAGTCTTGTGTAACAAAAATCTCAGTTCCTACACTATTCACCCCATTTTACTGTTCTTTAAAACTATATCAACCATGAAAGCCCTCGCTAATAGTAGTATAATACGCAGACCTAATCACAGCAATTTCAATTCAAAGTGAGAATATTGTCCATTCCCTTTTGAGCACAGCAGGCATCAATACAATATAGGCTGATTAATGGATGAAGTAAAGGCCGTGTGCATTTAATTAGCAGCACAATGAAAATAATTCCATGAAATTTTGTATGTTACATCGTGATATTGTATATTGTCGCTGTCGCCGTGTTTTACTATAAAAAAGTAAAACATTATTCAAGTTTTCAAGTGGTCGAATATTTTACGATGTAAAAATCAATCGTAAGTATAAATGCAAAAAAGATAATATATTTTGACGAGGGCTCATAAATACTCAGGAGCTTCAACAAGTCAAATTTAACTGGATACTTTTGCTGCTTGGCGTTTCTTAACATCCCAGTTATATACTCTAGCCATATTCACTTCAGTTGTAGTGCATTGGTCCCTGAAAAATCATATATAAAATGGTTTCAAATTGAATACAAGAAGCATGCACCAGCTACATAGCTACAACCCATAGACGTCCCACTGCTCATCCTACAGGTTTGTGGTACTAAATGTGACTTGTTCTAACTGTGAAGTGAAACATTATGAGCAAGTATACAATTGTAACGTCCATGGCCCAATGGCTCGCGTAGATTCAATTTGATCGAAAGAGTTAAGCTACGATGGGCGCGGTCGGTTTGTGGATGGGTGACCGCTAGTGGCAAAAAATTTCATGGACGCTACCGTGCTTCGGAGGGCACTTAAAGCCGTCGGTCCCGGTTGTTTTCAATGCTGGAAACAGTCGTTAAGCCTTGTCGAGGATCTTCGAGTGGCTTGAGAACATTCGACACTAGATTGGCAACTAACCCCTCCACCAATCCGCATTGGAGCAGCATGGAAGAGTATGCTCTAGACCTCCCGCAGCAGTGTCTGTGGGGGAGACCCGTGCCCAGCAGTGGGACGTCTATGGGTCACAGCGAGCGATACTATATCACCACCACATAACCCTTTGTCTCACTGTTGGGTACGGGTCTTCTATCGGAATGGGAGGCATTAGGCCTTAGTCCTCCATGCTGGCCAAGTGCTGGGCTGTCACTGCTTATACATGTGGGAAATTTCTCCATTATATCTCAGACCTGTGAATTCAGTCAATCCACATTTGGCCAGTGTTTTATAATAGTATTAAAAAAAATTGTCACCTTAGGAAATCTAAATCATGCTCTACACAGGATAAGTTTTTCTTAGCAGTAGCCATGTTGGTTGTGAGTAGTTTATTGGCGTCTTCTAAAGAGTATTCTAACATTACATTTGCTCCAAGCCACAAGTATACTGTTTTTGTAGGTTGCACATCAGCCTGAAATAAAGAAAAGGAGATAGTTGCTAGTGAGATATGATAATGAATTGAAAATAAATTAACTCTGTATTCTGTGCACTCTGGCAAAAGCCAAACTCTTATGTAATTTTCTAGTTTTAGTGGTCCATGCTTTCCCCACTGTGGCTGCATTTATGTCTTCCCATTGTTTAAACTGCTTTCCCTATTTCCTTTATTCTTCTCTCAGGCATCAGGCAGTTAATTTTTTGCACTATAGCAACCTTACATAACTTGACTGGTTCTCTATAGGGCTAGGTCATCAGCCTACCAGTTGTTTGGTATTGAGTTACTTGCCTGATTGTATTGGTATTTTTTTATTTTGCCTTGGGAGCCGGCCACTCTTCATACTTTGTTGGCAGGCTCATAGTTTGGATTTGTGAGCCTTGAGAGAGGTCTGACATTTATATGTAAATGAAATTTTTTGGCTGATTTTTTTTATTGAATGAGCAGTATGATTTCCAAGCACTAATAAACTACTTTCACTTCTATTTCCCTACTTGATATGCCACTTGTTGTTATAGCTTGGCCAAAGTAAAGATATTCTTATATTAATTATGTTTAGTTTGTCTTTTGGTCCTACTTAGTAGTAATTTAAAAAGGGAAATATATTGTGACTACTTATTGCAATATCTAAATCACTTTTAAAGAAGTGTAAAACAAGGACTCAAAAGTTGATGAGGATGTTTAACATTAAATTTTATTTAAATTACTCACCTTTAAAAATACTTGATCACTAAGCAGGAATTGCGTTTCCATGATTTGTTTTTGTGCCTTTAATTTTTCAATCATTTCTAGAGATCTGGCTAAGTCAGGTATTTGCTGCCGCAGGCGCCTTCGTTTTGTAACTAAAGTATGTTCCATAAACTTGTATTTTCCATGCTGTTCATCCAGGCGTCTTAATACTTTATCTACTCCACCGGCATTATCAGGGAGGTTCATAAACTCATCAACATTATCCTAAAATTATTTAAAATTTTATAAAAATATTTAACTTTAATACAGAAAAGGCAACAATTCAAACCTATCTGGTACTTATGTAGGTATGTAACCTAAGTTTAGTTACGTATTATTTAAAAATACTTTGAGACATACGACAAATACGGCTTCTGGTATTCCTGAAAACGATTTTGGCTTTTCAGCTCCATCCCCTTCCATTTTTTATATTATTATTTGGATTTGTGAAATCGACACCAGCATGCACCTGTTAAAGAAAACACGTTTTTACAATTATTACTGCGGAATATACTGTTTAAATGTTACAAACAATATTAACATACATTAAAATAATTATGAGACGGTAAAACCACTCAAGTTTTAGCTTACATTTCATTAATTTCCTTACTTTTAACGTTATTCTATCTATATCATCGTTACTTACCTTTCTATTTTATATTAGTTTCTTTTTCTATTCTATATCTTGATGACCACAGATTAATAATCAATCAGTCACAGAATCAGATTAAATAAATAAATCAGTGTTGCCAGTGGCAGATAGTCAAATGTAACATGAGACACCTCAAAAGGTAACATTTTCACGAGAAAAGTAACATTTCCTTTGAGGAAAACGACACTATGCTATATTATGACACTTTAATACACAAAAATTAAAAAAGTTTTCTATCCCATTAGCTGTTAAGCTTCGAAAAAAATTTTTGATCGAATAATTGATCGGTTATCCTAGAAAAAACCGGCCAAGTGCGAGTCGGATTCGCGCACCAAGCGTACCATCTAACTACAAAAAACATGATTTTTTGCCAGATATTTGTTGACAGTCCCTTAAATTTTTATTTTTTCTATTTTGTAGTATTTATTAATATAGAAAAGGCAGGGCCCCTGCCAATCGTATCGTGTGTGTGCTTGCAGGGCCAATTTTTTAATTGCTTACCCTGCCGCGCCATCCTGCCAGCCCCACGCACGATCTCCCCACTAATACAGATTGATAAGTATAGTATTTAATAATATGGTGTAATCTGTGGTTTCTACTTCTCAACAATAAATGTTTGGATTTCTTCGTACGCCGTCTTAGTTTGTTTTCATTTTGTTGTACTATGTATTGTTTGTGTAATAATTTTAAAGGATAGTTATAATAAAGTTACAGCATCTCTCATCAATATATTCTTTTTTTCAGTTTGACAGGCGGTCAAGCAAGCGCTGCATTTTTCTGACCGCTATTTCCGGATCTCGCGACGACGCCAAGTACGCGCTGTCGTCGGCGAACAGTGCGAGTACTACATCACGTTCCCACTTCCCGAGGTGCCCGTCGAGAGTGGGGATGTCGTTAGTGTAGTACGCGTATAGAAGTGGGGCAAGACTGCTTCGTGGGTCTTTACCCGATTTTGGGAGAACAATCACCTTCCTCTCCTACCATGCAGAAGGGAAGTGTCCGGTGCGCAGGATGACGTTGTTGTCAAGCTGACTAAGTCCCTTTGTGGGAGCAAAGTCAATATGTTCGGGACTCCATCAGCGCCTGGCGCTTTGCGTTTGGGTAAACACCTAGCGGCCTTCCGAGCCTCCGAGGGCGAGATGAACTCGAAACCCTCAGGCTGCGGTGTCGGGCCACTGATTAAGTCCGCTAAACGCGTCTCCACACGCTCGCAGTGTTCCGCCGCTGCAGAGGTGCCGACGGAGTTTGGAGTGATTCCTGTTCTGTGTGGTTCGGTGACACTGTGATTGGTTGGTATGACCACAGAGTACATTTTATATAACTGAAAGGTATGACCACACACGTAGTACTATACTTATAAATCTGTGGACCACACCATGACCACACAGTTACAAACTAGTGACGCTTTAGTACCTAGCACAGAATAAATATACGCACAAGGAGGTACCTAGTCTGTGGTCAAGCCAAGCAGTGAAAACCTCCTTGTGACTTGTGTTGTGGTAGTGATGGTTCGTTGACGGTTTTTCCGTTAACGAAACGTTAACGTTGAATCACTTTCATCAACTAGTTAATCAACTAGTTGATTTCGTCAACGAGTTAACATTAGTGTTGAGTAGGACATACAAGAGGCACTTCATTTGTCCCGGACATGACGTAGAAATGTAAGAGCGGCTCAAAATTTTATTATGTACTACTTCAAATTTGTTGTCGCGGTACGTTCAACACACACAATGACGTTTAAAATAAATAATAATTATTACGTCAGTCACACATTGTAAGGTAGGACAATACAAGTACCAAGTCATTCTAGTTACTTCAAATGTATCGCGCGCGACGAACACCTCGTCTCATTTGAAGTGCGACATTGTAGTACAAATGTATCGCGCGCGACGAACACCTCGCCTCGTTTGAAATGGGACATCGTAGTACAAATGTATCGCGCGCGACGAACGCCTCGCCTCATTTGAAGTGGGACATTGTAGCGGCTCAATACAAAAAAGAGGCTACTCTTACAAACTCATTTTTATTTCGTGTCCTACTCATCACTAGTTAACATACTATTAATGTCAACTACAACGTCAACTTACAAATTTCATTCGTTGAACGGTTTCTAAACGTAAACAATCAAACTTTGTTTGTTTATTTGTTTAAACATGTTTCTCTCGGGCGGCACGAGCGGGGCGCGCCATTTCGGCATTATAGTGATAAGTACTACCTATTCAAGTAGCGTCCATAGCCCAATGGCTCGCGTCGATTCAATGTGATCGAAAGAGTTGGCAACGACGGGTGCGGTCGGTTTGCGGATGGGTGGGTCTAGACCTCCCGCAGCAGTGTGTGTCTTTAGGGGAGACCGTGCCCAGCAGTGGGACGTCTATGGGTCGCAGCAAACTACCTATTCTATTCTATACTTAGAGTACAAATTGTATGACATGACCGTCGCTCGCAGTCGCAATCCATGCCGTTATTTTTAACATTAGTTTTTCAATTTGCTCAATTGACGTTGACAGTTCGTTTCGTTTGCGTTCTCAATTAATAAACGAGACGCACGAGGATAAATTCAAAAACGTCGTTAACGAATTCAACTAGTTGATTCATAAACAGTTAACGTTAATACGTTGACAGGAGATCAACGGTTGATTCAACACTGAGTTGTGAGTATTATATTTATTCTGTGGAGTGTGGTGGAAAAAAAGAAAACTGTGAAAAGTCAATCAACCATTTAAATTGATATTTGATTGGAATTGGATTTAATTTCCTAAATATAAATTATCCATCCTTGATAGACCTTGTTCTTCGTGAGTGCCTATTTTCATTTTGTTCAGTTTTGAAATATTAAACCATCTAATATTATCTTCATTTATTTACAGAAAAAAATTACCTGAGGCTACGCCCAATTTCCTCGTATCTCGGTTGTTCAGTTTGTTTCCAACATAGGCCTATCAGACACTGCCGTAATGGATATGATGGTATCAACTTTACAACAGCAGCGAGCTGTAACTGAGCAGCTGCGCCGAGAAGCTGGTATTAAGCGCATCCCTGTGTCTGTTGCTGTAGCGGACATTGTAAGGTTCATAACCGAACATGAACAGGAAGATTGTTTACTTGTTGGCTTTTCCAGCCAAAAAGTAAACCCATTCCGTGAAAAAAGTTCTTGCACAGTCTTATAGATTGTGTTCTATTTCAATATTTGTGTGGATGTCATTATTAATGTACCTATTTCAATAATTAATATCAGTATTTTGTTTTATCTAAACGAAGTACCTATTTGTTTTTAAATTTTTCATTAAGTATAGTATAAATCAGGTGGTAGTAGTATATATTTTTTGGAATATTACTATAAAATTGTATCACAAACTAAGTAGTCTACGCACAGTGCACAATATTCATTTGGTGAATGTTTGCTAACTTGCTATTATATTTTATAGCTATGAATATGAATGTATTTCTGTTGATTAAAGATATTTAAAAGATATTTTCTATTTATTCAATAATTCACCCTTTAGCCCTAGCATGTGGTTCAAGAATTCAGTAGGTATATAAAATATAACCTAGAAAAAAAACAGAATTTTTTTGCTAAATTTTTATTTGTGCAGTGATAATTTTAACAAATAATCTATATATGCATCAATTCCACATACAAAAAGTACATACATTATTGTTAAACACATTATAACTGGAAGTTCAAATGCATTGTTCTGTGTACACAGTTGTAAAATAATAGAATTCTATTCTGCTGTATGAGTTTCTTATCTTGGTTTTATTACTGTTGTACATAAATTAATTAATATCAATTTAGATAAAATTAATTCAACTAGGCTTAGTAAATATGATACGTTTATAGCCATTGAATATTGTTTAAGTAACTATTTGGAAGTATTCTGAAGTTGAGAAATATTTACAAATTTGGTTTAAGTAAGGTGAAATATGAGTGGTGCTTAATGTGTCAATTTGTTTTTGATTGGACATTATTTTCTACTTGGTTATTATGTAAAAAAATATTATATTAAAAGAAACTACATAGTTTCAAAATTTTGATTAAACAATGTTTTCAACAAATTTAAATTAAATTTGCGAAAGATTAAAATAAGTTGAGAGAAAGAATTGGAACTAACTCTAATTTGCAAAACATATTTTTAAATAACATATTTTTTCATCAGTTTGTAGATATATAGTATAGCATGCTCATTATCAATAAAACTGATCAATATTTATGTGATATTAAAAATAAACACAAACATTGTCTATTGATTCAAAGTAGCAGTGATGCGCAATTGTAACTGTTGATCAAATCCAATAAAGCTATGAGCAGTTGGAGAAAACAAGCTGCAGAGAATGGGACATGGGTTTTTATATTACTATTGAAGTACTTATTTAATGTAATTATTCTTTCAGAACAAGCAATTCCTACATTCCATTTATATAATTTATTATGAGTTGGCAATGTTTCTTACTTTTGTTACATGGCAGTGGAGTTAAACATAAGTGGAACTTATTTTTAGATATAAATTGTTGAGCAACTTTGGAATTAAATCAATAACTTACTTACTCTAGGGGTAAAACTATATAAAAAAAAATTACCAACTATCAGTCTTTTAAATTGATGTTGATTAACAACCTTGTAGCAATTTGTTTCTCAAAAGTTTACAAAAACGGGAAATGATGTGGTGAAATTGAAAAATGTAATATAAACCATATACCTATTAAAATTGTGTAACACAGTAAAAAATTCGATCTCGTAATAAAATTATATTCTAAGAACTATTGTCACATGTGTTATTATTAAAATAATAAGATTTGACTTTAACAGTATTTAACAATTACATTTGACTTTGGTGTTACATCAAATGAAACATTTGAAATAAGTTTGAAGTCTATTTTACATTAATCAAGACTAATGTCTACTTTTTATACATAATTTTCTAACAAATACATTCATTTGATATTTGATATACCCCAGAATGCCATAATGCCATAAATCGGAATTGATTCCAATTAATTTCACAATCTGTCGGGAACTCCCACATCCAGAGCAGGGAGGTCTAGTGCATATTTAACTGTGCTGCTGCAATGCGGATCCGGAGATAACTTACGCAGTAAACACATAGGCTGGAATTTAAGGATCACATAGCATACACTGGGGTTAATAATTTTGTTATAGAAATTAATTTTTACAGCTTTAAATATTCAATAATCAGTAGTGTAACTTAGTATGGAAAGCACACAATAATATTAAACCTTAACATTGTAAAGGAATATCTATCTATCTTATCAGCTTCTCATATACCTATATTTTAATTTTAGCTCATATTCATAAGATTAGCTTCATATACATCTATTATCTTATGAACAGTATCAAAGATAATTCAATTAAGAGATCATTACATTACAAGCACAGTATAGTTACATTACAAGTAATTTATGGTGCAGTAAGATAAATTACTACTAGATACCACAATAATAATTTTATCTATTTTTATACTATTTAAAAAAAGGACTAGTGACAGCATCTTTAATATTATAGCATAAAGAGGACTGTACAAGTTGTAAAATGTAAATTTATGATTGGCAATATATCAATGACTTAATAATATTGAATATAAATTCAATATTTCTTAAACAAGGCCGCAATTGCTTGGTGTATTATATTTTAATGTGATATAAATTTCTTTATTAGTTTAAAAAAGATTAAAAATTGTATTATTTGACAAATAGTAAATGAAATGAGAGATACTGAAATTAGACAAAGTCAACAGTAACAATAAAATGGGTTCTTTGTAAACTTTTGAGATCCTCCATCCCTAAAAAATTAATTTCAGAAGGTCAGATAAGTAGGATATTGATTGTATACTTGTGTCTAGCCTACACTCTTTCCTGGTTTGGTGGTGAGATGTCCTCTGTTCCATTTGCAACACTCTGATGATATAGTTTCAACAATTCCATAGCATCTTGTGCCTGACGTTTCTCTAGTAATATCCTGTAATCATAATATTGAATATTATATGTACAGCTTTATATTGAGTTTTATTATTTCTAATGGTGTGGTGTGCATTATAAAGTATTCATACCCCATAAATATCCCACTGCTGGGCATGGGTCTCCCCACAGACAATTCTGCTTGAGGTCTACAGCATACTTCACCATGCTGCTCCAATGTGGATTGGTGGAGGGGTTAGTGGTCAACCCAGTGTTGAATGTTCTCAAGCTACCTTGTCTTCGACAAGGCTTACCAACTGTTTTCACCATTGAAAACATCTGGGACTGACAGCTTAACTTGTACAGTACAGACAGATGCACACAGAACTATTCACATTTTTGGTATCTTCTCACTTCAACTAATGCCAATACATATATCTACATACAATACAATACTTTGGTAAAAATATTCAAAATAATTTAGAACAACATACAACAAAAGCCATGTATTCACTGAGAAACAACTGTTTATAAACACTGTTTCAGAAACAAAATCTACGTGTGACTGAAACAATTTAATATGTTTCTGAAACATGTGAAACTGTTGCAGTAAACACTGTTTCTTGCGATGATTGGAGTGGACAGCTCAGAAACAAATTAGTTTTGCAACAGCTGTTTACAAATGTGTTTCAGTTGCTTATAAACATGACGGTAGTGTGGGATGACAACATTGTACATATATCTAAAAGTATATGAGAGTGAAGGATATGAGTCCCCAATAGCTAAAAGTATCTTAAAATAATCGCAAGTCTAGGTTGAGGGGTAGCTGCAATTTGTATTTTTGTGTCTTGTTTGGCTATAAACGGTCCAACTATTTGCAAAATCAATTCAAAATCAGATTTCAAAATTCGTAGAAAAATTGTAAATGATCTGTCAAACCCGCGTAATTCACACATTTTCCCTTCTCAACAAATAGTTCTTAACCCACCATCATTCTTTTTCTTTTGACTAGCCATTGCCAAATAAATATATGCGGCACCTAACAACACTATCCCCTCAGGCGACATATTTTTAGTTTCCGAAACATTGTTTACTGTGAATACATGGCTTAAATTTTATTTTAGTTGACAATATCTGCAACAAGACATCAGCATGTGACAAAAAATGTCTAAGTAATTTTGCTCATTTGACAACAATGCATGATATCAAGAATTTTATATTACCTTCCAGAAGCTTCCTTAATATGTTCCAGGATTATCTTGTTATCTCTATCTGTAACAATATCAGCAAGACTGTCAGGGTCCATATCAGATAAAAGTTCCAAATCTTGACCTCCAAGAAGAGAAATATGGCACAAGTTATGTTGCAAACGTCCGACCAGGTTGGCCACTTGTCCTTTGTCTCCCATTGACACCTCATCAGTTTGATCCAACGATACTTGACATTTGGGCATGTTAGGAGCCCATTTTTCGTTACCGTGCAAAATCATGAGAGAGGTATCAGGGTCTAGTGTAGAAAAATATTCCTCATCATCAACTTCGGTACCGTCACACTCCAGCACTACAGTCAAGTGCTCAGTCGGCAAACCAAGCTTCTCTGGCACTTTAGAAAGCAAATCATCGAGAGACGATGCAACGATACCCTTCTTTTTTTCTCTGTTCACATCACAAATTTTGTAGGGCTTGTTAATATCGTTCTCCATAGTAATAATAAATAACGTGCCACAAGATCCTTTACAAAATGAACACTTCTTAACTTTACACTTCAGTCGTTGTCGGTCGAACCAATGAACAATTTTACAATTTTAGATTCAAAAGTTGAGGCTGAATGATTCAACTTAACCGATTCTTTTACAGCTTTAGTTAATCTTTTAACGAAGCTTTACGCTTTGGATTATTGAAATCTTTAGCCCACTTTTAATTAATTGAACTGTTCATTAGGTAGGTATATTTAATGTATGTACTCCTCTGTGAAGGTGAACTGACTGAATTGAATTGACTGAACCATGTCTAGATTACTCTATGAACTGAACACAGACAGAACACTAATTTATTTACGAACTGAAAGAAAAATCAAAATTAGGTACATAGACAAGAAGAAGGCTAGATGTAGATTAAAAATATAACATCGTATTCTATAATTTTAACAATTTACGTCACTATTGCCATAAATAAATAAGCGAAAATCCAGCAAAATATGTGATTTATCACTTAATGACAAAAGATGTATATAATTTTGTTTTATTAAAGCACTCACTGCGAGTTTTGAACTGAAAAATGTAACTATGCAAAAATACTGTCTCCGTAATGCGAGACGACTGCCTCTGGCTCTGGCTGAAGTTAACTACTGAGTCTGAAATGACTGAATATGAATGCGGTACGTATACAACTTCAGCAGACCTTCACCCGCCAAGCCACCGATATACGCCGCCGCCGCCACCGCGCCGCCGCGTCGCGTTGCCTGTGGGCTGAACCGATGACCAAGGTATAAAATTACCATTATATTGCCTCAGGTAATACAGGTATCTATATTACCTCAGGATGAGACCTTTCAAATAAAAAAATGAACTGACGCTACAGGGCAATGAACACGAAGAACACTTCGCCACCCTATAATATGCATAGTTATTAGGTAAAAAGGTAGTTAGTTATATAGGGTAAAAAGGGTAAAATTTGTAAAAATTTAAAGGACATACCTACTATGTTATCATGCCTTTTAAATAAAAGCAGTCTCATCAAAATCCAACGCTACAGGGCAATTAATACAATTACTTACACATTATAAACATTGCTTACCCTTATTATGCTTTTATACCTCTCAGGAGTAGAATCTTTTCATAAAATTTAAGTTTTATGAAAAGAATATGGTTCCTCCTTTTTAGAAGTCAGTTAAAAAATAAAATACCTATCTACCAATTCTATTGGTACCTACACACACATACGAAAGCATGTCTGATAGACAGGTACCTAGTTACGCCTTCTTCACATCATTTTCAAAGTCGATCTTTTAAGAATTGGATTAAAAGTCATAGGCTATTTTATCTAACTCGTGAGATATAACCTGTTTGAAATTATGATGCCACCGAAATGAGACAGTCGTTCACCGAAATGAAAGAATTTATAAACCGAAATTAAAGTCCACTGAGAGGCTCGTCAAGAGTCTCGATTTGCCTTGCAGGAGCTATTGCAAGCTCTTTATCTGGAGGGTCTACGGGCTCTCCCCACTACCCGGGCAGTTTTCCTGTGCCAGATGAATTGTTTTTACTGAGCCGTCAGGATTACGATTACGTGCTAGCAACAATGCGTGCTTTCCGTCGTCTGCGCCTGCTGTCCTGGACGTGCGTGTAGCGGAGCTACATCTCACAGACCCGTTATCGGTACTGGCGAACATCCACTGGGCTGTCTGGGCTAGGTCTTCCACGACGGTCTTTAAATAGTATATCGCAATATGACGTATTATTTGGTAATGGAAATGTTTGATTTAGATAATTACTTTAATCTATATATATAAAAGGAGAAGGTGACTGACTGACTGACTGACTGACTGACTGACTGACTGACATATCAACGCAGGGCCTAAACTATAAGGGCTAGAAACTTGAAATTTTGCACAGGGGTTCCTTTTATAACGTAGGGGAGCACTAAGAAAGGATTTTTGAAAATTCAGTCCCTAAGGGGGTAAAACGGGGGTGCAAAGTTAGTATGAAACTATGCCGTTTTTGAAGTCGTTAGACGGGTAGACGTCGTTAATGGGTCTAATTCTACGCGAGCGAAGCTGCGGGCGTCCACTAGTTATCTATGTAGAGCGAAGATACTTTCCTAAATGGATCCATTCCACATAGGTAAACTAATTGCCTCATAAAGGTACCTCTTCTATCTAGAAAAAATATGAGTACTTTGTAAGTAAGTACCTTATTGAATTATTGATTTCATCTATGCCGCGTAAACTTCGATTTTGAGAAATCCACCCATCTAGTATCTGTGTTACTAACCTACTTATCATGAGAATTTTTACATAGGTAGGTACATTGCTGATAGGAATTGAATAGTATTGCATCTTCAGTTTTTGTAGGTATTGCAATCTTCTAGATAAATTAAAATGTCAGCGCTATGTAGGTAGTAGATTGAACCTTGCGGACCTTAGGCTTTGGGTATAAGAAGGTCTAGACTTTTCAAGATCAGCAGCAGACAGCTATCCTACTACATACTACCACAGAATAATACTACAAGTAATACTACTAAGAAATATGAAGCTGATCTATTTTTGTAAGTAAGGTAACATAATGCAAAATATTGAAAGCATTTGAGTCATGAGAATTATGATGTAGGAACATAACAGTAACTTATATAGACGAAGAACCTGATTAAATACGTTAAATAGATGAATACTATCTACGGCTAGGATTTAGTAACCATATAATCATGTTTTATAATATAATGATTTATATTAAATATGTCTCGACTTGAACCATTGAGCCCAGTGAGTACACTGCCTCGTGAAGGGTCACGTTCGGTCATATATTGACGCGACGCGACTACGGGTGGCGATCAATAATACTCTTTATCCCCTTCTCCCCTAATGCATTTTACAAGATACGCTTGGGCCGCTTCACCTGCTGCCCAGTTCAGACCAAACCGACTGTTCAACAGCAGATATACAAGGATATCTATCCTACAAAATTGAATTTATGGTTCATTTATTGAAGGCAATATGTAGATAGATATTATAACAAAGGCTTAGTATTCGACTTTACGAGTAAATTCATAGTTTGCTACTACCGTTAAGTACCTAAGTACAATAGAGCCGGGCGTTTCTTTGTCTCGACCTTAGATCTCAACGCGACGCTTGAACTAAGATAATAATATGAACTATCTTATATTTGTAGTTTTACAACACCCATATCTCAAATTAATATTTGTTATGTAGAAGTATGGTAACTACGTATAAAATTTAATTAACTAAGAAAAGTGAAATCGATTTCCACCCTGATGATAGTTCTTTTATTAGGACCGTATTAAAGTTGAGAAGGAGCGGGGCGGAATTCAAGATTTGAGATGAGGTTAGAATTTTGTTCCTGAAACTGGTTTGGGATTGGTTTTGGTGGACAACCAAGGAGTTATGGCTGCATAAACCATAAGCGTATTCAGCCGTACCTACAAATTGATTAAAACGACCAGGGTGACCAGGAATTCTATACCTTTTGGTTTGAGCTCTTTGAAGTTTACCACCCTATTCGGTGATGCCGTAAAGGTATATAAGTCCATATAGCAAAAGTACATTCGAAAAAAAAGCCAATTGGCCAATTTGGCGTTCAAAACTTTAGAATGACATAATTTTTAAACCTGAAAATGTACCTATTTGAAAACGTCAGTTAATTGAAAAATGATGTTTTTCATTTCCTTTTGCATAATATCATAATATGAGTAGGTATTGCATAAGTTGATAAAAAATGCTATGCAAGCTTCACCGCGGCAGTCTCAGAGTGCCACACGTCTTTTTTTTTTCTTTTTGTTACAGATAAATGAATGTAATTTATTGTCAAAATTGATTAAAGTAAAGGATTACATAAATGTTTATCTATATATATAAAAGGAGAAGGTGACTGACTGACTGACTGACTGACTGACTGACTGATTGACTGACTGACTGACTGACTGACTGACATATCAACGCAGGGCCTAAACTATAAGGGCTAGAAACTTGAAATTTTGCACAGGGGTTCCTTTTATAACGTAGGGGAGCACTAAGAAAGGATTTTTGAAAATTCACCCCCTAAGTGGGTAAAACGGGGGTGCAAAGTTAGTATGAAACTATGCCGTTTTTGAGGGCGTCCACTAGTTTTTTATATTTTATCTCCCAAAGTTAATTTTATCCATCAAATGTTGACCACTTTTCTGACATAAAAACTCTATAGACTGTTTGTTTTAGACGGAGCATCTTGACGTTTTACCTTATTCTATAGAAACTCGTGCGTTTCACGTTACAATAACGCACAAGTACGTAATTAGATACATTACGATATTGAAATTGGTGAAATAATCTCTTATTTCACACTTTATGAGAAAATGTGTTATAAAAAATTAAATGATGTCAATTATACTATACTAGTAGGTAGGTGATAGGTAAATTAGAAATGGTTTCAGTTGGATTGTAGCGAATTGACCCTGATGCTGCTGGCTGAATAACCTTAGTGGCAAGGTTTTTAGGTCGAGGTCGCACATCTAACTCGACTCCACACTCCTTCATCTCCTGGGGGTTACTTACGTAGAAGGTCCAAAACACCATTCTCAAAAATTTACTCAATTAACCTGACTGTCATTATTTTAGATGGCATTCGTTTAGTCAGCGTATATAAACGTAGCTAGGTATATCAGTTTAGTTAGTCTGCATGGATCGTAGTGATTTTTTTCATAGATGGGGTAGGTTTGCATAGTTGCATCTTGCTAGGTACTTCTTATCCCGATTTTTTTTCCGTGCAATGGACAAATATTTGTATCCTACTGTAATATTTGTTCGATTTTTAATCAATTACTAAATATCGTTTAATATCGATCGAGACGAGTATAGGCGTCCAGTAGATTCAGTTAAGTAATTGTGAACAAAGTAGTCAGTTATAGAGTAAAATAGAATAGAAGTATCACAGGTATATGACTGAAAAATTAAACCTACTTAGTAAGTTCTGCCTTCATTTACTTACATCAGTAGGTATCACTTGTAGTCCCATAGTTTTAAACATCTTAACCTACCATAAGATTGAAAAATATTCTTAAATGATAAGCCTCGTAATCAAGGCTAACTTCAAACGAGAATGACTTTGTAATGTAACATAAGCCAAGCTCGTTTTCATCCAGCAATAGAATTACGTCGGAAGCGATGTCCTCGGTCGGACGTATAATTAACAATTAATAGTTTACGTTCATCAATAATAGGTATCTTACGTTACTAGTACTTAACTTGTAAGGAACAAAATGAGTGGTCAGCCCACCACAGAACAGATAAAGGAGGTTTATCTGTTCTGTGCAGCCCACAATGACTCTAGTATTGTGTACTGCTACTATATTACTATCTATCTATTGTATAATCTGGAATGTATTCCACCTATTCTGTATCTCTTTAGTAAATAATAGTATGCATGTTATCGATATGCCGTATATACTTTAGTAGGTATTTGATGCAAGTAGTCGTCATAGGTACGGTACGGACGGATGATATAATAAAGAGCGCATAGAACTAGGTCAAAAGCCTGCTTTGCAGAACGATATGTCAGCAGATATAGTCCCACTTTCATGAACTAGACAGTATCGGCCTTATAAAGGCGAATAGGTACTAACCCACACAAATAGGTACCTACCTACGCTTGGATTTTGGATGAAAGCACAAGCACAGAATACATGCACAAGAGACGTGAAACAGACAGACAGACAGACAAGTTCCTTTATTGTACACCAAAACAACATACAACATACAATAAGTACATACAAAAAATAATAATAAAATCTGAATCCTAATAATGAACCTCTGAAACCTAAGATAATCTGAAACCTAAGATTAATAAAAAATTTATTTTACTTTTTAATAATTAGTTAATAAAATAAAATTGTAACTAAAGTTACTTATGTCAAGTAATTATTTTTTAGACATTTCATGAAAACGTTGACACACTTTGTTCAACTATACGATAAGCGTTTCCTGAAAATAATGAGGGTCCTTTGGGATACTTATGGGAATGATGTTGAATATTTTTTAAATTTTAAAAGAATTGCTTTATATTTGCAACAAATGTTCACAGTTTAATGCATAAAAATATATTATGTGGTGTAAACCTCTTTGAAGAGGATTGCAACTACTCTTAAGTGTAAACGAAACTAGCCATGCGAGCAAAGCTGTCCAAAAGTTTATACTCTATACTATAACCACAATAAGCAAAACAATTAAATAAACACTAAACTATGAGTAAATAAATAATAAAGCTTCAGATTATTTTACTTTTATTTATTAACATTAAAAACAATTAATAGCATAAATATTGGCAGAAAATGTCGACACAACTCGTTTAAATGCATTAAATCTGCATCTACTAACTTCCAGGTAATTCGTAAAGATGTCTACCCTACCCTAACTAACGTTTTTGAATTATTAACAACTTGTAGTTTCTACTGCTGTTATTATTTACCGGTACAATACCTACATACAATTAAAGACAGCTGTGGGTTAAAGTATACCATAACCAATAAATAGGTATACATGTACTTACATGTCTAATAAGTACTACTAACAATATGGTTAGGTTAATCTTGACATTTTGACTTACAACCTGCATCAATCTGGAAAATACAATTAGCAATCTGTAACTGTAATGTAAAATGTAGTACTTACATACAAAAAAAATCTAAATAACCTCACACTGTCCACATAATGTAATACTTGTATAAATAGATATAGTACTAAATCTATGCTTGTATAGGTATTTATGAATATGGCCACACTCGGATGAAGGTATTCTGTGCTATTTTTATTTTAATAAATCTTGCTATAATATGAATAGCAAACATTAAAACAAAAATAATTTAATTACTCACTTATAACACAAAATAATAGTACAAGTAACAAATTACACAAAATACATTACTTATAATATGTTGTAAATACTTGTAACACAGCAACAATAAAATACAACAAATTGTGAATACAATATTAGTGATATTGAATACAATATTTATTACAAGTTTAAATGACATTAAATATTTACCTTTTTATATACTCTACGTTACTCTGTACGTTGCTAGATATTATGAAAATGATTATTTAAGAATTAAATACATTTATTATAAGTAAATTAATAAGTAAGAGTGACAAAGTAGTTTAATTATTATTATGCACTTTGTCTAACATACTAAGTATTTGGACTGAGTATTTGTATTTACCACATTTATCTAGTTGCTTATTATTATCTGAGTACCTACCACTTATTTAGTCGATCCGATGGTTTCAACAAATTTAAATTAAGATACGGTCAAACGTAGAGTACAGCCAAACCATGCAAATGAAAAACATATTTTACTTGATTGATAGCGAGTAAGTGTGCTTGACATGTTTTAATAAAGCCTATATTAAAAAAGGCAGCATGAATAACTTAGAGGTATCATTAATCACCTACATAAATATTTAATAACCATTTGGTTAAACGAAAGCTTACAATAGAGAGGCAAGTACAAACAGTAATACGTATTTACATATTCTACAGAGGTACCAATACAAACTAAGTTGGTATTAATTATTCACGTTTTAATCGGTTTAGGAAAGAGTTTAGTTTAGAAAACAGTTTTTTAGAGAGAGACATTACAAAATTCAGCTAGATTCATTTCACGATATCGGCTAAACATTCTGAAACTTTCCCCTCAATTAAGAACTGTCTGTGCCAGAGAAAAGAACCGAACATTTTAGAACAGAAATTATCTTCCGTCTTGATAACTTTTGTCGTCTATGTCTTAAGAGAGATGAGAGAAGCTCTATCTCCGGCTTGGTATCTTACATAGAATATACAGTTTATGGATACAGGATAGCAAACGAGCTTGCAGCACCACCCATCCGCTGCCGCCCGTGAAATGTGTTATGTGATGAACTTTCATAATTACGCTAGTAAGTATAGCATTATAACATTACCGCCTAATAAACTTGTATCCTACGCTAGGTAGGATTTTCCCTGAACGTGTTCGAGTGGGGGATGCCGCATACATGATTAGCAAACTTGTTCGACCTTAAAGCGTATGCAATTTATGTGGGCTTAGTTGGCCCCATTCGACATGAGAAACTTTGATACCTAAATATATTATGTGAATACAGTTTACAACCGCATTAAATTAAGCTGAAGGCGATGGTAAGATTTAAGATTTTTTGAGAAACAAGCTTTTTGTTTTTCAGAGAAGCAGGTTAAAAATTATAGAAGCTTTGCTCAAACGTGAGGAAACACCTTGAGGTTATTACTTTATGACGCCCATTATAAATTAGGTACAATCACTTTTTCGACCGTTTCACTTAAACATATGTTTATGTGGTAGTTTCTTTCAATTTTTTTGTCTAATATTGTTGAGCGTAACCTCAGCCTTTACAAAGCCAACCTCAATATTCTGGTTTTGCGCGAAACTTGTCAATCTTATTACGATCTTGATTAAAACTGGGAATGAGGTGGTTTCTCGAAGGCGAAATATATACTGTATCGATATTAGTCGGTATACAGTCCCTCGTAGAGCGATCGAGGTAAGTGTTCGGCTAGCAGGGACTTGAGTTTTTCTCGCGGGGAAACTGGGGTGTATCGTGCGAGAGGGAAGGTTCTCGTTACTCCATCGCTGAGCGCCCGCGTCACCGCCGTCAGGTCAGCGTCCTTGGAAATAAAAGGTATTATATTGTAGGTATCCATAAGCAAAAATTTATAACAACGTTTTTCTAAAGTTTTGTCGTGTCATAGTGATTAGTCGTTGGGAGCCGCGTTTAAAACCCGACCTCCCGTATACAATTAAGTGATTAATTAAACATGATACAATGAAGCCAAGCTGAAGTTATTACGGGTAGGTTAGGTATAAATGGTCACATGAATGTGTGCTAATAATAAAATCATTCATTTGATGTTCGAACGTAGATAAATATATAAAAATAAACCTAACATATTTTAATTTTATTAATAGGGACCAAGGGCGAATAATTCGTTCTTTAATACTTATTACGAACATTTATTTCATAACGACCCATCTTCAATTAGTTTTATTAAAGTTATCCGTTAGTGCTAGCATATCAATTTCGATTGAAGTTTAATCATGGTTTAACGCAGAGTTTGAATTCACAACCGAATTATAATAACTAACGAAATAATTTTAAATTAGCAGAATGGAAAGTATAAGTTGAACTGGATCGGAATTAAAAATAGATTAATAATCTAAACAATGAAGTTGTTCATTGCTAATATCTTTTTATATAATGTATCTTTTAATACAGGAAAACTTACAGCATTCTTGGTGTACTTTTCGAGGCTGCGGAGCGCCTCCTCGAAGTAATTTTCTCCATACGCGCCTTTTTGTTCGTCACTCAGTCTCTTCCACATGTCACGCGCTTGTTCTAGAAGCTTCTCCTCAGATAGCCAAGCACTGCCTGTCGTGTATTCACCAGCGGCTACGATCACCTGTCAATTAGTTTTTTAAATATTTTTAACAGATGTTCCATTTCTTTTTCAACAAACCGAAACTAGTAACAGTTTCACGTAGTTTTCCACGGGTCTTTATGTGCTGCCGGGATAAATAGACCATATTTTCAAAAATCAAACAAACTCCTATCTCGTTATTAATAACTAATACCTAGACGCCAGCAGCTTCGCTTAGGTAGGTACGTGGAATAAGAAGGCAAACGTTTATTTTATCGTTTCTGTCCTTCTCAAGGAAATAACTGGAAAAACTCTAATCGTTCAATACTTCAAATAGAAGAGGAATTAACGGGATGTCCATCCATCCATCCATCTAATTCAAGCATAGTATAAACATACATCTACATTACATACATTATCGATCGATTAAAATATATTCTGCCTCTTGCCTTCGTGCGTGATAAGATTGGCTCTACAATGTATTTTACGTGAGTCCAACTTATCACTTGTGTGTTTTCCAATATAAAATTATTACATGATAAATAGTAGGTGTTTGTATAAAATGTTAATGGAGTTGAGTTTAAAAATAACAGGTTTTCTGTTCTCTAATACCGTCGTTATACTCTCTGTTATTACAAAAGGTTTGTGACGGCTCGCTTGAGGTTCGTCCATAATTCAAACGGCAACAGTTGGCAACGGCTGCTGCGACCCATAGACGTCCCACTGCTGGGCACGGGTCTCCCCCACAGACTATGCTGGGGGAGGTCTAGAGCATACTCCACCACGCTGCTCCAATGCGGATTGGTGGAGGGGGTCAACCCAGTGTCGAATGTTCTCAAGCAACCCGAAGGTCTTCGACAAGGCTAAACGACTGTTTCCACCATTGAAAACAACCGGGACCGACGGCTTTACGTACCCTCCGAAGCCCGGTAGCGTCCATGAAATTTTGCCACTAGCGATCACCCATCCATAAACCGACCGCGCCCGATGTTGCTTAACTCTTTCGATCACATTGAATCTACGCGAGCCATTGGGCTATGGACGCTACAACGTTGGCAACGGCAATGTTGGGAAACTGAATAATAGCATGATTTTAGCATTAGAAAATAGGTACTTAATACGAAGTTTAGTCGAGCACATGTCAGGGAAATGTTATTTACTTAGATATGAATCCTTTGATGTACTACAAGTTGCCTCTTGGCTTAATTAACATTACTCAGTATGTCAGGACATGAAAGGACGTGGTAGATCAACAAGTTTCTATCTCGACACTAGCGATGGTGATAGATCTCACGAACACCTTTTTATTTCGAGACCTGTTCTTTGTGTTTTGTAAAAGAAAAAGAAAAATGTATAAGTATAAAAGATACAAGTCACATAATTTTTTTCGAAATGCTCTTACGCACCTTACATAAGATTTTAAAATCGGGCTGAGTAGCTTTTCTCGCGGCACCGCCCGCGTTTAATAATTTTCCCTTCTACTAATTCTACCATTAATGGTTGAAAATTATAAGAAGCTAGTCAAATCGATGGCAAGCTACACCAAAGGTAACACTAATCAAAATATAGCTTTAACCGCAGTTCAACCCACCAGAATCCAATCAAGATTTTGAAATATCAATCATATCTATTGTTAATCTCTTAAAATATTAAAATGGTTTATCCATTTCATGGGAACCAAGCAATTTATCGTAATCAAAAGTAGACTGTGTCCCTCTCCAGATCCACCATTATATCTATGCAAGAAATCACTTCAGTCCATCGTTCCGTTGAGGAGATGTAGAAGGAAGAACCAACAAATAAACTTATTTTACTATTAGTAAAATTATATATTAGTAAGCATATTTTACTCACGACATCAACGCCTCTTGGCTTCAGCTCCCTGCGGAGGCAGGCAGCGAGGGCGTCGAGCGCGGCCAGGGAGGCGGTGTGCACGCCGCGCACGGGCGCCGCCACGTGCGTCAGGATGGAAGACGCCAGCACCACGCGCCCACGTGCGCGGCGCACCAGCGGCATCATTACTTGCACCAGCCGTGCTGGCCCTGGGAAAATTGTGCTACTTCAAAATATTGATCTTAACAACCAGATTGGCTCAGCGTTGAACACGGCCATCGGCAACTTGGTTTGCAGCAAATCTGTTGATTTTATGTGACTCCCTCTTATCCTACGAAAGATAAGTTTCACCTATTTTTTTGTTTAACGAGGGCAAACTTAAACCTACCCGTCGTGGGAGCGACGCCAGGTTATGTGAATATTTCATTCACTCAACCCACCGGGTGGCCTACCTACCTTGGTTCTATCCGGTCTTCGATATTGAGCCGAAGACCCATAAATAATGCTGTGCCAGCCAGCGTCGTAATTCCCGGGGTCACTTGATGAACGATTCGATTCCCACTCTCGCCGCTTACAACCCCAGAAGTCCCCTTTTAGTCGCCGTTTACGTTAGGCAAGTGCTACCGTTGCACCAGTCTGGTCCCGAGCAAAGTCTTAGATACAGATTGGTACAGTCATAGAATAAAGAGTCGCTCCGTTAGAGCGGAGCGACTCTTTATACTATGGTACAGTTGTTCAGTTCCGATAAATATGTTTTTTTCCACGTTTTGCCCTAGATTCTAGATTCCAGACGAAAGATTCGTTCTCAGCAAATTAATGCCTATCATCAAGAGATTTTAATTAATTCAAATAAAAACTGGTCAATAATCTTAGCTCAAATCTCAGAATTCCTGTAATTCAATCCCCGATCGAGGAGTGTTGATGTAGTTTTCATGACGATTGAAATGTTTATACAGCAGTAGGTATAATTTACACTCCATTAATCGATTCTTATGATTTGATATGGGCCAAGCCATGTCAAGGCTTAAGGTCAAGTCTTACACAATGCACGTCATTTGTTAAAGTCGATCGATACAACTATCAGGGATTTAAACATTGCGACTTGTGATAGAAAATTGCCTACGTTTTCTAGTGGACCGTTGTATAAAGTCTTATTAATAAAAGTCAGCTTTTTTCTAATAGAAAAATAAATATAAAGGCATAGAACTCTTCCCTGAATGAAAATCTTCGAAAGTATTGTTCAGCTTATTAAAAGTGGAACAAAATAACAAACTCAGCGGCGAAAACCCAGTGGCTTACGGAGTTGCGCCTCACTCGAGGGTTCCGGGTTTACATTCAAGGGGCACGCACCTATAATGACCATTAACCTATGTGCTATTGAAGTAATTAAAATGTCACCTGCTGTAAAAAAGGAAAACATCATGAGAAAACCAACATGCCTGAGAGTTCTAAATATTGTTCTCGAAGACATGTAAAGTCTACGAATCTATGGCCTAACTCCTCCCATTCCGAGAGAAGACCCGAGCCCAAAATTGGGATAAGAAAGGGTTGTGGTGTATTACATCAAGAGGTAATTTTTCGTAAGTTCATTATTTAATAATAGAAATATCTAATTACATAATATGAGTTAATGCTTTTACCTATTTTTTTGAATGGTTAAGAAGAAAATAATAAAATACCTAATCTATCTACATATCAAATTACATACAATTACAGAGAATGAAGGATATTTAGTATATAACTAATCTATACATTTCGTTTTCAGCCTCTCCCGCTTTGTGGTTCGCTATTCTCGTGTTCCGATATTTTCCGGTCAACAGTAGGTAGGTACTAAGTGATTAATCACATAGGGCACAAGGTCAGCCTTTACAGATAAAATATGCTCTTATTTAAGCGCGAAGTGAAATATAACCGTAGGTGGTACACGTGTATCATCATCCTCGATGTTCGGAATCAGTAGATTAGTGCTATCTACCACAACCCTTTCTTTGTCCCACTGTTGGGCACGGGTATCCTCTCAGAATGGGAGGTATTAGGCCTTAGTCCACCAGGCTGGCTAAGTGCGGATTGGCAAACTTCACATGCCTTAGAGAACTGAAGAACTCTCAGGAATGCAGGTTTCCTCATAGTTCGCAGGTGGCACAAAAGGGGTGATCGAGCTACTCAGCGAGCAACACCGAGAAGGACTGTAAATTTATCGTTTTCGTATCTTTATAGTTTTTTCGTATAGTATATCGTTTATAGTTTTTAGCATAGATTTATTACTCTATACTAGATCTACTATTTATTAAGTTGTTTTTTTTTTGCGATATAATCACGTGTAACTTGTTATATTCCTTAATCTTTGATGTAGCTTGCCGTTGATAAAGGTTATAATTATTATTTTTGAATACATCCCTTGATAGTTCAGGCAATTTTGCACGTAAAACGACTTGTCGTGAGCGGAGCCGCGGGGTAAGCTAGTAAATTTAATAAAATGACTAGGCACTCTACGTTGAGATCCAATCTTTCTCGTGTTTGGTTGATCACCAGCTTGTGAAATAATCATCCAGTCTATTGATGGCATAAACAGGCAGTGATTCTGAAACTTCACAAAGTCATTTAATCGATATCTACGGTTGTTGGTTAAAGCCAAGTGTATCTTCACACAAACCATTTTGACCACCCTCTATCTCTAAGCCTATTGACCTACAGACTTGTAATTTTGTATGAAACACGACGCGTGCCAAATACTCTCTAAAAAAGGTAGGAGAAAATGAGTTGACAAACTACGCAGAATCTAAACTTAATGGAATACCCACATCTACTTCAAAAGACAGGGTAAGGAAAAATACAGGTTAAAAAGTAAATCTTTGGTACGGCCATCAGCAATTTAGTATGTTATTCTGTTATTATGTAATTCAATATTATGTAGGTAGTTAACACAGTTATATAGGTTGGTTACAAGTATATTGTTACCTTACTTAACTCATATGGCTTCAAATACGCTTGAAATACACGTGGCAGTTATTAAAAGCATGTTTACTTAATAGGCGTGGGAAATTATTTGTAACGATAAATAATTTTCGTGTGTAAAATTCCCTTAATAGTTTCCTTGAGTTTAATAGAAGCAAGGTGAATATTATAACAATGATTTATGTTCGAACCAGCTTCGTAAATACTGAGAGCTCCTAAGTAGCACATAAAACATTATGTTACCTATGAATGATGTCCTCTTAAAATTGAAATAGGTACTAAATATGTATGTTTTATGTATTGTTGTTTAAAGTTTAAAACACAAATCTGTAATTAAATTTTTGCAATTATGAGGTTTACCAAGAGTTTTGACAAAAGAGATCACACTTTCAACTTTCTAACAAAATGTTATATTATAATAATTTTCCTAATTTAATAAACCTTTTTAATAAACCAATACAATCATGTCAACTAAAATGATGAATGCTATTACATTACAAAATTTTTAATAGCGTTCATAGCTCAATGGCGTAGCTTTCATAGGCCAATGAGTCGCTTTTATCAATGTGAAAAAATCAATAAGTCTTGTCGAATATCTTCAGTCGTTTCACTCGACACTGGATTTGCCACTACTCCCTCATGACTCTTGACCTGAGTTCATCTTCAAACGAATAAAGAAAACAGATACAGATGAATATGAAAAACACATAATTTTCTTTACGAAATATTAAAAAAGTTGTTTAAAACCATTTTTTTAAATACCGGTAGTAATACCGAGATCACGATATTAAAGAGGAAAATTCAGTATGTATTTATACCGGTATTGATAAACCTCGGTATTGGAAACTCCTATAGTAAAGCGGGCGTTCTAAAACGTAGGTTCAAGATCTTAGGTGTTAAGTGTTTGAAGTTGCGTTCTAGAACTTCCAGTAGAAAGAGCGGCCTTGGTACCTTGATGATTGTGTGAAGTTGCATTGTCATGGTCAGAAAGAAAGTAAAATTATCTGCAGTTAATTAGAGTACAGGTAGTTATAAAAATTACTCTAGCGCCATCTAATGACTCTCAGATCAAACTATTCGTACGCTGTAGCTTCTCGTGGCGCTCGTAGCAGACTCACCTAAAAGGTTAACATCCATTGCTCTCCTAATTACAGAAAACGGCACCCATTCTAGTTCGCCGAGCGCACACCACGACTCGCAGTTAACGATGGCCCATAGACCCTGCGCGCCCTCTGGCAAGTGGTCCACGATGTAGAGAGACGCCGACAAAATCTGTAAGACAGAGTTTTTTCATATAACTGAGTTGCTGAAAACGTTCGCTAGAGATCTCTCGTAACCTTAGGTAAGGGGAAGTATTTTTAGTTAAAAATACAAGTTATTTATTACTTACTACTACTAAAGCTACGCTTCTACTGTTGTCCTATATTATCTTACTTATTTATTAAATTATATTTAGTTTTTATTCACACCAGAAAAATATCTTTGAATTTGGACTATATTGATCTGAAATGCACATACATAATCTTTAAGAGGGCTATTACAAAATCGAAGCGCTCGGTTTTACACATGGGAATACAAATGTCTGAAATAAATGTTGTTTATTATTATCAGGTAAAGGACTTAGCCAAAGCTTAGCTTAAGCTTTAGGTGGTGGAGCCTATAGGGAACCAAGTAGGTTTTATTTTAAACATATTTTGTTGGTTCCATATAGAGTTCGCCCGGGGCAGTACCACCGCCCGCCACGGTACCTAGTACCATTTATGCCGTGTAATAATTGTCTTTAAAGCTATTTTGTTCCGTTTGAAAATATGAGGTTTCCGGTTACAATTCTTTAGTGGCGACCATATTAGGCGTCAAGTCAGTCTGTGACTGACTTGGAACGAGACTCTTACTAACAAGTACTAACTGGACAGTTAGTGTTAGTACACCAACTAACAGGACTAACTATCACTAATAGTCCCCAGTCCTCATACCCACTAATGAACTGACCAACTTATGTTCTAATTAACTCTCTCAGATAACTGGACTAACCAACCCAGACCCTAATTGATTCTTGTCCAAAGTCATTCAGTTGTCATGGGCGGTAGAGGATGGGTGGTGCTGCGAGCACGTTTGCTATCTTGTATTCATAAAAAAAGGCGCGTCCCTATATTTATATTGATTTATAGGACTGCATACAATTAAATATCTTAATTTTGAATGGACTATTTCTTTTTCAAGCAGTTATTACACTTACACATACTTTTCGATTGCATTTGGATCATTATACAGTATATTCATAGTTAAAGAAGAAAATTTCAGACAAAAAATTATTAGTCACTCTCTATTTTATTGCCCGCAGCTACGCTCGCGTGGAATTAGATATAATAATGGATTCTTCTTAACGCGTTAACTTTAGCTCCACAAATTTGTAATGAATCCGTAAATGCGTTATCCCCTATGTTTATTTTACACCCTTAAGGGTAACATTTTTACATACTTTAAATGCCATATTTTTTATATCTAATCAACAGCCTAAAATATAAATTTTATGCTTGTAGTTCTGAAAATAGCGTCCATAGCCCAGTAGTTGTAGCATAGTATAAAGGGTAGAGCGAAGCGAAGACTCTTTATACTATGGTTGTAGCGTCCATAGCCCAGTAGCTTGCGTTGATTCAATGTGATCAAAAGTGTTAAGCAATGACGGGCGCGGTCGGTTTGTGGACGGACTAGTGGCAAAAATTTCATGGGCGCTACCGTGCTTCGGAGGGCACGTAAAGCCGTCGGTCCCGGTTGTTTTCAATGGTGGAAACAGTCGCTAAGCCTTGTCGAAGACCTTCGGGTGGCTTGAGAACATTCGACACTGGGTTGGCCACTAACCCCTCCACCATAGTATAAAGAGTCTTCGCTTCGCTTTATACTATGCCTCCACCAACCCGCATTGGAGCAGCGTGGTGGAGTATGCTCTAGACCTCCCGCAGAAGTGTCTGTGGGTCGCAGCGAGTTCTGAAAATGACTATACTTTCATAAAAGCTTTCATCTCCCTTTTCAACTCTTTACAACACTTTTTTCCAATTAAAAAGTAGCCTCTGTCCTTTCTCAGGCTCTAGACTATTTGTACCAAATTTCATTTAAATCGGTTCAGTAATTTTGGCGTGAAAGCGAGACAGACAGACAGACAGACAGACAGAAAGGTCAAGATCAAAGTTTATAAGGTATACATATTATAATAGATACAATGTTGAAATTACGTGTGAAATGTGTTTTCAATGTGTTCCATGCCAATTTTCAGATATGTGCGAATTAATGTAATCTTACCTCTATATTTGAAGCTAATTTGACCGGGCTAATTTTTTTTATGACTTTTACTCGAGTTAGATTATGAATGAACATCCTACGACTAAATAAATATTTTCACGACCTTTCGAATTATTTTTGATATCGTAGATACTACTACGCAGCACAGCACAATTTTAACATGAAATTGAGTGAATCGTTATGAAGAATTATTTGATGTGTTTTGATGTAAACAAAATAACCTAGTCGCATGTCCTACATAACATACCTCGATAATTATGTTTATGCTTATGTTTTTATTTATTTATATTACTTTTACATTGAAAATTTTCAATTATTACTGGGTATGCTCTAACAGCTTAGACATTGCGGCTAGAGCGTGTTTTTAAGAGTGCAACTTTCAGAGTGAAAAATATACATATAGATAGGTACACAAATATAAAACTCATTTAAAATTTGAACACAATTTGTTTATACACTTTACTTGGTAGAATTTAAAAATGTAGAAGTTGTACCTTCCCCTAGAATGGAGTATGACTATTTGTATGACTTGGCTATTAAATTCATAAAATAGTTGTGTTAATGTGTTACGAATGTGTGAGAGTAAATTTAATACCTAACCTTTAAGGATATTGTTCCAATGGTTTGCACATAATAGAGTGGGAAAAATTATAACATTTTAGATTTAGATTCAGATTCATTTATTTTTTCATTTTATGGTATTTTTTATACGCATAATGAACGTCATAACATTTTTTATCTACCGCCGGTTCACAAAGTTGATGCTACCGTTTATTTATCATATAGATTCTCTTGTTTATATATATCTCTATGTTTATTTGTAACTAATGTGGAGCAGGAGTATGAAAAATGTGTACCTACTGGCTTTGCTATGCAATACACATATATCTATCTATATCTTTGAAAAGAAATATTTATCTACATATCTTTTATGGTGACAAAACTAAACAAGATAAAGTGTTTCGACTTGAGGACTTCACTGAGCGGAGATGCTACAAGTTCCAAGGCCCCAGCCGGGGGCGTGGGAGGCGCGCGCCGCGCCGGGTCGACCGTGTAATTGTGGCATTTTCTTTTTCTTTATCCACCTCAGTTAATTTTGCGTACAACCTCAAATTGGTCTATGCTGGGAGCGGTACATGCTCATTTACAAATACTTCATTATGGGTTATAACAGTCAGGTACGTTACGCAATATACATACATAATAATTGAATTTTATTTCAATTTAATAAGTGTCTCCTTAGTGGTTAAAGCAAAATTCTATTTTTAAGAAGCTTTTATTGGGCTTTATAGCTACTCGTATGTAATAAGATCTTAGAAATTGGATTATCGCTACTTCTGTTATTGTCTGAACTTAGCAATTTGTATACTATCGCACATTTATCTAACTAATACATAAATGAGATTTACCTACAACTTTCAACTTTAATTTACATCAATTTATATTCTGAATAGAAAAAAAGTTAGTAGCATTATTTTTGATGATTAAACATAATTGATTATTAAGTAACCTGAGTTTCAGAAGTGACATCGAGCTGCAGTGTATGCAACCGGCCGGAGCAGTCTTCTTTCAGCATATCGGCATCGATGTTGCCAGACTTGCTTTGGAAGCCAGCGAACACGTGGTAGCCCAAGTCATCCAGTCGCCGGGCCAGGGCGTTGCCGAGTACGTTATCGCAACCGGTCACTAGCACCGCCTTTCCCGCTGCAGTCACCTGTTACGTAAAAACATATGATATAAGAATCCAATTTTTAATTTATTGTTTCAAATTTTATGTACCTTAATAATAGCTTTATTTTATTTATCAGTTCAGATAAAGGTTTTATCGTCCGTAAACTGACTTTAGAGTAGAGGTTTAGTAGGTGGTAGAGTCTATAAGGAACCAAATAGGTTTTATATGAAACCTAATTGGTTCCTTATAGAGTTCGCCCGGGGCAGTACCACCGCCCGCCATGGTACCTTGTACCAATTCTGCCGTGTAATAATTGTTTTTAAAGCAATTATGGTCAGGTTGGAAAGGTGTGGTTTCCGGTTACACTTCTTTAGGGGCGACCATCTTAGTCCTCAAGGGTAGCAACACATCTGTGACTGACTTAGAACGAGACTCCTACTAACAAGTACTAACTGGACTATTGCTAACACCAACTAACAGGACTAACTATCACTAACAATCCGCAGTCCTCATACCTACTAACAAACTGACCAACTAATGTTTTAATTAACTCTCTCAACTAATTTTACTAACCATCCCAGTCCCTAATTGAGTCTTGTTCAAAGTCAGTCAGTTGTCATGGGCGGCAGCGGATGGGTGGTGCTGCAAGCTCGTTTGCTATCTTGTATCCATAAAAAAAAGGTAGTAGGCCATGAAAATTGATCTCTTATTCAAGGGTCTGGTTTCAAATCCGAGCGGCATCCACGTATTTTTAGGATAATATTAGTGCACACCCACACCTAATTACTGTATTCCTCAAAGACACTACCGATCTATCTTTATCCTTTTTTATACTTTATTCCTATTTCATTAGGTGGTAAACATTAGAAAAATGACCTTCAATGAAATTCCTTCTTGTGACACGCAAAAAAGTAAAACTTCTGAAAGTGAATTATTTTTCTCATGATCCCGAGTGTGAATGATCGAATCAGTGGATGTTACTGAATTGAAACTGACAAGAAATTTTATACATGAGCTTCTTCTATCTTGGAAATAATAGGCAACGCACCTGTGATACTCCTGGTGTCGCACGTGTCCATAGATGACGGTGACCACTTACCGTCAGTATGTCATATTATTTTGTGTTTGTTATAAAAAAAAAACGCTTCTATTGGTATTCCAAGTTATTTGGACAAAACTCCCGGGTACGATATAAATAAATTGTTCATTCAAAACAAAAACCCCTTATGAAATAGATATTTTAAAAACTTATGGCCTAACTTTGCCCCTTCAATTTCTAAGGTCACCCGTGACGTGCCAGGCACATAGATTTTGCGGCAGCACCGATTGACAAAACTTGGATGGGCAAAATATGAATACTTTGTTTCCTGGTGTAAAGGGCACACAGGAATGAAGTTTTCGTTCGAAACAGACGGCGACAGCTTGACTGATGTCGGTAATAATAACCGCTGAGTGAGTATTAAATTCAAGCTTTCAGAGAATCGAAACATGCGTGTGTCGCAGACACGCACGGTCGAGGCTATCTATTTAAAGATATACCAAACAATTTTTAGCCCTTACTAATAAATAAATAGGAAAATTTGATTGTTGATCTGCCCTTATTTTTTCCTGAACGGCACATTGCACAGAAAATAATTAAATCAGTAAATGCTATTCGGGGGCGTTCTGCACCCCGCACTCTCTGAGATTAATACCAGCATAATTAACTGCGAATTCTTTACTAATTAGTAATTGATCGATCGAAAGTGTTAAGCAACGACGGGCGCGGTCGGTTTGTGGATGGGTGACCGCTAGTGGCAAAATTTCATGGACGCTACCGTGCTTCGGAGGGCACGTAAAGCCGTCGGTCCCGGTTGTTTTCAATGGCGGAAACAGTCGTTAAGCCTTGTCGAAGACCTTCGGGTGGCTTGAAAACATTCGACACTGGGTTGGCCACTAACCCCTCCACCAATCCGCATTGGAGCAGCGTGGTGGAGTATGCTCTAGACCTCCCGCAGAAGTGTTTGTGAGGGAGACCCGTGCCCAGCAGTGGGACGTCTAGGGGACGCAGCGAATTGATCGATTGTTTTTTAACCGTATGGTAGTTTTGCAAATGTTACAGAATAGAAAAAGATTTATCAGAGATTATATCGCCAGGGGATGGAATGGCGCGGTGGGTAAAGCTCTTATCGTTGGTTATCTTAGGCGTACATGTAACATCTTATCTTGGTGAATACACACTCAGTGCTTTCTTGACTAATAATAGTACAGCTATATTTTCAGATTGTGTGTAATATCTAAGATCTAAACAATATCAAGAGCCTGTCAACTTGTACTACGTACTACGCATTGCAATTTTGTTTTGGATGCGTATGACATCACTACACTATGTCGCTTTATATTAATTGAAAAGTTAGATATGGCAAATTTAAGCATTTAGTTTATAAGTGTGTAGTTTCTTAAGAAACGACCATTAACTATATTTAAATTTTACTATATATAAATTGGACTTTCAAATGAAATGAATGACGCAAGTGAATGTAGGTAATGGTACCGTCGACGTTGGCACAACATACCAAGCTCAGACGCTAGATAGGTAGTAAGTACCTATATTAAGAGTATTTGTCGATTTCTAACTATAAATAACTAGTGAATGCCCACAGATTCACTTGCGTGGATTAGATACTTATATAACTAAAGTTTCGTTTATAATCCCTGTTCATCTCAAGGAAATAACCGGGAAAACTCTACACATTCAAATAGAAGAGGTATTAACGGGATAAAAATCCATCCATAATAATCCAGCTTAGTATACATAAATCTACATAACACACTCATAAAATAAACCAGCATACCCTAACGTTTCAGAGACATCAAATTATTAAAATAAATTCTGCCTTGTTGATATTGTGATCTAGTAGTCGCAAGGGCGATTGGTAAGCTAGATGTCCTTGGTTCGGCACCCGGTCGGGCAACAACTATTTCTCTCTCTCTCTCTCTCTCCAGCCCACAGTAGGCCTCTCCAAAGCCCGATCTTCGGCTCTCCTCATCCACTTGCTCCCCGCCGCTAAGGGCAGATCGTCGCGCCACCTAGCAGGACAACAACTATTTCTACTAACTTTAAATGCCCTTATGCAACTTGTAGTCTGGATTTGTGCCCGGTGTACAATAGGCTCACTATCTACTATCATATGGGACGTAAACATAACTGGTGCAAAGTGTGTTTACAATTCACCACTGTCTGCCCTCGGAGAAACACAATATATTATGATTAAATTGAATTAAAAAACGATCATGAAGCCATCAACCAGTAGCTTAAACCAATACTCCAACCAGTATCAATTACTAATAATAAAAACATTAAGGATATTTACTTGCCCTTTCGATTTACTTAAAATATGTAGGTATATGAATATTTAGAGAAAGAAGGGGAATTGAAGCCTAATCCTAGATAGCCTTCTTACTATTTCCTCATGAATGTAGATATATATTACAAAAATATTTTTTACTGGTACTTGCAGAGATAAGCGCCTTTAAACAAACAAACAAAAATCTCTCCTTAAATAATTATTAGTACTTATATATATAGATTTTCCGTAGTTTTCTATATAATGAACCAAAAATGTTATTTAATATATTAGCTAAGATAATAAATAAGTAAGATAATTATATCATATTCCAACAATCTGATCTTTTGTATAAAGGTCATGTCTATCAATAGGTATGTTGATTAAATATGTATGTAGTTTGGGGTTGTTAGACCGTATTACTGACAAATAAACGGAGTCGATTAAGAAATAAATTCTGACTCCCCCGAGAAAGATAATTGGGCGAGGAGTCCGTTGTCACAACAGGCACATCACAGGAGGGAAATGACTTAGAGAACATCCAGTATACCACATAGGATGATAAAATTTTCTCCTATCATTTTGACAGGAGAACTACCAGAAATTTTAACTTTTTTTTCCGATATTTTCATGGTCATAGATCTGTTCTGGCCTGGCCGGAAGGTGCCCATACTCCATTTATACTATAAGTTTTGGTATATCCACTTGGCGACCTTGATAAATCTCCTGCCTAAGTAACCCTTTTTTTCATCTACGGATTTCACCGCTACGAATTCAGTCACAAGGTAAAATACCGCTTGGCTGAGCGACACTTTACAACCACCAAGAAAGGGTTGTGGTGGTGGGGGCGCAGCGGGTCACTGTTAAGGTAAAGTTCTATGGGGAAAAAATATTTGATGGGCGGTGTAAAACGAGTTTCTACTTACATTTATAATAGGCACCTACAGATATCGCTCTAGAAAAGTTGTATTTTTTATGTAAATAAGTTAAAATATGTATTGTTACTGATTTATTAAATCTTAAAAAATAGATAGGTACTTGGTAAGTATCTACATAAAGATTGAATACATAAGATAGAGATAGTTAGATATAACTATTTGAGTATTATTTGTATGAAATATAATTTTTTCCCTCGCTTGGCGTATGTTGTTCTAAACTGAAAACAAAAATCATACATAAGTCAGTCTTTGTTTTATTATCGGCAACTTATTATTTTCTTAATTATTGTGAATATTAGGGCGGATTTCTTTAAGTTGGTCTCTGCGGAGAGCTGTAAGCTGTAATCTAATACCGAATATTTGGCTTATGTAATTACTTGTTTTATATTTTATAAAATAAAAAATCTATCGTTGTTAATGTAAAGGAAAGTGTTTTATTACCTACCGTATTTCTTGGCAAAGGCAATGAAATAATATTAATATGCCTCCGCTGTCTGTTTGTCTGTCTGTCACAGAGCTCGATCTTGAATAGAAATAGTACATCGAAATTTTCACAAAATGTTTATTGCTGTGGCCGCTATTCAGTGCCCAATTTTATGAATCGCTTGTGGTTGACACTTGACATTTTTAACAAGTGTACGTGTCATTATAGATTTCATCACGAAAATAGACCGTGGTTTGCTAACCAAGGTCTATAAATTTCGGGCAGAGGCAGAGGCGCTCCTCTGCCTGAAGTTCCCACGGAACGTAACTCTATAACTACCATATTATATACCATTAATACGAAAACTTACTTTGAATGTCTAGTTAATAATAAACTGAATAATAACCCGTTAAGCTCGGAATCGAACACTTGCACTCACAGTTTTTAGCTCGTTGTGCCGCGACGGAGATGCATGGTTTGGTATGTATGGAGAAATTATCTATTATTAAACATGTATGTACGGTACAAAAGACAAAACCCTACGAATTCGAACGAAGAATGTATTTCTTTTACTTAACTGTGATACCTAGTATAGGGAAATCGAAAGAACATAGAAGTTACAGAGGTGAAAGAATGGGGTGTAAGAAAACATTACCAATTTTTTTATTTCGGCGTCATCAAATTGTTGGTCAAGGGTGAGAAGAAATTTCTTTATTTACAATGACATATGTAAGAACACTGTCCTTATGAGAAGGCTATCCTGTTTTCGCATAGCGCCGCTAAAGTTAAATGTCAAAGATCACAATAATTTAAATATATTTAATGGAATATGTACGTGGAAAATACACGTGGATCCTCCTTCGCGCGTCGATCCGTAGCACCCACATTACTCGTATGAGGAATAAAGCTCTTCGGTGCGGTTATAAAAGTGTTTATAGGCTAATAATGGAACGTTCCCCTTGGAGGCTAGTTCATTGCCTATGAAAACACTTGTGTGCGCTTTAGAACGATAGATATCTACTTTTATAATAACTCGCGGTTACTTCACTTCATTCCTTGCAATGACTATGAACACCGTTTCGGTTTCAAAATTTTCTCAGATAATTAAAAAAATATTCTACTAGGAAAATGTTGCAAAGTAAAACCTTTTTAAGGTTTTGAAAAATATAGTGGATCAAGTTTTGTAATAAATTATGTAAGTAATTACGCTAGTAAATTCCAAATCAATATATATCGATTTACAATAAAAATACTTCATAAAATATTTATCATAACTCAGCAAATTTTATTCACAACGCAACCCATCAAATATCAAATGAGTTATTTGTAGGAAGGGGGTGGGCAATAATGCCCATAAGCCACTGCGACCTAAAGAGATCTATTGTAGCTAAAAAGTGAGTTACGTAAGATTAATAAGAACAATATGTCTATGTACCTAAAGTACCGAAACGTATCGTGTCGAACGTGGGCGGATCGGGACTTGCTGTTATAGAATGACTATATTTATGCTTCCTATTCTATACTTACAATATCACCATTACTTCGACAGCTGACGATCAATTGCTGCGTTTTCGAGAACTGAGCCAATTCTGATCCTATTACTCGCTATTGCAAATAAATGTCAATAAACACGAGATAGCTATTAAAATTTATACCCCTATTTATATTTAGAACGGACCCATAGCAATGTAAAGACAATCCATGAATTTTGCGCTAGAATATGTTTAAATATCATTGCTTCTGAGCTTCTGAAGTTTACCGAGTGACTCCTAGGCGAATATAGATATACGTACCTACATGTGGCTGTTTCTGAATGACCTAGCAACTATTTATATATATTTATATATATATTATATTACTAGTGGACGCTCACAGCTTCGCTCGCGTAGAATTAGACCCATTAACGACGTCTGCCCGCCGCCCGCGTCCGGGCGGCGGGCAGACGTCGGTTGCCCATTTGACTTCGAAAACGGCAAAGTTTCATACTAATTTTGCATACCCGTTTTACCCCCTTAGGGGGCGAATTTTCAAAAATCCTTTCTTAGTGCTCCCCTTCGCTAACCTGTGCAAAATTTCAAGTTTCTAACGTCTTATAGTTTAGGCCCTGCGTTGATATGTCAGTCAGTCAGTTAGTCAGTCAGTCAGTCAGTCAGTCAGTCAGTCAGTCAGCTTCTCCTTTTATATATATAGATACAACATTTGATATGTGCTTTTTTAAAAGCCTTTATTTAACTTCACTCGTATGTGTGTATGTATGTATTTATGTATGTATATATATATATGTATGTCCTGGAATCTTGAAATCAATATTTCACCCACTTACACTGAAGCTCCAGCTGAAATTCGGCACACATTTGGTTCCTTTGGTTGAACTGTAATTGTGGCAGCTTCGTATATCCACTTCAGGACTTCGATGTACATATAGTCGATCTGGCACCGCTGCAGAGCCAGCAATACCGCCCTGATCTCGACGGAATCGAAGGCTTTCTAGTTTTATAGTCGATAACGCGACACAATGGCCAGTTGTAAACTCTTCGGTCTTCCGTATAACCTGCCGCTGAGTCTGTATGTGTTCCATGGTAGGTACTGTAGTCTTTTCGGAAACCAGATTATTCGGGATTCTGGAAGGTGAGAACCCTCGAAAACTACTTGTAGACATGGCTCAGGAGCGCAGGGTGGTGACCGCAGTAAGTTTTAGTACAGACGAGAGACGCTGCTGCCTATCTCTTGCACATTATTATTACTCTGAGCTCTAATCGGGGAAACGTATAACCCTACCTACCTACCTACCTACCTTTGGTTTGCTTCCTGCGGACGTGAGCGATTCCCGTCCCAATATATTTGTTTTATTATGCGTAACATTTAATATACATATATTATCTGCGTTATATATATTATATAACGCATATTATATAAAAAAAAATATCTTTCTGAACTTCTCAGCTATATAAACCTTAACTGTGCCAAATTTTACAATTCACAACTTCACAATTACACCTCTGTCCACGTAATTCTCGCAGAAAGGGGTGAAAGATTTGCTTCGCGTATTATCAATTAGGTACCCGTATTACTAAGCTAGTCACCATCATAACCGAGCAGAGCCACGGAGTCGCATCGCATTATTAGTTTTTTTACAAGTTGTACCGTTAAAGTAGCTGTTTGAATTTTATCTTAATAATCAGCATACTATAAACAGTAAATCTTGCCTAGAATGTATTTTAACATTCTGTCGAGAGGAACTGAATATAGAACATAACGCGTTCAATTTTATTTTGTCATAAACGAAATCAAGTTGAATGTTTCTCATAGCAAGCCAACAGTAATAATATTATATTATGAGCGTCACATTTACTTACCTATGTAGTAGAATAATAGTAAACAAAGTCAAAGCGCTTCAAATACGACTTAACATTTAGCGGTTCTTGTACCCATAACCGAATTTAGTCCTTAGTATTAAACAGATTTCCATACGGGAGTTTTAGTGACGCTCTTAGGGAAAAGCCGCTAACTGTGTCAAGTTATGCAAATCCAATCAAGTTCAAATAATTAAATCGAGTCGAAGGACTTATACTTCGCCTCCGTCACCAACAAAATATCGTCGCCGGAATTACGGATGGATGGAAAGACTTCATGGATAAAAACATTGAGTAGGTACTATTGTTTACTCTTATCAGACGTGCCTTTCACTCTTGATGTTTCAATAACTCTGAGCGGGAGACGGATGTTATAACTACTAATAACTTAGACTTGACGAGGCTTGGTTCCGTACATTCAAGGAGAAAAGCAGATTAAACAGGAGTCAGAAGTTTAAAAAAGTCCTTTGAGACAGCTGATACTTCTACTTGTTGCCACAACTACGTAGTTATTCAGAATGACCAAACAAGACATTATATATGTAAAATTAAATCGAGAGTAGAAACATTTAATAGATGTATGCTTGAACTTCACACGCATAAGGTCATATGCAAGCTATACACGTGGCTCACCTATGGTATTTAGTCGATGAGATGGCAGTGCGTGTTCAATCATTGTTCTTGTTTTGAACCGTTGTATAACACAGTATTTAATGTCGGAAAGTTATAAAGGGTAAAAGGGGCTCGACGTAAATTATTCATAAGCTCAAGAGTCGATTTAAATTAGTCTTAGAAGTTTATACGACACTAAATCTGGTTTTGGGAGAATTCTAAATACCAGATAAAGACCAGACTCATTAGTTTTATCCGCGTGTTTAATAGTGTGGGGCCAGTGCATTCGTCGATGTGATTATACTGCAGTTTTTTCACCCAATTGAAAAGCTCTGTAGATGATTGTTGTCTTCCAAATTCTAATCTGGGGATGCTTTGTCTAGTTTTATTCGGTAAGTATGTTACTAAAACTGAAAAAATAATATTATTATTTTAAATTCAAACTACACTCACCTGCAAGTTGTGGTAAAACCATAAAGAGCCGGTGACGGATATGGCGAACCACAGGAAAAGTGTGAATACGGAGATTTGGCTGATGTGTAAGACGTTGAGCAATGTTGATAGAACTACTGCGAGTGCATGGCAAAGCACTATCGGCAACGCGCAGCGGTCCACGATGTCCCATGGTACTTCCTGAAAAATCACCACACAAGTGAAAGAGCACCACATAAACGTTTGATATTACCCAAACTTGAAGTAACACAGGCACTAAAGGACGTTTTACGAAAGGCATTTTTTTTAAATAAAGATTTATAGGTACCTAGGGAATGATATTATATTTTATGTATCGCATTAAGATATCATTGTACTTAGGCATGATGCCATTTATGGTAAGCAATTTTAATTATGTTGTTTTTGTGCCACATATTCTATGAAAGTATTGATTAGGCGTAAATTGCGATACTTAACGCTATTAACGAACGAACTACGGAGTATGTAAAATTTACTCTGTGACTAATGTGAAAATTGTATATATCCATACAAAGTCTGTCATTTTGAGAGTGATAGGCAATCTCGGCAATCAAACTCAATCAAATATTTTACACAATTCCTTGCTTCCAACCGCTTCCTTTCTTACTGATGAGGACTGACATCGACTCCTTCCTTGGTATATCTATTCTGTTACATCGATCTCATCGTCTACTGTCATAGCACCCTGTCTGGCACATCTTTGAGTATGTAAGTAATTACTTCTAGGCAACAATTTGCCCGGTCCATAGGTACATGGCGGAAAATTACATTAATAATTTTCAAGTTCTTTTATATCTCCCAAATTAGTGACCTCGCTCGTATAAAGTGTAAATAAATATGCGAGAGAGCAAATCGGTTGCTCACAGAAACTGTGCCATCATCATAGACATAAATAGAAAATGTAAATACTCCAGTCTATTAGTAATGAGCGCTGTGTTCATTGCTCAGTAATTGAAACGTAATAAATGTTAACTTATTGCCACTTATCACTAAAATATACCTACTCTGTGATCACAACTAACATCGAATAGTGATGAGAAGTTTACTGGGTTACCCATGTATGATTACCATGCCCTGTGATGGTATAGTTGCCAATGAAGATCTATACTAGAGATAATAATACTTAATCATAATAATTTATCATAATTATCATAATTTCGTCAATAGTTGTTGTTGGATATACAGGATCTGTCATGAATAAATAGGTATCCCTATTGTCAAGCTGCAAGAAAATTTATTTTTCATTTTGGGATTCTCCGAGTTGTGGAAATTATGATGAAGTTTAATCTTTTATGAAAATGTATTACTTTAGCCATTACTTTAGAAAATTTATTACTTTAGTGCGCATAAATTAGCAGGGTAAGAAATATTAATTTTAAATAAATGTGTCAATTGACTTATGTCGACATGTCATAGAACGGGTGATTCACGAATTTGTTATTAGGTATGTGGGTAAATGAAGAAACAAAGACAGTTCAAAAATAAACGTAGGTACTCGTAACAATTATAATCGAAGACACTAATTATAACGGGAAATCAGAAAATTGAAGAGCTTCAATATTCAACAAATTTTTAGAAATCAAATACGCAAAGATATCCAAATTTTCCTTTAGGCATGATGATTATTTTCTGGAACACTGAATTATTTTTCCCGACGAGTAGGTTGAGCAGCCCGGGGCTCATTCGACCTTGGCGTCTACTTAATGACGTAACTTATACATATTTTCCTTCCTTATGTATGTTTATATTAGGCTCGAATTACCTGTGACTGTGTTTGTGGATTTTTGATAAGAGAACCGCGTCGCGCCGATGGGCGGCGGTGCATAGAGGGCGCAGTAATCGAGGCCCGTCGCGTGACGTCCCCTGCGGCCATAGCTGCTCACTACTGCAACAACACAATATTATATTTCGCTACAAGTGCGGAAAGCCTGTCATTGCAAAGAGTTCCGACAAATGTCTACCCGAGCCGAAGGCGAGGGTTGACAGTCGGAACAAGTTGCAATGACGGTTCCGCACGTGTACTGAACAACTATTTTTAATACAGTTGCGAAAAAATGAAGCAATTTAATAAAATATTAAAAACACAAACTAAACTCGCAAAGAACATTTTTGGAAAATGGCGCCAACCGTAAAAGAATACAGAGTATTGCAGAGATTTTTTTTTGTTTTCTTCACCCATTCTGGGTAGGCAAAGGGAACTATGCCCATACAGCCAAGTCTTCAGTAGAATTTTTTTATTGACATGATGAAATGAAGTGAAACCTAACCTAACTCATTGAATCAAATCATTAAATCTGATATTGAAACTAATTAGTAGCTTCTTTTTAGAAATATTTGCATGAATCATAAAAACTTCTATGAATTTTTTTTTAGTAAAAACTTCGTGGTTGGTTTTTTCTTTTTAATTGACATTATTTTGACAGTTGGGAAAGAGAACGCACGAGTTCGGAAAAGGTAAAGAAAAAGCACGAGTGTGTAATAGCTCACTTCCCGAACGCTATACGTCCCTGTAATACGCCACTTTTTGAGCAACTGTATTAAAAAAACCATTTTAATATCGTTATCCAGCTTTTAAATCCATAACGACCGATCATACTAACCGTAATCATTTTACAGGCACACCTCCGTGATTTCATCCGGCTTTCGATACCTTGAAGAATTAATCTTACAATTCCGTGCACGTAGTTCATGTCTACGTAGATTTAGACATCCTACTGGTAGTTTCGTTAGTTGCTATGCTATATTTTTGAAGTCGGCTAATAAGTCAGTATAAGGCGTAACATAAATGGTTGCATTGTCATTTTCACCGAGCGTGAAGTAAGAATGTTCCTTAGAATGAATAGAATAGATATTTCTAGAAGATTTCTAGGTTTTTATTTATTATTCTGTTTAAAATGTCTTCAATTTTTGTAATGCTAGAGGGACTTCAATTGTAAATCGTATAAAGGGCCTTAGTCGCACTCAACTTGTCAACTTATTTAAGAGCTCTTTTTAATCTCTTTGGAATGTTAATTAAGCGAGATAACAAGTGGATTCAAACCTTAAATGGATGATTTTATTTTTATTTCACGAGTTAGACAGATCTCGCGGGAAAGATTGATTTACTTACTTAACTAATGTTTGATAATGTTGATAATAATAGCTCACATAGGATTATAATTATAGATAGATAGATTAATATAAGTGCTAAGTATAGGCAGGTACCAATATATATTATAGAACATTTTCTGCATGTTTCAGTAACACATGACTCAAACTTGTGTCGTGAATTCCAGCTGCGTATGCCTATTAGGTACTGCGACCATAAACCGTACCGGGGTCAATGGGAACATGAGAAAGGGATTTTTGGTAACAGCACATATTATTATTATTGCGTAAATGTAGGCGATGTCAGCCTAGTGGCTAACGTACCTACTCGCTACTCACTGGAGCGGTTTGATCCAAGGGGCACACACCAATGACATTTCTAAATAATGTGCATTTTATGAAATTAAACGTCACCTGCCTGTGAAGTCTGCCAAACCGCACGTGGCCAGTTTTGTGGACTAAGGCCTGACCCATCCCATTCCGAGAGGAGACCCGTGCCCAAAAGTGGGTCAAACAAAGGCTTGTGGTGGTGGATTAAGAAACTACGTAATAATTTTAACTTAGTTGTCGAATCAAATAAACAGTGGCGTTTATATTTGCCAAGCATGTCTTCTTAGTTATTGATGCAATCAATATTTATCTTTAAATTACCTACTATTGTGAAAATTGTGTAGTTACCGCGGAAAGATACCTAAGTTTGTTTTGTTATGTGTGATAATGACAAAAAAATATTTTAATTTATATTTGAAGAAGAAGAAAACATTCAACTAAGTAGTAAGTAAGTAGAGGCTAATGTCCATGAAGGATAGGTGCTTTCTGAGACTGCAGTGGACTGTCCAGTCCAGTCATCATCCGGATGTTGTGCCTACTGAGCTTAAGCAGCTCTTCAGAGCATTTCCGTTCATACCCTTTCAAGCCCAAGTCAAATTATTTATTTAGCTATGAGGTGATTCGACACGCTTAACGAAAATCTATGTAACTACAAACTACTTAATGAAAAGAGATATAATGCTATTCTAAATTGATTAATTACTAAGTATGAACAACGAAGGGCGCGGTTGGTTGTGGTTTGTGGATGGTGACCGCTAGTGGCAAAATTTCATGGACGTTACCGTGTTTCGGAGGGCACGTAAAGCCGTCGGTTCCGGTTGTTTTCAATGGTGGAAACAGTCGTTAAGCCTTGTCGAAGACCTTCGGGTGGCTTGAGAACATTCGACCCTGGGTTGGTCACTAACCCCTCCACCAATCCGCATTGGAGCAGCGTGGTGGAGTATGATCTAGACGTCCCGCAGCTGCGTCTGTGGGGGAGACCCGTGCCCAGTGGGATGTCTATGGGTCGCAGCGAAATTGATTAATATAAAGCAACAAAACATTTATTTTCTTATAAATGTATAGGATTAGCTATCATTGAATGAAAAGGGGGGCTCGGGGGGCGAAGCCCCCTGCCAAGAAAAAACGACACAATTAACTCCAAATTTTGTTAGGTTAGGTTCAGGTTTTGTCTATGATTATTTACGCAAAAAAAGGAACCCCGCTTGCGGGGTTCCGTCTACATTTATGACAGAGTCCGACTTGTCTCACAAGAAATAAAATTCCTATTATTATTATACAATTTGTTTTATTTAATTCCTTCAATCAAAGCAAAAGTAATTTAATTTTTCATTACTATTTAAGTACCTACTGTTTTGTAATCGAAACTGATAAAGTTACAGTTTGGCAAGTCTGATACCTAAGTCTATGAACACAAGCATTGCCACTGTCAACATTGACCAATCAGAGAGCAGTGCGTTATTTGCCTTATTTTAAAGAAGCGTAAAATTAAAAGCTCTTTTGTGATTGGTCAAACCGTTTAGAATCTTACGGATTGATATCCGTTAGCTTATAAATTTACCAAGAGACGTCGCAAATTGATAAATTTGCGAAAATGTGGGCGTAAAATAATACAATTTATCTCTCGTTTAGAATCCTACGAAGGTTTATAAATTTCCTAGGAAATTTATAAACTTGCGGATCTTGTTATCTTCCGGTGACATATACATTAACTTTAATTATTACTTTTCCGCCGAGTTTTTCTGAGGATTCAGTTTGATGAGTTGAAATTGGTTAAAAGTCAGCAGAATAAGTTTAAAACAGTTTGCTGCGATGATAGCAGAAACAAGTCTTTTTAAAGTGAAACTTTTATTACATCATTCTGAAAATTTTGGCTTGTCTGTCGCATGTCGCGTGACGCACGTCGCATTACATTTTAAAATTGAATCTAAAATTTTATTTTTTGTTGAGACAGGGGATCGAACCGCGACTCGCGGCGTAGAAGGCGGTTTTTAACAAACGTTGGACCAGTCGACCATGCGTACTTAACAGAATTTGTTGAAATTTAGATACATATATTTCGAACTGCTAATAGTGTAGTGACGCTTGTTATTTTATTTCCCATTAACATTCCAATTTTCCAAGTATAAAATTAAGATTGATAAAGAGATTTTTATACCCTTAATGGAATATTATTTCAAAATTTTTTAGTTAAATGTCTTTAATGTGAAAAAAAGTTTCACTTTTACCGTGGTTTCATAAAACCACACAATTTAATTTTTTATATTACATTTATTTTGAAGATTCTGAGATAAATTATCTACAAAGCACTGGATCCACCATCTTTGTATCATAGTAGTTTTCACCTCGAAGCAATCCCTTAAGTGTTGGAGACACGACAGACGTCCGTCTTCACACCTAGCTTGAGCTAATGATTTGACCGCTAGCGCTGAAGCCATATCTACTCAATATTGCCAACGTTGTGCAATGTTTCAACAATTCCCAACTCCTAAGGCTTGCAGCGACAAAATTATAGTTTGCAGTAGGTATGTAGGTATTATTTTAAGTTTCATCTTTGAAAGAGTTGAAGTACAATTGTAAGGAATTAAAGGTTCCATGATATATTAAATAATACATTGAATTAAAATACTCTCTCCTTTACCAGAAGTGGTATGGCAGGTATTCTAAACAACAATTTGACTTAGGAAGTAATAAGTAGCAAAGGGAAATCATCTTTTGGAAAAAACTGTTTTATCTTTCAGGTTACTTATACGTACCTACTTGAATTATTTTACTCCTATAGCCGACGCAAAACACCACTGCAGATACCCGGGTAGCATCATGAAAATAGAAAATGCAACTGTTGTAAAATCGCTATGTTGCTAATCGCTAAAGAGCGCTGCGCTGCCCGTCGGTTGTGGCCGGACATGTGCTATTTTTATACTATAGCAGCGATCACTGTGGTGACCTGAAATATTCACCCAACAGATTTATATTATTTTTGATTGATGCGTAGTGGGTGTTGCTATGTCGACTCGACAGCTGAATTTTATTTCAATTATCCCCGATTTTTTATTCAATTTTATTTCAATTATCTTTATATGTGGGTATTGAAAACATCCATGTTTATATAATATGTCTTTTCAATTTGACATAGATAACATTATAGTAGTTACTATAAAGTAATATAGGTAGGCAATTTACAAAAGATAAACAAATTCTTATCTTTACTAATATAATGAATAGAAAGTTCGATTTAAAAATAAATTAAATTTAAAAATTAAATCCTTTTTTAATATTTTTAACTGTAAAATTTGCATTTCATTTAAAAGTGCACTCCGATCAACCGAATTAAAAGCGTTTTTAATATCATATATTAAAAGAACATTGGCATTTTTAAAATTCATAAAAGAGCGTGGGCAGGCCACGTTGTTCGAAGGACTGACAACCGGTGGGGGAGAAAAGTCCTCGAATGGAGACCACGACTGGGAAAAAGGAGCACAGGTCGCCCTTCGACTAGGACAGACGACCTGAAGAAAACGGCGGGAAACCGCTGGTTTCAGAAGGCACAGGTCCGGTCGGAGTGGTGTCAGACGACCTGAAGAAAACGGCGGGAAACCGCTGGTTTCAGAAGGCATAGGACCGGTCGGAGTGGTGTCATTTAGGAGAGGCCTATGTCCAGCAGTGGACCTCAAAAGGCTGATGGATGGATGGAAAGAGCGTGCGACATGAACTGCCGCTTCGCAACCAACTTTGACGCCAAAACCAAGCTGGTGTGGTTGAAGTTGTTCCGTTATCCTGGAACGAAACTCACGACAATAGAGTTTTGAAGTGAATCTTCTATAGCTACAACCAACAGCAATAGGACGAATACCACCATCCTTCTTTTTTAGAGCTATAAGGTTAGCACCATGTATAAATGATGTAATTGAAAAAGGCATTAGGCTTAACATTAAATTTGTTAATGCCGTTAAATGGAATAATACACTTAGCCCAGCCTTACCAACTAAATGATTGATTATGCTGTGAAGATTTCAAATGCTGTGGAGATATTCCATCTAGACCTGCTGGCAGGCAGGCAGGCTGCTGCTGAACCACTAGCAAATGAATAAATTGCATCTCTAACTGTGCCCTCACTAACTGTAATGATTGGGAGGAGACTGGAGATAAGTCAGCTGAGAATCTGGCGATCTATTGTGTCATCCGAAAAAAGTAATATTACTGAACCTGGAATGCCACCATCTGAATTTTTGTTCTCAATAGCTTTAATAATTTTATAATTTTGTTGTCGAAAATTGTTGATACTATCATGAGGTAGAGAAGCTTGGGTAGTGTTTGACTTTATGTACCTAGTAGCATTAATTTTTAATTTTTTTGATAGAATCTAGAAATAGGCATTTGTATACAAATAATAATAAGTCTACCCGGTGTAAGACTCTTCGGTGTTTTCGGACACTACCCTATCTTGATGTCTTTAAATAATGGGCATAGTAAAAGGCTGTTTTGTGATGGACATATAAGAAATAAAAAACATAGTAAAAAAATAACATTATCTTAACTTAAAAAATAATATACATAATAATATAATTATTTAATTTTACCCTCTTGCATGTTTTTCCAAAAAAAAGTAGTTTTTCTTGGTTCTCTACTTTTTCGCTTTGTTTTTGCGAAGGGCGCACATAATCTCGTAGATTAGGCGATAACATACAATTTGGTGTTATTTAAACATTTGCTTGAAAAGTTCTATTTAGTCACTAGATGGCGTTGATAAGATGAGATTTTCTACACTTTTTTTAGCTTTTATTCACTTTTTGTTCACTATCCTTTTATGTAATCATCAATTCAATCAATTTATTCCTTTTTTACATACTCTGTTCTGATTTCCCTTTTTGATTGTGATATCCACTTTCTAGAAAAACTGTGTGTGTGTGTTGTATGAAAACTTTCACTTTTCCTTTTATATCATTGAAACTTATTTTGTTCACTTTTTCAAGCATTTACACAATATCCTTTTATTGTATTGTCAATTTTAACTCCTAAATTAACTTCGCTTTATGAAGTTTCAGTTTTCGGGTACTCATTTGTTAACATTAAAAATGTCGGCCAAGTGCGAATCGGACTCGCGCAAGGGTTCCATACATTTTCTATAAAAACGGAAAAAAATCATGTCTGTTGTATTGTCCCATTTTATCCTTTGTGTACGGAACCCTAAAACCTTGACGTTCGAAGTGAAAACGTGACGGTGCCCTACAATAATTGAATGCTAGCATATTGTTTTTGTGAATCCTTAGAAATGCAATTGTTAATATTTTATGAAAAGATCTCTTTTGAAAACATTGCTAAAATAATGAGAACTCTTTCTTTATTGTACGGTAGAGCATAATAAAAAGTAAAGAAAACAACAAAGTCCCTTGGCATTTTGATTTTGTATTGTCTAGTATATACAACGAAAGAGGGAGTTACGTACCTACATAATTTTATTCAACACAACACTGAAAGCTGCATTGATAACATTAATTTGATTAATAAATGTAGCGTTTTGTAAGTATTAACTTGATATAATGTGTATATAGAACAAACATCAAATTCAAAGCACATTTTCACCGTCTGATGATGAAAGGAATTGAAAATGAACATTGTAATATTTTCCAATTACAGGGCACATGCTAAATTAATTATTAAATGATTTTATAATTTAGAACCAAAATGTTCAGATACCAGCTGATTATTTCAGTGACATTAATTATATTAATCTCCCTAATCTGGAATACACTACCTAGGTACTTTCAGAATGTTATTGAGTTTTCTCATACATACACACATCTTTGCACTTTGATAATAAAAGAGATTAAACTAAAAATGTTAAGCCAGAACCGTCCTGGTCCAGATCAGCTCAGTATTTTAAGAGTTCTACAGGGTAAACTGTTTGTGATCATAGTAGTCACTATGATCACAGTGTAACCTGTGGTAAAATATGAACTTATGATGATATTCCGTTCTCAGCCATTTCAATCCAGTTTTCCCGCTGTATTCATCAGGTTTTCGGTTCACCTAGTCAGAGGTGGAGTAGTGGGTATCTTGTGACAAGAGCATTGGACATAATTTTTCCTACTCCTTTCTTATAAAGTAATAGGTAGGTACATACTTATTCTGCAACAAAGATCCACATAAAATTTTTGGGTAACTAACTCTCTGCATGTTCGATGCAGACCATACCATGTTACCATGGATATGTTTTACCAGATACGATAGAACTATCCTATCGTTTTATAGGAGAGGTCCAAAGGTTCATGAAACCTTTCCTTGGATCCCAAGCATTCTAAAAACTTACAAATCACTCACCAATCGTTGGGACCAACCTATCAAACGTAAGGTTAAGTTGAAAGTTTACACTTCACTAATACCTACTACCGATATAGAGGTTTTGGCTACAAACTAAGTAAGACACAATTGCAGCCTGAATGATTAAAAAGCCAGATAAAGTAATAATGGTCTTTACGTGGAGCACGTACATTTGCAACGCGTCAGGAATTTTCGGGAAGACGGGCGCGGTGAGCACGGCGCGGCGGTAGCGTGGACTCCGCGAGACGGGCGCACGCGGGCTTGGGTACTCGTACTGCCCGCTCTCCGCCGGTCGCCGCCGCCGGCGCAAGTGCCAAATTTAAACGCATACACAATATTGTTTATAACAAACTACAGATAGATTTTAAAATAAAAATTTGAATGCCCGTCCGGTACGTTCAACTGATTTGGTTTTGGCAAAACATCGCACCGCTAAATCGGTGATGATATGAAGTCGGTATTTTTGAGTGAATCTTACACAAACAATATTTATTTTTTAACCTCTATGTGCAACGATTTGACAGAATTAACGCTTCGTACCCACGCCCCCGCACTACGATTCCATGTTTTTCACATCGCAGCAAATAAAAAACATCAAAGGGTCAAATCTTTGGAAAGCTGCAAAGCGACGATTCTGTCATACCTGAAGCAAGAGTTCCGTGCACAACAGACTCCATTTGAATTTGCAGTTCAAATTCCTAACAGTTAGCAACAACTATCACTAACAGTCCCCAGTCCTCATACCTACTAACGAACTGACCAAATAATTAACTCTCTCAACTAATTGGACTAACCATCCCAGTCCCTAACTGAGTCTTGTTCAAAGTCAGTCACAGTTGTCATGGGCAGCAGTGGGTGGGTGGTGTTGCAAGTTCGTTTGCTATCTTGTATCCATAAAAAAAACGAATATCTACCTATTTTTGAACACTTTAAAGGCCACTATTACGTAAACTAGTACCTACTCAACATAAAATAACAGTTCGGTGAGGCTGTAAAGATAAAAAACAAGCCTTTACAGCCTCACCGTCAATTAGCAAAAATAATATTTTTAATTTCGAAATGTTTAATATTGTCCACTTGACTCTTATAACATTATACATTTTGAAAATATTTAATAAACAGAAAAAAGGGCTATTTATAAATTAAATTCAATAAATTTTATTGTTATCTTGAGTAAATGAAACGATATACCACATTAACGCGATTACGAGTAATTATAAACTACATATTTGTAAAAAAATATCCTTTGAGCAGTGAGTTGTAGTCGGACGACTAGTCACACCGGACAAAAACCGGAACGTTGGGCGAAAAGAAAAGATGCGTTTACAATTATACCTCAGAGTACCGGCTATAGGCCTCCACCAATCCCCATTGGAGCAGCGTGGTGGAGTATGCTCTAGACTCCCGCAGCTGTGTCTGTGGAGGAGACCCGTGCCCAGCAGTGGGACGTCTATGGGTCGCAGCGACCGGCTATAGAAATAAAATAAACTATCTAATTTAAACCTTTTCAACCTTTTTCAAAGACAATAGAACGCGCTATTTAGCCTGACTTAATACCTTATTTCAATGCCCTAAGTGTAATGCTGCCTAGAAATCAAAGCTGCCGGTAGTGCAGTCCAAGAACAATGCTCAACCCACAACTGATTTAATCAACCGCCTGTTGCTATTGTACTGTCGGCGATAACCATTGTAGCGAACGAAGCCTTTTTCTCCACTTTCAATTTCATAAAGTGAAATATCGCAACGATTACTTGTGACAGTTTTCGATACACAGTAAAATTACACTGTTTGATTGTGCATTATTACGTCTCTTTCCAATTTCAGCTATCGGGTCATTTTAAAACTTATACCTTCAGCTACCTTCAGTAAATCAGATTATAATAGCAGATATATAACATATAAAATAAGTTTTATTTTGCTACAAGTTTACTACGATTTTTTAATTTAAATATATACGAGTATTTGCTACTCAAGCCTATAAAGGGGAAACCTTTTGAATGGATTTAATTTGTAGAAATTTTAGATATAGATGATTGAAGAATATCTATTTAGTATACAATTCTAGATAGTAGTTCTAAAGCAGATACGTGAATATATATATGTATTGTATTTATGTTTATACACAGTACACTGCACATACCTAGAAAGGAATGCACATATAGAAAAAAGTATACTTAAAATAAGTAGGTATTAAAGTCCTTGCCAAATAGCTGCGTTTTATTAATCATATCTGAAATTTTCATTATACATTTACCACACTTCCACGTTTCGCAAACAACCAATTTGAATGTTAAAAGCAGATATTTTCGCCAAAGCTTCAACCTACTTAACTAAAGTTTGAAGTGCATGTGTTTGGATAGTTTAAAGTTTATTAAGTACGTGTATTCAGTTAAACATATTGGTTTGATGCTTAAACCAGTGATCATACGAAATTACTGTTACTTCATCACTGAATAAAAACCGTTGTTTTGAGTTACTAAAGATTGTAAATAATGAACTATGTGTAAAGTATAAAAAAGGTCTGAAGCAGTAGAAAAGTAATAGTAATAGTAGTAAATAATCCGGGAATGATAAAAAGTTACAGATTGCGCCCAAGTTGTGCAACCGCTACTTCTCTGCTGCGGAGTGGTTGACGAAATTGGAAAATACCTTAGAGAATACTATAGAACCAATTTTCCACTTATTTTAAAAATGTAATAAATACTTTTTTATTACTGAATGGATCGCGAGTCACTAGTATTGAAGTTAACGCCTTATTCACGCGTAATTAATGTCGTAAACAGGCCCATCGGTTATTATTACTTCAACCCATGGTGGGTCAGGCTAGCCTATCAAGTCTGGCCAAGATTTGTGATGGATAATTGTTGTCTGAGTTACACCAGCCGGAATTCAGTAAAACCATCCTTGCATGTCTAATTACTACAATATAAATACTAATACATATTTCAACTCTGATATAAATTCCAAGTTTGCACCAAGTTTGCACTTAAATTCTAGATAGCCAATAGGCTCTATTATTCCAGAACTAACATGCTTCGAGCCAAACGAGATTTCTGAACAACACACTGAGGAATATAAATAGTGAGTCGGGTAGGTGGTTCCATTCATCCCGATTCAGAGATCGATACGAATAATTTACATGCGAGTTCTACGATAACTGGGATCTTTCTATAGACTGTACTTCTATTGTCCAATAATGACAAACACAACAGCGACCGAAAGGTTATTTTTCTCATTGTGTAGTATAAAATTATTTATATTGACACTAAGTGTAAGCCCGGTTTTCCTATGCTCTACATTGCAGCGTCTGGCAGTGCCCGTAGTTGCTGCCCGAGCGACAATACCATAGGTCAGTTTATTATTAGATTTTAATCTGGGCTCTATTTCTTATAATGTTTTCAAGAGACAGTATTTCTTCGATATGTCATTGTTTTTAAGGTACAACTTATGAGCTGAAATATATTATTACTTGTATATACGAAGTTAGTTACAAGTAAAATAATATAGTATCAATATAGTAATAAAATAAAGTAAGCCGATGTTATTTCGATTACGTATAATGTTCGAATATTACGAAGTTAGAATAATTATTTTAATAAAGTAGAGAGTTGTTTGGGAGTAGCGACCCCACGGACCCGAGCTTCCCTGCGACTCGATCAGGCTCCCTATCTCTGGCTTGCCTATACTGGCTGTTGGGAGAGAACCCCAGGAGGGGCCGCTGGAGTCTCGCCTTAACCGGCCGTCCAGAGTGGGGCGTTACAGCTATATGCTCGCAGGGTGGAAGTGAAACTTGCTTATGTCGCGATTTGGTAGAGTGTATAAAACCACCTCATTTAAAGCGCGGTACATTCGACACTCTGAGCCACTCACGAACATGTTGCAGCCTTTGCCATCCAGCTAGTCGGCATGTTTGTGTAGCCCATATAATGAGTGGCGAGTCACCAGCTGCAGCTTTTTTGTAACAATCTGAATTACAGGTGTCATAGTTCTCCATAGCCAATGAATCAATTAATCTAATACAATAGACATAATATAGTTTCCATTACTTTGCAATACTTCTTGTACATCAGGCGGGGCCCACCTTCGGGTGTACTAATTTTTGCTGCAGTCGATCGAGGGTGGTATCAGCTACGTGCGCCATATCACGTTGGAACTATGTCCCCATGCAAGCCCTCCAAATTACCGGGTCCACATCTGAATGCGTGAAATTTAAAAAGATACATAATTTTAATAATATACTTATACAAAAGCAGTCAAACCTCAAAACTTGCATAAATGTATTCGGATGATTGGAAGTTCAAGAGGAGGAGGAGGAGTTAACTATCACTAACAGTCCTAAGTCCTCATACCTACTAACTAATTTTGTCTAGCCCTCATTCTAATTACGTAAAATTATTAATTAAGCTTTATTTAATTGCATTCTCGGATCAGTTCCAATGATTTTTTTTTCCACTGCTTCCTCCACAGATTATGGTAATTGTAGTTGCCGTGAGTTGTGGCCGAAGCAGTCGAAAACCACAATATTTAAATTGATATGTATTTGATTTTATTGTTGTATTGTGATTTTGCTTGTATAGTGTGGACATATTTTATTTGGGCGACATAATCATTCGTGAAATAAAAAAAATAAAAAACCTCTCTTAACTAATAGGCATGATGACAGTATTAAAAAAATAAAGAATAAATGGTTTTAGCGGAACAAGTATGTTGAATAATTCCTAAAAAACGGTCTAGTTTCAATAAAAACATTGAGTATAGTAAGATTTTCATTTTGATTGATTGATTTTTGTTGACTGAAACGCCTGGAAACGCCAATCGGAGCGGATGACGTCATGTTTAAGTAAAAATTCACCAGCTGCTTGGGCTCCTCATATAAATACCACGGCATCTTCTGTTATAACATCTAACGTGACGTCAATGCGACGCCATGACACCTATGAGCGTTTTCGCGCTAAATTTAAAGTAGACAGGAAAAACTGCAATAATTAGCGTTAAAACTTAATTTATTGCTGAAATAAAGTTTTTTTTCGAAATACTGGATGTGTACCTACATTACACAAGGCAATTTCAAAATCTGTCATCATGCCTATTGGACTAACCATCCCAGTCCCTAATTGAGTCTCTCTGTTCAAAGTCAGACACAGTTGTCATGGGCGGCAGCGGATGGGTGGTGCTGCAAGCTCGTTTGCTATCTTGTATCCATAAAAAAAAGGCTTTGAAGCTGCGCTGCTGTAGGTATGCATACCTGTTATTACGTAAGGCACATGGAAGTAAAATCTCTACGTATATGTGTTGAAGCTGGGACCAGACTATCGACTAGAAAATGTTTGTGAATTAATCAAATCTAAATATTTTATGACTTTGTTTAGTGCAAAACTTGTTCGATATTCGTACTATAAACTATTTTTGTGTAACTTATACATAATACTTGATTAAGTAAGAATTAAGAAGTAAGCGGTGACAGCCCAGCGGCTATCGAACTCGCCTCTCACTCGAGCGGTCCGGGTTCAAACCCCAGTGGCACGCACCAATGACTTTTCTAAGTTATGTGCGATTTAAGAAATTAAATGTCACTTGCTATAACGGTGAAGGACACATCGTGAGGAAACCTGCATGCCTGAGAGTTCATCATAACGTTCTCGAAGGTATGTGAAGTCTGCCAATCCGCACTTGGCCAGCGTGGTGGACTAAGGCCTAATCCCTCCCATTCTGAGAGGAGACCCGTGCCCAACAGTGGGACGTCTATGGGTCGCAGCGAAGTAAGAATGGTCAACTAAGGGTTGGATATTTCCGGTTAGAAATTAAAAAAAAAAAAAAAAATTGTTTTAGGTCATTTGATTATTTATTTATTTATTTGAATTAATGAACTTCTTGAATTTACTGTCAATATTAGTATTGTATTGTGTATTGTATTATATATTATTTGTAGTATTACGGACAGGGTGTATGAAATTAGGCACAGTGGGGATGGAGTGTAGAAATCAAACAGTTTTATATAATATGCACTAGCTAGAAATACATTTAATTAAGAAAATAAAATCTACGATGGCTTATTATTTTCCAAATGTCACTTAGAACATTGATTTGGATTAAGTCTGTGATTCCAGATACATACCTTAATAAAGTTATGTAAAATATTTTTATTATTATTTATTTATTAATAAAAAATCTATGGAATGCAAAAACCAGGAGTATTATCCTTGAGTATAGCAGTGGCTCTTCATCTTGGGAACAGCATTTGTGAGGCTCATTATTGAATTTGCAAGGACGTAGATGAGTTGTTGTGAGATGGTTTATCTTGTACCAGAAGTGCTGGTCGTCTATATCTCAATGATTTGATTCGGAGAGCTCTTGCCACCGTCTCTATCGCATCTAGGTACTTTGGAGCCACGTGGTATGTGTAGGGACAATGGAAAGAGACCTGACGCTTCTCTAGTGTCGTGGCGTTTGGGTCGTGCTCTGGTGTGGGATGTTACATGCGTAGACAGTTTTGCCATATCGTATATAAATGAAACTTCTAAAAAGGTTGGGGCTGCAGCCGACCAGGCTCAGTTTCTAAAGCGTCGCAAATATAGTAATATTGTAGATAATTATGAATTTGGGGCGCTTGCAGTAGAAACCTTAGGTCCTTGGTCGGGTGATATGAAAAATTTCATAGGAGTCTTGTCCACCAGACTAATTTCCGTCTCAGGTGACCGGAGGACTGGCAGCTTTTTCACCCAAAAAATTAGCCTCGCTATACAGCGGGGCAATGTAGCCAGCGTTCTGGGTTCAATGCCACAAGGTCTATTTCTGGATGACATATTTATTTTATGATTAATTCTTTTTAAATATTTCTATGTTTAGTTTTAGTTTAATTATGAGCTAAGTTTTGATTATAGTACTTGATGTAAGTAATTGAAATTGTTCAATATGCACGCTACGTACGCCTATCTCTCAACTGGGGTCATCGTTTCATTTTGTGATGCAAAATGTAAAATTGCTAAAGTAATGAAGATAGTGCCTATGTCCTATCCATTAACATAATTAAAAACAGTAGTACATTTTGTCCTACCCTTACATTTCATCTATCTAATTGTGTAGTGGTTTGCGCAATTGCTTTATTGCCGCCGAGTTGTCGCAATAGGTCTTTTGCATATTTATTTGTTACGAAGCGACCGACGTTTCGGGGCTCGCAGCTGAGCAAGGCCATAATAGAAATGAGTTCATAAAAATTTCTCTTACTGACAACGTTTCACAAGCATAAAGTATTTTCGGGTGGTAAATGTGTCGAGTTGCGGCTCGGATCGAACACGTAGGCGACACCCACGAAACTGAAGCCACAGCCGTCCGATTGAAACGGTGCCAGGCGTCGACCAACCAAAATAATTTTCACTCTGCACTCATCTCGCACTCGTTACCTTATACTCATAAAATACATTCAGTGTCTTGCCATACATCTACGAGTACCTTGCTTGATTAATTTTATTAATAACTAGTGGACGCCCGCAGCTTCGCTTGCGTTACACATTCACTAACTTCAAAAACGGCAAAGCTTCATACTAACTTTGCACCCCCGTTTTACCCCCTTAGGGGATGAATTTTCAAATTTTTCTCGCCGTAAAAACCATCCTTGAACTTCAACGAACATTTAAAAAAAAGAATTGGCCAAATTGGTCCAGGCGTTTTTGAGTTATGCGCTTACCAACACATTTTGCGATTCATTTTTATTATATAGATAATTTTTTTTTTTTAGTTTTTTGTGTTTTTATTCATATTTCTGTTCATATCATTCAGAACAAATCTTAATATATATATTTCTTGTGGACGTGTGTATGACAGTGAACTCCTCCTAAACAGCTGGATAGATGATGATGAAATTTTTTGTGTGTGTTCAAGGGGATTCGAGAATGGTTTAGATTCACAATTTGGTCCACTGGAAAAGGTTTTCTAAACATTATTTTAGTATTTTTATTTTTAACCGTCGTTCATTGACGTAAAGCGTCGCGTCACTTTGACATCTCATATGGCAGAACAACGTTTGCGGGGTCAGGTCAGGGTCAGTCTAATAAATAAATATAAATATCTTGGACATTCTCACACACGGCCGTCTGACCCCAAAGTAGGCGCGAGCCTGTGATATGGGTGTCAGAGACTGATATACATACATAGATATTTTAAATATATACTTATGTAGATAATATGTATTAACATCCAGACACAGAACAAGCACAAGTGTTCGTCACACGAATATTTGTCCTGACTGGGATTCGAACCCACGACCCCTGGCGCAACAGACAGGGTCACTACCGATGGCGCCAACGGGCCTGTCATTATATGTCGGTATAGAATGCTTGTAAAGTTTATTCTGTTATAAAACTACAACAACCATTTTAATTTATCATAAGTAAGATGTATGATGTACTTTAAATAAATAGTTTAGATGGAAATCAAATGACTAATATTTATGAGATGACAACGTGCGAGGGCGTTACAAAACTTCGCCCGTTCCAGACTTTCTACCGTGAGGCGATTAAGTTGCAACACTACAACAAACGTCTCTTGAGAAATAGCTCTCCTATATATACTGGGGAAAGTGGAACAAAGATTAATTTACGGATTCCTATACCAGGAATTCACAAGGCAGAAATTTTTCCGTACTGATTTGTCGGTGAGCAATCCGTGGCGCAACTGAAAATATTTATTAGAGTAACAATATTTTCCAAGTATATTTTCGCTCGACCAGAGTATGTTGAAGTGAATACCATCGGTTATAAATAGGTTATGCAACAATTCATTTTAAACATAGCTGCAACCAATAAACGTCCCATTGCTACGCACAGACAAATTTGCGGGAGGCATAGAGCATACTCCACGCAGCTCCAATGCAGATAGGTGGAGACATTTTAAACATTCTAACCTATCCTGAACTGCAGATTAAACACGAAGGAATCAAACGAATTCTAATTAAAGAGATTATTTAATTTAATCTATTTCACGTGTGCAAACACTTTAAAAATAGATAATGCCAATAATTTAAATACCAAATTATCCACGATACATTATTAATAATAACATTGTTAAAAATCTAAATACGCATTTGTACATAACCGAACTAATATGCAGATTTTTTTTAAATCATTACGTTGTCATCAGTTCTTGATAAGTGTGCAAATTTCAAATTAATCTGGCGTTTTGAAGAGGGTGAAAATCACATTCAAAGATTCCGATACATACATTATATACATATACTTATTGGTTGTATACGAAGGTCATAAATGTCGAATTAATTTGAAACGTTGCATTCTTATCAAGGACCGATGACAACGCAATAATTTACGCCTAGGTAATACACGCACAAAGTTTTGCAAAAAAAATAAGTTTTTATGTATGAATGAGAGTTTTTTATTGAAAGCACGATTAATTATAAGTAAAAAATAGGAACGTTCCAATATTAAAATTTCCCACCACAATTCTACGAGCTAATTTAAATTATCGGGTGTAATTGAAAAACGATGCTGCGTCGGGAACATTTTCGCGCGATGATTTTTTATGAATGTCGCCTGAAATCGGAAGAATCGTATCATATGGCATTTAACGATGAAAATATAAATGGCGAATTATATATCAAGAGATTCAGCACATACTTACAAATCGAATCGGGAAGTGAACATGAAATTCTACACGAGCATCTTCGTGTGAGGAGGATAGCTTCGCGCTGGGTGCCGCACAAGCTCACCGATGCTCAGAAGCATGAGTTGTGCTGCGTTGAATGGTACCATGACATGTTAATAAATTTGAAGCAGGCTAGTCTTGGCATGTTTACGGCACCGTTACAGGGTGACGAATCTTGTATTTATCAATACGATCCAGAAACGAAGCGCCAATCGACTGTTTGAGTGTTTCAAAACGAACCAACGCCTAGGCAAAGCGATCTAGAAGCGCAAGTAAGATTTTTATTTTGATCGCGTATCTTTAAGCAAGTAGGTTAATAATACATAAGAATACATAGTTCATTTGAGTAAAACGATAACTTGATCTTTGTATAAAGAAGGTTTGTAGAGTGCATAATAAAATATGAGTAAAAATTAATAAGAACTATGATTGTGTTTAGTCAATGAGTATTTAGTAACCTTACTGATTCTTATTCCAAGTAAACATAATTTACATAATATATATTACGACAGGCCAGTTGGCGCAATCGGTAGTGACCCTGTCTGTTGCGCCAGGGGTCGTGGGTTCGAATCCCACTCAGGACAAATATTCGTGTGACGAAAACTTTGTATTTGTTCTGTGTCTGGATGTTAATATTATCTTTTTAAGTACCTATGTATTTAAAAATATCTATGTATGTATATCAGTCTCTGACACCCATATTACAGGCTCGCGCCTACTTTGGGGTCAGATGGCCGTGTGTGAGAATGTCCAGATATTATTATTATTATTATACTAGCTTTTACACGCGGCTTCGCCCGCGCGGCCAAAGGGAAATAACAATGAGTTGTTTATCATATATGACACATTTGTGGTGGATAAATAGTGACAGTTCCACGATTAAAAGATACCTAAAGGAACCAGAGGTAATGCTGACCGCAGATAAAGTGTACGTACGTACACTGACATACTGGAGCTTTAAGCTAACTTCAATAGAAGTGTGCTGGTGAAAATTGATGCAGGATCCACCGATCCTGCTGACGTGTACAGGTAATAATACTAACGCGGAGAGCACATATAAGTGTGATTTGTTTTCCAAATGGGTGTGATTTTTTCTTTTGAAGTGTTTCTAGCCATACACGGCTTGGGACAGAACAGAGCACTATTTTGATACGCTACTGTAGACGATATTAGGTATATGTCTTTCCATTTGGAGATAGAATGCTAGATATAGATATAATAAAAGATTGTGGGCGTTGGACACATGCTTCAGAGGACTCTTTGAAAGCTGGACTTACGTTTGCGAGTCATTATAAATCAAATACAATAGGTACAGAAAAACAGCAATACAGAAACACTAAATAACTAACTTACTAACTACTGCTAACTTACTAACTACTACTAACTAACTAACTAACTACTACTAACTAAAAACTACTTAAAGGAAAAATATAGAGCAGTCTACAAATATAAAAATACAACTCAAAATCCATTTAAAAAAAATTATATCTAAAGTAATTACGTAACTAAGTAATAACTACTACTAAGTATTTAAAGTAAAAAATAAAGGAAATTCTAATTAAACAAAACTACAATGTTTATAAAACTCATAAAATATCTAATGCACTAACTATTCCTTAAAAATAATTATTATTTTAACCCAAAACAACAACAGTCGACAAAACCAATTCAAGAAGCGAACCAAAACCAAAATTAAAGCGTATGTCTTATTCCTTTACCATATTAATTTTAAACCAAAACAACAATAAAATTTATCTCTCTCTTAGTCTCCCCCACAGACGCAGCTGCGGGAGGTCTAGAGCATACTCCACCACGCTGCTCCAATGCGGATTGGTGGAGGGGTTAGTGGCCAACCCAGTGTCGAATGTTCTGAAGCCATCCGAAGGTCTTCGACAAGGCTTAACGACTGTTTCCAACATTGAAAACAACCGGGACTAACGGCTTTACGTGCCCTCCGAAGCACGGTAGCGTCCATGAAATTTTGCCACTAGCGGTCACTCATCCACAAACCGACCGCGCCCGTCGTTGATTAACTCTTTCGATCACATAGAATCGACCCGAGCCATTGGGCTATGGACGCTACGATACGCTACCGTTATTAATATTTTACATTAATTTGGTTTAATTTTCTTCCTGGACAGCACATCGGTCAAACTAATAATTCGCCTTCTTACAACCCTGATTTAGCTCCGTGTAACTTCTTTTTCCCTGAAATAAAAAATCAGCTTAATGGGATACAGTTTTCGTATCCGGATGATGTACTTTCAGCGTTCCAGTAAGATGTAGAAGAGGTGTCCGCGTCAGACTGGAAACTCAGACTTGGAAAAGTTGTTTGAAAATTGGTTTTGACGTATGACGCTGGTGGAGAGTTGGTTGAAAATTATTAATTTAAAAATGTTACCCCTAAAAAAAGTTGAGTTTAAAAAATTTTAGTTACTTAGAACTTTTATTTTTATTTTCGCAAAAGGGACACTTTTACTTACGTACTTACTCAGCATACATACATATATTATCTTTCTTTTGTTTTCCTACTAAAGCTATCAGAGCAACAAACGTATTTACCATTAAAAGTTTGCTATCACCAGTTTTACAGGAAGTTACCGTCTTAAATAAAACCTAACGTAAGTATTAGCGGTGTGCAACACAAACAGTCCAACTGTCGCCATCCTGGTTAAGTATTTTATTTTATTTTTCTTCTATACCCTGTACAACTTAGCTTGATCTTTTTGACAGACAGTGATGGAAAACAGAAAATATCTAGTAGTCCAAAAAATAACGTTTTAAAATACTTATAACTGTGATGAGATGGTGTGGGTGTATTAAGTGTGAAATTCTTTGTTGCACTAGACATATAAATGGCTTATATGGCCAGTCGATGGAACGATGGAATGCGTAATTAAAATTATAATTAATTTACCTTTTTTAACTTATTTTTCTAAAAAGAGTTATACCAGCTAAAGAGACTCCAACCACTAGCCAAAGAAACCCCAACCAAAAGGACCCCCCGTTCGTAACAATAACTTAACAATGATCTTTGATAATGATTTTTTGTAATCGATATTTGTAACAGTTACTGCCTGTTATTCGTGTCCCATCCGTCCGACTGATGTAACATTTGTTCCTATTAAAATTTTACTTTGAAGCAATAAAAACTTGCAAGTTCTTCATAATGTTCTCAAAGGCATGTGAAGTCTGCAAATCTGCACTTGGCCAGCATGGTGGACTAAGACATAATCCCTCCCATTCTGAGGGGAGACCCGTGCCCAACAGTGGGACAAAGAAAGTGTTGTGGTGTGTGTTCGCAGTTTTTCATAAATACTCTATTCGAAGACAAAAATCTGTACCTACAAATTACTATAGGTAATCAAAATCAAATCTACCATCCAAAAATCCAAAAAAATAGTCGTACTCAGTGGGTTCTTCAACTCGCACTTGGCCACTTATCTTTATTACCAAATCTTTACTATGTCACGCCATGAACGTAACACTCTGTGGGTCAGCTATTATGTTGCAAATTGTTTCCTATCCGTCGTATGCTTGCTCGCAGTCTTTTTTATCTCTAAGTTATCATTAGCAAGGTAATGTGCGTATGAATCAAGTCAGTGATTACCGACATCAAGCGAGTAGAGTAGCAGAGTAACAAAATTGTAACAACTACTTATACCTAACGTCGACATTATAATCCTTTAGTTTATTTAAAAAAGGGCTTCGTCGCAAACGCGAACATGCCGCCCTCGTTGAAGAATTCGCATGTTTCATATAATAATAACACAATTACAAAAAAGAAACTTATTAGTGCTAGGTCTATGAATTAATTTGAACAGCTGTTGAACCAGATCCGTCATCGAATCTGCAAGTATTACATTGCCTATGCATTGCCCAAAAAACTTCTGTGATCTTAGGCATGGAATATGGCCCAGATCGAAGCCGCAAAAGTGATTTAGTTAGTCGTTACAGTTCAGAAAATAATTATCAATCCAAGGAATTGGAAGTGGATGAAGCTGGTTCGGTACCAACGTTACCAACAAAACAAAACTACGATAGAGTCCAGGCTTTTTGGTATTATGACAATGTCATGTCCACACTGCGGGCCCAGATAGGCGCGTGAATTTCACCGGAGCTTAATTGCGACAGTATCCCTTAGTAGTTTGTGATTGCGACTGCCAGTCACGTAATAATGAGCTTCATTTTCATTTTCCCCACCGCTTCAACTCACGTAATTTTTTATCTAAATCACGTCTGGCCACCACCACCACCACATCCGTTTCATATTCCCACTGTTGAGCACGGGTCTCCTCTCAGAATGGGAGGGATTAGGCCTTAGTCCACCACGCTGGCGAAATACGAATTGGCGGACATTTAGTAGGTATTTATTTTATTTTTACAATCTCTGATTGTCTGAAGGTTGTGTGGCCTACAAGTGGGTTAGGTATACTGTGTTGAATACAACTGGTTTTTGTACGATATGCACGATATTGCTACATATACTTAAGTAAATATTAATGATCTGTTACAATTATAAGCCAAGTAACCAAATACTCTAGCTGACCTTTTGTATAGTTTACTGGCATTTACCTACCTTATATTTTGTAGGCCTAAGTGGATTTTCTGATACGTCTACTGTCTGTAGTTATATTATATATGTATCTAATAATAGAATCAAATGATTTAATAAGGCATTTTATTTTAATAAGGAAATTATAAGAGCAGACAGAAAAGACAAACTCTGACCGTTTTTTTTAAATTATTGCGATGTCATCAGTCCTTTATAAGTGTGCAAATTTTATACATATAAACATACAACCAAGCTCATATGTCGAGTTGATTTGAAACTTTGCACACTTATCAAGGACCGATGACTATGTATTAAACAAAACAATCCAAATTCTCCAAATGTATACACAGAGCTGCGCATGCGTCTTCATCGCCAAAAGCCAATTTAAGTCTCTAGCAACTCTCTTGTTGTCATAAGCCATAGCGTAAAAAAAATCATTGAGCGAAAATGTTTACGGGTTAATTTCATTTTAATAAGTAAACAAGTGACAGTCGGGCAAACTAAAAAGCAACATGTTCTCAGAGAATTCCATGTTTCGAATTCCGTAATTATTATTCTATTTTTTTACTTTCTTTCCCTATTATAATATAGGTATATTTAAAAATAAAGTTATGATATTATTAATTTCATTGTAATTTTAAAAGCTTTTATTTAACTTCACTCGTATGTATCTTGTATGTATGTCCTGGAATCTTGCAATCAATATTTCACCCACTTCCACTGAATCTATCGAGCTGAAATTTGGCACACATATTTGGTTCCGATGACAATGCATGAAAATAAAAAAAAGTTTTAAAAAGTTTTTAAAAAAAAAAAAATTTTTAACGGTATAATTTTACAGTGAAATTAATTATCTTTTCGTGGGAATATATACGTTATTTTCTGATTTTTAGTTCGATTTGCTTTATAACCGTCTTTAATATGTACCTACAGATGACATGTGTTAACAACTGCATCTCGATTAGGAAATTTAATATTGTAGGTATATACAATATTATAATTTTAAAAAACAAATATTATTATTATTAGGTATTAAATTAATAAGCTTATCAAATATTGGATTGTCGGCGGTAGTTGATAGAACTACAACGTTTAAAGTAAATCTGATCACTTAAAATGGGGCAAAATCGAGCCCCAACGAGTCAGTTACAAACATGCAGCAGTTACAAACAAACAGCAGTTACAAATATACAGGTGAAACTAATAAAAGCGTACCTATTAAAAAGAAAAAGCATTTATCAACGGCAAGCTACCCCAAAGATTACCTACGACTTATCAAAATCTATCTTCCTCCGCAGTTTGGCCGATCGTAATGCGAGATAGCCATCAATCATTTAAAAATTGATCGATATGTACTTAATTATCGATTAAAATTCGAAATTTTATTTAAATCTTTAGTCCATTTCGCTGTAATCATGCAATTTTCCGGGATAAAAAGTGAATGGTAATCTTCAGGCTTTCACCTGTACAAAAAATCACATCGATCTCTCGTCGAGTAGTAGAAAAACCAACATACTAAGAAAAATAATTGATTAAAAATCGAATGATTATTATAATTTATGTTAGCATTTCACGAAAAGCGTGCAATTTTCCGGGATAAAAAGTCACTTTCAAAGCCAAATACTACACCTATGCAAAAAATCACATTGATCCATCGTTCGGTTGAAGTCGATGAAACTTTTACATTTTTTATAGTAATGATAAGGATTGTAAATAATTAGTTCCAGATACTTTCAGTATGTATAACGCACATCAATCGATATTACATAGTATAGAATAAAAACAGTAGGTATTCAATGCTACGAGCACGGACTACATACAAGTTCTACAGTGTACCCGCGTGGCACTGTTTCCGTAATCACATTAACAGCCACTTTGACTACAGTTTCTGACTATGCAGCACTGAAAAATTTTGTTTGGGAAATTGCAAACGAACTTATTCTCGACTAGTGGACGCCCTCAGCTTTGCTCGCGTGTAATTAGATATAGATAGGTAACAATAGTTTCGTTTACACCTAGTTACCACCCTCATCAAGGACATTACCGATCGAATTCTGTCCTTCGAACTTCATTCCTAGGGAAATCACAAGGAAATTTAAGAAATATTTAAAAAAAAAATCAGGTACCTACTTGATTTTTATAAGTTACTAGTGGACGCCCGCAGCTTCGCTCGCGTAAAATTAGACCCATTAACGACGTCTGCCCGCGTTCAGTCAGTCAGTCGGTCGGTCGGTCGGTCGGTTTTTGGAGAACTTTGATGTATCATTCGTCTTTAATCCAGTACAACAACACCCGTGGCTTCATCTTTATCTTACACAATACAAAAATACGGCGAAGCACGTAATATTCTATTTAAAAAAAAAACAATTTTTTCAGGATTTATTATTTATTTAACCTTTTATTGCATGTAACAATATGGCGGACTTAATGCCTAATGGCATTATCTACCAGTCAACCATGGGCGTTGGTTTATTTATTCCATGTACCTACAGAAATGTGGACTCGCTAGAGTTTTATTATAAGTATAAATGTTATAAAAATTAAGCATTTTATAAATATGCTATAATGGATATACAAAACAATCAATAATTTAACTTCACAGCCTTTTTGAATATTATTAAATTAAAAGTTTTCTTTTTATAAACATCTTGCTCGTCTGAAATACTTAGGTATTATGCAAATTGTAATATGAATGTTTATAAAAGTTCTATAGATGGTAATCATGCAATTTCAATTTGATTTTTCAATGTAAAGCTTAAAAAATATAACAATAGATATCGTTCGTTGAGTCACGAATCTAGTGAGCTAATATTTCGTGCTGAATTATTTGGTGCAAAAGACACAAAATGTTAATAAAGTCTACCTACAGACAGATTGGTATTAACGCATCTATCCAAATATTATAATGAAACAGAAACAAATAATTTATACCATTATCCAATAAGGTTGGTTTCATGTGTCATTATTTATGCCTGGATAATCATTGCCTTCACGTATTGGAACATTGTAGTAGAGTATGCGACAGGCTATGGCTGTTGGAGAGACCCATACCCAACAGGGACATCTATGCATTTAATCAGTTCCTACTTTTCTATTTTATCTAAATACATTTTGGTGTTATGATCCAGCGGTGAAGAGTCATTTGATAAACAGACAGACAAGCGAATCGCGCAATGGCAATTAGTTGAAATAAGTTATCTGATGTGCTACACCAGTTGCCCTTGCAGTCTGCACGTCCTGTACAAATAGAAAAATAAAATTGAAACCATAAAGGGAATATTAAAAAATACATAAATTTAACCAGTTCCTCCTCCTGCTTTTTAATAACGTGAATTATAAATGAGATCAAATAAATAACAAAAATTCCATTTAAATTTCAGCATTACAATTAAAATATTACAATTTAATTTTAAACAATCCTCATTTCATTGTGTGGTCTGTGTTTCCAGGTTCAACCGCACCACTTATACAGAATAGATTAATTACAAGGGCTTTTCAGCGTTCAATTCAAGTCTACCTTGCAAGGATACTTGACTGTCTTCTAATTTGGTTTACGTTAGGATATCTGACTACCCCGGCCATTACTGGGGATATCATACAAAAAGTCAAGTCGAGCAGATTTGCATTTTTCACTAAATAACTTGTGATCAAGAATTAGTCGGCCTGCGTTGCGCCGCGCGCGGCTGCGACCGTGTCAATGGCGCTCAATGGCTCGACATTCGTCACGGTACGAATAGTTGTGAAACTTCTGTGACGCAAATTCAACTCCTCGCTTGTTTTGCAGCAATGCAAAAAATAAAGAAGCCATCAACCTTAAACGGTTATTTTATGAAGATCAAATTATTTCATCACGTACACAATTTTACTTTAAGCGTTACTTATAAACGGTGTTTATTATACTGCCATTGAAACTTAATAAATTCCGGTAATTATTCACGTTTATTAAACAATCTTACAAATAAAAGGAAACCTCAGTTACTGAGAAACCAGACTGAGCTGAGAAGTTTAGAAACTAATTTAACGATATACCGCGTGCCTATTTACAATTTTAAATGACGGTAAAAAGGCATAACAATTACCTGATAATTTATATGATACCTAGCAATCAGTAACAACATACACAACATAGTAAATAAACAAGAACTACACGTATTTTTACCAATATAATCAAAGACAAACACGTTAAGATATTTTATTAGTCTCTTGACTAGGATAGATAGGAGGGCTTACATAGTTTTTAAAGTACCTATGAATCCCATGAATATTAAGTTACCATAATTTATACAGTTGATTACACATACTTAAACACCAAATTAAATATAATAGTATAAATTTCGTTACGTTTAATTAATAATTCTATGAATATCTTAATGGAGATAAGACGTGGGAGTAAATTAAGGCTATCAAATCTTATCAAACATCGAAGGTTGTTCGGTGACCTTGAGTATATTGTTAGTCTCAACGTTATTTAAAAAAAGAAAAGAATATGTAATGAGACGTTAACATATTTATGGCAATAATTACAATTTCATGCATTTTATTAAATAACATTAAACTTCACTCAATAACCATCAATTTATCATGTGAAATTTAAGTTCATTAGCCAATTGTCTACTAATGGTTTTACATATTTTGTTCCTGCCATGCCGAGCCCAAAGGGAGGGTTTGCCGAAGTTTGCAGGTAATAAAGACCGCGAGTGGCGGTCGATGACCCGTATCCTAGTACAGCGTAATCATTTGCTTCACAGGTGTTCGCTTGAAAATTTGCCCAACTTTGACATCGAACAGCTATAAAGGACTTCGGAATCTTCACACTCTCCGCATACACCTGCGTGGCCCGCAAGTGACTACACGAAGGCATGAAACATCCGGGCTGTTGGGGCCCCCCGCCATTTATGTAAAAATCAGCATGCCCTAATGACTCTATAATACCTTGTACTAATCTATTAGAATGCACTACATCCACATATGTCGCATCAGATTTATCTAGTCTATGCTCGCGATATGCGAAAGAAAAACATGGTCCTGCAGGATCCAGTCCAGTAATTCGTCCTAATTTACGCTTTTTATACTTTTGGAAATACTTGCCGGCCCATCCGGCAATATGAGCTCCTAAACTTATGCCAAGGAGGTGGAAATCTTCAGCCGCCGCACCAAAATTTTCTAAGTTTGCTAAAAGATTGGCCAACCTTTTGCCAACTAAACGAGCATTGTGCACTGACAACATATATCTTTGATTCATCATTTCCTCTGCATCAACAAGAAGAACATTGAACATTTTCTTGTCATTATAGGCTTGAGCTAAGTCAGTAGAGACCGAAGATTGAGAATTGTCCCTATATCCATGTATTATAACTTTTGTTTGCTTAGTTATATCGAACATTTTCGGCTGAGTTAGTTCCTGGAAGGCTTCGTTAATAGAGAATGATCGGGTCTGGGTATTTGCTAAGTGCACTATCTTCATAGTTTTGATCACTTCGTTTTGACTGTTCATTGAATTCACTTGGAGATCCATCAGCGCTCTACCTGAAAATATAGAAAAGGATTTTTTTATGTACCAATTGGTCATATCATGCTTTACCAATTTAAAAAATTTACCTTACTTAGCTACAACTGCCAGTTGTGAAAAATTAAACTGGTTACTCCCAGCGAATTACGTTCAAAACATGTGCTATATTTATTGGCATTGGCATTAATTAACTTGAAAGGGTTCTTCTGCGGGAATAATTATTTTGTTATATTTGTCTAAGTATTTTATTACTAAACAAATTAAACGCAATATAAATTCTTAACATTAATTATAGATAAAATCGTATTCAAACAATGAATTCAAGTGCGTTATATCTATTGTCTTAACATTTTAATATTGTGCGGCACACCTCTTTAGTTTAATGCTACCTAAATGTTAAAAGGGGTAAGCAATTAAGCGCAAATGAAGGCCAGAGACCTGTTTCAAAATAGTATTTGAAAGTTGCTTGTTCTCGCTACTTTATCCGCATGTATTAAATGCAGAAAAACTAGGAAAAAAATACCTAAACAACTATGGTTAAGTAACATTGCGCACTAATTTTTATCTTTGTAAATCAATAAGTTAGTTTAGCTTTCAGTTTATTAAGTCACAGGCATCACCTAGACTTAGACAATCACTTCAATTAACTGTACTCAAACTTTCATCCCTTACTTCAACCCTTGTTGAATGGTTGATAATACAAAATAGCTGAATTTGTATTGGAAAACACATTAACATGTCATTCTCTCAAATCTAGAATAAAAACACAACGTTTGTTGAAATGTTAGTTGTTCTGTTGTGGTTTCAAATAATTTTTGTAAATAGTGACAGACACGTTTTTCGAACCTTGTAAATTAAGGGGTATATGCCCAAATAATAAAATATGAGTGTAATTAATAAATGAAGAATTAATTTTTGATAATTATCATCATAATTTTTTTTGAAAATTAATGTTAATAATAAAAAAAAAATGTTTATTAGATATTGCGTAAATTACCGAACCAATCTGCAACTGATATAGTTGTAGATTACCGAACTAAAATGTAGATATTTTATTACTTAGGTATTATTGCATTTTTATTGGTCATTGGTCATTGAAAAGTGCAAAGTTTCAAATTAATCCAACATTAATTTAGAACCAAAGAAAAAGTAAGTTTCCCGTCTTCATCTCAGATTGAGGCCTTGAACACCTACAGAAACATGCTTCACCTACTCCAACAACTGACTGACTGACGTAAACTGATTTGACATACAAAATTCGTTCAACTATTGTACCACTTTATGTTCATCATTTTCATATTCAAAATTTTTGATACATCTCATATAGTTATACAAAATTCTTTTCCGTATTAAACCACTTTAGCTTGTGATTTTATGAAAACGTTTAATTAGTTGGTCCCTTAGTTGGTCCTGGTTCTTGTTTCAGGTTAAAACACTAAAATTCAGAAAACAGATTAACCATCAGAACTGATTCGATCTGCTAACTGTACCTATGTATGTTATTTTATTGTTTGGTGTTGTGAAACTCCTTATTTTAATCATAGATATCAGAATAAATAATCTGCTGGGGTGGGAAATACTCGTAGGGTGGAAACTAAAAGCAAGTTATATACAAAGTCATTATTATTCTTATGTTGTTAAAAATAATGTCTATGGAAACAAGATGAAGGCAGTCCTTGGTTCTTAGAGTAGTATGATTACATGATGATTTTGCATAGAACTGGAGTACCTACGATAAGAAACGAAAGATACTTGTATTGAACGATAGAAATGGAAGAGCCATTATTTTGAATGATTTTTTAATTAATTATAATCGCTGAGCCAACTGCTATTCCTTTAATATCCAACAAACCATTAAGGGGCAGCACTGAGGTCGACGACGCGACGTAACGAATGCAAATGAAGTTTCTTAGGGAAACGTAAGAAAGTAAAATCCTTGTCGTTCAAAAAGAAACTGCTGCTCAAAGTTAATAGTTAGCAGTTTATTTACAAGTTGAAAAGGTTTCGTACGTTTGGATTTTGGTCCAAGTTACATTTTTATACAGTCCTTAAAAGGTATGGAATTAATCAGCACTGGTAATAGGTTCGTCGATATTTTGATTGAGACTATAAAATAGTAATTTTAAAAGTCATCTACAGCTGGAATGGCTTCAACATAGATCTCGCGCCTAAAACTGTGTTCAATAACCTTTTTTTAACGTCACACTTGACATAATAAGATGAGATAGTTAGATAGGGTGAAATTAATTTTTATCACGCTTTTATAAGGTCGACCATGTAAACTATGTAATGGAATCTAAGATAGCTAGTTAATGATAGTCTACGATCCTTAATGAAAATTGGCAGCTGTATGTAGTTCTGATGACAATACAATAATATGGTACTGTCGAACTGATCTGATGATGGAGCCGGAAGATATGAACTGGAACTTCATGATGGAACATCGTATCATAGCTGTTTTTGGATTTCATAGAAAAGTCTTGTAATGAACTTTGACCACGATTAGGTTTCAAGGTCTGATGATGAAGCCGGAAGATAGGCACTGGCATTCCATGATGGAATATCGTATCATAGTCGTGTTTGCACTTGTGAGAAAGGCCAGGTAATGGACTTTGAACACGAGAACACGTTTCAAAGTTATAACAAATAATAATAATAAAATAATAATAATAGGCCATATTATTGTATATACATACATTATGGATTTGAAAACAAATTATCGGAAGTAGGTATATAAGAAGACAGAAACATACAGTAAAATCATAAAATGTATGTACTACTACAGTTACTACAGTCTACGAAAATGCTCACATTTTTTTGCGGATAAACAATTTATCTGTTGATCACGTTAACATTCAATTATGCTTACATTTTAAAGCCTCTAGGTATTATAATTTAAGGTTTTTGTTATGTATTTCATCTCATTAAACATTGGGATTGAAATCGATTAATATGTGTAGAGAGAAAAGTATTTACACACTTCCATGAATCAATAAAATTGTGAGGCTGAACTGGTCACTTTATTATAAGCACTAGTCCCATGCATCGTTAAAAAAAGTCGTTTCCATTACCGAAACGACACTAAGTATATGTTAAATATTAATTAGTGCATTGATAAAGATGAAAGACGACTAAGTAGGTACTTACATGCGCCAGACAACTTTGCATACACAGTTTCGGCCAAAGTGAGTTCTGGTTCCGGCGTTGGCCTTGGCTCGGCCGCTAGCACCACTGTGGCCGAGAGCTGAATCGCAATCACCATGGTCACCACGACACTATGACGGCGCATGGCAAGCCCTCCGCTAACACGGTCACTGTGTCACTGGCCGCGCCGAGAGAAAGGTCCGTCTGGTACACACCAACAAAAGAGCCAACCACTCTGGAGGGGCCGATCTGGTGCAATTTATGCGCACACGCCACTCTGTACAAGAACATTCGCTTTGAGAAGGCCACTGACCACTCACAATAAATGACGCGAAATCTTTATAAAAATAAGCGGTCTATGGTGAACAAAATATACACTGCATTAATGAACAACACTGACCCTAAACCCCACCTAACCTAACACAACATCATTTTTCATTTATATTTACATAAAATGCTGAAAATTGAAAATTACAAAATTAGGGTTTAACGAATAAGTGAAATGGAATAGGTACTTTTTACTGCCAGCAACATATAAAACCCCCTGCTTCAAGCAGTATATAGTAGGTGGTCGTTTTGTTGCTTATAAGTTTTCTGTAGGATATTGCATCTTTTGAGTACATAATACTAATACATTTTGATGACATCAATGTGTTCATCTTCTTCTAGATTTGTATACCTACCTACCACACTTAAAACAAATATCCCTAAAAATTTTCTAAAAATGAATCCAAGCTAGATCGATTTATCGCCCCCGAAACCCCCTGTATACCTACTAAATTTCATGAAAATCGTTGGAGCCGATTCCGAGATTCCATTTATATATATATACAAGAATTGCTCGTTTAAAGATATAAGATTTGCGAGGAAATAAATTAATAAATTCATCATTACTTGACGACATTTTCAAATAAAAACAATACAGCGAAAAGAAAAAGCGCGCGGAATAATTTTTACTTGTAAATTAGCGATGCGCGCGCATCAGCGCTTTTTTTTAAGGCAAAGGCACAAAAACAGCCAGTATTACTAATAATAATAATATTTTTTAGTTTTTGTTACAGATAAATTATTGTAATTTAATGTCAAAATTAATTAAATTAAAGAATTAAATGTTTATTTTTTATATTTTAACTCCCAAAGTTAATTTTATTCATAAAATGTTGACCACTTTTCTGAAATAAAACTCTCTGTTATGATTGAAAAAAGTACTGTTCGTTTTAGACGGAGCATCTTGATAAACCTTGCGTTTTACATTATATTGCCGCACAATTGCGTAATGGGATACATTACGATATTGAAATTGGTGAATTATGAGACCCTTTACGAGCAAATGTGTTATAAAAGAAATTATTAACAAATGGATGGCTAATAATATGACATTTCAATAAATATGCTTTGAATGCATAGGAATTGAATATAAAATATTATCAAATACGTGTTTCTAGTATTTCTCACCTCAATCCTATAGAGATTGACGTAATATTCACAACCGCTTACAACACACGTGTAATTAAGTTTTGGTCTCGCTTTGATGTTTCTATTGCCAATCTTATAAATCTAAGAAAAATATAGAAAGTTCTAAAAATAAATGCAAAGCCACTTGGCAAGTAATAAAAAACAAAACATACATGCTTGACAAAACCAATTGACATGTGTACATATTACATTCAATAATCACTTTATTGATATCGTGAAAAATTTCTAACAATTTAATAATAATCAATTTCAATCTCACGTTAAATGTAACGTTATATTGATTTGAACAATTACTTATTTTCCATATATACCTATACTTCCAAATCAATTTAACCATAATATCAATCTTTCTTTCTCCAGATGAAATTAACAAATATATTATATCACTAAAAAATAGTAGACACAAATCATCACAAATAGTGTTGGATAAGTGGTTGGATATAATAAAATTTCTACGAAACTACTGAAAATTTGTTCAGCGCTCATTTCGGTAGTAGGTATTAAGTCTGTGCTGTAGCCAGGGTGTTTACCCTGACAGACTATAGGTAATACTCATTGATATATAATGTTACCACTAGATTGGTAATCACCGCGCCAAAGCCTTGCCACTGGAATTAAGGCCGCAGCCATAATCGTAGCTAACATCAGTTCAGTACTCTATGTGACGCCGGCCGAGTTGAACTGTCAAAAAATATCTTCAAAATGGGCAAATGCACAGTGAAATATCAAGATCACAATATTCAAGATCACAAAAACATTATATATTCAAGATCACAAAAACATTAAAGTCCACTGGAATTACTTTCCACACGTAATTTTATTGTTTCTGTATTTACATCAACGTAAAAACGCAATAAAATAAATAAATCGTACAATTTTGAAAAATAGGGTTCCTGGAAACAAATTTAAGATTCGGACTTATTCACTGGGGAAACTCAGTGGATATAAAGTCAAAATGCAGAAAATATGTTAACGTGCTATATTCAAATTAAGCCAAAGGTATCGCTGCTCGCTGCGACCCATAGACGTCCCACTGCTGGGCACGGGTCTCCCCCACAGACATAGCTGCGGGAGGTCTAGAGCATACTCCACCACGCTGCTCCAATGCGGATTGGTGATTGGATTGGAGGGGTTAGTGGCCAACCCAGTGTCGAATGTTCTCAATCCACCCGAAGGTCTTCGACAAGGCTTAACGAGTGTTTCCAACATTGAAAACAACCAGGACCGACGGCTTTACGTGCCCTCCGAAGCACGGTAGCGTTCATGAAATTTTGCCACTAGCGGTCACCCATCCACAAACCGACCGTGCCCGTCGTTGCTTACTCTTTCGATCACATTGAATCGACGCGAGCAATTGGGCTATGGACACTACAGCCAAAGGTATAGTTGTAAACAATTATTTAAAGAATTAAAAATGTTATCATAGTCATCATACAAGAAGTATGTTGCTTTGTGAAATAAAACATGCACTTGTACAACATAAAAACAATCAGATGTCAAGGAAAATATATTATGTACTAGCACACACAAATACGAAAACGAACTGGTTTGGTAAGAATATACATATACGCAATAGGAGCCAAATTCTTCAATCATCTACAAGACAAATCAAAGGACTTGAGTTTGACATGTTTCAAAAATAAGTTAAAAATATTGCTGCTACATACATAAATGTTAATAAGACCATAAAGATTATTTTGCTGACAATTTCACCTAGCTAGACTATATTTGACATAATGAAAATATTTGACAATAATATTTTATGTGTACTTAGGCAACTAAAAGATGCTTACATGACATTAAACTTAAATTTTCATCATCATCATCATCACAACCCTTTCTTTGTCCCACTGTTGGGCACGGGTCTCCTCTCAGAACGGGAGGGTTGGCATGTAAAGTATTGTTAATATGTATCTGAACTCTTTTCAATTAAATGACATTAATTTGCAAGCCTATTAGGTATATTACACAGGACAGATAATATTTGTAATAACTATTTACTTACCTGTAATAATGCAATATAAATCATGATTATGATTATGAAACATGTCCTGAATGCCTAAGAGGGATTTAGCATACGTTTTATCCCTTCGTTTCCTTGGGGTTAAAGGTTGAATGTTTGAATGGAATTTTTCACGTATACATATATACAGTATCATTTGAAATTTACAACAAAGGCCATGTATACATAATAATTGAATATGTGTCTGACTGTTTTTTGGCAAAAATATACGTTTAATCCATAGCTTAATATTTACAACAGGTGTTTACCAGTTTTATGAATAAAAGTATTAGATTGGTACGTTTTAGCCTAAATATGAGCCTTGGGTTCGAAGGGTAGAGGTTCCCCTGTTATGTCAAATAAACACCAATGGTGTAAACTAAACTGTTGTTATCTAATTCCACCCGAGCGAACCTTTTAATATTTAATACGATAAGACAACTTGTCTTGGTACTTACTCGGTAGTTAAAGTCTCCTCATCGTGGTAGAATAGTGGAAGTCTCCTCTCAGTATGGGATATTTATGGTCCACCACGTCAACCATATCGGTGACATATTTATATGGATTGAATATTTATCAAATCGGCTAAGAAGCATAAAAGACTGTTTGTAAACTAATCACACTCAACATCGCGTACAAACGTACATTGTAGACGAATAAAAAGAAAAGGAAAAACAGCCGCGCAAATACACAACCGCACATTCAAGTGCTTTTTATTCTTTTTGTACAGTTTTTTGCATGAATGGTTGTAAAGTTTAAAACGGTAATAAAATAAAATTTGTAGTGTAGAAGTATAGATACATTGTTAACATACTTTACTTGTCTTTATGGATTTAAATAAGCGTTTATGATTTTGTTTCCGTTTGTACGACTTTATTTGTTTATTTATTAGTTACTATTCACGCATTAAAAGCTTTTTAAAAGCTTTTATTTAAAATCAATCGTATGTTTCATATATGTATTCATTCATTCATGTAAGTATGTATGTCCTGGAATCTTGCAATCAATATTTCACCCACTTCCACTGAAGCTATCGAGCTGAAATTTGGCACACATATTAGGTTCCGATGACAATGCATGAAAATAAAAATAAAAAGTTATAAAAGCTTTTTAAAAAAAAATTTTTTTATAGTATAATTATTTCATTATTAGCCGTAGTACAGGCTGTTATCTTCTAAAGAAATGCAGTGATGCAAAATCCATCTGTTTACTGAAGGGACGGACTGGGCCGATGGACGGGTAGCAGTCCATCGGCCCGGTCCATCCCCTCGTCTCCGAGCAGAGTCAGCTCCCTCCCGTTCCCGCTCTGCGATCTCATACTGTGTCAAAACGGCTTCGCAGAAAGAGACCACTGACATCCAGCACGACTCTCCGAAAGCATGGAGCGCTTCAAAAAGAGTGTGAAACGTTTCCTTCAAGGCAGGCATCGCACCTGTGATCGTACTGTACACCCCTGGTGTCGTACGTGTCCATAGACGACGGTGACCACTTACCATCAGGTGGCCCGTATGTCTGTTTGTCCGTCTATATTATAAAAAACTAAACCAAACCTTAAAATTTCTCGGTCTCCCATGCGGGACACTCCTCGAGCGTGTTCTGTGCGTCTTTCCGGTTCCTAGCACAGTGGTGACAGTGCGATTTTGTCTCACGACCGATCCGCCGTACTGGTACTCACCGAAACAGCCATGTCCGGTAAATACCTGTGTCTGCCAGAGAGTGACGTTGCCCTCCTTTCTTCCCAGCCAGGCTTCGACACACAGACACGCGCACATCCCTATTTTTCCAAACGCGCGCACCCTACTGCGAGTACTTCCACTGGTATGATTTTTAGGCGCATGGCGCGAGATCAGATATAGACTTTTGCGTCCATGCCAGCCAGGATGTCCATTGATGGAGCAACTTTTTCCAATTCCAAGACCGTAGCTACCTCGTCGTCGTGTCTCGTAGCTGTCTCGAAATATCATCAACGGAGAAAACTCCGTTGATGCATATATTTGCATATATTTCCTATCAAAAGATAGGAAATATATGTAAACCTTTTTTTTTTCATTATTTTCTTTTTAACATTACATTAATCGCTCCGCGAGGCCTGTGGGGACACCAGGAGGATCCTGCGCTTCTGGGCGGAGCTAGGCTGGCTAGACACCTAGCCGGCGTGCAATTACCGTAATAGTAGATTATGATACAAGTGCGGTAAGTTGAAAATTACAGCCGAGGCGATATTGCTAGCCCGAGCCGTAGGCGAGGGCTACAAAAAAGCAGAGGCTGTAATTATCAAAGCGCACGCGTGTTATACGACGTTTTATAACATATTTGCGAGGAAATAAATTAATAAATTCATCAATACTTGACGCCATTTTCAAATAAAAACACTACAGCGAAAAGAAAAAGCGCGCGGAACACCACAGAACCACGACAGAACAGTCATATCGTACGATTTCACTGATCAATATTGTTCTTATGATATGCATCGTTATTTTCGATGATTGAGTGAGTTATTTGATTGTTTTCTCAGCCATTTACAGCAAATTCGAATTGTCTACAGTTTTCATTTTATAATTTAAATAATTTTTACTTGTACACAAATTAGCAATGCGCGCGCATCAGAGCTTTTTTTAAGGCAAAGTCACAAAAACAGCCAATATTATTATTAAAGTAAATTGATATTTTTTTGTTTTTGGTACAGATAAATTATTTTAATTTATTGTCAAAATTAATAATTAATTTAAATTTAAATTATTAATTAATTGTAGGTGGTAGAACCTATAGGGAACCAAATAGGTTTTATATGAAAGCTAATTGGTTCCATATAGAGTTCGCCCGGGGCAGTACCACCGCCCGCCACGGTACCTAGTACCATTTCTGCCGTGTAATAATTGTTTTTAAAGCAATTGTGGTCCGGTTGGAAAGGTGTGGATTCCGGTTACACTTCTTTAGAGGCGACCATCTTAGTCCTCAAGGGTAGCAACACATCTGTGACTGACTTAGAACGAGACTCCTACTAACAAGTACTAACTGGACTATTACTAACACCAACTAACAGGACTAACTATCACTAACAGTCCCTAGTCCTCATACCTACTAACGAACTGACCAACTAATGTTCTAATTAACTTTCTCAACTAATTGGACTAACCATCCCAGTCCCTAATTGAGTCTTGTTCAAAGTCAGTCACAGTTGTCATGGGTGGCAGCGGATGGGTGGTGCTGCAAGCTCGTTTGCTATCCTGTATCCATAAAATAAAATAAAAATTAAATTAAAGAATTAAATGTTTATTTTTTATATTTTATCTCCCAAAGTTAATTTTATTCATAAAATGTTGACCACTTTTTGACATAAAAACTCTTTGCTAAGATTGAAAAAAGTACCGTTCGTTTTAGACGGAGCATCTTGTTAGACCGTGCGTTTTACCTTATTAAAAAAAAACCCGTGCGTTTTACATTACATTACCGCACAAGTGCTGTAATGTAATTTAAAACGCACAAGTGCGGCAATTAGATACATTACGATATTGAAATTGGTGAAATAAGGGGCCATTTACGAGCAAATGTGTTATAAAAAATAAAACGGCTCTTTATAAAGAGCTAATTGCGGAAACCGGAGCCCACCACCATACCATATCATACCATAATAATTAAGTACTGTCAATCGTGTATTTTTATCAAATATGAAATGACGGTACGACCATGACATGATCATAACAGACACGAGACCACAAAGTAGATATTAGGTACAGAGATTAAGCTTCTTAAGAACATGCAAAATTGTTACCTATTTTGGTAGGGTTGTCACAACAGGTTAAGAGAAATTAAAGAAATCATTTGTTAAATAGTTTTATTATTCAGAATATAAAAAGAATACTACAATAAGAACCAATACAGAATAGAAAATAGAAAATAACATACTTTACAAATTTCTTACTCTAATAATTTTATTTTTATAATTTTTATTTTTTAATATTTTATTATTTATTTTTATGGTATGGAAAATTCTAAATCTAATATATAGTTTTTTCAAGTAATGTATCAGGAAACACTCACATGGCATATCAAATCCTAGCTGCAGCGTCAGGTTATAATCTATCATATTATTGTACTGTCACCGAAGTTACGCAGGAAAAAATTCAGTTCAATAAGACATCTGGATGTGGTTCAAATCTCACTTGCAATACTTAAATTTAAAACACATAGTACGTACCAACCCACCCACATACCTACAAATGTTTAGTAAAAGCTTGTAATAATAATAAAAAGGTAAAAACACACCGTGTAGTACACATTTCTTATTAAAAAAAGGATAATTCCGTAAAATAAAGGTACTTACTTGAAAAAGTAATAATCAAATATTTACTTACCTATTGCACTCCTTGGGATAGTTAAAGTGTGGTTAAAGTATGATATATTTTTATTTTTTCTAGCATTATTCATACACACAGTACAATATACAACCATTATTATTAATACCACGTTTTTATATTAGACCAGCTGACCCGGCAAACGTTGTTTTGCCATATAAATAATTTTTAGTTGATCGTAGAGGGTTGAAAATTCAGGGTTGTATGTATTTTCTAATGTTGTATCATAAAAAAATACAAAAATAAAAATTTGTCTAAAAATTAAAAAAAAAAAATTAGGGATGGACTACCCTTAACATTTAGGGGGATGAAAAATAGATGTTAGTCGATTCTCAGACCTACTGAATACGCATATAAAATTTGGTAAAAATTGGTAAGGCCGTTTCGGAGGAGTACTGCAACAAACAACACATTGTGACACATACCTACTAACGAACTGACCAACTAATGTTCTAATTAACTTTCTCAACTAATTGGACTAACCATCCCAGTCCCTAATTGAGTCTTGTTCAAAGTCAGTCACAGTTGTCATGGGTGGCAGCGGATGGGTGGTGCTGCAAGCTCGTTTGCTATCCTGTATCCATAAAATAAAATAAAAATTAAATTAAAGAATTAAATGTTTATTTTTTATATTTTATCTCCCAAAGTTAATTTTATTCATAAAATGTTGACCACTTTTTGACATAAAAACTCTTTGCTAAGATTGAAAAAAGTACCGTTCGTTTTAGACGGAGCATCTTGTTAGACCGTGCGTTTTACCTTATTAAAAAAAAACCCGTGCGTTTTACATTACATTACCGCACAAGTGCTGTAATGTAATTTAAAACGCACAAGTGCGGCAATTAGATACATTACGATATTGAAATTGGTGAAATAAGGGGCCATTTACGAGCAAATGTGTTATAAAAAATAAAACGGCTCTTTATAAAGAGCTAATTGCGGAAACCGGAGCCCACCACCATACCATATCATACCATAATAATTAAGTACTGTCAATCGTGTATTTTTATCAAATATGAAATGACGGTACGACCATGACATGATCATAACAGACACGAGACCACAAAGTAGATATTAGGTACAGAGATTAAGCTTCTTAAGAACATGCAAAATTGTTACCTATTTTGGTAGGGTTGTCACAACAGGTTAAGAGAAATTAAAGAAATCATTTGTTAAATAGTTTTATTATTCAGAATATAAAAAGAATACTACAATAAGAACCAATACAGAATAGAAAATAGAAAATAACATACTTTACAAATTTCTTACTCTAATAATTTTATTTTTATAATTTTTATTTTTTAATATTTTATTATTTATTTTTATGGTATGGAAAATTCTAAATCTAATATATAGTTTTTTCAAGTAATGTATCAGGAAACACTCACATGGCATATCAAATCCTAGCTGCAGCGTCAGGTTATAATCTATCATATTATTGTACTGTCACCGAAGTTACGCAGGAAAAAATTCAGTTCAATAAGACATCTGGATGTGGTTCAAATCTCACTTGCAATACTTAAATTTAAAACACATAGTACGTACCAACCCACCCACATACCTACAAATGTTTAGTAAAAGCTTGTAATAATAATAAAAAGGTAAAAACACACCGTGTAGTACACATTTCTTATTAAAAAAAGGATAATTCCGTAAAATAAAGGTACTTACTTGAAAAAGTAATAATCAAATATTTACTTACCTATTGCACTCCTTGGGATAGTTAAAGTGTGGTTAAAGTATGATATATTTTTATTTTTTCTAGCATTATTCATACACACAGTACAATATACAACCATTATTATTAATACCACGTTTTTATATTAGACCAGCTGACCCGGCAAACGTTGTTTTGCCATATAAATAATTTTTAGTTGATCGTAGAGGGTTGAAAATTCAGGGTTGTATGTATTTTCTAATGTTGTATCATAAAAAAATACAAAAATAAAAATTTGTCTAAAAATTAAAAAAAAAAAATTAGGGATGGACTACCCTTAACATTTAGGGGGATGAAAAATAGATGTTAGTCGATTCTCAGACCTACTGAATACGCATATAAAATTTGGTAAAAATTGGTAAGGCCGTTTCGGAGGAGTACTGCAACAAACAACACATTGTGACATGGAAATTTTATATATTAGATTTATATCTATATCTTTATCTTATATCCATACTAATATTATAAATGCGAAAGTGTGTTTGTTTGTTTGTTTATTTGTTTGTTTGTCCGGCTTTCACGTCGCAAGGAAGCTATTATGTATATGGTATTGTTTTTGTGTGTCGACATAGTGAGGAGGGTGGAGAGTGACGTAGGCTACTTTTTACCGCGGTAAAACATCCCCATGGGAAGATATCGATGTTTTGTTATTTGATAGATATTTAGTTCCGAATGTTATTAATAGATGGCGTTAGTAAAATTCATTTTCAAGTTCTGAATCACGTATATGATACACAAGTCATTGTTAATTCCCTTTGACCACGCGGGCGGAGCCCCGGGTAAAAGCTAGTCTATTATATTAGAGTATATATATTTATACTTATACTTATACTTATACTTATACTTATACTTATACTTATACTTGTACTTGTACCTGTACTTGTCCTTGTCCTTGTCCTTGTACTTGTACTTGTACTTGTACTTGTCCTTGTCCTTGTCCTTGTCCTTGTCCTTGTCCTTGTACTTGTACTTGTACTTGTCCTTGTCCTTGTCCTTGTCCTTGTACTTGTACTTGTACTTGTACTTGTACTTGTCCTTGTCCTTGTCCTTGTACTTGTACTTGTACTTGTACTTGTAATTGTCCTTGTCCTTGTCCTTGTCCTTGTCCTTGTCCTTGTCCTTGTCCTTGTACTTGTACTTGTCCTTGTCCTTGTCCTTGTACTTGTCCTTGTCCTTGTACTTGTACTTGTACTTGTACTTGTACTTGTACTTGTCCTTGTCCTTGTCCTTGTACTTGTCCTTGTCCTTGTCCTTGTACTTGTACTTGTCCTTGTCCTTGTCCTTGTCCTTGTCCTTGTCCTTGTCCTTGTCCTTGTCCTTGTACTTGTACTTGTACTTGTCCTTGTCCTTGTCCTTGTCCTTGTACTTGTACTTGTACTTGTACTTGTACTTGTCCTTGTCCTTGTACTTGTACTTGTACTTGTACTTGTACTTGTAATTGTCCTTGTCCTTGTCCTTGTCCTTGTCCTTGTCCTTGTCCTTGTACTTGTCCTTGTCCTTGTCCTTGTCCTTGTCCTTGTCCTTGTACTTGTACTTGTACTTGTACTTGTACTTGTACTTGTACTTGTACTTGTACTTGTACTTGTCCTTGTCCTTGTACTTGTACTTGTACTTGTACTTGTACTTGTACTTATACTTATACATACTTATATTTATTTTTATATTTATATCTAGTGGACGTCTGCAGCTTCGCTCGCGTTACACATTCACTAACTTCAAAAACGGCAAAGCTTCATACTAACTTTGCACCCCCGTTTTACCCCCTTAGGGGATGAATTTTCAAATTTTTCTCGCCGTAAAAACCATCCTTGAACTTCAACGAACATTTAAAAAAAAGAATTGGCCAAATTGGTCCAGGCGTTGTTGAGTTATGCGCTTACCAACACATTTTGCGATTCATTTTTATTATATAGATATTCAAACTTGCAACTAACAAAACCAACAATGTGCGTAGCGATTACCCTGCGATTTTCAACTTGATGTGACAGCGTCAACCGGTTTTTTCCACTCTCGCCGCGTACGCGACAAGCGGCCAGTGGCCACACATAGATGTCTCGCGTGCTTGTAGGAGTGCAACCGATTTGCACGTTCCTATGAAACTTAATCTCTGTACCTAATATCTACTTTGTGACGAGACAGCCCATCGTGTATGCCTTTTTTTTTTTTTTTTTTATCGCTGGAAAATCCTCATGGATACCCGACAGGCGCGGGGGGGCGCTGTCGGGTTATGCCGGACTCTTACCGGCTAAAAACCAGCGGTGTTCCTCCTCGCCGTCTTCCGGCGGAGCTGCGGGAACGCTTTCGCACACTTCCGCTGCTCCGCCGACGGTTGCCCGGGACTCGGGGCCCATCTTGTGGGGCGCACATCTTGTGGCGCCACTCACCATTCAACCTGGCGTGCCGGAACACGGGACACGCCAGCCGTCTCGGGGGTCTCCTCCAACTGGGCGATGGTACCCATCGTGTATGCCTAGAATAACCCCAAATGCCACCTGCTTACAATATTTAGTAAAATTAAAACAAACAGAAACATAGTGATAGCTTAATGTATCTAACAGGCTATCACTATGTTTGTGACAAATTACATGCCGATGTATCCATGTAAACAACTATTATATAATATTTTAAATAAATGTGTGTGTGTTATACCCTACCATTGGTTTGTACATACACGTAATAATGTGTAATGCTTTTTTATTAATTTCATGTATTTTCAATTATGCATATATTACATAAAAATATTAGCTTTCAGCACTTCTGCTCCATATAAACTCGGTGCCAAATTATACACACGTTCATGGAAATTACGTAAAAAGGGATCGAACTTTTTGCTTCACGTATTAATTTAACGATAATGGTGAAATATTGTGACTTAGTATGGTGAAATATTGTGAAACAAGTGGAAAGTGATACCTTTAATGAACATCATTTTTTATAACTTACGCACACAACCTACTTACATTATGAAATCTTTTTATCCCATAATAATGGAGGTCTTTTTTTATCTTATAATAGTGGACTTCCGCAGCTTCGCTTGCTTGAAATTCTACCCTTTGAAGTTCACATAGAAAGGCATTAACGGGATTTTTATTCCAAGACATTTTTTTACATCCCAAGCTTTCAGTGAGACACAAACATCTTAGATTTTAAGCAAAACCACCAAGACTTTATTCCTAAAGAGGTTCGTTAGTCACAAGTATAATTTATACCAGCAATTTATATTATGTAAATATTGTTAACCAATAAAAAATTCTGAACCACAACGTGACAAAAAATAGTGCTTTACTTTGAGCGTTGTTGTTCTTCATAGCTAAAAATAAGATTATAAGTTACTCGTACTTTTTTTGTGGTGGCAACACTGGCGCAAAGACGTCACATAATCAGCTGTGCTGAATTTAATTAAATAATTTTAATATTAACGTGTAAATTACTATAATTTTGCTTTAAATGTGTTACCTACTTCCTTGAGACATCAATTAAAGTGCCAAGAAACAAGGATATATGTGGTGAAATACTTAATTGTATACCGACAACGACGACTATTCGTTGTAACCATTTTGTAACTGTCAAGTTTAAATTCTTCGCAATAATTAATTGGATTTTCATCGGCGTAAACCTGGGGAGTATTGCTTACTTGATTAAATACTACACATACACTAATTATTACAGTCCATTGTTACTTTACACTGTCTCACAAGTGTGAGAAACGTCCATAATCACACATTGGTGCCTTTTGACTCTTTTTACTTGACGAACAGTGGAAGTAAAATTGAAGACAAATAAATAGCCACAGACACATTTAAAACACTAAACACTGCACAATATAACGTGGTTAACCTGCTGCTTGTTACCACCAAACTGTTACAAGTAATATCTTGGTATCTAGTTACTAGTTAGTGTAAATTGTCCTATAATCTAGCTGACCTGGTTAATTCTTTACATTTGTACATTAAGTGTAGGTCATATAGTAAATAAGGTACAATACAGGTACACAATAAATACACTATAAATACACACAGGAAATTTGTTTGTGGTAAATAGTCAAGTTAAGCTGCTCACATATTTCACCTGTTCTGTAGGTAACAACAATGAACACACGCAGCACTACGGCTCGTCAGCTGGAAAGCCAACTCCAGGTCGCGCTCCAAGAGCTTAGCGTGTACAAGAAGCAGTGCCAGCAATTGGTTAAAGAGAGGGAAGATAGTGAATTAGAAATTATAGAAATTATTAAGAAAAACAGTTCAATCAAAAATGATATGGTTGAGCTACATGCGCAGCTCCAGGAGACTCGAGAAGAACGGGACCGTCTCAAACGGCAGTCGAGGGACTTTGACCAGTGCTGTACTGAATATGATAGTAATTTAAAAACAATAGCCCTGCTCCGTTCACAACTCGCGAGTGCCCTGGAGCGCGTCGAACAATTCGAACAAGAGGCATCAAAGACCTCATCACAATGTACGCAAAGTTTATATATGGAATTAATGAATGCACCTGGCACCTCTTCAGCGTCAAGCCAACCTGTTACCATTGACTTAACCGCCGACGACTCAACAGCGTGTGTAACGCCAGCGAGGGTCAGCCTCAGTAGCAGAAATAAACTTAAAAAATATGTTAAGTTGCAAAACTTCATTAAGAAGACTAGGAAATTAGTTAAAAAGGACAATGTGATAAAAAATCATGGGTATTTATGTAAAAAATATAAGAAAGTGGTGCAGGAATGTCAAAAGTCGAATTTAGACCTTGAATCAATTAGGCAAACATATGAAGCTGAAATCAGCACATTAAATTTAAAAATTAGTAACCTAAGTTGTTCGCTTAGCGAGTTGACAGAAAAATACAATTCTGCCCGAAGGGAAATCAGTGATTATGAATCGGCCTTGGATGAACTCCTTCAGCTTTCCAAATACAATGAGGAGCGCTTCGAATCTCTTGTACACCATCAAGAATGTCAACGCTCTAACATAGTTCATACAAAGCCTTCATGTGTAATAAAACAGAAAACTGATGTCAGCTCCGTAGTCCCTAAGTCTATACCCAAACACAATGTATTAATGTATAGTGACGAGTTAGGTAAAAATATGGGTACAAAATTATATCATCTGACAGGATACCCAATCTGCAACTATTGTATGCCAGGTGCTACTGTAAGAGAAATAATGGATAAGGTACTAAACTGTACATATGACCCCACCACAGTCTTAATATTGCTCTTTGGTAGTAGGGGCAACGTTAAGCAACGCCAGCTGGCATATTATTTAGAAAAATTACAAGCCCTTAAGGTAAAGCAAATTATCATGTTCACACTACCATATATTAAGGGTGACTACCATGAGAATAGAATAAGAAATAAATTAAATCTACTGCTTTATAATAATATAGGAAATAATAATGTGACATGTCTTAATAATACTGACATTTTATTTAATTTAATTGATATTAATAGTATATTTAAAAATGACTTTTTTTTGACTAGACATGATAGATTGCATCTATCAAATATATTTTTTACACAGTTAGCAAAATTGCTATCTTATTATTTACAATTTGACATAAAAAATTATTTATGTAATTTGACCACTGCTTCTATTGAGCAGCATAATATACTGACATTATGTAGTAATACATGTAGTACTACTACAAATCTTATGACAAGTTTGGGCGCTACCCAAAGCAATTTAAATTAAAAAATACGACAACAGAGGCATCGGTCTCTCGCGATCATTTATGTAGTAACAACCACCTGTCAAGCTTAGTATTAAAAGATAAAAATTGTTTAAACTTGGTGCATCAAAACATGCAAGGCTTACTAGGCAAAGAACACGAGTTAGAACTTTTTTTAGGAAATTATAATATTGATGTAATTTGCATTACAGAGCATTGGCTGAAAGATTGCCAAATTGTTTTCAATTTTGCCAAGCACCAAGTTGCGAGTTCGTTCAGTAGGAAGACAGCGATACACGGTGGCTCTTTAATCATTTTAAAAAAGGACCTGACATTTAAGGTCCGTAAAGATATTGTGAGCCTTTCCATTGAACGAACTATAGAGATAGCCTGTGTAGAGTTAACGCATTGTATTATAGTAAGTATCTATAGACCACCTAGTGCATGTTATGAAGAATTTGAATTAGTTTTGGAACAATTATTATTAAAAGTATCAGGAAAAAAAGACAAGGACATAATAGTGTGTGGAGATTTTAATATTAATTTATTGGACAATACATCTTTAAGTGTTAAATTTCTATCTTTATTCAAATGTAATAATCTTATTAACCAGTTCTTAGAACCAACTCGAATAACAGATACCACAGCAACATGTATTGATAACATTTTCACAGATGGAACACCTGTCTACTCGGGTATTATCCATAAACTCAGTTCTGATCACAGTGGTCAGTTGGTTTCTTTTAAGTATAATAAGGATAAACAGGTTAGTAAGAGCAGTGTGGTCGTTCCTGTGACTAAAAAACGAATGGAGAGGTTTAGAAACATGATTACGGACCGGATTACAATACCATTGAATGAAACTGTAAATGAGCAATATAGCTTATTATGTTTTCATATAAATAACGCCTATAAATCTGTATTTACTGCAAAAAAAATCTCTCCAAAGAATTGTAAATCGTTCAATGATTGGGCGACTACGGGAATCTTTAGAAGTAGGCAAAAGTTATATGACCTTTTACATGAGAAGTCATTTAATACAAGTAAAGCTTTTAGCGACTATGTAAGAAATTACTCTAAAATATTTAAGGTAGTATGTTCCACGGCCAAGTCGATTCACATAAGAAACAAGATTAGAAATAGCTGTAATAAAATTAAAATGACTTGGAATATTATTAATGCGGAAACTGGAAGAGTCAGAAAACGCGATGGTGTCAGTGAGCTTTTCATTGACAATTCTTATATTAAAACCGATAAACAGATAGCATCAGCATTTGAAAAGTACTTTGCTGACGTTCCAGTTTTAACCACTAAATCACTGAGGTCTTCTCCCGACGTCGCCGAATCGTTGCTCAAGAAAAATGTAAATGCATGCAAGGGTAATTTTTCTTTCCGACCCACAGACGCCAATGAGATTATCAAAATGTTTAAATCATTAGAAATTAAGAACACCACAGATCTTTGGGGTATATCGGTTAAACTTATAAGTACAATTATAGATGTAATAGCACCCCACCTAGCTTTAATATTTAACAACTGTATTAAAAGTGGAGAGTTTCCTGACCTAATGAAGCAAAGCAAAGTAATACCTTTATTCAAGTCCGGAAATAGCACAGATCCAACTAACTATAGGCCGATTTCCATTTTACCGGCTTGTAGTAAGATATTTGAGAAAATAATTCTCCAGCAACTTCTTAGCTACTTTACAAGTAATAAACTCCTACATAACAAACAGTTTGGCTTCACAAAAGGCCGTTCAACAACTGATGCGGGAGTTGAATTATTTACTGATATTATCAATGCTTGGGAGAATTCATTGGATGCTCTGGGCATATTCTGTGATTTGTCCAAGGCATTTGATTGTGTACAGCATGAAACCTTAATCAGGAAACTCAATCACTATGGCATTAAAAATACCGCACTGAATCTTCTGATTTCTTATCTCAGCGAAAGAACTCAGAAAGTCGAAGTAAGCGGTACAAGATCGTCTGGGTCTTTAGTACAGATGGGGGTCCCACAAGGATCGATTCTGGGTCCGTTCCTGTTTTTAATATATATTAACGATCTACCTTATATGGTAGAGAATAATAACGAGATTGTATTGTTTGCAGATGACACCTCATTAATTTTCAAATTAAACAGGCAACAAACTAACTATGACGATGTAAACAATGCTCTCTCTGAAGTAGTGCATTGGTTTAGCGTAAATAACCTACTCTTAAATAGCAATAAAACCAATTGCATAAAATTTTCAGCACCTAATGTGAAACAAGTAGATAAGCAACCGGAACTAAATGGTGAAAAACTGAACTTAGTTAGCTCGACTGTTTTCCTTGGAATCACCATTGATGCGAAGTTGCAGTGGGGACCCCATATCTGTCGACTGGCGGATAGACTAAGTTCTGCAGCTTACGCGGTTAAAAGGATACGCTGTTTGGCGGATGTCGATACCGCTAGATTGGTATATTTTAGTTACTTTCACAGTGTAATGTCCTATGGCATTTTACTCTGGGGTAATGCAGCTGATACTAATATTATTTTTATTTTGCAGAAGAGGGCTATCCGTTATATATACAAAATGAAAAGTAGAGACTCCCTTAGAGAAAAATTTAAGGAAATAAACATCCTAACCCTTGCATCGCAGTACATCTATGAGAATATTATGTATATTCGTAAAAATAGGCATCAGTTTGTAAGTCGTAGTGACCTAAATGCCTTACGCAATGTAACACTAAGAAACGGCCACAAATTAGCGTTTCCTAAATGCCGGCTTAGTAAGAAAAGTCGTTCCTTCATAGGAATGTCTATTCTAATATTCAATAAAGTCCCGGCTGCGGTTCAGTCTCTGCCTTTACAAAGGTTTAAAAAAACCATCAAACAAACATTATGTCGAAAAGCTTATTATAATATTCAGGAGTATTTGGATGATATAAAGGCATGGGACTGAATTAAACTCTGACAGGCTATCACTATGCTTCTGTATTAATTATACTAAAAATTGTAAGCAGGTGGCATATGGGGTGATTTTTGGCATACACGATTGGCTGTCTCGTGTCTGACTTAATCATGTCATGGTCATACTGTGCATTTTTCTGTAAAAATTAATTTGAATTTTAAAAGAGTACCGAGAGTTTTTTCCTCCGGCTTTTTTCTCTCTCGGCCTACACTAGGGCATAGGATAAGAATATTGTAAATTCTTCCTAAAGCCGATGACCATATAGATAGTCTATCGTGACTTAGAGCTTAGCTTAGTGGTAGGTAATTATTGTAAATTTATCTTAAGGCAAGTTAGACACCTGTGTAGGATTAGCTATTCATTCAATAATCAATAGCTAATCCTTTGCCTTATATAGATCAGTTAGTAGTTTAAGTAGTTTTTAGTTAGGTACCTAGACTTTCGTTAAGCGTGTCTAATCACCTCATAGCGAAATAAATTATTTGACTTTGACTTTGACTTCGTATGTAAGGATTCCCTCGCTGTAGAACAAGGTCATCTAAGGTTCAAAATTCACGAAAATAACACTATGGAAATTAAGATTAACATAGAAATTTAAAATGGAATAATTCCATTGAAAATTTGTTATGTGCGTAAAATAGTACAGCTTTTGTGTTACGTGCCCATCCATGCATAGGTTACACAATAACCCTTTGTATTGTACTGTAGGTACACACCTTACACCGCGCCTGCCCAGAAACGCATTTGCTCGCTTATTTTATTTACCAAATGCAGAAACAAACCAAATGGAAAATTTTATAGATCAATATGTTTCACTTTACAATAAATTGTTCAGAATTTAAAACTTAATAAAATTCAATATCTATATTGAAACTAGCTGACCCGGCAAACGTTGTTTTGCCATAAAATATTTTTTTGTGAATATTTTGGGAGAACTTTATGTAAGTGTGTGGACTACTACCACTACCACTACCATTACCACTACCACTACTACTACCACTACCACTACCATTACCAATACTACTACCACTACCACTACTACTACCACTACCACTAATGCTACCCTACCTACCTAGACCACTGGTAGTGTAGCTGTAGATTTAAAAAAAGTACATTGTAAATGTTTAGTTTAGACATGGCAGTACGTATTTGGAAATGGTAGTTCAATATATTAAGGAGTGTATCGGCGGCTGGAATCGACAAGACGATGACCAAACTTTTTAGCTAGTCGCGTCATTCAGGTTTCTGCGTGGGAGGGCTCTGCGAAACTGGTGACGTCACCGCAGTCTTTTATGAGATCTCTCGACTAAACTTATGCTCTTCCAAGATCTGATACAAAGTAGGAATCGAAGTAAATTATCAACTTAGCTGGAATTAATTAGTTTATCTGTTACTTAATTCCAGACTAAGAACATCCTACGCTATCATAGAATGATATCTGTACCTAATTAATTATTTACGCGGTAAATTAACTGTTATTTTCTTTGGAGAAGGTGCTAAGAAAATTGCTAGTTCATTTATTTATTATATATAGGTAAAGTAGTTATGTAGCAGGTATAATAAAGTATTAAATTTATTATTATATTAAGCTTGGTCTGAGATATTAAGTTAAGATAAACAATAATACTACCTATTGTAAGTAGGAAATGCTTAAATGTTAATTAATCATGTCAATCAATTAAAGCTAAGTAAACACGAGTTTATACACTATACAGTTAATACGCATACAAGTACATATCACCTTTGACACTTAATCCCCGCCTACACAGGCTTATATCATAGCGGCGACGCAAACGTCATTAATAATTATACAAGGACTAAACAGTGTAGGTATATGAATTTCAATACCTACGCAAAAAATTCCTGCGTATTCTAAATACACATTTGTAAGTTTACGTGGGAAATTCGGATTGATATTATTTCGCGCAGAGATTGTGGGGTAAGTGGCGTGACGACGGGCACCCAGCCGTGGGCGGTGTGCGGGGCGCGGGCTCCGGCGCGCCGGGGCAGTCGCCACCCGCCGCCGCGCCAGTCGCACGTCTGCGCTCTCTCGCCTGGACCCTATCGTACTATGTGCCTCTGACCGCTCCACGCCGCCGGCTCCGCTCATCGCCGTGCACGACACCTGTAAGTTTTTCTTTCTAGCCATGCTTGCGCTCTTAAACTTTAGACACGAATGCTTCTATTTTACATCTCATGCTTGCAGGTTAATGTTTCAAATTTTTTGGGATCATCGTAACCTCGCATATTTTTTATTGTTTTAATTTGGAATTTTATTTGCTATCTATGTTTATTAGTTGCTCTCAATGCACTAATCTATTTAGTGTTACATTTTTTTCCTGAAACATTCGCTTTATTCGCTCAGTTATTATTCAATTCATTTATATGGTTTATAATTTATTTAATATTTTTTAATTAAGCAGCATTCCTGTTAAACCTTGTTATATTATTTTTAAATAAAATAAATATTTTCAAATAACTGTATTACTTAGATTTTAAATAGTTCTCCCATTTAAATTTAAATATATCAGCGGTAAGAGAGGTAGCACACGATTGCTTTCATTGCGATCTTGGAATACATATTATGAGCATCTGAGTTGTGAGATATAATGCATGCACAAGGTATTCTCGGAATATTAAATAAAAGGAAACTTAAACTGGTTACTGGTTATTATTATAATTATTACTTATGTGGCACATTACAAAGTTAACGAGATAATAGAATGAAAAAAATCGTTACAATTATAATTATAATTTAAATATTTCTGTTTCTAAAATTATAGTACTGAATTAAAAATTCTTCATAATCCATACTAATATTATAAATGTGAAAGTGTGTTTGTTTATTTATTTGTTTGTTTGTCCGGCTTTCACGTCGCAACGAAGCTATTATATGGTATGGTTTTTGTTTGTGGAGATAGTGAGGAGGGTGGAGAGTGACGTAGGCTACTTTTTACCGCGGTAAAACATCCCCATGGGAAGATATCGATGTTTTGTTATTTGCTAGATATTTAGTTCCGGATGTGGTTAATAGATGGCGTTTATTTAGCGAAAATTTAGTTAAGTAGTTAGTATAGCAGTTAAGTAGTTAGTATCTTTTAATCGTGGAACTGTCACTATTCATCCACCAATAAATGTGTCATGTATGATAAACAACTCATTGTTAATTCCCTTTGACCACGCGGGCGGAGCCGCGGGCAAAAGCTAGTAACATATAGTTAATGGTTAATAATAAAACATGGTTAAACAATAATTGAAAATTCTATCGTTGGGTCTCTAGCAATCCACATTGGAGTAGGTATGCTTTAGAGCCTTAGATCCCAAACTGGTCCAGGGGGACCCCTAGGGGTCCACGAGAGACTCAACGGAGGTCTTTGGCAACAGTAAAATGGTTCACAATTCGTAAGCACGGGGGTCCATGAAAATTAGTCTGCTTTCGATAGTGACGCTCAGATTTGAAGATATTATGACGATGGAAATACCACCATGGATTATGAATTCATTTGATGAAACGGAAGTGGAGAATGTGATATTACTAATTTAAGGATTAAGAGGAGCTACTCGAGCTACGCGCTGATGAGGAGCTGAAGGTGAAATTTAAAAGGGTATCAAACATTTTGCCTGCAGGCAGAAATACCCGAAAAATATCCTGTGGGGAATTACGAGAAAGCTTTTGATAATGTTTCCCTCGTCATGTCTTGTCAACAGTTTTAGTGTCAGTTACAAACCTTTTAACAAAAAAAATGGAACTGATTGAATATCACAGAACGGAGAGTTTTGCGGTAATTCCTAACAAAACTGAAGCCTATTGAAAAATATTGATAATTTGCTGTCAATCCATCAAATAGATCTCTCCCATTAAAATAATTACTATTTTGTGAAAATCTTTGTAGATGTTACGTTATTAATGTTTAATGTTAATTATATTAAGACTGTTATCATCTACAAAGATTTTCACAAAATAGTAATTATATTAAAATATAAAACTTTTGACGTGTTAACGTCTTATAAATCGATGAACGCCAACACGTACAAAAAAAAGTGTGACGCAACCTCCCGTACCGCCAAACGTACCGCCAACGGTACCGCCAAGTGTTACGCCATCGAGCGAATAATCGGTGGCACTAATTATAGTACATGAAAACAACTACGTATTTCAGAATACAAACAAACCAAAATAGCGCGTTTTGTTAGCAAAAAGAAGTAACAATTGGCAAAGTCGCCAAGTCGCTTGCAGGACTGACCACCGAGAACGGTCCCACTACCATGTAGAGACCACGAATCGGAAAACGGACAGTGGACCTGAAGAAGACAGCAGGAAATAGCTGGATACAAATGGCGCAGGACCGATAGGAGAGGAGAGGCGTGGATTAGGGGACTAGACTAGCAAGTTACTAAAAATTACTGATAGATGGGATATCCATCCCATGATTTATCCGAATCATGTATTAGTGAAGCAAGTACACTGCATAGGTCCCACGTAGGTTAAAAATAATTAATTCCTTCCGAAAATTAATTAATTCCGTTCCTTTTGAAAATCTTTGATATTACTTTCTTTTGGTATACGTTAACCTTAATTTCTTACTTAAAACATTAATAGGAATGTGTGTTTATTGATTTGTCTTTATGTCCTCCTTAGCGAATATTGATTAGTGGTTATCTTTGGTGTAGTATGCGGCTGAAAAAGGCTATACTTCTAATATTTTAAAGTAGCTTTTGCAGCTAGAGGTAGTAGTAAGGTTCTGCACGGAAAATGATTAAACGCGGACGGAGCCGGAGCCGCGGGTAAAACTGAAGTGTTTAAACATAAATATTACTACTCTAAAATATTTATTTTTTCAAATTCAAAACACGTTCAATGTCCTACTATCTAACCCATCTAGCTTCCTACTACATATATACTTCCTATATTATAATTTGCCGGGCGGCATGAATTGTCATGGGCGGCAGTGGATGGGGCAGCAAGCTCGTTTAAAAAACAAAATTACACATAATGTACAACGCAAACTCTAGATGGCAGCCTTGCTTATTTTTAGAAATGATGATAAATTACAAAATAATGAAATTATCACTAGCAACCTGTGAAAACATATTTTTATTTACTGTTTCTTTTTTTGTTTTTTAATATATTTTATTACAAAATGGCATGTTTATCTTAAAATACTAGAAATGCCATTGTGACATTATATATAATGTTGTGACCTGTGTCAAGCGTGAGGCTTAGGTTTTCAGTTATATAAAATGTACTCTGTGGCTTAGATCGTGGAGTGACTTCACTTTTGATTTTTCGCTCTTGTTTTCAGATAAATTTTAGGTTATCTGATCTGATCGAATAATATTATAAATCAATATTTCAATGCTATATGACCTACATTTACATTTTCACACTCCGCCACCTGCTAGCTACAGCGAAAAGGAAGCTCGCTCGAGGAATCGCGTTGATTGCGACGTTGATTCCTTCGATTCAAATAAATTTTGCGGTAATGGATTAGATTTTGCCTTTCAGATAGCCTTATACTTATCATCTGCGAAAATTCTCCTGAAGTTCCAGCTCTCCAGGCACGCGATACAGTTTTTCAGCTCGAGATGAAAGTCATTGGAGCCCTGAATTTGGACAGATATTGGTCGGAGGATAGGCTTCATAAGGCATGACCATTCCAGCTTAACGTTCAGATTGCCTCTGCTGACCATTCTGTCTTCGGACTTCGGATAACTAGTAGATACTACAGTGTAATTTGTTTAATTCCTCTTCCAGGTCATATATCTTTTCATTGCCCCTCAAAGTCCTGGCGTTATATGTTGCCAGGGCCAAAGGTCGTTTAATTTTAATATGGGTGGCTGATCGTCTGCCGGGGATTTTAGCACCCCTAGCCCCACCGTTACCATGGCCGCCAACATTTCCAAGAATAGCAGGGCCGCCGGGGACTGGAGGCTGGCCTTGCTTGTGCTAACATAGAGGGGATAGTACCCATAGTCACCGCGCTTGGTAAGTGCGAGTTGGTGACTGCAGTTAGTTTAAAGTACGCTGCTGAGAGACGCTGCTGCCCATCTCTTGTACTATGTTGCTGTCGCTCTTAGCACCACCCGGGTGGGACGTGTAGGGTTTCGACCACTAGGTTACAGTAACTTGTTTTAGTCACCTATTAACGCCCGAAATTAATAATTGGTCCTGATACAGTTTTTCTTTTCGTTTCGCTGCGACCCATAGACGTCCCACTGCTGGGCACGGGTCTCCCCCACAGACACTTCTGCAGGAGGTCTAGAGCATACTCCACCACGCTGCTCCAATGCGGATTGGTGGAGGGGTTAGTGGCCAACCCAGTGTCGAATGTTCTCAAGCCACCCGAAAGTCTTCGACAAGGCTTAACGACTGTTTCCAGCATTGAAAACAACCGGGACCGACGGCTTTACGTGCCCTCCGAAGCACGGTAGCGTCCATGAAATTTTGCCACTAGCGGTCACCCATCCACAAATCGACCGCGCCCGTCGTTGCTTAACACTTTCGATCACATTGAATCGAAGCGAGCCATTGGGCTATGGACGCCCTTTTCGTTTATCTGAGATTAATTTTTTCAATCCATTTTTTGATTGTAGTTTGCCATAAGTGAGAAGCATAAGCTACAAAATACAGCAGGGTATTTAAACTGCATTTTGAATACCTATAATTTTTTACTCCTTCATTCTATTTTCAGCAAATAGAAGAACACTGTGTGTAAAGCATCATTGGTGACTCGTACATTTGAATTATATTTCAGGTATATTTTCCTGTTCACTGGTACACGAAAAATCATATATCAAATAAATATTGATATTTCAATAATACGGGCTGTTATTTATAACGACATTGCGTCAGTCAGGTTTCCTTATAAGTACCTAACCTATTAAAGACAGAAATTTGTGACTTTTAAAATTTAGTAATTGTTATATGCTTAGTACTTATATCTATCTTATATTTATAATTTTTTATATCCTTTAATTAGTTCAAGGGAGCAAATCACTCCTACTGGAACCTACTTGATTTACAAAGCTGCCGACTTTATAAGCACGTTTGATAGATTTATAAGTGGTCTTTGGAAAGACATTTAAATAACTCTTATAAAGATATACTCATATACTTCAAACAAATGTTTTTCTTCGTTCATCGAAATCCAATTTGTACGTTACTTGATTCGCTTTTCAACCTCCGTCTCTCATCCTTAGAAGGAAATCTCAATATCTAGAAAGACTAAACAAACACCAATTTGTACATTGTGTCATCTAGATTGGTAGGTAATACACGGTTTTTAGGGTTCCGTACACAGAGGGTAAAAAACAGCTTCGCTGTCTGTTTGAATGTCTCAAGAACTCTATCTCTTAAACGGAAATAGGTAGACACCTGAAATTTTCACATAATGCTTTTTGATGATTAATGAGACCGCTATCATAACAAATAAGTAACAACATCCTTTAAAAAATCTAAAAAACACTGAGCGGACTTAGTGCCAAAAGGTATTTTTTACACGTCAACTCTTGGTGACATAGAAAAAGTTAAGGTAGGCGCAATGAACTTTTAACGAGAAATGAGAAAAAAATATAATAATATAATAATAATTTATGTATCTAACATAAATACATACATACACAACACATAATTAGTCAGAAATGTAATAGTTATACAGGTGAATGTTTACCCTGAATGGGATTCGAGCCCACCGCGCAGAAGGCAGGATCATTACCGATTGCGCCAGTGGGCCAGTCAATTTCGGCACTTCGTGCGAAGTCATGAGGTCATCGTTGACAAAATATAAAAAATATATATACGCTGCCATAAAGTATAGTAAATATAGTCGCGGCGTAATTTTTTTTGGGTTTATACATCGTGATTATCTTTCCAGCGCTGTGTGACGTGGTGTGGCCACCTTGTTCATACTAATAAAATTAATTTGAATTTGAAGATTCGCCGAAGACAATATACGAAGTATTCTAGCATGAATGTCGCCGGTATATAGCGGACTCTCAAGCGTGCAAGTTTTCTTACGTTTCTTATCATCATCATTACAGGATTAATATCTAATTTCAAAAGTTTTTATCAGATTTTCAACGTTTTTATCAGATGTTCTGTCTTTGAATTCAATTCTCGAAAATGTAAACAACAGTATGTGTAATAAACACTTGCATTGAAGTTGAAGTTGAAGAATGCTTGTCAGACAATAGATGTGAAATTCTACAATAAAATACAAATACTTTAAAAACCACCTATTTGAGTAAAAAATATTAGAAACAATGATTACATACATTATTGAAATAAAAAATCAGTATATATATAGAAATAAAGAATCAGTATAGGTATGTATAGTAATAAGTACCATGAACTCAATCTTCCGGATTCAGACGTTCTGAAATGTATCTATTGTGGCAGTCTAAATTTGATTACCGGATTTCTTTTTCAGGGTAAATTCCATTAGTCGGGAAAGGGCACTGCTTTTAAAAAGAAGTTCAAGATACACCATATTTTTAGAGTCCCATTTTAGAGTACCCTTTGAGTCTCCATTAATTATCATCAGCAACGAAATTACCTTGAGCTTTTTTACCTACACAAATAATAATCAATCGTCAATATAATGTATCAATAGTATGTTACACCTATACAGTATGTATAAAAAGTTATATTGACTAAGAATTGAGGTTTGGCGGAAATCGCTATAGATGACGTATTGCTATAGATTTTCACTATCCGCAAAAACATACAGTAGTAATGCTCTACAAATAAATATAAATCGTTACTAACATAATACTCATCTCATATCCATCTTACAATAAGTATACAGTTGTATACACTTGGGAGTCCAGTATACATTTGTATTAAATGTAATGTTAAAGTAATACACTTTTAATTGTATAGACAATGTGGAATTACCAAATATAGTAAATCTATACTATGTATACGTGATCTCCAGTACAAATTCAGTGTTTTTGAATTAATACAAAACATTTAAAAAAAAAGATGAAAATGCTGACTAAAGTTGACTTAGACCTTTGAAGCTGACTAAACCTTTTGACGCTATTATATGCCACTTAACTAACATGATATCCTGAAAATAAGGAATCTTACCAGTTTATTGCAACAATAAACCAAGCAGCCGCATTGTCAAGTTTCACGCGGGTAAAGCTATGTTTTATATAAACTTGCTAATAAGAATTAAGTGGCATGAGCTTATTCAAGGGCGTCGCAACAGATTTCAAAGAATTACTTCGATTCCAAGTAGTAGGTAAAGGTAAATTACGTAATGCCCACAGAGGAATTCCGCTCATAATGCGAAATAAATTCATTGTTAGTTAAATTAAAATAGCATCTGAGAATTTAATAATTAATATACAAGTATTATGTCCGAGGTGTTAAGGCCAGGAATGGCGACGATTTCGATTTTGAAAGTCTTTGATTTCTCTCGCATTTAATATTTGTTCGGTCAACATATTAATAAAACCCTATAGAGATTATATTATTTTAAAATGAAATGCTATTACCGCTGAAAATTTGGAGAATTTCATTTTAATATTTTAAGCTAATTTCGAATATTTTATTGGATACTAGCTTTTGCCCGCGGCTCCGCCCGCGTGGTCAAAGGGAATTAACAATGAGTTGTTTATCATACATGACATATTTGTGGTGGATGAATAGTGACAGTTCCACGATTAAAAGATAATAACTACTTAACCACTATACTAACTACTTCTAAATTGTTCTAACGCCATCTATTAACAATATCCGGAACTAAATATCTAGCAAATAACAAAACATCGATATCTTCCCATGGGGATGTTTTACCGCGGTAAAAAGTAGCCTACGTCACTCTCCACCCTCCTCACTATCTCCACACACAAAAAACATACCATATAATAGCTCCGTTGCGACGTGAAAGCCGGACAAACAAACAAACAAACAAATAAATAAATAAACAAACACTTTCACATTTATAATATTAGTATGGATACTAAAATAATAACATTTAACTATACATGAAGAAGGAAGAAGATATACATAATGCCGTCAGTAGCGTCTATAGCGCAATGGCTTTCGTCGATTCAATGTGATCGAAAAAGTTAAGCAACGTCGGGCGCGGTCGATTTGTGGTGATGGGTGATCGCAGTGGCAAAATTTCATGGACGCTACCGTGCTTCGGAGGGCACGTAAAGCCGTCGGTCCCGGTTGTTTTCAATGCTGGAAACAGTCGTTAAACCTTGTAGAAGACCTTCGGGTGGCTTGTGAATATTAGACACTGGGTTGGTCACTAACCCCTCCATCAATCAGCATTGGAGCAGCAGTGTCTGTGGGGGAGACCCTTGCCCAGCGGGACGTCTATGGGTCGCAGCAATACATGAAGAATAAACATTAATCCCAATTTCGAAAATTACATGGACAGAGATGTATGAAAAAGTGAGAATGAAATTATGAACATTTAAAGTTTATTTTGGGAAGAAGTGTAGAAAGCTCACACTATTATATAATATGCATTGGAAATACCTCTAATCATTAATTACACACTAGTGAACGTCATGTTTTCTTTGGTTTAATTGGTTTGACACTCAACATATTTAATAGTTGGTTACCTGGATACGAGGGTTATACAAGACAAGTGTTCTTGTCACTTTGAACATTGCTGTGGCTATCGAACTCGCCTTTCACTGTAGCGGTCCTGGTTCAATTCCATGAGGGACGCACTTAGTGACTTTTCCAAGTTATGTTCTATTTAATAAATTAAATGTCACTTGCTGTAACAGTGAAGGACACATCTTAGGAAACCTGCATGCCTGAGAGTTCTTCATAATGTTCTCGAAGGCATGGGAAGTCTGCCAATCCGCACTTCGCCAGCGTGGTGGACTAAGACCCATACAGAGAGGAGACTCGTGTATGTTTAGATTCTAGGGATATTTATACTCTGACAGTAAAACATTAATAACGTTCGAAATTGTTGAACAAACTTGTTGTTTAATTTAAAAAATGAATTATGGTCTAATTTCGACCACTCGGCGACCACTAGTATCTACTATTTAATATCCAATATTTTCGGTAAATAGTTTTCTTTAGACAATTTTTTTTAGATTTTTGTTTTGTTCTGTTTTTTGCGTGTTGTATTTTCATTGGACTTCATCGTTCCCGACTGAAAATAAAACCAGGTTTTGTGATTATTGAGTTAAATCGTAGTCATTGCGCAAATTTAATTAACGGCGCTGAAGTTTAACCTGTCTGCTTAGTATATTATCAATATAAATAGGAATTAGAATTTAGGCAAGTATTAGATATACCAGCATAATATGTATTTCGAAACAAATGGTTTTAAGGTCTTTAAACAAATAGGTTAGATAGGATATTTTTGTATGCCATTTTTGTAGAATTATTGTGAGGGACTCCATGGTCTAAATTAAACTTTAATGCAAGTTGTGTAAATAACATGTTAAGTGGTAGGTTATAAGCACTCGTTTATGTCTGGCTTATGGTTACATATTATGGCTGGCCCGTTGGCGCAATCGGTGACCTGACCCTGCCTTCAACGCCAGGGGTTGTGGGTTCGAATCCCACACTCAGGGCAAATATTCGTGTGACGTTAATTAGTCAAGAAAAGTGGTCCATGTCCTCAAAGATATCTCTAAGTTATCATTTTTAATTTATCAAAGCTCCAACGTAAAACTCCTATTCCTACGTCTCGCGTGTAAGCGTGTAATATTAAATAATTATTTCCTGAAATGTACCGGCTCCACTGGGAATAACAAGGTCTAAGCCCACCTGAATGTAATTAATATAAGCCTAAAACACTGTGTCGATGATATTTGACTAATTTGTTGACATAATAAATCAAAATCAAGTTGTGCTTGTTACATATTATTATAAAGTACAAATTTATCATCAAATAGAAAGGACAAATACTAACTACGAGTAACCTAACCTAAGGCTAACCAAATAGTAAAAGCTTTGGTACTCTATTGTAAAAGTTACTGATTATGTCCAAATCAAACCAAAGATAATTTTAAATACAAATAAGACAAGAGAATATTTCGCTGGAGACATAGTCGATTGTACTCTGGCATTATTCGCAATATGGCCCTGACTGGAGCTCGTACATCGGTGGTGCTCGCACCTCTTACACTTTAACGTTAGCTGCAGAGCATTATAGCGGTGAGGGCACTCAGGGATACCGAACACTGCACAGCAACACTGCAACACTGGGCTGCAGAAACTTCTGTCTCCGCCGCTTCTGCTGCGTGCGATAGATTAGATAGCGATCCCGTAAAGTTTTAAAAGACAATGACGGTGTCCCTGGGTTTTTGTAGGTATTCTAGGTGGTATGGTATATTAAATACATTCACATTTCACGTATTCTACAAGGAGTCTCAAGCGTGATTCAGAATACAATTTTGTAGCATCATCTAGTGAATGAGTTCAGTAGCGACAATCGAGGAACTGATCCGATTCACCCACATTTACGTGTTCTATATAAGTACATAATACTAGTGGAAATAGGCATAACAATAGTTTCGATTACACCTAGTTGCCACTCTTTTCAAAGATACTGTCGATCGAATTTTGTTCTTCGAACTTCATTCTTGTGGAACTCACCGAGATGAAAAGTACCTACATATCCTATATTTTTATTAATTAATTCAACTGTAAGCATTTGATGCAAATATGAAGCAATCCATCAATTCTATTCGTCTTTTAAGTAATACATATGTATATCTAAGACTACGCTGCGCGGGGCCATCCACACCACAATATTTTATTATTGCATTATATTTTCTTTAGATTGACATTTTTAAATTCCTTATATCTTTTGAATGGAATTTCCGATTTTAATAATTAAAAAATTATTTTACAGGTATTATTGAAACGGTCTTTAATATTATTAAAGGGATAAGGATTATTTTAGAGATATGAATAATATGATTTGATTATTATCGGCACTTTTATCAACATGTAAAAAAGTAGTTATAGTGGCATAACTACAGTAAGTACCTACCTAGTTGGACATATGGTATCGCGACACTTTTTGTGAATAATGATGTGCTCTGCAAAGTCGTAGTACATTATTTTTTTCTATCATCAATAGTTTTCGCAGCGCACGCGATTTAAATAATATTAAAAGCTTTTACTTAACTTCACTCGTATGTATTCATTCATGTATGTCCTGGAATCTTGCAATCAATATTTCACCCACTTCCACTGAAGCTATCGAGCTGACATTTGGCACACATATTAGGTTCCGATGACAATGCAATAATATGGTACTGTCAAACTGATCTGATGATGGAGCCGGAAGATATTAACTGGAACTTCATGATGGAATATCGTATCATAGTCGTGTTTGCACTTGTGGTAAAGTCTTGTAATGAACTTTGACCTCGATTAGGTTTCAAGGTCAAGTTATAAAAGCTTTTTAAAAAAAAATTTTTTTTAGGTAATTTTCACACCTTTGGTTATATTATTGCATTTTTATAATGGATCCCTATTTTTTTTCAAAATGTAATATAGCCTATGTTACTCAGTGAAGATGCAGCTTTTTAATGGTGAAATAATTTTTGAAATATTTTTTGTGTTTTAACATTACAAACACATGTTTTCTCTTTATAATATTAAGTAGTATAGAAATAATAATGATTTTTATTTACATTGGCGTTTTTTAATGTTTTTGGGGTATGCTTTGATGTTCCAAGCAAGCTTTAGACAAATAAATCGGAAATATCGCCCGTAATCTGAGGGTTTAGGATACTTCAAGTACGAGTATGGTCAACTCAATCAATCAATAAATCAATGTCTATATATAGAATATAAGTTCTCAATACAGACATTTGGTTTTGTCATGATTGTAGAATATAAAATATGCATAGTCCTTGCGATGATCCAGCCTTAAGTAAGCGTATGCTAATATTGGCACCGTGATAGATTCAACGAGGCTAGATACGTTATAACGAAAACCTTAGTCAGAAGTTAATTAAAACGGTACCCAGGAAATTTTCTATGTCACGATGTTTTGCCATAAATATACGCTTGCCTAACTGTTATAATTTATTTGGGATTTGAGCTTACAAAGGATGTCTTTACAAAAAGAGCCATATAAGAGCCACATAAAAGAGCCACATATTATCACATACTTAGTGATTATTTATTTAGAAGATAAGTCCGTTAGATACAAAAAATACCTTCTACTTTTACTTATTTTATATTATTTCATATGAACGTCCAGTTGATATTTTTAGTATTCCTTAGAATTTCCTTCCACCATCGATAAAAAAAAACCAAAACTAAAATTAAACGTGGGTTACCCTAAATATTTTGCGTAACTCATTAATAAAACAATTTCCATGTAAAGTAATATATTGCAACATATATATTGTGCTTTTGAAGTATTATTGAAATTTTTTAGTGTTATACATTACATTTTAAACACTTTTTCATTCGGTCAAACCAACTGGAACATTAAAACACAGAAAAATTAAACCTAAGGTTAAGTTTAAGGTAAAGGAAAAAAATATGAGTAGGTACGTATGATTTATCTGTGTAGGTACCAAGTTTCCTCGTCGATTCGGGTGCTCATTTTCATTGAAATCCTATCAAATCCACGGTAGGTAATCGTGGACCTAATTTAGTATGAAAACCGAATAAAAATACATATTTAAATATGGAAAATATTGTACTACGGAGTTTCACCTGGAAATAACTTCATAATATAAGATAAAAGAAGATGATAGGTACATATAGATTAATATTATGTTATTTTATTTTATTATTAAATAAATCCATATAGCACATTTTCATAATCTCTATATACCTACACAAACTTTATGAAACAAAGTCGTGTTAGTTACGCACTTATAATATATAACTGAAGAACCGAAGTTATATTATAAGCTCTCAATTAGAATCATACCTAAATAGTATTGTAAATAACACGGGTTACATCTAAGAGTAAATAATAGGTAGGCTCAAGAATTATTTCAGGTTTGCGTCTTTATAACAATATTATATAACAGTGATAAAGATATTTTCAGTTTCATATTCCATACTTAATTATAATTACGTCGCTATTAAACAGTTTACGACAACCTCTAAATTTTCTTGCTATTTATTTTCTCTTTTATGTCCAATAACTGTGTACTTACCTAGCGTAATATCTCTTAAATGGGAGGCATTTCACAGAATTAGCATTAGCCATGGGGACAGCCGCCAATTAGGTTAACGGCACAATGTGTGCGCGCCGCGTTGGCTGCTCGCGAAGCCCGCGAACGTAGCCCCCCATCCCATTCCATGGCTTTATTTACATATATCTAGCCGACGACAGCGCACTTCACTCTTGCAATGCCGGCGGAATCAACAAAGGCCAAGCTTAATTGTTTCCTCGACTATGCAATACAACCCTTATAACCCAACCACGATAACCATGATTGCAAACAAGTCCACATTTCCGGTCATACTGCAGGTATCAAGGCGCGTGTCTGTGATTTATTTACACCATAGAGGAAGGAATGTAGTCCGTATTAACATGTTAATTAGGTCCACACTCTTTCACTATGGTAGGAGAGCTGGCACCAATTTTTCGGTAGGTATTTGAGGCAAGCTGAAAACTTGTCCTTTACCTCTCCTATTATACCCCAACACGAAACTGCAGAGCTGGCTGGTGAGTAGCGGGGCTAAATCAACCCCTAAATAAAAATAAATAAAAAAAAATTATTTCCAAAAATATATGTATTTGAGGCAATATGTAATTTTTATAAGTTGTAGTCCAATGTTTACAGAATATAAAAAAAAATAAGCCAGACGATTTAGTTGGGGTTTTAATAATGCCAGATGCGTACAAACATATTTTGAAAAAAAATATAAAAAATGTATTTGAGGCAACTTGAAATTTTAACAGGGTATTATTTATAATTAAAAAATAAGATTCTCAAAAAGACAGATCATTTAATTTTTGGAAATAATTTTTTTTTATTTTTTTTTATTTAGGGATTCATTAAGCCCCGCTACTCACCAGCCAGGTCTGCAGTTCCGTGTTGGGGCATAATAGGAGAGGCGTTGGACAAGTTTTCAGCTTGCCTCAAATACCTACCGAAAAATTGGTGCCAGCTCTTGGACCACTACGTTAGGTATTTATTTAAACAATGTTACCTAATACTTGTATATAATTTTTGTGACCTTTGACCCCCTGACTTAAAACTTGCTACCATCCAATTATATGTGAATTTTGAGAACTGTTTTAGGATGCCAAAATACAAGTTATTATGTGGTAATATACTGGGTATGTCGATTTTCCGAGATGTGCACCTAATTTGGCCTAATTTGACTGGACTATCTTGCCTATTTTAAAAAAATCAGATCAAATAAAAAACAAAATAATGGTTGTCTGTAAAGTCGGTTTACGGATAATAATTTTTTAATACAGTTGCTCAAAAAGTGGCATATTACAGGGACGTATAGCGTTCGGGAAGTGAGCTATTACACACTCGTGCTTTTTCTTTACCTTTTCCGAACTCGTGCGTTCTCTTTCCCAACTGTCAAAATAATGTCTATTAAAAAGAAAAAACCCACCACGAAGTTTTTACTAAAAAAAATTCATAGAAGTTTTTATGATTCATGCAAATATTTCTAAAAAGAAGCTACTAATTTGTTTCAATATCAGATTTAATGATTTGATTCAATGAGTTAGGTTAGGTTTCACTTCATTTCATCTCATTAAATTTCATGTCAATAAAAAAATTCTACTGAAGACTTGGCTGTATGGGCATAGTTCCCTTTGCCTACCCAGAATGGTTGAAGAAAACAAAAAAAAATCTCTGCAATACTCTGTACTCTCTTACGGTTGGCGCCATTTTCCAAAAATGTTCTTTGCGAGTTTAGTTTGTGTTTTTATTATTTTATTAAATTGCTTCATTTTTTCGCAACTGTATTAAAAATAGTTGTTCAGTACACGTGCGGAACCGTCATCAGGCTTTCCGCACTTGTAGCGAAATATACTATTACGTGATAACGTCATAAGAATTATTATTAAAAACTTAAAATAGATGGCGCTGTTCCTTTTTTCGAATCACGCAATCAACTGTACAGTGGAAAATCACTGAGTTAAATAATATCATATCACATAATATCAATTACAACGTTAACATATACATATATCAATGTGGAAAATACATTAATATCTCAGTACGGCCCTAGTAAGCTAGCTCTATTGAGTCTATTGCTATGGGTTACGGAATAAAAATTGAATGAATGCACGCTTACGCTTAGCGGCATTGGCGGTATGGGAGGTGACGTTAAACTTTTTTCATCGATTTATAAGACATTATCACGTCAAAAAATACCAACAGTCGATTATAGAACTTCCTCCTTTTTTCGAAGTCAGTTACAAATAGGCAAGACAACACCCTATTCAGTATGCAAACAAACTATTATAGTTTGTGTATGTCACTTTCTTAAAGATTTGCTTGAAATGAAACACGAAGCCAAGTGGGTTGCAGCTTGCAAGCGTAATGAAGGCACAATTAACCCGGCACATCATTTAAATTCAGAGCGGCACGACATACTATTATTTCCACATTTATTAGACTAACGCCATGTTTTTGTTCTGTTATAAGTTTTGTTTATTTTCTGTAATCTTTGGGGATACGAAATATTACTGGCGCATTAATAATAATTTAAGTAATTTAGAAACTTTTCTGGTAAGTGGCTTTTATTTTAATGAAAACTATATTAAACCTAACAAATGTGGGCTCCGTGTCAGCATTTGGCCTGATCATGACAGGCATTTTACTTTGTATCTATGGTATAATGTGGAAATGTGAAGTTTGAAATGTGGTAGACATTAGACGCTTGTATGGAATAAGTATTTTACGTTTTGACACAGAATACTTAAAAATACTTAAAAAAAGAAATCAAACTTGTACCTACTATAAGTTTGATTTCTTTTTTTTTCTCATAAACACAAAGTAAAAATTACCCATTTGCACTAGTGTTGAAAACGTTATAACGTTATTGTCCCCTTTTTTTACGCGTTTTTATTAGGTACAATTGTTGTTTAAATCTTCACGGTTATAACATAACTGATAGATCAGACAGATGACTACTTCGAGAGATGCGTACCTTCTTTTGTACCTTTTTGTACCATTTAGTATGTACCTATATCAATGAAATGTTAGAAAATAAAACTGGTCCAGTACGAGTTGGACTCGCCCAAATAGGTTATACCTCCTCTAACCAATGCTGCTCCAATGCGGATTGATGGAGGTTTAGTGGCCAACCCAATGTCGTAAAGCCACTCAATATAAGGTCCTAAGCGCAACAGTCAATCGACTTGCGAAAATTCAAACGAATTGTCAGCGAAGTGGGTCACGAATCAATTCGTCCATAGTATTTACATTCCTAGTTGAAATTACCGGCTTAGTCACGTGTGATTTAAATTTGAATTAGGCCGGCTAGTTTCGGTTAATTTGGGTAAATCACAATATGAAGATATGTACATACTGTTACGGTTCAGAGTGTGAGCCTGGCATTACCGAACGTGAGTGTGCGCGTGGCTTAATGATACATTCGTCAATTGTCATCGAACACTTTTGAATTTGAAAAAGACTAGAAGTTTCTCGATTAACTAAGTGGGTATATAAGCGGTGACACAGAGTACATTTTATATAGCGGTGATGCGCGAGGCGAGTAGTAGTTCAGTTCGGGAACGCGATCAAGAAAAGTGGAAACTGCGAAGTGAGGAAAACGGTAAAGTGTCCTAGTAATACGCGAGTGATAGTGCAGTATAGAGTGTATCTAAGTGATAATTAAAACAAAATATTTATAAGTACTGTACGCGAATAACGTCGTGGAATAAAGGCTTTTTCTGCGAAATTAGTGGCATTTTACTCGAACCCTATCCTGACTCGTAACAATACAAATATACGAAAAAATTATAATTCTTAAATCTGAGCAGTAAGTTTAGTTATGAAATGTTAAGCTTGTGGAGCTCTATAAGCCTAATATATTATGGATATTCGTTATCATAGTGTTTCAAGGTTTAAAGGTACCTTCTATAACCGCATTTTGTAACTGTCTAGTTAAGCTGGCCATTTATACCCTGTAAATGTGTTTACGGGGATCAATAAAGATAATGTTACAATTAACGTGAATAAAATAAACTAATAACATTGAAGTTAGATTTTAGCATGGTCGGACGGATTATTTTAGTGTTCAGGTCAGGTTCAAATACATTCAACGCGGATCTAGGGATAATTTAATTCCTCCATTCATGGAGGTGCGAATTTGCAAGTGCGTATCAGAGGGCGCGCGCCGCCCCGCCCGCACCGGCCGCCGGCCCGCGCCCTCCGCGATGACGTCAACGGCCCACCGCGCCGCGCCACCCGATTATAAATATAGCCATGCCGGTATCACGCTACAGGTTACGGCCCTTTCGACTCAAAATTCTTGACATTTTGAGTTATTTTTTGTGCTTTCTTTGTGACTTTATTTGAAAATCGCATTCGCTCGTGATTGAAATTTTCTTTAAAAGATTATATTAGCTTCCCATATTTAGGTATAGATAGATATATAAAAAAAACAATTAACCCGACAGTAAACAGAGATGATAAAAATAGCACAGAATGCATTAAAAATAATTCTTCATGTTTACTTCATCACACATTGATTGTATCTGAACATGACTTGGCTGACAGTAGATGCGGGCAAATTATTTTAATTCCAGCAATATAACTCATATAGTCATTCTAGTTCCTTGGAATAATTAAAATTTTTGTTGTAGACTCACTATAGGGAGAAAGTAAACCTACATAGGTATGTATAAATGTTATGCTAATTCATATTATGTTCCAACATATCCCATGTCAAATCCTTGTACTTGCATAATAGCGTAATCATCAGGGCTACAATATAAAATTATTCTTACATCTTACGTAGTTTCGTTATTATTATTTGTAACTAGTGGAATTAGACATAACAATAGCTTTTGTGTGAAAATATTAGAAACAAATCTTTCCTCTTTATAATATTAGTATAGATCACAATTATCTACACATAATTCGAATTGGAGACACGAGTAAAATTTTAATGAATAACTATCCTCTGACGTTATAAAATAAAAAAATATACTTGTGCACACTCAGTGTGAATCGCAATAAATTATATTTAATTTATTTATTTTTATGTGAGGACTTGTGCCTTTGTGACTTGGGATGAAGATGACTTTCGTTTACTGGCCACAAGAACATACCTTGAGTAGATCTTTAACACTATACTTAATCAATTTATTGGCTGATAGAAAAGGAATTCTTCATTAGAGGGGCAAATGGAAATAGGGTAATTACTCAATTTTCAGGATAAAAGCATGAAAAGATTAATCTAAATACAAACAGCTGGTTCGGTTTCTACAATTTCTATGAACTGTTTATAAATGCTAATGGATTGATATGACAAGTAAATTAAGATTGTATAGCATTTCAACAACAATTAATTAGATAATAAATAACTGTGGCAAGTGATCCAGCTCTTTCATTTGAGATACATCTGCTCACGCTTTGATCCTGAACATTGAATAATTACCCTTTGAGAGTAATGTGACACTATTGCTCGGGTTTAAACTAGACGGAATGTTCTATCCTTTTGGCATGTAAAGGGTTGAAAAGAACTGCGCTGTCGATTTTTATTGAGTGCTCACCTATCTTTCAAAATCTATTATCTAATTCTATTCTATGCAAGAGATTTCTTTAAAAAAATTTGTTTAATCGCATTTAATATAATCGGTACAAACATTTCTGGCTATGTATGAGAATTCAATTAAGTTAAGGAATATACTTTTAATTATTAGAATATAAGAGTAAACTGGTATGATAACCTGCAACCTTACTTAAAAGAAAAATTCTATGACCATAGACTCGGACAACCATAGATCTCTGGGAGGTCTAGAGCATACTCCACCACACTGCTCCTTTATGGATTGTTGTAGGGGTTGGTGGCCAACCCAATGTAGAATAATCTCCAGCTATAAGAAGGTCTTCGACAAGGCATAAAGTACTATTGGAAACTACAGGGACCGACTCTGAAGCTCGGAAGTGCCCAGATAGAAAATTTGCCTGTAGTGTGTAATGTAAGAATGTTTGTAATGAAACAAAATTGAATGTGCTATAACGTATAGTATACAGGTACCATTTATCATATCATACCTCTGTGCTAATACTGACTGTGCTTAGTAGCAAACAATAATATAAATCAAATCAAAACATACGGCAAGACAAAAGAAATCCTTGAATCTAGAGATTTCAAGCTCGCTAATAAATTATGAAACTTTTTCTTTATCCGGAGCGTTGGTATTACAATTTTAATCTTTATAAGAATATAATGCTAGTATGTATAATAATCGTAGTTAAGAGATGCAATATGCATTACTGATTTGAATGACTCTAAAATGAGTAGTCATTTTACAGACCCAGCATTCATCACACAGACACGTTGAAGGATCTCCTTGACAATGATATCCTATACAGCTCCAGATTCTTAAACTAGTAGTGAGTAGGTAGTGACTAGTAGTATATTATAGTAGTATTTGTTTTAACCATCTCAGCTCCCTTATTGATTATTTTATTTCTATATAGGTAGTATATTAATTATCATATGATGTGAAGCTAGTGATAAGTTTCTGTATTCAATGTAAACTTTGATGCCACGCCAATTATTTATAAATGTGTCTTTAGGCAGTCCCCAAAGACGAATTTACGTGATATGACAAATTTTTTGTCACTGTGAAAAAAAATTGCGTCAATTTCATTTCTACTTTTCCAAGTAGAATTATTTGAGACTTTTTAATTCTAGAATGATAGCAAAAATATTTCATCCTGTATCGCGTCTTGAACATTTTAAAATTTCGCCATTTATTTGACTTTTTTCCTTTTGTATACATTTTATTAAACATCTGATATACACATTTTATTTAGTAGATTAATTGTAAATTTGAAATGAATTGGTCGAAATTTAACATAAAGTCCATATAAACTTTCATACCGTATCCTCGTAACCTGAATCTCAATGTTTTTCGGGAACTAAAGTAGCTAAAAACCTCTCTCGGAGTAAAAGTAACAACTTTTCAAATATCTTAATCCGTCCACGGGTTTTTATGTGATGCCGGATAGACTGACAGACAGATGTACAATATTTTCAAAAAACACATTTTTGAGTTCAAACTCATTATTATAATCCCGTTGAAAAAATTATCCAAATTGCTACAAAAAAAATCCTCTTTAGTAAAATAACTAATAGCATAAATAAACTTTTAAATTATTATTATATTATAACTAAAAGATTGCACAGAACCCTGAATAAGTTTTAATACTAAATAAACTACGCAACCAAATGTAGTCGTAAGATAAAGCACAAACTTTTATGCCAAAAGTCAAGTTAGAAGTCAGTGGTCACCGCTGGAATTTAACCGTAACTAATTTGCTTTTATTGTCAAAGTTTTCACGTAAGCAGTTAGGTACAGTTAGAGTTGACTCTACAAATATATGTATGTAATGTCAAATGTTATACTAAATGTGGATTAACACAACAATTTCGAATATTATTAAAAGCTTTTACTTAACTTCACTCGTATGTATGTCCTGGAATTTTGCAATCAATATTTCACCCACTTCCACTGAAGCTATCGAGCTGAAATTTGGCACACATATTAGGTTCCGATGACAATGCATGAAAATAAAATAAAAAGTTCTACAAGCTTTTTAAAAATTTTTTTTTTTTAAATACCTGGGTAAGGCCTGTCGGGTCACATGGGAGTGTAAGATTCTGTACAATATGTGGGCTTAGTCTTAGTCTTATTAAACGGATAGTAAACATGTTTAACACAATCATTAATGTTCATTCGAATTTATAAGACATTTTCATTTTCACTCTCTATCTACTTTACCTACAGCCTAGTACCTACACACGCCATGATTGTAAAATCAGTGAGGGCTCACTACAAGCTCAAATAAGTTATAAAAATTAATGGTTGTCTGTAAAGTCGGTTAACGGACAATAATTTTACCTGATAACGACATAAAAAATATTATTAGAAATTGTAGCATTGATTCACAAAACATAAACTAGATGGCGCTGTGCCTTATTTTGAATCAAGCTATCAACTGTACTGTTTAAAATATGCATATTAATATCTCAGTACGCCCGGCCCTATTAAACTAGCTCTATTACTATGGATTGATACTCTAGCCCAATGGCTCGCATCGATTCAATGTGATCGAAAGAGTTGAGCAACGACGGGCGCGGTCGGTTTGTGGATGGTTGACCGCTAGTGGAAAAATTTCATGGACGCTACTGTGCTTCGGAGGCCAAGTAAAGCCGTCGGTTCCGGTTGCTTTCAATGCTGGAAACAGTCGATAAGCCTCGTCGAAGACCTTCGGAGAACATTCGACACTGGGTTGGTCACTAACCCCTCCACCAATCCGCATTAGAGCAGCGTGGTGGAGTATGCTCTAGACCTCTCGCAGAAGTGTATGTGGGGGAGATCCGTGCCCAGCAGTGGGACGTCTATGGGTCGCAGCGAATTACTATGGATTACAGGTTAAATTTGAATAAATACGCTTGGCGTAACACTTGGCGGTACGTTTGACGGTACGGGAGGATGACGTCACACTTTTTTATTAAAAGCTTTTATTTATCATCACTCGTATACATGTATGTATATACTGGAATCTTGCAATCAATATTTCACCTACTTCCACTGAAGTTATCGAGCTGAATTCGGCACACATTGTCATAGGAACCACATCGTGGTTCCTATGACAATGTACGAAAATAAAATAAAAGTTATAAAAAGCTTTTAAAAAAAAAAATTACAGTAAGTATAACTTTAGTATGTGTAGGCGTTCATCGATTTATAAGACCTTATTACGTCAAAAATCTATAACAAATCAGATGTACGATATTGTTCATTCCGTATTCCATCCTAGAATATGGAATACAAATAGGTATCTACTTTATTTTCATGCAAAAGTATAAAGCAGTAAAAACAGTTATTTTAGCTAGCTCATTTATATTCAATACGATATTATTATGATGAGTTCACCCCAAATATATAATAAAAATTTGTTTTATTTGGGATGAATATTTTACAATGTAAGAAATATAGAATAGGTACCTTTTGTATTCCTCTGACAATGATATTCAATTTCTATAAGCTGTGTTTATGCCTCTCCTAAATGGGAAAAGTGGTGACACAAACATGTGTTTTATCACTTTGAATTTAAAAATATATAAACTTACATAAAAAAGGCTAATGAATAACTAACATAAAAAGAGCCTACGGCTCTTATAGTAAATATTTCTATTATAAGTCCTATAAAACAACCAACCATGAATTTGAAGAAAAATGTGTATTTTTTTTTTCAAGTTAACCCTTCTCTCCAGGGTAAATGGAATTGTTATTTTTGCCCAATGAGTTAATCTTACCCCACCTCGTTATATAGTTGGTAATCAAATATGAGACAACTTAGATAAAAACGGCAAACCCTTTTTTGTTCTGTTTCATTGGTTTATAACAATACGTGTTACCTATTTATTAATATAGGTATAAAATATAACATCAGTATATTTAAAAAGGATCCGAAAGAGCATCTAGTGGAATTACACAAATGTCTCCAAAACTAAAAACGTCTACCCTCCATGGATAGTTTCGAAGAATAGAAGGCATTCTTCGAAACTCCATCGCAATGTTTCCTTGGGATATCTTGTTGCTATGAGGATTTAAGAAAAAAGACTAAAAGAAGAAGTATTTATCATCCTTCATTATTACGTTCCGTATGAAAAATGTACTCTGAAAATCAACTACTCTGTTTAAGAGTAGTATTCGTGGACTCACTTTGCAGTTCTCTAAAACTCTATACTCTGAGTAATAAATTTGTAAAAGGCTTTTCCTTTCAGTTTTACATCTTTATATTATTGTTTCAGATTTTGATACGGAAGTGGAGAACAGAGATCGCACTAATCGGATTAAAGAAAAATCAACGAACAATTGAGCAGAGGCAAGTGGGGGGTCAGTTAATCAGGTGTTAGAGGTCAAATAATGTGGTCGGGCATGCGCCCGGTGGGTGTTCCCCTCGTACTGTGTACTTAGTAGCAGGGGATGCGCTTGTGGTGGGGGGCGCGGGCGGTGAGCATGCGCGTGTGCTGCGTGACCACGGTGCTCGCGGCGCTCGCGCTGCGCTCCGCCGCCGAGCCGCCGCGCCGATTCCCCGCCGAGTGGCGCGGCGGCCGTGAGGTGCAGCTTCGCTCGCGCCCGCTGCACGAACTGTTCGAGCCCGAGGCGCGCCCGCCACCGCCCTCCGCCGCGCACGTCGAGAGACGCCGTGCCCGCAACAAGAAGCGAGCTCCCCATCTGCCTTCCGAAATGGCCAGCCAAATGATGCTGCGCGCCGCGCGCTCGGGAAGACCTTACGATGTTCCACAAATTGGTAAGAATGTAAAATATGTTATTTTATAAAAATAACCTGCTGGCCTAAAAAATATTACGTGAATAAACGAATGAATCTACAATGGAGCAGCGTGGTTGAGTATGCTCTCGACCACCCTCAAATGTGGCTCTGGGACACATAACACCTGTGCCTACAAACCGATTTACCAGTATTTCTTATTTTATTAATTTATGTAGGTACCAGTATTCTATTGAAAGGAGAGGTTAGCACTCCCCTTGACAAGGATGGAACACACAAATGGTTAAGGGCACAATCTTGACCACATTTTTACGTCACGGTAGTAATGCGCAAGCGATCCCGTGACTGACCGTGACCGTTATTCCGCACTGTTCTGACCATTCTTTTCATTCCGCTGCAGAGAGATAAACACACAAAATTTGCCTTTATTCTGAATTTGAGAACATTTAGGGTACATTTTTTTTAATATTATTTATTTACTTACGAGAAATATCAATAACTACATTATATTTATACACGTTATGTATTATATTATAATGTATCCAAAAAAAAATAGTTTTTCCTGGACCTATAGAGTCACCAGAGTCACCAGAGTCACCTCTGTGCAGCAAAATATAGGTGAAAATATAAAACAAAATGTGTACTAATAGAATATATGAATAAGAATGTACATACATATGTATAAACTGTTTTGTACACGCCAGTACCTACCACTTCTATCAAAATAAGGTGTCATTAAAACAAGAATCAAGAAACAAGTTACAACAAAAGTAGGTTTTAAATTCCGGCAATAATATTGCAAGCCAGGAATAAATACAGAACGATACGTTTTGTAACTTAGAATATAATAACTAATAACATAATATAGCTAGGTTAGATACATCTAACAGTTTGCAATCTGGGTTACTTCAGGAGAGATGTTATTGACCCGGTCGACAATCATAACTTTGGTCTTGCTGCGATTGATTTTAAGCCCAAATTGCAAACTAACGCTCTCTACTCTTTGCAACAGCTGCTCCATATGGCTCTCACTAGTTGCGAATGAGGTGGTGTCCGTCCAATCTTCTAGGGTGATTCGCATTATAGTCTCTGTATATATATTAAATAGCAGTGGCGATATGATGCAGCCTTGGCAAACTCCGGCACTTGGATGAAAATGGCTGGAATATATGTCGGCTTATCTTACCAATGCTGCCTTCTAAGGAGGCGAACAAGGTATTTAGGGGTATTGATTTCAAGTAGCCAGTAGGGAATTCCAAGCAGTATGTACATTGACATGAATTATTACTGTCAGCCGCATATTTTTATCGAATATAAATTAATATAGTAAAAATCACTATGCATCAGATAAAAATCTATCAACTCTTATATTGGACAAAAGTACACGGGTTCTAACCTAATTAAGGCTAATTTACAATATTACCTACGACTAAGCTAAGCCCTAATGTCACGATAGACAGTACCCATCTATCGTAGGGGACTGAATGAAATTTATAAAAGATCTACTCTATATACGGCCTTACAAATAAAACAGAATCATCAAAATCCATAGACAAGCGCGGATACAGCGCAATAAATACGAATATCACTTGGTTTTGTACCCAAAGTATGCATTTTTACTACGCTACTACTTACTACTACTTTAAATTTCATCTTGAATTTAATAGAGGACCTAGTTCTCTTGTGTTTAGAACGTTCAAATAAAAAAGAATAATGAAAATCCTTCAACAGACACAGAGCAATGAACACGAATACATTACTACCCTTATTAAGCATATTTATGCTCTTGGGGGTAGAGCATTTTCTTGACTTTTTAGAGGGCCTGATTGCAGAGTAGGTACTCTGAAATCAGGCGTCTATGAATAAATATAAATGTATACTTAAAAGATATTTAAAAGTGTTCGTCTAACCCCACTCTATTGGTGTATCTACTGCGAAATAATAAATATTCGTATATTAATTATCACTGAGAAAGTCAAACTAGTAATTCACTTACGAGTTGAATTGAAGCAATTAGATTCTTATATGATCTTTATACTCGTGCATTATATCCTTTTCCTTTAAGATGGAAGAACTTTCTATACTTAACTCTTTTTTTATAAATGCAATGCTGGGTATTTTTTTCTTTTTCTTCTTTTATTTAAATAGGTAATTCGGTTGGTTAAACTTATTAAGTGTTTAATAACATTAATACGCCTACCACGAAAATTAATTTTGAGTGAGCAGCTGCGGCGCGGCGTAGGGCACATTAATGAGTTTCTCAGAACGTTTTCACTCATAAAATTTTCAATTCACACGATACCATAACAATATTGTAGCAAAAATCTGTATCTGTATAGTAAAATATCCGGTATCGCCAATTATTTGCCAATTGCGTTTTGATTTAAGTACATCCTAGTTTTGGATATAATATCGAATATCCTGGACAATTTGAAAATGATGAAAATTTGTATATCATACCTACATTATATTTTCGCGAACATCTTACCAGCACGAAACGACATCGTCAAATGTGAAAGCTTTTTAACTGTTACGTATCCAGTGAAAATTCCACAGAAATTAAACCTTTTAAAATTAAATAGTAATCCCAGACGACTTGTATAAACGTCACGAGGATTAACCACTTTCAATGCGATGAGTTTCTAAAATGCTTTAATAAGACAAATTAGCATTTACTAGGATATTGAAATCTCTTTAACTTGACTTCAATGTAAATAAATTACACAAAATATGTACTTATCATTAACGACATTTATTTTTATAAATTTATTCCTTGATTTTAATAAGACAAAAAATGTATACCTAATATTGAACCTTGAAAAATAACCCTTTAGAATACCCCACCTTGAAATGAGGTAGAATATCCGAATTAGCTAGAGCCCCTCAGGGTGCATGTATCTCGTAGCTGTCGGGCCGAGAGACATGTAGCATGGAGTGGATTGTACGTACCTTATGGACTCGTAACTACGTACACGTCTGTCTTTCAGAAACGACCCATCACGTACCCGTCTGTACGTGCAACACTTACCAATTTCCACGGTCACATATTTATTCTTAATCCTCATAAACTTTCCTCTAAATATAGCTCTACTATGTACTTTCACCACGCCTATTACTTACCTTTTGATCAAGCTATCTTCCTTCTCGAATACCAAGAACATTGTGCCGTCTTCGTCTACAAAACAAGTATTTTTTACGGTTTTAGCGTTCGATAGGTTAGCTCTTCTCCATTATTCTATTATCCATTTAGCTTGCGTCGATCGCACGTGATTGACCGAATTAAGCAAAGTTGAGAGCGGTCGATATGTAGGGTATCATGACCGCTGGTGCCAAATTTTCATGAGCATTTTCGTGCTTCGGAGGGCACGTCATCATCAAAGACTTTAAGGAGGCTTGACAACATTCGATAACTAAGCCCACCACTAATAATTTTGCGAAAAATTAATTTTACTAGTGCTTTGTCCTCAACATTAGCAATACTTTTACTTTAATGAATATAAATACATATACATATATAAATATATATATAAATATCACCATATTTATTGCGTAATCTTCTATGTTACACTTATTTTTGTTGCATTTTTATTCGTAAGATTTCGTAACGGAGTTAAAAAGATGACAATATTGATATAAAGATAGTATAGAAAACTGCTCCATAAAACCAGTTGCACGAATTCGAAGTCTATTATGCTTGAAAAATATTCCTACCATGAACGTTTATTTATAAATATAATATTAAGTAGTAAGATAATTTCTGATGAAACGTTGCAATGTTATATGTATAATGAAAACATAAATCAATTCTAGCGTAAATATAGTAGTAACTTTGCACAAGGTGCGTCAATTCAAAATATGGTTTTAATATTATACCTACAATAACGAAAAGGGAAATAACGTGACAGGAATCGATAAACTAAAATCAACGATAAACTACGACCTTTTGCTGAAGGCTATTGTGTTGATTAAGATTAAGGCCGGTATCTACTGGTGTAAAAAAATATTGAATGGTGATTACATTTTCCAACATACGTAGTAGGTACCTATACAGACAGACTAGACCAGTGATGGGCAAACTACGGCCCGCGGGCCAACTCCGGCCCGCGAAAGTATTTAATCCGGCCCGCCGAGGGTCCGTCGACATGGATAGTATATGGCCCGCTATAATTACGTTTTGACGGTCGAGAAGAAAAAGTAAATTCTACTTGGTAGAATAATAGATGCATAAACTATAGGTGAAGCTAAACAAAAAAAGCGAAACAGCTTTCGAAAATAACAAAAACAATTCCATATGTCTCACACGCCTAACAAGGCAGAGCCTTCGAATAAAAGTTAAATTGATTATTATTTTTTAGGATAAAAGGTATTTTGTAATATTTGTGTTTAATGCTTACAGCTTAATGCTTTTTATAAAATTATATTAAAAGCTTTAACACAAAATGCATTTTTTTTTATAATTCTGGCCCGCCTCTAGAATTTCTAAACCTTTGTGGCCCGCCATTAAAAAAGTTTGCCCACCACTGGACTAGACCATTTATCTATTGATTTATTTTAGTTGGAATTACAATCTTTATGAGCCAGCGTTTTTCCGAATTGTCAGCTTCCAGGGTCCGGTCCAGGGTCCTCACTCACTTCACTCAGTCACTTTAGCAAGTCCTGTCTATAAAAATGAATTGAAAATCGCCTCTGGAAAAATCAGTTTTTTTTTTCGATGATTGGTGGAAATTTTCATGGATACCGCATGTAGTATGGGCCAGGTGACATGCCCAACATTACTAGGAAGTTGTCCCACGGACTAAAAGCTCCATTTTTCCACTTTCCTCCTTCCTTCTGGGACCGCTTCAGCATTACTTCAGAAAGGGATTTGGCTTTTTTAAAAGCTTTTATTTAACTTCACTCGTATGTATGTATATAGTATGTATGTCCTGGAATCTTGCAATCAATATTTCACCCACTTCCACTGAAGCTATCGAGTTGAAATTTGGCACACATATTAGGTTCCGATGACAATGCATGAAAATAAAATAAAAAGTTATAAAAGCTTTTTAAAAAAAAATTTTTTTTAAACTATTATTAAGCTTGATTTTCTTTTTCTTTGTCTATTGCTCTCATCTTTCTCCTTTCTTGCATAATTTCTATCATTTTGTCTATATGGTTCTCTTTCGTGTACTTTTCTTCGTCTACTTCGTTCTATCCATGGCTTTAGATCGCATATCAACTCATGAGTCAATGCCCCTTTGTTTTTCTTTCTCCACTTTTCTGCACCTATTCTTCGTTCTTCTATTCTTCCAAGATATCCAAGATAAGATATTCTATATTTATTTTCTTTAATTCACTATATAGCTAGATAAGAAGGCCTAATGTCTAAAAAGTAAAGTTTTATTGATCTAATTATTCTTAAAACCTCATCTTTTGGGGTGTCGTTTGGAGTTCCAGAAGTCAAGCTTGAAAATAAATTACGGCTCTAACTTTTCTTTTAAAATGGTTTCTGAGATTGGTTTTTTTCTCCGCTGAGTAGTATCAATACGTCTTATTTAAGAATATTATTTTAGGCAAAAATATCAAGTATAATTCTTTACTGTCACAACCCTCATTGTTTTCCTAGCAACAACCCATAGACGTCCCATTGTAGGACACGGATCTTTCCCATAGCCAAAGCTACGGGAATTTTAGAGCATATTCCCCCATGCTGCTTCTATGCTCCCATTTAGATGGCTTGGGTGGCGATAAGGTTTCTTAGACTAGGCTTAACGATTGTTTTTACCGTTGAAAAAAAGCTCGGTAGCGCTCATGAAAATTTGGCCACTAGCCGTCACCCAACCACTAACCGACCGCGCCAGCCGTTGATTAACTCTGTCAATCAACAAAGGTATACGGATTCAACTGTACCTCTACTATCTTAAGCGACTCTTTATACTATGCTACTATCCTAATTCAGTCTCTCAGAGTTGAGCTCGTACGCAAAACATAAATTTTGTAAATGTAGATAAAAGAAATAAAACTTTTAGATAGTTCCATAAGGTATTAAGTCCGGCCATTGTATACCTCATTAGACGTGTCCATAAATTTGTCATATAATAAATAAAAAAATAATAAGTAATAACTAAGTACCCACATAGTAAACTATGAGGAAAGGTACAAGGTTTGTAAATTGTAAAAAATATTGTAACTATAATTCTAATTAATTACCTAATTGTAAATATATTATTTCATTAAAAAATTGCATGTCCGATACAGGTAAACTGTACCTACTTTATGGAATGTCACCTCAATTAATTGTATGCAGTTTTTAAGCAATAAATATTAATTGATTGACAAATAAATTAAGATTAAATTGGACTTCATGTTAATTTGGTATGAGAATTTAATGGAAAATTCAAATATATTTTGGACATCTTTTAATTTAAACCTTGTCTCTGAACTGTAATTTGAACTCAACTGAGCCATCGACATATCGGTACACTAATATTTAGGTTTACGTGTGCTTACATTTTTCACTTTAGTATTTATAAGTTATTCTAAATACTAAATATTCTAAATACTATAGTGGATGGTATTTGTGGATGGGTGACGCTCACTAGGTTATGGCCACAGGCAAAATATCATGAGCGCCATCGTTCTTCGGAGGGCACGTTAAGCCGTCAATCCTGATTTTTTTCAACGATGGAACCAATCGTTAAGCCTAGTCGAGTACCTTCGGGTGGCTTGAGAACATTCGACATTGGGTTGGCCACTAACCCCTCCACCAATCCGCATTGGAGCAGCGTGGTGTAGTAGGCTTCTCTTAGATAATTACAAAATGCGATTTGAACTTCAAGCCTGCCAGCGCACTATTATCAATTACGCTAAAGGACCATCCATTACTTAGCCGTATTCGCAATAATTGGTGCTTGTTAAAAGGTGTTGTGTTAGAGTCTAGCGACGATTGTCGGAAGCCAGTAATGGACCTGTTGCACGAGGGCCATTGACCAAGTCTTACACGACAAACATAAAGGAAACTTATGTAGCATTTCATTAAATCTTTGTAATTGACATCTTTTCTTAGTGAATTAGTTAGCATCATAAGTTTTAATTACGTTGTCATGAGTGGCAGAAGATGGGTGGTGCTGCAAGCTCGTTTGCTATCTTGTATCAATAAAAAAACAAACAACATATGATTGATGACTCATTTTTCATGGTCGATGTCGAGGCAAAACATCGTGTCAGCAGGCATCCAAAAACAGAGAACAATAACTTGATATACTTCGACTTCATACATCTTAGACCTGGCTGGAATCCTGATTATACTTAGGTACGGCACCTGATTATACACACGTCTATAAGGCCATGCAGGCGTAAATCGTCAAATAGAATTGCTACACTACGGTAGACCTTCTTTTTGATTAACGGGTAGGAAACGTTTCAAGGGTACTGAAAGGACATCGGGGGAGCGACGCCGGGTTATGCGGAATTTTCAACCACTAATACCCGCTCAGTGACATATATTAGTGCCTGAGGATAGACAGAGCTCTGTCTATTTGAATGTGTCGGTGCCCTCTAGCGCAAGGCTATACACAGGTTCTACCTTGTCTTATCATCTGAGAACGGCAACGAAACCCAGGAAAGAGCCTTTTTTAAATCCATCAGCCTTTTGAGCTCCACTGCCGGACATAGGCCTCTCCTAAACGACAGCGTGGTGGACTCCACCACGCTGTCGACCACCATTGGAGACCCATGCCCAAAAGTGGGTCGTCGTAGCTTAGCATGAAAAGGGTGATTATAAAACATTTTAAATATCTATCTATTTTTTTAGTAAAACCACAGAATAATAGTACAAGTAAACAAAACATTTTAAATGTTTTGTAATGAGCTTTAAACAAAATACTCCACTCACCCTGTCCCGGTTAGGCGGATCAATACCCACTCTTGAGAATTCATTAGAGAGGTCCCGTGAACTAATACATTTTAACAACCACCATTTTTTGATTAAATTGTATTAAAACTGCAGTTTAATTGATCAGTAAAGTGGAGAAATATTTGTTCAAAAATATGTTTTTAATGTTAATGTTTTAATGCAATTTTCAAAACTTATAAATATAATTTCTAATGGTAATATAGAATATATACACGGTTTAATTATCTTAAATCAAGATAACTAAGGATTTTATAAGATACCATTAACCATTAGTTACTGAAATAGAACAAAAACTTTCTTTCTAAACGTATAATTATGTAATAAACAATATGAGTTAACTAAGGAGCTTACAGTAACAGTAAAACTATGTTACCGAGTAAAGCAAAGAAACTACCTTTTTCCTGAAATATGATGGCAAGCATAGTCGTAGACCGTCTCAGGTACTTTATACTTGTTCGGAGAAGCTGTAAACGCCCACGCTGACAAAATACCCTGGAGTTACAGCGTTGAAATAAACTGGGATTAGAATGTCTTAGACTACTATATAGACTACTATAGACTTACTATATACTGCCTTCAGTAAAATTAAATCTATGTATTAACGTAAAAGCATCCTTTTTGATACACTTTTAAAGGTTCGAATTCGTTTTACCTAACCTTCCTAGGTTCTAACGATGGATTGTGTGGGATGGATGGTGGTGGGATGGATTGTGTGTTTCGTTTGATTTATTCGATATTAAGATATCGAAATGAATATACAGGGTCTATTGTAAATAACGGATAAACTAATGGTGTTAATGAATGGCCAAAGTAATAAAATTTTCAAAAGATAAAAAAAAACTGAGAATCCAAAAATGCAAAGCTTTGCACCTTGCACTTGCACCTGGAAATATGGGTCAATCAATGAGTTATCCGTTATTCACGACAAACTTCATACTTTATATAATAGACTTTCCTCGCAACTTCGCCTGCGTTATGTCGTTTTCCATGCAGAATTACATGTACGAGTATAGTAGAAGGGATTTATTTAAATATAGCCTTTTCAACGGCAAGCTACACCAAAGATTGACCACTTATCAATATCTAGTTTCACCCGCATCTACTTTGTGCCCGCAGTCCGGCCGATCATAATCTATAATCGATTAAAAATCCTTGGATGTTTAACACTCGTTATTGCTAATTTCCACTGGAACCATGCCATATTTATTTATTTATTTATTCAACTTTATTGACACCTCTAAAGAGATATACAATGGGCGGATTTAATGCCTTATGGATAAAAAGCCTATGTCACTCTCCAGGCTCTGCACTAGATCCATCATTCCGTTGAGACGGAGAAGAAGGACAAACCACTATCTTAATTATATATTAGTAAGTACAGTCAAACCTGGATAAGCGAGAGTTCAAGGGAGCACAATCTCATTCTCGCTTAAAGAGGTTTCTCACTAACCCGAGTTTCTCGCTAATGCAGGTACATGGGTAGCGTTTCTCTCTTATAGAGGTACGCAGCATTAACAATATAATTTTATTTTATTTAGAACTTATTTACACTTAAAAAATGGTAGGAAGTTCCACGAAAGTTAAGAATGAGTCATAAAATAGCAGATGCTAAATTTGTAATTTGTTTTGTCATTTGTTACTGTATGTGTGTATCTTTTATGTATGTATGTATTTTTATTGTAGCTATAGTTCCTCCTAAATAATAAAATAAATAAAGCTCGACTGTCGCTTATAGAGGTATAGATAAGTAGCAGTCTCACTTACAGAGGTCCATGAGGGAAAAACGACTCTCTCTTACAGAGGTTTCTGTTTCTCGCTAATAGAGGTTTTGGGAGCTTAAAATGACGGGTTCTGGCTATTACTCTCACTTAAAGAGTTTTCTCACTTATCCAGTTCTCACTTACCCAGGTTTGACTGTATTTACCTCCTAAAATGTCATATACCCATGTTTACTAACACATGTTTACTGAAGACTGCAATTTCTACGTAATAATAAACCATCAATATCTATCTAAGTGAAACATATAACCCAATTTAGTTATGATAATCGCTCACATATAAAGTAATGCTCGTAAAACATTGAGAATTTCGTGGTAACATTACGAGTAAGTATTGATTTCCGATGGAATATTCTCCCTATCACTTACTCATATTAATATGTTGCTAGCTTTATACATATGAGTTATGTATAATTGTAGATTTTCATAGTGCCATAATTTACCACGCATTTATTTTACAATAATGAGATACGCTATAGGACTTACTTATTTGAATATTCGTCTTCAATCATGGTAGGCTTAGGTTTTGCTGCGACTCATAGACGTCTGCACTGCTGGGCACGGGTCTCCCCCACAGATACAGCTGCGGGAGGTCTAAAGCATACTCCACCACGCTGCTCCAATGCGGATTGGTGAAGGGGTTAGTGGCCAACCTAGTGTCGAATGTTCTCAAGCCACCAGACGGTCTTCGACAAGGCTTAACGATTGTTTCCACTAGTTGGTTATTTTTGCTGACTTAGGTTTACCGGAAGTCAAATAACTAACATGGATTATTTGGTTTACTGTCTCATACACATATTTACTTCACTAATTGTGGAAAACACCGAATCCTTATGTACAACGTACAGCAAATATATCATGAGTATTTCAGATAATGTTTATATTGGGGAAAACTATGCAAATATGTAGAGTAGTTTCTGAAATAAGTGAGAACGAATAATTGGTAATGAATACAGACTATTATTATCAACGTACATTATATAATAAGTTATTCACTTGCTTAATAAATAAGAAGTAAGGGTGTAAAGTTGTTATTCACACGAATGCATTCTCTTATATTCCACTTTATCGAATAAAAAGATCTGGATGAAAGTTAATTTACCGATTAGTCTGCGCTTTCCATTCAGCAGTGCTAATCTTATCTCGTAGCACTTGCAGGTACTCTGAGCATCTCATCAACCTCGTACATATTACCGTCTTACCTTTGAACGCAAAAGTCGAAGACGAAGCCAAGATCTAAGAAATGGGATTAAACCTTCCACTCGGTATTTCGTACCTACTATCATCAAGTTAATCCAAGTTTGTATTATTTTAATCGTTTCTCATTTAATCTAGATAATTATGTAATTGTATTACAAGTGATGTATATACCTACTCAAATATCGTTAAAGTCAAAGACCTCGTATTGAACTTTATTATTTAGCTAATACTTATACCTACGCTAAGATCTTTCTGCAATCATAAATTTGAAACGGCTACACTCATAAAGGTTAAGACCTTTAATTACCGCTGACACTTGAGTATAGCTTAATAACTTATTAAACTTCTGCCTAGCCCTAACAAGTTGAATTGGTTAGTAATCTTTAATTTCAACCTTAAATGTTCAACATCAAAGATTTTGAATGAAATACCAGCTTTCTGCATATTTCGTCACTTTGTATAATTCTGACTGCTATTCAATATTTATTATATTTATATTAGACTACCTGACCCCGAAAACGTTGATCTTCAATATGAAATGTCAAAGTAACGCGACACTTCTTGTAAATGATAATTTATACAAAAATACTAAAATCGTATTTAAAAATCATTTTCCAGTGGACCAAATTGTGAATCTAAACCATTCTCGGATCCCCTTGAACAAACACAAAACATTTCATCAACATCTATCCAGCAGTTTAAGAGGAGTTCACTGTCATACACACGTACACAAGAAATATATATATATAACGGGGCATCGTAACCATTCGGGTTTTTAAACTCTAAAATAATAGACTCACTCATTGCAAGTAATGAATACACTCAATTTATTTATTCACGTGTTAATGTTATTACCATTAAAACACACTGAAAACAACAGCAATAACAACTTAAAATTTAAAGCAACAATAGAAATTGTACTCACAAGATATTCGTATAACACGACTTGTTTTCACCAACTGCTCCTTCGGAAAAAGTGCCCTCACTAGCAGCGGCTCGCCTTTTTATATCCCTCATGGCGTCGCCGTTGCGAAGAAGTCATTACACTTCAAGTTGTAGGTAATATTGATTCAAGTAACAAACCATGGTTTGATAATTCATTTTACTAATTTTAACTGTCGATTTTATCATTGAAATAATTCTACATTGCTTAAAACACTTTTATCTCGTGCCATCTTTAACACCAAGACAAACATTAGTTCAATCGACAGTTAATTAAACAAAAATCAACCAAAAATCATTTTAAACTAACGCCTATCTCTTTTGAATCAATAAATGAATTTAGCAATCATTAACTTGTTTTTAAACCTAAGTTTTAATAAACCTACAGTTGTGATTTCCTGTTATACTAACCGCAAATCATAACACGGTTTTTTACATTGAAAAATAGCAAACTGACTACAATAATTAAATCTAAACTAATTTAAACCTACCCTGCCATGTTTAACTGTTACAGAACATTCGGTTAAGGTTTATTTTAAAGTTTTATTTAGCCTTGCGTCGACACGGCCATTCTGCGAGATGGTGTGCGTGCTCTGCACCAGTCGCGGATTTGGAAACAAAAATTATTTTTCTGAGCTAGGTATCCATTCATAAGTACGCTACACACAACTTGTCTGTGGTCGGAGCTGCTGTTGTTTCACAAATAAAGTTTTGTACCTCAGCATAAAATAGCCTGAACCATCAGTAAGTAACCGATTCCAACAATTCAAGTTACCAGCTTTTTCTCTATGGAAATAAGAATGTTTACATGAGTAGTAAGATTTGCTGTACATAGGAAAGTGAGTGACGATGTTAAAGTGCTCGTAACGCTACACGCGTACTTACACGTTCATTATGTTATGTCAATGCAAATGCTCCACGCATAATTGCATGATTTAATTTCTCGCAGACAGGGATGATGCTGTGGTGCTGAGCGGTCTTGTACGCCGTGGTCCACAGAGGCTCTAAAGGAAAGAGAACTAGGTTGGTGCTGAGGCCTAGGCCTTATATTTATAACCGTGGTCCCCAGAGGCTCTAAAAGAAAATAAATAGAAGTAATGTTTTTATGTGGCTGTTTATACAGCTTGTTAGGGTTTGATGCTGTGGTGCTGAGCGGTCTCGTACGCCGTGGTCCACAGAGGCTCTAAAGGAAAGAGAACTAGGGTGGTGCTGAGGCCTAGGCCTTATATTTATGACCGTGGTCCTCAGAGGCTCTGAAAACTTATATTGCGACTTTATTGATAAAAAAATAACTCACGGGTTTGATGCTGTGGTGCTGAGCGGTCTCGTACGCCGTGGTCCACAGGGGCTCTAAAGGATTTTAGAAGGACGATGCTGTGGCCTAGGCCTTATTATTTTTGACCGTGGTCCACAGGGGTTCTGAAAAGAGTGTAGGACGGAAGCGGGGAATACGGATTGTACAGTCTTACTATTTTAGTTAAGTACCAGTCCGTCAACAAAGACAGAGCAGTCTTTCTATTTTAGTTAAGTACCAGTCCGTCAATAAAGACAGAGACCAGGATCTCCTCACTGTTGTCTTGTAATTTAAATTCACCATTGGAAACAATATAACAGTAAGAAATGGGAGAAACTCATTTTGTTTACGGGTCCAGCTGCCATTCTTCAGTGTCGTAGTTCTTCATCATAGTTAATGCGTTTTTCAAAATGCCCATAATTCGTTAGACCTGTCCGTTTGCTCGGCTTACTCCTGGCGCAATGGAATGTATGTCGATTCCGAAACGGTCCAAGTAGATTTTAAATTCACCAAGAAACTCCGAACAGGTGCATGACATGTTTCAAAGCTGCGAGGCTGCTGTTGGGCTCTTGTCATTTGAGTAGCTAAGCAAGTCGACGGTGCGTTGGCTCATTTACGCTACTGGATGCTAATGACCGCCAACAGTCTGCACAGTGCACGTGTACCGCCTCGTAGCCTATGCTGCTGGCGTCTGTGTAGAGCTCGATTGGTGCGTCCACCTGAAACAGTATAAGGGCAGGCGCAGTAGACAGGTGTTGTATGATATGGTTTCGAGCTTCATCATGCCTTTTGTTCCATCCCACTTCTGATAACGGGGCATCGTAACCATTCGGGTTTTTAAACTCTAAAATAATAGACTCACTCATTGCAAGTAATGAATACACTCAATTTATTTAGTCACGTGTTAATGTTATTACCATTAAAACACACTGAAAACAACAGCAATAACAACTTAAAATTTAAAGCAACAATAGAAATTGTACTCACAAGATATTCGTATAACACGACTTGTTTTCACCAACTGCTCCTTCGGAAAAAGTGCCCTCACTAGCAGCGGCTCGCCTTTTTATATCCCTCATGGCGTCGCCGTTGCGAAGATGTCATTACACTTCAAGTTGTAGGTAATATTGATTCAAGTAACAAACCATGGTTTGATAATTCATTTTACTAATTTTAACTGTCGATTTTATCATTGAAATAATTCTACATTGCTTAAAACACTTTTATCTCGTGCCATCTTTAACACCAAGACAAACATTAGTTCAATCGACTGTTAATTAAACAAAAATCAACCAAAAATCATTTTAAACTAACGCCTATCTCTTTTGAATCAATAAATGAATTTAGCAATCATTAACTTGTTTTTAAACCTAAGTTTTAATAAACCTACAGTTGTGATTTCCTGTTATACTAACCGCAAATCATAACACGGTTTTTTACATTGAAAAATAGCAAACTGACTACAATAATTAAATCTAAACTAATTTAAACCTACCCTGCCATGTTTAACTGTTACAGAACATTCGGTTAAGGTTTATTTTAAAGTTTTATTTAGCCTTGCGTCGACATATATAAAGATATTAAAATTTAATAGAAAATATTATTTTAATTATTTTCATGTGTTCACACAAACTCACAAAGTTTTTATTTATAAAGCAATACAAATCTTCGGTAATCAGTTTGTCAACAAATTCTATTTTTTAAACGGTTTTATTTGTAGATATTGACAAGCTATGAATAATGCTGTTTCTCATGGTTCATGCTAAACGCGTCGAACAATAAAATGTTCAAAACATGAAATTTCATTTCCTCGTCAATAATGATTACGTTCGAATGTATATAACTAACGAATAAAGCAAAAATCATATAATTTCATCATTAAGTTAAGGCTAGAATAACAAACCAAGGGTTATGTTGCTTTCTGAACTTATTTTCCATTCTTAATTAGCGATTCTAAGGTACAAAAATTTATACCCGGTGTATGGCAATATGCTAACCATCTACATACTACACGGGACCAAAACGTGTACTACACATGCCTAGCCCTTCGGAGAAACACAGTCGTGATGTTATGTTATGTATGTAAATATTTCAACATAAATTTAATAAATAATTAAGTTTAACTGCTATTAAAAAAATGCCTGATTCTTCTGAGTAGCCTTAAAAAGGATCTCGAAAAATTGTTAACAATATGAAAGATTTCAAAAGCCTAGACAAAATTAAAACCAATTTAAAATAGTATTTATAAATTTAATGGGAGTGTATTGATTATAAAATTGAAAAAAATATTTAAATAACTTTTTACATAGTTAAAAGATTTCCTTTTTTTGTCGGCCAAAAAATTTATTTATGTTACATAATTTGCATTCGCTTACATCCGAGGTAGGTAGGTGCTAAAACTTTGCTTTTATTTCGGTATCAGGTGTCAGCCTTAATTTGAAAAAGTATCTTTCCATGGCCTCACGGCAACAGGTAACGCTATACGCAGGCGTGGCGCGCGCGTCGATACCGCGCAGCCCCCTCTGACCCGCGCTCATTCACACCCCCACACATGCACACGCCCGTGCCTATACACAAAAACGCACACATTTTCCTAAATTACACTTTATTCATCGCTTCATAAATTGTCAATGCTTTTCTGTCTGATAACAGCAATCCAAAGAATGGAGATATGCCGTCTACTTTGATGTTTTTATGATAGAGAACCTGAAATAGATCTGCAGTGTCGCAACACGAATATAGCTACTCAGTTTAAGCGACGTGTCTAAAAATGGAACTTTCGATAGTTCTGCTATTTTGTGATCGCTTGAATTATTGTTTCCAATTTACTTATACGATATAGACGTTAAATACGAATTCGCTTTTGGATTTGTTTCTTTTTATAGGTTTATCTTATAAATCACGTGTCACGTTGTTTGTCCGCGATGGACTCCTAAACTACATAACCGATTTTAAATTAAATTTGCACACCGTGTGCAGTTTGATACAACTTGAAAGATAGGATAGCTTGCATCTAAATTTATAGCAATATAATATATATAATATTATTATATTGCAAATTATTTGTCTATTATTTGACATTCACAATTATCTGTTAACTCCAAACGATTTTAACAGATGGCGATATCTGTTTACTGAATTGAGTAAGTAATCAATACGCTGCTATGTTAAACCTACAAATGTGTCTTTTACAATTTAATAGCATAACCACCAATGTCACTGAACTCCTCCTCAACGGCTGGATAGATATTGATGAAATTTTTTGTGTGTATTCAAGGGGATCCGAGAATAGTTAAGATTCACAATTTGGTCCACTGGAAAATGTTTTTTAAACACTTTAGTTTTTTATATTTTTAACCGTCGTTCATTGACGTGAAGTCATTTACATGAAGTGTCGCGTCACTTTGACATTTCATATTGCAGAACAACGTTTGCGAGGTCAGCTAGTATAATATAAAATTAAATAAATCAAGGTTTGACACCAAAGCATATACAATCTAATATATAAAATTCTTGTGTCACAGTTTTAGTTACCATACTCCTCCGAAACGGCTTGACCGATTCTCATGAAATTTTGTGTGCATATTGGGTAGGTCTGCGAATCGGCTACTGTTTATTTTTCATCCCCCTAAATGTTAAGGGTAGTCCACCCCAAAATTTTTATTTTTTATATTTAGATAAATTTTTATTTTTTTATGATACATTATTAGAAAATACATATAACCCTGAATTTTTAACCCTCTACGATAAACCCCTATTTTTCCATCGCGATTTTTATTTTTAATAATTTCCTACTTTTATTGTTTATAACGCTTTCGATTATAAGTACATCCCCGAACACTTATTAGATAGTTAAAAATACATAAATCCCTAAATTTTCAAGTAGTAGTAGTAGTAGTAGTAGTAGTATTGGTGGTAGTGGTAGTGGTAGTGGTAGAAGTAGTAGTGGTAATGGTAGTGGTAGTTTTAATGGTAGTGGTAGTGGTAATTGTAGTGGTAGTGGTAGTGGTAATGGTAGTGGTAGTGGTAGTAATAGTCCACACACATTAAGTTCTCCCAAAATATTCACTAAAAATTATTTATATGGCAAAACAACGTTTGCCTGGTCAGCTAGTTTACTTATAAATTTCTTAATGTAGTTATACGAATTCATCAGATAATATTGTCTAGATATTTGATATATAAATACCATAGGTAGTTTGAACGCATTTGGCTGGATACGGTCAGCTACGAGGCTACGCGCTACGGCAGCGTAGGCAATACGGCGCTACGTCACCACGGTGCTACGACGCAATGGAGTATAAATATTAAAACTTTTTGTGAAAAATTACTTTGCAAAATAGAATGAAAGAAAAACATTTATTTAGGCCAAATGTACTACAATATTTACCAACCAAAACAAATGAATAAGAAAGACAATAAAAAATACCATTCAAAACAACATTATAAAATTTAAAAGTTAGGAACAACAAACTAAAATCTAAAAAATATAAAACAATAGAATGAAATAATAACCGCTTTTTTTTATAATATTACAAAGCTGAAGAAGTTGTTTGTGTGGTTGAACAAGCTAATATCAGGAACTACTGATTCGAAATGAAAAAATTATATTTGTGTCGGATAGTCCATTTATCGAGGAAGGCTCTAGGTTATTAATAACATCACGCTACGACAAATAGTAACGTAGCATCAATAAAAAAGATTGCAAAAACGGGAAAAATAATTGCTTTTGAAAACTTTCTTTGCGTGCGCTGCGTAAACGATTAAAGTTACCCAAAAATCATATATTAATTAGTAGTTCTAAAAATCACACTTACACCCCTGTGCTGGCAGCGGGCAGAAACACAGAAACACAGAAAACAACACAATTTACGAATAACATCTATGAAAATAATACAATTATTTATCTGCGAAAGATATAGGGCAGATATTTCTATGGCCTACCGGAATTTGAACCTGGGACCCACGATTCGGCAGGGTACAGGGTCACCGCGCCACGGAGTGGTCAAACAATTACGACTTTAAACCAAAAAATTAATGTCTTGGTTCGATAACGGAACAAACGAAACAATCTCAATAAAATAATTATGCGGCATAATCCCGAAATAACCTGTGCCGCAGATATTATTAACACATTCAGCGATAAAAAATCCGACAACGGCACGGCACAATGTGAGTATTAGTTGTGCGTGACATTCATGAGGTGGTAATCAATTTTATTAACTACACGCCTATAAAGCGTTTTGTCAATATTCGAGGTGGCCGTGTAGCGCGAGGTATTCTGAAAACCAAGGTTATAAACCGTGGTTTTGCTAACCTGAGGTGTTGAAACATTAATACATTATTAATTAATGCTGTATTTTTAAATCGCAACATACGAGTATATGTATTGATGTGCGTACTCGTATCTGTGTATCCATGTGTCTGACTGTGGCATCTTGGCTACCAAAGATTCTCTTCTCTCAGAATGGGAGGGATTAGGCTTTAGGCCACGCTGGCCAAGAGCGGATTGGCAGACTTCACATGCCTTCGAAAACATTAAGAACTCTCAGGCTTGCAGGTTTCCTCACGATGTGTCATTCACCGTTACAGCGTGTGACATTTAATTTCCTAAAACGCACATAACTTAGAAAAGTCATTGGTACGTGCCGCTTGGGTTTGAGCCCGAACCGTTCGAGTAAGAGGCGTGTTCGATAGCCATTAGGCTGTCAACCATTCACTGCTTATTTCACCATAAATAGAGAAACGGCAAGTTAGACCTATAAGACAATAGCAATGGCAAGAATCAAAAATTTACAAAAAAGTAGTTGCCGTCATAATAAAGTTATTAAATGTAATAGTCCAGCAGGTTTTCACGAAATGTACGAGCATATTCACTAATTAGTATACTTTTTTTTAGTTCAATGTACTTGTTGTTGTAAATTGTTCTAAAATACTTTCTGAATAACCAATTAACACTTAACTTATTGAGAAAATAGTAAAATAAAAAAATAAGTTTAGTACATACTCAATTTTCTTTTTACTTTCATGCATATTACAAAGCTTAACCTATCACGAAATGTAATGACTGCATATGTTATTAACGTTTCGCAGAAACAAGGTACAAAGTTGTTAATTCATTCATTCATAATTTACATTAAAACTGTTCTTGTTAAAATATTACGAGTAAGTTCCGATCAAAATTTATTCACACGCGGCGAAAGGAAGGAGTAGTTTTAGGATACCTTTAACATCTTACGGAGACCGTTACTCGCGGGAATAAAATATCAATATTTTAATATTATTAAAAAACTGTATCAATATTTACCTATAGGCAAGAAAGTACAATAATTTTGTGTATCTATGCAATATATAAAAAAAAAACACCCAAGCAGGGACAGGCGTCTTTCATCTTAGTATACATATATATATTTCTTGTGTACGTGTGTATGACAGTGAACTCCTCCTAAACAGCTGAACAAGAACCCGGATCATGGATTCCAATTAATTATTAAATAAATATATCAATTGAATGATTTTGTAAACAAACACTGAACAGATACTCGTACACAGGTTAACTATAGGGAAATGCATGCTCAGCAGATGGACGTGGCTATCGCCTATCCCCTGTGAGCGGCATGCTCAGCAGATTGACGTGCCTTAAACTTTGGTTATTGATTCTTCCATCCATCCATCCATGAGCCTTTTAGGGTCCACTGCTGGGCAATTGCTAACGGCTTTTGCCTCCTTCAATCGTCGCCACTCCTCACAATCCTTCGCCCTCTGAATCCAACTGTTTCCCGCTGTCTTCTTCAGGTCGTAAGTCCACCTCGTCGGATGGCGGCCAATACTTCTTTTTCCGAGACCGGGTCTCCACTCGTGGACTATTCGTACCCAAAGGTTATCAGTCCGTCGAGCGACGTGGCCTGCCCATTGCCCTTCGTTAGTCTACGGATTTCATCATTACGAATCCGGTCCTCGCAAAGCATAGCTCTCGTTTGCTACTAAAAGTAAGAACCTACGTTTACTGTGTATCATATGCGTCAAAAGTGATAAGTGATTAAGGTGATAAGGTACCTGACATACCGACAGTTTATATGTATTTTTCCAAGAAACAATATTAAATACGTACAGTACAGTACAATCTCATTAGAACTTTGAATAGAAAGCTTTAGCTTTGATCACAAGTGTAATTTCACTTGTTCGCATCTTGTCTGCCTACACGAAAAAACTTTTAATTATTATTATACGTATGAAATAAGTTGGTACCTACAGATCGTGATAATTTTTATACATATAATCGGGCGTCCTCTAGTACGTCATAATTGTAAAAATGTACGAGTATATGACGTATCTACGTCATATATCTTGTTCATTAATAATTTATTTATAAACTAGTGGACGCCCGCAGCTTCGCTTACGTGGAATTAGACATAACAATAGTTTCGTTTACTAGTTGCCACCCTCTTCAAAGAAGCTATCGATCTGTATACTTTATACTACATACATACTAACTACATCGCATAAGGTGCTGCCATAGAGTTAGAAATTAGTATATAGTTAGAAATTATGCTGTCGCGACACTTTTTGTGAATAATGATGTGCTCTGCAAAGTCGTAGTACATTATTTTATTCTATCATCAATAGTTTTCGCAGCCCATGCGATGTAAAGAATATTTTACGAGTAGGTTATTTTCACACCTTGGGTTATATTATTGCATTTTTATTAGGAATACTTATTTTTTTTTAAATGTAATATAGCCTATGTGACTCGTGAATATGCTTTTTAATGGTGAAAGAATTTTTTAAATCGGTCCCGTAGTTTTTGTGTGAAAAGATCACAAGCAAAAGTTTCCTCTTTATAATATTAGTATAGACTAATAAAAAAGCGTGTTTAAAATTGTGCATTGTAAAGTGTGCATTGTGGTATAGGTTTGGGCTATAATAATAAAATTAATAGTTTAATAAAACTAAAAAACACGCTTTTATAAAAAATCCAACTAAAAAAGAAGTCTAACCTAACCTAATCGTGGTCAAAGTTCATTCCAAGACCTTACCACAAGTGCAAACACGACTATGATACGATATTCCATCATGAAGTTCCAGTTAATATCTTCCGGCTCCATCATCAGATCAGTTCGACAGTACCATATTATTGTATTGTCATCAGAACTACATACAGCTGCCAATTTTCATTACGCTACGATCCTTGGAAGATGGTTAAATTAGCTCTCTTAGATTCCACTTTATAGTAGTTAATATCTTCCGGCTCCATCATCAGATCAGCTCGACAGTACCATATTATTGTATGTGTCTCAGAAGTACATACAGCTGCCAATTTTCATTACGCTACGATGCTTGGAAGATGGTTAAATTAACTATCTTAGATTCCCTTACATTGTGAGTTACATACAAGTGGACCTAATAAAAGCATGTTAAAAATATGTATGATCCGAGATACTTACTCAATTCTCATTTAAACTGCTTTAAAATAACATTATTATCTTATTAAAACCAAGAAGTTGCATTGGAAAAATAAACGATCAGCATAATGGCTGGTTCGCTTAAACAGCTGTTACGTTACACGCAACCACTTGTTACTGGCCGCAAAGCCACACTCACCTACTGCATCGTTCATTAACAAGCGATTACCCCTCCCATTTAACATGTCATACATACCATCGTCGTCAAAATCCATCGCATTTATCAAAATCAGCTAGATGATACCTAAATATTCAATCCTGTTTCGTTTACTTGGGGAGCGAAATGAGTCGTAAACTTTTTTTTTACTGTCACACAGTACCTACTTGCCACCTGCTGTTGTGTTGGATGGGGTGTCTTCTCTAGGGCAATATCTGCAGATCATAAAAATTACTCGTAGTTGTTAAAATAGTTTAACGGATTTAGTTCAACCTTATTAGTAATACCTACTGATATCCACTGCCATAATCTTTCCCTGTTTGCGAGGCCAACGCAGATTATTTGATTCCACAATTTAGTAGCTTAAAGTGTAATTCATTTCATTGCGGTTATTTCAACGGGCTTACATACACGGATCCCATGTAAAATACGAGTTGGTACTTCACAGGTTTTAAGTTGTAGGTACACGCATTTGTTTAAGGCATGAAGCTTCAAAAGCATTCAGATAGGTATTTCTATAGGTGGTCTTTCATCGAACGTTGGACTCCCGACTGACAATAGGAAACCCTATGAAATCTCCCCAAAAGGTAGATCTTTTTCAACCCGAAATAATTATTTAGCTTTTATTTTTCCATTGTTTACAACTGTTTACAATTTAAGTTAAATAAAATAGGCAAGAATTCCCTTGGCTCAAAAACATTTACGTGATGAAAGGTGATGTGATGTTTGTCCTTCAAATAAGATTATTTCAAAGTAAATTTTGACTCTCGTAAATGTGTAAAATGCTAAAGCTCTAAGTTTCCGGTAAAATTAAAATTATTTTAAGAGTGTTTTGACAGCGTTCGGCCTCGCATAAACAAGTAAATCTACCCAATGCGTCGGTGGTACCATTATACTTTATTTTGATTGTATAATAATGTCTGTCGTTTTATCAACATACTTTTCTTAGACAGGATTTTTTCAATATTTAAACTTTTGACTTATTCCTTTATTATTTTTCATCTCCCTAAAATAATAAACATTTTGAGTATTCAGCAACTACCAAGGTATTTTTTGGTTTTCTGCTCAGACATTTTATATTTTCATACCGAAATATGGGTACCTACCAGTCAGAAATATAAATAAGTAGGTCTTACCTTAATTATTACAAAACGTGTTATTGACCACACCCACTCCTGTCTATTAAGCTCGCAAGTCAAACGTAATTGCCAAGTGGTTCTAACGTGTATATACTATGACGTCCATAGGCTTTATCTATTAATCGTTTAATTAGAATATATATTGGTAAATATGTCCTTGACATATAGAAGAAAAAAGAGGAATAGTACATTTCTTATAATTAAATTAAAAGTATAATTTTTTTCTTAATATCAGCTCTTGGGAAGCAAAAACAAACCAGAATGAAAATAGAATGGTTTCATCAGGGTGGGATATAATTCACGCATGTCAGAATAATCACACGGAAGGTGGTAAGGTGGTTACGAAAGCGTCACAAAGCTACTACAGACGTTGCGTTTAACAAATGCCGTGACACATAATCATCATCATCACAACCCTTTCATTCAACAAGTGTTCAACAATTTCAAACGTTATTAATGTTTTTCTGTATAGAATCATAGACTCACACCACAACCCTTTCTTTCTTCTGTTGAGCACGGGTCTCCGCTCAGAATGGGAGGGATTGGGCCATAGTCCACCACGCTGGCCAGGTGCGGATTGGCAGACTTCACTTGCCTTCGACGTCGCCTCGAATCGCACGTAACTTAGAAAACTCATTGGTGCGTGCCGCTGGGGTTTGAACCCGGACCGCTCGCGTGAGAAGCGAGTTCGATAGCCACTGAGCTGTCTCCGCTTGGTCACTCGGCTGTCACCGCTTGACAAAATTGTATACGCACTTTCATATACCAGTAATAATGAATGCTTACTTCGGATACTACCTATAATAATGAATCCTAACTTTACTTCGGTTGCTACCAGTAGAACACGGTTTTGAACTAAGCAGTTTACCGTGGCAGCAGCATAGTCTAGAACGCTGCACCACTTCAATTGTGCCACTACTGGGTAGCCAACTGGGGATACTGATTGCATTCACGAACATATACATGAGTAGATCACTCTATTAAAAACAGTCTACACTTGAGCTTATTGTGTTAACCTAGTTACGAGACTTTACGCGCCTATTGTGAAAAAAATGTTTTGCGTATCTATACTAATATTATAAAGCTGAAGAGTTTGTTTGTTTGTTTGTTTGTTTGAACGCGCTAATCTCAGGAACTACTGGTTCGAATTGAAAAATTCTTTTTGTGTTGAATAGACCATTTATCGAGGAAGGCTTTAGGCTATATAACATCACGCTGCAACTATTAGGAGCGAAGAAATAATGGAAAATTTGAAAAAAACGGGGAAAATTATTCATCCTTGAGGGCTTCCGTTGCGTGCGCTGCGAAAACGGTTCAAGATACCAAAAATATATGTATGAAAGAATTATTCCACTTGAAATGATCTAAAAAAATGTCCATGACAGTATATGTCTATCTTTTAAGATTAACTCACTAGAACCGTTTTTATGGTAATCAAATTTGGTCGAAATTAATGCATTTGTTAAGAGTTGTATCAACGTAATAATATTAATCTTTATCCAAATAAATGTGTTGTTGATTGTATAAACATAATAAATCTATGGTATAAACAGTATTTTACATGAAGTATCGCGTCACTTTGACCTTTCATATGGCAGAACAACGTTTGCGGGGTCAGCTAGTTACGTATATTTTGGTTTTCCTGAATTTTAAAAACAATAATACGTAAGTACCTATTCAATGACTTTTAAGATGTATTGAAAAATTATATTAATCTAGCTAATTATTTTATGATAAAGGCTTATATTGATATTATATTTTATATATTTTTCCCTTGATGGGAGAAGTGATTCTTCATGTACAAGTATTTGACGAAGCCGAAGCCGCGGGGAAAGCTAGGGAAAGCTCTAATTATTTATTTCCAATATAAAATTTAATTTGTATTATAACCAAAAGGACTTAATATATATAGATAATTAAATATCGATGTAAAACAACTTTCAACCAGTTTAAATGACCACACAAATAAGTGCAATTATTTGGCACGGACTCCACTCCCGATTGGTAACGTGCGTCGTCGGGGAGCATCATTAATCACTCCCGGAATCAAATAGTCCTTGTTATAGCTTTTTGTAGTTTATTCCCTCCCTCATACTCTGATTTCTATCAATGAACTATGTCAGATTTTGTTTCCTCATTTAATCTAAATTAAGTAATTAAGAAAATCCTAATTTTGTCCCAAATCTGCACAAAAAAATAATAAGCCAAACATAAATTAAAACTAGACAAAATAGTACTATCTACCCTCAGTAATTTACATAAAACAATAAAGCAACGAACAAGAAAAAATATAACAAAAATAAAACAATCAAAGTACTCGTAGAACTCCAATATAATAATAAGATTAAAATGCAACCTGCTACCACCTGCTACTACTTGATGATGTCAGTGTGAGTGTCATTTAATTCGGTACAGAGGTAATAATTATGATTGCGCTTGATTTATGACAACTATATGGTTAATAATAGATATACATAGTATGCTAAATTAAAATTTTATATACAACTTTAAACATTTTTGTTTTATAGTTGAGTATCAGTATAAGGTAAATATGTAACAATAATAAGATAAATATACTAATAAGTTAAGTACATACCTAATGGTTGTGGGTACAACGGCTTACAACAATGTTTTTAATTTATCATTAATGAATATTTTAATGTCATCATGTATACTTCTGGTATGTGTGTCAAGTGTGTGTCTCATCCGTCCATTATATAAGGATTTGCGGATCATACTAGTTTTTCGTATAGATAATGTAGCGACTTGATTTATTATTAAAAGCTTTTATTTAACTTCACTCGTACGTATATTATATATGCCCTGGAATCTTGCAATCAATATTTCACCCATTTCCACTGAAGGTATTGAACTGAAATTCGGCACAATTATTTGATTCCGATACACGAAAATAAAAAAAAAGGTTAAAAAGCATTTTAAAAAAAAATTTACAGTATAATTACATATCTAATTCCAATGAGCAACAATATTTTTTCTCTAGTAACTTTTATTTTTTTTATTTTGTTCAGGTTTACCGACATAATTCTACGAGATGGAAGTTGATTTAATATCGTTTACAAAGGCTGAGTTAGGTAATAATACATATTTTACACAAACTCAATATGGTGCGGTGTTTAGTATAAATAACTTATATTTTAATCTACTGCTCCCAATTTCCGGAAGATAACGGTTTCACGATCACCAATTATACTTTGTATAACTGGGACAGGTCTCCCCCACAGACAAATCTGCAGGAGGTATAGAGCATACTCCACCGCGCTGCTCCGATGCAGATTAGTGGAGGGGTTAGTGGCCGACCCAGTTACGAATGTTCTCAAGCCACCCGAAGGTCTTCGACAAGGCTTAACGGCTGTTTTCACCATTGAAAAGAGCCGGGACCGACAGCTTAACGTGCCCTCCGACGCACGGTAGTGCCCATGAAATATTGCCTCTAGCGGTCACCCATGGACGCTACTTTATCTGCTATACTAATATTGTAGTTTTTTTTTTTGTATGTTTAAACGCGCAAATCTCTAGAAGTACCAGTCCGATTTTAAAAAAAAATATTTTAGATAGCCCACATTCATGAGTAATATTATAGTCTAGAATTACGCTTCATTTCTCAGCTTAGATTGATGTTTAGGTCTAATGTAATAGTTGGTGAGCCTGTTGCCATACACTGGGCATAAATCCAGACTTCGAGCTGCTACCAGGCATTTACTAACTATTATTACAAGACCAACTCAAAGGCAGTATTTATTTTAATAATTTGTTCGTCTCTTATAGGTTTACAAAATAGGATTAGGGTAGGTAGGTTAATTTTTAACGCTTTTATTAGCATAGTATGTACGTAGGTGTGTATGTAGTCTAGGTACCTAATATGTTTATATCTGAATCTTTGAACGTGATTTTCATCCATTTCAAATCGTCGTATAAATTTGAAACGTTGCACACATATCAAAGAGCGATGACAATGCAAATTTAAAAAAAAGGTTTAGTTCGCTTATCTACAAAAGCGTAAAGGACACGTTTATCTTTCCATACAATTTGGGCCATGAGATGTACCTCGGGTAGAAAAATTGATTTTTGGAGAAAAAAATGCGTTATTTTATTAAAAAAATAAATTAGATTTTTTACTGCGTTTGTACCACCTAAAATTAACTTTAAAAGATAATTTATGTATTGTAACACTGCAAGTTATGGCAATCTAATTCAATCTATCATAACATTGCGTTTCGGTTGTTACTAAATCTGTAATTACTCTATACCCATATATAAAATATTCAATAAGCGCATTGTATTAATAAACTACCTTATGAAACAGAATCATAGTATCCTATATTGACTTAAATATTCTATTAATTACCATTAAAGGCTAATTTTTTTCTTGAAATCGTTTTTAAACTAGTATTAATTTGTAAATTGAATACAGGTTAATAGACTTATAATGTGTGACTGACGTCTGTCACTAAAACTGAATTTGGCAAATGACATAAACAGTGCAGAGTAGTTACCACGTAGTATCCCTTATTAGTTTGTGGTTACTACTATGTGAAGTTTTGTGGTACGAAATTATATTTTAGTATTTTTTATTATTTTATTACAAGCTAACTGTAAGGGTTCTAAAAATAATTGATCGACCATTAGTTTTAGTATATTGTAAGGAATTTTTACCAATACTTTGTACCTCGGTACATCGTTTGGCCCAAAATTGATCGTCTCCTTTATTTTAATTTTTTTTAAACGAAGTTGTTATTAGAGTATGTAATGTACGTACATATATTTAGACTAACCTTGGATTAGGTATGATGGACTTATAACTCTTTAATACTTCTTATATTTGAACTTCAATGAGTAGAGTTTTTATTGGATAATTCTTTGAGAAGGACAGGAACATAAACGAAACTGTCGTCATATCTAATCCACACAAGCGAAGCTACAGCCGTCCACTAGTTGATTAAATTTCTACTAAAATTCGAGGATTTTATTTGATTACATAAACGCGGACTCAAGGGTGCCATCATTACCAAAATAAGATAAACGAACCATGCGCTTAAGACAAAATATTTGTGAAAGAACCCAAGGAAAATGTTCCTAACGAGACAGCGTTTGTTTCTGTTTATAAAGAAAAGCTAACAAACAAAGGTTACCAGCCGATTCAAGAAATGATACATATGTTCACTCGAATGACATATGTGCAAGCACCTCCATCTTTCACTGATATTATTTAAGGTTCAGCCGCTGATGCCGATACTAAGAGTATCTGTAGGAATATACCATGAGACTAGAAATAATTTGGCAATTTAGTTATGAAAGAACATATATAGAAGTGGCATAATATATCACACCTCTACGTTCATGCATCATGGGCAGAATAAGTTATCTTTAGAAAGTTGCTGAGGTTTGCGTTGGTCTAGCAGTAGCATATGAATATGCGACTACTGAAAAAGAGATCCTGGGTACGATAATGGGTCAAGAAATATTATTTTCTTACTTGAAAACTACTACTACCAGTGGGTATACCTATCTCGAAGTCCAGATTTTCGTCCTGTGCTTGGCTCTGGTTCACTACCTATTTATACAACCTTACCACAACAGGTGAGCGTGCGGACAAACCTCTCAAACAAACTCACCTCTTCTACTTCTTCAGGGAAAAACGCATATTTTACCTAACATTAACATTTCCCATTGCATAATATAAATAACATTACATTCCTTAGAAAGTACGCATTCTTAGGTACGTTAGACAAATTTTTATGTAATAACTAGGTGGTGTTTAAAATATCAGTAATACACACACTATATAAAAACGTTAATAAAATTATATTGATATAAGATACATTAAGACTCGGATTACAGAATAAAAGCAAGGAGAATAGGAATATGCTTATAAACAACCAAACACACGGTTACAATCAAACGGTTATCCGTTTGATTTTTCGGTCGTTGAGACTGAAAGTTTTACGACAGATAATTCAGTTTAAGTATACAGCGAGGCGCCTGGCCAGCCCACGCGCGTCTCGCGTAGGTCAGCCAAGGACTATTAAGTTTTATATATTTACTATTATATTATAGCTTTGTTCGGATTCTTAGTATTCATCATACACTCACTCTTGCATAGACTTTATGGAGGTTTAGGTAAATTACAAGAATATGTAAGACCAAAGAAAAGAAAAATTAATTATTATTATTACTTAGTCGCAGAACCGATATTTTGCTCCTAGGATTAATTTTTACGCCTCCTTTCAGGTTACATCAAATCTCGGTTACCTCTGAAAATAGGATAACGTAGGCACGACTACTAAGCTAGAGATGCTAGATTCGATCCCCGGGTCGGGCAAAGTATTATTGGGTTTTCTAAATTAAAATTCCGAGTTACTGTTACTCTTGGAGTTTGGATTGATGGCTCAACAACCATTACATGGAACTGGTAAAAAGTGGGAGTCTACACCCCTCAGATATATCCCTGTATTTCCCCAAAGGGGTAGGCCCTTTGGGGAAATACAGGGATATATCATTAGCTTGTAAAATAATACAAGGAAATAAAACTACAAGGGCACTTAAGCGCCATATACAGAATGATACTAAATGGTAACTTTTAAATTCAGGTACTTGGAGTTACATATACAAGTGACGTTTGAACACGACCTAAACAGTAGTACATAGTAGAGCTTAACTACATGTAACATCACCTATCTCAAAGCCACAGTCGGCAAATGGTCGTTTCGTCTAAACATTTTGAGCACTTGAATTTGTTCATTCTAATTTTTACTGAAATAAAAACTTTACGTTATTTTAAGTATTTTAAAACCTATAAAATGAAGGGGAAGGTAAAGGTGCTCCCAATTTTATGCTCCCAAAAATGCTCCCACTTTTATGTTTAGATCCCATGTGGTGAAGTTAGATGGTGAGCCTATTGCCATACATCGAGCACAAATTCAGACTCCGAGCTGCTACCGGGCATTTTGTTGAAACCTTACCAAACAACAACAATACCGAATTAATATTAAATGCCTGCCATAAGATGGGACCTTTTTTAAATGGCCTTACTGGCCTACTCATTTATTTATAAGCAGGTATTTGGCCCGATACCAAACTTTCATCCCAACGAATTGTTATTAAATAATTCTTGTTATAACTAGTTTGTTCACAAAATGAACAACGGCTTATTAATATGGATGCCTAGTCGTAAGTATACCTACTTATACTCGTTAAAGGGTATAAGGACGCTTTAATTATTGTAGTTACGGTCTTAAAGAATTCCTACTAGCAGAACAAATAGTAATATACTGTTTGTAATGAAATAACCAGGAATTATTATTTAACATGTGCAAAAGATTCAACTATTTTTATTCTAAAGCGCTGAGTCTTGAAAATCAAATCATCAATACACGAACGGGCCACGCTATTAATATCTACACGACTAAACAATTCAATTTGTATTTTCATTTCAAGTTTCAAAGTTCATATACTTAAATGCAATACAACTACAATAACAATTGGATAGTGATATCGATAGAAAATAAATTTCTGTCCAACAATATTGCGAGGTGGCCGGAAGCAATCGGATATCTGGAACCATTACGTAGAAAAATGTAGGTATTTTGTTCAATATGAACATAAAAGTTACAAACGAATTGATACTAATGACCAGCACTTCCGAAGACTTGCGTGTAGAGGTCCCGGCATTACAATGCTTCAACGCCTACGCAACTGACTCAAAATGCTACGCTGTATATGCTACAATATTATTTGCCAAATGGGTCTCCTATAAATATCCGAAATTTCCCACTCTCCCACGGTCACTATTATCAGCATACAAAGCATCACCTACGACGCTCATAAACATCAAACATTGTTTTATCACTGCCAAAGCTTGAATGAATAATCCTGATAAGTAAATCATGTAGGTTTTGAAATACCACACGGGTGGCGTCAAACGGAAACAATTCCACCTACACCTGAGCTTATATTTCTAAAAACAATACGTTCACACAAGGTTCACACGTTTATTTATCACGGGAGCTAAGTAATAAATAGAGCATTGTAATATTTTCGAAACGGGATACGCACTCCAATAACAAATTATCAATCAAAGTTGAAAACAAGCGCGGGCGTGGAGTGGGTTTGGCGGGTGGCGACGACGGGTTGGGAGGTGGGCGCCAGACTGGCTGGCGACTAGTGCACGCTGCATCCCGCGCAGGTGCTCGACCCCCGAACCACTAAATAGATACTGACAGAACACTCACTTGTGCTTGTTCTCGCTTTTCCACATTATATTAACATAACCTACGTTTGAAAATAACCTGCACTGTTGACAGTGGTCGAAATTGAAAAGGATGGTTGTTCCCATTAAATGTATTTTAAAAGATTTAATGTAAATTTTGTTACTCATATTTAAGGTGGTAGAGCCTATAGGGAACCAAATAGGTTTTATATGAAACCTAATTGGTTCCATATAGGGTTCGCCCGGGGCAGTACCACCGCCCGCCATGGTACCTAGTACTATTTCTGCCGTGTAGTAATTGTTTTTAAAGCAATGGTGGTCCGGTTGGAAAGGTGTGGTTTCCGGTTACACTTCTTTAGAGGCAACCATCTTAGTCCTCAAGGGTAGCAACACATCTGTGACTGACTTAGAACGAGACTCCTACCAACGAGTACTAACTGGACTATTACTAACACTAACTAACAGGACTAACTGTCGCTAACAGTCCCCAGTTCGCTTACCTACTAACGAACTGAACAACTAATGTTCTAATTAACTCTCTCAACTAATTGGATTAACCATCCCAGTCCCTAATTGAGTCTTGTTCAAAGTCAGTCACAGTTGTCATGGGCGGCAGCGGATGGGTGGTGCTGAAAGCTCGTTTGCTATCTTTTATGCATAAAAAAAAATTACTACTACTACCAATGCTTACAAATATACTATTAGCACGGACTACACTTTTGGTCCTTACTCTATGCTATTAGTTATATTTATATATCTACGAGTACTAATAGCTATACATACTTATACTACTTCCATGATTTTTTTCACGGATTTAAAACTAGAGAGATTGGATAGAATATCCTATAAATAACAACTTTTTTATAGGAAAACCGAATGTAGACATAAATCAATGTTTTACTATATGTAGCTTAAAGTTGTAATCTGTACAAATTAAACAATTCATAGTCTATTTCAGGATATTTTATGTATTATCATGTTGTTAACGTCAGCGAATCCAAACTTGCCTTACACAAAAATAGTCTCATCATGAGCTATAAAGTTTCCTAGCCCTGAAAAACAAAAACATAACCATATTTTTAACGAGATAGTGGCTACAAACTTTCTCTGAGTCCTAGTCTCACATTACTCTGTAACCCACTTTATGAGTAAAAATAAAATCCAACTAAAATAGCAATGAAAGGGAAATGACCTCATTCTCGCAAGCTATTCAAGTCATTTGAAACCTTCTCACGCACGCTTCTATAAACTTTATTTTTAGTACCAACGGTTCGGACGTACCTGACGATCGACGATTAGTCCAAAAACCCCAATTAAGGCTTAGCAAAATGGCCTAAAATTAGCACGATCTGTAATATGTACCTATATTTGGTTAATTAAACGACCGCAGTCGTTAAACACTGCCCGTGCTCGACAAATTAGACCCAATTATTCTAAACAATCTTATTATTCGCTTTCAAATGTATGCATCAATACGTCATTTGCATAATGAGTAGTTACAACGCATTTCAGTGTTCATTAACTCACCTATTACTTTATGTTTGAATAGATTAACTTAGTTGTATAACTGTAGAAGAAAACCTTAAACTGATCGTCGTTCCAGTTTTTTGAGCAAATACGAACAAGTGGATGAAACATTCTTCGTAAAACGACAAAACTATTATGCCGTGGGCTGCTTCAGGAGCTAACGAGTGAGTTGGCAGTAGGTTGGCGCGGGGCCAGCCACGGTCGGAGAATAAATTGTGGTCGCGCTCGCCGCCGGCCCTGCCTGCCTGCCTCGGCGGCCGCTCCGCCCCGGACAATAACAATATGACACGGAAAAGTGAAAACAAATGTTTACATTATACCCTGTTAGCTTGCATTTGGGAAAATTTATCTTTTTTAACGACATAAGCTCTCCTCATAAGCTCTGATAAGCTCATGTATGTACGATATGTCCTCGAATCTTGAAATCAATATTTCACCCACTTGCACTGAAGCTATCAAGCTGAAATTTGGTACACATATTTGGTTCCGATGACAATGCGTGAAAATAAATAAAAATTAAAAAAATATTAAATTTAAATATAAAAAGCTTTTTTTTTTAAAAAAAAAATTAATTGTAAAATGTTGATCGGAAATTTTTGTGTTCTGGTATCATATTTAATTTTGTCATACTTATTTTGAGCACTTGATAATTGGGCTGTTGTCCCCTTTAAATCTTTTTTTAATAGTTAACTATTAAGCATGCTTAACAGCAGTGTCAGTTCGTATATTTTAGAGATAATCCCAAATATAATTTAATTAATTCACAAACAATTACGGGTCTAAAACTAACTAAATAGAAGACGAACTTAAGTTACTTGAAATAACATAGTAAAAAATGATTTTTCAAGTTTATCATAATAACATATTCATCCCATAGTCATGGTGAAAATCCGTCGACCCTCCGTTCTCGTTGAAACTTCTTTCAATTAATATAATTGATATTAAAGAGAAGCTTTAAAAATTAAATACAAGGACATTATCATAGACCGATGACCGGAGCCTTTTGTTAAATGTGAAGTCTATTGAAGCGTGGAAGCTTATAATATTGCGTGTGGCTTTATTGATGGCAAGAGACGATGGAAACTACTTCCGGCCATGGGAGTTCGACAACGCAATAGGCGGAACTATAACATAGCGATGAAGCCACAGCAGCATATTGCTTATTATTTGGCATCTTCAACTCTTGGCATGGTATTCTTAAACACAGCACCGACAGTGCATTCGGCACTGTCAGCATAAGTACCTACTTTACTGACTTTACTTATATAACGTAGGAATATGAATACATTGAAACCTAAGATTGTAATGTACTAATTTATATAATTACTATAAAGATACCTTATGGATAAAAAAATCAATAATATTTTTATAATCAAACACATCCTTTATTATCTTTCATTCACAATAAGAGACTCACTCACTTCATTCATTCAATCAATCACAGATAATCAAACACGCTCCCTTTCAATCTTTCACTTAATCATACGCAACCAACCATCCTACATTTATATGAACACTAGTGGAGGCCAGCAGCTTCGCTCGCGTGGAATTAGACAACTTTAGTTCCTCAGTAATAAATCCGTAAATATATTATCCCCTATGTTTATTTCACACCCGGGTAACATTTTTACAAATTTTGAATGCCATATTTATTCATATCTAATCAACAGCTTAAAATATAAATTTTATGCTTCTAGTTCTGAAAATGACAATACTTTCATACAACCTTTCATCCCCCTTTTCAACCCTTTACAACACTTAACTTTTCCAAATAAAAAGTAGCCTATGTCCTTTCTCAGGCTCTAGACTATCTGTGTACCAAATTTTATTTATACTGTAATCAGTAGTTTTGGCGTGAAAACGAGACAGACAGACAGACAGTTACTTTCGCATTTATGATATTATTATGGAATTATGGAAGTATGGATTTTAGTGCTAGTCAAAATCTTTATATAAAACGCGATAGATGATTGTTGCTATAAAAGGTGTGCAAAACTAGTTTACTAGTGTAAAACATTTCACATAATTTTTTCTTTATTATTTGAAGTTAAAAATACGAGTCGCAAGTAAAAATAGATTCGTCGTTTGCTTGTCAGTCAATGTTGTTGAAAATATCCACCATCACAAGGAACGTTACATAATGTACGAGTCGATCGATATTAAATTGAACACCCAACATGGTCTATGTTCTATGTTTGGTGTTCAATTTAATATCGATCGACTTTTATGTACCTCCTTTATGTATTGCATCAATGTGATGTTGAAACAAGCTTTGATACTATCTTAATCATCATCATCACAACCCTTTCTTGGTACCACTGTTGTGCACGGGTCTCTTCTCAGAATGGGAGGGGTGAGGCCTTATTCCACCACACTGGCCAAGTGCGGATTGAAAGACTTCACATGCCTTCGAGAACATTATGATGAACTCTCAGGCATGCAGGTTTCCTCACGATGTGTCCTTCACCGTTATAGCAAGTTACATTTAATTTCATAAATCGCACGTAACTCAGAAAAGTCATTGGAGAGTGCCGCTTGGGTTTGAACCCGGACCGCTCGAGTGAGAGGCGAGTTCGATAGCCACTGGTCGATGGGCTGTCATCTGTCACCGCTTGTCCACTGGGCTGTCACCGCTTGTACACAAGATTGGGCTCTCAAATATCAAGCAAGTTATATTTAATTGCTAAAACGTACTTACCTAATATACAAGATAAGTTCTTGAGTATTTTACTTTTACACATTGTTGCAGTGTGTAAAAGTACAATATTAATGTCGAAAACAATTTTTCGAGGCCTCCATATACAGTCTAGTCGATATAACGTAAAAACGGCTCAGTGCCTCCATCGTCAATCCATTCAAGGATTCTTACAATATCGAAATCCCATTGAAGCAATAAAGAATCCGTAATATGATTAATGGATCTGCAAGCTCCGCAAGACGCCCACCCAGTTCATTCAGAGTCTTGTCGTGATCGTGACTCACTATCGGGCTTCCAAGCACTATAATACTTCTGAAACTGTCGACATAGTGACTGTCCCGCTGTACAGCCATCAGCAAAATGTAATATGAATATTGATTATTCGGTACCTGCGTCGTTATTATATTTTGTATTAAAATATTGTTGTTGCAAAATAAAACTTTGTTCAATGTTCAATGTTCCTTTTAGAACTCATATTGTATAAACTAACACAAGGAATAATGTATGTTGCATGAAAGCAACGTCAAATGTAAAACCAGTATCTCTTATTTAGCGCTAAAAAGGCGGGTAGGTCTTCGTGTCTTAATCTTATTCATCACTGATACAAAACATGATCGACATGAACAAGGAAAACTCAGAAGTAAAATATATAACTTATAATTTATTATCTAGCTTAATATATTCTTTCTCTTATCAATCATCTTATTGTTCCTGGCGCAGCACTGATGGAGAAGGTCTCCTTAGTTAGCAGAAGAGCTCTGTGCCATGCAGTGGCGTGCTAATGGGTCGGTGGGCATTGCTTGCGTAGTTACGTTATATACATACTGTAAGAAATGAGTCTTCATTCATCCATCTTCAACCAGCATCTGGTGTATTGATAGCTCATACAAAGCAAAAGGTACTGACCTAAGGATTTACAGCCACGCCACATGACAATAATTTTGCAAGTAGGCGCAAATATTTGTTGTCAACGAAATCTATTATTTTGCTATTTTATACAAAGAAGACAGAAAGCACAAATTTGTTCCATTTTATTTATGTTAAAGATTATAAAACATTTCAAATTACAAAATAAATTATACCTTATCAGGTTAACCACAAAAAAAATAACGATTTATTCGTATCCATGAAAAATAAAGTTATTCTTTATATTAAATAGTTACGTACGGTACCTACGTGTTTCTAAAATACCAATTATAATTCCAAGTGGAAATAATAACTAATATGCAGTTTTACTGCATGCAAATCAAAGCCACTAAGCTGTTGAAACTAAAACCCTTCAAATTATGAAGTGACAAAGTGTAGCGTAAATCTGCTGCTCTTGTGGAAAGCGTACGTAGGTACGACTACGCTCTTTAAATATTTATCGCAAGAGCGGTTTGGAAGCTTCCTGAAGCAGATACATTATGCCCGAGGTGCATTTTAACTCAGATTAGAGAAACTAGTTTCCATTAAGAAACATCGCTTAGTACATCCCTAATGTTTATTTAATTAGAACTGTGCTACTATAAACGTCCTACGCGAATCAAACCCATGTTCATTAAATGCCTTGTTTTAATCAAGGTCACCCTTCACGCCTCCCTAACAAACTTCCTTTGTATAACCCAATGTATACAGAACATTGCGAGTACCTACCTGTTTCTGAGTTATTAAGTCTCGTTATAATCCTATTTACATTGCGGAAAAGTTATCCTATAATTTTAAACAAATGCGTCGGGAAGTATATAATTATTAGTATATATTTATTTTGGTCGGAAAAGTTTAGCTTAAGCAGCATAGCTTTAGGTTTCCGACCGAGTGAATCTGCGGTCACGTCTAATGTTCGTACGTCGGCTGCCGTAACCACTTGACACTTGCATACCTACATTAAACAGCAATCTACAACTCTATCGCGGTTTCAAAACTTTGATTGTTCGGCCTTAATTCTTACATTTGGAACGTAGCCCAAAATAAAATAAAAAGAAGAGGTTCAAAATATCAAATTCAGTAGTGAATATAATATTTAAATTTAATTTAGTACACTTTACGTAGTAACTATTTAGTAATCCGTGGTACAGTAGTAGGTAGTGGACGCCCTCAGCTTCGCTTGCGTTGAATTGAACATAACAGAAGTTTCGTTCATAGTTACTGTCCTTCTCAAAGAAATAACCGGATAAGCTCTACCCAACGAAGTTGACATAGAGAAGGTATTTATTAACTGGATAAAAAATATCTAGATTTTAATTGAATACCTGCCTACGTAACATACCTAGGTACCTACAGTACTGTTAGAAACGGAAAAATAAAAGAAGCTTAGTATAAGTACATATACCATTTATATACTAAAATAAACCAACCCTCTAAAAATACCTGTTAAAATAAATCTTACTTTGTGTCGTAGCACTAAACACAATTTATAGACCTCTAAGATACAATCAAATGATTAAATAAAATTTAAAACAAATGATCATGAACCCATCAACTATAATATCAATATAACCCAGTATTATTTTGACGGGCCCGTTGGCGCAATCGTTAGTGACTTGTTACGCCTGTTAAGCCAGGGGTCATGGGTTTGAATCCCACTCAGGACACAAACATTCCTGTGACACTGTCAATATTATCAATTCAAGTAAGCATTGAAAAATCTATGTTTGATCGCGCCTAGTTCGGGGTCAGATGGCCATGTGTGAGAATATTTTTTTTAATATTTAAAATGACTTTAATTTTTTATTTACTTACCTCCATTTACCGAAAAGTTAAATTCAAACTCCGTGCGAGCCATGCCACAAACTGCCAAATAGGATATTTTTAACTTTCCATTATCTCATAAGCTGTTTCCATTACAATATTGCACTGCCTGTCTAAATAGAGGTATTAAGTTAACGTCAAAATTCGTAAAAAGGTTTTCATTTTGTTTATTTATATAACAAATCTGTGCTGCAAGTTTCAAATTTACCAGACAATGTTTGAGGAAAATTCCTTACAAACCTTCATCCTGTATACCACGAAAAACTCTTTACTCTTACTCTTTTCGAGATGAACAGTATATTTGATCCGTCACAGGGATGCATTGCATGTTTGTACCAAATATTATTAAAATTGGTTCAGTTGTTTTTGATTTCATCCTGCACATAGGGACAGAAAAGCATTTTTTTTTTCATTTATTCAATGTACGTGGACTCGTTAGAGTTTAATTAAATGTATAAATAAGTACGTGTTAATAAGTTTCGTATAAGATATTGAATTGAATACAAACTCAAATCGACGGAGGTTAAACCCTCGCCGGCGAACACCAATCAGCTGAATTAAGTATGCTTTGACGTCATACTTTGTGTCGTAGCGATTCATACATAAATATAGTACGCCCTTAGTACGATGCTAGTAGTATTTATACAATAGGGAGAATTGGTAAAGACATATTTACAATTCTATTGCCATAGGTACTAGGTTGCTATAGGTACCTACGTCAATTTCTACATCACTATTGAAATTTTCTCTGTGCGATTTGGGTGCGATATGGTCGTACGTAGGTATCACTTAACTAGGCTGTCGGGACCAATATCTGAAATGATAGCGATCATCTATCAGCATCCAATGAATGCTAACAATACTACCTTACTTCAGTAGCACGTACAACAAAAGTGTCCAGCTATCGAGGAAAGTTAACTTTAATCTGCCTCTTTTAGCTCTATGGATAGAGCTGGATAATCATGTACTAAACTCGTAGATGAAGTTGGCTTGCCGCAAACTATAGACATCCCACTGCTGGGCTGTTGGGTCTCCCCCACAAACAAATGTGCGTTACACCGCGCTGCTCCAATGCGGATTAGTGGAGGGGATTGTAGTCAACCTTGTGTCGAATGTTCTAAAGCCTCCAGGAGGTTTTCGACAATGCTTAACGATTGTTTTCACCATTGAAAATAACCGGGAGCGAAGGCTGAACTTCAAAGGCGTGCCTGACGAAGAACATTAGCTTGAGCTATTGAGCTCACTGCAATCAGTTTTTATTTAATGTTTAACTATTAATCAGGATGAAAAAAGGAATGTTGATATGTGCACATAAAGAATGTTTACCCACATATGAAGGCAAAAAGTGGCCGTTCGAAGCATGTTGTCCATAAACGATAGGAGAGGTCTGTACAAACAAGATAATTCGGGAGAAGAGTAAGTTTGCTTACTATCTATACTAATATTTTGACAAGCCCGTTAGCGCAATCGGTAGAGACCCTGCCTGTTACAGCAGGTGTCTTTGATTCGAATCCCACTCTGGATAAACATTCGTGTGACGAACACTTTTGTTTGTTATATGTCTTGATGTAAGTAAATATTATCTCATTAAGATTGTATTTAAAAATATATATGTATATATATCAGTCTCTGACTTAATAAATAATAAATACCTTACTCGTAGTACTTATTGATGAAAATTTATGCAATTTCAAACAGTGATTTACGAGCATTTTTATTATGCATGGCATATTAATCCTTACGGACAAAAGTTACTTCACTATCATGAAAATGCTATGAAGATCAACTTTTCTGCATGTCAATCGGATCTATAGTCTACGAGATAATAGATTAGTAAACCCACTTTTCATCAGTGATGTTTAGGTCCCATGTAATAGTTGGAGCCTATTGCCATACCCGGGCACAAACTGCTACCGGGTATTTCAAGTTAGTAGAAATTGTTGTAGCCCGAACCGAGGTTCGAACACAGGACCACTATTACCAATCGCCCTTACCTTTTATTATCGCCTATTACCACCAGATCACAAGGCCAACGAGGTCGTATCTATTTTAATAATTTGTTTGTTTCTTAATGGTCTACAAAATAGGTTTAGGGTAGGGAGGTTTAATTACGTATATTAATACGCTTTTACTAGATTGATATGTATGTATTTATGTACGGATGTATGTATGTAACGGAATCTTTGAGCGTGATTTTCGCCCTCTTTAAAACAATTAATTTAAAACAAAGAAGACTTGCCTTTTTGGGAAAAAATTAGTATATCATCTGAAACAATCACATTTTAGATGTAATTCAATGCCAGATAAACGTTGAGTAGCGATTTACTAGCCGCCATTGAGTCTGCGACATTGTCTCCGTTTCTCGATTACTTAAGTTGAACGCCCACGTCATTATTTTATGTACCGACTAATCTGGTATCCCAAAGAACGCCGCATGTGTTTCTGTCACATCAAGCATTTCATAGGTCATTCATTTAATTTCTGCCAGATTATTAGTTATTTACGAAATTATTTATTTCAAATCATCAGGAATATGTTTACAATTTCAAAAACATTTCATTCATTCAATAATTACGTAATGTTTATTTATATTTAGGGCCGCATTATCGTCATCACTGAACTTTTGGTATAGGTAGGTCGGTTGGAACTTTTGGTATAGTTACATACTCGAATTAATCTTTATGAACTATATTCATTCAGTCGTTACAGTTTCAGAACTCAGTGATAAAGAGTGAGTTATCGCATTGAATCCAATATTCTAACAGGTAAACACGTTTTCTCTCAGAGATACTTGATTATAAATAATTCCACCACGATAGCCAAGTGCTTCAAGTATATCTGTTTATCAAGCCAACATTAAGAAGAACCAGAATTAGAACGAGAACAACTCAATTTGCAGTATATCTATATCCTAACTAGACCTCTATTTACCTGGGAAATCCCGACGCCTGCTTATGAATGCACAAGACGTTTCAGTGCGAAACGGACTCGTCCTATGAACTACGAGTTACGAGCAACTATTTTAAGCCATAGTTACTAGCCCACTTAAAACAGTAAAAGGTTCTATTCCCATTTTTTTCATTTACTTTGGTTACTAGCTTTACGAGCTATTTTCCGAGCTAAACATAAGAAATTACCTTTACAAAAAGAGTAAGCGTGACAGAGTATCGAGTACTCACGAAAAAATTACCATCATATCATTCATCGGTCATCCACTAGTGGAACCGTGCCTACATTTTGGAGTATTAAATATGCCTTATGAGTTTTATCAAGATATAAAATCAAGATGGTCGTACCAAATATTGTCAGGACCTGATGAAGATTGAGATTTGATGAAATTAATCGATAGACCATAGATGATGATATCTACAGCTGGCTCTTGATTTGGCAACTATTTTGAATATTCAACCTTTATTGAGCCAAATACCCCATGGTACTTCCTACCAGTCAACACCAAAAAAGGAAATGACTAGGGGAAGCCCGCAGCTTCACTCGTGTGGAGTTAGTAGACATTGCTGCAGCTTGGTTTATTGTTGCTACTTACACTTGAACATTACTGGAAAAACTCTACATAGTGAAATCCTAGGGAACGTTCCTTACTTTCTATGTTCTTCATGTTAACCCGAATAAATTGTTTACACATTATGCCTGGACAAACATTACTTCTCTTCACTCAAAACTTCAGTCCCCTTTTCAACCCTTTGTAGGTAGAAATTTCAAAAACGCTGAATTTACATTGGAGACTACGTAATAAAGTGATGTCACTCCCAATTTGAGGCCAATAGCGTAAGTGAATTCTAACTGGTTATTTTAATGTCCCTGAAAAGAAATTTCTAATCTAAAAATATTCAATCTGAAAAAGAAGTTCCTCGACAGTTTTATTATATGGTATAGATGGATATTTGTTTATGTAAACTAAAACACATAGGCTGGGTGTAATATTAAAGAAATGCAATATTCAAATGCTTTAAGAAGTTCGGTGACATTATTTCGCAAACAAAAAAAATCAATAAATCACGAACACTTGAATGTTTACTTTGCAACGTAACATGAACCTTTAGCTTTACTTCGCAAACTTAATTTGAATCTTAGTTTTAAACAGCTCCTTTGGGATTCTCATGTGCGACTACCTACTCGTCGTAACTAAAGCGGAAAGTTAGTTATGTTCCTAACTTTTCAGTTATAACTAAAGTAAATTGTATATATAAATTCAGGTCAATGTAAGTTCAGTTACGAAGGGTACTGAAAAAGTAATATTTTCAGTAAATTGTCTCGTTTGGGCTTCTCCATCGGACAAGTCAGTAAGTGGCTAGATATGGGTATAGAGGGGCGCGCGCAATTGAGCCTCAAGCCTAACTTTCCCTGGCGCGGCTAAAAATAGACGCTCACGATAGAGTAGTCGTGTGAATGCTCGCAGTATGTAGGGTATGTATTCCACTGTAGCAACTATGCAACTTCTTTAACCGTTTTCGCTTTAATTCCATTCAATATTCCTTTTGTTATATAATGTTTATTAGCTTGGAGATTTGTGGTTTCATTTGGTTCACACACACAATTTAGTCGCTGCGACCCACAGAAGTCCCACTGCTGGGCACGGGTCTCCCCCACAGACGCAGCTGCGGGAGGTCTAGAGCATACTCAACCACGCTGCTCCAATGCGGATTGGTGGAGGGGTTAGTGACCAACCCAGTGTCGAATGTTTTCAAGCCACCCGAAGGTCTTCGACAAGGCTTAACGACTGTTTCCACCACTGAAAACAACCGGGACCGACGGCTTTACGTGCCCTCCGAAGCACGGTAGCGTCCATGAAATTTTGCCACTAGCGGTCACCCATCCACAAACCGACCGCGCCCGTCGTTGCTTAACTCTTTCGATCACATTGAACCGACGTGAGCCAATTTAGTATCCATTCTTAATTTATTGCTACTATTTAATATTTTTTTTACAAAAAAGAGGCGGTGCTCCTTTCATGGGCCAACTCTATATACTTATATGGATTTTCTATAGGCTCTACCATCTAAGAAACATTACTTTGGGCAAAGTAAACATATTTCCTTTTCAGTAAAACCGGCAGCTTATCTATATATATATATAAAAGGAGAAGGTGACTGACTGACTGACTGACTGACTGACTGACTGACTGACATATCAACGCAGGGCCTAAACCATAAGGGCTAGAAACTTGAAATTTTGCACAGGGGTTCCTTTTATAACGTAGGGGAGCACTAAGAAAGGATTTTTGAAAATTCACCCCCTAAGGGGGTAAAATGGGGGTACAAAGTTAGTATGAAACTTTGCCGTTTTTGAAGTTAGTGAATGTCCAAATCCACGCGAGCGAAGCTGCGGGCGTCCACTAGTTTCATATAAACCTGAAAGGCCAGCAGACAAAGTACCTTGTTTTTTTCCTTCATAAACTGACCATTTTAGTCTGGTGTAGCCTGAGCATCAAAGCCTCGTTATCAATACACACTATTCTCCAGAAAGTGGCGATTGTGTCTACGTTGCAATACCAACGTGTTTACCAATGTCCACACGAAGAAAACAAAAACAGTGCGTAACTCATTCTGAGTACCTACATGTTATTTTTGTTATTGACAAATTGCAGGCCGTGTCCGAGCTTTTGTCTCAGGTTTCGTTATAAATTCTACTACTACCATAATAATATTATCCCATATTTATGTCCATTTATCTTCGCTTAAAGTGTCCTTAGGTTTATATAAATAAACTAGTGGACGCCCGCAGCTTCGCTCGCGTAGAATTAGACCCATTAACGACGTCTACCCGTCTAACGACTTCAAAAACGGCAGTTTCATACTAACTTTGCACCCCCGTTTTACCCCCTTAGGGGGTGAATTTTCAAAAATCCTTTCTTAGTGCTCCCCTACGTTATAAAAGGAACCCCTGTGCAAAATTTCAAGTTTCTAGCCCTTATAGTTTAGGCCCTGCGTTGATATGTCAGTCAGTCAGTCAGTCAGTCAGTCAGTCAGTCAGTCAGTCACCTTCTCCTTTTATATATATAGATAGATAAGTACTAAAGATAAGAGTACCTAACTAAATAGAAAAAATAGAGATGAAGATTCGACCCTGGATAGGACAGTGTTAATAATGCGTTTTTCTATCTTGATATTGATTGTAGTAGCTCGGAGTCTGGAATTTCTCCCTAAATAGCGATCATAGGTTCACCATCACATTGGATCGCACATTTTAGTGAATAGTTACCTACTATTCACAAATTTGTCTCCTACACCATCGTGTTTTTTTATGTGACAAAGCTTTGCGTGTCCGAAAATGCCGCGTGGCGCTACTGCATGTAGCGGCACGCGGCATTCGGCACTCGGCTGGCACCGCTGCCGCCATCGCTCTGTATTACTAGCGCAATACAGGCTGCTTCAGTTTGATTGACAACAGACTGGACTCATATTGACTTGGTAACGGTCATTTCAGAGTGCCCGCCCGCCGCGGACGGCATGGAGCGGTTCGCGTGCCCCACGCCTGACCGCCAGGGCCGCTACCGCTGCATCGACGACCACGTGCTGTGTGACGGCTTCATCGATTGCCCCAACGGCGAAGACGAAGACCGACAGGCGTGTATGTTCTACAAAACGGTGAGCCAACTAAAAAACGTACCCAAATATCCAAATATTTATTCAGAATATTAGGGTTGAACATTTTAGGTTTTGAATGCTAGATGCTGTTTTAGTTCGTACTGTGTTGCAGTAGTCAGTGACTTCCCGAATAGTGAGCAAATGTTTTGTTATCTCTCGAGTAACTCAAATCTGTTAACTTGGTTTGACATAATAATATACCTATTATTAATCAAGGAATCATATAATTATTAATTTTGACTTGATATTGAGGATATGGGACATAGGTTATAAGGATCTGCCATATATTTGAGACCAGCACTCTGTAAATAAATCTGTTTGCAATCAAACTTCTTTGTAATAAATACATAATTCCTAATTAAATAACTACATAATACCGAAAATTCGACGCCATAAAATTCGATATTAAGTATCATTTTCATTTCATCTCTGTAGTATTATTAGGTCGGACTTAAAGAAAAAACAATTCCGTGTATGTAACACGCTTAATGCTACCCTTCTACTTTCCCACCGTTACACGTATTGAAACATTGTACCTATGACTTTAAGTTTTAGTTTAGTTTGAGGTATGTAAAAAGTAGCTTTTATTTTTATGAACCAACCACCCTGTACAAATTACTAAAATAAGGATTGGCTGTTAACTCACCTTATGTAGTTAAAGTAGAACAATAATCGAATCTTTGAATCATTTAATTTATTTTTATATTCGCATAATTAACTTTAAAGAAACTTTGATTTAAGAATGTCTTAAATAATTCTTTATCAATACAGAAACATCGGATTGGTCAATACATATATTAGTACCTTTTTTTTTTAAAAGGTGGAAATCTACGATAGATGACCGATCGCTGGGCGTAGGCCGGGGCTATGTGAGATTTCTACTCACTAACACCCCTTCGGAAACCTTCCTGCGCATATAGTGAGGCTCCGCGATCGTCTAGGGCCTAGGGAACGCACCAGTGTCCACACTATACAATTCTTTGTCACTGCCTTTGTTCCTGTTTATTTATTTATAATTTATCTTTATTATAAAAACAAAATATTTTTATAAATGGCGGACTTAATTAATGCCTGTTCTGCAACATTCTTTAATATACATACATACACACCGAGTTAATAAAAGCGTGTTTAAAGGGATTGCACTTTGTTACAGACTAAAGCCCATCTGGATGTCTTGGCGGACGCGCTGCTACGGTGGGCTCGCGGGCGCTAGGGCTCGCAGACACCCGCAACCCAGTAAAACTCCAACATTCCAACAGTGCTACGAACCTCATATAGACTGACGATCGGCCATGTGCTATACATAAGCATTCAGTGTAAGCTGCGAATCCCTCTTCAAATATTAGGGCGCAACCAGACGAGATAACTAATCGAAAGATGAACGTAATGAAACATATCAAGTACCTTGTGGTGCAGCAGCCTAGTGGTGCCAAAATCTTGACCACTTAAAGTGTAGTAGTGTACAGATTCGGAAAGTCAACAGCCGAGCCGACGCTGAAGCCCACGCCTGGAATGCGAAGTGCTCACGAAACTAACTTAATTATGAGTACAAAGGACGATGGAAGCGATTCGGTCTGGTTTCGTCCTTATACTTAGGTAATATTTTCGCAGCTCATTTATTTCCTGAGTATTTCTTACCTTCTAGCACTAAATACTAAAATGTGAGACTGGTAGTCGACATTGTTAGTCGATAGAAGTACATAATATACATAAATTAATATTTTAGATTTATAGTTCTTCATTTGATGAAACATAATTAAATGTTAATATCAATTTGTTAAAGCATATATTCACTCTGTGTTAAGTTATTGCATTCCTTATTATAATGAGGGTTGTAAAGTAAATAAGAAATCTGTAAGAATGTATATAGGTAAAAATAATAATTTGCATTACTTTGATTCGGCCTATTTGTCGAACAGCGCCTATTCCCCGTCATATTGCTTATCATACGAATAAGTATACATTTTTGCACACTGTTGTATCAAGGAGGCTATGTGAAATTGGTACTTAAAGGGCCATCTTCAAGGCAGCTACTTATGATAGTAATTTACTATTAAATTACAAGTATAAGAACGAATACAAACTTGTTTGTTTTGATACTACTAACCTTAAGTCGTTGACAAAATGTGTACTTTCCTAAATTAAATGCTAATTTCGACTGAAAGTGCACGATGCAATCGGTATCCAAAGAAGTCTGAACAGTTATCGAGTCAGGACATTAATTAGTTCCTATAGTTTATCTGCCATATTTATTGTTTTGAGACAATTATTTCTAGATAAATCTGGCTAATCATCTTGTTGTTGTTGCTGTGTCGTGTGATCAATTATGAATAGATAGATCTTTGAAAAACTTGCGTTTCATCTTTAAGCCTACTTATAAAGTAATGTTTTGTACTCCCAATATGAAGAGAATTCAGTGGCATAACATACCTACTATATAATACGGATGACATACCTACCTATACATAATTAAATACACATTAAAAAAGGTCTTTGCGAAATTTTACTCAGGTAAAATAATTTTACCTACTTGTATAAAAAATTCGCATTTTTTATTATTCGATTTAAAATTTTATTTATATTATTAGTAGATTACTTACACTATTGTTCACGTCCAATATTAGTATTTTAGTTAGTTAAGCTAGAAATCTAACCAAATTATAATTAACTAGGATACAAAGTTTATATTAATAATTAAAATTGATATTATGATATCTTTTTGTCGTGTTGCTTATAGAATATTGTAGGTAGACATAGTACTCAAAGATATTGAAAATTTAAATTATATGCATAGGTATTTATGATTGCGCTAAAATTCAAAGCAGTTTTAATAAATGTTATAACGTAGGTATGTATCTACTTAATTACTTATTATGAGATAGTAGTAGAAGTAGATTAGTGTGTTCGTAATATGGCACCAGAAATAACGTTACATAGAAAGTATAATTTTAATCGCACTATACTTTGATGTCGTAGCAAAAGTAGGTAAAAGAGTCGTTAACGTTCGGCACTCACTTATCGTAACAATTAATAACATTAAATTAAATCTTCCTAATTAATATCAAATTAAATATCTCTCGCACCTAGTTCCTCGGACGTGAACATCAGTGCTCGATTATGATAAATCTTTGTGAAACTGAGGAGGCCATCAAAATACCTGAAATATTTCAAACAAATACTTTCCTAAACTTCTATAAACATTGCTTCAGATGTAACTTTTTTCAATACATATTCTATTATATTTTATAAAATACCGGTGTGGTCTGATAGAACGTAAGTTCTTGAGCCATCAGACTCAACGGTATTTTGTGTCATCTTAACTATACTAGCATCATCAGAATCAGTACCTAAGTATAAAATTAATTGGTGAAAGGCACTTTTCAATTTAGGTTATTGTCTACCTACTTGTATGTGAGAAGCGTATTTTGATGATAAATGATTCACTCAAGATTTATCATAATGTGTATATTAATTGTGTTATATTTTTAATATGTATATGTTATTAATATTCCCAAGTTTAATTCAATATATCTGTTCCGGGTTAATTATTTATTTCATGGTATTATTCGTTAAAATTATTTTAAGTGTTTCTTCACAAATAAGCATAATTATATTGTTTAAAATAACACATTGTTAATATGGCCCCTAAATGTACCTACCTAAATGGCACCTTATCTGGTTCCGGTTTGATTTGCAAATTAGCCTACTGGTTAGACTTAGATATAGCTCTACCTTTACATAGAAAAATTAAGAAATGTGCCATTGAATTCTCTTAAAGTACTTATATCTGTCAATTATTGAAACTGAATTTAATTTTAGTATTGGATCGAATGCCTATTTATTGGTTTATTAATATCTTACATAATTACCCTTAGGTACTTACTTATATATGAATATTTTTTTATTTCTTCTCGGTCTTTTACAAATACATAATTAATTCGTGTAATATTATATTTAAGTGATATGAACACATGATTTCCTCAGAACATTGTTAATATTGTTTAGAACGTAAAATAATGCTAATAAATATAAATGTAATTGCACTCAAAATTTGCCTGTTTCGTATGTGCACAGAAATTTATTGTGATATTTTAAATTATATAGGTTAAGATGAAAAGATCACGATCTCAAGAATAGACTATGTACCTATCAATGTGATTATTAATTTATATACTTACATGTAATACGTTGAAATAACGGTCCGTATGAAATACGGGCTAAAATGTTCACTGTTTAAGCTTACGGACGGCTACATGTTACGTACGTTTTGTTTATCATTTTAACGATCTTTGTGTGCATTCATAACAACATTGTACAAAATTAGTTAATTTTAAACATCGTTGATAGCTTTATTCGTATTGATATTATTTAAAAACGGTACAGCAATTTTCGTCAATTTTAAGTAGGTACATAGGGAATTAATAATAACTTTGAAACAAAAGCACCACTTTCTTCGTAAAGAGACAACGTTAGCAGGAGCAGTAACGCCAGATGCTCAACGAGCAAAATGCATAATATGCCATCCCAATTTTAAATGTACCTACCTATTCATTAAATTTAAGCGAGCACAATTTCAAGCACAATATCATCCTACGTCGATCCTTAAACAAAGTTCTACGGAACCTTAAAAAAACTTTTCTTTAATGTTAGGTACATTTCTGTAGCAAAGTGAAATGAATGCTCATTAATCTTCCAAACTCAGTTCAAATCAAGTTACTAGTATTATTTGTTAATCTCTCCGATTCCCAAAACACCTTTATTATAAGTTAACGATACGTTATAATAATGTCTACGCTCAATTGTAAAAAGTACCTACCAACTCACTTCAACAACATAATTATATTGTTGGAGATTAATATTTTTAGATATCACACTTGTAGTTGTAAACCTAGATTTTTAGTTTTATTTCGTATCTACCTATATCATTATACCTTCCTAACTCGAATAACAAATTTTCATAGAAATGTTGTATGCAAACCTTTATGCCCTGCAATGTAACACCAAGATACGGATATCGTATAATTTCATCAGCTGTTTTCTTAAAGACCTGATTTAAGAATGCAACTATTTTTGTAGATACTTATATACGTTTGAGTAATAATTACCACTAGATAGAGATTTACATATTTTCTCATACTGTTATGTTTGCCAAATGACAAACAATAAGTAAATAAATATCCATAACCGCACAAACAGCGTTGACTCTTTCTAACAATTATACATTATTGAGTATTTAGAAGCAACTCACACTATACTATTGACGATTGTCACTCAGGCTACCCGCTCATAGCTTACGTGAAAACAGAATACCTGAGAGAGACTAGTTACCAAGTGCTCCGTCAGTTTCATGCCGCGGCACTATTCCGAACACCATAAGAAAAATGTTCTCTCCGAGAGTATTCCTAACTTTTCCACAATGTCATAGATGAGTTGCCTTAGCATTCCGCAGAACGTGTTTAAGCAACTCACATGGCGATAATCTTATAACGACTACGCTATTTTGTAGGCGTAATATACTTTTGGACTATTTATTATGTATTGTTAATTACTATATATGTTGTATTAAGATAAAAAAATCGAAAAATAAATGTTAATAAATGCCTCAGCCAGATGACATACGTGTTTTATTTTTAAAAGTTACTAGGTAACCTATGTTGATACTACAAGATACCTACCTATATAAAACTATAAAATTTATTCGTTTAGCCCTTAAATAAATATCTAGACTAGAAGAGCGAAAACGATTAGCGGAACTATCCATCAATTTTATGTCCGTCATAAAAAACCGACATCATTAAACCATGCAGTAGTGGTGGCCTGAGCTGTAAGCTGCTGTGTCACGATACAGTGAGGCCCTGTACTCCTGCAGGTGCGCCACGAACCCGACCAAGGCCGCTCTACGCCTCAGTTCAAGTAAAACCGTGTACTTATATTTATATTCGGCTCGTGTCGATTCAATGTAATCCACAGAGAGCAACGACAGGCGCGGTCGGTTTGTAGATGGGTGACCGCTAATGCCAGAATTTCATATGGGCGCTACCGTGCTACGGAGGGCACGTTAGGCCATCGGTGGCGGTTGCTTTCAAATAGGTAAGCTATAAACAGCACAAATCATGAGTAATGTAAAAATTTGTGGGGGCGATTATCCTCACCCCTTCGAGTGGATAAAATGAAACGTGGCGGCTCCCTCAGGATAAAAGTTTCTTAAACAAGGCCTTTTATGACAATTTACGAAATTAATTCTTTTTCATTTTTTGATTGAATTCCATCCACTAAAAATCAAATCAAATTGTAACATTTTAGTCAAAATATTGCCTGTCCCATTATTACATTCTTTCGTAATAATGGGAATAGGTAAGACATGAAGGTACCTACAATTCTATTTCATTTCTATTTGTATTTTTTTAAATGATTTCACTTTATTACATTTATAATGAGGTAATTCATTAATGTGTATCATGTAGCGTCCAAAGCCCAATGGCTCGCGTCGATTCAATGTGATCGAAAGAGTTAAGCAACGACGGGCGTGGTCGGTTTGTGGATGGGTGACCGCTAGTGGCATAATTTCATGGACGCTATCGTACTTCGGAGGGCACGTAAAGCCGTCGGTCCCGGTTGTTTTCAATGGTGGAAACAATCGTTAAGCCTTGTCGAAGGCCTTCGGGTGGCTTGAGAGCATTCGACACTGGGTTGGCCACTAACCCCTCCACTAATCCGCAATGGAGCAGCGTGGTGGAGTATGCTCTAGACCTCCCGCAGCTGCGTCTGTGGGGGAGACCCGTGCCCAGCAGTGGGACGTCTATGGGTCGCAGAGAATTCATTAATGGTTAAACATTCCTTTTTAAGTACTACCTAATCATTGCTTTAAATTCAATTTATCGATTTTTAGGGTTACAGAAAGCAATAGCCCACCACTCTACCCAAGTGCGCCTGTCTTCGAGAACATTGTGGAAAACTCTCAGTTATACCACAGAATAATAGTACAAGTAGTTTTACTCAATATGTTTTTCATCACCGTCAATTTCTTAATCGCACTTAACCTAGAAAAGTCATTGTGCGTACCGCTTGGACATATGATGTCACCTATTTGCAACATATTTGCTTAAAATATAATTAGGTACTTACTTACTACATGACAGAAATGGAAGATCTTGGATAATGGTTCTAAATAGAACCTAGGTGTGTATTGGTAGCTTCCATATTAAGAGTTCTACGTAGGCTATACCACCTAGATACCATCTCTATAATTTTGTATTGAACATTGAACTACATACTTATTAATTAAATGTCACTTGCTGTAACGGTGGAGGACATTGGCAGACTCATGTGATGTTTGCCAATCCGCACTTGACCAGCGTGGCTAAGGTCCTTATCCGTCCCCATTCTGAGAGGAGACAGTGCCCAACAGTGGGACAAAGACAAAGTGGTTGTGATAGTGATGATGATGGTGATGATGATTGAACTACGGGTAGTTCCTGAGCGGCTATAAATTCTGCGAAGTCACATTCAATTCAAGTCATGATGAATGGTGGAGAAAGTGCAATAATAAGCCAATCATTTCTAGATAATTTTATTAATATCACATTAAAAGGAAAGTTCTAGGTACAAAAATTTTCTTAATGTCTTATTGCAAATAGTAAGATTCCCGCTAGATCCACTTTAATCCATTGAAAAGATCCATTGATGGATCTTTTTTTTGCTTTTATGTATACTTTAATTCATGATCAAGGATTTTTTGCAAAATAGATTTTATAGAACTAACGTGTCCCTGAAAATCCAATTAAAGGCTAAAAACTCACATTGCGGTTTTCACCCGCGCACGCCGCGGTTGCGGCCCACAGCTTCTGTAGAATGCAGATCTGCTATACTAATATAATATTATAAGGAGGAAACATGTGTTTGTAATGTTTTAATTAATTTATTTAATTTTATCTTCATCTTTGCTCATGGATTAAAGTGTAAGTAGGTACATAAAAGCATAAAAAGATCCACTAATGGATCTTTTCAATGGATTAAAGTGGATCTAGCGAAGATTCCCCTGTAGTTACATAGACGTAATCACTACCGCTAACATAATATGCTAAATATTAATTACTTCGCATACGCACCAACCCCACTAGATTTTGCATTAAGAAAACTATAACATTAAGTCACTATTAATGTCCGAATTATTAAATGTTTCCAATTTTAGCTAATACAATTATGTTGAAGTGACAATTAATTTTATGTAATAAATGAAACAAGTAATATATATGAAAAAATAATACTAAAATTGGTTTATGATTGATAAATACTCAGTGATGTGAGGGACTAACACGAAAGACTAATTAATAAATTTAAGTAATAAAAAAAGTAGGTACAAATTTCTACTGTAATAAAATAATACATTTTCTATTTCTAATTGACTATGTCGGTTACCCGGCATTGCACCATCGGTGGTTGTTAACAAGACTAACAATTCATGTATTTCTCATGTAGTCTATCCCCACCTCACAATATTTGAATCATAACACTTCAAATAAATAATTGGGAAAAGGAACATATATAATTTATACAAACGGACAGATTTTGAGTACCTATGTGTTATTTATAATTATATTAAATAACACATAGGTACTGTATATACAATTTTATTCAGTGAGATCTGTAACATAAGCCTTTATAATGTTCAGCCAATTTATAGGTAACCAGAAATATATGTGATACGCCGTTAGGGCATATCCATTTCCGCAACATTGCCACACCTCATATATTCCTGGTCGGCCAATCTATAATATTTTATAATAATTTTCTAGTACTAAGATCACAGAACATATTTCAAAAAATAAATTCGAAAAACATGAGAAAACAACATAAAATAATACTGTTTTATTTGCCGAAATTCTAATAAAACTGAATTGTCTAGCTTATAGGAATTCATTTTAAACTAGTGGACGCCCGCAGCTTCGCTCGCGTTACACATTCACTAACTTCAAAAACGGCAAAGCTTCATACTAACTTTGCACCCCCGTTTTACCCCCTTAGGGGATGAATTTTCAAAATTTTCTCGCCGTAAAAACCATCCTTGAACTTCAACGAACATTTAAAAAAAAGAATTGGCCAAATTGGTCCAGGCGTTGTTGAGTTATGCGCTTACCAACACATTTTGCGATTCATTTTTATAATATAGATGACCGTTAATACATAGCACATAAGTACCTAAATATATAAAAAATAATAGTACATATCCCTCGTACTCGATCACTTAAACTCAGCAGAGGAAATGTAAGCCATAGCTTTGGCGCATTTTCGAAAATTGATTTCCATAATAGAGTTCCTTCATAATAGAGTTCAGATACTCGTATCACTTAAACTCAGCAGAGGAAATGTAAGCCATAGCTTTGGCGCATTTTCGAAAATTGATTTCCATAATAGAGTTCCTTCATAGTATGTTAGTAAACTTATTATCTAAATGTATCAGAACTAATCTTATCAGAATAGATTCGGTAGTCTGGAATAGAGCTCCTTAAACTTGATAACTAATGTACCTAATAATATAATATATTTCTCAGGTCCATAATAAAATATACTATAATGTAGAATTAGTCCTTAGGTTTGATATAAGATTGATTGAGTATCATATTATTAAACATGTATACGCATTTTACATTTTTCTAGAAATACATAAAACACCACACAAAACTAGTACATATCTATATTATTTAAATGTAGTTATTTATGAGTATGAAATAGATTAAAAAATAGATACCTTGGTATATTTTATTACCTGTTCTATCACGCTCATGCTGTATGAATGAAATTGTTTGTTTAACTATAAATATACGCATCTTTCTTGCAATGATACGTAACATGAGATCATAACAAAGTTAGCATTATACATTATTAAGATACAGTAGAATGCGCAGAAACAAAAATGCAAGAAAACTAAACAAAAAATGCCATCTGACCAAATATAGTGTTCCCTGTCGAACCTAATTAAAATTGAAACAATTCCGTTTTGCATGAGGTTGCAAGGTTTCATAACAATATGTAATTAATTATTTTATTATAACTAATTAAATTTAAATTAGCACTATTATTACCAAAATGAATGTTGCCATTCCATTTCAAGGACAGTTCGGTACAATCACTAAGTGAATGTAAGAAAACCACTAACCGGGCCTAAAAGTATATTTGCCAGTACATTGTGCTCACACAGTAACGAATGATATAAGCATATAAGTAAGCGTGAATTGTATCAAAAATTATAATATAACCCAATCATTGATTACCTACTTGTAACTAAATACTAACTAGCTGTTACTATAGTTTATATGAATAATTTTTAAAGACATAAAAATAGTTTCACTTGTTATTTATTTCATACATTTTATTAATTTTAAATGTTATAAAATTATAATTCTAGGATATAAAATAAATGCTTATCAAACTGTAGAGTGTTCTGGTAAACTGAGATCTATTGGTACAGCTATATCAAATAAACGTCAATGAGCTGAACTGGTTAGTATAATACTCGCCAAACTTTATGATTATTATGAAGTTAGCTGTTCCAAGGATATAAAAATCGAGATAATACCGGCGCGTAGGCAGTAAATTAAAATTTAAGGATTTCATTAACTGTATGTATACATATGTTGTAAAATATAAAAAATATATAAATAACTGCTTGGTGAACTGACCGTAGAAAAGCGTGAAGATTTTTTATATATTCTGCAGTCAGAAGAACCATTCATTGCCATCCATGATAAGTTTAACATACCTCTGACAAGACTCATAAAGAGTCTCCTTTAAAGTCGGTCATAGATGAAATGCTTGCAAAAGTGTAACCGGAACACTATCTTTCAAAACGGAACACAATTTATTTTTTTAAAATGCAGACGGACTAGCAGGCATATGGGCCACCTGTTGGTAAGTGGTCACCGTCGACCGTCGACAAACAGCGATATGAGCGGTCAAAAAGTTTGTGTAATGATGATGCCTTGCTGAATAACCACAGCGGCGCCAGCAGTTCGCTTCACCCGCAGTGGTAGCAGACGGAGGTGGCGGGGCGCAGGCGCTGCGTGATGAGGAAGGCGAACAGCTCGTGGGCGCGGCATCAGAACAGCGCGCGCGGCGGCGGGATGGCCACCACGGCGGCGCCCGCGCGCCCCGTGCTCAGCGGCGCCAGCAGTTCGCTTCACCCGCAGTGGTAGCAGACGCAGGTGGCGGGGCGCAGGCGCTGCGTGATGAGGAAGGCGAACAGCTCGTGGGCGCGGCATCAGAACAGCGCGCGCGGCGGCGGGATGGCCACCACGGCGGCGCCCGCGCGCCCCGTGCTCAGCGGCGCCAGCAGTTCGCTTCACCCGCAGTGGTAGCAGACGCAGGTGGCGGGGCGCAGGCGCTGCGTGATGAGGAAGGCGAACAGCTCGTGGGCGCGGCATCAGAACAGCGCGCGCGGCGGCGGGATGGCCACCACGGCGGCGCCCGCGCGCCCCGTGCTCAGCGGCGCCAGCAGTTCGCTTCACCCGCAGTGGTAGCAGACGCAGGTGGCGGGGCGCAGGCGCTGCGTGATGAGGAAGGCGAACAGCTCGTGGGCGCGGCATCAGAACAGCGCGCGCGGCGGCGGGATGGCCACCACGGCGGCGCCCGCGCGCCCCGTGCTCAGCGGCGCCAGCAGTTCGCTTCACCCGCAGTGGTAGCAGACGGAGGGGGCGGGGCGCAGGCGCTGCGTGATGAGGAAGGCGAACAGCTCGTGGGCGCGGCATCAGAACAGCGCGCGCGGCGGCGGGATGGCCACCACGGCGGCGCCCGCGCGCCCCGTGCTCAGCGGCGCCAGCAGTTCGCTTCACCCGCAGTGGTAGCAGACGGAGGGAGCGGGGCGCAGGCGCTGCGTGATGAGGAAGGCGAACAGCTCGTGGGCGCGGCATCAGAACAGCGCGCGCGGCGGCGGGATGGCCACCACGGCGGCGCCCGCGCGCCCCGTGCTCAGCGGCGCCAGCAGTTCGCTTCACCCGCAGTGGTAGCAGACGGAGGGGGCGGGGCGCAGGCGCTGCGTGATGAGGAAGGCGAACAGCTCGTGGGCGCGGCATCAGAACAGCGCGCGCGGCGGCGGGATGGCCACCACGGCGGCGCCCGCGCGCCCCGTGCTCAGCGGCGCCAGCAGTTCGCTTCACCCGCAGTGGTAGCAGACGGAGGGGGCGGGGCGCAGGCGCTGCGTGATGAGGAAGGCGAACAGCTCGTGGGCGCGGCATCAGAACAGCGCGCGCGGCGGCGGGATGGCCACCACGGCGGCGCCCGCGCGCCCCGTGCTCAGCGGCGCCAGCTTGCGCCAGCAGTTCGCCTCCGCATCGTACACCTCCACCACGCACAGGTATTGCATGCCGTCGTACCCGCCTACCGAACGTTTGTTTATTATTTTTAATCGATATAACGATTGATTTGTCAAGTGAAAAATTAAATTGTGTGGTTTTATGAAACCACGGTAAAAGTGAAACTTTATTTCACATCATAGACATTTAACTAAAAATTTTAGGAATAATATTCCATTAAGGGTATATAAATCGCTTTATCAATCTTAATTGAAAATGAAAATGAAATTTATTTCGGTCTAACTACAACGTAACATGCAAAATAATCACTTTAATAAAAACATGCGTAACGCGACATGCGACAGACAAGCCAAAACTTTCACAACGATGTAATAAAAGTTTCACTTTAAAAAGAAGATTCCGCCATAGTATTTAGACTCAAATTCTTATGTTTGAAGCCCTCCAGGAACTCTAGTAGAAAAGTGTAAGGTCTAGTACATACCGACGGCCACGATGCGGTCGCCGAGCAGCGCGGAGCCGATGGCGTCGCGGCCGTACGAGAGCCGCGCGAGCAGCAGCCAGGCGTCGGCGGCGGGGTCGTAGCGCTCCACGCACGCCAGCCGCCCGCCGACCGTGTTGGCCGGCGCCTCGTGCCCGCCCAGAGCGTACAGGTAACCGTTCGCTGCGCACACCTATGTATAACACACACATTTCATATCGATACTTGTTTAGTTTAGCTCATAGTCGCTCAGCGAGCTATGGAGAGAGCTATGCTCGGTATTTCTCTACGGGACCGGATTCGCAACGATGAAATCCGTAGAAGAACGAAGGTTACCGACGTAGCTCGTAGGATCATCGAGCTGAAGTGGCAATGGGCAGGCCACGTCGCTCGACGGACTGATAACCGTTGGGTAAGAAAAGTCCTCGAGTGGAGACCGCGTCTCGGAAAACGAAGTATCGTCCGCCCCCCGACGAGGTGGACTGACGTCCTGAAGAAGACAGCGGGAAACCGTTGGATTCAGAGGGCGCAGGATCGGGAGGAGTGGTTACGATTGAGGGAGGCCTACGTCCAGCAGTGGACCCAGAAAGGCTGATGGATGGATGGATGGATGACTTGTTTAGAACAAGTTCAGAATAGACAGACAAAAAATTATTTCGACATTTAACATACATGTGAAACCATCGATTTATTATACTAGAGAAAGATTGGCAATAGAAACATCAAAGCGAGACCATAACTTAATTACACGAGAATGCGTATAATGTGCGTGTGTGCTGTAAGCGGTTGTCAATATTACGTCAATCTCTATAGGATTGAGGTGAGAAATACTAGAAATTCAAGTATTTGATAATACATATTTTATATTCAATTCCTATGCATTCAAAGCATTTATAGAGAATTAAAACTTTCAATCGTACTTACATGTGAAATGTATAATTCTGTGGATTTTCTTTCTTAGATGAGTTACATCCTGGTAGCACACGTAACCATGATTATTTACGTCTAAATCACACCAAATGTTCGCTTTTAAACGTGAGATTTAGAAAAATAAGCAAAATTTGTTTTGTTTACAACTGACGTTGGGCCAATACAGGCCTATCTATAGCGTGTGCGCAAATGGTCTCGCCTATCTATCTCGCTCTAACATATGAGTATCTATGTTCTTTCTCTTTCGCATTGCCAATCTATCTATATATATAAAAGGAGAAGGTGACTGACTGACTGACTGACTGACTGACTGACTGACTGACTGACTGACTGACTGACTGACTGACTGAGTGACTGACTGACTGATTGACATATCAACGCAGGGCCTAAACTATAAGGGTTAGAAACTTGAAATTTTGCACAGGGGTTCCTTTTATAACGGAGGGGAGCATTAAGAAAGGATATTTGAAAATTCACCCCCTAAGGGGGTAAAACGGGGGTGCAAATTTAGTATGAAACTTTTTGGTATTGCTGAGAGAAATGAGAGTACACAGTGTGCGGTTTCGCCGTACCCGCCGCGAGCACGTCACTGCTGAAAATGGTCATCGTATTGGACTCTTTCCGACCTAAATCACACTTGAGTAAAGTTACCTTCAACTATGAATATACTCATGTGTCACTAACGAATCATTCAATAATAAAATGTTAGAAATTGGCAATGACGACTCCGTAATACAGTAGCTAGTAGCTCTGACTGCCGTAATAAAAATATAAATATCTTGGACATTCTCACACACGGCCATCTGACCCCAAAGTAGGCGCGAGCCTGTGTTATGGGTGTCAGAGACTGATATACATACATAGATATTTTTAAATACATACTTAAATAGATAATATTGACATCCACACACAGAACAAATACAAGTGTTCGTCACACGAATATTTGTCCTGAGTGGGATTCGAACCCACGACCTTTGGCGCAACAGACAGGGTCACTACCGATTGCGCCAACGGGCCTGTCACGTACAGTACTCCCAAATTAATAATGCACATAGAAATCTTCGTCACTGTTCGGCAACGGTCGTATTCCCCGAGCGTCGGAAGACGATATGTATATAGAGTGGTTAAGTGCATTTTCTTCATGCATAATGCATTCATCACCTTTGAAAACAAAACCAAGAAGGGTGTGTAATAGCAGCTGTATATCATTCAACACAGAGAAAACACGTGCAGTCACCACCAATATATAAAGACGACTGACGGACCTTTGACTGACCGGCGACAGCCGCCGACCGCCCCAATTGTTTTCAATTGTTTCACATGATTTGACATAGGACATTGACTCCTGTTTCTTTCAAACAAGGTGCAAAATGCAAGTGCATTGTTTAGGGCTTTCTCCGATTCAATGATTCGGGTGTTTCCGGGAATACGACAATTAGCGAAGATTTGCATGTGCATTATTAATTTGGGAGTACTGTACGACTACTATACATACACTGACGCCGCCGCGGCGCCTCGTCATGGGCGCGCAGTTGGCCCAGTGGTTGGTGGCGGGGTCGTAGCACTCGACGGAGCGCAGGCACGACGCGCTGTCGCGCCCGCCCACCGCGTACAGCCGCCCGCGCAGCGCCGCCACGCCGCACGTGCTGCGCGCACCCAACATCGGCGACACCGTCGTCCACGTGCGCGAACACGCGTCCCAACTGGAATATGTATATATTTTTTTTTTTACTAAACTACCATTCAAGGTTTATTTTGATCACAAGAAGTAACATACAGAAGAATATATAAAAGAAATGTCAACTAAATAACTAAAAATTTAACATCATACCTTATAAAATATATCTTCTATACCTATATATAAAAGGAGAAGGTGACTGACTGACTGACTGACTGACTGACTGACTGACTGACTGACTGACTGACTGACTGACTGACTGACTGACTTACATATCAACGCAGGGCCTAAACTATCCATCCATCCATCCATCCATCAGCCTTAATATATACCTATAAGGGTTAGAAACTTGAAATTTTGCACAGGGGTTCCTTTTATAATGTAGGGGAGCACTAAGAAAGGATTTTTGAAAAATCACCCCCTTAGGGGGTAAAACGGGGGTGCAAAGTTAGTATGAAACTTTGCCGTTTTTGAAGTCAAGTGGGCAACCTGAACGGGCAGACGTCGTAAATGGGTCTAATTCTACGCGAGCGAAGCTGCGGGCGTCCACTAGTAATATATATAAATAAATCATATTACCGATATTCATTTTTCAAGTGTGAATGATATCTAAAAGCTGGTCATCGCCCTCACCGCTCAACGGAGTTCAAGTATATCCAGCCGTCGTGGCCGCCGACGGCGTAGACGGGCGAGTTGGGCCCGTCGCCCAGCATGGCCACGCCCAGCCCGTGCCGGTGCGTATTCATCGGTGCCAGCGTGCTCCAGCTCAGCGACGTCAGGTCGAAGCATTCCACCTGCCGACATTTATTATTAGCTTTTCCTGAGTTAAACCGAATTCAAAATTACAACAGACAAGTCTATATATCTATTTTGACAGTTCCCTACACTGAGCAAGTTGTTCCCTATTTAGTAGCCATGGAAACGGTTGTCAATAACGCCTCATGACGTCAGAGCGAGGTAACGTCACACTTTTTCGTTCGTGTTATCGATAGTAAAGTTCGGTCAAGCCGGAATTTCATTTCATATCAATATAAAAGCCGGCCTGATTTCAAAATACGTCGTTAATATATTAACCCATCAGAATTGGAGCACCGCGGTGTGTGTGAGCTGAACTGTGTTTTTGGGAAAGAACTGTGCCCACAAACGAATTTACTATTTTATCTAACTTTTTAGTTTGAATTCGGTTATTGTATATTTTAATATCGTTATTTTGTTTATAACTTTTGAGTGTTAGTTTTTTATTCCAGTGGAGCGCTTCGACCCGCACACGACTTACCTATCTCTTTCATTCTGCTGTAAAGAAAACCTTTATTCTGATTTTTTTTTATATCCTGACCTTTTAGGATTCAAACATTTAATGGAATGTATAGATCGATCGCGGTTCCGTGCGCGATAAATCTATTTCCGTACAGAAAATACAATAAGGGATGGTTAAAATATTAGTACCTATAGACTCTTTCGACGGCAAGTTACACCAAAGATCGGCCGATCAAAATCAGACATATCGCTAGTTAATTATAGATTAAAAATCGAACGATTATACAGTGTTTTGTCTATTGTAAAGGAAACATGCAATTTTAGGGACAAAAAGTAGCCTATGTCACTGATGTAAATTTGCAAATGGTAGTAATTAAAAATGAGTACAAAACTGCTTCACATTACGTATTTACCCGATGTTAGGTAACATAATTCAAATAAATCTATATATATAAAAGGAGAAGGTGACTGACTGACTGACTGACTGACTGACTGACTGACATATCAACGCAGGGCCTAAACTATAAGGGCTAGAAACTTGAAATTTTGCACAGGGGTTCCTTTTATAACGTAGGGGAGCACTAAGAAAGGATTTATGAAACTTCACCCCCTAAGGGGGTAAAACGGGGGTGCAAAGTTAGTATGAAACTTTGCCGTTTTTGAAGTCTTTAGACGGGTAGATGTCGTTAATGGGTCTAATTCTACGCGAGCGAAGCTGCGGGCGTCCACTAGTATTCTATATAATAACTATTCTCAGAGAGTAGATAGGGGAATGTAGTACTTGTAGAGGTTTTCTAATCAAAAATTGAATGCCGCTCCAATACTTAAAAATAGCTTGTCGTCATAGGGTGCACGCGTCGACATCACTGCAATAGTACCGTGTTGAAGAAAAACACATCTTACACATCAAAGAATTTAAGATATTCATGACGAAAAAGCATCTTAGGAGTCAATTAAATATTTTGTCTTAAATCTAGTTATGATAAATACATAATTATACTACATTAATAATACAGAATATCAAAGTAAACAAAGCACAGTCAGTTACAATAAAATTAAAGTAATAAGTGAAAGAATACCGTGTTTAGGGTTTTTAGACCATCCCTGCCACCCACAACTACAAGTTTGTTCTGCATCACTGCTACTCCAAACTGCAATCTTCTGGCCCCCATTCTCATAAATGGTGTCCAAGTATTAGTACGGGGATCATACATTTCCATATTACTTGCCCCCTGTAACATGTTTTTAACATTTTTGTGATAAACAAAATGCAAAGTGCAGCAAAGGCAACAATTTTATGAATTAAGAATGTACAAATATGTCCTCACAAACAGACAATTTATAAAGTGTAACTCATATTAAAATCCCTATTTTAATTTACCTACATTACAACAGATAACAAACATCATTTTATATTTATAAACTTATTTCTACAAATTAAAATGTCTAAAATTCTATGTTTGCAAATCCTACCTTGTAACCATCCATGCCCCCTATAGCTAAAAGTCGTCCAATCGTCGAAGTTCTAGGTCTTGTCCTGTGCGAAAATAAAAGATTTCGTCTGTCAGGCAGTAAATGCCATTTCAACGCCTCCATTATCAATTGTTGGCATTCAGTGACTTTACCACATGCTGAATCCACTTTATCAAATAAATACTGAAATATAAATAAATTTTCAAAAGGTCTGTCAAGTCATACATTCAGCCAGGGATAATCTACAGTATAAAACATAATATTCTGGTGACTGAATATGAATGGCATAAGTTTTGTGTAGTCTGTCAAAAAAAAAATCTGTTTTCAGGGGTCATGCAGTAGATAAGTTGAGCTGCATGCTCGTTTGCTATTATATAAAATATACAAATATATGTAAGGCACACAGAACCAATACATTTGAGCGAATAGAATCTGAGTATGTATTTAAAAAATATACATACTTCAGATGACAGTAATGGCAACTTTATCAACTTTAACAATGTTGGTAGATGTATATCCCTGATGGTTGGATCATGTTGCACCCATGTCATTAGACTTTCAAACACATTCTCCTCGCTCACTACATTGAGATCATCAGATTTCAGTAAGCTGGCTAGCTGTTCAGATTGCAGGGATAGGAACTCCTGATGTTTGACAACCTGAAATAAGAAAGGAGTATTAAGAAGAATTTCTGTTTTACTTTCGTATTATTGAAACCAAAAAATATACATTGATAAATTGTTACCTGCATAAAATGTTGGCAGGTAAACTCCAAAGCACTCTTATGCAATGACAAGCAGGACTGCTGCTCAGCAAATAAGGCAATGCCTAAACAATTACATGGATCCAATTGCTTGTTAAGGAAAGCACAACAGGCATTTGTTACAGAGCTCAACTGAAGTAAACTAGCTGTAGAAAGTAGCATTTCTACTGTTTCCTCTCTTAACTCTGCAAATCAAATACAAATTATCAAAAGCAAATCCAAAAATATTTGAAATTATTATGTACAGGCTGTTTTTTAATTCATAGAAAATCCTTGGCTCGCTTGCTCTATTCGTAATTCTGAAGACCACCACGAATGTAGTTTATTTTTAAATGCATTAATTTAGGAGAAATTAATAATTTAATGTTGTCCGAAGAAAACTCGAAAAACGGAAACAAAATTTCCTTTTAAAAATAAACTACATTCAAGGTGGTCTTCAGAATTACGGATTGAGCAAGCAAGCCAAGGATTTTCTATGAATTAAAAAATACCCTGTATATTATGTAGTATAAAGCTGTGATAGCCTGCTAGGTAAGAATTCAGTTTCTGAAAAATACGTGACACACTCACTCAGAAAGTTTTGAGTAACTAAAAAACTTTTATGTATAAATATTACAAGTAAATCTTTATAAGAACTGTCCACCAGCCTCTATACAAAGTTTCATGCGTCTGAACCAATTTTCGAAACATTTTTTCCAGTCCGCCGCAGACACCTCTTCCACGGCCTTCTCGAATGTTGCTAGCGCGTCTTCCGGAGATGAAAACTGTATCCCTTTCAGCTGATTTTTTATTTTAGGGAATAAAAAGAAGTCACACGGTGCCAGATCAGGAATACGGAGGGTGACCCAAGACTCTGACCGGTGTGGTGTCCAGGAAATCCCTCGTTTTGAGTATCGAGTGCGCGGGCGCGATGTCATGGTGAAGCAGTAGTTGCTCATTGCAGACAACACTTATAGCAGGCATTTTGTGGTATGACATTCGGCGTTGATGCTGCTTTGGTCACGTAATAGAACTGAATCCAGATATCCCGTCAAAGTGAAGAAACTAGCAATCATAATTTTCCCTGCGCTTCTCAATCGCTTCACTTTCGTAGGCGTTGGTTCGTTTTGAAACAGCCAAAATGTCGACTGACGCTTTGTTTCTGGAGCGAATTGGTAAATCTAGGATTCGTCACCTGTCAATATGTCGTAAACGCGCCGAGACGGGCATGCTTCAAATTTTTTAATCATATTATCACGGCACTACTCCAAAGGGGCCTGCTTCTGAGCTGCGGTGAAGTTGTGCGGCAGCCAGCGCGAAACTATACTCCTCATGCGAAGGTGCTCGTGTAGAATCTTGTGAACGCTTCCCGAACCAATTTGCAGTGTATGCTGAATCTCTTCGTATGTAATACGCCTGATTTCTTGAATTTTTTTACTGCTAGCACACTTTTTTCCGCGGTAAATAGTTGCTTTTGAAGGTCCTTCATCCATAAAAGTTTTAGAATCGTCGAACGCACGAAAATGTTCTCGATGCAGATCAATTTTTAAATGAGACACATTTCATTTACAGATCATTTAATTTGGCTCTCGAAAAAATGTGGAGGGAAATTTGAATATCGAAATCTTACTACAAGGTACTACTACTACCTATATTCAAATTTCCCTCCAGATTTATTTCATATAGTTTCGTTCGATTTTTACTTTTAAATGACCAAATTTTTCAAAATACATAACTAATTACAAGAGGCCAGTGCCAAAAAAAAAACTTTTTTGCAAAACTTTCTGAGTGGCCTGGTAAATAAGAATTATATTTTGTACCAGTAATCTACCTACCTATTGTCCCAGTGTAACAGTAATTCACAAGTGCTTGTAATGCTTGAGAATCCACACGCTCCAGAGTTATTTCTGTCAACTGAGATTCTCTCAAGGATCCTGTGAACATTGCTGCAAAATATTCACTGCATGATGCTAAAACTACCTTGTGTGCTGGAATCCTGTTATAAAATCATGCTTAATTAAAATCTTTGAAGTTTACAACTATTTTATTTAAAGGGACTGAACACAAATATCATAAACAGTCAAGTTAAAAAGAGTATATGAGTAAGACAAAGAAGACAAAGGGGTCCCAAAATAGAACAAAGATTTACTTCACTGATGTCCTTACAATTACTCATACCTACTAAATATCTTACTAAGTAAAAACTGTTTAGCCAGTATTATTTTATATTATCTATTATCTCTTCCTGTTAATTTTTAACATGCATTTAATCAATTAATTCCTACATTGTTAGTCATATTTTTTTTTATTTCCTAGTACAGATAACTCAGATTTAAATCCTATATAACAATTACTCTATATGAGAGTCAAGAGAGAAGAGAATCGTTATACTCAGTATAAAACTCCTCACCACTTCTTTCCAGTCCCACCCATTCAACTGAATTTCATGATATTGTGTGTGCCAACATTAAAATATATTTCCTCTTATCGTTTTAGGCTCAAGTGACTACAAGCAAGAGGCAGCAAGTTACAATATTATGCCTTCTTTCTTTCATTCTTTTCAATCCTCTCACTTTATTTAAAGTTAGATTTTAAGTTGTCTATACTTAGAATCTATCTTTAAGTGTCTGTCTCTTTGCTCAACTAAATACCTATCTGGGTTCTTTTCTATTTCCTTAACTGTCCAGACAGCATGCCTTTGGAACTTGCTTCCTAGTGGCCTTTAGCAAATCTCACTTTTAAGAAAAGTCTAAGGGCACACTTTTTATATAAGTGATATTACCAAGTGGATCTCTTCTCTTAATGTTTTATTTTAATTTAAGTGATGTACATACTTGTTTTATTAATCTATTAATCATATATATATATGTTATGTACACCAGTTACACTTCTTTAGAGGAGACCAACTTAGTCATTAATTTCTTAAATTTATCCAGCCTACTACTAACACAAACTATATTTATATATGCATGTATTTAATGTGATAACAAATTTTAGCGGAGCGGAGTTGTGTAAGATTTTAATATTTTTCTTGCTACTATCACCCTTTTCGTATCCTGTTTAGCACAGTGGCTGCTGGTAGAGAACGCATCATGCATTGGTCACTATTTGCTCCGCTTTATTGTGGTTCAATAAACTTTAAATATGTAAATAAAGTATACAAATACACACATAACTTAAACAAAGGTTTTCGTTTATTCATACCTGCTTCCTCCGGCGATGAGAGCTACATCACATAGTTTCTGAGCTTGGTAATAGCCAAAAATATTTTTTAGAGTTATTTCGGAATGCCCTTTATCACAAAAATATTCATCTTGACTCGATGTACTGGAAAGACTCAGCTGGCTTAGTTCCCTCGGTAATCCTTCGTCGATGGAACTGGTAGATACATTATCTTTTGAAGATTCGGTTTTCTGAGAATCACAACCCGACATTATTGCGGCAATCTCCAATAAGAACTAGACTTCATAAAAATCAGTAAAGAAACTCAGCAACTAAATATGTAACGCGAACGAATAGAACTTTGTTTATTTGTTGAAATGAAAATATCTAGGAAAACAAAGAGATGTCATGACCAAAGAGTTTAAACACCACCATAGATAAAGATGGGGAAAATAAAATTAGATGCGGTGACGCCGTAAAGGTCTGTCTGACTACACATCACTTTAGATTATTTATCACTTTTGCATGCAAAAGTCCATTCGAAAAAAAAATTGTGAGCCGTCACGGGACGCCTGGCAGATTATGACAGGAACTAAAATAAAAATAAAAAACAACAATAAAAATTTCTATTTATTTTAAAAATTATTATACAGGGTGAATGGAAGATGGGTGCAAAGGCGCAGCTAGTAGAGACAATTTAGAACCATTTAAGCCATGGTCGTCTTATGCGCCCCACACAACGCCCTGATTGCAGGGCCTGCTTGCAGGGCCTGCCGCAGAGGGTGTTACCACACAAAGCCCTGCAAATCGGCCCTGCGGGTTGCGTCCACAGACTAGGTAGAGATATTATGTTCTGTGGTAGAGATCTTGCGTCGTTTGAGTCTTTGAACGTTTGAACTTTATATGAATGAATAAGTCACAGTTTGAAGATTTATTGACAGTGGTGACACCATCATTAATTGAAAAAAAGAATATATTGATGAGGGATACTGTAACTTTATTATAACTATCCTTTAAAATTATTGCTCAACAATACATAGTAGGTACAACAAAATGAAAACAAATTAAGACGGCGTACGAAGAAAACCAAACATTTATTGTTGAAAAGTAGAAATCACAGATTAGATATACCATATTATTAAATACTATACTTATAAATCTGTGAAATCGGCCCGACCGTACCACACATTGCCCTGGGTTGGAGTGTTGGAGTGGGGAGATCGTGCGTCGGGCTGGCAGGATGACCCTGCCGCCCTGCGGCAGGGTAAGCAATTAAAAAATCGGCACTGCTTACACACACACGACACGATTGGCAGGGGCACTGCAAGCAGGGCCCTGCAAACAGGGCTTTGTGTGGGGCGCTTTAGACTAAGTCAGACTTTTTTTTAACTAATATTTATGTTATTTTTACAAAAAATGCCATTATTTTACAATTTTCGGCTAATTACAGCCAAATTTAATGACAATTAAATTGTTATTCATTTTATTTAATTAAAGTAATGTGTGAGCAATCCAGCAAAACATAATCAAGTGTCTGTGTCATGAGGATTTTTTTTTACAAACTTTTGAAGTTGATGAAAAAATAAAAATAAATCAAGAATACCGCTTTCTGACCTCATTTAAAAAAAAACGGATGTAAGGTGGCTTCGTTCAAACCTTTTTGAAAATTTTTGAGGTACAATTTACTCGGATAATTTACTAATTGCTGAAATTAAGACCTACAAACCAATTTAAGGGAGAAAATTTGAATTTTTGGGCAAAGTAAATAAAACAACATTTTCAATTCAATTATTTATTGTTGGTGTTCAAAATGATGGCCGTTATTTCTAATACAAGCACGGGCCCGTTTTCTCACTTAAGTTGTTACGTTTAACATCATTTCCTGCTTCATTGTGTCAAATGCAGTATTAATTCTTTCAATTAACTCTTCCCTCGTGTTTATTTCAATATTAGTATACACCAGTTCCTTGGCCCGATCCTACACGAAAAAGTCCACAGGAGTCAAATCTGGTGACCGAGCGGGCCAAGGGATAGGTCCATCCCTGCCGATCCAGCTATTGGGAAAGCTATTATTTAAATGTTCCTTTACAATTAATGTCCAATGAGCTGGACAGCCGTCTTGCTAGAAGATAACTTCGCGATCGTTTGGAATATCTGGGCACCGGATTCCTCTACAAGCCTCGGTAAATATTACTACAGGATTCGGCTATTACTTTTATTGGTCGATTTAATATATCGTCGACAGAGTACATTAGAAATAATGAAAACATTGTCTCTGACCATATTATTAATTTAATAATCTATATCTATCTCCACAGAGTACATTTTACATACCGAAATCTATCTCTATTACGTAGTATCTCTATCTACTCTAGCTAGTTTGTGGTCTATTGCTTGAGTGATACTGACTGAGCGAGCTGAGTGTCTTGTAACCATTTTGAAGAAACTTATTAATTTTCTTTTCGTCCACATAGTTTCATATTAAACAAATAACTAAACATGGCCTTACACATACCGAAAGCACCAGGTGTCCCACAAATGTTGAAGGAGGGAGCACGGGTAAGTGCTTAATTCATTCTAACCAATTTGATCATGTGGGCCGGGTAGCTCAATATGATTTTTAATTTAAGTTTAAATCATAATTTAGGACTCTTGAAATAATTTACTTATCTCTACCATTTTACTATGGGAGAAAAATTTAAAAATAACTCTAAATTGAGTCCGAAAGCATTATATTATACTAATTTTAGACAACTGTCGATAGTCATTTCTTTGTGCTCATAATCGCATGATAATTCGTATTTTTTATTTTATTGCATACGAAAAATGGACTTCTATTTACATAACATTAATAGTGAAAATTAAATGAATATTGAAAATGAACCTCGAATTATAAATAATTTTTTACCCTATCTAAAGACATAACTTTTTTCTTACATAAAATACTTCTTATAATATAATCTTTGGTGCAAATAATAATGACAAAATATATTTGAAAAACCCTCTGAATATGGTTATTTTCCAAGAAAACTAAGTGTCCATTCTGCCTTACTCTACCTTATTTCTGTAAGTTTACTGGCCAGTTACTGGCAGAGCAAGGTCACAACGTGCCCTCAATCCAATTTAGTGGGCACTGTATGAGCTACCCTATATAGGTTTAACTAACTTCCGAAAAAAGGAGGAGGTTCTCAACTTGAAGTTTAATATAAATACATTCACAGTACATTCATATTGTATTATTTTTTTCAAATTTTCAGATGTTCTCTGGCTTAGAAGAAGCAGTATATCGAAACATTACTGCATGTAAACAATTTGCACAGAGTGTGCGTTCAGCATATGGCCCTAATGGTATGAACAAATTGATCATAAACCACATTGAAAAACAGTTCATAACAAGTGATGCTGGTACAATAATTAGGGAACTAGATGTTGAACATCCAGCTGCCAAACTGATGGTGTTGGCGAGCAAGATGCAAGATGCTGAAGTTGGAGATGGTACTAACTTTGTCATTGTACTGTCTGGTGCTCTCCTGGAAGCTGCAGAAGAATTATTGCGCTTAGGAATTACAACCAGTGAAATAGCTGAGGGCTATGAAAGAGCTTTTGAGAAATGTCTTGAAATTTTACCTGAACTTGTTTGCCATGAAATCAAGGACTACAAAAACCCAGCTGCAGTTGTACCTGGTATAAAGCCTTCTATTATGTCCAAACAGTATGGATACGAAGATTTCATTGCAGAATTAGTGGCTAAGGCTTGTGTTGCAATATTGCCTGAGAAGACCACATTCAATGTTGATAATGTCAGGATTTGCAAGGTGAGGAAATTTTTCTAGTAACTGTTGAAGTTATGTCCCTGAATAAGGTTTTTTAATCAAAGTACCTGGCATTTTTGTAGTTATTCAATTTTATATTAATACTTTATCTGGTTCCTATCCATTAGATTCTAGGTTCGGGTCTATTACAATCTGAAGTCCTGTCTGGAATGGTTTTCAAACGTGAAGTTGAAGGAGATGTTACATCTGCCAGTAAAGCTAAGGTGGCCATATATTCATGCCCAGTTGATATAACACAGACAGAAACTAAGGGCACTGTGCTTATCAAAACTGCAGATGAATTACTCAATTTTAGTCAAGGGGAGGAATCTCTTCTTGAGAAGCAAATAAAGGATATCGCTGATACTGGAGTAAAAGTTATTGTTGCTGGTGCTAAATTTGGTGATATGGCTCTCCATTATCTTAACAAATATGGGGTGATGGCTGTGCGACTTAACTCAAAATTTGATTTGCGACGTCTTGCAAAAACTGTTAATGGAACTGTAAGTATCTCAGGTACATTGTAATCTTTTTTTATTTGTCAAGATCAGTTGTGTCCTGAGAGAATAAAAAATCCAGTAAACCGATTATATATTAGATATATATTATATACGTCCATTGTATATTTCTTTAGAGGTTTCAATAAATTTGAATAAATAAATAAATAGACAAACAGATAGAGACAAATGACCCCTTCTCCATAAACTATCAATGTATCAATTGATAAATTTTACTAATTTTATTGGAAATAGATATTTAACATTAAGCTTTATAATAGTCTAATTGTGACTGAGAAGTGTAACTTGTCATTATGTGTTGGATTTGTTGACTGATAATGCCTTTGATTCTGTTGAGAACTAGGCAGCAGTGCCATATAGTCTATAGGTAATATAGATGCTGAAGTCAATATATGAAGCCGCCACAATGACAGTCCTTCCTGCACAAGCACAAACCCATTCAATAGCAGATAAGTTACAGACAAGGGGATGTAGTCTCCCCAAAGCTTTTCACTCCATTGTTCCATTGGAGGATGTGTTCAAGCTTATGGAGTGGAAAGGACTAGGCATAAACATCATTGGCTTACGCCTCACGCACCTTGTCCATGATATAGTGATCTTGGCGGTATAGCTTGAAAACCTCAACACCATGCCACCTTGACCTGAACAGTATCTCACAGCAGGTGGGTTTCAAAATGGACATAGACAAGAAGATCATGGCCAATGTACATGTCAAACCTATACCAGTTGCTGTTGATGGCGGTGCTCTCGAAACTGTTGACGAGTATATTTATGTGGTCCAGATGGGTAAGTTAAACTTCGAGAAAAGGTCGTTTGAAGAATCCAACTCCACTGGGCAGCATTCGGGAAGTCACGAGACATCTTGACATCGAAACTATCTCAATGTCTGAAGACGAAAGAGTTTGAATTGTGTATTGCCTGTGATGTCTTATGCATTAAAGACGTAATCCTTTACCGTCGGCCTCATTAATAAGCTCAATGTAGCTCAGCGAGGTATGCAAAGAGCTTTGCTCGGTATTTCGCTATGAGACAGGATTCGTAAATATGAAATACGGAGACGAACGTAGGAAGATAGCTAGCTGTGGGCGCTCTTGCGTTGAGGGTACACACTCTATCTGGGCAATTGCTCCAGGGTTAACCCCGTCGGCGACTTCCTCGCTGTTGAGCTTGGGAGCCAGTTAGACGACGTGGGTGCGGGTACACGCGCTTAGAACTGCTAGCTGTTAGTCGCCTAATTCCCCCTGATGGTGGTACACGCGCTGGGAACTGCTAGCCGTTAGTCGCTAATTCCCACCGGGTGATCGGGGAAGGTTCGGGGGGCGTGCGTGTGACGCTATCCCCTTTAGATGAGGATGTGGCCAACTGTCGGCACATATACGTAACACGCGCCACCCGGACCACAAACACATCCCGTCTCCATCAACAGCCGCGCACTATTACCGCGTTCCGGAGGGGGAGGTTTTGCTGAGCCTGAAGATGGTTGCGCGCAGATATAACACTTTCGTATGCCAAGTTTAGTGCACAGTTGTTGGTAATACTTTCGTATTCCAAGTTTAGTGCGCAGTTGTTAGTAATAGGGATGTCAACACGGACCGAAGCATCGCTCTGGCGGTGGGCATGCACCATCACGGCACTAATTTTGAGTTTACGATCCATGTGGCATTCCAGATACCGAACAGTCTGTTGCCACGCTAGATCTTCTGCATGCCGAGGCAGCGGTGTCGGCATTTTACGCTTTCACTTATACAGCCACTGACAAGTGTTCAAACAAGCGGTACATTCCTCACCAACTGTGCCGCCTGCAGTTACCCTTGAAAGCCAAGTGGTAGAGCACCCCTATTAGCTGTAGAGTCGTCGAGTGACAGGCCCTAAACCCAAACTGATCATCTCTCAATTGGACGAACGATCTAATCTAATTGTTTCCTAATATAGCATTGGTGATTCAAGTCAACATAGCAAATTAAACAAAATTCAGGCATCCAACTGACCTAGAAACGTAGACAGATAATGCCTAACCACACCACAGAATACTGGTAGTATCTAGGTAACGATTGGACTGTAAATCTCTAAATAAAAATAAATAATCTAATCTACCTATGTATGATATGTAAAAACCTCTTAATCTCTAAGAAAAAATATCAAATTCATTATTCATCAAGTTTTTACTCGCGGATCCTAATTTAATTGGTTAATTTATAACTTCACGGTTACCGGTAGAATTCATATGAACGTCGTACACAATTTGAACCATTACTTTTACCAGAACCTTTACTCAACAGGTTTTGCCAAGATTAACCACTCCTACAGCTCAGGAACTTGGCTACTGTGACACGGTCCGTGTTGATGAGGTAGGAGACACTCGTGTTGTGGTGTTTTCCATGGAGAGTGCTGAATCACGCATTTCCACAGTAGTCATTAGAGGTTCAACAGATAACTACATGGATGACATTGAGAGAGCAATCGATGATGGTGTTAATACATTCAAGGGTATCGCAAGAGATGGAAGGTTAGTTTGCCATTTTCTTATTCCCTTATTCCTATTCAGGTATTTTTCCCGTGTAAAGCAAAGCTCATGTTACCATCAGCAGTACACCAAAATTGCGTATTTTTATTTCGAACAATCTCATTAAATCATATAGTTAAAAATTTTGTAACTGAAAACAAATGCGGATAGTATGACAGGCCCGTTGGTGCAATCGGTAGTGACCCTGTCTGTTGCGCCAAAGGTCGTGGGTTCGAATCCCACTCAGGACAAATATTCGTGTGACGAACACTTGTATTTGTTCTGTGTCTGGATGTCAATATTATCTATCTAAGTATGTATTTAAAAATATCTATGTATGTAGGTATATCAGTCTCTGACACCCATAACACAGGCTCGCGCCTACTTTGGGGTTAGATGGCCGTGTGTGAGAATGTCCAAGATATTTATTATTATTTTTATAAATCCCTTTTTTTTTTTTTTAATTAAGGTTTGTACCTGGAGCTGGGGCTACAGAAATAGAATTAGCCCAGAAACTTCTTCAGTATGCGGATACATTGCCTGGCCTTGAGCAATACGCTATTCGGAAATTCGCTGTGGCACTGGAGAGTATTCCACGTGCTTTAGCAGAAAACTCTGGTGCTAATGCCACTGAAGTAATAAATAACATCTACAAGGCCCATAAGGTAAATAATAATCATATTAATATCTTTTTCAGGGAGTTATTATACTACGTCAGAGTCCCAATTACCTTGTTGACGTTGACCATGCTCATACAAAACTGCGTAGCCTCGAAAAAACTCCAAAATCACATTTATTGCCAGATGGTTCCGTCCGTGATCTGTTTCATATGAGAGAATTCAATAAACATCGACGGCACCGCTTGTGGAATTATTCGTACTACACTAATTTAGTACGAAAAATTCCACAAGCATGGCACCTAGCGGCATAGATGCGTAGTAAAAATACATACTATAATATATCATTACTATAATACATATATCATTTTTTTGTGACTTTAGTCCGCTTTTACTTAGGTAGGTACGCGTCCAATGAAATAACCAATTCAAAAATGTTTTAATTTTTTAATCAAAATTACGACACATACAAATAATATCTACATTTTAACAACAAATAGTCAATTACTTTATGCAAAAAAAAAATAGTATGTACACTATTAATTATATTTTCACCAATGAATTTCAATGTAGGAGTCCGATTGTGTACCAAATACGACAACAAAAGAATAACGGAGCAGCAGCGTATTCTACGTTTTTTCTGGCTTGTCCAATATATGTAGTTTACAATCTTACATTAAGTAATTTCAAATCGAAAAAACCGGGAACGACTGCTTAACGTACCCTTCGAACTATGGAAGCGTGCATGAAATTTTGCCATTAGCGGTCAGCCATCCACAGACCGACCGCACCCATTGTTGCTTAACTTGTTCAATCACAATCGATCGACGCGAGCCTTTGGGCTATGGAAGCTTTTTCCATTAATAGCTTGTAATGCAAATTTGTATTCAGTGTATGGAAATAGGCTACCACTACCTTTATTAAACTAATTCATATTAAAAATAGCATTAAATTACTATTCTATAATAAGCCGCCCATATAAACTGTGACTGACTTTGAACGAGACTCATATTGAGTCCAGTTAGTTAGCTGAGAGATTTAATTAGAACATTAATTTTCAGTTCGTTAGTTGTAATGAGGACTGGTGACTGTTAGTCACCAGTAAAGAGGAAGTTAGTCCTGTTAGTATGAGTCTCATTCCAAATCAGTTACAGATTACAGATATGTTCCTTCCCTTGAAGACTAAGATGGTCGCCTATATAGAAATGTAACCGGAAACCACAACTTTCCAACCAGACCACAATTGCTTTAATAATAATTATTATTACGCTGAAGAAATGATTCTAGATACTGTAGCGAGTGGTGGTTTTGCCCCAGCCCCAGGCGAACTGTATATGGAACCAAATAGGTTTTACATGAAACCTATTTATTTTTCATAAAACCTATTTGCTTCCCTGTTGGGTATACCACCTAAATATATGACAATATTTTACTATTGGTAATATTTATGTTATGAATGAATCCCATAAAAATATTCATAAGTATTGGTTTGTTGCAGGAAGGTAATAAAAATACAGGATATGATATTGAATCAGAAAACAATGGCGTTTGTGATGCTAAAGAGAGGGGTGTTCTTGATGCGTATGTCCTCAAGAGTTGGGGACTGAAATATGCCGTTGGTGCTGCTACAACCATTTTGAAGGTTGATCAGATAATTATGGCTAAGAGAGCAGGCGGACCAAAGCCTAAGGCCCCGGCAGGAAGCGATGACGAATCTTAAACATAATAAGCAGTGATCAATTCAAATTTCGCTAGAAAAAGTATTTACGTTCACAATTTTAACATTTAATTACATTTTAATTTACCTACTATTTAATGCTTTAGGTTTCTTTGCTGCAGGTGCCCTGCTAATTATTCCAGTCTTTGTGATTGATTCTAAATAAATAACTAAAGTTTTTGTTGTTTTGTTTATTCTCTTATTAATTTAAAGAGGAAATTAACCCTTTTTTTTCGGCCTATGCCCCGACTACGTTACCCGACGCAAGGACACTTCTTACCCATCGCTTATGCGTCCTACAAGCAACGTGCCTAAGGACCCGATTGTCGCGCTGTAGAGGTCGTAATATCAATATCTTCAATTTTGTGACTGAAATAGCAAAAATTTCTACATGATGCGATGCAGTTATTCTTGGTCTTAGTAAGATTTAGGTCAACTTTTCTATTAGACAGACGGACAGAGGACGATCAAACGTAGAATGAGCACTATCAATATAGTGTTGGTATTAATGGCAATCTAAGAAATTACATGTCAGTTGCCGTAACGGTGAAGGACACATCGTGAAACCTGCATACCTGAGAGTACTTCATTATGTTCTCGAAGGCATGTGATGTCTGCCAATCCGCACTTGGCCAGCGTGGTGGACTAAGGCCTAATCCCTCCCATTCTGAGGAGAGACCCGTGCCCAACAGTGGGACAAAGAATGGGTTGTGATGATGAATGGCAATGATGCTGTTGGTGATAATGATGAAAATCGACTGGCATCATCAAAACCATTGTAACCGTCATAGACTCTAATATCCAGATATTTTTGCGAATGAGACCGGCGGTAAAGGACACGTCTCGGATCCTCAATGTTATGTAATAACACGCGATGTAGTACTCGCCTTCACCGACGACAGCGCGTACTTCGCGTCGTTACGTTATAGCGGTCAGAATAATGCAGCGCTTGATTGACCGCTTGTCAGACTGGCTGTTTAAGTGGAGGATTGCCGTCAATGCCGGAAAGACGGTCCCGATACTTTTCAGACGGAAGTGTGCCATGCCGACGCCGCTGCGTCTGCATGGTGAGGATTTAGAGTGGCAGCAGACTTCAGGCCGCAAAACCATGCCCTGCGAGCAATCATATGTCGCATGTCGACATGTCCGGTATGCGGTGATCGCGCGTGACTGTAAGCTGAAGTCGGTGGATGAGTTTGTTGGCGCGTCTTATGTATAACCGCGACGACAATGGGCTGCATCTTCTCTTCATCTAAGGGGGATAGCGCGACTGCATGCGCACCCTCCCACGAGAGCTGTTGGACCTTCTTCCCCCTGATCATTAGGGGAAAAATAGCAGCTAATGGTTCAAGAACCGGGCGCGCTGTTCACATGAGTGACGAAACACCAACTCAGATGCTCAACAGCGGGGATATCATCGACGGGATTCACCCCTGGAGCAATTGTCTGAATAAAAATAGAATGACCATCCTTAAATCCGAATTCCCTCACGCAGTGGCGCCCACAGCGCCGCGGGAGAGGAGGAAAGGCTTCGTTCATTCGTTGTTGAATAGTGACGTTCAAAACACACACAAAAGTAATTTAATGAGGCGTGGCGCTTGGATTCGAACCCCTTGAGGCCGAGGCTACGTATAGCTAGCCATTGTGTTATCACCGCTATTACTAGCATTCAGCACCACCCACTTACTGCCGCCAATGAAAATGAATCAGATGTGTTGTAACAGTCTCACAGTATTTCGCATTACTGGTCACCTTACTAAATGTACGAAGCTTCTGAGCGGTATTGCGTCTGAGCACGAGTTCTGAACTACGCCGCCAGCCTTTCAGCTCACGTTTTGCATTTTCCTGCTACACGTTGTGTATAATATATCCATGGCACTCTGTTCTGTCAGCGCCTTTGACAGAACTTTTTTTTCGATTATTAAAATTGATTGACGGACGGCAGCATCCTCGCATATCGCCTTGATTTTTCTTGTTTGAGTTTATATATTTGTGAATTAATCGTTGTGCTTTGTTTTAAATAAAACTTAATTTATTACAAGTGTGACAAAGATGTCTTCGTACAAAGTAAGTTGCATGGAACACGTTAGAGAATCCTGGATTTTTTTAGACATTAGTTCACTCTCCATTATAATCAAACGGTATAAATAAACATTAAATGTTAATAAAAACCAATTCATAAACAATTACAGACTAGGTACTTAAGTATTTTACATAAGCTACAATGATGATGATTAAACATGAATTTTCTTAGATGTTGTGAGTTCCAATAGGTGCTATGGTAGTAACGTTTACGTTGTAGGTAGTGCTATGTTATAAGAAACAGATAAATATAAAACCCTTTATTCTCTAGCCTATTGACTCAAAAAGAGAAGAATTCAGACGTTACTTGGAGAGAGCCGGGGTTATGGACGCCCTTACGAAAGTCCTAGTGAGCCTGTATGAAGAGCCTGACAAGCCTGAAGACGCCTTGGAATATGTGCGCAAACATTTAGGGACAGATGGAGGTGACGATGAGCTGGAAGCAGCCAGAGCTAGGATAGCAGAGCTTGAAGCTGAAAATGCGCTCTTAAAAGGAGAAACAGCTCCTACAGAAGGATAAAAATATATCAGCACAAACAATGACATTGATCTCCACAATGATCTCAAACAGAATAATTCTTGTTGATTCTAAAGATATATAATACTTTAATGTTACATATTGATAATAATTTGGTTATTAATTAAGTTTAGATAATATGTAGAGTTACATAATTAAATTTTAGTTCAAGTTAATACCTATAATTTTTTATTTATGAACCCTTTTATCAAATAACCTTTACATGTGTGAATGTGTGATATTGTAGTTATGGTTCAAAATATTGTATCAAAATACTTTTTAAATTGTTCTGATGAAGTATCAGACAATAACTACTCTTAATATTATTAAGAAAAAATACAATTAGATTTAGATTCATTTATTATTGCATTATACATATATAAATAAAGATAGCCAACAAACAACACCCACCTTATATCCACTTCATCCCTTAGCTCCACAGAGGAGGAGTTTTTCGTATATGCCTATCTCCCACTACAACTGTGACAAACTGAACAAGTTTTAGAAAGAGTGAGCAATTTAGATTAGTCTGGTAGTAGGTGTGGGGAAAACAATGGAAGGTACATTTAGTGGCTGTAAGTAACTTTTTTTTAATAAAACCAAATTGTTTTGGTCACTAATGTGTTGCTATGCTGGAAGACAGGTAAGATACATGTTGAATGAATTAATGAATATTTATTTACATAATAGATGTTTGATGTTTACTTGTGTTAGATATTATATTGTTACAGATATATTACTATAATAATATTAATAAATAATAGGTAATATAATGCACAAGGGTGAAGCTGTTGGTGCGTCGGTGCGCGGCATTACCAAAGGTGTCGGTGTCTCCGTTTGAGCCGCCGACACACGATAGCAGAATAGACTCCCAAGGGAAAGCGTCGGCTTTCCCTTTGACACTAGCCGCCGGGCGGCATGACAATAGACATAGGTACAAAGGTGGTCCCTTTTGGACCCGACCGATACAACGCGGCTAGACCGGCGACTCCGTCATATAAGAGTAGTTGTTGTGTGACAGTCATGAAGTCCAGACGCGCTTAAGATTGTATAAAATAGTTAGTTTAATAGATTGATGCATTGTTAGTCGTAATAGATTTGTTTACTGTGATTATTTAATTTGACTGATTAAAGCGTGGAAAATACTAAAAGTATTTATTCTGTATACCTTCGTACCATAAACCTATCATCAGAAGTGGTCTACCCATATCAAGTCGACGATCGAAACGCTCACATCACGATTCTGGGAAACGAAAACGATGTCACTATGAAACAAGTGAAGAATCATCACACAGTTCTGATACCAACAATACAATTTCAAGAAAGAAAAGCCGAGATCGTTCTACTCATTACCGATCTCGTTCACACCGTATCACGAGCAGGAGGTCTCCTAGTACCCGGAATTATGCAACGTTGTTCCGGCGACCGAACGAGTTGAACCTTGTACTGAAGGCGATAGAAGAAAAATAGTACGATCAAGAACTTCTGCGACCGGACGAGATATACGTCGACACCCGTCAGAGACAGCGAGCGTCGGCGTGTCGAGCTGGAGTCGCGCTGACGACGCTGCGGCCGTGTTGGTGCAGCACTGCTGCCGACTGCAGGCGCGGCGCCCGCTGCTGTCACGTAAGAGGCTGAACCCGCTGTCGCCGCGTCTGCCACCGAGGGGTATGTCGCAAGACATCAATCGCAGGTACCATAAGGTGGTACATCAGGTCAGTGCAACGCAAATACGACACCAAATATAACGTTAAACTTTAATGACGCTCAATTATTGCAGTCTATTGTTAAACCTAGTTCATCATCAATTAATACGACTGTAAATAATATGATACCTGATTCGACCCTTCGGTTAAAAACCATCGAATTGATTAATGGCTCTCAAAGGTTAACGAATGCGCGAAAATATATCGATGGGACGAAGCCCATAATTATGCACTACGCGTAACCTAAACTTGTGGGTAACGCAAAAAGATGGTATCAAGGTCAATCGTCTGTATTACGCAACTGGCAAGAGTGGCAGATTCTTCTAAACAAAGCTTTCCCATCAGAGACAAATTACGGTGTTCTTTTATCCGAAATGCTTGAATTGGGCCATTATTGTTCTTAACCTATATAAATGATCTTCCGAATTGCACAGAGAGTAAATGCATACTGTTTGCAGATGATACTACATTGTTAATTAAAGACAAAGAAAGAAAAGATTTAAAAAACAATATAAATAAAACACTATGTGATGTAACGGACTGGCTAAAAACCAATAATTTGAAGCTTAACATATCTAAGACAATTAATTACAATATTAATACAATTTACAACCAATAAAAATGAACAGAAACTGGATATAATGTATGACTATAAAAAAATTGTTGAGGTAGACTCCACTAAATTTCTAGGTATAGTTATTGACAAACAGTTAAAATGAAAGGAACATATCGAATCGATTTGTAATAAGTTAGATAGATTCATATTTGCACTCAGACGTATTAGACAAACAGTATCACAAGAAGCTGCATGGTGTGCATACCATGGCTACGTAGCATCCGTACTTAGCTATGGTATAATTATATGGGGAAACTCTTCAGATGCCATTCGGGCCTTTATAATCCAAAAAAAATGTGTACGGGCTATATGTAATATGCACAATATGGATAGCTGCAAACCGATTTTTATAAAAAACAATATTTTGCCGCTGCCCTCATTGTATATCAAGGAAATATGTTTATTAGTGTTTAAATATCCTCAGTATTTTGACAAAAAGATTGATGTTTCCTCAAGAACTGTAAGGCGAAAGCATTACCTGGTAATGCCTAAATGTGAATTACATATATTTAAAAATAATGTATACTTTATGGCAATTCAGATTTATAACAAATTACCGGACGACTTTAAGGATTTAACTTACAATTGTTTTAAACGAAAACTGACGATGTGGCTGCAGACAAATTGTTTTTATAGTGAGGGAATTTTTGGAGTTTAAATAAAAATAATATTAGAACATAATAGAAAAAATAATATTAGACATTTATATTATGTAAGGAATTTAATGATATAATACACATACCTACCACAACTTGTAAAATAAATAATGATTAATTAATTAAATATTGTACACCCCTCGGGGTATATAACAGAGCGCAATATTTTTAAGACATAACATCTGTATTTTGTACCTGTTATTTGACAATAAACATACTGATTACTGATTACTGAACGGCGACTTAGAGTTGGCGAAAACTTAGACGAGTACCTACTATTATGAGAAAATTATGTTGTTAAACTCGTGTGAAATTTCCGGTAAAAGGGCCGTAGATTGTATCATATCTTTAAAAATTCTAACCTAAATAGATCTCGTCAAGTAATGAACTCCCGACCCGTAATTCTCTAAGCGATCAACCTATCACCCCTATCATTACCTGTTTTAATTGTAAAGAAAGAGGTCACAGGGTTCAACAGTGTCCTAAACCTATTATTAAATGTGAGGGTTGTAACCGCTTTGGGCATAATACAAATAATTGTTACTTAAAAAATAATGTAATAACTAATGACAAGCGTGTAATGTTGGTAGATAGTAAAAATTAATATAAGCGTCCTATTTTATCATTTTACAATCCGGTCTTTCTTACCGAATTACATTGTGATGCTTCAAAAATTGGATTGGGTAGTATATTGTTTCAAAAAGAATTTCCTAACTCATGTTTAAAACCAGTCGCATATTTCAGTAGGAAAACTACCATAGATGAAGAAAAAAATGCATGCATATGAACTATTAGGAAAATCGTTTACCATCGTCACCGACTGCAATGCATTACGGTCCACTTTCGCGAAAAAGGATAATACCACGCGTAGCTCGCTGGTGGATAGCACCGCAGGAATACGACTGCTCTATTGAGTACAGACCAGGACAGGCGATGCAGCGTGTGGATGCGCTTAGTAGAAATCCGCTGACTTGCGTGGATGATCACGATAAAAGTGAGCATCTTACACGTATACTCCATATTTCTCAGGATGACTGGTTACTTAGTTTACAACTGCCGGATCCCAAAATTGTTCACATTCGATCTGTCCTCGAGGACCCTCGCTATAAAGAAATAGTCGATATAAAATAAAATTTCATAGTGAAAAATAACCGTTTGTATCGTAAGGTTAAAGATAATCTAAAATTGGTAAGACGCCTGCGGAAGAATTATCCTGTAAACGTTCACTGAGTAAAGGAGAAGGCAGGTTAGGTGACACGTTGAATGAAACTCGACAAAATGACAAGTCTGTTGACACGATAAGACAGGTTTGACAAAAGATTAGTAATTTGATAGAATATGTTCACTAATATTGTAAATTGTTTATCATTAATTTAATCATCTTGAATACGATTTTAGAATTATCAGATAAGAACGTGATTATAAGTTATATTAATCTGGAAGTCTGACACGGTCGTGCAGTCCTGTTGCTAGATAAGCTCTGGACTTGCCGGCGAGGGGTCAGGTGCAGATAAGAACGTGATTATAAGTTATATTAATCTGGAAGTCTGACACGGTCGTGCAGTCCTGTTGCTAGATAAGCTCTGGACTTGCCGGCGAGGGGTCAGGTGCAGATAAGAACGTGATTATAAGTTATATTCATCTGGAAGTCTGACACGGTCGTGCAGTCCTGTTGCTAGATAAGCTCTGGACTTGCCGGCGAGGGGTCAGGTGCAGATAAGAACGTGATTATAAGTTATATTCATCTGGAAGTCTGACACGGTCGTGCAGTCCTGTTGCTAGATAAGCTCTGGACTTGCCGGCGAGGGGTCAGGTGCAGATAAGAACGTGATTATAAGTTATATTCATCTGGAAGTCTGACACGGTCGTGCAGTCCTGTTGCTAGATAAGCTCTGGACTTGCCGACGAGGGGTCAGGTGCAGATAAGAACGTGATTATAAGTTGTATTAATCTGGAAGTCTGACACGGTCGTGCAGTCCTGTTGCTAGATAAGCTCTGGACTTGCCGACGAGGGGTCAGGTGCAGATAAGAACGTGATTATAAGTTGTATTAATCTGGAAGTCTGACACGGTCGTGCAGTCCTGTTGCTAGATAAGCTCTGGACTTGCCGACGAGGGGTCAGGTGCAGATAAGATCATGATTATAAGTTGTATTAATCTGGAAGTCTGACACGGTCGTCCAGTCCTGTTGCTAGATAAGCTCTGGACTTGCCGGCGAGGGGTCAGGTGCAGATAAGAACATGATTTATATAACTATTTGTATTAAAAATCATGTATTGATCATCATTCTTCTTCTTCTAAGTCGATATGTTCTTGGCAGAACGGTCGTGGTCATCATGTGTAGTGGCACGCTTCACAACACGCCGCCACTCCTCCCTGATGGCTGCTTTCCACGAGCATGCGTGGACGGGAGCATCCACAGCAGCCTTGATCATCATTATCAGCCCTTATAATATGATACTGTAATAATTGAATTGAATTAAGAAAAAGAAAAAAAAAAATTATGTACTTACTTTATGTTAAATTCATAATTAAAAATTGTCTTGTCGACCTATAAATATTAAAACTAGTAAGTAAGTTTGTAAGTTTGAGGGCAAACTTAGTGTAGTCAGAATGGCCGAATGTTAGATATTATATTGTTACAGATATATTACTATAATAATATTAATAAATAATAGGTAATATAATGCACAAGGGTGAAGCTGTTGGTGCGTCGGTGCGCGGCATTACCAAAGGTGTCGGTGTCTCCGTTTGAGCCGCCGACACACGATAGCAGAATAGACTCCCAAGGGAAAGCGTCGGCTTTCCCTTTGACACTAGCCGCCGGGCGGCATGACAATAGACATAGGTACAAAGGTGGTCCCTTTTGGACCCGACCGATACAACGCGGCTAGACCGGCGACTCCGTCATATAAGAGTAGTTGTTGTGTGACAGTCATGAAGTCCAGACGCGCTTAAGATTGTATAAAATAGTTAGTTTAATAGATTGATGCATTGTTAGTCGTAATAGATTTGTTTACTGTGATTATTTAATTTGACTGATTAAAGCGTGGAAAATACTAAAAGTGTTTATTCTGTATACCTTCGTACCATAAACCTATCACTTGTATCTCACAATTGTCAAATTAGCCATGCAAAATATTTATTTTTACATAACACTCATAACTAAACTACATACTATGAACTCAAGTCTCTAACTCTAGCCTAAATTTAAATTTGTCAGGCCTATTGGCGCAATCGGTAGTGACCCTACCTGTTATGCTAGGGGTTGTGGGTTCAAATCCCACTCAGACAAACATTCGTGTGACGAACACCTGTGTTTGTTCTGTGTCTGGATGTTAATATTATTTATAGAATATTACTGGATGTTAATATTATTTATTATATTAATTAATATTATCTATTATGTTTTATATCAGTCTCTTGACACCCATAGTATAGGCTCTGCCTAGTTTGGGGTCAGATGACCATCTGAGTATGTCCATGATATTTATCTATTTAATTAAGTCTACACATATGGCAGTTTATTACATCATATTTATCTAAATTTGCATAAATTCTTATCAACTCAAATAATTCTTTTTTAAATTTCAGTCTCAAGTCAAAAAAAAATTTTTTTTAATAGGCAGTTTATTAAAATCTGAACACCCTTAAGGTAAGAAGAGTTACGTGATCTCATTTGACTAATAACATAATCTGCCAGGATATCTGGTATAAAAATTTCCCTCCTAATCCTAAAAAATGCCCTCTTTGGACGTGATAATAACGTCTTATAAATCGATGAACGCTGGCTGCACGCACGAAAGAGCGTGACTCATTGTCACGTTCCACCTGAGCCGAGCGTTGCACGCGAGAGCACGGAACAAGCGATATAGGATCGGCCGCATCCATCTGTCTTCCACTCCATCGCCCGATGCATCCGAGTAGAATGGAGACAGAGGTAGCACACAACCTACACGTGAACTAGTGAAGTGTAAAGATGTTTTCATATGACGTTATCACGTAAAATTATCGTCCGTAAACCGACATTACAACAATTTTTTTTGGTGAATAAATATAATATATTAAGTGACATGGCCAGCATACGGACATGGATTTAATCCCTCCCATTCTGAGAGGAGACCCGTGCCCAACAGTGGGACAAAGAAAGGGTTGTGATGATGATGATAATTTCGTCTATTGTATAATTTGTCATTATTGTAATTATAATTATTTATTTCTGACCTATATGTTACTGAACCCTGTTAATTTTTATTTTGAACCTTTCCATAGGTAACCATTCAAAGACAGACATTAGTTATTAAAAAGACTAGTTATTTCATGATTAATGTATATTTATCAGAAGAACATAAATTATTAAACATGATCACCTAGATGGAACAAAGTTTATTTAACTATTTTGTCTTATTTATTTGATGATAACTTAAACAGCAGCACTAATGAGTTCAGTGTATTTCTTCACCTTGCTGGCAACACTCATGTCTACATACTTGTCACCAATTGAGACCACCATGCCTCCGATCAGTGCAGGGTCAACTTTAGCAGTGAGTTGAAGAGTCTCATTGGCCTTCAGGAATTTCTGGTAAAGAATAAGTTACAATTTATTAAAAAAACATTTTTACAGTTAAGATACTTAGATTAACTCATTTATTTTAATTTATTTATAGGTACACTTAGATTTCCTTTTTCTATTAATTTTAAGCGAAACAGAGGATTTTACAGAATTTCAACAAAGTCAAATATATTTCCAAATGATTTTATGATCTATAACTCAAATCTATCTGCCCACTCCTTCAGACAGACAGTTATGTTAGGTCAAATCTTGCAAGTAGAATTTAAACAACTTAATATAATCTACAACTGTTAATGTGACTTGTTGTTGCAGTTCTAATGAAAATGTCTATCACCCGATCAAATTCTGAGATCAAGAAGGAGCAGAAACCAACAAAGACACTTTCCCATTTATATTTTAGTAATGAAGGATAATCCGATTCTGTTCCAAAACAATACTATGATTAAGTAACATTGACAAAAAATTTTGTACATACATATTTACATTTAACTTTGAATGCTTATTAAAATTATTGTAATAGCTGTTTTAAAAATAACATGGTTAATTGATGAGAATAGACAAAATCAATAGCAACTAAACAAAAATGTCAACTGTTTGCTCATTTTCTGGCTATTAGATAGCAACAATATGTTACATAACATTGCATTACCTTAAGAGCAGCTTCCAGATTCTGTCTCTGAGTGGGATCCAGGGGCTTGGCAGTGACCACGTCACAAGAGACTTCTCCACGGTGTGCAGCCATCATGATCTTGAAAGCGTTGATGACAGCTTCAAGTTTTCCCAGGCGGCCATTCTCAGCCATCAGACATAGCAAATTGCCAGTAGTAGGAGACATGCTTGTCTGAAATACATAAAATGAAGTTTTCCTTACATATTTTTTAAATATATTTTAAGTGAATAATTAATATATATGTACTTCATTGCAAGAATAATCAAATGCTCATGGAAGTATATTTTATGGTTAAAGTGTATTGAGTGCTTTATTTGTGAATGTTTTATACATAATTTTTCAAATCCACGATTTTATTGAGCATGTTTATTTCGTGCCTTCCTTGATGCATCCACCAATTAAATGTTATGCAGTTAAATTATGTCTAATAAATAACTTTTAAATGGCTTTTATAAAACATTATATTTATTGTTTGCTATCAATATCTGGAATCCATCTGTCAATTAGTCCACCCCCAATTTTTTTGAAGGTAGTTTTGAACCAATACTTCGTTAAAAAGTTTCCCGGAACTAGGAGGAATTTTATGTAAACATTGCGATGAAATTCTTCAGAAATTTGAACAAAAATATTGTTACGAAAGTAACAACTCACGACATGAATTAACTAAATCAGCCCATCTCCCACAAACAATTTGTAACAAATCATCTGTCACTTTACTGTAGGTAGATTCCTTTGAAAACAAAGCTTTGATTTTGTCAAATAATGTATTTGGCATTAGTGAGTCTTTGGAGTCGTTAACCCATTCTACTAAAGATTGCAATGATGAACTATGCCACCTGGTGCTCAGAGGAAGTAAGCTCAAATCATGGACATATAGGGGGCGCCTGGATATTGATGAATAAGATAAGTATTGATTGTAATAGGTAAGTTTTATTTGAAGGTAAAACTCTCTTACCAAAACATGCTAAAAACACAGATAGCAAATTTGTAAGTGTCATAGCATTTTAACCCCAACATAACCAATACAATTTATTAAGAACCTTTGTATATAATTAAATAAGAATAAATATTCATTTTGAAAGAAATTAGACTGATTTTCTTTGAGAAATTATATGAATATACGCCTAAATCGGAAATAAATAAGAAAGCATTTAAGAGTAACCCACCTTGGAAGCAACTTGTTTAAGAGCATCAGATTTCAGTGCCCTCTTAATAGTAGGGTTCACAATGAACTCCTTTACTTTAGCATCGGTTTTCATCAGATGAAGGAACTGAGACAGTTCTTTTTCAACCGAATCCAGGGATTTTTTTTTACTGCCAGCAGAGTAAAGGGCTGATGCATATCTGCCCTCCAAACCAAAAACTTGTACAGGAGGTTTGACAAGCTGCGCCGCAGAAGATGAAGTGCTCAATGAGCGAACCTATAAAAAGTTACGTAATTTATTAACATTTATTGATCCAAAAGTTATCGCACAGCAAAACAATATACACATCATTTACCAGCATATTCGTCTTCATAAGAGACATCCTTGTCTTTTATTTAGATCCTGGTTATTCAAATAACTAAAAACCGAATTCCTTTTTCCTTCTGCTTAGTTCTGCCTTGCCCACAGATTACTATATGTACCCTGTACAACATAGCTTGATCTTTTTGACAGACGGGCTAGTGATGGGAAACAGAAAATATCTAGTAGTCGAAAAAATAACGTTTTAAAATACTTATAACTGTGACGAGATGGTGTGGGTGTATTAAGTGTAAAATTCTTTATTGCACTAGATATATAAATGGCTTATATGGCCAGTCGATGGAACGATGGAATGCGTAATTAAAATTAGAATTAAATAATTTTTTTTAACTTATTTTTCTAAAAAGAGTTATACCAGATAAAGATACCCCAACCACTAGCCAAAGAAACCCCAACCAAAAGGACCCCCATTCGTAACAATAACCTAACAATGATCATTGTTAATGATTTTTTGTAATCGATATTTGTAACGGTTACTGCCTGTAATTCGTGTCCCATCCGTCCGACCGATGTAACATTGTACAAACGTCTATTATTTTCAGTGTTCCTATTTAAATTTTACTTTGAAGCAATAAAAAGTCTTGATATTTTCGGATAACGCTTAAATCTTTAGGGACTTTTGTGTTATATGTATTTTTTTAATATTTATACAATTATTGTAATCATTAAATTAAGAAAATAATATGTTCATCATTGCAAAGTTATGTCGATCAGAAAAATTTACATCTGTCAAAAAGATCAAGCTATCTTGTACAGGGTATAGTAGTAGTAGGCCTTGCCTTACCTTACCTATACCTACCTACCACAAAATGTACTCTGTGCCTACCACACACAACCCTGTCCTGTCACCCACAGACTAGGTCACAGATTTATAAGTATAGTACTACGTACAGATGGGAATCGCGCATAGAAAATCTATGGACGCTAACTAATAGTTCCAATGAAGCAAGTCGGCGTCGCTTTTAGCGACATGATGTCACGCATGCGCACCAATACCAATCCGTGCGCATGCGTGTTGTGTCTGTATTGCCCGTTCCTAGTGATTGCAATTATCGATATTTATCGATATTTTTTTCCCTTGGTGACTAAATAGTAAATAAAACAAAATATGTATTATGTTCAACATTTTTTATTGCTTTAATATATGTATATCTTAACTAATATTATAAAGAGGAAACATTTGTGCTTTTGTATGTACGTTTGTAATGTTTTCACTCAGAAACTACTGGACCGATTTCCATAATTCTTTCACCATTAGAAAGCTGCATCTTCGCTGCTGCATTTTTGCAAATAAAATAATTTTAAAGCCCTTTGTTAATTGCTATACTAATATTATAAAGAGGAAACATGTGTTTGTAACGTTTTCACACAAAAACTACTGGACTGATTTCAATAATTCTTTCACCATTAGAAAGCTGCATCTTTGCTGCTGCATTTTTGCAAATAAAATTAGTTTTAAGTCCTTCGATAATCTATACTAATATTATATAGATCAAACATGTTTTCACACAAAAACTACTGGACCGATTTCAAAAATTCTTTCACCATTAGAAAGCTGCTGCATCTTCACGGAGTGTATTACAGAAACATTGTACATCATCACCTGAAACAAAAAGTAAAAAATATTAATCTCAAATACAGTGCTGATTGGGACAAAGCACGAGTATTATTAATGATTAAACAAACACGAAGTACTTCTTACACGTACGAGTAAGTTTGCAATCATAGGTTATTTCAGATTTTTAATCTTGCTTTTTAATGTACTTCGTAGACAATACAATACATCGATATTCGATAAAATAATAGAATTCTTATTCCACATCACTACAATTTACAGTTTAGGTTAAAATAAAACCTTATATAAAAATAAAACCTTTAACTGAGCTGATAAATAAATTAAAACCTAATTATTAAGGTACCAAATGCTTTAAAATAAAGACTGGAACAACTTACTGTGTCTTGTTGGAATCCCACTGCAAATTTCATCCACCGTTAACTACGAATCTGCGCAATAATATGAATCAGGCGACCTTTTCGTAGAATTTGCGCTCAAACTCAAAATGCTTAGAACACACCCGCTTGCGGTTAAATTCTCTAGTGTTAAGAGTACATATTTAACACATTTCACATTTTATTTGTTTTAACCACAAATTTCGCCTACTATGCGGATTCCGAAAACAATTAAGAAAGACTCCACTATCAGTCAGTCAGAATTAGGCACACAACAATCATTACCACTCACAATCATTTTCCAAAGTTTCTCACAATCTATATAGTGAATTGTGAGAATGCAAATTATGTTAGTATCAAACAACGTATAGGTTATAAGTCAAACAATAACAAAACACTACACAGAGTTTAGCTTCAGATCAGAAGCATTGCAATATTTGCAAATCGTAATGCAGCTGATTTCATTACGTTGAACAAGGGCGCCCCTATGTTGCTTCTCGGTACTATAAATTTTTTTAAGCGATTATTCACTCTTGCTATGGGTTAGAGACTATTGAATAAAGCTACTTAGTGTCCACTGAATTTGTATTGTCGATTCCATAGCGTGGACTAGGTAGAGATACTATCTGTCACCGTCAGTACCGTCACCACATTTATAATATATTACATTTAAAATATATTGTAATCTGTCTGTGCCGGTCACTAGTATGTAAAATGTGGTCTGTGCCTGTCACAAACCCAACCCACACCAAAGGTCTTATGTGGTTAGGTACAAGTTTTGATAACAGAATTACAGAGGATGTGTAATAAGGTCACGTGATCTGAAGCCGACTGTCTTTATAATATGGCGTCAACTCCGCCCATCAACCGCCCCCTGGCCATTGATAACAGAACAGTAGGTAGTCGTAGTAGTAGTGTTGTACTCATAGAGTCGATACTGACGATAAAACGTTTAATTATAGTAAAAAATTAAAAAAGTTTTCTCCAGACAAGCGTCTGATCTAGTGCCTTGTAATAACTACTTCAAGTAGGTAGTTGCATAATTAGGACTCCTTGGGCTTCAGCTATACCCCAGAAGCTCAATCATGCGTCAAATTGACCTATAAGAAAAAAATACCCGTGTCTTAGTGTGATACGCTTTAATTTGCATTTATTTTCATGTAATAGATTAACAAATTAGATGATATATGATATAAAAGAAACAAATAATTATACAATTTAATGGTAGGAGGCATCAGAACTAAATTTTTTTATGATTATGTTGTCTTCGAAATAAGATACAAGTACCTACTATGGAAAAAAACATGACGAACATTTGTCGAAAAGAAACTTTTTAAGGAAATGAATATTATTCCGACATTAATAAAAAATAATGATAAAAATTTGCATACAATTTTTTTATTTAACTTTTCACCGCAACTTTTCTCCTTTCTGGGTTTCCTCTCAAAACGGAAGATTGCTTATGCCTTCAAGAACATTATGGAGAACTCTCAGGCATGCAGGCTTGTAAGACGTTTCCTTCAACGTGACAGCAGATGAATTTTAAATTATTGAATCGCTTATAATTGTTTAAATTTGATTCGCTCGGAATCGGACCGCTTGATTGACAGGCGAGTTCGATAATCACTGGAGTGGACCCTAGAAGCCTAATCTACGTCATTTTGACCCATACGAAAACGCATATTCGTTTTCTCTTCCGCATGCTTGTTTCGATCGCGGTGACCATCTCAACCAACTTAGTGGCCATCGAGAGCTGTCAAAAAAAGGCTGTACCATCTTGGTAGGTCCCGCCATTTTGTAGGTAATTTTTACGTATGTAACTTTTGCACCAGTTTATGCTTATTTTAAAAGCATTTAACGTTTTTTTATGTAGTACCTAGTTTTACTACCTAGGCTACATGTTATTAACATGTGACATGTTTTTTACAATAATTTTGCTGAAGTAAAAACTACAATATTAATAAAGAACACGATACAACATAACTTATAGTACGAAGACAACATAGTCATAAAAACTTTAGTTCTGATGCCTCCTACCATTAATTGTATAATTATTTGTTTCTTTTATATCATCACTAATTTGTTAATATATTACATGAAAATAAATGCAAATTAAAGCGTATCACACTAAGATACGGGTATTTATTTTCTTATAGGTCAATTTGACGTATGATTGAGCTTCTAGGGTATAGCTGAAGCCAAAGAGTATAGTAATATATAGGGGAAGCTGAAGCCCAAGGAGTCCTAATCATGCAACTACCTACTTGAAGTAGTTATTACAAGGCACTAGATCAGACGCTTGTCTGGAGAAAACTTTTTTAATTTTTTACTTTAATTAAACGTTTTATCCTACTGTTCTGTTATCAATGGCCAGGGGGCGGTTGATGGGCGGAGTTGACGCCATATTATAAAGACAGTCGGCTTCAGATCACGTGACCTTATTACACATCCTCTGTAATTCTGTTATCAAAGAATATTCCAAAGAGTATAGTGTTTATAAAGTTAATAATTTATGGTATAACTGACATGACAGTTAATTGACATAACAATACGGAAAACAACATGGCAGCACAGCAGGACAAGTGATTGTTAAAACTGTTAAAAAATATGAAAGTACGCTTTGTTGCTATTCATGTCTTCTAATTACATTAAATACATTGTTGGAAAATTACATAAATGATATCATAAGTGCACATTGGTTGTGTTGAAAACATTATATTTTAGTTAGTCATGTTAAAGGTAATAATAATGTTCCGTAAGATGCTGGTGTAAGATAAGTTTTAAGTTATACATTAATGAAACTTCACTTTTTTAGGATAAAGGGCAAGTGACGTTCGAAGACAAATGGCCCTTCATGCGTCCTATAGTTTTAAAGTTATTAAAGCAGGAGCCAGTTACGCAAATAGAATGGCAGGATCTTTTTGGGGCGGTACATTCTGTCTGTCTGTGGGATGAAAGAGGTCCGTATAAGTTACGAGATGCACTGCAGCAAGACATCATGATGTATATCAAACAGGCCCAGGCGCGGGTCCTAGCGCAGCGGGAAGACCAAGCTTTGTTGAAAGCTTATATAGCAGAGTGGGGCAAGTTCTTTACTCAGTGCAATTATCTGCCGACGCCTTTTCGACAGTTGGAAAATTCCATCAATAATATTAGCAAGGTGGCTAGCTCAAACTCATCAAGTTCTCAGAAGAAAAATAATAACAATAACAATGAGGACAGTCTGGTGCGGAAACTAATGCTAGACTCCTGGAATCAGAGCATTTTTATGGACATAAAACAGAGGCTTCAGGATTCTGCTATGAAGCTGGTCCAAGCTGAAAGAAATGGTGAATCTTTTGACTCCCAACTTGTGATTGGAGTTAGGGAATCATATGGTATGTTATTAGCATGATAGTTTTAACTTGTTTACAATAAGTATTGGATGTACAGTACTCCCAAATTAATAATGCACATGCAAATCTTCGCTAATTGTCATATTCCCGGAAACACCCGAATCATTGAATCGGAGAAAGCCCTAAACAATGCACTTGCATTTTGCACCTTGTTCGAAAGAAACAGGAGTCAATGTCATATGTCAAATCATGTGAAAAAATTGAAAACAATTGGGGCGGTCGGCGGCTGTCGCCGGTCAGTCAAAGGTCCGTCAGTCGTCTTTATATATTGGTGATGACTGCACGTGTTCTCTCTTTGTGGAATTATATACAGCTGCTATTACACACCCTTCTTGGTTTTGTTTTCTATGGTGATGAATGCATTATGCATGAAGAAAATGCACTTAACCACTCTATATACATATTGTCTTCCGACGCTCGGGGAATACGACCGTTGCCGAACAGTAACGAAGATTTCTATGCGCATTATTAATTTGGGAGTACTGTACTGTATATGTGGACTATGGGGAAATATAATTCTTTTGATTTTGTCTTGACAAAACTTGAGGTTGACTACTTTTATAAATGGTGCCATCAACTTGATACTTGTCTTGATAATTGACCATGGTATAAAAAAGTAATGATTTTCCTGCTATCCATATGCTCAACTATTATTAGCACAAAAGATTCAAATAACAAAAATACTAACTTAATAATAATTACAATCAATAATTGTTTTGCTTCTTTTTTCAGTTAACTTATGCTCCAATTCTGTTGACAAGTTACAAATATACAGGGAAAATTTTGAAGCTGCTTATATGCAAGCAACAGAGGAGTTCTATAAGTTTAAGGCAAATGAACATCTTCTTGCAAATGGGGTACAGTCTTATATGAAGTATGCAGATCATCGTCTTAAGGAGGAAGAGGCCCGCGCCCATAGGTACTTGGAGCCAGGGAGTGGTAGTGTTGCAGCACTCACTCAGTGCTGTGAAAAGGTTCTCATTGGAGAACACCTCTCCACACTTTTAGCTGAAAGTGCACCTCTTATAAAAGCTGGGGAAACTGAAAAACTACAGTTAATGTTTCGTCTGCTAGACAGAGTCCCAGATGGGGTCACACCAATATTGCGAGATTTGGAAGCTCACATAGTCTCTGCAGGTCTAGCAGACATGGTTGCATCTGCAGACATTATCACTTCAGATTCAGAAAAGTATGTGGAGCGATTGCTGGATCTGTTTAAAAGGTTCAGCGGTTTGGTAAAAGAAGCTTTCCTGGATGACCCACGATTTTTAACAGCCAGAGACAAAGCTTATAAGTGTGTTGTTAATGACACAACTGTTTTCAAACTTGAATTGCCATCTTCAGCGCTTCTTCGTGGAAGCAAAGGCACAGCTCCTGAAAGCAAGTGTCCAGAGTTACTAGCCAATTACTGCGATATGTTGCTACGAAAAACGCCTCTTAGTAAACGCTTAACCAGTGAGCAAATAGAATCTCGTCTGAGGGATGTTCTACTGGTGCTGAAATATATAGAGAATAAGGATGTTTTTATGAGGTACCACAAAGCACATTTAACAAGAAGGTTGATCCTTGACTCCAGTGCTGATTCAGAAAAAGAGGAAGATATGGTTGAATGGTTGCGTGAAGTTGGAATGCCAGCAGATTATGTCAATAAATTAGCTCGAATGTTCCAAGATATAAAAGTTAGTGAAGACTTGAATACACAGTTTAGAGGAGAAACAACTCGACATGATGCCATCAATATCAAGATACTCAATGCGGGAGCTTGGGCGAGAGGTTCTGAGAGAGTGACAGTAAGCCTTCCCTTGGAATTGGAAGATTACATACCAGAAGTGGAAGATTTTTACAAAAAAAAACACTCAGGCCGGAAACTTCAATGGTATCACCACATGAGTAATGGGACAATTACATTTGCAAATTCAGTTGGAAGATTTGATTTAGATGTGACCACTTTCCAAATGGCTGTGTTGTTTGCTTGGAATCAAAGACCAATGGAGAAAGTGACCTATGAGAATTTAAGGCTTGCAACTGAGCTGCCTGACCCAGAATTAAGAAGGACTTTGTGGTCCTTAGTGGCTTTTCCAAAACTCAAAAGACAGCTGTTATGTTATGAACCTCCTGTCCAAAATCCCAAGGACTTTTCAGAGAATACGACATTTTGGGTAAATCAAGAGTTTGCTCTTGTAAAAAACGCCAAACCGCAGCGTAGAGGAAAAATTAATTTAATTGGTCGATTACAATTAAGTACCGAGAGATCTCAGTTAGAGGATAATCATTCCATTGTACAACTTCGTATATTAAGGACCCAAGAAGCTATTATTAAAATACTGAAGATGAGAAAGCGTATTACAAATACAGCACTACAGGTAATTTGTTTCACTATCAAATAAATAAAGAAACATCCAGCAATCTTAGTCCTCAGGTGTAGCAAAGCATCTGTTAAAAAACTTGGAATAAGACTCTTACCAACCGGAATCTTACTAACTGGACTAAAAATCCCAAACCCTAATTGAGTCTTATTCAAAGTCAGTCACAGTTTTGATGGGTGGCAGCGGATGGGTGGTGCTGCAAGCTCATTTGCTATTTTATATCCATCTATAAAAAATATAGGTTGCTATGCTGCAAGCATACTATCAATTTCTGACTGAGCTTTTTTTATTTAAAGTCATCTGTAACCAGTCTGTATTTACAAAAAAAAATTGTTCATTACTTTATTATTTTTACAGAGTGAGTTAGTTGAAATCCTAAAGAACATGTTCCTACCTTCGAAAAAGATGATAAAAGAACAGTTGGAATGGCTTATTGAACACAAGTATATGCGGCGCGATGACGAAGACATAAACACTTTTATATACATGGCCTAGGAATTTGCCCTTGGAAGTGTAAATGAACAAATCAAATAAATTATTTACCCCTATGATACTTTTTATTTAAATCTTTACTTCTCTCTCATTGAAGGACAAAACAGGACAAAACTTACAATTTTCAAGCACTACCTATGTTCACCTCAGCCAAATGAGTTAGGCTGGGTTGCCCACATTTAGAAGGTTCATTAACATCATCTCGTATTCTTAACCCAAAAGTCTGAATACGTCTGACGGCTTTACGTGCCCTTCGAAGCACGGTAGCGTCCATGAAATTTTGCCACTAGCGGTCATCCATCCATAACCGCGTCAGTCGTTGCTTAAATCTTTCGATCACATCGAATCGACGCGAGCCATTGGGTTATGGACGCTACATGAATAACATTATAAATAGTAAAATAAAAACAAAACACCAATAATTTTAACATACACTACGCAAAGACACTCAAACGTGCGTGCTATGTTTTACATATATGTACCTACATATTTGCACTGTTTTAAGCCGAACTAAAATATCAATACTGCCTACCTAATTTAAGTGTGACTATTAGGTACTGTATGTTTTATGAGAAATAAAGTAAGAATTCGGTTTAAAACCGAAAGCTTGCAATCTCATGTTGCAATGGGCTGCTCAAAGAGATGAAGAGACGCATCCATTTAATTTGAATAGTCGAAAAAGGGCTCAATGGCGTGCAGTTGGCAGTTGGCGAGAGGCCTGTCGAGCAGTGCATTAACATGAAATTAGCACGCAATTACTACTTCTTTAATATGCCTCTCCCACGCACCTAACGTTAGGGAAATATTCACTACTTTATTATGTAATTAATATCTAAGTCTAATAATTCTTGTAACTATGATTTTAGTAACGTTCGTTATTGTAGTTAGTAATAAGTTCGATTATTTTTTACGTGAGACGTGCTTCTTTATTCACTTCGGCCATTTCCACAGTCTCAGAGTCACTCAGCTATGCTCGGTATACGAAATTCGTAGACGAACAACCACAAAGTTCGTAGAGTTAGTAAGCTGAAGTTAATGGGCAGATCATATCGTTTGAAGGATTGATTACCGGTCAGGATCAAACAGCGTCTGCAGTTTGGAAAAATTAGATACAATGACGTGGAGACGATGTATAGGCGGCGAGAAAGCTTGTTTCAGAAAGCACAGGACCGCTCGGAGTGTCCAGTAGTGTACCTCAAAAGGCTGGTAGAGTGATGGACTATTGTTAGATATTGTTTGCTATTGGGGAAAATTATTTGCAATCGCAAATGTGAAAAATCCAAAATCCAAGAAAAATTCAAAGTAGTAACATGTATTTCACAATCTGCTGCCTGGATTTTTTTTCGTTCGGTACATGCTCACATATGCTCACATAATATTATAAATGGGAAAGTGTGTTTGTTTGTTTGTTTGTCCGGCTTTCACGTCGCAACGAAGCTATTATATGATATGGTTTTTGTGTGTGGAGATAGTGAGGAGGGTGGAGAGTGACGTAGGCTACTTTTTACCGCGGTAAAACATCCCCATGGGAAGATATCGATATTTTGTTATTTGCTAGATATTTAGTTCTGGATGTTGTTAATAGATGGCGTTAGTAAAGTATCTTTTAATCATGGAACTGTTATTATTCATCCACCACAAATGTGTCATGTATGATAAACAACTCATTGTTAATTCCCTTTGACCACGCGGGCGGAGCCGCGGGCAAAAGCTAGTGCTCACATAAAGCGAAGTCGATTAGCATTAAAGCAAACAAAGCAAAAAAATCATTAAAAGAACTATCTTTGACTAACTTCTGCTGTCCCCATTTTTTCTTTCGATACAATGAATCATCTTAACTGAAATCTTTTCAGCATTAAATTTTTTTTGTCTATTTTAGTGCCAATTCACACTTGACAAAAAAATCAATAAATTTGCTTTAGTTAAATAAAAATATATGTTTTTTTTTCCTAACATACCTAACATAACCTTCAATGGTTTCAAATATCCCCGTACTTATTGTTCCAGTTAAAGAAATACTGTCAACCTTTACCTACATACACCATATTATGTAATACACCATATTATGTAATTGTAAATAACATTGCTTGCTAGATTAATACTGTAATAATAATCATTAATGTAATGTTATTTATTATATGTTTTTAATAAAAATAAAATAAGCCATACCATATAATAAAGTTATTTTTTATTAAATATATGACAGTAGATATAATATAAAAGAAGACAACATGGTACATTAATTTTTTCCAGGTTCAATTGTTTCTCCTCCCTGAATTTGGCCCCATCCAATTAACCTGAAATAAAAAAAAATGAGCATATTATTCTTTGTAAGAAGTTGTCGGAATTATTTTATATGACTTTAGTTGTGTTTATTAGGTAATCCGATATTATACAGTTGGCAATCACTTAGAAATATTTAACTAAACTGTTCACTTGAAATTTGTGGTTCATTTTTTAATACAAATACCTATTGGAACTATTATGGAATAATATAATTGTAGCATAAAAATACATTCTATTTATAATTCAACACGAATAAAACACTTCTAATATTTTTACCTCCAGTGGTTTTCTACTCTTCTGCTGAGGGCTACCTTCTCTCCAATCTCGGTACAAACAGGGCTGGTGAGGGCAATCTTGGCCAAATCAGCCTTCGTCGCAATCACCCTGCCCCCGGTACTCAGAGAACCAATGTTCACAAGCAACGCCTGGAAGTTGTAATATTTGCCTTAATTAACACATCCATACTAATATTATAAATGTGAAAGTGTGTTTGTTTGTTTGTCCGGCTTTCACGTCGCAACGAAGCTATTATATGGTATGGTTTTTGTGTGTGGAGATAGTGAGGAGGGTGGACTCTCCACCCTCCTCGCCTACGTCACTACGTAGGCTACTTTTTACCGCGGTAAAACATCCCCATGGGAAGATATCGATGTTTTGTTATTTGCTAGATATTTAGTTCCGGATGTTGTTAACAGATGGCATTGTTAATTCCCTTTTCCCACGCGGGCGGAGCCGCGGGTAAAAGCTAGTCTTATATATTGTTTTTACTAGGTTCATGCTTGTGACTATGTATTTTATATCGATTTAACTAAAATTACGCAAATGTATACAGGGTGAATTGAAATGGATTTGGTAGGCTATATCAGAAATTACATGAAAAAAACCTGTGCCGTGTTATTTCTGCAAGTCCATACCTACTAAAAATTCACTTAAGAAGTTCTGTTACCTAAGGATTTAAATACATAACATAATATTTCTATTCAATTTCATATGTTAAATGTGCTAGCGTAAGAGATGCGAAATAGATAATAGTACATTATGATACAAGTGCGGTAAGTTGAAAATTACAGACGAGGCGATATTGCTACAAGAAAGCAGAGGCTGTAATTATCAAAGCGCACGTATGTCATACGACGTTTTATAACATATTTGCGAGGAAATAAATTAATAAATTCATCATTACTTGACATTTTCAAATAAAAACAATACAGCGAAAAGAAAAAGCGCGCGGAATAATTTTTACTTGTTCACAAATTAGCGATGCGCGCGCATCAGCGCTTTTTTTTAAAGCCAAAGGCACAAAAACAGCCAGTATTACTAATAAAGTAAATTAATATTTTTTTTTTTTGTTACAGATACATTATTGTAATTTATTGTCAAAATTAATTAAAATAAAGAATTAAATGCTTATTTTTTTATATTTTATATCCCAAAGTTAATTTTATTCATAAAATGTTGACCACTTTTCTGACATAAAAACTCTTTATTAGGATTGAAAAAAAGTACCGTTCGTTTTAGACGGAGCATCTTGATAAACTATGCGTTTTACCTGGTTTATAAGGTAAAACGCATAGTAGAAATCCGTGCGTTTTAAATTACAAACGCACAAGTGCGTAATGAGATACATTACGAAATTGAAATTGGTGAATTAAGAGACCCTTTAAGAGCAAATGTGTTATAAAATAATTTTATAAGTATCGAACAAACAAACCTCATTTAAATTGGTGAATTAAGAGACCCTTTAAGAGCAAATGTGTTATAAAATAATTTTATAAGTATCGAACAAACAAACCTCATTTCTTGTTAACTTTTGAACTTTGGCTGCTTTTTTGTCACCTTCAGTGCGGACTCCCAGAAGACGTTTGAGTAAATAATACGATACTTCGAGCTTTACGAATATTCCTGGCAAAGCCCCAACGGCTCCAAGAACCTGCAAATTAATTTATGAGTTATTCAAAAGTATATTATTATATGTACATGCTTTACACGAAGCTTCGTCCGCTCAAAAACTGAAAAATTAGGAATAGACTATCATTTAAAAATTTCTTAGCAAACGACCGCCCGTGACAATTGTAACAGACCCTAAAGATTCGCCGACGCCGACGAAAACCAGTCTATTGGATATAGACAATAAAATTTGAATGCGTGTACATATTTATCTTTACAATCGTGACAGCTATCAGACAATGAAGTGCCATGTATGTTTTAAGAATTTAAATATCACCTGCTGGAGAGGTAAAGGAAATCATTGCTAGGAAACTTGAGATATAAGTGCCGGCGGTCAGCGAGAAAGTACGAAAATTGGCCACCCTGCGACGATCTACTGACGATCAGAAGAAGAAGGCAGGAAACCGCAGGATCGAGGGAAGTGGCATCGATTGAGGGATAAGCCTGCAGTGTAATGGACCCCAAAAGGCTGATGGATGGATGGATGGTAATTTTAACACGTTCGCGGATAGTGAACGTATATAAACGCTTCAATAATAAAAGTTGTATTGTATTTATTTATTTTATTTAAGTTTATTTATTACCTTTTAGTATACAAAGGGCTTACATATTGCCATATAGCATTTTCTACCAGTTCACCCTGGGAGATGCGATGATGAGAATACTGGTAGGTAAAAAGCACTTTCGAATAATGTATTTGATAGACACAGACAGACCTTTCCTCCTCTCACGCGGCGCTGTAGGCGCTCCCGCGCTGAGGGAATTCGGAGTTAGGGGAGATCCCCTCTATCCGGGCAATTGCTCCAGGGGTAAGCCCCGTCGGTGACTTCCCCGCTGTTGAGCGTGGGAGCCAGTCGATCGTCGCGCACGCGGTACGCGCGCGCGGTTCTACTAGCCGTTAGTCGCTAATTCCCCCCGGATGGTCGGGGGGAAGAAGGTCCAACAGCTCTCTAGGGAGCGGTCGGCCTTCAGGGGGGCGCGCGTGCAGCGGCGCTATCCCCCTCAGATGAGGATGTGGCCCATTGTCGGCGCGGTTATACATAACACGCGCCAACCGGATCACAAACTCATCCAGCGACTCCAGCCTGCAGTCGCGCGCAATCACCGCGTTCCGGACGTAGCGCCCCGCTCCTGTGATTTCTCGCAGGGCGAGGTTTTGCTGGGCCTGAAGACGCTTGCGCTGCGTGGCCGCCGACAGAGCATACCATGCTGGCGCCGCGTACGTAAGCCTAGATCGGATATAGCACTTGTATATGCCAAGTTTAGTGCGCAGTGGTAATCGGGATGTCAACACGGGCCGGAGCATCGCTCTCGCGGCTCGTGCCTGGCGGTGCGCATGCATGGCACTCATCGTGAGTTTACGATCCATGTGACATCCCAGATACCGAACGGTCTGCTGCCACGCTAGATCTTCTCCATGCAGACGCAGCGGCGTCGGCATTTTACGCTTCCGGCTGAAAAGTATTGGGACCGTCTTTCCGGCGTTGACGGCGATCCTCCACTTATACAGCCAGTCTGACAAGCGGTCAAGCAAGCGCTGCATTCTTCTGACCGCCAGTTCCGGATCACGCGACGATGCGAAGAACGCGCTGTCGTCAGCGAACAAAGCGAGGACTACATCACGTTCCCACTCCGCGAGGTGCCCGTCGAGAGTGGGGATGTCGTTAGTGTAGTACGCGTATAGGAGTGGCGCGAAACAGCTCCCCTGCGGCACACCTGCGCGTATGGGACGGGGGGCAGAGGTGCTGTCCTCAACCGACACAATGAACTCCCGCCCCTCCAGATACGAAGCTATCAACCACACCAGCATCGCTGGCAAGGGCGACTCCAACAGCTTGTACAACAGGCCTGCGTGCCACACACGGTCGAATGCTTTCTCTATATCGAGAAAGACACCAACCGTGTGCCGCCCGCAGTTGGCCTCGAAAGCCAAGTGGTGGAGCACCCTTGTCAACTGTAGTGTTGTCGAGTGACCGGCCCGAAACCCAAACTGCTCATCCCTAAGTTTAAGGAATGGCCGAATGCGAATCAGTGCCAGCCTCTCGAACAACCTTGCCAGTGAGGACAGCAACGTGATGGGGCGGTAGTTAACCGGGTAACGTGGATCTTTACCCGGCTTCGGGAGAACAATCACCTTTCCCTCCTTCCACGCAGCCGGGAAGTGTCCCGTGCGCAGGATGCCGTTATAGAGTCTAGTCAGACTGACTAGAGCCCTTTGGGGGAGCATGGTCAGCGTCATGTTCGAAACTCCATCAGTGCCTGGCGCTTTGCGTTTATGTAAACGCCTTGCGACCTTCCGAGCCTCCGAGGGCGAGATGAACTCGTATCCCTCGGGCTGCGGTGTCGGGCCACTGATGAAGTCCGCTACACGCGTCTCCACACGCACGCAGTGTTCAGCCGCTGCAGCGGTGCCGACGGGGTTTGGAGCGAATTGCTCTTCCAGGTGTTGTGCAAGTACATCCGCCCGGCCTTGTGCTGAAAAGTGCCGGTCGCCCGCCCCATCATAGAGCGGGCTAACGGCAGGCCTAGCGCGGGTTAGTGCACGGTTGAGATGGTGGAGTGACGCTTCGGACTCGCTGGCCTGGTCGACTCTCGCCTCCCACGCGGTCCCGCGATGCTCCTCCACCGTAGCCGACACCTTCGCAGCCTGGGCGTTCAGCCTACGCTTGACCCTGGGGCAGCGTGTTTCCGCCCATAGCTTATGAAGCCGCCTCTTCTTCCGTTTCATCTCCTCGATATAGTGAGGCAATGGTTCTCGCACCCACACACGAGGTTTCTCGGTCGTGGCCGCCGTCAAGGCCGTACGAATCTCATTCGTAATGGCCCGGGCAGCGGTCTCTATTCCTCCCGGCGTGGTGAGTGGCTCACTATACCGGAAGTCGGTCAAGGCGGCTTGGTAAGCACGCCAGTCTGTTACCCGCGTCTGGCGAGGGAAGCTCGTACACTCTACCCCAAGGCCAAGTGTGACAAGTATGGGAAGGTGCTGTGTGTCGAGGTCATACAGCACCTCCACATTAACCGGGCAGTGCATGTTCTTACACAACACTATGTCCAGGACGTCGGGAGAATGGCGGGGGTTAGACGGCAAGTGGGTGGGTGCTTCGGGCCCAAGCACCTCATACCCCTTGGCCTCCGCGTCGTCGAAGAGGCGGCGACCTACTGGCGTGACTACTCGGGAGCCCCAAGCCGTGTGTTTGGCATTGAGGTCCCCGGCTATCAGGGTCACGTCAGACGCACGCCTACTCGACATAATGTTCTCAACGTCCTGCGGATAGAACTGGGGACCGGGAGGACGGTAGGCCGCAAACAGCCTAAGTTCTCGACCGGCCATGCACACTGCTGCGCCTATAGAGCGCAGACTAGTGAAATCCGGGAGAGGCAGTTCCTCGTGCACCACATCGCGACGGACAGCAATCGCTGTGCCTCGATAGGCTATGCCCGCGGGCGATGTCTCGTCGCGGCGGTACACGAAGTACCCGGGCAGCCGGTAAAGCTCATTTGGACGGAATTTGGTTTCGCCCAGCAGCACAACGTGAACGTCCTGCTCCCGGACGAGTGACCTAAGGCTACGGGCGTGGGGCGAGAGTCCCCCTGGGTTCCAGTATAGCAGTCTAAGTTGTACTACCATCTTGGTCCCCAAGGATACTCCGGACTAGTTCGCGGATTGCCCTCAGCAATCTCGGGTGCTTCGCGAAGGCTTCACTGACGGTGGCCGCAGCCTCCGCAAGCGCCTCCGCTGAAGCGTTTATCCCCAAGACAGCCAAGGGCGCATCCGTGGGACAGGGGGGGCACGATTCGGGCCCTGGGATTATGAGGGATACGGGTGGGGGCGGGGGAGGGAGAATCACCGGCTCTGCCACCTTTGCCTTCTCAGGCTGTTTGGGCCCCCTATGGGGGGGTACAACTGAAGGTCCTGCCACCGCGGCTTGTGACGCCGTCGGCAGCGGGGGGAATGCTCTAAGGTCCTCCGGAGCGGGCACAGTGACAGCACCCGACTGTGGGGGGACTTGAGTTTTGGGAGGAGGCCGCTTACGGGGGCGCCGCCGGGTCCTCCTGCGGGTTGGCTTGGGTGCCGGTGGCACCGGGGCCTCCGGGGTGGACTCCGCCAGCGGCTCCTCCTGTAGCTCAGCCTCCATTTCCAAAGTCCCGAGCTGCTCCCGCTGTCGTGCCCGGCGCTGTGCCCTAGTAGGCAGCTGTGCCGGGCCGGCCGGAGCTGTGGCGCGAGCTGTGGCCTGCTGTGGCGCTGGCCGCGTCGGTCTGCGCCTACTCTCACGCCTCATTGGCGGGTTTGCAGGTGCCATCAGCGAGGTCCCTGAGGCGGGTGCCGGTCGCTCCTCGGATGTGCTCCTCCTCACGTGTAGCTTGCATCAAAAACGGCTTTTTATATGTATATTAAACAGGTAGAGCTGATACTAGTAAAGTTCTGCACGGAAAATGATGTTACACTTAAATTTACTCATGCGAAGCTAAGAGCCAGTAGTTTCTGCCGTGTAGTAATTGTTTTTAAAGCAATTATGGTCCGGTTGGAAAGGTGTGGTTTCCGGTTACACTTCTTTAGAGGCGACCATCTTAGACCTCAAGGGTAGCAACACATCTGTGACCGACTTAAAATGAGACTTCTACTAACAAGTACTAACTGGACTATTACTAAAACCAACTAACAGGACTAAATATCACTATACCCTGTACAAGATAGCTTGATCTTTTTGACAGACTGGCTAGTGATGGGAAACAGGAAATATCTAGTAGTCCAAAATATAACGTTTTTTAAAAACTTGCAACTGTGACGAGATGGTGTGGGTGTATTATGTGTGAAATTCTTTATTGCACTAGACATATAAATGGCTTATATGGCCAGTCGATGGAACGATGGAATGCGTAATTAAAATTATATTTCAATTTTTTTTTAGCCTTACTTTTCTAAAAAGAGTTATACCAGCTAAAGAGACCCCAACCACTAGCCAAAGAAACCCCAACCAAAAGGACCCCCGTTCGTAACAATAACTTAACAATGATCTTTAATAATGATTTTTTGTAATCGATATTTGTAACGGTTACTGCCTGTTATTCGTGTCCCATCCGTCCGACCGATGTAACATTGTACAATCGTCTATTATTTTCAGTGTTCCTACTTAAATTTTACTTTGAAGCAATAAAAAGTCTTAAAATTTTCGGATAACACTTGAATCTTAAGGGACTTTTGTGTTATATGTATTTTTTAAATATTTTTACAATTTTTAAAATCATTTAATTAAGAAAATAATATGGTCGTCATTGCAAAGTTATGTCGATCATAAAAATTTACATCTGTCAAAAAGATCAAGCTATCTTGTACAGGGTATAACAGTCCCCAGCCCTCATAGTTACCTACTAACGAACTGACCAACTAATGTTCTAATTAACTTTCCTAACTAATTGGACTAACCATCCCAGTCCCTAATTGAGTCTTGTTAAAAGTCAGTCACAGTTGTCATGGGCGGCAGCGGATGGGTGGTGCTGCAAGCTCGTTTGCTATCTTGTATCCATAAAAAAAAATAATAATAGATAGATATAATAGATAGATAGATAGATAATAATAAAGTTAATAAAGATATAAACCTGTCCGACGAGGCGGTCGGCACGGCACAGCGTGGGCTCGATCCTGGTGCCGACGCCGATGAGCCCGCCGGGCACCGCGTACTGCAGCTCGTTCTGCTCCGCGAACAGCGACACGATGCGCGAGAAGATCGGCCGGCACGTCAGCTTGCCGTCCGCGTCCTTGCTCACCAGCCCGGGCCGCACCTGACCGAACAAACGATTCATCCATCCACTAGTCTATATATATAAAACTCAAAGGTGACTGACTGACATAGTGCTCTATCAACGCACAGCCCAAACCACTGGACGGATCGGGTTGAAATTTGGCACGCAGGTAGATGTTATGACGTAGGCATCCGCTAAGAAAGGATTTTAGAAAATTCACCCCCTAAGGGGGTAAAACGGGGGTGCAAAGTTTGTATGAAACTTTGTCAATTTTAAACCGATCGGACTGAGACTTTGCATGCATAAAGCTACTATGACGTAGGGGAGCACTAAGAAAGGATTTTGAAAATTCATCCCCTAAGGGGGTAAAACGGGGGTGCAAAGTTAGTATGAACACTTTGCCGTTTTTGAAGTTGGTGAATGTCTAATTCCACGCGAGCGAAGCTGCGGGCGTCCACTAGTCTATATATATAAAAGGAGAAGGTGACTGACTGACTGACTGACATATCAACGCAGGGCCTAAACTCTAAGGGCTAGAAACTTTGAAATTTTGCACAGGGGTTCCTTTTATACCGTAGGGGAGCACTAAGAAAGGATTTTTGAAAATTCACCCCCTAAGGGGGTAAAACGGGGGTGCAAAGTTAGTATGAAACTTTTCTGTTTTTGAAGTCAAGTGGGCAACCCGAACGCGGGCAGACGTCGTTAATGGGTCTAATTCTACGCGAGCGAATTTAAGCTGCAGGCGTCCACTAGTTTTCATATATTTTTCACGGAAACGGCACGTCTCATCGTCACGTTACTCAAATTTTTATTTCGCTTTATGGTGAGAGAGAATAAGTGCTGGTCAATTAATCAAACTTCAGACAGGATAGCAGGTAGGTACCTACCTAATAAACTACAGTAAAAGCTCTTTATTCGCGGGGTATACGTTCCGTAAATATGCCGCGAATACGGAAACCGTGAATACGCAAAGGATACCGAATGCTTTTTATTAATATGTATGTATGTACCCACAGAACAGATAAACTCTTTTATCTGTTCTGTGGCTCTTTTATCTGTTCTGTGTATGTACCGATGTACCAATTAAATCCGCGAATAAAGGGTCGCATGTTTTTAATCCGCGAATAGTGAAAACGCGAATAAAGGAAGCGTGAATAAGGAGCTTTTACTGTATTGTATTATGATAGTAATTTGAGTGCGGAGTGTGCTGCGACCCATAGACGTCCCACTGCTGGGCACGGGTCTCCCCCACAGACTATGCTGCGGGAGGTCTAGAGCATACTCCAACACGCTGCTCCAATGCGGATTGGTGGAGGGGTTAGTGGCCAACCCAGTGTCGAATGTTCTCAAGCCACCCGAAGGTCTTCGACAAGGCTTAACGACTGCTTCCACCATTGAAAACAACCGGGACCGACGGCTTTACGTGCCCTCCGAAGCACGGAGTGCACGTAAAGCGGAGTAACAGGACGTAAGTCGTTCTCCTCGCAGTCGGTGTTCACTCCGAGCGAGCGGGTCGGGTGATGCTGGCGCGGACTTAAGGTCGATTTATATCTACAGACACTGAGTGTGGCAGACACGTGTCGTGGCAGACACCGACAGACACCATTTATTTATATGTAACGTATAGAAACGTGCCGTGACAGACACCCCGGATACCGACAGACACCGTCATCGGCGTCCGCTCTCACTGGCAGTTACTGCATAGCTTTAGAAGCAAAAGCATGTTATTGAAAATGTTCAAACACTTCTCTATTGAAGATTTGTCCATAATTTCATTATTGTTAGAAGAAGAAGATAAAACTAAAAAAGAGCAGTTCCATGAAGGAAGAAATATAATACTCAATACTCTATGAGCAGTTCCGATACTCTATTCACACTGCCCGGCAAGGAGCCACAGACACGTATAGACATGAACCGCACAGACAAAATATTCTTTCCGAGAATACTGGCCGGGCACGACACGTGTCTGTAAGCGTCTGTACGGCCGTGTTACGATAGATATAAATACGTTAATAGTTACTGTATGGAAGAATATCATTTTGTCTGCCACACTTAGGGCTGCCATCTCTAAAACCTGCCCCCCGGACCGGAAGAGTAAGTTCCCCGGATTTTTGACCTTTCACCCCGGACATTTCAATACTTTTTTCATACACTTACACAATGTATATTTAAAGTATTTTTAATAACATCAAAATGTCCTCATATTTTAAAATAGACTATAATCAGAACTAAAACTTAAAAAACCATAAATCGTTAAGCAATAACATTAAAATGCCTTCAAAGTGGCTGTAGTTTTATTTACATAAATTCTGGGAACGGGATCTGATCGAAAACCCGGACTTTTATTGTAGTCCGGGTTTCACCCGGACTACAATTAAAACCCCGCCCGGACGCTCCCCGGACGTCTTCCAAACTATGACAAATCCGGGGAAACCCGGACGGATGGCAGCCCTAGCCACACTCAATGTCTGTAGATATAAATCGACCTTTACCTCGATCTCCATGCCGACGGTGAGCACGCCCTGCAGGATGGAGCCGCCGGCGACGCCGCCGCGCAGGTCGTCCACCTCGCAGCCGGGCTTGTTCACGTCGAACGACCGGATCACGATCATGCGCGGCGGTGACGTGAAGTCACGCATAGGGACCGGAATCTTCTTTGTTATGTACTCGCACAGTACCTGGAAAGGTAAGAAATAATAAACTCAACTGCAGTACCTTGGCACAGTATAGAGAGAGACAAGGGTATAAGTAGGTGATCTAGGCCTTTCTTGATTTTATGTATTTACGTACGCTGCATTGGACCATCAGGACAGTTATTTTACAAATATAAAAAATTTAATTGTGTGGTTTTATGAAACCACGGTAAAAGTGAAACTTTTTTTTTCACATTATAGACATATAACTAAAAATTTTTGGAATAATATTCCATTAAGGGTATAAAAATCGCTTTATCAATCTTAATTTTATACTTGGAAAATTGGAATAATAATGGGACGAACAATAACAATAATAACAAGCGTCACTACACAATTAGCCGTTCGAAATATATGTATCTAAATTTCAACAAATTCTATTAAGTACGCTTGGTCGAACGGTCGAACGGTTGGTAAAAACTCAACCTTCTACGCCGAGAGTGCCGGTTCGCTACCCAATGTCTCGTCCAAAAATCGTCTTTTGTTAACTTTCATTATTTTTATATACATACCAGCTGACCCGGCAAACGTTGTTTTGCCATATAAATAATTTTTGGTTGATCGTAGAGGGTTGAAAATTAAGGGTTGTATGTATTTTCTAATTTTGTATCATAAAAAAATACAAAAATAAAAATGTATCTAACAATTAAAAAAAAAAAATTTGGGATGGACTACCCTAAACATTTAGGGGGATGAAAAATAGATGTTAGTCGATTCTCAGACCTACTGAATACGCATATAAAATTTGGTAAAAATCGGTAAAGCCGTTTCGGAGGAGTACTGCAACAAACATTGTGACACGGAAATTTTATATATAAGATAGCAAACCAATTGATTGTACTTGCCGATTAATTAAACTCCTGTAAGATTCCGTTTGGACACACTCCGTCAAAATTTGTTTGGGCATATTCAACTTTGCAATCAATGCAGTGAGGAGGAGCAAAGGTTGACGAGATGTGCCCAGATCGTTATCTTAATATTGTCACCAGATACTGTTTACTGCACATTGTCCAATCAATCCAAAGAAAACGTGATCAATTTTTGGCTGAATAGTTCGATACCAGATGCCTTTATCGAGTGACCCGTCTATCAGAACATTCCTCCAGGATAAACATTATTTTTTATGTAATTTAAAATATTCAGAAAAAGCAGTTACCACCAACAGAATGAGTCTACTTCATAATTTTCTTTTAGAGGCATCCATTGAAACATATTTTTTTACTATCAGGTAGCTATCTTAACATCGATTTTATTATTCGATAGGCATTTTGCTAATCGGTAGCCCTCTCAATACGATAAGTTAATTTAACTTAATTTCAATTATGCCTTTAGAATAGCAAATGCATGATACAGCCCCACCATAAACTTGTGCTCGTTTACTATTTTTCTCTCCAGGTGAGAAAACAAGGACGTAGAATGACATATTATGTTTGTACCTCAATGTTGTACTTGAGCTGGGCAGAAATGGGAATGATGGGAGCGCCGTCGGCGACCGTGCCCTGCACGAACTTGGTGATCTGTTCGTGTTGCTCCTTCGCCTGCCCTTCTTTCACCAGATCTATCTTGTTCTGCAGTATGAGAATGTGTTTCAGTTTCATGATCTCGATGGCGGCTAAATGTTCACTCGTTTGCGGCTGAGGGCACGACTCGTTGCCTAGAAGAGACATTTTCATATTAATGAAAATTTGTTCTGGGAACTGGGAATTCACAGAACACAGCGAAAGAACTGAATGATAGGAAATATTTTTGAATCTATATACATGTCTGATATAAATACATGCTCGATAATATTCTTGAAGGCATTTGAAATCTACCAATCCGCCTTTACCACCACTGCCATATGGGACTTATAGCTTTACTTCACTCATTCCGATGGAAACAAGCGCTCAACACCAGCCAATATGCGTTTTTATTTATTAAATTTTCACGAATACGAATACGAATGTTTTATTGTCATGATACCGATGTAGCACCAAAATATAATGGGTTTTTATAGAGCGCCCTTATTTTTTTGAGGACGGTAATGTCTATCGTGCACGTACTTCCGCGTCCTGGTTCCCAGATATTAAATACGTGGATTTCAGGTGGTAGAGCTAATAAGGAATCATTAAATGATAAATATGGAATCTTTTACAGTTAGTTCAGAGCAGTACCACCGCGAACTTGCCAAGATTACACGAGGCTAGGATAGCAGACTAGGTAGCAATAGCAATTGTGTTCCAGCCTGTAAGGTGTGGTTTCCATTAACACTTTTTAGAAGCAACCATCTTAGTAGGTACCTACTAAAGGGTGGCAAAAAATCTGTGACAGACTTGGAAAAGACTTATACTAAGAATTACTAACACCTACTTACAGGTCTAATCGTCACTAATAGTCCCTGCCCCAAAAGACCTCCTGACTAACTAACCAAATAAGTTGATTCTGTATTCTGATCCATTTAATGTTCATATTAACACACTCTCCTAACTTGCAAAATATAAAAACGTCCAATGAAAGGGTAAAAAAACTGACCGGCAATGAGTAGAAGTGCGGCGTCCATAACGGCCGCCCCGTTAAGCATGGTCGCCATGAGAATGTCGTGGCCGGGGCAGTCGACGAAGCTCACGTGGCGCACCAGCTGGAAGCGGCCGGTGCACGCGGGCCGCAGGCACGGGAAGTTGTCATCCTTCGACGAACCGCCTGATATGAAGCTCGTCGGACGCGGGCACTTCGGGTTGTCGCACTTGTAGATCTTTGCGTTGGCGTAACCTGTCGGGGTTTCAATTCTTGTTAAATATGTAAAATAATGTATTATATTGTTTTTGTAATGGACATCAGGGTCGTTTTTATTATAGCAATGCGTTGCTGTAGTTAAAAAGTCTATGTGTTTGATAATATAATTATTATACAAGTGAATCTATATATTTAGAGTATAGCGTCCTAGTGTTAATGCTACACTTATGAAGTAACAGCATAAGAGGCGTATTGCAAAATTAGCAATTAGATAGCTAGTTAAAGACCACCATATATATTCATTGGTGTTCCTCATATATATCCCTACAGGCTACTTTGATACAAAACATAACAAATGCCTCTCTGATTTGCTTTTCCCCTTTTAATAAAATTTTGTTTTTAATATTATTAATGGTGGTGGTGGATAAGTATCATCACATTAAAATGTTAGGTGTCACTATTTAAAGTAAATAAAAAAAAGTAAGTAATTTATAAATTTTATTAAGTGATGGATGTTATAAAAACAGTTGTACATACTATACATTTCACTTCATTAAACACAAAAGCTACCAATTACAAAAAGATCATCTGATATGAATTCTGTATATTATTTTCTTTTGACATGTATATTGAAATTTGGAATGCAATACAAGGCTCAGTATTCTAGGGAGTAGGATATGTTTATCAATTTGCAGATGACACCTGCCTTATGATGTCGCTGCTGGATGTAGGGCTGATGAAGCGCTTACTAGACTTCAATATAAATTCAATCGAAATGATCACACGACGTACTAATAAAACAGAACTTAGCACGAGCTACAATAGAAGTACCAATATACTATAAAATTACAATAAAGTGTAAATAAATACCTAGGTTTGGTTATAGACGATCGTTTAAATTGGAAAAAAACAAATTATAATATGTGCTAAATTAAGAGCTATCGTAGCAAAATTTTCGCTAATGAAGAACAAATAATGTCCTAACTATCCAATAAAAAAACCGAACTTACATTGTTGAAACAACAGTACTTTAACAAATACTTAGAAAAGTTCATAATCATCCCGGAGATTAGATATCACTGCTTTCGAAGTACATATGGGAAAATAATACTTAATTACATTTGTACCTTATAATAAACTAACTACCTAAAACGATTCGTAAAGCAGAAAAACATAAAATATAAGCTAAAACAATACTATCTTGAATTAATTAAAAACAAATAAAATGTGTATTTTCAGTTTTTGAATTTTTTTCCTACATTAGCTAAACGTAAAATTTTATATCTTAATATCCTACTAATATTATAAAGGGGAAAGTTTGTAAGTATATATGGATGGATGTGTGTTACTCTTTCACGTACTTTAATGAAACTTTACAATAATATAGCTTATACATCAGAATAACACAGGCTACAATTTATAAAGATATTGTGTGAATTGTCCAAAATATGACTACACGTGTCAAATAAGTAGGAAAAAATCTACCATCTGCGATCTATTCTAGCGTGCGCTGCCAAAACTACTGGACCGATTTCAAAAATTCTTTCACCATTAGAAAGCTGCATCTTCACTGAGTTACATAGGCTATATAATATTACTAGGCGTAAACGAAACTATTGTTATGTCGAATTCCACGCGAGCGAAGCTGCGGGCGTCCACTATTATATATGTACATAATATAAAATTGTCGTGTTACAGTTTTAGTTACCATACTCCTCCGAAACGGCTTGATCGATTCTCATGAAATTTTGTGTGCATATTGGGTAGGTCTGCGAATCGGCCAACATCTATTTTTCATCCCCCTAAATGTTATGGGTAGTCCACCCCAAAATTTTATTTTTTATATTTTAGATAAATTCAGTTTTTTATTTTTTTATGATACAGCATTTTAAAATACATGTAACCCTGAATTTTCAACCCTCTACGATCAACCCCTATTTTTCCATCGCGATTTTTATTTTTAACTAGTGGACGCCCGCAGCTTCGCTCGCGTTACACATTCACTAACTTCAAAAACGGCAAAGCTCCATACTAACTTTGCACCCCCGTTTTACCCCCTTAGGGGATGAATTTTCAAATTTTTCTCGCCGTAAAAACCATCCTTAAACTTCAACGAACATTTAAAAAAAAAAGAATTGGCCAAATTGGTCCAGGCGTTGTTGAGTTATGCGCTTACCAACACAGTTTGCGATTCATTTTTATTATATAGAAGATAATTTCCTTCAATTATGATTGGCAAAACAACGTTTGCCGGGTCAGCTAGTCTTAATATAATTATATATTTCTTGTGTACGTGTGTATGACAGTGAACTCCTCCTAGCGGCTGGATAGATGTTTATGAAATTTTTTGTGTGTGTTCAAGGGGATTCGAGAATGGTTTAGATTCACGATTTGGTCTACTAGAAAATGTTTTTTGAACCCGATTTTAGTATTTTTATTTTTAACCGTCGTTCATTTCATATGGCAGAACAACGTTTGCGGGGTCAGCTAGTACATAGGTATATAAAATTTTACGTTCATTATGTTATTCATAGGTATTCATATTCATATAAATATCAAACGCAGGTAAACAAATGAAGGTAGCAATTCTTCTTTTATATTATTTAACTTGTAGCATTAGTTAGTATATTAATATTTACTAAGGAGGATCACTCACTCACTCACTCATTTAGTAATATATTAATTGTTTGCTAACCGTCAACATTTTGTCGTCTGCACAGAAAACACTCAAAACTCATGTGAGTTTTTGCAACACCTATACTGTTTCTATGTACATAACTTTTCTCAAGTAATATATATAAACTAGTGGACGCCCGCAGCTTCGCTCGCGTGGAATTAGACATTCACTAACTTCAAAAACGGCAAAGTTTCATACTAACTTTGCACCCCCGTTTTACCCCCTTAGAGGGTGAATTTTCAAAAATCCTTTCTTAGTGCTCCCCTACGTTATAAAAGGAACCCCTGTGCAAAATTTCAAGTTTCTAGCCCTTATAGTTTAGGCCCTGCGTTGATATGTCAGTCAGTCAGTCAGTCAGTCAGTCAGTCAGTCAGTCACCTTCTCCTTTTATATATATAGATAATAACAAACAAATGGAGCATAATAATATGGCATTACCAATTTCATGGTGACATTTAACATTTATGTGTTGCAGCTAGGTAACTTGAAAAAAGGTTATTGATTCCAATAACGCATTAGGGAAACACGTCCAGTTCACTGTTCTATATTGATTAATTTCTGTGGTGTAATAGGAAGTTAATAATGGATAAACAGCGTCCATAGTAAGCGAAAGAGTTAAGCAACGACGGGCGCGGTCGGTTTGTGGATGGGTGACCGCTAGTGGCAAAATTTCATGGACGCTACCGTGCTTCGGAGAGCTGTAAAGCCGTCGGTCCCGGTTGTTTTCAATGGTGGAAACAGTCGCTAAGCCTTGTCGAAGACTGTCGGGTGGCTTAAGAACATTCGACATTGGGTTGGCCACTAACCCCTCCACCAATCCGCATTGGAGCAGCGTGGTGGAGTATGCTCTAGACCTCCCGCAGCTGCGTCTGAGGGGGAGACCCGTGCCAGCAGTGGGACGTCTATGGGTCGCAGCGAATGGTTAAATAAATAGTAAATGTTACTTTGTAGACATTGACTACATTATTTAAATTCGTTTTAATAATATTATTAATGTTAATCACACACAAGGCACTGTTAAAAAACAACACCCTTATATATAAAAACAGTCAATTAATTCAGCTTAGTGTAATTACATTGTTGAATACAAATATAATGTACTCTACTCAATACAAATGAAATATTATCCATAATTTCACAAACTATATATAAAATTACTTAATCTTGCATTTAAAACATGTATTTCTTACATTTAATAGCACCACATTTACATTCTGTACGATTATGCAGCAAGGCAATATTTTGCTGGTGTATTTCAAATTGTGTTTTGATTGGTGATACATTTACCACGTCCAAATTAGCTTCCAAAGCATTTGTAATACAATCATTACCATTTTCAATAATTCCCTCATTCTTGTCTCTTGAAGTATTTATTGTCTTTTCAGTATAATCTAATGACTTCTGTAAATAATCAAAGCATATCTCTTCCCCAGCTTCAATATCACATGTGCTAAACAGGGCAAGCATGGGAAGATTGGGGTCCAGACAATTAGCCCATACAGCCCACACACCGAGATTTGGATCACAAGAGTGATTTATAAAATGAGACACATTGCCAACATTTGCTGAATCAACCACATAAGGGTTTTCAACCGAATAAAAATCTAAGTCAAACAAACATGTTAATCCATTAGCATCATATTCGCTAGCACGTGTTTCAGCCTCTGCGAATGATATCACTTCACCCACATATTGGCAGATAAATTGCCCTTGTTTTATTTTTTGTTCAGTTCTAACACCCCAACCACACCCATTGGACGTACGGAAAATACAAAGTCTTATGGATCTGCCTTTCTGCACAACACGGTTAGAGCAATCTGAGGAGCATTTACATGACTTATTACATTCATAGATAGGTGTGCCTAATGGTACTCGTAACCTCTTATTTGCAGTATAGGCAAATTGTGCAGACTGCATACCACAACAAGACTTAGACCTATAGTTGCATGGTGAACATTCACATCCTATTGGTGGTTCATTGGGAATTACTACATTAGCACCTGCTATTGTTTCATATACATAAGTGAAATTCTCAGGTGGACCAGCCAAGTCAAAATTATTTTCTACAGTAATTTTCTTACAATTATCAACTTGATTTATATGATCTTCCCAATCCTTTAATGCCATTAATTGTTGACAACGTTTTCTAGATAATACATACAACTGTAAAACATTCCTCGTTTGTTCTACAAGATCAGACACATGACTTTCATCACACTCCTCTATATGAATCATGCAGAGCAAATTTATAATTAAATCCTCCTTTAATTTTGGTATTTCATTTTCTTCAACCTCAAGCAATCGTTTACTTAGATTATCCTCACTGAGCAAATTATCAAATGACAATTCTTCTTTAAGTCTCTCTAAAGTAATGCAATATTTTAATTCTTGATCTGCTAAAAACTGTTTCATAATTTCAGGGCAGTTGTCAAGATGTTCTATAGGTTCCCAAGTATTCTCACTATCAGGCCATCCTATCCATTTAATAAAAAATAGTCCTCTTCCATCTTTGTACTTAAAATCTAATATTTTTTCTATTACATATTCCTCAGCTTGTATCACTTCCTCTTTCTTTTTCTTGACACCAGGATCATCTTCATCCGTATCTGAGTCTATAGACAAATTCCTTTTGAATGGCCTTCTAAATTTATCAAAAAACATAAGTTCATCTCGTTCTTTTGCTCTTTCACAGAACATTCTTATGACCGATTCTGACAGGCGCTCTGCAACATACCATGTGATTTGATTAACAACATCGTTAACAACATAACATCGAGTATTAACTTTTAAAGCTAATAAAAATAAATTTGGTTTAAAACATTCACATGGTACATTGCAGTGTATATTTTATGATTTTTAATTTAGTTTAATTTTGCATATTTTTTTATAACATTATACAAAGGTACAGTAGCAGTATTCAACATGCTTAAAAAATAAATTACTATATGTTTTTAATAAATTCTTAATGATACATTATACAAAAACTGATGAATACTATCAATTATTAAATAAAAATTATTGATATAAATAATATTAAATATGATATTGAACACAGAATTTCCAAAAAATTACATAAGTTTAACATCAGTGCTATTTTTCCCAAAAGTCTAGGCATGAAGAGGTGTGGTAGTACACCTACTTTAAACAGTTATATTTATATTTTGTCCTATATAGTGGTGATGCCTATTGCCATATTCTGGGCACAGAGAAGGACTCTTGAGATAAAGCCAATAATAATTTGCTCAACCCAGGTATTAAATCCTTAGCTTAACCACTGGCAGTTTAGCAAGGTGGTTAACAGTAACAACAAAATTAATTTTAGTAAAACATTTATGAATTTAAAACATTAAACAAGTATTTATAACTAACTCTCTCTGTGACTTCAGGGATAGGTCAGAACTCTAGCTGTTATCTTTTATAATATAGTAAACTTTCTATGTTTTTATTAGTACTCACCCAATTTAATTGTAATGTTTCTTTCAAGCTCGTTTTTAAATCTGACAGTTTGTACTCCAGAGATAGCTTTTACAACAGTTGATTTGCCATGAGCTACATGCCCAATGGTGCCAATGTTAATGGTTGCTTGTCTGGAGATAACCTCAGGGGACAATGCGGACAACTTTGTGACATCCTAAAACAATACAATACAGGTTACCCTTCACTTTAAATAATTTCACCCATGGACTTTTCAGCCACAACTAAGGTTAGGTATGTGACATCACGACATAAAATATTTCATCATAACTTTTCCACAATTCGAAGTCCTCAATATCCTGTGCTGAGTTATCATTTTAATAACCCATTATTTGAAAACGGTGTACTCACTAGCTTCGTTAAGTCTTGCTGATGCAAATTTGATTGAGCACGGCCTTCACTTGAAGCCATTTTGTTAGGTTATTAAAACTACGAAGGCTAAAATGGGATCAGTACTGCATTAATTCGATGCCCGGGGATTTTAAATTTAGCGTTTACAGTCTTTATTGTAGAAGCTGTACCACACAAAGTTTTATTTAACTACTTTGTAGCGTGGCTGATGTGGGCTAATGGCATTTAACTATCAATCAACCATAAACAAGTTATGTTATACCTACATAAAAATCACAGACTAGGTAAAGAACTTGTACTATTATGTATTCTGTGGTAAAGATATAAAAATCTCTGATCAATGTACCACAAACTAAATAGAGATGCAATGTACACCATAAAATCAAAATATGCTCTTTATGCGAATATATACTCAAAGCGACTCAAAGTCTGTCTGTGGCTTAAATTTTTTTCAATTAAAATTTCTCATGGACTTATGTTATATAGTCTTATAGACCTTTACGGCGTCACTGAATATCGTGGTAAACTTCAAAGAGCTCAAACCAAAAGATAATGGATTAACTCCTTCAAGTGTGTGGGTGCGATTGATCCAAGGGTCTCCCTGATCCCTGGGGTACGGACCTTGGCTTAGGTCTACGGTGTGTTTGTAACTATAGAAGGGGATCGACCAACTCGGGAATACCAATACGTGTATTACCGTTCGAAAGTTGCCTTGTAGTGTTTGTAAACTCTTTGGTTGCCTTCGTCCCCGCCGGTGGGGACGGTGTACATGTGGTGTGTTTTGTATCTGAGATAAGGAGTCGTCCTTTATGTATTGCAATAGCAATAGTGATTGGGTTCTTCTAGCACAAGTTTAGATCGTCTAAATCGAACTTATACTCCCGGTTCCTATACGTAATATGTCACGATTCAGATTTTACACAATGCATACCTTGGACAGACCGGGTATTTTGGCTAGCATGATACATTTTATAAATTGTCACTTTCTGACGAAGTGCCATTTTAGGTTTAGGTTTAAAGATATTTATTCTCATAAAGACACATTAGTCACTTAGATGAGAACACAAAATAGAATAACAAAATTTAAATTCGTTATGTTCGTCATTGATATGTGTGTACTCAATTATTAACACATTCGTCTATATTGTGTAATTTTTTAAAACGTATTCTGCTAATTTTATTTTGAATGTGTTAAATGAGTGTACATTTTTGATGTGTGCAGGTATGTTATTAAAAAGCCGCGCTCCTTCATATGTTAATGTTTTTCTACCATAGGACGTTCTAGTTTTAGGTAGGACACGAAAGCTGGCTCTTCTTGTTCTTCGTTGACTGAGGTGTTTTGCTTTTGTGAAAGTAATACTGGAATGAATGTTTTTGTCAATAATTTTCCGGATTAAAAGACATGAGTGGTAAATGTATAACTGTTGTAAGGTCATAATTTTTGTTTCACTATAGATTATTGAAGTGGATGTTAGAAAAGGATATTGGAAGAGTATTTTTATGAGTTTATTTTGAGCGACTTGTAGGTTAGCTAGTCTAGTTTTGGTAGCACTTCCCCAAAGTTCAATAAGGTACATAAGGTGTGGTTTGACAAGAGTGTTGTAAATGGTGTAACGTAAATTTCGCGGAATGCATCCTACTAAATTTCTAATAGAACCAGAGACAGACATTTTACTTTTTTTTTGCATTTAAGTGACCCAACACGAAATCGGTTCTATTGCGTACCCCTTTGATGTGTTCAGCGAAGCGAATAATATTTTTATCTAGTATGGATGGAACACCAGGGAGTGGTGCGATTCCGTGACATACTTAGTATAAATAGGGAAAAGATAGAAAAGAGTGAAAAAACAGTGAGCTCCTCAAAGTACTTTATTTTTACTTCAACCTCCCGACTCCCTGCGTGTATATTTATTTATTCTGTGACTTCGACACAGCAGCTGTGCTGTGACAGCACAGACACAGACACTATATTAATCTGTGGACAGACGGACAGACTATATAGACCGTGAGTGTGCTGTTTATTTACCTTCGACAAAACATTATAGATAATTTAATTAATCGTAGAGCAGCGCACCTATTGGCTATCTTTTTTATCGTCAGTGACTAACTGGCTTCAGTTGTACACCGAACTTTGATGACAACTGAGAATTTCATAACATTGGTATTGCGTATCACATTAGGTGGATATCAAGTTACGGTGACTTATAGACGGGGAACGGTGCTCTTCGTGTCAGCACTTGACGTCCCTATTTTTTATCGACTATTATGCTGCTTAGTTGAAGAACGCCTTTTGAGTATTACAATACTACATTTTAGGGAACATTTTATTTTATGCGGTTTATAAAATACTCTTGACATATTTTTACGGCGCTAAACTCAAACAAAAACAAACTGTTCATTCTTTCGTATATGCTTAAACTTGCGAGTTGTGTGGATTTAATTTATGATAATAATATATACTAGTGTTTTGTGAAAATAAATCCTTATATTTCATAAAGGTAAGTAAAAAATAAATACACAGGTATATAGGCTCCCGATAGATCGAGTAAATTTATTATTTGAAATTTTGTACGAGAGTTTGTTTCGATAGGAGACCAATTTCTAAGTATTAAAACTTCAACTAAGTTATTAAAATAACTATCATTTACATAAATTATAGTGTTTTTAAAAATGTCCACGGTAGTTGTAGTCAAGTGAACATTTTTAGGTACTTTAATGATTGATTAGGTATTTTATTGATGTACAATATTTAATTTAAGATGCCTGCACGACGAAGAGTTTCCTTAAGGCAAATGGAAATACTAGTGGAGTTTGCAGAGTCCAATCCCGACATTGCATTGGGCCGCTTTCCGGGAGGGCCACAGGCTGTTAGAGTTATCCGGGAAGTATGGGATAATATAGCAGTCCAGTTAAACTCTGTGGCAGAGGGAACCACTAAAACACCAGACCAATGGCGAAGAGTAAGTTTACATTTAAATATTTCCTCTGAAACACACTACCAAAGTATTAATGTATTAATACATTTTCCATTCTCTCCATCATTACTAAAACATATTTTAGTGCTGCATTCTTTTGCATTTTTTGTCACATGATCCTTGGTCCCATTTGCCCCACTTATGAAGTCTCTCCACTCAAGACTCACAATACCCTCAAGTGCCTTTGATAAAAAATTACTCTAAAAATAGCTTGCATTTTAAGTTTGTTGTGTTATGTTCTTAGAAGTAGCTTGGTTTAGGATTATACTTAAATATGGGATGTAGTAGATTTTTCTGACACAGTTACAAAAATGTTTTTCATTTTTTCTATCAAGTACTGGATAGAGTTCAAGGCCAAGACAAAGGGCAAAGCTGCAGACTCAAGGAGGAATGCATCAGCAACTGGTGGAGGGCCTAAATAAAAAAAAGTATTGTAGAAAAACCACATGATAAAACTAATTTTTATTTTTAGGGCATGCCCAGCGTTCCACTGCACGAAGATCGAGATCACAAAGACAATGTTAGTACTTCGTATTATAAAGTAGTTCACGTTTTTTTTTTTAAAGACTGAAATCAATATAAAATTATATAAATTACAGTTCATAGAGATGAGAGGACGCCACGCTGGGCCTACGAAATTGAATCTCGACGCATTTATTTGTACATATGTATTAGTTAATTGAAAGTAAAATGAATAAATAACTTTAGGTTACTCATGGTAATTTTTTCAACATTATTCACAAACCTAATTGTAGTTTTATGTAAGTATGAAATGAAATTAACAATAAAAGACTAATAATATTATTTAATATGTTATTATATTCAGTGTGTAAGTCTCCATGTATAAAATATGTTACAAAAGAGGCTTTTATACTTAGATATAGTTATGGACTCTGTTAGGTTACAGCAATAAAAATGTAACAATAAAATTAAGACAATTATGTAATAATATAAAGTAAAAAGTATATAAAACTTGTATAAAAAACAAAATTAAATATTCAAATAAAGAAATAAGAATAAAATTAAACATACGCTATTCTTATTAATAACCTATATATTATAATATTACCTCTAGCGTTATCAAATAAATTTTTAAGATCTAAAATTAATACAAAAAATTAATTATCTTACAATATTATTAACAATTTTACACAATCAATTTGATTACTGAATACTATGGAATGGAATGATTATGGAATGCTAGATAGCTCTAGCATTCCATAATCTTTGGACTAATATCTCCCTCGAGTTGTCTGCGGCAATTGCCTCAACTCTTGGTACCTCCCTAGAGACTTGGCTCTGATGATCATTGTCAACATCATCACTGTGAGGCTCGGGCATTGGAACATTCCGTGCGTTGGCTATGTTATGTAGGACAACACATGCATTCACTATTTTAGCTGCAGTGACAGGATCATAGTGAAGTACCCTGTGTGCTAACAAATACCGCCAACGTCCTTTTAGAATGCCAATGCAACGCTCAACACTGTTTCTCACTTTACAATGAAGTTCTGTATAGTGTTCTTCTGGTGAATCCGGTGCCGTGCCTAAGATAGGTGTCATCATCCATGGGCGCTGTGCATATCCAGAATCACCTAAAATAATAATATAAATATAATTATTTCAAGTTGGTTAAGTTTACATTCCACTTAACACAGCCAGCCAAAATATATGTCATACCTAATAGCCAACAATGCTGTCTATTCCTTTCCAGACTTTCTAAATGAGCTTTTATGTGGCATTGATTCCAGACATAAGAATCATGTGATGCACCACCAAATGATGCATCAACATGCAGTATATTCAGATTGGAATCACAAATCTGAAACAAGAGTTTTATTTTAGATTCTCAATATTAATTTTGGTTAAAAACAAAAACTATTGGTAGTTTTGTAATATTACTTATTACTTACTATTAAAACATTCAAGGAATGATGATTTTTTCTATTAAAATATGCCTCCTCATGGTCTATTGGTCGTATCAAGGCCACATGTGTACCATCAATGCACCCAATAATGCCGGGAAATCTGAATTTTTCCATAAACCTTAAACATTCAATAAGTTAAATATTTTATAAATTTTTAGTAAGTATATGTACTGTTTTAATTAAAACACACATAAGACCTTACCCTTTCATAATGATTTCCCTCTCTTGCTGAGACATAGGGAACTTAAGGAGTACTTCCCTGACATTGAGTGCATCAGTCACTTCATGTAGACACTTACTAAATGTGAGCTGGGACATATTGCATAGGAAGGAGGCACCTACATTGCGTTGGTATGACCCATTGCCAAAAAAACTTAAGGCAGCCAAGATCTGCAATAAAAAATTAAATTCGTTAAGATTTCTCAGGCAAAATAGCTGATGCTTTATACTATTATATTTTCACAACAAAACAAAAAGGATATAAGTTAGTAGGTAAGGTAAAAGTACTTACTTTTAGTTCATTGCGAACAGCCGTTTTTCGTCGAGCTTGTGGCAGGCATGGACGGAGTTCTTCTAATACCTGTTGGAATCCAGCTTTACTAAGACGAAAATTCGCAATAAACTCTGTCTCTGGCAACTCCAAGGGATTACTAGCGTCACGCAAGCGGCGCCTCTCAATTCGCAAAAGGCTTTGTTTTCGCTGTTCTTCAGCATGTGCCAACAATATTAGACGAGCCATTCCTTTTTAACAACACGAATCACAATAGTTTATCACTAATCAAACGCAAAAAAACTTTTAACTCTACTTTACCCAACACTCGTCTTCGGTGATAATCACTAGAGTTCATAAAACACTACATACGAGTAGTTTCTTTCACGAGAAATAGTGATTATCAATTTGATGTCCACTCAAACATTTAAAAGCTTACACAATCGCAATCTTTCAAGTATCGATACGTTAACATCTGTCAAAATATGTTACGGTGACTATCGGCGATACTGGGTGCTCATGACGTCATCCTAGTTAGTCACTGACACAAACTAATAAGGGATACTACGTATCAGACGACCCACTTCCCTACATTCAAACTAGCCAATAGGGAATGTCATGAATAGACTTTGACAGTTCTTTTTTTTTTAAATTACTAATGGGATATACAGGCAAGGGAGCAGTATTTAACAGCCAATTTGTACGAAGCACCTTAGCCTACATTGTTTTATGGTTTATTCCCAGTATTCCTACTAATTGGTAGGAATACTTGGCATACACCTAGTTTATTCATTAAAGAAATTCTTAAATAAAACAAACATTCATAATTATATATTTTTATTATTTTTAATTTCTTCTTGTCATACTTTTTTAATGATTTTGTTGCATTGTTGCAAAACTATATTTTGTAACGATTTTCATGCGCCAAATCTGAAATGAAAGAGGATAGGTTTATGGATGAAATAAAAAGTCAAGTAATGCATGTTACATCACAGGTAAAAAACTTAAGGGTTTTTCTTAAGTTTTTCAGCGACCCGCCAGAAACAACCAGAACCAGTAACATAGCACGGTCAATCATGGGTAACAGCAAACCTTACATGAAAGTATTTTTAATCCAAAAGTAATAATGCTGATAATGCTGATTCCATTGTATTTATTTTTTTCTAAACTAAACACATATTAAATAAATTGCTGATGTCTTGCTGATGTAAGTATTACTACTGAAATGATAAAACAACTTGTGTACCACTGTACACTAAAGTAAAAAAATGACTAGCTACAATATTGTTTCCCCGCTTGCTATGTTCCCAAAACTGGTTTGGTGTCAAGTACTGTTGAAAATAGTTCCATCGTAATGAGTTCAGCTTTGTGATTTATGTATTGAGTTGAAAGGACTCGGCACATAAATCGTGATGTTCACAATCTCTATTTAGTCAGCATAAGCCTTACTATTCAAAAGATATTAGTACTATAACTTACCGGCAGACTTATAGTATAAAATTAAATGGTCTTCATGTAGTTCCTTTTTGGAATAGCAGTGCTCAGTGTATATGTCCACTGAAAAAAAAATGAATAATGCTATGTTAATTGTATAATTATATTAAAATTTGTATATACGCGCTGATGAGGGATCTGCAACTTTGGTATTTTTATGTCTACTTTAGACACAAATATTTTTTTTAAATTATCTTTTAAAGTCTAATCAGATTTTAAACAGGGTAGCGTAAGGTAGATAGGTAAATTCAGAATTGCATATTTTGACATTTTTCATGCATATTTCTAACATAATATCATATTTGCATGCATATTTCAAGATTTTTAATGTTGCATATAATCTGGTCTCTACTATTTAATTACTGACCAAATGAAGTAGGTATTATACAGATATCGTTTTGGTATTCACTTAATTAAAACAAAATTATAAAATATCTATACCAATATAAATTATTAGGTATATAAAAATAATTGTTACTTTGTTTTTCAGGAAGGAAACTTTCAGGATTTTAATATTTACTTACTTTTGGTCTCGGAAACTACTGCTGGTAGGCCGCTTTCTATCTCATTTTCCGAAAAAAGTGTTGGGTATGCACCGTATGCACCATAACGCAAACGAGACGTGGTTATAATGAACCTCGTTTCAAAATGCTTGTGACACACAAACATCTTACGAAGTCTGCAAACTACGGCTACGAAGGTGAACACTACCAATGCACTGTAACCACTTTTGGAGTCCTATCTTAGATTTGGGAAACTGATGCATTTTAACGTCCTGTCGTTTAATCGCAGAGTTTTCTATTACAACACTTGTTGTACATGGTGATAAATACAACCAGGTACAACGAATTACTGGTTTAGCTGAGAGGATAAGCTCGGATAAAAATCAACTTAACCTAAATTCACTCGATCAAAATAATGATTAATGAAACCACAGATTAATATATTAGTAGCTAGCTAAATTAAACTTCAAACTAAAGCTGTGTCTTTCTGTATATAACAAAGTACTCTGTGGCTGTGTCAAATGTTACTTCGAAAATTTGACGGGAGACGGCCAAATTGAATTTTAAAAAAAAGAATACGTCAGATTCTTTTCATGACCCATAGACATAAGGCCCAAACAATTTCGATGAAGATTAACAGCCGTGGTCACTGAAGATAGCCAATACGAAACTAACTGTTTGACAGTTACTCGTTGAACACTTTGCCAAGTGATCTTCACTATAAGCTGTCAACTGAGATACGCAATAGCACCGCAGAAGTAGATTCACCACTAACCCGTTATCTACTTATCCATCCAGCCTCCAGCCAGTTTATAATAAGTAATCTATTCCCGTGATTAAGCACGGGCGTTGATCCTTTCAGAATGAGAAGGTTATGGAAAACATAACCCAGTAAAACCCCGTTATACTCTTGATACTCTACACTCTAACTCTACCGTGCTCGCCAAGTGAGGAATTGAGGATTATTATTAGTCTTGTTAATGTCGCTGGCGGCGTTTCGTCAGCCTTTTCTAAGCATGCTGGTCTCCTGAAGTTTTCTTCATTGATGAAGCAGATGACGCTTATTAGCGCACTGCCAATGTTTTCGTCTGAATATGTTTTCTCACTATAAATATTAATAATGCTATTCAACAGTTATCTAGTAAATTCAAAGCTAGGCAACTTAGGTAACCATGATTACAGAGTAACTGCTTTATTATGTACCTACCTATTATATTCTTGACTGGATGTATTAACAGGGATTAAAGACAGTCAAAAATGACAACATTTGGAGAAATAACAGAGCCATCCAGTCGTGCTACTTGGGAAGACTGGGATGATTTAAACAATGAGTCCCATTTATCACTGTAAGATTTTTTTTTTCTTGTATTTCTAATACTTTTTTCGTTTCCATGATTAATTTTTAATAAAAAAAAATAGTATTTTAATTCCATGAAACAACCACAATGATTACATTTTCATTAACTTGAAATTAAGTAATTTTTAATATACTTATAATATTCACAGGCTCCAATGGCACATTCCACTAGAAGTACCAGAAGAAGTGAACAAGTTTTTTCTATTAGAAGGAAAATATTTGTGGGATAGTACACTGATGGTAACTAAGAAAGAAATTGTTAAAGTAAATTATGTAAAAGAAATAAACTTACGCTTATGCATGATACCAGAATCAAACAATTATATATGCATAATACCAGTTTATGATTTGATGCTGAGCAGTGATATAGTAAATCTTATTAAAGATTTTATTGTTAAAGCTAAAATGATAATAACGGTACAAATCAAACCTATGTCTGATTATATTACCACTAAGGCAGTGCAGTCTTGTATCATAAGAAAGATAGTGACCGCAAACTGCACACATCTAATGAAGGTTGATAGTCCAAAATTAGAGCAGCCTAATATAATATCAGGTGCTGCAGCAGGAGGTACAGTATAAAATAATTTGCTTATAAGTAGCTAAAATAAACGAAAGCCAATACGTGTCCCACAGTTGGGCACAGTTGTCTCCCACAGACAGCTGAGCTGAGGAAGGTATAGAACATACTCCACCATACTACTCTAATGGGGTTTGATGAAGGGATTAATGGCCAATCCAGTGTTGAATATTCTCAAGCCACCTGAAGGTCATCGACCAGCCCTAATGATTGTTACAGTGCCCTGCCTGAGTAAGCACTCAATGCACATGAAATTTTGCCACTTGTGATCACCTATTGACAAGCCGACTGTGCCTGCCATAGATTAAGTAGACAGTCACATACAATGATAGAAATAGGGCTATGAGTACTTCATAGAAATATATTGATATAATAGATACATATTTAGGATGTAACTATGATTTTAAAATTTCAGTTTTTACTCTGAGGGAGCATTTGTGTTTATCTGCCACTGCTGTTGTGATATACATGGATTATTCACAGGATTATGTTACTGAAGATATCGAGAGTTTACTGAAGGAACTAGATTTATCTATAACGGGTAGAATTAAATCCAACACTATTTTGAGTTCTAATTTATATATTTAAATGATATATACATTTTATGCAATTTTTACATGAATTTTAATATTAATAAAAGTCTTAAATTCCAATTTTCTGAGATTTATTTTGACCTGAGATTGTGTTCACATGAGATACAAATTTTACCTATCAATAAACTACGTTTCCATAAACGTCCGAACTCACTGAGAAGGCACATTGTCTTCGTTCCGCGTTCTCTGCGTAACCTGCGTCCCCAGCGCTTTCTACACGAACTGAATTAACCAAGTTAATTGTTGAAGTAATATAACAGTACCTACGGTAAAATAAATAATAAATACCATGAACATTCTCACACGGCCATCTGACCCAAAATATTCGTCACACGAACATTTGTTCTGAGTGGGATTCGAACCCACGACCCCTGGCGCAACAGGTAGGGTCACTACCGAATGCACCAACGGGCCCGTCAAAATGGGGTGAATAGGGTAGTACAATATCAATTAATTTTATTGTTAAAAATGTCCCGTGTTTATACAAGTTATATGATGCTTTAGTGCCCAAGTTTTGTCTGGGTGCTTATACTTTTGAATGACATACATATTATTATATAATCTATATATATAAAAGGAGAAGCTGACTGACTGACTGACATATCAACGCAGGGCCTAAACTATAAGGGTTAGAAGCTTGAAATTTTGCACATTGGTTCCTTTTATAACGTAGGGGAGCACTAAGAAAGGATTTTTGAAAATTCACCCCCTAAGGGGGTAAAACGGGGATGCAAAGTTAGTATGAAACTTTACCGTTTTTGAAGTCAAGTGGGCAACCCGAACGCGGGCAGATGTCGTTAGTGGGTGTAATTCTACGCGAGCGAAGCTGCGGGCGTCCACTAGTTATATGCTTGAACAATATTATGAGAAAATTGCAAAAAACATCCTAAACCCTATTCACCCCGCAAGTTCATAGTCAGAAGTCGTGTCGAGTCAATTTTTAAATTGCCCCTCTGTGGGGCGTGGGCCCCACGTTGGGAAACACTGATCTATAGCGTTTTGAACGAACTATAAATATTGATATAGCTATGTGATATAACCATGAACTACCTATATTATTATTGTCTAGTTCCTTCCTAATATGACCATGAGCTTATGATGTTAGGTCACGAAATTGAGATTAATCTCATCAATTTACATGTTTAAATATAATTTTGAGGACAGTCTAGGCATATTATGTAGGTATTAAAATTTCAAATACATTTGTCAATAGTAAAAAAAAATATTTATTTTAACTTTTATTTATTTAACATCAATACATTACTTAAGACAATATATAACACAATGTTTTTGTTTTTTTTACATATAATTCATTGAATTTATTCACAAGTGAAACAAAATTAAAAATCTATGAGAATTTATAAACATAAGCACAGCCTATTGAATCGCAGACCAGTAAAGTTTGATTTATTTGAAGTGTGTATACAATATTTCTACTTAATATTAAAAGCAATATAACAAGACATAAACATAACTGTTCTGTATCGAAGTAATAAAAATTGCCTTATATTCAACGCGCTGTTAGTCGGAGTGGAAGCGAAGCATTAAACGTGGAACAGCAACAAAATCAGCGTATTGTCTTCGCCGCCACTTCTTCCATCGACGCTAACCCTTATTGCAACAAAAGGCAATCAGTATCTTTATTTTAATGTTAAAATTACATCATTATGTAGGCACATCAACCTACTCACACTATTATTTATTTTTATGAACTTGTACAAATTTAAAAATTTCAAAGTTCCTGGTACTTCGAGTCCCGCATTGGGTAAAAATTAACTGCTAAAAGAAGTTTTCTTTCAGCCTTTCAGACCACAATATGTAATAATATAAATTATTTAAATTACTACCAGAAGCATGAATATTTATCTTGAGCAATGGTGATAATCATGTATCATCTCAAGAGTGATATATATAATATGGAAAAGGTCCATTTCCCAATTATAATGTCTGATATGGGACATGTTATAAACGAATTTTTTGTCTTAAAATTTTGAATGTAAAACATCAGTAGATGCGGATTTTCACATGTATACGTAGGACAATTAATTACAAAATTATTATTCTGGATTGTCATTTAAACATTATACCAGTATAGACCTTTCCTCAATCACTCCTAAGGAAAATATGAAGCTGGAACAGAGAAAAATTCTCATACAAACAACATGAATCCCAGTTAGTTCAAGAATGTATAATATTCGTTTTCAATTTCAGATTTCTCCCTCACTTTTAAATCCCAATCTCTACCTGTACGAATTATGTATAATAATTATAATTATGTATTAACATCTCCGGTGACAGCCCAGTGGCTATCGAACTCGCCTCTCACTCGAGCGGTCCGGGTTCAAACCCCAGCGGCACGCACCATTGACTTTATAAGTATGTGCGATTTAAGAAATTAAATGTCACTTGCTATACTATAACGGTGAAGGACACATCGTGAGGAAACCTGCATGCCTGAGAGTTCTTCATAATGTTCTCGAAGGCATGTGAAGTCTGCCAATCCGCACTTGGCCAGCGTGGTGGACTAAGGCCTAATCCCTCCCTATCTGAGAGGAGACCCGTGCCCAACAGTGGGACGTCTATGGGTCGCAGCGAGCGCAGCGATTAACATCTCCAATCCTGTATTTCCAATTGAATGAAACTTGCCTAAGATATGTGTAAAATTCATAGGATTATGAATAATCATTTTCAATTTTCTTTGAATGTTTGTTTAATAAATTATAAATTTAATACATATTCTACTTTCAAAGCAAACTTAATATTATTATGTACATCTAATCATTTAGGTTAAATATTTATTTGATTTAATTTTATAACATACTTAATCTAAAAGGTACACATCACATTAAAAAAGCTTTCATGGTACACTTGCAGTGCATATAAAATAGCGCAATTCTCCATTCTTAACTTTTAGCGCAATTCTATGATTTACCATACTTAACCTACATCAATGTCCTTATTATATAAAAATGGAATATAATTAACTGCCCCAGCTTAATTCTTTATGGGAGACCTGTATCCAGCAACATGACTTCTAATGAATAATAGGTATATTCCTATATTAATGCAGTTAGTTTGAAGCAACCTGTTTTAGCATTCCATCTTTTATTGGTTTTCAAATATCTACCGTAACGACCGAATTTAATTTAAAAAAGTTCTTGGTTATTTTACATATAAAAAATCCTTTTCCATTGAATTTCATTGTTCTGAGACATGTTGAAGATTGACAACAATTTTTTATAGTAAAATTTTTAGTTTTAAAGCAAGAAGATTCTTGCAAATCACAATTTTGATATTATTTAGTGAGAGTTTAGAGTGTTTAGACTCTGGTGGCATATGGTTAACACAAAGTTTAACAAAATCAATTTATTGTTCTATGTCAGTTACCTTGTGAAATACGAGGGTTAACTGAGTCCTACATACCTGCTAGGGTTGGCCTAAACTAAACCCTGCTAAAAGTTAGCAAATTATATGATAATTTAATACCGAAGTAGAATCCTTCTGACAATCGTTATAATTTCACGGTTTTTAATGATTAGGTATAAAAATACAGTGAACAGAAACATTTTTAGGCAACTAAACAGTATAGAATTTATTCCCCACATAAGTTTGACACTTATTGGGCAATGGTTTATGAATGAACTACATTACTTATACTTATCTATAATTATGTTTTTGCATCAGTAACAAATCTTATAATAGTTTTTTTGTAACACATAAAATATAAAAATATAAACACCCAACTGTATGTATGTACTTTGTACTTTACCAATAGGCTTTCATTACGAAATCACTCACTTCACAAAAATACTAATAAGATTAGGATCAATTAATTATTTACAGCTTAAAAATATTTAATCAGTATATGGTTTTTAATTGCAATGGTTTGTAATTAATTCATGATAATAAAATTGACTCCTTTGTGTTTTTTTTAACTGTTTATATATTAACCATTCTATTACTAGCAAATATACTGTCTGCATATTTGTTTTAATGGTATCTCGGATCAAAAATTTTCTATATTTTGTAACTTATTAGCTTTCCCAATGGCTCACGCATTGCGCGTGATATCGTTTTACGTGAAAAATTACCTCTATCATCAAGGGATGTTTTAAAATATAAGAATTATGTATGTATATATCCTTTATTAAATGCAAGCTACACCAAAGATTACAATTTATCAAAATCTAGCTTCATCCGCAGTTTGCCCGTAATAATAATCCGAGATAGCCAGCACTCGGTTAAAAATTGATCGATAGTTATTAAAAATCGAATGATTATTTCAGTGTTTTGTCACTGGAGCCATACAATTTCCGGGATAAAAAGTATCCTATGTCACTCTCCTTGTTGTATATACATGTATGCTAAAAATTTCGATCCATCATTTCGTTGAGAAGGACAAATCAACAAAAAATCGATAGAAAATTAAATGATTATTATAGGCTTTTGTCCAATTCCAAGGCAAATTTGGATATTTTCGGGATAAAATATGCATATGGGTTTCTTTAGCCCTACACTATAATGCAAAAAATCACGTCAATCTATCATTCCGGCGGAGAAGGACAAACCGACAAATACAAATAAACTTTATTATACACTACACACTTTCCCATTTATATATTAGTAAGGATTATCGATTTAATATACATACATATTCTTATGAAATTAATGTATTTACTTGAAAAATATTACTATTTAGATTATTCATTTTAAAGCTAATTAACCTAAATATATTTTTGGTATTATATTTTATTTATTTTGCATGTGCAAGTTTATAAATTAATGATACAGAAGAAGAATTAATTTCAAAGCAATATTTTACCGCTTTACTTACAACATTTCATTTACACCAGGAAATCACATATATTTATTTCGATTATTTTATTTTATATTTATAGCCTATTGATATTTTGTGTGTAGAACAGGTCATTCTTACTTCTTTCTTTCTTTTATTAGAGTAACATAAGACATAACAGTAATACCTAGATACTGCTGTAAGCTGCTGTTATATCTGTATTAGAAATTCGTACAGCCCATAGAAACATAATTTTATTTCATATAATATAATGATAGTGTGAATATTAATTATGGTGTAGAATAAGCGTGTTGCTTTACTACTCACTGTAGTCCATTGAAAAGTTACATTTGGGGTTGCGTTTTTTAGAGGACGCAATTTTATTTTTTTGATGTGTAGGGGGGGTCAGTGTAAAGCTAAAACCAAGTTTGTGGGGTCGCCACCCTTGTCCCACGGCCGCCATCTTGAAAATAGGGGTTGAAATGGTTTTTACGATAAAAAAATTGTCAACATTTTTGTTGCAAATTAAATTCTCTATAACTTTTTTATTTATAGTTCTACGACAAAAAGTTACTGAACCAAAGTTGTAGAGAATTTAATTTGCAACAAAAAATGTTGACATTTTTTTTTATCAGGTTAAGAGATATATCGTAAAAACCATTTCAACCCCTATTTTCAAGATGGCGGCCGTGGGACAAGGGTGGCGACCCCACAAAGTTGGTTTTAGCTTTACACTGACCCCCCCTACACATCAAAAAAATAAAATTGCGTCCTCTAAAAAACGCATGGTTAGGCCTAAAAAATATAACATTTCAATGGAGTACTGTACTACTTTTAAAATTATGTTAAGGCTATTATATGTTATTAGTGACCTATAAAAAAGTACACCAACTATGCCGTAGTGCACAATCCACACATTTAAATGCCTCAAATTCTTAACTGTTTCACAAATAATGTATGTATTTATAACATTATTCTTGCATTACTAAAGTAAGTTATTATTATTTTAGAATTCTAAATCTTTTTTAAAGTATACATTATTATATTCAGAAAATTCTCTGAAATCATATTAAATATGGCAACTTTAATCTGAATCCCTGTTGTGAGATTCACGAATCAGTAAATAGAATGTATTGCGAGTGATTTATACTGTTAGAAAGAATTTAAAGAATGTTTCTTTATAAGTAAACTCTACTAGTATCCAAAGTTTGCTAATTATTCCTATTGCTAATTTTCTTAACTATAACCTTACGTAACACCTATTATGGCCTCTAATATAATAAAATATATAAGACTCAGTATAAACTGTTGCTTAGTTGCCATTTTAAGCTTTCTAATGACTAAATCTAAATTTTTTCACCATACAAAAATAAAATTGTCTTCGACAACCAAGATTTCATATGATAGAAATAAATTTGTTAATAACTTTGGAGGTACATAGAACAGCCTTTCGTTATAGTAAATATAATTCAATATCTGCGAAAAGTTTTACCTTTACAAGTCATGTAAACCACCATCGATTTTTCCCATTTTCACATTTTCCAGAATTGTGTTTACATATTCGGAAGTCTTGTCGGCAATTTTTATTTCTGTAAATTATAAAGAAATTAGCATTTTTTTTAAATACATCATTGTCTTGACTGATTGAGTTCACAGGATACAGATAAACTACTGGACTACTAGTATTCATTAATAATTTTACACATTTGCAATTGACCTTACCTGTAGCTGTGTCAACAATGGTTGTGATATGTGCAGACCAGTCAATATTGCTGCCTGGATTGGTTACTCTACTGCTTATAATTTGTTTCATTTGGTGAATACCATCTAATAGTCGACCTAAAATGAAAAAAAAAAGGTCTTGTTATTTAAAAAAATGGTTTAGGTACTTGTCAGGTGAGCCATATAATATGTATATGTATTATTATTTTCATTTAAATTACTTCCAGTATTTTTGGTGCAAGCTGTATAGGTTCAAATAGAGACAATTTAGTTTAGGTAAATTTAGTCGGGATGTTATTTTTGGATGGTTATTTTTATTATTCGTTCTTTATGCATTTAAATTTTAAATAAAAAATACATATTACTTTTAATATCAAGGTGTTTCAAGTCTGTTTATCACTATTATTAGCATAGTCTTGTTTCCTATAACATTTTAATGTATCCAAATACAAAATTTATTTTACCTATTGTAAATTTGAAAAATTCTTACGCCTTACAAATACATAATGGGTTAGTGGCCAAATGTCAAATGTTCTCAAGCCACCCGAAGGTCTTCGACAAGGCTTAACGAGTGTTTCCACCATTGAAAACAACTGGGACTGATGGCTTTTCGTGCTCTTCAATAAGGTTGAATTTGGTACATACAGTACTTATGGCAATTTGGTTCGGTCGTGCTTATTTAACTACTACATATATAGTTCCTTACAAATCTATATGTGAATAAGACTGTCGTCTTTTTCGTCGATTTCAAGGACGTTTTTGTATGAATCTAAGTGGTAGTAATAATAAAAAAAATTGAATTAAATAGTAATAATGAATGTATCATTTTAAATGAGCTTACGGTGTTCTTGTTGCAGACCATACAGTTTTAATTTATTTGCTTCATGCTGAGCTTTCTTTTTTAATCTGCAAGCCCTGGAAGCTAGTTTGTTCTTCTCTTTTCTTGTCTTTGGTCTTACATTAAATGGTAGTTCACTGACTGGTATCATATCATTGATGATCTTTCCCAGTTTGTCTAACTCTTTGCCAATGACATATAATTTTCTTGGATTTGGTGTTAAGTCATTGCCGTCACCCTTACGTGCTTTTCCACTGTAAATTATTAAATAATATGCATGTATAGAGGTAAACATCAATAAAGGAACAAAATATGAATTTATATAATAAGTGAACTTACCTGTGTTTAATACCCCTCACACTACAATTAGGACTAAATACAGGATCAGTGACTGAATTTAAAATATGTGGATCTTCTGACTTCTTCTTTAATACCAATCTTTGACCTTTGGGACCCTTAGCCTGTACATTGTATTGCCAGAAGTACCTTTCTTTTTTAGAATTATGTCGTGCTTGTTTACTTTCTGTACAATCATCATTTGAGTCTGCAAATTAAGTTTTTTTATTAATATCAATCATTCCTATTTACTTTCTGTACAGGCATTAGAGTTTGTAAATTAAAAGTTGTATTTTAATACATGTAAACATTACAATATATTATTTGGGTTATTAAAATTAACCCAATATGCAATGTTCTGCACTGAATTTTGTACTAGTCAAATTATACTATACCATCTGAAGATAGGTCTTCATATCTATCACTGTCTTCATCGGATTCTACATCTTTGTCATCTTCATCTTGAGAAAAGTCACCTGTGCCTGGGCTCAGCAGGCCACCTGACAAGGATGAAACTGAACCAGCCTCAGCAACAGAACTAGTTGATAATAAGTGTTTACGAGGTTCTCTGCGTTGCCATATCTGTCAAGTTATAGTAATTTAATTATTTAGCTTAATACTTCAAAAAATTTAAGAACACATCTAATATTATGTTTTATTACTTAAGTTTCAAAATAATACAATCAATTAAGCACAGAGTTTGGATTTTCTAATAATTCTGGCTCTTTTAATGTAGCATTGAGATATTCATTAAGTGTATCCACCTTACAGCAAAATAAAATATTTAAATTTTGAATTAACAAAGTATTAATTTATAGTTTTTTTTTTCCATTATAGTTCTAAATTCTATTTAAAATAAATTGATAATCATGTAATAAACTTTTGTTAGATTCTTAGTATGTTTTCAGAGTTTTAAAAAATATTTTACACATATCAAGTAAGTGTAATAGGGTTCTGCCCCTGTAGCCCTTCATGGAAGGTCTTCATAAACTCATTAAAAAACCTTCCAGGCACAATTTAAAACTCAACCCACCTGTTCCAAAGAGAGATGTGTGGGTGCAGACGATGAAAGTTGGTTGTGTGGCTTCATGCTACTATGTAGTGGAGGCAGCACACTTGATGCTGGTACTGATTGACCCAGTGTGATTTCACCACTATAGCCATCCATACGCAGCAGTAATTCTGGCAAATGGCATGTAGGTTGAGCAAAGCTTGAAGAAGTTGAACTGTGCTGACTGGATGGTGAGAAAGCTAATTGGGCACCACTGTAAGGACTGCAGGGGTTCTCCACTGCCATAACGCTGCTGGTTTGCTGAGTGGTCCCAGTTCTATGGGAGCCGCTCATAGCTCCCCCTATCTGTATGCAGTAGCCACTTTCTTCAGGAAGAATCAAATCATCAAAATTTAACTCATCTAACATGGTATCTGGATTTGCATTAAGCTCTGCGAGGGTTGGTCCCATTATTAAGTCAGCCTTGTCTACTTGGAAAATGTCGTCATCTTCCATCTTGAACGGCTCACATTTAGAAGCATTCTCAGTTTCGTAAACAAGTTTGCCATACTGCATATTGGGGACACTATGAAACGAGCCACCCAGATTTTCTTGCAGGCAATGTTCTAGCTCGGCGTTGAAATCGCCGAGGTCGGTCCGTCGCAGTGGAATTGGCACGGAAGCGGACATTGTGCCCAATTCGAAAGGCGACTCCTGTTTAATATCTAGGCCTGGTTCTAAAAGAAAGTCATGATTGTAAATAGAATCAGACATTGCACGTGTATAAGTATGATGACCTTGACGTAGTCTCAGACTGGCGCACGCTTACGTCTATCGATTTTATTAATTCAGAGAGACCCACGTGTCGGAATTGTTTATTTACGACCTCAAATCTAAAATATTGGATTCACTATAAGCCACATCGTTTTTTAATACAAGCGCTGATCGATTTCTATTCAATTACATAACTCAAACAATAGTCAACACCATAAAAAATTCGAATGCTAGATTAATACACAATGACTTTCAATATCAAATCAGAATCCTCCGTTTTTCACAATAATATGTAATCATTCATAGACGTATCCTTTTAAGTCACTTTAATAGTTTAATCTTGAAAAACCACAAATCATTATCGTATGAGGCGTTTCTAGATAATATTTTGCACACAATAACAAAAACACTCGCACGAGATACAAGTTGGGAAGTAAACAAAGATTTACGATATTGTTATTCAGCAAATTCAAAGGTCATTAGACAAGGATAGATAGAATACGAGGATTGATCGTGTCAAAAAGAGACAACATAATGGCTAAAGTGGGTAAAGGGGGTAGCGGGGGACGAATAATACGAATATGTAGTCATGGAATTGTCATGGATGACTACAAGGCGGATCTATTTACTTCCATTCCATGGAATAAAATGTATAATTTGTTTGTATTGACACCATGGAATACTAAGTTTATTGGAATACTACGTAACAATAGTTCAATGTCCATGATGCAAACGTCCAAAATGCAAAGTCCAATATATAATACAAAAACAAACTTAATTTTTTATATCTTATTATATGATAATACTGATGTTAAAATTAATTATAGTTTTAAGTTAAAATTGCCTAATCATCATCATTACAACCCTTTCTTTGTCCCACTGTTAAATATAAATAAATGATGCAAGTTTTACATAACAATAAAACTTGTATTATTTGCGGAGACGATGCATAGCATCTTGAGAGAGCGTCGCTTGACTTACCCTTAACTTACAACCAATCACAGCTCTCCGTTCCGCGTCAACCAATCAGCGTTCAGCAATTTAACGGGTGATCACCAGGTGACCATTCCCGCTGGTATATATAATGGTTATCTTACCGTTCGATTTCATAGAAGTCTCTCACCAGGAGGCCTTAATTGGATGCTATGCATCGTCTCCGCAAATAATACAAGTTTTATTGTTATGTAAAACTTGCATCATTATTTGGCGTGTGACGATGCATAGCATCTTGAGAGACGTGTTTATATCTCCTGGTGATCACGAGAACGACGCTATGTGATAAGGGTCAAGGATTACATAATTACTGCAAGAAACAGCAACATTGTATTAATTAACGAGTTTCAGCAACAATATATGTTTTCAATACTTTTGGGTTTACAATAAAACTGGGAAATGTATTCCCCTACACCAATTACCAAGTGTCAGCATAGCAAAACTATTGCCGAGTGCATATTGTCAAGGGAAGCGGATATTCCCACGTCTTAAAGCATTCATTTTACCCAATTTCCGACATCCTAATTGCTTTATTAGGGATAAGTATTGAAATAAACAGGGCTCAATGACATTGATAACATTTGCAGTGCTATTCGGATTAAATCATGGAAGCGTATATTGATTAAACTAATACTTTTCCAGGGCACAGGATTGTATTATATTATATTTTTGTTCTGTTGTAATAATTTCCCAAATTGTCCGTATGTTGTCGTTTATAATCAAATAGCTGTACCCTGCCACGCTTCGCTGTGGCACATTGTGATTGAATGGTTGCGAAATTAGAAACAAAACAAAGAATACATGTCATTTAAGTTTAATTTTGCAACACTTTGACTGATGCAAAAATTAGATAAAAACAATCCCTGATGCAGACCACACACCATGCCAAAATTTCAGCTCGATCGGCGCAGAACCCTTTGAGTTTTTGAAGCGTACACAAACCAACATAACATTTTTATATAAATAAGATGTCGGGTACAAAATACAAAAATCGCCGTCTACCCGACGATAGTATGGTAGGTACAGTGGAAGTACTGACGTTAACCTACTGGATGTCTCAAATAAGGATTCAATATGATTATTTTGTAACCCTGTAACATGCAAGGCCGCTGGAGTCTGGCGAAATGGGAGTTTTACGGCTTAAGGTCTTTGATTCATATTTTCACTATCAACTGCTTTTTCGAACGTAACGATTACCGATTTATGGATTTATGTAACTAGATAGGTAGTATAATATGCTAGTTCTTCTTCAATCAATAAGAAAGCTTCAAACTTAGATAAGCTTAAAGCTCAAGGTTAAAGTTATTTGCATTAAACTATTTAACCCAATGGAACCACGCCGGCTGGTATGTTATTAGTGTGGATCCTCTCCAATTGCATATGAGTAGAGATCTTCGGGCGTCAGACCAATCGATAAGCCCCAATTCCTGACATAGAGCTTGATTTTCTACACTCGAGGCGGTGGAAGGCCGGGCAACCAGAGGGCTCTCTTCCACATCGGTGCTATCACCAAGAATATTCCTTGTGCATTGAGATGATGAGGGACCCACGGCAGGAGGCTCGAAGATGGGCCCCGCCAAATTATATTGACTTAATTTATAGCTGGTAAGTAATGAATATGTCAAGCCAGTAATGGAGAAAGATTAAGGTTAAAGTTAAATAACTAAATCCCTTTACTTCAGTCCAATAAAATTGAATTAAGAATAAATGTTTCAAGCCAGTAACACCTAAAGACGAATTTCCATTCATTTTCTTTTACTAGGTAGGTATATTGTTATTTTCAATACTACCCAGGTGTAGTTGAAATTGCCGGCTTACTCACGTGAGACTCAAGTCGGAAACAGGCCGACCAAATTCAATCGATCACGATATCCATCAGGAATGAACGCGCTCGCGGCGGGCACGGTGTATACTTCATTCAGTAATAAAATACTACTGAGGTACTCAAGACATTGTCGGTACTGTAATACTATGTAAAGTAGTCGTTACATTTGATAAGTATTTAATTTTGTCATATTAAGCTATATGATACCTGAAGCCAAGGTCTGTCACCAATGTGTGGAAATGACCATAACCCTCATTGACATCTTATATATATTAACATGTCAATGATTCACACGGAAATAATGCAACTGAAAGGTTAGGTTAAGTTACAGTGAAAAACTTTAATGTTAAATGAATTGTTAGAAAACGAATTTAAATTGTATGAAAAATACACACAATGATGCACCACTTCAGGTCGCACGTTGTGGTGGAGTATTTTGACTTGCGTATTACAAATTATTCCTGAATAATCCAACTCCTGTGTGGGTTCCGTTGCCGATTTCTCGTAGATTTAATCGGAGAAATCGTGGTGGGATTTAATAATAATTAATGGCTAATTGTAAAAATCCTCCATCAATCCGCACTGGGACAGCGTGGCGGAGCACGCTCCAGACCCCCCGCAGCAGCGCCTGTGGGAGTGACCCGCGCCCAGCAGTGGGACGTCTATGGGTCGCAGCGACAATTGTGAAAAACAATTAAACGTTTCATATCAAATGTAAACCCGCGCCCAGCAGTGGGACGTCTATGGGTCGCAGCGACAATTGCGAAAAACAATTAAACGTTTCATATCAAATGTAAACCCGCGCCCAGCAGTGGGACGTCTATGGGTCGTAGCGACAATTGTGAAAAACAATTAAACGTTTCATATAAAATGTAAACACAAGTAAATGTCATTCGTTTATTTCATTAATGGCAAGCCCAAAGTATATCATTCGGACCAAGTTATGTAAAATTGTGTAAAATGATCAGGTAAAAGTACGCCCAGGAAGGTTTTATTTTGACCATCCAGTCCATGTTCCTGAGAAAATGGGCAATTAGAAATTGCGAAATTAATTTTAATAGTTTTGCAACTATGTATTTGCTGATCCAATCCTTTCAGGTTGAAAATGGGCCTGCTGGTTCCGTCGCCATTCTTTGTCAGCACCATGGTGGACAAGAACAAGAAAACACTGGGGCGCAGAAACAAGTCCGGTATTGCCACTATTGCCAGCGATCCCTGTTTTAATAGGAGCTTGCTTTGTTCATTCAATTCGGCCAATCGTGTAGTTTCGAATTTGCTACGAATATGAGACGAGCGGTAAATAAGTGAGTAGTGCTTAGGAGGTAAATGGCAGACGCATTCCCCTTATCATTAGGAGAAGGTCAACTTCTTATGTCTATGGAGAAGGGCCTCCGAAGCCCAAAGCATCTGCCACTGTTCCGATACGCTCGGAGACAGCCTCCGTTTTTCAATCTACCCTTTTGTACGAGTTTGCGTCACGTGACAGAAAGGGACGGTCTTAGTCGACAGGTTTGTTTATTCCGCTTGCTTTCCGCAAACAAGCTGTATATGTATTGTACGACGGGCCCGATGGCGCAATCCGTAATGACCCTGCCTGCTCATCAGGGGTCGCGGGTCCGAATCCCACTCAGGACAAACATTAGCGCGACGAACACCCGCGTCTGTTCAGTGTCTGGATGTCAATATCATCCATTTATGCATTTAAAAATATATATGTATGTATTCGGTGTCTCTGACACCCATAGAACAGGCCCGCGCCCAATCCGGGGTCAGACGGCATAATATTTATTATTTATATACTGTTTTTACTAAGTTTTGTGAAAACTAGATATTAGTTTGAAATAATTCAGTCATTTCATAGACAATGCTTGAAAGAAAGTGGTGCTTGGGGAAGCAGCCCAGTAGGTCAATCGTCGTAAATTCTGATTGATAAGTAGATCGCGTGTTCAGTAAGGCATTACTTAGAGCTGTTACTATAGGCAAGATAATAAATTGCCGAATGGTTATCTCTAGTTCCAATAGGTATTGTGTTGAGTATCAACATACCGGACGTCCTTCCATTAGAGCTGTCAAAACGCTGGAGGACATCAAGGTTCTGTCCAACACAGACAGCAATTGCGTTGGGCACTCTCACTGGGTGGCGATTTCACCTTACCTTACAGTTAAATTAAAAGTTAAAAGGCTGTGATCTCTGATTACGCACCGTTTCCCGGCCAGGTACGAAATCTGCAAAAGCGGCAAAGCCTAGGCGGGTAGATGCAGTAATACGGATAGTTCAGATGGAGAAAAATATTTTTGTCATAGTAAATTTTTGACTTACCGAGTCTGCTCCGCTTTACCTGCGGTTCCTCACTACCAGAGTAGGAGGAGCACCTTGGCTAGACTAAAGCGACAGGCGAGTGCGCCTGTGTGAGCTCGACACATTTAATGGTGTATTTCTTTATCACTCATTATGATAAACACTTTCACCAAGATTTTAAATGAATTAAGAATTAAATTATAATACTGATTTCACACACGACACCAGATGACGTATGTATTTTTTCAGATGAATTAAAAATGAATTTAACACTTTCACTTTCATCTCAATTACAACGAATTAAAAAATCAAATTAAGATAGGTATGTACTGATTTTACTTTATGTACATTCTGTACTTAATCCAGCAGAGTTTCTGCTTGGTTGTATAAGGGAAATAACGACGCTATGAAATCGAACGGTAAGATAACCATTATATATACCAGCGGGAATGGTCACCTGGTGATCACCCGTTAAATTGCTGAACGCTGATTGGTTGACGCGGAACGGAGAGCTGTGATTGGTTGTAAGTTAAGGGTAAGTCAAGCGACGCTCTCTCAAGATGCTATGCATCGTCACACGCCAAATAATAAAAATATTATTTTGTTGTTTCAACTTATGAACTGTAAATAGTTATTTGAACCATATTTAAACTGTGTTAGATAGTGAAATTATTTTTTAATTTGCGCACATGCCGTAAAGCATTGCATATATTATTTATTGTATCATTTTGGTTTTGACGTTCAGTCAAATTTGAATATAGCCGCACCAATATTTGACGGTTTTTGTAGTTTATTAAGCAATATTCAAATTCGGGTTGACTTTAGATCCGAAATGATACATTGTAATATGCAATACTACTCAGTATGTGCGCAAATTATAAATTAATTTCACTATGTATGTTCTAACAAGTAGAAAGCAACAAAAGAAATGATTTTTATTTAAATATCCCGCGACATAGTCGACATGCCGATGATATAGTCATCTTGGCGGAATCGCTGGACGACCTCAACACCATGCAGCGCCTCGCAACGGGTGGGTTTGAAAATGAACATGGACAAGACTAAGATCATGTCCAATGTGATGTGCATGTCAAACCTATAACGGTTGTTGTTGATGGCGCTGCTCTAGAAGTTGTTGACGAGTATGTTTACCTGGGACAAGCGGTCCAGTTGGGTAAGTCCAACTTCGAGAAAGAGGTCACTCGCAGAATACAGCTCCGACAAGCTACAGCTCCGGGAAGCTACGACATATCTTCTCATCCAAATTACCTCAGTGCCTGAAGACGAGCTATGCTCGGTATTTCCCTACGGGGCCGGATTCGCAACGATGAAATCCGTAGACGAATGAAGGCTACCGACATAGCTCGCAGGATCAGCGAACTGAAGTGGCAATGGGCAGGCCACGTAGCTCGACGGACTGATAACCGTTGGGTAAGAAAAGTCCTCGAGTGGAGGCCGCGTCTCGGAAAACGAAGAATTGGCCGCCCCCGACTAGATGGACTGACGACTTGAAGAAGACAGCGCGAAACCGTTGAATTCAGAGGGCGCAGGATCGGGAGGAGTGGCGACGATTGAGGGAGGCCTATGTCCAGCAGTGGCATAAAAAGGCTGATGGATGGATGGGATGGATCTCGCGACAGATCGAATCAATCGCCTTGAATCGTAACATAGATGCGAAGAAAATGGTAAAAAAATAAATAATGTAGGTATGTAATATGTGTGTATGATTTTTCTTTTGAAGTGAATCTTCTTTATGCACATGAGGGTAAAATTTTTACGGATGAAGCGGATGTGACGCATTATTGCGTCACGGACGTGACGCAATAATGCGTCTGACACTGACATGTGTACTTTGTACGCACGCACTTTTATTTTTAAATTTATTTATATAAAAAATATTTTATAAACACACTTTTTAGCATAAAATACATAAATAGAGTAACAAAGGATGAAAATGGTATGCACAAGGTGTTCTGTCACTTTAGTTTTTTTATTATTAATTCTTAGCATGAAAACTACAGATAGCTTATCTATTTATACTCTAGCCAGTTGCCATAGATCACAGCAGACAGACATTTAAAATTGAAGCTCCAGCTGAGTGTCAAAGCTTGTTGATGTCAAATAATTCAGAATAATAATATTAATTTTTATATTATGGGCGACGATAATTTAAATTCTAGTAAAAAAATTGAACCGATTAAGTGCAATGTTATAATAATAGGTGGTGGCATGGCTGGACTAGCCGCTGCAAACCACTTTATCAAAAATGGTATGGAAGACTTCATAATATTAGAGGCTAGAAAACGAATCGGAGGAAGGATTATTTCGATACCTATGAAGAATCATAACGTAGAACTTGGAGCAAATTGGATACATGGTGTTTTAGGAAACCCGATATTTGAATTAGCAACAGCTAACGGGCTTGTTAATATTATTAATATACCCAGACCACACAAGGTAATAGCTGCTACTGAAGACGGGAAACAAGTGCCTTTTGGCATTTTGCATGAAATTCATGAGGCTTATGTGTGCTTCTTGAGAAAGTGCGAGGAATACTATCTTTGTCAGTACTCTCCACCACCTGACATTCATAGTGTTGGAGAACACATTAATTTGGAAGCAGCAATTTATTTAGAGTCCTTGCCATCATCAGAAGAAAAGAAATTACGGCGTTTAATATTCGATTGCCTCCTAAAACGTGAAACATGCATATCTGGTTGTAATAATATGGATGAAATTGACCTCTTAGAATTAGGTAGCTATACAGAATTACAAGGTGGTAATATAATGATACCTTCAGGTTACAGCCATATTTTAGATCCAATGTTAAAAATTATTCCTGTGGATAAAATTTTTTTAGAACACCCTGTGAAAAAAATAATTTGGGGCTCAGAGAATTATGGAGCACCAGGGTGTCCAGAAGATATTGGGGAAGAATCTGAGGACTCAGATCAAACTGTGATTGAAGATATTTCAAAAATATCTGCCCCAGATAATCCAGCTGAAGAAGGGAATCCTAATATTGTAAAGCCAAAGAAAAGGTCAACACATAGTGTTGAAGTTATTTGTGATAATGGGAAAAGTTTTCATGCCAATCATGTAATATGTACAATCCCTTTAGGTGTTCTAAAAGATCATGCAATAACTTTGTTTGAACCTGCATTACCACAATATAAGCTAGAATCTATAGAGAGACTGCTTTTCAGCGCTGTTGACAAAATATTTTTGGAATATGATAGGCCATTTTTAAACCCAGATATAACAGAAATTATGCTACTGTGGGAAAATTCAAACACTACAGAAGATATATCACAAAATTGGTATAAAAAGATTTATTCATTCAGTAAAGTAACAGAGACCTTGCTGCTAGGGTGGGTATCTGGCAAGGAGGCTGAATACATGGAAACATTGTCCATGGAGGAAGTGGCAATAACTTGCACAAAAATATTACGAAAATTTTTAAATGATCCATTCGTCCCAGAACCACAGAAATGTGTTTGGTTAGTATTTATTCAGGTATAATTTTTAGAAATTTTTAATTTTCAATTAATTAATATTTGAGCAATAATCCATTGGTAATTTTCCCAAGTAGACCAGGGTCGATAATTTTTAAAACAATAAAAATTAATAGTAGGATGAAACCCATTAGAAAAGGAGGAGAATATTATAAAAATGAAAGGAAAAATAATTTACGGGCGATCTCAGGTCGGGAAGGGGAAGGGGGTGAGTTTTCAAGCAAAACTAATTCCTATGGAAAAAGTCAAATGGCAAAGTTGTAGTTAATAAAAAGATCTAAAACTTTTATATTTACACTTTTTTCACATAACCTCAAAATTTATGTGAAAAATTCAAAAAACCCTGGTCTAAGTGTAAGTTGACTAAGGTAATATTATAGTATGTAAAACCAAAAATATTTTGTATGCATAACTTTACTACTCTATTAATTCCAGTACAAGTTGGAAAAAGCAGCCATATACACGAGGTTCTTACACTGCAATTGCAGTTGGAGCTAGTCAGAGTGATATAGAAAGCATAGCACAGCCCTTATTTAGGAATGTTCGTGATAAAAAGGTATGTATAAATAATATTAAATTCAGTGTACAAAATTACTTTAAATTGAATTAATGAAGGGTGGAACTGTAGTAAATGTAAAATTTTCTAAACATTTAATATGTAAGTGCAACCAAATTCCAACATTAGAGCCATTGTTTATTAGAGACTACTTCATTCGTTGAAGTAGTCTACTATGAATAAACTCACTATGGAGCTGGGATGGAGGATATTAATAATATACTAAAATCTCTCCTTATAAAGAAAGCCTCAAAAATATATGCATATTTATAATTGAATCATGTCTTATTTTCAGCCTGTTTTGCTGTTTTCTGGAGAGCACACACACAGTAGTTTTTATTCAACTGTCCATGGTGCTTATTTGTCTGGTCAAACTGCTGCAAGACGATTGCTGGCTCCTGATGTAACTCCTGAAAACTTTTTAGAATGTCCAGGTTCTGCTGATCTTAACTCCTGGATTCAAGGAATACAATTAGAAGGGTAAATATTAGGTGTATACATATAAATTATTTTTATAGGTTATTTGTTTACATGACAATGATTTTCTATGATATGAATGTAATGGTGCGAGACATGATTTTTTGTTTTTTAGTTTTAACTTCGAAGCACACATTAGCAAGCATTATTACATAGTAATGGCGCATAGCAATGATTTTTAAGTCTATTACAATAATATTTCTTATGTATTTCTAAATGTTATATTCACTTTTGGCTTATTTCATTTATTGTGATAAAATCTTCAAATGACATGTATTTGATGGATTAGAATATTTAAAAATTTTACTAAAAATAATATATGCGTTGTTAAATCCTTATTACTTAATGATTTTTTTATGTAGGTATTTATATTTATATAAAAAAATATGAGTAATTTTTTTACTGTTATTTGTGTTATGTATTGACACTTTGCAAATCTGGCAAATTTTTCTTCATTCTGTGAATTTCCTGAAGAATAACTCTGCTGAAATTAAATATAAATATTTATTCATGAAGTGTAAATAATGTTTTTGTTTTAGGGCATGTTTCCATAAATTGACATTGTTTGTATTATCCTATACAAACTTAGTTATAATTTAAATAATGGTCAGTCAGCTTGTTAGCTGTGCTAACAAAATATTTGTCTACTATTTTGTTAGGTATTCATAAAGCTTGCATTTTTAGATTAGGATTATAATGTTATACATAGCTTCTTGGTGTGCAAAGAGCTTCTATTACTGATAAACGTAAGGCGGATTTGAAATATTATCAATTAAAAAGACACCATAATTATACTGAAAGTATATAGTAAGTCTGTACTTACTTGTATACAAATATGTTGAAATTTTTATTTATTTGGTATTATAAAGTAAATTGTAGCTGTGGATACATGTGGCAGTCTAAGGTGGCAGTATAGAAGGCTTCTATAATTATTTATATGGATACTTATGGTATGTTTACGTATCCATGTCTCCAAAATAATTTAAAGTTCTAAGGTAAGTATCTAAACTCCATTACAAATATAATTTTAATAATCACATTCCCTATATCCGTTTAATAACAGAAGTAAAGAATGTTCTTCCAGAAATACATTTTGAAGATTTTATTATTAATTATTTTCACAAATTACTAAATACCCAGCTTTCTTGGGAAATGTTATCATTAATAATTCAATTAATTTTAACCAAAAACTATCAACTAAGTCATTTTCTGTTACTGATTAAATCATAATCAAGATACCATAAAGAAAGAACAGTATTTTGATTATTAAGATAATGGAGTGAATTACGTAGGTATTTAAATTTAATATAACAGCTACGTGAAGAGTAGGAAAATGCATTCCTGTTTGTAGATTATGGGGTCGTATTTTTGAATCTCACTCGCATATGAAAATCGCCAAAGCATCTACGAATTTCATATTGTTTCTATTTTTGAAATTCACTCGGACGCCTTATCTCCATAGATAAGTTAGTGGGCTGTACCAATCGAAATCTAATTTTTCCCTACGATAGAATGTGTGCAAGAACATTCGCAGTGTTTAAGTTTAATTTTTACTTTTCGTAAGCTTACAATGAACTCATTATGAAATTCGAATACCTACGAAAATGTTTCGCATAAGTAGGTACTAATATCTAAAATCGTATCGGTGAAATTCAAAAATAGGGGCCATGGTCTCTGAGCTACCAAAAATACCTTTATACCTACCAAGTATTTTTTTGTCGCAATTAAAAATATGCTCACTTCGACATCTAGATTAATTTAGTTGATTTATTTATTTAATACTTCTGAAGCTATGAGTAGGCTAACTACATTATGTAAGTACCTAGGATGACTAAGATATTTTTTAAATTCGTTGTTTATTCCGGGATACAACTAAATGCTTATTGACCAAGGTTTATATGTTCAATGTTGAGCACCTAAATGTTCGATGAATTCTAAGTTTCCCAGGAATATATGAAAGTCAGCTATGTTGCGGAATTTAATATGAACTAATTTCTTGCCTGTTAATAGTGGTAAGTATAATTTTTAAACAATCAACATGCAAATATTGTCAATGTAACGTTGTGTCATACCTAATATGATTGTTCACAAAATCGTATGTAATATAAAATTTTAACAAAACATCTTAAAAGTAGGCCTACGCATTCATAATTGTGAGCGAAAAATATTTATGAATGTACAAGTATTTTCATCTTCATTTTCATGAATAAATTCTAGCAGGTAATCAAATGTATGTCTACTGTTTTTAAGGATGACAACCCTGTGACGACTGATTTAAGTGTTGCTATGTAAATTCGAAAATAACGACCTCATATATTCCTAGTCTACTTAGACCTACCTTGTAAACAATTTCTGTAGTGAAATCTATAAATCAATCTGTATAACATGTAACATGCTTTAAGTAGTATGTAGGCTGCTCAGTACCATTTAATAATTACAGAGTAGATTAGGTACATTACCTATTTTAATGCTACGATGTTGCACTCAATATTCAATATTGTGCTAATTAACTATTAATATTCTGCATAACTGTTCACGATATTTAATAGCAATAATAGCAAATGGTTTAACACGAACTTGACTCTACACATAGAGTACCTATTGGTACGTAGGTACCGTACATTTAGATATTTATTAAATAACTTCCTTTGAATTTTCTAGTCAGTTCAAGTTTTGTATTGCTTGAATAAACCTTTATAAAATGATTAATTATTTATTTATTTTTGTACAAACTCTATGATTGTACCTATAAGAAGTACTTATGTGGTTTCTAGTTACACTTCTTTAGAGGTCATCGTTGTCGTCAAGGGTAACAACGTATCTGTGATTGACATAAAACGGAAATTCAGTAATCTGTGCTTATACTAACAATTACCAATGCACTATTACTTACACATACTTACAGGGGCAAGTTTGACTAACAGTCCCTGCCCCAATCTTCATACCCGCACTAACAAACTGACCGACTAATGTTATTAATTCTCTCTATTAACCATCCGTCCCAATGATTTCGAAATTAGTACTCTGTAATATATGTCTGGTCAGTATTTATTAGTCTTGTTCAAAGACATTCACTGTTGTCATGGGCGACAACGGATGGGTGGTGCTGCAAGCTCACATGCTATTTAAATATGTAGGTTAATATCTACCTACGATAATTTCCATAAAAAAATTAATACTGAATACGGTTTGGGAAGAGCCTCGTCCCATGACATGACTTAAGGCGCACAGGGACCATTCAGAACATGACTGTAAAGTTACTATTTCAAATTGAATCAGAAGTCGGCCATCTTGTTTTTTAATAAGGTTCAGCCGACTATATAGTTACGAAACTGTGGTTTAGCACTATTGAACATTTATGTTACCTATATTATAGACACCCTTACAATAATAAACGCTAACACACTCCGTCACATCCCCGCGCTAGGTCTAGACCTGTGTTGCGGGTGGCGGACACATACAGAAAACCTCAGTGCAGAAAACAACACAATATAACATTCATGGCCCGAGCACCTACAAATATTTATCTGCGAAATAAATGCCTGCTTCGACCGGGATTCAAACGAGGAATTCGGTCTCTCACCACTGCGCCACGGAGTCGTCAAAAAATAGGTTTTATCATTAGATAAATGGCGTTTCGGGTATTGGCAACGTTTCACTTTTAATTTGTCTGTTTTTTTATTATCTAATCTAATTAGTGGGAAATTTAGTGGCTAACCGATTAATTGGTAGAAGAGCCGTATAACTTCTGTCGAACCCGAACGCGGGACGCAGTGCCTGAAGACGAAAGTTTTCGAAAAATGTGTGTTGCCAGTGATGACATATGGATCCGAGACGTGGTCCTTTACCGTTGGTCTGATCCGCAAGCTCATTGTCGCTCAGCGCGCCATGGAGAGCTATGCCTATATACCTCAGTGCCTGAAGACGAGCTATGCTCGGTATTTTTCTACGGGACCGGTTTCGTAACGATGAAATCCGTAGACGAACGAAGGCTACCGACATAGCTCGCAGGATCAGCGAACTGAAGTGGCAATGGGCAGGCCACGTCGCTCGACGGACTGATAACCGTTGGGTAAGAAAAGTCCTCGAGTGGAGACCGCGTCTCGGAAAACGAAGTATTGGCCGCCCCCCGACGAGGTTGGATTCAGAGGGCGCAGGATCGGGAGGAGTGGCGACGATTGAGGGAGGCCTATGTCCAGCAGTGGACCAAAAAAGGCTGATGGATCGATGGATGATTATTATAACACGCCGCGAACGTTTCAATTTGCTCATAAACATCTAGTGTAGTGTTACAACCCTACATGATATCATATCCTATCATACTATCCCCCTGCTTGTATCCAACTAACTTCTTAGGTTTTTAAATTACAGCTCTTTAGAAGTCCGACGGGATCCGAGGACGGGATACGATTGGCCGAACTGCGGGTGAAGCTAGTTTCGATGTTTGTGATTTTTGGTGTTCCTTAAAGATAGGCAATACTTAATATTATTTTATAACATCCCTTGGTACATATAATTCTGCACACAAAAATATTCGTCGCGGGCGAAGCATTCATCACTGTGGGCCGTCTGGTGATATGTGTGTCGCCACCATCGCACCAAGCCAAAGCGCCGGAGCGGCGAATGAGGAATGAGTGTCTGTTTAAATGTGGGTGCTCCAGTAAAAAACGCTTCACTTTGCTAGGCTAGGCCACTCTATGTAATGTTACTACAGAAATTCAGAATAGCTGCGGGAGGTCTACTCCACCACACTGCACCAATACGGATTGGTGGGGTCAGTAAACAATCCAGTGTTGAATGTTCTCTAGCCCCCTGAAGTTGTTTGACAAGGCTTAACGGTTGTTTTTACCATTGAAAGCAATTGGGACCGTAGGCTTAAAGTACATGATAGCACCCATGAAATTTTGTCACCCATTCACAAAACGATCACACTTGGTGGATCACGTGATATAAGGTGGCTGTACAAACTATGAATACGGTGGAATCAGTAGGTGGTTGGAGCAGGGTCAATGCGATTAGGAGAGGCATTCTGAGTTCAGCAGTTCAACCTTTTAAGGGTTGATGGGTGGATGAATGGACATTTTAATCCAAGGGTTGAACTGTGCATTAGTATAAGTTACATTGTGACATTAAATATTGCATTTCAAAAGAAAACATTTTAATATAAATAAAATGAAAATTATTACATGTCTTTAGTAAACAATTACCTAATATGATTTTAAAGCACCTTATTATGATTAAAATAATAACATTAATTAACTCTGTGAAATTATGATATAGCTACTAAAATATAGTATCAATGTATATTATTGATTTGTTGGCCCAATCTTAGGTAAGACTGCTTTTGTAAATATTACAAAAAAATGTCATTGTGCATTACTATCTACTATTGTGCATAACTTAATATGTATTATCTATCTGTGTATTGAGAATGTTCAAACTTCAATTAATACTTCAAATACATATATACATTATATGTATGTAATTGCAATTATTTTGAGAGATTCTCAGAGGATGCCTTAACAATTATGTAATTAATCAGTGTAGAAATCGTATTATATGCTTATATACAATGAATTCATTCCTGAAACACAAGATAATCTATCATTACTTTATTTTATTATTTCATAATATCTACCCAAATATTTTTGGAATGCAAGTTAAGATTATACAGGTACTTCATACTCTATTGAGTATTTTTTATGAGTATTCAACATTTAAAAATCAATAAAATTGCATAAGTAAAATAAAGCTGAGATAATAATAAGAATAAAAATATTACAAGTAAGCAGGTACTTAAAGTGAACAATTTTATAAAAATAACTGGACGGACAAAGAGATTCATGAATACACATCAATTGTACATTAAACAAAGTGTTAGTGTTCCATTAAATAAGTCAGACCTTAACAAAATACCTTCACCTATAATAATAAATTTTCTTGTTGCTTGTTCTTGCTCATTGCACATTGAGAGTAGGGGTCAAAGACCATAATTTTGTCCATGAGAAAATTTGTCAAATGAACACCTTCACAGACTAAACATCTGGACACTATATGAATAGCCTTATACAAGGATCTATTATAATTATATTGTTAAGTCATAGCTAGTAAATAGAATAACTAAGCTATTCTCAAAAATCAATGAATGAAAATAAACAATGAATAATTCAATTTTCTCCTGTGGACATTGTCATAATTTAAGTACTTTTATTAACGGACAACATGGAGTTCTATTGTAGAATTCTTTGTTGCTATTACAGGAAGTAATTTTCTTTCGATATCTGTGGATATCTCATACCATGCACATTTTCCAATCATAGCTACTTCTTCCATAGGTGGGCGGAATACAACCAGCAAAGTAAGGCAGCATCCATCAAGAGCAGGATCAGCTTCAATGTTCAACAGACCCAAGGGTCTGTGCTGCGCGACATCTGCACCAAACATTTCAACCATAAATCTTCTTAAAGTGGAATGTACACTCTTTGCAGGATTTATCTCACATGTAGGAAAGTGAACAGAGGTTTTTTCACTCAATAACACATGTAATTTATTTGTACTTCTTTTTTTAATAAGGACTATTAGTCTCATAAGATCTTTAGAATGTGGTGTGGCAGCTGGAAGAATGTTTTTATGCCATGGTCCACCAGGATGAATGTTTTTGTACAACTTGGTTTTTTCAATTAGATGAATAATATCATTTGATCTCAAGGATATTTCTTGTAAATTAGAAATCCATTTAGCTTGTAGGGATTCCTTATCAGCTTTTGCAGGTGTTTTTATGTCTCCACCAACAACATCCCCAGTTAAGACAAACCTGTACCAAGTACCTCCAGCAGTTTCAACAACAAGTAATGTCTTTAGTTCACAGTGCAATCCTGTCTCTTCAAGCACTTCTCTCTTTGCAGCCTGAACTATTGTCTCTCCTTTTTCCATTCGCCCAGCTGGCAAATACCATTTTCCAGCACAAGTCTCTTTAGCCTCCTGCATCATCAGGACCTCATTATGTTCATTTATTATAACACAAGCCACCACGTACGTCACATTAGAACCAAGTACAGGTTTAAAATTCGATGGAGTTGTAGGAGTTATACCTTGCGATTCAGCAACAGAATTTTGGTCAGCAATAGTGAAATCACAAAAATCGTTTTCATCTCCTTCAAGACCCAAACCATCTAGTAGCCGAGCAATGTTAATATCGACTTGGCGTGACATAGTTACCTAGTTTCAAACTATGGCGTATGAAGAAGGAAATGTCTGTTTTCTATAAATTACTAACAAAATTAAATCCAAGTCACCATTTGCATACTTGCTAATATATCTAACAAGTTCGTAGTACCTAATCAACAAAAATGTGGTTTTAACAACGATGATCTCATTATAATTTACTTTCATTTACATTTGAAATTGAAATGATCACTGCACGATCACTGTCATATTAATGTCAATAAACAAGACACATAACATTGATAACAGAACCAAAGAGGATGGGAAATAAGGTGACGTGATAAGCCGATTGTCTCTACAATATGGCGTCAACTCCATCCATCAACCGTCTAAAAAACCACCCCTGGCTCATAGTCGAAGCTCGTAGTAGATTCTTTCTATACCGTCCAAATCGATTAAACGTTTAATTAAAGTAAAAAAATTAAAAAAAAAGTGTATGTGTACTTATGTACACGCGTTAGAAGTTATACTTCTTTGGTGTAACAAGATAAAAATCTTCTCAAAAATTTTATCTCTCGCCATATTCTACGTTTGTAGAAAAAATGACACTAACAATAGAAAAAAGGTATTTAATACATTGAAAGTTTTATTATAACGCATTATCTAGTTAAATAAAGGTTAATTAAATATCACAAAAAAATTATTTCTACATTGACAGCACCTGACTAGCAGACTTCGACGGGAAGAATCACAAACTAGCTAGAGATACTGGAAGAATAGCTTTGATGAGATGAATTAATTCATAATGTAAGATATAACTTGTCAATCAAACAGTTAATACATTGAATTTGAATTGATCAGTGCTTTTTTCTTCTTTACTCACTTATGTCCATTATTTTCTATCAAATTATTATTAATCCAATGCCTATTTTGTCTAGTCTGCCTAGTCTGTTCCAATTCCCAATGCCTTGCCCAGTTCATTCTCGATCTACGATGTCGATGTTGTCTGTGTGACTTGTGTGTCAATGTCAATTTTTTTATTACGCCAAATCTCAAAGCAATGAATTATGAACAACATTTCTGTCTGTCTGTACTCATATCTATCAATGGATATGGTAATTTGCTGATTTGCTGAATTCCTCAGAAAAAAGTTAATTATTTCTTGTTATCTGTTTTTACCATGTTTTTGCCAACTTGATTTCTGTGGTTCTTACCTTGATTGTGGTTTTATTTAACTTGATTCCTGCGGTTTGTTTAATTAGGAGTATAACGAATGAACTTAAGTTCCGCAATATTCTTCAATCTTCGTATGTATAAAAAAACACGATTATGATGAAAAATCTGTGATATTACTTTACTTCTATAATGACTATAAAAACAGAAGATACACTGGACCAAAACTTGAGGTTAAGGTTCAGAACTTCCTCAAATAACCAAAATTGTTCTGAGGAGACTACAATTGATAAAAGTAGTAAGGAATGTAAAGGTACTTATATTACTTTTATTACAAGAACTAGCTGTGATTGCGGCTGTGAGCCCGCGTAAAAGTCGAATATGTAAAATTATGGAAGTGGATGTGCAGATTTAATACCAGACTGTTCACATTTTATAAAGATCTTTTATTATTTGAGACTCAATTCCTAGATTCTATTCATCCAACCATCACCCTTGAAGGTTCGCTGGTGAACCTAGGTCACATTTAATCCATACCACCCTACCCTGTGCAACCTTCTTTAATCATTGGTCCATCTTATATCTCTAATCATCATCATTGTATATCTTTTAACCATAGTGTTCTTAAGTCTTTTGTCAGACTACTGGTAGTCTTGAAAGAACTCCTTAAAGCCATTCTGTATGGTCTGATTGAGACCAAAACAGGAATCAAAATGGGGCTGAAACTGCTATCCACTAATCCTTATTCTATTAAGGGTTGCACCAAACATTAAGGCCCGCTTGAACTCAGTGTTTTATGCATGTTTTATTATGTAGATGCACAACCATCCAGTAATTATCATTAACTGTCAGTGAAAATGGCTTTGGGCAGACAATGTTTCTGCTAAGACAACTTTATTAAAACTTTAAAAAAAATTTATAGTTTAATTAAGATTTTATTTCATATTGGCGCACTTAATTTCAGATGGTGAAAAGAAGGCATCTCTGTTAACGTTTTTACATGTTGAGCTTACTAGAGGATATCTGCTTGAGCATGATGAAGAGAGATTCTCAGCAAGAAGGGAGAAAGTATATTCTTTCATAAAAATACCTCAAGAACTGGAAAAATTTATGGCCTATGGATTCTTTCAATGTGCTGATTCACTACTGTTTATTTATACATTTTTGCCATTAAGATTTATAATGGCTTTCTGGTCTTTTTTTTATAGACTATTAAGGAAATGTTTTGGGTAAAGCTGAATTTCAGTTAATTTTAATTATACTATAGTTAGTTGTACATAATGGGGGGGGGGGGGGGCAAAGGAAACCATACATGTACCCCCTGGGTAGGGCTGATGAGTGACATCATATTACTGGAAGTAATACTGAATTACAGGAGATGGGCAGCAGCGTTTCTTAGGTATCCCAACTAAGGTCACCAACACGTCTTGACCAAACGTGGTGACTATTGGCTAAAACCTCCTACATCAATAAAGACAAGCCCAGAGCCCAAGATACTGGCGGCCCCATTAGTTCGTACGGCCAGTGCAGATATCAAATTCTCAAACCTGGAACAAATAGTCCAGATGGGTAAATCCAACTCATCTGGGCAGCGTTGGGGAAATTAAGACATATCTTCACATCCAAGATACCTCAGTGCTTGGAGTCGAAAGTTTTCGAGAAATGTGTGATACCAGTGATGGCATACGGATCGGAGTTGTAGTCCTTTACCGTCGTTTTGCACAACCTCAAAGTGACTCCACGTGCTATGGAGAGAGTTATGCTTGGTATTTCGCTACAAGACTGAATCAGGAATGATGAAATCCGTACACAAACAAAGCTCACCGAAGTAGTTTACCGAGTTAGTAAGTTGGCTATGGGCAGGCCACGTCCAGGTGAAATGTCCTCGAATGGAGACTACGACTCGGAAAAAGGAGTACAGGTCGCCCTTCGACCAGGTGGACAGATGACCTGAAGAAGACGGTGGGAAACTGCTGGATTCAGAAGGCACAGGACTGATCAGAGTGGTGTCTTTTAGGAGAGGCCTATATCCAGCAGTGGACCTCAAAAGGTTGATGAATGGTACATAATGTAGTGTAGTGGTGGTGGTACAGATAGACAACACTACATGTCTGAAAAAAGCAGAGCTTAAGTATGTTCTGCTTTAGTAATCTACCTTAACATTACATTCATTTAATTTGTATGTGTTTCAGATACATTCATTCACGCAAAAGCATTTTAAAACCAGCAGAAACTTGTGATGTATTGAAAGGCTTTATATTATTAATATGTAGTATACTTATGTGCTATATAGACACAAATATGATGTATCATTTGGTAAAAAGTCAAAGTGTAATGAAGCTATATATTTTTTATAATATGCTAGAAGTGGGAGACAGGTTGTTCTCAGCTTTTGGCCAGGATACAATAGATGCTTTATTCTGGACAGCCACAGAGCCGCGAGACCGCCGAAGGGAACATTTGGGTCTTTTGCCACACTTAATATTTGCCATGACTTATGTTTGTATCCTTTAAATCAAAATGGAATGGATTGGGATTGTATAATGCTACCTTTTCTTAATGATTCTCTAGAGTAGGTACCTTTGTTTCGTACCCTTTCGTATTTAAAATTCCGAAATATTTGTATGAAACTTATCATTGACTATTGATCAGTCGACGAGTTTGTCGTCATTTGCTAGATGACTTATTTTATTAGTCTTAAAATTATTATTATTTCTTCTCCACCTACTCTTAGCTTCCAATAATGATAAAGAGAATCATACCCATCCAAAGTCAGTAGTTTTAGTACAAATATTATATTTGTAATATAACATACATTTTCTTAACACAAATCTCAGTTCTCCATAGTTTATTGGTGTTGTTTCAAGCAACAACATTAAACGTTGCCTTCAACTCAAATAACAAGAGTCTCCTTATAATAATGATGTCTAACAATGTAAGATTATTCATAAATTATTGGAAAGAATATTTTGTAGATACAATTATTACATTCACACAGCCAAAAGACTTCAAAGAGCGGACATAATGCAGTCTCTACGAGTCAACCCTTAGCTATAGTGAGAAGATGAAGCAGGTTTATAAAATAAAAACGGTTTTCGTTTTACAGTTTGTTGAATTAAAAGGAAGTGTATTTAAGAAGTTTGACAAGAACAATCTGTTTCAAGTATCATGCAGTGATGTCAGGGAGCGGCTGCATTTGTCAGTGCTATTGTTCATAGTTGTATTGCAAACTATGAAGGAATATGTTTGGAGGGAAGAAAGGTTTTGGATTCTGGCACCCGATTGCGTGCTCGTACTTACATTTGAGGTCATCATCGATTGGGTGAAACATGCTTTTATAACCAGGTTAATATTATTGAGATTCTTAAAAAATTGTAATCAGTATGAATGAATATTTCAGCCGATATAGTTTAAATGAAATCTCCTATAACGATACAATAATTTTGTGTCAATAAAATAAATTGTACTTACAATTAAGAAATTTTTGCCATACATAATATTTAGATTTTGATTTGTTAAAATGTTAATACTTATGTAATTTATTTCCGATTCAATGAAATGAATGAAATGAATTTAAATGAAATGAATTTAAATGTTAATACTTATGTAATTTATTTCCGATTCAATGAAATGAATGAAATGAATTTAAATGAAATGAATTTAAATCTTAATACTTATGTAATTTATTTCAGATTCAATGAAATTCCTTACGGTGTATACAGGGAGTATACAGTGAGTTTAGCATATGATGTAGCGCAAACGAGGCAGAAATACGCTTTCAGTGACCACTCTGACTTGGTAGCTCGCAGGATGGGATTCATTCCCCTTCCCTTGGGCGTGGTAATAACGAGGGTCTTGGTGCATGCAGTAAAAATTGATGGGTATGTATCCCCTTGAATTTCTTTCTGAAAGCTTTCATCACCACAACCCTTTTTTTTCAATAAAGACAGATTATGATTATGTAGTATTAGTATGTCCAAATGTTAGGCACGGGTCTCCACTGTGAATAGGAGAGTTTGGCCCACCGCGTTTGTAGAGTGAGGTTTGGCTGATTGGCAGACTTCACGTGCTTGCTATTATTTAAACCCAGGCCACATTGAGTAAGACGAGAGTTCGATAGCCAATGGGCATTTAAAAACATTAATTGACAATAGAAAAGTTGGATTTCATCATCTTCCAATTGCAGAGAGGTGACAAGTGGTGCTCTTAAGTAAAAAACATTTCAGACAGTTATTTTAAATTATTTACTGTTTAGCGAACGAACTGGTTGTTTTATTAAGCATGCTAATAATTTGAAATATGTATGTGTAATACCAATAATAATAATACCCCTCCACCAATCCGCATTGGAGCAGCGTGGTGGAGTATGCTCTAGACCTCCCGCAGCTGCGTCTGTGGGGGAGTCCTGTGCCCAGCAGTGGGACGTCTATGGGTCGCAGCGAAATATATAATACAGTAGCATCCATAGCCCAATGGCTTGCGTCGATTCAATGTGATCGAAAGAGTTAAGCAACGACGGGCGCGGTCGGTTTGTGGATGGGTGACCGCTAGTGTCAAAATTTTCATGGACGCTACCGTGCTTCGGAGGGCACGTTAAGCCGTCGGTCCCGGTTGTTTTCAATGCTGGAAACAGTCGTTAAGCCTTGTCGAAGACCTTCAGGTGGCTTGAGAACATTCGACACTGGGTTGGCCACTAACCCCTCCACCAATCCGCATTAGAGCAGCGTGGTGGAGTCTAGACCTCCCGCAGCAGTGTCTGTGGGGGAGATCCGTGCCCAGCAGTGGGACATCAATGGGTCGCAGCGTATATGTAATACACAGGTAGGTATAATATACATTGTGATATTCGTAACATTACAGGTTTGCAGCAATTTTTTTGATATTCATTGCATATCTGTGCTTGATATCAATACGAGTTCTTGTTTCCATTGTAATCCTTGGTAAAGCCTGCGATTTGATAACACAGCATCAGATGGATAAAAGTGACAGCCATCATACAACGCCAAAACGGTAATTAAAGTAATAATATGTATACAAATCTAATCTTGTTATGATAAAGTCGACTTTATGTTGGTTACCCCACATTTTTTATTTAACTGTAGATAGATATTAATGTGTACAATATGCCGTAATGATACTATTGTATAGATCCGAAATTTTGTGTGAGATACCAATGATGAGTAATATAATGTATAGTAATATGATGAATCTTTGTAAAAAAATATGGTTCTATACATGGTTAATTTAAACAGGGAACAGAAAGAAATAAGCACGAAAGACACAAGTTCTCACAAGACGCCAGAAACTGACGACCCACCCGCCAAGAGGCCGACACAACTGAAGTTCCTCATACCAGAAGATGTTATGGTACGGATTTCTTACTTACTATCAATGTTACCATTATTCCCTACCCATATACTTTGCCCACAGTCTTGTTTTATTTTATTTCATATTTAATATACGGTATCTAGGCTTAGCTATTTATACTTTTTTTAAACTATCAATCAATATACATAATTTAAAAAAAAGTATAAATTTTGATTTTAGGTACAGTTGATTTTATATGTGGGATAGGCCATATCCCACATCTCTATCGGATAGTTACCGCGGGAAGTAAAAGGGTGTGGCGTATCTGACTACATATAGTAAGATGTGTGTTAAATATGGTTGAATTATTTAGTTGCTTAAGCCCAAATTCGTTTAACTTTGAATTAGTTTTTAAAAAAAAAAAAATTAGTTCTAATTTTAACGACAGTAAGATGGTGTGTTAGGTCATTAACGCTAAATGAAATTAATTCAATTTAACCAAAAACTCGAAAAAGTTTCTAGAAATAAGAAGATGTCGGGGCTTATTTGATTGATAGGTAATATTTATTACAGAATGAGCCACTTGTGGATACGTCTGTAGGCGCGGCAGCCATTTTCTCTAACAGTGCCATCGATCTGAACGGAGTCTGCTATCTCAACGACAAGCTCATCGCACAGGTCAAGCAGGAACCCACTGATTTCCTCGAACCAGATATGGTATTCTTTCATATACATTACATTATTTTATAATAGCTTTGACATTGCGTTAATTTTTTTTGCTTAAAAATTTGAATTTGTTTTTTTTTATTCTTATATTAATAACTAGTGGACAGCCCGCAGCTTCGCTCGCGCAGAATTAGACCCATTAACGACGTCTTCCCGCGTTCGGGTTGCCCACTTAACTTCAAAAACGGCAAAGTTTCATACTAACTTTGCACCCCTGTTTTACCCCCTTAGGGGATGAATTTTCAAAATTCCTTTCTTAGTGCTCCCCTACGTTATAAAAGGGACCCATGTGCAAAATTTCAAGTTTCTAACCCTTATAGTTTAGGCCCTGCGTTGATATGTCAGTCAGTTAGTCAGTCAGTCAGTCAGTCAGTCAGTCAGTCAGTCACCTTCTCCTTTTATATATATAGATAACGCAAAATGTTTGCCGCTTAAATAACTGGAACGTTGGCTTATCGCAAGTATTCCTTTTTTTAATACGGCTGAACAAAAATGTGTCAAACATGCAACGATGCAGAACTTCTGTTTGTCTAGCATGGCTTTTGATTAAAATCGTACATAATTTTGGGCAGTCAGAGGTAAGCCGCAGCGTTCCGGACATGAAGCCGGAGCCCGACGACGCCGCGGAACCGCCGGACACTGACGGGTTGAAGCGCCGCTCGGAGTCCGAGCCCAACCTCGTCAAACCCGAGGAGCATTTTGACGATACTGTGTAATCATCGAATCAATCGATAAATGCGCAATCTGTTATAATAATTTTAAAAACACGCTAACGTTTATATCGCTGCGACCCATAGACGTCCCACTGTTGGGCACGGGTCTCCTCTCAGAATGGGAGGGATTAGGCCTTAGTCCACCACGCTGGCCAAGTGCGGATTGGCAGACTTCACATACCTTCGAGAACGTTATGATTAACTCTCAGGCATGCAGGTTTCCTCACGATGTGAGGCGAACGTGCGTGAGAACGTTTATATTACACTGTTCAATTCTGTGTGCCTATAAGTTTTGACGAAACAACCAAATTGATAATAATAATAAGCGGTGACAGCCTATTGGTTATCGAACTTGCGTCTCACTCGAGCGGTTCAATTGAAACCCAACCGGCACCCACAAATGACTTTTCTAAGTTATGTTCGATTTAAGAAATTAAATGTCACTTGCTGTAACGGTGAAAGATACATCGTGAGGAAACCTGCATGCATGAGAGTTATTCATAATGTTCTAGAAGGCATGTGAAGTCTACCAATCCGCACATGGCCAGCGTGGTGGACTAAGGCCTAGCAACAAACTCTATCTATACCCATAACGGTCGCACCGTCCGTCGCTCGCGGCCTTTACCCAATTTTGCTTTGGTGTTTCTCGTGTCCATGACAAGCCGACACCAACATCAGGAGGTCGGGACAATAAGCGTGTTCAGTAGCGTAGCGTCAAATAGAAACTTAAGTGATATTAAATAACTTGTAGATTTTTTTAAGATTTCAACCTTCCCCCATAAACTATCATTAGTTTAACATGAATTATTTGGTGGCCTACTTGGGTTACTATACAACAATCGATAAGTGGTTTCAGATTATCGACTTCCTGTTACAGTTATTTTATTTCATTTTTATTTTTGTTATGAAGTGACTGCCATACTAAATGGTCTTATCATTTTAATTCAATAAATATTGTCGTTTCTTCTCAACTATAACAGATTCTTATCTTCTAGATAATTCAAATTTAATGTGATGAGTTCAAAAATAATATTTTCTGTTTTTGTTTCCTAGTGTAATATAAATACTTTAATGACACGCTGGATATCTAATCGAATTCTTTTTGTGCCTTCGGAGTCCATTGGTTTCTCGATTTCTTCTTCGGGTAACCTTTTAAAAAGGCAGTCTCAGACCCTGGTTTCGAGAAAAAAAATGTATGAGGACCAGGGCCGGATTTAGAGGTGTGGAGGCCCCCTGGCTCCAAATTATTTTCCAAATGAGATGAACAACTTTTTTCAGTCGAATTTTTCAATCAATAATTTATTATGAAACTGAGTAGGTTATTTTAGTATAATAACAAATATATAAAATTATAGATAAATGATTTCTGTTAATATTTAAGAACTTTAAAATCATCTTTGTACAAAGGTAAAGGTAAAACAGCGAAAAAAAAAAAAACAAAAGAAAAGTTGTGTAGCTACTAGTGTTTACTAGTCGGAATATGATTTTTTTTTCCGACGTCTATTGTGGGGGCCCCTCTTTTGTGGAGGCCCGGGGCTGTAGCCCCGGCTGCCCTCCCCTAAATCCGGCCCTGATGAGGTCCTTTTGCCTTATCTGCCTTCTGGCGATCGGTTTGGATAATCCATGCTCCATTGCCACTTCAGCTTGCTCTGCGATCCGGTAATATTTCTATATTCTTAGCATACTCCTGTATTTTCTAAATTTCAAAGTATTGAATTTTAAAATACACTTTGTTTTTATCAAAATTGTAGTGAAATGAAATTTTAAAATGTATGTACTTAAAGACGGTAATGTAATATGAGTAAAACTTAGATATCTGTACATATTTATGGATGAAAGGAGAACCAGAGAACTTCTTCATTATTCCTTTGTTCTGATTTGATATATTTTATCTATAATTATTACATTGCTCATAAGAACAGGTGCATTTTATTTTGTAAAATAACTTTGGCCATTCTAGACATACTTAACTTACAGTAATTTGAGTAATTTTTTTGCTTTTAAAGCAAGGGAAAGTAAGACTGAGTACAGTTGGGTGCTTAAAATGAGCCGGTCATCTGCAATGAAAATGACAACCTGTAATATTAAGTAAGTAATATGTTAAATATTTTAAGATTTTTAAGTACCTAGTATTTATTATGTACTTAGTTTTGTGAACTTGACGGTTGTAGAATAAAAAAAAAAGATTCCATAGGCATTATGATGCCGTTGATATGATTTGATTATGAGATGTCCTTATCGTAATACTATGTATTTATTTAATAACTGAGAATGTTGTGCTATTTATGTAAATAAAATAGATTTCTAATCAGACTATAATGTTTTAATATAATATGTCATAAATACACTAACGGTGTTATGGAATCAAATTCAGTTTAATTTTACCTTTAAAAAAATCACCGCAGGTGGGGTTCTATCCCACGAAAGGAAAAATAAAACCACATATTTGGGTTTCATTATATAATCACAGCGGAAAAATTGAAAACCGTTCGGTCTCGCTGTGAGCTTAGACTACCACAACATTCGGAAGAAAACATGTTTTCCCAACTCAGTTTTTGGCAATGTTTTGATAATGTACACCACAACAACGAAAAATTGAATAAAATCGAATGAATAGCCATCTAGCGGCATGTTGAAATATTGTTTACTTGCCCCGATGACTTGGTTAGCAGTATTGCCACGTTCAGACGACGCTTTCTTCGATGCAAATTGGTTAGCTTGTGGTTCGCTAGATGTCGCTACTAGTTAAGTAATTGTAAAAAAAAAATGTTCTAAATTAATGCAATACATAGTTAGAACAGTTAAATAAAATAAGTAAACAAAAACGTTTTAAAATGCAAACATGTTTCCACTCACTGTTAGTTAAGTCCAGGATAGATGTCCCACATTTTTATATTAATTTATACCTCCTTGTACATATACATTGTATTTTTAGCCTTGAATAGATAAAAATAAAATCAAAAGAGTTCATTTACCTACCTAAAAATTCGCCCGAAAATTTGCGTAGCGGGACAATGCGACCTCGCAGCGCTATCTTCTCTTCTTCTCCTTTGCACTTTCCCACTTTAGGTAGGGTCGGCTCTCCTAATTAATTTGCGCCACGACATTCTGTCGTGGGTTGTCGGGTCGGGTAGGGCTTTTCCTTTCAAAAGTTTGGCCATACCTCGCAGCGCTATGTAGCACCATAATATGTACTAGTCGGGGCGAGGGAGACTCGATGCGTACTGTTTATGCCGGGAATCGTGTGCCCGAACCCATTTTTAAAATTTGGTTGTGTTGTCTATCCCACTTTGACATCTATCCTGGACATACCCTACATATTTATGTACTATATGATATCTACTTTGTAGCTAAAACACAGGATTATAATTTATCTAATCACTACATTACAAACTATTTAAATTATAAATACATACATAAATTTTACCATGTACTAAAGGTAACATCTATTTTTTGTTTTACAACCCTTCTAGGGTACCTGGACATAGTGCGGGATTTGCCACTTAAACCATCTCAGTGGCCTTCCTCAGCACTTGTGAACTCTGGGATCTCTGTTAGAACGCATTGGTGTCCTGCAGCGCTGTGCCTATCACAGGCTTCTCACTGACGCGATTTGAAAACGTCAACATCTATCTACAACGTCGTGTAGCCACACACATCGTCGTCTTTCCCGGGTCACAAGATGGACTGTTCGAACTTTTACCACCCGCATCCCCAGACGTCCACTTCTAGTCTTCTTTTACTACAGCCAGGTGCTGCTGTAGTTATTCTGGATTCGAGCTAGGTAAAGTAGGTAATAAAAAGTATTATGCAAGTTAAATTTACAGTTTTGAGAAGGAACTCTCACAAAATTTTTTATTTATGCATATTAAACACTGAAATCTTATGTAGGTAAGTACTTAAAAAATTGCAATAAAATTACCTCGTTTTTATGTCGGTTAAAATGTAAGAAAGACTGAAATAATTCGGAATACCACGCGGGCATCATTATTCTAAGTGACAAAAACTAAAATTAAATTGTAAGCTTTAAGAAAATTTGTTTTAACACTAACGAGGTTGATATGGTAAGGTTTTATCTATTTTCTAACTACCAAATAAAAAGCTAATTTTTTTAAATATCTTTATAGGAAACCTACGCAAGAGATTTGCAGGGTATGGTCAGAAAAAAAATCAAAGTTTAAGTTTTCAACAATTTGTATTTTCCACCTTGGGTGATTTCATATTAAATAAAAAATTCTTTCTTCTTTCTTATATACACATTCAATCCAAATTTAGTCAGGAGTGTATTTACAAATATATTAAATAGAATTTAGTAAAAATTAGTGAGATTTAACAATACTTATGTAGATATTTAAACTAACTATAATAAGAACATCAACAACATCGTTCACTCAGGTGAAATACAAGAGACCACATAAACAATACCCACACAGACGTATTCATTCATAGTTAGAATACCGTTGAATAGTTCTCGTACATGGTATGCAAAAGTCGCTAAGGTCCTACGTAGTATCATGAAAGGTACCAATGGTTGTCAGCACCGCTACAGTGAACGTAACAGAGGGTTAACAATGTAAAGTCGCACCAGGGTTTCAAGGAAACTCGTAATTCGTAACCTAATACAAAAACCGTATATCATTAACGTTAACGCGTTGCAACATTACGTAAAATTTAAGATTTAGTCTTCTCCGTTTCAATTCACTCATTAACTAACAAGAAAACGCTTTATTAAAATCTATCTACGCTAGCCTTTCTATTAAGAGACTTCGTCCCATTCTAATAGTATTAAAATTTATGAACCTGTAGGTACTCTACATTCTCATCACGTCACAGTTGCGTTTAGGTGGTATCTTCGTTGCTCGTATTGAGGTTCGCTACTCGCCGCCCGGCTTTTTCGCGAATTCCTTTCAAGCTAAACCTTTGGCTAGGTAATGTACCTACTCCACCTACGACATTATCTCGCTCTTGATAAGTATTCTAAAAATGCCTAAATGCATTTCCATAAGTTACCTGCAAGGTGCTTTGTAGTGTTTGTGTAAGTGTGTAACTGTATGTGTAGAGTGCAAGTATGTTGATATTATTGTCCTTACTGACTTTTACTCAAAGGCTCCACCCTGTTAAATGTTTTACGAAAGTGGGTGTTGTTCCGTAGGGTCGCACTGTAAATTTTTTTTGTTGTCGTGGTTTCTTTTAACTTATAGGTAGAAACTGGGAATTGTTATATTTTACATGGAACCTAAACATAATTGATGAAAAGTGGGTGAATTACAAAAATTTACTACCCACTACCCTTTTTGGGAAATACAGACGTGCTGTTATGTTATTTTGTACTCCTGATACTGATGATCCTAGCACAAGCAAACAATTTTAAGATTGTTTAATTGCTAATAATTCGATGTTTCAACGAGATTGGGGACTGCCGTTGCGCCAGTCGCTGCCCAACACTCCTACAAAAACGCGGCTCAATTATATCTCACCAATAGAACCCTGGTCACATGGCCTTATGTTTTATAATTTTACATCTATACAGAAACTTATGAGTATTATAAATTAGGGCCTTCGCTATACTTGCAAATAATTAATAATGATTAAGAGATCATAATTTAAATTCTACATCCTATAACATTTCCTAAATTAGGTAATCTATAATAATACGCAATGTTAAAAATATATATATGCCACTAGAGAATTTATGAGAGAATTAACAGAAAAATGAATACAGATAGAGTAAAGACGACAAATAAACATTGTTAGTGTGAATACTTAAAGATTGGTCGTTAAGTTGTTCGGTAAAAGAATTGAGCAAATTTTGTTAAATTAAATTGTTTGAGCAAGAGGAGACCATGATAACAGCCGTCGAAAATCAAATATGTAAATGGCTTTGAGAATCGGTCCAATATTATAAGAACAAGAACAAACGGTAGTCGATATTCTAACGATAATCCCTCGACTAGATAATTATAGGTATTATACATCGAAATAATAAGTTTTATAATAATTATCACTTATACAGCAGTCATGTGATCCTTAGCATAAAAAAAAAATTGCCGTGGCACGTAGTAAAGTTAACGAATGGCACAGTTTCACGTTAGTTATGTCAAGTATTAGAATAATGAATATAATACAATTGTACGCACAAAGGTACAATAACTAGGTACATACTAGGTCGTCGGGGTCAGAAAAAGTTCACTGTGGCTATATTGGACTTATTTTATAAGAAAACTTATTAGTTTCCTAAAATGGAAACATACATTAATAAGAAATAACGTTTCCGGACCCCTAGACTACCCGCAAAAAGGGTAATTACGCTTTGTTTCTCCGTAATCAGTGCACGTAACTCAACACAATGTTGATAACTTAACACAACACAATACATCAATTTAACATTTTACAACAACTGACATTTTATAACTCATACAATTTAGCTATAGATCTGTCATCGGACAGAACGATATGTGTTCAATTTGCGTGGAGAATACGGGAAACGGGAGGCACACGATTCTCACCGCGCCGAGCGTCACAACTCACAACGCGGTCCAGCGCGCACTCGTCACTACGCAGAGGCAGCTGTTAGGCCAAACCAATTGGTATCTATGTTTGTTCCCAGTCTAGTTCATTCAATTACCCTATCTAATCAAAATAATACGTCGAGTTGATCACCTCCTCCGTACTTAATACCTAATTACAAATATGTATGTATAAAAAGATATATAAATTTCAGTGAATTTACAAAATGTAGAGTTAATAAAGCTTCGTTAAAGACAATTTTTTACACCTAAGCGATGAAATTATTTAATAACTTCAACGTGAAAGTATAACAGTTCATTTGTCCGCGGGCGCGGCGGGTGCGGCGGCGGCTGGCGCGGCGGGCGCGGCGCAGGAATGTGCGGGCGAGGGCGCCGCGGCGGGCTGCCGCTAGAGGGCATGCCCGTGCGGTTCGTGATGGTGCGCGGGCCCGCCGCCGCGTTCCCGCTTCAGCCTCTGCTTCAGGTGCACCTTGGCGTGCCGCTTCTTCTCGTCGGAGCGCGCGAACTTCCGCCCGCACACATCGCACGCAAACGGCTTCTCGCCCGTGTGCGTCCTCACGTGTGTCGTTAGGTGGTCCGACCTGCTGAACGATCGCATGCAGATCCGGCACTGGAACGGCTTTTGCCCCGTATGAATCCGAATGTGTCGCGTCAGCTCGTCCGACCGCGAAAACCTGCGGTCGCAGCCGTCCACCGGGCAGGCGTACGGGCGCTCGTGCACCGGGGTCTTGCTCGGCCGGTTTGGATACTTCCGCGGCTTCACGGGCACCAGGCGTAGCGGCTGCGCGCTCTGCTGGTACACCTGCGACAGGATCTCGTGGCCCTTGCTTGTGGACGGGTTGTACTCCGCCAACTGCACGGGGCGGTCGGCGACCGGGCTAGGGTAGGGCTCGCGCTTCGGCAGACCGGAGGGGCCCGGAGTGGGCTGGGGGGCGGGCGCGTACTCCTGCACCTCCCAGTCGTGCTGGTGCTGCATCTGGGGAGGCGGGCGGTACTCGCAGTGCTGCGGCTGGCAGGGCTGCTGCTGGGGGCAGTAGGAGGGCTGGCAGTCTGGCGGCAAGAGGTCGACGCGCTCCTCGTACTCTTGCTGGAAGTACTTGTCGACGCCGGGCCCAGGCCCCGGCGGCAGCAGCCACTGCAGCGGCGGCGAGGGCACGCGCTTGGTGCCGGCGGGCGGGCCGTACAGCGAAGCGCTGGCACTCGATGCATTGCTGGCGTCCTCGGCGCGCGCGCCCGGCGACAGCGACGCCTCGTGCTTGTGGCGTCGCGGCGAGCACCCCAGGGATAATTCATCGCCAGGCAATGTACCTGCAACAATTGATAGGTAATAACACCATTATTCACTATTCTTTTACTATAATGTTCATGTTTCTATACCTAAATATGGCTTAATTTGGAATATAATGTTTGAATCAGTGGTAGGTACTAGGGGAGTAGGGGGAATGAGAGTCAGTGGGTAATGCGGGTCAGTTTAAAATAAATAAAACAGAACGCAGCACAGAATATGGCTATGTCGCACGGGGCCCCCCTCCGCACCTCCAACGCACATGTGAACACGGCGGACCGCTAGTGGCGCTCGTGTCATTGGCAGAGAGACAAGTATCACAAGAGAGAATTTGGTATAATACTATCGAAATTTTGATTGAAAAAGTAAGTATTTACTACAGTTTGTTTTAAGGTTAAAGTTATTTTAAGTTGTTGTATCGTAATTGTAACTTAGAGATAGTGATTCGTGTGATATGAATTTGTAATGTTTTTTGAGTTGAATTTTGAATCATAATCGAAAACTGTCATTGGGGTAATGAGAGTCAGGTGACTCGTGACACTATCTTGTAGTATGAACTATGGTTGTAAAATGTTTTTTTTTTCATTTCAGATGCCAAGTAACTGGAAAAAAAAGACGTCTATAGCATGTTTGAGTGAGTGACTTGCTGGCGGTGTATGATATGCCTTGAAGAAGGAAAGTCGAGAGAGGTGTGGTACCGCTGCCGTCTCTCTCGGTATTATTGTCATAAATAAGTAGTTATAATATAATATAAACTTTATTGATTGATAGACGTTTATATTTTGTTGATTTTTTGTTTAGAAGTTTTGTCTCGGATTACTCCTAGGATTGACTCCCATTACCTGCATATGTGGGTAACTAGAGTCAAAATTTGGTTTTTGTTTTTTAATTTTTGTAGCGTGTTTGATGACGATAGCCAAAAATTACCAAAGCTACTTGATACCTCATTAGTTTAAGATTTATAATTAAAATAGGCAAAATAAAAGATCGATTATTTATGACTTATACAATGTGATTTTCTTAAGTGACTCCCATTTCCCCCATCTCCCCTACTCGTATCAAAGACGAAGAAATTTATTTAACATAGAATACACGCTTTTCAGTTAAGATGTTTTATGAATTTGTGAACTAAATAATGTAGGTACGAAGGTAGGTAACCTAATCATAATAATATGCTGTAGGTACATGTTGTTACAATGTAGAAGATGTTACACGAAATAGAAAATTGGTTCCAGTAGTTATTACACAGATACACAAAACATTTTTAATATTAGGTTAGGCTCTTTCTCTCTACTCAAGCGACTCAATTGCCACACTGTGTAAAATTTAAAGAAAAATGCGGAGCGGGACACACTTTTTAAACTAAAATCTTTTTATGTCAATACATTTGAGACTATAAATAAGTAGGTACATATTATTAAATTTGAGATTTTAAATTAAACAGTATTTTGCGTGTCTGACGGCGACGCGGCGGAAGGCAGCGCGGGCGATAAGCGCCGGAAGACGATAGTGGCTATCACCATTGCGTATCTGTACTCTTCTACGTACCTATGCTTTAACCGATGGCCATTATGTCAAATTTGTTTAAAACTAGGCCACATCATTACCTATATGATGACCATCTTTCTCTTCTTCATTAGACGTTTAAATAACTTGCATTCTTATGTACCGTCTTTTAAATGAATTACATCAGCAGTATTTGGCACTAGAGGATGCCCTCAACTTCGCCCGCGTGGAATTAGTAATTAGACAATGCGTAGCTTGTTTTATTGTTGAAACCTACGATAGGTTCTCATGGAAATTACTGGACAAACTATACCCAAGAAAACCGTAGGTAACCATTTTTATTCTCTGGATACCTATCTCTTCGTGTTAACCTGAATAAATTGCATATAATAATGTCAACGCGTTTTCACGTTATGCCTGCACAATCAATGTCTTTGTTTCAGTTAGAATTTTCATCCATTTTTACAACCCTTTGTAGATTAAATTATTAAATATATTATCATAATCATGCCGCCCATGACAATAGTGGCTGACAATGAACAAGACTCAAATCATGACTGGGAAGGTTAGTCCAGTTAGCTGCGAGAGTTAAATAGAACATTAATTAGTTGGTCAGTTCGTTAGTGGCTATGAAGACCGGGGTCTTAGTCCTGTTTGTCATAGTCCAGTTAGCTTTTTTTTTTACTGTCAAATTATAAATCGTTTGAATTTAAAAAAAATGTCCATACCAACATTCTTGATGTAACGAGAACCCCCACATTTTTCGAGAATCTACCTAGCTACCTACCTAGCCGATATGTTAACCCGGAGTATGAGTAACAACTTTACCAAGATTGAACTAAATCCGTCTACGGGATTTTACGTGTAGTCCGGACATACAGACAATATTTAAAAAAATTACTCGTTATTATAATTCCCATGAATTTAAATTTTGAAAAAATATTCAATATACAGAAAGTTCTTCTTCAGCTTTATTTATTAATGTACTTAATCCTTCCTCTATTCTATGGTATTCTGTATGTAGACACTCCAACATAGATTGATTGTTTTGAATATTGATTATATTATTATTTTTGTCGTAGGTACTTAGTCAATCGTGTGTAGCACTAAACACTATTATTTATATATATCTATTAATTATTTATAACAACTGTGAAAATCCGTAAGCTATGAGCTAAGTTAATAAAAATGTAGAGTTAAGGTACGTTTGGTAATCGTTTATCAATGCATTTATTATTTCCTGGTCTAAAATGTACAAATATTAATAAAAAAAAAAAACTATTCTGTGCCTGTGTTGGGGGCATACACGGAAACAGCACATTATAAGATACCCAAGTAGATACAAACATTTATCAGCAAAATAAATGCAAATATTTATTATGACCGGGATTCGACCCATCGGCAGTCAGGGTTAATCACCACCATGCCACGGATTCGTCAAAATTGTTAACTTTACATACTTACAGGTAGAATTCGCAATTTCAATTTTTCATTTGTTAAAGGTTACTGCTCATTGATTTAATTATTCATGAATTGAAAATTAACTGTGACTAAGTAAGTCATTTTTAGCATGACATTAAAAGAATTGAATCATTGATCTATATTTGAAACTATTTAGTCTTTATCAATGAAAACGAATGTAACTATTGGATACTAAAATACTAACTATGAAGTGCCCGTTACTAACTGCGACTTTGCAATGTTTTAGTCTGGCAATGTGGAATAGGCTTATTCAAATGTGTTCTATAATAATATAGTTTACACCCACGTTTGTTTCATGAGGCAGGTATATTTACCGTTCCAGGGAATTTAAAAACCACGTAAAAGAACATAAGGCTGGAGTTCACTTTGAGCACTAATGAAGCAGCAAGCTATTGCGAGGAAGCGCGCCGGCATTTTCACAATGAAACCTCAGCTCCATTCAACTAGTGGTATCGATCCGAGACTGCGACCGCACGACACGGGACGCTGAACTTTCAATTTCACTTCCAACTACTAGCACTGAAACTTCTCGTTTTCCTCGCTCGGTATTTGCACGCGGCTTCTCACAGGATTGCGTCGGGGAAAGATTGGCGAGTTGGAGCACTATGAACCGCAACGGTTTGGGAAAGTGCAATGTTTATTTACAACGTTATCGGTCGCGTGCGACGGGGGCGAGTCCCGTGTCCCGCCTACGGAGCCGTCGGCGTGCGTATGCGAGGAGCGCGGGTCGGGTCGCACCTGATATAGGCGGCGGCTCCAGCAGGCTCGGGAAGAAGGCGGGCAGGTCCGAGGTGGTGACGGGCGTGTTGAGGTCGGCAGGCGCTCCGCTGGAGGACAGCACCGGCGAGGGCTTCAGCGAGCAGTCGAACCCGAGCGCTCCCACGTCCGCGAGGGAGAGTAGGTGAGGGCCGGCGGGAGGCTCCGCATCGGTGCCCATCCCGTCCGGCACCACCTGCTCCTCGGCCCACGGGCCGAGTGGAATTACGTACAGCGCCAGCGTGAAGACGACCTCTCGCGCGGCCTCTGCGAAGGGGACTGGCGTCGCGCGACCCCGCGCCGCAGTTTTATCAATGGAGCCGCGGTCCCATATTCGGTAGCGGCGCGCGCAGCTCTGCCAATGGCACGGCGCGCTGCCCCCCCGTGGCTGACGTCATCGCCCGACGCCGCCCACCGCCCGCGCCGCCCCCCCGGCCCCCCGGCACCCGCCACCCGTGCAGCGCGGCAGCCGCGAAGCCTCTCATGCCGCCGCGCTGCGCGCAGCTCGCTTTCGACCGAGCTGTTATCCCTCCGACGTTGACCATGACATTGCTATTGTTCTACGTTTACTATCTTCGCTCATCATTATTTTTGTGAAAAGATTTTTATTACTAGATATTTTTAGTTATATATATATTCCACAATAGCGATTAAGAGATTCTATCAATTACGAATGAATTGAAAAAAAATCTCTGGCTTATTTATTTACCTATTTCGACTATTTTTACCTTAGTCGGTTTGTATTTTGTAGAGTCAAGATACGAATGATGATAAGTCTTAATAGGTATGACAAAGATTTGTTTGATACAAGGTACGAATGCTTTATTTTTAATTTCTTGATCTAAGTTTACCGAATGATTGTGGGCGTGTAAACTAATATTTTGGCCTCTTTTTTTACAAAATGTGTAAAGCCTATATCTATCTATCCTTTTATGTCGAGTAGTCGTTTTTACTATTGTTTATAGCCGTTTTAAATGAAATTATAGGTCAAGAATTTTATGTGTATTTTTATTACCTACAAGATAACAACACAACATCACGACTGTATTTTCCCGACGGGGTAGGCAGCTAGGCAAGGTGTGTATTGTATAATGTATATATTATTACATTCACTTTTCACCAGTTATGTTTAGGTCCCGTGTAATTGTTTATTAAATTGCAAGTTCTTTTATGAAATACCTACTTATCTAAAATGGAAAAGTATACCTACCATAGTACTTTTCCATTTTTCTTTATTTGAATTTGAACAACAAATTCGTTTTGTAACTTATTTTTCATATTAGTTCTCTAATTTTTTTTAATAAATTAAAATACTTAGTTATAAGCATAATGTAGAGTTCTTTGGTAGCGAGTCTCGCTCAGTGCTTTTGCATCATAAATTATGGTTCTTACTTAGCTGTCAGTGTTCGATGGTAGGTATTCTCTGTATTATAAGTAGATATTAATTCATTATTCTACCAAAGGCACATTAAGTTATTTTGAGGACTTAATGCTAAAAGCATAAGTTAAGCATTAGCTCTACACACACTCTTGAAAAAAGTAGGTAAGGATAGTTTCAATACTGACAACACTTAGTTCATTGAAACTTACCACATTCATGTAGTCCCATAAAAATTTATGACGAATAATATAATCTCAATTCAATGGCAAAGAGTAGGGAAAATATTTCTTCAGCTTGCATTTCATTAAAATACACATTAAATATGTACATCAAATTAATATTTGTTGTCAAATAAAACAAAATTGAAAAGCGTACCTACACAATCTTGAAAAGGGGAAAATTAAAGTCGGTAGAGCTGATAAGCCAGTAATTTTTATATTATTATTAAGTATTATATATGTTTTCGATTTTTTATAAGGTATGATGACTATCATAAAAGTTTAGTATATATTTGAGGTGACATGCAACAATACGAGTATGTCATCCAGGCATTATTAGGAATGGTCGGAACTCCGATACATACCTTCTTTTTTTATCGCTGGGAAATGCAATTACGCATACCACCACATTAACGACGCCTGCCCGCGTTCGGGTTGCCCACTTGACTTCAAAAACGGCAAATTTTCATACTAACTTTGCACTCGGGAATGAATTTTCAAAAATCCTATCTTAGTGCTCCCCTACGTTATAAAAGGAACCCTTGTGCAAAATTTCAACTTTCTAACCCTTATATACACACCGGCATATTTAGCGGAACACAAAAAAAAGGTCCATAATTAAAAAAATATGGCTTTATTTTAAAATCTACTTACTACACTTCTTTTGTTATTTAAAGTTTCATTTGTTTTACTTAAAATGAGATCACATTTAGAACAGATTTTGCGAGTAAAGGCTATTTGTGAAAAATGGTACATTTTTGAACTTTTCATGTAACTGGGAAAAGTGAAAATTAATATTAAAATAACAGTTAATTAAATTAGAAAAATTGTGATTAATATCGCGTATTTCCTCCACATGCTCTTATTAAAGTTTCTACCCGTCTAGGCATACTGAGAATGATGTTATCGATGGTCTCCTGGGATAGTCTCCGCCATTCCTCAACTACGGCGATTCGCAGTTCACCCACGTTGGCAGGAGCTGGAATTCTGGACTTAACTTTTCTTTTCAGCAAGTCCCAAACGTGCTCTATTGGGTTCATATCCGGTGATCTCGCCGGCCACTCCATAACAGTGATATTCATATCATTAAGATAAGCTTGAGTTAACCAAGCGGTATGCGGCCGAGCATTATCCTGCATTAAAAAAAATCGTCACCTATATATGGGGCAAACGGTACGACATTTTCTTCTAAAACTTCTCTGATATAGCGGTCTGCAGTCAGACTCCCTCTGTCAATCACTACCAAGTCTGTGCGAGCTCCCAAACAAATGCCCGCCCAAACCATTATTGATCCACCACCGTATACAACTGTAGTTTCAAAATTTGTCTGAATGTATCGTTCTCCTTTGCGTCTGTATATTATTTGCCTGCCGTCAATTTGATTTAAGAGAATTCTGCACTCATCTCTAAACAATACCTTACTCCATTGGTCCGCGTTCCAAAGTCGATGTTCCGCTAAATATGCCGGTGTGTATAGTTTAGGCCGTGCGTTGATATGTCAGTCAGTCAGTCAGTCAGTCAGCTACTCCTTTTATATATATAGATAAATGAGTTGCAGTAGGTTGATGAGAGGAATGAGAGGCGTTGTTTGTTTGTTTGAGAGGACGCGCGGGCGCGGCGGTGGCCGAGTGCGGTCATGCGGTGCGCCGCAAGGATGCGGGCGAGAGGCTGCGGCGCCCGCGAGGACGGCGGGCTGCCCGCGCTTCCCCAGACACGCCGACGCCCGCCGCCGGGCCCACATGCAGCCGCTAACCCAATTATCGCGTAACGGACACGATAAAGAAAAATAACAAACCCACGATTTCACCGACGTCTAATTATAGCCCGCTATTTGTGGGAGCGCGGGCGCAAGCCGCATAGCGTGGCCGCGATGTCACGGCTATTCCTGGCCGTCAGCTGACGCTCCCGAGCCGAGCTCGCGTAAACACCGCACCACGCAAGCGATTGACGTAAAATGCGAACAATCGAGTTTCGGCAGGTGAATCATGGGATGAAAATGACCGTGCGAGGATCACTCTAAAATTAACTTGACTGCTTTTGGTTCGGACTTCGGAGGTGGGGTTCTATTTCGGCACGTTACTTCAACATCATCTAACGAACGTGAAATCTATTCTAGTCTACTACTAATCAGGTTTTCTAATGATACTTACCTGATTTATCGACCCGCTTTGTAAATCCCGACAAATGCTTTTTATGAAGAAGAAGAATTAAATTAGTTACGAGTACCTACAATCGGTAAATATTATGAAAACTGTCAAGTTGCAGGTTGTAGGGAATGGCAGTTGCCCACTTAACAAATAGATCTGCTTGCTATAGACATTGATTTTAAGTGAAACTTTTAACACAGAAGATATATTAAATAGGTAGGGTAAAATAACCCTGAGAGAATCGATTTTGGTGGTAAGTAGATATTTAGATAACGGGGCGGTTGTTAATTAGATAGTATTCTAAACTATCACAGAGGAAATAGGATTAGGAAAGGTTCATTATACTATGAATCCATTAACACAATTTCTATTTTTATTGTAAGTAGCTCGAACGTTTGTATAGTTTGAGCTGAGGTTTGAGAGATCGTTCTTTAGCAATAAAATAGCAGTAATTGTACCTAATACCAGTATTTCTAGTTTCCTTCGGCGACAAATTTATCAGCCTGTACCTAATCTCTTATTGGTATTTACAATAAAAACTTGTAAAAAGCAAATCACGAAATTTCCTTTAAAAAAAAAATCGCACCACAACGTTAGTTTATATAACGGCTAAGACTATCTCTGGAGTATCGTGTACTAACTTTGAATGCCACCTACTCTAGTAGACATGTCATCATAATAATAGTGCTCGCCGGTAAATACGAAGCAAGGTGTTAATGCCCCCTATTGAGTGGGTCATGTGTGCGACATGTCACTATAAGTTTTACCCGTAGGATGTAGACAAACAATGTAGTCGGCGAGTGGGATCCCACGGTCCGAAGCGCCGCCGCGTGGCCGGTGGGTGGCTGTTGCCGGCTCAAAACAAATCTAAGTTTGCACGCATTGCTTCCGACAAGTTCAAGTGTGGATTCTTGACTACGAGTAGTACGAGTATTTAGTTCAGTATTTGATTTTGATATAGTACCTACCTAATGCACTTAGTTTTCATTTTGTGTGATGTTTGGATTCAAATAATCTCTACCTACATACGTTTGTAGCAACAATTGTTCTGTGTATGTATGTTTATCATCATCACAACCCTGTCCCGTGTTTCTCTGTCCCACTGTTGGCACATATTATAAAAACGTTTTATTCTGTACCACGCAAAAAACCTGCGTGCAAAATTGGAGAGGGGTCATTATGGAATCTCAAAGGGAGGTTTTATGAAAAAGCTCTGCTTTAGCTTGTTGGCGTGTGGGACGGTAAGTAGATGAGTTGGAACAGGAACTTGCTCAATACCTAGCTCATTAATACTACTAATATTATAAAGGACATTGACCAGCGCCCATACAAAGTTCGCCTACGAACCAACAGTCATAAAACATCCTATAACGGATCCAAAATAGATCCTATATACTATTGAAAGTAGATTTAAACAACGGACACTTCTGAGAATTTATTTATTACCAAAAATATTTTTCATTTTGAGGTTATATATTGAATGACATCGCTGTTCGATCAGTCGGTAGTGAATAGTTAGGCCGGGTTCCCACTACGCCGGACTGGCAGATTTGCCGGAAGCCGGACACCGGACAGAGATGTTCATGTGACACGGATCCCACAAGAAAATCGAACAATCAAGTTCAGTTGAATTTAGACCTGTGCGCACAATGGATGACGCGAGGTGAGTACGGGCGGGGCGAGCGGGGGACAGATACCGGCGCAAGCTCGTTCACTTTACTCCGGTCCGGTGGTTTTACCGGCATTTCACAGTGACAAAACGCTCGCCGCCGAGCTTGGTATTTTTGCCGGATCCGGCATACTGTGAACAGCTTCATATGAATTGTACAGCCACTAGCCCTTCCGGCAGTTTTACTGGTCCGGCATAGTGGGAATCGGGCCTTAAAGAATATTGTGTGAATGTGAATGATGACATTGACACTGAGCGATTCCGTCTGTCAATCAATACTTTGATACAAAATGGCCGATTCTAACCTAGCTGTCTCTGCTTTTAGAGCTGCGCACAGCGCGGCAGCGCTTTTATTTGCTTTGGCAAGTTTTTATTACCTACGGCTCAAGCGCTGCAGCGATGACTTTGAATATTTTTCGGAGAACGGGAAATCGGCGTGAAGCGAAATAAGTGTCCATTTATTTATTTTTTAATAATCTGAAGTGTCCGTTAAATTCTAGCTTAAGGAATAACGAGCATTAAATAAGCTAAGAATTACTGTATAAATTAGACGTCTGCAAATTCTTAGGCGAAAAACGACAATGTCCTTTGAAAGTTTGTAAGTCAGGATTTTTGGAATTTGGATGTTTGTTACTCAATCTCGCAAAACAACTACATATGTAATTGGTTTTATATTAAATTTGGCACATAGGTAGATGATAGGTTAGCACATAGGATTTTCATCCCGGTAATATGTTCACTCAAGATGCTATGCACATTTATCTATTGATAAGTTGTCTGACACAACAGATGGCGTTGTTACTAATTCTTAACTTGGTGATAGGATTTTAATGCAATGTGGTCCCTATGTGTTCCCTAGGGATGTTGTGTTTAATGCTCTTTTTTAGTGTAGGCCAGCCCTTATTCTTTTTTTTATAAGTGGCTCTTTTCGACTCTAGCACGTATTTTCTGTGGATCAGAAAGAAAATTTTGTTTTAGAAAGATTATGACCGTTTGTTAAATTATTCCACGGCGAAGCTGCGGGCAAATACTAGTAGGCACTGAGTTAACTAGTAGGTATATACTATACACCTATACATAGAAACATTTGTTTGTCTTTTAACATGGTTAACAAATCTTTTAGGTCATAGTGGCTTATGGGCTGAACTCACGGATCCGAATAGGTAATAAACATGCTTATGTAACCTTTTGTGGCATTGATGTGTCTTGATTCTGGTGACACTAGGCTCTTGTAATCGCATCGCTGTCAATTTGACGTCGTGTAAACACTCATGTCACGACGATGCTCCGCGTGAGAAAGTCGACCGACAATGAGAGGATGAGTGGCGATGGCGACCTACTGTCGTTTGGCGAGGGCTACGAGACTGAAACTATTAATAGATAATAGTAGGTATGTTGCAAATGCAATTCTAGGTGACGATACCACACGCCCCATGAATAGACACATCAACAATTATTGCAATCATAGCGACGACGATAGAAGCAAAATCACAGAATAGATCTCTTAACCTACAACATAACCATTCAACCATCCCAGCAACCGATGGTGGAAAGAATTTCCACCTAGAATGTGGCATACATAGGTAGGTACACGTACATATTTCGTATCGGTAGCGGTTCGTCAAGGATCGGCATGGCAATCTTGCCTTGCATAGCTCAGATTTAAGTTCAATTATCTGTGTCAAAATATTCAATTTTTCCTTTAATCTGTCTAGTGATAGTGACGCTTAATGTATTGTTTTGTTTAACGTAAGATTGAAATTGTATTATAATCATTTTGACAGCGTAAGAGAATAAAAATGCATTTTTTTAACTTAACAAATTCAATAGACAATCGGATATACTAAATAGACAAGTCTCTAGTAAATACAAATATCGTGCTGCAGTCTTCAACCACGGAAGAAAAAAGGCTGCTTTAGAAAAATCAGAAAAAGGTCCCAGCCCAGCATTAGCTGTGAGAAACCACAGTGCTGATTTTCGGTAGGTAAATGTCGAAATTCTGTTGAAATTTGTAAACCTTTTATAATACAAACGAATGTAAGTACCGATAGTAGCGGAGTAGCTAACCAACTGGTAGTAAAAAGCCTCGAATTGGCTTTTTTTTCTGGGAGTCTAACAAACCATAATACTCTTAATAGATATGACGCAAAGATTTGGAAGCTTCTGTTTGCACGCGAGAAAAGTAGTCTCGAATGAGTTGAAAGAGCTATCCGCTGCGCGATGACCGATAACACACGTTAAAATAGCGACCGCTCACCACGCAGCTATGTTGGCAGCTCTGCATGCTACGTCGCACGCGCGTCACGCTTCACGCTGTCACTTTTATAATTACACCACTCGACAATTTCTAGTCTCACAAAAACTCATTACTCATATTAACTGACGTAGCAAAACTTGAAACCTGAAATGTAATCGCGATATGTAGGACGCTCCAACAGTTTTACGTGATGCATTTACGTAGCAGAGGGTACGTTCGTAGGCTACGGTTATGTTGTGTCTTGATCATCGGAAATATTCGCATTCTATGATTATTCTATGTTTAGTTTCGACCAAATTTTACAAAAACTCACCTAAAAGTCACTCCAGACCACACTTTAGTAATACCATGTATCTATTGGTATTACTTGGACCACAATTGTAAAATTAATTTTCTTTTGACAGTTTCCTACATTGATATATATGTTACCACTAGATGAAAATCATTTGTAAAACATGGTTACTAAGCTTACTATTGATTTATGCAGATGTGAATTAATGATTCTATCTATTCTAACCAATCACAGTTAGTCTTGAAATGTAGAGTTGTGGATAGCAACATTATTAGTAGTATGTAGATACATACTCGTATGTACGAGTATTTGATTTATTTTTCTAATCTAAGCTGAAAAAATAATATTTGGAGCTATCGAGTACAGATCGTGCGTCACACTGATAATTCCTGAAAGGGGTGGTGTGGCGCAGTATGACGTAAAGCGTCGTCAAACACCCCCTCACTAACGTCGACACAAGTAAGTGATGACCTGACTCTAATTGCTTGCAGTTCTATTAATCAATCACATTTGGACTGCCATCACCGGAACATTTATGAGATATCGTTAGGTTAAATTCAGGTCAAGGTTATACGTAATCAGTAAATATATTTTTTTGAGTACAAATTTTGAGAGAATTATCTATAGTAGGTAAAGATATTACCTTAATAATATTATCTATACACCTACTTATTTTCTTATTTTGATTTTTATATAGATTTTAGATACCATGTTCTACCATTGTCGGTAGCATATTTTGTTAGCCGGCGCTGAATGAAAAATTAACGAGGTTTATTAAGTGTATACGTATATACATATTTAATGATAAATAAATGAATAAATAAATGAATAAATAAATGAATAAATAAATTAAATATACATTAATCTGAAACAACCGCATTCCAAATGATGAAACAAACTTCCTATATATTTCATATTCATCATCATCATCATTACAACCCTTTCTTTGTCCCAACGTTGGGCACAGGTCTCTTCTCAGAATGGGAGGGATTAGGCCTTAGTCCACCACGCTGGCTAAGTGCGGATTGGCAGACTTCACATGCCTTCAAAACATTATAATGAACTCTTAGGCATGTAGGTTTCCTCACGATGTGTCCGTCACCGTTATAGCAAGTGACATTCATTTTCCTAAATTGATATTTCATATTAAGGAGTATCATTTCGAGGTCAACAAATTAATTCAACAATGACAACATTTAGACAAGTTTTTTATTGATTTTTCGATGATTTCAAATGAATGAAATTTTTATTCGATGATTTCATTCATTTGAAAAATAATCATTGATATAGTTCAAGAAATCAATCCATGCATTGAGCTTTTATAACACACTAGTGGACGCCCGCAGCTTCGCTTGCGTAGAATTAGACCCATTAACGACGTCTGCCCGCGTTCGGGTTGCCCACTTGACTTCAAACACGACAAATTTTCCTACTAACTTTGCACCCCCGTTTTAATCCCTTAGGGGATGAATTTTTAAAAATCCTTTCTTAGTGCTCCCCTACGTTATAAAAGGAACCCCTGTGCAAAATTTCAACTATCTAATCCTTATAGTTTAGGCCCTGCGTTGATATGTCAGTCCGTCAGTCAGTCAGTCAGTCAGTCAGCTTCTCCTTTTGTATTATATAGATATAGCCAATATTTATGGACAGACTGGATGTGCGACCGGCGCGTGATCGGTCCGTGTGACTTACAAGGATTGAGCGATCAGCTCGAATTCTGCATCACAACGTAGCTGGGTCATTTTATTTATGTTGTGAAATATTGTCTGTACCAATACCTTTTTTTTTTACCTACGAACACTTCCAAGCCACGTGAGTGGTCCTTGTGACATCATATGTCATAGCAACTGCACCGGCGGCTATTCAGTGAACTTCTTTAATAATTTGGTCATAACTTTGTCGAATTTTGTCATGGTCGAAGTCATAATTTTTTGCACTGTATATCATGGAATTGTTTGCTCTAAAATCTGTAGGTATTGCCCATTTAAATCGTTACAGATGCACAATAATGCACATTTTTAAGTTTGAAGTTTATCAGAAATATAACTTCAAAATTGTTACAGATTCAAGAATATATGAAGGTAAGAACTTACTTTTCGAAAACATACTTATGATCAGCTGTCATTGAGATAAGCACGACTTGTAAGTACTGCAGAATTACAATGTATTTGTTGATGGATATCACAGACCACGCGTTGCGAATCAAAATAGGATTATGATTTCACGCTGTGAAATCACAGCTAATGCAAATATAACAGTACTTCAATTGTTTGTATGTATTTGTTATTCTTTAATATTGAGATGAAACCAAAGATGATATTGAACACAATTTTTACAGACATCTGCAGATTGAAAATCGTAAAAAAAATATTTTCCCAGAGAAAACTAATACTTACGAGTAGATACACCCCTACCTATTATGTAGGTACTCGTTGTTTAACTGTAGTTTATTAATTTGATTTATTGTCACGCTTACTTGCTATAAATAAAAGCTGCCGCAGTTACAAAGCAAAGCATCAGCTACTTACTACTTACTTACAGCTACATACTACTTGTACGTACTCAGAATCATTTAACGTTGCAAAGATGAAGGAAGCCTAGCAAATTTTTGAATACGCCTCAGGTCTTCTCATTGGCTGTGAAGCGAGCTAAATGAGAAACTAGCCATAGCTATAGTCTACAACAAACCGACGTCCCACTGTTGGGCACAGGTTTCCCCCAAAGAAACAGCTCCAAGAGGTCTAGAGCATAGTCCACTAGCTGATCCAATGTGGATTGGTGGAGAATAATATTCTGTGTTGATTTTCTCAAGCCACCCGAAGGATTTCGATAAGATTTCAACTACAGATATGAAATTATCATTTGAATTTTGTACGAAGGAATAAGTTTATAGATACTTATTTGATACCTACTTAACATAAAAATTGTCAAGAATCTATTGATAAAGAACAAAAAAAAACTAACCCAGCAAGTATGCATATTTATAGTAATAAATTGCGTTTTTCTGCCTCGAGTACCTTTCGTAGATAGCGTTCAATCGATGTAGCGTCACCGGAAAAGTGATAAAATTTGTTTTACGGAAAACTCCAGGTATCGTGCGTCAGCCGACCACCTGTTGAACGAGCGGCGGCTATGCCCTTGTCCGGTAACCTTAGCCGCAGCCGATCGATATCAATGACGTATGGCCTCATTCATAACTCGGGGGTACCCCCACCCTACCCGTACCCCTTCAAGCTCCCCACACCACTGCTCCTGTAACCGGCGGGAAATCCATGAATGGTGCACACATTAGCGTGTTTCATTTTCGTGTGTAAGTTATAAGATAGAGGCTATGTTTGTGGGCATAAAACAATAAGGATTAGGACAAGGATTAATCTGTTTTGTTAATTCCATAAATAGTAACGACATATCTGCAGTTGATGTACCTATTTATCCATTGATGGATAAGTAGGTACGTAATTAGTAATGATTTCAAGAAACAATGACGGTGAATTCTGTGCAATATACTTCAATGAATAAAACTACAATTTAGAAACCTGAAGTTGTTGCAACTTGGAACCTTCGAGTCTTTTTTACTAATGTTACGTGGACGAAGGTGTATAAAATTTGGCAAAGTTAAGGTTCATGTGGAGCACAAATGAAGAAAGCATATATTTTTATATAATATGAATTTTATTGAAATACATTAAATTAATAAAAGTAATTATTACACATACTACCGCTGGTTTGACACACAACATATTCTTCGTTCACACGTTATTTACCTGTACCAAATTTACACACCTCCGTCCACGTAATTTTCGTAAAAAAGGGTCGAAAGTTTTTGCTTCACGTATTAATATAATGATAATGCAATCAATATTATGGAGGACACACCATCTTCGTTTGCTGTAGTATGGCAATATTATGTTCTCAATTGAATCAAATCGTATAATATCACAAGTGTCGTTTATAACTTCTAGTGAATTCCGGATTAAAATAAGATCAGTCATTTGGCTTAGCTATGTGATGAGTTGGTGAGAATAAGAAGGATACCTACATAAAGGACGGAATAAGAACTTGGAGTCACATTGACAACCGGAAGGACTAGTTCTAATTAGAATATATTGTGTCTTCCCTTGGAAACTGTATTTATTTTAGCCCCAAGACCGAGCTAATAAAAATGCCTTTTTTAATTTCTGATGCCACTTTGATTTAAGTGCTAGGTAAACGTTCATACTTCTTTGTGTTTATAAAAAATAATCATAATGGTGTTGCTTGTTATTGAATCTAAAAAAATTAATCTTTGCTAGTCAATTTTATTTAAATATAATTAGTTTTATTATCATCTAGGTAACTAATTTTAAATATCACTTTCAGAGAAAATGTATCAGGCACGAAATATCATACTGTTGACCTTTTGTTTTCGCCAGCCTTTTTAGGTCAGGTTGTAGGCGGAGTGCTAAAGGTCATAGGTCAATCTTCAACTTAGGCACGTGGGGTAGGATTTACACTGAGCTCGCCCGTGATACCGTACCTACCCTGACTGCTCGTATTCAAATGGCCCTGCACTTGAACGGTGTGGCTGGTTTGAAGCTTCAGCCTTGGTCTGCGCTGCCTGTCCGTGGCATTGGCAGCCAGCGGCATCGATTCCGGCGTGCGGTCGTAGCACCACGCAGAAGTGTACTGGACGATCGATGCGTCGTCCTTGAACCCTGCCAACCGCGCACGCGCAATGCCCCCCTCTCCCCCCGGACGTCATCCCGTGGCCATGGCCACGAAACGCGTGTCGGCTCCCCACCCCAACCCCTTGCCACCCTCACCCCTTGCTCTTTCATTCATAGGCCATTTCTGCGGGGATACTCCACCAGGGCGCGCTCAGCCGTCAACTCTGCCATTTTGTTATTGATTGCGACCTTTGGAAATCCACCTGTTGAGAAGGGTGTGTTGTGTTGTATTACCGTTAATTACGACAATTTAATACTCTCCCAGTTCCGGGAACGCGTTACGTTTTTGTATAGATAAAATACATTGAGTAAAAATGCTGTCAGCCCTTCAGTCACCTGAAGCGCCTGGTCCACATAGTCTTCATCATGTCAGCTGACCAAGGACCCTAAATGAAAAAGCAATTACATAAGTATGTGCTATGTACCTATGTTAAATGTGGTAATGTGTTATTGTGGAGTATTCTGTGGTGGAGCGCAAATATAGAGAATGCATAATCGTAGCAAAGTAAAAGTATAGTACCTTTGTCTTTAATACATGTTTTTCTACTTATTCTGTATTCTGTACAGTTTGATTAGCAGTTACTTCGAAGGTTGTGTTCAGTAGACGATGAGAAAGTATTTTTAGCGGTTTTAACCTAGACACACTTCCAATAGATAGGTACACACACTTTCAATAGATTTATATACCTACCAGTTAGGCGTTTCCTTTGTTGTATCACAAAGACTGTGAGGATTAAGATGTAATAAGTTAATTTTGGCCGATACAGACGCATGTAGTTGATGTAGTGCAGTGGGTCGACAATGTCGGCATTGAGGGCTGGTCGCGTCGCGCAGGGCCCGCGGCCGTATGAATGAACGCGCCCGCACCGTGGGCGGCTCAAGCAAGCCGTTCATTCATTACTTCGGAGGCCAATCCTCATGAATAATAACGTAACAAAATCTGTAACGCTAATTATAGGCAATATAACTTACTGATAAGTAAGACGCACTTCAGAAATAAACATTTAGCACGTAAGCATCAAATCATGTGATCGTATTTTTCACTTCGGTATGTATTTTGTTTTGTGTTCATATTAAAACAGACGGCGATTTTTGAATGTTTTTTTAGTTCTTGTTCTTCTTTACTGTTAAGTAACTTATGCATTTCACAGTTCAGTTTGAGTCTAAGAATACCCGTAGGCGTATAGATGTTATGCAATGTTTTTGAAAGTCAGACGGGAAACGTAACAGTGTAGGTGTCACTACGTGTATCTAACGTTGCTTAGATTGGAAACCGTTCATGGACGAGTTTAGTTGCTTAGTAAACGGTGCAGGGCGTAGGAGTCAAGGTAAGGACTGCAGGTTTTAACGCGACACGGATTAGAGGTATTGTCCCCGCCAGCACACTGGCCTTTTGCTGCCATCTGCCACTAAGCCTACACTTCCCAAACTTTTGACTCATCTCGATGCATTGTTTAGCACGAATAGCGGTATAATATATACGACGCCGAATGTGAATTTTACTCATAGAATGCTAGCTGCATATTTATATCGGTATGCATATACATAATAATTTATCATTAAAACCATGTCTATATTGTTGAATATGTCTTCAGAGTGATTTATGTTTATCATTAATTGATATAAATTCGGTACTTGATATTTAAAACGTTAACAAATATTTTAGTTAGAGGGAAAATAAAATGGATCTGAGTTGGTAGGTATTCATTTAAGCATTTCCCATGTTACATGTTTTTCTGAATATGAATTTACTTGTAAGTATTAGTATTTTAAGTAGGCCTAAGTAAAGTCGTAGAGTAAAATTCACTTACTCACTCATTAATCTTATGCCAAATAAGCGACATCTATTGCAGGGTAAAAAAAAATGAATATGAGATCAAATTGACTGTGGATAATTGCAAATTGAGTGTTCTTAAATACATACGAACTTTACGGAGGTGAAGTTATTCGTAGAACTACTCGAAAAGTTATTTAAAAAATATAGAGTCGTAAGTAGTGGATTATTCTGTGGTAGTGGTAGGGTCTGCAGATATAAGTCGACTTACGCATAAAATAAAATAAAATAAAAAAGCCTTTATTTCCTTATCCTTATTTTTACATTTCAAATGTGGTATTTGTTTGTTAGTGTTTTGTTAGTGTTTTGTTAGTTAAATGCTTATTGTCTAATTGTTAGTAAGAGTTAGTTTTTGCTGTTGGATATGTATACGACTTACGCATAAAAACATATAATTCATATGGATGTTTAAGAGGATATGAGTCGACACTTTTTCCATACAAACGTAGTCCCCTGTTTCCTCCTAGGATAAAGGAGTTACAGAATAAAAAAAAATACCATACGATTTATACGTACCTCTGCCATGCCTGTACGTTTTGTTTTTTTTTTCATAATTTGCTTAATAGAAGAGAAAAAAAATCTTTTAAAATAAAAAAAATCGACTTTTTTTACATACATTTTCAAACCTCAAGCAAACTGGTAATTACTAACATATCCCAAAAAAGCAAAACGTACGGGCATAGCTTAGACCCTGTTCTACATTTTAACTGAAAGAAATTCTAGATTTCGAATGAAAGTCTAGATTTCGAGGAGGAAACAGGGGATTACGAAAGGACGATTTTCTTAATTTTACGTAGGTAAAATCAGTTCGAGACTGCACTTCTCTCTATCGCACGCTAAGGGGTAAGGTTGGGGGTCAGCGCGACGGCAATATTTTTGGTAAAAACCTATTCTTCAAAAGTGACGGTCGACTGGTGTCCTCTTAATAACAGTAGGTATGCAATAACAGTGTTGCACCGCCATATCTATTATCCATCATCTCCGTAACGTCTTCTTTGCGCTCAAGTCAGGTTTTGATTATAATCTTTGACTTCAATCAAGACCCGGCTGCAGTGCAGAACTACTCACTCACTTTGAAGTCATATCATGATAGAGCATAAATTTAGTGTTTATTTTATTATGATTGTCCATGACGGACATACTTAAATGCTTCCTCTTTGAAAAGTTTGATTCAGTTCTTTTTTTTATATATTATTATGGTACATATTTGTATACGCTTAATTAACTTCATTTCATTTATATATCCGCTTACCGCAGATAAGCCAAAGTATTCCCTTCAAGTATTCCCTTATTATACGAAGGGCAGACTTCCTATACCATGTCATGAACATTATGGACAATTTTGTATCATACTCGGCTTCTCCAAGATATTTCCCTCACAGTTACAACGCTACCTATATTCTTTTTTGTACACCATATAATTCAATTACATTCAAGAATCAGTAACCAGTTCATATAATATGTACAACAAGCAACCTATATGAGTGAGGAGTTCAAATAATGAGACACAGGTATGGTGCAAGTCGTGCGTTTTGACCTGGGACTTGGAGATAAAGTTACGATTGGATAGATTTTTGGGTAGATTCCATAGTCAGATTGCAGTGTCGGTAAAGGATTTGTGGTAGGTATAAGAAAGCAGAATGAGGTGGAGTTCTTAAGGCGAGGGTTTGGGAGGAGCGAAAGGAACCATCATTGTTGGTGGATATAAAGTATATAAAGTAAAGTCAAGCTAACCCGGCCTGGTGAAAGAAACAAATCCATCGTCGTTAAATTGTTTTTTAAAGAAATAAGATTGTATATTCCAACATTTTATTTTGAAAGAACTTATTTAGTTTGGCGCGGTTCCCAGAAATAACACAGCAAAATTGTATGTGCTGTAGTTTCTAATTCCCTGACAAATATTTGCTTTGTTACTATTATTATATTCTGTAGTCTGTTTATACAAACGTATAATATATACGTCGGTTGCTAACCCCCTTATTCATAAAAAACCTATTAAATAATACTACTTAACCTATTGTAGCTATAATGCTATTTGTCACTTTCTTACGACTTCTGAATTGAGTTTGAATAAAGACACAGCACTATATACCTACCTCATTTATTTGTTATGAATAAGGGGGTAAGACGGTAAATCGGTAATATCCGGCTCTATATATAAAATTCATAGTTGAATAACTTTTTGTTATTGTCATAAATAGTTATAAGTTATAATAAGTAATAAACAATTATTTAGGGTAGCTAAGCTTTTCGTAGTCAACTGTAATGAAAACTCGGCACGCGTCTGCACCGAACGTTCATAAACGTTTAGACGCACGCTCAGACACTCGGGATACTAATTAGACTAACGAGCCGAGTGTCGCGAGGTCCTGACCGCAATTACCAGCTGCACTGCTCCTCATAAATAACAAACGATGGAGAGCCACCGTGCGTGATTCACTTCAAATGTTGGTCAGATGCCACGGGAATTACTCAGGTTACGTTTTTAATTCGTTGGATGTTTTAACATATAAATTTACTACCACATAAGCGTCAGAAAATATTAACAACAGTTGTATCAATAAGTTATTATAACTGAGACTACTGGTAGACATATTGTTTGTTTAAATTATGAGTTAAGCTACAACCTAAGCGGTCCATTGACAAGGTACGGGTCTCTTTGACGCCTTGAGAGTTGGTTCGCTTCTCAAGCGTGTCCAAAGGCGACTTTTAACTATTGCTATAGAAACCGGCATTAAAGGCTAGCGCTGATCTCGAATGCGCAGAAGTCGAAATTAGGGTACCGTGATATTGAGTGCGACGTGCGAGTTGTCAGTCGTAAGCGCTGATCAGATCGCCAGCGGCATTATGACCACTCATACCCCATATGCAGCTATCTACTTACTCCAGATTTCGTTCAGCGCTAGACTTTTGAGGCTCGAACTGTATCTTATCATAATAACTGGGACAGACGGCTTACCGTGCCTGCCGAAGAACGGAAGCGATCATGAAATTTTCGCTACTAGCGGTCATCTATCCACTCGCAGGGGCCGTATTACCACCAAATAAACTACGATTGTAGGTAGTGTTTAATTTTTATTGTTCTGTGTGCCTACAATTTAGGAATTATTTTGGGAATTTCGTAACGAGTAGGTACCTACTCATTACGAAATTCCCATACGAAAATATTTCGTACCTATTAGAATATCTAGTGAAAATAAAAAAATCGCGCTCCTTTCAGGAATCTTAACACTAATCGGTTGATCTCAAGCTGATGGCTACTTCAACGATAAGAACACCTACAGGACAATAATTTTATGTTGAAAGGAATCAAGTATGTTTGACAACACAACATCATAGAAAGTCATGTAGTTTTAACATTACCAACAAACTTTTAAGGAACTTTCAGAGAAACTTTGCACTTCTGATTGTGGTTATAGGTTATTATTTTTAATGGTTACTAAACGTAAAACTAGTGTTAAAACTACAAACTTACTGTGAATTTTACGAATTGTTTACACGTCTGAGTTTCTTAACACCCTATTACTTCAGGCACATCGGTTAACAAGAGCATTAAACATCTTTACACACATACGTGTAACATTTAGACATCAGCTTTTACTGTTCTTAAGATTTGGGTAAGTATACCTACTTTTTACACAGAAAAATTGTTGCAATGTGAAAATTAGAGAATGTTTTTAGCACAAACAGCATCCTAGGAACACTGGCAGACAGGTGAACTCTCCGTTTCTGAGGCACCGGGTTGGCCTCCTTTTTAATGTTCGTAATAGTCCAGTTAGTAAATGTTAGGAAGATTTTCGTACCTAGTCAGTTACAGGTTTACAGTTGCGTTGTTAAGAGTAAGGACTGATAATAATCGAGAGAGTGAGATGATGAGAGAAGACAGAGGTGTTACATAAAACCACAATCTCCTAGGTACACACAATTTCACAATTTCCTACTATAAAACCCTAACATTTAAACAAACTGTGACTTCTACCATCACCACATTTCCGCAATCTGCGCAACTGAAAATACAAATTAAATAATATCAAGCACGGCAATCACGAAACAGGTCGGTGTTGAACCGTACAATGAGAGTCGCCCAGACCAACACGATGCTAAGGAGGTAAGGTCTGTCTGCATCCTCTATTTCGTCAGAAGATTGATCTTGTTACTGATTCCGTTTTTGGTTCCACGACTGAACACGTTAATAAAGGTAAACTATACAGCTGCTAATAATATGTATGTGTATGAAACAATGTCTACTACACACAGAAGATTGATTATGTAGTCTATTGAAAGCTCAACAACGTGGTTCATCATAGCCCAGTCAACGCCAAGGTTGGTTCCGTTCTATCTAGAAGTGGAGCATCGAACTTGATGGCCTTTTAAATTTCGTGCGTTGTTTGAAGTTGACATGATATAATTTGTCCAACGTTCATTGTCAACGGTCAGGGCCTATGCTCTGTTCATCAATTAATGTATCCGCTTTTTTCTACTATGCTGTTTATCACATTAGAGTTCTCTTCGACGAATGACTCAAAGAGCACGCGTCTGAGACTGTCGTTGGTAATTAGTGTAATTGCATTAATGAATACACGGTTACGTTTACAATTAGAGCGCTTCCATATGAGTCTTCTTCAATACAGAGAACTAAAACTGTATCAGTCTAGTAGTATTAACTTTACGATTTGAATTAGAGATACAATATAATTTGTGGCTGTTAACTTATCTTGATTATGCTTTTATGGGTTATAGAATTTATTTAGAAAAAACTTCGTCATCAAAACATTTTTGTTCTAATGTTTACAAAGATTAATGACTATTTTAATAGTTGCTCAATGAGCTGTGTTTTCAATCTTATATTATATTCTTATCTTATCTTATGTATATTAATCATAGTATATTAAGGACTAATCTGAGTTTAAATTTAGTTGCATAAGTGTTTTATTATATTTTATTTCGCGGGCGTCCACTTATTACGCACAGTAGATGTTACCTACATAAAGTGTATAAAAAAATACAATTCTCTAACGCACAGGTAATTCAGGTATTTATAATTTTCAAATTATATTAGTACTTTTTATGATTTCTTAGAAAATAATAATTATATTTACAGAATAAATTACGTTTATTCTTTTTACTGACAAATAAGAAAGGAATATAGGCAAACAATTTTAAAAATGTGTAAATTGCTTGTGTTAATATATGTATAAGTCAATTGCTTTTGTAGAATGTCGTGAAACCACATGCGTGCGTCGCGTGCAACAGATTTAGTTTAGAAAAATAGGGCGATTGCACAAAACTTAAGATGAGTCAACATTGGCTGACTTCCAGTTTAAAAACAGATACTATTAAATTTGTCGTCTTCTCGTAAATATCTAAGATACTAACACAAGATAAAAATGTAATGTAAGTACGACGAATATTTTTTTAGCTAAGCTTGGAATTGTAATATCTGTTATATTTTTGAGCGTGAGGCGGACGTTATAATATCTTGTTATCTGGATAAATTATATAAATCTACATTCTTTCTGACTAATAAAACTTATTCACTCAGTTTTAATGAGTTTTAATTTAATATTAATAACTCTTTATTTCAGAAAAAATACACATGCAATCGTCCATGTTTTTCATATTATAATATAACATGAAAAATGCTGTATATTCTACGATCGCGATGATGAAGAAAGTAAAGTTTCAATGATTTATATAGCATAGTACTTATGCTATAGCATATGCTTTAGCACTTTTACTTATGCTATAGCATATGCTTTATCATAAGTACTTATCCTACCAATATTATATATGTGAAAGTTTGTAAGTTTGGATGTTTGGATGTTTAGACATTTTGATGTTTCGTTGTTTAGATGTTTGGATGTTTGTTACTGAATCACGCAAAAACTACAAAACGGATTTGGAAGAAATTTGGCACGTAGCGTAGTAGACTAGAGTATAGAATACTTTTCATCCCGGACATAAGTTCGTTTGGGATGTTTAGCACGTTTATTAGAAATTTGTCTGGTACAATGTCAACAGATAGCGCTGCCGCGCTGGCACTAATTCTAAACTTGATTACATTATAACAAATTAATGATAGCATTATGATGCAACTTAGCACAGGAGCACACGATATCCTGGGTAGCAACAAAATATACCCAAACCACCCTAGGAATCCTTATCATCACTTTTTTTTAATGGATCGGAACGATAATTTTCTTTCAGATACTGTTTGTTCTGCGACATATTAGGTAAGTACTTTTTCCGCGGGCGCAGCTGCGGGCAAAAGCTAGTGCTATATTAATCTAATAAATAAATAAAAGGCACATCTAAGATTATGCGAAATACATGATATGGTATGTAGAGCAGTCAACACGTTGACTTGTTTCCGTCACGTAAGCAACGCGCAGGATACGAGTACTATCTTCCATTGAGGAATGCCAACGGAAATTATTTTATCTGATCTATACAAGTGCTGTTTATTGTACTTGATTACACGCCGTCTGTGTCAGTTTGTTGGCGTAAAATCATGTTTTTGCTCCAGCGCCTGACCTGACTTTAAAAACAAAAATCAGTCAACTGCGAGTCGAACACGTAGAGTTCCGAACCACCGAACTCTAATTATTTTGCATTAATAACTAGTGGACGCCCGCAGCTTCGCTCGCGTAGAATTCGCTCAGCATTAATTGTCTTTTGTTCTTCAAGTGGGATCGTGCAGACTGGACCCGTGCGGGAGAAAAAAAAAATATTCCTTAATTATTTTTTTTTGCCTATATTTCTCGCCTGCCTCAATTTTGTTGATTTGCTGTCACCTTCGAACACCCAAACAGAAGACTGTTGCTTTCTTTCCGGCATGTAACAATATATCCATGTTTTATCGCCTGTCACAATGTCATACACAGTATTTCAACGTCCGCGATCGTACTTCAACAAGGATTGAATTTGGCTCATACCAACCCCAAAGTTCCTCAAATCTCCTCATACGCCGACTTGCTTCAATTAGTTTCCTGACACTACTGTCAGCATGTGGCTACCCACATTACGCCTTAAGGTGCTCAAATGGGGTGCTTCCCTCCCATGAGATGTATTTTGAAGTCAAGCAGTGCAGTCTTGCGAAGTCAGTAAACTTTTAAAATCATAAAAAATTATCGCCCCTGTCTGTCTGTCCCTGTGTGCGCGATGGAGTCAAAAACTACCCTAACTGATTTTAATGAATCTTGGTACAAACATGCACTGAATCCCTGAGATGGATCTTTTTTACAATTCCTCCCGAAAAATAAAAGGGGTTCTCCTGGAATACAGGATAAAAGTTTGTATGGATTTTTTCTCAAACATTATCTGATAAATTTGATTATTTAAATGTTATTCAAATGAAAATACATATTTCTCCGGTTTTGGAAGTTTGCTTGAATATTTAAATAAATTTCAATGGAATTACTTCATAATTGCTACATATGTTCAGGTACAGTTTAATGAATATAAATAATTTCTGCAAATAAACTAAAGTGTTACGTACATAAGTATACATAAATTATTAAATAAAAAAAAAAAAAAAAATATAGGATATGTAGGTACTTTTTATCATGGTGGTTTCCGCAGGAATTAAGTTCGAAGGATAGAATTCGATCGGTAGTGTCTTTGAGGAGGGTGGAACGAATGTAAACGAAAAACTATTGTTGTCTAATTCCATGCGAATGTCCACTAGTAATTTGAATATTTAGTTTTCATAGAGATTTTCGGTTTGCATCTACCTATTTGTGCAAAATGAGCAAATACAAGTATATGATTTTTAAAACCAAAACTATTCAATACATACGTTACATTACGTTACGTTACAGGAATCCTAAAATTCACATCTATCTTCATGGTTTTGATAAAAACAACTTGTGACCTTAAAATAAATGTCCTCTGTGTACGTCTGTGTTATGCATTGTTACGAAGATGATCGTTTAAACTACTTCAGTAATATTCTGGACGTACAGCGATGAAGGAGATTGCGAACATACATGAATATTTAATGTTCGCTGTTATTTCCAGAAGCAATTTTTATACGTCGCGTGAATATTGTACCTACATGTTACGACGCATCACTACACTCGAATGATGTATGCTCGAATAATGTTAGCTACATGGATGTGGATAATCGTTTAAGATTGTTTTGCCGAAATACAAATTATAGTGAGTAAAAAACGTTATTTTATTGCGCAGGCAATCGCCGGCACCGTAGTAAACTGAGTCAACCGTAATCGATACACAGTAATTGCAGTGTATGTACTCGTACTTGTGTCGGGTGAGACAATGATGTCGCGACGTCGGCCGGCCCGACGTAGATCGTATCTTTCGCAGTTACATGCGTTTAAGTAATTGCGGGAACCGGCATTGTTAGCCGGTCGACGCAAATTGGGCATTAGCGATAATTTATTGACTTTTATATTAACTCGCATTGTCGAAGCGACTATTTGAATATTTAGCGTGTGGGCTCGACGGGCGCTGCTATGGTCCTTAATGATAGCAATTGTTCCCCCTCATTGGGCTCGGTGCACAGGTGCGCCCGCCGAGGCTCATGGGAAGCTTAAGCCGTTGTATACAATGGAAATGAAAGTTTGAATTGTTTCATGATTGCAACGAATAGCTTAATATATTGTCTGATAGGTAATGATTGTATAAATAGGCGATAGAGCCTGCCAATAAAGTACGGAAAACAAGCATTAATTCAAGACTTAAAGTTTTATCTATATTCTGTTAGTAGTAGGTATTAAGATAACATAGAAAATTGTAATTCAACCATTGGCCCTTGGAAGAAGTTGGTGGTTTACTAATGAACATGTTATGCGGTCCCGAAAACAGAATGTAAGTCAAATGGATGATGCCTGCAATTGAAGAGTGGTGAATTTCATGGCGTTACCGCTTGAAGAGCACGACAAATCCTCGCTTCCGGTCATTTTCAATGGTGAAAACAATCGTTAAGCTTTGTCGAAGATCTTCGGGTGGCTTGAGAACATTCGAAACATGGTTGGCCAACTAACCTCTCCACCAATACGCATTGGAGCAGAGATTTGTCTTTCGGAGACCGGTGTCCAGCAGTGTGACGTCTATGGGTTGCAGCTTAGCTTTGTTTATGTCAACTGGCTATCTATCTCTGAATTGTACCATAAGTCCATATTGATACCACGGATGCGCTTTTCTATCTCGCGATCTGCGGGCTTAGACTACATACCTATAGATTAAGTAGTATGTTAGGAACAAATTTTACAAAATAACACGATTATTAATCTTTAATCTATATATATAAAAGGAGAAGGTGACTGACTGACTGACTGACTGACTGACTGACATATCAACGCAGGGCCTAAACTATAAGGGCTAGAAACTTGAAATTTTGCACAGGGGTTCCTTTTATAACGTAGGGGAGCACTAAGAAAGGATTTTTGAAAATTCACCCCCTAAGGGGGTAAAACGGGGGTGCAAAGTTAGTATGAAACTTTGCCGTTTTTGATGTTATTCGAATGAAATTCAGTAGGTGAAGGTTTTTTATTGAGTTTCGAAAATCATCTCTTAAGGGGGGGTAGAAGGGGGTGCAAAGTTAGTAGGTATAAAAGTTTTTCGTATATACCTACATTATTTCAATGAAATTTTGTATTTAGGTTATGTTACGTCTAATTCCACGCGAGCGAAGCTGCGGGCGTCCACTAGTTTTTCATGATAAATCCTGATCAACCTCCGTTCGGTGCAACATGGTACCTATGATTCATGAGTACGGTTCGATACGCTACTGCTTGAGATTCCGCATCATCATTCAACTAACGCACCGTGCTTTTAATTTGATCAACATATTTGGTTAACATCGGCGAAGATCGTTTTAGTTAGCGGCACAGTCAGTGGCTGGCATTTGTCTAGTAAGGATTGAATTGTCAATTTATGTGTGGTGACGTGAGACGGCGCGGGTCGTCTCAAAGGCACGTGCGTGCCCCGGAGTGGCATCGCGGACGCTCAAAGCGGCTGCTTCAGCTATCGCGCATCTGGGAACATCCAGCGAGGTGTAATGGCCTCGTGTGGGCACCTCTGACGGGCCGACAGCGGGTGTGACGCGGTTGGCGTGGGATGCGGCTTTTGACACGTATTGCGGTCGCGACCAGTAGCTAGTACGCTTACGTGACGTCTTTCATCGCTCGCAGTACTCGTAGGTGCTGCTATGCTGCTTTTGGGTGAATTATTCATGTGATATGATGTAATCTGGTACATAGTTAGTTCTATAAATCCGTATTGTATGATATATTAATGTTTAAAAAGTTTTGAATATTTAAAACGACTGGATTGGTTCACGTTTCCGCTTAAATTTTTTTAGAGGCACAGTCTTAGTCACTTAGTGAACCCATCTGTGACCGACTTGGAACGAGACTCTTGCTAACAACTACTAACTGGACTCTTTCGATCAACAACTAACAGGACTAACTATCACTCGTAGTCCCTGTCTAAGACCTCATACCTACTAACGAACTGACCAACTAATGTTCTTATCAACAACCTCTTCTAACTGGACTAACCATCTCAGTCCCTATTTAAATCTAGAGCCGCCGAGGGTTGGCGGTACTGCATGCTCGTTTGCTATATTATATCCATCAAAAAAATTAAGCAACGTTTTTTCCTTTCTATGGATGATTAAAGATTTCATTAATCGTGAACTTACGATTTCATTTGTCAAGTAAACTTTTTGCAAGGGGATTGCAAATCAGTCAGATTAGCAACTTAGGTGCATACGAATCAAGGATGTATCAAAGAAATTGGAGTACTTAGTGGAGATTAAGGTGATACATATTCAACACTTTGGAAAAGAGGAAACTTGCAGTAAGTCAGCGTGGTAGACTATGTTCTAACCCCTGCAGATGAAACCTGTAACAGTGATACAATTAAAGGTTTCTGGTGGTGGTGGAAACTTGCTAAAGTTTATGTATTTACTAAATATAATTAAAGATCGACTTATCAATTTGAAAATAGAAATAAAGGGAACCATTTATAGAAGTAAGCTAGTATTGGAGCGAAATATAATCGTACACTTTGTATTAGAAATGCTTGCTGAGTTTTTACTGGAAAACGTCGTCCAATCGCAGACGATGGGCGTGTTCTCTTCGCTTCTAGACATAGATAAAAAGAAAAAATATTTATTCTTTACTTGAATTTTCACCGTATATTTTTAGACGTAGTTAAATCAAAGACTCTTACAATAAGGGGTTTTATTAGTTTATAATATTTTAATATGCGAATTCAATTATATTTAAAACATTAAGCATCGAATTGTGGAGAAGTTTATATATTTTCTTGAGACCGTTGTGGATAACATTGCTTCAGTATAAAATCCTAACTAATATATATATGACTAACTAATTTAGTTACTTTATAGTATAAATTACTTACTAAGTTAGTAAATACTTACTAATATAGTATTTATTGATTTGTCCATTTTCTCCGCATCAATGAAATGATGGATCGTCGTCATGTATGAGCATAAATGTAGTATATGGCCTAGAAAATGACAGTTCCCGTGGAAATTGACCAAAATCGATTTTCTGTTTGTTTGCACACTGTTTGGTGTAGCCTGTCGTCGAAAAGGGCTACTCGTATACTTTTTATATTTTTAACCATCCTTTAATTGTAGCGGTAGCAGTATGTTTATGGAAAACAATTCAATACGGTCGGAACCGCGGGTAAAGCTATTCATAAATAATTTAGTCTGTCATGATCTCTGATGGTGTAAACCGAAGGTTCGTATTAATGTGCAGTAAAAATGCGTTGGTTTAGTAGGTGGAGAGCGGATTCTACCACAAATGCTGAGGAAGGCCACTGAGTGGATTTTAGTGTATCGACAATCCACGTCACCCGGTATCGCTACCACGATAATATGTTGAATTAAATGTTTTACCCGCGAAAAAAGGACATCGACGAACCACTGTTGGGCACAGCTCTTCTTGAAATATTTTCTTGAAATATTTGACATTATTCATTTAACCATAAACTAATACATCTTCAACATATCTGATGGCTGAGGAACTAGACCGGCTCCCTGCCACCACCGGCTTCCGATTTGCCACGGACCTCCCCCACAGATACAGTTGCGGGAAGTCTAGACCATACTCCATCCATCCATACACCGACCGCACTCTTCGTTGCTTAACTCTGTCGATCAGACGATGCTAGCCATTGGGCTATGGAAGCTAAATAAGGTACAAAAGACAGAAAAAATAAATTAATATATCATGTACCGCATGTATGAGTATGTGTCCGGATCATCAATAGTTCTGATTTATTGATTGATGATATCAATCAATTTCCTTATTGATGATCCGGTTACTCTTGTTTAGAGGCGACCATCTTAGTCCTCAAGGATATTACCACATCTGTAGCTAACTTGAAACGAGACTCTTACTAACAAATACTAACTGATCTATTACTAACGCCAACTAATAGGATTAAATATCACTATAAGTCTCCAGTCATCATACCCACGAACGAACTAACTAATGTTCTAATTAATTTGTTTTAATTAGTTCTCAACTAACTGGGCTAACTATCCCAGTTCTTGAGTCTTATTCAAAGTCAGTCACAGTTGTCATGGGCGGCAGCAGATGGATAGTGCTGTAAGCTCGTTTGCTATCTTATATCCATTAAAAAATCACAATCACATCCCTACGACCGACTGGAAATCAATTGCGAAAAAAGTGTTTTATTTCCGGTTAAACTTTTTTAGAGGCGACCATTTAAGTTCTCTGCGGTAAAAATATATCTGTGACCGACTTGGAACTAAACTCAAGTACTACGTTTTTAACTATAACTAAGTAGTTGTAAGTACTTACACTAATTAACATGAGGAGTAACTGTCACTAACAGTTCCTACCATGGCCCGCATTCTTTCTAACAAACTAACCAACTAATATTCGAATGAATACAATCTGCTAACGGCACTGGCAATGCCAATCTCTAAATACAAGTCTGTCACAGTGTCACAATTGTCATGGGCGGGTAAACAGATGAGCGGGAGTCTAATTGCCACTGTATAATATTAATATTTACCCACCCTAATTCTGATTTAAACAAAAATGCTCAGAAGAAACAGATAAGGATGACATAAGACACGCTTCGAGTTCGCAATTCTATATCATGCAATTATCAGTTAGGAAGGATTTATGATTCTGTTAGTATTCGGATCAGCGTTCCCCATATTGCTATCTGGGCCGGACGGACTAATTGACTGCGCCTGCACTTCACGCTATCACACTCGTCCGACTAACTATAAACATTTGAATTGTTTTACAAACAGCAAGAGGTTCAAATGAAACTAAAATTGTATCTGGAGATGTTTTGAATCCATCTTACCAAACTTTTTCACTATTACTAAAATTCCTGGCAGGTAGGTAATTTGGTCGACAAGTTTTCCTAAATACTTACTCATTAAGCCTCTCTCCTTAATAGGTGGTTTAGTTTAGTTTTGTTTTTGTAATTAGCGTAGTCAATCGTGCGTGATCCACCGAGCAAAGCAACGTCGGCGTCGTCGGGGTCGTCTATTATTTTATTTTGTACAATTTGTAATTTACGTGTCAAGTTTTACTAACATAGAGACTGGTTAATGTCAATCTAAAGATTTTCGTGTATAAATAGTCTGTTTATGCCTACTTAATTGGAACTAAGAACCAAAAGTTCTAGTTCTGGGCCAGTATCATGGTATCATATGATACCCAACACGCAATTCTACCGAGCAATTGTGTTCCAGCTAGAAATATGTGGTCCCAGGTTACACTTAAGAGTTTAGCATTTTAATCCTCAAAGCATTTGTGACGGACCAAATTAGAACGGAATTTATACTGACAATTACTAATTGGAATAATAGTAACAGAATCTTTAATAATAAATAACGTTAAATTCGGTGAATTGTGGTGCTTCGGTACGTATTCAGAAGAGCCACCAAAAATATAACGATCGTATTGAATTGTACTTGTTGCTGTAGAAAGGTATCCAAGGACTTTGAATGAAGAGGCGAGGCAGTGTCACGACACTCAAAATTTACGGACGTCGTTTACTATGTGAAGAATCCATTTTTCCACTATGTTAAACGAACTACCTACCTTATGTACCTATTTATTCTCACAATATAAAGAGACATCTGTCGCTCGCACCTACTTGAGTTACTAAAGTTCATAGGTGATCATATGCACAAATGAATATCTTAGAGATAAGATCATATGAAAACGGTTCACGTTTGCCGCATTTCAATCACGGCCTTTGTAGTTGTGCTCACCATGTGTTGCCGGTGTAAAGTATAGTGCGAAGAGGTCGTCGACGGAGGCGCTGGCCGAGGCGACGGCGGCTGATGCGTGCGCGGGCGGCTGTGCGTAGGGCTGCGGCTGCGCAAGGGGCGGCGGCGGCCCGCCGTAGTGCAGCCCGCTCGGGCCCGCTTCCACCAGCAGCTGCATGTGTGATATGTCCACGAACTCGTCGCCGTCGCCGCGACCGCCCAGCTCCTCTTCCTCCGGCCGACGCATCGCGATCACCGAGAGCATCGCACGAGCGCATCCCCGCACCGCGCACACCACTGCACCACCATCCGCGGCTAGGCCGCACACTCGCACGCACGCACGACACTCCGCCCGCCGGCCCGCCCGGAGCCGGCCGCTGCCCTGCACCCGATACTAACTTATTTACTAGTCTTACAGAAATTGACGCGATCACAGAACATTACGTTTAGGAAACTATTACTAAGCCGCGCGCGATTACGCGGAAGGCCTACGAGCGTCTACTGATAAATGAACACAGATTTTGCACACGATATGTGTCGTCGCGCGGAGAACGCCACATCCTCGACTGAGGCGCGCGCGAGCGGCGAGGGCGTGCAGCACGCCGCCCCCGTGCGGCGAGAGCGCGGCGCGGTCGTCCACGCGCCACGCGCCCTATCAATGGATGCCAGCCACCCGGTCGAGGTCGGCATTCATTCACGACGGCCGCGTTAATGGCGTTCGGGCCGGTCGCCTTCGCTCAGCCGTCGTCGCCCACGTGCGCGAGAAAATGGCGCGGCGTCGCGACGGCGAAGGGAAGCGCGCGAAAACTGCGGGGCGCACAAGTGTAGTGATGGCACCACCACTGGCCGGCGGCGGCGCGAGCGTGGGCGCGGAGGCTCGTCGCGGCGCGTCACGGCAGCGCGCTCCTGCCGCCACTTTCTCCGTGCTGAATCACGCTCCGCTTTCGTACGCTACGCGCGCGCCCGATTCCCGGAGACCGTTTTGGTTATGCTACTATTAGCCGCGTGCCACGCGCTCCCGTGACGTCGGTGGCCCGGACCGGATTATTGGGAAGTTACGTATGTGAGATAAATCATTGGCTTCGACTAAATATATATCTGATCATTCTCTTAGCGACGTAACGTGTGAACGTGTACGGCGATACAAATATACCACAATAGAAAACTATTCTGGCATTGACGTTCGTGATGACACACAGGTCATCATAGCTGATGCAGTGGACACGAATATGGTATGGGGAATCGGCCCCGAAATTCGGTAAGCTACGAGTGTAAGAACTATCAACATAACACCGTTCTGTTCAATTTCTACATGGTTCACAGGTTGCAAGTTGACCATACATACATAAAGATCGTAGCTCGGGTTCTAAGACGACATATTGTGTTGCATTATTAAAAAAAAAACAACAACTTAACACAAATATAACATCGTTATATTTCTGTTATTTAAAATTAAAAATTATAAAAGGGACCTGAAATGACTTTTATCCTATTCGACGTTACCCCACGTGATACAGCTGGGAGATTTTTCTTTATTTTCATTTTGACAATATGGCGGCTGGTTGTCGCTGTGGTGAATCTTGGTTCCTGATAATTTCATGTCTTTTGAGACACTCGCAAGACGAATAGTTTGACAAAACGTTTTACGTAAGAATCATCAAAACCGCCTTACGCAATTAGTCTATTAAAACGTCATAGAGGAACAATACATAGATAGACTGTTAAACACAATAGGCATCTTTGCGTCGCGCAGTCGGGTAAATCCTTTCATCCAAATCCCCTCATGTTGGAGCGCCCACAGCGCCGCGAAAGAGGAGGAAAGGTTTCGTTCGTTCGTCAGGAAATAAACCTGAAAACTGAACAGACCAAAAATCTTAAAAAGTCATCAGTCCAATAGGGCAGATATTTATGTATAAGATGAAGACGTCGACTAAGAACGGAATTTTTGAAATTAAACTCCTAAAGGGTGGGACTGGACTTTTGGTAAATATGAAAAAGATAATCTAACCCAATATTTTTAGAAATCACACCCTAAAGGATATATATGTAGGAACAGGAAGGAAAGTTTTATGGGAGATTAGTTGTTTTTTTAAAGATATCTACTTTGAAAAGATACTCGCGTAGGTGTTGTGACAAAAGGTGTATTATGACCAAACCTACATAATAATAATATGATAGACGAAAGATCCGAAGCAAGAAAGGGTCGTAAACCGTTTATACGTTGCCTTAGAAACTACCTGTTGATTCAAATAACGAGGCGGGCAAATATCTAAGTGTTAAAAAAATACATTTTGTGTACAAGCGTGGGCTCCGTGATGTCACCAAGGGATCCTGCGGAAGATCAGTCCTAGTCGTCTCGAACTTTCAGCACATGCTGATCAGATCCTATTTGTTAGTAGAACCACTAAGTTACGTTATTTGTTTAAATTATATGTAATACTTGTCTTTATAAACTGTGCCTTATGTACTCTGACGAATAAACTATATTCTATTCTATTCTATTCAGGGTGGGTGAGCACGTAGGTGGCTTGGAAGATTCGTAAATTAAAATGGCCTGAAATTTTGCTGAAATCCTTAAAATTGGCAGATTTTCATTGACCATGATGAATTTTGTAAGTTTAGACTACATTGCGCGAGATTACATTTCTTGAAGGAACTTCAACTCATTAAATGATGTTCAAGACTCGGGTTACTTTCATGAGGTATGTAGCGTACGAACGTATCTACGTACGAAACGTTTTTTAAATTTTTGGCTGGGCGTTGATAGATCAGTCAATAAGGACTTAACGAATAACGACTTGTTTGACATCTAAGAAGGAAAAATAAATTTGATAAGTACTAATTAGTTGAACCAAAAATCGTCTTATTTAAAAAAAACTGTTCTTTATGTCATTTCGCCTATTCGACGGGTGCTAAGTAGTTAAATGGTGGGCCATGGCAAAAAGTGCTTCACTTTCAGTGCCGGCCACACACTGCACGACTCACGATGCCGATGTTACGGATTTAGAGGTAGTAGAAGAAGATTCGTAACAAAGTGGCTGCAGCGTGTGCTGTAATAAACAAACGACATAGGTAATGCTTGCTGGATTTCTCGTATCATTTATATGCTGACGACCTTCAACTATACGCAAATTCAGATGTAGATTGCCTTCAAACCACGATTTCAAAAATCAACCGGAATTTGAGTAACTTTCAGGAATGGTCTCAACATTATGGAGTGTTGGAAAACCCAACGAAATGCCTACCGATTATTGTGGGCAGTTTCAGGGATCCTGACTAACATTGACCAAGCGACCTTGCAACCCATTATCTACAATAACGCTGTCAATCCTCTGAGAGAATCTGTCAAAAACTTAGGTTTACATAAAGACTTTGTCCTGGCATATAAACGAAATTAACAAAAAAGTCACTGGTGCCCTGCATTTTCTATACATCTGTTGTCTATACAGAGAATCTGTCGCATGTCGCGTGACGCACGTCGCATTACATTTTAAAATAGAATCTAAAATGTTATCGTAGAAGGTTGTTTTTTCCAACCATTCGACCGTTCGACCAAGCGTATAGAATTTGTTGAAATTTAGATACATATATTTCGAACGGCTAATAGTGTAGTGACGCTTGTTATTTTATTTCCCACTATCATTCCAATTTTCCAAGTATAAAATTAAGATTGTTAAAGCGATTTTTATACCCATAATGGAATATTATTTCAAAATTTTTAAGTTAAATGTCTATACTTAATGTGAAAAAAAGTTTCACTTTTACCGTGGTTTCATAAAACCACACAATTTTTTTTTTAATATTTTGTTTTTTCATCGAATAAGATTCGCATTTGTGCGTTGAGAGGATAAAAATTTAGTGATTTATTTAATTCATTGTACAGGAAAGAGCCTTGATAATAAAATAAATTTTGGGTTGTTGTGGGTGCATTATTCCGTGGTACATATTTTATATATAATTTTTTTACTATACGATGGTTTTATACATTTTGAGGACAAAAATAAAATACACACTAAAATTATTCATTCTTGATCGATACTCAACCTCCATCTAGGCCACTAGGGTCTAAAAAGGAAAAAAAAACTAGCAAAAACATTTCCCGTATAATACATAAGTCATAACACAAAGGCGTCTGAGCAGTAAATAACGGTCTCTTTGCGTTTTTAGTTTCAGTTTCAGGTCAGTTTTTGCAGTTTTTCAGTTGTTTTTTATAGAATTTTGCCCCAAAATGCGTTGACGTGCTTTCGCGTTAGCGATGTGGGAGCATTGCGCCGTACCCGGATAAACCCCTTCACCCCGCATCGTATCTCGGTGTTAGATATATTTGTATGTAGCTAAAAAAATATGTATATCACTATACGCGGACGTGGTTTAAGAATTGACTATATAAAAGTACGTACAGTGTGCGTTATCAGCAAACTGACAACATTGTCAAGCCAAACAATTTGCGTGCTTGGCTCTTAACGTGTATTTAAGAAGCGCATGTGTAGCCAGCATAATGGTCTTCTAAAATGTCATTTCAATGAAGACACTGAACGTAATAGTAGTTATGGGTTGTCATGATGAGGATGATTATTAAAATCAATCAGCATTTATAATAATGAACAAAACAGAGCAAGGGTTTTGTTATTAAAATAATACAACGTATTGCTGTCACCAAATAACACACCAAGCTTGTGACGGCCCGGGTCCGGGCGGCGTGACGCATTTGATCAAACCATCGTCAGCAAATGTCTCTATTAACTGTACCAACATACTCGTAACACCATTGATTCTGACGCCCTGTTTCATAACTTCCTATTTAGATTATAAGGGACCGATAAATAAATTATGTCGCACGCTCATTGGTATAAAAATATCCGTCGATGTTTTCATCATTTGTGTCTCTCAATGTCAATTTACTCGGACCTCGTTTGTGACGGTGACGCTAACGAGTGTACCTAGTTTTAATTAAGTTAAGTTTAATTAAGACAGCGTCTGCAGATGAAAGTAACATTGCCTAATAATGCGACAGATAATTATTGAAAAACCCTCCAGCAGTATTAGTAGTTAGTACGGTCTTACTAAAATACAAAAAACATTGTGTTAGAATTATTTCTGGGCCTCTAAAAAAATAGATCACGTCGCGTTATATTCGAGACATGCGACAATAATATATGACATTTACATATCGATTAAGTTGTTGTTGGCTAATAGGTAAGCGGCAGTCGAAGTTCCGTGAGCAGAACTTAGGACGTTCGCGCGGGGGCGAATAGGAAGATTGACTTATAAGGTAGCGGCGCGCGATCGCTGGCTAGCGTCACCGCTCGATTAACCGCTGATCGCTGCTTGTTGTTTGAGTTTGGTCAGAACTTAATCTTGACTACGTATCCTTTTAAGGTGATATTATTCAGGTTCGAACTGAACCCACGCCTCTTAATTAGACACGGCCAACATATAGGTAAAATACCGATTTAGGTATACAGGTTGTTCAACAGATTGTTTTCGAAATAAAGAACCAAGTTCACGGTTATTGTACCTAAACGTGAATCACTCTATCATTATTTTGGTGCCCATCATATAAAGTGGCCTCATTACTTAGTTCAGTAACTGACTATTTCAAAACACCGTAGAAAATAACAACAGTATTATCTGACATTCATATGAAATAATGTTGCCGTTTAATTATATGTGAGGAGAGGCAATTAAACATGAGAGTGGTTATGATTATTCACAGGGATACCTGCAAATCCGACTATCAATTATTGTGACGGTTACATGTTCAGTACGAAGGCTCTTCATTTCTTCTTATGCTAATGATATAAGCTTATATTAAGATAATGAATGCCTAATACGCTCGATTTTGTAAAGTAATGGAGAGAGTTAATGATTGTTTATTAACTTCAAGAATTAATGTCACAAATCATGAACTTAGTTGTTTCACAATATTCGTTCAATTTTACGGTTCAGATTGTGGATAATATTCTTGTGAAAGAAAATCCAATTTAACGCTCACGAAAGTCGGTCGGTATCTTTAGCTGTAAGTATGTAGTTGCTTATTTATTTTCCCTGGGTAGGCTGTTGTTTTTATGTTAATGAAATAGCAACGACATCAAATTTATTCAGCTTTACATTTTAACTTTTTCGGATTCAGTCACATCAATAATATGTAAAGATAGCAAACGAGTTTGCAGCACCCATTCGCTGCCGCCCATGAAATTTTTATCATACCTACGTGAGTATCTATTAATTCCATGATTATCAACAGCATTTGTGTCTGTGTTTTGCGTTAGCGACTATTACGGTACGGCGTTGTTGAGTCAATTTCATCGTGCCGTCTATATACGTCCGATAGCGTTCCGAGAGGTATACCACGATATCGTACAAGGCAGCTTCTACTGTCCTGGCACGCTTTCCATCCTTGGACATGCTGTTCGCGGAGGTTTATTCGCGATATCATGTATGTCAGAAGTGGGGAGGTGTGTCCGAGGCTGAGCTCGGAGTGTTCAAACGACAGGCTCATCGGTGTGACCATGATGCGTGCGTCTGAAAGAGGAGTGACGCTAGTGGTCAGTGACGTGCCAAAATTCGAAACCTAGCTGGGTCGTAAGGAGGGTAACGTAATTTGTGAGCTGAGCGGAAACACCGCTACCCGCACAGTTGTGCAAGAGAGGCACCGGTGCGTCGATGCTGTGTATCTCGAGGGCGTTAAAGTGATTTTGTCACTATGACACCTCAAAGTGAGAATTCACACACGACTCCTCCAGAGCGTGGGCATCTTCAGAAAATGTCTCTTCCAAATAATGTGTTTAGTCTAATCAGTACAAATTGTCCGGTCAGGCAAAAACTATTTTATGTATGTATTATTATACGTTAGGCAAAAATAGGAGCACCTCAGGAAATTTGTATTTAAAAAAATAAGCACTAAACTAAATGATAAATGAGCTGACAAGTTTGTCGCAACGACAACATCAAATATACTACCCTATAGGACGCAAATTTAGACATGCGGAGTGGACATTTTAAATAAAACAATAATAGAACAATCTGCATTCAGTGCCGTTTGCAGAAGCAATTTGGTATCAGGTAAGGCAACAGGAAACGCTGTGTTGCAATTGCCACGCAAGGTTGGGGTTCGATTCGCAGTCGAGATAAATTGCCGGCTGTCGATAGATCTAGCGCCGTATTAGAGCATGCGTATTGCATACAAATACGCGCGGCGCGTGGACAAGGGCCGTGAAACGTTCCACAAACACTTGCCGGTTGCAGATGGTACAAACAAAAAAGTAAGGCAAAGGAGGCTATTTTCATTAAATTTTGCATTTAAATGTGTATTATTAACTATACACATTGTGTTAAGCTATCTAGATAACCGCCTTCTGTGTAATTAACGATTTACAAGTTTTGACTATGACATGTTATTCAATTGAAATGAATAATAAAGTACTGACATAATAATATTTAACCGTAGTTAATCTAGAGTTCGCTAGAACTGCTAAGCTAGAATTTTTGAGATCGATCCCCGAATCGGGCAAAGTATGTTTGGTTTTTTCTTAATTTAAGTTCCCAGGACCTAGTAGCTGGGAGTTTGGATTTTTACCTAGTGCACGGTAATAGGCTCACCACCAACTTCTGCTGTCTGATTTTTATTTTCGTTCAGTAATAGTACATTATGATACAAGTGCGGTAAGTTGAAAATTACAGCCGAGGCGATATTACAAGAAAGCAGAGGCTGTAATTATCAAAGCGCACGCGTGTCATACGACGTTTTATAACATATTTGCGAGGAAATAAATTAATAAATTCATCAATACTTGACGACATTTTCAAATAAAAACACTACAGCGAAAAGAAAAAGCGCGCGGAACACCACAGAACCACGACAGAACAGTCATATCGTACGATTTCACTGATCAATTGTTCTTATGATATGCATCGTTATTTTCGATGATTGAGTGAATTATTTGATTTTTTTCTCAGCCATTTACAGCAAATTCAAATTGTCTACAGTTTTCATTTTATAATTTAAATAATTTTTACTTGTACACAAATTAGCAATGCGCGCGCATCAGAGCTTTTTTTAAGGCAAAGTCACAAAAACAGCCAATATTATTATTTAAAGTAAATTGATATTTTTTTGTTTTTGGTACAGATAAATTATTTTAATTTATTGTCAAAATTAATTAAAATAAAGAATTAAATGTTTATTTTTTATATTTTATCTCGCAAAGTTAATTTTATTCATAAAATGTTGACCACTTTTTGACATAAAAAACTCTTTGCTAAGATTGAAAAGAGTATCGTTCGTTTTAGACGGAGCATCTTGTTAGACAGTGCGTTTTACCTTATTAAAAAAAAACCCGTGCGCTTTACATTACATTACCGCACAAGTGCTGTAATGTAATTTAAAACGCACAAGTGCGGTAATTAGATACATTACGATATTGAAATTGGTGAAATAAGGGGCCCTTTACGAGCAAATGTGTTATAAAATGATATTATAATATGGATATGGTCATGTTTATCGAATTGAATCGATTATTAAATAATACTTATGGCAATTTTTATGGTCAACTCAGCCTGGACCAAAAATAGATTTTCATAAAATAAGCTAAATAATGTTTTCTTTTATATATGTACATATATAAGATAAGATTTTCAGTGTAAATGTTCGGATTTTTTCATACTGCCCCAATATAAAAATAAAACTTTATATTTAGTGGTAGTACAGAACCCTCGAAGTGTGATCTTAACTCTCACGTGGACTTTTTTTAAATTTTCTAATACATTTTACCTGATTTGAAAACAAGCGTCGCCTTCAGCTATTGTTTGCGGCCAATGTACTCGTAAAACATACAAAGGTAAGTTTTACCTATCAAGTTCGTGTCAGCTGTCGGACTACCGTGTTATTAGGTAGCTGTATCAATTAAAAAAACTAGGTTATATGGGTAATAAATAATATAATAAACCCTACATGCGGCTGCTACCGCGAGCATGCTGAGTTCTGCTTTGACATTGATTTATAGCCTCAAATTGTGTATTTTTCATCGTGAATGATCTCGCGCCATATCGGCGTCGATAAGTGCCGTTTAACACTTGATATAGTGTCGGTAATTTGTGACTGGGTTCCGCTTTTCCTTTTTCAATTAGTCCAAAATTGAAGTTTATGATGTAATAACGGATAAACCTCAATTTAAATATCAAGTTTCGAGTGTATGCTGTAATCTTCGTTAGCGTAGAGCAAGGATTTAAAGTGATTACTTTTATTCGACTTACTATGTTCGTAAGTACATATATCCTTGAAAATTAGGTATACATAGGTACGTAGAAACTAAATAAATTAGTATCGAGCTCTTCGTTGACTAAAAAACCTAGATAATATCGTCATTCATAAATTTCTTAATAACATATATGTATATGTCTAAAACCAATTCAACTAACTGGGGAGTCCTTGGGGAACCCAACCGTATGAAAAATCTATCTCATGAATTCTCCAAGCCCACAGATTCACCCTTTGACCTAATTCATAGGCAGCCTACACCTACACAATGTTGTTGAATGGTAACGAAATACCGCGTAGATATCCAATTTATTCGCGCGACGTAATGTACACGCGTAATGGCGCCTGTACACTCTCGTCGAGGGACAGCGAGGCTGGGCGAGCGCGAGAGTGTACAGGGTACACTCGCTATGTCTCGCGAAGCCTCGCAGTCCCTCGTGGGCTCTCCATTCCGAGTCGGTTTTTTGAGCGCGAGTCAAAGGGCCTCGCTTACCCTCGCGAGTAGGTGCGAGTGCGTCACTGTACATTCTCGCGGCGTTCAGTTGAGCGCAAGCTTTCTAACTGTACGGACGTTTTGTTGCCTTAGATATGCAATATGTGGAATAACGAAGCAGAACTTAACTTCGTATGATATATGTGCACGTAATTATAATAACTGATAGCGCATAGGGTAACAGCTGCCGTAACTTGTAACGCGTCCATCTCCTCGGCGTTCCTCTGCTGTACTGAATAAACGAGTGTGTACAGGGTCGCGCTCGTCCCTCGACCTCTCGCGCGAGTGCTCTCGACGAGACATCGCGAGAGCACTCGCGCGAGAGTGTACAGGCGCCATAAAGATTAAAGTCAGAGGTCAGGAGGCAGGGAAGGCGCCAAGAGTTGGCCGCGTAACGAACTGAGCGCCTGCGGGCACGTTATAATTGTGCCCGGGAAGGGCGGTCTGCTCTCGCCATTATTTTACACAGATCGTCACATGCGAAATTGTTCGGCGCATTATCTGGTTGTGTTAAGATCGGCGGCCCGTTGAGAAAACGTAGTATGTATCTAATTTCAAATACGATTGTGACAACAACTTGAAAAGTACTACATATACCTACTCGTATATTCGAAAACAAATGATTGCGAAAGCCAAACGTCCACTGTTAAAATTAGTGTCCACCCACCACCACAACACTGTCTTTGTCCCACTGGCAGGGTTCTCCTGGAGGGGCTAGATGATGGGACAAGTCGATCTGCAGGTACTTGTCCACCACGCTGGTCAATTGTGGATTGGCAGATTTTGAGACCTTCTATAATACAGAAAAGTCATTGGCGTGCCTCTTATACTAGGCTGTCAACCAAAATTAGTGTAATTGTGCTCAAATCGATTTAACATGGGTGTTAAAAACATAAATCATTATGTTGTCTGTAAATTTAGTTGCTGTTATTCTCTATTATAGTCTATGTCTATGGTTCTTCTTGAAATCAAAGTCTTTAGTCTAAATCCCTATTCGTACATAAGTGGTCCTTCGAGGTGGGTCTGAACCAGTGACCTATGGATAAGGGCAACCTTTAACCTTTAACCTTTAACCTCAATTACACTAATTTGCGTTTATTTTAGTTTATTCATAATAAGAATAATATTATACAAGGCTATTAAAAGATGAAATGTTAAAAATAGGCCCTGTAACCGCAGTAGTGCCTACTTACCTGCCTACCTAACTACCTTCAGCCCAGCATGTCGCAATCATGTATCTACACACAATTCCGTAGGTAGTCGTTATAATATCGTCTGAGGTTAGGTATATCATTTAAAAGTGGTAACCATTGTGTTTATTTTCGTTTTATTTTTCCATATTGCTTGAAAAATATTCCTTTTCAATCGCACAATTTTAATGAGTTGAGTTAGTAAGATATTATGATATCATATCATCATTATCAATCATCTTTTTTCAAAATAAGTCAAAAATGCAACATCATAAACTTATTTAAAAAAAAGTTTTAATTTGAATCTAATTTTCTTCTGATTTATAAAAACGATTAATTACTGGTTATTAAACAATAATATTGTTAAAAATCAAATATCGGTCCAAATTTAAAAATGCGAGACGACAAACAAATATTATTTCAATTTTTTTTTGAGATTATTGTCCACTAAACCAAACAAAAAAAAGACGTTATGAATTTTGGCTTGCAGATTATTTTAAAAACATAACCATTTGCTTAGAAATAAAAAGTACCACAGAAACGGAACACGGTGTAGAAAAGTACCACAAAAAATTTCAAGCATTGGGTGCAAATTGACTGAAAACGCTCGGCTAAGTGCGGCGCCGCGTCGCTTGTTTTTAAAAACCTCATAGTCTGTCCGCACAGCTTGACTTTGTTTTTACGACATCATAACCTCAAGTATTTATGGAGCGTATTTAGCATAGGTCAGTATCACAATTCCTTGTGAAGGGCGCAATACTTGCGAATGTTGGGCGGCGTGCGCCGTTGTGAGCATTGTGTTGTGCGCGCGTCGCGTGGGTCGTATGGCCGTACCTACTGGTTATCGAACACAGTATCAATAAATTGCACTTGCGTCCGCCGTGTCGTGCAAATAAAAGAACCACAGTCCTGCGTGTTATCGACGAACGGTCTAAATAAATTCGAGGTAGTATTTATTTGTTACTCACCTTTGTTGATATCATCATCTGCCGTATCAGTTGCAGGCCAAGAGAAATGTGTGTTACCTGTTTAAAAATCATTAGCAGTGAAACTGAAACGTGACGTTTAAATTTTATTCAATGCTCCGCTCCATTTGTTCACAATATTATCAGACCCGGCTGCTGCGATCGTTTGTCAGGGATCCTTTGATATTTTTCTCACAGTGTTTATGATGTGTTCTTTTATTTTGTTTATCGAGAAACAATCGAGTATCCAGGCTTAACGAGCAATTACGTTGTCTGTACGTGTGGTTGTCTGCGATGCAGGTCGGGTATCAATTAAATCACGCTGCAGTCGAACGGAACATACCGCGTTATGAATATTCACATTCGGACGGACGTACGCGACACGCCTCTCGCGTACGCTCGGCCCAAAGCGAATCGACATTCACAACGATTACGTGTTTTACGAATTACGAAGTTTCAGTCATGTCTGCGTTATCTGTCAAATTAATTATACGTTAGTCGAAAAGCTACATTAGACCCGATAATTTTTTCAGTCTTCGCTCTCCACTTCAATCATTTAAATAAGCTCCTGTAAGTACCTACTCATAAACTGCTATTATAAAGTTTGCCTTCACATTTACTTGGAACTTGATTGAAACCCAGTGTAAGGCGTACTTTACTTGGTATGCTGTAAATACTTGTATGATATTGACCCTCTACACAGATATTTAATCTGTTACTCGTCAGATTGAAGGATATCTAGGTGGCAGATTGAATAGGGTCCATTAGGATCCATTATATGCCAATAAATAAGGCCTAAGAGACAGTCGGGCTATCCGTCTCTAGTTCAATATCATGTCGTAATTCAACTCAATGTAATGGGCTTGACTTGTGATAGTTGTGATAGAAACAAAGACTAACATAATGAAGTAGATGTAAGTAAGTGTTTAATTTAGAATTACTTATTTTTGTTTAGAAGCGAATAACCCACGTAGATATTTTTAAATTCTAATGATAGATACTTAGTGCTTCAAATGTCTGGAGTTAATTAATTTGTCTGGAGCTTAATAGCCCGTAGCAGGTCCGTAGGATATGATTCAATGATTCAACAAGTTTGAGAAAACTCTAATAAAGACAAATAAAACGCATTAGAAATTGAAATCGATGCAGTTATCGAATTCATTACGATCGTTTAGTGTCTCGATCACTGTGAAGGCACGTCATTTCCCGGCGAGTGGCGAGTGACGTTTAGATTTTAATATCATGATTGCGGTGCTAATATTATATTTCCTTAAACGGCGCTGGTGAGGTCTCTCCCACGGCCGGGATGAGTGCTCGGTGTCAATTATCGTGGCCGGTGCATAAATCGCTCGCAGCGCGGCGCGACCACCGGCCGCATGCACCACGCCGCAAGCATAGCCCGTAGCGTCGCGTCTGCCACCAGACTCGGCCTCGCAAATTACCGGCGAAAGCAATAAATCACGCTAAACGCACCGGCAAAGCTCACGTTCTGGTATATTCTACTTGCATTTTATAGCCTAATTGCTTTTGTATCAGCCTTTGTGAGGAAAAATCGAACTGACACTTTCTACGAACGACTGACTGTCTGTCTGTTGTAATCCGGACTTTCTCATCCAGTCTCTTTGTACAGTAGGTACTATTCGGCGTTATCTACCAACTTCATAACTTACATCTATTACTTTTAACAAAATAAAGAACACTAACTGATGAATTGAATGAAATGTGGATGAACACGGGCAGCAATAAGCTAGAATTGATTGCTAATTAACTTGATTCAACTCAAAACCTACGTAAAATACTGTTTTTCATTCACGCAGAAACCCGCATAAGCGTTAAGCTTTGAGTTATAAAGGGACATTCAGCAGCCATTTCCGTTTTATCATGAATAAATTAAATGTGGCTAAAATCATACCAAATAGGTAGGCGTTTATAAATATCTGCAAAGATGTGAAGGCAACGGAAATTTCCGAGCTGAATTTTCGTCCTGAGTCATCAATATTATATTAGCGATAAGTGGACCAAAATAGAAGTGAGAAGAACGTACTTACTCGTAGTTAGGATTATTCGCAATTTTATATTTTTACTCGAGATAAGGATATTTCATCGTAATTATGTGTGAAATTATATTCGACCAAAGAATGCGTAATAATTATTACAAAGTCGGTATCATTTTCGAGCCAGGAAAGTTGATAGGCTGAATAAATAAAATAAAGTTAAATAATAATAAAAAGTAATAAATATCTTGGACATTCTCACACACGGCCATCTGACCCCAAAGTAGGCGCGAGCCTGTGATATGGGTGTCAGAGACTGATATACATACATAGATATTTTTAAATCGCTGCGACCCATAGACGTCCCACTATTGGGCACGGGTCTCCTCTCAGAATGGGAGGGATTAGGCCTTAGTCCACCACGCTGGCCAAGTGCGGATTGGCAGACTTCACATACCTTCGAGAACGTTATGATGAACTCTCAGGCATGCAGGTTTCCTCACGATGTGACCTTCACCGTTATAGCAAGTGACATTTAATTTCTTAAAACGCACATAACTTAGAAAAGTCATTGGTGAGTGCCACTGGGGTTTGAACCCGGACCGCTCGAGTGAGAGGCGAGTTCGATAGCCGCTGGGCTGTCACCGCTTCATGACATTTTTAAATACATCCTACTTAAATAGATAATATTGACATCCAGACACAGAACAAATACAAGTGTTCGTCACACGAATATTTGTCCTGACAGACAGACAGTGTCACTATCGATTGCGCCAACGGGCCTGTCAAAATGTTTATTTCACTGTTAAATGTGCTTTAACAGTGAAGTAAAACACGAAGTATGAATGTTATCTAAGGTAATTTGCATTTTAATAGCGTGGTAAGCCACGACCTTGCTCAGCAGCGGGTCAGTGAAAGAGTTGTAATGATTGTACGATAGAAAGCTGATAAAATACTGCGCTCGATCCGATAAATCGATTTATGCAACTATGCACCTAGAACTAGCTGTTCAATTATGTCGTTGCGTAATGTAATACGACGTTGTAATTAATAACAATTCTGCTATCGTGGATTGATGAGCAGCCTCCGAGCGCTGTCATCCGATGCCAATTAAATGTTATAACACATCAAACTTGTTCACATGTATGGGGCGCTGATGTGCCCGAGCGGGTACGCAGCTGAGGCTGCTCGCTAATAGCGCGCATTAATTTGAATCCATTTAGGTAAACGACGTGCCCGCAGGAATGTCATGTTTAACCAATTACGTATGTGCTGCGGTTCCTCTCTCCTAAAACAAGCTTTATTTTTGGTACATGTAGATGTGGATCTATCTGATAGGTCACAATTTAAGACTACACCTTGACTAATACATTATCCACATCGAAACCAGTGCATATAAATTATGGAGCGTACCTAGTCGAAGATATTGTGTTTCACGTCCGGCGGTTTAGACACGGGCCGAGGATATCTGCGTGAAAAGGGCGAAATATTGCAGAAATTTCAAACGCGACAGGACAGCATTCGATTCGTCGCGGTGTAGGATTTCATTGCGCTATATAGCGTCCACCAAGCGACTGGTACAAGGCTCATGAGCTTTTACCAAGACGCGCCTGCGTTATTGACAGCAATCTATAGTAGTAGTATAATAAAACAGAAAAGGATGTTTTTCTGTACATTTAATATTTTTTCAAAATTTAAATTCAGGGAAATTATAATATCGCGTTAGAGTGCAGAAATGTGTATTTTAAATTATCTTAATTGAATTAATTGTCTGTCTGTCTATCCGGGCATCACGTGAAAACCCGTTGATAGATTGACAATAATTTTTATTATTGATATAACTTGGTAAGGTAATTAATAATATACCAGATTATTATAGGCTATAGGATATAGCTTACTTATGGAGGTTCCCTTGGGATACGGTATGAATGTTTGTACGGACTTTTTATTAAATCTCATCTGACTCTTTTAAAAGCTCCAAAACACATTCCTTAAATAAAATAATGATATACGTCAAAACTAGACTAAAATATTTCAATATAATTATACCGTTAAAATTTTTTTTTTTTAAAAAGCTTTTTAAAACTTTTTTTTTATTTTCATGCATTGTCATCGGAACCAAATATGTGTGCCAAATTTCAGCTCGATAGCTTCAGTGGAAGTTGGTGAAATATTGATTGCAAGATTCCAGGACATACATACTTACAAGATACATACGAGTGAAGTTAAATAAAAGCTTTTAATAAAAGGAAAAAAATAATTAAGCAATTTAATATTTGGTCTGCAGTGTAAATTCAGCGTTTTATAATATTCAACCAACAATGGGTTGAAAGCGGGATGAAAGTTTTGAGTAAATTGAAGAGAAATATGTTTGACCAGGCCTCTTGATCGAAGCCAGGCCTAATGTGAAAACAATTGATTCGGGTTAATATGAAGGGATACCTAGAAAGTATAATAAGGAAGGTTCTCTAGGGTATCACTGGGTAGAGATTTTCCAGTAATGATCACGAGGAGAATAAGTAGCAACAATAAAGCAAGCTGCCGCATTGTCTACTAACTCCACTCGAACGAAGCTGTGGGCGTCCCCTAGTTTATTAATAAATACGAAAACCAAGATCAAGTTTCAAATGAAAACAATCTATTTTGTATTGTAACATCTATTCTTTAATCCATTTTACCTGTTAACCTTTTTTGTATGATTCTGTATGTTTTATAACATTATTATATACTAGTGGACGCCCGCAGCTTCGCTCGCGTTACACATTCACTGACTTCAAAAACGGCAAAGCTTCATACTAACTTTGCACCCCCGTTTAAACCCTTAGGGGATGAATTGTCAAATTTTTCTCGCCGTAAAAACCATCCTTGAACTTCAACGAACATTTTAAAAAAAGAATTGGCCAAATTGGTCCAGGCGTTGTTGAGTTATGCGCTTACCAACACATTTTGCGATTCATTTTTATTATATAGATATTATTATATATTATTTATAACATTACACTACGCCAAGGTGTAGGCAGAGGTGTGTTTGTACACAAAAGTGGATGTTCCCACTTTTCACCAGTTATGTTTAGGTTCCATGTAATGGCACCGGGCACAAATCCAGACTCCGCTGCTACCAGGCACTTCAAGTTAGTAAATCCCAATAGTTGCTGCCTGACCCGGGGATCGAACCCAGGACGTCTCTAGCTTAGCAGTCGCAGTCGTGCTTGCAACCACTAGACCAACGGTTTTATAAAGTAATAAAATACATCAAACCGAGGATGAGTACAGTAAGTGTGGAGCTTATGGTTACTATAGGAACGGAAATCATTGTTATTGAAATAGAAACGAGAGTTAGAAGTTAGTCATAGTTTTATTTTTAAAATAATTGCTCTAAGGCTCTATAAGGGTATTAAATTATCTCTTAGGTACTTGTCCAATTTAGTAAACAATCTTACCTATATAGTATCAATCTTTTACCAAAATAAAATAAAAACGATAAAAGGTAAAAGAATAAACGACGACTTTTTAAATTTTATTATTTATTCATGTAAACTGTTTTCTTTTAATTAATTATTTCACTAAAAAGTACATATTTCCAAGATAATTTACCAAACAAATCATTTAAGGAAAACCAGACTACAATTACTGCTGAACTCTAATAAGTCAGAGGTCAGTGACCGCGATATAATATTGATACCTTGGTAGGTAAGTAGAACATATCGTAAGAGGTATTTTATTTAAAAACGATATGACAACAGATCGATCAACATTTATATAGTCATGAGTAGGTATTCGGAGGTTACATCGACAATATCGTAGCGCGAGTATCGGTCCAAGAGATGCTATCCGTACTATTGTTAATCCGGTAATTTGAATTTATTGCACCATGAATAAATGGTGGCTATCTGGAAACATATCGACACAGCAGCCGTGTACCTCGGCATGCTCGTACGAGGCATCAAGCTCGCTGCCAGTTGCGCCTTGCGCCCTCTCGCGGTAATCGCTCCGGCTTGCACGTTCCTAATGTGACTATCAGTCCCTGCAGAATCAAATCTGGATATCCTTGGATGATACAATTAATACGACAAAACACTATCCATGTAGTGGATTGATAACACGAAATGAAACTTTGGAGCGCAATCTACTCTCTTTGTTTCTGAACGTTCATCTTGTAAACAGTGCAGCGGGGAAGTGGTTAATCTTGCCCATTCCTTGTAGGAGATGTGATTGTTTCTCCTTAACGGGCGAGCCGCTCTAATCGGAACATCCTCGATGCCAGCCATGTCCGAGCACTGGCGTTAATTAGACTCCTAAAGCATTCTACTGAATAAAAGACATGAACAACTAGTGAGGTCAGATCTCGCTGTTACGGGCATACAAAATACAGGAAGAGTCCTATTATCTGTACGTTAGTATTACAAACTAACGTTTCGCCGGGTACACGCAGTATTAAGTTTTAGCGACGCCCTGAGAGCTGAGATGAGGTGTGGACCGGCAATCAGGAATCATTATTTACGGGCAGCTATTATCACCCATGGCTTTTCTGGTTTATTATCGGCTTTGCTCGTTATGTTGTCCTGCGACGGATAAATTATGCTATTAAGTTAGCAGATTGACAAAGTTATTTATAACATTAAGGCCCGATTTCACCAACATTGAAATTACACTAGAGTAGCTATCCCAGTATAACTGTACTCTGTCGATTTATTCGATGGTTAACTTCAATTTCGTTTCACCACGGTAATCTAGAGATATCTTAATCTCGCATAGTTACTCTATGCCGTTGAACGAATGAATTGAATGTATGTGTAATGTACCCAAGTAAAATAGACAGTTTGGCTCATACTTGCACAATAGCGCTGTGTATTCTTTTATTTGTTCGGATAATACGTTAACTTGACAATTGAGTTGACAGTGAGTGATCCCGTGATAAAGATGTCCAAAATGTTCATTTGTATCGATACAGCGTATCGATACGTATCGTTACCAATCGTATCGATACAGCGATATATCACAACGTTTTGTATCGATACATTAAAATAAAAAAATATCGAAATCGAAAAGAAATATTTTATTAAAAAAAACCAAAACCACTCACAAGTTAAATGAAAGTTATACCAACTACAATATTTTACAATTGCCATTCAGAGATGGTTAGGCTTCGTAAAAACAAAAGTCTAGACAGGCGTTGCGGATTCAACCGATTACGTCTATCTGAAAGTGTGTTCCCAGCTAGTTAATATGGGTTTTTACCTGCAAATAAAGACTATTATTATTATTATTATATTATATTAAAACAAGTGTTCAGATGGAACTGAAGGCTTCAAGCTTTTATTAAATTTTGCTAATCTTTAGTCTCAAACAAGTTAGGTACACACTAACGTATGCCCTGTGGATAAAAAAAAATAGTTTTCTGTTCTACCTACTGATCTGACATTATGTATACTGTGGTGTTACTTAAAACAATGACGACTCGTCAATAAAGCAAGCAACATAATTAGAAGGTACCTACTTATTTGTCGGGTAGATAGAGCATAAAGCGTGCCTCATGCCGCCGCCAGTGCAAACGTACAAAGTATTTGTCTCTCTCCTTGATATTACAAGTTCAAATCTTAATCTGAAGTAGATACGGATTCGATATTTTTATACCTAGACTAGTAATACGATATATCGATGCGTATCGTATGGTCATGTATCGATACAAAATACCGATATATCGAAATGTTTGTATCGATACCGCAAAATATCGATACGTATCGCGCATCTCTATCCCGTGCGCGGCTTTTTAGAATCTAGACAGTTTAATTAAAGTTTGGTTTTGTTGTGTTTTGGAACTTTTGAACTAGTTTTATTCCGTGTAAACAGGTATATAAAATTGTTTTATACAAATCGTTGATTATAAACAATGGCAAAGGAAAAGCGAAAGCGATCTGTTAATTGGATGGCATCATAAAAGTCATTGCTGGTTGATCTCGTTACTGAGCATTTTCATGTGATAGAAAATAAAAGGACGGATGGAGTATCAATGAAGCAAAAGCTTGGAGAATGGATAACAATTTCAAGCAAATATAATTCGCAGACAATGCTTTCTCATCGTACTGCCGATAATTTGAAAGCCCAGTGGGAAAACTTATAGAAAACTACAAAAAAAGAAGCATCTTTTAGAAGGATGCAATTAATTCAAACAGGTATTTTTCTTTGTTTCCTGATAATTTTTACAACTTTTTATATATTCCTGTAATCATATTAAATTAAAAAAAAATATCATAAAAATTAAAAGTTGTGATGAAATTAAAACAATGTGATTTTTTCAGGTGGTGGACCTCCAAGGTCAGTGATTGAAGACTCACCACAACAGAAAATACTCTGCCTTATAACGCCATGTTCTGTGGGCTTGCATAATCCTTAGAACAGTATTAAAAAGAGTGGTGTTATATGTTTTTACAGTCACAGATACAGTTGCTGGCCCTGAGGTACAAAATAAATATTCAACTGATTCTTGCCCCTTCTGCTGTACATGTCATTGAAGATTGTTTATTGGTACGTACCAATATCTACATAGATAATAAATAATTTGTTGGTTATATTTACACTTTTCAGCAAGTATCAACAGATATTTATCCACCTAATATTGTATGTTTGCTTTTAGAATGAAAACATAGTTCCAGTTGTGTTGGTTCCAACATAATAGTTGGAGCAAATCATCTTTTAACTGTAGTACATCCTAAAATAATGTTATTATGGTTGTAAAAATAGTAGAGCATTTATCTTGTTTCAGGATTGGGGTGATTACACTCCCAAAAATTTAAAAACGCCCATTTCCAAGCTGTTACAATGTAGTACAGAAGGAAAAAGGCCTACTGCAGGAGAATGGCTTGAATGTATGTCCAAAAGACGGCCACAGCTCTCTACTTCTTCATTAAAAAAGTTAAATGAAATAAAAGGGAACGCTCTCACAACTCAAATGGAGCATGCAGCTAAAGAAAGAGAAGAAGCTAAGAATTATTTGACATTCAAATGGATATTCAGAGCGAAATTTTGAAACAGGAATAAATTAAAACCAGATTATTACTTTTGGAGTTTATTTATAGCGAATTAAAAAAAATATTAATAATTAATTCAGTTGTTTTATTAAAAGCTTTTATTTAACTTCACTCGTATGTATTCATGTATGTATCTCCTGGAATCTTGCAATCAATATTTCACCCACTTCCACTGAAGCTATCGAGCTGAAATTTGGCACACATATTAGGTTCCGATGACAATGCAATAATATGGTACTGTCGAACTGATCTGATGATGGAGCCGGAAGATATTAACTGGAACTTCATGATGGAATATCGTATCATAGTCGTGTTTGCACTTGTGGTAAAGTCTTGTAATGAACTTTGACCACGATTAGGTTTCAAGGTGAAGTTATAAAAGCTTTTTAAAAAAAAATTTTTTTTACAGTATAATTATTACAATAAGCTTCGAAAATAGTCATTAATGATAGCATCTCGCGTTACGCTGGGCCTTATTCCTGGTATGTTTATTTCCTGGTATGTTGCTGGAAACCGTAGTCCTTGTACAGAGATGCTATTGCTGTACTGACTTGGTGGATAATTCGGTGTGATGTTGGTGCACTCATTCCGCCATAGTGACCAATGCTCATTTGGGTGTTGTTTGTTGCATAGAACCTTAATGTAGCCAATAATTAGGTGTTAAATACCTAATCAATGGATATAATTTAGAACACTCACCTGTCTGTTGTATACTCCAAATGATGCTCGATTTTTGCCAGTAAATTCAATGCTGCGTCTTTGATAGACGAAATCTTAACACGAAATCGTGGTCGTCATAGTCTTCAAAATAATTAGCCCTTTCCTTAAACCACCGTGGGCGAGGAAATAAATAATCATCAGTTATAGATAATGCTGTTGTGACACTATTAATCTACGATTAGCAGCTTACTCGGCCGAAATCGGCGGTGTATGATTTTACTCTAGTATAGAGATTTTATCCCTAGGTTAAATGTTGGTGAAACGTAAAATGGGCTAACTCGCGAGTAAATAACAACTTATTCCGGGCATAAAATTTACACGACGTTGGTGAAATCGGCCCTAAGTGAGAGTGCGCTGAGTGGTGACCGCTAGTGGCCTCGCATCCCGGCGAAGCGCTGCACTTGTTGTATACAATGTTTCTTTAATTTAATTTAGAGCTGAAAATGAGCGACATATTCATTTCAAGAAGTACGTATTTGTCTAAGTAGTATTATATTTGTTTTATCGCTTTCATATTTTTAAGTATACAATGTTACAATATAGAGACCACCATATTTATTCCAATATCAGAATAAGCCATCTATCCATCAGACATTCAGAGTCCACTGCCACTCGGAAAACGTTCATATTTTTAAGAAAATGATACGTTCAAAATGTAACTTGTATTGAAAGTGCAGTTGCGTCTAACGAACTTCCAAAATCAGATGAGAGCCGAGATAATGATTTCGTAATATTTTTTCAGCCAGGTAAAAGGTCAAGTAATTTATTTTATAAAAAAAATTACCAGGGACGGCATGTTGACACCAGCACAGCACGTGTCCGGTTACATCTGATAAATGTATGTAAATAATTATTAAATATTATCGAACGTCAGATATGGTCGTTTAGGTGGCCGTTTCGTTATCTGCGTTATTTGTCGTTAACAATTCCAAGAGGCGCTATAGCGTTATCGTGTTGAGTTATGGCAACACTAGCGAGGGGGTTCCGCCGTCTCTGGTTTCATCAGAGCGGTCAGCATGTCGCGATAAGAGCCTGCAGACGACTACTGATCACGTATTGCCTCCCGATACGATCTCTACATGTGTAACACGAAACATCACGGAAGGAACGTCAGAACAAACATTTGATTTGTATCAAGGTTGTATCAAGTAAAACAAACTAAATGTATATTATGATGAATATGATATTATGAATTATGAATGGCTTGTTCAACATCTAATAATTAGTCCTTGCTAGTTCATTTGATCATTAATGGCATGCAAGCTGGTAGAATCTGCAGGTTAGTATGCTGTGTTGTTTGCTTCGATGTTGCTGTTTTTTTTTGTGGAGCATAAGGACTGCGCCCTCTCCAGTCAGCACTGGAATACCGCGTTGGCTCTACGGTGGGTTAAGATATGTTTAAAGAATTCTCACTTGTGAAAAGATACCCATATCATGAAAAGAAGAATAAGTACTTAGTAAGTTTGTTGGATGTTTTAAATTATAAGACAAAATAATATAAATTAAACTAATAAAATATCTACCAAACATATTAGACAAATGTACCTACGTTTTACGAGACTTCTGATTAGACCCGTGTAAATTTCTTACTAGATTAAGTACTGTCCTGCCGCAATAAAATAAACCATTATAATTCTCAGATAAGCATTTCGTTTATTGTGTTCCTAGAGGCTGGAATAGATTAGTTGTTGTTACCATTGAAACACTAAGATATTGCCTGTTTAATTGTATCCGATATTACGAGATCTTTTAATTTAATGGATAGGTATTGCGTACACATTTAACAGCCTTTAGCAACGGTACGGTGCCATATTTGTATGAATAGGGTACAGTTCGGAAACATTTATGTACCTACTGAAATATTAGTGTATTGTATCCTATTAAATTTTTGTTTCATGGACATTTCACTTCTCATCTCAAGCCACAGATCGCTGTCATCACTGGTTGTCATCATCAACTCGCAGAACAATTGCAAAAGTCACTTACTTGACAGCAAGAAAACTCTAATTGAAGCACATTAATAACTTACTGGAAAATTATTAGGATCACGCATATTCTCTTCAAAGAATAGGAAATACTCGGAAATGTGAATTATAGAGAAGGGGATTCAAAGAAATGCATGCTTTATTCAGTGTTTTTTTACCATTATATAAGACGACATTTCCTTATTCGATTTAACTTATGTTCGTCGCATCAAAGTAGGTATCTGTGATTATTAAAAGAAACAAATTAAAAAATATATTAAAGAATACACTTTTATATATATTTTTAATTTGGATTTTAGAAGAGTAAGTAAAATCATTACTTTAACAACTTATTTTATTCCCCGAGAAATATCTTATTTTTTTATTTTTTATTTTAAAACATTTATTTTATTTACATTTACATTTGTTTATTCAAAAATTTCAAAAGATAACTCTCAGACGTAGGTTGCCAACCCCTGGCATGGATGCACTCCTATCATAGTTGGTATCGGAGGAGGAACGAGCCTTGCGTAGATAGCCTCCACAGGACGTCGATCCGAAACAATTATTTTTAGCGAACTGGTTCGCCTCGACGACGTGAGTTATGACGGCTGATATAACGGCCTGCTTACGAATTTTCCTCTTGAAGATCAAACACTGAAACAATCATCAGGTAAGGTATTCATTCATTGATTTGAATATTTATTTATTTACACGTTATTGTAAAGTCTAATAGCTTTTATATAACGGAATTAATGAAAATAGGCATTATTTACCAGTCGACCTAGGATGATGGTGAGAATAATGTGGTAGAAAATATAAAAAAAATCTTTTGTTGATTAAGCAAGCAAAACTATACACAGCATACACTATACAGTAGGATACACATTTGAAAAAAAAACTTTATTTCAGACAATAAACTGGTTTAGTAAGGATCTTAGACTATGTTCGTTTAGATTTTTTTAATGGTAAGTATGAAAAAGTTTTTTTAATATAGACTGACAAACAGACATAGATGGTAAGTGGTCACCGTCGTTGTTAGATATTCCTGTGTTACTAAAAAACGACCAGTCCTGTGCCTTCTGAAACCAGCGGTTTCCCGCCGTCTTCTTCAGGTTGTCTGTCCACCTTGTGGAAGGGCGACCTGTGCTCCTTTTTCCGAGTCGTGGTCACTTCAACTAACTAACTGCGAACTATGTCGGTGAGCTTAGTTCGCCTACGGATTTCATCATTTGTTAGATTAATATATTTCTACACTTAATATATGTTTTAAACGATGGTAGAGGTAAATCTGCACGGAGCCGGGCGAAGCCGGGTGCGGTTTTAAGTATAAATTGTTAAATATCATTACGGAAACATTATCATTACAGCACTCATGAAATAGGTAATTGAATGATAAACTTATGGACGTGCTTACAATATAAATTGATTAAGAGCACGATAGTTGGCCGTTCCGATGTGCTACGGCGCGGCGGCGCGGCGGCGCTCGACTTGCACCAGCCGGGCCGCGTTTATTACGGCCGGCCGGCGCCGCCCGCGGCTCCACCTGATCTTATTGCGATTTCTTTCACGAACAGAAGCCGTAATTGCGTTAATCGTCTACTGCAAGCTGGCACTAGTCGCTTGCAAAACGCCGGCTAACTGATTTATAAGCAGATCAGTATCGGTGTTAAATGTACCACGTTCAGGCAGAACTATCAGTCATCTACGCACCGACCGATAGTACTCGTGCCTGCGTCGTTTCTAGCCGCGCCCGCCGCCCGGCCGGCTGTCAGCCGCACAAAGTTATCACTTCTATAACGTCTCCGATATGGCACTCTGACTGCAGCAACAAATGAAGCAGTTGCATTAAAACTTGTCCGGTACATATCTAAGCGTAATTAATAGCGGGAGATAAGTTGCGGAGAGCGTCCGCGATACCTCCATACGGGCGGCCGTAATCGAGGCTGTCGGGAGCGCCGCCACCGGCGACTGGGCCTGCTTCTATATTAATAACAGTCACTCGGTATCGCCGCGCCTGCACCAAATGGGAAATTAAAAGGCTTTCATGTGATCCGCTCATTAGACTGATTTGTACCGGCCCGCCGCCGCACATGGAGCTTGTGCCTAATTTGGGAATCATTGTGTGTTTACACTTTATCTTGCTTTAACTTGTAGGTGGATGATTTGTAGTTAACCATTAACTTTTGTACATGTTTTTATAGCCAATAGACAGTGACTATCGCAACTCAAGAAGATCAAACTGTCTTATTGGGTTACAGTATGGTAGTAGAGTAGAGACTGAAATATGTTTAGCTTGAAAATTTAAAGGTAAATGTTAGGTTATAAGGGATAGATAACTTTTTTTTCATGTATTGGCGGATAGGCTTTTTATTTTTGTTAGACAGCTATTGACGATTTCTAGTGATATCAATGAAAACGTTGGTAATATCATAGTTTTATTATTCTCTACTAGAATATAAAATGAGAACGAAACGTTATAGGATTTAGTGAAGTCTACATTATTGAAAATGAAATTCAGTTCCTCTCTCGTCTCTTTCAAAGAAAAGCAAGGGGTAGTTATGAGGTCAATACAAATACCTATATTATTTATTTATGAAAACAAAAACTAAGGATTTTGACGCAAAATAAATAAAATAGGTAGATAATAGCAGGACATTTTTATATTTGACATTTGTGTATTCGGAACGACATAAAATTTAAGATCTTTGTTCATTACGTATCTCAACAATACACAAATATTTGCTCAGTGTAGAAAGGCTTACTCGCTGTGTTTATTTTTAAACATTCATGTTATTCTACATTTACCTGTTTAAGCGGCAATTTGCTTCTATTCTTGTTGGTTACCTTCTGTGAACTTGTTATAAGGCTACGAAACGCGTAAAATTATGCTATTTTATGCAGATACAGCTAAGTCACGTTGACTAAGTTAGGTACCTACAAGTAAAAGCTTCGTATGGAAATAAGTACAACGTTCTGTAAAGCTTTCAAATGAAGCTAAGCAGTTTGTTTAAATTCATACATATTCAAACCTGCAGTCGTGGCAACTATCGTGAATTGATGCGCGTTCTGTAATGTTTGGTTGTGTCAATCATGATTACAGTTCTGTAGGTAGTTACAAGATTCTTAAAACTATTTTTTGTTCTGAAATACATATCTTCTTTTGACTTTCATCTATGCTGTAGAGTAACTCTCTCTTAAGTTTATTATCCTAGAATTATATTTTTATACAATGAGGCGTCAGAACACCCTATCAAAGTTTCGTTGCAATCTGATCTAGGTTTCGAAACTAGCAATGGCTTAGGAGCGTAGAGATAATTATCATTGGTTTTTATTTACCAGTATATAGATTCGTATCAGATCAGCAGCTAGAGAAGAGCAATGGCCAATACATTCTTTATGCAAGCGTCATATAACTCAATCAATCATGTATTACAAATGCTCCATGGAATGCCGCTCACATTACATGATCACTCAGCTTTGTCAATTAATATTTCGAGTTACCCATTCTGCAACTTGTTTTGTCTAACTTTCGTGGACTCTAAATAAATTATTTTAAAGGCTGCTGCCCGCAGCCTCCTCCGCGTGGAATTTATAGTATATACTGAAAAAAGATTGAAATTGATTTTTTTATCCCAAGGGAAGACAGTATCGCCTCCATACCAAATTTTATCAAAATTGTTCCAGCCGTTTAAGCGTGAAGAAGTAACAAACATACAAACACACACTACAACAATCACACAATTATGAAAATTAAGCTTCTCCTTTTATATAGATTATTTTTGCCCTCCCTTTTATACTGCCAGGAAAATCTGGCGTATATCGGCTGCCACCGTCTCTGATTACCGCCGCAGCAGCCGGACGCCCGGTGGAGGCGAGGGACATGCTAGGCTTGTAATCTCGCAATTTGTGCTGTCATTGTTCTAAAGTAGCGTCGGCCGTATATCAGTGAGGCAGACGGGGCCAATTGATACAAACGAGCGTGTGTCACGTCTAAATATAATATTAGGAATCACGGCGCGAGCCAGGATATATTAATTTGGAGTGCTTGTTACATGATGTAGTGCTCTGCTATGGTATGCGCTGCTTGAACTGAGTTACCGTCGCCTATGTCATTACCAGGGTTGCCAGGTATTTTTCGAATAAATACCGAACAGTGACAAAAAAGACGAAAAAACAAGTTTTAATGATTTATTTATATTATTGACTTAATATACAAAGTACCATTATACTAACCTAACTTATAAAAATTATATATTTTCTCACTAGTGCACGCTTCCAGCAATTTCTGATTTGCTTTAACTGCCCCATGCATGCATTTCGCGACATGTCAGACTGAAATTACATCGTATACATAATTCAGCCTTCACCATGTCCACACTTAATTTATTACGGCTGTCCGTCCACAAATGGTTCATATGGCTAAATATTTTTTCCACATAGGCATTACTACATGGTACTGCCATTATAGTTTTAATTAACCTTTTCAAGTTAAGGCTTACTTCTGCCTTATGAAACGTCTTCCACGAAAACGTAGGACTGTTGGATGAACAAGCTTGGTTTTTTATTGCTTCCAAGGTTTTTTGGAGTACGCGAATCTATTGAGAAAATTATCAGAAAAAAATACCGAACCGCCCATACTTCGGTATTTTTGTTATACCGAACACCGAACACAGTGCTAAAATACCGAACAGTTCGGTAGAATACCGAACACCTGGCAAGCCTGGTCATTACAGATCCTTACTTATAACTAACTGTCACACTTTTAAAGTGTCTATAAACAATGCGATACCGAGAACCTTTAAGATAATAGCTATCCTTACAATTATATGTCGATAAAATAACTTATCGTGAACCTATAAGCCATAAATCTACACTTGTCAATTGAGGTATTATGTGGAGTAAATCACATATAATAATATCTTTATCAACTGAGGTGTCACTGTATTTTTTGTTCATAAATAATCTGTGGTCGTCTAAATTTTATAGCTGGCTGTGGGCCCCTGCTCTTTGAAATAAGATTAAATGATTTACGAATGAGGTCAGCGTGGTAAGTGAGGTCGGCTAACTCGGTATAACTGTAAGGGGCCAAGTGATAAATAAGTACAATATTTATAATGCCTATCGAATAAAATATAAATTAGATTTTTTAATTGGATAATAAGCTCACCATTAGTATGGAACATATTTATTTAAAACTGAATTAAGTCCTAATCCAAATCGCAATGCTATTAAGCCAACAGAATAATGACCGGTTCGATACCTTTAAAGAATATTAATAAAATGCATGGCTAACTTTGGACGTATTTATTTATTTGTTTTAGTTAACTTGACTAAAGTTCTTATTACTCTTAATTTTTATGAGAGCCTATATCCATATTAAACCTGCAACTTCTTATTTTGAACATTTATCAGTCTGTGCAAATAAAAAGGATTTAATCAAAGTCAGGTTGCTTCACCTTAAAAAGTTTACTAGCGTGTGTGGGCATTTAGAACAAAGTCCGTTTACCCACCGGGCCGCCGCACGCGCCACGCGCCGGGCACACGACGGCATGCGGCACTTGCCCGCCGCCTGAGCGGCCGCTTCCTCTCCACTAGACATTCGACACGCTCATATTACACTCATTGAGCTAACTCACTTTTGACACCGAACAATTCACTGGGACAGTTCGGTTTGCATGTTTCTTTTTGCTGTTTACGTTTTAATTCTGAAACGACAGAGGTGAGGTTTCTTTTAGGGCTTCCAATACCGGGATTAGTTTAGCCAATACCGGGATCCCAGATTGGTTTGTTTGAATGCTGACATGATAGAGATGGTTGTTAGCTAACTTATGAAGATCTGTTCAAACGTTTGATAGTCATCAGCGCATTTCCTACTTGACAAATCTTAGGTACCTACTAGGGTATAAATTTTGTTAGATTGTATAAATATGGCAAAAATGTAGGTACTTTGTCACATAAACAATTTATTTATTCACTTAATTTAAAAGCTCCATTTTCTTTTCCAACCATAGCTTAAGTTGTTCTGATTATAGTGTTCCAATCAACCTTGGAATTTACTGCGAAGTAAATTTCAAGCCATCACGAAATCGTTATTTTGACAATAAAACCGGTTAATAAACCTAAATATAACGCGCTTGTTTCATACGTGCATAGCTCACATAACTTCATTACGAGCTCAATTGAATAAACTGTGATAGGAACGCCGAGGCGCTCTGCATGTTGATTGCTCAAATTTCCTCTTCAACTATTACAAAGATATGGTGAATTTCTAATTGGATAAACGTGTCATTTCCTATTTAAAAGCAACGACGGGTGCAGCGTTTCCATTTCATTGCGACCTGCGATGGTTTCTTCAGGTCCCCTTGTGACGTCGTAGTAGAGAACGGTTCGGGAGGCAGGGCGACTGTGGATATACCAGTCGCTGTAAGATACGCGGGCACGCGTCGTCATCCCGAGTAATGGTCCGTCAGGGACCGACGCGACGTCTCGCGTACGCTCAATGACCTCCTAATGAATTACTCTGCTTTGGATTTGTGAGAGTTAACTTAGAAGCTAAATTTGATTAGTAATGATTCTATTCTGAGTTCTGCACCTATACTAGACTAACTTTTAAACATTTTATTAAGTGAAAGCAATGTTTCAACGTATAAAAATTCTATCGTAATAAAATCCTTGGGGTGAATTGCGCTATTTGATATCTAGTTATAAAAATACTAAATTTTGCAGGGTTTGCCTACAATGTGTTTTGTGTTGTAGTATTTAAAACCAACTTCGAATAATAGAGGGGGTTCCATGTCTGACTGTTTGTAAAAATACAAAATAATACCAAATAACACCAAAAGAATTTTTGGTGTTATTTTTATTACATTATATATATTATACTTTCTTTTTCTACGTACCTACTCTTAACTATTGTTTACTATGCAAGTTTAAGAATTTTCTTTTTGGCTTTAATTAGAAATTACCGTTATAACTGTTCTTCTACATGAACATAATGTCCCATTATGATCACCGATTGGAATTGCTTATAAACTTATATTTATATTTTAGATAAAATTTGGTATCTTACCTAATTTGTTCTTAAAAAAAATAAGGTATTTGTTTTTAAATATGGGTAGCTATTATGTTAATCTGATATTTTGAAATGTTTCGAAATGAATTAGTTATTTAGCTTCCACAAGGTAATCGAAAGCATACCTTTTTCGTATTAGGTTATGAGATTAGTGGCAATTTCTGTTACTATGTCATTTCTATTAAGTACAATTTCTTAATAGGGTTGTGTATAATGTTGGCGTGCCGTAAATCATGTGTCGATGGGCGAGCGATAGTGCCCCCGTGCGCTACGCATACGCACGCTCCAAACAAACCCATCTCATTCCTTATGGTACTCGTCTCCAATTCATGTTTTGTAAAGAAATAAATTACTCTGGCTTAACCAAACGCTATTATTAAACTTAAAATTGACTAAATCTGACATTTGATTAAGAGAATATTCTGTGTTATTGGCTTCATTAATTGTGTATTTACGTAATATGTTACGTAATGGATAAATACCTACATTCAAATTACATATCTCGGACTCAAAATCACGAAATAGATAGGCTTCTGTTATTAAAGTCGTGATCAAGTGACTCCGTTTAACGATATACGAAAATAAAAAGTAATGTAAAAGCAGGCATAAAAGTCTGATTCGGGGTCTTTAAAATTGGAGTTATAGCAAGAAAGTGATCAGTAATGAGCCAGTTTAAATTAATTGAGAGCTGTGATGCTTCTGATGCAACGCACTCGCTAGATATTTACTGCACAATCTCGTCCCGACTACTATAATATGCGCATACTTAAAAACTGACTCTACGTAGCAATACCAATTTGTTGTTGATGTGATAGTTGCCTAGACGTTTACTGGTTTTGATGTAAAGTTTTCAAAGCCTGAACTTAGATATCAGGAATCTTTACATTCACAAATTAGTACGAGTAATTCCATAAATATTTTGATTGTCTTGTTTACTTATTGTATTTTATTAGTAAAGCAGTCATTGGTACCCACCACACTTATCGTCTTTTATATTTTTTTTCTATCAAATAGGTAGGTACTGCGCTGTCTATATAACAGATACTATACCTAGTCAAATTGTGCCTTTCATGTTACTAATCTAATTGTTGTACATTCTATCGGTTGTAATGTGTAAGTAAAGGTATATCGGAGAGCTTTTACAATTTCAGTAATTAAAAAGCAAATTGAAAATTTTCTTGTTCTATGATTTCCCCACACCATATTATTTATCTTTACTAATAGTATATCGTACCCATGTAATAAATATTTATGTAACAATCTCAAGCATCAGTTCATTTTATGCATCAAAATAAGGTTTTGTTTATGGTGCGTTTTCTCCGATGCGGTGGGGTATTGCGGTGGTGCTGGACAGATGAGGAGACAGAGAGTTTTTTTTTAATTGATGGCATGGACAATCTCGTCCTTCTAGCGTGTGCATGGTCTTCCTACATACTTGTTGTTTGCCTTCTGTTGTCTTCGACTTTGCCTATTAATATGATCACTTTTTGGTCGTAGCTCAATGCGTCAATTACTTGCAGTGGCGGACTTTTTTAATCTTTTGATATTCTTAACATTATTCCTTATAATATATAAAAAAATCAAAAGTAAATTAATATATCAGATGATAGTGAAATAAAGAAAAATCGACGCTATCAAAGTAGCTTGCGCTGGATCTCGACAATTAAAATAAGAAGTGCGCTAGTTGAATAAAGACCGACCTGAATTTGAATTGTTGTTATAAGTTTTAAGTCGAGAGCACACACCGAGCATTCGTGTGGCGAATAGCATGAGACCACCGGCGCGGTCGGTGCTTTACTTACAACGATTTATTGTTATAAAAATAATGTATCATCGGGCGGCCGACGCCACACAATGCACGTAACAAGCCGGCTCGCGTGCACTAACGGGACGACTGATACAGAAAGTCGTGGTGATCACGGACACCACTGCAAGCTGGGCTATGGTAGCTAGTCCAGTAGTTAAGATAGGATACATGCATTCCAGGATGAATTTTCGTCGCGATGGTGTGTCACAGAGACTGCCGAATCGTTCCCGAATCCCGGCTGGGGCAGATATTTACCTTTCAAAGATAAATATTTGTAGGTAAATACCGAGTTTCTTGCCGTGTTCTTCTCGGTAAAATCAATATTGTGTTCCGGTACAGATTCAGATCAGATTCAGATTCAGCGTTTATGTATTTATTTATTGTTAAGAGTACTGAAAAGTAATAAGCTGAAAATAAAACTGAACAGAGTTTCCACACTCGATTGTAAGTAATTTGTAAGAGAGTAATAAAATGAAAACGGAGCAGAGTTTCCACACTTGTTTTATTATATTTATTCATACCTTTAACAATACAACATCGAGTATTTATACCCTATATCCCTCCCTATCGCCCCACTGTGGGATGGAAAATCATTGTGATTGGCTGTGGCAGCATAATGAAAAAGTAATAATTATCACAATCATTCTATCTTATACATACAACACTATACATAATTATTATTTAAATATGTAAAAGATATTATTGAATACATTAGATGAATTATTATTCTATGCATTATACATTAATTACTCAAATTCATACCTTTTCTGAATCATAGCCAATCATAGCCGCACACTGTTTTGTAGAACATAACAACTCTTTAAGTGCAGTGCAAATGGATAACATTATTATAATTATATTTAGTGAGATTAATAATTGTTAACAATAACAGTAATTATACAAAAATGAATTGACATTTCAAATGAATCATTAGTAAGAATCTTGAGGAATAACAACATGAACTGACTATTTTTGATATAACCAATTATAGCCATCACCTAATTTTAATCATAATCATAGTTCTTTAAAGTTCTGGGACAACTAAATATTTAATTAAATAATTTAATAATTAATGGCAAAGAGTACATAATTAATAAAATCCAAGAGACTAGGACCCGGATCATGGATTGTAACTAATGATTAAATAGTGTATCAATTGAATGACTATTTATATAAACAACACTGAACAGATAGAGATACAGGTTAACAATAAGAAAATGATGTTGCTATTATGGCTGATCTACCTGGAGAGGCATACCCCTAGGAAGACGTGGCTTATCCACTGTGAACGGCATGCTCAGCAGATGGACGTGGCTAATCCACCCTGAGCGGCATGCTCTGCAGATGGACGTGGCTAATCCACCTTGAGCGGCATGCTCAGCAGATGGACGTGGCTAATCCACCTTGAGCGGCATGCTCAGTAGATGGACGTGGCTAATCCACCTTGAGCGGCATGCTCAGCAGATGGACGTGGCTAATCCACCTTGAGCGGCTTGCTCATCAGATGGACGTGGCTTATCTACCCTGAGCGGCCTGCTCACCGGATAGACGTGGCATGCTCGCTGTGGCTTGGTCAGTTCAGCGGACGAGGCGTAACATTATTTAAAAGTTACAGGAGTAATTTATACAAATGGGAATCTAAAGAAATAAATATAGCAACCATGATGTTATTTGGACATCTAATTGTTTGATATTTTATATAAAGATATAGGTACCCAGGGACTATTTACGATTGGTTTTAATATCGATTTAATTATGGCTACTACTACATCAAAACTCTCACAGAAACTTTTACTGGATTTCAAATTATAATGATAATTTTTAAACTAAAATCATTTTTCAGAAATATTTCATGCGATATTGATTTCATAGCTTTTACTGTGCCGCGTCTGTAAGGACAACACTTGATATCCAAGAAAAATTGATCGATGATCCAACTCAGCACTTTTTGATCTGAATATAAGTTCAGTAGCATTGATAGTGACGATAAGAACGATAGGATTTATTTTATTGCCTTTATCACGGCTTATTTTAATAAAAAATCCCGTCGATAAAGTGTTCTCTTAACTGACATTTTAATATCGAGTATCGTGTAAGATTTTGCTCCTGACAGTTTAAGTGTCATTACAATTATAGGAATAATTACAACTAGTAGGAGCTTTATAATACTATTTTCATGTTGATTTATGCTCTTTTATATTGTCAAATAGAAACGCTTTAAGATCTCGATTGAAAAGCGAAATTAAATTCTATTAACAGTCCGCTCTAACATGCAATTAAACGCAAGCATATAGACGTCTGACTGAAATATTTCATATTCTTATTTGAATGGGCTTGGCTAGAGAGTTATGAAAGTTTTGTGACAATAATTATATAGCTGAATGGTTGACAAGCGGACTAGCCGTAGTAGAATTATTGCGCAGTGAAATGGTATCTTACGGTTTTCGATATTTATCGTAGAATGATAAGAGGAAAATTTCGAATTGCAAATGGTTTCTGAGGTCAAGACGCACTTTGACTCAGTGTGGCGGAGTAATGTAGTCGTAGTATTTCGTATTCGTCACTTCATAACGTACAATTATGATAAATTATCATAATTGTAATTTTTAACTCCTTTTGTATGTCTAAATTAGGTTACGGCAGTGACTGCTAAGCCGAGGTCCGAATCACATAAGAGGTGCTCTTAGAGTCACAGTCGCAATCCCAGTAAATTAAAGAGAGTCAGGTTGTGGATTCTGCCACACCTCCTTCCTTGTCCATACACATCCTTTGGGCATCTATTCTAGCTCACCGCCTCTTCGGTGACGCTGTTAAGACTAACTTGGAAGATGGTAACGAAGGCTAGCTGGAAACGTGGCCTTCAAAACAAGAATGCCGAAAAAGTATCGAAAAAACATTGGATAAGATCATAATAGTGTAATGAATGAATTGTAAATAAAATTAATTATAATAAACGTTCTACTGCAGTAGCTTTACTATATGGCTTGTATTTATGACTGGCAAATCAGATAGGATCGTGAGGCACTATTAATGTAGCCGCGACAGGCATTTGATTGCAGGTGCTCGGTCCGCAGAGAGTTGTTTATTACACGCTTTTTATTATGCGACATCTAGATTAACCGTGCCGTGTGTGAACTAACCAAAGCCAAGGGAGCCATAATTATTATACCACGTGTCAAACGATGACTGATCTGTGATAATGCATTTACATGCAACAGACCAGTTCTCCGGTTACTGATACTTAAATTAAGCCGTAAAAATAAAGGATTATATTAGCTTTTAATCTTAAGGGACTTGTTGCTCCGACGGAAAACGAGTCTCTGGTCGAGCAGGAAAATAACAGACCTGTCAGCACGCGACAACCGAGGATATTTTTATCGCCTGCTAAATAATAAATAACTCGCTTCTGTCACTTAAGTGCACAATTTCCTCAACTGGGCATTTTCACAACTGCTAGAAAATGTTGCTTGGTGTGTATTAAATTTGATTTCAAGAGTGGCAGAGAACAAAGTTTTACTTGGACAGACTTCGTTTGTAGACTAAATATTATTTCTTCACATTTTATTTTTAACGTATCTGCAATCGTCTTCACTTTCGTTTTCTCGTTACTAGTAGAAAATACGATATCGTAAGATAGAATATCAACTTGACCTGACGTGTATTTACGGATATCTTGATATCTACGGATATCCCATCGATGGTTTGTCTCTTTTCTTTACTGGGACGCGGTTTGGAGATCGATCCACAGATGGGCAAATATCTGCGATCAATTTATATCTTGGATTACAGATATATTATTAATTTCGGCCGTATGACGAATACGGTACAGCTTCATGTATATAAAATGTATAAACGGCCCTAGGGATGGAGGATCATTTAATCAAGCTGCTGCGACAAGGTTTGATTGTAGAACCTGCATGCCGTTCGATGTAATTTAAAGCGGTATAAGCGGTAGCAACGGTTAGCTATTCAAATTATTTTTCTTTCATCCAAATTGGTCGGAAAATTTAATCCGGAAACGTTTCCAACTGAACTCCAGCGCTATCCTCGCCTTGTTTTGATTGATTGATTCAAAGAACTACAATGTCGCGCTTTTTGAAATTATTTTATTATTGGACTCGTGAAATAAACCGGCTCCATTGATGTTTCTAATTAATTGGGAACACTACCGAGCGTGTCAGCATATCGCTCTGATTTATGGCAGATGAAATGATTTTGAAGCAAAGAGTGAGGCCCGTGTCCATTAATCTGTTTAATTGTTTCGCTGACGTCCAGCCCGTTCTAGTGTTGCAGTTGCGCTGTCTTTTGAGGTTGGGAAATATTGAAGTGGTATTTCAAGAGATACACCACATCGATAATTATTTATGATATAAGTTTGTTAATTAGATACGAATGAATGACAAAGAGAAACAAATAACTTCAAAACGAACAAAACATTCACATCAAGTGATTAAAAAAAAAAATGTAGGTACCTACTTATAGGTACCTACTTATAGGATTTAGTATCGATATATTAATATATACCTATGAATCTTTTTCTATGTATATAATATACCTAACTCTAACGAATCTGTGTCTGCACCTTGAATAAATCTTGCAAGAAAACTATCAGGGGATGAAAAGTAATCGAAACAGATTCCGAAAATTTTCTTTCAAATTTATATCTGTCTGTCTGTCTGAATCTGCGCGATGGAATCAAAAACTAACGAACCGATTTTAAGGAAGCTTGGTGAAAACATGTAGGTACTTAATTTCTGAGACGAATTAAATATACTTTTCATCGAGAAAATTAAAAAGGTTCACCTGTAAGAAAGGATCGTAGTTTGTGTATGGAATATTTATCAAACATTATCTGATAAATTTAAAATTTTTGCAATTGCAAAGGCTTATTATTTGAATTAAATAAAATTCTTATTTTTACGTTCTTCTATAATTTTTAAGATTGTGACAAAAATAATAGAATAACTGGACCTAATTAATTTTAATTTATCAAGAGTTTCTGGGTAACCCAGGTGTATTTGGTGCTGGATTAAAGACGAAAAATACATCAATGTGTATTCTTCATAAATTCAGCGTTTTTGTATATTCTATTCACAAAGGGTTTAAAATGGATGGAAGAATCGAACTAAAATGAAGTCATGTAATTATACATTGACGCATACCAACTTAATATGTAGGTACTATATTTTAAGTTAACACTATAGTCGTTCCCAATAAATAATGAATGTTTTTCTTAGAAAAAAAAACTAGAGTATGTTAACTTATAATTTTTCCAGAATAATATAATTTCCATGCTAACAAATTGCATAGTAGTAGTAGGGGAGCCCAAGAGGGGATTTTGCGGGATACTCAAGCGCGTAAGTTTAATATACAGTGGGATACCTTGTACCCGGTTAAGTACCTCCACCAAATATGAGCCCCATATATAAATGGGGCCGTCAAGGATAAAGGATCAGATTAGTAAAAAAAAAAAATTTGTCATCAGAAATTCTTGAGCGCGTTAGATTAAGGTAGGGTGAGTTAATTACATGCTAAAAAGTGTATATTCCACTAATCTTACAATTTGAGAGTAACTTTGTAGCCCTCCCCTTTCTTTACGTTACTCTCAAATTGTAAGATTAGTGGAATATACACTTTTTAGCATGTAATTAACTCACCCTACCTTAATCTAACGCGCTCAAGAATTTCTGATGACAAATTTTTTTTTTTTACTAATCTGATCCTTTATCCTTGACGGCCCCATTTATATATGGGGCTCATATTTGGTGGAGGTACTTAACCGGGTACAAGGTATCCCACTGTATATTAAACTTACGCGCTTGAGTATCCCGCAAAATCCCCTCTTGGGCTCCCCTACTATAGTGTATAGAAGATATTTTCAATTAAAAACCTTCAATTATTCAAATTTTCGATAACTTTCAATTTAATTTACAAACCAAATACGGTGTGCCTCTGACCTCACGTGTTGTACTGTCTAGCGCTCTACACTAGTTCAAAGAAAGCTGAATATATGCATAAACAACTATTGTAATGTGACCTACGAGATATTACGATCTGCCGTTATGTAATGATGTTGGGATTTGAATAAAAAATGTTTTCTTTATATCAGTGGGGCATTGTGACCGTAACGCGGCCACACGCACTCGCCACTTACTGTAAACTCACGCTGATCCAATCGTGCAACTTTACGATGTACGATTTTTCTTAGCATTATTAACAAAGCGTCAGCTCAAGTAAGAGTCGTATAGATGGCATTCTGCACTCGTTTGAGAACATTATTCATTTCATACATGCATTAAATATCTAATACTAGGTAATGTCCCCCCTATGTTCACAAATTAAAGTCTCAAAAGATTATCTTACACTCATTCTCTCATACCCCACATTCAAACTACCAGGTCACATCTAGCTAGACATGTGAAATTGAAATGAGATACTACTAATAGTAAAATATTATTCATATTGTGCCAAAGTCCGGAAAATAAACAATTTATCTGCCTATTGAATATACCTAGGATCGAACCTATGAATCTTCGCTCGGCAGTCAAGGTGAAAAAATTGCTTTTACAAAGTTAAGCTCACTTACAATTTTTCGTTTCATTTTTGTTACCATTCATTTAAATAGAATGTCGTCATGACGACGCAAAGTGTAAAGATACCTCGGAGCTACTTACTTACTACACGTACCTATACCTCGTCATTGTTCACCGTTTCAGTTGGTTTTATTTGATAAGAGTTACTTCAACTTGCTACAACTAAAACGTATGAATTGTAACGTATCGTATGTTTCTTTTGTGCAGTCGACGCCCCCACTTTGTTTAAAGATTGAATTGTTTTCTTTGAAAAGGCATTTATCATTTATTTTATCATCTTTTAAGTGCTTTATGCTATGATCAAAGATTGTTTCGTGGCGGCCGTGCCCATAGGTGATCTGGGTCAATCGTAGTCTATAATGGAAGCACCATTATTACTTCTGCAGCTCTTTGAGAGAATGACGTCAACTCTAAACTGAGTAAATGGCTTTGGCTACCACCATTACCTGCTTTAGTGGACGGTGCAAAACCAATTATGGGTGTACAATAATGATGTTGAAGTGAGCTCAACGACGCTTTTCATGACAATCAACACGAGATACGCCTAGATCATCGATATGCTTGGGCTATTTATAATATTAATAGCACTTTTGAATTACTCAGTGAGTTAAGAATTCAGTGGTTAGGTTAAAGTCTATGGTTCAGGCTTTGTGTAGCAGTATATAGATGTGCGGCATTAGCAATAGGTTACAGTTGATATCTTCGATACATACATGGTACTTATTTGTTGTGGCTAGTACATGAAAGCGTTCTTTGATTTTATGAAGGACTAACGAATGTGCATTGTAAATACTGTATCGGATAAGTAGGCAACTTAAGACACGAGTAGCGTCACTAGAAGGCACTATCCTGATACCATACAATTCGTCATGAATAACAAAACAACATATAATGTGGTCATGTTAAGTCTCTCTTTGAAATTAAGCAAGTTTTAATTGTTATTATAATCTAACAAAGCATAGCGTTTGTACAAGTTTTAATCCACCTTAAATTTGTTTTGATTAGACTGCCCGAATTTCGGAAAGGAGGTCAGATTACGATATTATAATACATTTAATGTAATGGTTGGATAATAATTGGTTATTATTGACGGCATATATCGCGGCGGTCACGACATACGCCGAGCGGCTGCTACAAGGCATAAGGCACAAGTCGCTATAAGGCACATGCCGCTACTACGGCTAAGGATCAAACCGTTTGTTACTCGATTAAATTAATTTCAGTTAATGTTCGTTGATTATTCTATATTAAAAAGATAAGTGTTTTCGCCTCTTGTGAGTTTAATTGAAATGCTTCGTTCATTTTATACGAAAGTATTTACCTACAACCTAGGTATAATATACATATTATGCCTGCACTATATTTTCGTGAGTGTTTGATATCATTTATTTATGTATGACATATATTTAACTAGATATGAAATTTACTAAGTAAATAAAATTTTACATGCTTATTGATTATAAGTGTATATACAAATTTTTATACTAACCAGAATCGTTATTTTTATTTTTATTTATATTAATATATTATATTAATAATATCTATAAATAAAATTATCAATCTCCTCAGCTTATCGCATGATGTGTCTTGCCCTGACTTGCTGAAGTCCACCAGACTGTCGACAAACCTAGAGAGAATGGGAAAGTGATGACCCCAATTTTTGTATACTTTTCAGCAGTTCGACTCAGCCCACAGGAAGAAAAATGTTAAATTAATCAATACATTTCAATTTCTCACATAAATTACATAAGCCGTACCAACAAAAATGCCTTTCATGCCATTTTTCTTACGTAGGATGTCGTGCGCAAAATTTTCCTATTGGTAAATGTTACAATATAACAAATTGGTTCTGGCTTATGGGTAATGTGGGTAGCATCTTAATACCGATTGAGCATACACGTGTTTCTAGAAATCCAGTTACTGAGGGCCGATATATGTTCTAGTAGGGCAGAGCGGGGTCACTTGATCAGGTTTTTGTTCAAATCAGTGTAGGGTCCATTCAAATAAAAAAATAGAAAAGAGTTATTCTTAAATCAGTCGTTTGTTTATATGACCGCATATTAGGATCAAAAACCTTGGCAAATCCGTTGTTTACAATACTAAAATTACTGTATAATGAAAAAAGGCAAATGGCTCATTAGACCCCTCAGGCGGGCTCTATTGAACCACCCAAAGGGGTCACTTAAGCCAATGGGTTATAAAATTATAAAAAACTTTGCACATTTAAACATTTGAAATATAGAAGTAAAACCATAAAAACCTTTCTGAGATTCCTCATAAAAACAAAAACAAACTTCTAAACTTCTCCAAAGTTTTCCAAAAATAAACTTAAAAAATAACTTAATAAAAATTTATTAAGTTGCGTGACAACAGATAAGAAAATGGGAAAGTCCAACTTCGAGAAAGAGGTCACTCGCAGAATCCAACTCGGCTGGGCAGTGTTCGGGAAATTAAGCCTAGATCACTAACCTTATTTTACAACGCTTACTAACATTCGTCGTTTTGGCTACGCTGTATGAAAGGGGTGTTTTACTTATTTATTACAATAATCATTTGTTAACATGTTTATGTTTATGTTTATGTTTATGTTTATTATCGGTTTTCATTGATAAATTATATGGATCTGATATATCAGAATTACTGTTGATTGTAAGACCAAGACAATAGGTTTATGGTATGAGAAATAAGATACATATGTTTTCGAATTAAAATTAGAAAGGCATAATATATAACGAAATAATCAAGAAATCATGCATTTATTCAATTTTAGTCTGTAACCCATAGCAATAGAGCGAATAATAGGTTGAACTAATTTGCAGTGGGATTCCAACAAGACACAATAAGTTGTTCCAGTCTTTAATTTATTGTTTAAAGCATTTGGTACCTTAACAATTAGCTTTATTTTATTTATCAGTTCAGATAAAGGTTTTTCTTATGACTTTTTTGTTATCACGTAAAAATATCGTCCGTAAACTGACTTTACAGGCAACTATTAACCAAGACTACGATTTTAGGTTGACGTACCTACTGATTAGATTGAATGAGGATCAGAATAGAATCAGAATTGACATTGAATTCAAAAGCAGCTAGTCATGCTTCTCAAAGACACTAGCGCTCGAACTCAATCCTACGGGTTATTACCAGGCTAAAACGTCCACTTCGAGTGGGCATAAACGACCACCCCCTTATCCTATGAGTATATGTTTTTCATTCATTAACTGGTAAACACTTGTTTAACAGCTCCAATTATGAAGCAAATCTATTAAAATTTGCAATCTAACTTTCATCACCCAAAGTTATAATTGTTATAATTTTACAAAAGAGCTCGTTGAGTCGGCGATGTTGTTCTTCTTTGTTTTATGTCACTTGGGGTGCATCAGTTATCTATTATTGAATTTAATAATCGCTGGGTGCTGTTTTGGCTCGTGATGGATCTCGCAGACCCCCTAGGGGGAGGCCGACGCGATCGCAACTTGATCTCCCGCTACGTGGCCGTGCGCATTGTTGTAGCCTCCCGTCTGTGTTCTTGCGAGCCACTGACTGTGCTGGACTCACTGAAACAAACATTTAATTACGAGCGTAACATGTACCGTAATTTGTTGTTTGGTCTATAGGTAAAGAAGCGCAGTCGGAATAAGGTTACCTGACAGACGGATGTTTGAGAAATGTTGCGTAAGCGTAGATTGTGATACTGAAGTAGTTCGTAGTGCAGGGATTTATGAAGTAATTAAGTAAGCTCGAAACGCCGTTCCACTTTAACTGCTGGCAGGGAAATGTATAGTAGGTATAACATGGCAAATGTATTGATTTTGGCGCCTCCACGAGCACTAGTTAACTGATTGACAGTGTCTAAGTAATTAAGTAAGGGCTTTTTTAAAATGCACGATACACACATGTATGTATACACCAGAGTACCAATGAAACCGATGATCAATAATGGTGCTCGCATCAAGCTATTAGTTAATAAGTGAAGTGAGTAATGATCGCGGTACCGAGTGGTATAATACAAATAAGTGGATAAAAAGCTTTAGACGAAAGCGAGAATGGTAGCGATCCGACAGAGCGCAGTGAGCGGCAGGTCGGCGCAGTAATAACCAGCCTTGTAGCCCATCCATAACGAATTTCTTATTCATCGATATTAATACGACTACATGACAACCGTCGGCCGTTTACAAATGAGCGGAGCCGCTCACAACGGATTATATTTATGTGAACATCGCTTGATCCGCAATTAGTACTTAGTACCCACCGCAGCCACCAAGCAGCCAACGTTTGCGAAGCGTTTATCTAACTTTATTGTTATGGGATAATATAATATAATATATATATAATAACACAATGCAAATATTATATTCTCTCTTGATTCAGGTACCTAGTAGGTAATTAAAATGCAACGTAATAAGCATGTGCCAGATTGAAAATCCCCATACGTTTTCGTATAGATCAAGAACAATCTGTATAATCAAGAACAATCTCGTAAATATTTTAAATAAAATGAAGAAGAATGTAATGGAAAACTATTTAAAAGATATGAGATAACCGGGATCACAGTACCGTAGTGTATCATATATCAACATCAAAACCTTTATGTTAGTGTAAGAAAATCGTCACGCCTATTAAAAGAAAAATATGAATGCCATTAGTAATACATATGTAAAAAAATTGTATGGGGCTAGTCGCTGGTTCACATTACGAATCAAAAAGATGCTTAGGTTACAAATAATGCGACTTGCCGGTTATTTGTGCTTGGTCGATAGTACTACGTAATCAAACGTGAAGTAGCAAATCACAGACTAAGCTACTTGTCCAACCTCTACCTAGCAAATGGAGTGTGTACCTGGGTTTTTAAATTAGTCATTACCATATTTATTGAAGCAATCGTGTTACAGGGGATATGTAAATTGCGTTTAATTGACTACGCTTGTAAATTAATAATTTAATGGTACTGACCCTTCATTTGATCTCATAACGCGCACGGGAAGACGTATCGACCTCATTAAACCGCACGACACCGTCTCTTAATGGACATTCAACTGCTTACGTTTTTCCTTCGATTTTACTTGAATTCAATTTACCGTTTACACGAATACCTAGAAATGGAATTCCATTAGGAAATGTCTTTCAAGCGATGGCTCAGGCTATAGTCAAATTACTGGGAATCCATATAAAACATAACGAGCCATAAATCGACTTCAAGTAAAAAGCAATTATTGCATGTATTTACTAATAGTACCTAAACCAAATAATATTGCTGTTTCATATAACAAGCAGGCAATTGCATAGACGGCACTGTCTGTGCAATACTTTACTCAACATTAAAGTTATAACCATAAATTTTGTATATACATATTTACGAATTATTATGTAGAATAATTACTTACATTCAAACAATATAATAATATTTTAAGATAGGACCCGATAGGACCATTTGTATCTGTTTATATCTTAGCAGTCTAACTTGGTGTCAATCTTATCAGTTCTATTTGAACATTTGAAATCTATTTGAAATTTCAATTTGTTTCACTGGACAATCATTAAGAAATTAAAAAATAAAGATTAAAAATAACTTCATCATCCAAAGTATGATATTAAGTATGATCGCAGAGTATGATATAAAATATACAGTGATCAATAAATAGTACCTACGCAATATTAACAAAATAATAAAGTATGATTTAAGTAACGCAATATCTATTCAATGAAAGTACGAGTGTGCATAACCATGCACAAATTTAGAGCCGTAAATATAATTCAAAATTGGTTCTGTATACCAAAATGTTGCGTGCGATAATGAAAATATTTATATAACATGGTCAATTTATAGATTAGGAGTTTTAATTTTATTCCATTTATAAACCCGGTAGAGCAAGCTGGCCATATTACAGACGCGACGTATTAACTCTGCGTTGTTACACGTTAACCCCGCAACGGATTTGGTTTCACGATGTTCTTACGAGCTGGTAATGAACCAAATTTAACGTAACTTTCTCTAGATGAATATCTAAATATTTAAAACCCGATAAAATATTCTTTTAATGACTACACTTCAATGTATTTTATTACACTCGGCTAGCTGAGCTTGGGCTGACTTCGCTTCAATTTGATACAGATTAAAAAAATTACACATATAAGATTTAAATTAATTGACCGCAAACAAGATCCAGTTTACGAGTTAGAATTATTATGCCTTATTACATTTTAAATTGTGACTATTAATAGATTTCGAGATAGGAAGCTTAAACATAAATTAAAAACTATATTATTGCCATTACGTCAATTTTATTACGTTAATAGATATAGTCAAATTATTGATTTGAACCACAATAAAGGTATACTCGTAGGTAGCGTCCATAGCCCAGTGGCTCGCGTCGATTCAATGTGATCGACAGAGTTAAGCAACGACGGGCGCGGTAGGTTGGTGGACTGGCTGTGCAGGTGCAGACGGACTTCTCGCAGGTGTCGGAGACGCGGTTCCTGACGACCATCCTGGACGTGGACTCCATCAACCACGCGGTGGTGTTCCTGACGGGCGTGGCGCCGCTGCCCGCGGGCACGGCCGCCATGGTGTACTGGAGCTGGCCGGACCCCTCCGCGCCGCCCAACTGGCAGCTGCTCGGACACATATCCAATGCTAAGCCCTCGGCCATATTCAAAATATCCAATTTGAAAAAGCTACATGAACTTTCAAGTAAGCTCACCATCGGAACTTTTGGGCAGACTTCACATGCTTTGAAGTATTATATCACGAAATGTCAGACATGCAGGTTTCTTCATGATATTCTGTCTCTGTAGCAGCAGGTGATATTTAATTGCTAAAGCACATGGAACTTTGGGAAGTCATTGTTGCAGACAATTTAATAAAAGCCATATACTTTTGCCTCTGAGCTCTTTATAACTGACTTGTTTATTTAACTAGGAAAACCTCAAAAACTTGTAGTGAAGTGTAATTCTTTTTCAGATGACAATCAGTTCATGAGTGCATTTGGGCAGCAGCAGATATGCCACAATGCACAGATTGGCATTTCCATCGAACCAAACTGGTTGGTTACTACCGTGCTTCGGAGGGCACGTTAAGCCGTCGGTCCAGATTGTTTTCAATTTTCGAAGACCTTCGGGTGACTTGAGAACATTCGACACTGGGTTGGCCACCAATCCATATTGGAGCAGCGTGGTAGAGATTGCTAAAGACCTTCCGCAGCTGTGTCTGTGGGATAAAACCGTTCCCAGGAGTAGGACTTCAATGGGTGTGGCTAAAGTAAGGTATACCTATAAAAAGATTTTTTGTTGAAGGAGCATAATGAACTTAACACAAGGCTACCTTTTAAGGAAACTGTCAAGATTTATCGATGACATGACATATTTTGTTGATTTATTAGGATATACGGGTACGTAAGGATCTATGTATTTCTTCCATGATTACTAGTCATATGATGGTGTCCCAGTGACGCCTTACGCCGTCTCTTGATATCTTCTTATCTCTCTTCTGATTGTCACTCGCACACGCATTATCAAATGTATTTTTGGAAATAGTAGGTATATTTTACTTTTGGAAGGAAAAAGTTTATTATTATAAGTTGTTACAAATCAAAGTAACTTTCGGATGGAAAATTATTGTTGGTATTTACAGGCAAGAGTGGAGTACGTTGCTTAATCGCTCAGTGTGAAATTGTTGTTCTGAATTAATATCGAGCGATAAGTTATTCCTAGCCCGCAGCGAGGCCTTTCCATTTGGAATGTTTCGATCCCGTTAATAGCATCCCTAATGCGCTTATTAGACCGCCCGTCTCATTTTATTTACAAAAATAAAATAATTACCCAGTAATATTCGGATTTAATGGTCTTCGTGATATATTTATTGCTTAAGTACTTTCACATAAAATTATGTATGCGGCGCATAATACTACCTTCTGCCTGCGACTTTGTTCACTCTGTTTCTTCCAAACTACTTAGGTAGGTTTAATCAACTTTATAATTTTATGTTTGTACATTCCACTATTTTACTACTATATTTTGCATAGATGTAGTGAAGGACCTGGAGAATGGCATAGGCTACTTTTTGTCCCGGAAAATGGCACGGTTCCCCTAGACATGGACTAAAACCTTTAATAATAGTTCAATTTTAATCGATTGTTTTTGTTGGTTTGCCCGTCTAATTCCTACAACGGAATGATGGATCGCAGTGATAGCAGATAGCAGCATATTATGTAGTTCACGGCCCTGGCAGTGGTATAGAGTACACTGTTATAGTCGTTTGATTTTTAATTATAAATTAATCGATTGGATGATAAAATCTAAACATTGATCGGATTCTGATCGCCGGAACTGCGGGTAAAGCTACATTTTGTATAGTGGTAGTCGAAAAAGGCTATACTTTTTATATTTTAAACAATCCCTTAATGGCAGAGGTTACAGAGGGCTTAAAGTTCTGCACGCAACACAATTGAACGCAGGCGGATCCGCGGGTAAAGCTAGTTCCTAATTTAAGGGTATTGAGGAATTCGTATAGCACAACAACGTTTAAGGTGTTCTATTCATAAAAAAGTAACCATGGACAAAGTTCCATACAGTCACAGGGTTTAAATATTATGTATCTATATGTATCCACTTTTTTCGATAAATATTCATGAGCGATAGAGGCATTGCGATACATTACAAGGGCCATAAGTCAACGAAACGTAGGTACCGGTCCGGCGCCGGCGCCGCTCGTCGAGTCGTCGCGGGCGCCCTCTGCTTTATATCATTCACTGATATGTTACTTCTTTCTCATATCCCGTCTGCATACGCAGTGAAACCTCATATTATAACGCGTTTATACCTTTACAATGTCCACACGTAATTTAACTGTCATAACCGTAAAATTATCGTCGTAAACGGTCATTACGGCAGTTATGAGGGTTTTGTTTGTTTTCTGGGAGATTATCGTGTTCTTAGAAGGAATTGTAATATCGTGTGGGTATTTGCATAAAGTATAAGCTTTGTGCACGTATGAGCGACACGCGCCAGCCGCATTACGCCCACAGATAAGTAAGTGTTAAAAGATTGCTTTTAAAACAATGTTTTCATTAAGTTCATACGTTGTTTTTCGTTGTTTGCGATTACCAATTACTTTGTTTTACTTCAATCTATCTATTATATTGTTGAAATAGGTAAGTAGGTTTATTATGTAATAAGTAGTATAGTAGCTTCAAGAATTTTGAGGTGCTGTATGGCTTGGAGCGTACTCCTCCATGTTGCTACAATTCGCAGTGTTGCAGATTATGCTAAATTACATAATTAACTACGGAAAAATATATACATTATTAACAACTTATTACAAAAAGCAAACTTACCTACTACACTTGCTCAGTTCTATGAAAGTAACTTAGAGCAGCTCATTTCACGCAGCGGACGTGAAAATACAATGCTCATCTTCTTTTAGCGGGTTTGTTATAAAATAAAAAGTGAAATAGTTTAATATCCAAACATGACCACTTCTGTCTCGTCGTAATGTCCTTCCCACACGCACCACATTTGTTACGATTGCACCTCTGCATGCTACCGTAATTCAAGCTAGTGGCACTACCTGACAATAAATTTATTGCTCGAAAGTTTTATAGCCTACGATTAATATTCATTTATGTGATTTTAACAGTTAATACAATTGTCAATCGATTAACTTACACGCGGCAATGAGACTCTTCCATTAGTCGATTGATGGGCTAGAGCTAGAGCTTAATGTAGGTAAGCAATTCAAGGCTATGCAGTATTTCGTTGCATTTTGTATGTTTTTTTTAATTCAGAGAGGATTTGTAACTTAAGGTATTATCTAGTTTATACAGAAGGTTAGTTTTAAGTTTTTACTCTCTATCTGTTAAAAGTAAAATAATTGCGTGTATTAATAGAGTTACAGCTGTAATACTTATCTTGTTAGTGCAATAGTGTGGTGCTGTTTTTATATTACAACATTATTGCATTCCTCTCTGTGTTTGGTGAGCTATGTTCCCATTTTTGTAATTTTCCTGTTAGTACAGAAGGACGATACTGTGATAAACAAATCTACTTCTGCTAATCCCTCAAACGGTAACATCGTAATACAGTAGCTCAGTCAACAAAAACTGATTAAGAATTACTTACCTATTATAAAATATTTACTTAACAACATAGGTATAATTATATAATTTTTCAGATATTAGCGATAATCTTAAACACATTATTTCATTTATTACTATACTTTAATATACTTCACTATTAATTACCTACTTCACTTTCACTTCACTCATTCACTTTTATATTAAATTAGTAACAACTTTTTTTACTGATATTCAATCCCAATCCTTATTGATGAAATGAATGAAAAATGAAATGAAAAAACAATGTGTGGAACAAAAAAAGCTATTGTCAACCTAAAACATATTGAAAACGACATGCTTTTCTTGCATGACCAGTATGAGTATTATACTAATAACATCAAAAACAAATAATAATGTTGCTAAGATAATTGCATTTCTACTGTAGCTGTAGGTACTGTAATTGCAATATTCAATATTTTCTGAAGTTCATATTTCATTCGGAATAATAAATTGAACCTTTGCCGATGTTTCTGTCCTGCGTCCATTAACTGGCCGAAAGCTTTTCCGTTAAGTCAGTTATGATAATTATGTGCATCTCCTTAATAAATAAGTACAGGAACAGTTCTCCGGTTCTTATAAAATAAATGTTTGACCCGTGCTCTTGAGCTCATGAATATTTAATATTTACAAATTATTAATCCAACACTTATCCAGCGTTGTCACACTAGCTAGGGTTGTCAATCTCATTAAAGGTGAACTTAGGATTCGAAACTTCTTGTTAACTTCTGCTTAATGTATCATATTATATTTAATGAATAGGTATAGTTCGTCCAAAACGCTTTTCTTTTAGCTAAAACGTAAATATTCTATTTACGAGGCTGCCTCCTTTTTTATTCCGGGAATTACTTAGTGACTCAATAATAACTTTCATAATTAAGAGAACAGAATTAAAGTACAAATAGATATACTTATACTCAATAATAACTTTCATAATTAAGAGAACAGAATTAAAGTACAAATAGATATACTTATACTGAATCATAAGAACTCATTATCTTTAAGAACGTATTTAGATATTTGTTACGCATTTTACCTTGAATAGTGGTATCCTCGTTGTTCTCGACCTAAGTTCAAGGCCTAAGTTTATTTATTTAAGTTTTACTACTAAATTCTTTGTCGTATTAAGTTTGAATGATGATAATTTTAGTTACTAGTTCGATTGTATTTTTCGACAGCCCTACGCTACTACGAACACATTCCTATGTGATAGGAGACACCGACGTGCGACCCGTAGGAACGTATTATTGATATCGGTGCCGTCATAGCTTTTGAAGGCTTTATGAAGATTAGAAATTGAGTGCTCTCGCCTCATCATTTCCACAATTATTCTGTTCTTATTAGCTTCTTATACGGACACAATCTTTGATATTTTCGATCATCCCAGTAAAATATTAATTGATACCAAAACCATAGCGTATCTTGCAATTATTATTGGTGGAAACACGGGATGTTTTATTTTTATACTTATATGTTTTCTCCGAAGTAGGTTTTTTTATATTTATGAAAATATTAAAATTATTATTTGTCCGTTAAAAACAATGTGCATAAATTTAGAAGTATAGATTAATTAATTGATTGTAGTTGACTCTATATTAAGTAAAATATCATAACCTTTGTGTCATACCCGTGTTTACTTATCTACAATTAAATAACTAAATAAAAACATTAAGCTGGCCTTTGCAGCAAAATACCGCCGTAATCTCACTGCCGTAATCAAGTGTAAAGAGAATGGAAAAGTCTGCGATTCAATCCTGCCAAGCCGTTTATTGTAAATATTGTAATGATATTATGGCTGTTTTGTTAGCTTTCTTTGTACATGTATCAATAGCAAAACTAATTGAATTTAGGCTACGCAGAAATATCTATAAATGGTCGGACTGCCTATAGAAAAACTTTCATTAGCATATTATGCCGCCGAACATATTACTATAATGAACTCAGTCACGCGTACATAAAATTTAAATTTATAAGTGGCTACTGTATTAAAAATATTGATAACGCATATTTTGAGAAGCATTTCAGATAAGTTAAGTCCGTCAGGCGGAAGGTTTATAGGACTTGAGTAAATTGCTGCGTCTTACGAAACGAATAAATCCATCGGGATGTTTAGAATTTCAGCACGTGCGTGCTTAGTATATATACAAAACTTAAATCGTATTGAGAGTAGGTATTCTCTTTGTCTGATCAAGGGTGTAGATACCAAATTAACGCAACAGTACTTTTAACAGCGGCTATAGAACTCGCCTCCCAATGGCGGAGTGTGGGTTCAAATCCAAGCGGTACGCACCACTGACTTTTTTAAGTTATGTGCGATTTAAGAAATTATACAGCTGCTGTTATGGTGAACGAAAACATAGTGGGGAAACCTGCATGCCTGAGTCTCCATTCTCGAAGCATGTGAAGTCTGTAGATCCTCACTTGGCCAGCTTGGTGGACCATGGTCTAATCCTACCCATTCCGTGAGCAGACCCGAGCCCAACAGTGGGACAATAACAAAAAACAACTAAAGCCAACAAATGGTGGCTGTTGACAACATTTTTCATTGTAAAATTCTCTATATACCCTCCAAGAGCGTAGACCGACACGAGCATAAATAAAGCAGATAAAAAATTATAGCTAAGGTTTATAAATTTGATATAAATAAGGGGGTAAGGTTACCATTACTGGAATACTTGATCCAGTTGGCTGTAGCATCAGAGAACAGAGCTTGTAACCTACATAATTAATGTTATGTAACACATGTAACGATCATGCTAATCGGAGCTTAAAGCCACTGACAGCTGACCATTGTAAGGTTCCTTTATTAAAGCTACGAATTTCAATAAGCTTATACGATAGACAATAATAGAGCAACCTCGAGAGTATTATGTAAAAATAGTTCTTTGTGTCGGCTGCGACTTAAAGTAGAGTTCGATCGGTGAGTCGGTGAGCCTTTGAGTTTTGGCTCTTTAGGGAGACGCTCGATAGACTATCTTTGGCTTTGACGGCTCGATTGTTCCATCGACTTAACATATCAATTATGTCGAACACAAAGCCAGATAAGAGTTTGAGCGACATGAATAAAATAATTAACTGATTGGTGTTTGTATAATTCATCGAGTGGTCAAGTCTGTGGTCTTGAGCGCCTGACCACTTAGTGCCGTGTTATCTGATAGCTCAAGTTATTATCGTGCCCAATAGTGTCTTTTAATAGAGCTGTAAATGCACTTCGCCATTGTATGATATTTTATGAACGATTACAATTTAAAATATAAAACCAAGATTAAGAATAGTCTTGCGTTGCGTTGCTGGGATTAAACGTTTTTTGTAGAAGGATTGGGACACTTCTTATGTAACATAACGGTACATAACATTACGTCCGTATTTTCCCGAAGGGGTTGGCAGAGGTTCTACACGCGCTCTTTAACAGTTATTTTAAGGTTCCATGTGGTGGTGGTAGGCGAGCTGCTACCGGGCATTTCAAGTTACCCGATAGTTGTTGCCCAACATGTGGATCGAACCCGGGATCTCTAGCTTACCAACCAACGTAACGGACCATTGTCTATTTAAAATAAATACAAGACGTAAGTAAGTACCTACTTGGATGCAACCTATTAGCATTATTCATCCCAGTGTTAGTAGTCGACCTGACTGTCAAAGGCTTTGAGAAGAATGGTTGTTGGCAAGAAATTTTGTCACTAACGGCCGAGATCGGGACGGTCAATTCATTTTCATACTAGCCAAGTGTAGATTAGCTGACTTCTTGACCGGAATGTAGTTTTCATTACGATATTTTCGCTATCACGCAAATAGTAGGTACGTATAAAACTAAGCAGTGACATAGGTAATCTACCCACCTCGATAAATTACCTAGTAGTCAAACAAAACCATAGAAATTGCAGTTGAAAGAAAGAAAGAAAATTTATTTATTTCGTAAGAGCTGCATTACAAAAATAAATGAAAAAAAGGAATTAAAATTAAATTAAAAGGAAAAATGCAGTCAAATCTATACGAAAAGGGGCCGCACTAGCACTGGCCGCAGTAGTACTACGACCGCTGGTTTTCAGGGCGACCCGTGAATCGTGTAGTCCTGCTGGTGGCGTAACTACTTTAAAACTTAAATATTATTATTACCCAAACAACCAAAAAACAATTAAATAACCCAACAAATAAATATAAGTATTTAACTAAGCGTATACATAATACATATAAGTAACTACCCTAACATATCACAAACCTTAATATTTACTACCCTACTGAAGTTAATTTAACAATTTACTTACTTTAGTTCTAGACATCGGGTTAGTGAACATTAGATCACTACATAGTCACGTACCAGCAGTGCACTGATGGAGTAAAGTTAGTGTGTAATAATACAGCCGGAGGACACGTCGCTCGGCCGCCCGGTCCGCTCAGCTAAATATTTTTAATTACATGTTATTGATAAATATTCTTTCCTGGAGCGGTTTGATACATCGATAACGCTGCGCAATTAGGCGCTGACCTTTGACTTGGACGATTTATGATGAGAACCTCCATATTGACAACAGCGATTCCGTTTTTGGTGCTATTAATTGCTAGTTTGGTTAGCTCTTACATTTTGTATTGGTGTTATTCGACATCATTATACTTTACTTTTGGAGGGCTTTCAATTATTATAATATGATTGTAGCATTTCATAAGGGACTGATTTATAAAATAAATAAAAGGTCAAATGCATATGATCATAAATAAAACTTATTATGTTCCATCCGATAGTGGAAACATGATCATGAATATTACTTAAGTCACCGTTGTCGCATAATAATCATGATACGCTCGGCACGACCTTATAAGTTGGGCTGATATATTAATAAGAATTGGTCCTTTACCGTCGGTCTTATTCGCAAGCTCATAGTCGGTCAGCTCGCTATGTAGCTATGCTGGCTGGGTATTTCTCGACGGGACAGGATTTGCAATGATGAAATCCTAAGACTTGACCTATCCTAACATTCAGAGGGCGCAGGATCGGGAGGAGTGGCGTGTCTACGCCTGTCTCAGTCTTGAGGAAGGCCTATGTCCAGCAGTGGACTCCAAAAGGCTGATAGATGAATGGATGGATATATGAATCAAAATTATTGGCAATCAGATACTATATTAATTATGTACCATTTGATAATTAATCTATGTATATATGTATATACTTTTAGTGAGACTATCATATCTCAAGATACATATACATGAAAACTGATATTTGAGCTATTAGTTAAAAATTAAAAAAAAACAAATTTCAACTTTTTTAAATTCCATCCTTAAGTGGTTCAATTAGAGTTTCAATGTTTAAACCGCTGTACAGCCTTAACTACTTTGTCTCGAAATGTAGAATGTTGACACTAAATTAATTTTTGACACTAAATTATGTTGACACTAAATTAATTTAACCAATTCACGTTAAAAATATGTAAATTTTAATGAATAAGACTGAGAACCTGCTTCTGGTTATCTTGTCATTTGTCATATATATTTGGCACCTTAGTGAGTAGGTGTTTCCCGAATTTTTGTAACAAAGATGCAAGGCCAATTTTTTGATTGATACATATTTTATTTAGAAGTAAACAACCTGTTGTAAAATGAATAAATAAACCGCATACATGTACCTACGCATATAACTCGGCAATACAAAATACCTCATCCAAGACTGGTGACATCTAAATCGGCTTCGTCTAAAGTCGAGGGGGTTCATAGCGTAACCGGGAGGATGTATGGGCGCCCGTCACCTCCGGTGGTGTAGCCCATAAGTCGCTCGTCGGGTGGCCGCGTGCAGCCGACGAAAAGCGTTTTGTCGTAGGCTGCCGCTATGAATATTTACGAGTCCTGCTCAGTAACACGCCCCATCCCGGACTCAGTTACTAGACTAACGTACAGTTTTTTTGGAATCTTTTTTGAAGGAAATAGGTAATAGCAAGCGCTCATAGCCTTGCGGCTCGCATTGATCGTATGTGAGTAACTGTTAAGCAACTTCGGTCGCGGTCGGTATGTGGATGGTAAATTTCAAGGCTAATGGCGTGCTTCTACACTTTAAGCCTTGTCGATGACCTTTTGGTGACTTGAGTACATTTGAAACTGGGTTAAACATTAACCCCTTCACCAATTTGCACTAGTGTAGTGTGGTGTACCGTGGAGTGTACTCTAAACCTCTCTCAGCTGTGGCTGTAGGATGCCTATGGGTTGAAGCTTAGGTACTGCTAGATTGTTGAAGAAGTAATAGCCCTTGTTATTTAAGGGCCTTGTTATTAAAGGCTGCGCTGAACATCAGTGAAGTGCTGAGTCGATAAAGCATATTATAACTCCTGTTGAAAACGTTTATTCATAAAAAAAATATGAATCGTCCTGTGAAAAAAGGCGTGAAAAAAAAATTAGGTTTACACAATGAAGATGAAGATCAGATCAGAAGATTCAATGTACAAAATTCAAACGTACACAACTCAGACCACTGTACACAAGAAATTATATGTATATTAAGATAACTCAGAGCATACCTGAATAATACTCGTACTACACGAATTAGGACTTCAACTGTCTGTATATTTATATTGTATACATATTTGAGTGGTGTAAAATGTCATGGCCCACCTTCGATATGATATGAAAGTTCATCACACCGTGCTTATTATTAAATGTAATAACGACTCAGATGAATGTACCTATCATTCTCTGCAATCTGTTTCCACTGCTTCATACTCGCTCGATTTTTGGTAGGTACTAATCTTATAACTTTGTATAATTTTTTTGCGTAAATCTTTTTCTTTATAACACACTTACTCTTTATCTTTATAAGTTGTATCCAAAACTAAAAATTAATAGGTAATTTAAAGTTTAAGTCCTTTTTGTTGTTATTAAAACCAATTCAGATAAAAAATCGCTGTACACTCACAACTTACACCCGCGGTAGGTATATATAGGTCGCGAGTGGCGGACGCATACAGAAAACAATACCATCTAATATCTATGTACAAATCATATCTGAGTTTATCTGCGAAATAAATATCTGCCCCGGACAGGATTCGAGTCGGGACCTGCGGTTCGTCAGTCAGGGTCACTCACCACCTCGCCACGAAGTCATCAGATTTTACATAGGTATTTTAGCATTGCATAGTTCAATTAACCTGCAACTTATGTTACGTATTGCCGCATACAAATTCAATTAAATTTGTAGCTATCGAACGGGATTGATCAATAAATTGAATGATGCTTGTCGCAGATCAATATGAGCGTTTTAACGTATTAAATCGTGACGTATTAAAACGTATTAAATTAAGTCGTAACTTAGTACATTGGTACTGTGGAAACAACGATCCGGAGGCATTTAACAGTTGAGTGTCCAATCAAAACGTTATTTGTCATGCATCCGAGTCATTGTGAAGTGTTTGGCAGTGGCAAGCACGCACGGAATTAAAGCCACATTGGCTTCTGAATGTCGATTTAATTGCCAGATAAGTCCTCCGCGTGCAGCTCCATTGAAAGATAATGGTTTGAGATGTTATGTAGCTTATTGAGATTTAAGATTACAGCTTCCATCGAAAATTGTATTTCAATACTTCTGGCTTTCTGATTTCCTTATGGAGTTTTCTTAACATTAACATTCTTATGTTTTTGTTCCAATGTTACATTAATTTCATACTATGAAGTAATAGATGCTACGTAGGTGTACTTCCGTGTGTACCCGACACACGGAATTTCACCAAAGACGTAGGCAGGAGTGTAAGGGAGTAAAGGGGGCCTGTAAATACAAGTGCCAAGTAGAAGTATGTACAAACGCTGTACCTATCTAGCTACCTCTTAATCCTCTATTTGAATTTAAAAGATTGATGCTGTTGTGTTGTCAGCATCAGTTTCAGTTGGATTTATCTCCGCATATCTATGGCAGTTGTTGTTCCAATAAGCAATAATCCATACAAGTGATAAATTTCAATAGTTGCCCAGCAGTGCTCTTGAGTGGGCGCCTAAACACTACAAGGGCTCATAAACCGACGAGTATGGTAATGTCGGAGGCATACTATTTACCAGTGTTACTCAATCTTTTACGACTTTAAATCATGATTTGTCTTTGTCTTCGCTTAACGATGTTCATGGCCGGATTAGAGCTAACGACAAACTTATAGTGAAATGTGCATAAAATCATGCAAAGTATATTTACGAATGCACATTACATTTTCTGTATTATCAAGGAAAGGAACAATTACTTATAAATTTATACTAAAATGTTTGAATATTATTATATTTAGATAGCTATATTTACTGAGTTTCTTGCAAATAATAGATAAACGTAGAAAGTTAATTTTAAGTTCACCTTATGATGGGGGGCAGTGGATAGTGATAGTCCTTGTGCTGCATTCTCGTTAGCAATATCATATTCTTAACCTTAGATACATAGCGTGAGTCAAAATGACCCCACGATGAAACAATCGTGTTTTGGTTCATAGGGCAAAATGTTACAAATCATATCATTTCTAATATTTTGCCTTATGAACCCGAACACGATTGTTTCGTTTATTTTTAAAATGCTTGATGACATGTATTTGTTTTAGTTTACTACACAGCAAACCTACTGTACTATGAATTCCCGAGCGTTGTAGGACATGTAGATTGAAAAGTATTTGGAAAATGAATTAAAAACTGTCGATGCCGGATATGATGTGTCTACAAGGTGAAATAAACCTGATGAAAAGATAAGTAAAATTGCAACTTCTATCGGTGAATACTACTAAGAAGAATGAAACAGGCAGAGGGCAAAAAATATAAAAATCCCGTCTGTGGAGAGCGTAACAAGAAGTCTTGTTTAGAGTTTACTCATTTACTTAGGTACCAATGTACGTACATCCTACTATTAGACTGAATTACGTTCATATTTAAAAAAAAATAAAAAAAAAATTCATTTAAGTTTCTAAAAAAACTTTATATTTGTTGTTAGATAAGTAAGATTTAACTAGATAAAATGGTATACTCGTTTTAACTTTAATTGTTTTTAAGTAACTTTTTTTTTTAAATTAATAGCTGTTTATATTTCTGTCTTAGGTAGGTATACTAGTGTAGAAATATTATTCCATAAATTAAATAACAATGTTAAATAACAATAGCGCACTCGGGTAGATCATCAGTGTGAGTGAATCAGGTGTGAGTCAAATCGACCTCACGTTATGCTGTCAGGGGTATAAAAGAACGTATGTATCTACGAGTAGGCTAAAAATAAACATAAGTCTACATATAAAGAACAGAATCATTTATTAATATTATTTATTTTTCTATTTCTCCCTAAAAGGATTATCGAGCAACATTCTCATATTTAAAAAAGAACTAGGCTAGAAAAGGCTATCACAAGGACATATGTTTAGTTTGTGCATTGTTCAGTTTATGTGATTAATCGAATGCTCCTAAACAAATTTCACGGAGTTTTGTAAGTATTTTACCAAGTATTATATTATCTTTACTGACGATTCGAACAAGTGGACAACATACTTAATAGGTTGAGTGCCACTGATGTTATAAATGTGTATAATATTTTCCTCACTCCTGAGCTGACAGTGACTACGTGCTGACTGAAAGCTGTTTGTTGAAGTGTGCTTGCAGTAGCAATGTGTCTCAAATGTATAAATCAGTGGATTCATATGCGTAGGCAGGTTAAGTGCTAGGCTTATGAAGCCTGTGGGTAATATTATACGATCATAAAGGCTTTTTAGATTGCAGAAGATAATGTTTTTGATTATTTGCATGAAGAGATAGAAAGCCGCGAAAAAAATGTAAAATTTTTGTAACGTTATTATCAAATACCAGCAAGGTGTAGGTAACTGAAACTTGTTTTTTAAATAAAAAATCTATACAATTTATTAATTAACACTTGACTGAAGTGGAAATGGGCAGGCGACGTCGCTGATAGATCGGACAACCGATGGGTTAGAAATGTCCTCGAGTGGAGACCACGGCTCGGGAAACGGAGCACAGGCCGCCCTCCAACTAGATGGACTGATGACCTGAAAAAGTCAGTGGTTACCCGCTGGATTCGGGAGGCACAAGATCGGGAGGAGTAGCACTGATTAAGGAAGGACAATGTCTAGCAGTAGATTTCAAAAGGCTGATGGATGACTTGACTGATACGAATAATAAAAATAAAGGATCATAATTACCCAACTAAAACCAAACCAATCAAAACTACAAATACAAATTATAATTTCATAAACTTGAATTTCACACATCGATATTCGATCTTATAGTAGGTAAGTTGATGTACCTATGTATTTGATTTCACATGAGGAAAATTTGTATCGATACTGATAAATAATAAATTTTGTTGACTATAAATAGCAAACAGAGTGTCACTGTTGAAACACCCACCATCCCTAAAGTATCCTAGGCACGTGCGTATTTTTAGTGGCAATAAATATCCGCGATCTGATAATCTGGTCCGATCGAATACTGACAAATTAGAGGCGAATTTCAACAGACACGTCGAGTGGTTTACGGGACAGAATGGAGGCATATTTCGTCACGGATCCGCGGATATTTCAACAGGGCAGTAAATCCCTCTGTGGGACACGCCGCGATCGGATAAATCACACGAGTGGGCGGAGCGGCTCCCGCTCACTGTTCCTGCTAAATAACCGCTACCGTTTACTTGCTGATCATCTGATACTTAATTTAATGGTGCTCCCGGGGAACCGTAAATGGTTCGCAGATCGTGATTATGTTGTAATTTGGCAGTGTATTTCGGTTTGCTTGCGCACGCTTCGAATACCTTAAATTGTTTTATAACACATTTGCTCGTAAAGGGTCTCTTATTACACCAATTTCAATACCGTAATGTATCTCATTACAGCACTTGTGCGGTAATGTAATGTAAAAAGCACTTGTGCTGTAATGTAATGATTTCTTTTTAAAAAGGTCACGGTTTATCTAGATCAGTGGTGGGCAAACTTTTTTAATGGCGGGCCACAAAGTTTTAGAAATTCTAGAGGAGGGCCAGAATTATAGAAAAAATGCATTTTGTGTTATGATATTATAAAAACATTACAGCATTACACACAAATTCACTGTCCGCGCCTCTCATTTCACCACGCTTTGACCCTCGGAGGGCCGGATTAAATACTTTCGCGGGCCGGAGTTGGCCCGCGGGCCGTAGTTTGCCCATCACTGATCTAGATGGTCCGTCTAAAACGAACGATACTTTTTTCAATCTTAGCAAAGAGTTTTTATGTCAGAAAAGTGGTCAACATCTTATGAATAAAATTAACTTTGGGAGATAAAATATAAAAAAAAAACAATTAATTCTTTAATTTAATTAATTTTGACAATAAATTACAATAATTTATCTGTTATATAATTTATCAAAAACAAAAAAATATTAATTTACTTTATTTGTAATACTGGTTGTTTTTGTGTCTTTGCCTTAAAAAAAAAGTGCTGATGCGCGCGCATCGTTTTGTGAACAAGTAAAAATTATTCCGCGCGCTTTTTCTTTTCGTTGCATTGTTTTTATTTGAAAATGTCATCAAGTAATGATGAATTTATTAATTTATTTATTCGCAAATATGTTATAAAACGTCGTATGACACACGTGCGCTTTGATAATTACAGCCTCTGCTTTCTTGTAGCAATATCGCCTCGGCTGTAATTTTCAACTTACCGCACTTGTATCATAATGTACTATTACATAATGTCGTGTTGAGTTTTGGCGTTAAACAGGGTTTTATAAAAATTGTGTTCGAAAGTGAATCTATATTAAAGATTATTTGTTTTATATTAGTTGTGATGTCGTAAGATAATAAAAAATCTATTACATTAGATACTGCTTTTAATTTCACAAATCATTAAGTAATCCTACTTTTTTAATTACTATCTTTAGGTACCAGCGATATACACATGAAGTGAAGTTTATTTGATTTATGATCAAGCATTTGCTTTTCTTCTTACGACATTTCTTTAAAACCTTCATCACAATCACAATACAATAAAAACCGTACGAATATACATACACCCTGACAATGCATCTGCATTTACAACAGAAAGTTCGCTTGGAAAGTAGGTACGAGTATTTAAGGCTACACGGGTATATGCAGTCAATTCGTCGCGGTTAATTTACTTCGAATATCAGATTCTGTGGTGTTACTGCGTCGATTCTTATTGCCCGTGACAGGCTGTGTAAGATGCGCCGCACTTCATGGCAATCAGCAATCAAGTCTCTGTTGAATACTTAACTTACCGGTTTGATACACTAGCTTCCTGCAGTTCCTCGTTTAAATCCTTATTTATATCAAATCTTGCAAGCTGAATTTGAACAGCTATTGCTACAAAATTGAAATTTTATAAGATGGGTCAGTTCTAATAATAATGTATTTTATAACACATTTGCTCGTAAAGGGCCAAATTATTATTTCACCAATTTCAATATCGTAATGTATCTAATTACCGCACTTGTGCGTTTTAAATTACATTACAGCACTTGTGCGGTAATGTAATGTAAAACGCACGGTTTTTTTTTTAATAAGGAAAAACGCACGGTCTAACAAGATGCTCCGTCTAAAACGAACGGTACTTTTTTCAATCTTAGCAAAGAGTTTTTATGTCAAAAAGTGGTCAACATTTTATGAATAAAATTAACTTTGGGAGATAAAATATAAAAAATAAACATTTAATTCTTTAATTTAATTAATTTTGACAATAAATTAAAATAATTTATCTGTACCAAAAACAAAAAATATCAATTTACTTTAATAATAATATTGGCTGTTTTTGTGACTTGCCTTAAAAAAAGCTCTGATGCGCGCGCATTGCTAATTTGTGTACTACAAGTAAAAATTATTTAAATTATGAAATGAAAACTGTAGACAATTCGAATTTGCTGTAAATGGCTGAGAAAAAAATCAAATAATTCACTCAATCATCGAAAATAACGATGCATATCCTAGGAACAATATTGATCAGTGAAATCGTACGATATGACTGTTCTGTCGTGGTTCTGTGGTGTTCCGCGCGCTTTTTCTTTTCGCTGTAGTGTTTTTATTTGAAAATGTCGTCAAGTATTGATGAATTTATTAATTTATTTCCTCGCAAATATGTTATAAAACGTCGTATGACACACGTGCGCTTTGATAATTACAGCCTCTGCTTTCTTGTAGCCCTCGCCTTCGGCTCGGGCTAGCAATATCGCCTCGGCTGTAATTTTCAACTTACCGCACTTGTATCATAATGTACTATTCATGGTAAGCATGACCTGATTCCACAACAAGAGTAAGGAACTTCCTCATCTGTTAATAGTAGAGCGGCCATGTGGAAAAATTGGAATTTCCGTAGGACTGGAATTGTTTATAACGACAACTGGTATCGTTGGAATCAACGTAGTCTAGAGTATGAAACTGACTGATGGCGAATCATAGGAGTAGATTTTGGTGAATATTCTGATAAAGTTCCAGTAGGTATTATTATGTGAGTTATTTGATAGGATTATTGAAAAGCTTGCGCTTATTTATGGACAGAGTCTTTGGCTTTTTTTCTTTAAAATCTCTTTGCTTCATGATTCATTTTCAAAGACTTCTATGTATACTACCACTTTGGTGATTTTACAGTGATTTACGAGAGTAAGATACATTTAGAAACTACGAGTGCTCAATTTTCGTAAAATGGTACAGTGGCTCAGTAAAGTGCCAATTCCGATAGGCTAATTTTTACTTTACGCTTTGAAAATTGTATACGTGTAGCCTGTGTAGGCGAGTAATTCTGGGCTGAAATAATGGGGATTATTTATTTACGAATGACTTAATAAGCAAGATTTAGCACTTCAGTTACAAGAGCAGCAGCCTTTATGAGCTATAACACTACTTTAATGATTCTAGGCCTATTTAAATGTGGCCTTATCGTCGGCGGCGTAATAAATTGAAAATTGATGTATGACAGCTTAATGCGTTCGCTTTAAACTTAAAACACGGCTTAGTCGTAATGCGTACTTATTGTAAATGAAAATAAATCGAAGAAAATAATTAAAACATCTGTAAAAGTATTTATTTACTCGAATACTTTAGCTTAATGCCGGCCATGTTGAATTATGTTCTTCGTATGGTAATGTGTGATTGGTTCGATGGTGTATTAGGTATGCATTGAATTATTGTGCCTGATTGTATCGGAAACTTGCTATAAATTATTTCACTAGATAAGTATTTAATAAGGGTTCTAATCCTGAATCAAAGTAATGCGAAAATAATATTTATGTCGTCTTCTATAAAGAATAAATCTATAAATTGTGATTTTTCGTGCTCGCGTTGTAGGTAGGTACACACTATGATATACGGAGTGACTTTATTTTTATTTCCAGGTATACTTTTGTACTATGTTTTTCTGAAATTTATATATAAACACAAGTAGTTAAAGGACATTGTCGTTTTTCGCCTAAGAATTTGCAGACGTCTAATTTATACAGTAATTCTTAGCTTATTTAATGCTCGTTATTCCATATGCTACAATTTAACGGACACTTCAGATTATTAAAAAATAAATAAATGGACACTTAATTCGCTTCACGCCGATTTCCCGTTCTCCGAAAAATATTCAAAGTCATCGCTGCAGCGCTTGAGCCGTAGGTAATAAAAACTTGCCGAAGCAAATAAAAGCGCTGCCGCGCTGTGCGCAGCTCTAAAAGCAGAGACAGCTAACTTAACAGGTTAGCATCGGCCATTTTGTATCAAAGTATTGGTTGACAGACGGAATCGCTCATTGTCAATGTCATCATTCACATTCACACAATATTCTCTAAGGCCCGATTCCCACTATGCCGGACCAGTAAAACTGCCGGAAGGGCTAGTGGCTGTACAATTCATATGAAGCTGTTCACAGTATGCCGGATCCGGCAAAAATACCAAGCTCGGCGGCGAGCGTTTTGTCACTGTGAAATGCCGGTAAAACCACCTGACCGGAGTAAAGTGAACGAGCTTGCGCCGGTATCTGTCCCCCGCTCGCCCCGCCCGTACTCACCTCGCGTCATCCATTGTGCGCACAGGTCTAAATTCAACTGAACTTGATTGTTCGATTTTCTTGTGGGATCCGTGTAATGTGAACATCTCTGTCCGGTGTCCGGCTTCCGGCAAATCTGCCAGTCCGGCGTAGTGGGAACCCGGCCTAACTATTCACTACCGACTGATCGAACAGCGATGTCATTCAATATATAACCTCAAAATCAAAAATATTTTTGGTAATAAATAAATTCTCAGAAGTGTCCGTTGTTTAAATCTACTTTCAATAGTATATAGGATCTATTTTGGATCCGTTATAGGATGTTTTATGACTGTTGGTTCGTAGGCGAACTTTGTATGGGCGCTGGTCAATGTCCTTTAGCTTTTCTATAATTTGTGATAGCCCAGTGTTGGCAATTCTGCATCTCACTCGAGAGGATCCGAGCTAAAATCTCAGCGTTGCGATCGGAACAGTCATTGCTTCTGAGAGCTATATGCGTTTTGAGCAATATATTGTAGGTTCATTTTGTAATGGTATAGGGGGTATAGGAATTCATTTTGAGGAAACCTGCATGCCTGAGAGCCTCCATAAAGCCTGCCACAGTTATCTAACTTGATACTTACTTACAACACTGGACATTGGTCCCTTTCATTTTAATGTGTTGTGATGATGATGATATGATGATATTTTGTAGAAATAAAAACTACTAAACTTATGTGGAAGGTGGTGGAAGGTCAGGTGGAAGTGAGAACCAAAATACAATAATAAAACAGATGGATGTCTTACCAACGTTACGCTTCAGTTAATACCATGCATTGCATTACGAGTTAAAGTAAATCTATAAGGTTCGATATCGTCACATAGAACATCGCTTTCTCCACGCCCCTTTCTTAATTTCCACCCTACCATGGACAGATAACTCGGATGAAAGGCAGAGGAGAGCAAGTAAAAAGTTTATTATTGAGAGAAAAGCTGCCACAATAGGCGCATGACGTAGTATGGAGCATGGCGTGCTCGGCGGCGCTCGTAATAAATCAGAGGCACGGGCGCACGCGCACGTCGATTAATCGCAGAGCAGCTCTACACAAATCAAAATGTAAATGGATATAGTATGTTAAGTGCGCTGTACCTAGTAATAATGATGTTAGCATTAGGCATATTAATTGGCTGGATAGCCCCTATCTCTTGGACGGTCAACAGCGCACGCTCAAACGATTATATATATCTCTCCCGCGAACCAAACTGAGTGCTTCTATTTAAACATGGGACTTTCAGTTCTTCGCCGAAGCGATTAAATAAGTTTATCATCGAAAATACAGACTGAATTTGAAAATATGTTAACTTATAAAATATTGTATAAAGTTTGAATATGCATTATTAATGATGCAAAGAAGAGCGACGGAGTTTAATTCAAAAACCCAAATGAGTAACATTGAGGTGAGCTCAAAAGCGCCGCTTCCTAAATACGGCATTAAACAGAATAAAAGCGTTGTTACCGCGGAATCATTAAGGCTCAAAAGCATATTGAAATGAAGAACCGGATCCCTAATGAAGGCCGCAAAATCAAATCGGCATCGATTTCAGCCGATACAATGTTTATATGCATTTAGTGTCGTCGGGAGACAGGCGCGGCGGGCGCGGGCTGCGCGACCGCTCGCTGCTTCCCCGTCGAATTTATACACCGCAACAAGGGTTATGGCATCACGCTGTTTCATTAATATTTTTTATCTGCAATTTTTGTATTTATAACATTAAACTTGCCCTCTAACTTTTATCTATGTTAAGTACTCATGTAAAATAAAGTTGCCTTTCGCAGGGTTTAATATAGCTATAACCTATAGACGTCCTGCTGCTGGGCACGTGTATCTTCCAGAGAAAGAGCTGTGGGAGGGCTAGAGCATACTCCACCACGCTGCTGCAATACGGATTGGTGGAGGTGTGTAATACTGTGTATCGTCTACTTGAATAATACTTTAGCAGTTTAGCACATTCGTTCTTTCGCGGGATATCAAAAAAGCGATGGATAACAACACAACAGTCTTTAAATAACAGCACATTCTTAAATAAGTATTTGATAATTGAATATTAAAACGAAATATAATAGAATATTATTTTAGAAAACTGGCAGCCCTAATGAAAGTTAACGAACACACCAGCTACACTTTAATTGAATTACTCGCGATCGCTTCGTGCTCGCTATGAACTCCTGACATAAGTTATCATTTGCTCCGTGGGTCCATTATTGACTTATTATCCCATCACGAAATTATTATAAGGCCATATTGAATTTGCAAGACAATTATCTTAGAAAAGTGTACAAGTAGAACGGAATTTAAAGAGGTTTGTTTTTAAGATTGGGTTGAGAAAACATTTTAATCCAATTAAGCATGTAAATAATGACTGGTTATTTTACGGTACTCTATTATTGGCATGATCAGACAGTGTAATAATATATTTATTATTCAGTGTATCATGTATTTAGTCGTTCGTTCGTTTATTTGTTTACTGATATCTTCGGCATATACCTTCTACTTATTTCATTAATTCTAGTTACTATGGTCTGAACGATAAATTGATATGTGATTATTGTGCTATTAAATATTTTGGGTTAGGCTTGATAACGTTCTTGTATTATGACTCTTTTTATAATATAATAATTAATCAAAACCCATCAAGAACTTTTTGTACATTCATGTAATTTGGAATTGAAATTTCATGTAATTTGAAAATTCAAGACTATATGGACGAGTTATGCAATGAGCAATATAATAATAAACTACCTAAATTTTAAAGATTATTTTTTAGCATGTTCCCCTTGTCCTTCCTCTATCTTTACGATGGAGCAAAGTAAAAACCACTTAACGTTATTGTTGTACATTTTCTTTAAATTGGTTCGAACTATTCTTTTTATACATTTGTTAACTTTATGCTGAGGTCATTAGTGACACAGATCACAATCATTTTTTACAGTTTAGTGTTAGATTCGGTTTTTGGGTTTATTCCAAGGTATTTTCTGTATGTGGCACACAACAGTTTAAATGAGGAAGTACCTAATATGTAGAAAGCCAAGGAGTCTGATCTATGAGCTAAAATATCTATATATAAATGGAGGAATAGTGTCAAATGAAAGACTAATCAGCAATTTGGTAAGGAAATATTTCTCCTGTCATACAAGTTGGCCTAATGAAGTGGTTGACCTCGGCCCGGTCACGGCGGTCTTAACTGAGACAATATTAATGACAACAAAAGAAAGCGATAGCAAATAGTAACGTTAAAGCTCGGTGTACCAGGGACATGCTGCCGCCGAGTCGATCGCGCCGATGGCCAGCGATTAAGCTAATCACACAGATAACTCAACATGGAGATGTGTACACACCGTATAATTTCAGCAATTTTTATACATCTCACGGGTGGTTTAATGTGACCGTCGACTCTGAATGTCTTCATTTAAGTTACAGTAATGATTCTACTATAATGAGGCTCACCATCATTTATGTTTGTACCCATATTTTCTACGCAACAAATTAATGACTGTGAGTACGTGAGAGTGGTTTAATGATTATTTTAATTGAAGTAGGTATATATATTATGTTGATATATTTTAATTAAGTCAGGAACCTATTCAGGTGTTAATCGAAGCCACAGGGTACATTAAAATTAGTTACCCGGATGATCTTGTCTTGTGGGGCACGGTTAATTTAATATCGAGTGACCAAATTGTGGACATGTTTAATTTAATATCGAGTAACCAGCTAACAAAGCGGAACTACCAGCAATCGAGATAATCAGGGAACACCTAGGTTGGGTACTCATGCGAGCAGAGAATGACGCGAGTTTTATACATATTTTCAACCGTATTGGATCAATTTTTACAATCCTACTATTTTTACGAAATGATATTTTTATATAAATAAATATTTAAAAAAAATGTAGAAGTATTTTTGTAGAGTTAATTAATCGCCTAGTTATTTTGCTTGTAGGTACATTCAAAACTTTCCATTTAATAGTTCTATTACTTTAATAGATAATTAAGAAATGCCCGTTTAATTAATTGAAGGCGTCTTTATAGAATTGAAACGTAATTTAGTTTATTCAAATGAGACGTGTCCGTAAAGTGCCTTCGGTTGTGTGCTATTATTATTTTCTCGTGGTTTATTGGAATTTCGTGTTCATTAAAGACGGGTGTGGCGTTGATAGCTTATTTGAATAAACTTTAAAGGGAGGCTGCGTCCGAGCGGGGTACTTTAGGTTGATTTATATGTAAAGTTTACGAAGGACATGAAGGTTTGATGGTATCGGTAGATTTTGTCGCCAGGAAATGATCGCAAGCGGGCGGCGAGCGCGTTGGTTTTATTGTTGTTATTGGTGCGCAGGCGCAGGCCGCCGCGCCGCGAGCCGTGTTCTCTCGCCGTGCGATGCGCCCGCGCCACCATGTGCTTTACAAACGCCATATTTTAGCGACAGCCTACATGATTAATTTATGGACTCGAAACAATATTCCAGACCGGATAGCCGCCTTAGATCCGATTTAATGTGTAGATAAAATGATTTATTCGACCTTTGGAATATAGCACTATATTCTATAAGGCGACGTAATGTGCTATAATTCGAAACATTATAGTTTCTGTTTTGTTATATTACTTAGAATCGCCACTTTATTATTGTTGTTGGTAGTAATAAGTTTTTTTTTAATATGCATTAATTTTGAGGCGTCGGAGAAGCTATAAATAAGTATAGGACCTAAATCTTAATGAATATGTTCCAGGTTAGGTAGATACTTCGTGTACAAACATTTTGGCAAATCTGATTCGAAACTACAACTCATATGATACCTGTAATTTGAGTTCATAATCATTCACGCTTTGTTCCTGCTAGTAAGTAACTTATTTGCCTGAGCTGAGCTATTATCATTTAAATGATAAACAACATCTGCAATCTATGACCACCTCCAATAAAACTTCAATCTTGTAAAGAGGAACACATCAAAACGTATTGAAACTTTTATTTCAATCACTTCATTAAAAACATTACTATTCCTTTTTATTACCAGCCGACGTCTACGTACGGTTAGATCGAGAAATCTAGTGTCCCATTATTTTTTGTTTAATTTGTAATTTTCCCAGTAATTAAGAACAGCGTCGTCTGTTTAATGCAAATGAACCTATTCTCGATCATTAGTCTGTACACGTTCTACTAACGTTACTTTTCGTTAATTAATCCCCGGGATCTACGACACTATGGCAACCAGATTGGTACTGATTATTATTCACACGCAACCCAAGAGGATAAGTGGCATACATTAAAGCACTAATATCTTACTACTATGTTTTACGGGTATGATTTTTCGATCTGTAATGACATCTAGTACAAAAAAATAAATTTATTTACACTATTATTTACAAAAGGTTGCAGTAGAATTGTAACATTAGATTAAGAAATTATGCAGCTGAATTAAGCTTTCAAAATTTAGAAAATATGTATGTTTTTTAAATGTTTAAATATAATTAATAATTAATCATATATATTATATATGTATATCATCTAGGAAATATAAATAAAAGGCATACTATAGGCATACATGTGTACTTAGAAAGGGAGCCTGCATCATCGGTGTCTGTGGCTTGTGTTAGATGTAGGATGAAGGCTTCTCTTGGGATTCAAAAGTTCCGAGTTCCGAGTTCAATTCCCGACTGGGACAGCCATTTAATTTGGGGCTCGTTAAGTAAGTGATTGGGGGAGGCCGATCGATGTCCAGCAATGAACCCCAAGTTTATAACATTATGCGTATTCTTATTTCGATGTGATCTAAAAGTCGAATAGTTTAATTATGATTGTATTCAATTGATTGTGTTCAACGATTGACTTTAAACAAATGTTATACTTAGAAAGGAACAGTTATATTGTTTGCTTGATGTTTTGTATAAATAAACATTTTTCTAAAAATTGATTAGCACTCTCGAAGCAGCTCGCCACGGGTATGCTATAAGGAATTTGACCACATACTGGGATTTTAATTTATTTATCGCTGGTACTTTATATTCCGTAGATTTAATTTTAACATTTGTTTCATTTATGTGTAAGCCCAGTAGCAAGTTGTTAGTAATAATTAAATTATGAAATCAGAATAAATAATGTGATTTGCATTCCGCATTGCTTTGAATTATGATATTATTGTTAATTTTACAGGATAAACAATTTCAGCAAATGAAATCAAGTATAATAAATACAGATGATGATGATGAAGATGTGCGAGAATATCATGGATATTCACGACCATCTGACACCAAATAGTGTCATAGACTGATATGCATAGATTTAAAAAAAATACATATTATACAGATAATTAACATCCAGACACAGAACAAACACAAGTATTAGTCACACGAATGTTTATCCTGAGTGGGATTCGAACCCAAGGCCCCAAGGTAGGATGGCGTAACCTGCAGGGTCGGAGAACCGATGAAGCCCAGTGTCCGGAGTGCAATTGTAAAAATCCAGATATTCTTATCTGCCTTTATTTAAAAGCTTTTATTTAACTTCACTCGTATGTATGTATGTATGTATGTATGTATGTCCTGGAATATTGCAATCAATATTTCACCCACTTCCACTAAAGCTATCGAGCTGAAATTTGGCACACATATTTGGTTCCGATGACAATGCACGAAAATAAAAAAAGTTATAAAAGGCTTTTTTTAAAATAAAATTTTATTATAATTAACACGATAATTAGAGATGATGAAGGAAACTTCAAGGAATCATGTACCTAGTACCTATGCTTGACCTGACCCTGACTTTTCACTCGAGACGACTTGAGCTTAAGCTTGGTAGTGGACTAAGCTAAAAAAGCTAAGCTGCAATGCATAGATGTGCCATGTGCCACTGCTGAGTAAGGATCTCTCCCACAGACAAATCTGCGGGAGGTCTAGAGCATACATACTCCGCCGCGCTGCTCCAATGCGGATTGGTGGAGGGGTTAGAAGCTAACCCAGTGTCAAATGTTCTCAATTGACCTTAAAGTGTTCGACAAGACTTAACGACTGCTTTCACCATTGAAAACAAAGGGACCGACGGCTTAACCTGCCCTCCGAAGCATGGTAGAACCTATGACATTTTGCCACTAGCGGTCACCCATCTACCAACCGACCGCGTACGTCATTGCTTAACTCTGTCGATCACATTGAATCAACGCGAGTAATTGGGCTATGGACGCTTCACTAAGATACACTAAGGTAGAACTAAAAACCTTACTTTATCCCACTGTTCACGTGGCTCGGGTCTATAGGAATGAAAGGGGTTTGGCCATAATCCACCACGCTGGCCAAGTGCACACGTCACACGCCCTCAAGAACATTATGGAGAACTGATGCCTGAGGCATGTATCACGATTTTTATCTTCACTGTTACATACTATAGGTGACATTAAAGTTATAAAATTTTGAAGTCGCACATACTTAGAAAGTATGTGCGACTTTGGATTTGAATTGGACGCTTAGACTGAGTGACGAGTTCAATAGCCTCTGGGCTAATACATAGTAGTGGACCAATGTGGGAACAGTGGCCAGCTATTATGAAGATGTTTGGTTGCTTTCAAATTGATCGCGCGTGGATCTGAAAGCGAAGAAGAAGAAACGATGATGGAAGGAAATATGTTGGTCCCCATGGTAAGGTGCCCAGAACGTGGCAGCATTTCCTCGCTTTATGGCTAAGATGGCACTGGGCGAGGAAATTAAATTAATCGATTTTGCGTAAGCAAAAGTCAACAGAACTATAAGTGAGGCTATTAAAATTTCAAATTAATTATTATTTAGGCAGAAACTAAGTGACATGCACAAGTATTAAATACATTTAATAACATAAAAAGGTTATAGATGGAAACAGCAGTATACCATTTATGCGCTAAACTTACTTGCTTGATTAGAGTCTTCTAAAGCCTAACGAGGATGTTTTCTACTCGGCCGCGACACGCCACCGCCGGCCCAACGACCTTATCAATAAAAAGTTTCCAACTCAATTTATCTTATCGCACGGTAGTATCGTGAGTAGTTTTCACAATGAACGACGTGCTGATATCTTCCAATTTCTAATCGGAATGATCCACCTTGTTAATTAATTCCAGCAACCTCAATTGTATCTTATGTTTAGGGTTTAAGGTTGATATTTGTTTGGCATACAGGTGTTATTTATTTTTAATTTAATAACTTAATATGGTGATAGGTATAGGAAGCGAATGGTGCGCACGCTAGCGGTCCCCCGATAACCGCGACTCGCTGTCCCTGTGCGCCCAATCAAAGTACTTCATTAAAATCTTATCGTCACTAGATAAATCACCTAACGACTGCGATCGATTATTTCGATAATTAATGGTGCTTTCTTAAATATGTTGGATTCTTGATCTCGTGCCGTGACTGCCTCGGATGAGAGTTCCTCCAGACACTTGTTATTGTTTGATTGCATGTAACCAATAGGTACGTAGATCTAAAAAGTCTTCGAGGTGTAAATAACTACGTAGGTATATTAAAATATTTTTATACACTACAAGAATGATTCTGTAGTCGTTGCATACATATATTATGTCAGTTTGAATATGTATCAGTGCAATTCTCTTGAGTCGAGAGTACCTACTTTAGAGCATCTGTCTGATGCATTAAGCAAGATCAAAGTCAACACCTAAATTCGATAGAAACTTCATTAGACAACTTTTAAGCTGTTACTAAATGAGATTTTATGAATCTGAGGAGGTTAGCTGTTGTCATCAATAGAGTCCACTTCGTGAAGCGTACCACTTGTTGGCCTACGCTGCTTGAATTGGTCTGATAATCTAATAACCTGATAACCCCTGCAGGGTTACTGGACAACCAGATTATCAGAAATTTATCCATCCATCCGCCTTTGCGGTCAAATGCTGGACTTAGGCCTCTAAATTACACCACTCCTACCGGCCCTAGGCCTTCTGAATCCAGCGGTTTCCCGCCGCCTTGTTCAGGTCGCCTGTCCATCTTGTTAAAGGGCGACCTGTTCTCCTTTTTCAGAGTCGTGGTCTCCTTTCGAGGACTTTTCTTCCCCACGGGTTATCAGTTCTTCTAACGATGTGACTTATTGCCACTTCAACTTACTAACTCTGCGAACTATGTCGGTTAGCTTTGTTCGATTACGGATTTCATTCCTGATTCGGTCTCGTAGCGAAATACCGAGCATAGCTCTCGCCATAGTGCGTTGAGTGACTTTGAGCTTGTGCATGAAGCCGTCGGTAAAGGACCTCGTCTCGGATCCGTATGTCATTACTGGCAACATACATTGCTCGAAACTTTCGACTTCAGACACTGAGGTATTTTGGATGAATCCCAATGGCTTAACCCTGTTATCTTGCGATAACAACTTGGCCGGCGACTTAAAATGCTCTTCTTACTGTAGTGTTTGGGTGTCCATTATAGTAAATAAAACACGCCTTTGATCACTCAATAGGTGAAGTAGGTAATGCGTCCGGCCCACGTCCGTACTGGCTCACCGCTAGCGCGTGACGTACACTTACAATTAGGTACTAAGGCTGAATTGATTAAAATGTGTCATTTGAAGTGACACCGTACCGAGTCTAGTGGAGCAAGACTGTAGTCGGGAATCATTGCAACTGCCAGTGAAACCTGACTCGTTACTGCTCGTACCTGCGCGTGCCGTGTGCATGCAGTTGCGTGTAGCGCACCGCCGCGCCGCCCGCTCCCGAGATCCGCATCACTCCCGGAATAAATGCTATCCAACGATGGTATCGCCGGCGCCGTGCCACCCCATTAATCTACATCAGCACGCGCTCGCTACCAGATTAATGAACCAGATAAACCTTAAATACGACTACAGATGTCCGCTCCTCTAACAGCGGCCCGGCAAACTCTATATCTACTGTAATTGATGAATTAACGAAATCGACGCATTATGAACGTTAATGATAACGGTCGACGTGAAACGATATCGATTCGATAATAGGAATTAATTGTCTCAAATTCATTCACAGTCAAGGTTTCAGGAGTGCGGTTTAAAACAGTTGGCCTTGATCGTGCTGGGCGGTTAACGTGTATTTTGCACTATTATTTGCACATTAAAACTTATCTCATGTTTCCACTTTTAAAAACCAGACAGTGTAATGTGTATGTCATGAGTAGAATAATAAGATCAGTAATTAAAATGTAGTTTTAATGTAATGAAGTTGTTTCTTGATTATGTTCATGTACTTACCGATATAAGACCACCTTGAGCAGCTTTTCCCGCTTAGTATAATTTCCACAACGTGATTAAACAAAATGATATTGAACTTGAGATAATCAATCCATCCATTCAGCATGTTCAGGTCCATTCCATGTCAGAGACAGTGAAAAGTAATCGATAGCAACTTTATATTTAGAATGAAATATTGCGCTCAATATTAATCGTTTTGGAAGAATCCAGCAGTATAAAATTGAGTGACAAATATTCAGTGTCTTTTGTTTTTAAGAACGTGTGTTAACATCGTCTGCCATGACTGCCGATGTCGCTAGCTTAGGTCACATTGACTTATGCCCCTGCATACCACAACACTACACACATTTGTTCGCAGCTGCTTTCTAAATTAAAGATCTGATTCCAAAAGGTAAAGTTATAACCCCTCATTCAGATCACGTATGCATCTTGTTAGTCACATTTAACGTGATTTATCAAATAGAATGAACAGATAACATCAGCTTACAGCACGCGTATACTGTCCGAACATAAATTACAAGTGCATGGAAATTATGTCCATAAAGTTGGTTCTTTTAAATCTGATTAACTTCATGTTCTTAAATGTGATGAAACAAAATTAGCTACTCGTATAGTTTAATCTGATAAAAATTAAGTAAGATTAAGTAAGTATTATAGCGGTGACAGCCCAGTGGTTATCGAACTCGCCTCTCACTCGAGCGGTCCGGGTTCAAACCCAACCAAGTTATTTGTGATTTAAGAAATTGAATGTTGCTTGTAACGGTGAAGGACACATCGTAAGGAAACCTGCATACCTGAGAGATCTTCATAATGTTCTCGAAGGCATGTGAAGTCTGCCAATCCACTCTTGGCCAGCGTGGTGGACAAAGGCCTAATTCCTCCCATTCTGAGAGGAGATCCGTGCCAAACAGTGGTACAAAGATAGGGTTGTGGTGGAAGTAGGTACTTGCTGTAGTTTAAGAGTTAATTAAAAAAATCTTTTTAAAGACTGCAATAAAAATGAATAAAATCTAATTTGCATAGGGCAACAACTAAATAACTTAACTAAAAATCAGTCCACTTTTATGAACAGATGATTTTTAACTGACACCGAAAAATGGAAGAGGTTGTAGGTATGTTCGACTGTATATGTTTTTTTTGCAGATCTCCCGCTCCCGGATCTGAAGAATTAAGTCGTTCATATATACATTTAGGCATATATAGATATTAGTAAAGTTTCACGTTTTTACTTCAGTGGGATGGCCTCAACTTAATCAATACAGAGGATTAGAATTCAAATCCTAGATAAGAAATTGTTGTAAATCACATGGAACATGCTCATGAAAGCCCAAGTAGATCATAAACAACAGGGTCAAGAATTCAAATCCTGTATAAGTTGACGACATAACTAACTGCCACTAACCACATGCTCCTCGCCGATCTTGGTCGGATACTTACTCCAATATGTCTGAATGACCTTAATTGGTTCAATTGAAAAAACGTCTCTTGCCACATATTGGCGGTAATGACTGAACTATCCCAGATGTTCACTGGCGGCTGGAACACCACAATTCAATGTTTGATTAAAATGTTGTATGTTTTTACTATTCCCTGATAGCATGTACAATAGTATATACCATAACATAAAATTATAGGAATTATTTCCTTAACTTTAGAATGCTAATCATAAGACATACTAACACAAAAATTCATTAAAATACTAGTGGACGCCCGCAGCTTCGCTCGCGTGTGAATTAGACATATAACAATAGTTATACTAATAATCGTTAATCGTTTACACCTAGTAATATTATATAGCCTCTGTCACTCAGTGATGATGCTGTTTTCTAATGGTGAAAGAATTTTTGAAATCGGTCCAGTAGTAACAAACTAATCTTTCCTCTTTTTAATATTAGTATAGATATAAGATTATTTAATATTTTTTATAAAGAATTCTTTTAAAGAACCACATCTAGTAGAATGTATGCAGATATTAAATGAAAAAGGATTTAAAAAAAAATTACGAATACTTTTATCTGTTGTTCATCCGAGACATCCAGGATGTCTGGGGTCCCGGTCCTGCATTACCTACCGCGTATTAGACTTCTGCTAATTTTCATTTTTATTCACTAAAGCTGACTAAAATGCTATTGAAATATTTATAGTAATTGCATGTTAATATTGCGTGTTAATTATTCTATCCTCTTCAGCGGTAACCATTTAACAACTCTTGAATAAGGGTAATAAAATCGATCGATAAGGATCGTCGTGTGAGTAATTACGGCAGTGTCACACTATGGGCAGTTTATCTTGGAGATCGCTATCGATGATCGCGTGTAGCCTTCACGCCGCTCGCCAGACCGCCAGATCGCACGGCTCCACCACCGAGCCTCACCATCTGTATTGTTACAGAAACTCAAAACACAACACCCGCATCGTACACTAATGCCAATGCTAATGGCTTTTCCTTGTAACTTTATCCGATAATATTTCAAAAATGATTAATGTAATTCAGTGACATCTTCAATTCAATAAACTTATTAATATCCGAGGCACCCAATGTTGTGAATTTAAAAAGGGTGAATCGTTCAATGTAGGCACTCGTGCTGTGATGGCATGAGATCATCGACATTACAAAAGAAATTAAGAATGAGTGGCAATGGCCGACATTCATAATAATTTGACCTTGCAGCCTGCAATCAAATTACAATAAATTACGCTAGGAACCGCGATTCTGCCCACAGCGAGCGTTGCCCGCGCAAATAGTGCCTTCCCGCAAACTCCTTAAGCCGTTTGTATTTACTTTTCAACCACACTTACAGATAAAAGTGTCATAATATTTATACCATAACTTACCTTTCTTATGACCCACTGTCATAAAGTTAAGCGAGCTTTCTATGGACGACGCTGTGATTCAAATCAGTGTCTAAAGTCTTGAGTTTAAAGTTCCAAATCATAAGCGCCATGTTATTTAGAAGAGTATACCTATCCAGAGCATATTGTACCTGTCATTCGATAATGTTTCTAGTTAGTTCGCAATAAATATGAGAGTTGGGCCATGGCGGTGATGTTCGCTCGGTGAGGATATGGTGGACTATCTAATTTTATTACCAATATATTGTCATTAAGTCGATACTGATCTTGTTATACGCACAATGAGAGGTACATGGGCTCTCGATGCTGGGGCTCACTGCCTGATACAATTTATATTCAAATTATATTCGTTTAAGATCTGAGAAAATTTCTCACTCATAGGATTTCCTCGTAATCTTTAGTTAATGGTGTCAAGTGTTAAACCTTTCAACATCTTTGAAACTTCTGATTGTATGCAAATATCTACCGCACAGCTGACCGTAAATAATGATGCGATGAAGTTCGGTACACAAATAGAATACGGACTTTCAGGTAAGAATGTAAAAATAGTAAAAAAAAAATATTACTTGTTTGTCCAAAATATTTTTTCTAAAACATGTTTTCTATTCACATGTAATGTACCTACTCAATTGTTTAATATTAAATAATTAATGAATTATTGTATTTAATAGAATATTTTTAAAGTAATATTTAAGTGTAGGTATGTATATTAGATAAATACCTCGTATTTCCTGTTCTTATTCTTATTCTTCTTATAAGTGCAAATAAATTAATAAATACAGTTTATTAAATCTTAGTATTACCTATAGATTTTCTCTCGCTCTCTCCCTGGGTTGACAGGCAGATAATACTATATTACCAATAGGCTTTAAGTCATAAAAATCTTTTCAAAATTTTTATCTTTCGCCTTATTCTACGTTTGTAGAAAAAACGACACTAACAATAGAAAAAAGGTATTTAATACATTGAAAGTTTTATTATAACGCATTATTTCAATTTATTTAAATATCACAAAAAAAAATATTTCTACATTGACAGCACCTGACTAGCAGATTTTGACAATTGAAAGTGTACACTGTCAAACCATTTTTTGACAATGTTGACTATAGCTAACATGGTGTCGGTTTTTTGTGACGGTATGCGCGCGCATCGTAAAAATGTACTCTCATAATTTTTCCTTAACGCGCCAAAAGAAGTGTAACTTCAAGAAGGCTCATAAAATTTTCTTCAGTCTATATAAATACCTGGGTCTGCTGTGTTACTTTCTGTTCCAAGTTATTACTAGATACAATTATAATCAAACATTTGACATTATGTTCATTTTGTACATTTCTCATTGCAGGCTCTTCTGCCACATTGATGACAGAAAGTTTAGTGATAGGTGACTTGAACTAGTTATTTAATTAGTTAACTCCTTATCAATGTGCTGATTGCGCTAATGTGGTCAAACTTGAAAGTCAGTCAAGATTATTTAGTTTTCCGAGCCGATGTCCCACCGTTCGGGAGGGTCGCTACTTCTCACGGCTATTTGAGCCAGAACTGGCAACTACACAAATAAAAAATCACCTTGTGTACAGTTCACGTGGCTCTGTTTGCCGGTCATATAAACTGACCGTATTTACCGTATAACCGCTCATCCTCCGTTTAACATTGAGCTACTTTGGAAAGGTCTAAATTAGTGAAGTGAGAAATGTTAACGCTCGTAACCATTTTCGATCGACGGTAAATCGACTCGATAACATCTTTTTTGACTGTTCACTCACATCACTTATTGTGTGTGGATTCAGTCGCTGCCGTAACGGGAAACTTGGATCTATTTTACGACATCCGAACTTGGACCAGTCTAATACGACATTATTTATTCTTGAATGGGCTTACTTTCCCATATTTACACGTTTATTATTATCATTGTTACGATTTATCGTTAATATTTGCTTTACCGTTAAAGGGTTGGACACTAAGTACTATCTCACGACTAAGCTTAGCTCGTAACCTATTGGCTAAACAGGATTAAGTACGTATATTAATAAATAGCACTTTACAACAATTACTCCAATTAGGCGAGCAAGCTGAAAATCATATTTATAGTAGGTTGTACGTACATATTATATATACCAAATGTCTTATTTATTTTATATTATTATAGCTTAGTTATACTATTAATTTATTAATATTATTAAGTCCTGAATTAAACAAGTGCATAAAATCGAAAACAATAAAATCAGTCAAAAAAGGTCAGGGGCGGAATATGATATACTGGTAAAGTTAGATTAATTATATATAAAAAATTATAAAAGTTATATTTGCGTTAAACGCTGGAATGTGAAAACCCTACCTACTATAAAATTATTTCATGGTATTAACAGCCGATATATTATAAGGATTAGTGTAGACGATCACTTGCATGACTAATCAAGCCAAAAATGGTTTCTAGCTATGATGTAATCTACTAAGTCATCTGAAACATCAGAGATCGATCAGTACATGTGAAATTTCCCACCGATACCTTTCATCAACTACGGATTAACCGAGCAAGCGCATGTTAATCTCTTCTCACGTGAAATTATATTATGAAAAGGCTTGGCGCAATTAATGTATGTAAATGTTAATATGACGGTGTCTTTGCTTGTCTGAGCACAAATGAGTAGATGAGTAGCAATCTTGATTCTTCATTCTTATTTATGTACAATCAGAATACCAATTGATAAAGATTATAACCAGTGGAAATGTACTAATTAAGTACGTCATGGAGATACAATCAACGTATTGCAATTAACACGTAATTTAACTACGTTTTGTTTAACCGATCGACAAAGTTCGGCGACACCGGGAACTCGACGCAGTCGGTCACGAAGTAAATCTTTCATTATATTATTTAGGCCTTACGACTGTTCTTCCGGTAGTCTAAGAACTTTCGCGCTTCCTATATTTAGCACTAACAACCAAACACAGGAGGAAAGGCAATTCACCTACTTCACTTCAGCCTACCTTCTTATAGATCTCTTATAAACAATTTATCACAACGCCCGCCACTGACAACGGGTCCCCAAAGGTATCCAAGATCTTAGTTAATCTCACCAAGTGCGAATTGGACTTCGAAAACATAATACCTAAATATCTTTCACTCTTACAGCCCGTTATATTTACGAGTAACTGCAACGCAAATAATTGAAGTCACACGGATTTGAACAGTCATCTTGAGGCAATGTCTTAACTATGTTATCTGTATGATTCGTGCTTAATCTAAAACAATTTAATAAAGGTGTAAACGGTACATCTAGATCGTATGTAGGTATCTGTAGGCCAGCACTTTATAGGTATCTGTAGTGTGGCAACGGCGCGGCGGCGGTGTGGTCCCGGCACATCGCATCGCGATCGATGCGTTCACTTCATCATATTAATCACCACCGGCAGGCTCACTCGGCTTACGCGCTCCTAGACTTAGGGGTCTCATTACTACCTTTCTTTAGGCTAAATATTAATTGAGACATTACATACTACTGTACAGTTGCAACCGATACCTATAAATAAATGCATATCGATATATTATCCTCATATTTTAGCTGCCAAGGCGTAGATACATTGTTTAAGCTTTGATCGTCTTAATAAATTGAAGATTTTTGGTGATTCGCATAAGGTTCCGTGCAATCAGTCGGGTCGCCATTCTTTCTGTTAATCGCATTATAAATTGACTTAGCGGTCTCTGTAGGCCCTTTGTCGGCATCGTAACGGATGGCTCCAGAGTTTATACTTCAAAATAATCGTTACAAATCCAAGCTAAATATTTTTAATTGGTTTGCTGATTTAAGAGCAGCATTAGCTTTTGATAACATTCTTTTACGATGTGATTGTCTTTTACATCAATCGTATTTTATAAGTATAAAAACCTGGTCTGTAATCAAAATCACAACATAGAAAAAAGTGTGTAGAAAAATAAGTAGAAAATTATGTTAGTAGCTGATTTACTATAAGTCCACAGGTAAGATGCTAATCCTGAGAACTGGGAGAATCTCTTTTTGTATAAGATTACTTAACTTATTCGAACGTTTATTATGGTTTACGGATAAACGCCAAGGTGTAAGTAGGTACGTATATGTTGTTGCGTAGAGACAATAATGTTTTGCACCACGCAAACCTTTCGTGTGCTTGCCGCATTACTCAAACCTCATTTAGAACTAACTACGTTGCATTGAAAGGAGCAATTTTATTGTGCTCGATTGATTCTATTGACAATTCCGAGGAGCAATGAGCGTTCATCTGCAAGTTATCCTTCAAGTGAAAATCATCAATAAATAGTACAAAGAACTGAATTTATTACTTAATTATCACGTTACGTATATTTTATATCTACTTTATACAATTGACAATACCTGTCAAATATCAATCAATGCCCGTGCAAGCTGGCCTCAGCCTGCTCAGAAATGTCACTCCATCGGTGTACTATGGCATCAGCTCTTCTCTTTTATAGAGAAGAAGAGACACATAAGCTGTGGGACTGCTTAAGTGTGTGACTAATAATGCTCAATAGATAAGTGCAAACTCGCAATAGGTGCTAAATTGGAGTGCAAAAATGCACGGTCACTAGTCGCGAGTCTGATCCAATGCGGCTATTCATATCTCATTTGCAACTACCCTCATTCAAACGACATCATTAAGCGCCGAGCCCGCGCTAGTGACAGGACAATTAATGCTACTGCGGGCTTTTCTAATAATAACGTTTCTTTATTTTGCTCTTATGTCCATTTAAACGCACGTAAATGGAAATCATGACCACTCTAAGCGCTGATTTGTAAATGAAAAACAAAATCATGCTCTCGATAATGATCATGTACGAGTGCTATGTATTCGCATTGTTTCACAGATACACACAAAATAAACTTTGAACTAACATCCCTCTTGTCTGTATCACAAGGTAAAGTAGAGTCCTCGATTGTTAAAAAACACTTCGAAGGTCGTGTTTCATGACTTCGACTTGCCGGAGGGACTATCGTGTCACAGGTGTATGACTCGTATAAAATGTCAAGCATTAAAAGCGGTAATCACTTGAGAAGCTTAAGACAAGTTGAAACAGTAAAATAAATAATGCACGGGCGCCGAACAGCTCTCAGTATTGCTGAGCACTGCCACTTTACCAGCTCTGATAATAACCAACGCTCCGAACCTTCGCTAAAGATTTAGTTGTGTCTTCTTACCCCGAAGGAATAAATAACTACAGTTGGTTTTAGTTTATTTAGTTCTTGTAACAATACTGTGGCGTGAACTCGTCCGCGCTTTGATATTCGACTCTTAAGGATTTGAAGAAATTACGCATTCTCATTCTTAACGCATCAAGCGAGAGTCGAATTTGTATGGTCAACCGGCAGCCGAGCCTCATCGAGAGTAGCACGAAAAAGGCATGAGTTACGATTTGAGTTATTTATAACATCCAGTTTGTGCAGTGAGTACATAGTCCGACGCTTCATTGGACTCACGAATGATCTTAATTAGAAGTATTGTAGTGAGAGGTAAATTATGCTGGTTGCGGCTTTTGTAGAGTCCGCCGCCGCATCCCGTATTCGTTGTAAATCAAATATCTATCCCGGGTGGAGTGTGCCCTTGAGCGTAGATAAAGGAATTAATGAAACCTTAATAAGTGTTTTTTAAAAGGAAGTTATGCGTTAACTGTCGGATTTTAAATTTTATAGCATTCAATATATTTTGTGAATCTCGCCTTGCATAATTTCCATAGTTTGATAATAAATTGGTAAGAATCAGTATTTTATTTAAACAATATGCGATCAGTATACAGCTAAATCACAAAGTGGTATAAGGTGAGGCCCCTCTTTCGCCGACCGCATTCTACGCGATGCCCGTATACTTAAGTCGATCAACTTAATTTGCGTGAAAAATAAAGGGAATTAGCATAACAAACACTCCGGACTCCGGCTGCGAACAAAATAAATGAACCTGTTTCAGTAACTATTCTAATATATATGCAATTTTAGCTGTGAATTGTTGTGATAATTTTGCTATATTTCCGAAAGATAACAATCTATTTTTTTTTTCACTAAAATTTTATATTTTGTTAAAGATATAAATTTACATATTATGAAAATTTAAAAAAATATTACTGCGAATTCAATCTATGCAGGGGTCTTCAAATATTAAGACTCGCATCAAATATAATATTATTTTGCAATAATAAATATGTGTAGGTACATACTACTGATTTATTTTGTATAATATCTTTATTTATCGTGTTAATGAGAATTCAGGACACGGGTTAGAACATAACCATAAGCATAAGTATGTACTTACATAATTTTTAATTTGGCGGCTTCAAGGTCAAAAGGTATTTCAATAATGGGTACATACTACAGTCTTAAGTCTATCTAAGGTTAAGTGAAGAAGCAAGTCTTTTGTAACGAACCTGGGCCCATGTTTCACATTTATGTTTCTCATAGGATAGACGTTTATCGGAGCGAAATAAATTTATTGTGATGTTAAATAACGAGAGGCGACGGACATCAGTGGCAATAAAAAGTGGGCAGAATATAGTAGCGTCGGGAGAACTGCGTTTTGCGTGACAAGTTTTCTATTAGTACTACCTACTAGTTGCCATATTGAGTGAACTTTTAAGTATATTAATGGTGTATTTGCTATTATGAATAAGAACATGTCTATTTTTTAAATTTTATTTATAATTGAGTAGCCTCACTCCGTAAGAACATGTCAATTTTATAAATTTTATTTGTAATTAAGTAGCCTCACTCCGTTGTATAAATGAAATTACATAGCAAGTTTTGTGTTTAAATTAATTTAAATATGTACAGTTGTAAAAATATGATTTTACTTTGAATATTGAATTTAAACGACTTCCTGATTCAAAAAATATCAGACCTAGGTAAGAAAATTCAAAATACACCCGGATATTTTTACGAAATCGAACAAAATTATTTGGATTTCTCGTACGAATTTAGCCTCACGGTAGAATTTAGTGGTAGTAACCACAGTGGAAGTTCTTACAATGGACCATGGACCACCACATGAGTAGTTAACTGATATTATAATAATATAACAGCCAAGTTAAATATCGTTCAGCCAAGTTCAGGTGACGATGCCGGCAGTGTATATCTACACGAATACCTACATTTACTACCATTTGCTGGGAAGCACGACGAATACATTTGGTTTTGTATCGCGCACGCGCCTTGATGATGTATGTGTCACAATGTATTTGTATTGCATCTACTGGTGTTTTTCTCCGGTCAACTGGACCTTAATTATACTATGGGGTATTCTAGTATAAGTGATTGGATAGTAGAATTTGATTGCAGTGTTAGTGATTGGATCCCTTTAATGTATAATGACAATCTATAATTTTCACAAACAGCTTAGCTTAGCTTTTTTTTTAAGTCGTAGGTTTGAGGACTCTAAAAGGGATTGTAAGTAACAGTTAGTCCTGTTAGTTGGTGTTGGTAATTTTTACTAAAGGTCTCGTTCCAAGTCGACCAAAGATGCATTGACATTCTTGAAGACTAATGTTGGATTTCAATAACCTATCTACGGATAGAATTGGCTATCGGAGATAGAAATTTGACATAAGTTCCATATAAAATGTGTCACATTTCTATCTTCGATAGCCAAATCAATCCGTAGATAGGTTATTGAAATCCAGCTTAAGAAGTCGCCTATAAAACGCGTATCTATATATGTTCCGTGTACAATATATAAAAAGTTCTATTTGTGTTCTATTACCTGCGACATAGCCTGAAATTCATATGGATCTTGTAATACAAAATTTAATATTGTATTCAGCCCTCCGGCGTTGCTTATCTTGTTTTTGGTAATAGAATACGTAAAATATGTTATCAACACACGACCAAGTAATTTAATATAAAGCGTATCACTGAATGATCTCTTGGTCGCGATGACTATCGCGAGGTTAATAACGGTGTTGGAGGTTCCTCTACGCGAGACACGCGTCGGCGATATTATCGTCTCCGAAGTATTATTGATGAGCCATAACCAAATAGCCCGAGGATCACGATTGTTTACTTATCTATGCTTTGTTAAAATGTACCATTTGTGTAGCTAATTGAAACCCAGCGAGGTCAGTGAACCGGAGCGTTTATGACAGGTGCAGCTTGAAATTGCGTTTTCGTGAGATTGTGCTGCGATTGTGGACTACCGAGACGCGATAAGGACGTACTTGTCCAACTCTTGCTTAATTGTCGAACAGAAGCTGCGAGGCCCTTAACGACTACTTCAATGCGCACGTCATTTATGGCAGAGACATATAAATAACATGCCTAAGAGATAGCTTCGTTCATATTCTTGTCCAGCCATTGAGTAAGTTACAGGTAACGAGAACGAAACGCAAATTGCGAACAATACTTCTATTGGTGGTAAGGGGATTTAAAAAAATAATAATTTAGTTTTTTCATATTTTTTTAATTGATTTACAGTCAGAAAAATAGAAATGATTTTATTTAATATCTTATATATAAAATTTCCATGTCACAATGTTTGTTGCAGTACTCCTCCGAAACGGCTTTACCGATTTTTACAAAATTTTATATGCGTATTCAGTAGGTCTGAGAATCGACTAACATCTATTTTTCATCCCCCTAAATGTTAAGGGTAGTCCATCCCTAATTTTTTTTTTTTAATTTTTAGACAAATTTTTATTTTTGTATTTTTTTATGATACAACATTAGAAAATACATACAACCCTGAATTTTCAACACTCTACGATCAACCCCTATTTTTCCATCGCGATTTTTATTTTTAATAATATACATGGCAAAACAACGTTTGCCGGGTCAGCTAGTATATCTCTATAAATATATAAAAAAATTCAGTCCCCATCACAAAAAATCCCTAAATAGTAAAATAATAAATTTCCACTCTCAGCCTACAAGGCTCACTCACCTATCTATTATTTTTAGTGATAGGAGCCACAGTAACATGCATTCTGTGAAAATTTCAAGTTTCTACATAATTTCTGTTCAAGAGACAGACAGGTAGCGGAGGTATATTGATAGGGTTCCGTTTTTCACCCTTTGGGTACGGAAACTTAAAAAGAAATGCACACGGACGAAAAAAATGGAAAACATGATTGTTACAAAGAAAGGCTTTGTATTTGAAAACAACACCAGCCTTAAATGTACTGATTCGTAACCCTTAATGATCTCGCGACACGGGCCTTGACATTTGCGCTGCGCGTGCGCACCGCAGCCGTTGACCCGTCGCACTCACTCCAGCTCACATGTAGGACACCGCGCATTACAGCCCATTCATACAATACACCATTATTTACGACCACCAACCTTCTCTTAACTAAGTGACATTTGTCTTTTTACATTAGCAAACAAAGATTGTGACATAATCCACGAGTGGATTATATCAGTGAATTTATTATAATGTTAGGAGTATGATCGTTGGTATGGCGTAAATAACTGTCTTTAGGATTGTATAGTAATGTATAGTTACAAAGATATGACGATTCCTGTTTTTACATAGTAGTTTTAATAGATTTCCCTCGTGTATGAATTATTAAAAATGTTACTTTGTAAAAGAAAACTCTCAATATGTCGTAAAAGATACAAAGTCTTTATGCTTGATATTCGGTATTGCACTTAAACAGTTCTCATTAAACTACCATTTATGAAAAAGTAGACCACCTTTAAATAGTATGTTTCCGTCAACAGCCAATAAAACGTGCCCTATTAAATAGGGAATATCAAATGCCTGAAGAGCATCGGCTTTTAAATGTCGAAAAAACGTAGCTCAAAACATATAATGCGTGTACTGGTCAACAGGAATGCTAATAATATGTTCAGAAAATGTATTGGATCCTATAGAGATGCAAATGTGGATAGCTTCTCCGATAAAATTCTAAATGTTATTGCTTCGCAGCGCGTCAAGCGTTCGACATCGGGGGACATCGGTGTTTATTTTTATCGAAGGGATCGATTGTAAAGATAAGTTTATCGTAAGACAAGTAGCGGCCACCCAGCGACGCCGGCCGCGGCATGCACCTAGCCGGACAATCCGGACATGCTTGCATTTTATTACATCTTGATAGAGCCTAATTCGCATATACATCAAATATTTGAAACTCCCTATGTATTTACCCGCACGTAGTATTTTACAAAACTGTCTTATCTTTTTTATGTCAACGTTAATTTCGGTTTATCAGAACATTATTTAAAACATTTATAATGTGAAAGCTTAAGAACAATGAACCACCTTGTACCTAGGCGACTGGAAGCATTGGGATGAAAATGGTCACACTAAAGTCATGGTTTGAGTATTTATTGATGGAATAATACTTCGTACATAAATGGTTGTTGGCTCTAAAAACAAACCTTCAAAGTGAAATAAATTCATCGATCTATATTATATTATTATATTATATTACTAGCTGTACCTTCGGCTTCGCTCGCGTCAAGTTGTTTTACATCTACAATAAAGGAATGTTTTAAAATATATTAAGTATGCATTTTTTGTGTAGCTCGCCACCAAAGATTAACACTTAACAATATCAAGAATGAATTGAATGATTATTGCAGGTTTTTGTCCATTTCCAGGGGAATTGTGCAATTTTTCGATAAAAAGTAACCTATGTCACTCTCCAGGCCCTACACGTTATTTATAAAAATATAATAATAAAAAATCACGTCGTTCCATCATTCCGTTGGGGCGGAAAAGTAGGACTAACCAACAAACATATTTTCATATTTATATATTAGTAAGGAAGTAAGAAGTGTGTTTCTGTGGGAGAAACCCGTGCCCAGCATTATAAGAATTTATTACCTATACTATGGTGTGGAATGAAACATTAATATAAAATGTTATATTTTTCCAACCTTGCTCGCTCGGTCAAAGTAAACTAACGGTAACACAAACGTGACAGTCTTATTCCCTTGTTTATTTCTACTGATTATAAATAAAAATCTAGCGGCCCCCGTTTTTGGAACAGTAAACTGTAGAATAACGTGTCGTTATTGCAAAAATTTCGAAAATACATGTAGAGCAACAATGCCGTTATCACAGGACATTTATGTTACCTTCACGCTGTTTTTATTGAGTATTAAAATAATCTTCGCATTAAAGTAGGTACCATTATTATGCTGTTCTTATGTTGGTATTTTTTATTCTTTAATGTCTCACAGATCCTAGATAAGAAAGTGATGCAGTAAAGGCCATTCTCTTTTTTGTAATCATGCTGAACATTTAATTGGACATATGTACCTATGAGAGCAAGCGAAGTGTTTTTTTTCATTTACTGACAGGTTAATAACGCAGTGCATGATTTTGTCGTTTTACTACGAGGATCGAAAAATTACTTTGTTTCGGTAACGGCATAAGGCAAAAAATTATGTTGAATAATATTTTATTTCCATGTCATATTAATATTATGTATGACGGCGCCCGTGGCACTCAGAAATGTCAAGAGGCCATTTCAAAAAGTCTGAGGAGCGGCGATCTGCGAGAGGCCCAGCGCCAAGATTGTATTAAATCAACCTGTAATAAATCACATCTCACCTATAAAATATAAATCAACAGTGACATAAAATACATTTATATTGTTTTCACTTCAAAATGACAATAAAACGCTTTAAATTCATGAGTGATTTAATGTGTACAGCGATATAAATGTAACCTATCACAAAGATAACGAAGATAAAATTTACGCATGACATAAATATAAAATTATATCGATACCCAAATTTTAAGTAACGATTATAATTTTAATGAGCATGAAATTTTTATTGTGAACCTTGGTGTTTTATCGTATATCTATATATTTATAATTATAGCTATAATTTTAGAGATGCGTACGATTCAAGCAAGTTGAAGGAGAATAGAAGTACCGAATTAGGTTCCTTTACTTTATTTCTTAGCTTAGATAATACTGTATTTATAATGAATGAAAACATTTTATTTCGATTTTTTGTGTATTTACATTTTGCACTATTAATGTTAAGGTAGGACTTAACATCACAACTGTATTTCCCCGAAGCGTTATGTTTAAGTCCCTTGTTGTTGTATCGGAATAGGTAAGCCTGTTGCAAAACATCAGGCAAAATCTAAATCCGAGCTACTCCAGAATATACTCCAAGAATTTCCAATTACCAATTACTTTGCCCGATCCGGGAACCACTAGACCTACAAAGCCGTACATAACTGGAATTTATTTAAGGTAGAAAATTATGATATTAAATTACCAAACAACCGATTTCAGAACTAAAAAGTAAATTATACTGTTAAATTTTTTTTGTTAACTTTTATTTTTTATTTTAGTGCATTGTCATCGGAACCAAATATGTGTTATATTATGTGCCGAATTTCAGCTCGATAGCTTTAGTGGAAGTGGGTGAAATATTGATTGAAAGATTCCAGGGCATACATACATACGAGTGAAGTGAAATAAAAGCTTTTAAAAATAATAATAGATTCGTTTGCTAGTTAGCTACACTATCCATAGGCATTCCACTGCTGAGCTCAAGTTCCTCTCACAGCCACAGATGAGGCCGGCAACTGTAGGTTTATTTCATATCAATATGAAGGTCGGTCTGACAAAATATGTGAATAAATGAACCAATCCGCAATGGTGCAGCGGAGTTATGCTCTTCTTTACCTTACACAGCCGAGGCTGCAGCTGAGGTGCAGTCTGTCAAATGTCTGTAAACATCTCTTTAGAGTTTGCCGAGGCATCAGGTACCACCGCTACATAAAAGTAATGTTTTTCAAGCTATTGAGTGTTACTGGTTACTATTCACTAGATGCGACCATCTTAGTCATGTCATGATTGGAATTTGTGACCGTTTTTGACCGAGAAAAAATTAAAGTTGCGGCACTGTTGTTATGGGCAGCAGCAGATGGGTGGTCATGCGTACTCGTTTGCTATCTTATATCCATAAAAATCTGTGTGTTGATGGTGCCGTCTGAAGGCAAACGAAGAGAATTATGGGCTCCACACGTGGGGCTGTTTCCACACCTCGCCGGCACTATTCCCTTCTATCGAACTCTCTTAACTATTGACGTTATCTTGATTTACGAACTTTATTAACATTTTATTACAAGGCAGAACTTGTTTCGTAAATACATAGTTACCGATGTGGTTCATGTTGTTTTTGTAGCGAGCAAGTTTTAAGTAAACGACACCACAAATGGATAATGGTATCGATAACATTAAGTTCAGACATTGTATTTAGACAAACTGAACATTATTTGTAGGTAGAGTTTAACAGCGGTTTAGTAAACTTTAAAAAAAAAAGTTTCATTCTTTAAAATGTCGATTATGATGACTTAAAGATTAATTAAAAAATTAAAAATATGAATAAATAATGTGAAAAGTAGACCTTCTCAAAAATATTAAAAATTGAATGATTGTCGGATTGACATTTAATTTTAAATAATTTTGAGAAAATGGTTATGAAGTAGAAATAGTAGAGCGAAAAAATCTCTATGCAAGATTTTCGTTCTAAACAGATCTTACGAAATTCTTATGAAACTTAGCGTGGGGAAAGCTTAACCCAAGGATGACAATTTTTCTTTATTTAACCGCAGTGCACGCTATGCACTAACTACGGGAAGAAAATAGTTTAAGTAAACGAATTTATACAGAAGAAGCCGCGGGCAAATCTTGTTAAAGTATAAATCTAATTCAGATAATCTATAGAATTCACTGCATTCATAAAATAAAAAATACGCTATTCGGAAGTGATGTCAATGTCAATGATTTATTGATTAGAGATGCGCGCACGCATCTTAGACTTGGAGGGCAACGTTACTTATTTGGTATTTATGTGTAAGTTAAGTGAGGCCCACAAAAATTGTGACACATGCAGTACAATAAAAAGTCAACAATGAATAGAGTAGCTCACGCGACGGGACCCCCCGTAACCCGGAGACCGCTCTCAAGTAAATGCGTTTATGATCTATGATCTGAAACTGATACTTATTATGGCTTCTGTATAAAGAAGCTGCGTACCAAAATCGAGACGGGTGTTCGCCTCTCGACATGATAAATAACTTCAAATTGCTTGTAAAAGGTGAAACTTTTATTTGTGGTCCATTGTACACATGTAAATATTGGAGCTTAATCTGACGTCGACCTATGCGGTCAGAACATCGATAGAGTGGATAAGTCTTATTAATTTTTATTTGTACTCTATAAAGCAAACATCACCAACCAAACTTTCTACGACAAAGATCCTGTTTTATTATTGTGAGCTTAACAGGCACGTCGAACTCCATCGGGCACCAGTAGCAGACTGTAGAAGTATGAGAACATGTAATATATAGGTATACGTCCCGGTAGCAGCTCGGAGTCTGGATGTGTTCCCGGTGCGTGGCAATATGCTGTGGCACCTATTAGGTACATGGGACCTAAAAATAACTGATATAAAGTGGATGTACTACACAACTTTACCTACACTTCCAGCGGAATACATACACACTACATTATTTTATGTCTTAAAGTCAATAATACCAACCTCGGGATGGGCCAAATGTAGCATAATGTATGTGGATTAAACCCGCGGTCACTATCTCCAAAACTTCTATGTAGATTGTAACTCGCTTGGCCCGTGGAGCTAGTTGAACTTTGGAATTCAAGGGCAGCGACCGAGATCCATCCAGTTCTACAAATGTAGACTACCGAGTAATTAAAACTACTTAAGATTCAAGCAGAAAGTACGTACAGCGGTAGCCTGTTGGCGGCTCATTTAGCGCGGGCTGCCGGTCGGGCGGGTCCCGCGACCATTACTCTCCCGCCCGATTGATATATTCCCCTCGGACATGCGATCGGCGACACGTCACTCTGCGCTTCACTGCCGCTTCATGAGGCCAAGCACGATAAACTGTCGAATGCGTTAACTGAAGACGAGATAGTAAAGTAGCTGGAGTTCGAGAATCACAGTTTCAATCGATCTGTAGAATCAATTGGTGAATGTCTTAATGGATGAAATAGGTAGGTATAGGAATTTTTAGGGAATTAAAAAAAATACAAGCAATTCCTAATCGCAGTTTCAAAAGCGTAAGTATCTAAACATTAAATTAAAGCCTTAGTAAGATAATTCTTGTCGCCTGTATTCGTCCATTTAAGTAATCGAAAATGATCGTGCTCACGCCAATAGTTCTTGCATTCTCCTCAACGTAAATAAACAAATAGCTACCGTAATAAATATCGTACTCACATTCAACACCGCGTCGAACTATAAATTGGAATTTCTTTTTATTGCCCGGCGTCTAGTTACTTGAAATTAACTCGTAATTGCTGATGAACCTATAATAAAATTACTAAATGAGCCCTTTTACAGATAAGTTAATTATATGCATTGATGGCATTGCGTTTTACTGTAATGAAGTTTTACAGCTTGTTTTTTTACAGCGTTTTCAATAGCTGTGACGTTAATTATAAGTTGGGTAATAGTTGCAATTAATTGTTTGTTTTGTTTACTAATTAGGAATTTCAATATTGTTAGTTGGAGCTCGAGTAAAGAGGGAGATGTCCGCAGCGCAGCAGAGTACACCAAAGATTAACCGATGGGTAAAGACGGCTGTATGTATCAATATATGCCGGGCTAATGCATGTTAACCGGCGCTCGCATCTTAATTATGCGACGATTGATGAAACGCAGTGCTCGGTAATGATTCGTTCGTGAGTTTTCATGGAATAATCTCGCAGGCTCTGCGTTGAGCGATGCCCTGCATCTATGCGGTCCCTGCGGTATCTGCCAGTATTATTGCTTGAGTTAAAGGCCCGCGGCTATGAGAGGGTACATCTTCTTGTACTAGTTAGTAGAGCCGATGAATACTGCTCATTTATCCCAATCTAATCAACCAGCTCTATTTGCAATTATCAACGTAACTAATTAATAATATCGATATTAGGTCACGTATGTTACACTTTATTACCTAAACATATGAGTACATACTAGTAAACAAAAATATGAAGTCGTCGATAAAATCTAATTATTATCGCTGCGACCCATAGACGTCCCACTGTTGGGCACGGGTCTGAGAGGAGTCTCAGAATGGGAGGGATTAGGCCTTAGTCCACCACGCTGGCCAAGTGCGGATTGGCAGACTTCGCATACCATCGAGAACGTTATGATGAACTCTCAGGCATGCAGGTTTCCTCACCGTTATAGCAAGTGACATTTAATTTCTTAAATCGCACATAACTTAGAAAAGTCATTGGTGCGTGCCACTGGGGTTTGAACCCGGACCGCTCGAGTGAGAGGCGAGTTCGATAGCCACTGGGCTGTCACCGCTTAATTATTATACTTATTAATAATTATTAATGAGCTTCAGGTCTGATAGATAATTTCGTTTTATAAAAATAGCTATTTTAAAAGCTTTTACTTAACTTCACTCGTATGTATTCATTCATTCATGTATCTATGTATGTCCTGGAATCTTGCAATCAATATTTCACCCACTTCCACTGAAGCTATCGAGCTGACATTTGGCACACATATTAGGTTCCGATGACAATGCAATAATATGGTACTGTCAAACTGATCTGATGATGGAGCCGGAAGATATTAACTGGAACTTCATGATGGAATATCGTATCATAGTCGTGTTTGCACTTGTGGTAAAGTCTTGTAATGAACTTTGACCACGATTAGGTTTCAAGGTCAAGTTATAAAAGCTTTTTAAAAAAAAAATTTTTTTACAGTATAGTTATATTGTTTTGATTTGATGAACCTCAATGGAAAACATAAAAATTAAGTTTTAAGTAAAAATAAATAGAAACTAACCAGTGGTAATTAAATAAATAAATACGTCCCTCATGTTTTTATTACGATTCAAATAGAAACTAACTAACTAAAACATACATACATACATAGATACATACGAGTGAAGTTAAATAAAAGCTTTTAATAGTACTCTTTTATAATGATATGTTACTTGTTTATAAGATATACGCATTGTTTATTTATTACACCTGTTTTGTTATTTATTTATTTTTAAATTTTTAAGTATATTCACTCCATATTCAGTTTATAAACACAGTTAGACAGTACGCCAGTTCGTCAGAGATTATTGAACTTAAAAGCAGGCATTTCATAAATAAAGGAACATTTGACTTGCCTTGCTAAGTATGATTAAAATAACAAAATTATAACACTCAGCGTGTACCTACCATAAAGAGAGATCCTAAGCAAGTGTGGATGTTTCTGCGGCAAGCAAGGCGAGCAAAGTAGGCTTCGAAGGGCGCTTCGGGGCCTGTCGAGCTTGAAAAATTACTACTCTCATAAATATTTCTTTGAAATGCAATTTAATTTAATAATACATACTTTAAATAAGTACTTACAATTTACAAGGTTTTTAGATAACAAAATCTTATGAATAACTCGAATTTACATTGAGTTAGTAGGTAAGAAGGATTAACTTTATTTTTTAATATACATAATTAGTATTTTTGTACGTATCAACCGATTATAAAAGTAATCGATACAGATTCCGAAAATATTTTTATCAAATTGATTGCTTGACCGAGAGCCCTGAGACGGATCTTTGTTTACTATTTATCCCGAAAAGTAAAGAGATTCTCCTGGAATACAGGATAAAAGTTTGTATGGAATTTTTCTCAAACATTAGCTGATAAAATTGAAAAAAAAAAATTAAAACAATTAGTGTTTTTGTCCTAAATTTTAAATTAATGTGTGTTCTCCAATCAGCTCCAACTCAGCGTGTTTGTATATTTAATCCACAAAGGGTTAAAAAATGGGATGAAACTAAAGTGAAGTCAAGTAATTATTGTTTAAACATAATAAAGTGGTGAGCCTATTACCATACGCCGGGCACAAATCCGGACTCCGAGTTACCTGGCAATTCATGTCAAATAAAAACAATAGTTGTCCCGTGATCGAGTCCGGGGCCCCTAGCTTAGCAGTCGCGCTTGCAACCACTAAACCAACGAGGCAGTCAGTTGAATGATTATTAAAAGTAAATTATTTCCTGCTGAAACGAAAACAGAAGTTAATGATAGGTTTTTCAACTCTTGTCCGCTGAAACGACCAACGACTTAGATATAAGTCAAGTTTAAAGTGTATTCATATTGAAAAACTTTACTGAGGATCCATTGAAGCCTGGTCTGAAATCAAACACATATTTATATGTCCACCCGTACATCGAAAATTGTATGCAAGTACATTCGTAAATGTCCCTACGCCTCAAGCGAGCGTGAGTTTATCTTTCGAATACGAGGTTCCTTTTCATTAGCCGGAGATTCCAATATACCATGATATCACCTGAGAACGACATAAAAATTGACACTGACAAGCTAAAGTACTCGTATTACCGTATGGGATATTAATTTTACGATCGCGTCGAATAATTTACTTTCTCGGAATGTTGCAAGATGTACGAAGGGTAATAAAGTGGTAACAGTCTCCGTATACTAGATCATGCAGTGTCATGTAATATACAAGAACATTTTGATTTACTCGACATTCTTATGCTCCTACTAATAAAGTTTACACAAACATTAATTTTATTTTCACTGTCCATCACATTAAACTGTCTCGTAACTGTCTTGTCGATGTCTTTGTGTTTGATAGTAATATGGCAAATACTAATATTTGCCATTCATTCATCGTTCATAACAACTTCAGTGGATATTAATACCATCTAATCTTTCTTTTCATGGCTACAATATGTTCATCTTTTAAGAACATTGGGTTTAGAAGTTGTTCCATAACCCAGTACTGAAACGTGTTTGTAACTTCCCTTGATCTTAATGGCTTTTGTTTGATATTCGAGATCACATCCTTGTGTTACAAAATAATTTATGCCTTGTGTGTATCAGATAACTAAATACTCGATATGAAATTACATGTGGGAAGATAAAATCACAAATGAAGGTTAATTTCAATATTTGAGTCGTATACAATAAACAAATCATCGCGATGGTATCTCGTATGATCGGAAAGAACCGTCTATTATCCATGGATTCGAGTGACCTCTTACATTGTGTCAATATAATCCGAAGTGTTCCACCGTTAACATGAAGTTTCGAGCGATGAACGAAATCTTCGCTGGGGACTAATGAATTACCAAATTGCTGAGATTGAGTACGAAGTATCTAAATTACGTGAAGATATGTGAGGCACTAAGTCTTTGGATTCCCTCTAAAAGCCTATATCTTCATAACATTTTACCAAAGCAATTTTCTTTTCTGTACTGTCAGTCTTTTGATTTAATTTTTTGACCTCTCGTCTCTAGTTCACCTCCGTGACTTCAAAATTCAAGTTTATCAGAACATAGATACTAAGAAAATATGCAATACAAGTATTCTATTCAAATTCATATGTTCAGTAAACTATTACGACTTCATTCGATGCATGCGATTTCGACATGAATGGTATCGAACTACAGAAAGAAGTACATATAATCAAAATTAATTCTGCTTCGAATATCTTTAATTCAGTCATCCAAAGAGCGAATGTTTCGAAGATTTATTTAGATTCAACAATACTTTCTCACCCAAGTTTCAAACCGGTCTCTAGAAGGCAGGTATTGTTCGATACAATAATAATTGTAGGTGGTGGCTAGAGTTTGTTTAAAATTGATTTCGGCGGTGATTGTCCGCCAGATAGTGTTGTCGAGTACACTTTATTACGGGTTGTCCAGCAACGTGCGCCTCGGGCACAAACCGCTTAGCGCATCTAGCATCAATAAAAAATATTGTTCAAGACATATTTTTAATGTTAGGTTCACTTGGAATATAATTTTATTGGAATCTTCATATTTTATTATCTGGTTTTATGATATAAAGTTCTATTTTTGCTTGTTACTTGTATTTCAGTTATCATTTTATTTTCATATCATATTCATTTCATGGGACGCATAGAACAAATCAGCAGTTAGAAACTATGCACATTTTAACCGAGTTTTATATCGCATATTACACTTTATTATTACATCAAAAGAAAATGTTAACATTAATGATAAACTCCACTTGAAATTCCAGGCGTGAAATATCGAATTTTGCTATTAGAGGGCTGGTCGGTGAGCTGACGTCATAAATTTAAAAGCTCATTGTTCCCGCGTGAAATACTGGCGGTGGTAGGCGAGGAGCTAGAATGTCGCGAGGCGCTGACAGTGCAACGATGGGAGATAAGCGCCGTCATAAGTCCGGCGACCGCCGCGTGCGCAAATAACGACAAATCGCGAGTCGATCGGAGGCGCGCGGGCCCAGCGCGCGTCGACGTCGCAACAATGCTCATGCGCCGCTCGATCGACGCTCCTCGAAGCGCGTGCGCCGTGTTTTATGCTCACTTTTCTACAATCCCTTACAGTATTTTGTTGGGATTGTGACAAGCTAAATATATTGGGAGACGAAGCGATTTTTGTCTAGTATAGCTGCGTGGGGTACTTGGGATTTATGCGGTGTTGCTCGGGCCTGGTTATTGCGATAAGATACTCGTATTCTTTGACTTTCTTTAATGTTATTTTAATAATCTTAAAACAAAGTAAGATAATTCAAAGTATCTTTAGTATACATATATATGTTTTCTACCTTACGAAAATATTTTAATAAATAGCAAAATTCTCTACATGAAATTTTGTAAAGGTACAGGTACCTTCCACCAGCTGATTACGTTTCCACTCGTTGATTGTGTTACATTGGATTTCAAAGATTCAAATCCCGTCCTAGAATTTAAGCGAATAGGAACTTGTTAGCAATTTACTTACACGTTCATTCGAGACTAAAAGGTGGTCAGATACGATATGTAGCTTTTATCGGTAGGTGTGCCGATAGATACGAGTACTTTCAAGCGGAAGAGACTACATTCGCACTGGGTCCATAACTCAAGGTAACAATATGGCGCACAATTACAAGTCGCCGGTCGCGGATGACGATGATAAATAGGTTTCCTTGGGCGAGGGACACACGCGGGGCATTGTGCTCTCGCGCACATTTTCATGCTTGTTCGAAGCCACTGTAACAAGGCTTACTTGGCTTCCTATAATTCTCATTTAACAGGTGAAGTAACAGCTTCTCTTGTCGCATACATCGCGATTCGTAACCGCTTGGTTTCCTATCAATATAAGTCCACCAAATCAGCTAGGTCAGCTTGGCAGATTTTAGGAATCTCTGAATAGAACTCTCCTTCATATAGGGTTTAATTATTAAAAAGATTAAGTAATATTCATTCGCGTCTAAATTCACATAATACATTATGTATTCAATAGGTATCATAAATATGAGACCGAAGTTTTAACCACCACTTACACGGCCTTAATTTATGTCCAGTATAAATTATACTTTAATCCAACTTTGGTTACCTTCCTGTGCTTGCTCGGCTTATCGTAATTATCTTTACAGCGATATTAAAAGATTGGTAGGTATTAGATGCAGTTGACACCGGCGTAGCGCAGCCTTCTTCGCTGGGAGGATGGGGCGCTGCCACTACCAGCCGTCGACGCGACGTCGCATGGTAAATGGGTAAATGTTTGGGCACATTGTTCTACGACCGGTTGTGACGGAAACGCAGCGGTGGGCTGCTACATTACTTATACATGCGCCGACGCACTTTAGCAATCAGCATTAATCAACACGGTATGCCTGCGTGTCTCCCTCGTCCACGCTCATTGATTTGTTTATTTTCGCACTGAAAATATGGTTTCACGGTCAGTCGCTAGCCCAGGGCGACGGTGGATTTGTGTGCCTTGCGTTCATCTAAGATAAGTAGACAGGTTATATTGTTAACACGCTGACACCAATAGACAGCCAGTTAACGCTAATCTTAACAAATGGTGATGTGTTCCCGCCGGGACTGTAATATAAAGCCATTTTCATATTTGCTTTCTAATATAAAGTTCTAATATCAAGACAACGTAAAAATTGTGTGCATATTTTTAATATTTGTTAGTTCAATAAGTTACAACAATGCGTTTAGTTTACCAACAAGACCGGGTTTATTTGAGGGTAAGAGAAAGCTTGGTCGTTATTGTGCGCGAATGGCACATGTGTACACAGGGCACAGGCTTATCACCCAAATGTCGAGCCAGTGCATGGGTGCGTTTATCCGCCGAATATGTTGCACGGAAACATCTTGTCTCTCGCGTAAACTAAACATGTTGTACCTATACCGACGTTCCGTCGCATTCAGCGCCGGTACCTTAATAAAACCCAACAAGATTGAGCAATAAAAAGTAATTTATTTGATTGTAATTTCAAAACACAAAGTGGGTCTCATTTTGTAATATATTTTTATCTCAGTGGTTTTGTGTTTCTCGCTTAAAGGGCACGTCTTGTATCGGTTTGGCCGAAGATGAAGCGTTATACTTTTGGTTCAATTTTTGATGGCATTAAAGCGCCATTTTGGGAATAAGACATTACGATACTCTTACCGCAATAGTGATTGCTATTTATAAAATAAGTTCTGGAACATTTTTAGAACTGATTCAAATCGCAAGTGGGAACCATCTCACAAAAGGTATTCTAGTAAAGAAAAAATCATGAGGCAATAAAATGTTTCCGTGAGTAATTATTTGGTATGTGATGTGAAGTTCATCGTGTAATTATTGTTTTTAAACCACTTGTGAACCGGTTGGAGAGGTGTGGTTTTCTGATATACTTCTTTGGAGGCGAACATCTTAGTCCTCAAGAGCAAATGAGATTCATACTAACAATTATTATCTATGGACTATTCCTAACACCAACGAACAGGACTAACTATCACTACCAGTTGGCTAAGAAACTGACCAACTACTGTTCTTATTAACTCTCACTGCTAAATCGACTAATAATTTTAGTCCCTATAGAGTCGTGATCAAAGTCAGTCATAGATTAAATTGGCGGCAACAGAGGAGTGGTGCTGCAAGCTCGCTTGCTATCTTACATCATCAATTCATGTTTTTTTCTTAATGTTTGTGATCGTCGTCGTCTTAAAAGCGTAAGTCACACTGGCCGGCGCGCGGCGTCGCAGGCTGACACAGCTCTCGCGCCGCTCTTACTGCGTCGAGCACAATGCGCGACCGATATTATCACCGAACCAATCAATTTGATCCCTCATAAAAAGTTCTCGGTAGGCAGCTAGCTCGTATAATGCGGCCGTTGTATCGGCCCGTCGATCCGTGCCTGGTAGCCGGACTTTCCATATATTTTATGAGAAAAGGATATGGGCATTGTTGTAGGACGCCCTGCTGAGTGCACTGGGTAAACACCTGAAATTACAAGTCAGCCTCGACAACCTACCTCCTCGCGGCTCTTCGGGGGAAATGCGCTTCCAATATTACGCCGCAATAAAAATATACTCTTGACGCCATTACATGCTGAGTATTCTATCTATATATAAACGCTTCTCATACCTTTCCGGAACAAACTAGGTCAAACATTGATAGATGCAACACTAGGAGTCTTTATGTTCAATATTTAAGATACATTTACTTTACTTTGGTAGGTACATTTTGTACATTTAGTGGTCATTTAAAAATGTTGAACATTATAACATGTTGAACATTATATACCTTCCCAACTCTATGACATACGAGTTTAAATCAATCTACTATATGATGTACCTTTATGTTTAGTTAAATGTCTGATTTAATTGGCCAGTACAACCTCCGATCACCTTGTCTGCATTTTAAATACAAATTTGGCTTATCATCTACCCGGTTATTTATGCATTTATAAATGTCTAATGGCATATACCTCTTAGGAGTCATAAAGTTTCATTAAGGTACCCACAGACTGATCCAATCTCGATCTAAACAAAAGATAACATATAAATCAAAACGTCGTCATTACATTAGCATATTAATGGTACATTCGAATGGCTCATTCAATTGCTATAAGCCAATACAATGGGGGTGGGTATCAAAAATATCCTTTATAATCCATTACACATATTTTAGCGTAATAAATTTGTAAGTTTTAAGGAACTCGATAAGGTGTAGTGTAGGTACTTATATTCAGAGAATTTACTGACTTTACAAAATATTATCTAAAAATATTAAATCAAAGAGATAAAAAAATATCAAATTTAGAAGTTTGTGGCTGCATTTCAAATTTACTTTACGATCTTAAACATAAAAAGTGTGATTTTGTGATTTTTTTGGCTTTAACAATCTTCTCAGTATAGAATGGTCGATAATGGAATTTAATTCAGCCTTTGTTTTTATTTTAATTCAACGGATATTTGCTATTTGTCTCAGTTAAAAAAATTGAAATGGAATACAGTTGATTTTATTACCAAACGATATAGGTATTTACGACAACCAGTTAAATTTACGATGACTTTAGTCTACTAAAAATATTCCATTTCTGCATAATCTCTACGTTCCCGTTCCCGTTTAAAGAGTATTAATAATAAAGGCTACTACTACTACTGTATTTTATATTTATTTAATAAAAAGTATGTGAGATGTAACAATGTTTTATAAATAAACGTAAAATATAAAGTGACAGTGTTGTGCATAACCCTCGATATGGGTGCTAAGAGGGCTCAGGAGAGGCCCGGCTCGCGCGAGGTGTTACACGGCGGATATAAATAAAAGAAGATTGTCCCCAAGGACTGCAGGCCATAACGTTCGCTTCGCTCCACTTGGGCCCATTTATTCTACACTGTATCTATCCCTTTTTATCTACATTTTATCTTAAAGAGTAGGGCGCCTAGCTTTATGTGGAATCTGGATCTTGAAAATTGCTATGTTGTAAAAGTGAAGGAAATCATTGATAGGAAATTAATATAAGTCGGAAAGTTCTCAATAATGTCCTGATAGTCCTGCACCTGGCTTTTAATAACTTTATCTTAATGGCACAATGCATAACATTATAAAGTGATACTGTATCATACAGCATGAAACCCTACAAGGACTGGACAATTCTGAGAAGACAAAATAGATACGAGTAAATTTTAAATTAAATCCTTTAAAGTTAAATAATAGTGTATTATGGCCTTGTCCTCTCACTTCTATAGGAGATCCAGTGGCCCACTCATTATACGGACAGAGGCTTCCCTCATGGTTACAGCAGATTATAATATTTAAGGTGATATTTTACATAACATTCCAAATTTTTAAAAACTACGCAGCTGTGACCGAATTGAAACGGGATTCTACTCACTTTCACTGTTGGCTTATTACTAATACCAACAGACATTACTGTCCTAACAATCGCTAGTCCTATAGTTCTCATATTGAATCACATATGTTCCTATTAACATCCTTAACTACTCGTAACTGAATTAATTCTTCCTTTCTATGTCTTGTTTGAAGTTTTTTACAGTTGGCAGTGGATGGGTGCTGCTCCATGCTGTATCCGTCAAAAGGCCAAAGTGGAATACAATAAAGCTTGCACGATTAGGCATCCCGCCCCGCCCGGCCGCCACACGCGCGCCCTCTAAATAAAAGTGCTGTGTTGTCGCGCGCCAGAATTACGACGCGATCCTCTTTTATTATCTTTTTTTAATTCGACTTTACGATAACGTCGCGTACATACTGACTGATGTAGCCTCGCTCTACAGCTCGATCTCGCACCGAGCTGATGGCAATAAGCTTGTATCTTCTTTTGATAGTCAATGTTTATGTTTATGCATTTCCGGGGTTGATTCTTATTTATTAGAAATAAGTAAGAACCACACTTTCTATTGGAGAAGATACATGTTTATGTTAGATATATATTATATAGTATTCATTAGAAGCAATGAAAAAAATATATAATAACAACAAAAAATATCATATAGTTGGTCAAATGTGAGTCAGATTCGCACACTCAACGTTCTGAACCACCAATCGATACTATCTCAAACGATTTAGTCAAAAACAAGATGACACCAGCAAAGTACAACTAGCTAAAAGTCCATTAATAAAAAAACATTAACATTAAATTTGTAAGAGCCAGTAGGGTAACTCCATTTAAATATAAATATAATATAACTAGCTGACCCCGCAAACGTTGTTCTTTCATATGAAATGTCAAAGTGACACGACGCTTCACGTCAATGTACGACGGATAAAAATAAAAATACCAAAATAGTATATAAAAAACATTTTCCAGTGAACCAAATTGTGAATCGAAACCATTCTCGAATCCCCTTGAACACATAGTTTTTTTTTATCAACATATATCCAGCCGTTTAGGAGGAGTTCACTGTCATACACACGTACACAAGAAATATATATATTAAGATTTTCAACAAACTTTTCCTTAGTTAATGAACCTACCATACTGTCCGGTGACGGTGCCAAAGTCACATAATCCAAATTTGAGATTTTAAAGTCACTTTGAAAACATGGCCTCGGCGGAGTATAACTAATGTAAAGGTCAAGTGTACAGCGCCAAGTTCTCGTAGAACTGCATTAGTCTCTTGAATAGAATATGGCTCCTTGGAATTAAATTTATTTTACTTTGACTTGACTTTTTTTTTATTTGTCATTATAGAGGTCGAGAGTTTGTCATTTCGCACTTTGTGAAAATTTCAAGTGTTTTATAGCGGTTCATCAGATAGACATAATCAAAGAAAGTCGTAGAAAAACCCATTTTTAAAGGCTTTATTGTACACCCCATTTGGGATCCAACTTTTTACCTTTTTATCATTTGGTGTGATAGCAGCTACAGACAAACGGATTCTGTAAAAGTTTCAAGTCTACTTATTTCCATTCAAGAGATAGAGCACTGAGACTGACAAACATGTGAAGCATATTAATATGGTTCCGTTTTTCACACCTTAGGTACGGAACCCTAAAATTGCTAATCTGCTATGATTAATTTGATTTAAATTCGTAATTAGTAATTACTATTTACTCGTAATAGGTTTATGAAAATGCGGATCGTGGTTAAATTCATGCCATCTATAAGCTTTCTTATTTATCGTGAGAGGAATTCTCTGCCTCTATGTCGATGCGCGGTCTACTCTCCTCATTTGCATACAAGCTACGATTTGTGTACTGTTAATTAGAGCAACTCAAACAGGTTCGGAATAATGCAGCTCGCGCCTCGGGGACGGGTTTACTAGCCTTCTTGTTGTGCCATTATTGCTGCGTCTTTTATTTAAATAGCGATAGATTACGGCACAGCATGTGCTACGATACAATTGAACATAATTAACTCCGTATGGAAATTTTGTCGTACCTGATTTATTAGCTCTCTATATCAGTACGTGCTCGAACATCTGTGATGCTAATATGATTACCATTTGCTACGGGAACCTTATACCTGTATTAATTATTTCATTGCCAATATCCCTAGATTATAAATTTGTAGCTATTAGTATAGACACGACTTTAGGTTAAGCACATAAATATTAAATCTCTAATTTCCTTAATTTTTACAGATATGTATTAGATATATTGTTACGTTACACAAATATTTAATGTAGGGTAACTTGGACACAGAAGTCACGTGCATGCATGGTTTTAATTCTATTAATACCAACGAAAATTTATATTGCTCCAATATCACAATTATAGAAACTTTTGTAATGCATTTTCATTGAAGTTGCATTATATATAGCAATTGAAAGAAACTATAATGCATAAAAACATAATTTTTCACAATTTGATCATCTAGCTAGCGTGTTCTTCATACAAAAGATATCAACGCGTTCGTGCTTACAAGATCGTAATGTTTTTATGTTAAAGTATATCTGACATAATATTAACACATATAAATTATTAGTAAACTGTATGTATGTGACTGTAAAGTATATGATGCTCTTATTGTTTAGAACAATAACAATATAAATTTTATATAAACATATTATAATAATATAAATAATGTTTACATCATTATTGAAGATAAACATTAGACTAATCAAATTAGTGTCGTACATTTCAAGAAATAAATAATCTTTATTTTGCTCAGTGAGTTCGCATGTGAATCTCGTGCTGATTTAGTATTGATCGAGAGCGCTGTTGAGACCGCCGGCCGTCAGTCACTTGAAGGAAGGAGTAGCGAGTGAGGGTTTCTATACACACAGTCGGGTTGGTTGTCAGGCCGGGTGATAGAACCGAAAATGTATAGAGGGGATGTTCAAAGAAGCCTTTTGCTTCTTTTGCAGGGTATCACGCCAACTCGCTCCGCGGAAGGAGACCCGGGGAAAGAAGAAGGCGTAAAAATATTTCTCAGCGAAAGAAAAAAGTGTCTTGGCCGAAAAACCCTGGAAAACCTGGCCGATCGACACATATTGACCATTTTGATTCGGCATTGATAGGAATATCCGGGTAAGAAATCAAGTGCTAGAAGACTGATGCCGATCGAGTTACGTCGTTGTTTCATCTACTTGTATAGATTCGACGAACGTCACTCTACATTGATTCGTCTCTCACTGGAAGTTTAGCAGTAGTTTAATTGTATTAAACCAATGATGCGCAAAACCCGAACGGATCTAGAATGAATCTAGGCGGTTTTGGATCGAAATAGGCGAACCAAGTAATTAAAGGGTTCATCGGGGTGGCTTTGTTGTTCGAGAAAAATGTGGGTACAGAACGCGTTGAACCGATTATGGCTATAGCAACCCTGAACGAGTGATGCAACGAACGGCTGAGTCGAGAACGGTCGTAAATTGGTTGTAGTACCTACCGCGCGGCGGGTCGCGCCCGCTCTGCGCTCTCCACGACACATTTTATTGTCAAAACCCATACCAAGCTGCCTTCCTTGATAACTTTATTGTTATTTACATCACTGAATTATCATTCCGATAGCCGTTGTTTTACATTCATATAATGTCGTGTCAGTGTTGGAGTTTGTATCTAAATTGCTTAATTGGAAAGTCTCACGGAGAAAGGACGCTCAAAAACTGATATCAATGTGTACTCGTAGTCTCGTACATGTCCACTGAATTGATTAAGTCTTCACAAATTATAGCTTGAATAACATTTGTCAATGTCCAAATAACATGAAAAGACTCCGATAGCATATTGTTTGAAAGGGTTTAGTTACATTACTTTATTTGAAATTTTAAATCAAAAAATAAGTTGTTTGTAGTTAGTTTTAAACCTAAAAATAAGTTGTTAGGAGGTTGTTGTTGTTAGGAGCAAATAATTTCAGACAAAATTCATGATTGACATGAATAGATAGATATCGATATCTATAGATCGATATCATAGATTTCGATACCCATTGATTCAAAGGAAATTTATAAAAGACTAGTGGACGCCCGCAGCTTCGCTCGCGTAGAATTAGACCCATTAACGACGTCTACCCGTCTAAAGACTTCAAAAACGGCAAAGTTTCATACTAACTTTGCACCCCCGTTTTACCCCCTTAGGGGGTGAATTTTCAGAAATCCTTTCTTAGTGCTCCCCTACATTATAAAAGGAACCCCTGTGCAAAATTTCAAGTTTCTAGCCCTTATAGTTTAGGCCCTGCGTTGATATGTCAGTCAGTCAGTCAGTCAGTCAGTCAGTCAGTCAGTCAGTCAGTCAGTCAGTCAGTCAGTCAGTCAGTCAGTCAGTCAGTCAGTCAGTCAGTCAGTCAGTCACCTTCTCCTTTTATATATAGAGATTATGACAATAACGTTACATATATGAGTATACGTCTTCGTTTTTCGACACTGTCAAAGTCAAGTACCACTCGTTGCATGTCTAACGATCTATATTGTTCGATACCCGTTACGATTGAATGAATGAACTACGATTGAATGCAAAAAATATTATTGCAAGGGAAATTTATGGTTTTTCATAAATTCATTTACTTGTGTCTTTAGTGTAAAAATCAGTACCTATACCTACTCTGTCACGATTCAAATCAAGTAATCTTTATTGCGATTCGTCGCTGTGGCATGCATTACACAGGTGCGTCGAACACGAGTAAATCGATTACAAAAAATTACCATTATCAATTGGCAATAAAGAATGAATCGATTGCCAGGTGAAACAAAATATCGAGTTGGGTAGAGCGGGCAGCGGCGGTGGGTGTCCGTTCTTTCCTTGTACGGCCGCGCCCCGCGCCACTCTCGTCTCTTAATACCATATTTTATTCAACAATGATCGGATTGTGTCGTGAAAGAAGATATGCTGTGCCGTGTTCGCTTTTTGCAGGCATTCCCATTTACGTCTCATTTTCAAGCCGAGTCGACAGTAATTTTATCATTTTAAAACTCCGGAACTCGACCGTGGGCTAAATCCTGATTCTGAGTAAGACTTTACGAATTATTAAACGCAAATAAAGTCTTAATAAACACTTTTATGGTAGCCTTGTAATTTTATTTGCATGCAAAATAGGGATCGTGGCGCGTGTTGAGCTAATAAGGAACGTATGGCCGCTCTTAACGATCCTATATACCGCCAGTAATGTTCTCTGCGGTGTGGTTAATGCAATAATGCAGTTACGTTGACTTAAGAACATGAAAATCTGACAAAAAAAAAACAATATTGTCGGTATTAACACATTATCGAGTAGGTTCTCACCACCGAACATTATTAGGGATTTTTTACTTAAAATTAACAAAAAGAGCTTTTAGTGTTGAAACTTCGGTTGAAATGCCACAATTTTATAAATAATAACTGCTTGGACTTTTTATTATTAAGAGCTCGTAATTTTTTACGAGATTACATGGAATAAACGTCCTGCAAGCCTTATCCACACATGGAATTCACCGATATCAAACATTTTACGTTTGTAGGGTACTATTAATATAGCAAAATTATTTATCAGTATTATTATATAACAGTACTTTTTGATCGCAAGATTTTTACTAGTTACATATTGTGTTCGAGAGTTTTTATTGTATTAAAACATAGCTGTGCGTTGAAAAATTTAAATGAAAAAAAAAGGGCAATGGCACGTTCTACTCATGATCCCAATAAATTCCACTCCGCAAGTCCCCTTGCAAATGCGGTCTATTTGGACTTGGATATCGTCGCAACGAGAATAATGTTATCCCGGCACACCTCAACCCGTGTCACTCGCAAGGGCGTGTCAGAGATAAGTTTACATATTCTGTATGCATTATGCAAATTGAAGTTTTATGTTAAGCTGGTGAGGGGATCGCGCGCGGCGACGAGTCATGCGACATTTCACTCCGTCATTGATGGAATGTCAGCCTCCACTTAATTCTCGGCCGCTGACCACTAAATATCACTATACGCTCTTCATACTCCTATTAGTTATGTAGGGTAATCGATTTAAGCTTTCAAGTACAGTATTAATCGATTTCTATCTAATTATCTCCTTAAAATTGAGTAAATAAAATATGTATAAGGTAATGCTGTTCAAAAGATAACCATTTAAAACTACTTTTACGTCATCGATTATTCTGGCCGTCAGTTAAATCATAAGTTCATAATGAATCTTACAATAAATTGTATAATGTTACAGTAATATAATTCTATCGATAGTTAGTCTTAAATAAATCGAAATTATTGTTACATAAGAAAATTGATTGCTGTTTAGAAATAGAGCTGCGTTAGCGAACGCAACTACCCATAATTCAGGAACAAGTTGGCCTTTCAAATTGTCATAAATAGTTGGAGGTGTCAAATACAATTTTATAACAGGTTGGTTGAGTTTGCTACATGGTCTTGTCTCACCGTGTCGGAATGATCCATTTTACTTAGAAAAGTGAAGAAATACTTAGCCCTTCAAAATAATGTAGCCCATGATTAATAAAACTGGGAGGAAACAAAGTTCTTAGTTAGTCCCACACATCTTTTTGTGAAATATCTTCCAATAGACCCAATACCTTGATGTTTTCTATATTTTCTTGAATTTTTTAAAATTTATTTATTTCTTTAATTTTCAATTTTCTTACACTTTCAATTAACTTTGGTACATACTGTGTGCACATTAAAAAAGTCTGAGTTTCAAGTTGAGTTACTAATTGAAATATAAAGCTAAGTAACTCAAACTGACACACTTATCCTAACCCACTCTCAAATGTTATCATAAGATTTAAAAAAAATGTTTAGTTCCTCGTGCGAGGTGAGACAAAACCACAAGCTGTCTCCCTTGCATTGCCGCACTTTACGATTTAAAATGACCTGAGGTCATAAAACCCAGCCTGTAAATGACGCGGATTTTGTAATCTACAATAATTTGGACATAAAAGTGCAAAATTAACCACGACTATAATAAATAGAGTTTGTATTCCCCCTAGCTTTATATAGGTAAGAGTATATAAAGGTTATACCGACTAGCATGAGTGATGTCCTTGTGTATATGCATTTTATGTATTTTACATCCGTGAAAATAAATATTAATATTTGTTTTATACGGAACATGGTTAAGACAGATTAAATATTAAGACAAATAATTTTGTTCGGATACAACTATGTTGTAAAGCATTAACCTAATCGATGATGGACATTATTTATGCCTCATTATAAAATATAACAACTGCAGAAAAAAAAAGTGTTTTATTGTTAGCAATACACCTAACTATTGTACAAATTATAAATACAGTAATTATAAATCAGATAGGCTTCGAGTATTATTGCAAGTAATCAGTACAAGTATTTACTGCAGGTTTGCAGATGCAAATGACTAGCATAAACCTGCATAAAAATAAGCTCGACTCAGTCATTAGCACTTTGCCGTATAGCATTAAATGGTCTAAAATTAAAGGTAAGAAATGATGGTAACTTGTTCAGTTCACCAAAGAGTTTTTACTGATCCATTGAGTATAGGTGCTCAATGGTGCTCATTTCAATGATAACGATGGACGTTATCATTGAAATGAGCACATCTCACTGTCGGAATGGGGGGGGTTAGGTCATAGTCTTCGCTGACCAAGTGTGTAAGTGAAGTAAGTCTAAGTTAGAACAAGCGTGCTATTTGGGAATATCAAATAACTCTAACTTTAGCTCTTTCTTAAGATTTTTGTTTATGAGTTTATGAATGAAATATATTACTCTATATTAGACTTTATAGACTTTATAGGCAGATACATGGACAGAATACCTCCAAACGCAATTCCATATATGTATATGTATTTTGCTTCTTCAACTGTCATAAATCGTTTCATGTAGGTATTATAATACAGACGAACAAACAGGCTTACAGGCCACCTAATGGTAACATCTAACATTTAACCTATCTAATAAATATTTAACTAATTTAAATAAAACGTTAAATATTAAGTTAGATTTTAGAAGGCTCTCCTTATCTACATACGGATACCTAAGGATTTTTAATACAATGAATTTGTAATATATTGTTGTAATATCACGTGTTATTGACCTTTAAGTAAGAAGAGATATGTTATACATGAGACCGTGATGACATTCTATTGGTAACCGATAGCATCTTCAAGTTTCAATGGTGTAACAGCATCGCTTTCTGTCGTAACTTAGTCATTATAAGTAGGTTTTTTAGTCTGTTAATACGACGACACCAGCTTTTTTGTTGATATAAATGACGGTATATTGGCAATAAGTAGCCGTTGTAGCTCATGGTCATCTGCAAGCTATGCTGAGTATAACTAGGTATTATGGGTCTGCAGATGGGTTTATTACCTGCAGCGGTGACATGGTACCAGGAATAGACGGTATCGAAAACCTCGTAAATCAACGTAACATAAGGCAAGGTAACATAACATAACATAACATAAGGTAGGTAATTGTAAGTTGTGGATAATACCAAGTATATACAATATATAAGACTTCAACGTAAGGTTTAAAAGACTACTTTTTCTTATGATTATGGTATAATGGCACCATACCTACAAAGGTCTATCTAGGAAGTATGTCGACAGTAGCAGAAATCAAGTGAGCGAATCTCAATAAACTTATTTTTGTGTAACAAGTTTCTTAGTGTTATTATTTTTCGTATGCACAATAGTGAGTGCATTGAAAAGCTTTTCGACGGACAATTTGTGTAAATACAATTTACCTTCCTACTCAGTAGGTCAGGTCTTATTTCATACATGGGTCGTTTTACTCTAATCCTTTCGTAGTAGGTAGGAGTTATCCTAAGGATAAACTCCTGTAAAGATAACATTGGCCCATTTTTATCCTCTGCTGCCCATAATATCTGTAATAAAAAATAGTAATAATAAGTTCGGCTAGAATTAGACTACACATGTTCATAGTCGAAAAATAAATTATACGCAAACAAACTTTGTTTTACACCACAACAAAACTCGTCGCGTACAAAACAGTGTAGTGTTTACGAGAAAGGGGTGCGTCAATAAGGCACGATAGCTCATCGCAGACTGGTTTATTGAATGACCGCTGCTTCATACATAACAAAAACCTATAATATCATTATATATTTACTTTTATAAGCACTGTAAAAATATCTGAAATAATCTAATGCACTTTCTACCATAACAGGTGCGGAAGAAGCAGATAGGAGGGCAAGCAAGGGAAGGGCGTGCAGTGCGAGGGGAGGGGACCAGTAGTTCATTCATCAAGCTCCATAAGGCTCTAAACCTAATTCGACGCAAGCAACCTCGCAACATCCGCTCTTGCAAAACGTTATTTCATTCATAACTTTGGCGTGCGCCGTGTTCACACTGGTGACATCTACGAGGAGGCTTATATTTCGGAAGTTTATTTATTTACGTGATGTTTCTGTGTTTAGTTGGTGTGAAATTAATTCACGTTGGATTGTATAAAAGCGTTGTTACAGTTTGAGTGGAATGTATAACATCACGCCTTTATTTCCCCGAAAGGGTAGGCAGAGGTGATGAAGTACACCCAAGTACACGTATGTTATGTTTTGATGTCAAAAACTTAAGTACATAGATGTATCTTACTAACTGGACTAATACCAACTAGGTAACAGAACTTAACAGTTCTTCCACTATCAGACAGATAATGGATATTCCTATTAACATCCTTTTCTAACTGAACTCCTCGTAACTTATCTTTGTTTGAGTCAAGTTTAAGGTTTGTCACATTTGTCATGGATGGCAGTAGATAGTTTTGTATCTTATATCGACGAAAAATAAACACAATATTCAGGAAATACGTGCAGTGCGATCACAGCCTATGCAAGCGCCGCGCCCACGCCAGCGCGACGGAAAATAACATTTAAGTTGAGCCGATGACATCAGCGTGCGCTCGCGCCGCCGCGCCCGCCGCCCGGCTGCACTGCGCACGCGCTTGCCCATTCATAACAACCTTCATATCGTGAGGCCATTTGCAAACGATACCATGCCAGTTTTTGCTATAAGTTAAATAAGCAAGTTATTAATTAAACATGTTTCAGGTGGTCGAAACTGCATACGATTCACCCGCATTCATTATAATAATCGAATAGCATTTGGTTCATCATACCTGTGCAATTTCTTAAATTTTCAATCGTCCCTACGAGTATGTCAGTACGGTATGTATTTATACTCTGGGTTTCCTCGTCGCTAGTAGAGATAAGTAGATAATCAATTCCAACCCAGCCATGAATGAAAACATAAATAATACTTTAGATTACGATTTATCAAAGTTGACCGCAATATATTACACTTTTAAATAGTCTCTGGATAATACTGTAGAGGACTGAGGGAAAAGACAAAACGATACGTCCGCTCGGGGTAAGACAATCCATGCGATGAAAGCCTTCGCTCTTCCTAAATCAACGTCAAATTACCACCTCTTAATCTTTTGTAGGCGATTCGGTTACACACACGTGTTCAAGCTAAGCACTCGCGGAGGCTGAAATACCGACACTTTAGACGCACATTGCCTTATAAATCTGACGTTTGAGAAATTTTACATGTCTTTGTTAGTAATATATGTTGCGTCTGCATCACGCCATATTACCTTACTATTAGCCCGTGAATGGAGTGCGATGTCGTAAATGCACTATTCTTTTGTGGTATATTTCGGATTACAATTTATTGAGGTTCTGCTTAAGAAATTGGTCAAGATATCTAATACAATACACATTCGATAAATTTATAAAGGGACAGAGGTGCGATAATTGGTACTGTATAACATACGAAAGCTTCACGCAGTGAGGATAAGGTAGGAATGTGTATGATCGATAGTTTTAGGTAATAAAAATTAGTCGGACTGTCGGGAGAGCGTTGACTGTAAAAGGCGGTAGAGACTTTATGGTCAATAAAACGGACAAGTGTAATGGAATCTCGCTGGCTAGTTAGCCCATGGGGTCACCCGTTAGGACATCTAGTGCCGCTGTCGTATAAGTACACCCGCAAGTAAATCTGACGGTAAGACTGAGAGTTACAGAGAGAGAGTAATCTGATAGGGGCAACAATCTTTTTAGTGAACTAAAAATAGTCTTCTAATTCTACACAAAGCAATCTAAGCAACGTTGAAGTCAAGATAGGAATAGTGGAATGGATTTTGATCCAGCAAACCGAGCAAAGGCGGATCGATGATTAAGTAGCTGGAATAACTGATTGGAACTAGTGGACTTAAAGAGCACAGTTCCATTTTAAATGTTGTTTTAGGATTACTTCGCAAATTCGTTTTCAATTTTATTTTCAATACTAGGCGATTGTTTCTTCTCATATGCGACGCGATAGCTCAACGATTAGAAATGAGGAGGTAATTAATTATAAAATCCAGATATATTGAACAGCATGAAGATTTTGATTATTTGTGGTCGAGACGTTGATTGCTAGTGAAGATAATTGTTGGCTAAACAAAGCGTATGTTAAGCCAATGACGGGCGTACGGCTTATGCCCGGGGGCGAATGGAATGAGTATTCGTATGGGAAACCTGGTACCCACGTGACCATGTGTTTTGTTCGAACTGATACGAAACAAGAATATAGAAAAAGTAAAATGGTCATGTTTTATTTATAAAAGAATTGTTTGATAAAAATAATATAGCCAGGTTTAAGTAACGCAATACCAATTTTAGATCTTTGGATCATTCACTCATCATAAGTTCAACGATCAGTAAAAAAATAAAGGATTTCCTTCTAGTTAGGTATGTAACAGAACTTTATTATTATACTTTAAAGCAGAGATTGGCACATATGGGTTTAGAAGCTTTTTACACATTATTATCATGTTATTTGAGACTGCTTTTGTTGACATAGAGTAAAAACTGAATAACTGCGTAGTGTCAGATTCAAATTTCAGTCAAAAAATAAAAATAAAACCTAGGATAGCAGCCAGCAATAAACAGTATTTGAATTTGGAATATGTCCTGAATTGCTTATGGTTGAAATGGAATAATCTTTGGTGAAGGTAATAAGGTATGTAATAATTAATTAAAATCGACTTTTACTGTCCATTTTGTAGAATGGAATAAAGTACTAGAATAATGCGAATTATTGAGTAAGAATTAATAATTCGCCATACTAAATATATGTGAGTTAGCAGCTTAGTTGGGTTTGATATCTGGCAACACAATGGCCGGTGCGGACACGCAGCCACACACACACGCACACGAGTACACGTGCGCCGATCCATTAGGTGGGATAAGTGCGGTTAATTCCTGCCCTTCAAGCCTGCGTTTATATTCGAGACTAAGTATACCAGCAGCGGAAATAGGCATTCTATTGTTGAGGATTGTTTGGACTTTTCGAGGTCACTTCTTGATGGTATGTTTTTTAAGGTTGCATTTGTACTTACTCTATGACAAATAAAATAATTTAAAAGTGTAATAAAATTTTCTGTTTTACTAAAATAAGTGGATATAGAATAAATACATAATGATAACGATCGAAAAATTACATGCTACTTGCCATTAAATTCGGCTTTTGTATTTATAATACCAATAATACCTTGTGTTAAATAAATTTTAGGGATAACTTTCTGTATAATTCACTAAGTTAAATAAAATTAAAATGAAAATTAAATCTACTGTTTTTATAACATTTATTTTTATTTTCCGAATTTCAGCTCGATAGCTTCAGTGAAAGTGGGTGAAATATTGATTGCAAGATTTCAGGTCATACCTACATACATACGAGTGAATTTAAATAAAAGCTTTAAAAAAATTATTAAACAGATAACAAAATGCGGTGTCTAGAACACCAACGTTATTTATTTAAATCAAGAAATGATTTCCAGTTAAGGATAAGCAGGTTCTTCGGAGGGAGTCATTTAGTCTATGCATAAGGCGGTTATTCATTTGCGTCGCGTCGGCTCGTTAGCAATTGGACATGCCCGTTGCACGAAATATTTCAGCGATTGAGGCGGCGGTAAATTGCGCTCAACAATAGCACGCGTCCACGCTATGCCCGACGAGCCTATTTACTACAAGGGTTTTACGATTCACTCGTTATCTTATGTTTATGTGCAAATTATGTTTGCAAGTGAAAAGTATTCCTGCAACAAATGCTAATCATCCACGCGTACCTTTTGTTCACATTGGCTCGGATCTTCTTCACCCACAAGCTTTTACCTTACAGACGGTTAGATCGTCTGACCTTGAACATTTTTAACTGGCACCGCCACGAGAGACAATTGCTCTTTGACAGGACAGTATTTTGTATTACTTTACAAGGTGGAAAGAGACATAGGGTGACAGTGATTCCCATGGTCCGGGCCGCTCATATTAATTACGGGGCAATGAATCGAGGCGAGGAAGCGTCGAGTGCGCATCCATCACTCGGGCCAGATAGCGCGTTATGAACGACGCACAGATTTGTAGTCGTAATTTGTACTACTGTCATCACATTTCAAAGACAAATATAAAGGATTGAGGACTGGAATGACAAGTGTCAGTGGACTCATTCGGCTGGTATTTTAAGAGACGTTTTTATTTAACACGAGCAACAAGAGGTGGATTGATCGAGACAGGTTTCAAGTGCCGTTCGATGGCCAGGTAAAGCCGATGCGAGTCTTTTAGTGTCTGCCTCGACATTCTGAGAAATGTCCTTACGGGCTCACTACTTCTCACCAACAGGACAATCGCGCCTGTATATGGGTTTTGTTTATGTACCTTTTTTACGTAGTGGCCAGGGGTGACGTATTTCTTATTCGTGGCATTCTATTAATTTGAATCAAAACTGGTGATTTTTACCTGATGGTAAAACAATATTGTGTAGGTAATAATAATACATACTAACAAACATACGAAATACGTAAGAAAAAAAATTACGTTATCGATTATCAAAAAATAGCTAATTAAAATATTTCAGTTAATTAAATATCGGTGTCTCTAATTACTGGTTGGGACTAGTTGTGATGAATATAATCCGGTATTGGTGCTGTCATCGGCTCACACACAATTAACACGCGCCGATAGTATCGGCGGTCACGGCCGGCGGCTGTGCGCATGCGTCAAAATTTAATTACCCGCGAATTCGTCTCTCACTCACGCGCATGCCGAGATGCCTATCGACAACGGCGGTCTGGGCTTTCCTAACATTAGCTGCCAGATTCGTGTCGTACATATATCTCGGGTGATTTAAAAATTACGCGTTTAACAAGGTATTATTGAGTTTTCTTAAATAATAAATAAATAACAAATTTATTTGTTATTTATTTATTGGACATTCTCACACACGGCCATCTGACCCCAAAGTAGGCGCGAGCCTGTGATATGGGTGTTAGAGACTAATATACATACATAGATATTTTTAAATACATACTTAAATAGATAATATTAACATCCAGACACAGAACAAATACAAGTGTTGTTCACACGAATATTTGTCCTGAATGGGATTCGAACCAACGACCCCTGGCGCAACAGACAGGGTCACTACCGATTGCGCCAACGGGTCTGTCAAATTTCTTAATTTCAAATATCCAATAGTTGGCCGGAGCACGGATTTAGTGAACTTAAATCATCATCATCCATCCATCAGCCGTTTAAAGTCCACTGCTGGACATCAGCCTCCCTTAATAGGTGCTATTATTATACGTTACTCGTAGGACGGACAGCCGAAGGACGTCGAGTGGAGACCACGGCTCGGAAAATGGAGCACAGGAAAAAGTCTGCGTGTAACCGCTGGATTCAGAAGGCACAGACAGGATCGAAAAGAGTAGCCTGATCCATGGCAACACAATTGATAGCAACTTAGATAGCCTACCCCTTTCGGGAAATATGGCCATGGTGGTATTATTAGGAAGGTTTTTTTCCGAAATCAAGATTTGTTGGTAAAAAATTTACATCAAAATAGATACTAGTTACGAGAATATCGTCGAATGGCCGGAAACGCTACAACGAGCCATCCTTCAAAGTAGAGGTTTCCAGGGACCAAATGTTACCGGAAGAATCTCACTGATCTGCATTCACTACAGATTACATCATCATCAATCTAACTAATCAATAAAAGGACCTTTGGCGAATGAACTCTACATATTCCATATTTTTTCATTAACATAGAGCAGTGATTGATATGTACTACCAAATGATAAACTCTGAATAGAACAATTGGTTCAAATTAGTGGTCAGTCGTATTATGCTTAGTCACTGAATATTAATTAAGCCCCGCGGAATACTCCGGTAGATATCGTCGGATCGCGGCGTGTCGCTGTTGTCATAAACATTGTTTAGTGTTATGGCAGCTTTGCCTTCGTTATGTTATGTGCTTTGCAAATGTTCACAGTCATGCTTGTTTTGCGAGCTCCACGGTGAGATATCGAGATTAAAATCTCTACCACGAGTGAATCGTCAGGGGTGTGGCAATGATTCACTAGCTTTTTAAGTTCTTAGAACGTAAGACAATATTACGAGTTTATATTATTTTATTTCTTCATAATAATAGCTTAATTGTCGTATACGGTGATTCATGGCGGCGTCTCGGATACGCGGTGATTTGTTAGTTGTCGATGTTTGAGTTTTTAATTACACGTAACTAAAGATGTGGTTTTGGGAGGCGGGCCGCACTTCGTCGCGGCTATCTGACGACGTCAAAGCGTTTTTTTTGGTCGTTGTTTGTCGACATCACATCCAAGACGTTACCGTACTTTCATGGTATGTTTATGAAGCCATTTTTCTGGTGTCGACTAACACCATACCTACATTTTTTATCTGAGTAGCGAGCGGGGAAGGTCACTTATGTGAATTTCTGCGAACATATTCGTTTCCTTTCAAGTATTATTAATTATGTTCGTCTTTTGTTAGCTTCAATATATTGAATGAATGAAGTCAACATAAAACAGAACAAGAACATAATAGCCAACAATTGTGTCTAAAGTTTAAGTAGCTCTACGCAGACTAAATGTAGATCAAGTCGTGATTATTTATTCGCTACAGTTTAATTACCGTAGAGGCCCTAAAATTATTATACGGAATAGGCAGGAACAGCCGGCAGAATGTAGTGCAGCAAGCGCCCCGCCGCGCCACGACATGTCAGCAGGCCCGGCAGAGCTAAGACAAAAGACAAATTAATTTTGTACACAAGCCATTTAATTTGAATGTGAATAGCATGAAGTGCGACGAATGGCCGCGGAGAACAATGCCCGGCGCCGACGGACCCGCCTTTTTGTTTTACACTCGCCAGTGAGAGTAAAAAGTATAAAATCTAAACGCTCGACAGACAATTCCGTATTATGATATGGACAGTACGGACACAGTAATGGAGGCCCGGCGAAGCGCCTAATAGCTTATAATATTAAACGTACGTGATAGATCAGCGGCACTAGGCATGGCCGGTGCCGTTTGCTATGATCTCTGCCCGGAAATAATCGTTAAACGTAGAAGATTTAATCTCGAAAATAAACACATCTTGTACGAGATCTGCGAACGCGATACGCCAAATCTGTACGTGCCATCTTTCAGCTACTTCTTGGCACAATGAAACCTCCGGCGCCGCAAAAATTGTAAGAACTCCTAGTACATTTCACCGTAAGATATTTCATATACGAGTAATATATAAATTTGTAAGGAGTTATTTTTATGTTGCTTATCTTTTTTGTAAAAATGTTCAAGTTTTTTAGATATAGCTATTAGAAAGTTTAAGGAAGTCCAGGTCTGTTGTATTAAGAAGATCTTTGCATTCCATTCAGTCAAAATTCAATCGTACTTATTTAAATATGCAAAAGTGTATGTTTGTAGAAATTATGTTCCGTTTCATCCAAGAAAAAGCGTAGTTTTATGATACTGTATTATTCGTGGTGAAACAACTTATATGATGTCGTAGAAGTGCGCCTCTACGACAGCGTGTTGGTACGGTGATGTTGGTTTATATTATTAGTCCATCAATCAAGAACCAATTTTATTTTGAACTGTAACTGTTAGTTAAACACTCGAGCAGCTAACAATCGCTCGATCTGCTCGTATGCCCATCAATCAGTGTTGACGGTGAGCTTTCAGGTCGTTCCCAGTTACTACGAAAAATATTATAAGAATATTTTTGGCAAAAATAAAATAATTTGTAACGATTTGGCAAGATCTTGGTATTTAGTCATCCAAAAGGAACCGATTCTAATGAAATCTGGTGTGACTCAATTCAATGATTACAAGTAGGTAGCCAAAAGATTAAAAAAAATCTAAACCTATAAACGTAATTGTATTTTAACTTAATAATAATAAATTGGAAATATGGCAAATTACGTAAATTAAATAGCGGTTATACTTTTGTATAATGTTGAACATGATAAACTGTTTATGTCTATGGGTTGTGATTGACGATGGAACTTACTTGCACCAGAGGGTGCACACTAAAGTAATTTTTAGGATTATTTACGAGGGTTGAAAATTATGTAGTTGTTAAAGTTACTAGTTGGAAAATATAAATGTAAAAAAAAAACTCCTAACGTGTTTATAACAAAATGAAATACTTAGCCTATTCGTATTTAACACTAAAGACGTTTTTTTATTGAATTCCCTTTACAGTGGGAACAAAATAATATATTGGGGCCTATTTCATCTATTTTTCAATTTCGTATTCAGTCGCTTGTGTCATCTCTCACATCAATCACTCATGTGATCTATAATTATTCAATGGAAACTTCACGAATCGGGAACAACCCGTCGCGTCAGCTCGGCCGACGAGACGCGCAGTCCGTCGCCACATCGCCACGCAACGCCTTCTAATGACAGGCATCGCGCCGCGCCGACCCGACACATCCAATTCACATGTTAAATGGAATTCCCTTTGCGCCTTCAAATTATGAACATCCGTATTATTAAAATGTTTGTTTCTTTGACGTTTTTTATTCAGATGTTTTATCCAATTAGTGCTACCGTGTCGAAAGGATAATGCCGTGATGAACGTATACAACGTTTAGCGCGTTAAAAACGGAGCCTTGTCGGCCGCGATAACAAAGTTACATCAGTCCTTGCCGATCGAGCACGCACGTGGGTTTATTGCTATTAGATAGCTTAATTAAAATTTATTTATATAATGAATATCCATTTAAAATCGTGTCTGTAGTGAAACCGTATAGCGTGGTAATTTCGTATTTAAGAATACGATAATTAATTGCATAATAATCTACTAAAACAGCATTTTATTTCGATATCAATCAAATCACGACTCTTTGATATATATCCAAATGAAATAGAAGTACATCATAAGCCTGTAAAGTAAATTACTTACATACTTAACCTATATAAAAAATAATTAAAAATTTACTTAATTTTACTTTACTTAGGTTTTATATTTAGTAATAACATACGGTAAAGTACATAAGCATTTTCACCATCCATTTTCATTTCATGTTATTAATTCTCAGCTCACCATTCATCAGGCGTTTTATTACAACAAAAGTTAGATAGCTCTCACTTGATGCTGACAAATCTCGCTTGAGGTAGGTACCTACCTTGTAAATGGGTAAAACCACAATCACAATCTAGAAATTATTACCTATGTCACACGCTCTACTAAAGCTCCACAAAATCTTGCCGGCAGTGACATAAATTAACGCTTTTCTTTCAATAGTATTGCAGTCACTTACATTTTTATTACAAGTCGTACTCGCTCCTACAGTGGTAGCCCTTGAAGCCTGTTACAAACATAAAACTTGAGCCTTACGTCCAGCGTCTATCAAAGTCTACCTTTGAACAATTAAATATCACTTCATACATTGTGCTGCGGTGATTATTTATTATGCGTATTCGTGAGCACCACGTAATGAGTGGAGACAACGAAGAGGAAGTGCTTCAGTGACAGATGATCGATGTTAACAATCGAATAAATGGCCGCGTAGCAGTCGGCTAGTCCGACCGCTTGTTTGTCAGATTATTGGATTGAAATTAATTGTTAATATTGTTTCAATAACGACGCTGTTCCTTTATTGGTAACGCATTGTACACACTCCAACACTGTAGTACACTCCAACACTGTAATGTGACAGACGCGTACAGATAACCGTCCTCCCATAAATGTTAAACGGATCACACAGTGTCACATAATTTTTTCTGTATGTAAAATATTATAATATGTTATGTATATAATTGTTTTTTAATCATATTTATTTGAATTTCAACAGATATTTAATAAAAAATCAATGAAATCCATTGGAGTTATTTAAGAAAAGTGATAAAATATTATTGGTGATGCCTAGTAGCAGCTCGGAGTCTGGGTTTTTGCCCGGTGTATGGTAATAGCCCATAGAATGGGAAAACATAGCTATTGAACGTTGACCTCTGTCTACCCCTTGGGAATATACAGGCTTTTTGTAATGTTGTTAATTACAAACAGTGTACCTATTCTCTATATCGACTATTGAGGTGAAACAACAGATATAATTTGTAAGTCGACCGGACTGAACAAGCATTTTCGTGGTTAATTACATTTCAAGAAACAATCACACGAATAGATTTATCTGATACAGAGAGCGATAATCTTTTGGAACATTAATTTCGCCCGTAGATAACAATTAGGAGGTAATTTCTCCAAAGACACCGGCGGTGCCATCAAACGCTGAGGTTATAGGATTTGACTATAAATCTACTTTAAATCGACACAATAATACAAATACAAATTACAGAGCAATAAATAACGTCCATATGGGAGAATGTGGTATCTGGTGCGAGTACGCTATCATCGATGGTCCGGTTTAATTTAATTGACTGGGGTACGTGTCGATGATAAATGTAAGCGGGGTTAAGCATATGCGCGGGGCTCATGAATAAATCGCCCCTCGGTGAGACGAGCTGATTTGCGATAAGCGGGTATTTATTGCGTTATTTGTGCTCGCCACCTGAAGAGTTGTGCAGGCAGCGGCCGCCGCGGGAGGTGCTCTATTGCTTTCACTCGCAGCATCCCCCGGGAACACGGCCGCTGGACGCCGAACTCGCCCATCATCGCATAAATCACGGCCGACATAACAGCATTAACCGCTGATGATTTTTGCCCGTTCGATAACGCTGGCGGTTCAATCGCAGTCAAGTATGGCGCGTGTGAGTTAGATGCTGTGTCCGAAGTATCCGAACTGACCGTAAGATAAACTTGATTTATAAACCTATCGATGCCAATCTTGACAATGTTACCATTTTTCTCTACGCAGCGACGATAGCTTATTAATGAATTAGTGAAGATAGACTTATTTATCATTGTTTATCTGTACTAAAGTATTATTGACGGCTAACATGTTGTTCTGACTTGTGACTTATTGGACAAACAACTCCAAACAACTTGGTTGCAGGTAAATTATAGTTTTTGGTATTTTAGTTGCTCAGAAAAGCCCCACCCTCATCACCTACCTTCTCCGCCCAGTTTCCCTACGTTATTCGCGTTACTTCCTCCTACCGTCAGGAGGACTTGGGAGGCTGGGCGGTAGACCTGAATTGCTAGGTAGGAATTACTGAAGACCTGGGTTAATAGCTCCTGGTGGTGAACGTGGTTTATTATTTTTTTACACAGTCGACATCTTATTTATAGTTCAGACACTAGCTATAAGGATGTTTTTTTTTATTTTAAAACTAGTGGTCCGCCCCGGCTTCGCACGGGTATTTTATATAAAAATCAAAATTATAATACACATAAACCCTATTTGCGTCAGGTTACTAAAAAAATAAAAATTTAACACGACTTTATTTTACATACATAGATTATAACAATAGTTTCGTTTACGCCTAGTAATATTATATAGCCTATGTCACTCAGTGAAGATGCAGCTTTCTAATGGTGAAAGAATTTTTGAAATCGGTCCAGTAGTTTTGGCAGCGCACGCCAGAATAGCTCGCAGATGGTAGATTTTTTCCTACTTATCTACTTGACACTTATCGTCATATTTTGGACAATTCACACTGTTATTCTGATGTATAAGCTATATTATTGTAAAGTTTCATTAAAATACATTCAGTACTTTTTACGTGAAAAAGTAACACACATCCATCCATACATACATACATACTTACAAACTTTCCCCTTTATAGGATAGGATTAGTAAGGATTATACCTTATCAACAGCCTAAAATTTAAGTTTTATGCTTCTAGTTCTGAAAATAACAATACTTTCATACAACCTTTCATCTCCCTTTTCAACCTTCAATGTCCTTTGTCAGGCTCTAGACTGTGTACCAAATTTCATTTAAATCGGTTCAGTAGTTTTGGCGTGAAAGCGAAACAGACAGACAGACAGACACTTCAAAACCAAACGTCCAATTTTAATCATTCAAAGACCAAATATTATCTACATAAACTGTAAATGTAGTCCAAAAAAAATTCAAGATAAAAAAATGGTTGTTGTGCCTCACTCGACATAGATAGGTATAGTGTGTCGCGGACTTTTTTATAGATATTTATAAGATCTACAATTAATTACAACATTTTATGGTTCTATCTTTTATAGTTTAGGCAGCGTACGCAAAATAAGTAACTTTTCTGGATGATTTTTTACACCTTGTGTCCGAAAAACCCAAATATCTTACGGAACCCTATTTTTTTCCAAAATAAAATTTAGCCTATGTCACCCGGGGATAGTGTAGCTTTCCAACAGTGAAAGAATTTTTCGAATCGGTTCAGTAGTTTTGAAGATTATTCGATGCAAACAAACAAACAAACAAACAAACAAACAAACAAACAAACAAACAAACAAACAAACAAACAAACAAACAAACAAACAAACAAACAAACAAACAAACAAACAAACAAATAAACAATCAAATCTTTCCTCTTTATAATATTAGTATAGATGTATTTGTTTATTTAGTGGTAGACCTAGATTGCTGGTGGAGAAGGTGCTTATGCAATCCAAGTCCCAGCTCCATCATTACTAACATTTCCGCCCAGAAGCAATAACTGTAGACAACTGGTAACTTTATACTACCTACAGTACCTACCTAACTGGCGCACAGTCGCAAAACACGCCTAAAAGTTACGGCTCTGTGAAACAAATACTCACTTAGTACTTATCACGATTGTTTCGAAGGGGTAGGCAGATGTATGAAGTACAGTTACTTTGCACCAGTTATGTTTAGGCTCCAAGTTTCAACTGAGAATAATGCAGGTTTCCTCACGATGTGCCCTTCACCGTTACAGCAAGTGACATTTAATAACTAAGAAAAGTCATTGGTGCGTGCCACTGGGGTTTGAACCCGGACCGCTTGAGTGAGGGGCGAGTTCGATAGCCACTGGGCTGTCACCGCTTGTGGCATTTACATATTGTTACATAAGGAGTGACTGAGATCCGCACACGTTCACCGTGTCACTTCCCATAGTATCTCTAACTAATTTGTTCTTTGCTTCCCATAAGGACGTCGCGCTGAACGGTTGTGTCGCTGGTGCGTTTAGATTATGTTGTTTTATTATTACTACTTACCCCTCCGTGATGACAGGACGTCACAAGTCGAGCTAACAACCACTAGACAAATAAGGCAGTCAGGCAATAACACTCAAGATTCAATTTAACAGAAAAAACCACTCATTATATAAGGTTATGCTTTCGATTTAATAATTTTGTTACGCTTAAAAGCCGCATTTACTCAACAATATCTACTCAGTCACCAGCCCCGAGCATTATAAAACAGCTGCAACAATTTAGTTCTTCGATTACCATGCCTATTCGATATTAAGTAATAAGGCCGAGCAACATTGCAAATTAGTACTAAACAAGTGGCGTACGCGAAGATAAATGCGAGTAAGGCAGATTTCACACTTGCTACTGATACGCGATCTTTTTATCGGTCGCAACTAAAGGTTTGCGAACAACCTTACCAATACCTGTACAACGAGACTATTGACCTATTTACCTGACAACAGAGTTTATTGTTTTATTTATATGTAGTTTTTATTTAAATTAATAAATATAACGTGTTTAGACATATGAGTGTCAGGATTTCATGACTAAGATATAATAATATGTATATTCTGTAGGTTCATTAATAGAGATAAACTCAACACACATCTTAATTATTTAGTATGAAATAACTTTAGTAATCTAGCTGGTGGAACTATTAGCTCAATAGACAAATTTAATAGCTGCCAGGATTTCGTACCAATTATATTAAGTAAGCGATAATACAATAAGTGAATTAATCCTATCTCGTAAATAAATAGTAAATAATAAATATCATGGACAGTCTCACACACGGCCATCTGACCCCAAATTAGGCGCGAGCCTGTACTATGGGCATAGTATAAAGAGTCGCTCCTATGGGTGTCAGAGACTGATATACATACATAGATATTTTTAAATACATACTTAATTTGATAATGTTGACATCCAGACACAAAACAAACACAAGTGTTCGTCTCATTAATGTTTGTCCTGAGTGGGATTCGAAACCACGATCACTGGCGTAACAGGCAGGGTCACTACCGATTGCGCCAACGGGCATGTCGAATAGTATATTATTTTTTATTTTTAGCGACTGATTTGCGGTAAATCTAGCCTGCTCTTGTTCTAGGCCCTTTAGCCCGAGATAGCAAGGAAGGATAATCACTGGATTATTTTGAATTGTAAATTAGTTTGGATCGGGTATGGGCTGTAAGAAAATATTTCCTGAGATTATTTAGTTTACTTGAGTTTTTAATGTAGTTTTTACTATTTTTATATATGTTCTTTTGCAACCTCCTTTGTATTTGGTGTGTATTCTTTTTTTACCACGGTATTTAATTATTTTCAATTCAACATAACATTAACATAACATCATTTGAAGTATTTCCCCTATGGGGTAGGACTGTGCCTACACCCATTTATCACCAGTTGTTTAGGTCCCATGTAATAGGTGGTGAGGCCATCACACACGGGGCACAAATCCAGGCACGATTTTTTATTCCAAAAATGTCAATGTCAAATCAAAAAAAAGAAAATATCAAATCATTAACAGTTTCTCACAGTTCAGGAATACCTGAACGAAACACAATTTTAGTTGTAAATTATAGTTTTTACTTTTAGATTCTGATACGATAGGTAACAATAATGATTTGCATGTCTTATAGGTAAGAAAAAGAGTACCTACCTTAGTAATTTGTATCACCTCTGTAACCTTATACTGCAAATAAATGAATTGTATTGAATTAGTAATAGGTACTCGATTTCAGTTGGTAAGGACATGTATTTTATGAATAAATTGTATGTTTAAATTATTGAACGGGAACGGCATCATTAGTATGTTAAAATAAACATAACTGTTACCTAGGACACAGTAAATAAATAAATTACCTATAAAATATTTCCTTACTAATACCTACTCTACTACAAGCAGGAACCGAACGGGCGCAGATCGGGCTCACGTTCAGGCCCTCAGGCACACGTCGCAAACTAAAAATGTGTATAAATTATGAATATTACATGAAAAAGAGAAATGTGTTACATTTAATTTTATTACATACGATAACTTATGGCCTAGCCACGGCACTGGCTTGAAAAACATGTTAACCAAATGACGCAACGGCAGAAGATCACAAACTGAGGCAGTAAGACAACCGAATTTGAAACTTATCGCTAGAGCAATGGGTTGATAATTGAATGACTAGCAAAGCTCTTAAAATCATTTATGCAATTTAAATATTCCGTAGTTACATACAGATCATTTGTGACATTAAAATATCAATAAATTTATGGTGTTGAGATAGGAATGGCGTTTTGAGATGAACGCCTTATCCTCCTCTTATCTATCTATGCAAAATTCTTGACACTACAAGTTTGTTTACTGCCTGCATATCTTAGATTTTACAAGCTTTATTTAGGCGATTCATTTTATGTACTAGAGCTTTCTTACCTTATCGCTTTATCAAAGTTTTCTGCGCTAGTTTAGATGAATAATTGTAGGTACGGTTACAAAGTAGGAGGAACGCGGAAATACAGTAAACGTTACATTGAATAGATATTATATATTTTTTAATTATATTGATATTAACTCTTCCTTTAAGAAACGTTTAATAATATTTATTAAACTTTAAAGTTGTGATGTAAAGGGAATTAAGGTTAGTTAAATGTTAACCAAATTACCATAAAGTTTTCAGTACCACAGTTATTGGGCAAACGATTAAAATACAATGAGAATTTCCAGACATAATTGTGTCCGTATAATGATTGATTACAAATTATTTATTAATCTATAATAGAAGCCTAGATTTGTAATTTGTATTATTTAGTGTCCAAAGTGCAAGCATTAGTCGTTGTTATCAACATTGTAATTGTAGATAGAGCGTTATCTGGACACCATAAAATTGAAACAAAACTGTTGGTGCAGTAACACCGCTTTATCGATATTGCGTCTGTGCTGTAAGGTACTCGTATAAAATGCGCTTATTAAAATGAATAATCCGGTCAATGTATCGGTTCCTAAGCGCGCTCAGAATGCCACCGATGGTATCGCGCGTAATTTGTAGCAGTGAGACCAATCAAAATATTTGTTTATCGCGCAGGTTGGTCGATTGCGATCGTATCAGTATTTATAATGTTAGCTGAATGTCGGTCGATAGCTTATCTCCAAGTCTAAAGCTCTTAACTTTGGCATTAGCGGTCTCCTTTATTCGGGCGCCGTGAGGGCAAGGTGCAGGGAATTTGATTAAGATTGCTTAGAAACCCTTTCTCGTAACATTCGGGGGTATGATGGTACAATTCGATATTCAAATAGCCCAGGTTTTTCGAATTCATCGTAATACATAAGCTTTCAAAAAAATTTTGAAGCATAAAACGAACCGAGGCTCAGATGGGGCCTTGTCAGGCAGGAATGTTATAACACCAAACATCTAAAATATGTCAAGCCTACTAGCCAGCTAAAATGGTGATCATGGGAAAACAAAAAAATATTTGTCGGAATTGTCAGCGCTAATGTGTAACCAAGCGTGGCCGCGGGTGACACGGAAACTCTCTTCACACACGTTTGACCTCCAACAAAGGAGTTCTGTTTGTATTATATCGCTACTAAAATATTGAAACGAGAGCCGAGTGCGTGCTCGTCTGCCAGCCGACGCTTGACAACCTCTGTCTGCTAGGAGCGGCACTATAAGCTAAGACATCCTAAAATATAGGAATATCGTATTAGTTTTGGAAAATATTGCAGTAAGTTATACACTGCTGAATACACCTGTAACTTGTAGGTATGTTTTGTAGTCGACTACAGATGGTACGATGTTGTGCAATGCTACAGATACAGATAATACATTTAACTGTAGACTAGTAAATGTAACTGAAATGGTAATTCCATTTCTAACAAGAGAATATTGTAATTTTGTCCAATACCGAATATGCAAAATATTACGGATATATAGATATCCGATATACCTATATACTAATTATATTACTTACACCCATCTCAGTTTAACAGCAAATTAATAATAGTTAAAAGACAATCATTCTTTTCAGACCTTTCATTCAAATTAATTAAAACGTTCTATTCTTCATTAGAAATTAAAGTTCTTATAGTGTGCACAATCTTAATGACCAAGAAGCGTCTAACGCTCTTGTTTGTTTTCGCGCCATCATGTTTTCGGTTCAACGCTGCGAAGAGTCCGCTAAAGTAAAGCATCCGATGCAAAACCAGCGACTGTTTGAACTGGCGACTGATTGTTCGCGGTCACCTTCGGAAGCAAGCGACGTGACGAGCCCGCAGTCGCAGCCTTGCTTTCGACATGTGAATAGCCAGCTTCGATGCACCTCGAATTTACTTTAATTGGAGCTGAGTGCGCTCGCTGTACCGTGGGCTCGTTCGGGTGAATCGATAAACATGAGCAAGTCATGAGGTACACTCGGCGTGTTGTTCAATATTGGACGATTTTGTTTCAATAATTCTGGTATAGGCGGGGTGTCACGCGAGCGCTCGCCAGGACCAATTAGCCGGTGCCTTGCTCCGAACAGTGCACAATAAATCAATAATTAAACCGTCCATCTACCGGCAAATGCTGATTTATTCGCGCCTTCTGGCCACGCTCGCCTCTGAATGTCGCGCACAGCAGACATTATTATTACCCGCCGCTGATTGCATCAGCTACAGGTAACGCCGTATTTCCGGCTTTAGCCTTCATCTATTGTATTTTTATGAAATAAAATTCTTATTACAGCTTGAATATAACAATATACCTACCATACAATATTTCTGTTCCTGGCTTTAATCCTTCATACCATAAGACTCAACCACAAGACTTTAATCTCAAGAATTCAACCATAAGACTTTAATTTTTCCAATACAAATAAAAGCATAAGGTAGTAAAATATTTCAATAAATATTTCAATTTGAATAGAGAAAACTTGATGGGTATATTTGCATGGATCAATGAAATCAAAGCCCCCTCATGGAGATCGCCGCGGGCGGTGAATGTTAGTAGGTAAAGTTTTGGCAACTCATATTCACATACACATAAGTTCATTTAGGTAGGTGCCTACCTATGTCTAATAGAATCACGACCATTGTTAAATCTTCGAAATCATTGAACAAACTTGATCCCTTTGACTGATACCCACTCGACGTATTAGCCAATGTTTGCGTTGAACTTCTTTCGTTAATTTCACTCTTGGTAAGCGGGACAAAGTGAAAGATTAAGAAAAGTGTACGTAATGCATTAACGTACGCTGGACGAGCCCAATCTGAACTCGGCTGAGTTTCACACAGTTCACGCACAAAGTGCCATTGTTTGCTCACCATGTTAGTAGATGAGTGCAACTGTTGAACGAGACTTGCTGCAATTTTGTTCTAACTCCTTCTACCAAGTAATTAACCGATTCCGGGGTCGACAAAAAATTACAATTAAACCTATACAGAAAGTAAGCATTCATCGGCAACGCTCAGTCATTACTTGTTATGAAGAAATAAATGAATAAGAAACGATTGACTTAAGATTCTTATTACCAACCTTTATTTAATAGCTGTCATGTTAGATGTGGCGATGTTTAAGTATTAAGTTTGTTGTAAATTAAAGTTGTGGCACAACAGCTACGTTACACAGACGAGAGTCCGGTGGCGTCGCGCGGCCAGTGCGGATTCGAGACAGCTCTCCGTCAGCACGAGGGCCCTCGGGCTCCCCGAGTGTTTTCATACTCACTCAGTGCACGGACGTGTTAATTCGTAGACACTTTGTTTTTTTTTTCGGGGTGATCGACGACTGTGGGAATGTTTTTGGGTGCCTTCGTTAGAAGTACCTACTCTACGGTAACGAGCAAACAGCCGAAATAACTTCGAGTATCGCTCCCGCGTTAAGTGGCCGTTCGCTCACGGAATTTACGACAGTTCACTTGTGGGTAATGGGCGCTCGCGATTGAGCCGTCCGCGTCGTCGCGACTGTTACCCGCCGGTGGTTGCTAGATGCGTGCTATAAAAATCATTTTAGTTTCCAATTTGAGCGTCATTGTCTACGCGACGTGAAAGTTGCCGGTGGCGCCGACACCAATAAAACCGTCGGAAATGTTGGGCACGCGCGACCGTACCGTTAATTCTCAGCCGATATTCACTCATACGTGGCGGATAGCGTTTTATAGATCCGATGATATCCCGCGCTCGGCTCTGAGATACTATCGACGCGCACTGCTCATATATTACTCCGACAGGCTAACAATAAAACAGGATATCTGTTAGCGCCGGCGGACGCCGAGGGTAAGTGAGGAGGTGCAGGACAAATGGAAGCCTCAGCGAACCTTGACCCCTGAATGCAGTGCGGAAATATTTCACCATCCGATGCGCCTCATAATATTTCAGGCGAAGACAACTCGCCGCGGGGTTCGGGTTCGCGCCCATAGTTATTAAACACGACGACAAGCTCTGTTCGTCGACAGGTGTTACTAGAACGGTTCTGTATCAGGGATACTAATGCCCGTGCATGAATACGTTACAATAGATAAATTGAATTCTCAAAGGGATTTACATAAGCAGTGTGCAATAGCAGTGCTATTATAATGCTATAACGTGTTGTAAGACAATAGTGGTACAGGGTCCTCCCACCTCCCACGTGGGTCGTTTGGTAGACGCCGTATGCGCGGGCGCATGCTAATCGCTTCTAATCACGGCTCGATCGAGAGCTGATTCATCTTAGTCTTACGATCCTGTATTCTGTTTATTTATCAATCAGTGTAGTTAATGCCGACCGTGACCATAAAAGGCGATATATTTGTCTAGTGTCGCTCTTAATTAGTGTCTGACGGCAAATCGACGCCATATGTGGTCGCCGAGTTAGCGTCGACTTTTGAGGTATATTTTTTGTTAATGTCAAAAGTAAATGAAACAAAATCATTAATGTTTGTTCGTCCAATTTCACTGCCGCCTTTTATGGTTGCATCTCGGCGTACTTTGTGGGAACTTCTGACCTATGAGTAGCTCCTCGATAAAAAATATATTTATTTTTCAAACACTATGGACATCTTCACGTAACTATCCCAACCTAAATAAACATTTGCCAAAATAATAGTTGTAGCCTTGTTTGTAGATTTTAATAAAACAATAAAGCATGTAAAGTCTGAAATACGAGTATTTTATGGTAGTTATGATGTATGGTTATGAACTTGAGCTTTGGTAGATGTTAGAGTACAATTGACTTTGGGAGCGGATGGTTGGTATATACAAGCGATTCACCAGTAATACCTATATTCCGAATATAAGGTGCAGTTGGCATTCAACATGACACAGACCCGTTTAGAAGCGTTACAAACAATTCAAAAGCAACAAAACAAATTAATAAGCTAACCAAGCATCTTTCTGCCAGTACCACTCAGACAATCCGTACAACTAGAGCAGAGCAGTGGAGCTCATACCAGACCTTGTAAGTGCTGAAAATAGACCCGTGGCCTGCAGAAAGGCGCTAATAGTTTGCAGTCAAATACAACATAAAGATAGATTGGAAATACCAAGAAGTAACAACAACAAACAAAACATTGGTAGGTACCTATAACTTCAGAATAACTTTATAGTGTAGGTAGTAGGTAGGTAGATTTGTGTTAACATATTCGGCATCAGTGGGACAATAATTCAGTGAGTCCACGAGAAAACAACCGAATGTTCAACAGAAAGTCACGTTTTTTGTTTGCGTAGCGCGAGTGGCGCCAATGTGGAGTGGATCGAGTGAGTGCTAAATTGTGCTCCCGCGCAGGGTGGGGGGAGGGGAGGGTCCACTGGCAGGTCCGCCCAACTCTTTGTTTACGTAACGCCCCCGATCATTACGCTGTTTCGTAATTGCAACGACGCAAAGTGATAGCCCCTGTATGATATTCGGCCACCCACGCCTGCCAAATTCGAATCCAAGGCCCACAAGTCACTGTCTAATTTTCATGATCATGCGCTTACTAATAAGAAATTTCTTAGCTAGTACATACATACTTGCTTTAATCTGGGCAAATATGTAACCTGTCTGTCAATTTTCTCTGTTTCTGCATAACTGGGCTTGCTTCTGTTGGATATGTGTAAGCGCATGTTTTGAAGGGAACTTTTGACATCCTTGAATCTGAGAATAATTTTAAGAGTGAATTGGCATTTTTAACATAGAGATACGCGAAACTACGCACAATCAGTTTATTATGATGTACCTACTTATATGTAATAATATAAATATTAAGATAACTAAGTAGCAGAAGATAGATCATGGACTATCAAGAATCAAGGGGTATCATTAACACCGAAGTTGTTAGTTTTTCTAAAAAAAGCATTTTATATATACCTACTACTACAAACTAACAACAAATTTGTAGCTGGATACCTATATAAAGTAGGTACCTACCTACCGAACTTAATTAATTGGTTCTAAATGCACTTATTTTTCAGAATGTAAATAGATAGGCACCTGTTAAGTGCAAGGTGCAAGGTACGAGTAAGTACCTACTATATTGCGGTATAATAGGTGTAATTAAAGTCTCTCTGAAGTGTATCAAAGATGTTTTATGTTGGCAACGTGGCGTGGGCGCAAATAGCTCAATCCGCCCTGTCTTTAAGCATAGTACACACTATCTACCTTCTGCCTTATTACGTAAAGAAGGGCACACACAACAATTTTAGACGCTATGGAAATAAAAAAAGAAACATAAATTAGATTTCAATTTACCTACTTAACGTAAGGCCTGTGTAGGCCTAAGGGATAAACAATTTACAATTTGACGGATACTTACTACATTATTAATTTTACGCCTGAGCTGCGAATGTCACACGGTTGCAATAGTTTTTTATACTCGTAGATATGTACCAAACTTAAGTACCAGCTGAACGCAGCAACAACTTATTAACTGTTTCTTGTCTTTTTAACGACCGCTTGCTTTACGGCTTTTTTCATCTTTTCCTTTGCTTTATTTTAATCCTGTCAAGAGAAGTTAAGGAACAGTGGAAATATGTAAGTATGTTGTTACCAGTGTGTAGTGGCCACAATGTCTACCACGTACTGATCAACAGCTGCAGAATACATCATTGAGATACATTGAGATTGAGAACATCTGAAGAACATCCAGGCTATAACCGCACCTTGATTATATTCTAAGACCCATTTATACCTTCGAATTGAAAAGAGGCATTTTGTTGGTTAAAAGTTATTATTAACTATTATTTTGTTGGTTAAAAGTTACTACCAATAGGAGTCTCTATGAGTTCCTATCTGAACAAAATGGCCTAAAAATAACGCAATAAATCCACTCTTTTGGAAGCGTACCTGCGTAGCTGCGGTCGCTGGCCCTGAAGTGGAACTTTAGTTGGGCCTTTTATAAAGAAACCCATAAACCCCCGCCTAAGCCTCAGAAGCAAGATTATACCATTATATATATTACAGGCACGTCATTATAAGTTTTGAACTATGATTGTATATTTAGTTGATATAGGTAAGTGATCATAAGACTAGGTAGGTACTACTGTGCAACTGATCTGTTGGAACGAGACTCGACTAACAATTACTAACAGGATTAACCGTCGCTAACATTCCCTTGCCCAATCCTGTTTCCTAAACCTACTAACGAACATACCAAGTAATGTAAATTGACACCCTCTGCTAAATGGACTAACCATCCCAGACCCCAGCCCCTATTTGGGTCTTGTTCTAAATCTATCACAGTGCTGCATGCTCGTTTGCTATCATATAATTAAAAAAGTTTTGATTGTTTGTTTTGTTGATATAAGTGTCATTTCAGTGTGCGTGGCGCCGGCGACGCGGGCAGATGGCACTGGCTGGTGCGTTGCGAAACGGTATCGCACGGCCGGTCGCCGGCTGGCGCCACGGCGCACGGCCCGTTAGCCGCCTACGGCCTTACGCCATCGCCATTTCTGAAGACCCGATACTTCCCTACAAAGGAAATGAAGACGCTCTTCTCCCTAATTGTACTTTTATTGGTATAGAACTGAAATACCTCGGTAGAGCATTACGAATCGTACTATGTACTTATTATATTTTTATATGTTCGAAAATTGGTACTGGGTTCAGGTCAGATATCATACTCATATTAATAACCGTTAGATAGATAAGATAAGTTAGATAGATAAGATAAGATTAGATAGATACGATTAAAAAGCGGTGACAGCCCAGCGGCTATCGAACTCGCCTCTCACTCGAGCGGTCCGGGTTCAAGCCCCAGTGGCACGCACCAATGACTTTTCTAAGTTATGTGCGTTTTAAGAAATTAAATGTCACTTGCTATAACGGTGAAGGACACATCGTGAGGAAACCTGCATGCCTGAGAGTTCATCATAACGTTCTCGAAGGTATGTGAAGTCTGCCAATCCGCACTTGGCCAGCGTGGTGGACTAAGGCCTAATCCCTCCCATTCTGAGAGGAGACCCGTGCCCAACAGTGGGACGTCTATGGGTCGCAGCGAGATAGATAAGAATGTTTCTGAGAAAAGAAATGTCAAATACTTAATATTTCGCATACGTCTTGCCTGTCCTTACATATCAATGCAACGTACTGGTAAGAGGTCGAAATCTGACGGAAGTCATTGGACGGACGTTACGCCATCGCCATTTCTGATGAATCCTTCAAGGGAAATAAAGACTTCTACTGAATGTGACTTTTAATGGTATAGCTCTGAAATACTCCTAGGTACCGTTAGAGCGTCACAAATCATCGTACTACTACTACCTATTAGGTACTCCATTTTTATGTGGGTGCAAATTAATCCTACCGATACTGAAATATTTATTTTTATTTATTTATTAAACCTTTATAACATTATCTACAATGAGCGGACTTAATTCCAAAAGGAATTTCCTACCAGTCAACTCTTGGTGACGTAGAAAAATATCAGGCTGGCGTAATAAACTTTTAACGAGAAAATAAATAAATAATACTTAATACTATTAATACTAATATTATAAATGCGAAAGTGTGTTTGTTTGTTTGTCCGGCTTTCACGTCGCAACGAAGCTATTATATGGTATGGTTGTGTGTGGAGATAGTGAGGAGGGTGGAGAGTGACGTAGGCTACTTTTTACCGCGGTAAAACATCCCCATCCATGGGAAGATCGATGTTTTGTTATTTGCTACATATTTAGTTCCGGATGTTGCTAATAGATGGCGTTGCTAATAGATGGCGTTGTTGCTAATAGATGGGATGAATAGTGACAGTTCCACGATTAAAAGATACTTAGAGGAACCAGAGGTAATGCTGACCGCAGATAAAGTGTACGTACACTGACATACTGGAGCTTTAAGCTAACTTCAATAGACAAATGTGTCATATATGATAAACAACTCATTGTAAATTCCCTTTGACCACGCGGGCGGAGCCGCGGGTAAAAGCTAGTAAATAATAATAATAATATGAATGACAAAACTTATACACAAAATGCATACATACATACATAATACATATTAAACTATTACAGTTTCATTCCGGTAATGCTTACTGTAACTCTGTAACTTGTCGCATATGCTGCCTGGATCTTTTATCTATCCAAATAGGTAGATCCCAATCAATGCTCTAGAGGTCGAAATCTGACAAACGTACAATCACCACTTACTCATAGCTTAATATTCATTGAAAGCGAATTGAAATGTATAGAATATATGTATGGAAACGTAGGAAGGTTTGGCGTAAGTTGAGATTCATTATTCCACTAATAGGAGATAAGGCCAATTACGTAATACCTATAGCATCGTAACATCAATTTTAAGTCCGCCAACACGAGTGCAGCCTTGTTTTGTTTGCGCGTGAGTCAGTGTTTATGAAAGCGACGATTACAAATTAGTAGTGATTCTTCTCAGTTGTGTCTTATATGAGCGGTGAGCATAGGATCACAAAACATCAGATACATACAGTAAGATTGTAATTAATTTTAAAGGTTTATACTCTCGGACTCGGATTCTATACTTAAGGACTCGTGTAGGTACTTTGTCTCCTTTTTAACCCCTAACCCAAAAAACCCCTTGTGTTATAAGTTTGACGTGTTTGTGTGTCTGTCTGTCTGTCTGTGGCATCGTAGCTCCTAAATTAATGGACCGATTATAATCTTACCTTCGAAATCGATTTACTCCTTTAATACGCTCTCCATTCTCAAGCCTGCTATATGAAATTTCAACATGAAATGAGCAGTGCCTGTGTACTTCTATTTCCATAATTATTTCTCACTTTAAATTGATGTTGTGTAGACGACTACTGCGACCGACTCAAATATGGACCGAGATATATGGTTAGTGTAGCAAAAGAAGAAAAGACTGGGGCAGTTGTTGTTCAGTTACAGTACCTAATTATTACAATTAGTCTCGTCCCACGTCTGTCACAGATGCGTTTTTACAATTTTAGCAATATCCTTGAGAACTGGTTGCCTCTAAAAAGCCTAACCTACCTACCTAACCTTGTGTAAAAGTGTAAGCTTTGATGTTTAAACGTATATGCTCAAATCAAGTTGACGCTCTGCTGCGTTTCCTACTCTGGTAGTTACGATAGTTTGCAGGCAGATGGCACTCTGAGCGCCGGAAATGACTCGTAACTTGCTCATCCGAGGGCCCTTATGGCACGCGATCTATTGAGCTTTGTGTTACCTACATGTCTTGTGTATAGTCAATATTTAGAGTAGAGTGAGCTTGTTCCCAGTGATTCTTGTAAAAGTACCAAGATTCCGTAACATTGAGAGTAAAGAATAATGTAAATCTTACAATACCACAAATATCATACTTTAAACTTCATATATATATACTAGTGGACGCCCGCAGCTTCGCTTGCGTGGAATTAGAGATTCACCAACTTCAAAAACGGCAATGTTTCATACTAACTTTGCATCCCCGTTTTGCTCCCCTAGGGGGTGAATTTTCAAAAATCCTTTCTTAGTGCTCCCCTACGTTATAAAAGGAACCCCTGTGCAAAATTTCAAGTTTCTAACCCTTATAGTTTAGGCCCTGCGTTGATATGTCAGTCAGTCAGTCAGTCAGTCAGTCAGTCACCTTCTCCTTTTATATATATGAAGTGTAAAGTGCGTGTTTCTGTTTGTTGCTTCTTCACACTCAAACGGCTGGACCAATTTTACTAAAAATAGGTAGGTATGGAAGTAGCTGACACCCTGTATTAACATATAGGAGACCATCTTAGTCCTCAAGGGTAGCAACACATTTGTGGCGGACTTGGAACGAGACTCTTACTAACAATTACCATCTGGACTATTACTAACACCAACTAACAGGACTAACTATCACTAACAGTCCCCAGTCTTCATGCCTACTAAAGAACTGACCATCTAATGTTCCAATTAATTCTCGCAGCTAACTGGACTCAAATAGGGACTCGTATTCAGGTTCGCGTCTTGAACGTTTAATTGTAGTATTTTCTGGGTGTCCGCCACCCCCCAACACAGGACGTAATATTACCGCGCATAATCCCATTGTGTGGTCTCAGCTGAGCACCTATTTACTCGTCAGAGGTATTTTTGCTTTATGCCAGATACAAGTTTAAAAAAGATCAACGGGTAAGTTAGGTAGAGGTAGGTACCTACTTTACGTAGAGCTTAATGTATTGTGACTTCATGCTTGAGACATGAGTAGGTAAGATGGCGCCGACGGCCCGACGCGGTGAGTGACACATAATTTTGAAGTAAGGTACATGTTACGACACTTTTTGTTTGTAAAAAGCAACCAATAATTTTGATTTACGCTTGATCTCTCAAATTATTGAAAGCGTGTTTTTATTACCTACATAATATATTTAATGGGGGCCTTCTACATGCTCGAATAAACTGGCGCCACAAATGGCGTATAAATTAAACCGTTATTATACCAGAGGCTATTCTATTAATTTGGACGGATTATGATGCACGTTATAAAACTATATGGTTCTACTGCTCTAGCGAAATAAATTTATTATGTGTGGTAAAAATCTTCCTATTTACCTAAGCATATACTTTATGTGTAATAACTTTAACCCACAATAATCAACATCGCTTTTAAATGTTAAATTATATCACACTGAAACACGAAACTGAAATATTCTATAGTGAGTTAAATTGTATATGTACTGAAACATATATGATGTGAGTACTACAAGGACACTCGTGCTTTAGCTCCAGACTGTGGTAAGAATATAATTCTGCGTTTAGTAAAATGCATTTTTTTATTTTAATTACCTGTCTATGTTTTGAGACATATCGATTATGTACGAATGTTCCTGATACCAATTTAAGAGGTCTTCTACGTAGGCTTAGCGGAATCTGTGTAAAAAACAAGTTTTTTATAAAGATATTATGCATACTTATTTGGATATCAAATTTCCTGATGACAGATAGAATTAATGGCATACCACTTTCTATAACTACTGCATTAACTTTGAAGAAAACTAGAGATAAGTTACAAAATATCATAATTCATCCGAGTAAAATAAATTGACTCTATTCTTGGGTAGGTACTATGAAGGTAATTTTCAGGTAGGTATCAATCAAGGATTTAAGATGCAACCCAAAGTTGATTAGGGGAAATGAGGTGATTTGTGTATCTGTCACCTATAGTATATAGGTAGGTAGGTTCTTACTTAAGTTTCTTCTTCTTTATTAAACTAAATTACACTTAGCTTAGGCCCGTGTACTTTATAATATCGGTGAAAACCGAGAACAATAGGGAAAACAGAAAACATGATAATAATAATAAGATCTTTATTTCAGGCCAAGAAACCCATATACATTTCAAATATAATAATTCACTGAAATGAAACAAAATACAATTAACATGACATTTTAGAATAATTTAAAAGAATATTAATCAAAAATAATTTAATATTAATTTTAATATTCAATGGTGGACCAGCAGGTACTCAATACAATCTCTAGGATTAAAGAATACATTAAAGAATGTAATGAACAATAATGTTAGGCAATGTATTTCATACATTGCCTTGACAGTCCAGGTATTTTATACATTATCTGAGATTATATGAATTGTACAGTTTGCCGGCAACATACCTATAGGTACCTACACAAAATGTTGAACTTAACTCTAGTTCTGTTCTTGCTTGATTATTAATAGCACTACACATTGGAATGATTAGATGTGTAAATTCATATCCTCAATAAATCACACCAACAAGATAAGTGTTCTGCTAGTGAAAGCAAAACATTATCCTTTTGCGCATGAATAAGTACCTATCATGGCTGCCTAGACTGCTTCATTATTGTTCGGTTTTGATACTTTTTCAATGGCTCTCGTGCAGTGCCAATAGAAAATGAATTTTGTAGGAACCTTATCTGCTATGTGGAGTAGACTACATAAGTTCTTTAGGTAATAAAATTAACGGTGAATATGGATTTTTCATAATATCAGCTGATCGACCTAGCACTTAAGAATTAACTTTCAAATACCATTTAAATTTAAAATTAACATCTCGAATATTGAAGAGGTAACTGTGCTCGATATGAAGGCAAGGTAGCACGTGGCTCGCCTAAACGAGTATGCAAATCTTGCGCAGATGTGTGAATGTGCATTTCGTAATAGAACGACGCACGCACACTGCTCGTGTCCCATTCATAAAAGCAAGGTACCTACTATGTGGCTATGAATTAATCGCAACATTTGAATATGTTTACTCTTACAAAGGAAGCGGCCATTCAGAAAAACTCGCCCGAAAACAGGTTTGGCACGTGTCAATGAACGACGGGAATATTTGGACTCCATCGCCCGCCATGCCGAAGTCGTCGGGTTGGGTGATTGAAACGGTTTAATAGATGCTCGTTTGAATAGTTACTTTGAATCAATTATAATTAAACGTCTTCTGCAGTCGCACAGGCATTTAATATTTTACTCGTAGTAACTTACAGTAAATGCCAAGCCTACCTATTAATCAAACTTTATATAAATACATTTACTTTAAATTCAATATTATTCGAATTATATTAATTATTAATCAAATGTACTGTCTAAGAAAATTGTTTTAGCAGAAGAGCTGTAGGCGATGCACTGTTGACTCCTCTGGTGTTGTAAGCAGCAGCATGTATCTTTAAAATACAGTGCCTTTTTTTTCAAATGTAACCAGTAATCAACCAGCGGTAGGCGACTTGTGGACTTGGGACAGTTGCTGTTGGCCCTACTGGCCCTTATATCTTCACCGAATGGAGAGGGCAGCTACGCCCATAAGACAAGGATAAGGAAGGAGGTTCGGAAAACCACGACCTTCCTGTTCCCAGTATGGGATTGCGACTAGCCTGAGGGCACCTCCAGCGAGGTTGGGAATTCAAGCAACCTCTGTTCGGGAAAAACGGGGCGACTTACATCTATAAACAAATCTTACTTTGAACAGTTACAGAAAATATAAAAATGCCCTGAGTTTAGTGATTAGCAAGTTTCCATTTCAATGGTCACTGTAATAATGTAAAGTTTACACATGTTGATATTTCACAGCAACAAAAATAGAGAAATCACTGGGTTTCTATTGTTTTGTTAACTCATTAGATTGGTCGGTATTAATGAGTGGAACAAACTCCCGAAGTGGATTAAACTAATCTGAAAGTTCGCAAAGCAGGTTAGTAACACATGTAGGTACTCGTAGTTCTCATGCCGCCTTTTCCGTGTGAAAGTTTGTTCTATAATTGAGCCTAAAAGATAACCAAAAAAGTTTTCCCGTAGAAATAGGTCGGTGAACCTCCTGTAAATGACATGAAATACACAGTAGGTAGTCTAGGTAGGTTAAAGTTTAAAAGTTAAAATCTGTAACAATTATTAATATTGAAATGTACCTAACTACTTATCTACTCATACTAGAATAGACACGCCTACCCAGTTTAATTGACCATTGATACAATTTTTTATTTAAATAATGGCCAATGCAATAGACCAATGACAGATCTCAACTTGGATTCATGTTTCTTTGACGTAACTAACATTTATCTGTTCTGTGAACATAACCACCAGTCCTGTGAAAAATTATCTATATATATAAAAGGAGAAGGTGACTGACTGACTGACTGACTGACTGACTGACTGACATATCAACGTAGGGCCTAAACTATAAGGGCTAGAAACTTGAAATTTTGCACAGGGGTTCCTTTTATAATGTAGGGGAGCACTAAGAAAGGATTTCTGAAAATTCACCCCCTAAGGGGGTAAAACGGGGGTGCAAAGTTAGTATGAAACTTTGCCGTTTTTGAAGTCTTTAGACGGGTAGACGTCGTTAATGGGTCTAATTCTACGCGAGCGAAGCTGCGGGCGTCCACTAGTATTCTCATAAAAATTTAAATACCATAAGCTTACTAACTTTTAAGCCTAACGAATTAGCAGATTTATATTACGATGATAATTGATAATAATGCTATACCTATGCTGTGATCAAGGTGTCATTCTGGAGGCAGACCGTGTTCACCGTTATTCCGTCATTAGTACTTTTATCATTGTCGCAAGAAAACCTCGTATGGACGTGTTACATCATTAACATTTTTTGTTCTATTCTTGTCTCGTTAGATAGGTGGTACGATTTTCGCTTTGACAAACGGTTTGCTAGCCATATGAATGAAAGTTGGCGACCTCAAGTCGACGACTACGTAGGCGTACGCTGTAGCAAGCAGCTCGCAGCCTCACCCGTCCATCTCGTTCATGATCCATTCACAAATTCAACTGAGCGCTATACGCAACTGTACGCACATGCAATGCCTGCTTTATTATAATGTGTGCTTTACAAATTCCTTTTCCGCTATTTTATTATATTCTTGCCTCTTTCAGGGTGTTGCTGCAGGCTCGTTTGCTGTCTTGTATAAAAAAATCTCGCCATACATTCAATTATGACTTCAATTGTCCTTACTAGGTTGCTTGTCCTATCTTAAAGCACTTTTCTATTGCAGTAAGACGAAAATGAGTATACCTTATTAAATTGCACTTTTAATTTCCAGGAAGCTTCGTCGTCTTCATTCCAGCCTATATACATGTTAAGTAGAAAAAGCGAATGGCAATAGAGATTGTATTCGATGGTAACTGGCCGGGCGGGACGTGTTGCTAACTCGCGACAGCTAGTTAGACGATAAGCATCTCGTGGCACTGCGAGTGCCTTCTTTATAGAGCTGCCCACTTCAATATTTTCAAACAGATGGACGATTATAATACGAACCGATATACTTAAGAAATATTTAAGACCAGCCCGTCAGTAAGGTAGAATGGAGCTGACTGTAATAAGTTTGGGAGTTATGAAACTTTATAGTGTACCTAGCCTTCGGTGTTGCGATTGTGACCAAATATTGACGTGAACTTGGCAGCAGAATACATAAAGTTGAAAACTTTATAACACAAAACATATCCACTGTCAATTTATGCCACCACGTAAATTTTTTTTTTTCAGTAAAAGCTTACAACTTTGCTACTTAGATAATGTTACAATTGTAATCCAACCATCCATCACCAGCCCACTTAAAGTTCACTGCTGGGCATAAGCCTTCATCAATCGACGCCATTCTGCCCCATCCAGTGCCCTCTGAAATTCAGTAATTTCTCGCTATCTTTTTCAATTCAACAGCTAATCGAGTCGCGGAGCAACAACCACAGAATTAACTAACTATAAATTAGTAAATAAATAATCTGTTATTCTTATAAATGTTTTTAAGTTATCTGTTGTCCTTCCTGTCTTAACGTCATGGATCCAAGGCGCATCTATTACTTCCGTGTTTGACGTACCTTTATAGAGTAAAATCATGATGTTTGGAGCTGCCTAGAACTCCAATTTCTTTTGTAAGCACATGAAAGTTATAGGTCCATAAAGTAGGTATATTAAATCAAATCAAATCTAAATCATTCAAAATCGTAACTTTACAAGTAATTTATATATTAACATATCTGTTAGATATCCTTGAACGCTATCGAGGTTGTATTGACAATAATTATTAAAATCAGTTGCACCAAATGGGCTGTTTAATGCAGTCCTTTTCATTTACGCAATACCTGACAGCATACTGTTAATGTAACTTATATTACTAAAAACAAATTTTGTCGTAATATTTCATGCATTGATAATATTATTTTAAAAGTAATTTCAAGGGGCATAATACAACTCATTATTCACTAGCAATATTACTAAATAAATTTAAATAATTAGTACTGAGTTTATTAACTGAACAATATTCTTACTTTACAAATCATCAGTAAGTCAACCATGCTTATGTCATACTAGTGGACGCCCGCAGCTTCACTCGTGTGGAATTAGACATAATAATAGATTCTTCTTAACGCGTTAACTTTAGCTCCACAAATTTGTTATGAATCCGTAAATGTGTTATCCCTTATATTTATTAAGGGTAACATTTTTACAATCTTTGTATGCCATATTTATTTATATCTAATCAACAGCCTAAAATAGTATATGCTTCTAGTTCTGAAATTGACAATACTGTCATACAACCTTTCATCCCCCTTTTCAACCCTTTACAACACTTTTTTCCAATTAAAATGTAGCCTATGTCCTTTCTCAGGGTCTGGATTTAAATGAAATTTGGTACCTACACATATAGTCCAGACTCTGGACTATATGTGTAGGTACCAAATTTCATTTAAATCGGTTCAGTAGTTTTGGTGTGAAAGCGAGAAAGACAGACAGACAGACAGAGTTAGGTACTCTTGCATTTATAATATTAGTATGGATTATATCAATACATATTATATTCTCTCTAATCTAGAATTACCAACTAATGGCGCTTTACAAATTGATCTTCCTTATGTTTCGCAAATCGATATCAATAAAGTTTACATTAATGAAGACCATATATATTGCCTGACCTGAGAAATATACTAGATCTATTAAATATGAGACTTAATTAAATATGAAGATTAGTTTTACAGCAGGTGTTAATAAATAAGACGAGATTATCCAAGGCAGATCTAATCGGATCTTGTTTACATTACGAAAGGTCCTCGCGAGCGGTGTGGCGACGAGACTAGAGAGCTCTTATCTTAGCTTATAAACTGTAAACATATTGGAACGCCTCGTTACTCTATTTATTGTTTACCTAGCGCTTATCTCACTCAGGTTATATACGGCATACCTTGTTAGGTTAATTTCTACACAATATTTTCCATTTGTGCAACCTGCGATTGTTTTGCATACAAATCGCAAGTTGTAAATACATCGTCCACTGTCCGATTAGGTATCTCGTACAACTTCCATTTATCGACAAAACATTATGTATCGATATGGTAATAATTTCATTGTATGCCGCTTATTTAGGCCCAGCTGTTATTACTTCGGTCATAAAGTGCAAGAGCTAGAAATATTTTTTATTTACACCAAGCAGTATTTTTGCTGTTTAACCCCCATTTCTATTAGTACATATTATGTACTTATTGAAACTATTTGAGTCACGATGGGACTTATAATATCTAGAGTTCATGATCGCAGTAGGTGTTCTCAATACACAAGAAAAGCTTGCCATCGAGTAGAATTGTCCTATTAGACGCTTCTAACAACTTACAGCGATTACCAAAACAAATATGTATCTACAACTTTACATTTACCGTATTATAACGCACATAAGGTGCAAAATATACACAATGCTCTTAAGAAAACAACTCCTTTCATTTTTATTTGCTGAGATTTCAATAGCATCCCACTGGCGTGGTGCTCGTAACCATAATTTAGTTAGGTTATATGGATTGAAAGGCATTATATTAAAATAAATAGCCCGTTCACCAAACAATTACCCGTCCAGTTAAATGCTATCAGCGAATCTATGGGTTGAAATCTCATAACCTTTTGCTCCAAGTAAAGTCGATCGTATTGAGGTTACAGACTGACCGCAATAGAGATCAATTTATACGTATCGTGGTGATAAAATATGAGGAAATCCCTGTATCGTGGAAGTGAATATAAAAAACCGTTATATTTCTAACAGTTCTGTGCGGGAAATATACATATTTTTATTTTGACTTTAAATGTGTACCATATACCTGTTATGTTATATGATGTTAATATTATCTATTTAAGTATGTATTTAAAAATATCTATGTATGTATATCAGTCTCTGACACCCATAACACAGGCTCGCGCCTACTTTGGGGTCAGATGGCCGTGTGTGAGAATGTCCAAGATATTTATTTATTTATTTATACCTACTTAGCATTGATTTTGAAAGAAGTTTAAGCTAAGGGTATTATAAGAACAAATGACAATTTGCTTTTCATAAAAGCGTGCCTACGCCTGCCTATGCAAACAGTTTAATTTCAATGATTTAAGCATAATCAGCGTTGAATGGAGATACAAAGTGAGATGCGCGCGCAGTCTGTTATGAATGAGCCGCAGTGAATCAGCCGGCCATTCATGCCGCCCCCGCGCACGCGCAGCGACGCATTATTTGCCAATACGCCAGTATTGTTTCATTGGCACCATCCATACCTCTCACTTCCTGCCATCAGGCCAACATTTATTGCCTTCAACCTATCAGCCTAATTAGTGTTTCAGATACATGCTGAATGCGTATTTAGATACAATGCATTTGCACTCTGTAACTGTTTTGTGTTTTAAGAAATATTTATTAAAATATAAATATTTCTTAAAACACTTTTCATAAAACAAAATATAACATTAAAAGAAAATGGTTTTAGTCAATTGCTTTCAAATATTTATTTTAGTAATAGGGCTGAAATAACATTTTTTCGGCCAGAGTCGTTTAAGGGAGGCATAATAATGTCCAGAGGTTGACACGGACCTCAGAAGGCTTACGGAAGATTGAACTAGTTAGTATTTTAAGTCAAAGATAACGCAGTAAAAAGCGTAACAGTTTGGTTTTACTATAATACTGCATTACAACGAATAGATAATGAGCCAATTAGACATAAACATAGGCATAGGGTACAGATAACAGTACACTCGGTATGTAGCTGTAACCTTAATCGAGATAACTGTGTATCGTGAAATTTTAAATTAAAGGTTAATGCATTGTAATGTTCCGAAGCGTATAATAACCGAATGACCTAATCTGCCAGATGTTTCATTGTTTTGTGACACAGCCGTTCTCTCTTCTTACAAAACCCCGCTTTACAGCGTTAACAAAAATAGTCACCTTGACACCATCCATGTTATACACTCGGCGTGAAGCCCTGACACTTAAGAGCGACACCAAGCACTAATAAATCATCCGTCAGATGTTAATCGATGCTTTTAAGAGCAATGTCAGTGGACGCAGACATTATACGTTTAAAATAATACCTCAACATCCAAGTGTACTAAAGAGTAATGATAAGTGATAAATACATACAACACACTGTTTTGAGTAGACAACTTATATATTTATATAATTATTTTAATTTTCATGTCACCATATATAGGGCCAATATAATGCCTAATGGCATTATACATATATATTTTTTGAGATAGCCGCTTTATAATCCAATTTTTTATTATAATTATTATATTTTGTCCATTTTAAGGTAAGGGAGCTTCAGAATTTACCTAAAAACGTACAAGAGATAAAAGAAAAATCTTTAATGTTCTTTGAAACGGATGTCTATAAATGCGAGGCTCCGTTGTGTGCATAAAGTCTACAAGCTAAGTAAATTTCGGTGTATTGGTGATTGACGCGTATTTGGAAGGCTCTACAGGAACAAACACGGGAAGTGTTTTATAGTCACATTTGCTACGGGCCTAAGAAAACTCGTGATTTCATATTTCACTTCAATTCAAAATTTTCAGTGAAAATTATTAATGACTGGTCTTAGGACAAAAATGACAATGAAGTCGCCTTATAGAAAGTGTCTTTTAGAAATTTAATTTTAAATATAATCAATCCTTTTCAAGTAACCAACCACAAGAATATTTTGGTATCTCGGTACACAAATAGTTTGTTACAAAAATAATTACATATATTAAAATTTCAATCAATATCCAAAAAAACTACTGTCAAATTTGTTTGGCTGGCAAAATTAAAAGCTTTAATTATTTGATATCAACGTGAAAGGTGTGTGAAACGGTGACTTCAATATATCACGTTGTTTACTATGGTAATCAAAATGTTATGGGACATTCCCGACGGTAAACTGATCATCCGAAACCATCCCTACAATTAACTCAATTCCGCAAGGAAGTGTCATCGCATGCATCTTATTCTTCTTGTATATAATGATCTCCCGAAAGTACTATACCTAGTGTACCTACCTATTGACATCTTGTGAAAATAATTCTAATTTAAATCAACATGTTTTTAACATTTTGACCATCATCTTGACATGAAAGACCAAAATAATACAATTTATACCTGATATGGAAATCAATTTTATGTTTAATAATATGTAATATAAATTAATTTATAATTATAATAGTATACATTAGAATCTTTTGACACCTTTCCGCTATTCGGTCTTGATAATGATCAAAATAGCTTGAAATAGATAGTAACGTAAACTGGAAAACAACATGTCCAAAAAATCAAATCAATGGTTTGACGTATGCTTTTAGGGATCTCAGGAAAACTATTGTCGGGAAAACAGCGCTGAGTGCATATTATGCATATGCGTTTTCCGAGTCAAAATATGGTACAATTAGGTATACTTTGGGGAAGTAGTGTAGATACACAACAGATGTTTATTGTACCAGTAGTAAGTTAACTGTTTTTAATATCAAAATAATCATTAAAATCCGTTCAGAATTACGGAAACAGAAAAACACACCAAAAAAGATTTTTCTGCTTTCAATATTACCTGTTTTTTTGAAGCCAAAAAGGTAAAAAATCACGGTGTATCTATGCCATACCTATTTTATAGACGTAGATATAGATATCGATTATGTATTTCAAAAGGACCTATTCACTTCTTTTCTTTAGGTAGGTAGGTACTGTGTTCTCCTGTGTTCTTTTTCTGGTGCAATAAATGATATTGTATTGTATTGTATTAATTTATGTTTAAAGTTTGTCTATACTGACTCTTAAATTTGTCGCTTTTACTGTTAATATGTTAAATATAATTAACTAGTGGCCGCCCGCAGCTTCGCTCGCGTAGAATTAGACCCATTAACGACGTCTGCCCGCGTTCTGGTTGCCCACTTGACTTCAAAAACGGCAAAGTTTCATACTAACTTTGCACCCCCGTTTTACCCCCTTAGGGGGTGAATTTTCAAAAATCCTTTCTTAGTGCTCCCTACGTTATAAAACGAACCCCTGTGCAAAATTTCAAGTTTCTAACCCTTATAGTTTAGGCCCTGCGTTGATATGTCAGTCAGTCCGTCAGTCAGTCAGTCATTCAGCTTCTCCTTTTATATATATAGATTTCCACTCAATATTCTAATCACATGCTACGCCGACGTGTTCACCGACGTGTTCACCTATAATTGCAGGAACACGATTTTATGATGTTTATATTTAATTTTAGAAATGATAAGTGTATCCTGTGTTGGTGAACCTTAATAAATAAATAAATAAATAAATAAATAAATGCTACACTAAATTAAATGTTTCAGTCTTAGGCTAAATAAAAATATGTAGTTATAAAAAAAACATGTCATCCAAGCTGCTCTCCTCATATGGCATAGAGCCCAGAACACTGGTAGCGTTGCCTCGATGTACAGCTAAGCTAATTTTTGAGCCAATTTTTCAATTCATTTAGTTTAAATTTTTTCAATTCATTTATTCATGTGTCAACGCAACATGAAAAGCTTTAAAGATTTTCAATGAATTTAAATGTGTTCTTAATTACAAACTGGTTCAATTACTTAAGGTGCAATCACCTGCTTTATTTAAGTAGTTCTTGAGGCAAACAGTTATGCGGTTATATGAAAAATATTTGAAAAACTCGTGCATGGATTATAAAAAGATTAGCGCATAATATTAGACATCATGCATTTGATTGATGGCTTAAAAATAATAAAGACGTCCAACGATAGATGACATTTCATTATCACGTTTCGTCATCGTATAATTACTTATAATACTTTTTGCTTGAAAATCATTAAGCAAGCCAATTATATTTTACGTAAAATAGGTGATGTAAGATCAAAAAGATTGGATTAGAGTTTTATGTCTTTGTTTTTCATACTGCGAGTAACTAATCTATATGTAATAAAATCCCTCCACCAATCCGCATTGGAGCAGCGTGGTGGAGTATGCTCTAGACGCAGCAGCGTCTGTGGGGGAGACCCGTGCCCAGCAGTGGGACGTCTATGGGTCGCAGCGAATAAAATGCGCTTAATTTTTATCTTCACTTAGGTACTATAAAAGTTATATAATAACTAAGTAGATACTACCCTCGCGTGGAATTAGACATAACATAGTTTCGTTTACGCCTAGTATTATTATATAGGCTATATATGTTACTCAGTGAAGATGTAGCTTTCTAATGGTGAAAGAATTTTTGAAATCGGTCCAGTAGTTTTTGTGTGAAAACATTACAAACAAATGTTTCCTCTTTATAATATTAGTATAGATATAGACTACTAATTCAAGATACTCGTCATTAACATGAGAACAAGTAATACTCGAGAGGAATAGTTAACTGGCTTTACTGTGTCATTTAGTTGTTCTGGAGTGTTATAAATCTGTATAAATTACACATCAATTAATAAGATCTTCGCAGCACTCCTCGGGACATTAATGTGATAGCAAACTGACTTCTACGTGGTATTATATTACATCGTGTAAACCGATAATCTCAATTGGGATTCCTTTGCTCCTTTTATAGGGTACTTAATAATGGCAATATAAAGGCGTCGTTAAGATCTGCCTTTTATTTATAAGATCCGTTTAATCTCGAATAATTCTGAGTGTTAGTAATGAGTGCGATCTTTGGTTACACAGGTATTTTACTTATAAAAGTGTTAATAGATGAAGGTAGGTCAAACTCGTATGGCTATGTATTATATAAAGAAAGCGAAACCTACAAATGGTTTTAAAGATCTTTCTTACATAAATATATTATCTGAGAAGCTAGCTAACGCGATGTTCATCGTCATATGCAAATATGCTGGCATTAGAGAATGGTGACATCTGTTGCGGAAGGCATCGAATGAAGGTCTGATGGATGAGGGGTCGCGGGGCGCGCAGGCGTTGCACAACCTGCGGCGCCGGTGAATGGAGCCTCCGACGAGTGGGCGAACGTTTTTATCAATGAACAGCGAAAATCTTGGGAGCCGCCGTACGCACGCCGCGCCGTGTCACGGTCGAACGCGGCCTGCCGCCTGCCAATATTAACCTTAATAATGGAAAATGTCAACGACGACACAATCTCCGATACGCAAACGAGTTGCGATACAGTAGCTTTATTTAGAAAACGTTTATCATTTAACCCAATTCCCTTTCACGACGCCACTCCAAAATACGTAAGGTCGCATGGTATTTATGAATGAACAGTTAGCATCTAGTTAATATTCAAGTGAATTGGAAAGGAAATAGGTACTCAATTTATTTAATTACTTTGGCACTGATAACGCCTCCAGCTAGCCTTCGTTCAGATTTAACCATGACGTAGTCGCCAACCCAACCCAACCCAACCCAACCAACGTTTATTATTCGGAAATTTATTTAACTTTATCTCGCGACTTAGGTTTACAATACAACAATTCTTTTACATGCTGCCAAGATCGTAGATCTAGGTGAAGCAACACCGGTTTCTGCCTGAAGTTGGAGGCTGCTTGTTAGGTATATTGATGGCCATTCGCTTCGACCCATAGACGTCCCACTGCTGGGCACGGGTCTCCCCCACAGACGCAACTGCGGGAGGTCTAGTCTAGAGCATACTCCTCCACGCTGCTCCAATATGGATTGGTGGAGGGGTTAGTGGCCAACCCAGTGTCGAATGTTCTCAAGCCACCCGAAGGTCTTCGACAAGGCTTAAAGATTGTTTCAACCATTGAAAACAACCGGGACCGACGGATTACGTGCCCTCCGAAGCACGGTAGCGTCCATGAAATGTTGCCACTAGCGGTCACCCATCCACAAACTGACCGCGCCCGTCGTTGCTTAACTCTTACGATCATATTGAATCGACGCGAGCCATTGGGCTATGGACGCTACTGACTGGCCATTAACCTCCACGAATCAGAACATGATTTGATGAGGCTTATGCCTTATTGTGAGTTGTGACGTAATCTGCCTTATAGCGCGCCGCTAATGGGTAGCCAACTAATACGAAATTCAGTGTCGTTAATTAGCCTACATCTGCGTATTATCATAGAAACCGTTTCTATTTAATTCTCTGAGTGATATTACGAGCTTGCGGAGGCGGGCGTCCGGAGGCGGCGTGGGCGACCGGAAGGAAATCGTAACTTTTGGGTTTCCACAGTTGTGAAGCATCGACTGCAATCCGACACATCTATTGTGGCCTTTGCGAGGCCCGGTTTTCAGCTAATGTAAATTTTCATTAACTTAACCTACCTTGTTACTTGGATACCTATACCACAGAGATTTTTGATGAGAAAAAAAAACACAATACAAAACAGAATACAGAGTACCTATTGCAGAGATTTTTGATGAGAAAAAATTCTCTGCAATACTCTGTATTCTTTTACGGTTGGCGCCATTTTCCAAAAATGTTCTTTGCGAGTTTAGTTTGTGTTTTTATTATTTTATTAAATTGCTTCATTTTTTCGCAACTGTATTAAAAATAGTTGTTCAGTACACGTGCGGAACCGTCATTGCAACTTGTTCCGACTGTCAACCCTCGCCTTCGGCTCGGGTAGACACTTGTAATGAAATATACTATTTTGAAGTGTTCCGCTGATTCGCAATTGCTTATTTGCTTGTTTGTGATCACGACCGCTAAAGCTACTTATTCAATCAAATAATTAGACATATTACTTTAAATTCATGTAATTGTCTCTGATCCACACGCCCTACACATACACATACATACTGGCACCGATCTTCTCCCAGAGTCCACTGGTAAATCCACGCAAAAGCTTCACCAAATCTTTTCTTAAATCTGCATACTGTGACCTAACCGTTGCGTATTCGATAGTCATTCGTGCTTGCTCTCAAACCTAGTGTAAATAATGACCCTAATGAATCTACGTCGTGAAAAGGTCGAACGGCTCTCTGATACACGTATCGATTGGATGAAAATTGTGTTTGTGTAGTTCTCAGTACCAACCTATTTGTGTCCCAATTGATTGGTCAAGCGATCTGGATTTCGATATAAATGTTCATACTGTAGGTACATATATATAATGTACGAGTACCTACATTTAAACTGATTGACACGTGCCTCTAATAGATACTAGGTACCTACTTCATGTTCAAAACTAATGTCTAATTTGTTAACCAGGAATTTGAACAGGAACAATTTTATGTTATACAAAGACTTACGTATCGAAGTTAGCAGGAACTAAGTAGTACTCGTGAAGGTCCCTAGTATGATAATTTAAAACAGCAAATAATATCCATGTATACAAACAAATACAAAGAGAATGAAAAAAATGATTCGCCCAATAATGACATTTCTTAGTCTTTTATTGATAACTAGTGGACGCCCGCAGCTTCGCTCGCGTGGAATTAGACATTCACTAACTACAAAAACGGCAAAGTTTCATACTAACTTTGCACCCCCGTTTTACCCCCTTAAGGGGTGAATTTTCAAAAATCCTTTCTTAGTGCTCCCCTACGCTATAAAAAGAACCCCTGTGCAAAATTTCAAGTTTCTAGCCCTTATAGTTTAGGCCCTGCGTTGATATGTCAGTCAGTCAGTCAGTCAGTCAGTCAGTCAGTCAGTCAGTCAGTCAGTCAGTCAGTCAGTCAGTCACCTTATCCTTTTATATATATAGATGACTAATTATTTATATAATCTGTGTAAAGTTGAAAGTTCAGTTATTAAAATGTGATAATAACATTTTACTAAAATGATAACAATGTAGTTTATTGCTTATGAAATTGACAGAAGTCAAAAGGTTTCGTTCGGTGTTCGTAATACCCATAAACACGAGAAAGAGATAGGTCGTATCGAGTTGCTGATAGTGTCCGTAATAGACCTGCAAGTTTAGGTGATGACCGTCTGGGCCTATCTAAATCTTAATGCATGTACGGAGAACAGTATGGAATTTAGTTAGTTAATATAGATCGTGATATTTATAGTTGCTTGGAGTTAATCTGCTATTCTAGACATAACTAATAGTGTTTGTTATTGAAATAATGTGAAATTGTTTTCATAAGAATATTGTTGTGCCTAAGACCGGCTTATGAAATATACAATAAAAAGTCTTTGTACATAACAATATGGTGGATTGTGCTTTATATTTTGTTTATTGGAGTATGTTGCGGTCACATGTTACCCTTTCGTCTTGAAGTTGCGATTTTGATTTTCGAAGGGTGTTGAAACCAGACTTCAAAGTGCCTTATACTTATACCGATAGTTGAAAAGTTTAAAACTACTCAGATTCAACTCCTTAACTGGACAACTTCCCAAAATCCTCACTTTCTTCTGCTATCTTTGTTGCCATGTTTTATGTCGTCTCGAGAGCTCGTTTGTAAGATTACTAGTGGACGCCCCGCAGCTTCGCTCGCGTAGAATTAGACCCATTAACGACGTCTACCCGTCTAACGACTTCAAAAACAGGAAATTTTCATACTAACTTTGCACCCCCGTTTTACCCCCTTAGGGGGTGAATTTTCAAAAATCCTTTCTTAGTGCTCCCCTACGTTATAAAAGGAACCCCTGTGCAAAATTTCAAGTTTCTAGCCCTTATGGTTTAGGCCCTGCGTTGATATGTCAGTCAGTCAGTCAGTCAGTCAGTCAGTCAGTCAGTCAGTCAGTCAGTCAGTCAGTCAGTCAGTCAGTCACCTTCTCCTTTTATATGTATAGATTTGATTTGATTTTATATATAATGTAATGTCGTTATAACATTCTTTCATCTATATATAGACCAGTGCAGAAGCCTTTAAAAATAATAAAAAGTGAAAAAAAATAGTAGTAGAATATAACCTATTAGAAAAGAAGGAGAGTATTATAAACATTAAAGGAAAAATAAATTCCGGGCGATCTGACGTAGGGAACGGGAAGGAAATAAGGAAAAAATATATTAAAAATCTATAAAATGTGAATAATGATGTAAAAAATGTATATGTGTAAGACAAAAAAAAGCAAAGGAAGGAAAAGAAGTAATTAAAGATTGCATTTTCTGAGAAGATTTACTATAGTAAGATATTTTTTTTTTTCACCATCGGAAAGTAGAGGTTTCAACGAACAGAAAGCATACCAACTTTTTGAAAAAAGCTGATATTTTGACGGGTGAATTTTCGATTGAAAATTAGGGTTCTTTTTCGATATTAATTCAAAATAAGGTAAAAAAAATAAATATTTCTAATCAAATAAATTACAGCGTATTTGAGACATAAAAAGGAATGTTTTCACCAAATTTCGTGAAAAAGAAAAATTATTTGTAAAAGATAAAAATAAAAAACCAAAAACTTGGTTTTTTGAACTTTTCACATACATTTTGAGGTAATGTGAAAAAAGTGTAAATACAAAAGTTTTAGATCTTTTTACTATCTACAACTTTGCCATTTGACTTTTTTCCATAGGACTTTTAGTTTTGCCGGAAATCGACATAAACCGTTTTTTCCCCTTAAACACCCCCCCCTTCCCGTTCCCTACGTCAGATCGCCCGGAATTTATTTTTCCTTTAATGTTTATAATACTCTCCTCCTTTTCTAATAGGTTATTTTCTACTACTATTTTTTTTTGTTTTAAAAGCTATCGAGACTGGTCTAATAACATACCTACATACTATTAAAGGAAACCTGCAGTCCAGCCTGCAATCCTTAAGCCCATTTGTTCGACTCGACACGTTACACACGCGCAATTTTTTGTTCATCTTTCTTAGGGATTATTAGCATAACATTATGATATTATGAGCACTAACAATTTACAGCTGACAGAAAAGATTTTCGTATTAAAATGGCGCTTATTCTCGAGCTAAATGGCTCAGCACCTATTTCTACACGCACACGCAGTCATCTACAAGTACATACACTGTTATTATATTATAAGTATCTCTATCTCAAGGCGCGTCTAGAGCATTTCCGGCTATCGCAGGCACACGCTGGACCGGTTTCGTGATTCGGTATTTCTGGAGAGGTTCGTCAATTAATTTACGATAGACCTTCCTGTGATAAAATGTGACGGACAACTCTTTTAAACCGTCAAGATTATGTTTCTAAGATGACTATTGTTGGATATCTACTAAGGTTATAAATATAAAATACATATTTTGTTAACCCGTTCATGTTCATATGTTATCTAACTATAATTTCATGACTCGTATTTTTGAATTAATTTGGGCATTTTTTTATGCTTTAGATACGATACGATATTTTTACCTGGATACGATATTTTTACCTATTAACAAACTACTTACATCTATTTCTTTACCAAAATGCATTAATGTAATGCATTTTGGTATAGAAATAGATATGAAATAGATGTTACGTAAAATATTAACTACGTACATAGTTGTATTAGAATGTACGAGTAGCTACACTGTAATGTAATTAGCTCATTCGTTGTTAAGTTGCTAAACGATGGGTGACTTATTAAATACCTTCTTATTTCATGACTTTACCCACAGCTCTATTTCCGTTTCTGCAAGCCAACTTCAGTCTCAATCCGAAGTAGGTTCCTACTATGTATACGCTGAACATAGGTACTCGGAATTACCACTTATAAATAAAGTGTAGATATCTATTATTTATTTATTTATACAACTTTATTGACACCTATAGAGAAAACAGAGAGAGGGACCAAAGAGATATAATGAGCGGACTTAATGCCTTATGGCATTTTCTACCAGTCAAACCCTGGTTGGGTGAGGAAAAGTTGAGGCAGGTAGGTGAGAAAAATAATTAAGTTGCGTGTCAAACAAAATTAGTCCTAGTGTATGTGATGTTTTCTGTTATTGGTATTGGTAGGTAGTGTGTATAATTTATTTCTATTCTAATGCATATTATATAAAAATGTTAGCTTTCTGCTATCCGTATAGAAACTTTAACAGTGACAAATCACATACACCTCCGTCCACGAAATATTCGTAACATTTTTATGAAAAGTCGAAATTTTTTGCTTGACGTATTAATATATGTAATTATATAAGCAGGTACATTTGGAAGGTGCCTGTGATATAAATAAACGGACGAGAAAAAAATATGCATCTGTGGAAGATAAGAGTCTTATTTGACAGAATTTGGAAATGTTCGCAAATAACGAATATTTCATTACAACCATAAAACGTCAAAGACCACCCAGGCGAAGTGCCACATTCCGAAAGATCTCTTGACTCGTGACACGAACTTTATTTTTGTGTCCCTTCGGTGGTATTAGGTAATGCAGCAAAATATCATCCGTACCTATACATGCGCCAACATATAAAGTTATCTGTCTACTTTAAACCTCTGTCTATCATTAAGGTCTGTAAACTACTTGATTAAAACCAGTAGTTAGTGTGAGATGGGAAAATAATGTGTTTATATAAATTAGGCGCGGTCGCGGTGCGCGTGGGCCGAGAGGTGAGAGAGGAGTGTCGCGTGCGCGTGCGCAGCCTACGCGTCGTGAAGGCATTATTTTTCAAGTTCGTTTGACTGCGTCGTGAAATTAACCATTGGCGCCAGGCTTGCGAGCAATATTTTAGTTGTTTAATTGTGTACCAACGTACCTTCAATTACTTTGAATATAAGTGTTCATTGCATCAGATCTTTCGTTATGCACGTTGCGTTTCTCCACCTAAAATGGAATCCTCGTAAAAACGACTGTCAGCCTGTCAGTATTTTATAATGTTTAACTCATAATTTTAATTTACTTCAGATAAACTTTCGTTTTATTCTTAAATAAGCAACGCTGTTACTTTATCTTCCATGTAGGGCAGATACAAAGGAGGCATGGACAACTAAAGGCTTTACTGGTAGGAACACAGTACACGATTATGCAGTACCTACAGTTACGTAAACCTGTTGCAGCAATTAAACGATTGAGTGTTATTATACATAGCTACACGTGCTACAACCGCTAGGTTTAAACTTTGCCCTATGGTTTCGCTTGCATATTATTATAATAGAATAGACATTGCCAGTCGAGGTGCGATTCCTGAACTCTACTGAATTCCAGCTGGTTCTAGCTTTCACAATCAAAACTTTTTTTTTTCTGCATAGGTAGATTACTGACACGGGGTTTTTATCTTAACTTATCGAAAAGCTTTATTATATTCCAATTTATGAAATATTGACTTTAGCTTTGTTGTGGGTACCAAAATCATAATGTCTTAAAGCAAACCTAGAAACTATTATTTTCGTTATAGAAAACATCAGTAGAGTAAACGTGATAGCGTCAATTATATAGAACTGACAATAAAGAACTTAGAATGAAGATTTTATCAAGATTTCGGCTAAGATACTTAGGTTATTTCTAACTTTATTTTCCGTCTTTATTTTGCGAAGTTAGTTTCTAAAGGGAACTAGTTGCGACATCTAGAACTGAACTCGGAACTGCGTAGAGGCGACAGGTCCACAAAGGTTCTTGCCCCGAAGCCAGTTCGCCAGTCCAAAGCGCCCTCTAGACGTAGGTACATTTGGCAAGAAGTTGTTTCCGTCAGCTTGCTCGTACAGAAGGTTTATGTAGCGATGTGGACCCGTGCCACGAGGTGGTGCTGGTGGCTTGTAACCTAAAAAAATAATTATATATCAAAAAGAATTCGCAAACGTTTGCACGCCGAGACATGTCTTGGCCATGGCCAAGACCTCAGATTAATAATATCAACCCGAGATTGATAGGTATAATAAACATTTTTCACTTTACCTCTGTAATCGATTCCTGCAGTCTTACTGGTTTCCATTGCTTTTAAAGCCAACCCCTGTAGAGAAAATACCTAAATAAAAACCTCTGGGTAAAAACGTAAAAAAAAAATAGGTGAAATAGGTAAATCAAAGTTTATTTTTAAAAGATTCATCAAGTTCAATCAAGAGAAGAATATTTGAAATGAATTAAATTTAATTACTTACTGGAATATTAGATTTTAACATGTGCAGATAAAATTCTCCGTCTACTTGTGGAGGGGCATCTGGGTCAACCATGATTATCGTGTAGAATTTTTTCTAAAAATTTGAATAAACGCAATTTCTAAATAAGTTAACACCTACCTAACACATAATTATATTAAAAATAAAAAGTAAAATAAAATTTACTATGTTCTAAATATCAATTATTTTAACAGTAGGTACCTAAAGAAAATACGAGTTTCTGACCATCATTTAGTGCGCAAGTGAACTCTAAAACTAACTTGTTTACTACTACTACTAACAAAAACATTCAGAAATTTAATTGCATACCGAATCAGCCAATGAATACTGGAAGAGGGGCTCCTCTGTGAATACTTGTTTTGGTAAAATTACATCGCAATTGTGGTCATTGACCATAGTGCCACCAACGCTGGTCACATTCAAACCCATTAATCGATCACATCCTTCTAAAAGATTTTTTACATCTATCATGGAACATTGGGAAGATACTACACCAAGTACAGTTTGATGTAAAAAACTAAATATGACGAGAATAATCATTGTGTCACGATTATTTGAGGTTTTCTGGCAATCGAAGTCTTGACACATACCTACTCGTAGGTGCGGATCGATCTTTCTACTGACTAGCTGGTAACAATGTTAGGTAATTAGGTATTTGCTATTAGGAAGTTATGAACTTCTTGTTATGAGATCAGAATTTCAACAATAATGATTGAATAATTTTCTTAGCCTGCGGTCACACCTGTGGGCAAGGCCGATTATAAAGTTTTCGCGGCATTCGCTGTTTACTCATTCGTGTCGATTTTTTACGTACCTACATCAAAGCGCAGGAACATAAAAGTCATATAAGAAATTCGAACGAGCCTAATTTCAGCATCTTTAAACGAAGTGCATTTCGTTCGTAGTACGACAAGAGATTTTTTTTTTTTTCTTCTTTTGGCCAAGAGATTTATTTGAATACATAATTATAAAAAGTCATCATAATAATATATTACCTCTGTCTCTGACCATGTCAGAAGAAGAATCGCAGATGTCATCTTACTGTCGTAGTTTGCTCAGAGCCAAGTTGACTCTCCAGAGTTCCAGACCTTAGTCATTAATCTACCACGAATGCGCTCTGGACGTCCCATTAGCCATTATCTGCGAGCCTTTGGCCGCACAACTAATTATTATGATCCGTATTTACAGTAAATAAATTGAATCTTTTCTATGTGCTTACCAGGTGTTTGGCGACGTTGTAACGGTCAGTACGACCAACAGAAAGAGACTATTCTAAACATTACCTCGTATTCGTATATTGTATTAATTTTTGCGAGCGTTATGGTTTTTAAAGTTTTTATTTTTCTCATGGAATCCTTATGTATAACTAATCAAGACTTTAAATTCTAGATCATGCTCTGGTTATTTTGCTTTTGTATGTTTCATTGATCGAGATATCTGGCACTGACCGCATCACTAGAAAGTGGACATATATGTATATGATAGGTTATTATAGATTTGACTCTTCTATCAATTTATGTCTTAATACCTACTCTTCAGCATACCTTTTGCACCAATATAGATTGATTTTTTGGTGCAAATGAAATTAATTTATGTAACCAACTTGTAATCCATCTTGAGACTGACGAATAAACAAATAAAAAGTCATAATCAGTACATATTATGTAAAATGTACTCTGTGCAAATAACTTCAATAAAAGCTACAAGTATGTAGTTATGCAGATGTTGTCGTTCGTGTACAATACGTACATAGTTAGTATTATTTTATCTGTGCTACAAGACAAGAATTGTGTCAAATCTATTTAACACTTATTGCCACTTCAAATTATTTATTGACTACAGTCTCGCAATGTCATCATTTCATTTAAAAAATCACATTTAGAGTATTTATACAAAGAAAAAATTGGCTATAATGGGTTTCCCATACCTGAGTAAGAAACAAATGATTTCAGAAATATTGCTAAGAATTAGATGTGCACAAGAATGGTGCAACCGACATCGCTCGTTACTCTGCGACCCTCACTTGCGACTAAGAATAAAATTCAATTTATACAAGTTTTTTGTTAGACCTATTTTAGCATATGGATGTGAAGTATGGAAGCTAAATCAGCGCTGTCGTAGAAAACTTTTAAGTTTCGAACACTGCATGTTATCAAAAATTGTTCAGTCCCAATTCTCGTGCAAGCATGGAATTCCTAAAATTAATTTGAGACTGTTATACAAAACTTATAAAACCATGAATATACTACATCATATACGTTATGAACGACTTCGATGGAAACAGTTACTAAGAAGTGAAGAACTTGCCTTCAAGAATACACGCAAGAACAGCAGACGAATAATGTGGTGGGATGATTCTTCCAACCATATTGAATTGAATGAATAAACTGCTTGTTGCTAACTATAATGAAACAATTTAATTTAGACATAAAATTACGCCAGTATTTCCAGAGGTGTGATTCACCCACTTTTCACCAGTTGTTTTTAGGTCCCATGTAGGTCACTTTATCTACCTACCAACCAACTTTACGGAACAACAAGGGGGTCGGTGGGTCTGAAGTGGGTTAGGTCTTAAACTCGTAAGAGGTAGTGAGCCTATTGCCATGTACTAGACTCAAGTAAAACTCTTTTTCCGCTAATAACCGAATTATTGGTTGCACGCGCACTAGGAACTAGATATTTTAGTTGGCCTTGGTGCCACAGTTTTTGGGGCTTACCTCAGAATACAGAAAAAACAGAAACCGCGCCGAAAAGTGCTATAATTACAATAAAACTACTCATAAATAGAGTAGGTACTTTGATATTTCGCTCGGTTGTACTCGGAAAGGCACGCGAAATTATGAAAAAAATATTCCTTAAATAACAACACAATCCGTAGCGTGGAGTCTTAGGTCGTGTTGATAGCCTGGTCCCTTCATATCTATACGCGAATGCGAAAACATTTAAGGCCGCAGCTGAATTCCTCATGCGCCGCATATAGTTATCTTTCTGGGAACTATAATTTTGTGGCGCTTATTCGGTCCTTGGTTAGCTGACATGACTTCATTTATTTGTCGATCAAGCTGATACAAAATGTACTCTGTGGCTGATACTCGCTTCAGATGACCGGAGGGCTGAAAGCGTCTTTGTCCATAGAGTTATAGGCTATATAGAAAACCCTGCCAGCGTTCTGGGCACTATGCCCATGGGAGATTAAATATTATTGGTGAGTTTTACTTGTTATACTTTTTATAGGTAGGTACTTATTTTAAGTTGTATAGGTATAAAATTCGAATAATATTAGGTAGAATAAATAAATACACTATAATTGTTGATCATTAAATTGTAATCGTTTCTTCTCTTACACATTAAATTCATTTCTTGCGGACCTTTAGAGATGATTTTTGCTTACGATGTCTATTCTGAGTACCTACGTTCGATAGCTCTGACAAAGTATTGTGATGTGCAATCATTTGGATAGGAAGCGGCAAGAAGTCTGCGTATATGAGTTCGTTGAAGACCCGTAGCTCTACGCCATTTGATTTGTTCTATCTTAAAATAATTCAATACTTCTACATCTGTAAAAAGATCGTACAGTCTTGTAACATCTCTACAACCAAATATCTTCTTGAGGGTTTCAATTTCCAAATGTTTTAAAAATGAATATTTGCGTCTTTTACACCAATCAAATAATAACAATGGCCTTAAAAATAATTTATAGGCCAAAAGTTTTTGTGTAACAGACAATCGATGTGATCTAATAAACTTAATTTTTTTAGACCAATATCTTAGCACTTTTGATTTAGACATTTTTTTAAATTGACACCAGTATGTAAAATGTACTCTGTGATTGACACTAAACTGAATCTCTCATTGAAATTTCAGAGCAATGAGATCACTGAAATTTCAGAGCACTCATCCAACACACTTGACGCAACCCAAAATATAAGACACACAGACACAAGTTTTTAATTTAGATTTTTACTGGACGAATCCAATCACGTAGCCCCATCCGATTTCATTAGCTATTTGACTAGATTGATCTTCGAATCGTCTTCTCGTTCGACGCAAAATTACCAATAGGTACCAATAACTTGAATTGCCCAATTCAAGATAATTGGGTCAAGATACTTGGCCTGAGGCCGCCTGACTTGAATTAGAACAAAACAGATCTGTTGATATCGGTCCGTGTAGACGCTGACTGGCCAATTAAGTAATTTTTTATCTGTAAAAAGTATCCTTATTTATTTATTTAACAATTCGTGTATACAATAACAATTTAAAGTGATACATAATTATAGAAAATGAAGTAGGTACACAGGTACACATTATATTAAAAACATTATGCACTGAGGCGCTAAATCGAGCTCGTGGGAGATGCAGAGAGGGCTAAACCGGATCGTGTTCCATTCTACAGTGCTACCCAAACATTATTCTGCCATGTTAACAGGTATTATTTTAAAACAAAGCGGGAATATTGCGACCCGGTATCTTATATTGATGACTAAGTACCGGGTCGCAACTCGCCTAATGGGAAACACTAAATTAGACAGAGACGCAATCCAGTTTGAAACTCTCTCGCTTAGCGCGTTTTTCCGGTCAGCATAATTGTATTGGAAAATGGAGTCTATACCAAAGGGCTGTCCCTTTTTTTTGTTTGTCGTTTATTTTTGCACGGAATTAAATCTCTAGTGCACAATCTTGTTTTATTTAACTTATTATCTTTGAATTGGGTCCCTCTCCCTATACGTTTGACGTTGGTTGGTTTGACGTAAAATTAGAAATGTCAAAATCATCAAAATCTACAGATGACAGATCTGCTCATTTTGATTTTGTGTCTTTCTTTGTGTAGGTCAAGGTAGAAATGTGATTTGTATGAAAACAAAATAAATTGAACGGAATTGAAAATTTAAATTGCAATGCAGTCTTGTGATTTAGCTGAGCAGTTATATTATTCATATTAATACAAAGAAAAGAAAATTTGGTAACACAACATTGAATTACAGACTCAACAATGGAATATCATCCTCTTAATATGGTAAAATAATTCAATAATCATTCATTGTATCGGTGCATAACATAATAACGTGTAAAGTGATCGAATGTATTCATTTTTAGGCTCACCAGCAACACCGACGCGCTGATGCCCATTTGTTGCACAATAGGTACGACGAAGCCATGCAATGTCACCACAATGCTGCAGAATTACTTCTCGATGCTATGAAATCAACTACCTCATCAGTGGCTTTGGAATCGATCAGTCTCCAGCATAGCTATCACCTCAAGCAGAAAGACCTCATTAAAAACAAAAAAGAGCAGTACACACGGGTGAAAAAAGCCATGGAAAATATAAAAAACTCTGGTAAGGAGGTAAATTTAAACATCCAGGGCAACGACCCCATAAAATTACAAATAGCTATATATAAAACTATGAATGAGTCGGAATCCTTGTTACAGTTGTTATCTAGTAACTCCAAAGAAGCAGCTCATTATGACAATGCACCTAAAGATATAACTGATGGAAAGAAAAGAGAAAAAACCCAACAATCAGCCATAGAAGAGTTACAAATGCTGAGCCAAAATCTTCATTCTCTTATAGAACAGTTAGTGGTACAAGGAGAGGTTTTAAAGGATGAGAATATGACCTTGAAAGAAAGTGTAAATTACTTAGAAAAGGAGAGAGTCAGATATTTAAATATACCTTCACTAGAAATGGGAAATAGAAATGATATTGCGGGAATGATGTTTGTAGGTGATAATATATCTAAAGCATTGGAAAATAATTTTGCTGACATGAGCACCAAAAGTCTTAATGCACCAGATGATAGTGTAAACCAAGAACCTAATTTTGACTTGAGTGCTCTTAAAAATTAACTCAATATTTTTTATATTTTATCATATATATAATATTGCGGGAATTATGTTTGTAGGTGATAATATATTATCTAAAGAATTGGAAAATAATTTTGCTGACATGAGCACCAAAAGTCTTAATGCACCAGATGATAGTGTAAACCAAGAACTAAAAGAATATTGTTTTGGAGTAAAATTTTAAATTTACAATGTACCTAAAAAATTTTTACTTAGTTATGTAGATATAATATGTAATGAAATATTAAACATAAGGTAATAAAAGTGGTGACAGCCTAGTGGTTATCGAACTTGCCTCTCACTTAAGCACTCTGGGTTCAAACCCCAGTGGCATGCTCCAATTATTTTTCTAAGTTATGTGTGATTTAAGAACTTAAATGTTACTTGCTATAATGGTGAAGGACACATGGTGAGGAAACGAAAGCATGCCAAGAAGAAGTCTGCCAATCCACACTTGGCCAGCATGGTGGACCAAGGCCTAATCCCTCCCATTCTGAGATTGTTGATATCCTATTTTACATAATTTATTGTTAATTTTTATATGTGAAATGTGAGTGACTTGTGAAATAATTGGTATACCCCAACAAACAAGCCCATAAATTAATTAGTAATACCTACTTGTAGGAAATAATCTAAAACAAGAAAGGACAAAGAGCCAGTAGTAATAAAACAATACTTTTGATTTTATAGATAGATATGTATTGCATATTGGTCTTACACAAAAATAAAATCTTACTCTTGTTAAATGTAAAAATAAACTTCCAAGATTATTTATCAGGAATAACTATCCTTATTCTAGAAGAAATCTATACATTAACAAACAATATCACTAGTAACATTTTTATATTAACTGGTAACATGAAATATACAGCAGACATTACCAAACTTACTACATAATATATTATCTTAAATTGCTATCAGAGATGTTTGAAAGAAAGCTATGCCTATTTCCGTTCAAACTACCTCAATTTATTTACAAATGTTATTGAAAAATATATAAATGATAAATATATATTATTTATGTATTATATTAAATATATAATTATATTGAAAAATATATATGTTAAATACTTATAATTTGTATAAGCCCCAGAAAAAAGAACTGACTACCTTTTATAATTATCTATTCTATTGTTATATTTTTTAAAACGAACTAGTTAACTTCTAGTAATGTGGAATTTGCAACTACATACTTATATTATACTACTGGAAGAATGAAGTAAAATGCCCATAGCATATGTTTAGTACATAACTGAAGGGAAGCTTGACTTGTAAACAAACTGGCGCACCTCATTGGAGTGACACAGTTGAGTGACAATTTTATTAATATTGACGTAACAACACTTGTTTTAAAATAAAGTAGTAAGTACATAATTATGAAATTTTATCTAGCCTAGTTCTATCGAGCTCGTAGATACAAAACAATCTATGTAGAAAATCTTTGCCTAAGCATATTTGGAAGAATCGTTGTTTACTATGTTCAATAATATGTATTGAAATGATATATTATATACGTAATTATATATAAGTAAAACTAATTGTATATATAATACCAACGATCACTATTTCAAAAGTGTTATATTATACACAATTGATTGACTGCAGTATATATAAACAGTAACATAGTCTGAACGAATATAAATACTTACAAGATGCATAGCCTATAATGAGGTGTTTAAAAACGCGCACATGACACACGTTGACGCGCTTCAAATGAAATTCGGACGCAGACAGTTCGTCATTTACAACGTCGAGTGCACAGGCAATTACTCGCAAATGTAATAAAGAATAACTCGCAAGTACCTATTTACTTTATATATTTATAAATATATAAAGTGTAGTCATTTATATTCCTTTGTCTCCTACCCAAAGGTTGTCTGAAAGAAATCGCTACTGAAGCGATAATACCTTTTACTATTGTATTATTTATTATTTTTGTGGTGTACAATAAAGTGTATTTGTATCCTTAACATCTTATGGATATTCAAAGATTCGATTAAATTATATATTTTTACTAACTTTCATAAAACTTTCAATTAAAATACTAACATGATTGTTAATCTTATAAATATGTAAGAATAATCAATATTACTTAATTAGTAATTAGAAATATACAATATGCAAATGAGAAACTCATTATGATTATAGTCAAAATCGAATTTTCACTAAAGTCGAAATTAGATTCACATAGGCTTATTATCGGTATAGTTTTAATTTTTGATTACATTTTTACATCATACCAACTAACGCAAGCGACACCATTAAAGTGTGTCGTGTCTTGACAATCAGTTTCATATACATATTACTATGGTTAGAAACTCAAATACAGTGTGGTGTTTTGCAGCGAAAAGTTTCTAACATATTGTAACCATTGTAAATGTATACAGCCGATATGCTTCTGCCACATCACACCACACTTTAATGGTGTATCTGAGTTGCCGAGTCTGACACATCCTATTAGTGGGATATATAATTGTTTATGTTGGCGTTTTTATGCTATACAAATGTGTAACATAAAATAGATATTCGTTTTTACATCTGGTTTGTAGTAACGCAAATTTTTCATCATCATCAGTTTGTAAAATTTGAATAATAAGTAAATTTACTTAGGAATACATATAAAACTCATATTCATAATTACATCAGTGATTTGCGACACAAAACATTGACTGCTATATTTTAAATGTTCACGTGTTAAATGACACGTACGCCGGAGGGCTGTTTAACAATAAAAGTTCTATTGTGTCTGATTCACCGTCAGTGAATGTATAGTGTAAAGAAGGAAAATAGACACTAGATACTAGAGTAAAAGCAATCCCAAATAAACAATGCCAATTCCTTATTTACCACAGTTCATCGCAAAAAGTGCGCAAGAATTCATAACACGTAGATTAAAAATTCGCGTAACGAGCAAATTTAATTTAAGACAATAACTCGAGAGTTTTTTTGTGTGTGAATGTTACTGACAAGGCTATATAAATAGGCACTCAAATGGCAGATCACATACCGAAGTGAAACATTTTAGATTGATTAAACTCACAACCGCAGTATACATAGAACAAAATCGTTAACATTTATTAGAGACTATAAGTATTTAATTTAGGTACATAATTGAATGTAAATGTAACATCGTAACATGTTATGGTTATTAATTATATATTTTTTTTAAATAACGTTAGCGCTATTCTTAAGTTCACGCAGTGAGCCCATAGGTGGCGTTAACATGTTCTATTGGGCGCACATCAGCAGAACCTTTTAGCTAAGATAATTTTCAGACTACACATTATTAAGGGCGTCGCTAAGGGTGGGAAAGGCAGCTGCCGTATCTAGAGATTCAAAAAAATCAACTTTTTAAAATGCAAAGCAACCAAGATCTTGCCTGCCTGATTAGCTCAAATTAAAACTAATATCAAGATAAAAGTCGGTCTGACTTCAAAATATTTCAATGATTTTTTTCATGAAATTTAAATGGGAAGTATGTTTTACCAAATACATCAAAAATCATCAAAATTGGTTTATGAACGACAACATTATTTGTATGTATCTACATACATAAAAATATACACACATTCAAACATAGGACCTCCTCCTGTTTTCGAAGGTTAGATTAAAAAAATGGATTCTGTAACAGCTGGGCCACTTTTATAATTTTCAAATACCACATATGTCCCACATTTTTTATTCTATTTTTCAGATTAGTATAATAAATTTGTCATGCTTTATTTATTTTGAAGGCACGTGGAGTTTTGCACGTTGGACTTTGTATCGTATTTTGATATAAAAAATCGCCGCGTAGAGGTAAGAGTCGCACTACATAATAATTCATAATAAGATGCCCTTGACTGTAAATACCTACATACTTTTCCCATCCTCCATCAAACCCGCCTGGGCATAGTATAACGAAGTCGCTCCGCTCTGTCCTGGGCCATGGTGGCGACGCCTTGCATACTATTATTACTTTTCATCAATAACTAATGGGCCCTTGCATATATTATCTATTTAACTAATTACTTTAGGTATTTAATTTGTATACGTCATAACGCGTATATTCGAGTGCGTAGGATCAAAAATTGATAAAGTTGTAAATATTCGAGTATAATAGTTAAATTAATGACGCTATAGGTAGTATTGCAAGAAACAAATTAGGGGCATTTCACGCCAAGCGGACAACCAAAAAAAAATGAAGTCGTGAATTTTGTTTATACTCTGGTCAGTTATACTTATAATAGACGTGGGTGTGTACACACAATTTTTTTTTCGTATGATGCTTTATTGCTGAGTTATGAGCTTTTAAAAATTTCCTTAGAATGAAGACTGTTATTTTTGGATGGTTATCATTTCACATACAACATACATACAGCAAGAACAGAGATTATATCTATATATATAAAAGAAAGTCGTGTTAGTTACACCATTTATAACTCAAGAATGGCCGAACCGATTTCGCTGAAAATTTGTCGGGAGGTACCTTAGAACCGGGGCACTGCTATAGGATACTTTTTACACCGTTCCGTTTTATTTTATTTTTTAGTCACAGTTGATACTTTGACAATTTAGAATTTTTGAAGTCGACCAGTTGATGTGTTTGTTTTACAGAGTACATTTTAAATGTTTGTTTCGAGTTTCTATTAGCTTATTGTGTCGATATTATCATTAACAATACCATGCCGCGACCAAGACAATCAATTCTTTTCCGACAAAGCCGTAATCCACCTAGGATTCGAAACATTGCGAATCAAAGGGCACGTGAAGAGCGCCGCGTTAGTATGGCGACTTCGTGCTTCTCAATCACAAGAGCAAAGCGAGGCAGCCACTGAAACGGCTCGATTGGCAATGCGAAATCGTGGATCAAAGCTCAGAGATCAAGAACTAGATAATTTTAGAAGAACAAGAAGAAATTTATCAAGTATTGATTTGAATCGGGTAGCGTATCAATACAATTTCAGAACTGATTACCTACTGTCCGCCACCTGAACCATTACATTCATTGCTTCTTGGCGAAACACCAGAATCACGACATTTTCTAGCAAACATTCGAAAATATAATAGTTGTTTCCAAATGACCTGATTTGGGATAGTCATTATGGAAGAACGAGGATTTAATCCGATATTAAAGGTATGTATTAATTTATTTAATTTTTGTACTTACAAAGAATAAAGTAGAACATTAACATACTATAACTATTACTATGTTATGTATGCAAATTATAAAAAAATATTTATAAATCAGTAATACTGACTTTGCTTTTGATTTTGTAGATACATGGACAGACAGATTTACCATTGAATCGGATCATTACAATCTCTCGAAGATGCACATAATATTTTTTTACAATTATACTGCATGGGCAACATGATCGACGTCAAGAGATTCAGCAATGAAAAGAGCAATAAGCAAGATCTGCAGCAAATACTTCATGAACTTCATGCGTTGGTCAGGTTGTTCAAGAGTGCTTTGGAGCGCATGACAAATGAGGACTACAAAGTGGTGATCAGAGCGGATAAACAACCATCTGGAAAACACGAACGCACATTTAACGCTCCAGATTAAGTCAAATTAAAAATTTATTAACATTAATTTAAGATCATCTGCATTATTTGATCTTGCGCATGAAAATAAAACGAGAAATGTAGTCTATCACAAGGTAATATATAAATAAATGGTCAATAAAGAATCATTAAAATAATTAATTTGTTTTATTTATATTATGTACCTACTATGCTAAATAATAAAATCAAAAATATACACATATACATTTATTTCCTGCGCGGAACAAAGTTCGCGGGGTTAGCTAGTATTACATAAAATCAATTTGCATTCAAATACATATTAGACATGGCAGGCCAAAGCAGTTCGATGGATGTAGAAGAAAACGTTGTAAAAGAGCGCGATTTGGAAATAGAAAAGTTAATAAAGATCGTAAACATTATCATCTACGAATTAGGAGATGAAAAGGCCAAAAAAGTTTATGATGACAAGCAAAATTACATAGTTGATATTGACTTATCAGATGAAATATCCGGATTCCTAATGACGGTGTATACATGCCTAAGAAAGGAAGAGAACGACAAACAAGGGCACATGAGATTCCTGGGGTACACTGCGAAAATAGACGGCATAGACATTTCAGTTAAGACAGTTGTAGAAAGAATTAAATCTGATAAAATTGAAATAAATTTTCTCATTTGCACCCCCATTGTTGAAATCATAACATTGTTCAGATCTTTTTATGACGAAGTGCGTACTGGAGTAACTCGATTTAGGGTAAGGGAATCGGTGGCAAAGCGTGGAGTTAAACGTACCAGAGAGGGGAAGATATCACCACACACAAAAGTACAAGATCATACACAAAACATTTCGCAGTATGGATTAACTAATCAACACATATCGCTGTTACAAGGTATCACTCTGGCCCCTGAAAGACGTACAGGTGTTCTCCGGAGCCTGGGTCCATTATCACAAGCCATACTTTTAATTATGGAAGATAAATTTTTTGACAAGCTCAGATCGGCAATGACACATAGCCTCCAGATGCTGCCGATGGCTGCTGAAATAATAAGTTCATTAAAGGAGGCCACACACCCAGGTAACGTCTCGGGGGTAATGAAGGAGCTTGGGGACATTCTCTTACTGACAACCGCCAGATCCACCCAAAAGATATACTTTCCCCTATTACTTTTCTGCATCATGTGGAGCGCCAAAGAGAACGTCCAATGGAGCTTTTCAGGGGCACCTGTTCTAAAATATTATACCGATCTCGTACAAAAGACAGGTTTGAAATTTAGAATGAGAAGTGGTGCTGACTCAATAAAAACGTCAGAAGTTGTCTTCCACTCGATGTTTGGGACTTACCTTGACAATCTCAACGTCTTAGAGAAAATCACCAATAGGGCAAAGTGGCACAATAGGAAGGAGGTTAACTCAGTATTCCTAAAAAGGAGTGAGCAATCACAAATATTATTTTCCCCTATTATATTTAAATATGTGTCTAAAATGGCTCAAGCCCTACTAACAAAATCTTTGGGAAACATAGACCCAATGTCTGTGGGAAGACCCAGCTTTACAGGATTCAGGAGGCGCCACTTTACTCAAGAATTCCTTACCTATATTACTACAGGAAAGAGCGCACTCAATTTTACAAGCGAACCCACCCAACTCCAGTATGCTCTCAAGAAGCTAAAAGATGAGCTTTTAACTGAAAAAGATAAATTGATGTCTTCAGGGACTAGCAAGTGGGAGGTCAAAACAGATAAGGGTGAATGGGTAAAGTGTGACATGGTGGTGGAAGAGGGCGAATCATTCTTTTATGGGAACTAAAGCTTTATTGTGTTTATTTCTGTACTATAGTTTTAATTTTGCATGACTATTCATTTATTGGTAATTGACATTTTATTTGTAATTGTAATTTGTATTAATTTATTTGTAAAAAAAACCAAAAGGTATTGCTTCTCATAGCAATAATTTATACAAAGTTGAAGTTTTTAATTTTTTATCAAATTCTAAATTTGAATTTTTTTACGTATAGTAAACCGGAAGTGAAAATTTCAAATCGCTATTTGAGTAACTTCGACCAATTTTTTTTCAATATTTTAACCTTGAATTAAAGCATTCAATCTACTAATTCTTCACAAAAAAAAATTAAAACGTGATCGCCAATAGTTTAAGACTTAGAGCATACTTACACATAGCTCATAGCAGTAGCATAGCATAGCATATCATAAGTAGTATATCATTTATTTTTTGTTGTCCGCTTGACGTGAAATGCCCCATTAGTGTTTCGTTGCAATCTATTAGTTGATAAATAATTTCCGTACTTAGCTATATTTATTCAAAGCTTTAAAATTCCATTGAAAGCAATCTTAAAAATAATACATTTTCAAACTTTGTTAATACGATAAGCTTGAAATACACTTCGCAGCTGAAACTACATAGTCAGAAAACTAGTTTATTAAGAGAAAATGTATGTTCAGCATGATAATGACATTATGTACGGTAAAGCTACTTTCGATCAATTACGATGACCAACATGTGCATAAAACGCTTACCAATTATACTATGGACAAAGACGGCTACAGTCATAATTTGTTCAGACTGAGGTACCTACCTATTTCCTGACTTGTAGCCCGAGCCTATGAGTAACTTAAAGTAATACACAGTACAGTAATAATGGAAGTTCGCTATGAGATAACTTAATTTCGAATCGCTCGCTGCACGTCGACATCGAGTCATTTTCGTTCGAAAGAAGCAATTCCATACTCCCTATATCACTCGTCGCGCCGAAGTTTTGTTTCTGCTCGCGGTAGGCCTCACGGCCTGGTGGCGGACACACAGAAAACAACGCAATTTAACGTCCATGACACGAGTACTAATATTTATCTGCGAAATTAATACATATCTGCCCCGGCCGGGATTCAAACCCTGGACTCCTGGTCTGGCTGTCAGGGTAACTTACTACCGCACCAAGGAGTTACCAAGGTTTAAGACATTTGTTGCATTCAAATGAATCAAAATATGGAATTCACGCTGTCGATCAAAAAACAACTTAATTTGTCGCTGAACGCGCGGCGAGATATTTAGTTCTAGGTGAAGGCTTACCTAGGGCGTATATGGAGGGGGTGGAGGAAGGATAGATAGGTCATCAAAGGGGAAGTATTGCTGGCTTCCGAGCACTGGTGGCGCGAACGTGGGATGTGCTGTTGGGACGTAGTTGGCACTCGGCGTATACGGGGGCAGCGTGGGCACGGCTGGCGTGGGCCCCACGCTGTGAGCTTCGTATCCATCCCAGTCTTCCATGAGATTGCGCCGCTGTATGTCCTCGTCGTTGGATAGGGGAGCACCCCACAAGTTGGCAGCCGATGCTAGCAACGCTAAAGCCCCTGGAATAAAGCCACGAAGACTTTTTACTCGTTTGTTAGAACAATTGTAGCATAAAGTATAAAATAATATTCGTATAAAGATAGCAAACGAGCTTGCAGCACCACCCATCCGCTGCCGCCCATGACAACTGTGACTGACTTTGAACATTATTCATTTATAAAACATCTATAATCATATACTTCCACCGCAACCCTTTATTTGCCCCACTGTTGGTCTCCTCTCGAAATGGGAGGGATTAGGCTGGCCAAGTGCTGATTGGCAGACTTCACATGCCTTCGAGAAAAGTATGAGGAACTCTCAGGTATGCAGGTTTCCTCACGATGTGTCCTTCACCGTTTACAAGTTTTTTTTTTCGGGACATAAATGGTTGTGGCGGTAGTACTACTCAGTGTGTCGTATTACAAGTCCTAGCACCTAAAAACTGCGTGCATTACGAATCCTTAGCGATCTGTTTACAGGGAAGAGGAAACAGGAAACTCCACCACGCTTGTGTGAGTTGTTGAAGAAGCCAAATAGGCTCTACGCTTCCATAGAGCCTATGACAAGACTTAACGACTATCTTGTAATGTTATTCATCGCGAGTACGCATCCTGGACTGGCCTATAAATAATACAAAAAACAGAAGCACTAAAAAAATTGTAGCCATCAAAATATTGGATAACTCTATCCGAACTCTACTTCTATGACGAAGTGATATTTTTTAATATAACTAGTAAACTAATAATCACTTACCAGCTCCTGTTATCGTGTAAAATCCGTATTCGTAATCAACTTGGATTGTATTAGGATCGCTATTGTTTGCATTTCCCAACACAACCGTGGTGTAGTAGCAAACGCCGACAATAGCGATGACCCAGAAAACACACATTATACTCGGAACGGCATTCCTTCGCAGCATTCTTAAAGCTTTGCTGTTAAGGCTGGTTATATTTATCAGTACTCCTATGGAAGAACAAAGTAGAACCATGAAACATAGAAGTATGAGTACTCTCATGAGGGTTATGATTTCGGGGGTTGTGCATGGCGGCAAACCTGAAATAAGAAAAAGAAATTTTAAAAAGTCGATTGTCGAATGTTTTACGCTGCTAGAAGGCCTCCGATATGGCTTAACAACTGTTATCATGTTATATATAACATCTGCCACAGACGGCTTCACGTGTCACGTTTCACAGTTTGGCAGAAAAAGTTTCATGTTAACGATGTAGGAGTACTCAATAATTGGATGAAATTTAAAAAGTTCGGGGTCATTGACACTTGACACATTGCCCATAAAAAACCGGCATATAGCCAAACTTAGCTGCATGCTCGTTTGGTCCATCGCCGCATGTCGCTACGATACTCAAACACGTAAAGGTTAAAAAATGCATGACGGTGCACAGGTTGGTTCAGTTAGATATACCAATTTGTTGATGGAAAGGTGGGATATGGGATTGTTATGAAACGAGAGCATTAAATTATTCAAGCATCGAATTCCTTGAAGATTTTTAATCTTAAATAGTTTTTTAAATAAAATTGCGGACTAACAAATACATACATACATAAATACTGGATACACGATGGGCTGTCTCGTGTCTGTCCTGAACATGTCATGGTCATACTGTACATTTTCTGTACAAATTAACTTGAATTTTAAAAGAGTACCGAGTTTTTTCCTCCGGCTTTTTTCTCTCTCGGCCTACACTAGGGCATAGGATAAGAATATTGTAAATTCTTCCTAAAGCCGATGACCAGATAGATAGTCTATCGTGACTTAGAGCTTAGCTTAGTGGTAGGTAATTATTGTAAATTAGCCTTAAGCACCTGTGTAAGATTAGCTATTCATTCAAGGATCAATAGCTCATCCTTTACTTTATATTAATCAGTTTAGAATAGCATTATATCTCTTCTGTTTAAGTAGTTTGTTTGTTCTAGACTTTCGTTAAGCGTGTATAATCACCTCATGGCGAAATAAATTATTTGACTTGTGTGATGTATTGGAAATGGAACTACTACGCTTTATTGGTAAATAAGGCGATGTTAGTTAAAAAGTAGGTAGTTAGGTATTGTTTGTTTTTTGATTGTTTGTATAATGTAGGTAGATGGATATAATTCACTTGCGATGGCTACCTAGCTCGTAATAAACTCCTTAACCTAATTTCGTGGTTTTAATGAACACATTAGTGGCGACGTGTGATAAAAGTGGATAAAATGGATAAACGATCAGTGAAATTTCCGGAATTTAACTTTGAAACGGATAGTTGGGACAGTTACATAGACAGACTAAAGTTTTGTTTTGAGGCAAATGGAATCGAGTCGGACGCCGTTCGAAGAGCTAATTTCTTTACCGTGTGTGGTCCGCGAGTGTTTGAGACGGTCGTCGCACTACTTACGCCGAAAAAACCGAGTGATGTGACTTTTAGTGAGGTCGAACAAATATTAACCAAGCACTATAGTCCAAGACCTAACGAAATTTCTACGTCATACAAATTTTACAAACGCGATCAAAAGCTTGGCGAGTCGGCGTCTGAATACATCGCGCAATTGAGGAAAATAAGTGCTTGTTGCAATTTTAAAGAATTAGAGCGAATGTTACGCGACAGGCTGGTCTGCGGGATGAGTGACGAGAGACTGCAGTATGAATTATTAAAAAAGGACAATTTATGTTATCAAGACGTCGTTGATGCTATGTTATCGTCAGAAAGTGCGGGAAGAGGTGTTCGTTTAATTCGAAGCGATATGGCACGCCTGCCGGGCGGCGGCGGCGGCGACGGCGGCGGCGGAGCGCCCGCGCCGGAGCCGATGGACATCAATGCCGTGCAGGCGCGACCCAACACTCGTTTCTGCTATCGTTGCGGCGACCGACATGCGGGCGAATGCCGATTCGTAAATGCAGTATGCCGTTATTGTAATAAGAAGGGGCATATAGAGAAGATTTGTACCGCAAAAAAGAAGAATGCGTACAGAAAAGTTAATCTCTTGGCGGAGGCTGACGGTGACCAGTTAAACGGTCTCTACAATCTACAGGGCGTAGGCCGAGTGCCCCCTTACGAAGTTGAAGTTGGAAGTTCGTCTATGTGGAGATTATCGCTCTACAGTCAACCAGGCTACCGAGTCTGACACCTACCCCTTGCCCACTGCTAACGAGGTTTTCGCGACCGTGGCTGGAGGTAAATACTTTACGACACTCGATTTAGATCGAGTTTTACGCAAGTAACAGTGGACGATAATACCGCAAAGCTGTTAACGCTAAATACATGTAAGGGTTTATACACAGTGCACCGATTGGCGTTTGGTGTCAAGGCTAGCCCGGGTATATTCCAGAGGCTGATGACGGCGCTGCTGGCGGGGATCGCTGGCGTAGCCGTTCTTATCGATGACATTATCATTTGCGGCCGAACCATGCTGCAGATGCAGCAACGCTTAGACACTGTGTTATCGCGAATTAAACAGGCAGGATTGCGATTGAATAAAAAAAAATGCAAGATCGCTAAAGAAAGTGTCGAATTTTTGGGTTTCGTAATCGACAGCGCAGGCATTCACCCCTCTCCCAGCAAAGTGGAATCAATTGTGAAAACTCCGAAACCGAAAAATAAACAAGAGCTACAGGCCTTTTTAGGCTTATACAATTTTTATGAAAGATTCATTCCACATAAAGCTACGATTTTAGAGCCTTTGCACAGACTGTTAGACAAAAATCAAACTTGGCATTGGGATGATTTAGAGCAAGGTTCATTTGATTCAGCAAAACGAGTTTTATCTTTTGGATTGACTCTGGTTCATTACGACCTGCAGAAACCTTTGACATTGACCTGTGATAGCTCCGAATACGGGGTAGGAGCTGTGCTGTCACACACGATGGAAGATGATAAGGATCATCCAATAGCCATGGGGTCACGGACGTTGCACTCACATGAACGTCGTTACTCTCAATTAGACAAAGAAGCTGCTGCAATAATGTTTGGAATCCAGAAATTTCAAAATTATCTAATGGGAAGGTCATTCACCATAGTAACAGATCATAAGCCTCTGGTCAGCATTTTCGACCCCAAAAGGCCCATGCCAGGTATGCTTTCTCCGCGTTTGACTCGAATTGCAATAGCCTTAACGTCACACGACTATGATATTGTTTATAGACCAGGTACCGATATAGGTAACGCTGACGCACTGAGCCGTTGGCCTATGCCCGTTCAAGAAGCAACTGAGGAACCAATAGGTGAAATATTATTAATGGCTGAAACACCAGAAGAATTCCCTTTTGACATAGTGAGAGTGGCATGTGAAACGATGAAGGATAAGATCCTATCGCGAGTGAGTCACTATGTTCAGAGAGGATGGCCAACTCGAGTGACAGACTCGGATTTTCGACCTTATTGGCTACATCGAAATGAACTTTCAGTCCAAGATACCCGTTTGCTACTGGGTTGTCGTGTAATCTTACCTGCAAATTTTCGTATGCCGACATTACGGGCACTGCATAAAACCCACTCGGGTATAGTACAGACGAAGGCTTTAGCACGAAGTTACGTGTGGTGGCCAGGATTAAATGAAGACATAGAGAATTTGGTGACGGGCTGTACAAGCTGTTTAGAAAATAGACATATGCCTCCGAAGACGAGCCATGAGTGGATAGCTCCGACGAGACCATGGTCAAGGATACATGTAGATTTTGCTGGACCCTTTCGAAACAAAATGTTCTTGATTGTAGTAGATGCATTTTCTAGATGGCCAGAAGTGTTTGTGGTCAATAATGCGAATTCCAGTACAGTTGTTAAGCATTTAAGAACGTTATTTGCATCCCATGGCTTATGTGAAACCTTGGTGTCGGACAATGGCACTCCATTCGTATCGGTGGAAATGAAATCTTTCTTAGAAGCTAACAAAATAAAGCATATTAGAACAGCACCGTATCATCCGGCAACAAACGGTCTTGCTGAACGAATGGTCCAAACAGTCAAAGATAAGCTACGAAAAATGGACGATATTCCTTGGGATATAAAAATGCCTAACATGCTCTTGGGGTTACGAGTGACTCCTTGTACAGCAACTCAGAAGAGTCCAGCGGAACTTCTTATGAATAGAAAATTAAGAACTTTGCTAGATACAATACATCCGGACAATCTTCAGAACAGGAAAATCGAACAGCAAGTAATACAGAATTCTCAACGTAAACACAGAGAGACAGCTGTAGGTCAAAAAGTAATGTTTAGAAGTTACAGTGAAGGTAAAAAATGGTTGCCTGGCAGGATTGTGGACAAACAGGGCCCATCAAGCTATCGGGTTGAGACAAATGATGGTTCTGTTATTAATCGTCATATAGACCAACTGGTCCAGATACGGGGTAACAATGTACAGGCGGAGGGAGGAGAAAGTGAAGAAATTATTAATGAGTCCATGTTATCTGAAAGGACTATAGTCAGACAAGACTCCCAGGGCACGAATATGGAAAACCCTAATGATAATACGGACCAATTAACAGATGATATTAGTCAACCGGAGTACATTATACAGATACCAAGTTCCGAGCAATGGGCTGAGATGTTGGGTATTCCTCAGCAGAGTGATGGGGGAAAAATTAGACATAAATCAAGTGCCCACTCAAAATCACCATATGTGAGGCCTAGTGCATCGCGCAATTATCTTTATTAAGTTTCCTTTTAATACTGGTGTTTGATTGAATTCATTATTTTGTTTGTTGTGTTTAGTTTCTGATTTTGATTAAAACTTGATATTAACTTAATGGGAAGGTATGTGATGTATTGGAAATGGAACTACTACGCTTTATTGGTAAATAAGGCGATGTTAGTTAAAAAGTAGGTAGTTAGGTATTGTTTGTTTTTTGATTGTTTGTATAATGTAGGTAGATGGATATAATTCACTTGCGATGGCTACCTAGCTCGTAATAAACTCCTTAACCTAATTTCGTGGTTTTAATGAACACATTAACTTGACTTTGACTTTGAATACATACGGGATACGGATCCCATACAGAACCACTTTAAAAAAGTCAGATAAAAGTAAGTAAGATAATTCTGATTATAGAATTTTAGGCACAAACATTTTCAAGTGCAAGCAACATGCAATGGTAAAAAAGGCTATTGCAATGAGATTACCTGCAATTTGCCTACCCTTTTTAGTTTGTGCAATGAATGATTATATTGAATTAATCAATGTAATTTGAGAGCAGCTTTCATTAAAAAACATTCATCATGACGATTTATATGATTATACAGGACAGCTATACCCGCAGGTCTGTCTGGCAGATGGCATGAACGTGACCTAAAAATATACCATTATCTGTTGCATTTGCAACATGACTCTAATATAGAATTCATTGGGTTTTTTATTTGTTGTTTTATCTGTTCCTACTCTGTTTCTGTTACTTAGTTCCATCCTAATAAACATCTTCAAAACCCTTTTAACTATTTTTGAAACATAAAAATTGTCAGAAATCTTCTTTCATTAAATCAAATAATGCCTACATATTTAATTGATTTAAAAGTTTTTGAATGAAATTTCTTAACCCATCCATCCATACAAGAAGCCTATAGCACTCGGGAATAATATAGCTTTCAATGCTAATAATATAGTATGTATCAAACACTTAGATTAGTGTTTGATATACTACTACATACTACTACCACTACTAGGTTCATATATCATTGATTCTTCATCTATTGCATATGTAATTAAGTTACGTATTTGTTTCTGTGTTAAAATATAACACTTGTTAATGGACTGAAGAAAAACATTGTTTTATAAATATAAGCTAGGAAAAAGTGGTACTGCCCTGGGCGAACTCTAGTATATAGAACAAAATAGGATTCATATACAACCTATTTGGTTCCCTATAGGTTCTACCACCTACTAATGATTACTGTTTTTGAACAGTGCACATATACTGTTCAATAAACAGTTCTTCATTAATGTAAGAACACTTAAACTTAACACTTACGCCTATGTAAACTCAACACACTTGCAACTATTATAACAGGTGCCATCACTGGATATAATGGGGTTGAAAGACAGATGATAGTTTGATCCCATGCTTATTTTTTTGTACTTGATATATAGTCACAGGGGTGTTGCTTTAATTAAGAATAATGTAGATTTACCATCAAAAACTTCAAAGTAATTTATCCAAACACTAGGTTTGCATACTAGCTAATTTGAGTAATTAGGATAGATAGAAAGACATATGTTAATATTTCATACTTACCATTGAAATCTGATTTGTTGATAGGATCAAATATGATATTCTGATGTATGGTTATCTGATCGTTGTCCTCATCATCATCGTCATCATCAAAAGTGAAAAACTGTGCCAATGACAAGCTCTGGCTGCAGTGAAGACCTTTGATTTTAAACCAACTTGGTTGAACCAAAGCAGCACAAGTTAAAAGAAATGTTGTAAGGTTAAAAAAAGCAGCTATCTTATTGAGCTCCTTATCTTTAAAAGGAAATGTTATTTTAAGACCTGAAACACAAAATTGTAGTTGTGGTTTAAAACATTGTGTCAGTCCTTCGAGGCAAGAGTTACGCACTATCAATATAGGTTTAATTCCTGGATTATAAATACTTATAACATCCGACATGCAGGAAAAATTAAAAAAATTTCAATATAAGATATAGGTTTTTAAAGAAGTTTAAATAAACAGTAGGTATCCATGTATTGATAACGGCACTTTAAGTATATTAATAGCGTAAACAGAAATTAACTACAACGTTTTAGTTGCGTTAATTAATTTAAGTGAATAATTTCCTCTATCACACATATTGGACGTCATACCTCGGATCCAAGACATGCAACCCATGATTATACGAAGAACATTAGAGAAATCCTGCACGACAACTTCAGTTCTGCATTGGTCCAATTTATAATGAAAGTTGGTAAATAATTTAGTGTAGAATTGGGTATATTTAACAATAATATTTGATTGGCAATTTTGGCTTGATAAATCAAAAGCAAAACTTTACTTCACATGACATGACATGACAGTTGACACTGACACTACTGAGTACTGAGTACTGACAGTATTTAATCACAGACTAGCTGAGTATAGATACTACGTTTAATAATTTCTATTATATTGCTATCTCTAAGTTTCTATTTGACGTTCCTGCTGTCTTAATCGTTAGAAAAGAGGGAAGGACGTGGGTGAATCGCTCTTAACGGAGCGTCGAACTGTGGTGGCCAGACGCCTCTACGTAGTATCTCTACCTAGTCTGTGGAAGGCTCGCCCTCTAGAAGTTATGGTTATTGTTGGGCTATGAAAAATGGGCGCGAAAGTAGAGGAAGGCGCTTGCACCACGGACGGGACGAATCGTTTATTCTAACGTCGTAAAGTTATTTTGATTACTATTAACAAGGTGCATTTCAATTACAATATCAGTGTTGACTAAACGCGTAATTAGTATGGAAGACACTGATACAGGCCATCCTGAGCCGACATATTTATATTATGACATTACAGTCAATGACTGGGTCAACCATCGCGTCCGCGTGTACCTGCGAAAAATCGTGGGGTCTAACTGTGTCTAGGTTTTCCTCACTACCCTGACGGATATTTATTTTTTAATTATTTATTTAACACTTTATTGCACACATAGAAAAGTCAAACATTTTACAAAAAAATATTATTTAACTTATTATTTATGGTGAAATGGGCGGCCTTATCGCTAATCAGCGATTTCTTCCAGGCAACCACATTGCAGATACTCGGATAGAGCAACGTCTCTCGGTAGCCGAGCGTGGTAAGGTGCAAATGCCAAGCCTCATAATAGGACAACTGCGTAAAAAAATTTATTATTAGTATTCATATCGTACGATATGACCGTTATAAACAATACAAATTTGACATATCAATTGTAATCCCATCGAATCGTAAATCCATATAATGACAACATTTCCTGCAATTACCCCGCATTAATGAACGTCATTTGTCAATACATAAGTTCGCGCCAAAATTACGAAAATGAAGGGGGAGTATCGCGTGTGAATTTGCCGCTAGAGGCGCTTGTGTCGCGTGAGGTCCATTAACATTCATTTTTGTAATTGCGTCAATGCGTTTCGGGTACTTTATTTATGTAAGCCCTGCCTGCCGCCGATAACATTTAAGAGGGATAGAGGCCACCTACCTAATACTTAGTACCTACATCAGTAGGTACAGCTAGCGCAACCCGTTTCTAACTAGGTACGGATTTTCAAATTGAAATCATTTATTAGGTTTAGGCGATGCATTGTGGCTAGAGCAAATATGTACGTACCTACTCGTAGGTATATCGTAGGATTTACACATAGTTTCCGCTTACAAATTGATTTATGTGTTGCATTTCCTGAACTCAACAAGCAGAGTTCCATTTTCGTATAGGTACAATAAGTAGTAACTACCTCCTACCTATTGGGTAAAAGCTTGTGCTGGAAATATTTAGGACTATGAACAGACTCAAAATTAATCAAATTACTTATATATAAGCTAAGCTACAACCTATTATTGGCACACTGCAGGACGAGGCCTGTCTCTCACAACGCTGTGAGGGCCGGTCCTTTAGTGCGGATTGGTGGAGAGGGAAGGTGGCCAAAACAATTTTTAAAAGCTTTTAGGCCGCCCATAGTGCTATAACATGTTAAGTCATGTCTGTTAAATTACCATAACAATCGGGACCGCAGCTTAACGAATGCGCCGAGAAATCATGGCACAAGCAAGCACAAAGTAGATATTATGAACAGAGATTAAGCTTCTTACGAACGTGCAAATCGGTTTCACTCCTACAAGCACGCGGGACATCTGTGCGTGGCCACTGGCCGCTTGTCGCGTACGCGGCGAGAGTGGAAAAAAGGACGTTCTAGACTCTAGAGCATAAAAGTATTGAACATTTTTATCGACCAGCATCATAGCATTTCGTCTGAAAACTGTTGAATGTGATTAAATAAATTGTTCAGACGTAGAAAAAATTAGTATCAGAAAAATTTACTGTCACACCTCTGTAATACAATTTGCAAAAGTTTTTTACGACAGCATAAATGGGCCCGCGCGTAGCTTTGACGTTACCGACGAGTTCAGAATCATCTTATCTCGATTTTGTACGGTTTTGGTACAAAGCCGTTTAGGCCGTAAAACGATGGTAGCTACCTACATGATTTTGATTGTGTAGTCCTCAGCTTTCCTCTTAAGTAGGTACCTATACATCATGTGGACACAACAGAGAACCAGATACCCAGATCTAGTAGCAATTAGACCTGGGTATCTGGTATCGGTCTGCAATTCTGAAATCAATCATACAAAATTAGTATTGTTTGCTATCAGAAAATAACCCTGTCCCTATTTACAAAGAAGTTTATACAGCTCAATGTAGCATGTAATCTATTCGTAGCGCTTTCCATATTAAAGTGACCACGAGCTTGAATAAGTAATTGCATAGTGATGATACATATGACTTAGATAATATGATGATTAGGCTTGGGATACAGCCTAATTGCTGGGTAAAATGGTTTGCTACTAATGATCATAATATTATTATCTCGGTTTTGGATTACCTTACATCTGACGGACTGTAGGGAATCGTTGGTCCATATTTGTACCTTACACTTAACTGTTCTACCAATCCTCGGAAGCAGTTACTGTTAAGAATAACCAAACCGTTCTATGCAGAGTTTAGTATAACAGTTAAGAACTGATTTATTTATTTATTTATTTAAGTGTATGTATTACCTTTTAGTATACAATGATTATTATATTTATATGTATTTACCGATTCCAATTGCCTAGATTTCTCTACGACCTACGACTACCTACGTAGTAATAAAATAAGTAACCAAACAATTGATTGACATTAAGTAGGAACTAATAATAACAAGTATAATTTACTCAAGTGCTCCGAGAGTGCTGCAATTAATTTAATGGTAGGTACAAGTTGCAAACTGCACTAACTTTCCCACTTCCGTTTCGAGATTTTAATGTCGCGATGTTTGGTCATAACTGAGATCGATAAGATAAAGCTTCCTACCCTTACAGCTCCTTGCTTGTGTTACCACTTGGTTGGTACGGCTTGGACTTATTTTCTATGACTTGTCATTCATTCAAAAACAGAAAACTTTCAGCACAGGTACCACCGACCGACCTTCGCCACTAACGCACAGTGAAGCGACGAAGGCCAGCCTTGATAGTCAGTATCTATTATGGTTTTCAGGTAGACTTTTTAGGGTTTATTCAACAAGTGAGTGTATGGAGTCTAGAGGAACAATCACAAAAATAGGCTTCGAGTAGGCGCGCGATCTTTATATAGTATTGATGCAGTAACGGTAATAGAGTTGTAGAATATAACTAACCCCTTAGCTTAATGATGGACATAGGCTCACTCTGTGTATTATACCGGCTTTACTATGTTAAGAGCGCGCAGGAACTAAGGTTTCGTTCATATCAACTGGTATTCTGATGGACTACCACAACATGGTTCAGTTGTTATTTTCTGTCTTGCACTTGCAAATTGTGGAATTTTGAGGTTTTCACGTTTACGCAAAGAGTTGATATAATCCTTCAGGATCAGCGACGCATTGGCGACCATTCTGTTGTTGCGACGATAATCACTTACCACCTGCTTATTCGTTAGGCTAAAAATATTTATAAAAGCTCACTGTATACTTACATATAGACTTGGCAACAATTCCGGCACCCTTTTCTGGTTTAATATGAAATCCACACTATTGATAGCTAGCTACGAGATTGCTGTCTAGTTTGATTGCCAAATGAATAAAAAAGTTGCAATATAACGACGGCTGAATATTCGTATCGTAGTCGTTTATCTTTCTGGTGTCATACCGTCATACTCAATAATCCGCTACTCGCAACTATCTTTTCATCGTTTGGCCTTTGCTTTGATGGATGCCGATGCTCAATTTGACACTTGACGTTTGGGCGACGTTCATGTATTTTTATTTTGGAGCAGCAAAAATCCTAAAATTAACCCCGCATAACATGTAATGACGAGTTAAAAGTAATGAGCATTAATTACCCCCTGCAGCGCAATTTACTTGTAATCACTTGAGTGTTAAATCTTTTTACCCTTTTAACTTTTACTAGGAAAGCACATACAATACCGTACAGGACGAAAGCCAGGCTAGGCGCACCCGCGCGCATTTTTTATCACGGACGAAATATAAAGAAAGGATAATAGATAACAACGCTATTAGCACTAAACATAATTAGATGCATCTACATACTGGCTGCAATTCATTAGCAAAGTCAACTGCATTGCTTTTCTTTGCAATCACTTTTTAAATATTTATTATCTATATATATAAAAGGAGAAGGTGACTGACTGACTGACTGACTGACTGACTGACTGACTGACTGACTGACTGACTGACTGACTGACTGACTGACATATCAACGCAGGGCCTAAACTATAAGGGCTAGAAACTTGAAATTTTGCACAGGGTTCCTTTTATAACGTAGGGGAGCACTAAGAAAGGATTTTTGAAAATTCACTCCCTAAGGGGGTAAAACGGGGGTGCAAAGTTAGTATGAAACTTTGCCGTTTTTGAAGGTAGTGAATGTCTAATTCCACGCGAGCGAAGCTGCGGGCGTCCACTAGTTATACATATTAGGTACGAAAAAAACTCACCGATATAGTTACCAGAGTTAGTAAGTTGAAGTGACAATGGGCAGTTCTCGAATGGAGACCACGACTCTGAAAAAGGAGTACCTACATCCGCCCTTCAACTAGGTGGACACACGATGTGAAGAAGACGGCGGGAAACCACTGGTTTCAGAAGGCACAGGTCGGAGTGGTGTCGTTTAGAAGAGGCCTATGTCCAGCAGTGTTCCTCTAAAGGTTGATGGATGGATCATCTTTTCTCTGTTGTTGATTTGAGTCTGCCTGATTCCTGCGTCCTGGCAAATTTTTCGCCCTTTTCAAAGTAATTACCACTGCATGTTACCTTCTTAGATCATGGTTATGGCCCTTGGTATGATCACAAAACAAAACACATAACATTATCTCGTGCGCGGCTTGTACACAGCATTAAGTAATAAAGTTAGAAGCTTATCCGGGTTAATATTTTTATACAAAATTAATGTAGAGCCGAGGGTCTACATTAATTTAAGTTAATTTTGTTCTAGCATGCTGACGCAACCAGCGTTGTTTTTATACAATTTATTATTATGAGCTTGGTGTCGCGGTGCATTCAGAATGGGGGATTTAGAAGTAGCTCCTATGCACGTCTTTCCTTTTGACTCCTCAAACACCACAAGATATCACATCATACAATACAAACATATATTCTTAAAAAAGGTACCTATTAATATTTAACAAATAAATATTTAACCTGGGAACCGCAGCTCTGTCATTAGGGTTAGGTACTCTCATCAACGCCCAACGGGGCTTCATAAATATAGCAATTCCTTTTTCTCTCGTCGAAATTTTACATAACTAATTTATGATATGAAATGAAATTACAAAATATAGAGAGAGAGTTATTTATTAAGATTTGCTGAACAAAAATTAATCAAACAAGGATTTATGAAGCTTAAATACTTACCAAACAGAACTTCTGAGAAAATAATATAAATTTACTTACCTGTCTCGTTCTTATAATAAAATCCAGTAAGTTCGCCAGCAATGACGAAACTTTAGTATAAACATCTGTTTGTATGTTCTTCTATTTTGATACATTTCGTTTAAAACTAGTTTTCCTGATGTCATTCCTATTATGTGTTAGGGATCTTGAATTCCTAATTCCAAATGCACCGACATTAGGTAAATAAATAAATAAATAAATAAATAAATAAATAAATATCTTGGACATTCTCACACACGGCCATCTGACCCCAAAGTAGGCGCGAGCCTGTGTTATGGGTGTCAGAGACTGATATACATATACATAGATATTTTTAAATACATACTTAAATAGATAATATTGACATCCAGACACAGAACAAATACAAGTGTTCGTCACACGAATATTTGTCCTGAGTGGGATTCGAGCCCACGACCTTTGGCGCAACAGACAGGGTCACTACCGATTGCGCCAACGGGCCTGTCAATGTAATCTACAATGTGTTCTTTTTACAATTTCCCAGTAGGAATCTAAAACTCTAAATCTATAGAAGATACAGAAAATCTTTGCTAGGAAACGTACACTTTTTATTTAACAAAACTTGTCAACATATTTTTTTGGTAATGTTAAATAAACATTACCTACTAAAATTGACTAAACATTTTTTGATTGACTAAAATAGATAATCAAAATCAAGACAATCAAATCGCGCCGCTCTGTGAAGGTCTGTAATATCATGGTTTTTGGATGGATGGATAGGATGCAGATGAACGATCTGTTACATAACTATGTAAAATAGTTACACTTAGTTTTGTACAGTTAATTATTGCCATCAATCATCACCCGTATTTGTCAGCGCATCAACCTTCGAAGGCGTCAACGTGATAAATTGCCCTGAAATCAAGCCGTGTTGCTTCAATACTGTCTTGCTTAGGTACTATCATAGATTTATCATTACTCTATACGGTACTATTGACTGTTCATATGTGCCTTTTGTTTGCATTTCGAGGCAAATGATGGATAGTGGCTGCTTTTAATTAAGAAAAATAATGTTATTAAGAAGAGTAAGATTCTTTAATTAATTTAAAATTTTGTTGTGTCCTTTACTATAAACTAGTACCTATAATGAGTTACGCGATGTTTTCTCTGCAGATGAAATGACTTAGTAACTACATTTTGCCCTCGTTTTCACGTCTAGACTACAAGACGATATTTTGCTGAAAATGTGACAAAGCAGTAAAGGAGTAAAGCTTTGTAATTCTTTAGTAGTTAGCATAGCCCCCAACCATGATTGACACTATGAGATTGTTGTTGGTGATCGTTGCAACACGCGCGAATGCTATCTTACGAGTAGGTATGTTCATAAAACAACATCTTTGTTTGATTTTCAGCTGCAGTGCGGCGGCACGTGTCGCAGTGATTCACCTAAATGTCGAACGGAAAATTCTCATTTACCGAAATGTTCACGACGCCCATTAGTACAGTTTGCTAATCCTGACAATTAATTGCCTAAAACTCTCTAGAAGGTCTTATTCCCCGGGGCTATTCAAACACTTCTCTTAGCATTTTCAATATACGTCTGAAATAAATTAATGTTGAGGATTTTGTGTAGATATGTATCTACATCTATAGTTAGATTATAAAATAATTCCAGTTTCTTTGATGGGGAAGGCGGAAGGTGTGTTGTGTAAATTTCACCAGTTTTCACCAGTTAGGTTTAGGTAACTTATAAGTAGAATCCGTTCCAAATAAATTGAAAATATCGGTCATTGACCGGTTGTCGGAGATGCTACTTTTCTTTCAGGTAGGTATTAGGTATATTTAATTAGTAGTTAATAAACTAAACTACTTTCTAATAACTATTTCCTGATTGATAAGTACCAAAATATTTTAATTCTTTAATTAATATTATTTCATCTATCGATAATCGATATTTCTTTACATAAAATAAAACAAACGAGTTTGCATCAAAATCTGTGCAAGAACAAAATTACACGCAAGTAGGTACTAGTAATGTAAATGCAATATGGAATTGCGATTGTGCGATTTAAGAAATTAAATGTCACTTGCTATAACGGTGAAGAACACATCGGAGAAACCTGCATGGCTGAGAGTTCTTCATAATGTTCTCGAAGGCATGTGAAGTCTGCCTATCCACACTTGGCCAGCGTGGTGGACTAAGGCTTAATCCCTCCCATTCCGAGAGGAGATCCGTGCCCAACAGTGGGACTAAGAAAGTGTTGTGATATGGCTGCCCTTATATTATATTCCTGGGCGACCTGTATTTACATTTCCACTATGCTACGAGTAGTAACAAGAGTTTTACTGAATAATTGCTTTACAAACGAGAAACACTTAAAGCTGGTGAATCGACTGTGTAAACATCATCCATCAAACGCTATCCGTGCCCACTCTTTCTCGCAGCTAAGAAACATGTGTATGTATGAGTATCGACAAACTAAGGAGTTTTGCCAACGTGCCCGTTTCTGTATTACCTGGTCTTACCTATTCCTTAGACCTCTGTGTCTACCTACTTACCTAACACTACAACCTAAAGTAGTGGATAAAGTTTCATATCAATATATAAATCTCTTCTATATTCATATTTTTCATGGGACCTAAACATAACTGGTGTGAAGTTGGTGTATACTAAACATGTCTGCCTTTCACTGTTGTTGTTTAAGTTATTTTGGGTGGGTGAGGGTCGAAGGACAAAACGAAAAATAAAACACTATCGAAGCGTAGTATGCTACGTGCATAAATTTCATAGTCCAGTCCATAAACCCAGATCCAGAAATCTTGAATTTCCGAGCTAAAGCAGTAATAATGGGCACTCTGAAGATAGTCTAGACACATATTACATTCTATAATTTGGATGATACGTACCTAATCGTGTTTCTCGCTCTTCCGTTTGACTCGAATATGCTAAGTGATATTTATTGTTTTTACTAATTTATGGAATATAGCATAAATATATTTCGTAGGGTAGCAGCATCCATAACCCAAGGGCTCGCATCGATTTAGTGTGATCGACATAGTTAAGCAACGATGGGTGCGGTCGGTTTGTAGGATGGGTGACCGCTAGCGGCATACTTTCATGGGCGCTACGGTGCATCGGAGGGCACGTTAAGCCGTAGGTCCCGGTTGTTTTCGATGGTGAAAAAATTTTTTAAGCCTTGTCGAAGACTTTTGAACTTCACCAATCCGTCACTGGAGCAGCGTCGTGAAGTAGGTTCTAGACCTCCCGTAGATTTGTCTTTGGTGGAGACCCGTGCCTAGCAGTGGGACGTCTATGGGTTGCAACTTAGGTGCTTATATTTCAGCCACGGGATTTCACTTTCCCTTCAAAGGTTCATTAAGTAATGATTAATGCTATGATGTTGCTTGCCAAAATTTCGAGACGTAAGTCGTCTAACGACACTACTTGCAATGACGGGATATAAATTATAAGATACATCAATATTCATGTTTTTTAACACTTTAATACATACTAGATCCAACTGTGGTCGTCAGCCAAGATCAGAAGTATTGAACCATTTTGAGACACTTTTGATCACCCTTTTCTATGACTAGAATTACACACTTGCATTTTATTTCTTGGGCCGCGTTCCTAAGATGAATGCCGATTTCATATAATAGGTATTGTTCTATTCTTCTTATTGGATCCTGAATTCTTCTTACAGAATCTTCGTACTGAATGTGTATCAGTTGATCAAAAATAAGATTGCTAATATACATTATGATTATCATGGCTTATCATTGTCTCATTTTATTGTGACAAGAGGACCATAACATTTGATTAGTACCTAGTAGGCAGGTATATATAATTAGGTACAGTAACAGACTCTCGGAGCTTAGATGCTATTAATGAGTATTGGTAGTATAGCGCCAGTTGAGTGATCAATCAGAAGGCATCAAACGCAGCGGGTCGAGATCAAGATTATATTCTACAAAAACCATTGTGGTAGCACGACAATGGTTTTTGGTTTGTGGCTCCAAAATAATATAAAATTAGATTACGTACTTTACTGAAAAAGTTATTAAGCCCACCATTTGTAGATTATTGTAGACCTACTTTGTTTTTAGTGCAATAATTTTATTAATTTTATAAAAAATGGGAACTCTTAACGTCTTAGCTCGTATTAGCAATAAGTGGCCAGACTTAAGAATAGGGTAGAGATTGAGATTTAAACCTCGTTAAGTCTTTTGAGTTCTGAATTATGTCTTATTTATTATATAACTAGCTGACCCGGCAAACGTTGTTTTGCCATATAAATAATTTTTACTGAATATTTTGGGAGAACTTCATGTAAGTGTGTGGACTACAACTACCACTACCAATACCACTACACCTACTACTACCACTACCCCTACCACTAACACTACCCCTACCACTACCCCTACCACTACCCCTACCACTACTCCTACCACTACCCCTACCTCTACCACTACCCCTACCCCTACCATTACCAATACCACTACCCCTACCCCTACCACTAACACTACACCTACCAATACCCCTACCACTACCCCTACCACTACCCCTACCACTACCCCTACCCCTACCACTACCATTACCAATACCACTACCCCTACCACTACCCCTACCACTACCACTACCCCTACCACTACACCTACCACTAACACTACCCCTACCACTACCCCTACATCTACCCCTACCACTACCTATCACGCACCGGCGCCATCTACTTAAAATATTGGTTTGTAGTACATGCTATGTATCAGAGATGGCGCTGTATGTGAAAAAAGATTTTTCCCGTTTTCTGTTGAAATTTTTCCTAAATTTTCTTTGCTATAAACCTCACCGAGCCCGAGACCTTTCCAACGAATGCAAAACCGTGGAAATCGGTTCGTGCGTTCTGGAGTTATAGCGTCAGGAAGGAAAACCCGACTTATTTTTATATAGTAGATTACATAGCTGTCATTATACGTCAATTACATAGCTGTCATTTGCGTTTTGTTATTCCGAGTCTGATTCTTTTTTATTATACCACGTTTTATAGTGACTGACGTTTCATGTCAAGTCACACGGGAACGCTGTCGAACGGGATAAAAAGTATCCTATGTCCGTCTCCTGGCTCTAAGCTACCTCCCGACAAATTTTCAGCCAAATCGGTTCGGCCATTCTTGAGTTATAAATGGTGTAACTAACACGACTTTCTTTTATATATATAGAAATATGCAGACATTTACTATTCCTAAAATGTCCGCTAGCTAGTAAACTACGCACCAAAGTATGTTTGGTTGAAGTTTAGGTACAGCTACGGCTAAGTTTGACTTAGCCGTATGAGTTTTAAGCATATATCTCTCTCAATCCTTATGAAACTGTTGGAACTTTAATAGAATCATATGTTAGTGATGAATATTGTCATGTAGCGTTGTCATATAATAAGGGATAACTAACTTGATATAGCAGGCTGATACATGTTAAATTTTAATATCTTCGAAAATAAATAACTTCATAAAAATGTTGGTAGTTATAAATAATAAACAATTCAACTTATAAGTAAGTAGACTCGAATCGAGTATCTTCTTTTGGTTTTTAGGGTTTCGAAGCCAAATGGCCAAAAACGCAACTCTTATGGATTCGTCATGTCTGTCTGTCTGTCTGTCTATCCATCCATATGTCACAACCACTTTTTTCCGAAACTATAAGAACCATACTGTTGAAACTTGGTAAGTAGAGTATGTAAACCGCATTAAGATTTTCACACAAAAATAGAAGAAAAAAACAATAAATTTTGGGGGTATACTTAGAACTGAAAGTCAACATTTTTTTTTCATCAAACCAATACGGTATGGATAGGTCTTCAAAAATGATATTGAGGTTTTTAATATCATTTTTTTCTACACTGAACAGATTGCGCGAGAGACACTTCCAAACTGGTAAAATGTGCCCCCTGTAAATTCTATATTAATTTTTCTGAGATTTGTGTAATATAGATTCTCAAAAGATGCTTAAATAATACTCTTTAAGTACCTACTTTAAGCAAGCTGGATTTATCTTTGTACGCGGTGGAATTTGTCGAACCCACACCACTGATCACTAAATTTTCAAAACATTTAAAACAGTTATGTTTAGTTAGTTTAACAGGTTAGTTAACAGGATGTTAGTTAGTTTAACAGGATGTTATTATGCTTCAGTGGAGCGTGTAGGTAGTTTCAAATACCTAGGCCACGTTATTAGAGAGAACCTCAGGGATGACGACGACATAGAACGCGAGAGTAGGGCCCTTGCGGTGCGTGGCAACATGCTGGCACGTAGGTTTGCCCGTTGCAGTAACGCTGTCAAGCAAATTTTATTTAGGGCATATTGCCAATGTTTTTATACCTGCCAGTTATGGGTAAACTTCACGAAAAAAGCGCTCAGTGGAATTAGAGTGCAATATAATGATATATCGTATTCTAATGAAGCTCCCACGATTCTGTAGCGCTTCCAGCATGTTTGCGGAGGCGAGACTACCGGACTTCTATGCAATCATACGGTCTAGGGTCGCTGCGTTCTGGTCGCGTATCCGGAGTTCAAAAAATAGTGTTCTCTGTACTATAGCAGAAAATCTTGATAATCCGATTTTGAGACATTGGGTGGCCGTGCACCGCGATAAAAATAAACCACGATGATTATGACGAATATTATTTTATGTGCGTTTTATACAAATTTTATATTGTTTCTTTTAAAAATTTTCTTAAATTTACTTTTTTTACTGTGATTTAATGTACCTATGTGTTATAATGTTTGTAACTATGGGTTTTTACCTGAAAATAAAGACTTTTATTATTATTATATTATTATTATTATCTAGTCTAGTCTCTGACACCCATATCACAGGCTCGCGCCTACTTTGGTGTCAGATGGCCGTGTGTGAGAATGTCCAAGATATTTATTTATTTATTTATTTTATTTAGTTACTTCTGACTGTTAAGATCTCTAAGCCTCTATGATAGAATACTCGTGCCTGTCTCCCAAATAATCACATAGGCAGAAACCGTAAAGATTCCAAAATATAACATACTTTATCGTAGCGCTTACCTAATATTAGATTTGAATTGTACACAGGTACCAACTCATAAGCCGGAATTTACCTTAGTCAGATATAAATCAATTTCTTAGTATATACAATACCTATTGTGTCCCCTAATCAACCGTGTCAGTTTCGGAAGATGTTCGTGCCGGATGTTTCCAGGTAAAATCAAATTCGATTCCACCCTGATACTACACAGGTACCTAGTAGTTATGAATTCCTAACAATTTCAAAGGATACGTTCATAATTATAGGTAGCAGCTTAGATTAGTAATGGTAGCAGTAGTGTAAGCTGAAGGTATCGTAAATCATTGATACCCACTTCATTGTATGAAATTGAAAATATGTACTTGAAACAGATCGTGAACGCAGAGTTCCATTCTGAGAAATAGAGCTTTTAAACTAGAAGGAAAGGATTTCCGTGTTCCGTAATTTTCTTCAAGAATTCTAAAAGAGCAGTATTTCAGCGATTTTAAGTAAATTTAAAAAGGTAGATTATGTACCACACATATTCTACCTTTTACGTACTACTATGGACTAGATAATTAGTCTATTATGGATAGATAAGATTTGGTACATAATCTATTTTTTTAGTCAGCAATTTGTTTACAGTATAACTAAACACAAATGCTACAGTAAAACTATGTATCTAGTCCAGATGAGGCAAAGTACAAACTTCACATCAAAAAAAATTCAGTCACCATCATCTTCCTATTAGTTAATGTTTTTTAGATTAGGTGCTGATTTAGGTACTGAAACGAACGCTTACGGTTGTCGTACAAGATCCAATTTTTATCGCAGGTAACAATTCGATTTAGAATACTTCGTTTCTAAACCGATTCATTCTAAGTCGCTGTTGGTTGAAACTTGGTAAGAAGATTACAGAATCTTGCGGTTCACAGGAACCGCATTAAGATTTTCACACATAAATAGAATACCAAACTATTAATAATAATTAACAAACTAGATTTAGATTTAGATTATAGTACTAATTAATCAATCATTCACGTTGGGAAGAGACTGGCTTCTAGTACTCAGCTCACGCTTCACTAGAAGTGAGGGCTCATTCTAATGAAAATTTTCCTTTATAATATATGCATAATATTTAAGTAAATTAAGTACATATGTAAATTTTAGAGGTCCCAATAAAACATTCTTATTCTTATTATCATTTTAAGCTGTTAACATCTGTAGGTACGTTCAAACAAATAATGAGCGAACAAAGATTATATAGGTCTTCAAAAATGATATTGAGGTTTTTAGTATAATTTTTTTCCACATGAATAGTTTGCGCGAGAAACACATAGTGGTAAAATGTATGTCCACCCAGGGGGGTTACTGGGATAACTTCTAAAATAAGAGAATGATAAAACTAAAACAAAATATAGGACGTAAATTATCATGCAAACTTCCACCGAAAATTGGTTTGAACGACTAGATCGCGCGCTCAAACCAATTTTTAAGTAGTTTTGTAGGTAGTAGGTGGTAGAGCCTATAGGGAACCAAATAGGTTTTATATGAAAGCTAATTGGTTCCATATAGAGTTCGCCCGGGGTAGTACCACCGCCCGCCACGGTACCTAGTACCATTTCTGCCGTGTAATAATTGCTTTTAAAGCAATTGTGGTCCGGTTGGAAAGGTGTGGATTCCGGTTACACTTCTTTAGAGGCGACCATCTTAGTCCTCAAGGGTAGCAACACATCTGTGACTGACTTAGAACGAGACTCCTACTAACAAGTACTAACTGGACTATTACTAACACCAACTAACAGGACTAACTATCACTAACAGTCCCCAGTCCTCATACCTACTAACGAACTGACCAACTAATGTTCTAATTAACTCTCTCAACTAATTGGACTAACCATCCCAGTCCCTAATTGAGTCTTGTTCAGAGTCAGTCACAGTTGTCATGGGCGGCAGCGGATGGGTGGTGCTGCAAGCTCGTTTGCTATCTTTTTTCCATAAAAAAAAAAAAAAGTTTTTTTAATGCGTCATAAATCGTTAACCGCAGTTTACCTTTCATTCAATCAACTATTACAACATTGATCAAAGTTACAACGAACTACAAGAACTTTTATATTATGTTACTTGCTACTACGGAACCCTTCAAGGGCGAGTCCAACTCGCACTTGGCCACTTTTTTTTTGTCATCTTGGCATTAGAACATGGAAACTTTTTCTGAGATTTGTGTAATAGAAATTCTCTAAAGTTGTTCAAATACCTAATACTCTTTACTTTAAGCAAACTGGATTTATCTTTGTACGTGGTGGTTTAAAGTTCTACAACAGGAGAGTTTCTAAAAAGTCTTTTGTGTGAGCTGCCGTCCACAAATTACTACTTCGGAGAAACTTCGCGTATCACCAGAAAATATTGCACCAAGCACCATTATATTAAGTTTGCATCCCTATTTTATTATTAATATATTTATACGATTACATATCATTATTAGAAACTAAAATAATAGTTTTAGATTTCCAAACAAATGCTTCAAAAATTATGGCTTGCGTTATGTTTTTATTTATGTATTAAATAAAAACATAACATAAGTCAGACATCTGATACCCACGACTTAATCAGCGTTTAAGTTTTTTTAAATATAGCGTAACAGCGCAGCTCAGCTGCAGTTTCAGCTTCAGCATTCAGCTTTATTAAAGTACTTCAGAGAGTATTTTTCACTCGCAGGAAGTCAGTTTTGGAATAGAAGTTAATTACTATTAGTGAATCGGTTTCGGATAAAATACTGTAATAATAATCTGTTAGTCACAAACATTTAAGTTGCTGTACGAATTAGTCAAGCCATTTTCAACTTGCTCAACCTTGGATTTCTTGAAATTTATTTGCATTTTACATAGTAAAATTATTTCATTTTATTTAGTATTTCACGATATTTCTCAGCAGTCAGAAATAATCATGTCATTTTAGATAACTAAAGCTTGAAATCTGGGATATGGGTAACTGTATCACTATATGTCTGTAACGATATCATTAACGCCATCTTGGGAATTCATTCTGCGAAGGATTGAAGAGTCCAAGTTTTTATCTTAACTTGGTGGATTATCTTTAGACAGTGATGAGGGCGGTAAAACTTTCTGATATTTTCATGTAGATTAAGTAACATAAAGTAGAGTGCTTACCATCACTGATAATTATGAAACAAGTAAGTATGTGGAGATTAAATACTGACTTACAAATGCTTGTATTGTGATAGGTACAGAAATACTGCGTTGCGTTGTCTTCACAGTATACAACAACCGCGCATAGATTATTTATATATGACATATAAATAATCTAAGCACCCGCGTCAGTTCGAGCATTTACAAAAAATCGATGATTTGTAGAGGTGTTCTGTAGTTTATGAAATGTAAGCAAAGGCACGCTCGTGCCATACAAGTTAATTGGTTTCAAACGAGTTTTGCAATCGGTGTCGAAAAAGTTTCGTTAGTCGAAAACATGATATTTTATTTTCTTTTATAAACTAGCTGGTACTCGCGATTTTGTCCGTGTGGACTTGGGTCCTTTTTAAAAGTGTGTAGCGTATTAGAGCCTATCTCAAAAAAAGAGCTATTAATTGCAAAAAATCGACTTAAAAGTTTCAGAGATTAGACGTTTAAAATTTAAATTAATAGCTTTGTTTTTTTTTTAGATTGTGGACTATTTTATTACTACATATTTCACTAAATTATTAGATACAAATCCTTATAACCTTGTTACTCGAAGGGGCAGGCCGAGGTGTGTTGTAATGCACCAGTTATGTTTAGGGCTCATGTAATAGGCGGTGAGCCTATTGCTTACGAAGCTTCTTGTTTATTGCGAATATGAACTGCTTTACATTTTTAATCATTTCAAAGTCCATCATAGAACTATAGAAAACCTTTGAGACATCTAGATTGTGCTCATTCCACTACTTTTATAGCCGCAGTTTAAAAATAGTTCTTGGTAAAATTCTAACCAGCACACAATTACTTTCCTATTAAAATTCTTCGACAAGACTTGAAGATTGTTTTACAAATTATATCAATTGGACCGATGGTTTAACGTGCTCTACAAGGCATGGAAGCGCCTATGAAATTTTGCCATAGGGTTATGAGCGCGTCTAAAGCTCCTGACCAGCATCACTATCGTATATTATATGAGCAGGCCTATTAATAGGGCCGCGTGCTACGCAACAGCTACAGGATAGATTGCTACTGAATACTACAGTGCCTCTGATAAATCACTACAATGCCTCAAATCCCCTCATTAATGCTGCAAATAGTAATCCACATCACCACCTGAGTGGTTCAGGTTATATATTTTTAAATATTACAGCAGTGCTTACATGCAGTCGAGTCCAGGTTAAATCACGCACCAATGTCTTTTCTAAGTCACCATAGTGGACGTCCACAGCTTTGCTTGTTTGAAATTAGACTTAACGGAAGCTTATAGTTGCTGTCGTCCTCAAATAACCTGAAAAGCTCTACCCGTTGAAGTCCACTTAAAAAAGTTATTAATGGAATAATACCCTGTTTTTAAAAGCTTTTATTTTACTTCACTCGTATGTATCTTGTAAGTATTTATGTCCTGGAATCTTGCAATCAATATTTCACCCACTTCCACTGAAGCTATCGAGCTGAAATTTGGCACACATATTTGGTTCCGATGACAATGCATGAAAATAAAAAAAAGTTTTAAAAAGCTTTTTTAATTATTATTGAAGTCCACTTAAAAAGTTATTAATGGAATAATAACCTTGGTAAAGTATAAATCCAAACGACATGCTATTAAGAACAAAGTTGATATTTATAAATTTAACAAACAAACAAAAATCACTCTCGCTTTATAGTATTAATATGGATATGTGTTTTAAGAAATTAAATGTTCCCTGCTGTAACGGTGAGGAAACATGAGGAAATCTGCATGCCTGAGAGTTCGTCATAAAGTTCTCAAAGGCATGTGAAGTCTGACAATTGGCCAGCGTGATGGATTATGGCCTACCCCCTCTTTTTCCGAGAGGAGATCCGAGCACAAAAGTGGGACAAAGAATGGGTTGCGGTGGTGATATAATCTAATAACTTCTGAGCAATAACCGCTCCTACGAAGATCTCCTCACGTCTCAGTAATCCTCTCAGTTTATCCTGGTGTTACCGGCGGATTCAATCATTGCTTACCTATAAGAAAAACGTTATATTTTAGCTATTTCCATATTAGTACAAACCTCTCTACCCTAAACCTATTTTGTAAATGTTTAAGAGTCAAACAAATTATTTCAAAAAATACTGCCTCGTTGATCTTGTTACCACTGGCTCACACTCACCATGATTGGTAAGCTAGAGGTCATGGGTTCGATCCCCTAGTCAGGAAACAACTATTTATTCTACTTGAAATGCCCGGTAGCAGTTCGGATTCTGGATTTGTGCCCGGTCTATAGGTGTAATAGGCTCACAAACTATTATATGACATGGGACCTAAACATAACTAATGAAAATTGGGTTTACTACAACTACTAGAGAAATACAATCGTGAAGTTATGTTATGATAAACATGATTTAAAAACAAAACGATATTGAATTGGTCGGTTATTAGAGTATGAAATGTACCTATATGTATGTATACGAAGCTTGGATTAGATGAACCCATGGGTTGGCTTTTATCCCGTTAATACCTCTTCTATTTGAACTTCAATAGAAGTTAGAGTTATTCCGGTTATTTCCTTGAGAAGAACAGGAATTATAAATGAAACTTTTGTTATTTAATTTATCCACGAAAACGAAGCTGCAGGCGTCTACTAGTATTAGTAAAAAATGAACGAATCCCACTATTCCTGTCATCAAATGCACATACCTAATGATACTACAATCAGTAGGTTTCAAGTTGGACGTAATACGCTCAGAATCATCATAATACTATTGTTTATTATGCGAGTATAACACCATGGTTTTACTATCCAGGATATAAATATAGTAAACTGGACATGTAAGTTATTAGGACATGTAACTTATTAATGTCATTTATTAATGTAATTAACGAATTACTATCACCTAACGACTATAGATTTAGGTATTAATGTGATATAATAATATATTATATATTCATATTATAGATAATATTAACATTAAAAGTAAATATAGTGTACCAGTGCTTCAAATTATAGATACGTCGATAATACTTAAGTCTCTTAAGAAAATTAAATCAGTTGGCTAGCAAACAATGTTTCAGCGTAAAACAATTTTTTACTTTAACAGCAACTTCATTATGAATCGATTAGTATGAATCTCGTGAACCGTTTTTTACTCTCTATCCCTCTTGTTTTTCATTTTTATGGTCACTGGTAAGCCAAAAAGCTCAAATGCTTTTGGCAGTGTAATCTATGACTCGAGGCTTAAAAATCCTCGATATCTCGGAAACCTAACCTAACCTACGTACGGCGCCACGATTTGAAGGCGGATTCTTATAGATCTCGACGGAAATCGAAGATATCTCGGAAACTAAGCGAGATATCGAAAAATTTTATTCTTTCATTTCGTTTTCTTTCGTCGAGATCTATAAGAATCCGCCTTCAAATCGTGGCGCCGTACGAATCGTAATCGTGCCCTTAGGTTCCGTAAAACTGTAACCTGATTGACTAACAAACAAAAAATCTTCAATAAACTTTATTCTTTATTCTTATTTTTATCAGGTACTCTCCGACTGATTTGCCAACATTACCTGCATGCAGACACAATACTAAAAGTATAAAATGTGGCAAGTTAACTATGAGAGATTTATTGAAAATTCATGAAAATTTTTATAAAAACAAAAACAAAATATATTAAGACAACTATATCTTGCAAAATTGTAAGCAAAATAAAATACATAGACGCAGACCAAAAAACGAGACGCGTGCTGCCAAGAGAATGTTTAATAATAACGTTAGTTACTTAAAGGACGGTGCTCTGCTTCTATCAGATACATATACAGATTTTGGTCTCTCGTACAATATATTTCTCATCTTACTAATCTATATATATAAAAGGAGAAGCTGACTGACTGACTGACTGACTGACTGACATATCAACGCAGGGCCTAAACTATAAGTGTTAGAAACTTGAAATTTTGCACAGGGGTTCCTTTTATAACGTAGGGGAGCACTTAGAAAGGATTTTCTAAAATTCATCCCCTAAGGGGGTAAAACGGGTGCAATGTTAGTATGAAACTTTGCCGATTTTGAAGTCAAATGGGCAAACCGAATGCGGGCAGACGTCGTTAATGGGTCTAAATATACGCGAGCGAAGCTGCGGGCGTCCACTAGTGGTTAATATTTATATTAGACTTTAGAGAACTCTAAAATCTAAGTAAAACTTTCAAACCACATCTTCAGCTACGAATATGTGGGTGAACAGTTTACAAATTCTCGCTGTAATTTGCTTTTATTTGAGTTGTGGTTGCTTTGTAGTAACTCCCATAACGTATGTTTGAAATGTCGGTCTATAATTGGGTTGTAGTTTAATTGCATATAAAACAGTAGCGAGCATTTAGTAATTATGGTTTGGTTGGTCAGTTTTCCATCTGACCTTTTTCCCTTAGACCCGATGCTTCAGAGTCTTGGGTTCGATCGAATTAGTGCCAGTATTATTACAAAATTGCAAATCATTTCCTGCATATGAAAAACACGTCAAAGAGTTCTTTCAGAGAGAAAAAAGTCTTCTCACGATTGAGGTAAGAATATGCTCAATTTCCCCCGAATTTGATAAATTAATGTTGTTGTTTACAACGATGTCGTAACTGTACCACAGATTTAAAATGTAAAATGATTGTTAATGGCTAAGTTTGACTAACTAACGAGGGTACGAAACCCTCGTTAGTTAGTATAAAAAAATTACTACCACACACTGTGCACATTCATGTTTAGGTCTGCCATAATGTCTTGGGATAGTGGGTGGGAAGGGCGGTATTCATGCAGTCAACTATAAAACAGAATTTATTCGTATACACCTGTTTAAATATTGATCAAATCCCTTAATTTGTTTAAGGAAATACCAAAAAACATAAACATAGACTCGTTTTGAATTACGATAATAGCATACGGTGCCGGCGATAGGTACGTTATATGAGAAGTTCAACAGGTAGAGTTTTTTCCAATAGAAAATTGTTGCAATGTTCCACAAAAGCAAAGCCGCGAGCGGTTATAAGTTACAAGGTCATAATAATCTTTTACTCACATTTATAGTTGGTCAGATGGAAATAAAATAAAAACATAATTTAGCTGAATCATTGTTGATAAATTTTTATAATGTATTTTGTTAAAGAAAATTCAGGGAATGTCCTCATGAAAGTATAGTGGTCGTCTATGCAAATGCTAACCTTTGAAAACGTTTAGTGGACATTTTGTAAAAGTGACGAAGGTAAGTAGGTAGGTATGTAAGAATTTTAATTTGCAGAGGCTGTGTCTTCTAAGTCTTTCTTCCACTTAATTATTACCAGCGGCTTAAGCTTTAAAAACCGTAACGGATATTTATTTTAGGTAATGGTCGCCCACTGGTTGAAATTCAATCATTCAATCAGTTTTTTAATTAATCATAGTCTTAATCAAAACTAATGTTCAAAGTGGTATATCATAAATAACATGCCATTGTGTCCAAATATGGTTAACTGCACGCACTACCATCGGTTCGAGACACTAGGTAAAATTTAATATGTTGTGTGTCAAACAAATGATAGTGTTCGTATTGACTGACTGACTGACTGACTGACATATCAACGCAGGGCCTAAACTAGAAGGGTTAGAATAGAAACTTGAAATTTTGCACAGGGGTTTCTTTTATAACGTAAGGGAGCACTAAGAAAGGATTTTTGAAAATTCATCCCCTAAGGGGCAAAACGGGGGTGCAAAGTTAGTATGAAACACTGCGGTTTTTGAAGTCAAGTGGGCAACCCGAACGCGGGCAGACGTCTTTAATGGGTCTAATTCTACGCGAGCGAAGCTGCGGGCGTCCACTAGTTTCTAATATATTTCTTATACATTTTAGATAAATATGTTAAGCTTTCTGCACTCCTGATAATAAAATTTAACTGTGTACCACATACATACACCACGTAATTTTCGTAAAAATGGGTGCAAAGTTTTTGCTTCATGTGTAGTCAAGTACCTATAAGCTGTAAGTAATATGAATTATTCCGAATTATTCCTAAACTATGTTTTCCTGAAATTTTGTAAACGTGATGTGTAAACGAATTGTTTATATTATGTATTATAATTGTTATTTTAAGTTTGAAATATAGTAAAAATATATAGAAATTAATGTACGAGTATATGTCTTCTTCAGTTTCGTTTTGTTTAAAAGGTCTGTAGATTTAGAACTTACAGTTTCATTATCTTATTGATATAGAGCAAGCGTTCAATTTCATTTCCTGTTACAGGTACCTACTACGTTATAATAAAATAACTGATTATTGTAAATATCGTTGGGATATGCATCTGAACATTAATAACAACAAGAAAAAACACTCATATTCTTATATTGCATAATACATGATTTAATCAAGTCGGTTTGGTACTATGCCTTTTACTTAACAGTCTCAACTAAGCCCAAATTAAATTAGGCATGCAATTTGGTTAACCAAGTGACTGACAGTCACTTGTTTGTCGTATAATGAATTTCTCAAAATACGGAATATACTTTTTATAATCATTAATAGATAGCATAATGAAGCACGATAACACAATGAAGGCACAATACCGGCTTTATAACATGTCTTAAATGATAAATGACAAACAAATCTTAAATTATATCAGTGTTCACCAATTTAGATGACGCTCGCAACATAAATTGTAATTTATGTAACATGATGTATGTTCTGCTCATGATGTATGTAAGGTATCATACCTTGATTTGCTATGATATACACCCTCCAACTACGCTCATGTCACGAAATCAAATTAGACATCTTGTGTACACTTATTGTTAAGGGTAAAATAAGTATGGCATTCCATTCCGACATTGACTGAACTCGACTTCATGGAGAGGGTTTCTGGCTCTGGGGAATACTTTAACATCGCTTCAGTGTAGCGCGCGATCTCGGTTGAAATACACGCGTACTGAAAATCACTAGATATTAGACTTACGATCGTTTGCTGAGTATTCAAATATAACCCCTATATTAATATTAGGCAAAAAGTGAAAAAAAAAAACTATTTAAGATAAAAATCTTCTAATCATAAACTGTAAACTAACTTTTGTGCTGTATAATTACTGCCTACTATTTGTCACTTTTAAAGGACGTTTGCTAACAGCATGCTTTTCTTTATCCTGACCGCTATATTCATCGCAAGTAAGTTCGTGTTTTCTTACATCCTTTAGTTCACGTTTAATAACACAGAATAATTAATGTTACATTTAAATAATAACAAATTATACTATCCTATCAAACAAAACAAAACACTATACACTACGCGGAAATGTGTGTAAGAAACAGGCAGAAGGTAGATTTCAATAGCAAAACTATTACTATTAGCTTGGCTAGACCCTGTGGCGGACCCAGTCGGAAGTCTCGGTCAATCCCAGTAGAAGTAACAGTCGCCATCGTAGTAAAATTCTAACAATACATTGAAATATTAAACTAGTTGAGATATTGCATAAACTGATTTGGTACCGTCGACAACATTATGATTTACACTAATATATTTCTTATAAATTTTAATTAAAAATTAAATTTTACATAACTAGTCTTTACTGCCTAAACTATATATGGAGCATGATCATGATAATAATCATTATTTAATGACAGAGTTCATATGTATTTAACAAATTTCATGTACCTAAGTAAATGACCTCTGGATTTTACATTTTTAATTTACTTTTAACAAAATATTTCTTTTTTAATGCATACCTATACTATCTCGGTGACAGCCCAGTGGCTATCGAACTCGCCTCTCTCACACACCAATGACGTTTCCAAGTTATGTGCGATTTAAGAAATTAAATGTCACTTGCTGTAACAGTGAAGGACATATCGCGGGAAAACCTGCATGTCTGAGAGTTCTTCGTAATGATCTCGAAGGCACGTGGCACAATCCACACTTGGCTAGCATGGTGGACCAAGGCCTTATCCCTCCTGTAGTGTATGCGATCTATATATAATCTGTTAAACATGACGTTTGTCTCGAGCACACGGGAGTGACGTAAACAGTCACGTATTAGCCACGGGCGAGAACGGACGTTTGCTGACGCACTGGTGTGGTAACGAGCCAATTAACGTACCCTTTATGACAAGGGTGACACGGAGCACTACATATGGCGACGAGAATAAAAGGTTAGTGGTAAATTAAAAATATTAAAAATATTTTTTCGAAGTACGAAGAGAGGAAGGTTGAATAAGTATGTAGGTACATAAATAAAATTGGATGGTCTAAGAACTTTATGCATTGGATGTTTATTACTTTAGGATTGATTGTTAAATTACTGATGGATCAACATAAAATAAATATACATACCTCTGTCCATAAGGATCCCGATTACCTAATCATCGTGTCGCGGCATTGCTATGCGGTAGGCAGGTATCGCGGCAGATTATTGTAAACAATTTATTACAGTTTTTATTATTCATAAAATTGAGTTCGAATTCCTAGTTGTTCTAGTCAGTACTTCAAATGTATCGCGACGAACAATATACACTTCGCCTCATTTGAGGTGGGACATTGTGCGCGCTCATTACAAAAAAAAAAAAATAGGCTACTCTTACAAACTCATGTATGATTCGCGTCCTACTCTTCACTATAACGCATCGCACTCAGTGAACACTTAGAATTATGTATCGTGTAGGTATGTAAGTTACATATCGGCGGCAGGGTGAAATTAGGTGGTCGAGACGTTAAGTTCTATAAACTATTTAATTTTCTTCAATAGAAAATTACATTTTAACTTATTACTAAACTAAATCTAGAGTGGTGAGAGACCCGTCCAATGTTAGGCACGGAATGTCTTGTTCGTGGGACCGCTACGCGACCAATCGAATTGTCCGTACGTAACATGTATGTAACCGCCATTGTTTTCCAATACATTACAACTACTTACCGTAAACTGTGTGGTGGTTTTATATTGTTTTGAGTAATATTATACCGGAACAACAGCGGCAACACTAGTTATGCTATTATTTATTCGAGGCTATGACTTTAGTAATCAATAATTTTAATGAATTACAACTAAAGCTGGTAATTTAATAAGCCATACCTAACGGTACTAAGTATTGACCTAGATAGGTTGATTTCTTGTATTTATTTAATTATTAGAGTTAAGGCATCCCAACAACATTTCACAGATTATTATACGAATTACATTAAATGGTGTTGTGTGCCAGAGTGAAAATGTCACTTACAAGGAAGCACAACTTACACAGAGAACATGCATATTATATTATAAAAATAAAAAATAAAATAGCCCTTTATTTCCATGAAAAATAATACAAGCACAATAATTACAATTTTCGTTACACAAATTTCACAAATACTTTTAATTTCAAAAATAAAATTTTATTTATATTTACCTAGTTATAATAAAAATTTAAATTTCACAAATACCTATGAATTTCAAAAAGAGTAGGTAGGCTCTTTGTTGTATTACCTGTGTTGTATTTCATTCCAATACATAATAAAAAATACGCTTTATAAATAGATTGAATTTACAGCATTTTTTATGTAAGTTACTACAAAAAACTCGTTGCCTTTGGCCAAGGCATATTATATTAAGTTATATTATTATTATATAAGTTTCAAGTAGACAAGATGATATAGGCTCTTATTTCAGTGATAACAAAATCATAAATAAATAAATTGTATCATAAACTCATAACCAGGTACTTACACCTACCTGAAGGATTGTTCTTAAAGGGATAAAACGTATAGATTTTAATCTGTACTGTGTGAAATGGATTGCCTACCTGAAGAATTGCTCATATGGGTGTAAAACGAAAAGATTTTAATCTGTATTGTGGACATGTGTGACATGTAACATGGATACAGATACTCTTCGGGGATCATCGAGATGAAGGGTACCTACATATCCTATGTTTCTATTAATTAATTCGACTGCAAACATTTGTTGCTAATATGAAGCAATTCATCAATTCTATTCATCCTTTAAGTAATATATCTGAGACTACGCTGCGCGGGGCCACCCACACCGCTTTATTTTATAAATGCATTATTTTCCTTAGACGGACATTTTAAATTCGTTATTGGTATGTTTTGAATGGAATTTCCGATTTTAACAATTTGTATTTTACGGGTATTGAAACGGTCTTTAATAAAATATCATTTAATGCGATAAGGACTGATACAGAGGTATGAATAATGTGGTTTGATTATATTGAGCAAATTATATCAACTTTTAAAATGTAAAAAAGTTGTTATAGTGGCATAACTACAGTAGTTGGATATATGGTATCGCGACACTTTTGTAAATAATGAGGTGTCTGCAAAGTCGTAGTACATTATTTAATTTTTATTCTATCATCAATAGTTTTCGCAGATAGCAAGAATATGTTAGGTAGTACGAACCTATAAATCGTGCGTGATCGTGTGTAACTGGTAGTACGAACCTACATGAAATTGTAAATCGTGCGTGATCGTGTGTTAGGTAGTACGAACCTATAAATCGTGCGTGATCGTGTGTAACTGGTAGTACGAACCTACATGAAATTGTGAATCGTGCGTGATCGTGTGTAACTGGTAGTACGAACCTACATGAAATTGTGAATCGTGCGTGATCGTGTGTAACTGGTCGTACGAACCTACATGAAATTGTGAATCGTGCGTGATCGTGTGTAACTGGTAGTACGAACCTACATGAAATTGTGAATCGTGCGTGATCGTGTGTAACTGGTCGTACGAACCTACATGAAATTGTGAATCGTGCGTGATCGTGTGTAACTGGTAGTACGAACCTACATGAAATTGTGAATCGTGCGTGATCGTGTGTAACTGGTAGTACGAACCTACATGAAATTGTGAATCGTGCGTGATCGTGTGTAACTGGTAGTACGAACCTACATGAAATTGTGAATCGTGCGTGATCGTGTGTAACTGGTAGTACGAACCTACATGAAATTGTGAATCGTGCGTGATCGTGTGTAACTGGTCGTACGAACCTACATGAAATTGTGAATCGTGCGTGATCGTGTGTAACTGGTAGTACGAACCTACATGAAATTGTGAATCGTGCGTGATCGTGTGTAACTGGTCGTACGAACCTACATGAAATTGTGAATCGTGCGTGATCTTGTGTAACTGGTAGTACGAACCTACATGAAATTGTGAATCGTGCGTGATCGTGTGTAACTGGTAGTACGAACCTACATGAAATTGTGAATCGTGCGTGATCGTGTGTAACTGGTAGTACGAACCTACATGAAATTGTAAATCGTGCGTGATCGTGTGTTTAGGTAGTGCGAACCTACATGAAATTGAAAATCGTACGTGATCGTGTGTTTAGGTAGTGCGAACCTACATGAAATTGAAAATCGTACGTGATCGTGTGTTTAGGTAGTGCGAACCTACATGAAATTGAAAATCGTACGTGATCGTGTGTTTAGGTAGTGCGAACCTACATGAAATTGAAAATCGTACGTGATCGTGTGTTTAGGTAGTGCGAACCTACATGAAATTGAAAATCGTACGTGATCGTGTGTTCAGGTAGTGCGAACCTACATGAAATTGAAAATCGTATGTGATCATGTGTTTAGGTAGTGCGAACCTACATGAAATTGTAAATCGTACGTGATTGCGTATCAGGCAGTAAATGCATTATGATACTAGTTGACTGTATGTAGATGTGGGGATGAATTAATAATATACTGTAAACTTGTAGTTACCAAGATTTACTTCAGTTCTAGGTCGCCCCATATCTACCTACCACGAAAATTACAAACTTATTGCCAGCTCCGGAAAAGCTGAATTTCGAAGGAGACAACGCTACAGTTGCTTTAAGATTTAAGCAATGGAAAAGATGATGGTCACCAGGTTATTTCCCTTTTGCACAGGATTCGTAGTGGGAATACCAGACAGGTCTGTCACCTTTCCTCCTCTTGCGCGGCGCTGTAGGCACTCCTGCGCTGAGGGAATTCGGAATAAGGGGAGATCCCCTCTATCCGGGAAATTGCTCCAGGGGTAAACCCCGTTGGTGACTTCCCCGCTGTTGAGCGTGAGAGCCAGTCGTACGTCGCGCACGCGACTAGCCGTATGTCACGAATTCCCCCTAGATGGTCGGAGGGAAGAAGGTCCAACAGCTCTCTATGTAGCGGTCGGCCTTCAGGGTTGCGCGCGTGCAGCGGCGCTGTCCCTCTTAGGTGAGGATGTGGCCCATTGTCGGCGCGGTTATACATAACACGTCCAGCCTGCTGTCGCGCGCTATCACCGCGTTCCGGACGTAGCGCCCCGCTCCTGTGATTTCTCGCAGGGCGAGGCTGGGCCTGGAGACGCTTGCGCTGCGTGGCGCCGCCAGAGCATACCATGCTGGCGCCGCGTACGTACTCTTAAGCCTAGATCGGATATAGCACTTGTAATGGGAATACCCGTGTCTGCACAAGATGCATCGTCGGACGGGCGCATTTGATGCGTCGTGTTACAGGTGCGCTAGGCGGTCGCGGTGCTACGGTGACAGCTGCAACAGCCAGTGGTTACAAATGATTGGATAATGCCTACCTACTAAAGAAAAGTTACATCCTGAAAAAGTCCAAGGTGCAGCCGAGGACGGTGCACGATCGACCCTCACTAAGCGGTCAACTACCCGACCGTGCCTATAAAAAGCCAAACGCGGCCAACGAAGGGTATGGTTGCTCAGCCGTCGAAGGGTAAGGTTGTCGGTACCTATGCTATGTGTCGGAAACTACGCTGCTTTGCTGTAAGTACGTTCCATATTTTAAGTAGCACAATTTGATGCTACAATTAAAGGTAGTCCCTCACTCTTACCACTTTGTGGTATGCAAATGTCATAGTAGGTAAATTAATGGGTCACTTAGATTATGCTGTCAAAAAAAAAAAAAAAAATCAACAAGTTTTGTATAGGTTCGGATATCTTATTATAAATTCTAATACACATTCCGTAGGCATTGCTTTGGAGGCCTGCATTTTGGGAAAGGCCTATGTCCGTATCAATTAATGTCTATTTTATACTGATATTTTTCTTTACTCAATACCTTTTTGTGACTTATGTATTGGGATAGGGCCATTGTAATGGTGATAGAAAACGGCACGCCGAGTATCCAACACTTTTGAAGGATGGATGTAGTAGTAAGGAATGTACTTACTCGTCGTGAGATAGGTACCTAGCTCATTTATTTCTAGTTGTTTCATAAATCTACGAGATCTACATATGGATTTTTAGAGCGATACTTTATTAAATAAAAAATAAATAAAAATCATGGACCCTAAACTGGGTACTGACCTGTGCTATGGGTGTCGGAGTCTCATATGCATGTATGGACATTTTAAAAACATGCTTGAATATATAGTATCGACATCCGGATGGTGTAACATGCCAGTTTACAAGATCGAATACAATCTTAGGCTTTGTGAAAACACAACTAGAAACCTAGTACTTCCTACTGACTGCAATTGCGACTATATAGTATATGATATCCGTTGATGACTAATCCAAAAAACAATACTCATTATATTACAAATACGCCACCAACGCATCAAACGCGGCGCGTGTCGTGTTTATGTCTGACATGAAGCGACTTGCTGACGGTTGCTGGCTGGACTGTTACTAACGATCTGATCAACTGGTGTCCTTCATAGGTTTATAATACTTAATAGATTGGCAATGCGAAAGAAAAATAACATAGATACCCATATTAGAGCGAAAAAGATAAGCGAGACCATTGCGTACACGCTATCAGCCGGTATAAGCCCAACGTCAGTTGTAAACGAAACAAATTTTATTACTGAACGATTCGTGAGTGTCTATATTCATGGTTGAAGTTACCGGCTTACTCACGTGTGGTTTGAGTCGAGAATGGTCCGACTGGTTTCGGTCTCTTGTGATGATCATCTTCAGGAGTGAACGTGCTCGCGGCGGGCACGGCGTTCAGAAACAAATTTTGCTTATTTTTCTAAATCTTACGTTTGAAAGCGTACATTTGGTGTTAATTAGACAAATAATTATGGTTACGTATACAGTACCAGAAGGTAACTCATCTTAGAATGAAAATACATAGAAGTATGCATTTCATATGTAAGCAAGATTGAAATATTTAATTCTCCAATTGCAATGTTAGTGAACTTTGAAAAAAAAAAAAAATTAATTTAATTAACAAATGGATGGGTGGTGCTGCGAGCTCGTTTGCTATCTTAATGTGGACTATGTTCTCGATTATTAAATTTATAATAAGGAAGGGATGTAGTGTATGCGATCTATATATAATCTGTTAAACATGACGTTTGTCTCGAGCACACGGGAGTGACGTAAACAGTCACGTATTAGCCACGGGCGAGAACGGACGTTTGCTGACGCACTGGTGTGGTAACGAGCCAATTAACGTACCCTTTATGACAAGGGTGACACGGAGCACTACACCTCCCATTCTGAGGAGACCCGTGCCCAACAGTGGGACAATTCATTCTTTTAAGTATGTCAATCTGACATAAATATAGCTTACGAGAAAGTGGAAAGTTAAAAAATATATATGTGTATGTCGTCGGAAAAGCGAAGCACGGAGTTTTAATTTTACTTTAAAGTAATAGGTACACTAACTAGGTCGTTCTGAAGGGTTCATTTAAATAATCTAATTTATTTACTATTTGTAGGTTAGTCTAAGGCTTATTATAGTGGTAGTAATTTCTACTGGATGGGGTTTATGTAGAAGATACTGGTTGCATTAGCGGGGCCACCATAGAATCAAAAAACCCAGGACTGCCTAACACCGAACCCACTTAGTAACGTCACTAAAGGCAACAGAATTACATCAATCATTCATTACCTTTATACCGCGCGACTCGCGATGCGTCGCGCAATCGCGCGCAACCAATAAACTAGCTAGCGCAACAAACCCCAAGCTACGAAGCCCGGGTTCGCAGTCTATAGGAACAGCATAAATATACATCTCTGTCTAACGTACACAAAACGACAAAGATATCGGGAAAAATCATAACTAATGATCGAAAACTTTTGGTAGAAGCCTGATTGTTTGCCAGAGTGTAATGCGCTGTCTATTTTTAGGGTAAAATTTAAAAATGATGGGCAGTTTGTTGGTACACAACTAGGACAATAAATGTAATTTATCTTGATGTAATTTGCGTTTTTATTTTAAAATAACCCGAATAACACAATCTGAATGGTATAACATAAATATATTTACATTTAACCGTACTAGACTAGACATGATAAGATTCTAAGTACCCATTTAGATTTATTAGTAAATTATGTATTCAGAAGTTTTAAAATCTGGTTAGTGGTACATATTGGACACATAGTTTATCTTGGATTTAAAAGTTCTATACTATTTATTTGAAAAATTACGGGATAAATCTAGTCTTAAGACATGGCAACCCCACGCTGCTCAAACGTCAACCAATGTCAAAACTTTTCAATCAAAGTCAAAGTCAAATAATTTATTTGAATTATTTCGCTATGATTGGACACGCAACGAACATAAAAGTTTGCTTAATTTAATTTTTGTAGCTTCATAGATGTGAAAGTGAACGTATAATTGAAAATGTGACATTTTAGTGCTATATTGGAGACTATTGTTCATTGAGAGCATGTGAAAATTATTCCAGTAGAGTGACTTGGAGCAAAAGGTAAAATATTTGTATTAAGTATAAGTTTGCATCCAAGTTAGCTCAATATGTATTGGTGGTTTCAGTGTAACAATGTTTGAAGTTTGTTATGATGTCATAATAGCTGTAGAGTGAAAGAGTAATTGTAAATTATTCGTATTTTTATTTTGTTTTAAATATTCGTCACCTGTTACGCCATCTGTGTTTCTTTAAATGTACCAGTTACTAGAATGGTTTACGCAGTCGATATTCGAACATATAGTATTTTTCACTAGATGTCGGTATTGTATGGAACTGAGTTCATTCATGTGAAATGTTTCGGTTATGATGGTGAGTGGACCATGTCTCATTCCAAGATTTCCAAGAGAAGGTGAAGAGACCCGTGCCTAGTGTGGACAGATATTTTGTATACTCAGGTCATGGATGTTAAAGTTTTGTGAATATGTATTCTCGCTATCTGCAGCTCGTACCTAATCGTAATGTTGGGACAACATTAAAAAAAATGCAGCTAAGTACTCATGGGCAAGTCATAACTGGGCATGCTCACCCATGGAAGCATGGCGCCGCCACTGACTGGTTGGATGGGTTCATAATATTTTTGTTTTATATTTAATTTAACATAAGATCATGATTGTACCTATTTCTTCGACCTTTTATGTGGTTCTATTATTTATGTGGTCAGTGTAATCAAAAGCCTAGTGAAACAAAGCCAGTCAATTACGTTCTTAACTTTGCCCAGGAGCAACGAGTCGTTGTTCCCACACGTTGTTAAAGCGCACCTAGGGCTGACACGACGCCGCGGACACATACTTCTAAATGTCCGACTTGGTACAGTACTGTAATACAATAATAGCTGTGTATCTACTTATTACAAAAAATTTATAGAGAAACATAATAGTATGACGACTCCGTGGCACTTTGGTGAGTGATCATTACTGCTAAACCGCGGGTACGGGTTCGAATTCCGGCCGGCGAAGATATTTATTATTAGCAGATAAATATTTGTACTCAGGCACATAGTACAATCGGGTCATGAATGCCACCCGCAACACAGGTTTAGGCCTCCCGCGAGGGTGTGAGTGTGCAAAAAAACATACTTTAAATTTTTCAATCAACAACTAATCTTCTGGCTGATAAATCACATTCTCATCACTTCATCTCTACACTGAAGCTCGGTGTAGGTAAGCATAAAACATTATGCTGCTCCAGTGTGTATTATGGATATGGGTGGTATGGGAAGATAAAACTCATAAAATCGGAAGAAATTTTGGTACCCGTCACTTGCTTGATACAGTTTATATCACTGATTTGTTCAAAGTACCGGAAACTGTAATACAGGGTTTCCGTGGTCATTTTATTGCTTTGATATAAACTTCAGTGACTAAGCATTAAAAAGCTACACTATATTCTTATACGTATAAACTTCAATTCTATTACGATATTATGTGTGGTTCGTGATTTTAACAATTCGACGATTGTTTTTTTTTTAAATAATTATTTTTTTTAAAGGGGTTTTGTCAGTGTCATAGCCATCATACGATCTACAGTACACTCAAATTACCCAAATTGGATTCCAGCGCTTGAGTTTAGAATCCTTTCGAACTGAATAAAATGAATAAAACAGCTTCTTCTCAAGGTAGGTCATATGAATAAATGAAAGTAATTACTATTGACTACTAGTACTGTGGATGGATATTACCAGTAAGTATTTACAGGTATTGAAACGGTTTTTAATAAAATATCATTTAATGGGATAAGGATTAATTCAGAGGTATAAATAATATGGTTTGATTATTGTCGGCACTTTTACCAACTTTTAAAATGTAAAAAAGTTGTTATAGTAGTAGTAGTACTAGAGTAGTTGGAAATATGGGATCGCAACACTTTTTGTAAATAATGATGTGCTGCAAAGTACCTACATTATTTTATTCTATCATCAATAGTTTTCGCAGCGCACGCGATGTTAAGAATATTTTAGGTAATTTTCACATTATAGGTTATATTATTGCATTTTTATTGGGGATCCCTATTTGTTTTGAAAATGTACACAGTGTTTTAACATTTCAACACATGTTTCCTCTTTATAATATTAAAATAGACTAGTGGACGCCCGCAGTTTCGCTCGCGTGGATTTAGGCATAATAATAAATTATTCTTAACACGTTAACTTTAGCTCCACAAATTTGTAATGAATCTGTAAATGTGTTATCCCCTTTGTTTATTTTACACCCACATTTTTACAAACTCTTAATGCCATATTTATTTTATATCTAATCAAAAGCCTAAAATAAAATTTTATGTATGTAGTTCTGAAAATGACAATACTTTTATACAACCTTTCATCCCCCTTTCAAAACTTTACAATACTTTTTTAAAATTAAAAAGTAGCCTATGTGCTTTCTCAGGCTCTAGCTAGACTATATGTGTACCGTTGTTTTGGTCTAAAAGCGAGACAGACTGACAGAGTTACTTTCGCATTTATAATATTAAGTATGGAAGTATGGATAATATCAAAGTAGTAGTAGCAGCAAGTACGCATAAATGCGGGTTGGCTCAAGTGTCTAGACCTCGAGGTGCTCTGGCTGTGGACACACCCGTGCCTCAGTGAGACGTCTATCGCTGGATTTCAATAACCTATCTACGGATTGATTTGGCTATCGGAGATAGAAATTTGACATAAGTTCCATATAAAATGTGTCAAATTTCAATCTCCGATAGCCAAATCTATCCGTAGATAGGTTATTGAAATCCAGCGTATGGGTGTTCTTGAAATTATCAATCCAAGTAAAATAAGTGCTAGACTTAACATTAAGCATGAAATACACTTAAGTACACGTCACATTATTTCAACTTCATATTCTTTGAAAGAAGATTTTAAATATTGCGGAAAGTGGAAAGCTTTGAATATTGAAGTGAGTGACACATTGTTTGTGCAGATGTCGGTAGCTTAGAAGCATTTGTTGCGAGCTTTTCTACAAAACATTTTATGAGCTTACGTATAAATTTACGATACTATTTACAGTACCTACTACTAAGATTTTTTCCGTAGCTTAGCTCGCGGAAAAATAAAACAATCGGTCATAATCTTTCTGAAAGAAAATTTTCTTACCGATCTACTTACTGTGCCATGTTATTCGTCCTAATAAAAAAAAGCATACCAAATTATTCGCGTATCAATTATTATTGAAGATTCTTAAAATTATGATGTTTAGAACGGCTCTGGTATTTGGTATCCGTTTACATCTCACATCTTATTGTGGCGAAGCAGCTAAGAAGACTGAATTTCCTTAGCTTTCTATACCATACTACATCTCATACCTATAAATTAGTATGTATTTATGTACAGTGATAATCTCGTCGTTTATTAAATAAGACAAGTGTATGACATAAATGTATTTGTATTTTTCTGTATTTGAACAAGACTCAAATAGGATGGATGGAGATGGTTAGCACGAAAGACTACAATACATCCCAGCTGGCTAAATAATAATAAATATAAATAAAATAACTAAATTAAAGTGATTCATCCCTATAAATTATATAAAATATTAACTATAAATTAAAAATTATACTGACATGAAAAGATTTAATATACCTACATACGAATATGGAACCTTCAAAGGTCCTTTGTTTGTAGTCGTAATGGATGGAATTATCTAAAAGCTCAACGTGATTGACACATTCAATTTTGTTTGTGGTAACTGTTGTGAGTTTATTACGTGCACGTCCGAGATTAGACCCCGAATTTAGATCTTTATACCTGCGATCCCTAGGTACCATACACAGTGTAGACATTATTTGTGATATTAACATGAAGCTGAAGAGGTTTTTTTAACATTCAACGCACACTACTAACTTCTTTCTTACTTCGTAATATTTTTCAGAAATATCAATGAAACAAATAATAATGACATATTATTTGAAAAACTCCCTAAACTGGATATTTTCTGAAGATATGAAGAAAAATCAGTATCATTATTTTTGTATTTACTAATCAGTATTTATTTATAGAACATGAAATAGGATTTGATGATGATATAAAATGCGGCCAAGTGCGAGTCGGACTCGCTCATGAAGGGTTCCGTAGCAGCAAGTAACATAATATAAAAATTCTTGTAGTTCGTTGTAATATTCATATATCATATTCATATTCTGTTTTGTCTTTACACACGTAAAGACAAAACAGTTGCAGCCGACTTGCCGAAGGTGTAGGTACTCACCTATATACACTTTCTATTTTATGTTTACCAGATTCTATTAAATTCTACTAGTTATTTCCTCTTCTATTTTATTTCTATGGCATAAATTTACTTTTCTTAAATTTACTTTTTTTAATTTACACGTAACAATGAAATTATTTTGTAGGTTTTCTTAGCTTAAGCTCGCAATCAGATTAGAGAAAAATCTGGTATGTAAATCTGGTAGTGGGGTGGTGGCTAATGGCTGCACCACCTGGGCGCAGCTGCCATAACATAATAAACTGTGATAGCAATTTCGAAACGTATGTGTCTGTATTACATACCGTTCAGGAGTTCTCAGCTATTAAGTCAATACAATATGCAGCAGCCAGAGCAAGGAAACTTTTATAATGGACTATGGTAATTGAATGTGTGTAAAGTTTCGTGTCTGTTCTACTAAACGGCCAAGAGTTCTGAGTTATGAAGCCAATTTTAGGTGCAGCAGCCAGATCATGACGAACTATGAATTAACTATCGTAACTAAATATGTAAAGAATGTTACTGAAAGTGTGTAAAAAAAAGTGATTTAAACAAAGATCATTGAAAGGACTATCATAACTGAATGCGTGTGGAATGTTTTGTGTCTGTTCTACTGACCTTTCAGGAGTTACATGTACATCTAATGGAGCCAATCCTGGGCGCAGTGCCAGATCAGGATAAAGAATAGAAAGGATTATCATAATGAAGGCATGTATGTATAAGTTTCAGTCTGTTCTATTGACCGTTTAAGAATTATGTCATCTGGAGCCAAACCTGGTGGTGGAATGACAATCTTACAATTTTAAAAATGTCATCGAAACTGTACCAACATGTAAAATTCCAACTCTGTAGTATAAGTGGATGAAGTCAAAGTTTAGCTTACAAGGTTTGATCCAAACATACAAACTAATAAAAATTGCAAGTTAAATAAGAGCTATTAATAATAATAAAAAAGCTAAATCAAAATCAACATCCATAGTGGATACATCGTTATGAATTCTATTTACTATTCAAAGATATTGCAAGTAGGTACCTTAAATCTCAAGATATTTTTAAACTACTCAATCTACCCTGGATACAATTAAATAGGCATAATTAACTTCTTATTTATCTACAGTTCTATAGATTTGTATTAATAAATTATCATTACGGCATAGACGAATGTTACGACGCAAATTATCAACTTCCAGTTGAAATATTTGTACAAAAAATTGGACATTTTTGGAAATTGGATATTTTTATCCTATTTTGTTAATGTAAAAGACGATATTTACGAGAGCTTTACAGTAGTGGAAGAAGTTTTTAAAGGAGTTGAGCAAGAATCAAACCCATAATTGGTAAAAATAGGTACTTATAATCAGTTCACCTCAGTTCAGTATGAAATGTACCATGTACATTACCATGTTAATAATGTTGGGGAAGTCGGGGCAAACGTCCCTACAGTTGTCTAGAAATAAAAAATAGTTTCAGTAACTATCATGTACAGTATTACCATGGTGCTTTCGTTTGAGCCATGGTGTATAATATTCATAGCGTCAAGCGCTTTTAACATTTTCAGCGCCAGCGTTGTAGAGTTTTCATGTTTTGATGCCAAAGACGATTAAATATTGAAAGGTTTCATAACGGGGTACATCGTTTTCACGAGGCACATAACACAACTTGCTGAACATAACTGCTTTAAATATTGCAACTTGTGATTGAATTGTTATTAATGTTCCGTTCCCAAAAAATACTGCTTGTGCCTTTTAGGACGAATGAAATGTAACTTTAAAATATAATAATTACAATAGCTACAAAATAAATATCAAAAACACTATGACATATGTATATATAACTGTGCCTGTAAAATAAAATAAAGTAATAAATTTTAAACTAGAATAAAATAGTGAGTGGTAATAAAATTAAATAATACGTATAAAATTGGAGTGTGTGTGTGTAACTGTACCTATAAAATAAAATAATAAATTAAACATTTTAAACTAGAATAAAATAGTGAGTGGTAAGAAAATTAAATAATACATCCAAAATGGGAGTGCGTGTTGGTTCGTCGGTTTGTTTGTTTTTCCTTCTTCGCCACGGATATAAAAATAAAAGTTCATATAAATAATATTATTCAAACATTGCTTATAATTTTCTTTTTTTAGTAACCTGACGCAAATGAATGAATTTTTTGTAAAATACCCGTGCGAAGCCGGGACGGGCCGCTAGTATTATATTATATATTGGTAGTTATGTTATTGATGCTATTTTAAGCCAGATATTTGGTTTTGAAATAATGCAGGTAATTCTAAGAGCAAGTTGTAAGTATATGCACGGACTACACACTATAGGACTACACACTTTTGGTCCTCACTCTATGGTGTATTATTAAGTTTTTAATGAATTGACTATACTTTTGATAATATGAAATGGTATAGAATATACTTTTGATAATATTAAAATGTATGAAAAACTTTCTTAAAGATGAAAGGAAATCAAATAATATTCAGCTGTTATAGACGGGGCAAGGGTCATACGCAAAAAGTTTGTAAGTTTCTTGTCATACCATCAAAGGATATAAACAGAAGACCCTCATTTACATTCAATTGTTCGCATTTGCATTTGTGTGCCTCTGATCTCCTTGATAAATTATAAGGTATGTGAATAACGTTGGCCAAATATTTTTTGCTGTAATTTGTATTTAACATCACGTTGCTTACAATCCATAAATGACCACAATGTCCCACTGCTGGGCACGAGCCTCCCCCACAGACACTGCTGCGGGAGGTCTAGATCATACTCCACCACGCTGCTCCAATGCGGATTGGTGGAGTGCTAACCATCGCTAGGTCTAAATTATTAAGAATTGTTAAATAAATTGACCAATTGATATCAGATTGGATAATTGGTAAGAGTGATAAGAAGGTACCTTGTATACAGAAACACATTGAAGCCTAATTGTGGCTTCCAGTTACACTTCTGTGGAAGCGCCCAAGGGAAGCAACACATCTATGACTGAATTGGAATGAGACTGTTACTAATAATTAATAACTGGGCTATTACTAATATAACTAAAATTAAATATCACTAACTGATCAACGAATGTTCTAATTAACTACTAATTGGAATAACCATTCAGTCCCTGTTTGAGTCTTGTCCAAAGGCAGTCACAGTTGTCATAGCCGGCAGCGGAAGGGTGGTGGCTCGTTTTCTATCTTATATCCATTAAAAAATTTGCATCATACATATCAATACTTATTGCAAACCAAATGCTGCTGCAATCCTTTGCTGGGCACGGGTCTCCCCCATTGACAAATCTGCGGGAGGTCTAAAGCATACCTACTTCACCACGCTGCATGTGGATTGGTGGAGGGGTAAGTGGCCAACCCAGTGTCGATTGTTCTCAAGCCACCCGAAGGTCTTCGACATGGCTTAACGATAGTTTTCACCATTAAAACAACTGGGACCGCCTGCTTAATGTGCCCTCCGAAGCACGGTAGCGCCGTTGCTTAACTCTGTCGCTCACATTGAATCAACCCGAGCTATTGGGCTACGGACGCTAATCAAATACGAGTGTGTTGAACATTGCTTGATTCATTGACACAATACAAATAAGCGAATTTCAGATAAATGATCAGTAATTTGGCTTTTGACTGGTGGGTACATTTCGTTTGTAGATGTGTGAGTTTGATGGTTTGTAGCTGACGTGATTTATGCTAGCGCGTCAAACAATCAGCCAACGAAAACAGAAAACAACACACATAAGCTATTGATCATCTATTAATATTTGTATTTATGGTAAAATATAAATTTCAGAATAACTAGCACTAATACATTTTATTATGTAAGTACCTACTGCTAGTGCCTGTTAGATATGCCAAACCAATAAACACTCGAGTTCATCTATATAACAGAACTGCCACGAACAAACAAGGCAGGTCAAGATAAAATGGTATTGTGCTACGGATATTCAATATACTGACATGATTTCCTTCGAAGTTCAAAGAAAAGTTGATTTCCTGAAGAAAAAAAATTCCCATCCGTTCCTTCCGTGTTTATTGTGAATCTGTTAAGGTTTCATGATTTATCTGGCACAAACAAAAATTAACGTTGAGATAAAGTACCTACTTAAAATGTTAGCATTTGTTATATTATGTATACTTTCGGGAAGTTATGATTGCGTCTACCTCAGTGCCTGAAGACGTTTGTTTCTAGTGATGTCTTATTGAGATGTAGGTAGTCCTTTTTCGTCAGCACCATTTGCAAGCTCAATGTAGAAACAAAGAACCATGCTCGGTATTAAAGGTATCAACGAAGCAACCAAGGTAGGTACCACAAAAAAATTTGTAAGGAATACGTTAAGACGACAGCAGGAATCCACTGGATACAGAGGAAAGCGGAGGAGTGGCGCCGATTGTGGGAAATTGCCATTAAAGATTGTATAATAAATAGGACATAATTTATGCATTTTTACGTTTAATTAATTTATTCTCTACGTACGAGATTTCAATAACTTTCAACTAACAAATGACGAGTATACCGAAGACTGAAACTTGTAATTTATTATAATTGTATTCAGGCGATCATAAATGATTTATATTTGTAAATTCATTCTATATTCTCTGCATGTATTTTGCATGGCAACGATGTTATTTCTTCGTTTTCGCTCGGAAACATTGTACGAAAATGGCCGTGGTGAAGACGGTGAAGACCCGCTTAATGTCTCAGATAAGATAACTTAAAGACATCTCAGAAGGGATGTCCGTTGAAATATCAAGATTTCTCAAGTGCTTCACGCAATCATGTTCGAACATGTTGGTAATTTTAATGTGATTAAAACGAGAAAAGTCTATTTCCATGAATGCCAGCTTACACAGCTTAGCTTGGCTAACAAAGTCGCAAGGTTCTGTATGAAACTGTTGCAGTGCATAACAATTAACACAACAGAGTCACTTTCAATAACTAGAAGCGGCTCTTATTAAGCAAAGTGCAAATTTAATTTACGACTTGGTGGAGTGTTATGAATGCACCGTCATCATTACAATCGTACTTATGCATGTTGGAGTTTTTTCTTCCCAACCTGGGAAACCAGATTAATTTGTCGTTTTCCATTTAGAATTACCTCTACTATCAAGGGAATAAAATATACAACAAAACATCCACATTGACTCGCTGTTAACGATGTATAGAAACAGTACCTATGTAAAAAAGGCCACCCAGAGCACGGTTTTAAACAAATTGCTCCATGTTTTGTCAGCTAGTAGGACCATTTGGGAGAGACCCGTGCCCAGCTGTGGGACGTCTATGGGTCGCAGCGAAGAAGGACCATTTAATGACGCCTCAAGAATTCGTCATATTCAGTAAACATAAAGCCTGCTTTGCTAATGGTATTGTTATGATATATAATTTGTTACAGATGGTGGCGGTGCCCAACTGAGTGACATAGAAAACTGCGACGCGGGAGAACTGAAGATTTGCGTCGACATGACGCCGCGTACGCAAATCGGCCTGCCACGGACGAGAGCAGAGCTCGACGCTCATTGCCAGTAACTTATTTACTTATTGCTACTAACTAAGCTAGTTACTTATTCTTAGTATAATTAAACGGTCTACTCAAGTTAAGTTCGATCAAACTTCTTAATTAATAATTTAACGAACTGCTCAGATTATATTTGATCAAGCTTTTTGAGACGCCAAAATAAATAATGACCTTATCTATTAAATATATAAAAAAATGGGCAAGTCCACCTGTACTAGTTTGGTACTGGGCAACAGGGTAGTACAACTTTATATGAACGAAACTGTGTCGATTTCATAAAACAACACTTGGCTGAATTTTTTATTGCAATGTCGCTTTAGCTCACATTAAGTATCTACTCACCCGAAGCCCATAATAATCTTATTTTTATGAGCTTTCGTAAAAGATTAAAATCATTGTCAATTTAATGTGATTTTCTTTACGCAGATCGTTACCCGATGTTTTAAAGAAGCATTTTGCAACAGATGTTAAATACATATTAAGATAAACCTATAGCTATGAATGTTTTATTATTATAGGTACCTAAACGTTAAACAGTTAAACAGTAAAACAACACTGTTTATTGTTCCCGTGTACCTTCCTACCTATTCCTTATCAAAATGTAATTAATTTACGAATATAAAGGCAATTGTCTCGAGTACATAACATCATCTAGTGTGGTATATCATCATCTGAGAACAGCTTGAACATTTTAGCTGATTATTTTTTTGTTGTGTTGTTAATTGACAATGACAGTTAAGAAGAACACAAATAATTACCGATCAGATATTCAAAATGTTCTAACTCTATTATTATGGTAATAACGAGGCATTTAAGAGTTTACTTTACATTTATAATGTGGTGATAAAGCATGATGTGCTATCCATATTCTCTGTATAATACCTGGTTAAACATGACAGCTAGTCCACGTGAAATTATTTTCCCGATTTTAGAAAATATTTAGTTAAATTTCGACCGGGCCAACTGATTTTAACAATTAACCGATTATTTGTGTTATCTCGACACGCGGCAGAGTGTCCAGCCAAGTTCAGTAGCAGCCGTGTATAACATTACACGAACCATTTCAAGCTACTTCAAAGGGGCAAACCCTTCACAACGCGAAACCTTTTTACCCTACATACATGAAATCTGACAAACTTAATAAAACCCCTTACCATTGCTTGTCTAAAATCCAAAATTTCATCAACATAGCTGATACCTATATTAAAGTCTACCCGGCATTTATATAATAAGTTAAACCGGCATTTTTATGACAGTCAGTCAGACTGAATTATAGATCTTAAACTTCAAGATGACCTAGAAACTGATATTAGATCAGATAATTATTTACAAAATGCAATTATTACACTTGAGATGTAATTTTAAGCTCAAGATTTGAGTTGGCTTGTTAAAGTAACGTAAGTAGTATTTCCGGGATGAATGTCGCTGCGACCCATAAATGTCCCACTGCTGGGCACGGATCTCCTCCACAGACACTGCTGCGGGAGGTCTAGAGCATACTCCACCACGCTGCCAATGCGGATTGGTGGAGGGGTTAGTGGCCAACCCACTGTCGAATGTTCTCAAGCCATCCGAAGGTCTTCGACAAGGCTTAAAGACTGTTTCCAGCATTGAAAACAACCGGGACCGACGGCTTTACGTGTTTACTGTTATCGCTCAAAATATCGAGTTTAGTGAGACGAAAACTTATTTCGTGTTGTTACTTGCGGATTCTTTTTCAAGAAATCTAGACCATTTTTATCAAGTATTTGTTGGCTTATACGCTATAGTTTAGAACTTTGACTTCACACTATTTTTTTATCTGGTTTATTGCATGTATTGATGGGACAATAGTGCGCAGAAAACTGGGCGTTTTTGGGGAATAGTGAACTTAGGTAAAAGCAGCGCGAATATTACTTTCTTACTTTATATGTAGGTACCTATGTAATTTATTTAAATAAATAACTTTAGAGCTACCCACAATCGTTTAAGTTTGATCGCTTATAAATACCTCCTACACTATTATGTATTCTGTGCTACTACCTGTGTGTAACCTATCTTGGAAAAATTAATTCCGGCAAAAGGACTGCACATAGATACGCAAATAGAAAAATTCTTACTCTGGAAAGAAAATTAGAATTATATGTATATTTCATTTATAATTTTCTTTTATATTTTACTTTTTATGGTTGTTGTTATCATTTATTTTTGCAGAGCCTATCAGACGGGTATGGCTTGCATGGACAGTTGGATCAAGCGCTGTTTGCCCACTGATGGACAAAAGTTAGTGCAACAACAGATCGGCGGAGCAAAGGCACTGATGAGATTTCTTTGTGCTAACGAGAGCGCAGTACGAAAAGGTACCAATTAAATAATTTATTATTATTTGAAACTTCTTTAAAAACCAGCGTCAAAGCACTGTAAAAGCTCAGAAGAAAAAATGAGCTCTCTAATAATGCTAATGTGAGTCGCAAACATTTTACTTTTATTTTTATCTGCCCATATTAATTATTATGGAAGAACTTAGAGTTGAATAAGTACATTTTACATAATGATTGCGTAATTAAATCAATTTCAATAACACTATAAACTGGAATTAAGTATATGTACTAAATTAATTCAGAAGTGATAATATAGCTCCTTTTATAATGATTCATTAGCCAAGGAATGAAAATTGTCTGTTACATTATCGTAGAAAATGAATTATTGATTAGCTTTCATAATTAGATTTTGCATTATTATGTAAGTAAATTTTTCCCCGTTGTAAAATTGTTAGTTCCGTTTGAATTTTCATATAATTTATAAATCCAAGTTTTGCAAGTTGAAAATTGAACGTTTTGTGTAGATTTTCTGAAAGAGCCAACATGTTGGGCGCTTATATCTCCGGAATGGACGCGTTGTGTAGACGAGCTACAGATAGCGGCACGGGACATTTCAGAGCGCTCGCAGCACCTTACCTACTTCAATAAGAACTCCGAACTATGCTGGTAAGATAATTAATCTCAAACTACTATCATCGAACTCGCCTCTCACTTGAGCGGTCCAGGGTCAAGCCCAAGCGGCACGCACCAATGACTTTTCAAAGGTATGTGCGATTCAAGAAATTATATGACACTTGCCGCAATGGTGAAGGAAACATCGTGTGAAACCTGCATGCCTGAGAAGTCTGCCAATCCGTACTTGGTCAGCGTGGTGGACTAAGGATTAATCCCTACCATTCGAAGACCAACAGTGGGACAAAGAAAGGGTTGTGTGATGATGATGAAAAGTTTATAATATTAAGGCGCCTCAATTACTACAATATAATGCGACACAATGTGGCACAGAGGCACATAAATTTATTGGTAGGTGTACGCTTCTGAGCTAGATGGATCTGAACATCTAGCATCAGAGCTAGAAATAACTCTGTATCATATTTCCAGTTGTAAGAGTGAGTATAAGATCACTAGCTTTCCCCGTGGCTCCGTCCGCGTCAAATCGTTTTAAGCGGGGTTACCTCAAACATTCAGGAATGTTTTAAAATATAGGTAATAAAATAATAAGTCATTATCAATGGCAAACTACACTAAGGACCACCACTTAATCAAATTCTGGCACGTTAGAATGGGAGGGATTAGGCCTTTAGTCTACCACATAAACTATTTTTTTTTTTCAATTTTTTTTTTACTTTGTACTCTTTGGGAGCCAGCTAGCTATAAATAAATGGCCGCGCTTTGTCTGAGTACTCGCCTAATCCGATCCTAAACACAAATTTTTCAGCGCAAGAGACGCCTTCCTGCAATGCGTGGCAAATGCTGGTAGGTCGTGTTCTCCCGGAGCCGGCCACTTGCTGCGCCGCATGGCTTGGGTGCTCGCCCAGGACGTCGCCACCTGCAGCCAGCAGCCGCGCGTCTTCTGCTCAGCCCCCACGCAGTTCACCACGCCGATACTAACCGTACTCTCTGGGGCCTTGTTATATCCGCCCCGAGTGTAAGCATTGATCTAAGGCCGTATGCCTATATGATGTGTTTTGTAACTATAACTATAATAGAATTATATACGAGTAAAATTGGATTATGAATTTAGTTTGATTTGAATAAAGAAGAATTTGTCTTCTTTAATACAAACTAGGTTTATTATTTTTTATGAAATATCTGTAACCGAATGTTCGTAATTTATTAGTAGATCGATAACACCAGAGATTCACGTATGCAGACGCCATGACCGTAAATATCGCTTAAAGGGCACTGGTAGAGAGTTTTTATTTTGTGATGTGTATGGTGGATATTGAAATTCCACTTAATGTAATTCCAAAGAGTTATTGTATAGAACTGATAGTCTTGTATTGTATTTAGGAGACCGTGAGGTCTCCTTTGTTGAACCCTTATAAGCCGTTATCATTTCCCATATTCGGGTATAAATATATACAGCAGGTTGAGTTGAGGAGAATAGAAACCTAAGAACAACCCTAAGCACACAACAAACCATTCATACTCCCACTGCTGGGCCCGTGCCATACGAGTACACTACATACGCACTGATAACATTATAATGTCTTAACGTAAATACCTACCTACTCTGTGTAAGTGTTATACACAAAACATACAACATTGTTATTGTTAGGTCTTAATAATTAAGCCTCATTTATTTATTTATGAAAGAATAATCAGAAACTTATAAGATTATACAATTCATGTTGATTCTAAAAAAACATCAATATTACACTTCTATATCTATATATATACATATACGTATACATACATATATTTAAAACTCTTGTCCATAATGACAGACTGACGGACTGACTGATCTATCAACGCGCATCCAAAACGGCTAAAGCTAGAAATTTTAAATTTTGGCAATAGGTGTTTTTAATAACGCAGATGCACTATGTTTTTATTTTTTAAATTCCATCTCTCCCTTTTTTTTATGCTACCCCTTAAAAGTTAAAGTTTGTATGAAACTTCGTCAGATCTCGAGCTATAATAACTAATTAATAAAAAAAAATGTATTTCATGTAGTATAAAGTACATAGTATAACACTAGGTTTTAGTATATATTTGCTATTCCAAAACTTTACTATTGACTTTCCGTCTTATGACGGACTATTAAAATTATTCCCAAATTATATTATGAAAAAAATCTATAATTGGTTAAATACATTGTATACAATATACTATACATGTTAGGTACTTAAATAAATATCATATCCATCTATATACGAGTTCTTAAACCTAATAACTAAGTTATATTCCATACAGGCGTGAATAGTAGGTAAGTAATATTTTAATAATAATATTTTTTAATACCTAGAGGTAATATTAAGAAATGTTATATCTTTTGTTTAAGTTTATGTTATGGTGTAGGTATATAATCTAATTAATAATTATACGTATAATTATTAATTCGATTATATACACCATAGTTATTATATGTATTAAAATTATTTATAAAGTATTGAATCTTAGTATTGAATATTTCTTTGATGTTTATACGTCGATTTTATAAAGTTAAAGATTTGTAAGCGCGAGATATCCAAATACCATGCATGTATTTTTTGGTTTTCAATTAATTCCAATTTCCAGCCAACATTTGTGGCCGACATTTTTTTTTGAGTAACATTGTGTTTAATTTATTAGATATTCTTAGATTGGATATGATGTAAACATGGATCATGAATAAAATTATCGTTTTTAATATCAGAATTTTTATTCAATCATCCAAATCTTCTTTTAATTGTTTCTATTAGCTTCAAATTAGGGCAAAAACTGTTGTGGTCTCACATTATCACTATTTTTAATAAAGATGAAAATGAAATATCATTAATATATACACTGAGTGAATTTTTCAAGGGGGGGTGCATGGCCAAATCCGAAACTATTAGGAGTAGCGAAAAGTACTCAAAGGAGCTACTACTAAAAAACTACCTACTATTTATCCAATAATAATCATCACTCTATTTCTGTTCCAATTTACACGCTAACGAATGTATGCCGATGAAGTTAGCTTAGGCATAATTTGATAAAATTAATCGGAGTTAGCAATTAAAACTCACATAAAAATATCAGGCTTTCTTTACTGCATACCGAATATCTATATATATAAAAGGAGAAGCTGACTGACTGACTGACTGACTGACTGACTGACTGACTGACTGACTGACTGACATATTAACGCAGGGCCTAAACTATGGGCTAGAAACATGAAATTTTGCACAGGGGTTCCTTTTACAACGTAGGGGAGCACTAAGAAAGGATTTTTGAAAATTCACCCCCTTAGGGGGTAAAACGGGGGTGCAAAGTTATTCGAATGAAATTCAAACTCAATGAAAAACCTTCATCCCTATGAATTTCGAAAATCATCTCTTATGGGGGTAAAAGGGGGTGAAAAGTTAGTAGGTATAAAAGTGTTTCGTATATACCTACATTATTTCAATGAAATTTTATATTTAGGTTATGTTATGTTTTTTCCACGCGAACGAAGCTGCAGGCGTCCACTAGTATGGCATAATAATAGATCGTCAAATGTTTAGGGGAGAGCAATATTACGAAAAAATTGATAGCGGCATCATTTATGTCGTCGCCAGTGTACGATTCGAATGCTCTCCATGAAACTCGAGTTTGATTTATTTGAGGACCTCGAACAGTCTCTTTGTATTCAAATACCTCTTTGTATCGTTTTAAGAACCTATGAATAGGTTTCGAAAACAATTTATTAAATTAAAGTGAGGACTCGTAGGTATATGTTAGATTAATTTAATAAATTGTAACAGTAAGTACTTACAGTAGGTACAGTTTGTTTTGAGAAATCCTCATTTTTACAATAATAAAATTGTCAAACCAACATTACTTCCAAGAGCGTTCATCAAAATATTCAGCCCAGAGCGAGTAGCAATTCACTTTGACACATGACAATAAATCAGAATAAAATGGTTTCATCGCAACATCTACTGCCCGCAATACCTATATATATTTGAGAAGGAACCCCCAGTAATTGTACACATTTACTTTCTGCTCGGAGTTCCTCGATAAGGTGAGATACACCGAGCCAAGTGCAGGGCACTTTTTGTGTCCGACAATATTAGAAAATCACTCGAATTGAGGTAATTTATACAGGTGCTTCTATATAGCAAATAATTCCAATGTATACACAGCACTTATTGACAATAGTGGACGCCCGCAGCTTCGCTCGCGTAGGATTAGACCCAGTAGCGGCAGTTTCATACTAACTTTGCACCCCCCTTTTTACCCCCTTAGGGGGTGAATTTTCAATAATCCTTTCTTAGTGCTCCCCTACGTTATAAAAGGAACCCCTGTGCAAAATTTCAAGTTTCTAGCCCTTATAGTTTAGGCCCTGCGTTGATATGTCAGTCAGTCAGTCAGTCAGTCACCTTCTCCTTTTATATATATAGATGTTATAACGACCACACGAAAATTTACTATAAAAAAAAGAAGTGACAAAATGATTGATATTTTTCTAAGCTTGCCCAGTAGTAGGTACCTACCCATCAAATAATTACGCTACTACGACACTACGCCTAAGATAAATAACTATTGGTAATAATGTAACTAATTGCGTCTTAAAGGCTCGTCACGTCCTTGCGATCCTGAGTAACTCGCTCTTGAAGCACACATTTATTTGAATTTGTTCCATACCAGCTTTCTTAAAAAGGATTATGTTTTGTTGAAATATGATTCTCATAAAAGATGTCGCAAAATAAGATAGTTATTATAGGTATATAATATGATGCGCTGTTTTGCAAATGGTGTAATTGAATAATGTAGGTAGATACTAATGTAGTAATCGAAGTCCAATACCTATAGCCACGTTTAAATTAGACAAGCAAGGTAACTCCACTTTCATGTGCACACTACTAATTAAATAAGTAGTTGAATATGGTTTCTACACGACATTAAGAAATTATTAGGTCTGTCACGTTGTTCTACTGGTCGTAAGCGCGACTGCTAAATTCGCCGGTCTAGCAAAATATTTTTAAAAAACGAATCAATTTTACAATCCTTGTAAATGCAATATTTATTTGGTAATTTCTTTGAATTTGTTTGAATTATTTCCTTTTGTCCTGTTATAAGTACCAGACACAGCGCTCTTTCAACTGTCTTTCCCGGGGTCACTTGGTGGATGGATTGAGCTCCCACTCTTGCCACCCGCAACCCCAGAAGTCCCTTTTTAGTTGCCTCTTATGACAGGCAGGGGCTACCGTAGCACTATTTTGGTCCCGAGCTGCAGTTCGTATTGTTTCAGTTCATAGAATTAAGCTGAACCAATATACAAGTAGCTTGATTCCTAACGATGGTACTTACCGTTAGTAAAATAGTAAGCGGCATGCGGCATATCATAGCATCAAAGTAAATCTAATTTTGATTTCAATTTTAAATTAGATATTAGCATTGTTTTAGAGTTGACTTTTTTATACTTTATGAATGATTGTAAAATGTTTTGCTTAAGTACATAATATTGTGCTACATAATATAGTCGACAGATAATTATAAAATGAATGGTTTGCATATTTATAAATTTAAAAAAAACTCTTAATTTTTAATTTGAGTTTTATTATTTAACATCTTCTGTCCAAAGTGTAGATATATCCTCCGATACAAAAGTACATATACAGTAAAGATACAATATTAAATTAAAGTATGAATTGCCGACATTTGTCATTTGTTAACACAGAACAGATAAAAGACAAAATCTCTATATAAAGACAGTATTTAATATAAGTATCTGTAGATCTTATAAACAGAGTTATTTTCTTTCTACCAGCCTATATAATTTCCACGGCTGTAACTGCTGCGTGCCTGGGGATTGTCGGCTTCCTGCCCATCTGGATTCACTGCATTGTACACGTTCACCCCCGTGTCAACGACAACTGCAGTTCCCTCCTGTGGACCGCGTGGGAGGCGAGAGTCGACCAGGCCAGCGAGTCCGAAGCGTCACTCCACCATCTCAACCGTGCACTTACCCGCGCTAGGCCTGCCGTTAGCCCGCTCTACGATAGGGCGGGCGACCGGCACTTTTCAGCACAAGGCCGGGCGGATGTACTTGCACAGCACCTGGAAGAGCAATTCGCTCCAAACCCCGTCGGCACCGCTGCAGCGGCTGAACACTGCGTGCGTGTGGAGACGCGTGTAGCGGACTTCATCAGTGGCCCGACACCGCAGCCCGAGGGATACGAGTTCATCTCGCCCTCGGAGGCTCGGAAGGTCGCGAGGCGTTTACATAAACGCAAAGCGCCAGGCACTGATGGAGTTTCGAACATGGCGCTGACCATGCTCCCCCAAAGGGCTCTAGTCAGTCTGACTAGACTCTATAACGGCATCCTGCGCACGGGACACTTCCCGGCTGCGTGGAAGGAGGGAAAGGTGATTGTTCTCCCGAAGCCGGGTAAAGATCCACGTTACCCGGTTAACTACCGCCCCATCACGTTGCTGTCCTCACTGGCAAGGTTGTTCAAGAGGCTGGCACTGATTCGCATTCGGCCATTCCTTAAACTAAGGGATGAGCAGTTTGGGTTTCGGGCCGGTCACTCGACAACACTTCAGCTGACAAGGGTGCTCCACCACTTGGCTTTCGAGGCCAACTGCGGGCGGCACACGGTTGGTGTCTTTCTCGATATAGAGAAAGCATTCGACCGTGTGTGGCACGCAGGCCTGTTGTACAAGCTGTTGGAGTCGCCCTTGCCAGCGATGCTGGTGTGGTTGATAGCTTCGTATCTGGAGGGGCGGGAGTTCATTGTGTCGGTTGAGGACAGCACCTCTGCCCCCCGTCCCATACGCGCAGGTGTGCCGCAGGGGAGCTGTTTCGCGCCACTCCTATACGCGTACTACACTAACGACATCCCCACTCTCGACGGGCACCTCGCGGAGTGGGAACGTGATGTAGTCCTCGCTTTGTTCGCTGACGACAGCGCGTTCTTCGCATCGTCGCGTGATCCGGAACTGGCGGTCAGAAGAATGCAGCGCTTGCTTGACCGCTTGTCAGACTGGCTGTATAAGTGGAGGATCGCCGTCAACGCCGGAAAGACGGTCCCAATACTTTTCAGCCGGAAGCGTAAAATGCCGACGCCGCTGCGTCTGCATGGAGAAGATCTAGCGTGGCAGCAGACCGTTCGGTATCTGGGATGTCACATGGATCGTAAACTCACGATGAGTGCCATGGTGGTGCATGCGCACCGCCAGGCACGAGCCGCGAGAGCGATGCTCCGGCCCGTGTTGACATCCCGATTACCACTGCGCACTAAACTTGGCATATACAAGTGCTATATCCGATCTAGGCTTACGTACGCGGCGCCAGCATGGTATGCTCTGGCGGCGGCCACGCAGCGCAAGCGTCTTCAGGCCCAGCAAAACCTCGCCCTGCGAGAAATCACAGGAGCGGGGCGCTACGTCCGGAACGCGGTGATTGCGCGCGACTGCAGGCTGGAGTCGCTGGATGAGTTTGTGATCCGGTTGGCGTGTGTTATGTATAACCGCGCCGACAATGGGCCACATCCTCATCTAAGGGGGATAGCGCCGCTGCACGCGCGCCCCCCTGAAGGCCGACCGCTCCCTAGAGAGCTGTTGGACCTTCTTCCCCCCGACCATCTGGGGGGAATTAGCGACTAACGGCTAGTAGAAGCGCGCGCGCGTACCGCGTGCGCGACGATCGACTGGCTCCCACGCTCAACAGCGGGGAAGTCACCGACGGGGGTTACCCCTGGAGCAATTGCCCGGATAGAGGGGATCTCCCCTAACTCCGAATTCCCTCAGCGCAGGAGCGCCTACAGCGCCGCGTGAGAGGAGGAAAGGTCTGTCTGTCCCTCCTGAAACGAAGATGATAATCATCATGTCCTGTTAACATCAGGTATACCGGTAGGTTACAATGCGTAGTCTTGTTATGCGTATGCGGATTTGAACCCGAATGCCAAGTTTTATGTGAATCACAACTAGCGAACAAATTTCGTGAGCGTTTTCGTGTTTCGGAGGGCACAATGAGATGCCAGTCGGTATATATCGCAAAATAACAGTAGCTCTTCAAAAACTCCAAAAATCTGTTTTTCCACGAAAATTTAAATATCAAATGTGTTAACAAATAAACCTGGAATAGCTAATAGCTGGTATAATTCTTATAATAACCCTTATACAGTCGTTATTCCAAAGATATTCACCCAACCATTTTGTGTATTTTACTTACGGCGGCGCCCTGGCGGCGGTATTCGCAGTAGCTGATTGACGACGCAACTGCCAATTCGAATCGTATTTTTAACTTTGCCATTTCATAGGCTGCTGCTGCGACCCATAGAGGTCCCACTGCTGGGCACGGGTCTCCCCCGCAGACACAGCTGCGGGAGGTCTAGAGCATACTCCACCACGCTGCTCTAATGCGGATTGGTGGAGGGGTTAGTGGCCAACCCAGTGTCGAATGTTCTCAAGCCATCCGAAGGTCTTCGACAAGGCTTGGCGACTGTTTCCAGCATTGAAAACAACCGGGACCGACGACTTTACTTGCCCTCCGAAGCACGGTAGCGTCCATGAAATTTTGCCACTAGCGGTCACCCATCCACAAACCGACCGCGCCCGTCGTTGCTTAACACTTTCGATCACATTGAATCGACGCGAGCCGTTGGGCTATGGATGCTACATTTCATAGGCACGCATCGGAATTTCAGATTCGGCGTCGGCAGTATCGACGAATGAATGCGTACGATCCGTCCAAGGCAGATTAATGGGCTGACGAACTTGTTACATTATATCAATGTATTGAATAACTACACAAATAATTCTAGAATGCGTTTTATGCGATACGTATCAGTGGCCGCTTAGCTTAAGAAGCGGTTACACTAGAAAATAATTTGAACTTACGACAGCATGCCCTATTTTACTCCAAGATGGTTTACGGGGCTTCTTCTTGGCTCTTCTTGCTTCCCTGTAGTCATCACCCCCATCGTCATAATAGTCGTACCCGAACACTGATGATGATCATCACGAAGACAAATATATATGTAATAGATTCATTCTAAGTAAATTTAATTAAACAAGTTTCAATAACAGATATTGTAGACCACTTAAATTGGAGCTTGTTGATAGGATCCAAAGTACCTTACTTTGGATTCGAATTGGCTCAGCTCCCTACGGTTTCAGTTCTTGAAATGGAAACTTCGTTATGAGCATGGCTTCTTATGCTAAACATTTTTAGGGTTCCATGATCTCACGAAATCAAAGCTGATATTATTTTTATTATTTTTTAACTGGGGTATTTTATGCCTTCATATGACTTTGATACATCCGGATTATAAATATACTAATGGATGCCCGCAGATTCGCTCACGTGGAATTAGACATAACAATAGTTTCGTGTACACCTAGTAATATTATAAAGCCTATGTCACTCAGTGAAGATGTAGCTTTCTTATGGTGAAAGAATTTTTGAAATCGGTCCAGTAGCTTTTGTATGAAAACATTACAAACAAATGTTACCTCTTTATAATATTAATAAGAAGTATAGATTACTCGTGTCATGATGACAATAATTTTTGAATTATCGTAAAACGGACCTTAGTAGCACTTTTTGTCCTTACTCTATAGTAAGGACACAAAAGTGTGTAGTCTGTGTTAGTAGATTGTGATTGGTTGATCTCTTCTACACGGGACTTGTGTATTGAAATGTGCATTTAATATAATTTTTTTTGGAAAGTACTTAAAAAGAACGCGAATGCGTATCACCCTCATAACACTGAAAAATAACTGTGACAACTTGAACGATGGGCGAACACGCAGTATCTGAAATTAAATCTGAATGCTTGCCACACGAAAAATATTTTCTCCGCGACCAGTAATGTTTCACCAAAAACTTGTCTCCATAGAGTAGAATAGTTGTAGAATGCCTTTAATCTTGTCTCAGGTCAAGACAAGTGTGTCTTCAGGGTATTGTCTTCAGAAACAGTACCCTGGCACATACAAACAAAATAACGTGCATCACAGTTTAACTGCATTTAACACTTCCCACTGCACTATTCACCATTACTTTCTTCCTTGGTATCACTTATGTAGTACATTTTGCTGTTGATCACTGAACTGTTGCTACCTCACCATTGACTTATTATAACTATAGAGTTATAATAATAATAATGATAATAAATAGGTATCAGTGACATTCTCGCACACGGCCATCTGACCCCAAACTAGGCGCGAGCCTGTACTATGGGTGTCAGAGACTGATATACATACATATATATTTTTAAATACCTTCTATAATAGATAATATTAACATCCAGACACAGAAAAAACACAAGTGTTCATCACACGAATGTTTGTCCTGAGTGGGATTCGAACCCACGACACCTAGCGTGCCCCTTGGATATAAACTCGGACCGCCGCCTAATTTTTTTTATTGGTAAAAAGTGTTGTAAAGGGTTGAAAAGTATTGTCATTTTCAGAACTAGAAGCATAAAATTTATATTTTAGGCTGTTGATTACTTCGATATAAATAAATATGGCATTCAAACTTTGTAAAAATGTTACCCTTAAGGGTGTAAAATAAACATAGGGGATAACACATTTACGGATTCATTACAAATTTGTGGAGCTAAAGTTAACGCGTTAAGAAGACTCTATTAATATGTCTATTTCCACTAGTCTAAAATATTTTACCTATTCACTAAGTTATTATTATATTATTATAAAAAATACTACTTACAGCAAGAACTTACCTAAATAGATGCATACTTCTAGTGCATTATTATACCCTTCTATCACTTACAAAATATACCTAGGTACTATAGGTAGTTGTCGCTTGACGTAAAATATCGAGTGTAGTAAGAAGAAAACTTGTTTATATTCAGTTACATACTTGCATGACATTTTATTAGACCTTTTTTATGTTAGATTGGCCTTTCAAGTTGAAAAGTTTTACACATATGTTTTCCTTCGTTGAGCAAGTGTTACGAGTACCAATATAATCCTTAATTTATCACGCAAAATATAATAAAACCTAGATAATTTCGTTCAATATCCGTGGTAAGATCGGTTAATCACTCAGCTTTTCGTTTTATGGTGAAAACAAACGGTTTAATAGATCATACTATAAGAACGTTTTCTTTAAAATATGACGTGCCATTTTTGAATTCACTAGAACGAAGACCAAATCGCTTGCTCACAGTGTAAATGTTTACTGATACTCGGAAGAGCTGAATCGTTAACCTTGAACTCTGACCGAGATAATATTTAGATATGATGTTCTAATGCATGCAATAAGATTGTGGAATTAGTTATAGTATTATGTATTAATTTTAACTATTGTAGTTAAACTATTGTATTTAAAAAAAAAAACAAAACTATGTATTGTATTTAAAGCGGCGAAAGCCCAGTGGCTATCGAACTCGCCTCTTACTCGAGCGGTCCGGATTCAAACCCCAGCGGCACGCACCAATGACTATTCAAAGTTATGTGCGATTTAAGAAATTAAATGTCACTTGCTATAACGGTAAAAGAACACATCTGAGGAAACCTGCATGCTTGAGAGTTCTTCATAATGTTCTCGAAGGCATGTGAAGTCTGCAAATCCGTGGTGGACTAAGGCCTAGTCCCTCCTATTCTGAGAGTAGACCCGTGCCCAACAGTGGGACAAAGAAAGGGGTGTGATGATATGTAAATAATTTTATTGTTTTTGTGTTGCATTATCCTGTCTAAATTATATTATATTATAGGTCAATGCCTATAAACAATTTTAACAATCGTTTTATCGGCTTCGGATATTTCTGCCACATACCACCAAGATCGTGCTCGTGCAAAGCCTCGTGCTACCCATTATTGATTACTATTGATATGCTGATACGTGCTGCCCAGATCTAACTGAACAACTTCTTGATAAACTGGAACGCCTGCTTAATGATTGTATTGTTTCATTTTCAATTTGCGCAAATACGACCGTGTATCACACTTTCGAAGCCAGCTTAATTGGCTCAATATTCCTCACAGGCGTTAGTATAGAATTCTCTTCGTTTTGTAATCAATTCTCTAATTCTTATCTTAAGGAAAATGTTCAGCTCCTCCGTCTATATAATGACAGAGAACTACGCTCATCACAATTCATAAAAATTAACCTACCTACCTAGATTCTCCAGTGATTTCATGCACTACTCCGTTCAGACTATACTGCTCTGGAACACCCTACCTGCTGATAACCGGAAAGCGTCTAGCAGGTTTAAGTTTAAAAAGACTAGAACCTTTGTTGCCAACCTTTCGCTTAGCCATTTCATGTGAAACCAATCAGTTTTTTTTTAAATTTATGTATGTATTTATATGTATATGTATACATGTATTTGTGTATAGCATAGGTAAGTATGTATTTATCAGAATTTTACTTACTGTACTGTATTATGTAGTTTACGCGACTCTTTTTTATTATTATTTTTATTTTTTTACTTCTATTTTGTATACCTGCCGTAGCATTCTCACCAACACCCGGGGCTAACTTAAGAATACTTATTCCATATGCAAAAATAAAATTTAAATAAATAAATAAATTTATATTGTATACTTTTGCCTACCCTCCGTAGCAATAACCTCGGGTCTACTTGAAGAAATTTCATAAGAAATAAGTAGTACCCTTGCATCATTTTCATCCTTTGTTAGGTACTCACTCTATTTATGTATTTTAGCACAATTTCAATACTAAAAATACAATTTAATACAATTTAATAATATTTCGTACAAATCGTTGATCTTTTAAGGAAATGCTTCGGTAAATCCTACTTTTCCATGTATGTTTTGTTTCATGGCGAATGGTCTCCATACAGGATACAAAGCGAGGGTGATTGTGTTATGTATAACCGCGTCGACAATGGGCCACATCCCCATCTAAGGCGGATAGCGCCGCTGCACGCGCGCCCCCCTGAAGGCCGACCGCTTCCTAGAGAGCTGTTGGACCTTCTTCCCCCGACCATCAGGGGGGAACTAGCGACTAACCGCTAATAGTACCGCGAACGCGTACCGCGCGCGCGACGAACGACTGGCTCCTACGCTCAACAGCGGGGAAGTCACCGACGGGGTTTACCCCTGGAGCAATTGCGGGATCTCCCCTAATTCCGAATTCCCTCACGCAAGAGCGCCCACGGCGCCGCGGAAGAGGAGGAAATGTCTGTCTGTCTGTCAGCGAGGGTGCATCTAAAGGGAAAATGTATTGATGAGTTTGATGACACATTTTTTATGAACTGGTTTGAATAAAATAACTGTGAAACAGTCTAATAGCTAATCTGTGATTTTAAAAATTGTAGCTTAGAGATTTACCAACCGTGAAATTGAAAACACAAGGGACTGATACATGCATGCTTAAATTTGTCGTAAACCACTGCGGTAAACTTTATATTTACGAGCACCGCAGCTTTGAAACATTTTCAGGGGATGTATGCTAAAAAGGACAAAGCGATACATGTACATATAGTACGTAACTAAATATATTAAATATTTCCCAAGTTCAAAGCTTCAAAATCTACATGGCGTAGCGTTATAAATGTGTTTAATTAAACAGAAGCTGTCCCGCAGTATACAACACGTTTTGGCTATTTCGCTCAACTTGTATGCAGATCAGGTGCCTATATAATAACCATAATAATATTAAAATCAAATAGGTACTCGTACTTGTGGACGCCTGCATAAAGTTCGGAAGAAGTTAAATAATTTAATCCTCAGTCGTGTCATCGAACCGGAGCGGCGCCGCAAATCGGGTTTATTATCATTTTAAAATTTTACTACGCAAAAAAATTTGTGAGAGTGAATAAATGTTGTTTCCGTTGTTTTGACGAACTCGTTTGGTTAACAGTTGAACGCCACATACCACGAGAAACCGAGCTATGTCGGTGCGGTAATGCAAGTGTACGGTCCGCTTAGGATCTATTACTATTTGTACTAAAGTATTTGGCGCCATTTGTGTGTTCAGCCTAATTCTGAATTTTGTTACTATGATTAATCATTCTTTAAACACCTAAGTAATTCTATATACACCTAAGTAATACAATTTCACCTACCATCAGAACAAAAATATATTAGAAAAAATACCAGGGGCGTAGTTATAGAAGCTCGCAAGCTCGTTGTCTTACCGCCGGGCCACAGCCAAGCGCGGCGCGGATTGCGGCGCGGCGTGAGGCGCTGCAAGCGGTAAGCGGCGAAAACAAATAGTAGAGAACGTATGAAGTATGCCACAGCTACCGGCGACGCGACCTGCGGCGCGATTTGCGGCGCAGTGAGAGACGCGCGGCACGCGGCGGCGACGGGCTGCGCGGTTAGCGAGAGAAACAAATGTACTAGCCAGTATGGAGGCGGCCACAGCTCGGAGCGGCGCGCGCGGCGGCATCGGTGGACGCATTCAGCATCGCACGACCGAAACAAATAATTTTGGTTTTAACGCGCGTTGAGCCTCCTAAAATAATTGATTCTTGGAAGTCTTCGAGTATGTGGGCGATTATACAATCAAAATTTTCTATGCTTGCCCTCGTATATTCAAAAATACTATCGGGATAGTTCCTATATTCATAATAAAGAGTGGTGAATTCTCCTAAAGGAAAATGGGTCCTATTCTTGAGTGAATGTTATCTTGAGCTAAGAACGCACTTGTTTCAACGCAATACTAAGCCACTTTTGATAGAGGAATTTTAATAGTTTAGCCATTCTCTAAATACGTCCCCCGCTGACGCCGCCGCGGTCGCACCTAGTGTAGCTGACTGTAGGCCGTTAGAGGAGAGTAACCAAATATGGGCTACCATTTTGTTTTTGTCTCAAAAATAAAAAACTATTAAATAATTAACCATTTATTGACGTCAAAATAATCACACATACATTTTTAAAGAGCTCAGTAACAATCTTAGGTTCTTAGTATTATTATGTATTATTAAATTGAGCATTAAACAAAATATCAAAAAAGACGCTAAATATGGAACCAGTACTCAAATATGGGCTACAAATAAAAACTTATAATATCTTGTACAAAAATAACATTTATAAATATTTATCTTATAAGATATCAAATTACTTTGGTAAATGGAAGGAATCACATAATTTACTTACAAAAACCACATATCCAGGTGTCAAACTTTGGCCGAGCACAGTCATTATGTGCACATTAAACATCTGACCCACAGTTCTTCTGTTGTGTTTTCGGAAAAAAGTTCCTGACAAAACATACACGCTGAATCGGCAGTGCCAGGAGCCTCTCTTCCTATAAGGGCATCTGGTTCACCATGTGAATCAATTTGGGTATCTTCTTCACCTTCACTTTCGTCCCTATCTTGGCTTTCTTAGTTCTATTTATAGTTCTTTTCTTTTGCTTGGGTTTCCTATCTTTTGTTTTATTTTCTTTTTCAATTTTTTCTTATTTGTTTCAATAAGGTCAATTTTATATGGAGACGAAGTTATAACCGAGGCCACAACAGCTTTTCTACCTCTATTAGATAATTTCTGACTTTTTTTGGCACGGGACTTATGTCTTAAGGAGATACTAGACCTAGACTGCTGCGATCAATTCCGGAAGACGAAGTTTCACAGTCATATGTTGGTTCATGTCCAGTTATGTACCACATAACCAACCACCTAAAATAATAATACCTAAATATGGGCTAGCCCATATTCAGGACCATAGTCATAGCCCATATTCGAAATTCTTTACTAAAATCAACTTGATCGTGTACTTACGAATCATATATATCAAGCAATAAATTGACCGAAAATCATAAAATTAAACTTATATTCTGCAATAAAATACATAGTTACAGTATTTAGACCTAATTTTCATTAATTAAATAACACATTGATACGTACAGCAGAAAGTTTTTCGACAGCAGCAAGACAAGTATGGCCGATACTGGCGACAACTCGTGTGCGAGTGACAAGAATGAGTGAGTGCGATGTTAGGGCGAATGAATGCGATAGACGATCGTCGTTTGTTGCGTCTTTCGATTAAAGGTTTTCGAGAATTGTTACTAGCCCATATTAAAGCACTAGCCCACATTTAGTTACTCTCCTCTACGGGTAACGGCCTGGCCACAGTCTCTGGCGGTGCGGCGCGCGGTGCGACGAGAGGCGTGGCGGGCGGCGCGATTTGCGGTGGTATGCCACAGCTACACTAGGTGCGACCGCGGCGGCGTCAGCGGGGCGTTAGAGAACGGCTAAACTATTAAAATGCCTCTATCAAAAGTGGCTCGGTATTGCCTTGAAACAAGTGCGTTCTTAGCTCAAGATATCATTCAGTCAAGAATAGGACCCATTTTCCTTTAAGAGAATTTACCACCATTTATTATGAATATAGGACCTATCCCTATAGTATTTTTGAATATACGAGCGCAAGCATAGAAACTTTTGATTATATTATAATCGCCCACATACTCGAAGACTTGGAAGAATCCATTATTTTAGGAGGCTCAACGCGCGATAAAAACAAAATTATTTGTTTCGGTCGCGCGATGCTGAATGCGTCCACCGCTGCCGCCGCGCGCGCCGCTCCAGCTGTGGCCGCCTCAATACTAGCTAGTACATTTGTTTCTCTCGCACACCGCGCAGCCCGTCGCCGCCGCGTGCCGCGCGTCTCACACCGCGCCGCAAACCGCGCCGCAGGTCGCGTCGCCGGTAGCTGTGGCATACTTCATACGTTCTCTACCATTTGTTTTCGCCGCTCACCTCTTGCCGCGCCTCACGCCGCGCCGCAATCCGCGCCGCGCTTGACTGTGGCCCGGCGGTAAGAGTATACACCATCATACGGCCTGGCCACAGTCTCTGGCGGTGCGATTTGCGGCGGCGCGATTTGCGGTGGTATGCCACAGCTACACTAGGCGCGACCGCGGCGGCGGCAGCGGTGGACGTATTTAGAGAATTGCTAAACTATTAAAATGCCTCTATCAAAAGTGGCTCGGTATTGCCTTGAAACAAGTGCGTTCTTAGCTCAAGATATCATTCAGTCAAGAATAGGACCCATTTTCCTTTAGGAGAATTTACCACCATTTATTATGAATATAGGAACTATCCCGATACTATTTTTGATTATACGAGCGCAAGCATAGAAACTTTTGATTATATAATCGCCCACATACTCGAAGACTTGGAAGAATCTATTATTTTAGAACGCTCAACGCGCCATAAAAACAAAATTATTTGTTTCGGTCGCGCGATGCTGAATGCGTCCACCGCTGCCGCCGTGCGCGCCGCTGCGAGCTGTGGCCGCCTCCATACTGGCTAGTACATTTGTTTCTCTCGCACACCGCGCAGCCCGTCGCCGCCGCGTGCCGTGCGTCTCACACCGCACCGCAAACCGCGCCGCAGGTCGCGTCGCCGGTAGCTGTGGCATACTTCATACGTTCTCTACCATTTGTTTTCGCCGCTCACCGCTTGCCGCGCCTCACGCCGCGCCGCAATCCGCGCCGCGCTTGGCTGTGGCCCGGCGGATACGCCTTAATCGCGGATTGTTGCAAAATAAGTTATAACTTTATAGCAATAGTTTTCCGCAATGTAACACCTGATGCAATTGACTTTCCTCCTATTTTTATCCCTTGATAGAAATATCAAGGGTTATAAAATGGGAGGCGTTATTTGCAACGGTTAAATAAATAAAAAAATATAGGATAAGTAACTAGGTTCTTTTTATACTGGTGATTTCCCTAGGAATTAAATTCGAATGACAGAATTCGATCGATAGTGACTATAGGGTGGCAACTAGGTGAAAACGCGTACACGCGTTGGGCGTTCACTAATCATATTATGTAGATTAAATTCTTCAGCATCACCCAAACAACTTTATGTATTTATTAACGTATTAATTTACTTACAATTAAAAAACACCTGTATTTTTGTACTCTGTCTACCTGTTTGGCAGTGAATATGCCCGATCCTGCCATAATAAAGCGATTAAAAAAAAGGTTGCCGCTAAAAATGATTTCATAAAGGTCATGCGTGTCTAGACTTATTCCAAAAATACAGATTATAATACACATTTTATGTCTACTAAATGATGCCGAAAATTTAATTTATTTTAAGATACTAGCCAGATGGTTTTTAAAAACATCCAAAATAAAATTTGACTGGCTGAAAATTTAGTGAACGGGCAAAAACAAAAAAAAAAAGGCGGCAAAAGTATTAAATCGCTCGTAACTCGTAAAAGTCGTAAATCTGTTTCTATTTTATGAAGTGAAGTGATATTATTGACTCAATTAGTTAATTTCAATTGACTAATAGCCGTTAAATAAATATAATCTTTTCGTACATACCTACTATTCAATTTATTATGTTTGCACCGGAAGAACAACAACTTCAAATATGCATGTTAAAATTGAATTTGGAGGAAATAAAAAATGAATTAATTATTCAGGTAGGTACATATAAGATTTCGTACTTTTCATTTAAATATTTTTATAATCTTCATCCTATTTTTGATAAAATGTGACAGAATTCTGCGTTGCCGATACTTGACGAGGAGACCGTGGCAAAATATCATGAAACCATGGGTGCCTTAGAAAATGCTCGTGCCTTGAACTCTGAAAATGAACTACTCCAGCAAGAAAATGGTTAGTATTTTTACAAGCTTTTACTTACCTAAATTGCCGTAGATGAAAGGCCATTGAAAGAGTTAAATGGAAGCTAAATTGTATTATAAATATCTATGCAATCTTAATAGCGTACCTTACGCTATTAAGATTGTTTAAACACGTTTTAACTACTTACGCGAGATAACTCACATTAGAGTAATAGAATAAATCGCTATATAAGTATATTTCTTCTGTAATCTTCGATGATAGAAGTTATATACTAAGTACTTACATAGCGATACATACCTACTTGGGTAAACTACGTATTTAAATTTAACCAAACCCACTTCAGTGGCAGTAAATAAATGTAATAATTATGGGTGATAAGTAAATGCTTACTCAAATTAACAGTGAGTCCCAAAAAGACCCAAAACGGCTAAAATAAAATGTTACCTACTTGAAGGAACGCAAATTATCTCTTCTTTGAGCTTTGAACTTGTGCACTTTACCGTAGGCAGCAGTCGATTGTCAAGTCAAAGCCAAAGTTTCAACCTACAAAATTTTTATTAAATTCCGTAACCCAAAATGGCATGATGCTACCTACTTTAATTTAAATGGTTACCACTATATCATCTAATAATATTAAAAAATAAAAAAACGAAAGAGTTTAAACATTGTCGTCGGCTTTATTTACGTAAATCAGACAGGGTCAAAATATCACGCCAAGTCCTTTATAAAGCTACACTGTCGTTTGTAAGAACTACGGGTATAACATTGCTACGACGTTGTTGATTAAATTCCGATCTAGCAACTGAAGTCGTCAAAGTAGTTTGCGCAGTTAATAAAGTTACGAATGAACGCAAATTGTAAGTGCCGTTTTAATTATTGATATTGATACCTAGGTGGCTCTGAAAGTTTTTAGAACTGGGCAGTTAGAAACATTGCCAATGAAAACTTCTTTTAAATTATTACATTATTACATTATTACATTTGGTTACATGCTTTATTTATTAAGGTCTCATTGCTCATTGCTTTAATTCAAAAGTAAATGAAAAATTAAGATGACGTTTTCACTGAAATTTTTTAGGTTTAAAAATAATCACATTCTAAAAACTCAACGCCAAATGACGTCATTGGTAGGCTGAATACGCTTATTGCCTGAACCATAACACTTTGGTTGCCACTTGCTTGTTAAACTTTAATCTGTTCATAGAATGACTTTTGTTATTTGTCTTTTTAATCAGTGATATCAATTTAAAACATTAAACATATGTAGTGGCAAAGAAAATTTAATACATTCTGCCGTAGCAATGACGGCTTTTTTTCCCCGAAGGGAACCCATATAAAAATTTGAAATAAATATTTCCGTACTCAACATTTTTACTTTCACGTTTTACAAATTTTGAAATGTTGTAAATTCCAAGTCTTGTTTTTTTTATACCTCAAAATAATAACAATATCGTTTATAAAAACTAAAAAACAAACTTTAAAAATAATAATAATACTTTTTATTGTAAACCAAATAACAGAATTAGTATGAAAATAGATAAAAAAATAATATTATAAATGGGCGGTCTTACATACATAATAATATATAGCCTACATACCAAGCTAATAAAAGTGTGTATTTGACGCGAGAAAATTTTCGGTCCATGATTTATTACGACCCTTGTTGTGGTCAAAGCTATGATAGACTTCGTTGATATTTAATAATGAAGCCCCATCTCGCGCCACACTTTATAATTGGTTTAATGAGTTTAAGCGTGGGCGTAATAGTCTCAGTGATGATCTGCATGAGGGACGTTCTTCAACGGCGACATCTGAAGATAACATCACCTACCAGCAGATGCAGCTTAGGCATTTGACTCAATCATAAGTGACACGGATCTAAGAATTTCTGGTATTTGAAAACTAGCAATTTAGTTTTGCTTATCAAACGCTGCTCAGAAGCTGTTGATTCTTAAAAAGTCGTTAGGTACCTACTCGTTACGTTATTCGTTCATAGTCAGTCACAGATACGTTGCTACCTCCGGGTTAATCTAAGATCAGATTAAGACGATCGGCTCTAGAGAAGCCTCAACCAAATTAACAACAAAAATAGTAACGCTTGTAACTGTATCAAACCTAATTATTCCTTTCAGTGCGGCTAACAGCCAAGCATTTACAGTTAAAACAACGTTGTGAAGATATTATCAGTGATATGGAGAAAGCGCAGAACAAACGGAAGGAACTGCTGAATTTATTAGCACAGGAACAAGAAGAAGCTATGCAAGAGATGTATGGCTCTGTTTCCTTGCAAATTTTACTGCAAATTATATAAAATTTCTGTTATTTTTTCAACCCTATTATAATGAGCAACATCAACATGTACCTAGATAATATTATGTCCTCAGTTTATAGAAGGAAGTATCAAATTATGCGTATCAAATAGTGCTAATTTATATTATTATTACTAATATAGTATTATTATTACTTCTATGACGGTTCGCTAATGTCACCTGATTTGATGCCTGTCTGAATGAAGTATTTTACTTCGCTGCGACGATCGAAGGCTGCGACCCATAGACGTCCCACTGTTGGGCACGGGTCTCCTCTCAGAATGGGAGGGATTATGCCTTAGTCCACCAGCGTGTGTGAAGGCATGTGCCTTCGAGAACATTATGAAGAACTCTCAGGCATGCAGGTTTCGTCACGATGTGTCCTTCACCGTTATAGCAACTGACATTTAATTTCTTATTACTTAGTATTTTACTTGGATTTGTTAATTTGTTAGTATATATATATATATATATATACATATATATATATACATATATATATCTTAGTACTAAGTATATAGGTAGTCTTAGATCACTAATTTAATTACATATGTTTAAACTAGCTTTTGCCCGCGGAAAAGTGGTAATCGTTAAGAATTATTGTCAGCGCCATCTTTTCAATAAACGTGCATAGCATCTCAAGGGAACATGTTTTCAGAATGAAAAGTATCCTATGTGCTAATCTACATTATCGTATATCTATGTGCGATCCACATCCAATCATCCATGCATCCATACATACAAACTTTCACATTTACCTATAATATTAGTAGGAAGTAGGATTAGAGATAATAAAGATTTGGTCATTTTTAAATTTAACTTATTCCCTTTTATCTGTTTTACCTACTCGTAAAAGTAGATAAAAATTAGACTTTGTGCTATTATTAGGAGCTATGCTTATTCTTTCTCGACAAAAATTGATTTTTTTCCCATAAATAAAAATTACGGTTTTCAAATGTAAAGAAATAAGTATACTAATTTTGTAAAAATATTACACAACTTCAATTTTCTTGATGGGCTGGTTTTCTTTCAGCCATAAATACGAGGAATCGCTTCGTGAAAGAGCAGATTGGTATCGAAAAGCACGTGGATTTTATGTGAGTAAATTACGTTTTGTATATGACTAGAGAATGCCCGCAGCTTCGCTCGCCTGGAAACCTCATTACTGAACAAACTCTACCCAGTTACACCTTAATAATAAGGAAGTAAGCAACAAGTGAATTTAAACTTCAACATATCGATATCTCAGAAAATTTTAATGAATGATTGAATTATTTACTTACACAAATCACAACAACACAAAGACAGAATTTATACAGTTATACAGCATATATAAGACATACGAGCATACAAAATAAGACAGATAAAAAAATATTATTTAAGCCTATGGAATACAAATAGAACAAAACAAAACTATATTTTAATTAAAAACCGATAACAGCATTTTTTGCTGCAGCAGTTTCCACAAAAAGTCTCAGCATATAAATAATATTATTAAATAATATAAATATTCTAATTTATAGGTAATCAGTTTTTACTATCGGTTATTTCGGTTATTCATATAATTATTTATAAGCGTAACAATAGCAAATTAATTAATATAGACAATCAATGATATTTTAAGAATGATACGTAAGGTTCATTCATACTGCACGCACAACATAATCGTTCCGCGACATATACTTACATATTTAATAACAGTGTATATCTACACATACGCTTTAAGTGCGACAGGAAATACACAAAGCGTAAGATTGAAAGAGATAGCTATTTGTTATCAGTACAGTTAGCGCGCGCGCTCACAATGACTGGTCACAGCTCGACTGACTGCAACGGTCAGAAGTGACACCAATTCACGGTACGCGTTTGGTGCGTTGGTTGCGTATTTACCTCTTGTAATGTTTAAAATATCATTGTAGACTATACAAAAATACCAATGCGAAGAATGCTAATATTTTTTCGTCAAACATATCAAAGGTGTTTTAAGCAAGTTGTTCGCGTAAAAGATACAGCTTGTATTTTACTTTGAAGCTATTTACTGAATCAAGACTGCGTAGCTGGTGGTAAATTGTTCCAAAATTTAGTTGCTGCATACTTGAATCATCCCCGAAATGTTGATGAACAATCCTGTGCATAATAATATGCCAACCTATTACAACGTACTGTCCCGATCGTAATTTGTTTCACCCAATTCAATTTGCTGTAAGTACATACGAAGGAGTTTTGTACTTAAATTACCCTAAAAAGCATAGTTGCAAAATGTTGCGGTAGTCCATTTATAAAAGGAATGACATGAGTGCGGGGAACTTGTGTACGCTTCGCTCGCATAACATTTCATTTACACCTAGTTACCATTCTCCTCAAAGACAACACTGATATGTTTTGTTTATTATTCATTCAACATTATGAAAATATAACGCAATTCTATTGAAATTTAAGAAATATTCAGACAAACTTCTATCCCATATCACAAGAGACACATTATTATTACAACGCCTACAATGTCGACTCAAAATATACTATTAAGTCGGTCAGTCAGAGCACCAAGTTTTATTAAAATCGGTTTGGTGGTTTTTGATTCCATCGTGCACATTATAGGAACATACAGAAATTTGAAAAAAATATTTTCAGAATCTGTATCGATTACTTGTCATCCCCTGATAGTGTTTTACAAGATTTATTCAATAGAGTTTTAACAGATAGCAAGCGAACATGCAGCACCCTCTGCCCACTGCCGCCCACGACAACTTTGTCGGGCACAGATGCGTTGCTTTCTTTGAGGACTAAGCTCATCGCTTATACATAGAAAATTTTAACCGGCAACCACACATTTCCAACCTTTCCAAGTAGTTTATCAGAATCGCTAGTAGGTAAGACAGTTACAACTGTATTTTATAGTGTGTTTATTATAACCTAAACCAGGTTAATAAGGGTTCCATTAGAGTAACAATTTCATAAATGATTTAATTTTGATTCTCTTTCAACAGGAAGTTAACGTTATTAAGGACGACATTGAGTTACTTGATAGATTGAATTGTGATCTTGATACCGAAAAGAGGCAACGGGAAACCCAGCTCTTCGAATTACAGCGAGAATACGCAACGATGCAAGCTAGTGTGCCGGAAAATATCCTTTCTATCGTGTAAGTACTACCTATTATATATATATCGATGCATCTGAAAATTCTACAAGTTTCCGAAATAAGCGACAAAACGAACATAATATGCTGTGTTTAGTTTCGTTTTTCGTACTGCAACACTGCACTTCAATGAACCATATGCAACATCAAAATTCTTTTCTTGGCAGAGTAAACTCCAGATACAAAGCTTTGTCAGTGTTAAATATATAACATAGTTAAATAGATGATATTAACATTCAAACACAGAACAAACACAAGTGTTTGTCACACGAATCATTGTCCTGAGTGGGATTCGAACGCACGGCCCCCAGCGCAATAGGCAGGTCAATTTTAGTCAATATTTGTGTTTCATTTAAACATCTATTATTACATTACATTACCATTAAATGGCACAATTATTTATTATATTACCTACATTGAATTATTTTTATGGATAGATATGATAGCAAACGAGATTGCAGCATCACCCATCCGCTGCCGCCCATGACAACTGTGACTGACTTTGAACAAGACTCAAACAGGGACTGGGATGGTTAGTCCAGTTAGCTGAGAGAGTTAATTAGAACGTTAGTTGATCAGTTCGTGCACGTACCTGTGTTGTTAACTATATATATATGTATTATGTATGAATATACTGAATGACTATTAGCTAAATACTATCAGCTCATATTCATGATAGAGTACCATGGAGTAACGATTACCGACACATTGTACATTGTTAATTAAATATTTATAATATTGACATGTTAGTCAAATAATGAAAATATAATGTCATTTTTTTTTTTCGATTTTTTTTTTTTTTTGAGCCCCGAAGATGGAAGTTGGGGCATACCCTTCCTGAATATATACTATATTATAAACATAATATAATCCAGGGGAGGGAGGTAGTGAATGCTCATGCATTCCGGCGAAACCATGCATGCATGCGGCCGGATATGTGGGACTCACAGGTGAAGCCATTGTGCCTACTCCACTAAACACTACCTTGGGATGGCTTTAGTCAACAGGACTATCAAGCCGACATCGGGGGACGACCCCGCCTGGAGGGGCGGGGCGCAAGCGGCGCTACCCTAGGGCGCTACCGCATGTTAACTGCACTGAGTGCTGTTGAAATGGGGACTTGTGCCATCGGGAGATGGCATTATCTGAGAGAACAGATTATTCGTCTGAATTCTTGGAGGCCTCTAGTAGGCACTCCAAGTTAGACGAGAGCTGATTAGGTGGGTCCGTGAGGACATTACGTGGCCTTCGGATTTGGTGGCCTGTTAGAGTGGGAGTGACATACTCCACTGTTTCCCTAATCAGTGGGTTGGAGTGATTTTCAGAGGACTTGAAGAGTCTCTCTGAGAAGTCTTTCATCACTTGCTGAATGGTGGGGAGCTCTAGGTCCCGGTGTAGTTCGGCGTTCCGGACGTACCAAGGTGCGTCGGTTGCCCTACGACAGAATCCGTTTTGCACTACTTGCATTGTGTGTATTATTTTTGGAGCCGCATGGGCGAAAACAGGGGCGGCATAAAGCATTACCGGTCGTACGCACACCTTATAGAGCGTTCGCTTGTTCCTAAGATTCATTTTACTACGCCGTCCCAACATACAGTTGAGTCGGCTCATATAGAATTTGGCGGTTCCAGTTACCCTTTTGATATGAGGTCCAAAGGATAATCTGGAATCTAATGTAACACCAAGATATTTGGTTTCGGACCTCCATGGGACAGGGGTTCCCGCAAAGCGGATGGGAGAATCATCAAGGTGTTTTCTGCGCTTATGGTCAAAACGAATTGCTGCGCTTTTGTCTGCGTTTACCTCGATACGCCATTTCCTAAACCATTCTCCTAACTCGTTAACTGAGCTTTGGAGTCGGTCCAGAACTGATTTAATCACCTGACCCCTGAGGTACAAGGCAGTGTCATCTGCGAAGAGGGAGAGTTGCACACCTTTCTTAGGGATGGGGATATCGTTGGTGAACGATATGAAGAGTAATGGGGCAAGCACTGAGCCCTGAGGAACCCCGGCTGTTATGGGGCGTTGCGTGGAGAGGATTCCTCCGTGTCTGAAACGGAAGGAGCGATTGTGTAAGTAGGATGTTAGGATCCGTACTATCCTGTCTGGAAGGCCAAGGCGGTTGAGTTTATAGATTAGGCCTCCGTGCCAGACTTTATCGAAGGCCTTGGCGACGTCGAAGAAGACTGCAACTGTCTTTTCGCGTCGTGGGTAGAACCCGCTTAGTATATATTCTACTATGCGGTGAACTTGTTGGGGACAGGAGTGCTTTGATCGAAAGCCGAATTGTTGAGGGATAATCAATGGTGGTTCGTCCTCCGGAAGGAGATGCCTTCGCATGCGAGACAGAATTACTCTTTCAAGTACCTTCCCCAAGGCCTTGAGGAGGCTAATGGGGCGGTGGTTGGATGGGATGTTAAGAGGTTTCCCGGGTTTCGGGATTCCTATGACTATTGCCTCTTTCCACGCTGCGGGAAAGTGACAATGATCAAAGCAGGCATTGAAAAGAATTACTAGTAAAGTTATAACCTGCTCTGGAAAGTATTTGAGCGCGAGGTTAGATATACCATCGGCTCCTGGGGCTTTTCTTGGTTTAAGACCTTGAATTAGTTTTTTGATTTCGTCGGCAGTGGTCAAAATAGGATCTGAGAGGATAGGGAGAGAGTTTAACCGCCTGACTTCGTTTTCCACTTCTTCTACATGAGAAGTGGAGTATGGCTGCGTGCTTGGTGCACATTGTGCAGCTATGCTGTCTGCGAAGCATTCAGCTTTCTCATCGTCCTCGAAGGCGATACCACCATCGGGGCGTGTGATGGGAGGGGTACTTAGTTTCCCGTCTAAACGCAGGGCTTTCGCTACTCTATAGTATGCTAAATGGGATGGAGATATATCAGACATGAGAGAGTCCCAATTGGAGTTTCTCATTTCAGAGAGAAGGGCTCGGACCTTGCGCTGTAGTCCATTGGCCTTTCTACGGAATTCGGGTGTGGGGTATAATGCAGCTTTCCTAATAGCTGCATTTTTCTTTTGAATTAGTGTTTTGACTTGGAGCTGCAGTTTTTGGATGGGAACCTTGACTACACGCTCGTTGTCATGGATGGCAGTCTGGATGGATATGGTTAAATTGGAGACCATATTGTCTATCTTTTCCGGGCTATCGAAATAGTCGGCTGAGATAGCGTACGGAGAGTCAGGAGCGTCAAACTCAGCGCTAAGTGACGCGTTATATCCTTTCCAGTTAGTAAAGGTTTTAGTGAGGGCGGGTGGATTGGGGTCGGTGGAACCCAGTTCAAGGGAGACCGGGCGATGGTCGGAACCCAGGTCATCGAGAGTTTCGATTGCTCTCGTGTGTAGGTAGACTCCCTTGAGCAGGGCCATATCTAATATATCAGGCGAAAAGTTCACCTGATCCGGATAGTATGTGGGGGATGTGGGTGTTAGGACTTCAATGTCCATGTCTGTTGTAAGCTTGAGGAGCTTCCTACCATTATTACTGGTTTTGTGGCACTTCCAGACAGTATGTGGGGAGTTAAAATCACCGAACAGAACACTAGAGTCTCCAAGCGAGAGTAGTGCTTCTAAATCTCTTTGGAGGGGGGGTTTGCATGGGTTGTACACTGAGGCTATGATCAGGGACTGGTGTCCTGTCATGCCCAGCTTGACAACCGTGGCTTCCATATTTGACAATGTGGGCGTTGGTATTAACGAGCAGTGAAGTGATTTCTTGTAGTAGATGGCAGTGCCGCCGCCTTTACGGCCGTCGGCTCTGTCATCCCTTACAAGAGAATAATTAGGGATGGATATGCCCTTTTTGACGGAGGGCATGAGGTGTGTCTCTTGGACTAGCAGTATGTCAACATTCCTTTTGCGGACAAACTGTCTAAGTTCCAAGATATTAGTGCGCAGACCGCGCGAATTAAAGGAAACAAGCGAAACGCCTTTCGGTTTTACTCGACCGGAGCTTATAGGGGAAGCGTTAGGCGCTAAAGACATTTATAGAGAGCTAATTAGCTCGTAGTGCTCAATCAGGGCCTGTAGGCGCTCCTGAGCACTCTGTGAGGCGCGGAGTTTGCGCGCGAGGATGCCAATTTCATCAATGTTGATGTTGGCTATGGTGTTGTTAATGACTTTTAGGTCGTCAACCAACGTTGGCATGTGACCTATTGGGGCCTTAGGGGCTTGGTGTGTGGCTTTAGGAGCCTGGGCGGTGGCAGCTGTTGGGGCTGCGTGAGCCCACCGGTTAGCGGGAGTAGGAGGGGGAGGTGGCCCTGTGCGGCCGATGGGGGTCCTCAGAAGAGGAAAATTATTCGCCGTTAAAGTAGGCGGGGCTTGCCTTATGGGCGGGGCCTGTCTAGTGTTGCGGGGCTGCTTATTCGCAGCCTTGGGCGCAACACGTGGTGCTCGCGGGCATCCACGGTAATTGGCCGTGTGGCCAGTACTCCAACATAGTACACAGGACGGGGGAGTAGGGTCCTCCTTAGTGCGAGTGCACTCCTTAGTTAGGTGGGGGACGAGGCACTTAACGCACCTCGGCTTGGCCGAGCAGTTTGCCGCCGCATGTCCGTATAATTGGCAGCGGTGGCATTGGCCAGGGTAACCCCGTTTATGGGGGGGTTCGGCTCGTACGCCGGAGAGCCCGCACACGGTGAGTGGTTCCCTGAAGATGTCCCTGGCTTTAGGGGTGTTGGTCAGTACGACCAGAGCCAGAGGGAATTGTCTTCCAGTACGGCTGTGCATCTTGTGCACAGCCTCTACCGGGTGTCCTTGACTTTTTAAGTCATCGAGGATAGCCTCGTTTTCCAATTCGTGAGGGACCCCCCTAAGGATGGCCTTTACCTTACGCTCCTCTTGGAGAGCGTAGGTGTGGAAGGGTATCTTGCTAAGGTTGAGGACCCTAGTCAGGATACGGTAATGTTCCATTACCGGAATAACAATTTTTATGAAATCGCCAGTATTAGTGGCTTGGGTATAGTGGACCTTATGCTGAGTGCATAGGTCGGCCACCGTGGTCCATTTGGACTTCTCCCGGAGGAAGATGGGGGGGGAGGCTTATTTTTAGCCAACACAGGTGCGCAGCGTGAAGCCGGCTTAGTGGGGGCATTACCCTCGGGGGCGTGGCCCTGAGTTTGCCTTTGTGGCGCGGGTGCTGGAGGCGCCGTGGTGGCGGCGACGCTCGGGGTTTGCGCAGAGCGCTTAATGAGACGCTTCTTACGCCTGTTGACGGTTGTGAAGCCGTCAGAGACGTTGGAGTTGGACTTAATAGTCGAGTCCGACTCGTCTAATTGCGACTCATCGGACGAGTATTGGGCGGGGCGTTTGAGTCCCGAATGGGACGACTCGGTCTCCATTATGGAGTCAGCGAGGGACGCAGGCGCGGGGCGCGCGGGGGCGGAGCACCCGGTCGCGAGGGACGCGGGGGCATAGGACGCGCAAGCGGGCGCGAGAGTCGCGGGGTTATTATTATTAAACGCGCACACGGACGCGGGAGGCACTGGGGCTTCAAATGCGCACACGGGTGCGGGGGACTCAGGGGAGTCGGGAATGATCGTGGTCTGTCGTAGGTAAGTAATAAGTAAGGCATCCCTCTCCAAGGGCGTACCTGTAAAATTATTATTATTAAGTTGGGCTAGAGCCGCGGTTAATTCCGAGAGGGTGAAAAAACGGGAGCCGTCTGACGGGTCCATGATCGTAAAACCTCCCTGCCGAGGCAGGGGGGCAACGGGGGAAGCGCTAAAACTAGCTATCTCTACTGGAATTTAAGTTAATACACAAAGTAAACAAATACACAGAATAATACACAAATAATAACAATATAGTTGTTATTCTCTAGTGAGAACAACAATAAATAACAAGGATACTCTCACCAACGCGCAAGCTGAATAGCGGCGCACCGGCAAGCGCACCAGTAAGCGGCGCTCGGCGCTCCGACACACATACACACACAAACACCGAACTCCGAAAATCACTGAACAGATGCACGGGGGCGCAAGCGGGTGGTCGCGGCGGGCGCCGGGATTCGTTTTTTTCGATTCTTATCAACTACGTATTTATATTGCAGTGGCAAAATGGAATTGGATGAAAAACTGAAAGCCCTCTCCATAGAAAGTGATACAATAAATAAAAAACTGAAAAGCCTTTCAATTTTCTAAATCAATTTACTAAAATAATGTATCCCGTTCTATTCAAATGGAAATTTAAATTTTGAACAATACCATTGGCCAAATTTAATTTAAAATATTTAATATCGAATTGTATTTCGAATTATTTTAGTGTCCAATGAACCAGATTGATAGTGTGATTAATAAAACTAATTCATTGTTACATTTGTTTAATTAATGCCTATCCATAAATGTTAGATAAGCTATTGTATATTACACATTACACAGAATGTATATTATTTCTTTCAGCGCGAATAACATAATTAACATAACAATGCAATAACTAGGCAGGAAATATTGTATTGTATAGTAATTATCATGTTTATTAAGAAACACTCAGCAATCCTAGTAGTAAATAATAAGGCGTGCATTTCCCAGAAAGATTAAAAAGTACATAACTAATTTAACTGTTTACTTTTAACTGTTTACCAAGAAATTCAAAAATTCTCTTCACAAATATAGTTATAGTAATTTTAATATATACAGCCTGTAATTTTAGTCTGTTTAAATAATAAACAGACTAAAATTATAGTTTGATAGGTACACCGCTACGCCATAGCATAGAGGAAAGACAAAGGCATAGGTAGGCAGCGTTCATGCTCGTGTGAAGTAGGTAATAAACTGTTCGATAATGTTAAGCAGCACTGTATTTTACCGATAGTTGGATAAGTAACTGTTAGAGGGTGGAATCATCATCACAACCCTTTCCTTGTCTGACGATGTCTCCTCTCAGAAAACGAGGGAAATTAGGCCTTAGTCTCCACTCCACCACGCTGGCCAAGACTGGCCACACTTATCCGCACTCAAATGCCTTCGAGAACATTATGAGCAACTCTCAGACATGCAGGTTTCTTCACGATGTGTCCTTCACCGTTATAGCATGTTAAATTTAATTTCTTAAATCGCACATAACTTAGAAAAGTCATTGGTGCGTGCCGCTGGAATTTAAACCCGGACCGCTCGAGTAAGAGGCGAGTTCTATAGCCACTGGGCCACTAACCACTTCATTAATCGGCGCTGGAGCAGTCTGGTGGAGTAACCTAAGTAAGCGTGGGCGGGGTTCCATATTAAATAATTAAATAATTTGATTATGTATGTATAATAAAGAAAATAAATATTATTTTATCGTAGGTTGCAGTTGTCTATAAGGTGCCTTGAATAATATACACTAACATTTTTAAATTTGACGCGTAAGCACACGGTAGTAACACACTATTCATGCTATTTTACTACGTCGCGTGTCGCTTACACGACACGGGACACCGATTGTATGACCAATCAGAGATATTTAAAAGTATTAGTCCTAAGTCCTAACCCACCACAAACATTGAACCTGATTCCAAACACTTGATTAGTTTGCAATTTAAAACCAGCTATAAATTTGAGAATCATTATAAGATGTCACTTCACAGATAATTATTGTACAATAGGTAGGTATTCAATGCTTTTTACTATGCTCTGGTAAAGACTTATGCTTGTTCCCGCCTCGAGCGCCGCTGGCAGCGTGATGGACAGCATCTACAACCGCTGCGCCTTTAAAAAAAACATCCTGAAACCACAATTAACGATTACATTACTCGAAACCTAAAGACTTACGTGTACATTGCTTAAAAGGTTAAAACAGTAACTTTTGCCTGTAATATTTTAAAATAATCATGAGTTGTGAATCTTTCTCACTTCACATGATTATCTCAAAATATTACGGACAAAAATTACTTTTGATACAAGATTGATACACACCAAACCATCTTTTATCTTTCGTGTCCATGGCTTAGGGGTGGTAGTTGACACAGCTGAGGGGTGGATAGGAATAACATCGCATGTGCCCAGGGTAATAGAGCACAGCGATATAAGAAACAGAACAAGGGAAAACTTCATTGCGCGTGTGACGATGTTACATAATGGAGGTACGGAGTGAACTTCATTGGTCTTTTATACTGCACAATAAAGCAGGAAAACGACTTGTAGCAAGTGCTAGGGAAATCTAAAGTAAAACGTGTCGGCATTCGCCCGGCGGCATCGAGCAATGATGCGTCATATTGTCATGTATGTTATCTATATTGTTATACTCGTTACTCGTACTCTCCGTAGGTATTCCCCGCGATTCCAGATAATTAATTTTATGAAATACTAGTGGACGCCCGCAGCTTCGCTCGTGTGGAATTAGACATTCACTAACTTCAAAAACGGCAAAGTTTAATTCTAACTTTGCACCCCCGTTTTACCCCCTAGGGGGTGAATTTTCAAAAATCCTTTCTTAGTGCTCCCCTACGTTATAAAAGGAACCCCTGGGCAAAATTTTTTAAGTTTCTAATCATTATAGTTAAGGCCCTGCGTTGATATGTCAGTCAGTCACCTTCTCCTTTTATATATATATATATATAGACAAACTGTACTGCAGTCTTGGGATTCAGTCTTCTCTCCTGTGATCTCCATAGAATGTAAAATTTAAACTTATCATTCGTCAATTCTTTCCATATTGGTCATAATATTTGACTCTATATCATTAAGTTGAGACACATTACACATTTCGGATTTGGTTCACAAAAAGATGTGTACCTACAGTAATCAGAAGTTACACATTTTGTGAATTATCAGTAAATTTGTTGCTTACCAATGAACTAAAACTGTTTAACGCTACGAAGAAAATGGTTTCTTCCTTCAATCTTTTCGACTTATGTCGGATGAGACAGTCTACGAGTACAGCTCTATAAAGACTGTAAGGTCTTATTAAATTATGAAAGTGACTGTTTAATGGTTGGGTTATGATATTATGTGACATGTCATGGGGTTGGTAATGTTAGTTAAAGTAAAATTTTAATTTTCAATTTGAACCATAGTTCGATTTGGTTTGAACGTGTAGTCGAGAGTGTTACATTAGGTAGGTGTGTCCAAGACAATGAAATATTAATTCTTATTAATATTTATTGACACGATTCATTTAAACAAAATCCTCGGATACTTTCATCTCCGTTCACTAAAATTTCAGAAATGCTTTATGATATTTTGTCCGATTAAATTACTAAGACCAGTGCGCAGCGCCGCCGCCGCCGCTCTAGATCCTGAAATAGGAACGATTTTACACGCTTAAAAAATGTCAAAAAAAAAATTAAAATTTAATTTCTTTAAACGCAAATAGCAACCGTGAAAATAATGACCTTTGGCGCATAAACTTTTGGTCATAAGTCAATGTGCCGATAATATGTAGGTACCTATATAATGTAGGAGTCATAAGTATTTACGAGTACGAGAACGGAAGAACCCGAGTATCTATTACATATGCTACCTAAGCAGGTTAGGTAGCTTTAAAGATATTCAGATTAATTAAAATCACAATTATTAACAAGTAATTAACTTGATTAAGCATTAGTCTAATTGAGGGGGTAAACCAATAATTACTGTTTTAATTAAGTATATGATGATGATTTATCAGTAGGTAAGTTAAAAATAGGTATCCTATCTACGCTAGGCTTCTTACTACTAGTAGAACTACGCGAACACAGGGTCGCCCTGAAAACCAGCGGTCGAAGTTTTACTGCGTCCAGTGCTGAGTAAAAAATAGGACAGTGTTATAAATTTTGTTTTTAATTTATTTCTTACAAATTTTATTTTTTTCTCTGTTTTTTATTAGTTTTTTGTCATTATTTTATTATTACTAGATTATTATTTGATTTTAGCCTTCTATTAAAACTATTTTTTAATTGTAAACCTATATTATGTAAAATTCAAAATTTTAACTGAGCGTAACAATGTGAATGTTGTGCTCACCTGTAATTGTATGTACACGACTGCAAGATTTATTTGTACTGTTTTTTTTATACTGTTTCGTGTATCATATGTTGGTGTGCCTAATTTAAATAAATAAATAAATAAATAAATAAATAAATAGACTGCAATCTCATATAATTTTGTTTTTTTGTAAGGTTTCTTTAAGTTATTGCTATGCGGTATTTTACGAATAAACAATATTGTATTCTATTCTATTCTATATTGAGCGTCATTTGCTCATCTAATTAAACTTGAATGCTGGAATGACCATTGATAAACTTCTTTTGTCAAAGATAAATCAGACAGAATTAATTGCATATAGGTTCATTGCGATAGTGTTGTACCTACTTAATAATACCCGCGATATGTAAGTATTATGTGCAACTTATGAGATAAGATAAACATTTGCAAAAACTCGTGGTGAACACCTCTTTCATTGCAATAGATCACTCTCTTTTGAGTCCTGTTTTTTATGCATAATAGTAGTCGAATAGTTTTCTTTAATATCCTTTGTTCTTCGACGTGTTTCGTGTTCGAACTGTCCGCACAATGTTCGCAGTACTGAATATGTACCTGATTGTACCTAGTACATATATTCACAGCACGGTTATTACAATTTAAAGTAATACTGCATAACATAACATAATATCACGCCTATATTTCTCCGACGGGGTAGGCAGATGTACTCGTACATACATCCACATTTCACCAATCGGGTTTCCGTCCCATGTAATAAGCAGTGAGCCTACCATACATCGGGCAAAAATCCAGACTCCGAGCTGCTACTGGGAATTGCAAGCTAGAAAAACCTAATAGTTGTTGCCCGACCCGGGGATCGAACCGAGGAACTTTCGTTCAGCAGTCGTGGTTACGATAAACTGGATCACTAGTAGCGTCCATAGCCCAATGGCTCGCGTCGATTCAATGTGATCGAAAGAGTTTAGTGACCGCTAGTGGCAAAAATTTCATGGACGCTACCATGCTTCGGGGGGCACGTAAAGCCGTCGGTCCCGGTTGTTTTCAATGCTGGAAACAGTCGTTAAGCCTTGTCGAAGACCTTCGGGTGGCTTGAGAACATTCGACACTGGGTTGGTCACTAACCCCTCCACCAATTCGCATTGGAGCAGCGTGGTGGAGTATGCTCTAGACCTCCCGCAGTGGTGTCTGTGGGGGAGACCCGTGCCAAGCAGTGGGACGTCTATGGGTCGCAGCGAAGATCACTAGACCAACGAAACATACAATCTCGATTCTATTTCGGTTCTTAAAACATAGTTTTTAATAAGAACTGGAAATGTACCAGTATTTTGATTTGATAAATATGATGCATTAAATTAAAAACTGCTGAATTTTGTTAGGTTCCGTAGTGAAACAAATACTTAACATCGCAGCCACTTACGTTCTACGCTGGTAATAACAAACATCAGAACACTTTTCTTAACACGGTCAGTTGCGATTGTAAGCACGGCAGAGTCATTAACTCTTTTAACCGCAATAGATGGGTCACGATAACAATACCTGGGTTTTTCAACGTCATTGTTGGAATCATATTGTTCTATTATAAAAGAGGTGTCTTATTGATTCAGATCATTAGCAAGCAGGTCTTCGAGAAAAGCTGTGACTATTTCTGACATTTTATTAAACAAGATGAAAATCTTCAACTGTTACCTAGTTCTCGTCGTGCTAGCGATGTTTGCCTTATCCTTTAACTTATCTGAGGCTAAAGTTAAAGCTGGCTCAGTTGTCGTAAGTTAATTATTAATTATCACATTATATGATATTATCGAATACCTACATTTATTTTCTCTTGGATATTTGGTTTACAACCAAATTGTAAATGATTTCCATCTTGAGTCTTATATAACTAGTAAATTATATAGGGTAGTAAGTATCGTAATAATTAAAGTTCATCTTTAATTTCTTAAATGTTTTGTTTTCAGAAAGGAGGTTTACGTGCAATCTCAGCTGTAGGCACTGCTCATGATATTTATAAACATGTGAAAGATAAACGCCATCAGGGATAGATAGAAAGCCAAAATTCAACAATTCATAATATCAAATTTCGTTCAAAATTTCCGGTACACCATTCTGATGAGTTAAAATTGTAGATCTTATTTATGAAAATATATTCAAACTAAAATACTTATATTTTGTGTTTTTGTAGTGTGAATCGGTGGAGCCTACTGAAGTCTTTGTTGGAAGTATTGATGTATGACATATAATAATATAATAATAAGGATGTAATAAAATTATTTCTTAACTATATAAACTATTTGTTTGTTTTGTGTTTCTTATGGTGGATAAAATGAAAATCAAAACACGGTAATAGTTCATTTTATATTTTCATTTATTAACTCATGGAAGGCCCATCTCCTTGTACAATTGATGTCCTAAACGGAAAGTCTGCATAACTCCCGACTAAAATGAAATTATTATTGAGTGTAAATTTTCGGATTTGAAGACTATGAAAATATTTTTTCATGAAAATTCTGGGGTTAACTTTCACTGTCAAGGAGGCAAAGATACTTGGAGTAAACTCCAAGACATTGCATATGCCCGGAATTGTGATAGGCGCCAATATAATGGCAAATTCAGACCTCATTAAAAATCAATCATTCAACGCTATATACAGGAGGTACCTACTGTACTACCGTAGATATTCTAACTTACCGCAAATTTACCCATAGTTTCAAATGGAAGCATTCTGAAGGACACCTCTTCATCCATTGACTCTTCATTTGGTTCATCATTCGGATTGTCTGAAATATCTAAATCCTGAGCGCAAACTACTATAGTCATCGAGGCAAGAAGAATGATTGCTAACTTCATTTTTATTAAATTAATTCGGCTGTCTGAAACAATTATAAGTAAGTGGGTTTGGGTTGTAGCTTAAAATGAAAGTATTAAATTTAGTTTTTTCTATATTCGCAGTTGCCGAATTGTGTTAAAATACGGAAAAAAGTTACGAGCGTTTATTATAAAATACTTCGCCGGCGAATCGAATATGTACAGATTCTAAGAAAATTTTAATTAAATTTAAAAAGACAGGTGATTTTTTAAATTACGTGTTAAAAAAAAAACCCTTACCAAATTATACTTAAACTTCAAGAACTGTCAAGTCTTTGAGACTTTGAGACAATCCGAGTGTGACCAAATAAGCCAATGGGTTATGGTAACCACCTTATATGCGTAATTTTTTTTATGGCCAGAAAAAGTAAATCAATTGACCTTTCTCCTTGTATATAAACTGGTGTCAAAAATGTACTAGATGTATTACAATAACTGTTTCGAGGGTTCTGTAGATTACTATGTCCTATATAACTAAAATAAAATATACTTGTATCTAAATACTTAGGATTTCATACGATTAATATATATAATAGAATAATTATATACAAATATATAATAAAAAAGCTAATTTTTTCAGGAGAAATCAGGAGAGCATTCTAGCTATAACACTAAAGTTAGGCAAAAATATAAATCTTACCTATGGATCTTAAAACAACAGGAAACTAAAATAAAGGGTAGGTACGAGGTACATGTTAACTTTCATAAAGAAATAAGATAATAACAATCTACGTATATCCAATCTAGGCGACGTTTAGTCCCACCGTATTTACCGTCGCAATAATTATAATTCAATTTATTTTGTATTATTGTTTGCTTCCTGTACCACCATATTTATAATTATTAGGTAACCTATGAAAACATCACCCATATAAATTTATGTAATTGCGGAACAAATTTATAAAACGAAAAGAATTTAATTAAACTAGCTGACGCTCGCGGCTCGGCATATTGGAAGAATAATTGCAACTGTATAGGCATACTACGAGTATGTCTATAATAATACAATTCATCATCGTCATCTTAGTAAAATATTGAGCAATTAAATGAGGAGTTCCTTCCTTCAACTTGTAAATATATATAAAATAACAATGAACACATTAAAGCTCGTTTTTAGTGGCGATGATAATGTTTTTAAATTAGAAATAAAGAAAGAAAGTTTTAAAATAAAATAAAAAACTAGAAAAACACGCTTGTATGTATAAATGCACATAAAAACCAAAAATAAATTATGGATTCTATTTCTGGGCTGAAGTGGAAACTATGTGCTTTTAATTATAATATTTTATTGTAAAAGCGTGGGGCGCTGGAACAGGAAAGACTTTTCGTATAATTTGCTGAGAAATCAATATGTTCATTAATATTCCATAGACCATACACTAGACATCCTAAAGTTCATCTCAATAGAACCAGTTTAGTTACCATACCTCTACAATACATAATTTTTATAATATATCTTTAAAATAACTTCTATTTTGCGATCAAGCATAATACAATAGTTCTGCAGGGCTTTTGGGTGTACAAAGATGATGGTGCAGTTTATTGAAGGTGTTGTCCAATCAACTCTTAAGCCTTCCAATTAACAGGGTCCACATCTAGACCCGTAAAATTAAATAAGACACAAAATAATGATAGTAAGATAATTATAATATGTATGTAACGAATGGCCTACTGTTTCTGAGCAGAATTGGAGATTCTAAGCCGATTTCAGTCTCAAAGAACTCTGCTGTTCGCTGTGCCATGCATTGACAATGCTTCCTCTTCGCATGGCCTTCGGCTCGTCCAACAATGAAGAAGGAAGTCCTATATTCAATTCGAGACGCACATGCTTCATTAAATTTCTTCTTTAGTGGTAGATTTATTGTGTTGCGGTTGATAATGTGTTGGTTTCTGTGCCGCTTTTACACAAAAGGCTGCTTCAATTCTGATAGTAAGCATCTCTGAACAGGTAAGGATGGCAATGGCGGTTCCTATAATTCACGTATTGGGGACGGGATAGTACTGAAATAAATCGTAAACATTAGTTGAGTAATATCCATAATTAAGGTGATCCGTGGGGTACCTACACTGAAAGTTTTTAGTAACTCATTAATAATATATTTATTGTTTTTCGAAGTATTCTCCATTATGTAGATTTGAAACACGTTTTCATTCGGTCAAACCATTTTTTTAAATATGAGGACCATTGGTCTAAGGGCATATTTTTCACGTACTGATTGAAAGCTATCGCGACCTCTTCCAGTCCCGTAAATGTCATACCTCTCATTAATTCTTTAATTATTAGAAATATAAATAAATCGCATGGTACCAGGTCTGGACTTTGTGCGGGATGGGTCACTTGCTCTACCTTTTCAGAAGCCAAAAATGACTTTGTATTGTTTGCGGTGTGCGCCAAAGCATTATGATGCAACTTCTTGGTCGTTTTTTTTCTAACTTTTAAGACACTGGGCAAACAAATGGTGGTGGACTCAGCATTAACTGTCTTTTGTTCTTCAACTGAGATCATGCAGACAGGACCCGTCAGGATATTTTTAAAGGGATTTTGATTAAAATGCCCTACATATGAATTAAGAAATACACATTATTTTGTTATAAATTCAATATTTTTTGTTTTCAGCGTATTAATTAATATTATTTCAGCATTGACGGGCCTTTTGGCGTAATCGGCATTGATCCTACCAGTTAACCCAGGTGTGGTGGGTTCGAATCCTTGTGTTTTTGAATTGTCTGGATGTTAATATTATTTAGGTAAGTGTGTTTATAAATGATATCAGCAAGGCAGACTCAAAGGATTGTATAATATTTACTTCGGTCCTCTGTGATTCCGTCCAGCACTACATATAATATAACCAACTCGGCTTATTGGGTCAATACTTTGGGGAGATAACCGAGATAAGATAACACAGGTAGGTGTTTGTGGCCCAGGAGATAAATAAAGCAGATTTAATAACTAACAGAATATTCCCCAGTATTACGTTTTTCTATCTAGCATGTATGACAACATGTAACCAACTGTGAATGTGAATAAAAAGTTTCAATAAATAATACTAGTAGGTATACATAATATCATAACGTAAAATAATAAGTATTATTTCTTCTTCTTCAGCCTAATGCCTCTTCTTAGGTCGCAAGAAGTTGTATACGTCATGAGCTGTCCTCGCAACGTTTATTGCTCGTATGCCTTTGCCATGGAAAGAAAAAAAACATTTCAAATATTCCCTATGGTGATAGATATTTTCGTATATGTATATGTTTAGGTCCATATTTTTATATGTACCTACCTATATCAAATCTACACTTATTTAGTATAAGTGTAGATTTGATATACATAAAAAAATATATATTATAAAGAACTCTCCCGGAATTTCTTTGCGCCGCTAATCATTGGAACTACCTCTCCGATTTACAAAATTATTTTTGTAGGTTCATACAGTTTACCTTTAATACGAGTACCTACCTATCTATGGGCGAGCTTTCAAAATGTTATTATATTAAAAAATATTAAATCTAATTATTAGATTATTAGATTATAAGATTAGATTTACACATCAATATTTATACTTGGATTGGACCAAAGTAATTATATATTATTTCTATATAATTTCTACTATGCTTGTACCTATGGATAGTTAAATTTTCGTATTGCTTTTAGGTAAGTTTGGCAGACGTACCTCTTGGGAGTACGATTGGATACCTACTAGTCGTCTCATTCTAATCACTTATTTAATCAATGTACCTAACCGTAAAACAACCGAAACATAGGTACCTATCACAAAACAAGTGTGATCACTTGGGTGTTTGTGTTCGATTTTGGTACTTTTTTATATATAATAAGTATATATTCTATTTCTATGTCTATGTCTTTAATTTCATCACCATCATAATACGAGCATTTGTCATACCAGTGTTTTTTTTTCGATATTATGGTGTTCCTGATTTAGTTTTCCCTTCTGTCTCACTACTTTGTAAAATACTTGTTTTATTCAGGTGCTAGTAATGTATTTTTCGTATGTATCGTCGTGGTTAACACTTCGTGTTGTGATTGTACCTTACGTGTATATCCTTTAGATTTCTACATGTTATTTTTTTTTCTTTATGTTAATAAAACAGAGAAACATGTATTTTATTAATTTAATTAGGTAACAAACCTTTGCTGCAATTTTGCAATTTTGCTTTGCTTTCAAATTTATCAGGAAATATCTGAACTTTAATCCTGTATCTCCCTACTGTTTGGAATAAACAGATATACACATATTTGATCCGTCTCAAGTATGCAAAAAATAAATAAAAAATATAAATTAATAAAAATCAACTAGTTTAGCATACTAGTCTCCTTTCATTAGTTATGCCTGTTTCTGACTTCGCTGTATATTTCGTGGGCCGTCCCCGCTGCGCCGATTATTCCGAGTCCTTTTTTCTGTGAAATGATAACCGTATATTAGTATTCAATATTACGCACATTACTAAACTAAGCCCACAATACTAATAGGATCAAAAATATGCAGCAATATGATCGATGTGACTGTAATAAGCATTTACAGATTTGAAATATTTTTGAATGATCACTTCCACGTACATAGTAACAATGTCCTAATATCCATTAGGATATTAGGACTTCATAATTTTTAGTATAGGAGTACCTATACTAAAAATTATGAAGCTCGCAGACCCACTAAAAGACAGAAAATGAAATTCTTATATATTTATTGGCTGTCCTCATGGTGTTGTACCCACAGCCGATTTCACTATTTTACAATTACAAAGTAGGTACCTACTAGGCATAGCATCCATAGCCCAATGGCTCGGGTCGATTCAATTTGATCGAAAGAGTTAAGCAACGACGGGCGCGGTCGGTTTGTGGATGGGTGACCGCTAGTGGCAAAATTTCATGGACGCTACCGTCCTTCGGAGGGCACGTAAAGCCGTCGGTCCCGGTTGTTTACAATGCTGGAAACAGTCGTTAAGCCTTGTCGAAGACCTTAGGGTGGCTTGAGAACATTCGACACTGGGTTGGCCACTAACCCCTCCACCAATCCGCATTGGAGCAGCGTGGTGGAGTATGCTCTAGACCTCTCGCATCTGCGTCTGTGGGGGAGACCCGTGCCCAGCAGTGGGACGTCTATGGGTCGCAGCGATACCTACTAGGTTAATAATTATTATGATACTTTATTGAACCAAAAAAATCTGTACCTTTAGAGATACTATTTTTCGGATTATGTCCGGGTCATTGCATTTTATTTCGAGAGAATATCCTTTTCATTACAATACTCACAATAATTTTGCCACCTTTTTTGATAGCGTTAACGTTGACTTTCGGGGCTCCTTCTGTTCCAGCGAAGAGTGCGAACACCGCCAAGATCATGACAAAAATAACGGTTAGTTTCATATTTAAGACTATTTTATCTATTCTCAATTGTCAAGTAAAAACTAGAGGTAAGTGTGCAAAGGTGAATTAATCCGTTGCAATGGTACCAACATTGGAAATACGTACGCTATTTAAGTAAAGCAAAGCTTACACTAAATTTTCCTCAAAGCCCGACATAGTCGTCGGGATTCTCCAGCGTCATTACGAATTGATCACTGGACATAGGAACTTGTACCACGTTCGCAGCTCGTACGTGAATTTCGTACAAATGAGTTTGTTCACCTCAATCGATGCATGAAGGATGCAAACCAGCCATATAATAGCCTAATATCAATGTCCTACATTATCGTTGTTATTAGACAGAACTCGGACACATATGTATACATATGTAGTAGTAACACTACTTATACGAGTAGATATCTATATATATATAAAAGGAGAAGGTGACTGACTGACTGACTGACTGACTGACTGACTGACTGACTGACTGACTGACATATCAACGCAGGGCCTAAACTATAAGGGCTAGAAACTTGAAATTTTGCACAGGAGTTCCTTTTATAACGTAGGGGAGCACTAAGAAAGGATTTTTAAAAATTCACCCCCTAAGGGGGTAAAACGGGGGTGCAAAGTTAGTATGAAACTTTGCTGTTTTTGAAGTCAAGTGGGCAACCCGAACGCGGGCAGACGTCGTTAATGGGTCTAATTCTACGCGAGCGAAGCTGCGGGCGTCCACTAGTATTATATAAACCAAAAACGCCGTCCCGGTAACCATCATAATAAATTAGAAAAAGCTGATATTTAAGTGTATTTCTCAACACACTGTCACTTTACATTGCATTCAGCTTAACCCTTAACTTGACAACGTACACTCCAATGTACACACATTTAAAAAAAATATTTCTCGTTATTTACAGTTTTTTCTTTCGTGAATGTTTCCATAAATGTTTTGCCAAATATATTAGATTTGGTAGAAAATACTTTTACTGTAGTAACATTTAATAATATATGTCAAATTCAAAATAGCCGAAAAGAAATCAGCTACACGTGTAACACGGCTAAGTTTTTATTTTATTATCAACTTTTTTCTGCGAAAATTAGCAATGTCTTGTCGTAGGTTGAAAATAAAGAGTGTATCTGTATATTATTCAGTTAGTGCACTTTTGCGTAGCTAACTATATATTTATTTATGCTTTTGATTCAAATAAATGTACGTACATTGCACTGCACATTGCCAATGAAGCGGTAAAGTACATAGAGCATTATTATGGTAACCACGATGTACATTGCCAGGTTTACATAATATTAAGTTTTGAGCTGTCTTGATGGTTTTTTCCCGATATTTTGGTTGCATTTTGGTGTAAGTGCTTGTTTTTAGCTTTATTTTTTTGTTTTGCCTACAGAACATAATCTTAGCTTTAGTCCCTACAAAAAATGTATGCTCTGACGATAGTTCCACATCCGATGAAGACACGAATGTGTATATACCGCCATCGCCAGACACTTCTGATGCACCCTCAATTGCCTCTTCCCTCGAAGCCCTTAATTTGCTCAATAGTTCGACAGACTCCAATAAAGAGGAAGTCGATATCTCTATCGGTTTACCACTAACGCGAATACTAACTGAAGTTTTTCTATCGCCAAGTAAGAGCAGGGGATGAAACAATGCGTTGTAAGTATTGCAAAGCTGGCAGAACTACTGTTTTCCTTTATAAAGTGCCGCGTACACTTGTGTTTTGTTGTGGGTAAACAAAAACGTAATTGTTTCATAAACGTAATTGTTTTATATTTCTGCATAATTGGCGGTGTACATTGTGATGCACATAGATTTTCTCAAAATCTAAGGACATTTAATTTTTTTTTTTATTTTTTTCATGTTATCTGATCATAAATAAGACCAAATTTATCAATGGAAACCATTTTATTTACATTTTTACTTTCCGCCAAGTAAAGGGTTAAAAGGCTGCTGTCGCCTTAAAGTGGCTACACACGGCCCTAAAATCAGGGGCAATATCGGGGAGCACCCTAGATCGCTCTCTAGATCGCCTCGTGTGTAGCCAAATCGTACCATTATTATTATTATTACCCCTAACTCAGAAATTGGTTCGGGCGAGCTCACGATTTAGGGCCGATTATCGTTTAAGGAGCTTTGTCAGTGCGTGTGTAGCGAAATCAGGTCCGATTTCACCGCAGCAGAGTTCGTGCGAGCTTGGTGAGAACAGGACGCGTTTTGTTGTATTTTTAATTCAAGCGAAGATATGGCGAAGGAGAAAGAGCGAGAGGCCTGGACGAAAGCTATTGATGTTTACAAGGAGTTGACGTATTACGTATTTTAACCGCGACATGAGGCAGGAGGCCTTTAAAATGCTTTTACAAATTTATAATGAAGAGCTCGGTAAAGAGACTACGATTCATCAACCACCTGTTAACCCAAGTCTTCCTCTTTTGCTTTTTTTTGTTCGCACCATAGCAAGTGCCAGAGCGATGCCTATTTTATGTTGCTTTGAAATTATAGGCGGCATCTTGGATCGACGAGCGCTTTGCTGCACGGTCGGTTACGTACTAACTCGCAGCAGGGACGTGTGTAGAGTAGTACCCGATTTCATCCCCAACATCACTCTCCGATATCGCCACTGATTTTAGGGCCGTGTGTAGCCACCTTTAATAAATTGTATATCAACTGACCTTTATATCTGGTGTTATAATAACAATATATATTGTGTAAAATGTATACCTAGCAAGGTATAGGTATCAAGCATGCTTAAAAGTTTTAAATAGTGTCGAGAAGGGTTGTAATTAGCTCTAGTACATAGCCGGTACATTATTTCTGCTTAGTAGCAAAAAGATTTATAGTACGAAGAGTGGCCCATAAAAACACGTTAATTTCAATGTAAGCACATGAATGTCAAAGGCAACATACAAGTATTGGTGCACTGAGTAACTTGCATGGATTTCCTTCGTGCCTGTGTATGTACTATTTCCAAGGTAAAAGGTCATATCATAATAAGAATCATTGATTCCTTATGATGTCTCCCTTGTTCATGTTTTTTCAGTAATTACAAAGCTGGGTTTGGGCGCATAACAACCAAATAAAAGAAATAATCCTGGGCACACATCAGCGATGGCGGGCCAGTGGATGTAATCTTTACATGCCGTAAATTCATACGTATTGTTAGAGATATAATATGCATGTTTAGGTGGTAGAGCCTATAGGGAACCGTATAGGTTTTACATGAAATCCATTTTGTTTCATATAGAGTTCTACCGGGGCAGTTCCACCGCCCGCCACGGTACCTAATTGTTTTTTTTTGTAGTCCGGTTGGAATGGTGTGGTTTCGGTTCGGTTTCGGTTACACTTCTTTAGAGGCGACCATCTTAGCAACACATTGGAATTGGAACGAGACTCTTACTAACAATTACTAGCTGAACTATTACTAACACCAACTAACAGGACTAACTATCACCAACAGACCCTATAGTCCTCATACCCACTAACGAACTGATCAACTAATGTTCTAATTAACTCGCTCAGCTAACTGGACTAACCATCCCGGTCACTGTTTGAGTCTTGTTCAAAGTCAGTCACAGTTGTCATGGGCGGCAGCGGATGGGTGATGGTGCAAGCTCGTGAGCTACCTTATACCCATAAACAAAAAAAAAAGATCATCCCAAAAGCATTAGAGGTGATTTTCCATCGTAGCATTGAAAAGCACACTAAATGATGCCACGACGTCATGCGAACGGCATACGGAGGGACACGAAGGAACGAGAAGGGACGCGAAGGAACGCCAAGGGACGCGACGGGAGATTCCTCCCGCAACAGCATCCGAGCGCTAACCGCCGGGCCACAGCCCAGAGCGGCGCGGATTGCGGCGCGGCGTGAGGCGCGGCAAGCGGTGAGCGGTGAAAACAAATGGTAGAGAAAGTAAGAAGTATGCCACAGCTACCGGCGATGCGACCTGCGGCGCGATTTGCGGCGCGGTGTGAGACGCGCGGCACGCGGCGGCGACGGGCTGCGCGGTGGGCGAGAGAAACAAATGTACTAGCCAGTCAGTCAGTATGGAGGCGGCCACAGCTCGGAGCGGCGCGCGCGGCGGCAGCGGTGGACGCATTCAGCATCGCGCGAGCGAAACAAATAATTTTGTTTTTATCGCGCGTTGAGCCTCCTAAAATAATGGATTCTTACAAGTCTTCGAGTATGTGGGCGATTATATAATCAAAAGTTTCTATGCTTGCCCTCGTATATTCAAAAATACTAACGGGATAGTTCCTATATTCATAATAAAGAGTGGTAAATTCTCCTAAAGGAAAATGGGTCCTATTATTGACTGAATGATATCTTGAGCGAAGAACGCACTTGTTTCAAGGCAATACCGAGCCACTTTTGATAGAGGCATTTTAATAGTTAACCGTTAAGGCAGGTTTGGTGTGCGCAAAACCTCAATTAACTTACCGAACCGAAAACATTAACTTTGTCTACCTACTAGTAGGTATTAAGTTATATTCTGGAGTAATCCTGCTTAAATAGCAGCTTATAAATTGCAAGCTGCTATTTAAGAAGGACGTTGAAAGGAGAATCATTGCAAATTAGAATATAATATTTTTATTAATTGTATCAGGCGTTACTTTGCGGAACTCCATTATTACAAACCAAGGATACTTGCAATGTACTTGCGAATTTGTTCGCGGATTGTTGCAAAGTTGATTGATCCTTGGTTTGTAATATACGTACTTATTTTTATACACTGATCCTTAATTGTTAATTTTGAGTGGTCGTTGATTGAGGTCTAGAAATAGGTTTTGTTTCTGAAGGAAATTTGGCTTTGATCACTTTATACAGGTCCAAGATCACATCGACAGTCTCCTGGATTTTCTTCTGAAAAATTATTATTTCTAATTGTAAGTATGTAGATAAATAATCCATAAGCGTCCATAGCCCAATGGCTCGCTTCGGTTCAAAATGATCGAAAGTGTTAAGCAACGACGGGCGCGGTCGGTTTGTGGATGGGTGACCGCTAGTGGCAAAATTTCATGGACGCTACCGTCCTTCGGAGGGCACGTAAAGCCGTCGGTCCCGGTTGTTTACAATGCTGGAAACAGTCGTTAAGCCTTGTCGAAGACCTTCGGGTGGCTTGAGAACATTCGACACTGGGTTGGCCACTAACCCCTCCACCAATCCGCATTGGAGCAGCGTGGTGGAGTATGCTCTAGACCTCCCGCAGAAGTGTCTGTGGGGCAGACCCGTGCTCAGCAGTGGGACGTCTATGGGTTGCAGCGAGCGATCCAGCGAGATAAATAATTTCACGGATCCATCGCACTCAAACTACTAAAGTAGGTACAGCATAGACAGGTCATAGCAAGCAAATACTTTATTAACACGAAAATATATCTAGATGTTGTTATTATATTTGTTGTTGATTGTATTTATTAATTTCATGCGTTTCTATTAATTTCATATCCCATGGCTACCGCATGTACCTACAACCGCTAGATATATTCAAATGGCAAAATTGGTAGGTTGGGTAGAAATGTAGAATAAACCAATAAATAGTACATAGTAGCATGTCTTTTTGATATGATGATTAAGTGCACTTATATCCATAGTCCATCACGCTAGCGTGATGGACTATGGCTAACACCTCGAATTCCGACACGAATCCCGGGTCCAACAGTGAGTGGGACAAATCAGGGATTGTAGTGGTGACGCTGACAAATTTCAGCAGCTCATCGGGTGAGTGTAACGTTAAAATAACTTCTTAGTGAGGAATAGAAATCCAGTAGGTAAAATGTGTAATTCCATAAAGAAGTCATTTTAAATAATTTAAGAAGTCTGACTGTTTCAACTTTATCACCGGTTAAATTTTGACCTTTACGAATTGCATTTTGTTTCAGTTAATGTTAATACTAACCGCAATTGTTTCTATATTTTCTGCTTCCCATCTTCTAAATCCTTCTATTGCCATGTCGCTGTTTTCGATATTTTGGTTATCGACCTCTGCAAGAACAGCTGCTAAGATCATGGCAAAAATTAAAACAGTAATTTTCATTTTCATTTTGAATTCGAGTCTGAAAAAATAAGTACTTATCATAGTTATCATATTATAATGTACGCCACACTCAAATACAATTTATATCATCGGTGACATGTCACCATCAACCCGCCACACAATATGTTAATCCTAATTATACCTGGTGCCCAGTCCAGTATCGATTTTTTTCAAGGGTAAGGCTATTTATATCAGCCTAGTCTTGATACTTACCTACCAATATTTTTTTTTGACTGCAACTTATATTCTCAGCAAACAACCTGCTTTCATGTAGATGTCCAATCAACAAATATTTATAAAGCGTTTCAGCTGATATAACCATATAAATAATGTAATTTTATGGCACGTTACGTTTGGCTATGCTAGCTATTCTTTTGTATTAAAAATAAATAATAAGTATCGTACTGTATCAACTGTATGTTGTTATTTTGTGGTCGATTTGTATTCTAATTTTTCCGATTTTAACTACCTTCATGGACTTTAAATAAAATAATAATCAATGGTGAAGAAAATGGTCGAACCTTATTGTATAATAGTATAAAAGTATGCTCTTCTCTTATCAATGAAAAAACGAGATGAAGCAACATTACCAAAGCAATGCCATCATTGTATGTGGATTGGTGGTGCTGCATGTTGGTTTGAATGTTGGTTTGGTTACATACAAAAAAAAAACAGATAGAGAAGATTTTGTTTATTCATTCTCTGTACAGTGGGTGCTGCAGGTGCAGCTCCGTAAGCAGGAATACCTATTCCTGGGCTAGCCAGAAGCTTCTGGCGGTGTTGTCGCCTGGCTATCCCTGACTACAGTATAAATGTCCGTTCCAACGCCAATTGCATTAATTACTCCGTCCTGGAAAATAATTCATAACTCTTAACATAAGGTTGTAGAAATGTGTAGTGTGTTTATTATAGTAGCTAGGTGATTGAACGTATATACGGTTCACTAGGGGAGGTACACACGCCTCTTTCTCCAATAAGCGTCCTACTACTGGGGTTGGGTGTCTCCAAGTTGAGTTTGGTCCAGAGCAAACTCTACCACGTTGCTCCAATGCGAATTGGTGGAGGAGTTAGTGGATATGTCAAATGCTCGCAAGCCACGCAAAGGTCTTTAAAAAATCTTAACGATTGTTCTATACACATAGAAAAATAACTGGGACCGACGCGCTCTCCGAAGCACAGAAGCGCCCATGAAAATTTACACTTGTGGTTTAATTGGATAATGATTAATTCTGTATTGCTTAAAATCGCTTCGTAAATTAGACATTATTTCTCGTAAAAAATAAAGGATAAAAAATGATTATTGTGGGTTATCCTTAAGAGATAGACATATACCATCGCGGACTTTTTTGTAGACCTTTATAAGGTATACAGTACTGTAGTACATTATTCGGATCTATCTCGTTCGGTTCAGCCAGCGTTTGCAATGTAAACGCAAAAAAATATGTTTATTTTTACGAAATCACATAGGAACCTACCCTCATATAAACCTTCCCTTTAAATCACTCTATCTATTAAAAAAACCGTCATCAATATCCGTTGCGTAGTTTTACAGATCTAATCATACATGGGGACAGACATTGTGTTGTGTTTTGTATAAGTAAGGGTTTAGGATCTTCACACCCGGCCCACCGCTGATATCACTGTTCAGTCTTTGGTCACGTTGCTTAACAGAGCGTTGGCCTTATGGTAACTAGATACCAAATGGTGTATTTAACTTTATTCAAACTTTTGGAAATTGGTAATATCCTTTTTATTGCCGGTAAAGCAGGGATATTGCCAGGTTATATAAATATGTTAGATATAGGATATTGTTATCGCCACTTTTATTCATGTAACATTCTACTTACCGCAACTTTGGCAACTCTCTTTATAGTTTGCCACTTTCCTTTCTTTTTTGATTTCCTAAATTCCTCATAGTCCTCTATTTCGTTGTCGGGATCACTTGATAAAACAACCACTTCAGCTCTAATTATTGTTATTGTAAATATTGCAACCAGAAGTAACATAAACACCTTCATTTCAATAAAATTCTTTGCTGAAATTAAAATAATATAAGATTAATAAGTAATAAAATAAATCACAGGATTCAGCTACCAAATATTTGCACGAATATAAAGTAGAACTAGAACTAGGCTAGAACTATCGTACGTAAGCTAGTAGATATTATTATATTGCATGTTGAGATTTTTTAATATACAGAAATTGTTAAAAACCGTATTAAAAATCAACTGAGACCGACGGCTTGACGTGTCCTAGGAAGCACGAAAACGCCCATATAATGTTTTCACTAACAGTCAAGTCACCCGATCAGTTGCGTCCTGTCTCGGTTGATCACGTAATTACTATGGTCTATCTACACAATATTGATATTAGTATTACCTGCTCGTCGGTAGTTTTCAAGACCTCTTTCTTTGCTTGCCAGCACACACAACATTTTATAAGATATTATTTTACCTAAAGTAAAATTTGCAATTAATTAAAATAAGTCACACTATTCAAATTTTACGCACTTTTAAAATAAGGAAAATATTTATTTTTATTTAAGTACCTAAAGTAAAATTTGCAATTAATTAAAATAAGTCACACTATTCAAATTTTACGCACTTTTAAAATAAGGAAATTAAACTTTGAGTGCACGGCAATTGTTCGTTTGCAAAAAATCCATACAACCATGGAATGGATTAGCTGTGGTCGAAATTAGAAACCGCTGAATTCAGAAGGCACTGTATGTTTCGGAGTGGCGTCGCGTCGTTCAGGAGAGGGCTATAATGTCCAGCAGTGGACCTAAATAGGCTAATGGATGGATGAATGAATGACGCTATGATCTTGGGGATGGATCTCCTGACATTGATCTCCTGTCAGCTGTTGGTCTCATCTGAAGCTCGGTAAACATTAATAGAAGCCTATGTCACTTTTGTAGTCGTATACATCCATGCAAAAAATTGCTTCGATACCTAATTCCGCTCAGGAGGAGAAGAAGGATTAACCGACAATACAACTAAATTAAGGTTAAAAAACGAACGATTATTTTCGTTTTTGTCCATTTCCACGGGCACCGTACAATTTTTCGGGATAAATAAAGCTTTTGTCCATTCTCCAGGCCCTACAGTATATCTATGCAAAAATCACGTCGAGCCATTCCGTTGAGGCGGAGGACAAACCAACAAACACACTTCTGTTTTTACTACCATTCGATGAAATTTAAACCTTAAATCAGTGGCATTTTGATCTAACCGACAATAAAATATCCCTAGGTGTAATCTAACCGTTCAGTATCCGTGGTCAGATCGAATTGTTAGATTAATCTAACCACGAAAGAGAAGGATCCATGATTAGAATCTTTAGAATGATTAAATTACAGCGTCAAACAAAGCGGTTCACGTCGGTTGTCGGATTGACTAAAGACTATCCCGATTCTTAAATTAGTTGGTAAGTATGGAAAATGATTATATAATATCGTATTTTATTGTTGTCTAATAATTTTTGAAAATTAAAAGCGTTAAAAAGTACTTTGGTTCACGGAAAAATGATTTGAAGGGCATCTTTCAGCCGGATGCGTAAAATGCCGACGCCACCGCGTCTGCATAGAGAAGATGTAGCGTGGCAGCAGACTGTTCGGTATCTGGGATGTCACATAGATCGTAAACTCACGATGAGTGCCATGGTGGTGCATGCCGTGCATGCGCACCGCCAGGCACGTGTCGCGAGAGCGATGCTCCGGCCTGTGTTGACATCCCGATTACCACTGCGCACTTAACTTGGCATATACAATTGCTATATCCGATCTAGGCTGACGTACGCGGCGCCAGCGTGATATGCGGCGGCTACGCAGCGCAAGCGTCTTCAGGCCCAACAAAACCCCCTGCCCTGTGAGAAATCGCAGCCAAAAAAGCCCTGCGAGAAATCACAGGAGCGGGGCGCTACGTCCGGAACGCAGTGTTAGCGAGCATTTGCAGGTTGGAGTCGCTGGATGAGTTTGTGATCCGGTTGGCGCGTGTTATGTATAACCGCGCCGATAATGGACCACATCTAAGGGGGATAGCGCCGCTGAACGCGCGTTCTCCTGAAGGCTGACCGCTCCCTAGAGAGCTGTTGGACCTTCTTCCCCGGCCATCAAGGGGGAATTAGCGACTAACGGGTAGTAGTACCGCGCGCGAGTACCGCCTGCGCGACTATCGACTAGCTCCCACGCTCAACAGCGGGGAAGTCACCGACGGGGTTTACCCCTGGAGCAATTGTCATGGTAGAGAGGATCTCCCCTATTCCTAATTCCCTCAGCGCAAGAGCGCCTATAGCGCCGCGCAAGAGGAGGAAGGGTCTGTCTGTCTGAAGGGAATCTGTTATCACCTTGATTCACAAAACTAGAATCCGATACACTACCTATTATAATTATTATACTTAAACAAGTACCTATATGAGTAAATGAGTTTGAACGTGTCATAACATAGGTACTATAAAATAATATGCCAGGATGTTCGATCGGGTTAGTCTCAAAAACGACCATAGATAGATATGGATTTTCTTTTCTAGTTAGGTAACTACTCCAAATTATCACCAATATGAAACAAAATGAGGCGCTATTAAACAGGGCTTAAAGAATAATTAAAATGTTGCCAAACAATCTACCTGTAAGCTAGCTGGTCATTTGTAAGTGATACAATAATATGTGAAGGAAAAAAACATTATTACTTTTATTATAAGTTTTATTAACTTACGACTTCGCTGACAAGTTTATTTTAAAGTGAATACATATGTTATAGTTACATTATTCTACTAGCCTAGAAATTCTTCTATGCATGGATCAATGTCGTATGGTTGTCGCATTCGCGTTCGGCCAGCAGCTAGCTCTAAGAAGCCTGGTCCTGGGCATCCTTGACTACCGAATAAATATCGGTTCCTATAGAAACCGCATCCGCGAGTTTTCCCTGAAAAAAAACCAAATAGTTCAATAAAATAATCAAGAATAAACTACAAAACCATTAAAAATCTAACAATATAAAACATTAAAATTTGAATAAAATCCTTTGCTTGGGATATATATTATAAGCTTAGCTAATGCGATCCAGTCTAACTACTACATAATAGAGAGTTTTTGAGGCATTCTTTGTTTGGTCAAGAACAGTTATCCAGACAGGTTTTATTTTACAATTTTGTTATACTAAAGAAGTCCAGAACTAATCTTTGATACTACTTAAGTGTAAAAGACTAATTCTGCACTTCCTAGTTTTAAAAACGGGACATGGATAATTAGGCTTTTATAAGTTCAGATATTTGTGTCAGGTGTCCAAAAGAGCTCATAAACTCGGAATTAAATCATTATTTTATCACTTACTACATGTTTAGTTACTTTCCCAATTTTTGGTAGTTTGAATCGTCTGTATTCCTCACTGTCTTCCATCTCTTCGGGCACGATGCCGGCAGGATATGACACTTGGGCTTTAACAATTGCGACTGTTAACATCACGACGAGCAGCAGAACGGCTACCTTCATTTTAATTTAATTTTTGATCCGAAATCCAAACCTATAAATCGTTTATAAATAAGTAGAACAATAATAAAAGTTTAGGTATGTAGATGGTAGTAATTGATCAATGGTTTCTGAGTATATGTAAGAGTAAGATTTTCCAAATCCCTCGCAATGTTACATAAAAGTGTGCGTCAGAACCTCAGAATAAACATCAACCATTCGATAAGTTCACAAATTAAAAAAAAATTGCTTGAAAACTTATGAAAAAATAAAAAAAGTTTTGTTAAACTTTGTCATAAACTTCTAAACCCTGGTTAGATTGTAATAATCAGAAAATTTAAATTTAGAATTAAATTAACTATTAAATAAGAGAAACTAGATATTATTAATCTTACAGGATAAACAAATAAGTAAGCTTTTAAATTTTCGTTGGAATAGGTATAATGAACAACAACATAAGTGTATTTATACTAGAACTCTGACCAAAAATCACGTACCTAACACAACAAAATTATAAAAATAATTATAATTTCGCGCTATGTTAAATTTAATAAATCCATACCATGTTTTATAATAAAAACATAGGTACCTAAATAATTAACACACTGCAGGCAAGTCAAAAATCGAATGAGTATTTTTATACGAGTAGCTACGTGCTTCGTCAGCCAATGTAATTATAATTATTAATAGATAGATAGACCCATAGATCTCCCACAGTTGGGGACGGTCAGGAGGCCTAGCTAGAAGATACTCCACTACGCTGCTCCAGTGCAGATTGGTGGAGGGGTTAATGACCAACCCAGTGTCGAATGGCAAGCCACCCGAAGGCCTTTGAGAAGCATTTACGATTGTTTTTGTCATTGAAAACAACCAGGAGTATTATAAATTAATGTTTAACTACATTACAGTGGAGTATAATGTAATATAACATCGACTTATCCTAATACTCATTTACTGTCATTATAACAAATAATCTCTATTTCATTGATTAGGTAACAATAATTTTATTATAGGATCCCATCTGAGGGGACAAATAGAAATTATCAGCCAAGGTACCAAACTACCAAAGTACATAATTGTTGTACAGTTTTCTTTTGTTCTCTATTTTACGTATAGTAAAAGTACTTACTTATATCAATACTAATTATACTGTGTTAGTACCTATGGAATTAACCTAAGTTGTGAATATGACTTATTCTTAATAAACTCTTGTAGTGGACACACTGCTCTTACTATTAAGTAGGTAGGTAGGTAGGTAGGTAGGTAGGTTGTTATACCACTTCCCATAATAATTAATTAAGCTGGCACAACAGTAACCGAACGTCTTACCTCGATCTTCCGTTTATAGGCCCGCAGCCCATGTGCTGTGCACAGATTCGTTTATTTATCATATTAAGTGGTACTAGCTACTGCCTGCGATACTGGAAAAATATTTAATATATTTTTTATCCCAAGGAAACAGCAGTAATCCAGGGTGTTAGTACCTCCATACCTATTTAATTATAATTGGTCCAGCCTTTTGAGCGTAAAGAAGTAACAAATATACAACCACACACTCACAATCTTTCGCCTTTATAATTTTAAGTGTGATGTAAATATACATATAATGACAGGTATTATTAATAACGTTCAGTAACCACGTATAATGCTTAATGAATGTTATTATAAGTTCTTCCTGTCAACGGTTCAAAAGGTGCTACTGAAAACAATGTCACAAACAGCTCTTCTTAGGAATTACCAATTGGCTATTATATTGGAGTTGAATTTGCTCATAATTTGCAGTAGTTGCTCATCAACCATTAGAATATCTAAAAATTCTGTACTCCACTCTAATACCCAATTGGTAATTCCTAAGATATGCTCAAATGACTTGTAGGTAGATCCTAAGGGTATCTCACAAAATAGATCTATGTACTAACTAAACAGTTGAGTAATTTATACTTGGTGGTTATCTTGGTGAGATAAATTCAACTAGTACATACTGCCTAGGTCTCTGATAGCTTCATCGAATGAATTTATCGTTATCGATTACGGCTTAGTCGGTGATGCCGTGTGACTAGCTATAGGTTCCTGGTATAACACCAGGAACCTATAGCTAGTCACAGTTTAGCTAGTTGCCGTTTTCTGGCAAGTATACATCTGAATACATAAAAAAAATAACACCTCGCCTTTATTTCCCCGAAGGGTTAGGGAAAGGTGTGTAGCACATCCACTTTTCACCAGTTATGTATAGGTCCCATGTAATAAATAGGTGGTGAACCTATTGCCATACATATAATATAACATATCGGGCACATATTCAAATTAGAGAAACCCAACAGTTTTTCCCGACCCGTGGATTGAACCCGGAGCCTCTAGTATAGCATTCGCGTTTAGTACCACTAGACTAGCTGTCAGCGTTACATTTATGTTGTCTCTATAGAGCTCTATAATGACCCTAAAATCATAGTTGATCATACTGACAATGAGTGCATACCTACTTATGTCCCCAATAAAATATAATACCGAGAGCTCTAATCGTTTTTAAATTAATTACAATATATTATAATACCTATAGTACATATAAATATAAATAATATAACGAGGCTATCAGCATTACTCGTACATTATTTTGTCTCCATAGAACCCTGTAATAATAAGATCATGATTGATCAATGATCATTGACATCATGACAGGCCCGTTGGCGTTATCGTTATTCACCCTGCCTGTTACGCCCGGGGTCGTGGCTTCGAATACCACTCAGGACAAACATTCGTGTGATGAACACTTGTATTTGTTCTGTGTCTGGATGTTAATATTATCTTTTTAAGTATGTATTTAAAAATATATCTAATATATAAAATTTCCATGTCACAATGTTTGTTGCAGTACTCCTCCGAAAAGGCTTTACCGATTTTTACCAAATTTTATATGCGTATTCAGTAGGTCTGAGAATCGGCTAACATCTATTTTTCATCCCTATAAATGTTAAGGGTAGTCCACCCCAAAAAATTTTTTTTTAATTTTTTGACGAAATTTTTTGTTTTTATTTTTTTATGATACAGCATTAGAAAATACATACAACCCTGAATTTTCAGCCCTCTACGATCAACCCCTATTTTTCCATCGCGATTTTTATTTTTAATAATTTCCTTCAATTATGATTGGCAAAATAACGTTTGCCAGGTCAGCTGGTATGTAGTATATCATAGTCTCTGACACCCATAGTACAGGCTCGTACCTAATTTGGGGTCTGATGGCAGTGTGTGAAAATTTCCATGATATTTATTATTATTTATCATTATTGTCAATGAGTGCCAATAAATTATAGGTAATGTCAATGAGTGCCAATAAATTATAGGTAATACCCATGTATAATAGTCTAATCGTGTTTAAATTAATTACGAAAATACTACTATTAAAAACATGATTTAATTTATTCGCTTAAGTCAAACTTTCGTTTTTGATTTTCCACAAAGTCATTATCCCGAGGGCCGTCCTCGTTGCGTTCCGCGTCCTGCTTGTCCTCGACCTGGTGATTGCCCTTGTCCTGGTTGCCCTTGCCCTGGCTGCCCTTGCCCAGACTGCCCTTGTCCAGACTGCCCTTGCCCAGACTGCCCTTGCCCAGACTGCCCTTGCCCTGATTGCCCTTGCCCTTGTCCAGATGGTTGCGCTGGTGCGTCTGTCGTTTCTGCTGGCGGCTCCGCAGGTTTACCCTTGAATAAATTTGATACGGCATCCTGAAACAAAATAAATCGTTTAAGTGGACACGTTCTTAACTCATTTAAAAAAAATGAATGAGCGAAGGAGTTTATATCTTAGCCCTACTAAAACAGAGGAGTGTTATTTATACATATTAATACTTTTGTAACAATTTATATTTATGGCATCGTAGCTAAGGTTGTCAACATTTTTCGACTAAATATAGTATTTTTCAAAATAAACTATTAAAATATATAGTACACTCTATGAAAATACGGTATATTAATAAAAGTCATAGATATTTCTGCTAATTATTTATTTTTAAACAATACTAAAACTACAAATATGTATCTACAAACTATATTTTTTAGCCTTCTATTAATGTGTCGCATTCATAAATAGAAATGGAACATTTATTAAATCTAATTGAAATATAGTATTTTCTTCAACAGTATATAGTACGCATACTCGAAATATAGTACAATACTATATATTATAGTACGGTTGACAACCCTCATCGAAGCACCCTTTTAAGAAAAAGAATTCTGTCGGAATTCTTATTTTATCAAATCTTATTAATTGGAGTGCACGTAAATCTACAGCCGTTTTAAGATTTTCTTTTCTATTTATTATGATAGTCCCAACACAGGGACAGGGGTTGGCTGAAAAACAGCGCTGCGTAGGACCTGCAGGCCTATGTCAGCTGAAGTTGAGCCAACTCCTGTTGCCCACTCAGCCTATGTATTGTTTTTTCCTACCTGTGATTTTGTGTTGTAATTGTATGTGGCAATAAAAACATTTTTATTATTATTATGATCGTTACAATTATTGCACGAACAAAGAAACCATTTTAACCGTGGGCTGTAAAGTTGAACCAAAGAAATATTAGTATAGGATAATTATAAATATAGGATATTTTGCATACCTTTATTTTACCTATCAATCCGAATCCGAATCTGTATTGAGGTTCTTCCATTCCTTCTAAATTTGTTGAATCTTCTGCATATTCATCACCACGCACTAATGCGAAAATGCATAGTCCAATGACAAGTAAAGTGTACGGCCTCATGATATACGAATGGTGACAGGTGACGACCAGCTCTGAAATATTAAATAAAATTTTAATTTTGAAATTAGCGTCTGTTGTATTCTGAACAATTTTATGTGAAAGGATTTATTTATTATTTTATCAAAATAGGTGAAGATAATATTTCTAGTGGCTAGCTGTTACATTTCCCATAAACGCATCCACCTACTTAAATATTATTTCTTTTAAATTTAATTACAATAACAGAACCTGTTCGTTAGTAGGTACTTACCACAAATTGTCAGGTTTTGCACTAAAATAAAATATTTGTATATCGCCTTTTTATACAACTGTATACGATAGTTTAAAAAAATCTAATTTAATGCTAAGAAAATCAGTTTAAGTGTTATACCGTTACCGTTTATAATATCTATCAATATAGTAAAATTAATACAAAGTTTCGAAGCATTCAGCACTTCGATATCAAAATTAATTAATATTTTAAGAAGGTTCTATATGTATCGATAAAAATAATTAAGTTGACTGTTTGGTCGACCGAAAAGAAGTCTTTGGTCGACTCGCTAAACACAGATTTGTGATTGTGCTTTGATTGAGTTTTAGCTGTGGTTATAGTGAGGTTTTTCTTTTCACCACTTAAATTTAAATTCAGATTTTATACAAATACAAGAGAGAAATAAAACCTAAAATGATTTATTGATTTTTGTACAAACAATTTATTGAGTTTTCAAATAAGTAGATAGAGACTACAAATTAGCGGCAGCTTAGCCAATATTTTTTAATCATAAAACAAGAAATTAGTGTAATTCTTATAGTCATAGTCATAGTCATATCACTTATACTGTGGTCTAATTTTCATTCTCATTACTAAATTACTTACCTACTAAATATTTTAACCCAAGATCATTTAAGTTACCTAATAATTTGTAATATGAACTAATATGTCTGTAAATGACTCTGAATCCTACTAAGTAATATACATATACTAGCTTTCTCCGCGGCTCCGCCCGCGGTTATAAGTGCACGATTACCTCTACCAAAATGAGTTGGTCTAAATTATAATAAACATAGCCTTCCAACTGCAAAAAGGTGTCAGGAAAGAGGATGTCATATCCCCAATGGAAGATGTGGTAAAACTACTGGAGTGTAATGGTTGCGGCATCTACAGAAATGCTCTCAGCACTATGCTTGGGGACCTGAACAGTGCCTCACAACAGGTGGGTCCGAAAATAAGCGAAAGTCACGTTCAATGTATACCGGTGGTTGTTGATGACGAAGTTGTCGATGAGTACGTTTACCAAGGACAAGTGGGGGATTTGGACCATTTCGAGAAAAAAGTAACTCGAAGAATCCATCTCAGCTGGGAAACGTTCGGGAAAGACATTCTCACGTCCAAGATACCTCAGTGCCTGAAGTCGAAAGTATTCGAGCAATGTGTGTTTCCAGTGATAACATACGGATCCGAGACGTTCTCCTTTACCGTCAGTGCTCCTTCACAAGCAGAAAGTCACTCAACGCGCTATGAAGCGAACTATGCTCGATATTTCGCTACTAGAGAATGAATGATGAAATCCGTAGACCAACAAAGGTTCCGACATAGTTCGCAGTTGAAGTCGAAATGGGCAGGCCACGTCGTTCGAAGGATTGATAACCGATGGGGAAGAAAAGTCCTCGAAAAGAGAACACGCCTCGGAAAAGACAGGTCATCCTTCGACAAGGTTCGGAAAGACGACTTGAAGAAGACGGCGGGAAACAGCTGGATTCAGAAGGTATAGGACCAGTCGCAGTGGTTTCGTTTAAAAGAGGCCAATGTCCAGCAAGGGACTTCGAAAGGCTGATGTTTGGATGAGGAAGTATAGCCTTTATCAACGTCAAGCTACACCAAATATTATTACTAGTCCAAATCTAACTTCACCCACAGTTCGGCCGATTATAATCCGGGATATCCATTTATCGATTAATAGTTGAACGAAAATAATCGTTATTACAGTTTTCAACAGATAGTGTTGTGATTCGCAAAGTTTACATAGGTTTTAGCGTAGTATATATAGTATTCGATTTACTAAGATAGTTTTTAAGTCGTTAAGGCTAAACTTTTATCTACTGTGCGTTTGCTGTCTAGTTGTTATCTGTAAATTTGCAGTCGAAGTCGAAATCTTTTGGGCAACCAATATAATTGAATCGGGCACTAATCCGTGTTTGCCTTAGGGCCTGTTGGGGCAGAATACTACAGTATGTACATGGACAGTATCAGCTTCATATTGAAAAATACAAGTACTTATATTATTTATTATAATTGTTTATTCTGTTGTGCCCTGGGGTCACTGGATGGATGGTTCGAGCCCACTCTTGCCACCCGCAACTCCCAAGCCCCCTTATAGCCTGTTACGACAGGCAGGGGATACCTTAGCACTCTTCTGGTACCGAGCTACGGGGACACAATTAGGTACCTACATCTCTATCTACTATGCGCTAGATCTATTTATGTAGCAGTGGCTTATGGGCATTCCTACAAATAATAATAATAATAATCTACTATGCGCGCATTAATTGCGTTGGGTTGGTATCCTAGAATCGGTACAAAGTCAAAAAGTCAAAAACCCTTATCGTGAGAAATCGTTGAACCACCAAGCTATCGTTATAATTTGAATCTTCTTCTAAATCCTATATTTAGTTTAGGTAACTTACAAAATCCATAGTCTTGTATGCATTTATTTCAACTCTGTGGCTTGTTCCACAGTTCCAATTATTATTTTCACACACAAATAATTAGAATGAACATACTGCGGATCTTCATTTTAACTCACAGAATCAATGTACGGATAGTATGGGCAGCTTAATAATGATGTTCGCAGATTTCCCTCTCAAGCTCTTATACTTACTGCACACTAATGCACAAACCGCATTTTTGTGCTCTCATCAGTATTGAACATTTGAGCTCGTTTTCGTGTGGGTTAAATAATTGGTTCTCCGAAAAGTCCCAAAGTATAAAATGATTCACTTACCTATATGTTACCTACGTAAACCTGCGCCTTAACACAAGTGGACGATCTAGTTTTTTTGGGTCCCGTAATCGACAAATGAAAGTTTCATTTGGTCATTTCGGTGTCTTGTTCGAAATGTACAAGATTCAAATCCAAATTTTTACCATGGCATACCTGGGGATTGTATTAAAAAAATTCCGCTACACAGTGAAGTGCTAAAAATAAGCATATAATTGCAGCGATATAACCAAATAAATTGTAGGTCATCCCATATATTCAGCTGTAGAAATATAATTCCGACCGAACTGGAACGATAGAAACATTTACGCTCCGCTTTGGTCTGATATTTCCCGAAGCTATTCAATCATCGGATTATTGTGGAAACTCATTTCCTCTGTTTTACACTTAGCAACAATATCACGGTGTAATAAATACGAAACAATGCGCTACCTTGTTTCATAATAATTGGACAATAATTTCAATTCGCTATCAGTGATACTACCTAGTTCGTTTTATGATTTCAAGGCGGTTGAGGTAACCTTTAAGGCATGTATATCTCCATAACATTAAAATAGTAGGTGCTAAATCGACGAAGCTCCACTTACCGCAGCCGAACCATATCTAAATTAAGTAACGTAATTATCTTCATTTAGCATTCAACATAAGCAGATACCTAAAATTTTTGTTTAATGTGAGGTAAAACAAACACTGGGGCAAGATTTCGCGCCATTTTTGAACTATTGTAAATACATAAGTAGGTACCTGAGTACCTACTAAAAAGAACGCGTGATCGAATTACCTACTATGGTCTAATTGGATAAATAATGGTGCCTTAGAGCCTACCTAGTCGCTGAATTTCTGATACCTTACCTTGTGATAAACATAAAATTGGTCATAATTATTATAATAATGGCGATGGACGGGACACGTCTTAAGGGGTATAGAAAAATGGAATAGTAACATTATATTTTGGCACCCCAAAGAGCTCAAAAGAAAAAAAATGAAGACAATTTCGAAGATGGGAAGATGAAATAAAAGCTGTAGCAGGAAAAACATGGACTAGAACCGCAAACGATAGGATACAATGGAAAGAACTGGAGGAGGTCTATGCCGAAACAGGCAAACGGATCGAGCTGTCGATGCAATCTTAAAGTTAAAAATAATAAGAATAAAGTTAAGAAATATAATAAGTTAAGAAGTAATATAGATTAAATATTTTCCTTTGTAATTTTCGGGAGAGTTTGGTCCGAATAAAGGCTTATATTATTATTATTATTACTATAATAATATTACAATCGATGTAATTATCAGCCACATTAATGGGTACCCGAAAACTTGAAGTTATCAGAGATGTACAGGCCGATGTTTATATTTATACATTATATACCTTTGCCATCCGGAACACGCAGCATTTGCCTAAAGTAGTTTAGACTTTAGATACGCCCTAAAGTTTCGTAGTAACTAGTTTCAGTGAACAACTATCGTGTTACGTTTATCGTGTACAGTTTAAGCTACAAATCGAAGCTCTACATAAACTTGTACCTAGGGTTGCCACATCTCGTTTTATGTTTTAGATAATTTGATAAGATCAAATAAAGGACATAGGATCAACATAAAGGACATCGTGTTTTATTAAAATTCTGTTATAGTGTCAGCAGCCTCATTTGTAAATTTAAAAAAATGGTTGTCTGTAAAGTCGGTGTACGTATGATAATTTTACGTGATAACGTCATAAGAAATAAGAGTATTGCGAGAATGAACAAAAAAGAGGTTACAAATGCGAAGACAAGGATTAAAGTTTACAGAATACATCACGGTAGACATTTGGAAAGAAATGCAGATCAGGAACATTATGGTTAATAAAGACCTACAAGCTACAATGGAAATTACAGATGCCTCCGGCAGCGGCGGGGATCCTCCATATCCCATCATTGGCACCAATCATCACAAGTTACAATGCGCTTTATAAAACTAATTCTATCACTACAGTATGGCTGCTGGTGAGGGCCGACGCGCCTAAATATCCGGCATATAGGCCAGTCATTAAAGCCTCAAACCCCTAAGAAATTAGTAACTCGCTGAAATTTTGAGGGTTTATTAAGGAAGGTAAAATAACTTACAGTGTGATTTTGCAGCGTTCTGGGGTGTACGGAAAGGGTTGAAAAGGGATGAAAAAAGTTTTTTTTGTTAATAACATTGCCAAAAAAATTAGTAACACGCTGCAAATTTAGAATTATGTTGTTCTTACCATTTTGTAACATGTATTAAATTTGCAGCGTTTTGCAACATACGGAACATTGTTTATTATTAAAAAACAATGAAATTTGTTAATAACAATGGTAAAGAAATTAGTAACACGCTGCAAATTTGGAATTAGGTTGTTCTTACCATTTTATAACATTTATAAAATTTGCAGCGTTTTGCAACATACGGAACATTGTTTATTATTAAAAAACAATTAAATTTGTTTTTATGAGGGGGTAAAAATGTAAATACCCTGTTTACAGCGTTTTATAGCCACTACTAAATTTGCAGCGTTTTACAACAAACGGAACATTACTAATTTCTTTACCCTTTTTACTAACAAATTTCATTGTTTTTTAATAATAAACAATGTTCCGTATGTTGCAAAACGCTGCAAATTTAATACATGTTACAAAATGGTAAGAACAACATAATTCTAAATTTGCAGCGTGTTACTAATTTTTTTGGCAATGTTATTAACAAAAAACTTTTTTCACACTTTCCGTACACCCCAGAACGCTGCAAAATCACACGGTAAGTTATTTTACCTTCCATAACAAATCCTCAAAATGTCAGCGAGTTACTAATTTCTTAGGGGTTTGAGGCTTTAATGACTGGCCTAATACGTCAATGCATACGTTCACTTCAAAATTAAAGAAAATCAACATTGCCGCCGATTCGCTCTATTGCAATGGGTTACAGACTAAAATTGAATGAATGCACGCTCGGAGCGCCGGTGTCATTTTCATGTTCTATAATTAGTGCAACCTATTATTCTTCATTTCTCCCAAAATAAAGGATAAAACTTGTCAAGAGAGGACAATGTTTTGTCCTCTCTTGAAGGTTTTTAATTAGGGGACAAGATAGTTTCTTAGATCTGAAATAGAGGATGTCCTTTAAAATATAGGACGTCAGTCATCACTATTTGTACCGCTTGTAGATATCTAGATATTAGATCTTTTTTTTTTGTTATATGACTGTGAAACCTTTTACCCGGTACCCGGACATCGCGGGAGCAAGGCAGGGTTATGTGCGATTTCCACATATTCAAACCTCTCGTGGCCTTTCTCAGCGCTTGTGAGCACTCCGGGATCTCTGTTAGAATACACTGATACCATCCAGCGCTGTACCCAACACATGCTTCTCTCGTAAACGTAACATCAACACGCATCTTCAACAACGTGCACCCACAGCGTCGACTTTCCCGATTACTCGATTCGAGCACAGTGGTTCTTTCATACCCATGTGGTTCGACCTCCATAAAATTAAAAATGTTGGGTACATAACGGCAATTATATTTTACTCGTGTGTTTTTGAGACTGCGTCGTTGGTGTAATGATCGCAAATGCGAGTGCTGAGCTAAAGGTCGTAGATACCATCTTCGGGTCGAGCAAAGTATTATTAGGATTTTATATCTTGAGTTTCCTAGTAGTATATACTCCTGCTGGCAAAAAACCTAACAGGTAAAATATATTTATATTCAACTCGAATTTTGTCATTTAAAAAGGAAATGATATTCTTTCGCCTTTTTTTTCCTTATTCGACTTACGTCAGAAATCAAGATGGAGTACTTACACTGAGCAAGTAATCACGTACTTATTACAAAAATTTAGATGGATTATAGTATATACCTATTCATATACCTACCTATTATATATATATATTATATAAAAGCAAATAAATAATATGGTATTAAAATAAGTACGTACCTATAGGTAACGCTCTCATCGCTCGAGCGACTCAATGCGGGCTATTAAACCTCCAATGATCCTGAAATATACAGTACATTATCTAATTTTTATGCGTAGTGCTTAATGAACTGGTAACACTTACAAGATAATAACATGGTTTGGGTTATATACTTAAAGGTAAATTGATCAGATGAGATCATCGGCTAAAGGCTTAAACCTGTAAAATATTTGACTTAAATTGTAGGCAGATTTTGTAAACAAACTAGGGAAACTCACCTGGTGGTGATAAACAAAACAACAGGGCAGTACCACCGCCCGCCACGGTACCTAGTACCATTCCTGCCGTGTAATAATTGTTTTTTGAAGCAAACTTACAGCAAAGTACTTACGCACGCACTATTTTTTTTATATTATTGTCATCGTGTTGTGTTGACAAGAGCGTTGAAATTATGTTGTTCTTGCGAAGTAATAGAAACCCTCCCCTGTTCCATATTTAATTTTACGAGCCTGCATAAAATAGGTCTTGAACACAGCTCAAAGTGTTGCCAAAACATATTAAACAGTAAAAAGCTTTAGCTAAGTGCGGCTTTACTTGGCATCGTAATCGTAAATGTAGGTGCCTATGTCACTACAAAACTTAAAACATTTTTTGGTCTGTTCTGAACAATATTTTCGTTAAATTCCACTAGGTACCACTAAAAAACATTTAGGTAGTTCAATATCAGTGAATTTATTAGAACTCAGGAGTACACGTTCAGCTGATATTTCAATATTAACTGCGTCATTCAACATGGTAAAATGCATGTATAAACTTGAAATATTTACCATTAGTTTTAGAGAAAACTATTCTAGAGTTGTAAATTGAGAGAGCTTCTTTCCCGCACTAATACGTATTATTAATGTACTTAGTTGGAACTGATGCTCTGAACTATGATACATGTAGGTATCCTTGGTTCAAACCCGCATCCATCCATCCATCCGTCCATCAGACTTTTAGAGTCCAGTGATGGTCATAGACTATCCAATCCATATGACATCACTTAGAATAGGGGGACCTATGCCTATCCAACGAGTCCCCCCTGATCATCGGTCCACATGGTCAGAGGACGCCCAACATTCCGTGTGACGAGTTGCTATCTCCAATATAGGACTTTTCTTATATATTTATTTGTTCTTGGATCCTGAATTGGAATTCATTGATGACTGAACCAGCCCCTTTCAGGGAATTACCTAGGTGCGCTATTACAGGCAGAGTTTTGCGAAAACAAAGAGCCTCTACACAGCTGCATTCATCATCACAATCCTTTCTTTGTCCCACTGTTGGGCACGAGTCTCCTCTCAGAATGGGAGGGATTAGGGCTTAGTCCACCACGCTGGCCAAGTGCGGATTGGTAGACTCCATCAAGACTTCGACTTCGAGAACATTATGAAGAACTCTCAGGCATGCAGGTTTCCTCACGATGTGTTCTTCATCGTTACAGCAAGTGACATTTAATTTCTTATATCGCACATGACTTATAAAACTCATTGGTGCGTGCCGGTTGGGTTTGAACCCGGATCGCTCGAGTTCGCTAGCCACTGGGCTGTCACTGATATACATTGGTGTACAATAAAGTGTTTTTGTATTGTATTGTACTTATAGTTCTTCGACAGCCTTACGATCAGTTAGAATATCTACCACAGTAGATAAATCGTAATCGTATCGTCGGCTTGCCACTTTTCTTTCATAACACCTTCCTATGTATTTTGTCTACTTGATTGACTCTATCGCTGGGTTAACAATTGAAATACCTTAGATTAAACTTAACATCTACTTATAATATACCTAGGTACCTAAATGCGAATTGGCAGAGTTCACAATCTTTGCTGTATATCCAAGTAGCCCCATGCAACACTTCAAAATGTCAGTATCCACTCGCACGTACCGATTTTGACAGCTATGTCCTTGAACGTCTGAGCGCTTGATCCGATCCAAACCGAGCCGAGCACCCCATGCCTTTACAATACAATACAATACAATACAATATCATTTATTGCACCAGAAAGAACAAAAAAAGCCTTTACTGATTTAAAGTGTATTTTCTAGCAAAATACTGCAGCTAGCAATGTTAAATATACAAAATTGAACCCAGTAGGTATATATTTTTTACTTTGTAACTATTATTTGGTTTAAGCCACAATCCTCGTGAGATAGGTACCTAAATCGAAGTTCTCATTTACAAGCAATCTGTTTGGGTAAGCAAGTACCTATACATTGAGGATACTTAATGCGAAATTCTTACTCGTAACTGTAGAAAATAAATCTGCACGTGTTATGAATATCAATGTGCGGGATTTAGAGATTGCAAGGAAGTCTCTTTAAAAAATGCATGTCTGATTTTCCTTATTACTTATAACCGAATAAATTATAGGTACCGCCTGTGTGACGAGCGAGTTTCTTAGGGTGAGGCTACACGGGCGGTTCTCCCGCCGCGGGAATTCGCTCGACAAAGCTGCCGCAGACCATCAAACTACACGGGACGCGGTTTATCGCTGCCTTTTGTTCATTTCAACATGGATCCGCCAATGATAACTTCGCTTGCAGCTCTCATATTAATAGCACGAACGACGAGCGAGCGCCAAGGTCCCGCGCAGAATGACGGCGGGATAGCGGGAAACCGTCCATGTAGTTTAAGCGTCGGTTATCAGCGGCGGTTTGACGCTGCATGCGGCGGTCGTATTTCTCCCGCCTGTGCGCCGCGACGGGAAACCGCGCAGTGTAGTATGCAGCATACAACTTCATATTAAATTGTGTCCAGTGCGGTTCAGAAGCGGTTTTCCGCGGCGGGAGAACCGCCCGTGTAGCCTTGGCCTAAGAATGATATACTAGTAGACGCCTGCAGCTTCGCTTGCGTGGATTACTTATTGCTTATGTAAATTACTATACGACTTAAAAATATATGTTAAACTAGTAACAGTAAATAACATTTCGTGCAACTTCGATTAATTTATCAGAGCTCATCAGAACACGTTCACCTGGTTGTACGTAATTAACTGCGTCATTCAACTTGATAAAATGCACGTTTAAACTCGAAACGTTGACAGTTAATTTCAACTTACTTAAAACAATTTTTGTGTGTGGAGATAGTGAGGAGGGTGGAGAGTGACGTAGGCTACTTTTTACCCCGGTAAAACATTCCAATGGGAAGATATCGATGTTTTGTTATTTGCTAGATATTAAACTAGATTTATTCATTAATTAGAAATACATAAAAATATAATTACTTTAAAAACTTTTACTTTTACTTTTACATTATACTTGTAAATTGAGAGAGCTTCTTTACCGCACTAACCATTACTATTACCACGTACGCACTTTGTTGTAATTGTTATTCTGAATTATGATCCACGGGTCCTGGGCTCAAACCCTCATCCATCCATCCTTCTATCAGACCTCCAGAGTCCACTGCTGGACATATGCTCTCCTATCCTAATACGGCGTCTATTAGAATAGGAGAGCCATCGGTCGGCATGGTCAGAGGATCATCGGTCCACATGGTCAGAGGACGCCCAATATTCCGTGTGACGAGTTGCTATCTCCACTAGAGGACTTTTCGTATATTTATGATTATTTGTTCTTGGATCTTGAATTAATTTCGAACTGGTCCTTTCATGGAAATCTTGTGATAAGAAAGGCTTTTGTTTGAACCCTCGATTATCAATTAACACAATATGTGATTCACATCTTGCCTTGTACAATGAAATATGTAAAATAAATACATAATAAATATATAATAAATTAATTAATTAATAGTTTTAAAAAAAAGTAGAAAACCACGCTTTTATAAATGCACGTAAAAACCAAAAATAAATTATGGATTGCTCAAGTTGTATCTATTTCTGGGCTGAAGTGTAATCTATGTGCTTTTAATTATAATATTTCATTGTAAATGCGTGGGGCGCTGGAATAGGAAAGACTTTTTGTATAATTTGCTGAGAAATAAAGTTTAGCGATGACTTCCTAGGTACCTTTTAATACATTATACTGTACTTAAGTATACCTACTTAGGTTATCTTCTATAAACTACATTCTTTAGGTAACTAGCAAGTTATAGAAAATAAGAGAAAAAGAAATCCGGAAATAGAAAAATGTATTGATCATTGTTAAAGTTAGCCAACCGACCACTGTCGATACACGTCAAATCACCAAATTGATTGATCTGCTGTTTGTTCCTCGGGGAATGCCAAATAACACTCTTAATTACATTTTTTTAATGGTTAACCACTTTTTGAGAAAATACAATAAGAATAGAAAATACATTGTAAGCAATATAGTTGATCGATTTTTTTTGTTTTCATTTTGACAATAATGATGCTGGTCGCTTAACCTGGTCGTTTAACGTAAAAATCATCAAAATAGCCCCACAAGTTTGGTCTCCAGAATGCCACAGAGGAACAAACATATACGAATAAACACCCTTCTTTGTATCGCGAAGTCGGGTAAAATAACATTTACCTTGTATTTAGTTGATGGAGGGAAAGCGCAAGGCTGTATACAGGTCAACCTGCGATACAAGGATGTAATAAAACGACATCTATCTACATGTAACATCCCCATTGAAAGTTGGGAAGTACAGGCCCAGCAAAGCAAAGATCTGACTGGCGTAACACAATAAGTAGGACAATAACCACGTTAGAGCAAGATCAGCTACCGTACTCTACGACAAAGGCCTTATAAAAAAGAATCGACCCAAATCAACCTTTCCTTATACATACAACACCTCCTCCGGGGATTGTCACATTTGTCACCCTTGTACCTAATAGGTAGATCCTTGTCGTCAGGGATCATCATTATCAATATACAGTAGATAAAGGTACTTATTTACGTATGCACATAGACGAACATTGCATATTGATAGCAAATCACTGCGAGAATGATTTTCTTGATTTTACTGTCCATTCAAAACCACATATACAGCAAAATCTTCATAACGTTCGGGTTTATGGCAGGAAACAGTAAATTCCACGAAATGACCAGTCAGGGCACAGCGCTACCTACATAAAACAGGCTAACAGAGTAGCACAAAACCCTCGATAAAATTCTTTTTAACCATCCAGCATTGTGCAACTTGGTTTTATGATGATAAACATAATATAATCAACAAATTCAAGTTTAAATCTACATAATTCCAAGGTTTTTTTTTAAACATACATACTTACATACATAGCAGTCATAGCAATCTTAGCAGACAAAATATAGGTACATACTTATACTTATCTGCTTATCCGTACTTATAATAGAAGGTACGAGTACCTATATTATAATCGGACGAACAATAACAAAATTTTTCTCATACATTCTCTGATAAATTTTAAATTTGCAGCAAAGGTTTGTTATTTAAATTCATACATGAAGTATTTCTCTGTTTTTCTGTATTTTGTAAAAAAAAAAAATTTGTGTGATTTAAGACGAATGACACATCAATGGGTGTTCTCCAATAGGTAGGTATTTTGTATATTTAATCCATAAAGGATTACAAAATGGGTGGAAAGTTCGTACTAAAGTGAAGTCAAATAATTATTTATTTGGATACTTAACATGAAAACCTTTTGACGGATTTTTTCAAACTTAATAATATCTACCTATATTATCAATAGAATTGTTTCTTATTTGCAAAAAATGTTTACAGTTGAATGTATATAAATATATCTTGGTACTTTTTTTATCTCGGTTGTTTATTTACAAAATTACATTCTTTGAATTTCATAATATTAAATTAGGTACCTGCTCTAGTTTCACTCATTGTTTTCTGTAAGATAAATTCATTGTCTTGGTATTTAGTTTCATCTTCTCGATTTTCAAATCTGGCTAGACAAGATTTAGCCATAGACTCCTTATTTTTCTAAATTATAATCTAAATGGATAAATCCTTATACATTCAATAAATCAATAGGAACATCTTATACATCAGAACTTTCCTGAAGAAATTTCAAATATAGACTTCATTTTTGGTTCCTGAAAAGGACTTCAACTTGAACCCTTGAAACAAGAAAAACAGAAAAAAAATCCTTGCCAAACCAAAAAAAAAAAAGAAAAACCTTGTTTATGCACCCTCTAAAAAATTGTATTATTTATTGTTGAATAATGAATTTCCTCCTTCAATCCTGCACCAATTCACATTGGAGCAGTGAGGAGTATTCTCTAGACCTCTCACAGTAGTATCTGTGGAAGAGCTCCGTTGCCAGCAGCGGGACTTTCTCGTAAATACTATGTGTTTCTTGTAATTAATCCACCAAGAAAAATCTATTAAATTAAATTGTAAAGCTTTATCCTCATTCTTTTTTCCCTTCCTTTCTAAATTCTCCACACTGTTATTTCCTTAAGAATTAATAATGAAGAACAGAATTCGACAGTCTTTCAGGAGGGTGGCATTTAGATGTAGGTAAATGATGAAACTATTGTTAATTACGTGTCTGATACCACGCGGGCGAAGCTACGGGGCTCCCCTAGTAGAAGCCACTTTCGTCAAAGATATTGAAAACGAAGACTTGACTTCTTACTTACGATCGCTAAGGAATAATGACAAAACCACTTGTATTTTGTGATTTCCACTTATAGACGAAAACGTCTACAATGTAGCCTAATTGAGAATTAATTGATGTAGTTTGGAGTTTCTCATATTCGGTGCCTAATCAAAAGGACGATAAGTGATCATAAACAGAGTACATAATAAATTAAAACAGTTTTAATATAGGTAGGTATCATATAAGTATAAAGGTAGGTCATAAGGTCACAGGGCAGCAAGTTCCAGAGATGATCCTTCAAGCATTCCTCTAAGATTAGGTATTTTTTTCGATCAGAAAATGTATTTTTATGTTCCTTTGGTATCGAGTTATTATATTATTATTAATATCTGATACCACGCGGGCGAAGCTACGGGGCTCCCCTAGTAGAAGCCACTTTCGTCAAAGATATTGAAAACGAAGACTTGACTTCTTACTTACGATCGCTAAGGAATAATGACAAAACCACTTGTATTTTGTGATTTCCACTTATAGACGAAAACGTCTACAATGTAGCCTAATTGAGAATTAATTGATGTAGTTTGGAGTTTCTCATATTCGGTGCCTAATCAAAAGGACGATAAGTGATCATAAACAGAGTACATAATAAATTAAAACAGTTTTAATATAGGTAGGTATCATATAAGTATAAAGGTAGGTCATAAGGTCACAGGGTAGCAAGTTCCAGAGATGATCCTTCAAGCATTCCTCTAAGATTAGGTATTTTTTTCGATCAGAAAATGTATTTTTATGTTCCTTTGGTATCGAGTTATTAACTATTATAATTATTATTAACCTGGCTTCGAGAACGTTATGATGAACTCACAGGCATGCAGGTTTCCTCAAGATGTGTCCTTCACCGTTATAGCAAGTGACATTTAATTTCTTAAATCGCACATAACTTAGAAAAGTCATTGGTGCGTGCCACTGGGGTTTGAACCCGGACCGCTCGAGTGAGAGGCGAGTTCGATAGCCACTGGGCTGTCACCGCATTTACACAGTGTTTACGGCATAAAAAGCTTGAATATCTGCGAGAGCTCTTTATGTCTATAAATATTTTATTTGTCAATATATTTATGAAAATATGTACGCAAAAATCATAATTTGTTTGTACAGACCCATTAACATTAATTGTAACATTAATTTAAAAAATAAAAGTAAATTGACTGTATCTGAGTAAATAAAATATCAAAATTATTAATATCATTTACGCTTCTACAATAAAATAGCTGAAAATATTACTTGTCTCTGAGGAAATAAATTTAAATCTAACATCAAATAAAACCTCGATAAAACGATAAAAGCCGTTGTTGCGAAGTATCCCCAGCTTTTTAATTAAATAATAATGTTTAAGTTCAATAATATTGTATCAAATCATTATATACCTATTGTAAATTTTTAAAAGAGTACCAAACTACATATCAAGTTTCTGGCCATGTTCTTCTCGGTACCATCAACTTGAACTTTGAACCAGCAGTAGGTAGATAAAAAATATAATGACGTTCATTAAGCGTATAAAAATACCATTTAATGAAATTAATGAAACTGAATCTGAAATCTGAATATAAGTAATGGACTACCGTTGCGTTTCTTTGAACTTGGCAGATCTACGGCCGTGGATCCTAGCTACAGAGGAATGCAATTAAAATATAATGCTAATCTATATTTTTTACGTAATTATTAAACAAACACTTACATTAATATAGGTATGCCAATATATATATTATATATCTACCTATAAATCCAATAAACTCACTAGGTACTATACAATTTCCGTAAATTGCTTGCATCTATAATGCGACGCAATAAATCAAGATCGACGAACAATTACACTCAAATTCTTAATAATCAATGATATTTTTCTTTTGTTCTAATATAGGAAAAACGGAAAGCCCACGGGAAACCCCAACAGCAAATGCTACCAGTGCGCATGGGTCGCTAGCATATAAATTGAAAGTTCTCCAGCGTCTTAACATTAACTTGTTCGGCTTCAAGCATCAACAACATACCCTGTTCTTCTTGAACACAATATAACTTATTGACTTCGAAGTAAACATGAAGTTCTTCAGTTTGTTTGTGTTCGTGCTGGCCGCACTAGCTCTGCTAATGGGCTCAGCCCATGCGAAGCCAAAGGGCGCCGGTGGTGCCATAAAGAAGGGAGGAAAAGTTATTGTAAGTAACCTCTATTTAATTCTTAAATCTTCTTATTTTGTGGGATAAGCGAAAAACAGATTCTGGTGGTATAACCACTGCCGTCGCGTCGATAGCCCAATAGCTCGCGTCGATCTTAATGTGATAGGTGATGTGATTAGCGTTGCACATTTTTTAGTTTTTCGTTAAATATGTAGTATATTTCAAAATAAACTATTAAAATATATAGGTAGTATGAATACAGGTTTATGAATTGAGCAAAAAAAAGGCAAGATTTTTTTTTGAAGTGAAACTTCTTTATAATCGGTGTGATTTCAATCTCGATGAAACGAAAAAATAAAACACAAAAACATAAAATGTATAGGATTCAGCCGGCGAGAGAATGAGATAGAACACATTAGACGTACAGTACTGGACAGCAGAGATTGTTTTTTTTTTAATCAGGGACTTTTCAGAAGTTTCACTTCTACACTGTGGTATTATAACTTAATGCAACTTGCCCAATCATTCACCGTCATATTCATGTACCTACTCATATTTTTAACAAATTAATAACGTAGGTACATAAATTACATATTTGTTACAGCACCAAAAAACATACTTATATAATTATAATATCTACTTCCTATTCCTACGCTACCTAATGATATCAACAATAAAACAAAAAAAACTAAATAACGTAAATTGACCTTGGGTTAGCTTTGTTGTAGGCTTTTTTAATTTACATAGAAATAATGGATAAAACCTGGTTGATGGAGTTCCGTTGATTCTGTCTGTGACAGGACCATTCGTAACTCAGTACCTACTTAATAAAAAGGAATATGGACGTTTATAAATATTTGCTATTTAGCACTATACGGCGTTTAAGGATAATAATTTAATATATTATTATAGTATGCCTTGTAATGCTTAATAGCAAATCACAATACATTATGATAATATCAGTTGACTATACTATAAATTACACTACCTATACTATAATGATAATACTATTCAATTTTTTTCAGAAACACGGATTGGGGGCAATTGGTGCCATTGGTACTGGCCATGAGATCTACGAACACGTTAAGAACAGGGGCTAATTAATAGATGATAAAACCTTTTCAACCTAAATATTTTGTTGAAAATTGCAGTTTATTGTGTGATGTAAATATGTTCTCTATTTATTAAATTTATATAATTAAGTACTGACAAACTTAACCTTATTCATCAGTCCTTACATAACCTTCTTCGAACTTTCATTGTTTATTTTATCTGGTCCGTGGTAGAAGCGTTGAAAGTTCAGTGATTAAGAATTCAACTGCGACAGGTTTAAGCTTAAAATTGGACACGCACTTATATGATCGTAGGAGAGTCTATGTAAGCAAATTGAAGGAATCGTTAGACATCCATAATATTTAAATCAATTAGGATTTAAGATTTGTTTCTCACGTGGATTTACACATAATTGCAGAGGTCAATGCTATTCTGTGGTTTCACAGAATTTAATGTTACAAATATGACACCTGCTTTAGTTCAAGATTATGACATCTATGGTTCCTTCGTTTGATGTAGATACTTGTAGATATGAAGTAAGTAGTCATCACAGAGTAGGTACCCTTTGTTATGGTAGGTAGTCATTGTGTTACACGGGTCACACCTGTGTCCACCTTATTTTACCTTTTACACAAATAATATTCTAGCTGATATTTCGTCAGTGGGCATTATTTTAAAAGATAGCCAGCTGAAACTCAATTGAAATTAAATCGTGTTTCGATATGCACAACGCCCAATACATACCTACTCATGGCCTCATGGGTAGCAGTAGGCTCCCTCGCATCTCTTCAGGAACTGCCACGAGCTGGATGGCACCGATGCGTTGTACCAGAGATGGTGGTGGAAAATTCCACATATCCTGTCCTCACTCCCATGATGCCTGAGATCTTCTACTCTACGTTTAAGTTTGTGCATCTTTAAAAATAAAGGGCCATAAGCATCTTATAGGCCAGTCATTAAAGCCTCAAACCCCTAAGAAATTAGTAACTCGCTAAAATTTTGAGGGTTTGTTATGGAAGGTAAAATAACTTACCGTGTGATTTTGCAGCGTTCTGGGGTGTACGGAAAGGGTTGAAAAGGGGTGAAAAAAGTTTTTTGTTAATAACATTACCAAAAAAATTAGTAACACGCTGCAAATTCAGAATTATGTTGTTCTTACCATATTGTAACATGTATTGAATTTGCAGCGTTTTGCAACATACGGAACATTGTTAATTATTAAAAAACAATGAAATTTGTTAATAACAAGGGTAAAAAAATTAGTAACACGCTGCAAATTTGGAATTAGGTTGTTCTTACCGTTTTGTAACATGTATTAAATTTGCAGCGTTTTGCAACATACGGAACATTGTTTATTATTAAAAAACAATGAAATATGTTTTTAAGAGGGGGTAAAAAAAATTAGTAACTGGCTGTAAATTTGTAAATACCCTGTTTACAGCATTTTGTAGCAACTATTAAATTTGCAGCGTTTTGCAACAAACGGAACATTGTTTATTACTATATGAACAAATATTTCAGTTAGTAACAGTGGTGAAAAAGTTAGTGAAGGGTTGCAATCTGGACAAGATGTTGTTGCCACCTTTTTAAAACATTAATTAAGTTTTCAAAATTAATATTTTACATTGACAATAGTATGGAACAATAAATAAAATATGTTAATAATACTTTTCATGAAGAAAATTTATAACATCAATCGAATGTTATCTGTCGTTATCTGATAGGGAGACGGCACGCCTGGTTTTGAAAATTAAAATAGATTAAGTAAAAATTGTAATTAGATAAATAAGTTGAAACTTACCTCGGTCGAACCTTGATGTGTCGATGTAAACCTGTAAAAAAGACGTGTGGCACTCGGAGACTGCCGCGGTAAAGCTATTGCATAGAATTTTTACCAATTTATGCAATTATAATAATTTATTGATTTTATTTATGCAGTATTTTCAAAATCAAAATCAAAATCATAATTAAAATAAATTATAGGCGACGCACCTTATTAAAGAAAATATAGATATACTTATAAGAGAAAAGAATAAAAACGTCAAGGCGCTGTCGCGCTGAAGCAAAAATAACATAACACTTTATGTTATTTTTGTTACGGAATTTCTAGATTCGGTCTCCACGCTCAAGACCCGCGATAGAAGCTATGCAATAGCTTAATAAAGCAGAAAATAGTACCTAAAATATGTCATAAAATTACTAAGTATAATTAATACTTACCTGTGTGTACCTTCCTGATGATCGATTGATGTACCTATATTGTCAGCTGTGTACTTTGATTTAAAAATAAATTAAGTGAGTCTGGTCGAGGAAGATCTCGAATACGGCGCCGTGCGGCTATTCCGCCAACTGCACCACTGTACAAAAAGGCCCGTGAAATACTAGCATATACATCTGAACCACTGTTAGAGAATGTATCGTTCAGCTTGGAGGTTTCCATTTGCTTATGTCATTCCTAGGATGCATTGGGTACATCATGGCTGTCAGTGGAGGAGGTTCTGCGAGGAAATCAATGGTACCGCACACCTCGCGAAAATACATAAAATTATGGCCAAATCCCCTTCTTCTCACATAGGACTACTGAGGCTACCGGATGGGAGGTATACAAACTCACCTGCCGAAACCCTGCGGCTACTCGCTAGTACGCACTTCCCGGGTTCTGAAGTAGTTGACGACGACACCCCCATTACTTTCTCCAAGCCAGTAAAAACCAGACCATCCGTAGAAGACTGGAGAAGGCTACCTCAGTCTTTAAACCCGATCGAGTAAGATGGGCTGTTAAAAGCTTCAAAAGAACAAATCACCGGGGCAGGACGGTATCTTCCCAGCCCTACTACAAGAAGGGTTAGAAGTAATTCTGGCAGTGCTGATCAAAGTATTACGAGCAAGTTTCGCTTGGGGTTACCTGCCGGAATTGTGGACTAAGGTGAGAGTGACCTTCATCCCTAAGACAGGAGACAGGGATAAATCTCTCCCTAAATCACACAGACCCATAAGTCTAACCTCATTTCTGCTGAAGACAATGGAAAAGGTAGTAGACTTCCACATAAAAGAGACGTACCTACAGGTTAAACCTCTTCATCCAAAGCAACATGCGTATCAAAAAGGGAAATCGACGGAATCTGCTCTTGGCGAGCTAACAGACCGGATTGAGAAGGCCCTCGAGGATAAGGAAATCGCCTTGTGCTGCTTCCTGGACATAGAGGGAGCTTTTGATAACACCTCTACTGATGTCATACTTAACTGTATGAGAAAACGGGGCATTGACAATACCACAGTGGATTGGATAGGAGCAATGCTAAGTAATATAATTATCCTCACCACGATCTTCAACACCACGATAAAAGTCAAAGTTACACGAGGCTGTCCACAAGGTGGGGTACTTTCATCTCTTGAGTGGTCGATTGTGGTTGATGATCTAATCCAGGATGAACGTCTGGACACCCAAGGTTATGCAGATGATTTGGCAATCTCTATTATATGAAGCTGTCCCAACACTGTATCTAACTTCATGCAAGCAGCACTTAAAAGAGTCGAACGCTGGTGTGGGCGAACAGGACTCAATGTAAATGCTAACAAAACGGTTATAGTACCCTTTACAAGGAGACGAAAGCTGGACAGTCGGTACACCCCGACCCTCTTCGGCACAAATATACCGTTCTCTAAGGAAGTCAAGTATCTTGGAATAACAATGGATCAAAGACTAACCTGGAATCAACACCTAACACAGGTAGTTAAGAAAGCAAAAATTGCGCTGGGAATATGCTGTCGGCTCACAAGCTCCAGGTGGGGCATCAAGCCGGCAAATATGCACTGGATATATGCGACCATTGTAAGGCCAGTCATCACATATGGTTGTGTAACCTGGCATAATAAGACAACCCAGGCAACATGCATCAAAGTGCTCAATAGCGTTCAGGGATTCGCCTGTCGAATAATCACAGGAGCACTTGCATCAACCCCCATCGCGGCCATGGAAGCAGTCTTGAACATGGAACCTCTTCACATACACGTACAGAGAGAGGCCAGGGCATCTCTGCTCCGGGCAGCCGAAGGAGGTAGAACAAACTGGCAATCACGTGCCATGAGGATACTCATAGACGACCTCATGACATGCAGAGTCATGGCGATGCCCAGCGACGCCACTACCAAGCAGTTAGTCTTCAACAAGCTGTTCAATGTTACTATACCACCAAGAGAGGAATGAACGCACAAGGCTCCAGATCTTCTTAAAAACATTGATATCATCTGGTACTCGGATGGATCTAGAAAGGGTGGTCAATCTGGGGCGGGGCCTTTTGTAGACCACAGGGGGTAGGGAGGTCTATAAATTTAGGTATCCACGCCACCGTTTTTCAGGCTGAATTTTATGCAATTATAATTTGCGCACACGAAAGCCTTGACATGAACTATACAAATAAACGTATCACCATACTCTCGGACAGCGAGGCAGCCTTATTGGCACTGAAATCCGATGTAGTCACCTCAAAGATAATCTTTGAAGCCATCCAGGTACTGAACAAACTATCACTCAGGAATAAGGTCACCCTGGGCTGGGTGCCTGGACACATGGGAATAGACGGAAACGAGAATGCTGACAGGTTAGCAAGGGAAGGGGCCGAACTGCCCACCATGGGACCTGAACCGATGGTGGGCATATCGAAAACCACTATCCGATGCATCCTAAAAAGACAAGCCCTAGAGCGGAGTACCGAGTTGTGGCTCGGTGCGCCAGGCCTAAGGCAGTCTAAAGCACTTATATCTGGTTTCTCGTCTAATCATTCGAAAAAATTCAAAAAAAAATTATTAAAAAAAATTGAAAATTGAAAAAAGTATTCAATTGACGTGTGAATCAAGTAATCTGCAAATTGAACTGACTTTGCATTATTTTGGACTGTTTAACTTTAACTGGGCCCTTTGAGTTACAAGAAAACTTAGATGGAAATAATTATTTGAACTTTTTACAAAATTACTTGCCAGACTTATTAGAAGACGTGCCTTTAAGTGATTTACAAAACATGTGGTTTTAAAATGATGGTCGCCCAGCTCACTATGCCCATCCTGTGCGAGACTACTTAAACCAAGAGTATCCAGGGCGTTGGATCGGGCGACTTGGTCCTATCTTATGACTACCCCTTTCACCCGATCTAAACGCCCAAGACTTCTTCTATTGGGTTTGTCTCAAAGACAGGATCTACTCAAACATTTTTCACCACCAAAAAACCTATTTTGGGCACATAGTAAAAGTTATTACTAATCGACAAGAACAATTTTTGAAATATGGTTCTTGTTTAGAAATATTACACTTTGTTTTTGTGACTAGTTTTCCAAGAGTATTATACCATTTTCGAATCTTGATTAGTTGCGTCAACTTTTAAAAAAACTCGCCATAGTCCATACTTTTTTTTTACACCACAATGAGTGAAAGTGGACTGCAAGTAAATTTGATCAAAATTTTTAGGGAAAACAATGATTTTAATTGTTTATTGTGTGAAAACTACAGACATTATAGGAATTTTAAGATTTGTGGTAGAAAGCAGTACTACTTAGGTCACGGATACAAAAAAAATCAGAAATATCTCAAAAATTGTGGTCATGGTAGTTAAAAATATCATGAGGGGTGTCAATTTTCTAAGAAATTCCATTTTTATTTTTATTTGAAAAAAAAAACGAGATAATTTTTTTTCTTTTTTTTCCTGGAGTAGTCATTAGCAGGTCCATCCTCTGGTTCAGGATTATCGTTGAATTTTGGGACAACTTGTATAGTAATAAACAATGTTCCGTTTGTTGCAAAACGCTGCAAATTTAATGGTTGCTATAAAATGCTGTAAAGAAGGTAATTACAAATTTACAGCGAGTTACTAAATTTTTTTACCCCCTCTTATTACCAATTTCATAGTTTTTTAATTATAAACAATGTTCTGTATGTTGCAAAAAGCTGCAAATTTGATACACATTACAAAACGGTAAGAACAACCTAATTACAAATTTGCAGCGTGTTACTAATTTTTTTATCCTTGTTATTAACAAATTTCTTTGTTTTTTAATAATAAACAATGTTCCGTATGTTGCAAAACGCTGCAAATTTAATACATGTTACAAAACGGTAAGAACAACCTAATTCCAAATTTGCAGCGTGTTACTAATTTTTTTACCCTTGTTATTAACAAATTTCATTGTTTTTTAATAATAAACAATGTTCCGTATGTGGCAAAACGCTGCAAATTTAATACATGTTACAAAATGGTAAGAACAACATAATTCTGAATTTGCAGCGTGTTACTAATTTTTTTGGCAATAATGTTATTAACAAAAACCTTTTTCACCCCTTTTCAACCCTTTCCGTACACCCCAGAACGCTGCAAAATCACACGGTAAGTTATTTTACCTTCCTTAACAAACCCTCAAAATTTTAGCTAGTTACTAATTTCTTAGGGGTTTGAGGCTTTAATGACTGGCCTATTATATTGCAAATTATTTCTGCGGTACCTTTCTTTGGTTTCATAACGCTTCTTATTCAAAAATGCATTAAAAAAATGTAAACTATTGTTTACTGAAAACCTGACTGTTTGTGTGACTGACTGAGACCATAATTCCTGGCTGTTTACAAGGCTTCTCAGCAGATAATTTACTCAGTGACAAAATCACTACCTACTATTACCGAATGCCCCGCACGTTATCAACATAGGTACATACGTATAAAACGCAGACGACACGTGTTTTTCTAGTGTCAACCAACGTGGTATCCTTCGACGGTTTCGAGCCACTTTAATGGAGCGCAAAGATGATGCAATCAAACACCCGAATGACCGGCTCACAATACTGCCAAAATGAACTGGCGGTCGCAACCTTTTGCATCTCTTTCTACCATACCTTGAACTCGTATGTACCGGCATTATTTTTATTCAGTCTGCGACTCACATCATTATCCGACTTCCACGCTGAAATTGTATGGCGTTTCCTACTTTAAACACCAGCCAGAGCTAGTTGAGCCGCAGACACGGCACTTTGTGCGGGTTTTAAGATTCAATCGACCGTTCGTTGTCAAGCGAAAATAACCTTCAACGGGAAGAGACAATCGGCCGGTGTCACATATAAATTGATTTGGGTGTAGTTGATGAGACGAAGATCCTATTTTCAAACTTCAATTGAGAAGGTGAGTAAGATTACTATTTTATTTTCTTTTAAACGTACTAGTTTTTTCTCATAAAAAACTTTTATGTAGGAAGTCTAGGATGTACCGTATGGTAAGATTAAATGAACTCGACCGACAGAGAATTTACCATTTTGTTATGTTATTATGGTTATTATTATCATTTTTAAATAAAGAAATGTGACTTATTAAAATATGATCCTTCAACTGACTCGACCAATCCTACTTACTATGTACCTAAACAGTGTACTTCTTTCATTTACCTACTTTTCATGCTATTTAACCAATGCAATGTACCTAATAACACCAGTAAAATATTGAAAGGTTCTTATCTTGTCCGAATTACCTTTCAGGTGCAGTAATGTGTGGAATTTGGGCAACGTTCGGTATAGACGGAGGTTTGAGTCCTACGTGTATTAAATGTTTCTCGGCTATAGTTCACCGCGGGCCCGATGCGTGGCGCATAGAGCAGGATGCCCGGGAACCACTCGCCATCCTGGGCTTCCAACGCCTCGCCATCGTCGACGGTCTCCACGGCATGCAGCCCATGCGACTCCACTGCTACCCTCGCACCACACTCATATGCAACGGTGAAATATACAACTACAAGCGCCTGCAGGAACAATACAAGTTCCCATACGAAACCAAATGCGACGTCGAAGCCGTTATCCACTGCTATCAAAACTTTGGAATAGCTGAAGCTATTAAAAAGTTGGACGGAGTGTTTGCATTTTGCCTCGTCGATGGAGAAAAACGAAAAATTTATATCGGACGGGATCCTTACGGGGTGCGACCGCTTTTTAGGTTCCATGATGCTGAAAACGGCATTTTGGCTATCTGTTCAGAAGCTAAGGGCCTGATTGGTTTGAAAGAGAAATATAGTGAAAATTCCACGCTAGGACAGTTCACACCAGGCCATTTCGAGGTTTGGGATATGTTGACAGGAGGGAAAGCGCAGCTGGATTACACGGAGCAATACTTCACACCCGGGACATCTGCACGTTTTACACCGTTCGTCTCTGAAGAAGAACTGTCGAAGCTTAACGTGTACGAAAAAACGGCATATTTATTGGAAGCGGCTTGTAAGAAACGGTTGATGTCTGACAGAAGAATTGGTTGCCTTCTGAGTGGCGGTCTGGATTCATCTCTAATAACCGCTTTAGTCGTCAAATTGGCAAAGGAACACAAGCTGCCATATAAAATACAAACATTCGCTATAGGCATGGGGGACTCCCCCGATTTAGCTGCTGCCCGAACTGTTGCAGAATACCTTGGGACTGAACACCACGAAGTACAGTTTGATGAAAATGATGTGAAACAATGTTTAGATAGCGTAATTTATCACCTAGAGTCATTCGACATAACCACGGTACGAGCAAGCCTGCCCATGTACATATTATCAAAGTATGTTAAGAACAACACTGACACTACTGTTATATTCAGCGGCGAAGGCGCCGACGAACTAGCACAAGGTTATATTTATTTTAGAGATGCGCCTACCGAAAGTATGGGCCACGATGAAAGCATTCGTTTACTTTCGGATATTTATCTGTACGATGGTTTGAGAGCAGATCGGACAACTAGTGCATTTAGTTTGGAACTTCGAGTGCCATTCTTAGACATACAATTTACACATCATTACCTCAGTCTAGATCCTAAGATGCGACAACCGCAGAACGGTGTAGAAAAGCATTTACTACGTAGTAGCTTCTCAAAAAGTGGGCTGTTGCCCGACTGTATACTGTGGAGACATAAGGAGGCCTTCAGTGACGGAGTAGCATCTGTCAAAAAATCGTTATTCACAACAATAGCGGAAATCATTCCCGAAAGATTGCCAGAAGATAATCAAAAGTATCGAGGACTGCAGCCAACGACAACGGAATCAAAATACTACCGACATATTTTTGAAAAATCATTCCCAGGTCAAGATAACTTTACTCCATATTACTGGATGCCAAAATGGGTGCAAGTTTCAGATCCTTCTGCTAGATTTATCAAACATTATGCTGCCAAATAAAATATTTTATATAATAATTATAACAATAAACTTTTAAAGTTAAGCATAGGCAGTCCAGTCTTTTATTTATTGTTATTTTTAAGTAAGAAGGCCTACTTATTTGACAAAGGTGGTCTTATGGAGTCCATAAAGTTTTCAAGACAAAAACAGTGTCCGTAAAACGCCTGCAACTCATTATTTTGCATACTCGTACTGTCCTTGTGTTGATGATCTGAAAATGTTACATGTTCGTTGCTTCGTTTTTTCATGATTCCATTCAAAGTATTTATATTAGTCATTTTGCCACAAACGCTCATTTTAGAGCCTTCATATGGTTTCATCATGCTCGACGTTGAAGTGGTTTTTTCCAAAAATTTCACACATTTTCCTATAGATTTATCACAGTATGACAACCCTGCCTTAGTTTCAGTCTCCTCATCTTTACAAACTTTGGTCTCTCTAGCTTTCAATAAGTTAATGGCAATGTAACAGCCAGGACACGAAACATTATTGCAGAGATTCTCTATCTTAGATTCAAATATGTTGCCATTTTTTCCTAAGATGAAATTTCCTAATTGGTCTGAAAAGGAACTCGCCTGAATCTTCTTGTCGTTCTGAGTATAATCCTCAGGGTACATAAATGAATCCGAATTTTTCTCACAAACACTACATTTGCAGGTGAGATTAGCCAGCCGTTTTTTCAGTATGATTACTTCGAGGGGCTCATAATCTTTCGGAATCATTATTGCTATATTGGATGTAGGTATATTGTTCTAATATTCTACACAAACATAGTAACAGATGTCTGTTATGGAAAGGGATTTTTTGTCCACCTTTACATAGTTAAATGCAATTGAATAACTTTCAATTTTACATTTGAATGAACATGTCAATGTTAGAATAATATTAAAGATTAAAAATGTTTGATTTTGCTTATGGTCAAAAGGTTTGTACCTTGAGGGCTTTATTGATGTTACACAAACATAAAATTCTAGGTACTTTCTATTTATGTGAGGTCCATGTGAGGTCATTCAATTATTATTCATTAATAAATTAATATAAAAAAAGTACTACGAAATTTCATTATGAATATCATAAACAATTTGAAAAACACTAGGTACCTTTCAGACTGAATAATTCATATTTCCTGTCATAATAAATTGATAATAACTTTGAAAATCCCACCTTATATAGTTAATAATGTTAAGTACTACTTACGTAGCATCAAGCTACAAATATTCATTTTAAATAGGCACATTGTACCCTTTAAATTATGAAAAGAGCTCCCAGAAACAACGGCTGTTTTGACCATCTAAAATCTAAAGTGAGAAAGTGAATTGATGTGAACTTTGAAACTGAATTGTAATGCTTTTTAATTTGCATTTTATTTTATTTCAGCCACTATGTGACTGCATCGATTGCACTTGCAGAAACTGCCCAGACATAATGAAACTATTATCAATTTCTCTCAAAGATGACACAAATCGTAACCTGAGTGCCAAAACAAAGAAAAATACTTTAAATAAGGGCCAAAGTAACACTGAACCAAATAAGAGCTTCATTGATCCCGGGAGTAATACAAAAAGAGTAGAGACAACGGATGAAAAGCATGGGAGTAAAGCTTGTATATGCGAAGCAGTGGCCCGGGCTGCTAAATCAGATGGACAGAATTTTTTTCACAGATCTTCATATGAAAGTAATGAACATTTGCCTATTAATATGAAATAAAACCACTCACTGACGGGATAAAAAACCTGGCACTATTCTTTTAATCACGAGCACGGAAATATTCACATCCATTACGTTAGGTCTTAACATCATTATAAAACTAAATGATATGCAAATGTAAACAAATTCTCATTTACCCAAAGAACCACTTCAAGCAAATTATCAAATTTCCAAGTACCACATCAATGTTTTATTCAAATAAATATAAATAAGGACTGGGATGGTTAGTCCAGTTAGCTGAGAGTTCATTAGAACATTAGTTGGTCAGTTTGTTAGTGGGTAAGAGGACTGGGGACTGTAAGTGATAGTTAGTCCTGCCAATTGGTGTAGTCCAGTTATTAATTGGTAGTAAGTCCAAGTCAGTCACATGTGTGTGCTACCCTTGAGGACTAAGATGGTCGCGTCTAAAGAAGTGTACTCGTAACCGCAAACCACACCTTTCCAATCGGATTACAAATGTTTTAAAGATAATAATTATTACACGGTAGAAATGGTACTAGGTACCGTGGCGGTCGGTGGTACTGGCTCGGACGAACTCTATATGGAACAAAATATATCAGATAAAACCTAATTTTTTTTTTTTCATATCGGGTACACTTCAACTGTTCAAATAAAAATACTAGTCTTTAAATTCTTATATATTAACTTGCTATATATCAGGTCTGGATAATTTTTAAATCAGGGTAAAGTTATTCATGCAGATCTTTAGAAACGCCGTTTGATTCTCCCGAAGCTTGTATCTTTGAAAACTTTTGATTCATATAAGTCCAGTATTTGTTCCTGATCTTATCATATTTCGTTGCTAATGCTTGACATAAGTCTAGAGCTCTGTCTTTGTTGTATAAGATACTGGATTCGCCTTTCTTGATTGCTTCATCACATATATCAATGAGAAATGCTAATAAATATGGTGATCTACACTTGTTTTTGTAAAGATCTTCACAGAATGCTGTTACCACTGCGTTGCCGCTGATGCCTCTCTTATCGTGCAACAACACGCCCCTCAAATAATTCCATGCACTTTCGTTGTTTTTGACAAATTTGATCTTTTCTAGGGTGTAACAAATTTCTCTCTGTACATTTAGATCTGACCAGCCAAGGTGGTTGTTCATAACAAAGTAACGTTGATTCCAAGCTGAATTGTTTCGGACATCCTCACTGATTAATGCATTCACATACTCCATTTCTTTATCGAACAACCTGTAATTGTTATAAGAGGTGTTAATTCATTTACAAGATGCACTTGTGAGTCTAGTTCAAAGTTCACCTCAGCTGTATTGCTACCTTTAGGCCACTAATACCTCTGTCAAATGTCTGTCGATGAAAGTCATGTTGGCACTGTGGTATAGTATACATAACAAGCATCACGACTTAAATCACACGTAAGTCGGTTATTTCAACAATAAATATAGACACGAGAATCATTCAGTAATAAAATTATTATTATAACTATTCTTTTTTGTGTAATTATTGAAAAGATTTCTTACTACATGTATACATTTATATGTGATATAAAATGCATTCCAGCAAGGTGCAGAGATATTGTGACTGGGCTATACTAAACTAACCCAAAAGTCTTCATAGCCCATTGTCTATGCTGCCAAGCGTGATAGTTTTTAGGGTCCTGTAGAAGTGCATCACCAGTCAATTCCAATTCTTGGCTTGGGTCTTGTAGCCATTCCACAAGCACTCTCCTGTGATGCCACACCTGAAATATTTTTTTACAAATATAAAATTAAATTTCACTTTCAAATTTCGGTTTTAATTTGATTTTGAGCAGGTGAATTTGAAATTTGAATCAGATGACTTAACACGATCAAGTAGTTGACAATGCAACAACCAAGCAACCACAAAAACACTTTATCAATGTGTGGAGACATTTATTGTATATATTGAAATTTAAAAAAATGTTTTACTGCAGTATGTATTTCACATCGATTTCATACAACTACTCTAAATTCAGAATAGTAATAAGTTAGGGATCTGCAAAATGTTCACAGAGGTTGCTTTACTATGTGAAGTTTTAATCATAAAACGTTTAAAAGTTATATACCTGGTAGTTTTTGGGGGACAACTTTATAACAGCTTCCACATAATCCAATTCTGACCTCAAGTCTGTCCCAAGAGCTTTTAGCAAATCTCTCCTGAAAATTAGCAAAAAATTATAATAATGACTTTTTGTTATTTGACATGACAACAACAAACTATAGAATATATAATATTGTAGAATTAAATATAAACCTGTATTGCCAAACAGTGTAGTTGGCAGGATTTAGCTCAACAGCATCTTTTGTTAGCTGCAAAGCTCTTTCAGATTTCTCATTGCTTTGGAGAATGGCTCGGAAGTAGTCATAAACATCTTCAACTGTAAATTAAAACATAAAGATAAATATGGTTCTGGTTTAATATATAAACAAATGGTTCCGGTTTCTGGTTACACTTCTTTAGAGGCAACCATCTTAGTCCTCAAGGGTAGCAACACACAACTGTGAGTGACTAAGAACGAGACTCCTACTAAGAAGTACTAACTGTACTATTACAAACACCAACTAACAGGGCCAGCTATCACTAACACTCCCCAGTCCTCATACCTACTAACGAACTGACCAACTAATGTTCTAATTAACTCTCTCAAATAATTGGACTAACCATCCCAGTCCCTAATTGAGTCTTGTTCAAAGTCAGTCACAGTTGTCATGGGCGGCAGCGGATGGGTGGTCCTGCAAGCTCGTTTGCTATCTTGTATCCATAAAAAATAAAACTAAATGGAACCTTTATAGGTTCTTTAAAGGCTCTACTATCTATTGCATAGAAATCTGTATAATTCTAATCTGATAATAATAATACAATGTGATGGTAAATTAATTAAATAAATTATGAATAAACTGACATACATTTCTCGGAGTGTGCAATCACCACAACTGGGTTAGGACCATCGTTTTCTGGCACGGGGGTCACGTCTCCCCAATCCGGTCGATCTTTGTAGAAAATCCATCCAGCGTCGCTATCACCACTCTCAGACATTATTCAATATTATTTATTTTAAAAAAATCCTATTTGAACTCAATATGTGCAGTGTTTCGTACGGCACTACATAAGCTCACCGCCAGTTATCTAGGTTAGATTATGGAACCTAATTTACGAGTTATAACGAGTATATCTTTAATTAAACACACAGGTAAATTTTAAATGTCTTGGCAAACGAATCAAGAAAATCACAGAACAAATAGTTTTGTTTGGTCGGCCTGACGTGACCTACGTCATCCGTCAAAATTCAAGGTCAGATGACAAACAAGGTGTAGGTGACAAATTCACAATGACGTTTATTTTTTAAACCATTGGCTACGGCTACGAATATAATGTGATCAAACTGATGATATAATAATTTTTATATTTACTGATTACAACTTATTTTTCGGATCACTGAACGCGAATTTATCCACCCATGAATACTTTAACAATGGTTTTAAGTGAATAGAATATCAGAATATAGAACGATCATGCAGATTTCGGCCGCGATTTGCCGTTATGACTTATGAGTAGTATGATAACAATTTAATCGTTTATTTGTTTATTTTATTTCACAATATGTACATCGATTTATGCAAAAACCTAGTGTTTGGTAATATATGTGTATATGGCAAACCCTTCGGGATATCTTGCCAGAGCTCTGTAAACCTTAGTTTATATACTTATGAATAAGACGGAAATGTAAATGTTTTGTTTATGATTATGTGTATGCATGTTCATAAAGAGTCGAAAAATAAAGAGAAAAAAAGTACCTATGTACATAACCAAACCGTATTTTTTTGTCGTTTAACTGTGTTCACTTCTGTTTTCTTTCAAGTGAGTGAGTTTCATATTATTTTAGACCTTGGTACTTACAACACTTTTTAAAATAAACTATGAAACAAAAAAAGTAATTTAGCTATATGATAATTTTATTAAACACATTGTAAATAAATTATGTTAACAACTATCAGGTAATAAACGTAGAGGAATCTTTGAGCTTACATAAACTATGTACAATATATTTCTTTAATACATTTAAATCACCAACTGTACGCGAGGCCAAGTCCGTTGGTGTAGGTCATGTGTGAGACAGCAGGAGCAGCAGAAAACGCCACACCCAGTAAGCCGCCAGCAACCTGGAAAACGATTAGAAGTTATAACAGCATATTTTAAGATAGGAAGAGTAGGAAATTAAGATAGGGTAGGTACCTACCAAGAGCTGTAGTAGCAAAATAAAAAAAAAAAACAAACAAACATGGTGCGATTAGAATATTGATTTTTCGAGTCGCATTAGCATTGCTTTCAATAAAATACTACAATTTTATGGATAAAAGATAGCAAACGAGCTTGCAGCACCACCCACCCGCTGCCGCCCATGACAACTGTGACTGACTTTGAACAAGACTCAATTAGGGACTGGGATGGTTAGTCCAATTAGTTGGGAGAGTTAATTAGAACATTAGTTGGTCAGTTCGTTAGTAGGTATGAGAACTAGGGACTGTTAGTGATAATTAGTCCTGTTAGTTGGTGTTAGTAATATTCCAGTTAGTACTTGTTAGTAGGAGTCTCGTTCTAAGTCAGTCACAGATGTGTTGCTACCCTTGAGGACTAAGATGGTCGCCTCTAAAGAAGTGTAACCGGAAACCACACCTTTCCAACCGGACCATACTTAATTGCTTTAAAAACAATTATTACACGGCAGAAATAGTACTAGGTACCGTGGCGGGCGGTGGTACTGCCCCGGGCGAACTCTATATGGAACCAATTAGCTTTCATATAAAACCTATTTGGTTCCCTATAGGCTCTACCACCTACTTTACACAAATAATACAAATACTGTTTATTTGTACACTGAAAAAAAAAACATGTTACAAGTACAAATTACAATAAGGGTACAAAATAAAAATACAAAAAGGCGGCCTTATCGCTTAGAAGCGATCTCTTCCATTCCAGGCAACCTTCGGGTAAAGGAACGTTAACCTAATAAGAACAGTAGGTATGTAGGAGCACATAAATAATGCTTACTTGAATTCTCAGAGGATACTTAGTTAAATAACTCCAATCTCGTGGCCTTTTAGAACCAGCTTTATTTAGGTTTAAATTGAGAGCCTGTTCTGTCACCTTAGCAACGGGCGCTGCAAGCGGCGCGGCGACTCCATAGTGCGAGACTACAGGCGCAGCGTACCCGTGGAACGCGGGAGCTACAGCCACTCCGGGGTTGCTCACACGGACGTCTGACTTACGCACGCTGGAGAAGGGGGTGTCAATCGCCTTAGAGTACGTCGAAACCTGATAAAAATAATTATATTATCATAATATTGGCCCTATACCTCTTTTATCTGTTCTGTGGGCCCTATTACAAATTTGGGTTTACGTAACATAGGGAAAGGCTATCTCAACGAAATTGAGTTACTTTTCTAAGTTATGTGCGATATAAGAAAATAAATGTCATTTACTTTAACGGTGAAGGGACACATCTTGAGGAAACCTTCATGACTGAGAGTTCATCATGTTCTCGAAGGCATCTGAAGTCTACCAATCCGCACTTGGCCAGCGTGGTGGACTAAGGCCTTATACTTAGCTTATACCTCGCATTCTGAGAGGAGACCCGTGCCCAACAGTGGGACAAACAAAAAAGGGTTGTGTTGACGATGATGATGAGTATGATTTACGAAGTACCGAACTCTTTAGCTATCTGTGGTATGGCTATTGGGCCAAAGTATAATAAAACTATTTAAAACTTACTTAGGTATACGTTTTATTATACTCTGACTGAAACTATTAATTGTCACAGAAAATAAGTTTAAATCTAACATTAAACAAACCTCCTTATTATAGCATTCTTTAGAATGACTACTTAAACGATAGAAGAATTTTGAGCTTCCCAGAAAATGTTTCTAAACTACATAATTATAGTTATAGTACTTTTAAAAAATTCTTCACCCCTTTAATAGGTTAAGTACTTATGGCACAGAATAATAGTATAAGTCATAAGGTACTACCGAGTTTTTGCAGCGTTCTTCTCTTCCGGCGGTAGATTAAATAAAAAATTGTTATGACGTTCATTAAGCGTAGGTATACAAATACCACTGAAAAATAAATAAATCTGAATCTGAATGATTAGAAAGGATAATACCTGTCCAAGATTGAATGGTGATCTCAAGATATTGGAGTGCTGGGTGGCAATGGCGGGCTGGGCGGGGTACGAGTTGTATGGGTTCCATGATCCGTAGTGTACTGCGCTTCCGTAAGCGCCGTACGCACCCACGGGGGCCAGCAGACCCCCAGCCCGAGCGACAGCCGCCGCGGACACCACCAGGAGACACACCTCAAAAAACAATTAAATTAAAAAAAAAAGCTTTATAAAACTTTTATTTTATTTTTTACTAGTGGACGCCCGCAGCTTCGCTCGCGTTACACATTCACTAACTTCAAAAACGGCAAAGCTTCATACTAACTTTGCACCCCCGTTTTACCCCCTTAGTGGATGAATTTTCAAATTTTTTTCGCCGTAAAAACCATCCTTGAACTTCAACGAACATTTAAAAAAAAGAATTGGCCAAATTGGTCCAGGCGTTGTTGAGTTATGCGCTTACCAACACATTTTGCGATTCATTTTTATTATATAGATTTCAGCTCGATAGCTTCAGTGGAAGCATAGTATAAAGACTACGCGGAGCGACTCTTTATACTATGGTGGAAGTGGGTGAAATATTGATTGCAAGATTTCAGGATTCCATTCCACTTACATACATAGATACATACGAGTGAAGTTAAATAAAAGCTTTTAAAATAACAATAAATATTCAGCTAAATATCCGACAAATGCTTTTGCTATTTGAAGGTAGTACGTATCTGGTAAATTAAGATAGCTAGATTATTTTAATATACCTTTGCTTTGAAGAAAATCCAGAATAATCGGAACATTTATCTATGCTGCCATGCACAGACAGACTGAAATTAGTTGAGTTCTTTTATGATTTTAAGGTTACTTACCTTGTGTTACATAATAATTATCAGCATTTAAATATTTTAGGATTTAAAAACAAATTCAACACTTATCCATATCTAATATCTACTACTATATTAAAAATATATAAAAATGTCGTTACTAAATATTTAATCCTTCCTTACCTTTAAAAGCATCTTGTATCTAACCCTTCAAAGCTCGGGTACAATATGGTGTCCCAACGAAGGCAGATAGGCTTTTATAGTCCGAACGGTTCGAACATATAACATGTTAGTGGTATAAAGAGGCATATGTGTGATTGTATCACATAATATAGATATTAGAACGCTTATTGTATACTATACCTGGATACCTACATACTGTCATGGTTGCAGAGCTTTGGAAAAAGTCTACGCAGGTGTGGCGCGGGCCGCGGGGCAAGGACAGTGCCCGCCTGCACGCGTATATCTAAAACGTAGTTCAAACAAGTCATCGGACGTACGTAAAAGTGATCTATTATATTCTTGTATAGTATGACCATCGTGGGTACCACCTTATGGCATAGGACAATCATTTCTATGTAATTGATAAACGACATTGCAGCGCCGCCATTTAATATCTTTTGTAACAGTATTTTTGAACTGGAATTGATAACTCAACCTCAGGGCAACTTTTGAAGTGGTTTTTCTATTTACGCCGCCTGCATACCACAAGTGTTGCACATTTCACTTTTTGCAGCTAGGACAATCCTTTATTCCGTACTCGAATGTAATAAATAATGTATGGGTGTTGAGATTTAACTAGGATAGCAATGTTGTATACATTGCAAACGCCATGAGCCCATTTTCGGACATCATTGATGAGTAGATTTAGTACACACTAAGGATTTCCTGTTTGGATGTCTCTCAGTAACTAGACAATACAAATAAAAGTGATTTTATTGGGTATGCGCGAGGCTGTCGCCGCAGCGCTGGGTTTGTTGGTTGTGTTGTGTGGCAATCTGTGGCACACATACACGAGTTCGGATTCGGGAGATGATGATCAAACTGCATGCTGCTGGGTGCAGCCGCACTAGGTACCGTTTTAAATACTTAATTAGGTTTTTATGTAAACAGTGTTATGTATGTGTATGTGATATGGTCCATTTAATCCCCTCTGTTCGGACCATAATCATATTATTCATAATATTAAATAGAAAGTAGATACAAGTTTACTTCTGTTTACTCATACTTAACAGTTTTCTAAAGTTTGGGCGTTTTTGGTACCTACCTAGCTAGGATAATAAACTATGGTGGTCGTTGGGACTATACAACCTACTGAATTTACCACAGAAAAGAACACCAGTTTATTCAGGAACCTAAAAAGTATATAATAATACTAATACCATATAAAAACCATTGAGAAAGGATAAAAACAGTGCTAATACTTATTGCTAGGCTAAGTACCTATATATCTACCAATACTATCATATTGCGGTCATGTTCATAATGGAATTGACCTAAATTCTTTATACATTAGCCAGAGTTCACGGTTCTATGATTCTGGTGAGAAAAACACTAGAGACCAGCTTGACCATTGAATAGCTTAGGTACCCTGCTTATCTAAATTTAGAAATAACTTTTATTTTATGTAGGAAATGACTAGAACCTACATGATCTTTTTAACAAGGTATTTATGCAAGTTTTGGTAATATACCTCACATTAGTTAAATGGATTTATTATTTATATACGTACCTAGTAGTATTTACCCCATACAACTGCGTGACAAGCTAAATAATTTAGATTGGACCACTTGGGCGCGCCGCGGTCCGCCTTGTCTTGTAGATAAGTAATATGCGTGACCCAAACACGTCAGTGAATGTCAGTTATTTGGACAGGCAGACACTAACATAAAATTTACTGAAACGTTATGTATGTAAAGATATCATTCTAACAATGCAGTAGGTATAGGTGTGGAATAGGTTTAGTCCATATGAGTCAGGGGTTACTGCCTAAATTTCGCAAGTAAACACATGCCTGAGAGCTCTCCATAATTTTTTCGATGGCATGTGAAGTCTGCCCATCCGCAATTGGCCAGCGGTAGACTTAGGCCTGACGCGTCCTCCTCTTTTATTTGCAGGATATCTGGTAGAGTGGTATTGGATTACAATATGAGTGTACGCTAAAGCGCTTGCTTAGTTAAAAATTAAATCATGGATCTCACACACGGCCATCTGACCCGAAACTAGACGAGAGACTGATATACATACATACATTATAATTTAAGTAGGTACATACTTATACCACGGACTACACACATTAACAGCCAGACACGGAAGAAGTGTACTTCCTTAGATTAAAAGTGTACCTCACACGAATCGTCCTGAGTGAAATTCGAACCTCACGCCTGGCGCAACAGGTTACTACCGATTACGCCAACGGGCCAGTCAAGCAGCCTAAGCAAGTGGGACAAGACTAGCAAACCATAACAGCGGTTTCCATGGTTTAGATATTTAATTATAGGTGATATTAACGACTTACATCAAAGTAGGTAGACACTAGAATCCGACATGCTGTCTCCCGGAACAAACAATGTGCACTGCAGCAGTTTGCAGTTTGCAGTACGAACGCAGTCCACGTAGATACATGGTTAACTTACACCTTTTATTTACAAGTTTAAAATCAAAAACGTAGAACGTAACTTAATGTTAATGGCTAGTAAAATGGAGAGTCTCTTTATAATATTGTGTGCAATGACCGTTATAGATAGTGAGAACTGGTATCCAGCCGAAGTTACAACGCGAGATACAAGGAAACCCGATTTTGTCTCCTTTAAAAATAGTTCATATAGTGACTTTATGAAACAAAGGCAATATTATCTACAACATTCTGTAAGTACGAATGAAATCAGAAACAATGAAACAGATCCTGTAGTTAATCTTCGTTTTGCAAAGCCCAGTGATCACGGGCCAATTCATACTAATGTTACGGAAATATTGAAGTTTAAGACGTTTTCAACCACAAACTCGACCGCAGATAGACCTCATAATACTACCCTATTTGAATACAATGACGCTTCGGCCATTGTGTATAACGTTAAATCAACCAAGCCTAAACGGAAAGTCCTACTAGGATGTCGTCACCCCATTCGGCATAAGAAACAGCTAAATATGAATCATACAATGAAAGCCAAATTTCTTGAAGTATTCGAGATAATGCAGATCGATCATGCAACTTGCACGTCGAGTAGTGGATTAGAGGGCACGTGCATGCACGAATATAACTGTCAAGCAGCTGGTGGGGCTACAATGGGCTTTTGTGCCGATGGTTATGGCACTTGCTGTGTAAGTAAGTAAAATTCATTTCATTTCATGCTAATTATATTTCAACCACCAAAACACCGATTGGGGATTAAAACTTTTCTACATTATGTGTAGGTCAATGCCTAGATACCTACTAGCACATTGTAGAAACCGTTATTTATCAGCTGTGCTAATAAGCACAGTATAGATTGTGATATTATCATTCCTCTGTTCTATATAAGTACGCAATGCAAATTCACCTGCTGGAAATGTGAAGCATTGTGAGAAAACCTGCATTCCTGAGATTCCGTAATGTTATAGAACGCGTGTGAAGTGTGTAACTTCAGACTTTCAACGAGGCAGACCATGGCATAGCCCTTACATTGGATAAGACCTTATTTATTTATTTATTTATAAAAAATAACAAACGAGCTTGCAGCATAGCTACGGCTTAATGATACATCGAGAAATTCCAATTAGCCAATTATTCCAATCCAAAATAGCTTCCCAGACAGTATTCTATAAACTTGTTCTTCTTGTAGTTCCGTTTGTTTGCGATCGACGTTTTTCTTCACCTGTTGGATGGTTCACCAGTCCTGGCTTCCCCACACCAAGCATCGAGAGATTATCATGTACCGTTATTTTGGACAAAATCTCTGCAGACATCAAACAATTTCGATTGGATTTTCTGGTATTCGAGGTAATTATAATCATCATTTATTTGCAAGATTATTTCCTTATCTATACATCTACTCTACATCTCTAACACATCTACTAACATCTCTCTACATCTAATAAGATAAGAGGCCGAAATAACCAAACAAAATAGCGTGACATTGAAAATAAATGTTAGGGCACACTGAAAGTTCTGCACTTCTGGCCAAATGCTGGTTCGTTTTTTTTTGTTTTTATGGATATAATATACAATATATAGCAAACGAGCTTGCAGCACCACCCGTGCGCTGCAGCCCATGACAACTGTGACTGACTTTGCACAAGACTCAAACAGGGACTGGGATGGTTAGTTGGTCAGTTCGTTAGTGGGTATGAGGACTAGGGACTGTTGCCTAGTGATAGAAAAATCTGATTGTGTTGGATAGTCAATTTATTTATCGAGGCAGGCTATAGGCTATATACCATCACGCTATGACCAATAGGAGCGGAGCATCAATGAAAGATATTACAAAAACGGGAATCGAAACTATTGTTATGCCTAATTCTATCGACGAAGGTGTGGGTATCTATATTATTAAGCAAGTTTTCTTTAGGCTTACCTATCTTGCCAAAATGTATAGTAGGAAATATGTTTGTAATATGTAACTGCTTAATCTTTATTTCGTGTATTAGATGTTACCGCCTGCTTCAGGAACGTGCGAAGATGATCAGTTTGTTGTATCGGGACAAAACACCAATAACTTTATACCGATATTATGCGGAGTAAATACTGGTCAGCATGGTAATGCATATATTTATGTACGAATAATCAAATATAATCAACCATCTACAAAGCATCTGATGTAAGTAAATTTTTCAGTTTATATAGAAGTCGGTGATGTGGACGGCCCTTTATTATATATTTCAGTTCAGACAATAACAGCGGATACACGGTTATTTGCGATTAAGGTAAGTTGCTGCTGCTGTTGATATTAATTATACCTATAGCAGATAGGTAAGTTATGGATGAGATATGATAAATGATAGGACAAATTTTGTGTTCTATTAATAATCATACATATTATGTACCTAATTAATTAGATTACATACTCAGCTATGGGAGTAAAAACGAGAATTTACGTAAGTATATTTCGAAATATATATAGGGAATATTATGTTACACTAAAATTCAATAGATATGAAACCTACCTACTTACATGAATTACTTTCTATAAATAATAACATGATATACCTACTGCTACTACCACTATAAGAGAAAATCATCGCAGCTTCCTAAAGTAAAACCTATTTATAACAGGAAAAATCCCAAAACTACACGTGTCATTAACATAAGTAATTTTTATTAGAGTCACAACGCAGAATGTCTGGGGTTAAATACATTTGACATTATTTAGGACCAATCAATGTATGTATAGTCGCATATTAATATACTTTGATTCGCTCGTTCTCGTTACCATGTCGTCTTTAGTCTTTCGACTTTACCTACCTATTTTTTCCAAATTCAGAAACAGAAACGCTTATAACAGAAAAAAATTGTAATAAAAAAATGTTTTCATCTACCTCTCAAGTAGGCATAAGGAAGAGAAACTAGAAAGGAAAAAGATAGACATAACTACATCTCTCTTATTTATAACGAAATTTAATTTTTAAGGTGACGCAACTGACTAATTCAGACGAACTTGCAGCACCAAAAGGATGTCTTCAGTTTTTTAAACATGATAAAGGCTACATGGAATCCTTTAACTATAGAGATAGTTCTGACATTGGTATTTCCAGATATCCTGGTTACTTGGTATGTACCAACCTGCCCGATAGATTTTATATACACAATAAAATTTATCGGTACAATAAAATTATTAAACCCTAGGGAACCTTCCATATTTTCAAGTTAGTTATTCTTTCATGTAGGTAAACCCGAATAAATTGTTTTCACCTAGACAAAATTCTCATACCTTTAGTCAGAACAACTCAAGTATATTGGTACGTACCTATTTAATATTTTTCCAGAATAATCTAAATTACGCAATGTGCATTGAAAGAGCACCGAATACTTGTAGCATCACATACACTAATGCTGGACGAATGCAAATTTCTCATTACGATATCGGTAGGTGTATTTTTTTGTTTATTTTTTACGTGAGAAAGTGTGGATACCTACGTTGGATCAAAAATTTACCAGGCTAAGCCTGGCTAAGCAAAACAAAAGATAGGTACCCACTTAAAAGGAAGACTCAGAACGTTGTTTTGTATTAAATCTATGTGTCATTAATTTGTTGTTAACCACAGATGGTTTACCAGTAATACCGCCTAAACAGGCTGGCGTGGAAATATTCAATTGTCCCAGCGACTGGTTGCTAATATCTGCAATACGGCTATGTGGTGAACGCCTAAATGATGGATCAGTATTTCAAGACTTCTCATTAGATGCTCCAGTTTTAGGTATGTAGATATTGTACACACACAGTACCTACTTATTAATGAAAGTTGGGTGATTTACGTGGAGTACACTGAACGTTTTGCGGCTTTTGCGTAACTCTTTAATAAAACAATTTACATGTACCTAGGTAATTTAAATTCACGGGCTGGTTAATAGCTATCACGGCCTCTTCCGGCCCCGTTAATTAATGTCATACCTCTCATCAAATCTTTAATTTCTATGAAAATACCTAAAGAAATCGCATGGTGCCAGGTCTGGACTATGAGTGGGATAGGTAGGTTACTAGCTCTCAGCTGTAGCTTTTCAGAAGCCTAAAATTACTTTGTCTTGTTTGCTGTGTGCCCCGAAGGCGAAGCATTTGATTGTCATGGTGCAATAGGATGCGACATCTTGGTCGTTTTTCTGTAACTCTCTCAAAGAAACTGGGCAAACGAATGGGGATGTAATAACTATCACTCACAGCATTATTAACTGTAAGTATTTTGTTTGTTTGTTCATGAAAAGGGATTGCGCAGACAGGACAGGACACGTCCGGGAGAAAAACAAAAGCAATAATTTTTTTTGCCTAGTTTCTCGCCGCCTCAATTTTATTGGTTTGCACCTTCAAACACCCATATAGAATACTGGTTGCTTTCTTTCCGGCATGTAACAATATTTCCATGTTTATTCTCCTGTCACAATGTCATCCACAGAATTTGAACTTCCGTGATCGTGCTTTTTTAAACCAATCAAAACGATTTTGTTTTTGTTCTTCGTTGAGTTCATGAGGAATCCGGCGACAACAAAAAAATATAACATTCGAAATTGAAACATTGAGTATAATATTATCTATGCATTGAGCGGTCGGAACATGAGCAGTCAGGAGCGCAGAACTTTCAGTGTGCCATTGTTAAAGACCTCGTAGTCGCAAGACTTGAGAGATGTCGCGTATCCATGCTCGGAATCGGAGAGCACGTTAAACTGTTAGTCCCAGTCGTTATCGTAAGATAACAGTCATTACGCCATGTTGAAAGCCCTTGGGCAGGCTATAAAATACCATGAATCAGGATAGCCATAAATGTAATAGCCACTAAGCACCCGTTCGCCAATCCGCACAGTTAATGTGGCGGAGTAGAGCGCCGTGTCCAGGTCCAGCATTGGACCGCAAGTTTAAAGTTGCCATTGGAAGACAAAAAAAATTTGAATAAGAAAAATCTTGACGATTGAGGACATGAATTGGATCCCAGTGAGAAGTTCATTAGTCCTTCTAAGCTATACTTCCAAATCTTTGTATTTGATTTTAGACAATGGTGCTGGACCTATTGTAGTCTGGTTCAGATCAGATGGTGGATATGTTGGACGTGGTTTCAAGTTATACTATCTACAGAACACATGCGCTGTTTAGTATATAAATTCCTAATTAATCAAATTATTCAATTTTAGTCAATAAAACAATTATGATCTTGTAATTTCAAATACATATAAGCTAAAGTTATCCAAAAAGAGTGTTGAGTTCTAAAAGGGAAACGCTTCATTTTTATCATATAATATGCATCCATTTTATAGATTATTCTATTATATTTTTTTATTATTTAATATCATAATGTATCTGGCTTTTTAACTCAATCAGTCATCATTACTGAAATTTGATTTTGTGAGGATAATGTAAGGAATTCACTTTTATCATTATTGAAACCAATAGTTCTTATATAAAATATGTATTTTATTTTCATTATACTTATCCATGCTCATTATCTAAGTATAAATACAACTTTTAGGAATCATTGTTAATCTTTCAACAATATTATTTTACATGATATAAACTAAAAGAGATAATTTAAGTGTGTAAATGCATTAAATGCTTGACCTAAACTCTAGTGAACACTAATAAAGCTATGAAAGAGAATGTTACTTAGTTTTATTACTCTCACAAACTTTTCTTTCCCGTAATCCATCCCTTACAATCTTGTGGAAGGACAGTAAAACTCCTACTGTGATTGCTCTTAAAAAGCCCATGAAAAACACTTGCAACACAATCTGTTGAATGCTTTCAATAGTGCCACAAAATAATGTGGTGAGCATAATTCCACTTGCTCCATACACTGAATATGTTTTACCATTCTGAAATAACAAAGAGTATTAAGTAAAAGTAATAAATTGTATGCCAGACTAAACTTATTCTGTGTGGACAAAGTCATAGATTAATTAAAATTTCTGAATAAATTGGTTTCCTACATTCTAGATACACATACCAAAGCATCCCAAATCATTTTCTTGCCAACTTCTTCAGGTGATTGAAGCCCGCCAGTACCTGATATTAGCTTTGTCTCCTTTGGTTTAGTAAGTTCTTCATTTACAAATCCTGGGGTGTCAGTGTCAGCTGGAAAAGCTAAAGTCAAGCTCACATTGGTTCCTACTAGCTCCATCAGGACAGATTCTGCTAATCCTCGCACCGCCCACTTGGCAGCTCCATATGCACTGTAGCCATAAATACCTGTAAAAATATTTTGCTTTAAAATAAATGTAATTAAAAAAGTATCAACTGATGTCCCAATAAAGGCCTGTTGTGATATAACATGCTGATGAAGTTAATTCCAATTGTTAATTCCAATTCTAAATAAAAATGTAAGTATCTAAAACAAATACAGTGGAAATTACCCATCAATGCAGCTTCAGTAGATACAAATACAATTATTCCTTCATTACGCTCTTTCATGCCAGGCAATACGTATCTTGTTGGATATGCAGTGCCAAAGTAATTTAAATCAATCATTTGCTTTATATGTTCAGGTTTCATTGTCTCAAACTGACCACAGATGCACATGCCAGCACATGTTATTAACATAAAAATTGGCCCAACATCGGCTTCAAGAGATGAAAGACTTTTTTCAATAATCCCATAGTCAGATGTAACATCTAAAGATACGTATTGTATTTTCTGGTTCAAATCGCCACACCGAAGAGTAATTAATTCCTGTACAGCAGATGTTAGCTTTTGTGTATCTCTGCCAATTATTGTTACATTAGCACCTAGTCTCACAGCTTCAATCGCAGCTGCTTTCCCGATACCACTTGAGCCCCCAGTAATAACAACATGTTTATTTTTTAAGTCTTTGAAAGATACCTTTTTATCCAAACACAGATGGACAATAACCAGTAAAATTGAGAGAACTAAAAACAAACATGTACACAAAGTCAAAATCATACTTAATAAAAACAGTGATTGACGATTGTACTTCACTCACAACAGTGCTCAGTTCAGTAAATAAATTTTGCTAATGGTAAAAAATATCAACTGGACACGTTTATGTTGCCGTGCGTTAACACACACAATGATTGTTGTATTCAGAAGTACTTAACTATTTACTTATTTGCTAATGCGGTTAAAACTTTGGTTTAATTGGTGTTAGATCTAGGACTTTTGATTTGACAGACAATTTAAACTCATGGTTGAAAAGTTTGAAAACACAGATAATTATATTAGCACTTAGCAGCTAGCTGTTGAAAAATTGCTCAGAGTATAAATAAATAAAAGTATGTATATATAATATACATACATATATACAGAAATTGATGGAGATAACGATGTACAAAACGATTATCCTATCCCATAAATAATAGAAAATGATGAATGAATGAAGTTTAATCTGTTTTCTGTTCTGTCTGTTTAATGACTTTATTGATATTTTATTAATGACATTCTTTTTTTTTTTCTTTGGGATTTTACGACAACCTTTATGTCAACTCTTATTTTTCATAGCACGTTCATAGACGCCTAAAGCGCCCCACACAAAGCCCTGCTTGCAGGGCCTGCCGCAGAGGATGTTACCACACAAAGCCCTGCAAGCAGGGTGCGTCCACAGACTAGGTAGAGATATTTTATTCTGTCGTAGAGATCTTGCGTCGTTTGAGTCACACCATTTTATTGAAAATTACAACCTCATGACTGTAAGAACTTTTTAAGAATGAATGAGTCACAGTTTGAAGATTTATTGACAATGGTGACACCATTAATTTAAAAAAAGAATATATTGATGAGAGATACTGTAACTTTATTATAACTAACCTTTAAAATGATTGCACAAACAATACGTAATACAACAAAATAAAAACAAACTAAGACGGCTTACGAAGAAAACCAAACATTTATTGTTGAAAAGTAGAAACCACATATTAGATATACACGATATTATTAAATACTATACTTATTAATCTGTAATAGTGGGGAGATCGTGCGTCGGGCTGGCAGGATGACCCTGCCGCCCTGCGGCAGGGTAAGCAATTAAAAAATTGGCCCTGCAAGCACACACACGATACGATTGGCAGGGGCACTGCAAGCAGGGCCCTGCAAGCAGGGCTTTGTGTGGGGCGCTTAAGAAAACATTCCATTAAATTGTTTTAATTGTATTTTTTATGTATTTGTAGATAGATATAATCGGACGGGACTTAGATCACACTTATTTTCAACTGACATTCACAGTTGCTTGCACAGACTAGTCACTAGGTAGAGATACTGTTGCTTGATTGGCTATAGTCGTCCACAGACAATATACCACATTAAAGCTACTACATTAAACTACAATACATTATAGCACAACCAACCCAACAAACGCCAATTAAAGAGAAACGCATAGATTTAGCATTTTTTTGCTACGCTATTTAAATAAATAAATAATATATATATTATAATAAATCTATGGAGTAACGAGTGACATTGGCTACCTGTCCGTTGGCTTTTCATAGATACGTCCAAGTACATTTAAGGCAAAGGTGATCGTTTGGAGGTGATTCTGTTCTGTCTCGATCACAGAACACATATACTCCTTAGTACTCCTGATTGAAGTGACACTAGACGGTTCACGATCTATGTTCAATGGTCAATCTATGGTTTAGTGTGACTTTTTTTTTTAAATCACAGAGTGATCAAAATTGACGGGACGCCATATTGAAACTCGATAAAAATAATTGATAAATATAAAATTATTACAAGAAAAGTATGCAATTTAGCAATTCATCTGTATTTTTCCCAAATTTCACGGAATTTTCTCCATTTTTCGAGGTACTGTACATATACTGGGCCGGATTTGAAACATTACTAATGTTTCTACTAGTAGTAGTAGTAGTAGTAGTATTTTGTCCTTCAAAATACCACACCAACCACTGAGTTAAATATAATTCATAATTGATTTATTTGCTTTAAATGTGGTACAATTTGTTTGTTATGTAGGTGAATGGTTCCTCACATTTAGCTAGTGTGTAGCATGCAAATATTGGTACCTAGTTTACAAAATGTTTAATTTATAATTCTACTTATATCGGACACATCAGGACACACAGGAAATCACTTTGAATGTAAACATATATCTGTCTCACTTACACAAGTCACAATAACAATACCGTCGCGTAGATTAGACAAAGATCGCAATATTAACATGCAATGACGGGAATCGGCGGGACAGGGTTGCCTACCCATGCGAAGTTTTACCCAATTTTTAAGCCATAGAAAAGTTTTAATACTAATTAACTTTAAAATATTTGAATTGCATATGTATTTCTTATTGAATGAATTAGAAGGCTGTAAATAGAATTTTGATGATCTGAAATTAATGAAATCATACTCCGCTTTATAACATAAGTTTTGTATAGACCTTTTAGACTCTTTTTTGTAAGTTTGAGTAAATAAATTTAATAAGGTGTGAAATTTACCTAAAATATTCTTTACATCGCGTGCGCTGCGAAAATTATTGATGATAGAATAAAATAATGTAAGTACTACGACTTTGCAGAACACATCATTATTTACAAAAAGTGTCGGTCCAACTACTGTAGTTATGTCACTAGGTATATAGTATATTTCGCTACAAGTGCGGAAAGCCTGTCATTGCAAAGAGTTCCGACAAATGTCTACCCGAGCCGAAGGCGAGGGTTGACAGTCGGAACAAGTTGCAATGACGGTTCCGCACGTGTACTGAACAACTATTTTTAATACAGTTGCGAAAAAATTAAGCAATTTGATAAAATAATAAAAACACAAACTAAACTCGCAGCGAACATTTTTGGAAAATGGCGCCAACCGTAAAAGAATACAGAGTATTGAAGAGATTTTTTTTTGTTTTCTTCACCCATTCTGGGTAGGTAAAGGGAACTATGCCCATACAGCCAAGTCTTCAGTAGAATTTTTTTATTGACATGAAATTTAATGAGATGAAATGAAATGAAACCTAACCTAATTCATTGAATCAAATCATTAAATCTGATATTGAAACAAATTAGTAGCTTCTTTTTAGAAATATTTGCATGAAACATAAAAACTTCTATGAATTTTTTTTTTCGTGGTTGGTTTTTTCTTTTTAATAGACATTATTTTGACAGTTGGGAAAGAGAACGCACGAGTTCGGAAAAGGTAAAGAAAAAGCACGAGTGTGTAATAGCTCACTTCCCGAACGCTAAACGTCCCTGTAATATGCCACTTTTTGAGCAACTGTATTAAAAAATACTTTTTTACATTTTAAAATTTGATAAAAGTGCCGACAATAATCAAACCATTATTATTCAACGTAAACGAAACTAAAGTAGGTAAACGAAACTATACTTATGTCTAATTCCACGCGATTGAAGCTGCGGGCGTCCTTTAGTTTACTAATAAAAGGGAATGATCAACTAGTATTGAGGATATGTGATCTCCTGGATGTATCGCAAATTCTTTAAATATTTTGTAGGTAGCCAGTCTCTCCTTTTTTTTTTTTTTTTCTCTCGGCGTGCTGCATCTTTAGGCACACTGCAACGTTGTTATTATATTTAAAAAAATTATTCACTTATTCCTTAAATTACTAATTCTCCCAGAATTGTGGGGATCTAAAACTAAGTTTTTAAGTGGTCACACTGAACCTATTTGTCAAAATTGTACGATTTATTTATTTTATTGCGTTTTTACGTTGATTAAAATACAGAAACAATAAAATTACGTGTGGAAAGTAATTCCAGTGGACTTATTATGTTTTTGTGATCTTGAACTTGAACTTGAACTGACGTTAGCTACGATTATGGCTGTGGCCTTAATTCCAGTGGCAAGGCTTTGGCGCGGTGATTACTAATCTAGTGGTAACATATTATTATATATCAATGACACCAACAATTAAATGAAAGACGCAGGTTTCACCGGCAGACAGAAGGACCATCCTTACATCTGAATTGAATTACCTCACACAGGAGCGCCCACAGCGCCGCGAGAAAGGAGAAAAGGTCGTTTGTTAGTTCCTTTATTTTTCATTATCCCTACAATTTTGGTATAGCAATTATAGCAACATTAAATATACTGTCAATGTCTTTTCATGTCTGTCATCAACTGTCATGTCAGTCAATCAAGCAAGATATTTTGATGAAAAAACATCAATTGCAATATTGATTTGATTGGATCTAAGAAATCTGAATAGTGTTAGGAAATTAGTTATTGACTGGAACAGCTTAAATCTTTATACAAAATTTAAGCTACTTTTATATTTACGAGAATGAATCAAGAGTCAAATAGGTTGAATACATTCTCAAACTCAAACTGGCCTGCGTCAGCTCCTGTGAATTTAACACGTCTAGCGAAGGGCGGGTTTTTCTATACGGGCCAAGGAACAGAGGTGCAATGTTTTAGTTGTGGCGGTAAAATATCGGATTGGAACTATGGTGACCAGGTTATGTGGAGGCATCGAAGGCTGGATCCGAATTGTGCGTTTGTGCTGAATCCCTTGTTATCTGGTAACATTGCGCTGACCCTAGAATCTGCGGCTACCTCTAGTGTTAACTCACTGTCGCCACGGCGTCGGAATGATTCGACTCAGCAAGAAAGAAGGGCAGCTGAAGAAGATGAAATGTATAAAAGTGATGCACTCAGGTTCTTATCATTCTCCAATTGGAATGTGAGTACAATTTTAAATATTGCAAGTTTTTGACATATTCAGATTTGTTTATATAGTAGTGTCAAAACCTACCAATATATTTTTAAGGTTCAGTAAAAAATGTAATAAAGATACCTATACTCTCATTATCATGGCAAGGTCCATACATCGATTTGTACTATAGTTTTAAGAAAATTAAGAACTTCAAATATTTTTTAATATCTGGATTACACTACCCGCTAAACTTTATTAAATCCAACAGTGTTTTGCTACTACTTGGCTGCCATTTGGCTACAAATCTGAAAAAATATATAATATAAATATTCCTAAGGACCAGTAAATCATTTTGAAAATACTTTTTTGAACCTTTTGTACTAATCTTGCAATGTTCCATAAATGTTTTAGCTGTATAACCAGGTTGTTATACCATAAATATGTAACTTTTTTACACTTGATTGATATCCTGACAATATTATTATTGATTAATATTTGATCTACAGGATGAGTCTGTATCTAGGGAGGCTCTGGTGAGTGCAGGATTCTATCACCTTGGGGATGGCAGATTGCGATGTGCCTGGTGTACTGGGGAACTTGGACCCTTCAGGAATTTTGGATCTGTAGGAACACCCAATCAAGTACATAGAATGTTAGTTTCTAGAAATTTTCTATTTAATGGAGCTTATTTATTTGATACAGTGTTGAATTGGCTATAAAGTTTCTTAGTATCTGTGGTGATAATAATAATATTATGTTTCAATAGATTGATAATTAATATTGTATTATATTATAGGTATTTTCCACATTGTGGTCATGCTGCAGAAATTGAACGCAATATGAGACTGAGGGATGAAAGACCAATTCATGAGCCAATAGTAAATAAATCTGAAAGGAACAAAGAAATAGTCAGGTATGAAACAACCAAACATTGTTCTGAATCTAATCTATAATATTATTACATGAAGGGAAAAAGAGGGATCTGAAGCATAGTTGAAGCTGCATGCTCCTTTGCAATTTTCAATGATGGTAGAGCGTATAGGGCACCAAATAGGTTTTTCATGAAACCTATTTTGTTTGCCTGGTGCAGTAAGAAAGACGACCCTACCCCTCCACGAAGGTGTGATTTCTGGTTACATTTCTTTAGAGGCTACCTTAGTCCTCAAGGGTTGGTAACACATTTGTGACTGACTTGAAACAAGACTAACTGGACTATTACTAACACCAACCTACAGGACTTAACAATCACTAACAGTCCCTAGTCCTCATACCCACTAACGAACTGACCAACTAAACATTATTCATGCTAATGATCATATTTGTCTGTACAAATTAACTTGAATTTTAAAAGAGTACCGAGAGTTTTTTTCCTCCAGCTTTTTTCTCTCTCGGCCTACACTAGGGCATAGGATAAGAATATTGTAAATTCTTCCTAAAGCCGATGACCAGATAGATAGTCTATCGTGACTTAGAGCTTAGCTTAGTGGTAGGTAATTATTGTAAATTAGCCTTAGGCACCTGTGTAGGATTAGCTATTCATTCAATGATCAATAGCTCATCCTTTACTTTATATTAATCAGTTTAGATTAGCATTATATCTCTTCTCTTTAAGTAGTTTGTTTGTTCTAGACTTTCGTTAAGCGTGTATAATCACCTCATGGCGAAATAAATTATTTGACTTTGACTTTGACTTTGACACAGATTGGGTGCAGAGCAAAACGCGCATGTGGTGGCTGCGGGCAGCGAGTGGCGAACGCTGGGCGTGGTGGGCGGTGGCGCGCGGCACCCGGCGCATGCGGCGCTCGCATCCCGCCTCGCCACCTTCGACGGCTGGCCCGCGGACCGCGCGCAGGACCCGCGCGCCCTAGCCGACGCCGGCTTCTACTATACTGGCGTGGACGATCAGGTTGACTAATGTTACTGAGCATACTGCTGACACAAGTGGTAACTCACGCAGTAAATATAAATAAGAAGTAATGGGATGGCATACTGACATTAAATATGGTTTTGCTATTAAGTTAGGTTCAGGTTAGGCTTTATTGCTGATCAAGGAATTATTATGCAGCGTGACTTTTTTTTATTAATTGAGCTGATAGTGCGAATAATTTGTCAAAAAAATAATACATACTTTTAAACCATTCAAATAAAAATGATTATTTTGTCTTGACTGGCATTGTAGCTACTTCCAAATTGTTGTTCTTTTGTACGATTTTAACTATGAAAGAAATAGCAATAGAAAGAAAAGTAAATAATTACTAAAAAATGAAATAAACCATGTACAGTTTGTATCAGCATAGTAGCATTGTGGGTTCGAATCCCACTCAGGCCAAATATTCGTGTGACGAACACTTGTATTTGTTCTGTGTCTGGGTGTTAATATTATCTATTTAAGTATGTATTTAAAAATATCTATGTATGTATATCAGTCTTTGACACCCATATCACAGGCTCACGCCTAATTTGGGGTTAGATGGCTGTGTGTGAGAATGTCCAAGATATTTATTTATTTACTAGTGGACGCCCGCAGCTTCGCTCGCGTTACACATTCACTAACTTCAAAAACGGCAAAGCTTCATACTAACTTTGCACCCCCGTTTTACCCCCTTAGGGGATAAATTTTCAAATTTTTCTCGCTGTAAAATCCTTGAACTTCAACGAACATTTAAAAAAAAGAATTGGCCAAATTGGTCCAGGCGTTGTTGAGTTATGCGCTTACCAACACATTTTGCGATTCATTTTTATTATATAGATTCCTTGTATTATTAGTATTATTATTCTTTGTATATTTATCCCTGCCTTTATACAGGTGCGGTGTTTCTACTGCGACGGCGGGCTGGGCAAGTGGGAGTCGGGCGACGTGCCGTGGTCGGAGCACGCGCACTGGTTCCCGCACTGCGGGTACGTGCTGCTCGTCAAGGGGCAGGAGTTCGTGGACTCGTGCCGCGAGCGCAACAAGGTCAGTGCATTTTTTGAAGTGAAAACTTCTTTAGCGGCGTTGAGCACTTTTTCTGTAATGGGTATAAAATCTTAAACTCGCGTCAGGACACGTGACCTGATCGAAAAAGCGTAAGACGGATGGAGAGTAGACAGCTATCCCCTCTCTACGGCGCGGCGAAAATGTATGCCTGGGCCTACTGACTACTGTTAATAATCAAGTTTTCACTTCTGCCGGCACTCCCTGAGTGCAATTTTTTTTTATGGATACAGGATAGCAAACGAGCTTGCAGCACCACCCATCCGCTGCCACCCATGACAACTGTGACTGACTTTGAACAAGACTCAATTAGGGACTGGAATGGTTAGTCCAATTAGTTGAGAGAGTTAATTAGAACATTAGTTGGTCAGTTCGTTAGTAGGTATGAGGACTAGGGACTGTTAGTGATAGTTAGTCCTGTAAGTTGGTGTTAGTAATAGTCCAGTTAGTACTTGTTCGTAGGAGTCTCGTTCTAAGTCAGTCACAGATGTGTTGCTACCCTTGAGGACTAAGATGGTCGCCTCTAAAGAAGTGTAACCGGAATCCACACCTTTCCAACGGACCACAATTGCTTTAAAAAAAAGCAATTGTAGGTAGCAATTGCAACTGTAGGTGTGTACCGATGCGTTCTAAGGAGATCCCGGAGCATTCCCAAATGCGCAGAATGGCTGACGAGGGGGCCTCTATCCCCTGAGGCTGATCTTTTAAAGATTTCCCCCCAAAAGGCTTGGCAAATTTGCTATTCTTATAAAAATGACATTTACGTTCTTGACCGCTATATAGGAGAAATGTTTTATAAAAAAATCTAAAGATATTCCTTTGAAACTCTTATAATATTCTTATTCGAAGAATGGAAGCTAGATTTTTGAGACCATTATAAACATTGTTAATAATTTAGTTTTACGTCCAATAACTTTACCTATCGGCAGTCTCATCTTTGTGTATGACACATGTGAATTTTATGGTCATTGGGTCATCTACACCGTAGGCTCACGACTTTTACTGACAAGCGAAACTTACAGGTCGCATTTTTCATTCCACCTCCGCTTCCTTTCGAACTACTTTGCCCTCAGACCATGGGAGTTTCACTAAACAATTGATTACGCTATATGCCCACTGATTCCTCTCCGCATTCCGGATACGCGTTGCGTTGAAGTATTTTTACACGCGAGACAAAATTCAGCATTTACTCAACCGAAAAACAATATACAATATACTCGTAATATGTAAGCGAATCTGGTTACATTTATTAATATTAAACTCTGTGTTATTCACCAACAAAAATTTATTAAAATGATCTATTTTACAAAAATTTGTATCTACAGGTGACATCTGACAGAACCTTCAGAGCAAGACTTCGGACACTCGGGTTCTTCGATATTAGTTCAAGAGAGGTAAGAATTGTTGTGAAATAAATAATTACGTCTTAACTTGTAACTATAATACTTGTCAATTTTTTTTACCTCTGAACATAATTCTTGCGCATGTACATTATGTACTACGCATCTAACTATCGGTACATCAAAGGGGTCACAAAGCGCGTATGTTGCAGTATCTCTTGCGTTCCGGTAACACCCGATATCTATATGTATAAAAGGAGAAGGTGACTGACTGTCTGACTGACTGACATATCAACGCAGGGCCTAAACTATTAACAGGGTTAGAAACTTAAAATTTTGCACAGGGGTTCCTTTTATAACGTAGGGGAGCACTAAGAAAGGATTTTTGAAAATTCACCTCCTAAGAGGGTAAACTTTGCCGTTTTTGAAGTCAAGTGGGCAACCCGAACGCGGGCAGACGTCGTTAATGGGTCTAATTCTACGCGAGCGAAGCTGCGGGCGTCCACTAGTCTGTGTATAAACTTAGCGTATGTCCGAGCGGTCATACATACAGCACAGTATACACTATCTCATTGCAATGTATGCTGATGTTTAAGGTAGATGAGCAGATGGATAGCCCGATGGTGACGGCGGCTCTTGGCGCCGGGCTGGACGTGGCGCGCATTCGCCGCGCCATCTGCCGCCGGCTGCGCTCCACTGGTAGGTAGCGAGCGTCCACGGGGGTTTATATTAGTGTGAGAGTACCTGCAACCCACAGGCGTCCCACTGCTGGGCACTGTTCTCCCCCACTGACAAATCTGCGGAAGGTCTATCTATAGCATACTCCAGCACGCTTCTTCAATGCGGATTGGTGGCCAACCTATTGTCGAATGTTCTTAAACCACCCGAGGGACTTCCACAAGGCTTAACGTTTGTTTTCTCAATTGAAAACAACCGGGACCGACGGCTGTCGTGTAAGAGTAAGTAAATAAAATGCAATTCAAAAAAATATAATATATTGCACCAAAAAATAAACTAAAGTGATAACAATAAGATGAAAAGTATTTCAAATGGCTGTCTTTTTGCTTTGAGAAATTTCTTCCAGACAGCCTGGCAAACAATAGATAAGTTATACAATTATAAATATAATTTGGTAGACACAACAACAGACGAATAATAAATAAATAAAAATAATTACATTTAATAATATAATACTAAAATAACAAATTAGACAGTAAAGACAAAGAACAGGAAGAAACAGAACATGAACGAATTTAAAGTGACATAATATAATACGCTGCGACCCATAGACGTCCCACTGTTGGGCACGGGTCTCCTCTCAGAACGGGAGGGATTAGGCCTTAGTCCACCACGCTGGCCAAGTGCGGATTGGCAGACTTCACATGCCTTCGAGAACATTTGATCTCTCAGATATGCAGGTTTCCTCACGATGTGTCCTTCACCGTTACAGCAAGTGACATTTAATTAATAAATCGCACATAACTCAGAAAAGTCATTGGTGCGTGCCGCTGGGGTTTGAACCCGGACCGCTCGATTGAGGGGCGAGTTCGATAGCCACTGGGCTGGCACCGAGTGTGCCCACGAGGGTGTATATTGAAAATGAAGGAACAGAACATGAACGAAATTTATAGTGACACATAATAAGATTGGGAAGAGGACAGGAATGGGCCACTTGTAATGGATAAGAGAGGCAAGAAATTCCAAACAAAATGAACAAACAAACGCTTACCCCTCGGTTGCGAGTTTATACATATATAAAACGTAAAAATAAAACATCCGTAACCATAACCACAAACATAAAACACATAAACAAATGTTTTTCTGTGAAATAATTATGAGCTCGGCCGGGATTCAAACCAGTTCGGCAACTGAAACATCAAGAATATGTTCGATTAGCGTGCGTGTGTTGATTTTTGTTCGTCTGATTATGACTTATAGAATTATTATATATCTTGTATGGAGTAAGTATCTACATGCGTATGTATATGCGTCAGTTATTGCGTATGTTATTACTAATATCATAATACTGTAGTTTACCGACATAGCTCGTCGAGTAAGCACGCTGTAATGGCAATGGGCAGGCCACGTCGCTCGTAGGACGGACAACCGATGGGTTAGAAAGGTCCTCGAGTGGAGACCACGGCTCGGGAAACGGAGCACAGGCCGCCCTCCAACCAGATGGACTGATGACCTGAAAAAGTCAGCGGGAAATCGCTGGACTCAGAAGGCACAGGATCGGGAGGAGTGGCACCTATTAAGGGAGGCCTATGTCCAGCAGTGGACTTTGAAAGGCTGATGGATGGATGGATGGAATACTGTAGTTGAATCTGGTGTTTCGCTTGCAGGTCAAATGTTCACTACATCGGAGGGCCTCATCGATGCGGTGTTAGACGAGCAGCTGAACGAGGAGCCGTGGTGCGCGTCGTCGCGCCCGCACCGCACGCTCACCGACGAGATCTTGGCCGAGGCGTTGAACGAGCTCGCTCCTGCGCCCGCGTGAGTATACATTTTGACGTGACAACGTCTTATAAATTGGTTTGCCGGGTGACACTTCAAGAAACTGCGTTACGCTCCGCTCACGTTATGCGCTCACAATGAGAGCGAGTGAGAGGCACGCGTCCCTTCCACTCGGGCATGGTTAGCCCGCCTAAGAGCGAGAGAGACGATACGATACGAGACGATACTACTATACGAATGAATATTCACATTAAAATTATTTTACCTCTCAAAGTCGTTGTCACGTAAAACTTTCGCCCGTATACCGACTTTACAGGCAACCAATATTTTTTTTTTTTTAAAAGCTTTTATTTAACTTCACTCGTATGTATGTATGTATGTTTGTCCTGGAATCTTGCAATCAATATTTCACCCATTTCCACTGAAGCTATCGAGCTGAAGTTTGGCACACATATTAGGTTCCGATGACAATGCATGAAAATAAAAATAAAAAGTTAAAAAGCTTTTTAAAAAAAAAAAATTTTTAGAGTATAATTATTTAACTTCACTCGTATGTATGTATGTATGTCCTGGAATCTTGCAATCAATATTTCACCCACTTCCACTGAAGCTATCGAGCTGTTTGGCACACATATTAGGTTCCGATGACAATGCATGAAAATAAAAATAAAAAGTTAATAAGCTTTTTAAAAAAAAATTTTTACTTGATATAATGTAGGGGTGTGAATGTGTGTGTACACTGTACCTACAATATGCTAGTTTACTCGTTACAAGGCATTTGATTATTTCATTTGAACGCCTTGAATGTTTCAGACCGTACTGGGAGGAAGTGGACAGGCCATCGGTTCCCGTCCGCGCCGCCGAGCAGGCCCGCGACGGCAGCAGCGGGGTCCCCAAGCCGACGTATAAGGTTATTCGACGGACTTCGTCCCGTTAATGTCGATTTTGAGAAAATAGTGTTTTGAAACTATAAAAAATGGTTGTCTGTAAAGTCGGTTTACGGACGATAGATTTACGTGATAACGTCATAATCATTATTTTTATACAATACAAAAAAGGAGAATTGAAAATACAAAGATAACAGACAACAGACAAGTCTATATATTTATTTTGACAGTTCCCTATTTCGGAGCCATGGACACGCCAATGTTGTCGTGTATAAAATTAATTTAATAAAATTAAAAATTAATTTAATAAAAACACTCAACGGAAACGGAAGCGGAACGGGATACACTTTTTCATATGCGCTGTTTATCAATTTCTAAGACGTTATCACATCAAAAACTAAAACATTATTTTTAATGTAATGTGAACATATTTTCAGAATGAAAAGTATTTTATATATTATCTACTCGTGCATCAAGATTCATTTAAATCCGTTCAATTGTTGTGCCTGATTTAAAAAAAAAAGGTGAAATATATATTTCTTTATGTTTAACTAATAGCTTATACATATTTCAATTTTCATGGATATAGCTCGAGAATGAAGAAGTTTCATACAAACTTTAACCCCCTTCTTAACACTTCAGTGGTGTAGTTTAAAAAAAATCTTTAATGTCTCTAATTTATTCTAATTGAGTTATCACTGTACGATGACAAGCTATTCATCCAATGATCAATAGCTAATCCTATAATCATTTAACGTTAGATTATTAGCTAAATATTATTAGATTAGAATAGCGGACCGATATACCGGATACACGGACCGGCATGAAAGTCTAACTCTGACCTGTAATTCTTAGAAGTCCAAATTAAGATTTCGTCTGGCGCAGGGCAAGCGGGTTATCAGTCGTAAGCGTTGAATGTTTCACCAGCCAGATTATTTCCACCGCACTGATGCGCATGCGCATGCGCATCCTTATAAACTCGTGCCGCGAGGAATACCTACCTAGACTTTCGTTAAGCGTGCCTAATGACACTATAGATAATAAATAATTTGAAAAAAAGCCGTTTGGTTTGGCCGATTGCTTGAGTCTGAGTGAATTAATCTAGGGTAAGCTGGCTGTCCCCCGCTGGCCTTATTGAACAAAACAAAATAGACAAAACATATTTTTTTAAAGTAACACAAATTGACTAGTATGACGTAGTGTGCCTAATGACACTTTAGGGAAATAAATAATTTGAACAATGAATTTGAATTGTAGCCCCCTGAACCCGAGCCCGAGCCTAGCCAGCACACGCCGGAGCCCGAGCAGAAGACCCTCACGCTGGAGGAAGAGAACCGGCAGCTCAAGGAAGCGCGCATATGCAAAGTGTGCATGGATGGAGAGGTGAGAATAGTCTCTAGGTTTTACTGTAGTTAACCAACCCGCATTGGAGCAGCGTGGTGGAGCATGCTCTAGACCTCCCGCAGCTGCGTCTGTGGGGGAGACCCGTGCCCAGCAGTGGGACGTCTATGGGTCGCAGCGAGACTGTAGTTAAAATTGTCGAACTACAGGAAACGGTTTTGTTTAATGTTAGATGAATTTATTTTTACTGTATAATATTTTTATATGGTACTCTTAAAATATTTATTAAAGGTTATATTTATAGCGTTTTTTATTTTTATTTTATTTTATATTTTTTATTTATAGCTTAAACGGCTCGCGCGGATTAACTTTTTTATGCCTTAAATAGATTAGAGTTCGTTTTTGTAAAATAAAGATGGTATCAATGCCAGCAACACTACCCCACTGTAAGAACCAATAAAACATTACACTGTGAAAGTAGCTAAAGTAAACGAGTCAAGCTATTGTAATATCAGCGAGATGTCTGATATTTTTGACGGCGAAAGCAGCAGAACTTAGTTTGCTTGACAATACATCAATGTGGGTACTCCACTGATGTTTAATTGTTATGCGTGGGTAAACTGTCTGGTCCACAAATTGCAGTATGTAGCGATGTAAGCATTAACGTATCTACTCGCAATATATAATGGTGTTATGATCTAATAAACGGACAGTATCAAACAGACTTCGGACTATCATTCACCTCTCGAACCCCTCTTCACATGGCGGCCCTGCGAAAACTGCAGCGGTCAGCCCCCGCGATAGAGTTGCATTCCATGCACCTGACGCCACGATGAAATTTAAAACCGTTGTTGTATGTATGTAGTCTGTGGCCAGACTGCCCAGGATGACCGAGCTGTAGGATTTATTATCTGTGTAAAGTAATTTAAGTATAAGTATGAATTCATGTAACGAAACGTGAGAGGGAACAGAGGGGTGAGGTAAGAGGGGATTAAGTAAGATGGCGATAGATATAGAACGGTGTAAAGGTGTTTAAAGGTGTTAAAATAAATTAAAGGCGTTTATAAAATCAAAGTTGTATATTTCTGCACAAAACCGTCCCGAACCCATAAATCTACATGTATTTCATTATTTCATTCATGGGTGACAACCATGCAGGAATTTTTACATTATGCAAAACAAATTATTATTTTTTTGAGTGATTGAGTACATTAGGTACATATATTTTTTTAAAATATAAGTGACGAGTCGTCGGCAAACAAAACGATTTTCGGAAAAAGAAAAACTATAAAAATTAAACTACAGTGTAAACTCCATGTAACGTCACTCTATTTAACGACAAACTCCCTTAAGCGTCGAAATCAATTGGCTTTGGTTGGTTTAGCTTGTCTTTCATACAATGTTTCACTCTATATAGCATTACACCCACTCTCAATAACGACAACAATTGAGTAATAAAAAATACCTTTTAAGTTGCTAAAATAAGTAAAAACTGCGCAGCTGTGTACGATCTATTGTCGCTTTATTATCCTAGCCCGCAATAAACACGACTGTCGGCATCATGCATACCGAACTTTCTAAGAAATTCGTTCTTTTGTTTACAAATTGGGATTGCTTGTACGTGTAGACTGTTGTTGACCATGATTTGCTAGTGTCTATCTATCTATTGCTAGATATGAATAAAATAAGTAAAAAAATACAACAAAATTACTGGTGCAGCAAAAGACGTCAGACAAAAATAACAGACTATACGCAATAGCGTTCAAATAACATTCTTTTTTATGCACATAACTATGTACTAACAATTGTCGGAAATAAACTTTTTCTTTTTCTAATTCTGATGTTTCTTCTCTCCATTTAACGACAACTCTCTATAACGCCATAAAATGCACAGTCCCTTCAGTGTCGCTATATAGAGTTTACACTGTATTATTTTTATGTAAACTAAAAATAAAAGCGGGCCAGATATAATCTTACGAAATTCGTACATTTACAAAAGATGTAGAGGAATGAAACCCGTTCACTTGAACTCGATGCACTCTATTTGCTACGACCTAACCAGATATGTAGCGTCCATAGCCCAATGGCTCTCGTCGATTCAATGTGATCGAAAGAGTTAAGCAACGACGGGCGCGGTCGGTTTGTGGATGGGTGACCGCTAGTGGCAAAAATTTCATGGACGCTACCGCGCTTCGGAGGGCACCTAAAGGCGTCGGTCCCGGTTGTTTTCAATGCTGGAAACAGTCGTTAAGCCTTGTCGAAGACCTTCGGGTGGCTTGAGAACATTCGACACTGGGTTGGCCACTAACCCCTCCACCAATCCGCATTGGAGCAGCGTGGTGGAGTATGCTCTAGACCTCCCGCAGCAGTGTCTGTGGGGGAGACCCGTGCCCAGCAATGGGACGTCTATGGGTCGAAGCGAACCAGATATAAACTCTTAGCAAATAGAGTTTACGACCAAACCAGATATAAACCATAGAGAATATTTTTGTAAACCATAATATAAATGTGTAATGTGTAAAAAAACACAGACCGCGCCCGACGTTGCTTAACTCGCCGATCACGTACAACCGATGTTGAATCTATCGGTACTCCAAAAAAAAAATGGTAGTGTGTAAAGTCTGTTCACGGACGATAGATTTACGTGATAACGTCATAATCATTATTTTATACAATCAAAAAAGGAGAATTGAAAATACAAAGTTAACAGACAACAGACAAGTCTATATATCTATTTTGACAGTTCCCTACACTGAGCAAGTTGTTCCCTATTTAGTAGCCATGGAAACGGTTGTCAATAACGCCTCATGACGTCAGAGCGAGGTAACGACAAATCACGTCACACTTTTTCGTTCGTGTTGCTGATTTATAAGACGTTATCCCGTCAAAAATATTAGAAGCAACCAATTGGGTATTTGAAAAAAATAATTATTGATTTTTTTTATGTATTTTAATACTATATTATTAATAATATTGATATTTAATGCAAAAAACTTAAAAATGTTTTTTTTTTCAATTAATTATAAACAATTAAAAATTGATGAAATTTGAATAAAAATCACGTGACTATAAACGCGCCATGATTGGTCACCATATTTGTGACGTCAAAATGTTATATAAAGGAGGATGGCCATTTTGGTACCCCATGTCCAATCAAGATGAATCACGCACCTGTACCAGGTTCCATACATTTTTGTCCATCATCCTTTAAATATTTAACAATGAAAACTAACATTATGACGTCACACGCGCTCGGGTTTGTTCGGGAGTTGTCGGCGTGTCTTCGGCACTGGATTCAAAAATTATTGAATTGAATTTTTATTTTGAAATAACTTTTGAATTATTGCGAGAAAAAAAGAAAAAAAAAATACTTTTGTTATAAAACTTATATATGATCTTTTCATTTATCACATAAAAAAAATATATTCAAATACCCAATTGTGTGTCAGGTGAACGTGGTGTTCCTGCCGTGCGGGCACCTGGTGTCGTGCGCGGGCTGCGGCGCGGCGCTGGCGGCGTGCCCGCTGTGCCGCGCGCCCGTGCGTGCGCTGGTGCGCGCCTACCTCGCCTGACCCGTCCCGCCGCACAGGTACTATCGGGAGTATCGGGTGAACGTGGTGTTCCTGCCGTGCGGGCACCTGGTGTCGTGCGCGGGCTGCGGCGCGGCGCTGGCGGCGTGCCCGCTGTGCCGCGCGCCCGTGCGTGCGCTGGTGCGCGCCTACCTCGCCTGACCCGTCCCGCCGCACAGGTACTACCGGGAGTATCGGGTGAACGTGGTGTTCCTGCCGTGCGGGCACCTGGTGTCGTGCGCGGGCTGCGGCGCGGCGCTGGCGGCGTGCCCGCTGTGCCGCGCGCCCGTGCGTGCGCTGGTGCGCGCCTACCTCGCCTGACCCGTCCCGCCGCACAGGTACTATCGGGAGTATCGGGTGAACGTGGTGTTCCTGCCGTGCGGGCACCTGGTGTCGTGCGCGGGCTGCGGCGCGGCGCTGGCGGCGTGCCCGCTGTGCCGCGCGCCCGTGCGTGCGCTGGTGCGCGCCTACCTCGCCTGACCCGTCCCGCCGCACAGGTACTACCGGGAGTATCGGGTGAACGTGGTGTTCCTGCCGTGCGGGCACCTGGTGTCGTGCGCGGGCTGCGGCGCGGCGCTGGCGGCGTGCCCGCTGTGCCGCGCGCCCGTGCGTGCGCTGGTGCGCGCCTACCTCGCCTGACCCGTCCCGCCGCACAGGTACTACCGGGAGTATCGGGTGAACGTGGTGTTCCTGCCGTGCGGGCACCTGGTGTCGTGCGCGGGCTGCGGCGCGGCGCTGGCGGCGTGCCCGCTGTGCCGCGCGCCCGTGCGTGCGCTGGTGCGCGCCTACCTCGCCTGACCCGTCCCGCCGCACAGGTACTACCGGGAGTATCGGGTGAACGTGGTGTTCCTGCCGTGCGGGCACCTGGTGTCGTGCGCGGGCTGCGGCGCGGCGCTGGCGGCGTGCCCGCTGTGCCGCGCGCCCGTGCGTGCGCTGGTGCGCGCCTACCTCGCCTGACCCGTCCCGCCGCACAGGTACTATCGGGAGTATCGGGTGAACGTGGTGTTCCTGCCGTGCGGGCACCTGGTGTCGTGCGCGGGCTGCGGCGCGGCGCTGGCGGCGTGCCCGCTGTGCCGCGCGCCCGTGCGTGCGCTGGTGCGCGCCTACCTCGCCTGACCCGTCCCGCCGCACAGGTACTATCGGGAGTATCGGGTGAACGTGCCTGCCATCCATACTAATATTATAAACTAGTGGACTCCCGCAGCTTCGCTCGCGTTACACATTCACTAACTTCAAAAACGGCAAAGCTTCATACTAACTTTGCACCCCCGTTTTACCCCCTTAGGGGATTAATTTTCAAATTTTTCTCGCCGTAAAAACCATCCTTGAACTTCAACGAACATTTAAAAAAAAGAATTGTCCAAATTGGTCCAGGCGTTGTTGAGTTATGCGCTTACCAACACATTTTGCGATTCATTTTTATTATATAGATGTGAAAGTGTGTTTGTTTATTTATTTATTTGCTTGTTTGTTTGTCCGGCTTTCACGTCGCAACGAAGCTATTATATGGTATGGTTTTTGTGTGTGGAGATAGTGAGGAGGGTGGAGAGTGACGTAGGCTACTTTTAACCGCGGTAAAACATCCCCATGGGAAGATATCGATGTTTTGTTATTTGCTAGATATTTAGTTCCGGGTGTTGTTAATAGATGGCGTTAGTAAAGTTCTGAATCACGCTAACAAATGATACATGTAAATAAATTAAATCCTAGGCAACTAATAAATTAAATTGAATTTTTTCGCGCTGGATAAATTGTTGTTTTGGTTTAAAATTAATATGGTAAAGGTAAATAAGACATACGCTTTGATTTTGGTTTTGGATCGCTTCTTCGTTCGTTCTTTTAATCGTGGAACTGTCACTATTCATCCACCACAAATGTGTCATGTATGATAAACAACTCAATGTTATTCCCTTTGACCACGCGGGCGGAGCCGCGGGTAAAAGCTAGTTACATCATAATTCTGTGGTTAACTTGTCATAATTTGAGGTTTATTTTGTCATAACCATCATTAGTCTTTATGGTATTTAAGTTATGATTAAGTTGAATTAAAAACAAAACAATCATGAACCCATCAACCAGTACCATGATGATGATGATGAACCAACGAATAGTAAATAAATAAGTACTATCATAATTTACAAAGTAACCCATCAAAACGACCTTAATTTATTGTTTAATTACCTAGTGAAGTACCAAAATGTAAAATTCAAACGCGACATGTATACTTTTTATCTTTCCATTATGTCGTAAATTATAGATCCAATTGACATGCATTAAAGAACAAAGTTCTATAAAGCATAACTTCATAAAATTTTCTTGATGATGGAGTAACTTTCGTTCGTAAGGATTAAGGCCATGCATAATAAAACCGCCCGTAAATTTAATATTGTGATTGATGTTTATGAGTTAGGTGTATATACTATTGTGGACTTTTACATAGATTGAGTAAAGTTCTATATTTTTGTAGAACATTGTAATAACCTATGATGAAGCAATAAGATGGCGCACGCAGTTTAAGAATTTAAGGAGCGCTTGTCCGTCCGACTTGCTTAACAAATATCAATATTTAGGGCCAGCTGAGAAGTGAAGCCTAGCTCTAGTCTAGATGCCTCATGTAGTCAAACCTGATACAAAAAGATTTTTTTAAATCGTAGTGGCACTTACATTGATTAGCGCGTTTAAACAAACAAAAAATCTTACCCTCTTTATAATATTAAATTGTTATGTACTTTTTTTTCAGAAATCTAACTTTGGGTTGCTGGAAAACGCGTGTTATGAACCTTTCGATATATCGTCGCAACGGATAAATACCTACGAACCCTTACCTTCTTGTTCATTAAAGTGCATTAGCTTATATATACCTAGAAAGTCATAATATACAATTTTTATTATATATTATCAAATTTACCATACATAGGCCTACATTGGATGTATGTTCGTAGTATGCTTCATGTGTTAAAAATAAAATAAAAAAACTAGTAATAATAAGATTATAATGGATTCTAAAATAAGTAAATGTATACCAAAATTAATACGAGAGAAAATAAATAAAATGTTAAGCAAGAAAGTTGCTTGTATTTGGCAAATTATTTTAGTTTTTTAAATAATGCATTCAGTTCAATGATGCATTTCAGTTAATGGATGCAAGATTTCTTAATTAGCTAATGCTTTCAGCAACTGGCTAATATACCCCATATTACCCCAGTGAATTTATGAGTATTGTAATATTTTTTAAATCTTGACAAAAAATATTTATCAAAATTCTAACGCTATTCCTTTGTATACGTATTTTAACTATTTGCTATGACTACTGGCTGCTTTGGTTATAGGATATGACAAAATTATCTGTATGAATTCTACCTGAAAATAGGATTTATACATAACATTGCATATAACTAAAAAACAAATATAATATGAACAAAAATTTTTGTAATCTTTGTTCTTTTCTTGTTTTGCATAGTTCTTAGACGTACATGATATTGCGTTCCTATTAAGTTAAATATGTTCCTATTAACATGTATTTTTATATATTGTCTGCTATCCTCCAAAAATTTGTTACTATTCCAGGTGACTGCCAAAGAAGTTGTGATTTTTTTTTCAAAATATACGTTGTATCAATTATCTACAGTATTGACTTGAAAATTTAAACGCTTTGGTTTGTAATTACATTTTACTACTAATCTTTTTTTTAAAGACATTTTATGCAATCATTTTATAACAAATTCCTCAAAATTTTGATAACTTTACGGATATAACCTCGTATTTTATTGTTTTTAATTATCTTACAACAAAATAATTTGTACAAACTGAACCTAATTTGTAATTAGTAATTATACTATGTATTCCATAACTATCTACAGTAAGATCTTCTCTAGAATTTTATGTTTAATTATGTAATAATATTATTTATGTCTATAGACTACTTACCATGTAGTGTTCAGAATTGATCTGAATGATTAGTGATGTGTGATATAAATGTAATGTAGTTTTAGTATAATGAAACATGTTAATATTTGCATGTGTAGAGCATGTTATACGAAGGTTAAATGAATTGGGAAACCTAATGCAGCTTTAATTTGTATCAAATACCTGATACATTTGTCGTGTTGATTTGTCTTTATTATAATTAAATTATTGCAAAATTCAAATTATAGGACGCGCATATATAATATTATGACGCGTTGATATTGTATTTTTTACATTTTCATCAATATGTCTGCTTAGCCGTCGATTTTATTCTAAATACCGCGATTAATTTATTAATTTGCTTATGTGAGTCTTAACACAATCACACAAATCCCATGTACCCATTATTTACGTGACAATCATCAAATACGAGTATAAATAGTGTTAGTTCATTTACTATATGATGTTATTGCGAATATTAGTTGCTCAGTACTCGTGTAACTGGCCAGTAAACTCTTTGAGGACTAATAATAATATGGTGGTCTCTTAAATAATTGTAACAGGAATTCGTATCTCTGTAACCGTATCACCGGACCGGAACACAATTAATTTTAAAACAATTACTACACGAAATAGGCATGGTGTAAAATTCAGGTTTTGCCACTTAAATTTATAAAATTTAACAGTATGTCAACAACACCAAATCATATCATTTCAAAGTCTGGATCATGATCGTCGTATATGACAACAATAAGTTTTGATTTAATATCTATAGGAGGTGGAAGTTGTCTCATTCACTGTATTTTTAATTTCCTCTTTCAATAAATAGGAAATGTGTCATTAATAAATGACAATGTATCGAAGTACAACGGTCGCCATATCCGCGAGGCAGGCGTATTTGTCATTTCCTATCTCGTCACTCGCTTGACACATTAAACGCATTTTTAAATCGATTATTTTATTTTTAAAACGATTTTTTAATCGAATCAAAAATTTTGACGGCAATTATATGATTTCGTGACAAACCTGTTTGTGCTAACATTAAGCAACTAGTTAGAATGAGTGGTTTATTGTATTACAATACATAATTATCTTCTTGGTATCGCTCGCTGCTGCTCGCTGCGACCCATAGACGTCCCACTGCTGGGCACGGGTCTCCCCCACAGACGCAGCTGCGGGAGGTCTAGAGTATACTCCACCACGCTGCTCCAATGCGGATTGGTGGAGGGGTTAGTGGCCAACACAGTGTCGAAAGTTCTCAAGCCACCTGAAGGTCTTCGACAAGGCTTAACGATTGTTTCCACCATTGAAAACAACCGGGACCGACGACTTTACGTGCCCTCCGAAGCACGGTAGCGTCCATGAAATTTTGCCACTAGCGGTCACCCATCCACAAACCGACCGCGCCCGTCGTTGCTTCACTCTTTCGATCACATTGAATCGACGTGAGGCATTGGGCTATGGACGCTACAATCTTCTTGGTATAGTGAACATTAATTAGAATTTTGGTAGATAAAAAATTTAGGGGCTTCAATTACGAGTAAGTACAATTTAAATACTACAATAATGTACAATACAGTATATTTTATTGCATCAGAAGAACAGAAGAGCCAAGAATACATATAAAAAAAATTCCAAAAAAAGTGAAAGAATTAAAATTAAAACCTTTACCTTTAGATGTTTATAGTAAAAAATACTCATACTATAAATAGGCGCGAGCATACATAAATATTTTTAAATACATACTTTCATAGATAATATTAACGGACAGAGAACAAACATAAGTGTTCCTCACAAGAATGTTTGTTCTGAGTGGGTTTGAACCCACGGCCCCTGGCGTAACAGACAGGGTTCACTACCGATTGCGCCAACAGCCCGTCAATACGAATAGGTTCAAATGAAAACAAATACGAAATAATGTGTCCCAAGTATTTGAGCTGTTAATTAGTTTACTAGTATCTATTTCATTTATGGTACAAGGTCTGGACAGTTGATTTGAGGGTGTGTTCATTGGTACCAAATATATAATTGTTTGACTTTCGGCCGGTTTCTGAATTGAGAAAACTAGCATTTCTTAACTGATTATTCTCAAAAACATGAGTCTATATTTAATTTTTTTTCGTTTGTAAAACGCCTTGTGGTTTTACAAGAGATTTGTGCATAATTTTTTTAAAATTTTAATTCTAGACAAAGAAAGTACATATCTGTAACTGTAGGTTTCCACCGCGAAATGTTTTATATTATATCCTACGCATGTTTAACAAAATGACTTTTTGACAGTGAGGACGCTACATAAAATAAAACATGCTGTGCAATATTTTTGTGTCGTGTTGTGAAACTTGTCAAGTTGAACATATTATTATCGCAGTGGAAACCTAGAGTTACAGATACTTTTCTTTTCTACTCTTCTTTTCTTATTTATAATAATATATCCTATGCATGTATAAAAAATGTTAAAATATCTGTTGAACCTGTTAATAATTTGTACGATTTGTATCATCAATATTTGGAACAACGTCGCGATGTTTACTGAGACAATGCGAACGCTTCTCGAAAATTTTCAAAAACATGTTATGGAAACATGCTGTCTATAAATGGCTCTTCAGTGTAAACCCACAGTATCGGAACACGTATAATTGTGCGTACTGATATGATATTACGCATAGTAAAAATATAACACGAAAAATACGCCTAGTGAATGATAATATGAGAGTGATTCAACGTTTGATTAGTAATAACTGATTACCGAGAAATATTATGACTATGACCTATGTCCTTTGAACGAAGATAATATACATATTTTTTATGAATGAGTTAATTGTTTAAATACGTGCTTCTCTTGGAGGGTGGACACTGCATGCGAAGGCGCCTTAATATATACATTTGTATAAACTAAGTAATTAATAATTATGTCGGTAATAAGACTTGTTAAGTTAGTAAAATTGTAAATCGGTGATGCATTGTGATTTGAAATGTCGATTCACAAATAAAAGTAGAATATTAGTTTACCTTAAAGGTTATTAACTTATAGAGTTGTTTTATTTAGCCTGCAATTAGCATAGAGTATCGACCAACAATATTATGTCAATATACACCGTCAATTCCGTTCCGTTTATATATATAAACAAAGTCAGATTAGTTACGACACTTATAACTTCTGAACGGCTGGGCGGATATTTATGACCGAATAGCACAATAGCTATTATTAGGTACATCTGAAAAATTAATGGAAAGCCAGTTTCTTAGGCTTAGAAGTCTGCTAGAAGTGACGGTCCTGCCACCACGAGCTTTTAGCTTCGTCAAAAGACTCCTTACTGCATATCAATTTCCTGATATTCATTGATTGTTATTGGACTCTGACGGTGTGACGTTACCGTGCATCCACACCGCAGTTACTTTTTGTGGAGCAAAATTTCCAAATGTTACTTAGCAACACCCGATAGCAATAAGTTATTCATTGTTAGTAAATGTTCCCGTGTTAGTATAAGTTAAGCAACGTTGCTCTAACAATCGATAACATTGTTCTTATACATATTCTTTGTTATATTTTGTTAATTTATGTTGGCGTTACGCGTGAGCAACACTCAACCAAGTAGTCACAAAAGTTAGAGATTGTTATTTAATGTTCCCGTCTTGCAAAACGTTGCTCCACAAAAAGTAACTGCGGTGTGGATGCGTGGTTAGAAGAGTCCTAAATGTCCTTTTAATAGACGCTGTCATAACAATTAAATTTCTAAGACTTTTCACCTTTTGGGTAGGTAAGTATAATTTATTGTAAGTTGTAAGAAGACCTTGTATCGTACCAAAAACAATTCTTCAAACCTATAGATATAGAATAAAACGTTCGCTGGCGCCAGCGCCGAGGCATGGATAATCGAGTAATGATTTCGAGATCGCTTCAAAAGAGTTGCACCGTCTATGATCAAAGTGATCAAACAGTTTTTTCATGTAGCGATAGTGTACTGAGCCTGAGTATAGCCAGTTTTAACGACTTGCGTATTACGTCTTCGAATGGGTTTCTTGATTTTTACCCGACTTCAAATAATAGAGAGCAATAACTTTAAAAGAAATCCCAAGAATAGAAAAAATACAGAATAAGGGCAGCAAACTTTTTGTAAATTTCCGTCCTCGTGGTACAACTGGTTGGACTACGTGGAAGACTTGTATTTATAGCCCGGTAGCTTCATGGCTTTCATACCGATTTTTCAGGGGTGGAACCACATGCCCAGGTGCAACCTAGCTGACATTGACATCATCGCATGGTTTTCTTGTTGCTCTGTTGTCTTGTTTGTTGTTGTTGTTGTTTTTTTTTTCATGGTTTTTCGATACAAAGGTGAAGTCCGCGCTAGGTTGGTGTCGCCGTCTGGACGCAAATAGCCGGACGTCGCTCGCTCGAAAATAGCGCAGACGAACTCCATACGACGAGACGCTTTTGGAACTTTATTAATATGCGAAAGATGTTCCGCCTCACGGAAATCCAGACGTCGTCGCTTGTTAACACTGATAATTTCTGATAATATTTGACGCGATCTTATCTAGAGTTGACTTGTTTGTATAACGTTTCTTTGAAATAAATTAATGTATGTAAATGTCAATCTTGTAATGATGTGAATGTTCGCTAAAAATACTTCACGGTGCTGTAAAGTTTCATGAATTCAAACCTGTATGCCTAACTATTTCACCACAGATATTGTTTGTGCTTTCACTTTTTTTATGTATTTAAAATTGCAAACGAGCTTGCAGCACCACTCATCCGCTGCCCGTGTTTAGACTGTGAACAAAACTCAAATAGGAAGTAGGATGGCTAGGTTAGACATTTATACGGACGGAAGCACGAGCGATCCAGCTAGTGACCACGAGAAGAAGACGGCGGCTGTGAGCACAACGCCTCAACAGTATTAAAAAAATAATGTCATTATGAGGTATGACCGAGACTGACCAATAATGGTAATATTGGTAAGCTACCCATTGTGAGAACTAGCTGAAACCTGCAAATCTTAATATGTATAAACATTCAGTGAAAATTTCTTTGATAAATAGGTATTAATATCTAGGGAACGAATTAGTATTAAGCTAACTTATGTTCACTTTTTTTTATGTCCTGTGACATAGCTAAGTCATTCAGATCAGGTGGGGGCTTAGACCGATACTTATCTGCATTTCTTTAGAAGATGTGCAGACTACGAGCCGCAGTCGCCATGCTCGGCGAGGTTCAGGGCTAACATTTCACCACGGAAAGCTTAGCCCTGGGATGAGCCAACGGCTTTGCGCAAGGGAGGCACCGGTGCGTTCCGTAGGATATCCCGGAGCGTGCTAGAAGGCTGCCGAGGGGGTTTTAGTACGTAAAATCCCCGACCACTTTAGGGGAAGAGTGAGTTTCGAAGATTTCCCCCTCGAAAAAAAACTAGGTAAGTACCTACTTAATTGCTATGAACAAAAGGGATTTATCATTGGTAGGCTATGTTATTATTCAAGTACATAACTGCTTACCAACAATGAATGAGTGAGATTACTACGAGTGGGTAGATGTAGAGAGGCGGCCTTGAAACAAGATAACTAACTACTCGGTAGAATAAAAAACTTTTTGCAGACACAAAAAGAAAAAAATCTTCTAAAATCTTTTAAAGATTCCCCCGATACAAAAAAAAGGTAGATTGTGTTCTAGGAGATCACAAAATTCTCCAACAGTGCAAGCCGCAGGCAGCTTAAGGAAGTTCGAATAAGACATACAAGGAAGACTCGTTCGAAATGCGTATGATTTTTATAATTACTAGGTACTACTTATCATATAAGAAGAATTTATTTATCTTATCCGGTTAAAGATAATGATTGACAAAGAAGCTATAATACGTTAATGCTTGAACTTTCTGGCTTGTCATCAGGACACAAGAGTTGAATCAACAGTTCTACGAAACTGTTGAACTAATCAAACTTTTCCTTGTAACTATGTAGATAGGTTTTATTTAAATTCAACAGGAAAACACTGCGTAATTTTTACGTAACATTTATGTCTTGCTCAAGAATTAGGTTAATAAATATCTAGTCCATGGTTCTATGTAGGTATCTTCGTTCCAAATTTGAAATAATTAATTTTAAGTTTTAGCTCAATTGCGTAAGAAATATGTACAAATAAATATTTTATCCTCAATAAGCCTTTAAATAATTAATAATTTATCGTCAAAAACAAGCAGCAATTCGGTTAGCGTGAATGAAACCACAGTAAAAAGCTAGTGAAATATTGAGTTTAGGGCGCTGCTACTGCTCCTATATGTGTAAATCTATTCTGTGTGCTACTGTCAACGTGGCATAAAATGTGCGGATTTTAACCATCGTCTAATCGGTGAGCGGTGAGTCAGCGCAATGGTGGAATTAATTACAGACAGCTACGAACGAGCTGCATAGACGCAACGTCCTTGCAAGGCTGCTGTTGGATGACGTGCGCATAAGCCTCTCGCCTCGCGCATTTTGCTCCTGCCTCCCTTATCGCACATTCGATTGCTCTTCGCACAGATAATAAAAGTTCACTATACGAAAGTGCCTACATGAGAGAGATCTGTGGTCAATATAAACTTTTTTACGAGTGGAAAACGTTTTAACGATATTTTTATCAGATAAAAACTTTCTTAGCATATAAAATAAATAAAAAAAAAAATATCAAAATCACTTGATAATCGAACTCTGAACTGGTTTAAAGGATGGTAATTAATTTTATTATTATGAGGAAAGATATACCTAATATTACAAAAGCATGTATGTTCGTCGAGTACTAACTAACCTTTGTCTGGCATCTTACGACCACATTAAACAACTTCATGACTTGTATTTTCATAGTAATTCTTCGCCAAGGGCACAGTTGCAGTCCGCCCACAGGCAAGCAAGTTCACTATATAGTTTTTAACGAAGTGGGCGCATAGTGAATCATGAGGCCGGCCACTCCGTATTTACGAGGAAAATGCCAGTAGGTAGGTATGCATATTATGTACCAATATGCAATGTCTGATAAAATACGCGATTTTACCTCATCGTTTGCGCCTTGTCGAATATCGACTGCTGTTCAAATCATAGACTTATTAAAGTCGTCCTCGGCTTTTGTCATAAAGCCATGAATATCTACGCAACTAAAATTTTTTGTAGTAACATGGGCTACTACAAAAATGAGTGGGTTCTTTATTAATTAAACCTTGAGAATCTAACACAATGTTCATTTATCCGTAACCTCACTAAGACCAATCTGAGCTCGTAACATCCACTCCTGCGCTTAGAATTTGCACTTTGTTTTATTACTGCATTTAGCTCGCGAACCGCGAACCTTTTTGCGCCGATTAGTAGTATGCACAGTGGCGCCATCCACCTTGTAGAATGTAAAATGAGAGTTATGCGTCGAAGTCGTGGGCGCCGCGCATGACTCATAGGCACTCCTCTCCTACCCGCGAATACTGAGCTTGTTTATTATTTGTCGTGATATTACCGTATATGATACGTACCTACCATTCATTAGTATCGTTACAGTATGCTGCATGGTGTCAAAGATAACTGTAATAATAACTGACTGAGTACGTACGCTGAGCTCTGACCAGTGGGCAACTCTCTTGGTTCTGCTTGATTTCAGCAGTGCTGTCACATAATGTTGATTTCAACAATATTCTTCTTCGGCTTCTTTCATCCTTATATATAATTTCCTCTTATAATGCTTGGTTCAGCTCCTTCCTTCAAGATCGCTCGCAAAGTGTCTTCTTAAATAATATTTATTCTGAGTGGTCTCCTCTATCGAACTCGCCACTCACTCGAGCGGTCTGGGTTCAACGCCAAGCTGCATGGATCAATGACGTTGTGGAGTCGTCTCTAGTAATATATCTATGGTTTTGGTATCATAATGTACAATTGGATAATATACATAGAGGCACCGAATATTAACAGACCATCTAATTTGAATACTTAGTAAGTACCTTGATATTCTTCTCATCATAAGGATGACTAAAATATGTCTCTCATTCATGTAATGTTACCTCAGCGAATAGGCGAGTCGAGGTCTTTCTATCGGATAAACCACATCCTGCTTTCATTTCGAAAGGTAAAGTAAGTAAAGACTAGTAGAGGTAAGCCATATTTTACGCTTTTTATCAATATCATGCAAATTACCTGTTTCTTTTTATTTACAATGTGTGCAGTTCTCTAAAGAAGTTATTTTCTGAAATGTAACTAATTAAGTAGTTACCTATTTTTTTATATTAGACAGTAAAGAAGCTTACACCACCCATTCGGTGCCGTCCATAACAACTGTGATGTGACTTTGAACAAGACTCAAGAAGGTGAGATCAGTTAGCAGAGAGAGCTTTTATGAACATTGGTTGCTCAGTTCATAAGTGGGTATGACTGGGATTCGGGTGGGGGACTTTTAGTTGACCACGGTTTATGACAAACCTATTTGGTTCAATATAGGCTCTACCACCGTTTTAACTAAGTAACTAAGTAAGTAACTCGGTTCAAAACTGGTATTGTAAAGTGAGAAGTTCGTATGCAAGCGAACGCTGCATACCAGACTATCAGTAATTTGTTGTGGGTCACCCGATAACCGGGGTGTCGAATGCAGACATTCCATTCCGCTGGGACAACAACTTGACTGTAGCTGGACTGTATATGTGTGTGTACTGATTACAATTAACAATTACCAAACATTACAGTTCGCATTACAATTAGATCTATTTAAACATAGGTACATACATTTATAACATTATCGTGGTAGGCAGGTAGATTATATATACAGGGTGTCCCAGAATGAATGGATAATCCTTGAGTCCCGCACAGAACAGCTCTCCAGCGCTTAGAAAAAAATATCAAAAAAAAAAAATTCATACCCAAAATATGATTTTTTTTAGAAAAACATACGTTATTTTAGCTTGACTTCACATTCATTTACACAACTGCCACAAATTAATGATATTTTTGGCGTTTTTGGTGTCATTTTATTCCTGATAGACTATACTACTAGAAATACATTAAATAATATAAGTATCTGTGATACTTTTTTTATAAAAAAAATAAGAACTTGAATTTTTAACATGAAATTTGATACCAAAATAATTTTGACATAGTTTGAGAGTGTTTCATGTAAAAAAAAAGTATGAAAACGTAAGTGTCCAGCTATATTAAAAACATGCGCAGTTAATACAGATTAAATAATGGTATAATACATCATTTTATCTAATACTACTACGAAGTTATTGCTATTGAGATGCAAAACGAGTAAATACGACTAAAATTAAAAAGTTAATGTCTTAATACATTTTAATAATAATAAAACATTTCAGGTGTCACTGCGACCCATAGACGTCCCACTGCTGGGCACGGGTCTCCCCCACAGACACTGCTGCTGCGGGAGGTCCAGAGCATACTCTACCACGCTGCTCCAATGCGGATTGGTGGAGGGGTTAGTGGCCAACCCAGTGTCGAATGTTCTCAAGCCACCCAAAGGTCTTCGACAAGGCTTAACGACTGTTTCGTAGGAGGTAATGGAATCCCATTGGTTACAGAATGATGGCTGCCCTGCATATTATGGTACAAACGTCCGGGCTTATTTAAATGCCACGTATCCAAACAAATGGATTGGTCGTTTGGGTCCTATTCTGTGGCCTCCTCGATCTCCAGATTTAAACTGTCGGGATGTTTTTTACTGGGGCTGTCTAAAGGAAGAAGTGTACTCGAAAACAATTTCAAATGAGGAATTACGCAGCCGTGTTCAAGAGGCCGCTTCAAAAATAAATGAATGACTCTACGCACGGTTTCTTAGTAGAGCCTATAAAAGAAGATGTCGAGCGTGTATTAGAATCGGTGGCAGACAATTTGAACACCTGTTGTGAATAAAGATTGATGTAATGTACACCTGAAATGTAGCGTCCATAGCCCAATGGCTCGCGTCGATTCAATGTGACCGAAAGAGTTAAGCAACGACGGGCGCGGTCGGTTTGTGGATAGGTGAGCGCTAGTGGCAAAATTTCACGGTCGCTACCGTGCTTCGGAGGGCACGTAAAGCCGTCGGTCCCGGTTGTTTTCAATGCTGGGAACAGTCGTTAAGCCTTGTCGAAGACCTTCGGGTGGCTTGAGAACATTCGACACTGGGTTGGCAACTAACCCCTCCACCAATCCGCATTGGAGCAGCGTGGTGGAGTATGCTCTGGACCTCCCGCAGCAGCAGTGTCTGTGGGGGAGACCCGTGCCCAGCAGTGGGACGTCTATGGGTCGCAGCGACACCTGAAATGTTTTATTATTATAAAATAAATAAATATCTTGGACATTCTCACACACGGCCATCTGACCCCAAAGTAGGCGCGAGCCTGTGTTATGGGTGTCAGAGACTGATATACATACATAGATATTTTTAAATACATACTTAAATAGATAATATTAACATCCAGACACAGAACAAATACAAGTGTTCGTCACACGAATATTTGTCCTGAGTGGGATTCGAACCCACGACCTTTGGCGCAACAGACAGGGTCACTACCGATTGCGCCAACGGGCCTGTCAGTATTTATTAAAATGTATTAAGACATTAACTTTTTAATTTTAGTCGTATTTACTCGTTTTGCATCTCAATAGCAATAACTTCGTAGTAGTATTAGATAAAATGATGTATTATACCATTATTTAATCTGTATTAACTGCGCATGTTTTTAAAATAGCTGGACACTTACGTTTTTATACTTTTTTTTTACATGAAACACTCTAAAACTATGTCAAAATTATTTTGGTATCAAATTTCATGTTAAAAATTCAAGTTCTTATTTTTTTTATAAAAAAAGTATCACAGATACTTATATTATTTGATGTATTTCTAGTAGTACAGTCTATCAGGAATAAAATGACACCAAAAACGCCAAGAATATCATTAATTTGTGGCAGTTGTGTAAATTAATGTGAAGTGAAGCTAAAATAACGTATGTTTTTCTAAAAAAAATCATATTTTGGGTATCACTTGGAATTTTTTTTTTTGATATTTTTTTCTAAGCGCTGGAGAGCTGTTCTATGCGGGGCTCAAGGATTATCCATTCATTCTGGGACACCCTGTATATGTCTATATTGTGGCAGAGGTTTGTTGGTATGTTGGCAATATTTCGTGTATTGTTTTCGTTCATTCGTTCATAGATGGCGCCAACTACCACCTTATCCATATGAAATATAAATAATAACCTGTCCACTTACGGTACGGTGTAACCAAGTGATTATAACCGTTGTGTTCGAAGTCCGGCCTCTAACTCGAGAGGCTAGGTTCAAACCCCAAAGCATGCGTCTCTCACCTGTGTGCGCGAAGTGTGCTAAGCTTGCCTTTGGCCTTACCATGGATGGTAATTAAAATCACCCTGGCTAACTCTTCCTATAGGGTAAGTATCTTTAGAAGCTTTTCCCGCTTGTTAAAGGTGCATTTACTTTACAAAAACAAGGTGAGTACTTAGTAGGTACATTACACTGATAGCAAATAATAGATGCTTTTACTATACCCATTGTCATGTAGTTAGATATATAAATGAAAGGACCCAAGTAGGCATCTTATATATAAATGATTGCTGTTGAATTATTAAAGCGATGATCCCATGCTTCATACACTACTAATCCATATGTGTCCTTAAATCAAATCGCATATGTTAGTATGACATCAGTTATTGTTAGTGGAACAATGTGTAGCGTGCGCACGCGCAGGCAGTCCGCTGACTCATACACGCCATACATACGGGATATTCCAAGTCGTTGGCTATCTACATAGGCGACAAAAAGGATATAAGTAGATAGGTTCATGCCAAGGGATGCGTCGGTATTGTACCTACGACAGGGTACACTTCACTCTGTTCTCTCTGCATTATCATACGCAATACGCATAATTAGCGATACTCTTTTGAAAGTTAAACTTGAACGTATCCCGACGACCGCGCCACGTTGGCGCCTTGCTGACATGACACAAAACAGGAATTGCAAACTTAGATGTCCACTCCACACATCGATGGCTCTTTTTGTGTAGAAATTTGGATATACGAATATTTTGTTCTTACTCATATGCTCATGTTGCATTAACAAAATAATATGTATTTATGTAGTATGATAGGATAGTGTTGTGTATTTTATTGCTAGGCTACGCATAGATAAGGTACAATAACGATTTTTCTATATCAGCATATTTTAAAAGCTTTTATTTAACTTCACTCGTGTGTCCTCGTATGTATCTATGTATGTTCTGGAATCTTGCAATCAATATTTCACCCACTTCCACTGAAGCTACCGAGCTGAAATTTGGCACACATATTTGGTTCCGATGACAATGCAAGAAAAAAAAAAAGCTTTTTTTTTTTCAAAATATAAAAATGAATTCAACAAATCATTTCGTTTTGATTGCCTTGAATGAAGAATGCCTTGTTCTAATATCAGACATAAACATAATGATGTCTCATTATTTATTTATAAGATCAATAATATCGAAAAATAAGTAGTTATTATTTATAAGATCCTGGGTACTGTTTCTTGTTAAATTCTAATAAATTCTGAAACAAAAAAATAACATGGGCACGCTTTTTATGGAACGAACGGTCAATAAAGAGTTAATTAACTGAATAACTTTTAGGTATGGACTGAGACTTATACTTTTTAAATTCATAATATATAAGTATTAGCTGTAATACTGTATTACTAAACCATGGTTAAAATCGATGCAACACGGTTTCTTAAAATAAAAGTGGAACACTGAATCCGTCACTGCAACTGCAATCGCTTCTTTACTCGTATATTATATATGTATATAGCTGCATTGCCTCACCGTACGAGTAACTAACTCTCTCTTATTACGTCAACTGTTTGATCATAGTGAAAATGGGACGACAATAAGTTATAACTTCTAAGCTAGAGTGTTATTAAAAATACGTGTATACTTAATATGCTTAAGTTAATATTTATTTTAATTTAATTGATCCGATGAAAAACTACCGCAATTTAAAGCTGTAAAGTGTAAATAAACAGAAAATTAATGATTCGTTTGGTTGTGGATTAGACAAATTGTATTTAAAAGATAGGTGCTTGAGTAAGAACCTAGGAATATTTGAAAATTATTAGGACCTGCCTATAAAGGATGATATTATGTTCTGGAGCAACTTACTCTGTCGGTACATATTCGGTTTCGGTATCACCGACCAGTAGTTGTGCGTAATGAAGAGGAAATGTGATGTTGAAATGAGTTAGCAACGAGGTAACGAACGTGTAATAAAACGCGTATCGAGTAACAGGTTGCTTTATTTGCTCGTTTGAAAGGTAGCTAAGGACCCAATCGAGTTGGTCAAGTTACTCAGAGTCGTCATTGCTTCCGCAACAGTGTTGCAACGCAGGCTGCACAATGCACGACCTAAGTTATGTTCAGATAACAAACGCTTAACGCGCGTTTCAAACGCACTTTTTTTAGTACCTGCCTATAGCATAGAATATTGTCAGGCGCTGAGCGCGCTTCCAGTCCGATTTATAAATTTTCGTCAGATTTACCAAACAAACCCAAAAACACGTAGAATGAAACACGCGCTCATTTGCGTTCAACTACAACGATTGTACTACCGTGCTTCGCAGGGCACGTAAAGCCGTCGGTCCCGGTTGTTTTCAACTGGAAACAGTCGTTAAGCCTTGTCGAAGACCTTCGGCTTGCACTAACCCCTCCACCAATCCGCATTGGAGCAGCGTGATGGAGTATGCTCTAGACCTCCCGCAGCAGTGTCTGTGGGAGACCCGTGCCCAGCTGTAGGACGTCTATGGGTCGCAGCGAAACAACGATTACAATCGTTTCGGCACACGCGCTTCATTTCGCGCTTTAAAAAGCCGAATGCGCGTATTGTTGCCGTCCGAAATCTAATGCTGACGGTACGGAGCTCTAGAGCAACAGGGTGGGCGTAAGCGCTCTTTGATTCGCCAGTCGTCAAAAGAACAGTGGCGTTCATAAACGTTGTTCCAAATTATTGTTGATTTAGTTAATATTTAATTAGTTTAGTTATATGCCTACTACATAATTTAAAATTAAAATCAATGTGTAGGTAGTAGGAAATGTCAAGTTTTATGCAAAAACGTGTAGGATATCGTAGAAGAATATGAAGAATGACCACGTTGATACCACCACGACTTAATTAACTTGAATCATACGTCGATGAAGAAAGTTCTGAAAATTATTCTGAAGATGATACTGATTATGACGGTAGAAATGATAATATGAGTTCCAAGCCCGCAACATGCAATCGATTTCATGGAAGGTGGAAAACTTCCTGTAATCCTTCGTGGACTCTTCCTGGTTTTAATTCGCCTTAAAGCTGACAAACCCTACACTCGCTGGGCAGCCAGCGTCGTCTTTCCCGGGATCACTTGATGGACGATTCGAGCTCCTACTCTCACCGTCCGCAACCCCAGAAGTCCGCTTTTAGTCGCCTTTTACGACAGGGACAGGGGCTAGCGTAGCACTATTCTGGTCCCGTGCTACAGGATCTACAACTTTTAAAACCCTAGTCTGAAATGTCTGTCAAAGCGCATGTCAACTGTTGGGTTGGGCTCTAGTGTAGCGATGGGCCGCATTAGTAGATATGTGGACGTCCTGCAAATTCATATAGGTTTGTTGTAAAAACGCCCATTTGCGAAAGGCGCGTGAATGATGGCTGTGCTGAAGGCTTGTCATATGAACGTTGTCTTACTTCAGGTACTTAAATGGGAGCTTTAAAGATAGGCGAACTAGTTATAGGCAGAACCAGAAGAGATAAAAATTTAAAATAAGTACATACTTAGAACTTGACGACGTTTAATATTGCCCTTAATAGGCTTTGCTGTGATGATTAGGTCCATGGGAAAGAATTATCAGATTTATCTTATGATACCAGGTGGGTACTTACAATCTTAATAGAATGCGATTAAAACGACTAAAATATACCTACTAGGCGTTAGATCTGTAGCAGACGATAGATGGAAACCGGCTTTGCTCTGCTAAATTTAAACTAGTACATAATGAAAAAAATTGGAGAGGTGCAATTCGTATTTGGAAGCTAAGTAGGTATGACTTCATTTGTCTAATAACATTTTGCGTACCTACCTATCATCCTATGTTATCTGAATCCTATTATTAAGATACTAGTACTTATTTAGGTATACTTTGACGGGGATAACATTCTTATACAAGTAATAGTATTCGGTTTCAGCAATAACGTAGCATCACGTGCCTTATCCTCTCATCACTGAGTAATATCAACAAGAATTAAAAGCACACTGTTTAGATATACTCAATAATACTCATAGAACATTGAAATTATTCTGACCAAGTCTGTACTCAGCCTGGCGCCAGTGACGCGCGTTCACACTATTTGCAATAACATCGCTATTTTGTTATATTGTTCTCGAGATAATTAATTTCAATCGACGTTTTTGTACCTACATACTAAGGGATGTGTCACAGCAAGATGATGCAACTGACTAGAGCCAATACATTTTTGGTTTGAATTAGTTTGTGCATCGTCAACTATAAATTTTTCATCGTAATGTAACAAAGGGTTAAGGTCTTATCTTATTAGTCTAATATATAAAAATGAATCGCAAAATGTGTTGGTAAGCGCATAACTCAACAACGCGTAGACCAATTTGGCCAATTCTTTTTTTTAAATGTTCGTTGAAGTTCAAGGATGGTTTTTACGGCGAGAAAAATTTGAAAATTCATACCCTAAGGGGGTAAAACGGGGGTACAAAGTTAGTATGAAGCTTTGCCGTTTTTGAAGTTAGTGAATGTGTAACGCGAGCGAAGCTGCGGGCGTCCACTAGTTATTCATAAATTATTCTTAGCTCATTATTAATGCAAACATAAATTCAAACATTTTTTATTTCTCAAGTAATATAGACGTTCTTACATGTCGTTTGGTATGAGAAAAATTATTGAGAACATTAAATCAAAATAGAATTTTTTTTTTTTTTTTTAAAAAGCTTTTATAACTTTTTATTTTTATTTTCATGCAATTGTCATCGGAACCTAATATGTGTGCCAAATTTCAGCTCGATAGCTTCAGTGGAAGTGGGTGAAATATTGATTGCAAGATTCCAGGACATACATACATGAATACATACGAGTGAAGTTAAATAAAAGCTTTTAAAATAATTTAATAAGCAACCAACAATAACAATAGACTGTTCCACTAGCTCTAAATGTTTACTTATCAAGTCATGGCTTATCAAATAGTTACCTGGGATGGGATGATGGGATAAAAATAATTACCCAGCTTATCTCTATGGGAGTAAAGAAATGCAGGTATGTATCTAGGTATAAACTGTACCTACGTTAAAATATATACCTAATGTACGTTTTAAATCTTACAATGATATCTTATCTTGGAAATAGAATCGCTCATAACGTACGTTGAAAGTATACTTTGTGATTATGGAATTCAAACACTTGAACTCAATAATACTTACGAGAAAAAAAAGAACAAAAATAATATAGAGATAATACCGAGAGTAGTCTGGCTGAGGCTTGCAAACCAGTACGCACTTTTTACAAATGTGTAAGACACTTCGAACTGTTTTTTTTTAAATTAGAGCACTCGGTCTAATTCAAGAGTCTCTTGGTGTCATACCTGGAATGAATGGTCTCTGCTGGAGCCATGAATGGTTGTCAGCAAGTCAATGGCGAACTGAGGTCGGTTCTCGGCTAATTGAAGCCGCCTCGTGGCTTAATAATTATCACCAGGACGCAGTTAACATGGCGGCACGTAATAACTATCGAACTCGCTAGACCAGCTCACTTATTTCATATCCGCTTGTTTGCTACTTTAAAATTCTTTATGCACACCTATATATCGGTTTTCTTCGCTCGTTAAATAGCGGTAAGAATTCGGCCCTCTTTCTGGAGAGGTCCGGGTTTGAATCTTAGAGGCATGCACCAATTATTTTACTAGTAATAAAACTAGCTCATGCCCGCGGCTTCGCTTTCGTGAAATTTATCACTAAATTTATAGTACATAAACATCTACTGAAAAAATAATGAAAATGGACCACAGTACCAATCGAGATAAAAATCCTATATGATAATCTAGGGTGTCATCTACGTCCATATCAAATTTTGTCCACATTGGTCCACCCGCTTGAGCATGAAGAAGTAACAAACACACACACTCATAAAGATTCGCCTTTATATTTTAGTGTGTAAATTCCTTGCTTCGATGGCGGAGTAAATATCCATTAAGCTCTTCGAGAACATCTCTTTGAGATATAATGTGAAGTCTGCCAATCTACACTTGATACGCGTGGTTGACTATGTCCTTGTCTCTGAGATATGCGAAAGGTCCAATTCCCAGAGGAGATCTGGGCTCAGTACCTACCAAGTACAGTAGTTGGATAGAAAAGAAAGGGTTATGATATACGAATATATATTTTTTATAGATCGCCCAAAGAAGTATGTAGTGTCATAGTGTTGTGAACCAGTGACGGACTACCGAAGTACTTCGAATGGCGTTCAAGATTAACAAAACGGCCTGTGGCAAAGATTAACAAATACCTACAAATATTATTATTATTTCCCAATTTCAACGTATTTTCCTTAGAGCCTGGGAACTCCCTCGAGAAAAGCCCAGCGTTAGTGGTTATGGGTATTTTTTCCTCAAAGTTCCTGTTGCATTTTGTGTAAATTATTAGGCATGAAACATTTTAATTTTTTTATTCTCCAACCAAGTGTGAAATCACATTCCCACCACATTATAGATACCTTACCCTTTGAGTGTGAGCAGGCCTATTTCACTTCATGAAGTTGCGCGCGACAAACCTACCGGCCGTCAGGCCGCAAGCGCCCTCTAGTGGGTCCAGTGCGAAGCGACGAATATGCCGTGCCGTACCCACACAAAGTATGTATGTATGTTTCATTCAAACCTCACATTTTTCAATGGAACCTGGCATACCTACAAGTCCGCCGTTTTGAAAAAACCTTGTATCGGTGGCCAGTTATAAAATATGTCTCATTCGACGGAGTAAAACATTATTCATAACAATCTATAGGAAAGTTCCTAACAGCAACTATAGTAGGTACCTACCTCGGTGACAAACTACAGTGGGTAAATAAAGGCCAAATACTCCTTTCCATAACAATATACATAGTATAGGAAAGTTCCTAACAGCAACTATAGTAAGTACCTCGGTGACAAACTGCAGTGAGTAAATAAAGGCCAAATATTTCTGTCAAGTACTAGTTGGTACTTACCGGTAATCGCACACGTACCTATAAAACTGTTTGAGGAGCAAATAAGGCTGGTAATTGTCAAATAATCTCGAATGTAGCGTGTTTGTTTTGTTCGCCGTGGCTGTGGGTGGTTTAATCCCGCACACAGGTGGGTCGGAGTGAGTCGCAGCCAGGCGTGGTATGTGCAGCTTAGCTTTGTTTTCCTTTGAGAAGCTCCACCTGAGGCATCCTCTGTAGATAGTAATATTTGTCGTGGTTGTAACGTGTTATTGATGGAAGATTAGTAGTGATGGTTTGATTTAGTTATTTCAGTAACTTAATGTGTGTACACAATATTTATACTGTCCTCCTGGATCAAGATTTCTCACTCGATAGGTTAGCTGGAAGAGATATCTTAAAGCTTTTTTTTTTTTTTAAATTTAACGGTTTAATTATTAGGCTCGAAAAAGGCCTTAGCGATCAAACATAAAAAAAATACAAAATTGCACTGTTGTATTCTATCAAAACGTGAACGAGTATCCGTATTTACGAGTTTTAATACCATTTTAAGTACAGTAGAGTCGAACAATGGTGCAATAATGTAATTTTCACGTCCACTTTGCCATCTTGGTTACAAAATGGCGATAATTTCACAACACCACATTTCGAACGTAGCAACCGGAACGAGGGCACGCCAGATGCTGGAAAAACAATCGGATGTTCGGCCCATCAGCTGCTGATTGGACATGTTATTGGGGCGAAAGCTGATGTTACTGACCTAAATACTTATTTGGGTAAAATAAAAGTGTACGCTTGTCTTTGTAGAGTGTTGATTGAATCGAGACTGAATTTAATCTATACTTAATAAAAAAAATTGGCAAAAATTCAATACAGCATCTACTCTACCAAACCAACGCTTTTATTCTATTATTATTATTAATGTATTTAATATTAGCTAATAATGATAACATTTAGTAAATAAAAGCACTTGCAGCTGGAAAGAATTTTTTTTGCGATAACTTAGATCCAATTCTTGTTTCATTATGTTTCATGTCTAACGACTTCCGATTAATCTTTATAAAAATAAATAATATCTTATGGTTTTTATGGCATAACATCAATGATACGAATACGATGCAAACTCCTTACTTAAAAACCCACGCAAAGCTTACATTTTAGTTAAATTAGAGTGGAGCAAATGAGATAAAACTATTTAATATCCAGTCCAGTAGGTACCTACTTGGAACCCGGAATGAATAATAAATATACTTAATCAATTCAATAGTTATCTATTCAATTTTATCGGTAGGTACCGGGAACTGAACCTTTCGTGTTGATGACGTCATCATACTGTGATTCGATATTATATGTATCTCGTACATTTAAATTTTGTTAATTTTTTATCAGTTTCTGCCCTGTGTCAGGTTGGGGTATAAAACGTTGATAAATCAAGTAAATTATTTTTTATATGTGCATAGACTTTCAAATGGCCATCATCCATCCGTACTAGGCCAGCGTGGTGGACTAAGGCCTAATCCCTCCCATTGTGAGAGGAGACCCGTGCCCAACAGTAGGACAAAGAAAGGGTTGAATTGAAATGGCCTTAAATTGACTTAAAATACATCAGTTAGTACTAGGGTTATTGCCAACTATAATATATGGTATTGTAGAATATTTCGTGTCTGCGTACTAATATACTGTTGAAGAAATAAGAATATACAATAAAACCTACATTTATATTCAAGAAGTGCAAAAAATATAGATTTGTATAAAAATATATGATATGATTCACAAAGATATATTGACTTATCTCTTTCCTTAAAATACTATATTTTTTTGAAGTTATACTTCTCCGGAAAAATGATGAGAGTAATTTTTTACGATGCGCGCGCACACCGAAACGATAAACCAACAGGATGAAGTTAACTATAGTCAACATTGTCAAAAAATGGTTTGAAAGTGTACACTTTCAATTGTCAAAGTCTGCGGGCCCATTCCGGTGATTTTTTGTGAAATTTAAATAAACTTTATTTAACTAGATAATGCGTTATAATAAAACTTTCAATGTATTAAATACCTTTTAGGTATCGCCTAGTTTCCACCTCGAAAATTATTTATTTTCAGTTGTTCTTGTGACAACGTCAATGTCATGGTGATTGAAATAAGACATCGACAGTGCTGGTTGTTCTTGCAAAGGTTATACTAAGAAGTATAACTTAAAACGCGTGTACTTAATACACACAAATTTTTTTTAATGTATTTTAATAGTTTATTTTTGAAAATATTACCTACACATAATATTAAGTCAAAAAAATGTTGGCAGCCCCTGTTAGTACTGAAACAAAACATAAAAAAATTGTTCAACTGTTATTATCTTTAACGTGCCACTTGAACCGCTTAAAACATATCTATCTACCTATTTAAGGCAGCCCTACACCTCCGCCAAAATGCATAATTGCACCCGTTGACTACGCACTTCCGTCAGCAACTGTACATATCCGGTGCGCGCGCGCCGCTTCGCCGCCGATAAACAAAGGGTCAAAGGGCTTCCGCTCGACGTGCCCTGGTCGTTGCTCTGCACCCTATTCTAAGATTAAACTGTATGTAAATAGATACCAGTTTTCCTTATAAGTATACGCGCATCTCGCATCCTTTGTTTATCGAAGCAGCCTGCATACAAGTTGATTTGTTTCACATCCGCCTGGTTAAAGTTCGCATCCTGGCTATAGTGGCTATAACTCCTTTGTCAAAGGTTGATTAAGGTTGAGAGATGACGTTTCAACTACATGTTTTATGTGTAATAATAACTTGTAACTGAGCCAGCTAAATCATTTTATAGGTACATACTAGTTCTAGTTACATAGATCATGTTAAAGGTGTGCATAGAATTGCATAGAATTTAGTCGTGTGTAGAATATATCGGATTGGAAATAAAAATTTAATATTTTTACTAACCATAAAATAAAGGAATATAAAAAGAAAGTTTTAAACGGAGAAAATTGAAGCACAGTATAATTGATTACCTAATATAAGGATGCAACTGCAGTTATTAGTATTAAATTAGTATGTACATTACATATTATGTACTTGATAATATTTAGGTACATACATATACTTAAGGCGGTACGTAAATGTACCTAATATAAAATCATTATTTTAATGTTTCGTACAATAAATTGAATATAGGTACATATATCCAACGTCATATTTGCTCAATAATAATGTCGAGAAATTTTAATTTAATTTATGATCTCAGAAAAAACAATACATTAACTACCTTTATTTTTTCATAAGAAAACTGACAAGGAAATTTAAATATGTATTATTTCAAACTTCAATTCAGGGGCATTATAATGTCGAGTAAGTATAATTAATTGACATAATGTTGAAAACCACTGAACTGAGTATAGGCTGTAGTAATTTCATCCGTTAAACAAATTAAATATAAAATAATTATGTATGGTTAAACGTTCTATTTTATTTATGTACTTGGAACCAATTTCAGTACCTCGCTAATGTACTTATTTTTATGTTATTACCAGAAGTTTACAAAATGTTCATACAGTATTGAATCTTTAAATGCTTGTATTCTTAGCAATATCAATGAAACCTGTTTTAATGTTTTCAGTAAAGATTTGCTTTACAAAGTACGTAACGTGATCCAGACGCTAACGTGCGCAAATGCAAACTTCGTGTCAGCACATCTATAGGTAATCGATATTGTTTCACGCAAACATAAACAATCAAGTGTAGGGGCATTGAACTTTAATAACAATGTTTATTCCGAACAAAAACGTAGGAAATAAATCAAGGTAGCAACTCATCTGATTATTACAAAAGAATTAGTCCGTAATGCTTGGAGTGTTGAAAAAGAAAAATTCTAAATACCTACTTAGAGAAAGATATTGAAAAGATCTTTGTTGGTAAATAAGGTACGAGAGGGGACGAAAATAACAACGCTATGTCAATACATTAATTACGTAATTGTCATACTCACAACATTCGTATAAACATGAATAATTTGTTTTACCTGCAAAATCATTGTGTAAACAGAATGACGTAAGCCCATATTAAATGTCGGTTAAGTAATCACTATTTTAAAAAGTGAATTTGATAAATAGACGTAGATACAATGCATAATGAAAGGCGTATGTGGCAAGACTGGCAAGATACTTTGATACTCTGCCGACATATTGTTAGAAAAACCTTATGCTGACAAAGAGGTGAGCCGATAATCTCTCTTATGTCCAGCTCATCAGTCAACGCTCAGATGAAAGTTCAACCGACTCAAGATAGCTAGAGGGATGCCGCTCACGTGACAAATGAGTCCTCGGCTGTTGTTCTCAACGCTTTGTTATTGTTAAACAGATCATGAAATGCCTAGCATTGAGTTAAGTTACGAGATACTCTCGGGCGTCGGACCCGTAACCCGCATCTCATGATATGAAGATAATATAATAATAGTAGGTATTATACGACCACAAACGGACTTATTCGCAGTTCTGTCGTATTTTATAACCACCAATAGTATAAAACAACGGCAGGTAGGTAATAAATAAAATAAACTCACGAAAAGTGAAATACGCATAATATTTAAAAGTATGTACCTGTATACATACTATAAATACTTACTCGTAAATGTATTTGGTCCAAATCACAAGTTAGTATCGCTATCCGGAGAAGTATTTCAGTCAGTCAGATTTTTATAGCACGAAGGCTGCTATAAAAAACAGACTCAAAATGTCAATACATACTGTAAAGTCAGTCAGCTCTAACATTAAGATAAATGGATTGTCATAAATAAAAACAGATAAAACTCTCCGACCTACCTATCTACTAGCTACGGGGTGGTACATAAACATACATAGGTACTAAAGCTGTTTACGTAACATTAGCCATTCTGTGGTAACTCGTGAATTTGCTTGGAAACCTACTACACGTCATTACTACCTTACATAGTATTTGATTGGATTGGGATCCAAATCTAGATTTGTTCAACTCGAAACCTGTTGAGTTTGCCAGAACCGCCGGTAAGTATGTTTCTACATTGTTTGGGTCTCGATGGACTCACTCCTCTGTCGACTCGGATGTCGATGGTTCTTTCACCGATGCTCTGTTCTTGTAGGTAGGAGCCTGTGCTCCGCCCGGATTCATATTTTTCCTCTTAGAAAGTGAGCACTTTTCACCGCGAAATCGTTGGTCTGCAGGAAGACACAGATCTGAGTACACAGCTAGTGCTCTTTTTTCCCAAATCGTCTTCCTACGAGGGCATTTCAAGCATGTCATCCTTATTATATGTAATTTTAGTACACTTATGTATATGTACGAGTATATAGATATCTATAGATAGCAAGGTGCAATCTATGCTATAGTTACAAACGTGGGTTCAACGCAAAAACATACCTAGGTATCTCCTTACTAAGACGGCTTAGCACATGTGTCCTAGTTTCACTGATATAAAATTAATATTGAAACAGTCTCCGATATCAAACTTGTTTCTTTTCTGTGTCACGGAGAGCAAACTCATTTAGTAGGTAATTAAATCCATAAACACATAAACTGACTATGTACGAGTACCAAGATAAACAGACCGATTATGAAAATTTATTTTTATTCTACTATCTAATCTCTATGATTAACAGGTATATCTGTATGTATATGTATGACGTAGGACCATATGACCCCTGAAATAGGGAAAGTAATCCTTAATATTTAGGTGGTCGAAAACTTTTGATACTTAACATTGGTAGTTTTTATTTTAGTTGTTATTAGTTTAGTTGGTTAACAAGTGTTCTGAATGCATAAATAATTAGAAAAATTAAAAACATTAAAACGCACGTTAATTGAAGTAGTTAGCAAGGCACACAATGCAGATAGAGTAGTGGCGGCCTTGTCCTCAACAACTAGAATCAGCCGGACCTTGCAGATTTCTCAAATACCATTCAGACTTAAATACCAACGATCTGATAGTTAGATTATTGTAATCAATATGTGAGCGAAATGCTAATCCCAGATTTATAATTTTGCTACCTCTTACAAACTTTGGTTGGCAAATGAAGATAATATATATATAACTTGTAGCGGAGTTGAAAATCAAATATTCAACCAACACTTTTTCTATACTTCAAAGTTGTTTTATGGGCCTTTTTCAATCGTCAGATAACTAGCAAAAGAATAAGGTTATTTGACTGTTTATCCGTCTGATAATTGGCTTTCAATTTTTCAATTCCAATTAACTAACTAACAACTATCCAACTCTGATGGAAAATTTAACCGTTATCAAAGCTAACTTCAGGGACATGAAACATTTTGCGTTTACAAATATAATCAAAGTCAAAGAGTCAACTAATTCAATTTGCTATGAGGTGATAGGACACGCTTAACGAAAGTCTAACTACAAAAACTAATATAGGTAAACAATGTTCAGTATGACCATGACATGATCAGGACTGACACGAGACAGGCAATCGTGTATGCCAAGAATCACCCCGCAAGCCACCTACTTACAATATGTAGTACTATTACAAGCAAGGGCATAGTGACAACCAGAGTTTAAAGTTTAATTCAGTCCCATGCTTTCTTATCATCTAAATACTCTTGAAAATCATAATAAGCTTTTTGACATAATGTTTGTTTGATGGATTATTTAAACCTGTGTAAAGACAAAGACTGAAAGAACCGGAAGATCTTTAAATGTTAGAAGGGACATTCCTATGAAGGAATGACTTTTCTTACTAAGCCGGCATTTCATCATCATCATCATCATCTCAACCCTTTCTTTGTCCCATTGTTGGGCACGGGTCTCCTCTCAGAATAGGAAGGCCGGCATTTAAGAAATGCTAATTTGTGGCCGTTCCCTAGTGTTATTTTGGTCACTACGACTTACAAACTGCTGCCTATTTTTTTTTATAACAAGTGTTTATTTCACCTGTCCGATGTTTGTCGTTAATCAAATCTTGCAAGTTTAATTTGATTCACTTCCCGGTTACCGATTGAGCTGAAATTTTGCAGGCATGTGTAAATCGGATGACAATGCAAAACTATACATATGACATGGAGCTGATATGATGATGGAATTGGAAGGTGACCATAGGAACTCGGTAGTTAAATGATACAACCCCATCGAGTTTGGGCTCGTTTGATTCATCTTCACGATTACTTTGGTGCTAGATGGTAACCAGGGTCTGATAATGGAGCTGGAAGGTGGCCATTGGAACTCTGTAATTAAACGACAAGGTTATTCCACTGATAAGCAACTTATTCTTCGAATAAAACCTATCTGACGATTGATGAATCCAATGTTTTACAATCTGTCGAATAAATGCTATCTGACACTTTATCTGAGCATTGAAATATCGGCACTAAGCCAATCAATTTAATCAAATATTTTGTTACCTAGGTTTAATTTGATATTGATTATCCCATTAGGTTTAAATAAGTATGTATATATTTTAATGTTAACCAACCAGAATTTAAGAAATTAAGTTGAACGTAATATAGCATAATTGCTAATTTCAACCTTATGTCGCCCGCTTTTGTACTAGAGTTTCGATCTTGCATCCATTGATGGATATAGTAAATCATTGTGCAGATATGTGCATTTCGATTGTGCAATTTATTTATTTCCGATGCAAGAACTTTCTCGGGGGAATGAACCAAGTTGCAAATCGTTACGCAGTAGGTAAATTCTTATCAGTTGAAGACTCTGCATGGTCTTGGGTTGCGAAATAATCTTGGGGGCTATCCTCTATCTTAAATATATATGATTATTTCTTGCACTGGCACCAATTTAATTGATAACTTCTTCTTCTTCTAACTTCAATACGGAATGTGCAAAGTGCAATAGGATAATCGTATCATTAAAATTCCAGTTGTGTTCAAGTATTTATGATGAAGATATTTTTTGATAGCGACAAATTCTACTTTTACCTGGTTATAATAATATCTTTAGATGGAAATGCAACCGCTACCATCGCAGGTCTCCATCAACTGATTGTAGTATGAGGATCATACAATAGCTTAAGGAAATCTAAAAGTATCTGGCTTTAAGCTGCCGTCAATTATCGCTTAAGTTTATTTTAAACACCGATACATCGATAAAATAAAGTACTTACAGGAATTGCTTTGTTTTGCTTCACGTTTACATCAATCACCTGTTTAGGCTGAGGATGGGAGGTGCTAGAATGTATAACACATGGCATCCTAAATATAGTTAATCGTTTCCTGCCTGCTTAATTCCCGGATTTATATTTACTACCCTTCTTTATGGTCATCTTTCAATCTGGTGAAACTGCCACATTGATAATTGACTTGACTCTTGTTTAGTTACACCTGTTTTTCTTTCGGATTTGTTTCCGGGTTCAATGACCGCTTTTCTCGAGTTATCTGGCCCAGACTAGTCTCTAGTCATCGCAGATCCAGTCGAATAAACAATAAAACGGCATTGGAACACAAAACTTCAACAATCCGGAACGATCGATTCAAAGATTCCATTTTCTTTGGATACCACATAAGCACAGATATTGGATTCCAGGTAAGACCAGTGTTAAAAATTGTAGTAAGTACTTAAAATTTTATGTTTAACGATAGTAATTTGACCCCTATTTTTTACATTTGCTCACATTACTATGTCAATAAAATGATTTACATCTATTGTTGTGACCGCAAAAGGGCATGCAGGCAGAGTTTAATCCACTAATGACGTGAATTCTAAAGTCGTTGCTGCAGTTCCATAAAGGCGTTGTAGAGTATAAAATATATATAAAAAACCATATACCAGCGAGCCCCCTTTAATTATAGCACTGTTGAGCACTGGTCTCCTCTCGAAATGAGAGGTTAAAAACCATAGTCCTCCACGTTGCCTGAGTACTGATTGGCGGACTTCACCACTGTACAACGTTACAATTACTATTATTTAAAACGTCATCTATTTAGAAATCTTTGCATTGATACGTGCTTTTGGGATTAGAAGCCAAGCCTCCTGAGTAAGAAGCCAATTTTCAGCAACATTGCTATCACCGCTTTACAACGAACAATAGAGTAGGTTAGTATGAATAAATTTATTTGAAAGCAATGGTTTGTAAACATGGGCTCTATTTTTGAACCAATCGCGTGACATCGCTCGACTGCGACTCATATCTCGATCGAATAGGGAAATTCCGTATTTTTAAATCACTACAATGTATTAAACACTCGATTGGGACCAAGAGATATACTTAGTAGTACGGTATTGTTTCTATTTAACGAATATGAATCGCAGTCGAGGGATTAAGTCATGCGAGCGATTCAAATATAGAGCCCATGGTCTTCTACAACAGACGATCATAAATATGTAGAGAATCAAATGACGCAGCTGCGGTTTATCGAGATTTTATTATCACTAAATACATATCAACCACTCAGCACTATGTAAATACTTGATTCTGAAGAGCACTCATGCTTGTGGCCGTCCTTTTGCGACTGTTCCTGATTCATTAGCTCAGAACACCAGTTACTGCCTAAGTAAGTGTGGTCCGGGCAAGTACCTAGCTGCGTGATCCTAATCTAAATTACGTCTAAGACCAATATAATTATGTCGAGTGCAGGGTACGATTATTTGATCGATTTACATCGTTGTCGTTGCGTCGCCAGTAAAATATATGAAGTACTAACAAGTACAAGCTAAAACGATTGAACATTTTATAAATTAGGTAGATAACCATTTTTGTTGTTATTTTAAATCTTGTGTAATAGATTATATCAATGCAAAGGAACCATTAATTAACGATATTACTTTAACTGTAAAGCATAGTCTATCAATAGGTGATGGACGGTAATGGGATTTTAATGTAGCTGGAATGTAGGTTTCTTTATTAACATTCCATGAGAAGTCATTTCGGAACATGATGTGTGATTTCCTCAGTTTCTCGAAGTGTTTGTTTGTGTGAGTTTATTCATATTTTTCCTTACAGCGGTAACATGGCTTTGAAGTCATCAAAGGAAAGAAGTATGGTTAGTTAGCGGTTTCCGTTTGGTTTACCTTTCTTACTAAGTACCTATATAAATAATATATTTTAACATGATTATAAATTTTAGATATGATAGCGTCAAGTCAAGCGAATTCTTTTCATACTTACCTACCTGTTGAAATTTATCTAATTTTATCTTCAACAGGCGCCTGATAAAGCAAATTCGTAACTGACAATAAGACGTTTTTTTAAAATTTGAATTACGTAATTAAGATTTTAAAAAAGTCTTAGGTATTCAAAATTCAAATCCGATTTACACGGGTAAATCGAATGATGTATGTAACCTAAAAAACCTGCACGGTCTTAACGTACCTACTTAAGTAATATTTATTATTCGGAATACGTAAGTCGAGTCGTACTCGCGCAAGAAGGGTTCCGTACCATTATCTATAAAATCGGCAAAAAAAATCATGTCTGTTATATGGGAGCCCCATTTAAAATATTAATTTCATTTTAATTTAATTAAAATGAAATTAATATTTTATTTTTAATGTGAATACATAATATGACTCAATATTCTGTGAATATTTCAAGCGTCTACCTATTGCAAAGGCAACAGGTAGACGCTTTATGTATTGATAAAGATCAATAAGAGCAAAAATGAGCAGAAAAAAATCATGTTTGATGTATGGGAGCCCCATTAAATGTTTATTGTTTCTCTTTTTTAGTGTTTCTTGTTATAGCGGCAACAGAAAATTTCAAATGTCCAACTAGCACGGTTCATGAGATACAGTCTGGTGACAGACGGACAGCGGAGCCTTAGTAATAAGGTTCCGTTTTACCCTTTGGCTACGGAACCCTAAAAATTATCATCTTAAAGGACCAGTGTCGTTTATATTAAATAAAATACACAGTTCAAAATCTATTAGCATTTCAAAATAAACCACATTTTTAACGGATATAAGATAGAAAGAGAACATGCAGCACCACCCATCCGCTACCTCCCATGAGTCTCATCATGGGAGTCCCATGACTTGAATTTGAATTGAAACCTAGCTCAGCTACATCACAGAATACATAATAATATAGGTCTACGTGTTAGATACTGTAATTTTCCAAGCGTAGGTACATATTTACTATCAGTTCGATAAAAGTGGATAAAGACATGCTTTATCTGCAGATATGATAATGACGTCGGCGCCAAAAAAGAATTATTTTATGTGCATAACACTCAGATCACGTGGAACTGTAATGTACATAACTAATATGACTTTGTGACGTTATTCTATCTATAATTTTTTAACCAGTGACGGTAAAAAAAAGAGAATGATACTGCCACAGCCGATATTTACCTATTAATCAAATAGATAAATATGAATGTTTAAAAAAAAACATATTTAAAAAAAATTAAAACCTTAATTTTTTTAACCCGTCTTAATTTTTTTTCAGAGATTTTTTTTTTACACTTACCAGCTGCTTTATTTCCATTAGGTTGTACCTTACCTATATTTTCTACTTTTTTTCTTTTACCACACCTAGATTAAATAGATAAGTTGGAATACAGATCCAAGTCCCCTATGTTCGTTCCTTAATCAAAGGTTCGTTCAGACTTATGTATCTCAGTATTTACTGAAGGCACTGTACGAATTTTCAGTTCACAGCTTTTTATTAGTAGGTACGAAGAGCCTAGGGTTAGTTTAAACTAGATCTAGAAGTTTAAACTGGGATCAATTTTTTGAAATAAAACTAAGTGTAAAGCCGGGTGGGGTTGCTAGCACTAACACAAAACCAGACATTAGATACTCTGAGTACCTTCCTAATCAGAATATTGCCTATAAAATAAGTACTAATATCTAGTCATACTGTTAAACACAATAACAAATAGTTTAGTAAACAGGTTTATTAAAAGATAGAAGAATTCTTAAATTAGTAGGGAACGTTTGAATAATAAGAAATATTTTCGGTTCTATTCTGGTTATTTAGGTAATATTCTGATCTATCAGCGGATGGGTGGTGCTGCAAGCTCGTTTGCTATCTTATATCCATTTTAAAAAAACTTTGAGAGGCTGATGCGTGCAAGACCTGCAAAATATCAGTGCTCGAAGGCTGCTGGTTCTGCACGCTAAGTAGGTTTTTTTTTTAAATTTTAATGCTCCGAATCAAGATGTGTCTCGAGTCTCGGGATAGGACCAATTTTTATTTGGTGCTTGTGACCCAATGCTATTCTTATTACACTTCTCCATAATGTTCTGTAAAGTCTGACATATAATACATTTCCATTTCCAATAAGAGTAGGTAGGTACCTAAACAACGGAGCCATGAAAGGGCTGTGGTGGTAGTGTGTCCATAAACGACAGCGACCACTTACCATCAGGTAGCCCTGTGGTGTACCTGTTTGTCCGTTTATTTAAAAAAAAAAGGTAACTGAGCAACGAAAAGTAAGTAAATAAAGAGAATTCGTAAATAGATTTACGAAGTCTAATTTTATTGTAGTACCTCGAAGGGAAGCTCATTCCACTGATTCTAATTGGAATTAAATATTCTGATCAAAAATCTAGTCAGAACGCCACAGGGCAGAATAAATTATATGTGATAGCTGTACCCTGCCACGCTTCGCTATGGCACATTGTGATTGAATGGTTGCGAAATGAGAAACAAAACAAAGAATACATGTCATATAAGTTTAATTTTGCAATACTTGTGGATATACCTACCATATTTTTCGCGGATATGTGACTGATACAAAATTTTGATAAAAACAATCCTTGATGCGGATTATACATCATGCTAAAATTTCAGCTCGATCGGTGCAGAACTTTTTGAGTTTTTGAAGCGTACACAAACCAACATAACATTTTTATATATGTATGTAAAGGAAAATATAATTTCCTTTGATAATCCACGCGACATACGTGGCTGGATATCCATTTTATAATCCATGATAAATTATGACGTATAAGAGTTGTCAATTTATTAAAAGAAATTTTGTTAAAATAGAAAGCTAGGAAAGAATAAAATTGTGATTATTAGAGATCGACATTAATAAGGAACATTAAATGTCGTTTCTTTTATTAAAGATAGAAGAAACTCAGTTGTGTTTTAATTAATTGTCGTACAAAATCACATATTATATTAATATTATAAAACGACATTTATTGTCAGAAAATGGAAAAGTTGAAATTTACGTTTCAAGTAAAATCGACAACAGACGGAAAGTCGAACTATATTGCCGTAACCACAATTGCCACACAAGATGACAAAGTTTTCTTGATTCCGGAGGAATATCAAGCAGTATCACAGTACCATAAACATGTCTACACCTCTAAAGCTTTCACTACAGTGAGAAATACATTGAAGAAAAGACATCAAAGCAGAAGCGTATGGATAAAAATGACAGAAGCACTGTTAGAAACGTACTGTGATGAGGATGAAAACATGATTTTCCTGGACCAATTCCTTGAGGAAATTACCCAAGAACAGTCAGCCATTGTGAGTAAGAAGAGTTTGGAAGATCCTTTAGTGAAAATTTTGGAAAAATTAATTGAAAGTCAACAAAACAAAGAAAAACAAAGTATAAAGAAGTTAGCAGACAGATTTGTGATTGAAAAATTTGATGGAAAAAATATAAATGCATATAACTGGATGGAAACATTTGAAAAAGAGTGTGCTAGGTTTGACATAGTAAAAGAGGAAGAAAAAATTGAAATTTTTAGATTATTTCTTGAAAAATCCTGCACTGATTGGTACTCTTCCATGATGATCAAGCATAGTTTACAATCGGAGTGGTCCGAGTGGAAATCAAACTTTTTGCAAACCTATGCAAATAAAGGTTGGACCACAAGCAAGTATGCTTTATTCTTTAAGTATCAATCGGGATCTTTATTAGAATATGCTATTAAAAAAGAAAAACTTCTATTGGAAGTAAGAAAAACAATAGATCAAGGCACCCTAATTGATATAATTGCTGCCGGCTTACCAGATTTCATAACGGACAGAATCAACAAAGAGGAAATTGTACAAACAAAAGATTTATTTAATGAACTTGGCAAGTTAGAACATTTGGTTGTAAAGAAGAAATTTATAAAAAAGATAGATGATACTAAGCAAATTAAAGAAAAATGTAGTATTTGTGAAGGTCTACAAAAAGGTGTGCGCTATCATCCAGAAGATTCCTGTTGGTTCAAAACAAGAATAAATAATGGAAAAGAAAGAAATAATAAACAAATAAAGCACATTAACAATTCAGAATTGGAATGTGAGCTGCAGTGTGAAGAGCCAAAAAACTAATAGTGCCGCCATTAATTAAAGTAAAATTAGTATTAAATAAAAGTGTTGAAGTATTTGGAATCTATGACTCTGGCTCAAATGTATCATTGATAAATTCAAGATTACTGAAGATAGACAATAAAGAATCGAGTTACACTAGCAATACTAATTTAAAAACAATTAATGGCGTGAAAAAGGCAAATGGCTTAATAACACTGGATATAACTATTTTGGATATGGAGAAAAAAATGAATGTTTTTGTAATAGACAAAGAAAATTTCGATTACGATTTTTTGATCGGATTGGATTGTATAAAAGAGTTTTTCTTGATTCAAAATGAAAACTTAGAAATCTCTCAGAAAGTTCCTATTCAAAGAGTTACAGTTGTTTCTAAGGAAACAAATAAGTCAGATATTGACATTTCTAAGGAAATAAAGTCTGATAATTTAATAAACTTCAATGAAAACTTCATTGAGGAAAACTTCATAATTTGGATAAATCATCTAGACTATCAACAACAAGCAGTAATTGATGATTTAATATTGAATAATAAATCTGTTTTTGCTAAGGACAAATATGACATCGGAACGGTAACGGATTATGAAGCACACATTGATCTGTCAATAGAGAAATATTGCAGTAAAAGGCCATATCGTTGCACAATTGAAGACAAAAAGGAGATTGAATTACAAATTGGAAAATTATTGGAAAAAAAAATTATAGAAGAATCGTATAGTCCATTTGCAGCTCCAGTTACCTTAGCTTATAAAAGAGATGAGAATAAAAAGTCAAGGTTGTGCATAGATTTTCGAGACCTAAATAAAATCGTTGTGCCTCAATCACAACCATTCCCACTTATTGAGGACCTAATAGTGAAGACTAGAGATTGTAAGTTTTTTTCGACACTGGACCTGAATTCAGCATTTTGGTCAATACCTCTACGTGTCACAGACAGACACAAAACTGCATTCGTTACGCAAGAGGGCCATTTTCAATGGACTTGCTTGCCATTCGGTTTAAAGACTTCACCGGCCATATTTCAGAGAATAATGTGTAATATAATACGGAAACACAAGCTTGGAGACTTCACAGTATGTTACATTGATGACATCTTATTGTTCTCAAAATCATTCTCAGATCATGTCAGACATCTGGAACAGCTATTTCAAGCAATTAAAAGTGAAGGTTTTAGACTCAAATTCTCTAAATGTACATTTGCAGCTGACTCAGTTAAGTACTTGGGTCACATAATACAGAACAATTCGGTAAGACCTCTGAAAGACAACTTAATATCAATAAAAAACTTTCCTACCCCAAAAACGAGGAAAAATGTGAGACAATTTTTAGGGAAAATAAATTTTTACCATAAATATGTGCCAAAAATAGCAATAAAATTGGAACCATTACATAACCTTTTAAGGAAAGGACAAACCTTTGACTGGACTAAAGCATGCCAAGAATCATTTGATGAAATGAAACAAATATTATGTTCTCATCCAATATTGACCATTTTTGATCCGAACTTACCTATCCATATATACACAGATGCCAGTATTCTAGGAGTAGGAGCAGTTCTAAAACAGCCACAAGAAAACAATGAAGAGAAACCAGTGGCATACTTCTCAAAAAAATTGAATGAAGTTCAAAAAAGGAAAAAAGCTGTATATCTAGAATGCCTAGCAATTAAAGAATGTGTGAAGTATTGGCAGCACCTGTTGATAGGTAGGAAATTTACTGTCTTTTCAGATCACAAGCCCTTGGAGAATATGAATATAAAGTCAAGAACAGATGAAGAACTGGGAGATCTAACGTACTACCTATCACAGTATGATTTCCAAATTAAATATTCTCCAGGAAGATACAATATTGAAGCGGATTGCCTTAGTAGGAATCCAGTACTAGAAGCAAATGAAAACCTAGATGAACAATTAAAAATAGTTAACACAATAACACTAGAAGACATCTTAACAGACCAAATTAAAAATGAAAAGATACAGTGCAGAAAGGACAAATTAATAAAAAAAGACAACGTTTATTACAAGAAAGTAAAGAAAAAACAAAAGATAATCCTATCAGAGAAGTTTAGTATACAATTCATCAAAAATGTACATGTAGACCTAGGTCACATAGGAATTAAACAAATGCAGAGAATGATCAGCTCGTGGTACACAGCAGAAAATATGACAAAAAACATAAAAAGAATCTGTGAAAGCTGTATAGTATGTATAAAAAACAAATCAAGGGGACAAAACAAATACGGATTGATGTCCCACTTGGGTCCCGCTACGAAACCTTTTGAGATATGTTCCATTGATACGATTGGAGGATTTGGGGGATCAAGGTCAACAAAAAGATATTTACACCTGCTATCAGATCATTTCACAAGGTACGCATACATTTTGACCTCGAGTACACAAAATGCAAATGATTACATAAAACTTGTGAGAAACTGTGCGGAAACTAACGACATTGGCATGATTCTCTCAGACCAATATCCAGGCATCAATTCTGGAGACTTCAAGAGATTTTTGGATGAAAAGAATATTCTAATAATTTTTACCGCTGTGGACTCGCCCTTCTCAAATGGATTAAACGAAAGACTAAATCAAACGTTAGTCAATAAAATCAGATGCAAGATAAACGAAAATGACACTAAACTAGCATGGACAACTATAGCACAAAACTGTGTAAAAAACTATAACGAAACGGAGCACACTATCACTGGATATGCTCCAAAATATCTTCTTAACGGCACAGATGTTACAATTTTGCCAAAAGAACTGAAACTTAAAAAAAACGAGTATGATTTGATCAAAGACAGAAAAGTTGCTTTGGAAAAGACAATTAAGTCACATAATTACAACAAGACGATTTATGATAAAAATCGAAGACATGTAGACTTCAAAGTTGGTGACACCGTTTTTGTGGATAATGGAAACAAACTGAATAGGAAAAAGCTCGACGAATTGAGAATCGGACCCTATAAAATCATAGAACAAATATCAAACTCAATATTCAAGATAAACACCAGCCATAGGAAGTCAGAATCGAACTATTTCCACATTTCGAAATTGACTCCTGCGCCTGCGCTTCAAGATCATGAGGATGATGTGTGACTTAGTAGTTTTGTTGTTGTATCTTCTCTGGGAGGGGAAGATGTAAAGGAAAATATAATTTCCTTTGATAATCCACGCGACATACGTGGCTGGATATCCATTTTATAATCCATGATAAATTATGACGTATAAGAGTTGTCAATTTATTAAAAGAAATTTTGTTAAAATAGAAAGCTAGGAAAGAATAAAATTGTGATTATTAGAGATCGACATTAATAAGGAACATTAAATGTCGTTTCTTTTATTAAAGATAGAAGAAACTCAGTTGTGTTTTAATTAATTGTCGTACAAAATCACATATTATATTAATATTATATGTATATGTGATATGAAATACAATGATGTAATAGATAGGATAAACGCCTATTTGATCAAGGATAATTCCATCTATGAAATATGTACATTAAGAATGGTTTACATCAATTAAGATCCATGTTCATTGAGCATGAGTCAGATTGCACTCATGCGCTCATTGAGAGTTGTGGGCGGGGGGCGCGGAGAGCGGTCGCCATTCGATGCAAATCGTTCACAGGTAGGGTGACCAAAGTATCCTATGAAGAACGTAACCTCTACCCTGTTTCTTTTTAAAAATTACCTCGTCTGCCTTCCAAATAGCAGAATAGCTATTAAAACATCTGTAAAAAAATATAAACAAAATTCACTTTTTCATACATTTTGTATGGAACGGCCTTTTAGGTGATATCTCGAGAATGGATTGACCAATTCTAATGACTTTTTGATTTGTAGGATTTATCTAGCCGCCGAATTGGTAGTATATTGAATAAATCTTGAAAAACTATCAGGGGATGATAAGTAATCGATCAAGCTGCTGGAGTGGAAAGGACGCGGCAGTCTGAGTCCATTGACAATTTGTTGAAGATGTCATGGGCAGCGGTGGAAGGGTGGTCACTGCGACCCATAGACGTCCCACTGCTGGGCACGAGTCTCCCCCACAGAAGCTGCTGCGGGAGGTCTAGAGCATACTCCACCACGCTGCTCCAATGCGTATTGATGGAGGGGTTAGTGGCCAACCCAGTGTCGAATTTTCTCAAGCCACGCGTAGGTCTTCGACAAGGCTTAACGACTGCTTCCAACATTGAAAACAACCGGGACCGACGGCTTTACGTGTCCTCCGAAGCACGGTAGCGTCCATGAAATTTTGCCACTAGTGGTCACACTGGTCACCCATCCACAAACCGACCGCGCCCGTCGTTGCTTAATTCTTTCGATCACATTGAATCGATCGATTGGGCTATGGACGCTACACCCGAGCCATTGGGCTATGGACGCTACATGGGAAGGGTGGTGCTACATCCTATTTTACCATCTTATCTCCATAAAAAAATTAAGTTATATTGGTAATTTTTGGTTACCCTATTCACGATTTCCCGTTTAGTGGTTTAATAGTAGTTTAGTGGTAGTAGATACGAGATATTCGCATATAACTAAAATGGAACGAAGCGACGAAACATGGAGATAATTTTTGTGTGAGAACGTTTGAGATGAACGATAGCGTTATTTTAATAAAAAAATATAGAAAAATAAATCGATACATCGGTTATACTTTCTATTACATTTACGTGGGTCACAAGTCCTTAGAAAATAAAAAAAAACGGCTCAATGTAAAAAAGTAGCATTAAAATTATTATATTTATTATTTACCGAAACGGAGACTCCGTTTCGCTCTTTATATTTTCACATTCAATGGAACCACTAAGAAAAGCAGTGGGCCCATTCTTACTTAAGCGTTTCTTCTATAGCATTTTCGCGTTGTCTTTTGGTTTCAAGTTAACTGTATAGGTATACAGCTTTAATCACCTGTGACGATGCCAAATACATTTGAGTCACGTCACATCCGTTGAACTTTTCATAAATTTCGCGACACAAGTTCATGCGAAAGCGTTTCTGGTCTTCGGTCAAAGTATGGGAATCAATCTGGTGCAAAGCTTCCTAATGCCAAATGTCCGTGTATAATTTTTTGTACTTGACTCATACCAATGCCTAAGCTTTCCCACATCTGCTTGTAGGTCACTCTATCATGCGTGATGTTATCACAACTGATGTTATCTTCAGATGTCGCTGTTGAAGGACGTCCCTCACGCAGATCATCACTGAGATTGCTACCCGACGCTTACACATATTAAAACAATTGTAAACAGTGGCGCCAGATGAGGCTTCATTATTAAATGCCAATTGAAGTCTATCATAGCTTTGTTATTGATTAGAGTACAACGAAAGTTGTAATAAATCATGGAGTGATCGTTTTCTCGGGTAAAATTTATTTTGAGGTGTAATGACTTCTTGAATTTCCGCCAACTCACAAAACAAAATGACAAATGAATTCAAATATACACATTAGGTAGGGAACCAAATTGTTATAATCGAAATTTAAGAGAAGTTTTCATTGGCGAAAGGGGGCTAGACGGAAAAAATTAAGACTAAAAGTTCTGACACTTATTGGTGGTAGAACCTATTTACGGTGCGCTTGCTGTTTTATTTTGAATATCTAGGTTACATAATAAATAATAAAAATAACAATAACAATAACTTATAACAAGTTTTACTTCAATCGCGCGTAAAGGTTACACGCACACACTTTTTTTTTTATTATGTTTATATCTGTATCTACCTACCTAGTGATAAAGTTCAATCCTATGCTCAACCAATCAAGCAACAAAATATATTTAAAACGTCATAAATTGTTATTTTTTAAAACATTTTTGATCAACAAGTTCGCGCAACAGGTTAGGTAACATCATGCTGATACGCCTCGTTTAGGTATTAACCGGATTTTAGTTCACTCTGAATATTATTTGGAGCATTGGAGTCAACCCAATGTTTTCAACTCCATTGGTTTCATGGTCGGTTCATATGTTTAATTTTCCTCTTTTGACAATAACTTATTTGCCAGCATGACGGTTAATACTCGGCCAAACAAAGCGTGCCTGAGTCAGCGGTGGCTGCATAAATATTTTTATTTCGGCCCCGTTTTGTGCTCTTTGTTTTGCAAATGACTCGCTCACCATCCAGGGAGTGTTTACACTGAAGAAACGTCTTGAGCAGCCCCATACGCTGTCTTCAAATGGCGCCATTGCGGATAGTATGTTGGCCAACAATCAATTTACGAAATACTGCAACTGTTTCTGCAATCTGTAAAGGAAATCTATGGCAACACGTATTTAGGGTAATATCGGAGTAATTTATATTGTAGTAACAACAAATGATAAAGGGATTTGTCTGTTTAGTTCGTTCGAAAATCGCTCAAAGAGGGGCAAAACTAATGTCAGTTTAAAAGAAATAATACAGGATTTCAGATTATTTAATTGAGTCCGTTCGCGTCGTATCCCGCATGCCCAAATTTGATGAGTATAAAAAAGGAGCCAACATCTGACCGTTGGAAAACGATTTAGTAGCTTCCTAAATCGTAATACCTACCTAATTAATAACTAATGGGATACGTATACGAACGATACGATAACATAATAATAGTTTTCCTGTAACGATAGCAGGAATATTATATGTACTTATGTTACTGATGCTGAAATACCCAACTACACGTCTAATAATAGCTTATTCCTGTAATGAATCATAAACAGGATACATTTTAATTATGCAACTAAACTTATGTCCATGTCGTTAGAATATGCTCAAAGCCGGTGCGAAAGGATCATAACGAGTCTGCTTATACACCGATAACTTGGCGACACCGCATAATTTGCAGAGCAGCATTGACGAGCCCGGGACGAGTCTGGTTTCAGCGAAACTTCGTGCATACTTAATTGATGCAAATGTGCAATATTCAAAGATGTGCATATTTCAAAAACATTGCAAGTAGTCTTGGGTTCAACACTCTACCGTGTGACATTATTTTGGATTGGATACTCTTGTCCACATCCTTAAAATATTTTTGCCTGACGAATACGAATGCGAATATTATTATAACCGATATCTGTTAAAGGTGATTTACAAACATGGAGGCTCCAACGTTAATGTAACATCTCGTTTTATGTTAGGTATATTAAATATGATAATTCAGGAGCCGCAGAAAGTACTTATATCACTTAAGATAAATAATTTTATATGTCCACCTACTTATCAACCTATATCATCGTGACTTTGCAATATGGTTCGTGATTCACTAACCTTACCTTCAGCTAATCTGTAAGCTGAACAAAGAAAGGAGATACCTACTTAAATACTAGAGTCGTTAATGAAGACACATTGTCCGAGTAGCCATTGCTCAATTAACAAGAACCGTTATTTTAATGTAATTAAACATCAACATTAATATCGATGTATATTTAGAGTTTAAAATATCGATATAATGTCTGCCACATGTATGAGGAATTATTTGTGGATCCAAGACCACTTGGGGATGACGCACAAGTGTTTACCACCAGGGAGCGCAGAAATAAAGTGCCGGACAAAGCAGGGTAATCACAGTAGCGTTACTCAGCGGTCAATGTACCAGTCTGTTGACATCCCTTTCATTTGCAACTGTGTGATAACATTTCTATTGTTCCAACTGCGTTATCCTGCGCTTATTGTTACCAAGAACATTATCAAAGTACTGATAAGACTTTGCTAATTACTTTCATCAAAATAAGAGGACAATTTAAACGTAAATAGAATTAATTGGAATAATTTATTTTTAAACATCAACAATTATTTGTTTGAACAAGGTCAGATATAACTTATTATAACGCTATTTAGACAAATGGCATTGGGATATATTTGTACACATTCCGTAAAGCAGACATTTAGGTAGATGCAAAATTATGTGCATATACATATATGTATATATGCTGGATGATGTAGGTATATGAGTGCAATGTGTCATAGCCCTCACTGTTGAGCCGCGACGGGTAATAAATTGCTGTCATTTATACGTTAAATCTACAAGTATGCTCAATAAAATGATTGACCCCACACTTAATGGCCAACTATGTGCCAGAGAAGTGTTTGAAAGCACTACATTCAATTTGAAGAAGAAGCTGAATATACACTAGTTGTACTACCTATCTGCATATATGTATTACATACAAACAGTACGAAGGCACAATGTAGATACGTAGGAAGTACATATATTATAATTCAAGTCTTAAAATGTTTATATCCTCGTCGGCTGCATTATAAAATAGTTACGTGTGTACGGGACTTCAAACATAAAAACTTTCCGTATGACACATCACTTCATGAAATATCCTGACAAGATATAGTTATCGTGGTTGACTTCGACCCCACATCACCAATGATTATTTGTGTAAGTTCTGATAACAACTTAAATGGTCCCTTTCGAGCGCTGCAATGAAAGCTTCTTTGAAATAGATGGATGACTCAACGGTTCCAACGGTCTTGGAATCGCAACAATCTCTATTTGAGCCGGTACTCCTTGCGTAGGCACCAAGTGCTCGACTCAAACCCACATCGAGTTGTTTGCTCACGCTAAATTTGTTCAGAATCGATTGGCCGCATTTTAGCACGCACAGTTTAATAAAACCGTTGCTATTAGCGCTAATGTGTAAACATAGATATAAGTGGCATAACAACAAGTAAAACTTATTTCCCAGCAGTCGAGCTTAAACGAATGGCGTGTGATAAACCCAATGCAGTACAATCTTACCAGTTTACGAGTCGCGGAAACGCGATAAACGGCCGCGGTAATAAATGTACGTGGACGTTAAAACATTTCCTGGTAGGCACAATCGGTTTTTCAGTGGCTCGATTGGCGAGCTCCACATTTTAACTGCTAAAATATTTGAGCATGACACCGTTAGCCGGCGCGGCGACGTAGCCGACTATGGGCTGCTCTAGACGTTCTCGGGGCGGTATCTTTGTGCATTGACCCGTACATGGCTCGGAACACCAACGAACTTCCTACTCACTTGCTATTGATAGTAATTTATGGCGATGTTCGCATTCATGAATAAACCCTATTATGTCATGAATTACAGCAATACTAGTGAATAGCTTCCAAACACAAATTGAACTGCGATAACGAGGGCGCTCCATATGTATTTCTGAAATTGATCGCGCGGCGCGACGCCTCATTACGTGTATAATAGTTTCGCGAACAAAGTAACAACCACTTATCTTTCAGACCACTAACTAATAAAGACAACTAACAATTCGTTAGTCTTTGAAGTAAATATCGATGAGTGTCGTTATGTAGGTACTTGGCAAGGATGAGTCGACTCCATTTTCTTTGGTTTAAGTCATGAGAGAAAGGTGAGCAAAATAAATTCCGCCCAATTGCAGTTGTATTGACAGAAGATTGGAGTCAAAGCTGTCGTGCGTTCCGTGATAGATTATCTGAGAAATTGAAGCCACGACAGCTCGGGGCTTTGGATTTGTGGAGGTTGTGTTTAGTAAAGTTTCTGGAAGCCTGATATTAAGCCGCACATGGCTCTATATATTCTTTGAATTTGCCTATTTACTCGGAAATACATGTACTTACACGTGTCACAGTAACAGTAACCAAAATTATTTGATCCTCAGATGCAGTGGCGGCTGCGGTGGTCGGCTGACATGAAGTTTTGTATGAATGACATGTTGACCAAATTTATTTTTGTTGCAGGCTGTTGCAGGTGACAGCAGGGCTGGCACTATTACTAATACTACATACTTATTTCATTTTTATATTTCATCAGGAAGTTAACGTCATGATTCTGTGTTTCATTGTAACCGTGGTAACTGTTAATAAATACTGTGACTTCTATATTGCTCCTATATCTACATGCCAAACAACTTGATAGGCTGGTATCTTATTGTCATATTGTTAGCAGGTAAACAGAGATTTTGTTTGCAATGCGTTGCTAGCGCTATGCAAATAAGCAGGGTTATCACGACAGTACGCTGCCATGTCTCTCTCATCGCCCGTTTCATGCGCCGAGAAGTTGAAGAGCAGCCACATTCCTTCGCGATCGTCCTCGCCTTAAACGGGTGTGTGTCGCCAGTCGCCACAAGAGGCATCGCTCGCACTGGGAATATTGCGGTCGAGTGTTTCACACACACCAATTATGGCAACGCCTGCTTTTTTGACAGGAGTTAGACGAAATTAAATTCTAAAACTGTATTCCATGAAACGATCTATGTTAACCTTAGCGGATGCAATATATCTTTCCTTTTTAGAAATCTTACTTATACGAAGATTTAGCCTATTGTGTTTTGATTTGTCAGTGGAATTATGTGACTTGTAGCCTTTTATTTGCGAGCGCGGAGGTCGGTACCGTTACCCTGCCTTGGAATGGGACCATCCGTTCTATCGGTACACCATTCCGGCACATACCAATACCGGCAATTCAAAATACGACCAGCAACATTGCAGCACAATGTTAATACATATATATAGATATAGAATAGGTACGTTACTCACTTACTAGCTTACCAAAGATTTTATAACGCAATGAATAGTTGGGCTTGGACAGGGTTAATCAATGCAACAAAAGAAATATAAGACTTCACTCCACCAGCACTTGTTCCCATGTGTTATTTTAGGTTACACGGTAATGAACAGTCGATTTATCTGAAAAGTGGTAAAACTGGATACATCACTCTAAAAGTCAACGGCCTCCAGTTGCGGTAACCGTTGACTTCAGATTTTTGTCACATTATTTAACGGATTTCATACAAACTTTGTGGGAAATGATAACTCCTATAGAACTTTTGAACGGGAAGTTTTGATTACCTGGCTTCAACGGATATAGGATAAGGGGAGTATCCTATCCAGGAGTGAACTTTAAAAAGTTGAGGGATAAAAGAGGCTTGTTTGTGATTATATCTATAATGATTAACAGGTAGCTAATTAATATTACATTCGTCGGCCACTAAGTCACGCATCGAGAAACAATAGCCAGTGATGGGTGACAATAGTGGGATCGTGCGCACGCGCGCATAACTAACGACAGCGATCGCTATTACTGCGCGAGTTAATGCCGAGTTTGAATGTCCAAATTCAATATTAACTATTCAGATGTTTTGCTTGTGAAGAAATTGTATATTTTCACTTTAAAAGTATGTATTTATATTTTAAAAGACAGAGTTTATATCATATTCTATCAAAATTTGCTCATAATAAGCTTTTATACCTATTGTTAGAAAACTTGTGGGTAAACTTGCTACGTACAACGCATCACGGACAAGTTAGGTAGGTACATAAAACCACACAAGACTTACATCAGTTTATCATTGTACATGTAGACAGTAGGTACAACTAAATTCAACAAGCAGATAAGTACGTTCAATTTAAATAATATGAATTTAAATCTGTAATAATAACACGCTAATGTAATTCAACGGGATTTCACACGAATTCATTATTCTAATTTCTCAATCCAAAACATCTGCGACCCAGTTGGTGCTCTAAAAGAGTTTCTTACAATAACATTGAATTACATTTGAATAGAAACTGGATTATATTAATACGTAATTCGGTACGGGCCCTACATTAGGGAGGCGAATAATAGATAGCGAAATCTGGAAATAAGAAAGGGTGATTTCTTCTGGACCGGGAGCGGGCCGGGCCATCTCACACGTTGAACAAAGATACAATGAACACAATTTCTTGTATATTTTACTAACAACATGATACATGTTATTTATGTATTATTTTGTCGTGGTCGCTTTACAGCCCAGTGGCTATCGAACTCGCCTCTCACTCGAGCGGTCCGGGTACAACCCCAAGCGGCACGCACCAATGACTTTCCTAAGTTATGTGCGATTTAAGAAATTAAATGTCATTTGGTGTAACGGTGAAGGACACATCGGAGGAAACCTGCATGCCTGAGAGTTCTTCATAATGTTCTCGAAGGCATGTGAAGTCGGCCAAACCGCACTTGGCCAGCGTGGCGGACTAAGGCATAATCCCTCCCATGACAAAGAAAGGGTTGTGGTGGTGTTGGATTTTGTCATGAACACCTTAGAATATTGGCCACTTCTTTGTACATTATTGCCTCAGATCAGAAAAATAATCAGGGTATTGAGAAAAATAAAGAAAATGGAATGGGTACTTATTGATTGCCTAACAACCAACAAAAAAATGCTACCAAAAATAAACATTTCGAGCTTTACTGAAAACTGCAAATTACTTTCTTTTCTATTTTCAACACTAAAATTAATTATTGATTGATGTTCTGTTTGGAACCTAATAAAACTAAGGTTATATGTACATTGTGGCTAAGGGTAATCATCAATTTGAGCTACTACGGTGTCCTTTCTGTATGTAGCTACGATTGCATGCTTGCTATTGCAGAATATTGTGTCTGTCGATAAAGAAACGTTACCACAGACGATGTTGCCAACAATGATAATATGGAACGTTTGACGACATTATTATCATGACATTACCTATTTCGCAAGCCGTAATATTTTTTTTGGAAAAAATCATCAAGTGATGTGTAAAAAAAAACCTCGTTTTATAATCCTATTAAGAATGTTTAGGTATAAAGATGCTGCAACCACTATACGTCCCACTGCTAGGCACGGGTCTATCACACAGACCAATCTGCGGGAGGTCTAGTCTAGAGCATACTCCACCACGCTGCTCCAATGTATGCATGCTCGGTTAGCATGGCGGAGAGGTTAGTAGCCAACCCAGTGACTTCGAAAAGGCTTAACGATTGTTTTCACAATTGAAAAGAACCAGGACTGACTGACAGGCTTAACGTACCCTCCGAAGCAGGGTAGCGCCCATGAAATTTTGCCACTAGCGGTCAACCCATCCATCATCCACAAATCCAACGCGGCCGTCTTTGCTTAACTCTGTCGATCACATTGAATCGACCCAAGTCATTGGACTAGGGGCACAAAGTAGATATGTATTAGGAACAGAGATTAAGCTTCTTAAGAACGTGCAAATCGGTTGCACTCCTACAAGCACGCGGGACATCTGTGTGTGGCCACTGGCCGCTTGTCGCGTACGCGGCGAGACTGGAAAAAACCGGTTGACGCTGTCACATCAAGTTGAAAATCTCAGGTTAATCGCTACGCACATTGTTGGTTTTGTTAGTTGCAAGTTTGAATATCTAATATAAAAACGTGGTATTAATAATAATGGTTGTATATTGTACTGTGTGTATGAATTATGCTAGAAAAAATAAAAATATATCATACTTTAACTATCCCAAGGAGTGCAATAGGTAAGTAAATATTATTTGATTATTACTTTTTCAAGTAAGTACCTTTATTTTACGGAATTATCCTTTTTTTAATAAGAAATGTGTACTACACGGTGTGTTTTTACCTTTTTATTATTATTACAAGCTTTTACTAAACATTTGTAGGTATGTGGGTGGGTTGGTACGTACTATGTGTTTTAAATTTAAGTATTGCAAGTGAGATTTGAACCACATCCAGATGTCATAATGAACTGAAATTTTTCCTGCGTAACTTCGGTGACAGTACAATAATATGATAGATTATAACCTGACGCTGCAGCTAGGATTTGATATGCCATGTGAGTGTTTCCTGATACATTACTTGAAAAAACTTTATATTAGATTTAGAATTTTCCATACCATAAAAAGAAATAATAAAATATTAAAAAATAAAAATTATAAAAATAAAATTATTAGAGTTGGAAATTTGTAAAGTATGTTATTTTCTATTTTCTATTCTGTATTGGTTCTTATTGTAGTAGGTATTCTTTTTATATTCTGAATAATAAAACTATTTAACAAATGATTTCTTTAATTTCTCTTAACCTGTTGTGACAACCCTACCAAAATAGGTAGCAATTTTGCATGTTCTTAAGAAGCTTAGCCTCTGTTCCTAATATCTACTTTGTGCTAGGGGCAATGGCTCTCGTCGATTCGAGATTCGATATTCGAGAATGATTAGGTAAAATAGTTGTCAACAAGACGCTAACGTTGAATATAATTGACTCGCTTAATCTCGAATTAATAAACACAACGAAGGACGTAAGTACAATATACATATAACTTCAAATACTTGCTTGCATCATCTAGAAACTAGCTTTTTATGAACATTGAAAAGAGGAATCATCTCAAGGAAACCTTCACTTCATGCCTGCCTTATATTAAATATGTTCTCGAAGAAAGGAATGAAATAAATGATATTAAGTACATTAATTATTATTACACTCTTACGAAAACATCATAAGTAAAAAGGCAGGAAATAACAAATATAATAAACCTAGATAAACAGACATTATTAGCTGTTTGCTTGTCGTTTTGATGCTGACCAAATGCATAACTCCATTTGGCTAATAATGAGAATTGGTGATCTCATGTGGCGCCCCGTCATCTTAAAGTAGACGTCATGAGACCGAAATAACCGCTGGCATCGGGCTAAGGCCCTGATGCAACTCCCGAATTGGTGCTGAGTGGGTGGACGTATATTTAAGCCATTAAGAGACACGATCAAAAGAATCAAAACACTTTGTGTTAAATCGCAAACCAAGAATAATATTAATAATACGTACAATATCTAATACATACGTAGTTTCAACGTACCTAAGAACTTTGTATTTGTATACACTTTTTAAGTAATATGCGGAAGGAGAAATATTTTTGGCATAGTTAAGTGTTTATGTTTGGTGAAGAAGTGCAGTAGTCGTCGCTAAGCAAATATCTGCTTGTTTATTGTAGTTTATACAATAAACAAAGCATATGGGACCTAATGGATTTTCTATCAAACTAACTTGGCCTGTGTTTTGTTTAGTCTTTATTAACATACATACATGAAATTTTCCATGGCCACTCCGCCTGATGTAGATGAGAAAATACAACACGCCGGATCTCAACGGTGTTAAGTATCTGAGGATGTACATATTAAAGATTGTTTGAATCGCTTAGAAAGTACAGTTCGTCTGTAGCACGTTAACAAGTTATTAGAGAGATGGATTCATAGAGAAGATGAACTCGTATTTAATTTAAAGTTTTTCCTGTTTGCTAAACAGAAAGTTCCTTGGGAAAATAAAGGCCTAGAAAAAAGATGTGAATCATGAAGGCACTTGTATAGTAGCCGAACATTCAAAATTGAGGATGCGATAGTTTGTAGAAATCGTAAAGCCAATTTCTGGGTTATCGACCCCTATTGAACTCTCGCAGTTTTTTGGGTGTGCTTTTCAACTTTCCGTTAAGGTTTACTATTAAAAATGGCGTATTTAAAAATGACGTATATCAAGCATGCATGGGTCTTTTGCAAAATAAAACATACTTTGAAAAAAAAAAGAAAATATTTCGAACTGAAAACTTGAATATGTATTCAAAGTTATTAGAAGCTATATTTAGATCTAGGATCTACTTCATGTAAATATACAGCCTTTATATGTATGTATAGAATAAAATCAAACTTTACTTATCATTTATTTCCTGAAACACATTGATTGCGGTAATTTTTATCGAATGAATTATGTCACAGTCACATGCAATGTGAAAATAAGTTTAGTAGGGTTGATATCCTTTATTTCTCTCATATATGCGTGACAGATATAAATTAATTAATGTTTGTCTTGAATGCTTCAACTTCAGGGAAGGAAAATAAGAAAATATTAAGTAAAGTTGTCTGTAAGGGGTATTTGTTATTGTCGCGGAGACGATGCTATGCCTACAGCAGGTACTCTCGATACGTACCTACTTACTAATTTATTTGTTTTCAGATTGCAGGGTGGTGCTTGAAAACTATTATTGGGTGGAGTTGTTTGTCACCTATCAGCTAAAAAATAATTCATCATGTTCAATTGGCCCGTTTGGTTCGTTGCGCGTCGGTGCAATCGGTAGTGACCCTTACTTCTTCGCCAGGAATCGTGGATTCTAATCCCATGCACTCAGGAGAAACATGTGTGTGACGAAAACTTAGGTATGTTTGTTCTGTCAGGATGAATATATTTAAAAGTATGTCTTTAAAAAACATCAGTCTCTGACACCCATAGTACAGCCTCTGCCTAGCTTTATTTAATTAATTATTACCTATTTGAAGTCAGATGGTGAGTGTCAATTAAATTTGGTTGATGTTTAAAATATTGGTCAGTGTTTTTGAAATGTTTGTAGAATTTAGTCCTATGAGTAAGTGCTAATGATAAGTCCTTCTTAGTATATGTTTGTGTTAGTTAGTAATATAGTACTCTTAGTTACTTATGTATTATACAATGTTGATATATTATACCATCTATTGAAACCATGTATTTAAAGAAACATGTTTACCTACACATACATAAAAATTGCGTTGATTGAAACAGGCTCCCCTCAGCTTGATGACGTCAATGGTGAAGTCACAGTGGAATAAGTGGTCATTATAAATGATTTGAGGACTTTTTTATGAAAATCTTTGTACCTACTAACTATATCTTAAAATCGCTTTCTTTCCGATGGAAGTTGAGAAAGTTAGATCGCTTGACAACCCTACCCATAGCAACATTGATAAGAGACATTATTTGACGCTATTTTATTACATATCATACAAACATACATAGGCACTATTTATTTAGGTATGTGGCAAGGCAAATGTGGTAAACGACCACCAAGTGAGTGAACGAGGACGCAATAGTAGGGGAGCCCAAGAGGGGATTTTGCGGGATACTCAAGCGCGTAAGTTTACAAAAAAAAGAAATGAAAAAAAATACTTCAGAAATAATAAATAAAATTATTCCTCATCGTAATCCTTTTAAGACAAAAGTTGTATGTACGACGCAATAGTAGGGGAGCCCAAGAGGGGATTTTGCGGGATACTCAAGCGCGTAAGTTTAAAAAAAAAAGAAATGAAAAAAAATACTTCAGAAATAATAAATAAAATTATTCCTCATCGTAATCCTTTTAAGACAAAAGTTGTATGTATACCAGTGGGATACCTTGTACCCGGTTAAGTACCTCCACCAAATATGAGCCCCATATATAAATGGGGCCGTCAAGGATAAAGGATCAGACTAGTAAAAAAAAAAAATTTGTCATCAGAAATTCTTGAGCGCGTTAGATTAAGGTAGGGTGAGTTAATTACATGCTAAAAAGTGTATATTCCACTAATCTTACAATTTGAGAGTAACGTAAAGAAAGGGGAGGGCTACAACTTTGTAGCCCATATTCCACTAATCTTACAATTTGAGAGTAACTTTGTAGCCCTCCCCTTTCTTTACGTTACTCTCAAATTGTAAGATTAGTGGAATATACACTTTTTAGCATGTAATTAACTCACCCTACCTTAATCTAACGCGCTCAAGAATTTCTGATGACAATTTTTTTTTTTTTTACTAATCTGATCCTTTATCCTTGACGGCCCCATTTATATATGGGGCTCATATTTGGTGGAGGTACTTAACCGGGTACAAGGTATCCCACTGTATATTAAACTTACGCGCTTGAGTATCCCGCAAAATCCCCTCTTGGGCTCCCCTACTACAAAGATGAAATTTGACAGATCGATTTCTTCTCCGTTCACTGTATTAAGGGCAGAAATTCACGTACCTTACTTCCTCTGTCAAGAATTTTAAAGCTACCTTTGTTTCCTTTTTAAATGTTTTTAACAAATTTGTAAATAAGTAAAACACCACATGGCAATACGGCAAAGCTACGCGAAAAAATACGTACGATGAAAACCAGCAAAAAATTGATATGCGTGTTAAACGCCCGAAACTAACAATAAGCTCAGCGTACTCCTATTATTTCACACATTACTGTAGCTACATTTTTATAAAATGTTATGTTACTATGTAAATAAATAAATTCGTACTGTTGAAAAGAATTACATTATAATTGTAAATAAAAGTTCTGTTAATAAAATAATTTTTTAATAGAAAAACAAATTTTCTTATTTTTCCAAATTTATTTTGAAGAAATATTTTTGAAGTTATACTTCTTTTGGCGCGTTAGGGAAAAATGATGAGAGTAAATTTTTACGATGCGCGCGCTCACCGAAACGAAAAACCAACAGGATAAAGTTGGCTATAGTCAACATTGTCAAAAAATGGTTTAACAGTGTACACTTTCAATTGTCAAAGTCTGCGGGCTCATTCCGGTGATTTTTTGTGATATTTAAATAAACTTTATTTAACTAGATAATGCGTTATAATAAAACTTTCAATGGATAAAATACCTTGTCAATGTCATGGTGATTGAAATAAGACATCGACAGTGCAGGTTGTTCTTGCAAAGGTTATACAAAGAAGTATAACTTCTAACACAATTTTTTTTATGTATCTGGACATTTTACAAATAAAACTTGTAAACTCCGTCTTGTCTGTCATCATACGCAACACAGATAATTCTAGTGCGAGATTTTAGTGTGTAGGTCTAGTGCAAGGACGTGGGAACTCTTATGTACACAATCGTACACATTCTCCGTCCCATGGAAGTCTACCGCGGCAAAGGCTGACATAGCAGCAGACAGAATAAAAAAAGTCAGCCAGGCCAGCTACAATTTCAGTTTTTTTAGACTAATGGCCCGGCGTCGGCCGGAGTTTTTGTTTCGACTAAAGTCAACAGTTGTTGATCTACGTGCAGGCCACAGGGTTGGCGGTGAGTTTTTTACAGCCGGTTACCACCTGACGCCAAGACTGTCCCCTCCTTCAGGGGGTGAGTGCCACCGTTGACTCGTAAAGAGCTCTTCCGCCGCCATCTCTTCTGGAGTGCTCCAGCCTAAGCACCCAGCACTGACCACAGCGTCTACTCCAAATACGTCGGAGAAGCCCACGGGCTTATCAAACCCCTGCCACGGCAGGGGTTTGATAACGGAGTTTCCATCTCCGGCCTGTTGGTCCACGGGAGGTATTTTATTTCCCTCCAGCCCGCCTGGTGCCGCATGTCACCAGTGAGCATTCCCCTATCCGCCACCTGGGGACGCGTTCTCTAGGTGTGAGGCTCACCCGAGAAAATGTATGTACTACATACATGTACTACATACATTTAAAAAAAAAGCTTTGTTGTGCTCTACAGTTTAACTGTCGTGTGTAGAGCAACGCATAGAGATATGAGCTGTATTTCGTGTCAGCCATGATCTACAAGTATGACCACGTATGACGATGTTGAGATGCTGTGCCTAAATAACCGTAAATCGTACTTTTATCCATCGTTTATTATCGTTTAAATTTTTGCATCTCCACAAGGTTTATGCCGCTATTTTGAGTGAGACTAAACGTAATTTTTTGTTGAACATCGTATCTAACGAACCTGAACGAAATGTGAGCAGACAACAACATGCGTATCAGGGATAACTAAGGCTATCAGATCGGAGCTATTGAGGTAAATTTGTAAAGTGCATCGCACGAGGAGTGGACGTGGGCGATGTGACTCACGGGTGTTATTCTAATGCACAGAGGGCCGCAACCTTCAGCCACTTATTGCGTACTTATATGTCTTGTGACATTCTTCACCCATGTGGGTGGGTGCCTAAGATTGATCTACTTACTGTGTTTACATCTTTGTACTCAAGATCGGGCTGTATCCATCTAATTAAATTGATAATGTAAGGTACCAAACCTGAAGGTTTGTTGAAAGGGTTCGGCCATTCTTGTTTGGAAAAAAGATTGCAATAGCATAAACTACATAGGTACTTAGTTACTTAGTACATAGTCATAGGATATATTACCTAATGCTAGATTGCAACATTTTAGCGGGCTAAATTTATGAAACAGCAAAAGTGCAGTTACAGAGTAACAAAAGGGACTGTGTCAGATCAATCAGTAGTCAAAGATAATCGTTCGTGGAATAAAGTAAATAAAATGAATAAATTGAATAAATATGTACTAATATAAATTAAAAAGTAAGCATCTGCAGAATTTTGTTTCAAAAAATTATTTGCGTAATCAACCTATTTCACGTATTTCAGATCAGCAAGTGAATTTGACTGTAGGGCAGAATGGGTAGGGCCGCTTAAAATTTGGTACCCTGTAACAAATAACTGCCTTCTATTTATCGACAATAAGCAGGATCGATAGCCAGCAGGACAGTATTTTACTGCCAGCCGTATTCCACCATATTAGATAATTCAAAAGTCACAAACTGACGCATTCGTTTGAAAAACCATACGAAAACTTTCGGAAGGTTCACATTTAATTTCATGGACATTTCATAGATAATCGTAAAATAATTTCAAAAATAGCTACTAATTATTATAAAAACGGCAATTAAATACTCGTAGGTAAGCTCGTAGTAGCGTCCATAGCCCAATGGCTCGCGTCGATTCAATGTGATGGAAAGAGTTAAGCAATGACGGGCGCGGTCAGTTTGCGGATGGGTGACCGCTAGTGGCAAATTTTCATGGACGCTACCATGCTTCGGAGGGCACGTAAAGCAGTCGTTAAGCCTTGTCGAAGACCCTCGGGTGGCTTGAGAAATTCGACACTGGGTTGGCCACTAACCCCTCTACCAATCCGTATTGGAGCAGCGTGGTGGAGTATGCTCTGGACCTCCCGCAGCAGCGTCTGTGGTACCCGGGAAGGTAAGCTATATTCAATTTATTCAAACATCGCAAACTGGAGACTGGCTTTGAACTGTGTGACTTTGCAGTTTCCCGATTAACAAGTTTCTTTCATGGAGGTAATAAAATACCAAAATGGCAAACGAAATCATTGATACTTTTGAATTGGCATTCTTTTAAAATCAGATTTTCCTTGACATATCCGCAGGAAATAACTGCTCTTTTTTTATACAAGACGATTAAAAGAATCCTAAGGACATACGATTGACGGTATCAGATCTGTTGGGGTATGTAATGGAACTGGATAAAAACTGGATGTAACCGGCCGAGATGGAGAGCGGACCAAAAAGTAGATGCATTCCATTGTTGATTGGAAACGACTCGCGGTCGCTCGCTGCATTGGGAAAAGTCGCATTGCGGTGGATGGAGAAGCTAGCAAACGTATGGAGCAGGCAACCATTTATTAATTTTCTTATTTCATCCTGATTAAACTCTCTCTCTCGTTCATAATCTTATCTGCACAAATTTATCCGAGTTTTAGTGCAAACCACTGCCGCCTATGAAACCTGTGGCGGACCCTAAAAATAATAATAATAATATAACCCCATACGAGTCTGGTTCCAAATCTGGTTTCGGAATTCAACCCTATTTAAGATATTTTTTCTCTGCTCCAGTTCTTTTATTAAATGTCTGTATACAATTGCTTAAAAAACATTTATCACAGTATAATTATTGTACCTACTTGGTAGGTACTTTTGGTATTGAAATAGAACCTAATTTCCATGTTCCCCCTCTTGTTATCGGGAACCGGCGGTGGATATAATGGTTAAAGAAACACAAATGAATCTGATTCCAAATCCCATAGTAAAGGATCTCGCTAACTAGCTACAACCCATAGACGTCCCACTGTTGGGCACGGATTTCCCCCAGAGATATAGCTGGGAGCGATGTAGATTGGTTGATGCGTGTCCAACCCAGCGTCTAATGTTCTCAAGCTATCCGAAGGTCTTCGAAAAGACTTACCTGAAAAGACTTATTGTTTTTACCATTGAAAACAACCGGGACTGACGGCTTAACGTGCCCTCCAAAGCACGGTTACACACATGATTTTGCATTTTGCAACTAACAATCCACAAAACGACCGCGCCCGTCGTTGTTTAACTCTGTCGATAACGTAGAATCGTCGTGAGCCATTGGGACGTATAGGGTCTACCATTTAGAAACTAATTATTGATGCCCTATCCAGTGTTCGTATGTCGGGGGCGCGCAATCACCGCGTTCCCGTGAGAACGGGCCGGCCGCCGCACGCCGCATGCCGCCAAAGGTCAAACACCGAGATACTTTTGCCAATCGCTTACATATATTGCATTTTCTCTCGCGGACGTTGAAAGGGAGGCTAGGAGTTGTAGCAGAAACGGTTTAAGGTAAAGCTGAAGGTAAATTTTGGTCTAGTCGTTTTCGTATTTCGAGGACATATTTAACCCGATTGACGAAAAATAAATTCTTATACATATTGCATTTGTTCTGGCGCACGTGTATACGTAGAAAGAGGTTAGTATTAGAGGGTTAATATTAGAAACGACAAAGGTAAGTTTGAAAATTTAAAAAAAAAATGTATTTTGTTAAAGCTATAGTAATTGAGCAAAATCATCGACTTATAAATCAATTACTAATCTATATTTTGAACACTATAGTAGCATATCGCCAGTATAATGTTCATAAAAATTTCTTATAATACCATTCCTTTGTATTATTATCCCTACTATTACTACTATTGATATATTTTTTATTATAGGGAACAGGCTGAGATTAAAAAAAAAGGGGGGACAGGGGGCAGCTGACAAAGCGATCCCTTTTATCTTCTGTTTTATTATTTTAGTAGTTTTTATTATTTTATTCTGTTAACTTTTTGTAATTACAGAAGTATTTATATAATCATAGTTTGAAATGGTTAGGCATAGAGAACAGAGACGAATTGTGACCAAATTGAGTGTTAAAACAATTAACTAATTTTATTTTAACGAGCTGGAGCACGTTATGTTAATTTAGGCCGAGTCGACGTCCCTTAATAGCTTGAAGGACGGACAGAGCTGCATTCCGTGGCTGCTATGAAAGGCTTATTTTTTGCCTGTATTAGTGCATGTCATCGTTGCTCCATTAAGCGCATAGTGTAAGAAAATAACATTAGATTATATCTCCTCCGGCTTTCTTGACGTGATCATGAACACGAAGAGACTTGCGTTGAGTTGAGAGACATGCAGACAAACATTAATACGACGCGAACTTACTTTATCTCTCTTGGCAATCTCAAATGCCTCCTTGAGTTCTCAAATTAACTTCACAATGCTATATAATGTAGATTATGTTTAAATTGCAAAGTTTCGAAAAGTTTAATATAATTTGAGATTACATGACGAAATAATAATGAATAAATTTAACGTATGTTTATAGAATAAAGTTCAGGTTAACTTCACTTAGTTGATGTCAAAAGTCGTTTTTGAGTTGAGCTACCCATATAGCTAGACTTGTCATAAACCACATTTTTACATAGTTTAAAAATACTCAGGTTAATTAAATGGTAATTATATATCAAACATTAAGTTTTATGCAATTTCTTAGAAAACATTTCCTCCCACTGTTCTTTGTAACATCGTGTGAAAGTTTCGAACAATGTGTATAAAGAAAGACGATTCTCAAAGAAACGGCTCATTGAAGGAGTCTAGTTTATGACCAGTTATTGTAGGTCCGCCCCGCCCTTCACAAGGTGCAGTTATCACGTGTTTAGAGGGAAGTGGAATGTATTATCACGGATCTAACATGAATGGTCGACCCGTTCACATGCTGCAACCATTGAGGTCCCTTCACACGGTCAAAGACGACAAAAAATAATACAAAAACCGTTACGGTCATGAAAAACGTTTCCCATAACTCTTGAATGTCCTCATTGACAAATCTGTGTAGTGTAATGTATGGTATGGCTCGACGAATATTGTCATGTTCGTGTAATCTGACACGCAGCTATTGTTCCAGATCAGAAAATAGAATATCAAAAATATGAATTAAATGTACTAACACTACCCAGTTTACATGGGACCTAAACATAACTGGTGAAAAATGGGTGTACATACCCTTCGGTAAATACAGGCGTGTTATTCTATGTGCGAACAATACCTACGCCTTCAACACTTCAGAAATTTATTAGCCTATATTTTTTAATTCTTCCATCAAACGTCCTAAGCTAAAATCTAAATAGAAATAAACAGAAGTGAACTGAGTTTTTCCAAATACATATTAACTCTATGTTGAGACATTTTCTTATTCCACCAATACGTTCTGACCCCAGAGGAATTTCTAACTCAATTCTCAACAACCATTGAATCACATAGAAGAAAATAAACATTCAAATATGCAAGATTTCTTTATTGTGCTAAAGCGTTTTCGTACGAAGATATAAAACAGTCAGTCCATAGATTTAAACTGACATAAGATCAATTGTGTAATTTTCTCAATCGAGTATGCTTGAAAGTTAAATTTTGTAATTGGTACCATCAAATTAACGGTCTTTTTACGGATTTTACTAAAGAAATTGGAATTTCATTAATTTCTTTGGATTGTACATTATTTTGACAGTTTGACACTGTTTTCCTGTCAACTTGTTAGCTTATGATTTCCTCTAAACAAAACGTTTTCATGCTTTTATTTAAATAAGTGTTATTCAATATGACTGTATGAAGTTTAATATTAGAACTCTTATGTATACCTAAACAAAACGTTTTTAACATGCTTTTATTTAAATAAGTGTTATTCAATATGACTGTATGAAGTTTAATATTAGAACTCTTATGTATACCTACTAAAATACTTAATGTTTAAACATACTTACTTACATCAGTCATTACAGCTAAAACAAAAAAAGTTAGTTTTTATGAACTGACTGTTGAGTCTCGGTGGAGGGTAAAGAACACATGGACCACAAATGTTCGTGGGATCAGACGAGATAGTGTTATTCCATGAATGAAACAAGTGACTTACGATACATGGGATCGCGTCCCATAACTATTCTCACAGTTCACAGAACTAGATAAAAAGCGACATTATTTTGAAGTTTGGTTTGAACCATAGAGATTTGAACCTACATCCCCAAATGCGGTTGGAAGTAAAAGGGTATTAATATGAAATTGTTGTGCTGAAGAATTTGGAAATAGACAAATCGCCAGATTAAACGCCTTATTAAGGGGATTACTGATGTTCTATGAGAAGGATTCCCAAGTTAACCGTAAGAGCAGCCTTGAAATAACCGGCAAAGTATGCCGGTGGGAGCGTTGTCGGCTGCAGAGTACATTAAGCTATCATACCATCAACGCGCCCGTCTGGGCGGCATTCTTGAGCCGGGTCCGGTGTCCGGCTCAGGAATGTCTGCAGCCAGCAACTCGAGACGGAAGGAGCAGCGGCGGAAGCGGTTCATGGAACGGACGATCCGGCTCGAAATGACTTGAAACAGCTCGCAGATATACTTTCTCCAAACCTTACGCCGACGGATTAAGACTCTCATTGGCTGCAAGCCCTAAATGAACTTATTTGACCATAGTAAGCATGAAGGTGAGCAACACTTCGCGCGTAAAATGTTATAAGTGTTTGAAAATATTTACTCAATATTCGATCTTGTTCGGACGATTTAACGTTAAAAATATAAACTCTCTGATAACATTTAGAACGTCAAGTTTTGCCAATGTTCCAAGCCACGACGCGCAACCGTCTCGCTCCAGTGTACCGTGCATCCTGTCGTAGGTAGGTATACAGAGTACTCATTTTCAGAGTATTTTACTCTGTAGCAAACCATAAGGCAACAAGATATTTTATTATAACGTATGTTTCAAACATATATTAACTTTTATTATCATTCATCATTGTAATATTAAAAGTTAGGTACGTACCAAATTTAGCATTAATCCTGGAATATTGTTCTCGAAAACCAAAGCCAAGGTAAAAGTCCCGCTAACAAGTACTAACTGGACTAATACTAACACCAATTAATAGTCCCCAGTCCTCATACCTACAAACGAACTGAACGACTAATGTTCTAATTAACTTTCCTAACTAATTGGACTAACCATCCCAGTCCCTAATTGAGTCTTGTTCAAAGTCAGTCACAGTTGTCATGAGCGGCAGCGGATGGGTGGTGCTGCAAGCTCATTTGCTATCTTGTATGCATAAAAGAAAAAATTAACGAAGAATTTCGAGTTTTTTGAGAGGCATATTAGGTATTAAGTATATTGATTTAGGATCCCTGTTTACTTATTTTGACTCTACTTAACAAGCGTAAATTTCTTCAGAACTTATGCTTTTGCCTTTAGTTGTTGTTGGAAATTTTCCTGTTTTGTTATGAGACCTGCGACCTCCCGCAGAGAAAGTACTTAAGTACCTTTGTCATGGTATTTTATTTTGAAATATCCGATGGCGTCACAAATTGTGGCAGCCGATTGTTGATTAAACAATAGAGCGGGCCCCGCATACATCGTCCGTCTCAATTGTAAACTGTTATTGGGAATCAATTGATAGACGTTAATTTAACCTAACTAGTTCCATGAATGGTGTTCTTGGATAAATATTGATCCTGCTACTAATGTCTACAACACATTCCGGAAACTAAATTCAGAGATAAGTAAAATATTCCCATAGATAATAAATATTCCCATTAATTTGAGGTTTTTTTAGATCAACGAAAGGCGGAGCGACTTTCTATACTATGACGAAAGCATGTGTCTAACAGCAATGAATATATGTATACAGCTAAATAACACTTAAGGTACTTCACGTATCCTTAATAAAAAGGGATTTAACAATTGATTTAAATTTTGATGTAAAATACTGATTAAAAATTTTAAACTTTTTCTGGTGTGTAGTTAAAAACATAAGTTGCAAATCCCAAAAAACATTTTTTGAAAGAAAACTAGAAAGTTACTCCGTATTTGCACAAGTTGAAAAAATATTTTTATGGGAATTGCTCTCTTGTTGAGTAATAAAGAACGCGGTTTAGGGAATGCAAATACTTGTAGCTAATAAGCATTGAATTGACTTGTATGACGTGAGGAATCGGTGGTGGAAGTATTGCTAGTGAAGGAGTGAAAGTGAGGTCGCGGCGCTTTCTATTCGCCAAGCGCGGTAAGACATACTTGCGAAAGCCACAGCCAAGCTGACGTATCTAGGTATATCTAGCCAGTTCCAAATAGAAAGCTTGAGTAAGTAAGTGGAGTAGCTAAGAAAATATACATAACCTAACATAATATCACCCCTGTATTTCCTCGAAGGTGTAAGCAGAGATGTGTACTATTCACCAGTTAAGTTTAGGTTCCGTGTAAAGTAACCAAGATATACCGACCGAGGTACTGACTGAAAACCTGCTTGGTTTTAATTGGGGAAAAAAATATCTGGTTTGGTTGGTTTGGATAAATTAGATTATAAATAATCTATAGAGCCATGAGCTAGCAATCTCACATACGGTTATTAAATGGCGATTAATTTACGGACTTGGTGCCATTTTTTTTACATAATTATTTTTTCTCTGCTGTCGTTGGCGTCATTGGTACCGCCAATTTACGTAACATTTTACTCTGATAAATGTGATAGAAAATGCTTTGAGAATACAATAAGACACTTTCAATATTTGAATAATTATTCTAGTGAAGAAAAAAATGAAATGCTTATGCCACCATTGTAGAAGTTTTCTGTTTCTACTCGTACATAATGCATATCACACTTTACTATATACAGTGTGTACTATGGTAAAATTGTATTCCCGGATAATTTTGAATACTTTTAATAATAGAGAATATTATTGGCAATAAGCATTGTTGAACTTTCCTTTCAGAGTCACATCTGTGTTTGCATTTTCCAAGGCACAATAGGTCTGTATCACAATGATATGTAGTAAGACCATTCTTCGCTTCTCTGAAGGCGGTGCAAACAATGTCCATTGTATGACTCCCGCGCAAAGCGTCGTGAAACGAGATCCCAAGCTGAAGCTAAAGCTGGATATACATTACGAAACTAGTGCCAACACTATGTAGGTAAGTTATAAAGAACATAAAACGGTGAAGGAATCAACGTGAGGAAACCTACATGCCTGAGAGCTCTCCATAATGTTCTTGAAGGTACTTATGTGAAGTCTGCCAATCCGCACTTGGCCTGCGTGGCCGGGACAGCCTAACCCCTCCCATTCCAATAGGAAATCCGTGCCCAACAATGGAACAATGTGTGGTGATGGTAAGTATAACCTGGGTGATACTAGCAAAGCAAAACGTCATGAGTAGGAGGCCTCAGACATGCATAGTTAAATAATGCAATGCATAGCATAGATAAATAATCTCGAGATGCAATGCATAGTTAAATAATCTCAAGAACAACTCAAGATATTAAATATCCTAAAATTGAAACATTGAAATCATAATAAATTTATGTTACCTAATACAACCATAGATAAGACAAGTAGTGTAGTCGAACGAAGTTGTTTCGTATTGCAAACCCATGTGTTACCTACCTACTTACTCCTTAGGTAAGTATATCGTTGAATTTAAATAACATTAATTTAGTATTTAGTTTCCAGCATACGTACTTACTACCTACCACACCAAGAATGATATTTATCCAAATGATAAAAAGGCAAAAGAAATAAAACTTAGAGCTTTAGAGCACTCAATCTACGCAACTTGATTTTTCTTCTAGTTCTGTGAGATATACAATATACTTAATCAGATAAGGTAATTAGATGAAAAATGACGTAATGACTAATATGGAAATGTCATGGATAGTAAACAAACATAAAATAACAATTGGAAACAATCAATTTTAATATTTAAATGAGTTTTGAGTATTAGGCATTTTATGTGTTCTCGAAGATTTGAATAAGGTTAAAAAAAAATTGAATGTTCTGAGGATTAAACGATTACCTACCTACCTGAGTATACAATAACACTATTGTGAGGCATGTAGGCCCTAAGATGGTAATCAACGTATAAGCATAATTAAAGTAAGTCGTTCTTTGTTCCTTCTTTGGAGACGGTGACGATGAGTTGCAAACAATCGCGAATGTTTTGACCGATACTCTAGATTCTAATGCAGAATATCAAACTCTGCAACTGAGAGTAAGCACGGTTTTAAAATACATCACAACGAACATAATGAAATATTCAATAAGTAACGAATGTACCACGCAGTCGATGTTTGCAGCAGAATATGTTTCGATTCGGAGTTGGGTTTGAGTCGGATGACGTCACCCTTCAAATTTGGCAATGCCAGGCGTTCGACCTCGTACAGCTACCTCGTGTTGCGTCGTGGCTGTTTCATCGACCATCGACCGATCTGCGCACAAAAACCAGTAACAAAATGCGATGTTTTTTAATCGTTGATGTACTCGTACCTACACATAATTTATAAGAAGACTGACTTGCCTAGTGACGTCTAATCCCAATTGTATGAAGTTATTTCGTCCTCATGTATTATAGTATGTACCCTGTACTAACGCGCCGTTACATTCTTGAATGTTATTTCAAATATAAATATGTTTTTAATAATAAAGAGAATTCTCTTCCCATACTTACACCATGGTCACGCCAGCGCCTCACCCGCTGAACCAGTCAATGTAATCATCTCATTGTTAGTATACTGAACCTTAAACACATACGTGCAGCACAATTATTTGTATCATTTATAATTGGTGTTTCATAAAAGCGAGCAATAACAGAAGAAATTTGTGACATATGCAAGGTTTGTTTATCCAAATGCCTATTTATGTAATTACCGTGGCTGCTAAATCCCTAATAAAAAAGTAAAAAAGTCAGATCCCAAGGGTGTCTCCCATCTCCATATAAGTAACCTTAAAAAACGGTCGGTCTTACGGAACCCTACGTATGCGAGTTCGACTCGCATATTAACTAATATTATATTTCTTTCAGTAGTGAAATTACATCGAACTAGAATTTTATCTTCATTTCTTAACTCTTATCATCTGAAATGTGATAATCATCTATGAAGGTCGGTTCTCTATACTGAAATTGCAACACACTACGTAAGTAGTACTTAGGTGTAAGTACTCAAACAGAGTACATAGAACAATTGATGACGTCTGTTTATGAGAAAAACATCGTCATGGTAGATGATCAATAGGGTCTTTAATAGGGTCACCTCTTTATTATGCACCTTGCGGCTTCCAATGGGTATAATAAGTAATGACGGTGTTCAGCTGACGTAATTTTAACTAGGTACCTATAATATTACTTATAACTATTAATATATAGTAATGAGTCGGAAAAGGGTTGGGCTTGGGATAGTAATGATATATTCATTACTATCCCAAGCCCAACCCTTTTATTATTTATTAAAAAAAATCATATCGTGAGACGGCGGATATATGGTATAAAATTAACAATGGTGGTCATATAAAGATTGTAAGGGATCCTACATAGAAAATTCGTTTAATGTTCAATAACCGGGACAACAAAGACTTCTTTCAGGCCTGATATGCGGGTTTTGTGGCGAGAAACTCCTCCAGCGGCAAAGCTAGGTCTCACTAAACTCACTCACGAACTATTAAAACTTAACTCATAAAATTATATTGTTAAATGACATCGTAGCATGGGGGCCGCTCAACAACGCTATAATATAATTTTCCGTTCGTGTTTTTCGCAGCATCCGCGACTGTTTTTGCTGTAATCTTGTCCCAAGTTTTGCGATTTAATACGTCTATTGTCTTGCTCCACTGCACGTTTTGTGTACACTTGTATAGTACTTTAGTCACGTATTGTCATCTTATACATGCAAATACCTACTCAGCGTGATATTTTTCCCAGGTGGTGAAACATAATCAACGGGGCAGCAGCGCAACCAGCTTTTGTCAGCAAAAGCCTGATTTTGTTTGTTTAAAAGAGCTGATATTTTCTGCCATTCTAACATAACAAAATTCCCTATGGAGAGGGTTGACCTGGGGACATCACAAATCCTCTACTAAATCCGAGTAATTTTATTCCAGAAGAAGAAGTAGAAGAGAAGCATTTTGCGGTCTGTTAACCATAAGTACCTAGGTACCTAGCATGAATTAATAAACATTATATGGTTACTGACTAGTAAGATCAGACATAGATATTAAATTTTATCAGTTTTTTGCAATATCCCAGAATCCATAAAACCTGGATTCCGATACTTCGTCTTCTCTACCGGGTCCTTTGTAGGAGTTATTGAAATATTTAATATCTTCGATGAAGGAACAAAAAATTTTAGGTATCGATTTAACTTTATTGGCGAAATATTTTACCTATATTTATTTATTTTATTTTATTAAAACACTTTAATGTCACTGTAGTGTATGCGCCAGCCAGCGTCAGTCACGCGCTAGCGGTGAGCCAGTACGGACGTGGGCCGGACGCATTACATACTTCACCTATTGAGTGATCAAAGGCGTTTTTTATTTCCTATAATGGACACCCAAACACTACAGTCACCTTACAAAAAGTAAAATGTGCAAAGGGCGAGCTTAATGCCCCAAGGCATTCTCCACCAGCTAATTTATGTATGTAATGTATGGATGTGTGCATTTTGTGTTCATTTAAGTTCTTTTTTTTTTCTTTTCACGTTAAATGTTTATTACTTTTATTTAAAACTTTTTCTTTGTCACTAAGAGTTGACTGGTAGAAAATGCATTTTGGCATTAAGTCCGCTCATTGTAGATAATGCAATAAAGGTTTAATAAATAAATAAATAAAATTATTAGATTAATAAATACATATTTGATAATTTATACAGATACAAAATATTCATAATAACTTTACTTAAAATACATAAATATATAAGATAAATATAATCTTAATATATGAATATCTTTGTAAGGCTTTGTACAATTAGGTACATACAAATACTCTATATCAGTTTAACATACGTACCTTTCCAGTACCTACACCCATTGATGAACTGATTTATTTACAGGCAATCGTGCAGGAGTGGCAACATCTGGTGACCTGATCGCTGACATCCGCGTTGGAGTCTATCGAGATTACCTCCGAGCAGCAGGGAAGGGATAGACCGGCGTTGAGTCAGCGTCGTGCCCCAAATTCCTCAGAACACCATCCGCCGAGAACCATGTTCAATGAAATACCAATCGTCACAGAATGCTCGAAGCTCGAAATTGCTTTGCGAGCAGTTCCCTAAAGCTCCGTTGTTTCGTGATCGTACTAGCAATGTATCTACTATAACTTTATTGCCTAGCAGATGCTTATTCAGTAGAACAGACAGTTCCGTAAGCTTGTAATCGTCGTTTAGTATGGATATAAAAAGTACTTTATACACTCATCCGGTACAAGACACTGAACTAGTTAAGGCCCAAGCCACAGCAAGCCTATGGAGAATGTTGGTTGCTAATTTGAAAGAAATCCAATTTACACAGTAGCTAGTTCCCGGACATACAGACAATACTTTCAAATAACACATTTTACTGTATCATTATATGTTACGTTATTAGTATGCCATTTTATTGTGATTAACATTCTCTCGATATCCCCGAAAATATGTACATAATAAAGGTTATCTAGGATTTAACTGGGACTGGGTACAGCTAGTCAGTAAAGTTACAACAATAACCCAAGCAGTCACATTGTCTATTGCATTCCACGCGGGCGAAGCTGCGGGCATCAGCTAGTCATATAATATGCGTGGGTACTGGGTATTGTATTTTATTGTGATCTCTAATAAATCTAAGTTGATTGTTATTTATTTTGGAATGATAGAGTCATTTGCAGCAGCGTGTGAACATGCAGATGTTGCTGATTTTTAGCATGTTTATTAATAAGGTATTACCTCCCTTCGTGTTAATTTCAGCGCACCTGCGCCAGTTGTTAACAGTTGCTAATTGAAATTAGGAAAGGTTTTACGATGGACTTGTGTCGGTTGAAAAATAAATCTTCATCGAAAAAAATGTGTTGCCAAGGAGAATGGACAATGGATGAATATAAAATATGTCGGTTCAGAGGCTGTGGGCGCCATCCAGTTCAATGGGGATCATTGGGCGCTATTATTAGTAAAGCGACCTTCGGGCCTGCTGCGCCTAGCTACGAGTGTATCTCGCTCGGTGCAAGAGTTCTATTTACCAAGAATCGTGATGCACGACACCACCACGCATATTTTTTTATACTAAGTGAAGGTAGAGTACACCAGTAGGTAGTTGATACTTTTCCTCAACTGTACTAACCTTCTGAGATATTTTCGAACTTTATCCCAAATTTCCGATGGACAGAGTTTCCCGACAATTATATCTAAGCTCAGTAATAGCTCTATGACTCTATTTATGTATATCCCTTGTGCAAACGCAGTGATTTATTTAAAATGAGGAATTAATTGCTTCTTTTATTTTAAAAGTATAGTAGATATCTATATATATAAAAGGAGAAGCTGACTGACTGACTGACTGACATATCAACGCAGAGCCTAAACTATAAGGGTTAGAAACTTGAAATTTTGCACAGGGGTTCCTTTTATAACGTAGGGGAGCACTAAGAAAGGATTTTTGAAAATTCATCCCCTAAAACGGGGGTGCAAAGTTAGTATGAAACTTTGCCGTTTTTGAAGTCAAGTGGGCAACGTCGGCAGACGTCGTTAATGGTCTAATTCTACGCGAGCGAAGCTGCGGGCGTCCACTAGTTATACATATTGCTTGTGGTTTTTCACGCCACATCATCGAAAACTGCATCTCAAAATCTCAAACAATTAAGATTAATTTGTGGTTATTAAGTTTTCCTGTTCTGTTTAGCTATCGATTTTTTAAATAGTGATGTGCCTGCCTGGCCGCTTAAAATAATAATTTAAGAACGTAGAATTAGAAGAAGAAGATGTAAAGATTGATTTGTGGTCTATGATAATATGCCATACCGTAGCTAGAGCGGAGCGACTCTTTATACTATGCCGTAAGTTAAAAGTTAGAGATTCAGAAATTGGCCAGTACCAAATTGAGTGAAGCGCACTATAAATTCCTTTAACTTCTTAGCGCCAGCCTACCTGTGGTGTAAAAAAAACATTCTGGCTATAGGGCCGCGTCGGCACTTTTGAGATAATTTATAAGGCCCTGCCTTTCTTGGAATTTCGAAATCTCGCTGAGATAGCTCCGGGCCGCAGCCTCAGGGAATGGAATGTAACGGATTTGGATAGGAAAAAATAGTGCACGTATTGTGTTGCACTCTTTATTGTTGGATACGGACGCTTCGTCTTGATGGGAATCGATATTAAATAGATGACGATAAAAAATTGAATTGATCTATAGCAATATTTAAAATCTGTGATGACTACTTTCAATGACATTGTTGCATTTTTCCAGCAAGGATCGAGACTTCTCTATAAAACAGCGTGGCGTTCAGGTAAAGATTCAGCTCATATATCTACCTAACTAGTGTCTATACGCTCTACCTATAATTTTGTTATGTGATGTCGCTCTTCTATCGATTCTTTGAAAATATTGAGCGGTGAATTAAGATAATTAAGTTGCTTAGCTAATAGCCGGAGAGCTGGCACCAATTTTTCGGTAGGTATTTGAGGTAAGCTGAAAACTTGTCCAACGCCTCTCCTATTATACCCCAACACGGAACTGCAGACCTGGCTGGTGAGTAGCCGGACAAAATCAAAGCTGGCATTTTTTTTTTAATTTATAATATATAAATTAAAAAAAATAATGCCAGCTCTTGGACCACAACTACCTACCTATCAAACAAGTCATTCGTAATTTTTTTTTCAATAATATTTATGATTAGCATGTATTTACGGATCCTAGGTAAGTAAGTAGGTACCCAGTAGTACGAACCTTATAACTTATTTGATGATATTTATTTTTTCATAGACCTACTACCTACTGCTACGTCTGCTAGATTATCTATGGCAGAGAAAATTTTGATAATGTTTGTATGGTTTGGAAAACTTCATAATTAGCAGCTATAGGTACATAATATGCCAGTAAAACCAGAGAGTAAAACAAATGAAATAAACCAGTACCCAGAAATGGTAGGTACTTCATACGGGTCCCGGCCAACTCCGGAGTGGGATTCTGGGAAAGAAGGCCGCATACCGCGCCTCGACGCGCCATTGGCTCACGGCTCTCTCAAAGATTAAAGCACCAAAGGCGACCTCTTGCTCTTGTAGTATATAGTTGCACATTTAAACTTTTTAAGTTATAATTGCAGAAAGGTCGTTAAAAAATTTCAATTACCGAGCAGAATAGGTAGGTACTCGTAGGTTCTCAAATTATAGAACTTTTAGATCCTTATTAATAGGTTTCTATGTTATCAAATTAAAATTTAAATGTAATTATTTGTGTAAATGTAAGTACATACATTGTAGGTCTTAAATCAAAGTATGCTCCACGTACACTCAATATCTTAACGTACAAATGTGGCATTTATATATATGTCGCAGGCATATTGTATAATTCCGCCGTTTACATACGGCGTCGGCAGTTTATAAACGCTCGGCGTTATGTAAAATTCCGAAGGCAAATTGAAAACTCGTATCTTATTTTCTTTGTAAATTTAAATTTTATGCCTAACCTGAATATTTTATGTCCATCCATCTTAAACTCGTACTGTATGTCACCAAGCGGGGGGTAGGGGGGGCCGTAGGCCCCCCCGATAAAAAAGGCGGGCTCGCGGGGCGAAGCCCCCTGCCAAGAGAAAACGACACAATCAACTCCAAAATTGTTAGGTTAGGTTAGGGTTTTGTCTATGTTTATTTACGCAAAAAAAGGGACCCCGCGAAGCGGGGTTCCGTCGACATTTGTGACAGACCGACGTATTAAATTAGGTAAGCCCGCACATTGAATGAGTTTTCAATTTGCCTTCGGCATTTTACATGACGCCGAGCGTTTATAAACTGCCGACGCCGTATGTAAACGGCGGAATTATACAATATGCCTGCGACATATATACAAGTTATCATCATTATATTTATTAACATTGATATCGACGGGCCAGTTCGTGGGTTCAAATTCCACTCCACTCAGGACTAACCTCTTTTATCTATTCTGTGGGACTAACCTATTTAAGAACTTATGATAATAAATGAAAAAACTCCGATTCGATGTCGACGTCTTTGGACGTCTCGCCCGAGTCGAGCCTGTCATTGGCACAGCGCTGGTGGGCACCGGTGCGTTCTAACAGAGATCCCGGAGACCTCCACAAGCAATGAGGAAGGCCACCGAGGGGGTTTCAGTGGCTGGAACCCGGCGTCGGTTCAACGATGTCCGGGTAGGTAGGACCTTTAAAATGTTTCCCACTCGTAAATAAAAAAAAAGAGTGTTTGGTTAAGCCATGAATAAACGGGTTCTGTTTCGCGTCACACACGGTTCATTCATACGTTTAAGCGTCTAAACCACACGAATAAACACCAAATCTAAAGGTTACGCTAATAGCTAGAAATGTGCAGCGAACGAAAAAAAACAGGTACGGCAAGTACAGGTAATGTTTTTTTTAATACAGTTACTCAAAAAGTGGCGTATTTCCACAAAAAAATCCACTGAAGACTTGGCTGTATGGGCATAGTTCCCTTTGCCTACCCAGAATGGGTGAAGAAAACAAAAAAAAATCTCTGCAATACTCTGTATTCTTTTACGGTTGGTGCCATTTTCCAAAAATGTTCTTTGCGAGTTTAGTTTGTGTTTTTATTTTTATTGCTTCATTTTTTCGCAACTGTACTAAAAATAGTTGTTCAGTACACGTGCGGAACCGTCATTGCAACTTGTTCCGACTGTCAACCCTCGCCTTCGGCTCGGGTAGACATTTGTCGGAACTCTTTGCAATGACAGGCTTTCCGCACTTGTAATGAAATATACTATGTATTTCCTAATGAAGCTAGGAAAAGAAAAACCAGTCAGAGAAGAAATCATTCAGATCGATGTCTATGGTCACAATCAACAAAAAGACAAAAACACAATGCTTGGCTTCATCCCCTATTCGGTGACGCTGTAAAAGCTTACTTGTACTTACTGTACTTGTACTATTAAGTATTCTGTGGCAGTAGGCCAACAGCTTACACATTAAAAAAGGTGGCTGCATCTTATGTAAAGAGTTTTTTTTGTATCTGCCTAGAAAATCCACTCCACTGCCAATAATAGTCCAATGGGTTAGTTAATGCGAAGAAAAAGCTAATAGAACTTCCAAGCAAAATATTGTCTTTTTCAAAATTTTCAGCAAGTATCCTGCTATACAGGACTGGTGTTGTATTCTCTCTGAGGGTTCTGATAATAATAACATGTCTGTGCATTTTCTTAATGAGTAGTTCTAGTAGTACCTAGTAGTTGAAATGAGTTTGAATAAAGAACTAGAAGACAAATCACTATTCACCTAACTACGTTTAATAAAAATTTTCATGAACAAGGCCCAGTAAGTTAAGTCTACTTGCATTTTTAAGTCCCTTCGCCTTCCTAGATAATCAAGACTAGTACTACCAGTATTTTACCCACATATCAATGTGAATTTAGTTTAGGTATACCTAAGGCGAGGTATTGATGAAACATTTATGTATAGGGGTGCAAGTGGATATTGTCACTGGCTATTAGGCCTGAACCTTCGGGGATGACGGCGACAGCTGCAGAGCACGTGGCTGACAGCTGCCGCCCGCGCACGAGCAAGCTGCCATCGCACCTGCGCCGCTCCAAACTTTACCTCCAATGGCTGTAATCTTTTTTTCCATCATTTAATAACACCTCGAATAAGTTCCATCTGCTGTCATTATTACTTACCTGCGTTTTAGTTAACATTATGCAACAACTCCTAAGTTGTTACAGTTACCTATAACTGTTTATAAAAAAAATGAAAAGGTGATTATTCCATCGGTAAGACATAATAGGTAATACAGTTTTTCTATAACTAATTTAGGACGACTCAGAACACGGGATAACTTATTATATGAGACTTACGGCCTTTTTTTTTTTTTTGTTTAACGAGCGGGAAACCTTGAAAAGGTACCCGGACGTCGTGGGAGCGACGCCGGGTTATGTGGGACTTTCACCCACTAAAACCCGCTCGGTGGCCTACTCCGGCGCTACAGGAGGGTTCCGGGATCTCTCGTAGAACGCGCCGGTCCCCTCCGGCGCTGCGCCCAAGACGGGCTCTTCCCGGTTTACACAACGCTGTACAGCCACAAACAGCGTCGTCTTTCCCGGGGTCACATGTTGGACGATTCGAGCTCCCACTCTCACCGCCCGCGACCTCAGAAGCCCCCTTTTAGTCGCCTTTTACGACAGGCAGGGGCTACCGTAGCACTATTCTGGTCCCGAGCTACAGGGACGAGACTTACGGCCTACTAGTTATAAGCTTATAAGGTGCAATTGGCAACATTGGAAGGATTATTGATGACATGAGGTATTTTTAATGCATTTCTACGGGGACATAAAAAAACTGTTTTGATTAAGAATTGCCTCCAGGTAAATCCCCCGTTAGTTACCCCTACTGGTGGAGCCACATTACGTGACCGTAGCCTCAGTCACTTTACACAGCGCTACGCATAAAATAATGCTCGGTGTATGTAAATATGTTACAGTGTACGCCGTGCCCGCCGCGAGCGCGTTCACTCCTAAAGATGATCTTCGTAATAGATCGAAACTAGTCGGCCTATTTCCGACTTAAATCACACGTGAGTAAGCCGGTAACTTTAACAATGTAAATATGTTAAGCATTTACGCAACATAGTAGTAGTACCTAATTAGGTAGGTACTACTTATTATAATAATACTTTGGTACATACTGCAAAGTCAAGTTTATTGTGATAAAAATCTGTTCATTTTTACGACAGTCAGGTATATACGTGCCACATATAATCCAGGCATTGTAGCTACTTATCTTACATGTACCGTAGTAGATACTTCATTACAATTGATTTAATGCAGCTATCTTCTAAGAAAAATCGTAACAATTTCCAGGTTTGCCTGCATAATATGTACTTACCTCTATATTCACCAAAATAACTAATGAGTATTCATTGGGCACGTTACAATTTACTTACGTAACGTTATTAATTTATCGCAACAGACCTATGTAGGTTGTTAGCTGTCATTCAGTACAGACATCGCGTCATTCTATTCAACTGTGTCGCTCGCTACTATCTCAGAATTTCTGATCAACTGTGCAGGTAAGGCATCCATTAATTCATATTCAAGTTTTATATGAAGCTATTTATTTGTTATTTATCTGTTTAGGTTCGTTGACGCCATTGACAGACATTGGTCAAAATGATAAAATGTTTGATATTAACATTATCTATTCTGTTATATTACAGCTAAATCAACAAAATTCAAGATGGAATATTTGGAGATAATTCATGAAGATAATTCTTGGAAATGAAAAATATGGCTGAAAAAGAAAACAAGGGGAAAGAAGATGATCAGGTGGCGGGTTCTTCTATATCGTCTACTTGTAAGTTTTAATTGTACCTAGTACAAATAATAAATGGAGCTAGGTAGGAAAACAAAACTCTATGGCACTCAAATCAAAATGAAACGTGTTTTAGAACCAAACTTCGTACCTAACCAATTATAAAAATTAAAAACCATAAAAGGCTAAACCTACCATTTCCATACATAATTGTGATAGACATTTTATTCTTATATTATCAATGTATGTATAATGTGGCTGTTGGATATAAATTTTTCCATCAAGTAGGCATATTATCCTCACTGTGGAGTGGATTTTGCATTAAAAATTGTCCTTCATAGCCACGTCGAAGTACCACTGCCGAAAAGAAAGACGCTGTTTAAATCAAATGTCAGAGACGGAAAGACCATTCCACCAAAGTAGGTAGGTATATCGTTTATTGATATTTAATTATTATTTAATACATACGTTCGTATCTACATTAATTAATTCTTCCCGTAGGGTAATGTTACTACTATTTTAATAGTCTTTGAAAATAAGGAAATGGTTGCATCCTACGGAAACAGCTGGTAATGACAGTAGGAAGTCGTTCATAACCAAAAGTTTTCTTTTTCTTCTTACGGGCAAAGGCCGTGCAATAACTGCACTACAAACAAGTAACAAGAGTTGGCGGCGGGCAAAGTATTCGAATCTGATTATGGTATTTTCTTTGAGAGCGTAGTCATAGGCAACCGTGAGCGGCGCCAGGCGATAAACGAACGAAACGAGCTCCGAACGACCAGCCACGGCACGGCAGCCACTCAACATAAGCTCAGTCGCGCGGCTACGCCACACTACGCAGACGGCGCACGTTAGTAATTTAAGAACGTCAGTGAACGAATGAATATCGAGTCGAATCGTCGAGTGTTTCGTATCGTACGGCACGAAGCATTCGCGTAGAATACGACAGTTGCGAGTTTCGCGCTCATGGAAGACTCGTGTTGTTTTGATATCGGTTTTAATTATTTTAGTGAGAGTGAGGACAAACAATAACTGTTGTAGTTTAAAAGTTAATGTGCAAAAATATTGTTAGTTTAGTGGATACCAATTACCTGGATTACAAATGGATTCTTTAAGAGGTGAATTTCTATTACATAACCTATTCCTTTTCGTATGTTTGTAATTTGGAACGAGGGCGACGTCACTGCTTTTTTAATGATTACGTAGATAGTCTAATTACCTATATAGAATTTAACACTAGGAAACTGGCATACGGTAGTAAATATTGTTATTTTCCGCCGCCTCATAAGTGTAGTACTTACATATAGTAACAAGATGTCAGATGAGTTCTGTTTATTTTTTCTAATATCAAATTCAATTATTAAAATATTTTATAAATGGTACCTAGTAAAGAACGGCACTTTATAAATAATTAGCCTAAACGACAAGCCCTGAACATGCATTGATTGAGTTTAAAAAAATCTGCAATAATAGAAAGCCATGCAAACAGCTGTCAAAAAACATCTTTACCCTATTAAAGAACCAATATATTGGTTTATTTAGATATAAATTACTCAATCAAACAATTTTCTATTAAATATGTTGTCACCAACTGACTAACAAGAAGAAAATCCTTATCCAAATAGGTATTGTAGGCTCAATAAAATTCCATATAATAACTGTTTTCATCCAATTAAGGTCAAACAGTTCAACAATGAATTTAAAAATGTAATTATGGCCTGATTGGAATGTCCCACTGTTTTTATCTTGAAACAGAGACTAGTTTCCCCATAATTAAATATATTTTGCCAAAAAAACAATATGATTTCATCTCCAGGAAATATAAATAATGATTTAAATTGACAATCTTAAAATCATATTGGTTTTCCTTTATCTGAAACATTCAACCAGTGTGCTTAGTTCATCATATATATAGACAGAGTGACCGTTTTTTTCTTTTGGTAGAGCCATTGGCCTTGTATTAGTCCACTACCCAAATGAGCCTCCAGCTAGCAAATTTGGTAACATGACCTCGCTAGTAAACGAGCCTACTTACTTTGTTTGTATAGTACTTAGTTTATTTATATGAAATGAAACATCCATTCCAGTTCTTTGTATTCTCAAATCCTTTCCACCATACCATTATAGTCATAGTTTAGATTTATTGATAGAGACTGTAGTGCTTAAACTAATCTAGTATAGTGTTATAACAGCCTTATAGTATCTATCCAGATTCTTATTACAGTACAAAAAATCAATATTTTTGTTCATTGTTGAATTGGAAACTACATTGTTGCAATGTGACTTCTAGCGCCATCTGTTGGCATCATTCATAACGTATGCAATCCATATAGTGATAGTTGAACAGCTTTCACAATGTTATTTATTATCTGATAAAATGATTAACAGTTTCCAAGAAAATAGTAACAAACATGACGTCTATTATGCCTGAAGAGATTGGTTGTTTCTTAATCAATTTTATATTTTTAAATTGCAGAAAGTATTTACTTATAAAGTAAATACTTAATATTTATTGTAAACACAATTTTTGTTCTTGTTGGACAATGTGTAGACCACAGTAGACCGTTATGCTATTTTGGCTGTAAATTTTTGCATGGAACCGCTAAAACATTGTTTGATTTCAATGTTATTTATATGAGGAGCAGTTATATTATGTACACAATTTTTGATAAACACAGAATTTATAAAGTTGTGTGGTTGTTAACATGTGGTGCCATCTCTTATCATATTATGATACTTTCCTCTAAATTGTACCATGATTGTAGTGGATATGTACATACCTTTGTTGTGGATATGGAAATAACTAGTTAGTAATTATAATAATAATCCTCAACCATTGTACTAATGTGTTTTGTTTCTACTGGTTCTTGTCCATTATTGCTTATTATAGATCACTGTCTGCAACACAGAAAATCGCCCTCACAAAGTGCTTAGGTACCTACTGAGGTTTTGATGACATCATTACATTGATGACAGGTGAAGAGACCTTGACTTTGAAATCATGGTTATCACCTATATTACTTAAGTAGACAATGTTTTCCTTAAATCTTCTATGTAAACCATGTACATTATACATTACTGTTTCATATTAGTAGCTTAATTTTGTTAATTTAAGGAGTCCAGCTGGCCTAGACAAGTGGCAAAACGCTAGTAGAATAAAAATAGAATAGATTAACAAATGTATGGGATAGACATTTGCTCACGACTAATTAGTTGTTAGCGAATGTCAATCCCATACATTTGTTAATCTATTCTACTAGCATTTTTGCCACTTGTCTAGGCCCCCAGGATACTTCACACTCTGAAATTAGTTCTTTAGGTTTATTATAGCTGTACTTAATCTATTAATAAATTACCCATTTGTAACAAAGGTTAAATAAGTATTAATACATATACATATATAAGTATATATATGTCGATATATTATTAATATCTAACATCATCATTACGAGTAAACTACTACAATATATCAACTAATTAATGTAAAAAGTCAGATTTGATGAATGGTATAATTAATTATCTGAATAGTAAGTAGGTACATACATGGTTATTCAATTGCATATGTTAGAAATTCTGAAATCCTAACATCTATCATATTCACTAATCGCCGTTCATTATTCGACGATAAGATGAAGAGAGTACAATTGCTGTAATACAGAGAGTACCTATTTCCTTAAGGCGGCGATTACCTTACCGCCGTCGATGGGAACGTCTCGGCTCAGGAATGCGGCCGCCCAGCCCGCGGCTTTCCGCAAGAGCATGATTATACTAGCCGTCGCTCCACGGCTTTCCTCCACTTAACCTGCCCTTCTCATCCACGACATTCCGCCCGCATCTAATACGTATGCCCATTACCATTCTTAATACATTTCACTGCACTCATTCTTCTACAACCATAATATATGGTCTCTATCGATGTCGTACATAACAGGTTCTTTTCTAAAAAGTATATCCTCTTCATGAGGCAACGGAAGGTCGTCTCAGTGTAAATAAGTACACCATCTGGCGGATGTACGTTTCCTTCGATATAGTATCCGCGGCTCTATCGCTAAGTTTATTTTTAATGTTTTATGATGACGGAAACCAATGTTTGGATAGGATGTCGGCGATCGCCGTCGATAATTCATTCATGTGCGCATTCATTAATGCGACCTTCCCTCGCTTTGAAGCCCGATGCGTGCGTGAATGGTCCCTTGTAAAAACCAATTTCATACGTATGAATTTGAAGAAAAGCCGCGAGTAAACATTAAAGAGATCAGTGTCTAGCGCGTAGTGGTGCGTAGGCGCTACAGGCGAAGCATTGGAATTCGAAAGCCAGCGCCGACCACCCATAGGCATGAGAACATAGCCCCGTCCCCTTCCCCACGCTGGTTCGCCGGCGCCGCCTCTCGCCGCTCTCGAGTTAAGGCACAATGCTGAATTTCATTTGCTCTTTGCGCCGTCCGCCATGGACCTTGCTCGCGCGCGAGCCTTGTTTTATTTTCCTTAGTATCGTGTCTCACTTTTTATAATACATGTAACATGTGTTAGTGGCTTTGTGTAGACTGCCGAACACGAGCACCGGCTTTTTAAGCTGACTTGAGATTGTTTTTTTAATTTTTACTACATAGGGCCTGAAATTTAAAACCATTTTCAACTTCATTAATATGTTAAGGTTATGATTACGATCTTAAGTAGGTACTTTTATTGCCTAATAATTTACCTTTCATAGTGAGATAGGTACCTATTTAAGTTTATTACAAACACTCCTACATATTGATTTCTACACAAAATAATTTTACCAACCATAAAGCTAACAGTAATAGTTAGTGTAGCTAATTTTATACATGTTCCCTAAAGTAGATAAAGTAAATTTCTACTATATAACAAACAACAATGTTATATGTAATAATAGATGGTCCTTCAAGACAAAACAATATATTTTACATCAAATTAAATGCTCAGTTTTGACAGCTATTACTACTAAGCACCGTCCGCATTCCACACCGTCACTTTTTTATTCGGTACTGCTTAGTCCCGCCCAGCAGTACTGCCACATTCCACAGGCCCTTTTTTACGCTGTGTGGTCGCGGTTTCCGCTGAAGACGGCAACGTCGCGTCTCAAATATGAATGAAATCCGGTCGGCAGTGAGCGGCGTGGCAACGTCGCCCCAGACGTTCGCCTGATTGAGAATTACATCTCTCCCGCGTCGTCCCTTCGCTCTCCTTGCTTGTTTATCGTATCGTGTAGACATGAATAAGTGTATGAATAGAAATACCCCTTACTGTGATTGTCACTTCAAATTGAAGCATTTGTCAACCATATGTGATATTCATTTCATATGTCCATATAAATTTCTCTGCAAGTTTCCAATGTCTCATGCTGAGCTAGACTAGGTGTCTGGTCTAGAGACCAGATTCTAGAGAACTATCTAAGTTCGCTGGTACAGCGAATGCGTAGGCCACAGGCGTAGAGGTCGTCCCTGAAAATGAATACAATAAGGGCGTGCCTGGCAAGGCAACGATCCCGTACAGCTGTGCTTTGCACCCCACGACGACGAATTTGAACCCTCTTAAAATTGTACACGCATGCGCAGAGGGGTAGTCATTGTAGCACGTAATCCAGTATTGGGCACGGTATGAGTAGCCAACGATGCTTGGAACAAGTCGACCGCCATTTCCGTTTTACGTCAAATATAAAAGTAGTTCAAACACTGTGTTTTACGTTTGCAATGGATTTGTAGTGTTACGTGATTTACCAGTGAGTGTATTGCAAATCCCTAAAATGCCTATGTTAGTCGATCACAAACTTAGAAATGGTAAATATCGATCCTTGGTTCTTGCGGCCATTACTGTTCACTAAAATATACTATCATTGTTGTTCTAGATTTACCAAGATTCATTCATTGCTGTTATATGAAGTAATGGATATATATTATGTTAAAACTCAATTTTTATGTTCTGGTGTTGATCTGGAGTGAAACATAGATGTATTTAAAATACGAATATACTAATGTTTTTTTTCCTTTAACGTGGGTGCAGACCTTCTAACGAGTAACTACGAAAATACTATAATGCCCATTATTAATGTATGTACATGTAAGTCCTGGAATCTTGCAATCAATATTTCACCCACTTCCACTGAAGCTATCGAGCTGAAATTTGGCACACATATTTGGTTCCGATGACAATGCATGAAAATAAAAAAAAAGTTTTAAAAAGCTTTTTTAAAAAAAATAATTATTTAACGGTATAATTTTCTATCTTAGTCTATTCGGGGTCACTCAAATTCTAAGTACCGATAGGACGGTTGTGGGTTCAAATTCCACCTGAGGAAATTTTTTTCAAGGTTTTAATTTGAATTTGATTGCAAAACACATGTTAGTGTAAAATATAATTTAGATGGCACTTTATCAATGTTTCGATCATAATTTGTGTCTGATGAAAATTTGAATTGAAAACAAATTTATAGCGTTTACCTATAACATACTTATTTATCTTTTTTTTACAATAAATTATATTGATGGATGAAAACATATGGTCCGACATACTCTGGAGTTGGAGATAAAAAAATTGATCGCGAGCAATGGGTGCATGCGCACTGAGTGCAGTGGCGGAAGGCGGGGGGCGGGGCGGGAGAGGCTGCGGGAATGGAATGTGGATGACGCAGCCGCCCGGCCGCCGCGGACTTGTTGTTATGTGAAACTGTTTTCGAACACACTTGCCGTCCTCGCCTTGCCCCACATCGATTTACCCACAAACATGGCTAATGCTGAAACGCGACACTTGATGATATTAAATTTCAAATATTTCCTCGGATTTGTTATATGTACTTACTATAATAAGCTAGGAGCTGAATGAAAATCATAAATGATTGTGTCTAATGTTATTAAAGATGACAGCATGGAAATTACAAACTTCATTTTTTTGTAATTAAGTCAATAATGTCGGCAAACAGCAAGTAGTATAGTTAATCTTGCAAAGAAAAAACATGACTGTTAAGATTAAGTATCATAAGTGGGTGAAATGTCTAATTTGTTTTTATCTCTTCTTTTCAGTGGCGGCAAACAACCCGACCTCGCCCTTAACGAATCAAATGGTGACCCAGCTGTTCAAGAGGCGACCACCGCTGGTGGGCCAACTGGGGCTCACGACCACTGGCTGTGAGAGCTCCGGCTCATCTTCCTCTTCATCCGCTTCCTCGCCCTCCGACGATAAAACCGACAACCGCGACTCGTTCGGCTTTTACCCAGAAACGCCGGACATGCGACGCGAAGACGAGCGACTCAAAACTTTCGACAAATGGCCCGTATCCTTCCTGTTGCCGCAGCAGCTCGCCAAAAACGGGTTTTACTATCTCGGCTGCGGCGACGAAGTGAGATGCGCCTTCTGCAAAGTCGAAATTATGCGGTGGGAAGTGGGCGACGATCCGGCTAGGGATCATCAGAGATGGGCACCCCAATGTCCGTTTTTAAGGCAGCAAGCCAGCGCGGGCAACGTTCCAACGGATACTCCTGCTACGAATGGGCGTGATGAATGCGGAGTCCGAGCCCCCCCTACCGCCAACTCGGTGCGAATGCCCGGGCCCGTGCACCCGCGGTATGCGTCGGAAGCCGCTCGGCTGCGGACTTTCAGCGACTGGCCTCGGTGCATGCGTCAAAAACCCGAGGAATTAGCGGAAGCCGGGTTTTTCTACACTGGCCAGGGGGATAAAACCAAATGTTTCTATTGCGACGGAGGCTTAAAAGACTGGGAGAATGACGATGTCCCATGGGAACAACACGCGCGTTGGTTCGACCGTTGCGCCTACGTCCAGCTCGTGAAAGGACGTGATTATGTACAAAAAGTAATTTCGGAGGCTTGTGTGATTCGCGCGCCCAAGGAAGGTACCGAGGCGCCAGCAGCCGCACAACCGGCTTCCGTCTCTAGTACGTCTGCGAGTGAAGAGAGTAGTGGAGAGAGAGAGAACACCGTGGAGGACTCCAAGCTGTGCAAGATCTGCTACGTGGAAGAGCGCAACGTGGTGTTCGTACCGTGCGGCCACGTGGTGGCGTGCGCCAAGTGCGCGCTGGCCACCGACAAGTGCCCCATGTGCCGGAGGACGTTCCAAAACGCAGTTAGATTATACTTTTCGTGAGCGGAGCCCGACGACGGACTCGATGCTAGTCAAATCACCGGACAGCCCTAGTGCGTGCTGAAACCACGCTCCGTGTTGACCGCTTTAGCTGTGATTTAACATATATGTAATAATATATTTAAATATGAAAGCGGTGATAATTGCCAGGTCTCCGGTCGAACCCGAGTTTGTCAAGGGGAATTTAATTGTAGATGTTAAATGATTTTAAATTATTTATTGTTTAAAAATTTAAATGACATTCTGTACATAATCAATTGTAAATATTAGCTTATCATTTTGTCCCACCGACAGAAATGCAAATGTCACGACTACATTAGTTCAACAGCAATTTAGAACTGATACAAGACTATATAGTAGATGTCCTAAGTTGATTTATAATATTGATTTATGCTATTTAATAATCCCAAAATAATTATGAATGAAAGACAGAAATTACTTTTAATAATAAAATTAAAACAGTGGGTTGATATAAATTGCAACCCAATCCAAAATCTTGTCCTTAATAGTGCATTTAGTGGAATAATTAAATGAATGATTATTCTTATAATTATTTTATTTTGACAATAAAAAATAATTATCAGCATTTCAGAATTCCCAGGTGAAATGAGTGTTTAAATTGCACCTTAGGACAAAAATTCACTATTATCTTGCATACTTTAAACATAATACATATTAACTTATTTTATCCTCATTCTTATCATTAATTATCACTATCTCCTTAACTGCCCTGTTTCCCAGAATTATGAAATGCTGTTAATTTTAAAGATTATTAGGTAGACATTATGATAAGCACAAAATTCAGATTAAAAATAGTTAAGACTCCACTCTACAGACTTGTTTAAAAAATAAATAATTATTTGTCAATTCACTTAAATTCAACAAAATGCTGATGTTATGAATATGCATACAGACTTACGTGTTATACTTATGCTTTTGAGTTGTATAGTAGTAATGGAGCTATGTAATTGTTTGGTGGCAACAGACATTGCATTTACTATAAATGATAATGTATCCTTGCTATTTAGCTTCCTTGCATTGATAGTGTGTGTTTATAAGATCAAATATTTTTAATTATTTGTGAATTGGTAATTAATTAATTTATCCTAGACACGGAATGTAGAGTATTCTTTATTCCTCTTTACGTAATAAAAACATCAAACCAAAGTCATGTTGGAAAGCTGGGAGGATACAATGGTAAAGTAAAATCCTATATAGATAACAATGCGTGAGTGTTAAAAAAAATGTATAAATGTAAAACACGCATTTACTTTTTCAAACGGCGGTGGGAACCTAGATTCGAAAACAATCTGTAGAAGTATTGTAAAAGGCTGTGTGCTGGATTTTAATTTAATCATGAAAGAGGTCATATCATCTCACTTTCCATGCAACTAATATTATCAACTCTTATTAATTTTACCTTGCTAATAATATCACTGAAAAAATAATTATTAAGAGAATTATAAGTCTATTTGTTTTTGTATTTCATCCTGTTGATGTTATAAATAAAGATACAAATGTTAAATAAATACTGCTCTGAGTTTTATTAAATCACTTTCCTTCACTCGGTTTAACAATAAGTCTAATTAACTAATTAAGAGATGTTTCTTCCACACACACTATTCTACAATAAGTACATTCCATAAAATTCGACAAAAAGGCTCCATTTTACCACCACTACTACAATTCCGTGTGAAATGAAGCCAATAAAACAATAAAATCTTTTGTAGGAACTATTTCCAGTATCTAATTGTCGTGTTCAATTCTACTCGCCTACTACAATAGGTTCTTTCAATAAGCACAATTTGAATATTCCTTTTGATCTAGATAATTTGGCAGTTATAAGAAAATGTTTCTCACACATAATCAGACCAACGAAATGGTTCACTTTGAAAGACACCCTAAGTCATGAGACCTATAGTAACAATATGTGTATACTTCACCTTACTACGTTCGACTACAAATACGTTTTATGCGTACGCGAACGTGAGCTTTGCAAAAAAGTGAAAACATCTCAGAATGCCGCCCAATTACTCTGTCGCTACGTAAGGGTCGAAACAAGGCCTGCAGTGCTCACATGAATAAGTAAAGTGCACTTTTCAAAGCCTTCTTTAGTCGCTCCACACCTCTTTAAAGACTATAATGTGTGGAGCATAGCTATGGCTAAGGTTGTAAACGTATATGCGTTTTGTTCTCTTTTGCTTATTGCAAATTGCGCACTGAAGTAGGTATGTATTTTAGAAACATTTGTACATGTGTCATGAGAAAATAATGTGGGTAGGTATAATATTAGTCTAATACTACCCAGTAATAGGAGCCAACATTAATTTGAACCTTTTTATATAATTGCTTATTATTATATGCAACTAGATTTGAACACACAAACCTATCAAAATGAATTAAGTTTTATTTGATTAGGGAGTAATAATGAGTATGGCAGAACTTGGTCCAGTTTAGTGAACATAAATTACTCATTATTTAAAAAAATTGATATCAAAGAGAAAATCCCCCAAAGATTTAGATTTATTATGACACCAATCTAGGGGAAGGTGCCACCTATGTGAGACTTTTAATCACTAAAACCCCTTCGGAAGCCTTCTAGCAGATGTGGGGAGAGATCCTATGGAACCCATTGGTGTTTCCCTTGCGCAAATCCCTTCGCTCATCCCAGGGCTGGTACCTAAACCTCGCAGGCACTATGCCATCTGCTGACTGAGCCCCTTCCCATAACAATCAGCGGTCTAGAGAGAAAACCAGCTTCTATTCATTATAATTGCACGCAATAGGAGTTCTAGACATAATAATAGTAGTAGTTTTTAAATTGTCTATACAGAAATTAGTTATGCAAGTATGTCATAATTAACCTGGGCCTTACATTGTTAACGTTACTAAAAAGTAAACTTCTATGATGAGCAACGTTTACTTTTGAGGTATGTATTTGTTCTAGGCTGATAAATAAAAAGAAAAGGTCAAGCTTTAATGACTTTATTAATCAAACCATGCATATCTACAGAGACATAAGTGCTTGCACATATTTACTGTTTTGACGATAAAGATCTTGTTTCAATATATTTATTTGTTTTACCATTTCTTCATCGGAGGTGACGGTTTCGTGTATTTTCTTGCATTTTTTAAGAAATTCTGTTATTATTTTTTGCCCCTCCGATGTCTCTTGGGACTTAACAGCAGACTCTACTTCAAACAAATTGGTCTCCAACTGCGCCTGTTTCGCTTCTGCATACTGAAAATTTAAAATAAGAAATTTTAAGTACAGTGCAATACAAATATTCAACTAAGTCACCAAATATTTGGTTATTGATGATAAGGGGTCATAAAATATGTATACATATTCTATAAAAATCTCTGACAAAATATCTGGACACATGCGCAATAATTTGCATGTAGCAAACGCTGCTTATCAGGATTAGAAGATGTGGTTTCAATCCAATCATTTGTGTGGGGTCCATCCATCCATCCATCTATCTGCCTTATAGACTTCACTACTGGCTATTGTGTATTCGTATAGAGGTATCTATTCACTAATTCCGACTCCGCTCTCGAACCCGATTCCTCTTATCGATACCGATCCACAGAACAGATCGACAGATCCGCGCTAAGTTCCGATAGCTTGAATTCCTAATTATTCCTATATTAGGCCGATCCGCTCGACTCCCATGCCTGGTATTCCTGTTTACACTACTACACCCACTTGCGGGTTCATGTGATGTTTTCTTCAACGTCAAAATGTCCTTAGACGGGTCAAAAGATAGGTTACGTTAACTATAATAATACATAATATGTAATGTTAGAGATATGTTTTTTGTTTTTTCTATTATTTTATTTTTTAATTTTTTTTTTCTTAGGTACCTATATGTTTTAGTTCCTGTCATAATCTGTACTTTTGTGCATATTACTTGTACAAAATAATTTCGATGTTTCACATCCTGCTAGGCATCCCGTGACGGCTTGGCCAGCGTGGTGGACTAAGGCCTAATCCCTCCCATTCTGTGAGGAGACCCGTGCCCAACAGTGACACAGAAAGGGTTGTGGTGGAATTTTATTCTGGTACTTGAACCTTCCATAGCCCAATGGCTCGAGTCGATTCAATGTGATCGAAAGAGTTAAGCAACGACGGGCGCGGTCGGTTTGTGGATGGGTGACCGCTAGTGGCAAACATTTCATGGACGCTACCGTGCTTCGAAGGGCACGTAAAGCCGTCGGTCCCGGTTGTTTTCAATGTTGGAAACAGTCGTTAAGCCTTGTCGAAGACCTTCGGGTGGCTTGAGAACATTCGACACTGGGTTGGCCACTAACCCCTCCACCAATCCGCATTGGAGCAGCGTGGTGGAGTATGCTCTAGACCTCCCGCAGATGCGTCTGTGGGGCAGACCCGTGCCCAGCAGTGGGACGTGTATGGGTCGCAACGAACGAACTTGAACCCAGACCTTTCGAGCCGATTAAGAAACCACTGGCAAACCTCAATAACAGAGTCTGGTAGATCAGCTAACTTGGCGACGTGCAGCCCTAGCGAGCGCGTGGCCGGCCCCGGCGCGATCTTGTGCAGCAGTAGCAACTGGTCGCCGACCACGGACGCCTCCGCGTGCGAATTCACTATGACGCCGGGGTGCAGGCTCGGCAAGCCAATATAATAAACAAACCTCAATAATAGAGTCTGGTAGATCAGCCAACTTGGCGACGTGCAGCCCTAGCGAGTGCGTGGCCGGCCCCGGCGCGATCTTGTGCAGCAGTAGCAACTGGTCGCCGACCACGGACGCCTCCGCGTGCGAATTCACTATGACGCCGGGGTGCAGGCTCGGCAAGCCAATATAATAAACAAACCTCAATAATAGAGTCTGGTAGATCAGCCAACTTGGCGACGTGCAGCCCTAGCGAGTGCGTGGCCGGCCCCGGCGCGATCTTGTGCAGCAGTAGCAACTGGTCGCCGACCACGGACGCCTCCGCGTGCGAATTCACTATGACGCCGGGGTGCAGGCTCGGCAAGCCAATATAATAAACAAACCTCAATAATAGAGTCTGGTAGATCAGCCAACTTGGCGACGTGCAGCCCTAGCGAGTGCGTGGCCGGCCCCGGCGCGATCTTGTGCAGCAGTAGCAACTGGTCGCCGACCACGGACGCCTCCGCGTGCGAATTCACTATGACGCCGGGGTGCAGGCTCGGCAAGCCAATATAATAAACAAACCTCAATAATAGAGTCTGGTAGATCAGCCAACTTGGCGACGTGCAGCCCTAGCGAGTGCGTGGCCGGCCCCGGCGCGATCTTGTGCAGCAGTAGCAACTGGTCGCCGACCACGGACGCCTCCGCGTGCGAATTCACTATCACGCCGGGATGCAGGCTCGGCAAGCGGGTCAGCTCGTGGTAATGCGTCGCGAACAGACAGAAGCATTTGCAATCTGTTGCTAGTTTCCTGCGATATTTATAATACTACATTTTTAAGTAAACAGAAAATAATAGTTCAAATAAATAGTTGAATTATATAGATTTTTCTTTAAGCCTACTCGAAAACTGACTTGAAAATATCCGTATAACCTTTAGGGAGTTAAGGACTCCCTGATTTCAGCAATTGTTATGCACTGTGTTGTAGAAACCAGGTGGCCTCCCCAAAAAAAAAGGGGATACTATTCCATAATAAAGTATGTACTATTTAGTAAATATATATTAAGTAAGTATATACTTTATTATGGAATAAAATAATTAACTATTTAGTTAATAGTATCCCCTTTTTTTAAGGAGGCCACTGGTTTCTACAACACAGTGCATAACAATTGCTGAAATCAGGGAGTCCTTAACTCCCTAAAGGTATTATACGGATGTTTTCAAGTCAGTTTTCGAGTGTTAAGAAGGCACACTGTTAAAGTATCATAAATATTTACTCAGCAATCGCCCAAGCTATGCCGCAGCCTTCGTACGTGGAAGTCCCTCTGCCTAGTTCGTCCACCAACACGAGCGAGTCGGGGGTCGCTGTCTGAAAGAGAATCAGAAATCATCATTATAAGGCCACTAGCTTTTACCCGCGGCTCCGCCCGCGTGGGAAAAGGGAATTAACAATGCCATCTATTAACAACATCCGGAACTAAATATCTAGCAAATAACAAAACATCGATATCTTCCCATGGGGATGTTTTACCGCGGTAAAAAGTAGCCTACGTCACTCTCCACCCTCCTCACTATCTCCACACACAAAAACCATACCATATTATAGCTTCGTTGCGACGTGAAAGCCGGACAAACAAACAAACAAACAAACACACTTTCACATTTATAATATTAGTATGGAAGTATGGATGGATAGTAACCACACTTTTTAGTCTCCACCAATCCGAATTTGAGCAGCGTGATCGAGTATGCTCTAGACATCTCGCAGCTGTGTCTGGGGGGAGACCAGTCCCCAACAGTGAAACGTCTGTGGTTTATAGACAATCACAGGTTATATAGGAATTTCTTGAGCACATCCGTGATGCGCAAGGCACGTTTAGCTATCGTTAAAAAAGAGTTATCGTAAGATAACAGTAACGGGTATCATAGGATGGTGGTTGAAATATTTTGGCTTTGTTCGTGGACCTCTCATCTAATCTCTCACCTCTATAGGCTGGTGGATGGACATAGTGTAAAGCGTGTTTGACGGCTACGTGGTGCGGTGGTGAGGGACCCTGACGGTTCTCATTCCGGCGTGGCAGATATTTATTTGTACTCGGGTCTTGGATGTTAAATTGTGTTGTTTTCTGTGTGTGTCCGCCACCCGCGACATAGTAGTAGTGTAGCATTTTATACGAACAACAAAGACTAGCGTAAAAAGGACAGCTCTCTATAATAGGCATGATGACAGTATTAAAAAAATAAAGAATAAATGGTTTTAGCGGAACAAGTATGTTGAATAATTCCTAAAAAATGGTCAAGTTTTAATAAAAACATTGAGATTAATAAGATTTGCATTAAAATAAAAGTATAAAATACTGCAATCGGCCATGTTGACTGAAACGCCTGGAAAAGTCAATAGGAGCGGATGACGTCATGGTTGAGTAAAAATGCACCGGCCGCTTGGGCTTCTCATATAAATACCACGGCATCTTCTGTTATTTCATCTAACGTGACGTCGATGCTGACGCCATGACACCTATGAGCGTTTTCGCGCTAAATTTAAAGTAGAATAGGAAAAACTGCAATAATTAGCGTTAAAACTCAATTTATTGCGGAACTAATGATTTTTTTCGAAATATTGGATGTCTACCTACATTAAACAAGGCAATTTCAAAATCTGTCATCATGCCTATTTTCGAGTCCTTCTGGCGTTGATACGATTTGCACTATCATGCGGTATCCGTATTTTTTCTTCTGCGATCGAAGGTAGAGGGCACAACTCACCCGCAGTATGGCCGCAGACTCGATCATCTCGAGCATGAAGGTGCTCTGCCCCTTGTCCTCCCGGTCGGCGGCGCCCACGCGCGCGCGCAGCGCCCGCAGGCGCGGCAGCGCGGCGCGCGCGGCCGGCACGAGGCAGCCGGCGTGGGCCAGCAGGGCGGCCGCGCCGCACGACCGCATCCATGTCGACTTGCCGCCCATGTTCGCGCCGGTCACTATGTGCATTAGAGGGCACAACTCACCCGCAGTATGGCCGCGGACTCGATCATCTCGAGCATGAAGGTGCTCTGCCCCTTGTCCTCGCGGTCGGCGGCGCCCACGCGCGCGCGCAGCGCCCGCAGGCGCGGCAGCGCGGCGCGCGCGGCCGGCACGAGGCAGCCGGCGTGGGCCAGCAGCGCGGCCGCGCCGCACGACCGCATCCATGTCGACTTGCCGCCCATGTTCGCGCCGGTCACTATGTGCATTAGAGGGCACAGCTCACCCGCAATATGGCCGCGGACTCGATCATCTCTAGCATGAAGGTGCTCTGCCCCTTGTCCTCCCGGTCGGCGGCGCCCACGCGCGCGCGCAGCGCCCGCAGGCGCGGCAGCGCGGCGCGCGCGGCCGGCACGAGGCAGCCGGCGTGGGCCAGCAGCGCGGCCGCGCCGCACGACCGCATCCATGTCGACTTGCCGCCCATGTTCGCGCCGGTCACTATGTGCATTAGAGGGCACAGCTCACCCGCAATATGGCCGCGGACTCGATCATCTCTAGCATGAAGGTGCTCTGCCCCTTGTCCTCCCGGTCGGCGGCGCCCACGCGCGCGCGCAGCGCCCGCAGGCGCGGCAGCGCGGCGCGCGCGGCCGGCACGAGGCAGCCGGCGTGGGCCAGCAGCGCGGCCGCGCCGCACGACCGCATCCACGTCGACTTGCCGCCCATGTTCGCGCCGGTCACTATGTGCATTAGGCGTTCGCCTGTAATCATGGTGAAAATATTTATTAAGCTAATGTTATTATTAATTCTAATATTCTTATTAACTCTCTCTCTGATTATTTGACTAATCAATATCCTAGTCCCTAAGAGTAATTTCAAAGTCAGTAGCAGTTGTCATGGACGCGGATGTATGGCGCTGCAATATTGCACAATGTACCAATATTCAAATTTGGCTTAGCTGCAGCACCAAAATGATACATTAAAAAATGCATTACTATTTTACAGTATGTGCGCAATTTACAAAATAATTGTCTCTATTTATTAAAAGCTTTTATTTAACTTCACTCGTATGTATTCATGTATGTATGTCCTGGAATCTTGCAATCAATATTTCACCCACTTCAACTGAAGCTATCGAGCTGACATTTGGCACACATATTAGGTTCCGATGACAATGCAATAATATGGTACTGTCGAACTGATCTGATGATGGAGCCGGAAGATATTAACTGGAACTTCATGATGGAATATCGTATCATAGTCGTGTTTGCACTTGTGGTAAAGTCTTGTAATGAACTTTGATCACGAGTTTTAAAAAGCTTTTTTAAAAAATATATTTTTTAACGGTATAATTATGTTATAACTAGTTGAAAACCACATAAAAATTACTTTTATTTAAATTTCCCGCCATGGATCGAAACATTAATTCTCAAAAATTTAAACAAGAAAGAATCACATACCGCGTTTAAACTCAACATCGTTAGGTATAAACGACACGCCCTCCTGCACTTCCAAGCAGGGATGTCTCACGTCCTTCAGCACGAACTCGTCCAAGCTCTCCGTGACGGTGGGCCGGCAGTAGGGATAGGGGGCGCCGGCGGCGGCCACGGAGAACGCCAGGAGCACGTCCAGGCGGGACAGGATGTGGGACAGGCAGAACAAACACTCGGAGTAGCCGGCTGCAATAAAAAAAAATGGTTGTCTGTAAAGTCGTCCTTCAGCACGAGTTCGTCCAAGCTCTCCGTGACGGTGGGCCGGCAGTAGGGATAGGGGGCGCCGGCGGCGGCCACGGAGAACGCCAGGAGCACGTCCAGGCGGGACAGGATGTGGGACAGGCAGAACAAACACTCGGAGTAGCCGGCTGCAATAAAAAAAATGGTTGTCTGTAAAGTCGTCCTTCAGCACGAACTCGTCCAAGCTCTCCGTGACGGCGGGCCGGCAGTAGGGATAGGGGGCGCCGGCGGCGGCCACGGAGAACGCTAGAAGCACGTCCAGGCGGGACAGGATGTGGGACAGGCAGAACAAACACTCGGAGTAGCCGGCTGCAATAAAAAAAATTGTTGTCTGTAAAGTCGTCCTTCAGCACGAACTCGTCCAAGCTCTCCGTGACGGTGGGCCGGCAGTAGGGATAGGGGGCGCCGGCGGCGGCCACGGAGAACGCCAGGAGCACGTCCAGGCGGGACAGGATGTGGGACAGGCAGAACAAACACTCGGAGTAGCCGGCTGCAATAAAAAAAATTTGGCTATACGAGGCGGCACGAAAGTGTAGCTCTGACCTTGATTTCGCGAATGTCGAATATTTTTTTTATATACATTTTATCTATATATATAAAAGGAGAAGGTGACTGACTGACTGACTGACTGACATATCAACGCAGGGCCTAAACTATAAGGGCTAGAAACTTGAAATTTTGCACAGGAGTTCCTTTTATAACGTAGGGGAGCACTAAGAAAGAATTTTTGAAAATTCACCCCGTAAGGGGGTAAAACGGGGGTGCAAAGTTAGTATGAAACTTTGCCGTTTTTGATGTTATTCGAATGAAATTCAGTGCCTATGAAGGTTTTTTATTGAGTTTCGAAAATCATCTCTTAAGGGGGGTAAAAGGGGGGTGCAAAGTTAGTAGGTATAAAAGGTTTTCGTATATACCTACATTTTTTCAATGAAATTTTGTATTAAGGTTATGTTACTTCTAATTCCCCGCGAGCGAAGCTGCGGGCGTCTACTAGTTTATTTATACAGGGTTATTGGTAATTCGACGTATTCCCGTTAGGAGGTGATAGGGGTGACTATTTGTGATAATTTTAACCCCCATATGCATTATGCAAAAGTGAACCATTTTCGAGTTATCAAGCTTTTCACCTTTTTTCAAAATAGGTCAGAAATGCAACATCAAAAATTTATTTAAAAAAAAGTATCAATTAAAATCAATTTTTTTCTTCTGATTTATAAAAACGATTAAACAATGGTTATTTATCAACATTATAACTACAATTATCGGTCCAACTTTAAAAATGCGAGACGATTAACGATATTACTTCAATATTTTTTGAGATTCTTGTCCACTAAAATGCCTTAAAAACAAAAAAAACTTATATCAAACTTGGCTTGCAGATTATTTTAAAAACATGACCGTTTTCTTAGCTTTCCAACAAAGCATAACAACTATGAACTTATTTTAAAAAAACTGAGAAAAACCGATCACAAAGGAAGTAGGCGGAAATTTGTATTCGAACTAAACTTATGGTCTTTCTTTAAAATTTCAAAAAAAGTAATTAAAAACAATGCCCGCTACGACCCATAGACGTCCCACTGCTGGGCACGGGTCTCCCCCACAAACACTTTTGCGGGAGGTCTAGATCATACTCCACCACGCTGCTCCAATGCGGATTGGTGGAGGGGTTAGTGGCCAACCCAGTGTCGAATGTTTTCAAGCCACCCGAAGGTCTTCGACAAGGCTTAACGACTGTTTCCACCATTGAAAACAACCGGGACCGACGGCTTTACGTGCCTTCCGAAGCACGGTAGCGTCCATGAAATTTTGCCACTAGCCCATCCACAAACCGACCGCGCCCGTCGTTGCTTAACACTTTCGATCACATTGAATCTAAGCGAGCCATTGGGCTATGGACGCTACTAAGTTAAGTTACACCTCAAAAAAAGAATGAGACTGCGTACGCAATAGGGGAAGTCCCTTCGAGCAAGAACTTTAATCTTAATTGTTACTTATTATTAATTGTTATTATTACTAAACTTTTACTGGTTCTAAATTTAATTTTAAATTTATATTTTTTGTTTTATTTACATTGGGCATTGTTTTTAATAACTTTTTTTGAAATTTTAAAGAACGACCTTAAGTTTAGTTTGAATACAAATTTCCGCTTGCTTCCTTTGTGATGGGTTTTTCTCAGTTTTTTTTTAAATAAGTTCATAGTTGTTATGCCTTGATGGAAAGCTAAGAAAACGGTTATGTTTTCAAAATAATCTGCAAGCCAAGTTTGATATAAGTTTTTTTTGTTTTTAAGGCATTTTAGTGGACAAGAATCTCAAAAAATGTTGAAGTAATATCGTTAATTGTCTCGCATTTTTAAAGTTGGACCGATAATTGTAGTTTTAATGTTGATAAATAACCATTGTTTAATCGTTTTTATAAATCAGAAGAAAAAAATTGATTTTAATTGATACTTTTTTTTAAATAAATTTTTGATGATGCATTTCTGACTTACTTTGAAAAAAGCTGAAAAACTTGATAACTCGAAAATGGTTCACTTTTGCATAATGCATATGGGGGTTAAAATTATCACAAATAGTCACCCCTATCACCTCCTAACGGGAATACGTCGAATTACCAATAACCCTGTATATTCACCTGCCATCCTGCAAAACTCGGCGCGTGGTATACAAAATACATCAAGCCACTAATCCGTTGAGTAAAGTCATTGCTTTGACTAAAGGGGACTCTTTTGTGATCTCTATCCTAGGTGTGGCGAACAGTTTTCGACGTCGAGACCATACGTAAAAAAAAAAATTCATTCTTACTTTAATGTGGATCTGCCACAGTCCACAATGGCTTTTGACCGAACAATATTAAAATCTGGCAATGTTAACTATTATATCACAATTTACAATCTTATTTTACAATTTGATAAGTTGAAGATGCTTAACAGAAATCTTAGTCAATGATTTGCATCAGTGGCCGACCCAAAACAGGTCTTTAGCATGGCTCACCTCATGTATTTTCGGCTGTAGATCTCATATAATTAGCAGGCTTTAAACATCACAAAAGTATCATACATACCGGCTATGCTGATTATTTCTGTGACAACTTTATCCTGTTCCTTCTCGTAAGTAGATTTCGTTTGGATGTAATCTTCGCTTATACTTTCCAAAGCATTCGTTTTAAATCTAACCCCACCCTTTATAGCATCAATTATAACGTATTTTTTATTGCCACGCAAAGATTGCTCTTCTTTTAAAGTAACTCTAAAAAAAAGAAATGTTATAATTTAACTAGTTTTGTACAGAGATCATCATTATCATCATCATCAGCCTCAGTAGTCCACTGCTGGGCATAGCCCATGCAACTCCGACCTGTCTATTCTGAATCCACCGGTTTCCCGCTGGATTATATGGACGTATCTTGTATACCTGAAGTAAAACCCAGTCTGTGGGTTGGTCTCCAACTTAATAGTCTTCCCCGCATCAAGTCCTAGATCCCTGGCTGCTTTATTAAGCTCTTTCTCTGCAGACGATTGGAGTGTTTCTAATTGTTCTCTCAAGTTTTGTAACTGTTCGTCAAATGAAGGTTTCACGAGAAAATCACCTGAAACAGAACATTATATCACAGATTAGATAATAGTTACTTCCAATGTTATCTTTCTTCGTAGCATGCCAAAACACTGTATTGGTTGGCACAAGAATGAAGACACAAAAAAATGAAAATTTCCTATGAGACAACAAAATTCTAACATACTTTCATTGGGCTGTCCATCGGATATTGAAATTAAAAATAGAAACGGACAAGTGCGTATCGAGAGGCGGCAATGACTACCGAATGAACTGAAGAAGAAGAACTTTATTCTTGTGGTATTGGTTCGTAGTCTAACGAATTTGTATGTATGAAATTAAAACAAAATAGAAAACGAATAGAAACAAAAATGAAATGTGCGTGCGTAGGATAATTATCTATTGAGAATATACATAATACAGGGTGTTTTGTTTTTTCAAACTTCATTCGCATGAAGTTTGCAAAAAAAAACAGACTCGATTCCGTCTATGCCAAATATATATCCTTTAATTTTTTAGTATTGATGCAGTTTTTGTTTTCATCGGCCAATGACTCCAGACTTTTAATTTCCAAAGGATTCTGATAATGCTTAGCATGAATCATACTGATAATGTTTCTAAAGCATGTTTGAGCATCCTTTAGAAAGGGAGAGAGGATCTTACAACACCCTCACCTCTATCCACAGCGTCCATATCGACAGTAGCTTCGATCATCTGCTGGAACTTGTCCAAGTCATCGTTCAGCTCGGAGATGGGTTCCGCAAGTGAAGAGTGCACCGTGGAGTGGTCGGCTTCCCCCAGGCATTGCAGGAGAGATGGCAGTCTTTTAATGGCCTGCAATGCAATAAATAAATAAATAAATATCTTGGACATTCTCACACACGGCCATCTGACCCCAAAGTAGGCGCGAGCCTGTGTTATGGGTGTCAGAGACTGATATACATACATAGATATTTTTAAATACATACTTAAATAGATAATATTGACATCCAGACACAGAACAAATACAAGTGTTCGTCACACGAATATTTGTCCTGAGTGGGATTCGAACCCACGACCTTTGGCGCAACAGACAGGGTCACTACCGATTGCGCCAACGGGCCTGTCAATAATAATCAATAAGAGTGCCATAGATTAAAGGAGGCCTATGTCCAGCAGTGGACTTTAAAAGGCTGATGGATGGAGGGATGGAATGCAATAACTAGGGTCGATATAGGATCGGAAAACATCTTGAGCTTTCGAGATGTACTCAATTATTTCTGAGCTTAAGTAATTGATTTTAAACATTATCTTATAGGACAATGATTTAAGTACGCGTAAATAAAACGACAAGCATACAATCAGGTGTTAGATTATACTAATTGATGTTTTACGTTGTGGGTGCTAGCGTTGCCAACATTCAGAATAGAATAATTTATATTTGTATTTCTATTGAATGCTATAAGTTGCGGGCGTGTGATAATGAATGGGCAGTAATAATGACTTATAGAGCTGAAACGTAAGCACGACAATTGTCCAAATTGTTCCAATTATCGTTTATAAAAGCTTCTTGTAGCAATAATTTATTTTCCAAAAGTGACACCTATCATCCTCAGCCAAGCTTAAAAAAGAAGATATGAGGTGTGTCACTTTTGAAAAATAAATTATTGCTATCTCTCTAACTTACATCTCCCTCTCAACTTCCGGTCACCTCGCCTTATCCAATTTCCGTAACGCTCTCGTCAAGCATTCACCAGCTTACCCCCAAGTCAAGCGTGCGTAAAGAAGTATAACTTAAATAACTATCTCAGACCACCAATCCGCAATCCGCATTGGAGCAGCGTGGTGGAGTATGCTCTAGACCTCCCGCAGTATCTGTGGGGGAGACCCGTGCCCAGCAATGGGACGTCTATGGGTCGCAGCGAACTATCTCAGATAGGCAAATCAATCTAAAGATAGGTTATTAATAAGTAATTACCTATAAAAATATTTTGGTTAAAACAGCTTTTTATAACTTTTTATTTTTATTTTCGTGCATTGTCATCGGAACCAAATATGTGTGCCAAATTTCAGCTCGATAGCTTCAGTAGAAGTGGGTGAAATATTGATTGCAAGATTCCAGGACATACATACATACATAGATACATACGAGTGAAGTTAAATAAAAGCTTTTAAAAAACTACCTGATATATCTTGTAACAGTCATGCAGATTAGCCTTCTTCCTCGTCAGCCGCCGCGCGAGCACCTGCAGGTCCGGTATGCGGCGCAGGTGATCGTCGTGTAGCTGCAGACGCAGCTGGGAGTTGTTCAACAACAGCAACAACAAGTACTAACTGGACTATTACTAACACCAACTAACAGGACTAACTATCACTAACAGTCCCTAGTCCTCATACCTACTAACGAACTGACCAACTAATGTTCTAATTAACTTTCTCAACTAATTGGACTAACCATCCCAGTCCCTAATTGAGTCTTGTTCAAAGTCAGTCACAGTTGTCATGGGTGGCAGCGGATGGGTGGTGCTGCAAGCTCGTTTGCTATCCTGTATCCATAAAAAAAAAAAGTATTACTTAAAAAACTACCTGATATATCTTGTAACAGTCATGCAGATTAGCCTTCTTCCTCGTCAGCCGCCGCGCGAGGACCTGCAGATCCGGTATGCGGCGCAAGTGATCGTCGTGCAACTGCAGACGCAGCTGGGAGTTGTTCACCAACAGCTCCACTATGTCCAGGCGCTCGTTTATCAGGTTAATGTCGCGTAGGGGCTGACGAAGCCATTGCGCGAGAAGGCTGTAATTAGTAACATTATTTCAGCTCAATGGCTCGCGTGGATTAAATGTGATCAACAGAGTTAAGCAGCGCGGTCGGTTTGTAGATGGGTGACAGATTATGGCAAAACTAGTGGACGCCCGCAGCTTCGCTCGCGTAGAATTAGACCCATCAACGACGTCTGCCCGCGTTCAGGTTGCCCACTTGACTTCAAAAACGGCAGTTTCATACTAAATTTGCACCCCCGTTTTACCCCCTTAGGGGGTGAATTTTCAAAAATCCTTTCTTAGTGCTCCCCTACGTTATAAAAGGAACCCCTGTGCAAAATTTCAAGTTTCTAACCCTTATAGTTTAGGCCCTGCGTTGATATGTCAGTCAGTCAGTCAGTCAGTCAGTCAGTCAGTCAGTCAGTCACTTTCTCCTTTTATATATATAGATTTCAAGAGCGCTACCGTGCTTCGGAGAGTACGTTAAGCCGTCGGTCCCGGTTGTTTTCAATGGTAGAAACAATCGTAGACAACCTAGGTCGAATGTTCTCAAGCTACCCGAAGATTTTCGATGAGGCTTAGCGATTTTTTTTACCATTTAAAATCCCTCGGTCGATTACATACGTTCGACGCGAGAAATTGTGCTATGGACGCTACTAATTATCAATAACTAGTGGACGCCCGCAGCTTCGCTCGCGTAGAATTAGACCCATTAATGACGTCTGCCCGCGTTCGGGTTGCCCACTTGACTTCAAAAACGGCAAAATTTCATACTAACTTTGCACCCCCGTTTTACCCCCTTAGGGGGTGAATTTTCAAAAATCCTTTCTTAGTGCTCCCCTACGTTATAAAAAGGAACCCATGTGCAAAATTTCAAGTTTCTAACCCTTATAGTTTAGGCCCTGCGTTGATATGTCAGTGAGTCAGTCAGTCAGTCAGTCAGTCACCTTCTCCTTTTATATATATAGATATACATACATATGTATTTAAATTTATTTATGATTCGTACCGTTTCCCTTGCTGCGTGCGGCACTTGTCGAGCAAGCCGAACAGGCTGCGTGCGGGCGCGTGGCTCGTGTCGCCCAGCTCGGGCAAAACGTTCAGCGCAGACAGAGCGGCCGCGTCGAGATGCAAGAAGCAATCCGGCTGGATTGTACTCAGGCGGAATCTAGGGGTAACATTTTTAGGAATTAGTACCTACATATAGTAAAGCTACAATTTTTTTTACGAACAAGCAGACCGGCCACCCGTCGTTTTAAGAAATTAAATGTCACTTGCTATAAGGGTGAAGGACACATCGTGAGGAAACCTGCATGCCTGAGAGTTCATCATAACGTTCTCGAAGGTATGTGAAGTCTGCCAATCCGCACTTGGCCAGCGTGGTGGACTAAGGCCTAATCCCTCCCATTCTGAGAGGAGACCCGTGCCCAACAGTGGGACGTCTATGGGTCGCAGCGAGCGAGACGGGCCACCTTATGGTAAGTAGTCACCATTGTCTATGAACATGAGCGTTGCCGGCCCTGAAACATTATACACTTTTTTTGAAGATCCCCGGAAATGAGCGTCGCCGGCCCTGAAAGGGAGCACATTATACATTTTTTTTGAAGATCCCCGGAAAGATCTTTACATTTACCGTGAAAACTTCAGAAGGAATTTCATTCCACAGTTTATAAGTGCGCGGCAAATGCGATTGCACAAACCGTTTTGTACAGGCATTTGGGTTCGTCCCCCAGTCGCGGCTGAGGGAGGTCTAAGGCATAATCATCGAATTCTAATCCATATTTACGTAGATCGTTTCAATTTATTTTTTATTTTTTACGACAAATAAAGTACTTTTTAATAAAATAATTGCGAGCCGATTATAATTGACGTACCAAAGAAAGATACATATTTACAAATGTTCAGGCGATACTGTGAGAAGAACATATTTAATTAGTTATCAATACATATTTACTTTTAATATTTCATCTGATAATTCACTTAAGTGTGGTTAATAACAGGAAGTGTGGCAATCTGCTTCAAACCTTGTAATTAATGGGTTATCGATCATCATCGCAATATAATTTATTTCTATGCAGAGTTCAATAGCTATTTCTAAGCCAATCCTCCGATATCGGATATCGGGGCGCACAATGTGAAAGGCAGGTACATATTTCATACATTACTTGCCCGATATCGTATCGGCATCCGATACTGATCGGAGTCGGATCGGATTATATGGAAACACTAAAATGTTATGACATATGGTGTAAGTTGTGAATATGTTTGCGCCTTGTGCACTCATGATTAACATTTACATAGCCATAAAGGACCTACAAAAAAAGGTGGACTCCGCCTTATTAAACAACTAGCTTTTACCCGCGGCTCCGCCCGCGTGGTCAAAGGGAATTAACAATGAGTTGTTTATCATACATGACACATTTGCGGTGGATGTATAGTGACAGTTCCACGATTAAAATATACTAAGATAGGAACTTGCAAATGAATGTTACTAACGCCATCTATTAACAACATCCGGAACTAAATATCTAGTAAATAACAAAACATCGATACCTTTCCATGGGGATCTTTTACCGCGGCAAAAAGGCACTCTCCACCCTCCTCACTATCTCCACACACAAAAACCATACCATATAATAGCTTCGTTGCAACGTGAAAGCCGGACAAACAAACAAACACACTTTCACATTTATAATATTAGTATGGACAAGTGAAACGCGTATAGTAAGTCAGCTCGCTAATACAAACAAGCCGGCACCCAAACATTTTCACCACGGTAAGACTAGCGCTCGCAATTTCACTTCATACCGCATCCGCGTATTTTTGTTGTTGGGAAAAATTAATGGCCGTCATGTATTGAAACGCTGTAGAAACCATCGTGATAAAAAAAAGTCTAGGGATCAAAAAATGGGTAATTTTTCATCAATTTAGCAAGTCTTTACTCACTAACAAACGCCGCAGGCATTGTGGTGCTTCAATTGCTTTGAAGCAAAGCTCTGTCCACCTTTGTTTGTAGATCAACGCGTACGCAACGATAATGCGTTTTGACTAAATGTACTGTTGTTAACTTCACATACCTCCCAAAGTTGGTGTTTTCAGTCAAAAGCGCCGTATACTTGATAGTGGCCGCCAAGCAAGTCATGGCGAACTCTTTCCTCGTCTCCGGGAACGCGTTGGCGTCCTGTTGCTGCTGGTCTTTGAACTTGAGGAGTCTATTCAAGTCTTGCACCAGCCCTTCCGTGGAAAAATCACTCTTCTTCTGCCGTGTGACGGTCACGCTGGCTCTTTCCATCACTTTCTTTAAGGCTTTAAACTGGAAATATAGACGAGAGAAAGTTAAATATATCGTTTTATTATCTCATTTTCCTAAAGGATAATGGCTTCCTTCGGCTTTTTAATCCTAATTAATCTATGGGTTAAGTATGAGAAATTTTGAAGTTCGAAAGCGTTCGAAAAATGTCGCCACTAGCGGTCACCATCCAATTGCCGGCTGAACCTAGAAGCTCTATTATTGAACCACTCGCCGCATGAAGAGCGAAAAATTTCGAGTCGAGTCGAAGAGTCGATTTCGATCGACTGGGGAAATTCCGTATTTTTAAATGACTACAATGTAACAAAATAAATGATATTAATATGATTGGCGGGCCAAGACATAGACTAAGTAGCACGGTATTGTTTCTATTTAATGAACATGTACATTTATTTATTTGCATTTATGTACACACAGGAGAACAAGAGCAGGAAATACAATCTTAAAATACTTTTGTATTTTATTTATAGCTACTTTAGGCAGCTTTACCCACGCCTCCGCCCGCGTTTAATCGTTTTCCGTCCTGTTCTTGACTACTATTATCGTATGGTTTAAAATACAAAAAAGAATGGTCTTTTTCGATGGCAAGCTACAGCAAATTTCATCACTTATCAAAATCCAGTTTCACGCTTTTCTCATTATTATTGTTTTGTTCATTTCACGGGAACCAAGCAATTTTACGGGGTACAAAGTAAGTGTCACCTACAGGCCATAATATACTACTACACTATCTACGCCAAAAACAACTTCGTTCCATGATTCCGTTGAGGAGAAGACAAACCAACAATTCAATTTAATTCTTTATTTGCTTAGAATAATGGTTGTTACAATTATGGTCCATATAAAAATGTATAGACTAATATACATATTTCCTTGATTTACATTTAGGGCAGCGGAAAACAAATTTCCGATTTTTTTTTTCTTATTACTTAAGTAAAGCCTTATACGATAAGGATATATTCGATTTGTTCGACAGGCGTTAGGTCTATAGTTGTAGAGTATGTGTTTCTAATTTTTTAGGAATTTATGGATTACTTACGTCGTCGTTGATGTTCTGAGCGACGAGACATTCTGAAGGCGCCATTTGAACAGTAATGGTCTCCAATTCAGTGAGTAGGTCGTCGTCAGTGAATTCCGCCACCGACATTTGGTAGTCACCGGCTGTCAAACACGCCACGCCTACTAATCGGCCCTAAAATTATTATCTTCGACCTTACAATTCATATTATAGGATTAAGCATATTGTGCAAGTTACAATAATAAATTTACAGTTCCATTTTTCATACGTTGTCACTATGTATGTACAATGTACATATATACAAGTAGGTAGTGGTAGTAGTACCTACAATGTTAATAGGTATATACTTGATTTTATTACTGAACGATTCGTGAGTGGTTATATTCATAGTTGAAGTTACCGGCTAACTCACGTGTGAGTGAGTTAAGTCGGAAATAGGCCGATTAGTTTCGATCGATTACGATGATCATCTTCAGGAGTGAACACCCGCCCGCCGCGAGCGCGTTCACGACCGACTTAACTCTTTAACTTTAAACTCACGAATCGTTCAGTAATAAAATCAAGATTTCAAATAATATTCGCCTATATTTCTGCGAAAAATATTTTCCTTAGTTTCTTTAAGTAGTCTTTTGTATGTCGATTTGGTATAATAAAAAGTAAAAAAATCACGTTTAAGTTAAACTATGTGATTTTTGTTTTATTTTTCTATGAGAGGTTAGTGGTCAACCCACTGTCAAATATTCTCAAGCCACCGAAGACAAGGCTAAACGATTATTTTTATTCAATTTATTCATTTTATTGTGGAATACAGGTAACAGATAAAGCTCTTATAAAAATATACAAATTTTGAGCTGCTACATTCCCGCCACTAAGGCTATACAATATTTTTTTACATAAATATAAAATGAATAATTCATAAAAAAATACTAAAAAAAAAGTATTACTTCATAAAATTCAAACACTAAATAGAATTAATTTACAATATTATGTCAGTATCAAATAGTTACGCTATACATGATGTCATGAATTAAATTTATATTTCATCAAATTTGACAGTTAATAATTCATTTATGTTATAATAACATTTATTGTTAATTAGCAATTGTAACAACCGGGACCGGGATTTATTGGAATCAACCGCGGCCGACGACGGGTTGAATTACCCTCCGAAGCACGTTAGCGCCAATGCCTAAATTCAGCGGTCCACAAACCGACCTTGCCAGTCTTTGCTTAACTCGGTCGATCACATACAATCGACGCGAGCTATTGGGTTATTACAATTACAGTCGAACAAGAGAAGTTTCCGAGAAAAAAAATCATGGGTTATTTTTGTTGTTTTCGTATATGTACCTACTCGTAGGTAGTATTCGCTTCCAGTTATTCTTAATAGATAATTATTAATATGAGATTAATAATACCAGTGACACTAGTCACGGTCAAGTTAAGATAACGCTCAACCGTATGAATGACCGACTAGATAAGGAATACTTCTAGAACTTAAGTACCTATCGGGATTATATATAGTAACTTAACTTTTCTCCCAATGGCAGACGGTCTCTGCGAACTATTTCGCTCAGATTCTCGGCACATTCCTAAACTAATTGCCCTATTTCTATTTTTTATGTACCGATATAAGGAAGCTATTTATTCATCGGAATCTTTTAATAGAGCGGTATATCTTATGTAAGTCAACAAATTAGTCTTCTACTCCTTTTACCAGCCATAAGATTGTCGTATACGCAACGCCTCAGACTTGTGACAGCAAAAGTACCTATCTACTAGCAAAATGGGAATATCATAAATTCAAACTTGTAACAACAAAAGTACCTATCTACTAGCAAAATGGGAATATCATAAATTCAAACTTGTAACAACAAAAGTACTTAACTACTAGCAAAATGGGAATATCATAAATTCAAACTTGTGATAACAAAAGTACCTATCTACTAGCAAAATGGGAATATCATAAATTCAAACTTGTGACAACAAAAGTACCTATCTACTAGCAAAATGGGAATATCATAAATTAAAGTACATATTCTAATTTATCTTTAAGTAAAAGTGTACAGAAATATACTTTTTATCACGCATACTTTCGTTCGGGATCATAAGCAAATGATATTAATTTATCGGCTATTTCAAATAATCATTTTGCAACTCCCATAATACTGACGGTTTTTTCCATAAATCTGTTTGTATCGCCCAGAAAGCCCTGCCTGTGTACAAATACCTCATCGCTTGGTTCGTCAAGCCCTCGACAACCTTAGGCAAAAAGTCTAACCCTAACATAAAGTAGCCTAAATGATGGTAGGCTCTTCAACCCTATCAGTTAAAAGTGGTTTTGACCTGGTTACCGGTACGTAGGTCAAAGGTGAAAAAAAAGAAAGAGTTTTGACATATCGAAACATGAAAAACACAATATGTACGTACTTTAGTCACAGCATCGGTCTTCATATTGACGGCCATTAGACACGGCGCAATGTCATTAGATCCCCCCAGGCTTTCCCCCAGCACCTCTTCCAGCTGAGACAGATTCCCAGGAGACCCTTTGTACTTCAGTACCCAATCACTATTCTTCGTCGAGCCTTCTGCAACGTATATTTCTACTCTGTATCGTCTAACCTGAAAATTTTAAAGATCATTTCACTACAACATATGTAATTATAAGAGAACAATAAATTAAAACCGGCCAAGTGCAAGTCGGACTCGTGCACGAGGGATTCCGTATCATGTTTTACAAAAACGGCAAAAATATCATGTTTGTTGTATGGGAGCTCCCCTTAATTGTTTTGTTTTTTAGTATTTATTATTATAACGCCAACAGAAATACATCATCTGTGAAAATTTCAACTGTAACTATCATTGTTCATGAGGTAAGCCTGGTGACAGACGAAATGATGGACAGCGGAGCCTTAGTAATAGGGTCCCGTTTTACCCTTTGGGTACGGAATCCTAAAAAGTAAGTGATTAAAGTATGGTCGTAATGCTACAAAAGGGTCTTCTTTTCTGAGCTTATGCCGGTAGCGCCGAATTTCAGTGTGGCTCAGTACACTCGCAGTTCGTGAAACACCCATCGACAGTTTTCTTATTTTATAATTTTCCAAAGAACTGTTGGTTAGGTAGTAAATTATGTAGTTACTAATTACTATTACTATATTATTTTTTACAAGGAGATACATGAATAATTTAGCTTAGATATCATGAGAAAGCACAGTACGAACCAGTAGAAGCTTTCTGATAAAGATTTCGAAATTTCCTTTGGAGAGTACGAGATAATCCAGACGATTTGGTTCCACCCCCATCCTCTTGATGTTTGATATCGACGAGAACACTTCTCTGGCGGCAAGCGTCGCATCCGCGCCATGGACGCTGTAGTAATCATTTCGGTCGAATATCCTTACTGTAGTGGGCGGTTTCTGAAATCATGGCAATTTGAAAAGCCTAAGTTCACTATAATGGGTTAGTTGGATGACAGTACTTCAATAAGGATAATGAAAAATTAAACATTAAGATTTGTTGACGGGCCCGATGGTGCAATAGGTAGTTACCCTACCTTGTGCGCCAGGGATTGTGTCGTGGGTTCGAATTTTCGAATCACAATCAGGACAAAAAATCGTGACGTATTTGTTTTGTGTCTGGATGTTAATATCTTTATAACTATGTATTTAAATTATATCTATGTATGTATATCAGTCTGTGATACCCACAGTGTCTTGGGTCAGATGTGAAAATGTCCTTGATATTTATTATTATTATTATGTATTTCATTAAATTTAAAGAATTCAGCTGTGGACCCGGTAATTTGAAGGGCTTACTTACTTACCAAAGGTTGACTTGCAGAAGATGCTCTTAGCATTAAGTCCGCCTTTTGTTTTGCCATATTTAGATATAATAAAGCATTTATAAATAAATAAGCCATTTCGAAACATTTTAATGAGCTGTGCACACATGGCGGATACCACCCTCGATCAGTCGATCGATCGAGGGAGTCGATCGGTTGTTACACCCGAAAGTGGGCTCCGCCAGATGCACGGGAGCTATTACAAAAGAATGTTTTTTAGAGGGACACGGGCTTTGACACCATTTACTCTAATATCACTAGATAGATAACTAACCGTAACACACACATGAACGGAATCTAGGGATACATTGTTCCGAATTAATCAAGACTTTATAATTAAGAACCGTTTTAATTACATAAAAAGATTATATAGGTACGGATTGAAACCTCTCGAATCAAATTTTGAATTTTAAAAAAATTCGAATACCTACATACTAAGCAGCTTACTGAAAAGCTTTATTTATATTAACCTTTTAGGTTTCGATATTTTTCCTCAAGACATCCTTGAATAGATAGCCGTCCTACTTAAATGAGGAGCAATGTCAAAGCAGAATTATTGAATCTGACACATTGTCATTTTTAAAATGATTTACATTAACAGTTTGTTGATGAAGCGCTCATGTTCGTATAGTAAGAGTGATTAAAACAGATGTTTTAATTCACTCTTGAGTTGGTTTGGTAACTGCTATTGTAATTGGGAGCTTATGACAATGGGGCGGGCAGCAGCATAGGTATAGTTAATTGATATTTTATATAAATAATAGCATAGACGATAGAAGCTACACTATGAAGAACTAGAAAACGTGGTTGTCTACATCTTTACTGATAATATCGCTGCGACCCAAAGACGTCCCACTGTTGGGCAATTACAGTTTTCTGTAATTCGGTTCGGCATCATGGGTATATAATATTTATACGATCGAACGAGTAACGACGGGCGCGGTCGGTGTGACCGCTAGTGGCAAAATTTCATGACAAATGCACATGGCGTGTGTGTGATTATGTGTTGTTGGATAGTCGTGTCGAAAATTGTAAGTGTGAGAAACTCACTGCATACGCCTTTAGTAATAATTAATAGCAGTGACTTAAATTGATGTCATAAGTGAAGTCATATATCCTGAATCATGTTTTTGGAAAACAAAAATGTTAAGGCATAACCACAGACGTGACTCAGGTAACCATCACCAGGACGAATAGTGTTGACGGTCATATTTTGCAAATACTAATAGTCGGTTCTGGTTACATTTGAGTTATTGTATTTCGCATTTGCATGTTTATGTTTCTGAGAATAAAAGATCACTCAGAAGGGGCAGAGGGTTATCTCTGGACTGATATAATTATAAAATACAATAAATTGACGTCTCTCGCTTGTGCAAAGTCAGTGGTTTAAACGCAGCGAGTGGCGTGAGTTTGTTGAAAAATATTGAGTGGTAGAAATATTCTCGATGTGAGTATTTATAAATAATAAAATAAAATAATAGTTTGACAATACAGTGACTACGGACAAACAACAATGACACTGTAGCAATAATCGATGTGACTGTGTGGTACCTAATAGGAAAGTGCTAAGAAAAGCAAACAAATATTACTTACCTGCCTACTTTTTATATTTAGATATTGTGTTTTATTCTTATAAACAACGGAAAAAAATGGTTCATATAATGTAATAAATAGATAGGTGCCATATGCACAGGATTTACACAAGATTTTTTATTTTAAACAGTTTTGTTTCTATTTACAGAATATTGGCACATATCACAAAATGAGGCGAATTGTTCTACTAGCCGCTTTGTCGGCTATTGTCTTAGCGAAACCAAATCCTGAGTCATACAAAGAAAAAGAAGATTTTCAATACTCCAGAAGCTCTTCCGACGACGGGACAAAAGCTGGATATTATGGAGCGCAGAGAGGCAATATGGGAGGCAATTATGAACGTGCCCATAATATGGATGTGCTAGCTCAACACCAAATGGGCGGGTTAGTGAGACAAGTCGACGGCGAATTAGGAGACGGGGCTAAAACAAGAACAGGAAGTGTATTTGCTTCAGCAAACTCGAGAGGAATTTATGGATCCGGAAGATACGATCTCAGCAACCTAAAAGGTAGGAACTTTGCGGAAGGAGAAACAGTTGGCGATCTCGAGTCGCATTCTTCTCATACATCGCAGAATTCAGGTTACGGAAGCCATTCATATAGTGGGTTTGACAGCAATGCTGCATACAGCAGAAGCCACGCGCAGAACTCCAGGAACAGCGGATATCAAACTTCAGGCCATGCAGATCAAAGACAAATTGATAACCTTCAGGCTATGGATACGTCGCAAGACTTTGGTGGATATGAGCACAACAATCTAGCCGGACGTAACACAAAGTATCATACGCAATATGGTTCCCATGGACGCAGTGAATTTGATCAAAGCAGTGCAAATCTACATAGTTCAAGCGAAACCGGCGCAGACTCTCAAACACGATACATAACAACGCCTGTGAAAGTTGTATTGAGACCCGGAGGAAGAGTAGCTATACCAATCACAGCTCCAACTTACAGTATATCTCAGAACGCTCTATCGGAAGATAAGAATGCTATAAATAGTGATACGGAACTTATAAATCACCAAGTTGCCCTTAAGCCCAAAGTTAAACACTACGAGGCATCATATAGCTATCGGAAAGAATGGGAAAAACATCACGAGATACCTGGGGAGATATCAATTGTTGTGCCCACTGAAAATCCATTCCCAAAGAACAGTGAACTGTATGAGGATGCTCAATCATTGCAATCATCAAAAGATCAATTTCAGAATAGTCATTTGCAATCAGCTCAGTCTAGTCATTTAAGTAGCGGTCAGTCTAGTCATTTAAGTAGCGCTCAGAGGGCAAGTACCAAATCTGCAGCATCAACTGGATCCAGGATTCGATCAGGCCTTGACGCACGACATTTTGATGCTCAACAGAGTCAGCTAGGTCTGAGTTCTCAAAACTCAGGTTTTAACACACTACAGAGCCAGTTGGGTTTTGATTCTCAACATAGCCAGCTAGGCATAAATACACAACAGAGTCAGTTAGGCTATAATGCACAACAGAGCAGTGCGTCATCAGATGCCTACACGAATGCACTCAGAGGTGGTGCACACAGTTCTGGATTATCATCTGGTTTAACAAATGCTGTAGAAAACATAGATACAAAGCCTAAAAGTTATCATTCATCGTATTCATATCACAAGTCGTGGGAAAGACAGGGCGATCCATACATAATCAAGCCAGTGGGTGGTGTTTATGATGACCAAGCATCTCAGAAATTGATAGCTGCAACATCTAACAATGCGGCATATTCGTCACATCAGTATGGATCTCATTCGAGGCAGGCACAGCGAAACTCTGCCGATTGCGACAATGAAGGGCATTTACGTGTGGCCAGATCTTATAACACTGACCAGATATTAGAACAACAACAAAACAAATGGGAAGAATTGAGCCAACAGTCGCAAAATCTAGAGGATTTGGGACAGCAAACCCAATCTTTAGAGGACTTGGGGCAACAGCAGCAGAATAGATGGGACAATTTACAAGAATTGGGACAACAAACTCAAAGTCAATGGGACAATTTACAACAGTCTAGCCAACAAAATCAATGGGATAACTTACAGCAGTTAGGGCAACAAACTCAAAACCAATGGGACAATTTACAACAATTGGGACAGCAAACACAAGATAAGTTTGAAAAACTGGAAGATCTTGGTCAACAAACACAAAGTAAGTGGCATTAATTACCATCATAAGTCATGAGTATTTCTTAACCCTGTCTAAGTTATTAAACTGTAATAATATAAGCAATAATTGATCTTAATAAATGTGGAATAATAATGTCATTAATTCATTTAATTGCATAATTATTGTGGTACCTAACAGAATGCGACTAATATGCGACAAACATAAAAAATGAAATAACAGTGACTTCACATCATTTTCCGGTACTTTCGTGATGCAAATGATTTTTTTCACTGTAGTTAAAGAACTAGTAAGTACATTAAGTAGGACAATAAATTTTTTCTTGTTAAATAAATATAAACTACAGTAGAAAATAAAACCTCCTCCTTTTTTTGAAGTCGGTTTTAAATAAGTAAATTGCCTATAATTAAAATCCTATTCATTATTCATTTACTAAAATCCTACTATCCTAGAATAAACGATAACGAGATACGATAAAATTTTTTTTTCTTCACATTTTCATAAAATACTTATGCAGCGTGTACAAACTTGGCCGCTTTACTGACATATTCGAAATAATCTCGAACTCAAGTCTCGGTTACTCTATTTATTATTACATAAAATAACATGACGCCTGTATTATGGATTAGACAAAAGTATACCCAATTTGAACAGTTGTTTGCTATTAGATTTGTTTTATAACTACTGAAATGGAAAAGAAATAATTATGATCATTGCACCATAGCTTAAGCAGACACAACTGCAATAAATATTTATATCATGTTCTTACTGTACTTTCAAGTAAACTGATCATAAAGATAATCATCACTGAATACCATCTTCGACATTTAAGATTAGCCACAAATAGCTGCTATCCTACTAATATTATAAATGTGAAAGTTTATAAGTTTGAATGTTTGTTACTCAATCACATTACATTTCACCACGAAAATACGTTCCCTAAGGGATTCTTCTAACGTTTATTGGAAAGTTGTCTGGCACACCATCAACAGATGGCGCTGACTCTAATTCTTAACTTGAAAATACTTTTTCCGCGAGCGAAGCGGCGGGCAAAAGCTAGTTTGCCCCTAATTTTCGAAGATATAGGGAGGTACTCTTCTACTTTAAAAAAGTCCTGTTCGGGTTTGAATGGGGAGGTTGCTTACAGCTATACAAGACGATCTTCTATAGAGTAGAAACGCATCTATTGGATGATTAATTAAACTTAATAAACATTCTTAACTGGAGTATTACTAACACTCACTAACGAGACTAATATGCCAATAAAAATCCCTAATCGTACAGAAGTAATTTTTCATGGACATAAGATAGCAAACGAGTATTTAGCACCACTTAACGTAACCATGGTTACTGTGACAGACTTTAAAGAAGGCTCACATAGGGAATGGGGATGGGTAGCCCAATTAGCAGAGGTTGTTACCATGAAAATTAGTTAGTCAGTTCGTTAGTAGATTCGTAGACTATAGGGGCAAAAACTATTGTGACATTTACTTCTGTAAGTAGGTGTTGGAATTAGCCTTGTAACTGTTAGTCAAAAGTTCTTCCCATGTCGGTCACAGAAGCGTTGCTATCATTAAGGACTAAGATTTTTGTCTCTAGATAAGTTCATCTGACCAAATAAGTAATAGTCTTAACAATTACGTTTAGTCAGTCACTTGGTTGCGTGCTAACTAAACAACATCCCAGATTCTTTTCGTGTGCTATAAGCCTTTGTTTTAATCGGCAGCGGGTAGGTTGATCTGTATTCGCGATTGCAAAAATCCATACTATTATTATAAATGCGAAAGTAACTCCTGTCTGTCTCAATTTCACGCCATAACTACTGAACCGATTTAAATCAAATTTGGTACACAGCTAGTCTAGAACCTTAGAAAGGACATATACTACTTTTTAATTGGAAAAAAAGTGTTGTAAAGGGTTGAAAAGGGGGATGAAAGGTTGTATGAATGTATTGTCATTTTCAGAACTAGAAGTATAAAATTTATATTTTAGGTTGTTCATTAGATAAAAAATAAATAAATATGGCATTTCCACGCGAGCGAAGCTGCGGGCGTCCACTAGTATGAATATATACTAATGATTATGATATGAATGATAATGAATGAATATATTATGTACATATACAAGGTGTCCCAAAATTCAACGATAAGCGGGCACCGGAGGATGGGCCTGCTAATAACTCAAGAAAAAAAAATAGATTTTTTCTCAAATTACATAATAAAATTGGAAATTCTTAGAAAATTGACATCCCTAATGATATTTTTAACAACCATGACCACAATTTTAAAGATATTTCTGATTTTTTTTTGTGGCGGTGCGCAGTGGCCTAAGTAGTACTGCTATCTACCACAAATCTTAAAAATCCTATAATGTCTGTAGTTTTCACACAATAAACAATTAAAATCTTTGTTTTCCCTAAAAATTTTAAACAAATTTACTTTCAGTCCACTTTCACTCATTCTGGTGTAAAAAAAAGTATGGAAACTACTATGGCAAGTTTTTTTAAAAGTTGGCGCAACTAACCAAGATTTCAAAATAGTATAATACTCTCGGAAAACTAGTCATTAAAAAAAGTGTAACATTTCTAAACAAGAACCAAATTTCAAAATTGTGGTCATGGTAGTCAAAAATATCATTTAAGGGGTGTCAATTTTCTAAAAATTTACAATTTTATTATGTAATTTGGAAAAAAAACGAGATAATGTTTTTTTCTTGAGTAGTCATTAGCAAGTCCATCCTCTGGTGCCCGCTTATCGTTGAATTTTGGGACACATTGTATAACATACAGAAAAATATGATTAATATAACGCAATCAAAAGTCAAAATGATTGAGTCGCTCTCGTAGCTTAAAAGGGTAACAGCTAGGATCAAAGTTTCAAGTATTTTCGTGTTTTGGCACTTTAAGCAATTAAAGCGTCAAGTTTATACATCAAATATTTTTTAGACTTGAGACTTTAAAAACGATTAATTCAGGTCTTAACTATAGATTCAACACAGACGTAATAAAATGGCAAAGAATATTTACTAATAGTACTTGAATAAAATGGAATAAAACCTACAACATTATTAAAAGACAAATCATTGATACTTACGTGAAGAACATTTTCATCCTGAATAATTTTGTACAAGTAATGTAAGGGATGAATAATACTCATAGCCAATGATTAGTATATATTTTATAATAAGATTATAAGCAAAATTAATTCATATTATTCAACGTTTACTTTAGGGGGACTCGATCAAAACAAGAAATTAGAAGACATTAATCAATACAGTCAAAAAGAAGATGTTTTGAAGAATATCGAACAATCGGTTAGTCAAAATGAAAAAATAGAAGATTTCAACCAACAAAGCCAAAAGACAGATGTACTAACAAATTTTAAACAACAGGGTAGTACTGAAAATGAAAATTTAGAAGACTTTAGCCAACACAACCAACAAGCGGATGCAAATTCGGACATTTTTAATGACCAAAGTAATAGTCAAAAGGAAAACTTTGTACCTTCAAGTCAAGTTACTCAAAAATATGAAATTACAAACTTTGAACAGCAAACCAATCAAGATGGATTACCTGAAGCAAAATTGCATCAAGAAAATAAACATAACATACACAATTGGGAGCAAACATCAAATACACCATACCTTGATCAAGAAATTCAATCACTGAATAAGCAGGAACAAAGTAATTCATGGAATTTGTTAGACCAAAATCATCAAAACCAATGGTATCAAAGTCAGAGTCAAAATCCTGATGACTTCATGAAACCAATTTCTCACTCAAATAACTATAATCTAAACTTACGAGACCAAAAAGCTGAACATTTTCTTGTTCCCAGTGGCTTACATAAAGATCAAGAACTTCTTTTACGGCTAAATAATAATCACCATAACAGTAATTTTTGGCACATGAATAGTTATAATAACATCCACGATAAATTCGAAAGTAATGTCCAATCAAATTATTTTCCAATTAGTGACGATGAAAAACCTATACAGAGTTTATGGGATAAGATAGATAGCATTGCAGGAGAAATTAAGGCAACAGGAAGTGAAATTGGAGATAAGCAGTTCCTCCCATATGATGGCTTTTATTCACATAGTCAAAAAGAATATCCTATGCAAAATGGCTTTAATTGGGGATATATACCTAAGCATCCGAATGAACAATTGCCAAATGGGAATACTGACAGCGTATATAATAATATACATCATAATTTATTTGACGAGCAAACACCGAGTACTATTGCAAGTACATTCGCAAAGCCGGTTACACCGTTTAAAGATTCGACACGGCCAAACGAAAAGCCAGTAAGTACTACTAATATCGAAGAGAGCCCAAGAACTCCTGGTGTACAAAATATGCCTTCATCAGATATAGGGCGCGGCGATATTGGACCTGATGATATTCCAGTTGATATAACAACAATTGAAAGTTTGAGCATTCCTAAGGAGACACACATACAAATGAAACCTGATATAGTTATTCAACCAATTTCAATGAATAATAAAGATATAGAAAACACCAATAGCAAATTAGCAGTCATAAATTTAAGTAATCCAGATAATAGTAATCAAATTAGGCAACATAAAATTTTTAGCACTATCCCTCCAATAGACAAAATAAATACTACATTGAAAAATGTCGTGAATATTTTTAATACACCAAAAGAAAAACCACCAGTGATTGTGTTGGACTTAAATAATGGTGATATGCAACAGCATGAAACACTAGACCAAAGTATGCAGAATACACAGAAACAAAATTTAGAACAACTATTTGAAGATTTTGGCCAACAACAGCAAAGCCCTTGGCTTTCAACAGATAACTTACAAATGGGATATGATCAACAAAATATGGAGCAACAGTTTGAAGATTTTAACCAACATGAAAATATTCAGGATCAAACTTCTTTACAAGATTTTGGACAAGAGCAAAGTTCAGGGACTACACAACAAGGCATTTTAAGCCCATTTAATGACAAGGAAATCCAAAGTAGTTCAAATGCTAGATTTTTAGTAGATTCTGAAAATGTAAATGAAGCCAGTCAGCAATTAGTGCAACCTAACCACATAGGTGTTCCTCATTTGGGTAAGAAGGACGAAAATGCAAAAATTACCCAAAAGGTAGAAGATTTTAAATCTCCTAAATCAATATCAGACCCTGTTCCTCTTTCAGTAGAAAAACATTCTGAAAGCCCTGGATTTTGGAAATCAGTTGAAAACAAATTATCTAACGCTAAAAATAAAGTGTATTCATGGTTCAAGAATAGTTGAAAAATATATTTATTTATTCTAAAGAAATAGGAATATAATGTAATTAAGATTAAACATTAATATAAATATGCCAACTTTTTTATTTGTTTATGGTTTTTAGAAGATTAAGAGAAGATGGTTTGTTCAGGCATAGGTAATGTAAAAATATTTGATTCGAGGTCAGTGTGAAGGGGTCCTTCAAAAATAAGGAAGGGTTTCATTGGGTAAGTTTGTCAAGTAAGGCTCATGAAGATTAACAGTAAACTAAGCTACTAAATTGTGTGGTTTTATGAAACCACGGTAAAAGTGAAACTTTTTTTCACATTATAGAATAAAAATGTTTGAAATAATATTCCATTAAGGGTATAAAAATCGCTTTATCAATCTTAATTTTATACTTGGAAAAGAGGAATGATAATGGGAAATAAAATAACAAGCGTCACTACACTATTAGCCGTTCGAAATATATGTATCTAAATTTCAACAAATTCTGTTAAGTACACTTGGTCGAATGGTCCAACGTTAGTTAAAAACAACCCTCTACGCCGCGAGTCGCGGTTCGATCCCGTGTCTCAATAAAATTTTAGATTCAATTTAAATATGTAATGCGACGTGCGTCACGCGACATGCGACAGCCAACATTTTCAGAACGATGTAATAAGTTTCACTTTAAAAAGAAAATCAAGTTAAAATATTATGTCCGACAATGTAAGCGCAATGAGTGAACGCAGTTTTGATTTCCCTAAAAAATTGTGTTTCTGAACGTGGCCTGTAGATGTCTATGGTACAGTCTGTGGTACAGTGGAAGATAAAGCTAGCTACCATTGTACCATAGAGTACATTATTATATTTAGTTATAGCTACATTACATTATTATATCCAATCTGTGATGGAAGCAGATGGATGATAGATTTGAAAGAACTGAAGTACATACTGCTAAGATAATTTTCTTACCAATTTAATTAAAAATAAGTGTAATGGTACCTTTCTAAGCCATACATGATGTCAATGATGGCTGCCGTCTAAAAAATGCGCGTTTATTTGAAAAACTTATCTCGGGAACGCTCATTTCGGAAACGTCCCCGGAATTGACGTGATGCTACTCATTCTTGAAATGACTATTTTTTTAGTACCAAAATGTTAACTGTTAGGTATAACAATTTGTTAAGTAGGTAATTAAGTGTATGTTAGATTTATGTGTAATTGGACAGTGCAATACTATATACTGGCAGCTTAGATTAGTAATATGTAAGATTGTTAAATTGGTTGCTAGTTATGTTAAATTTCGTCTTACATAGATGCTTGTAACCAGAGCAGGGCGGCATGTTCGCTTTAGCGACAAAGCCCTTTAAATTTGATTTAAAAAAAATTTTGTATGTTGTACTAACATGGTTGTTAATAAATGTTTTTTTAAGCAATATGGAATCTCACGAGGCTGAAGGAAATAAAAAACGTTCAAAAAAGCAACTTAAAAAAAATAGTTCAAAAGTTCAAAATAGTTCAGCTTATTTGAGCCAACGTGAAAGGGCTAATGCCAGAAAAAAAAAATTTTTAGACAAGATGACAGAGGAAGAGCGAGAATTAAAAAGGGCAAAGGATAGAGAGTACTATCAGAAAAAAAAAGCTGAAAATAAAATTAAAGACATTGTTCAGATGACTGAGAGAGAAAGGCGAAAGCAGAGAAAAATTTGGGAAGAAGCATCAAAAAATAGAAAAATTTGGGAAGAAGCATCAAAAAATAGTAAAATTTGGGAAGAAGCATCAAAAAATAGTAAAATTTGGGAAGAAGCATAAAATCATCATCGGAATGTGGCAGAGTATTGTTCACTATACTTCGCCACATTTAGCTGCTACATCCTGCACCCAAATTTAATATGGAACATTTATATCAAATAAACTACGTACACCAAAGAAAACTGTCAATTACAGATAATATGTTGCTACATGTAATAGAGGTGTTGAAAGATGATGGAAAAATATCTAGTAGTAACTTTGAAATCGGTGGGTAATAGTGCCAATTAAATTATAATATAATATAATTATAAAATTTAAATTAGATTCAAATGATGTATCGTACAATCGTACATTGAATTTAAGCAAATAATCAGTATTATTACAAAGCGATTGTTTTTGATTTGTTTGTTAAGAATTTGCACTTGGCAGTGTACATCGATTAAAAGACTGTTATGAAGAGATTTAATTTACATTTTGATAAGATTAAACCTCATTCCTAATAAAAAAATAAATAATTATGACATCCCAACATTATGAACCTAAATTGTATAATAAATAATAGATATCATTATTTAATGAACACACGCATCATTTAGTGAACACCTCATCATTTCCGGGAACATCACTTAAATCACAGATATATTTATATCTATACTAATATTGTAAACCACTCAAGATATTTTTTTGGATTGATCAAATTCCAATTGTAACAATATTTTGCTTCTGAACGTTTATATTGTCAATTTATTTAGACTTTTTAAATTTATTATTAATAATTGCATTCTTTCAATATTGAACAGGGTCAAGAGAATATACTAATAGAAATTACATTTTAATGTTATTATAAACCTAACAAAACAGTTCCCAGAATGATTGTTTACAGTGATTGCTCACTTTAACAATAGAATTATAAATGTAGTACTTAATTCTACACTGCTAAGCTAATGCACATAATATTGTTTAAACACAATAAAAGTTTAGTGATAATTTAAGCTCGTCATAAAACAGAATTTTGAATATGCCACATATGTGATTATGACCCAAATAAACTTTGTCAAGAGAAAATTATGACCCTTATCATTGGCTTTAAAGCTTTGCATTCTTACCTCATGTAGGGAATTGTAAAATTTCACAAATGCCTGCTGCTGGACAGAATCTGAAAATCAAAGAATAAAAATTAAGCAATACAAAAATAACAATAACACACAAACAGACAATTACACAAATTAAGAAAAGATAAAGATTTTAATTTGGTCTTGCATAATTACTAGTCATCTTAATTATATGTATATAATTAAGGTATATTCGGTAGCATATTCTTAAACTTCTCCATACTGCGAAACATGTCTAAAGGTTTGTCCTATAACTACCATCATATCACTTGAGTACAAATATTATTTTCCCTAGCCAAGATTTGACCCCAGGCCCGACGCTTCAGTCAAGACCTGCATGAAGTCTTCATCCAATGTTAATGATTAGTTAGTGTCAGTGACAGATAGTGATAGTTCAATGAATAATTATTGTTTAATAATAGTCTAATCCTTGCTAATCTATATATGAAATTGTGTGTTTGTTGGTTTGTCCTTCTCAGTCTTAACGTAATGATGGGTCAATGTGATTTTTTGTATAGATATAGAGTTGGGACTTGAGTTACATAGGTTATATTTTATCCTGGAAAATTGCACGGATCCTGTGAAAAGACAAAATTAATCACTTATTTTTGTTGGTTTGTCCTGCTTCTCCTACTTAATGAAATGCTGGATCAATGTGAAGTTTTGTACAGATGTAGTACAGGGCCTGGAGACTAAGACTGGTTACTTTCAATCCCAGAAATATGGACAGAACAGTGAAATAATTGTTTTTTTTTTTTTGACAATTAAATATTAATCCATTTTAAAACTATTGATCCATATTACGAGTTTGATCAGCCATACTGCTGTACATACTTATAATAATAAGTTTGTGCATTTTCAAGTTGAAGTGAACCAGAGTAGTGAGAAACTCTTCTCTGGCTTACTTCAAGAGTATTACTAAACAACCATAACCATAACTTTCCTCACGGTGGCAATATAACATCACTCTTGTATTTCCATGAAGAGGTAGGCAGAGTATACACCCACTATTCACCAGTATGTTTAGGTTCCATGTTATAATAGGCGGTGAGCCTACCTTTAGATACCAGTGCCTTCAAGTAGCACTCTTTGGTAGCAATTGGATACCTATATATTAGGTTCTACCTACTTTCTAAAGAAAACAAAATCTTACCCAAATTTAGAGCATGAATTGGTTGTAAAGTTGACATGGTGTGTAAATCCAAATTCAAATATATAAGTTTATAATAATACTTATTTAGCTCTTGCCGATATAGTTAATGTAACCTGAAACAAGCCATAAAAATCTAACAGTTATAATATTTGTTGATGAAAATATTTAAATTCGGTTGTACCACGAGGACTAGGAACAACACAGTATTAAAAGACCAGACACTAAACTTATTTTTATACCTACCAATTCAGATAAATTTAATCATTGACATTGAGATGACTTCAATCTTCAAGTACAATCAGAATATAACAAACATTAATTCAAGTACATATTTCAACACAATAAAAAAAACAGTTTTATAGCTGTTTTATTGAGAAGTGAGATGAGATGATAATTAATAATAAGTCACAAATAAAGAGACAATTTTAAATCAACTAATATTAATCATTATAAGCATATTATAGGTAAGGAAAACATAATAATATATATAATATCTGATCTACGCGCGCTTTTATAAACTTTTATTATTAAAGACGGCCGCGTAAATTTAAACGTTCAGTCAAAATCAGTCAAATCATATGTCAAATCAAACTATAAACGTCACAGATTAAAGTAATGTTCTTACAGACAACTTAGTCAACATGGAAGTAATAGATTAGGACGGTGTACTCTCACATTAAATGCGAGACTAAAACGTCGCGTTAGCCTGTTTATAATAGGGTGACTATATAAGCGCATCTTGGATTCCGAAATAAATGTTATATTCATCGGCATCCCCGAAAACCACGAACACAATACTCATATTGTTATGTTGTAAAAAGTCGAGTCCGTCATCTTGGATCTGATTGGATTTGGATTGAGATAAACACTTTATATTTTGTAATTGATTTCCCTGAAAATTCTGCCATGTCGCCAAGTACCAAAGAATCATCACAAAATTTGTAAAAAATAATTTAAAAAAATTAAGAAAGTAAAAGTATTTTCAAAATGATTTATTGGCCCTTATGAATATTTTTATGTATTCGATCTCTGAAAATTATCTAAGCTGTCAAGTGGCGGTTTTAAGCAGTTTTTAAAGAATTTTGTAATTATACTGTGCTCCAAGTATTATGTTCTGTGCTGTGCTCTATCAAAAGAACTGTGAACCATTTGTTACTAGGCTGTAAAACTGTTTGAGAGAACGCCGCCGCCCCGCTGCCCTAAATATTCGAGGCAGAGGCCTCAAGCCCACAACCCCTGGCGACGTTAGTATTTCTTAATAGTTTGTGCTCTGGCGTAATAGGCTACTACCAATTGCGCCAACAGACCTGTCAATATTGTAAATATTTCAATTCGTAAATAAAAATGTGGTTATTTTCCGATTCTGTTTATAATTTTCTATCACAAAAATTGACAAACTAACAGTACGGTCAACGGTAACTTTGGCCCAAAATTACAGATTGCTCTAATTGATAAAAAAATAATTTTACAAATAAAAGATAGATACCTAAACGTATTTCACCCGCCGAAATGTGTCATTTAATTTTGTCAATGACAAAATTCAAAAGTTGCCTTTTTCGTGAGTGCATTAGAGACGGTACTTTTCTCAGTGTTAAAAAGTAGCATTCAGCGCTGTTCTTATTAGGTTTTCAATGGTAAGTTGCAATGTATTGTGTTACCAACTTGTCTGCCTATCATTTAATGCACTAGTCAAGATTACCGATGACATCAGGTCAGGAATGGACAATCAAGAGCTCACTGTGCTAACCCTCTTAGACTTTAGCAATGCTTTTACAACTGTGGACTTTGATATTCTTCTTGGTATCTTACGCTCTCTTAACATATCTCCAAGCGTAACTGATTGGTTTCGTAGTTACCTATACGGACGCCGGCAGCGTGTAAGAGTTCAAGACTCGTACTCCTCCTCAATCTCTGTTACAGCTGGCGTCCCTCAAGGTGGCGTGTTGTCTCCTCTCCTCTTTTCAATTTTTATAAACACGATTACATCTTCTTTGTCTTCTCCCTATCACTTGTATGCAGACGATCTTCAGATTTACCGAAAGACTTCTTTGTTAGATATTTCCAAAACGATTAACTTGGTGAACATGGATTTAGCTTGCATTTTAACTTGGAGTAAATCATTTGGCCTTAAAATAAACCCACATAAAACTCAGGCTATTATAATCGGCAGTTCAAGGCTCATTTCTAAAATTGACTGGCCAAAGTTATCACCTGTAATTCTGGACACCATACCGATTAAGTTTAGTAACCAGGTTAAGAATTTAGGCATTATCTTAGATTCAACTCTGTCGTGGTCACCACAAATAAAGGAAGTCAGCAGGAAAATATTTGCAGCTGTAAGTTCTTTAAGGCGTTTGAGTAATTTTCTTCCCATTGCCACTAAAATTACGCTTGCACAATCATTACTTCTCCCTATATTCGACTATGCCGACATTTGCTATCTTGACCTTACTGAGGAGCAACTTAATAAACTTGAGCGCCTCCAAAACGTCTGCATCAGGTTCATATTTGGACTTCGTAAATATGACCATATCTCTGAATTTCGAAATAAGCTCAAGTGGCTCCCAATCCGACTTCGCCGGAATACTCACATTCTTTTCGCGCTATATCGCGTGTTGTTTAGCCCATCCACCCCCTTTTATTTAAAAGAACGGTTCGAATATTTAGCGCTCACGCATGACCGGAACCTCCGTTCAACGTACACCCTTGCTCTGAAAACTCCTAAACATAAATGCATCTTCTATGGAAAATCTTTTACTACAATGTCCGTTAGTCTATGGAACGAATTGCCTATTTCTATCAGGAAAGCGGAAACGTTGTCCAAATTTAAAAAACTTGTAAAGGCTCATTACTTGAGTCCTGAGTTTGTGGACTGATATAAGTATTTTATTATTTCTCTTTATATATATTATTCAATAAATATTGTGTATCATTACTTGAGTCCTGAGATTGTGGTTAAGTATTTTACTATTTCTCTAATATATCTTATTCATTATATATTGTATAAGTATGTATAATAAACTTTATATATGTTATAAATAATGTTTGCTTATTTCCATTACCCTGTACACCTATTCCCTATTCCTTTATTTAACTTACTATCTTCTCTACCCAAAGGTTGTCTGGAAGAAATCGCTACTGTAGCGATAAGGCCGCCTTTTGGCCACCACTGGTCATCATTTGTTTTTATTGTATTATCTTTTATTGTTTTATTGTGGTGTACAATAAAGAGTATTTGTATTTGTATTTGTATTAATAAATTTTTTGCAATATACAATACAGTATTTTTTCTAGAAACATCTAAAATATTTCAAAACTACTTTGGAGTTACTATATCAGGGTAACATTGGCCCGGGTTATATACCCGTATATATATAAGGTTACACTAATATTTTACTATCATACTAATATGTTGCCAGATTTTGAAAAATGTGTCGAATTTGATATAAATATGTATGTAGTACATTCGATATTGTGAAAAAATCTTTTTTTCCATACAGAAAAAGATATCATGCGTCAGGACGAATCTCTTTAATGACAAAGGCTACAGATTGTTGGATTTGGCCAACGAATCGACCAGAAATAGTGCTATTATCAATTAACAATAATCATAAGTCTTAGATGAATCGTAAATAACTCGAAAAGGCAGTTATTTTGAGATAAATGATGATTTTTGGCGATGGAATGGGATGATTAGAAAGGATGACTTTACAGCATTTTTTGATAATTAAGTAGTTACTTTTCGGTTAAAATTTTATTTTTTAACAATTATTTAGATATTTTAATTATGACCCTCATAACAGCCTGATTTCCTATTTTTCCTATCAATACCAAATAATAAAAGATTTAATAAAAAAATATGTTTCATAGGGCAACATTTTATTTCATATCTAAATTTTCCTCACAAACCTTAATTAAGGTACAAAAAATATTGACTTTGGATGTAGATTAAATATTTTTCTGCTAGTATTTAGTGGCCAATGCTACCTAGTTCACTTATTTTGCGAGAAATCATAAAAAATATGCACCAGGCCAGGCCTGGGTCAATTTTACCCCAACTCTAATTGTAACTTTGACCCATCGGTTTTATTACTTTTTCATTTCTTTTTTCTAAGAAACTATCATTATATTGCTAGGTTTATAGAATCAGTGGCTCTCAAAGCCATCAAAAAGTCTTCTTGGATGAGTCTTCCGCACTAATTTAAACATTTATTGCATTTTAATTCCGAAAAGTGGGCCAATGCTACCCCGGTTGACGTACAATACGTGCGAGTTCATTTCCAGAAGAAAAAAGTAAACAGTAGACAACTGTTTACTTTTTTCTTACATAAAATGTACTCTGTGTGCCTGACTGGACTGACACTACTGACACTGACCACAAACTATTATGGGATACTACAAAGGATACTACGTATCAGACGACCCACTTCCCTACATTCAAACTAGCCAATAAGGAATGTCCAGAATAGACTTTGACAGTTCTTTTTTTTTTAAATTACTAATGGGATATACAGGCAAAGGAGCAGTATTTAACAGCCAATTTGTACGAAGCACCTTAGCCTACATTGTTTTATGGTTTATTCCCAGTATTCCTACTAATTGATAGGAATACTTGGCATACACCTAGTTTATTCATTAAAGAAATTTTTAAATAAAACAAACATTCATTATTATATATTTTTATTATTTTTAATTTCTACTTGTCATACTTTTTTAATGATTTTGTTGCATTTGTTGCAAAACTATATTTTGTAACGATTTTCATGCGCTAAATCTGAAATGAAAAGGATAGGTTTATGGATGAAATAAAAAGTCAAGTAATGCATGTTACATCACAGGTAAAAAACTTAAGAAGGGTTTTTCTTAAGTTTTTCAGCGACCCGCCAGAAACAACCAGAACCAGCTAACATAGCACGGTCAATCATGGGGAACAGCAAACGTTACATGAAAGTATTTTTAATCCAAAAGTAATATTGCTGATAATGCTGATTCCATTGTATTTATTTTTTTCTAAACCAAACACATACTAAATAAATTGCTGTTGTCTTACTGATGTAAGTATTACTACTGAAATGATAAAACAACTTGACTCTGTACACTAAAGTAAAAAAATGACTAGCTACAATATTGTTTCCCCGCTTGCTATGTTCCCAAAACTGGTTTGGTGTCAAGTCCTGTTGAAAATAGTTCCATCGTAATGAGTTCAGCTTTGTGATTTATGTATTGAGTTGAAAGGACTCGGCACATAAATCGTGATGTTCACAATCTCTATTTAGTCAGCATAAGCTTTACTATTCAAAAGATATTAGTACTATAACTTACCGGCAGACTTATAGTATGAATGGTCTTCATGTAGTTCCTTTTTGGAATAGCAGTGCTCAGTGTATATGTCCACTGAAAAAAGAAATGAATGATGCTATGTTAATTGTATAATTATATTAAAATTTGTATATACGCGCTGATGAGGGATCTGCAACTTTGGTAGGTATTTTTATGTCTACTTTAGACAAAAATATTTTTTTTAAATTATCTTTTAAAGTGTAATCAGATTATATACAGGGTAGCGTAAGGTAGATAGGTAAATTCAGAGTTGCATATATTGACATTTTTCATACATATTTCTAACATAATATCATATTTGCATGCATATTTCAAGAGTTTTAATGTTGCATATAATCTGGTCTCTACTATTTAATTACTGACCTAATGAAGTAGGTATTATACAGATATCGTTTTGGTATTCACTTAATTAACACTAAATTATAAAATATCTATACCAGGCTTATAAAATAATATAAATAATTAGGTACTTATATAAAAATAATTGTTACTTGTTTTTCAGAAAGGAAAATTTCAAGATTTTAATATTTACTTACTTTTGGTCTCAGAAACTACTGCTGGTACGCCGCTTTCTATCTCATTTTCCGAAAATAGTGTTGGGTATGCACCGCACCATAACGCAAACGAGACGTGGTTATAATGAACCTCGTTTCAAAATGCTTGTGACACACAAACATCTTACGAAGTCTGCAAACTACGGCTACGAAGGTGAACACTACCAATGCACTGTAACCACTTTTGGAGTCCTATCTTAGATTTGGGAAACTGATGCATTTTAACGTCCTGTCGTTTAATCGCAAAGTTTTCTATTACAACACTTGTTGTACATGGTGATAAATACAACAACGTACAACGAATTACTGGTTTAGCTGAGAGGATAAACTCGGATAAAAATCAACATAACATAAATTCACTCGATCAAAATAATGATTAATGAAACCACAGATTAATATATCAGTAGCTAGCTAAATTAAACTTCAAACTAAAGCTGTGTCTTTCTGTATATAACAAAGTACTCTGCTCTGTGGCTGTGTCAAATGTTACTTCGAAAATTCGACGGGAGACGGCCAAATTGAATTAAAAAAAAAGAATACGTCAGATTCTATTCTCGGCCCATAGACATAGGGCCCAAACAATTTCAATGAAGATTAACAGCCGTGGACACTGACTTAAATTGAATGTCATGTTATTGTGTTTTTGTTGTATTTTGTGTAAACTTGTTTCGTTCGTACATTTTGGACTGATATAAGTATTTTATTATTTCTCTTTATATATATTATTCAATAAATATTGTGTATCATTACTTGAGTCCTGAGATTGTGGTTAAGTATTTTACTATTTCTCTAATATATCTTATTCATTATATATTGTATAAGTATGTATAATAAACTTTATATATGTTATAAATAATGTTTGCTTATTTCCATTACCCTGTACACCTATTCCCTATTCCTTTATTTAACTTACTATCTTCTCTACCCAAAGGTTGTCTGGAAGAAATCGCTACTGTAGCGATAAGGCCGCCTTTTGGCCACCACTGGTCATCATTTGTTTTTATTGTATTATCTTTTATTGTTTTATTGTGGTGTACAATAAAGAGTATTTGTATTTGTATTTGTATTAATAAATTTTTTGCAATATACAATACAGTATTTTTTCTAGAAACATCTAAAATATTTCAAAACTACTTTGGAGTTACTATATCAGGGTAACATTGGCCCGGGTTATATACCCGTATATATATAAGGTTACACTAATATTTTACTATCATACTAATATGTTGCCAGATTTTGAAAAATGTGTCGAATTTGATATAAATATGTATGTAGTACATTCGATATTGTGAAAAAATCTTTTTTTCCATACAGAAAAAGATATCATGCGTCAGGACGAATCTCTTTAATGACAAAGGCTACAGATTGTTGGATTTGGCCAACGAATCGACCAGAAATAGTGCTATTATCAATTAACAATAATCATAAGTCTTAGATGAATCGTAAATAACTCGAAAAGGCAGTTATTTTGAGATAAATGATGATTTTTGGCGATGGAATGGGATGATTAGAAAGGATGACTTTACAGCATTTTTTGATAATTAAGTAGTTACTTTTCGGTTAAAATTTTATTTTTTAACAATTATTTAGATATTTTAATTATGACCCTCATAACAGCCTGATTTCCTATTTTTCCTATCAATACCAAATAATAAAAGATTTAATAAAAAAATATGTTTCATAGGGCAACATTTTATTTCATATCTAAATTTTCCTCACAAACCTTAATTAAGGTACAAAAAATATTGACTTTGGATGTAGATTAAATATTTTTCTGCTAGTATTTAGTGGCCAATGCTACCTAGTTCACTTATTTTGCGAGAAATCATAAAAAATATGCACCAGGCCAGGCCTGGGTCAATTTTACCCCAACTCTAATTGTAACTTTGACCCATCGGTTTTATTACTTTTTCATTTCTTTTTTCTAAGAAACTATCATTATATTGCTAGGTTTATAGAATCAGTGGCTCTCAAAGCCATCAAAAAGTCTTCTTGGATGAGTCTTCCGCACTAATTTAAACATTTATTGCATTTTAATTCCGAAAAGTGGGCCAATGCTACCCCGGTTGACGTACAATACGTGCGAGTTCATTTCCAGAAGAAAAAAGTAAACAGTAGACAACTGTTTACTTTTTTCTTACATAAAATGTACTCTGTGTGCCTGACTGGACTGACACTACTGACACTGACCACAAACTATTATGGGATACTACAAAGGATACTACGTATCAGACGACCCACTTCCCTACATTCAAACTAGCCAATAAGGAATGTCCAGAATAGACTTTGACAGTTCTTTTTTTTTTAAATTACTAATGGGATATACAGGCAAAGGAGCAGTATTTAACAGCCAATTTGTACGAAGCACCTTAGCCTACATTGTTTTATGGTTTATTCCCAGTATTCCTACTAATTGATAGGAATACTTGGCATACACCTAGTTTATTCATTAAAGAAATTTTTAAATAAAACAAACATTCATTATTATATATTTTTATTATTTTTAATTTCTACTTGTCATACTTTTTTAATGATTTTGTTGCATTTGTTGCAAAACTATATTTTGTAACGATTTTCATGCGCTAAATCTGAAATGAAAAGGATAGGTTTATGGATGAAATAAAAAGTCAAGTAATGCATGTTACATCACAGGTAAAAAACTTAAGAAGGGTTTTTCTTAAGTTTTTCAGCGACCCGCCAGAAACAACCAGAACCAGCTAACATAGCACGGTCAATCATGGGGAACAGCAAACGTTACATGAAAGTATTTTTAATCCAAAAGTAATATTGCTGATAATGCTGATTCCATTGTATTTATTTTTTTCTAAACCAAACACATACTAAATAAATTGCTGTTGTCTTACTGATGTAAGTATTACTACTGAAATGATAAAACAACTTGACTCTGTACACTAAAGTAAAAAAATGACTAGCTACAATATTGTTTCCCCGCTTGCTATGTTCCCAAAACTGGTTTGGTGTCAAGTCCTGTTGAAAATAGTTCCATCGTAATGAGTTCAGCTTTGTGATTTATGTATTGAGTTGAAAGGACTCGGCACATAAATCGTGATGTTCACAATCTCTATTTAGTCAGCATAAGCTTTACTATTCAAAAGATATTAGTACTATAACTTACCGGCAGACTTATAGTATGAATGGTCTTCATGTAGTTCCTTTTTGGAATAGCAGTGCTCAGTGTATATGTCCACTGAAAAAAGAAATGAATGATGCTATGTTAATTGTATAATTATATTAAAATTTGTATATACGCGCTGATGAGGGATCTGCAACTTTGGTAGGTATTTTTATGTCTACTTTAGACAAAAATATTTTTTTTAAATTATCTTTTAAAGTGTAATCAGATTATATACAGGGTAGCGTAAGGTAGATAGGTAAATTCAGAGTTGCATATATTGACATTTTTCATACATATTTCTAACATAATATCATATTTGCATGCATATTTCAAGAGTTTTAATGTTGCATATAATCTGGTCTCTACTATTTAATTACTGACCTAATGAAGTAGGTATTATACAGATATCGTTTTGGTATTCACTTAATTAACACTAAATTATAAAATATCTATACCAGGCTTATAAAATAATATAAATAATTAGGTACTTATATAAAAATAATTGTTACTTGTTTTTCAGAAAGGAAAATTTCAAGATTTTAATATTTACTTACTTTTGGTCACAGAAACTACTGCTGGTACGCCGCTTTCTATCTCATTTTCCGAAAATAGTGTTGGGTATGCACCGCACCATAACGCAAACGAGACGTGGTTATAATGAACCTCGTTTCAAAATGCTTGTGACACACAAACATCTTACGAAGTCTGCAAACTACGGCTACGAAGGTGAACACTACCAATGCACTGTAACCACTTTTGGAGTCCTATCTTAGATTTGGGAAACTGATGCATTTTAACGTCCTGTCGTTTAATCGCAAAGTTTTCTATTACAACACTTGTTGTACATGGTGATAAATACAACAACGTACAACGAATTACTGGTTTAGCTGAGAGGATAAACTCGGATAAAAATCAACATAACATAAATTCACTCGATCAAAATAATGATTAATGAAACCACAGATTAATATATCAGTAGCTAGCTAAATTAAACTTCAAACTAAAGCTGTGTCTTTCTGTATATAACAAAGTACTCTGCTCTGTGGCTGTGTCAAATGTTACTTCGAAAATTCGACGGGAGACGGCCAAATTGAATTAAAAAAAAAGAATACGTCAGATTCTATTCTCGGCCCATAGACATAGGGCCCAAACAATTTCAATGAAGATTAACAGCCGTGGACACTGACTTAAATTGAATGTCATGTTATTGTGTTTTTGTTGTATTTTGTGTAAACTTGTTTCGTTCGTACATTTTCCATTACTTACATAAATTACAAGGAATCAGAAACAGCAGCAGTATCTTATAGTGCTGTATTGCTGATGAGGTTATTTGATTTTATTGAACATTGCACTGAATATGTTGATTTTTAAGTGTGCCTTAATTGCATTATCAGCAACGTATATTTTTTCGTAAGTACTACATTTATTTTGGAGGTTTAACAGCCGTATACTTTTGTTTACAATTAAAACGATTGAGTTATCGAATATAAAACTTGGTCAATTTTCTACATTCTTTAATTAATTCATAGATAGTCGAGATACAGGCAAAGCAATAAATAGTGATCTGATTCCGCATAGTAACGTTACTTTCACTTTGGTGCAAAGCCCTTCCGTTTTTTGTTGAATTTCATCGTAATGGTTTGTTTTCAGAATATGCTTCCAGATTGTTAAAGAAACAAATTCGTTGGATGCTGGCCTTGCCTGTTTGTACATAGCCAGCGGGGCATTAGGTGAGAATGTTTTCTAATGGCTTTGGTCACATTATTTGTATACTTCCATTTTATTTATCCCAGCATATTCATCAAATTTAACCTGAAGCATACTATTGTTTCATTCATGCTATGAAGGCAGTTTGTACCTTTCCGAAATAGAAAGGCTTTATAATTCAAAATGTAAGGCCCTCCTTACTCTTGTCTAAGAAGATATGCATGCTTGATAGTGGAACATTGAGAATGTTGAGCTGATGTTGTAGCTTTACATATCGAAAAGATTTAATAAATTTTTAAGAGCATGATTATTATTCTTATAACTTTTTTTTAAATTTAAATTTAATATATAAAACAAGTAGAGAGATTCGTATTTTTTTGATAGATAGAACCTAATAATAGATAGATTTTTTGATAGATAGAATCCAATCACAAAATAGTACATATATTATGCAGCTTGTGTGAATAAATATATCAGTTTCGATAAAAATTCGTAATTAAACACGATTGCTAGAACCCATGACACTACCTTCAGACCAATACAATAATACAGGAAGGGAACAGTAAAAGTAATTCATCCTAAATCCGATAATGACACACAGACACGCTCTTTACAAGACAATCAATATCCAAATCTATCGTAAATTATTCTATATTTCTAGCTTTACCTGTGGCTCTAACCGAGTTAAATCTTTTTCCGTGCAGAAATTTACTACTGCCTTTGCCATTAAGGGATGGCTTAAATAATAAAAGAGTATAACCCATAGGTAACTTTACAAGTAGGTTTAAGTATTGGATTTTACCACTTTGCAAACAAATACTTAGCAAGATCAAAAATTACAGTCTCATAAACAATATTTTTGATGGTAAAAAAAAGTTATTATTACATTGTCTTAAATTTTATTTTGAATCACATTGCATGATAATATTTTACTATTATTCAGCTAACCCGTACTAACAAATCCTGGAAGATTATATATGTAATAATAAAATGTACTAATAAGTATTTTGTTTATTTCCCCTGGGTTCACCTGTGCTAGTATTGTAAATTAATATTATCATAGATATGTATATGGAACATTATAATCATGTGTATATAAAAACACAATAATGGAATGTTCAGTGTGGTTAATGTTTCTTTTTCAGCTGGCAAAATCATCTATGACCGATATCAGCAAATTCATGTGCTAGGTTCACTAACACCAAACCCAAATGTGACTTCTCATGCAAATAGGATTTCCTTTTTCTCCGCATCTTTTTTGTCACTGGGCTTCCTGGTTTACCTGTTCTTGTTCTTATTTAAGGTAATGTTTAGAATTATAAGCTAATCACACATTTAGATTAAGGATTAAGGAATTATTTTAATTGGTTTTCTAAATGTTTACATGTGAAATACTAACAAAATAATACAAATTGTCGCTAGCCCTATCTATGGGTAAAAGCTGTGTTTTAACCTGAATTTTTGTCTAAAAATTAAATTGTAAACGTGTGTAAGTCATGTTCACTGCATTTAATTGATTTTTTGAAATATAATGACCATAATTATATTCAAACAGATTTTCCAATAATAATAAAATGTGTAGGTAATTAATGTACTGAATTTTATAAAATCTCTGTATGTAACATAATGAGTGATGTAAAGATGTGATAACAAACACAAAATGGATTGTTATTATAACTTGTAGATGTGTGTTGCATTAATTAAGGTTTAAATGTATCTCATTTATACCAGAGTGGATGTTAAGGCAGTTGAATAACTGGGTTACGTCAGTTTCGTAATACGTATTAAGATCTTAATCATTATTACTTTGAAATTTAGTGTAACATATAGGTAGTCTAAACATCAGAAATCTACAATCATATATTTAATGAGGACTTCTCTGTTATTAGGTGGATGATCATTGTCTTATGGCACTTACTATATTCATATATGGATTTGGTACATTGTATCTATGGGTCCAGGTTAGTCTAAATAGTTTTATTATTAATCTTGATCTTTCATTTGGCCTCTGTGTGCGATACATATTGTTCTGTCTACATTATTTTTCTTAAAAACGCTTATGTTTTTCCCAAGCGATATATATTATAATACATATTTAAAAACTGCTTTTGTAGTCTCAGCCATATTAGTTTCAAAATCACGTTACCTACAGAAACCGTTGCTTTTATACATCTATTATGCTTTTAATATTGAATATAAGACTCACATGCTTCTCCTAATGTTTCAGTGCATCATTTCTACTTATATATCCACGTTGTATTACGAAAAAAATGTGTTAGTGCTTAGACAATGTCTTGCAAATGTGAGCTTCCTCGTCCTAGTTGTAATGGCAATATTTGGAACTATAACATCCTTTTTGCCAGAAGGTAATTACGATTTCTACCTTTTATTATGATTGATTTTTAGTATACTTAAGCTCATTTTATTATGTGTGGCTCTTAATTAAAATTTATTCAATGTGACGCTTGCTATTATTGTATTTATGTTTTACTTTGGAAGAAATTCTAACACATATAATGTATTGTTTACTGCACAAAACAAGATATAATAACAAACATACATATTTAATATCCTTAGTAATGTAAACATGATAAAGTCTAAGGTGCTTTAGGTACATTCTAAGGTATCTTAGATATCTGTCACTACAATTTTATGTTTTCCTTTAAATATATTCCTACTACCTAAAATTACGAATGCTTAGTTTTTCTTGATTTACCTGCAGTATAAACTTAGTTGAATTATTGACATTACAGATAGTTCCATTGGAGTGTACATATGTTTCGTGATTACGAGCTTATGCAGTTACACGTTGGCAGCCATGTTCTGCATATTTATCCTAACATTTGAAAAAGACTACATATATTTTTCAGAGGTAAGGACATTTTTTTTATCAGCTCAACCTGAGAATTCGAGCTAGGGTCTAGGTTTAAATCACAACAACAGAGGTCTAGTTCAAGGAACCATCGGCTTTTTTAAGCTCTGCATTATAATAAATTAATATCATCTGGTGTAACGGTGCTGGAAAATATTATGAGGATACCTGCATGCCAAAGAAATTGGCTATCAACAGACGTGACATGTTACAAATAAATAGAATATTGACTGCAGTTATATAGGCTATTCAAATTTTTATCTCAGTAAATATGCGTGGTTGTGTGGGTCACGTACTAATCACAAAAAATCTATACATTTCATATTTTAGTCCCTAATTAACGGTTCTCTACACGTACTGCTTGTTTTACGTCCCATAATAATTTATTTGTTAAGGATACTAATCTTATAATCTTCCCTATTATTACCCGTAGATTAAAAATAAAACAAGATCGGTAATTTAATATTATGCGGGTTATGACCATAGAGACGTACTCATAAGTATAACTGTGATGCGTGGTTACAAGATCTATTACTATCAGTTATTGATATCAACTACCTTTGTGGTAGTCTTTATTCTTATATTTAACTAGTGGACGCCCCTGCAACTTCGTTCGCGTAGGATTTGTATGAAACTTTTAGGAAAGTTAGTACTTTAACTACTTCATACTAACTTTGCACCCCCGTTTTATCCCCTTAGGGGGTGAATTTTCAAAAATCCTTTCTTAGTGCTCCCCTACGTTATAAAAGGAACCCCTGTGCAAAATTTCAAGTTTCTAACCCTTATAGTTTAGGCCCTGCGTTGATATGTCAGTCGATCAGTCAGTCAGTCAGTCAGTCAGTCAGTCAGTCAGTCAGTCAGTCAGCTTCTCCTTTTTTAGGTATAGATTGAGGTTGGTAGGTGCGTTTCGTACCTATTGATGTAGCATACCTACATCAATAGGTACGTAGGTAGAAACGTGAGTACACAAAATACTTACCTACTAAATGAATATAGTAAGAGCTGGATCGTTCGCTACTATCACTAAATCAATTATTATTCTACAGCTTTAAAAACTAGATTTTTTTTCTTATCTATTCTCATTGAGCTTTGACTTACAGACATACTAGTTAGAACAAAACGTCACTCAAAAATTCGATATAGGTATATGCGTTTGTAATGCAAGTCAATGTCAGCCCGCTCGCCATTCTCTCGCGAATATAACATATATGTATATGAATATGCATGCGTGGAAGCTAAGTTCAGAGCGTCCATAAAGTTGGCACGACCTATATTTGGGGAACTACCCGCATGAGCAATTATTTCTGGAGATCTGTTATACAGGCTTTCCTTGTACAGACTAGCCTCCTACAAAGACGTAATTCTACCTAAATTTTTACATACACACGTACATATTACATAGTGAATAAGGATTTATTTGATTTGATTGCTCGTCATAGTAATGATGATCTGAATATGAAATAGATCTGATGATGAAGTAATATAACTTTTCATTTTTACAGGGTTTACGATCAGACATGATAATAGATGACGCCTGTTCCTTAAACAGCGATTCAATCGAAGATGTTGACAGTTCTTTTGGGGTAAGAGAATTGATCCCTAACACGAGAGTCAAAAAGGTGAATATGGGTTGCGCGAAGCACTCCTGACCAGAGGCCGTGCCCACACCGGGCACGGTAAGCGATCGACCGACGAAGATAGCTTCGAGGTCTCATAAGTATGGTAGTTTCGATACGACACATTTGAACGCCACATATATACAAAATAATACTCATGCACATGACAATTTAATATTAAACAATGAAGAGGTTATCGTGGATAACGATAGTGGAATGTCGTCCGGAGAAAACGACGACTCGTTAAAATGTAGCGCTTATAATAACAATATAAATAATAATAACGATGTAATTATAAACGTTATTTCAAGTGTAAAAAATGATCAGGAAGTAATCAATAAGTGCCTCAGTAGGGAAAAACAGTGTGTGTACTGGAATGAAATTCCAAGTTGTTCAAATGATTTTACTAATAATAACATCGTCGATGACGACGATGAGTCCAGTTTACTTTTGGAGAAGAATAACGTTGACCTAGACCGTAATCGAGTAACTAATACAGATTTTATTGTGATAGATCTGGCATGTAATGTCAAAGACGTTTGTAAATCAAACGTAAGTTGTAAAAGTGGCATTGTTGGTACAAATGTTTATAATGATGATTGTGATAATTCAAGCATTCTTAGTGTAGATTCAAGCCAATGTTTAGTTCCTGTGAATAACGAAATTGTTAAATCTGAGAGTCAGAAATTGGTTAGTTTGTCTCTCTCCATACTTCTGGCCGCACTGCTCCAAGCAATGCGCTGTTTCGCCCAGTTCTTAGAGGACATTGTAATTCCGCAACGGCAATGATATTTAATTATTATTATAATGTTAACTATTGTGTTCCAATTGTATTTTTCGGTGCAGTATTCGCTAGTTTTAATGATAATTACTAAAATGTCAATATTATTATATTTAACTACTCTCTTGTACACAAGCTTTGTTTTATTTCGTATGCTAGCTGTTCCCGCAAACTTCGTACCGCCTCAATAATATTTGTTGTAACTTAGTCCGCGTAAATAAGGCTTTTTGTATTTCATCAAAATCGGTTTTTGTTCAGTTTGGGCGATAAAACAAGTCATACAAATACAAATACACTTAACACACAAAAAAAGCACTAATAATAAAACAATGCTAAGTACATTTAAAAAGTGGTGGCCAAAGGCGATCTTATCGCTCCAGTAGCGATTATTTCCAGGCTACGTTGTCCTTGATAATATTGATGGCGTTTATAAATAAAAGAAACATATTTTTTTCTAATAATTTAATAAATTAATTGGAACTGTAGGTAGGTACACAAATCTTCTACTATACACACACACATCAAATAAATTATGAGGTTAAATAGGTCATGATACACTAATCGAATTACATATTTGCTACTTATTGTCTGCGCTTTATTTCACTAGAAACTTATAAGGACGCCTCGTTGATAACTGTTATCAGTCTGTTATTTGTGTTATGGCACTTTTTCTTCCATTTCACGGTGTCGTGGTTTTCTGGAGAGTGTGGGTTTTCGGGAGAGCCTTGGGGCGAGTTGGAGTTGGCCACCACAATGGACCAGCGGCGGCCGCGGCGCTCGTTCAAGTTGGGTAGTTCGGCTATCAAATTATTTTCATATTCACTCAGAACTAAGTAGTTTTCCACCTGTAATATACAGCGAAATGTTAGTATGAATTAAATACGTGATTGTTACAACATCAAATTCCAGTTGATTTTTTTAAACTGGACTGTAAAACCTGTAACTTACAGGCTGGTATCCTGGTATCAATTAAAAAAAAAATAGGAACTATAATATAATTGAAGTGTAAAAAACTTTGAAAATGAAATTGCCACCAACCGGCTTATGGTCAATCTTCAAAATATCACGTCGAAACATATGGCTCTGTTCCTGCTTGAAAAATTATTAAACCACGAGCAGTCAAACAAATATAATATTTGATTAAACCCTGATAGCTAGATGCCTAGTCTTTAGTGCAGTGATGGTTGCTTCGTCGTTCCTGCCTTATTTCAACTAGTGATTCAATTACAACGCAAGGTTGCAACCAGTGAATCATTCGTAGCTACAATCCATAGTCTTCCCACTGTTGGGCGTTCCCCCACAGTCACTGCTGTGGGAGGTCTACAGATACTCCACGTTGCTCCAATGCGGATTGGGAGAGGTTAGTGGCCAACCACTAGGAATATTCTCAAGCCGCCCGAAGGTCTTCGACAAGACTTAACGTTGTTTTTACCATTGAAAACAATCGGGACCGACGGCTTAATGTGCCCTCCGAGTAGCGCGCATGAAATTTTTGCCACTTGGGGTCACCCATTCACAAACTGTTCGCGCCCGTCATTGCTTATCTTTGTCAATCAAAAAATGACGAGCAATTGAGCTATTGACACTACCGAGACTATATTAATTACCAGGAGATACATAAATAATTAGAGCCATAATATCACGAGCAAGCACAAAACGAACCAGTACAAACTTTCTGATGAAAATGTAGAAAATTCCTTTGGAGAGTTGTAGGCTACTTCACCATTAGCGGTCACCCATCCACAAACCGACCGCGCCCATCGTTGCATACCTTGTCGTCGTTCGTACCTTATTACAACTAGTGATACAGTCACCCCCGCAGTCGAGGTCCTCGAGCAGGTGGTCCGGGAGGTCCAGGTCGAGGTCGAGGTCCAGGCCGCCCTCCTCGCTGATGCACGTGAGCTCGGGCGGCGCGTGCGCAGGTGGCGAGCCCAGGCTGCCCGGCCCGATGCTGTCGAGCAGCAGCTCGCGCCCACCGCGCCCTCCCGCTACTAATTCTGCGCCTAGAACTAACAAGACCAAATAAAGTTTCGTGATTGAACGAAACGTTTCCTCCTATATCGCGGCGCTGTGAGGGAATTCGGATGTAAGGATGGTCCTTCTATCCGGGCAATTGCTCCAGGGGTGAACCCCGTCGGTGACATCTCCGCTGTTGAGCGTGGGAGACGGTATGTCATCGCGTGCATAGCATAGGTCATTTACCTATGCTATGCATGCATCTTTTTTAATGTTGTTAATTGTATGAAGCGATAATTTGCGGAAATCTTTTGTTATACTTACCTAAGTTCAATATACTTTGCGACATCCGTCCGGGATTCGAACCCAAGACCCACGGTTCGGCAGTCACTCACCACCGCGCCATGGAGTCGTCATTGTCTGTTCTCAATCAGATCTGCGGACAAGTGGCAAAACGCTAGTAGAATAGAAATAGAATTGGTAGGTATATGGGATTGACATTCGCTCAAGACTAATTAGTCGTTAGCGAATGTCAATCCCATACATTTGTTAATCTATTCTACTAGCGTTTTTGCCACTTGTCTAGGCCCCCTGTTTTCAAGTTGGAAAAGTGTTAAAATGTTACCTAGAGCGGTGGCGGCGCCCGCTGCGGCTCGCGGCTCGCGCTCGCGGCTGCGGCTGCGCAGCGGCCCGCACGCCGACTCGCAAGTGGCCGTGCCGCCATTTTCTCTGTAGTTCATTGTATCAGGCGTTACTTTGCGGAAATGCATTGTTATAAAGTTGGTTAAATCTACATTGCAACCACCCAAAAACAATGCTGTTCAGTTGGGTTGTTGTAAAGTAAATTTAACCAACTTTATGCAATTTTCTCTGCGAGATACGAAATAATTTAAGCAAGTTAATAGCAAAAAATATTAGTTTTCGTTAAAATTTAATTTATTAAAGTGAAACTTTTATTACATCGTTCTGAAAATTTTGGTTTGTCTGTCGCATGTCGCGTGACGCATGGATTTATTGTCAAAAGAGAAATGTTACTTATAAAAAATGTCGCATTACATTTTAAAATTGATACTAAAATTTTATTTTTTGTTGAGGCACTGGGTAGCGAGGGTCTCGCGGCGTAGAAGACAAGACGAGACAAGACAAGTTCCTTTATTGTACACCAAAACAACATACAATAAGTACATACAAAAAATAATAAAATATTAGAGTTTTTAGCAACCGTTCGACAGTTCGACCAAGCGTACTTAATAGAATTTGTTGAAATTTAGATACATATATTTCGAACGGCTAATGGTGTAGTGACGCTTGTTATTATAATGGAATTAAATAGTTCTTAACGGAATATTATTTGAAAAATTTTTAGTTAAATGTCTATGATGTGAAAAAAAGTTTCACTTTTACCGTGGTTTCATAAAACCACACAATATGCACTATATCGAGACGAATTTTGTACTGATCGATATCGATATATTTGTGCCTACATAGTAGGTAGTCCGCGATGCAGGCGATTTGACAAGGTGGAAAGACACAATGAGGAACAATAAAGAAGATAGATATCTCACTTGGTGTGTTTGTGAGCAACGCTCCGGCGATGAAGGTCGATGCAGAAGAGCGAAAGCGATCCGATCAGCGAGCACGTCGAACTGAAGTAGTAGCCCGCCTTGCCACCGCAGCCCACGTTTATATACCCTGCAACATAACATAAACCTTACTATACTGATACATACTATACTATACATACTATACTGATATATACACGAGTAGGTATATAATATAATTGCGAAATTGTGTTTGTTGTCGTGATCGACGTGATTATTTGCACAGCTGCAGTGTAGGTACATAGATATTGGTCAGGACTTGGAAAGTACCTAACATGAGACATACTTTTTATCCCGGAACATTGCTCGGTGCCCGAGAAATGAACAAAACTCGAAGTAAAAGTTCGATTTTTTATGGATAATTAACAATCGCTCGATTTTTGATAGATTTATGGCTCTGTTTCGGATCATGATCTGGCCATTCATAGGTATTATTTTTACTTATTATTATTTTAAAACATCCCTGGATGGTAGAGGTAATTCTGCACGTAAAACGATTTGACGCGGGCGGAGCCGGAAAGGTAGTAGGTACCTATGCAATAGTAAGTCCCATAATTTAACTTTAAGCACGATACGGAACAAAACTGCATGTGTAGGTAGGTACTCATGTGTTCGTAAGTATGTTATGCAGTTGGCGTGTCTTAAAAAACAAAATAAAAATAACATTACCGGACAGCGGCACTCCGATGGCGATGGGCACGGCCTGCGAGCACTGCACGAACCCCCACGTGCGCGCGAAGTTCCGCGACCGCACGCGCTCGTACGTGTACATCTTCAGCGAGTAGTGGTAGCCGCCGCAGAATATACCTGAAATTATTGTTTCATCAAATACAAGCCTTTTACTGATTTATAAAGTATGTTTGTTGGTGGTATGTCTTGCAAGCTATGTAAGAACTACATCCTCTGTTTTTTTGAGAATTCATTCAGGTATGTGGGACTTTATGGAGGCAGAATACCCACTTAAACCCAGCGGCGCCATTAGCCCTCAGGATAGGGATCGTTTGCGCGTTGTTACCGTGGCGCCTCAGCGCGTGGCTTACGCTCCTTCCAGTTCCTGCTCCTGCCAGTTTTGTACTCTAGTCTATGGTGGGGGGAGGAGATGCGCATAGTGCCGTCTTCTTCTCCCGGGGTCTTCTTTTGCAGAGCAAGTCGCCAAGGCTCTGGGCCCGTATTTTTTAATCTTTCTCGCATATCATAACCGACATAGCGTCTACGAATTTCATGTTGTCTCTATATTTCAATTTCACTCGGACGCCTTATCTAACGAGTACCAATCGAATTCTTATTTCACCAGACGATAGAATGTGCGTAATAGATTTCATTTGCAGTGTTTAAGTTTCATTTCGACTGTTCGTATGCCTACAACTTACTCGAAACTAAATTCGCATACGAAAATGTCTAAAATCTAAAGTCGTATCGGTAAAATTCAAAAATCGGGGCCCTGCTCTCCCTGGCCCGTTCGGCGTCCTCGTTTTGTCATCCTCATATCCTACGGAGGTCAAACTTAATTCGTTCGTTAAGCTTGGATGACAACGAATATTTATATATGTACGTAGTATATTATTTTACGTAGTGTTTATATTGAGCAATATGCAAGTTCGTAGGTACTGTACATCTGACCTCGGGAAAGACAACACTGTGTGTGGCTGCACCACGAGTTCACAATGTGGAAGAGACTTCGTGTCTTTTCTCTTCCGTTACGAGTATCTTGCCAAATAGCATGAGGGCATTCTATAAGTTTCGTGAGTTCTCCACACCGCTGATGTAGCAACCCATTTGCGACACTGGACCTAATGATTTGCGTTCTCCTGTGAATGTGTAGAGAAACAAACACAATAGTAATGTGTCTGCGGATAATATTATTCAAAGAGTTTCGTGACTACTCTATGTGCTAGTAGATAGATAGACTAGAGTCCTTAAACTAGGTATATAATATAAGCTAAATATGCACGGAATACAGTCTGTTGACTTTCTTACCGTAAACCCACGCGAACATCACGTATCCTCTATAAGACCCTTCGACTGCCGTAAGCGCCATGGTAGCCAGTCCGCACACGAAGACTGCGGCTTGGGTGAGGTACTGACGCGCGATGCGACACTCAGCGGAGTTCTGACGCACCAGCAGACCGAAGGCTGCGCAGCCCACCGCCCAAGCCAGGCCTAAGTAAGCTTGGAGCAACTCGGCTGTGTCACCCAACCCTATATTAAGATATATTGCCAGAAATCATTATAAGGTAACACAAATATGCATTTTCGGGGTATTTAATTGTGAAGAGAGACCAGATTGGTTAAAAGCTTTGGTTAGGTTATAAGTTGCTTACCACATATCATGTCTCAATGACATATCCAAAGACCTAACTAAGGAATTGAGGGAAATTTGTAATTAAATGAAAATTATACGAAAAGAAATAAAAAGTGGAGCATCATATTTTGCTCTTTCCCAAGCATTGCTTTTCGCCCTATCTAATCCATAATGCGAATACCGTATTTTGGTAAAAGTGTTGAGTCCGTTATAGAGGATTCCAAAAACTAAGTTTGTTTTTTGATACAGAGGTCGACAGAAGTAATAAAATATTCTGAAAGTTTTCGTGACTACGTAAACTCAATGGAACAATCTGTCTATCAGTCCGAACAGTCTGTCAGAGAATATTTTCATCTCTTAAAATAGGTAGGTACCTACGTACCTTTTTTAATTTGAGAAGTAGAGGTGGTAGAGCCTATAGGGAACCAAATAGGTTTTATATGAAAGCTAATTGGTTCCATATAGAGTTCGCCCGGGGCAGTACCACCGCCCGCCAAGGTACCTAGTACCATTTCTGCCGTGTAATAATTGTTTTTTAAGCAATTGTGGTCCGGTTGGAAAGGTGTGGATTCCGGTTACACTTCTTTAGAGGCGACCATCTTAGTCCTCAAGGGTAGCAACACACCTGTGACTGACTTAGAACGAGACTCCTACTAACAAGTACTAACTGGACTATTACTAACACCAACTAACAGGACTAACTATCACTAACAGTCCCCAGTCCTCATACCTACTAACGAACTGACCAACTAATGTTCTAATTAACTTTCTCAACTAATTGGACTAACCATCCCAGTCCCTAATTGAGTCTTGTTCAAAGTCAGTCACAGTTGTCATGGGCGTCAGCGGATGGGTGGTGCTGCAAGCTCGTTTGCTATCCTATATCTTAAAAAAAAAAAAAAAACTTAATAGATTAGGTACTAACCTTCCTCCTCAGCGTGATAGGCCAAGTAAAATATCGGCGTGTTTATACCAAAAGCAGATATCCCAGTCGACATGAGCAGAATTCTAACTGTTTTAGATTTCAGAGTCGAGAAGTCGAAGAATGGCTGGCGGTCATCGCTTTTGTTTCTGTCCTTCATCTTGCGTTTGATCTTGTTCTGATTCTTAAGGTGTAGTATGGCTCTTCGCTGAGGATGGTACAGGGACGCAGAACGGTAGAAGGTGCCAAGGATAAATGTTACGAACACGACACCCGTTACTGCCTGCAATCCGAGACGCCAACCTATTGCCCTGCAAGTATACGTCATATTTACATTAACTAGTGGTTATTACTTGCCTATAATCATAGACTTGTTCAACGACAAACCAATGTTCAAGAAGTTTCCAAAGAAATTGGAGGTAACCTCTTTGGTAAAAGCTTGATTAACTATATTGTCTGTTCAAGTGAGTGAGTGAGTCTGGTTCAAAGTAAGATGTGACAAGAAACATGCCATCGTATCCAGGTAACCAACTATATGTGTATGTATTATGTTTTATTTTATTAATTTAATGTGTTTGTAATGCATCATATTTATTAATTTTAACATTCTGTACATCTCGTCCATATAAATTTTAACTGTGCCAAATTTCATACACCTCCACGTCCGCGTAGTTTTCGTAAAAAGGGGTCAAAAGTTTTTGCTTCACGTTTAATTAATTCAGTATCAACCTAGCCAATACTTCAACATTACGAGTAACATAACGTTTCAAAGTCGAGAATAATTTAGTTACAACCACAAAAAGGAACAGTCTGGTAATTCAAATTCGGTCAACGGGGCTAGACTTTTCTTAGCATAAAGTAAGGTAATAAATGAACCCTGACAGGAAAATTAAGGGATCTTATCCGTGGTAGACCATAATTAGATCTATAAATCAGATTACGGTGGAGATAATAAACGGAGGAGTGAAATATCTGTAAAAAAGCAATCAGGGTTGCTTGTTTAGATGTATTTATAGACTCAGATACTGTAGGTTAACAAATTGGTCTAGTGCTTGAAGCGTAGCTTAATAGGGGTAAGTATTTGTAACACGCAACTATTATTTGCACGCAAAACAAATGTTTGTATTGTAGTTAATCATTGTGAACAATCATTTAAGTAATTGAATTTTATTCATTTTACACGTTCCTAGACACTTACCTACTCAAACATTGTTGTAATGTTCGGCTCCCTATGTACATATTATATTTATAGTTCCTAATACAGGTCTGCATGTGTATTTGCAGACTAGCCTACAGGTTAACTCACAGATATAACACTATTAAATTAAATTTTAAATTAAATTAATTAAAGTTGCATGGAAAATGTCAATCCTCACATATCGATACCTCTGGGCTCAAAGGGCGTATAGCACAAAACAGCTACTTTTCAGGAGAGCCAAAAAACCAAAAAAAAAAAACAAAATTAGCTATAACTTTTTTGTCTCAATAATTATAAAAAAACAATCTATGAGAAAAATACTTACATTCTCCTATATTTTAAGTTAATACTATTAAACGAAGTCTAAGTATAATAGTTTCCAAAATAGTTTTGCTTTACTACCCAAAAAAAACAACAAAATGTCCTTTAAGCCCATTTAAAAACAGCTAACTTTATTAACTTGGGCAGTAAATACAACCTAGCGTAAAAAAGTTGTATTATATTATGTAGTAAATGACAATAGCAATGTTTAATTGTGATGTAAATCACAAAGTTTGCATTTAAAATTGTACAACTTTCATAATAAAAAGGGTTAAACGGGGTGGGGGGTACCCCATCCCATCCTGATGGATTATTCTCATTAATCCCCATCCCAATAGCTAGCCAAAAAGCTTTTTAAATATTAATTAATTGAAGAGTTATTGTTAATAGTTCTTACTATACGTAATAAAAGGGCAAACAAGAAAGATTTAAGCAATTTTTGGGTTATTGATCTTTAGAATTATTTTCTTTTTCAGTATTATTTTCATCTTCTTTATCTTCTTCTTCTTTATCTTCTTCATTAGTTTCATTTAATGTATCACAAACATAAGAGCTCCATGGAAGTTTTCTATATTCGTCATGAAATCTCTTAGGTATAGTTCCGTTGTCACAGAGACGTGTCAAATCCATGTATTTCTTTTTGTTTATGTTTAATTTAGATAGATATAGTGGCTTAACTTCTTCCGCTTCCTGCTTTTTGTTTCCGCTTGACTTGTCCTTTGCTTTACTTTTTCCTTTGCCTTTGCCTTTTCCTTTGCCTTTTCCTTTGACCGATGGCTTTTCCATTAACGTTATATTTTGAGTTTCAGCTTCCTCTGCCATGGAATATTTGACATTTATTTGGTTTTCGTATTTCTTTTTAAATGTAGCATTTCTAATCTGTTTTAGTTTTATATTTTTCAATGTGCTTGGTGTGAAAGTATTGGCAGTTAATTGATCAAAATTCAGAAAATCGGTGTAGTCCATTCCATACCAATGACTTTGTATGGCTTAGGTTTTTTCCGAGCGGTCTCAAAGTATGTCGGCCATTGCGATGGACTCCATACAATTATTTGTTGTACTTCTCTTTCAATCGTGGCATGGACAGAGTCAACGGGCATATACTTATGTGTGTCCAGGCAGAAGATTATTTATTTGTTTTACTTCTATATTAATTGCAGACTTTAGAAAATATTTAATAGTGGACAATACCGTTTTATTTTTATTTTGGCCGCTCCTGTAGCGGTATAAAATAATGTTTTTTGTGCCTATTCTATCTTTCTCTTCTAAGTACTTTAAAAGACAAGAGGCAATTTCATTGCTTCCTCGTTTACCGTCGCTGTCTCCCCAGGTATAGGAGTAAACTTCCTGTGTGCCGCTTTCGTAAAATGTAAAATTATACACCACATATTTTCTTGAATAGTATAGTTACATACTTTGACCGTGCGGCGTGCCTAAAACCTTTTGCAAATCAAAACTACATGTAATAGTTCCATTAACAAAAGACTTCAAATTTTGATGTTTTTTAAACCTTTTATAACTTGCTTTTTTTATTTTATGTGATAGCCAAAAAACTCTTTATCTTTCTCACTCATTGTATCCATATTATGTTCCACTCTTGTGCATGTTACACATTTGTCTTTTTTGGGAATGTGGAAACTAATATTATATTCATTAAAAATGTTTCTAAACATATTTTCACTAACAGTGTCTTGGAAACTGTTTATGCTTTTTTTATTTATCTGATATAAATTAGACACGTTCTTTAATTCTTGAGGTAGATACACTCTGTTTGTTCTTTGTCTATTGTAATGGGATGGCACTGCAGGTAATGATTCAATAAATTTCTTCACTTTAAGCCTATAGAATAATGTGCTTTACACCCTAAACTTCAGGAAATATTTGTAATTATTTTGAGTAGTAAAGTACAAGTCCTGTTATGTTGAATGGTTGTAAAGAACAATAATGAGAATTAATGCGGTTTACGCCATAATACTCATAATTATGAGTCCAATTGGATTCCTATACAACCTAGGACATTTTTAACTTGCACAGTAATGTAATTTACAGCCCGATTTCCTGTTTCATTCTGTTTTAGCAGCCCAAAATAGATGGGGTGTAAAGAACATTTTTGTGCGAATTTGGCAACTTCGTATATACCAATCGATAGAGAATGAAAAACTGAATACGATGGTATTATTAACTCCATTTGGCCCAAAATGTGCTTTACGCCCTTTGAGCCCAGAGGTATCGATATTGGTACGTAGGTACACACAGCACATACATTCAAGTAAGTAAGTAAGTTTTTCGACACTGAAGTGAGTCAGTAAGGGGCATAAAAACAGATTATTATAGTTGCGTTGCTTGTCTTGATCAGTTCAATCGAGTACAAATCAAAGCACAGCGAATGGAGTCGAATAATTTTTAAACGACATACCTACTTCAAAAGTTCATTCTATAGAATTGAATTTATTTAACCATAGATTAACACATAGTATAAGCGCATCGTACCTTCTAGTGATTAGATCGAGGATTTAAGCTTATCCAACGCGAATGGCTTTGAACGACTTTGATTTTTTAAATAAGGATAATAAATATCTTCTTTAATAAATAAATTTTGGATCAATACCACTAATGATGATGTCATCTCACCGTATAACACTTTTGATGAACGTGGACATCACCGCGATGCCGAGCCCGCTCCCGCTTACAATGAAGATCTCGACCAGCTCTCGCCTACGCTTGAAGTACTGGGCCACCATCAGCGTGGAACAGTCGCGCGTCAGGCCCACGCCCACTCCCACCACTGTGCCTGTAAATTGAATACGGAAGTTGTAGTATTTTTTTAATTTTGCACATACACCTGTTATACCTATTATTTTTATGGGCCACGCTACAAGCTCATTTTCTCATTCGTAATCCACGTTAAAATCCAATGCATCGAAGGACACGTCAAACCGTCAGTCCCGGATAAGAGAACTCTCGTTAGGTCACTTCCGAGACATTTGTGAGGCCTAAAAACTTCCGACAATCAGATTGGCCACTAGCCCCTTTCGCCAACTTTAACAGGATTGTGGAGCACGCTCACACACGTTGTGTTTATGCAGTTTCCTTTCCTTCTTTTTTTATCGGTCCACCTTAGGGCTGTGTACCTACCTTTTTCCGAGTCATGGACTCCATTCGAGATTTTCTTCTTTACTGGTAGAACTAACTACTCTGTGATGGTTATCTTTTTAGATACCAATTATTTGTCTTTTGAACGCGTCGTGGTCTGTCCAAACCTACTTCAGCTTGTTGACTAACCCTATTTAGGTACTTCTCATACTGAATACAGATGAAATTGTTTTGAATTCGGTATGTAGGTAAGAAAAGTCTCAATTGAATAATCTGTGCAATAGATTTTTAACATCAGCATAATAATATGCAAAACATGATTTTCAACGCGACGTACACAGTACACTGCCAGTGCAGCGTTTATTTCGCGTTGACAACTTTATTTATGTAGGGAATAGTATATATTTTGTCGCGTGAAAAATACCTAGAATGCCAAAGCTGTTACGTCGACATTATGATAACATGAAGAATTAGAGTTGTGAAAACCTTATTAATTACTAATTATTAAACGGTCATAATCCTATAATTTGTAACTGTGTACTAATCAAGTTTTAGTGTTGTACCAGACAGCTTCCGAATAAACGTAAAAAGAATCCCAAGGAAACATATTTCAGGAATTAATAGTATCCTATGTGCTAATCTAGGTTCTATTATAGGTATAGGAATTTCTAAGTTTATGCGTGATTGAGCAACAAACATCCAAACTTACAAACTTTCAGATTTATAATATTACTAAGATTTAGTTGATTAAAAATTCTACACATTAGTTAGTACTCGTATATGATTCAGTTAAAAATTACCGAAAAACTGCTAACTTATTCATATAGAGTTTTTGGCTCTGTAGAATTGATGTAAGATTTAAGATGTAAAATTTGTGTTTAATATACTATGGTTCTTCTATAGTTTAGAGTTAGACCTACAAGAGAGGTTTGGATCTACAAAGGATCCGAAAAATTGTTCACTGACTCCGAGTTGTTGAAAGTAGTAAACATAACACTTATCTTAGCATAGATCACGATGTGCGACCGTGGTAGAGGGGAATCTGGGAGGATATAACCGCTTATCAAACACACAAAGGAAACATCTAGATCACGTATGACGAATTGTTTCAATGTCCTCTGCGTTGAAACGAGATGTGGAAATGAAGAAAATTCAATAAAGTATCACTTCTATCAAAATTAATCGCAAACAAATAATGTATACTGTACGTAGGTAATTTTACATAACCCGCCACATAAAACAAAAGACCAAAGATAATGTTGGTACACATGATATGAGAGCTCTACATCTAATGCTTCCGTTTCAGAATGCATTGCGTTGTTTGCAATCTCTTCGACGTTATGAAATAATGGAGCACATTCGTGGGATGCCTGAATCACATTAAAAAACATTGTTTGTTACAGAATTACTGTTATACGAGTGTCTTCAATAGGAACAAACAAGTTCGTACCTAATATTTCATGAAAAAATCATGTTGAAAAATGTACATGTTTCTCAATCTGAGGCACGGGTATAAAATACATTTCACAGGTATTTATAATCACAAATAACGTTTAACTCACTATATCTAATAATATTTCTCAAGCAAGGGACAACCTTACTTAAAAGTCATTTATGTATTTATTTATATATAGTCAGCTTTATTGACACCTCTAAAGAGATATACAATGGGCGGACTGCCTTAAGGCATTTTCTAAGTCAAACCCTGGTTGAGTGGGGAAAAGTTGCGGTAGGTGGAAAAAGAAAAAGAAAACTTACGTACCTACCTTTTTTTTAATTACCGCCTTAAATGTGTTTAGTGTTTGGATACAACTTCGTCGTATTCCAAGCTTAATATTTACATAAAAATTAACATCTGAACTATTAGGTAAAAATAAACATAACAAGTTATTTTTACAAGAAATACCTATATGCAAATTTTTTCAATATTAAAATTCCCGCGGAAGAAGTCGCAGGCAAATCTAGTTAAGAATATGAGTGTTCTGATTTTCGATAAAACTACACTTTGGAAAAATATTCTGTGGCTTATGATTCTTTGATGTGATTTGATTTATCATCGAATTGCATTGCTCCTTGCAGTAGGTGAAACGGTCCCGACCAATCTCTATTTAAATGCTAATGGTAGTTTCAGCTGAAGACGAGTCTTCTCCACAGACAGTTGTGTTCAGTACTTATTGGGAATCTCATATAGTAAAAATCCGACAGTCAGGTAGATAAGATTTACCTATAAGTAGGTAAGTGACTCGCACCTATTTTAGTCCTACTGAACTGGTGCAAACATCTGGTGCTGTTTGAGTCTGAAGGATGTGAGTTAAGATGACAATGTATTTTTAGCGTAGATTATCTCTAATAGGTTAATGTGTTATCTAATAGGTTATACTGTACTCTACTATTCAAATTACCTGCTAAAAAAACATTTTATTTGTCTTCATCATAATATATGTAGGTAATAATATTAATCAAAAAAATCAAATCATTGGAATTTTTAACAAAATGCTGTCTTAAAAATATTGGTTTGGTCTACTTGTTTACTTAGTAAACATAAGAGGGATAAAAAAAAAGAAAATATTAACGAGCTGATGTATTCCGAATGTTCATTGAAAGAGGCATCTCTATCACGTTTCCAGCGTAACAGTATTTAAAATATTTTTAAACCTGTACCTGTCTAAATGATTTTTAGTAGAAATATAATATAGAGAACCAATATCCCATTCGTCTAAAATGTGAGTAAAGTATTTTATTATTAACTAGTGGACGCCCGCAGCTTCGCTCGCGTTACACATTCACTAACTTCAAAAACGGCAAAGCTTCATACTAACTTTGCACCCCCGTTTTACCCCCTTAGGGGATGAATTTTCAAATTTTTCTCGCCGTAAAAACCATCCTTGAACTTCAACGAACATTTTAAAAAAATAATTGGCCAAATTGGTCCAGGCGTTGTTGAGTTATGCGCCTACCAACACATTTTGCGATTCATTTTTATAATATAGATAATATTTCTTTCTTTATTGTAAAAAACAAAATGTTGTTACAAAGTGCCTGGCGCCATTCTCTACCTTATATACATACTTACTCTCTTTTAGTGTTAGGTACAATACAGATTATGCTCTAGACCTCTTTCAGCCTTTAGTAGGAAGTTATGTCTACTCCACCGCGCAGCACCAATGCGGAATTGTTACCCTTCCAATGAAGAATTTTACTCCTTAAAATTGAACAAAAATGTTTTTTACAGTATTTCTTTAGTATTTTTACTTTTTTCAAGTATCTATGACAGGCTACGATGATTGGGGCTTGAATGAAATCTTAACCCGAAAGTGATAAATCATCAAAACAAACGACATGTTGTTATTTATTTTTATTTGACTGCAGTTTATTTGAATATCCGTTTGTTTACTCAGAGGACCAATTAACGGATACCTTTGATGTTCGCGAGTTGCGGATATGAATCACAAAATAAATTGGGCTGTCATTTTGTGAAGTACGATTTTAAGCAAATTAAAATTGTAATTGTTTGTTTTATGGTAATGCACTCGTATTAATTTTATGAGGATTTCCTTTTTGCTCGACATCTAGTAATAAACGAAAAAATTGAATTAAATTATGCGGATAAGTCAGTCTAAGTTATTCTTTAGAGCTCGGAGCATATAAGTTCCTTCATTATATTTTATATATAAAGTATGCATCAATGCGATTGATTCCGCGGGATTATGTTAAACCGTAATTCATACATAGTTTGTATATCTGCGGCTATAATAATGCTTTGCAGCGGCGACGCAATGATTCTATTAATTTCTTACATATTTAAATAGAGATTGAGCTCCATTCTTTTATGAAATAAAATAAAGCTCTCTCAAATTGCCGCATTGTCGATTTGATTTCTTGACTTTGCAACAAATATGCTATATGGGGGAGGAATCCGGCTGGTCAGTCTAAGACAAAAATTGACTGCGATTCGAGAAATCCTTTTACTGAGCGTGCAGTCTGCTTAGGATCACTGTCTTGCTGAGATTTCCATATACCGGGTAGTACCTACCTCTTGCGCATGAGGTAACATTGTTTTTTCGAATATATATTGTGTACCTACTGTAGGTAATTGATCCATGTAAACTTCTATGAGCCACTTCTATGAGCCATATAATTTCTATGATGTATTGGTATCATCGTTGTATATATCCACATGTAGGTAAACTTAATTAAGCCGAACCATTTTTGCCATAACGCACGCTGTGCAAACAATTGAGATATTGACGTGTGATAATTAATGCGGGCAATTTAATTATCTCTGGGCAATTTAATATTGGCTGTGATTGCTGTACATACTAGTATAAAACATTTTTATTTCATATTGATATTTCCGTAATCCGCAACCTGAGGTAACATATCATTTTCCTTTAAGATACCTACTGTTTCTGATCATTGATTTCCCACCATAGTAGATAGGTATATACTCGTAGATTTACCACGTGAATGTATCTACTACTGCGAGGGTCTGGATTGAAATCCAAGCAGCACACACCTTTTTTCAAATTTAAAGAAATTAAAAGGCGTATGATTTTGTCGTGAATACTTACATAGTGAGGAAACATACGTTCCTGAGAGTCTCCATAACGTTCTCGAAGTCATGTGGAGTTTGCTAATCCGCATTTGGCCAGTCTAGACATTGGCCCCTCTCACATTTCACAACAGTGAATTTGTTGTGGTGGCGGTGGAGGAGTATATTACACATATTTTGAATAAACGTATGGAATCAAGTACCGTAGTAATTTGGTACCTATCTACATAGTAATGTTTGTCTGTACTGAGTATATTGACTGGTTGTACTTTGTTGCGAAGGAGTCGAAGAGGTAGTCCAGTGCAGCTACTAGACCGCCCAGAACCATCGTGACATGGGTAGACTTTCGTACGAGCAACTAATTGTGGTGTTGCGCGTGCGCAAGTGTACCTACCCGCTTCTCTGAAAAGTGAAGTGTATCAGCACTGACCGTAGCTGAAGAAGAGCTGGTGGAACTGAGTTGCGAAGGATGTGAAGAGGCAACCCAGTGCTGCCACCAGGCCGCCTACGACCGCTGTCACACGGGTAGACTTGCGCACGCACAGCGCCACCGTTACCGGTGACAGCGCCAGCGCCACGCCCGCAGACAGCGCACCAAGACAACCTGCAATTTAACACGAACAATAAAGTGTACATTATTTTACTTCAAAACGACTTGTTATTTATAACAGTTAAAAAATTGTAAAAATAATATTAGTATGTTTCGGCGAATAAGGAGCCGCTAACCTTAACTTAAAATTTATGTACTAACTAGCTGACCCCACAAACGTTGTTCTGCCATATGAAATGTTAATGTGACGCGACGCTTCACGTCAATGAACGAGGGGTAAAAATAAAAATACTAAAATCGTTTTTAAAAAACATTTTCCAGTGGAGAAAATTGTGAATCTAAACCATTCTCGAATCCCCTTGAACACACACAAAAAATTTCATCAACATCTATCCAGCCGTTTAGGAGGAGTTCACTGTCATACACACGTACACAAGAGATATATAATTATGTATGTACTAATTTATAGCCTAGTTCAATTCACTTCAAAAATAGGGGTAAGGTACATTAATTCGCACAAAGTTGAAAATTGGCTTGAATGTTGAGAACACAAAGAATTTGTCGAAAATCCCCATCCCCATATGCAAAAAAATTTAATTAAGGTCAAATGTTGCGAAAATCGGTTTTTTAATTTCTCCGCTAAACGGCAAGTTTTATCATAAAAATAACTGAGACAAAAACTATTCAATATGCAATTACTTATCTATAAAAATTGTCTATACGCTTCTTTTTCCTAAGAATCACCATTTCGGAGATATAGCGATGCAAAAAGTTGAAAAAGTCGTGTTCTTCATAAAATGTACACGTTTCCGTGCCACCCGTGAGGAAGTGCACTTAGCGCGTTTTTATAACGGGTTTCCCTGCTAGGTCTATTCAACGATCTATTGTTGTTCTGTTGAGTTAAAAATATTGTATCGAATTAAAATAAAAGTAGTACAAGTAAATTGTTCGAAGAGCGATGCATCAGATGTCTCCTCGCATATATCGTAAGAATCCTCTTCTACTGGCGATTAATTGACAATACATTTGAAACTGTGAATAGGTAGTGTGCGCGTGAATACTATAAGTGTGCGCGCACGAAATCTGCGGCGCCAACGGACGGTAAGGCCTCTTGTCCACGAACGGTTTATCGCCGTGAAAATCTACGGTTAATTCGCCGCGTGTAGTCAGTGTTGTATGGATCATTAAGAAAGCTTGTTGATGTACACGGGTCATGTACAAGCTCGCACGGTTGTTCAACCGTAGGTACGGATAATACGCCGTACAGTTGAACAACTGTGTCGTGGACAAGAGGCCTGAGGCAGATCGCCCCGCTCCGCTTCCGCCCTATTCCCCCCTATTAGTGTGCGTTGCAAAAGCATCCCAATACTATTGTCATCCCAATCCGCAGCTACGCGCCCGCCGCTGCTGCCGCAATCTCGTGCGCGCACACTCAGGGATATGAGTGACAAGTGTTTTTATTATTACTTATTTACTGGTCTATTTTGCTTTGATTCGGTTATCAACATAATTAATGTCCTAAAACAGGCTATATTATGGTAAAACCATGTTTCGGTAGCCATTAAATGCGGTGAGGCGGCAAAATTTCTTTGCGTCCGAGATTACAGACAAGTTTTCACTCGGTATTTATCAAGGGACGGGCTCAATTCTGAGAGATATAATTAACCAACGTTTAATTCGTTTAAGCGAATGCTAATCATACTTGTAGCACTTACGAGCGACACTTTAATATATCATGTGGTACAACCTCTGAACATGGTGCCAAAATTAAGCAGCTATTGCAAAAAAAAGTTGTTTTAATTATGGCGTTATTCGCGACGAGTAACCCTCACTAAAGTCGGCCTGTCACTGTCACGTTTTCATTCAATTTTGAACATGCTAGCGGTAAAAAAATCTTGATATTTTATTTTATTGTTATCTGTAGTTGTAAAGAACCGCGTGAGGGCATGCACTGGCACTGCTCATGTGTAGCTGTATTGCCCCACTTCATGGTGTTGCCACACATTATCTCTGCACCGTGTTAACTTTAATACTAAACTCGGTAACTTATCTAGGTGTACTCAAGTCCTTAGTTAAAGAGAAGACAACAAAAAAATAATAAATTTCAAGCTTATCTTACAGAGCAACAACCGAAGGATACAAAGTATTGGGAAGCATTGGGTGCGAATTTATATTAAATTCGGATTTTCTTTTTTCAGGCGAACTTTTAGGCTTAAGTTATTTAAGCCTAAAAATGCCATTAACACACTAAAGGGCTGTGCTACCACTGTGGAAGTCTTTATATATAATAAGTTGGTATTATAACTTTTAATACAAATATAGAAGGTACTTATAAAAAGTAAATACTGAACTCGTGATATTTTGTACGAAATTGTAGAGTTCTTAAGATTTATAGATACACAATTTTTAAATAAACATAAATGTGATTTACAACTGTATCTTGCTTAATGCCGACAGTTTATCTTCTGTTATGGACTAATGATAGAATATTATGTGCATATTAAAATAATTTTGCACAGTTAGTTCCAAAGGAATTTATGAGAATCATAATATTCTTAATTGCACATAAGAGCCCTTTGTTGTAAGACTGTTACACAGTTTCTGCTTTTATCATTTAAGCTCAAATACTCTATATTGAAGTGCCTAATTTATTTGAAAACCAAATGAGAGAGATAGTAAGATGGTTGGTTCCATCCCAGAGCAATGACTTTATGTTCCACTAGTGGATGCCCGCAGCTTCGCTCGCGTAGAATTAGACATATTAACGACGTCTGCCCGCGTTCGGGTTGCCCACTTGACTTCAAAAACGGCAAAGTTTCATACTAACTTTGCATCCCCGTTTTACCCCCTAAGGAGGTGATTTTTCAAAAATCCCTTTTAAGTGCTACCCAACGTTATAAAAGGAACCCCTGTGCAAAATTTCAAGTTTCTAGTTCTTACAGTTTAGGCCCTGCGTTGATATATCAGTCAGTCAGTCAGTCAGTCGCATGAGAAAATAAAAATGAAACCCGACTATCTTTAATCAGAGTCAACATAGGCAATTTCCTTACATACTATATAATACTTACCTTCATAAAACCCAATTACCACCATAAAATACTTTCTTTCGTATATAATTCTCGTAACGCAAGTTTATGTAATGTTCCTGCTTAATAATGTAGAAAACTCAATCAGCAGTTAGGTATAACATTTATGGTACCTAATATAGGATTGTATCTACGAGTATCACAGGTATGAACGAACGTCAATAATTTTGGGCTTAAAGTTCGTTCAGAACACTATGGCATAAAAGTACAATGACCGCAGGAATGAAAATGGCGCTAAAATGGCGTAACTTACAAAGTATTGAATTTTTAGCTAAAAATAATTATATAATCGACATGTACTCGTATAAATCTAAGATGCATACGAAATACGCACAGCATTTATTTAGTAGTCTCGTTTTGTTGTTTTCGATACAGTATCGATTATATATATACATATCTATATTATATATAAGGAGAAGCTTACTGACTGACTGACTGACATATCAACGCAGGGCCTAAACTATAAGGGTTAGAAACTTGAAATTTTGCACAGGGGTTCCTTTTATAACGTAGGGAAGTACTAAGAAAGGGTTTTTGAAAATATTTATATATTTTAAATATATTAAAAATCTATAAAAAGTGTATAATGATGTAAAAAATGTATATGTGTTAGACAAAAAAAAGCAAAGGAAGGAAAAGAAGTAATTAAAGATTACATTTTCTGAGAAGATTTACTATTGTAAGTATATATATTTTTTTCACCATCGGAAAGTAGAGGTTTCAACGAACAGAAAGCATACCAACTTTTTGAAAAAAGCTGATATTTTGACGGGTGAACGTACGGTACGGAACCCTAAAAAGGGTGTGTGCCTATGCCACCTGCGACATAGGGAATCCTAATGCAGGGGGATGAACCTTTCTATATGAATCTACTATTTTTAATTGAAAGTGTGAAATGTGATCTATTTGAAACCCATAAAATTATAATACGTAACACTGGTGTATCCTAAATCTTAGGATACCTACCAATTTGTAGCTCTACAGTCGTACACTAAAGTAAAAGCTTAGCTAGGACCAAATAATCCAAATACGAACTGTAAGTTTCTCCGTATTTGAAAGAATAGATTTTATGAACCCAGCAACTGTAGTAAATATAATATAATGCTGTTGTAAACAAAAGCCAAGTTTATTCTCGGACCGCAACAGCAGCTCAGTTCTCAGTACCTAGTTGTCTCAGTCGGATCAAAATAAAGAAATGTGCTTGCATCATCGTCTGTAAATTGTGGCAAATTGTCAATCTTTTTATCGACATCGACTGGTGTTGGAATCGACTGCTAAATGTGGCACTGATAGAATAAAAAAAAAGTTCATGCGTAATTCAAATATACTTACACAAAAAATGAATAAATATAAATATTCATTTGAAAGGATTGTTGTTTTATTACAAAACTTAAGTTATGTTAGTCTTTATAAGTTTTAATTTCAATTTAATTTTCATTTATTGCCATATACACTTACTTGTTTTATGTTCGCACCGCACGGTATCTCTGGTATATCTTTTGGATTTTGTATCTGTATTTTACTCGTATTTAGTCTGTGGTGGAGCTTTGGATTTGACTTGTACTGTGCGACGTTCGCTCTATCGCCACACTATCGCGCCAAAAGAAGTTTGAGTTCAAAAATAGATCTTTTGGTAGGTACAGTAGAATATTATTTTTACTGCCTCCGATGATAAGTATATTATAGGCAGGTGTCGCACATTGTCTCTTCGTTATTATCGTTATATAGGATTTAGAGACTTTCGAAGAAGACGTAAGCATATTATTATGCGCCAAACAATGTCATAATTTCTGTGACCTAGGGTTGTGCTTGTTTAAATGATTTTAATAGGAGTTGTATAAACTTCATACAAACTTTATGACACGGAACACACGACGTTGCCAAAGCTTGCAGTGAATGGACAGTTTCGCATTTTTAGTATTTTCTTTAGTCTTCTTATTCATAACGTTTGGAAGTAACTCAGCGACTAGTTGGCGACTCTTCGGGTGTTGCTTGTGTCCATAAGAAACGGTGACCTCTTACCACCCACGACCAAATGGCCCGTCTGCATGTTCATTAGGCGAGAACTTATAAAAAGTAAACTATTTGTTAGCACATGGTATAATTAAGATATTTACCTTCGTAATCTGACGGACTGGACTCATTTTCTTAATATATTTCGGCCCTACACATTCAAAGGGATTTCTGATTTATAGTGTCCCGCTTGTTATTATGCCCCGATGACTCGCGTTCTTTTCATACCCATTGAAGTGACATTATTGATTGGTGGAGCTTCAGATGTAGGCGCTCGTAAATCCAGAATAAGTAAGTAATGGGAGACAGCAACATCCGGGGCGCCAGACTTGTTTCATTCTCGAGAACGCTAATGCTTATAAATGAATATTAAATTGGTTTCATTGGTTTTAACGAAGCATTATACACTAATTGGTTGTATATTGAATCCCTTACATATTTTATCAAAAACGAATTTTCCAAATTAACTCAGCGAAGGCGTAAATAGAGTCAAACAAATGATTGTTCGGATTAATTGGATTTCGATAAAGACAGTATGAATTGTAACTAACGCAAACTCCGTGCAACCAGACGATCGTCAAGTACGAATTATTACGTGGCGGCGCAGACGTGCGATTATAAACGTCCCGGGCGCGTAAACGAGCCGCTTATCTCGCTGCTGTCAGGAGCCGAAACATATTAAATGTCCATTGAGATGATAAATGTGCGATGAGGTTGGAACACACGTCGCCGAGTTCGCGCCTCGCGTCGATCCTAATAAACGATTGTCGATGATTGGCAGTTAGGCGGGCGGCCATGCGTCCTTAGCTGCCCTTTTTTCGGCTTACCGATTTTCCGAATATCATGTAGGTTGAAAGCGGCCATAGTTCCGCAGTGTGGGGTGCGTGTAGAATATTCAAGAGAGGCGAACGCGATCATACTTGTTCGGAGTTTCAAGACTCGCTAGATTTTTACTATAAAAGACGACTATCAAGTTTAGTGTGGTGAACTGTGGTGCAACCCCGACAACACTTCCGGTTATAGTTCTAGAGGCGATCTTGTCCTCAGGGTAGAATAGCCTTATAAGTCAAAGTCTTTTATTTATTTATTTATTTATTTATTAGGTAATCCAACAGCGTTATAAAAGTACAATAGGTTATACAAAATAATACGATATTTTATACTAGGGCCAAAAATGGGTTACAGTTTTCATGGGCAGCAACAAATGCAATATTTGGTTGGAAATGGTTAGGTCATATAAGTATGAGAACGTAGTCGAAATTAAGTTGTTTATACGTTCCTATATTTTATTTTATTCATATGAGCAAATTGAATCCATCGCGGAACGGGCGGAAAAACAAAGTTAGTTCATACACGTTCACAAATAAAAAGAGAAGATACATGTAATGAATTGTCGTCGAACGTGTGTGATATCTAAATGAAGGGTCGCACGCATTTGCTAAAGGAGGCAGATCACATGGTGTACGACAATTCGCACAGTTGTTGCAAATATTGCAATGTCTTGCATGCTTTTGGTTTAAACTCGTAGTAACGCCATTGAAATTAGTGGTCAAACCTAATCATGGAATTTTAGTTCGCCTTAGTCAGCTCAGTGGCTATTGAACTAGTTATTCAAATCAAAACGGCACGCACCGATGACTTTAAGTTATGGGAGATTTATGAAAGTAAATTTCACACAAAAAACTGCATGCCTAAGAATTCTCGATAATGTTCTCGAAGTCATGTGAAGTTTGCTTATCCAATTTCAAAGTATCCAAACTTGGCCAGTGTCAACTTCGTCAACAACTCCAACAACTTTTAACTCCTCCCATTCCGAGAGGAACAGTCCAACAGTGACAAAGAAAGTTGCGGTGGTAGCCTTGCGCCATAAGCTAATTTTTGTTAATCTTAAGATAGTCAATAAACTTTCTGCTTGTCCTCTTATGTATTTGAAGGTAACCTATACTAATATTTTCCAAAACAAACAAAATTGTGAACACTATAAGCAATGTGAAGTGCCATCACGTTACATTGTTGAACTTTTCAACTTCGCCACAACGGCTTAAATAAATCTTGCAGAAAAAAACAGCGCAGTCTGATAAGTACAACACTTGCTCACTTGCTCGTCTTTCGATGGTGGTTCAGTAACAAGTTGACCGTTTAATCGCTATCCGAATAATATTTATTGTCTTTATGTCTGTGTCAACTGCAAAGAGGGTAGGGCGGTGGGAATAACAAGTCTGCAGAATGGCATTCTGTAAAACATCATACAGTAAATCACTGGATTTCATGCAAATTCATGACGCATATTGAATTCAACTGAACGGAATCGGGTCCGGTACACATTTGCCAGTGGTCCGGGGTTCAAATCCCATGTATCATCAATATATGTTAAGTTGGTGAAAACACATGAGAAGACATGACATTTCCGAGAGTTGTTCTCAATTTGTACTTGACCAGCTCGACTGTAAAATTATTTATCACGAAATAGGCATGAAAGTTACGTGAAATCCTACCTAATAATAAATAGGCTACCTAGTTTAGCTAGTTTTAAGTCAGTACATGACGAATTTTAATGTTAAAGAATGTGCCATTTCCGAACATTCAATGCAGAGAAAATATTGCCTATACTACGTATGAGTACAAGTAATATGAAAGTAACTAATTTTGAAAGGACACTCTTAGTCAGGGGAGGCCCAATGATGAATTTTACTGTCGACCACTATTTTCCCATACTGTTTGGGAGGTTGCCTGGGAGAGGATGATTTAAATAAAAAATCACTTAAGAAAAATCGTTAAGAAAATCGTTTTTATGTGTTAGTCAGAGGATCATACCCTAAGAAAACAATAAAGCTTTGAACTATACAAAACGTCTACAAGTATCTATCTGGATGGTTCAAACCACGTTCGAACAGTTAAGATTGGCGAAAATGGCGGTGCTTAGTCTACAGATACAAAGATAACGGCTCTATTAAACACTATAATCGATTCTTGACGACTCTCAACGCACATTATGTTATATTTATTGACTTTTATTTTTACGACTGTCGTGTCGTGTGTAACTGTGACCCATTCCGTTGTACGCAGCGTGAAATAAAATTCTAACCCCTGCTCTCTAGAACATTCCGAAGCTTTCGGGCAATAAAGTTACGTTTAGTAAGTGAATTTTATTTACGAGTCAGCCCTTACATGGATAGTTTTCTGGCAAGTTTTTTCCTAATAAACATTTAAGTAAAGTTTAACCATAGTCTTAAATTCTAAAATACTGTATCTAACATAACGTGTGAACTGAAAATAACTTTCAGAGATACATATTAAAATGGCGTTTCCATGGCTCCGAAATAGGTAACTGTCAAAATAAATATATAGACTTGTCTGTTATCTTTGTATTTTCAATTCTCCTTTTTTGTATTGTATAAAATAATGATTATGACGTTATCACGTAGGTAAATCTATCGTCCGTAAACCGACTTTATAGACAACCATTTTTTAATTGGGATTAAATTTATTCAAAGTGAACGCAATGAAGGCTAGAATTGTAGTCTGCGAATCCGAACTTGGGCAGCGTGGTGGACTATAGCATATACGAGTACTTCTCATTCCGCGAGGAAATCCTCTTACAGTGCGACAATAAAATTAAATTAAACGTTCAATACTATCGATAATACTAGGTATCGATAACCGATAGCATATCGATCGATCTTCATCGCAACACAAGCACAACACAAATACAACCACCTTATCTAGCGAGCAAAATTCGGTGCGTTTGCGCAATGGAGGTTTGCGCATACAATATGAACGTTCCGTTTTCCATAGGCAATTGGATCGCCTGCAATCTACCGACATTGTGTTAAACCGACTTTTTTGAAAATTTTGAATAGCGTCATAGAAATCAGTAAGTTCTATAATACCTACTTACGTTAACTAAAAATCGGTTACCAATTCTCGCTCCTGTTATATAAACCCTTTTTGTACTATCTCCTTCTTATGACAAAATCATTCCTGAGATTTTACTGAAAAAGCGTCTTGAAAAGGGATCTGAAAGGTGTCTGAATAAATCACATAAGGGCCTTTGAAAAGGACATTCAAGGGCACACAGGGATTCGTGGCTTAAAAATAAATACTTATTTTTACATCGCTTATTTTCGCCATGAAAATCTGACAAAACTCGTGTATGATTTATTAGTTTACTTTCAGCTTTTTTTAACAAAAAATGTGATTGAACAGAAAATTCTCAAGCTTCGTGTTGATTTCCCTTATCATAGGAATTTAAATACTTATTGGAATTGGAATACTGCCAGGGGATTAGGTATTTTTACGACGGAAAATTTTTTAGTTACTGAATTATTAAAGAATTTTTTTTCCTTTTTTATACGAGCAAGTGTACTGTAGGGTTTTTGTTTTGAGCTTCAGGGGAAACTCACCATAGTTTGTACTAAAGGATATACATATTATACCAATGAACGCAATTATGTAACAGTTGTTTCAAACGATTCTTAAACATCATCCAAATAGTGTATTTCTGTATTCACTTCATGTCGTAAGTTTCAATTTGTCCCGACATTAACTGGATTGTGCACAATAATAAAACCGGTGCAAGTGATGTATGTCCCCATTTTTCTTTTCCTCCGTAAAATGAGTTCCCTCCTATTGTTACAGTTTGAGTTATCTCTTCATAGTATCTACCATAACACGGCAGATTTATTCAAGTCATTTACACGTATGTTGGGTTTCGATATTACAAAGAAAGTTTAAGTAGCTGAAAAATAATCCAGATGCATACATGTGTTGTTTGCGCAGAGTTCGACCAATCCGTTACCTATGAAGTGATGTGATCTTAGCGAAGGCCACCAAGTAAACACAAAGAAACATCAAGTTGGAAGATTTGTTGATGTTCTTATTCGTGGTCAAAGAAATTGGTTTCGGACTTACTACGTGTGAAAGTTACATTTGTATCCGAGACATAATAACTGGCATTTTGGCTGCGCCTTACATGCAAAGGTATTATTAAGCTACCAGATTATTGAGTTGCCAACATTTATAATAATAAACGTCAACGCTTACAGTGATAATAGTTTAACGTTAAACCGTTAACGTTTATTTACCTGCTTGCATTTTTACGTCTGGTCCGAAACGCTTGACGGCTTCCACGGCGAGGACCGCTGATGCCTGGTGCAGTCCGTGCGCAAGTAGCTGGGCCATGGTGGCGGCGGCCGCCACGCCCCAGCCCCAGCCGCCCTCGGGGTAGTAGTGGCGAGTGAGGGTAATAAGCTGCCGGGGGTCGAGCTTGGGCTGGCGCGCGGGCGCTCCGCCCCCGCTGACCTCCAACACCAGCGGCAGCGACTGGGTGCGCAGCAGCGGCGCACCGCCCGACGACCATGACTCTTCCATCAAAGCGCGCGCGCATCGTGCGCAGCCCTCATCACCACTCCGTGCGTACCCCTTTCCTCATGTCCGCTCGCACCTCATCGTCCCTCTATCATCCACTGTGATCTGCCCAGCTTCGCAGATATTTTTGGCCACGTTTACGCAATACTCACCGGATGTATCGCTTTGGAGGCTCACTATTCAACAAGCGTTAAGGTTAATTGATCCCATTACGTAAATCAAATTTGATTTATAACACACTCGTATCAAACAATCGTAATCTCGTAGAGAATAAATTGTAGCAATCCCGGTCCACCCACTCTAAAAATATCATGTACCTACCATCGATTTGGATTCATCGAGATGAGAGAAATGAAGAAATAAAGACCTTATAAATTACGATTTGACATATCTATGAGTTGAAGTCTAATATAATAACGCATCGTAAGCGTTTGCCTCTGATATAGAATCATTGAGAAAACCACGTCTGGTCTCAGTCGCCTGAATATCTTCGAATACCCTGTCTGGGCTCTACGCACTAAATCCTTGCGAGGGATTTGATTAAATATCATAATTGAATTGAAACTTTTGTTTAAAATGTCTAAAAATCTCGTGTTTTTCATCTCAAAATTTAGGTTGTAAGTATTGAGTATTGGGGCGCTATAAATGCTGTCTTTTATATATTAACACTAGATATATGTACTAAGACTACTCGATAATTGAAATTTCAAAAGCTGATACGTATCTGCTACATATTTTGTTCTATTTGACGAAAACTATCTTAGGTAAAACAATTATTATAGGTATTTTAAAATGATATAATGATTAAGGAAAGTACATTAAACTTACTATGATGATGATTGATGATGCTTCAGGATAACAATAAAGAATAATATTTTAAAAACGGACACACCCTATCCTTTGTTAATCGTACCAACTGAATATCGGATCTTTACTCGATGATATCGGGTTGTGCCCAATATTACTCCATAAATGGAGTGGAAATTATAAAAAATATCTCTGATACAGCTCGAGTCGTAATCGCAAAAGCGATGGGAGGGTAGTGTCGCGTCACCAGATTGACAAAATGATAAACCTATGTGGCGATGACGAAGCAAATCCCTAAATACACGAACGGTTTGCTTTTATTATAACAGAAATACTTCAGTGAAATTTAAGTGTAATAATAATAAAGTAAAAATCAATTTTAAGTTCAATATTTAGCAATTATGAACTTGAACAGAAATGACTCGAAGCACTAAGTACGAGTACGTAAGCGCGGCCGGCGGTATATTTATTTTGTGCTTGAAGTTTATTCTAAGATAAATTTAAAACAAAATGAAGTAATGACAAAACAAACACACACACACGTAAAATTGCATGCGACAATGTTTTATCAAGACTAGGGTATTGCAACGAAAACTAAAGAAAATAAAATAATGTCAAATACCATCTACTTGATATTAATTGCCTTCACATTATTTACTTTACTTTGTTAAGTTTGACGCAGTGATGTGCTACTTATGTTATAAGATTTATCGTATCACCGTCGCTAATTACCTAGTACCTACCTAATCTGTGTGACCTACCTATTTCTATTAATGATTTTGTGATACTTTCTAATTAACTCAGTCAGTAAGTTAACCTATAAATAGACTGCGAATTCTTTAGTACATAGACAGAAAAAGGGGACTTGTTTGTTGTTTTTAATATATTGCTAAACATCCCCCAAAAGCGACGTAAAAACTTGGCATCCATACTTAAGTATTTGCTGAAACATTTCTATTGACAAGGTCGATTGAGTACTGTTTGTTAAATAAATTTTTACTAAGTAATTTCAATACAAACATTCTGAGGCTGGACAAGGATCGGACAACTGGAAGTGAACGAAGCACGAATTATATTCTTAGTAAGGATATGAAATGTTGAATGATTTGGATTAGTTGGATAACAATCGACAAGGTGGAGAGACGACCTGCAGAAGACGGCGAGAAAACGATGGTTTCAGCAGCCGATCCTGTGATCGGTCGGAGTGGTGTCGTTCAGGAGAGGCCTTTGTCTAACAGTGGATCTCAAAAGGCTGATGGATGATATAAAAAAGTGTGTGTGTACTTTATGTACACGCGTTAGAAGTATATAGGTAGGTACTTCTTTGGCGTAACAAGATAAAAATCTTTTCAAAAATTTTATCTTTCGCCTTATTCTACGTTTGTAGAAAAAACGACACTAACAATAGAAAAAAGGTATTTAATACATTGAGAGTTAAAATAACGCATTATCTAGTTAAATAAAGTTTATTTAAATATCACAAAAAAAATAATTCTACATTGACAGCACCTGACTAGCGTACTTTGACAATTGAAAGTGTACACTATCAAACCATTTTTTGACAATGTTGACTATAGCTAACTTCATGGTGTCGGTTTTTTGTGATGGTGTGCGCGCGCATAGTAAAAATTTACTCTCATCATTTTTCCCCAACGCGCCAAAAGAAGTACAACTTCAATAATATGCTCTATGATACGCTTTTCACTATTTCAGCTATTTAAAACTTTTAACCGCAATTCGTACTCGTCCATGTTAAACCTTGAGGCCGACCGATGTCAAAGTAATAGAAGTATTTGCATCTTAAATGACAAAATGTTTTGACCTAAACCCTGCATAATTTGCTTCATTCACACCGGAGATAAACCGCACGCTTAATTTTCTGACAGAGGACAGGCCGATATCGATTTTTAAAAACATGTTGGGTTGCATTTTATCAAAATAAAGGTACCTACATTGTTATTGCTTGTTTTACCCCGTAATATTTATGCTCTGTATAATTATGGGACACCTAAAGCAATTTACTTATATTCTGTTTGATCTGACTTATTAGGGGGCTGGAATATGTAGGTACAAACATACTCGTAATGTTTGTACCCAAATGCAAGTTTGTTATCAAATATCTTAAGAGTGACGTCGATTCAGCGAAAGCAAATAGGTGGGTACGTTGATTAAATTTAAGTCCATGTTTAGTGTACTTTTAAATTAAACGTGCGTGCGTGGATAATAACCTACATTCAAGATGAGACCCATGCTCAACAGTGGGACGGAAAGAAGGAAAATAAACAACTATCGTTTACGAGTAACGTGAAATCTCTCACAACCTGCATTTGGCCTCGTGGTGTAATAAAGAATTATCTTGTTTTTCCAGAGAAGAAGAATAAAAGTATTTTATTCATTCAGTATTTGATTTGAAAATGATTGATTTGATTTTCAGTATCCGGAGATCGGTAGTCTTTAAAATTATTCTCATAAACGTTAAGTGTCTACTCATCTACATATTTGATTTTTGCCAGGAAATTTTAAAACTGTTCATTGTCCTTGAAATGTAAATATGGCCCTTAGGAGCGATTCGAATCCGGAATCTTTGCGATAAAAATATACGACCCTACTCCGTAAAATCTTCAAAAGAAATCTGGGAACGTTTGTTACTTAATTAACTCGGCAGTATACTCGAAGTTAAGCCCTTCTTTCCTGCCTTTATTCTGGTGAACTCCGGTTACTTCGCTGATAGGAAACGGCGTATTTTTGTGGTAAGGATTAATTAAAGGGCGATAGCAACGACCATTAACGTCACTTTTATTACACACATATCATTCGCACAATTACTGAATAGACCAACCATAATGTTTATAAATAGATTACTAAACTGAGCCCAGTTTTAGGAAATACTCGTTTACTAAACATAATTTATTATTTACAAAATTCAGCCCATTGAAAATATTTAATTTAATTTGAATAATACATATTTTTTTATTTTGTATCTTTTCACCTAAATTTCATTTGCTTTGTATGCCTTAAATATTCTGATAAAAATATTGGACGTGTTAAAGTAAAAAATAAGCTTGCATAAAAACTGGTTTGTAAAAATGTTCTCGGTTATGAAGATGTTTCCACAAAGGCCTTTTTATTATGAGCCTAAAATGAGACTTGTTTAATGTTAGGGTTCAGTTTCTCAAACTGGAATGTTTAATAAAAGTATTTCAATTTAAAAATACTACTAATGTAAATTTGGCTATTCAATACAGCATCAAGTTAGTTTAAAATATGACCAAGTGTTACTAAAACTTGCTCATACGGAAACGGAGTCAATGAAAAAAAAAAACAGAATTTTGCTGTTGTTTCAATTTTAATTGTTATTGGTTAGGTATAATTGTGTGTGACAGAGACCCTGCCTGTTACGCCACTTTGTTGTTTACGCCAGGAGTTGTGGACTCGAATCCCACTCAGGACAAACATTCATGAAAAACGTTCATCACACGAATTTTTGTGAAAGCAAGCAAGCAATAAAACCAAAAACTATACCGAAGTACATACATCACAGGGAAAAGAAATTCAATTCAAAATTCAATTTTAACTCATTTTGGCATCGTTAACATCTCTGCATAGTATATTTAAAGTTTAATTTGACTTTAACATGGTTGTACGACGATGAAAATTTAATGTAAAATTTTGTTACACCACTGACGTTTTTGTTAACTAATAACTTGACATCTAAAATAAAATTAATGGGCATTTAAACATATAATTATGTAACAAAGTTGCCCGCCTATCATAACGGTAACCAGTCGTGAACAAGACCGAACGATACGAGTAGGTACATTTAGGTACCTACTGTGAAATGTGAATGAACGGTGTGTGTTAATCGCTAATTTATAAGGCTTTAGGATAAGACCTCTTTGATGCACGATTAATGGAGAACTCTAAACTGATGACGTCAATAACGAATGGAGGCTCTACAGCGATAGAGTTTCATTCAAACGCTGTAAGGCTGTTAGTACTCAAGGATTCAGATCGTGCAGGTCATGGCATGATTAGACATTCTATTTATTTGGATATTATTTAGCCTTCAACCCTTCCAAACATTTTTATTAATAAAAATTCTTGGTAAAATCTGATAGGGTAGGTAATGATTGTTAAGTCTCCATAGATAAAAATATAGTTATTTATAAGGGCGCACGTGCAACTATTCAAGGCGACATACTAATTTATTAATAATATTAATTATAATGTCATGTCATAAAGCTTTAAAAAATTCTAAATAATAGAAAACATAGATAAATATTTTGTATTTAAAGCAATAACAAGTCATATTATAAGTTAATTATTCTCAAATCCTACTTATCTAAGAAGTTACCTACTCAAACCTATTAAAAAGTTCCCATATTTATAAGGTAGATACTTATTAAGACCACAATGACAGAAATCAATATACATTTCATCAGTAAGTATATTAGTAGCAGTTAAATCTGTCATCACCTAAGCTTATTTAAAGTCCACTAAGTTTTTCATCCTGATCACACAATCTTTGAAAACAAGTGAAATGGAAAATTATGAGGTGTAAATTAATATATTAACGTAATAGGCCATTAATGACGTAATGTGGCGTGAGGAGTTTGTTCTTCATTTCGTTGACGTATAAAACCACTGTTTAGCTAATTATAATGTCCCTTCGACGTCATAAATGTCAGTTTTACATCTCTCATAACTCTTTCCGAAGCATTTCACTCCCGTAAAATAAATCTGTACTAGAGGAGGTCTTTTATGTTAGCAACTTTGGTGAGTTATATTCTTTGATTCGTTGTTTGTTTTGTGTCTGAAATCTTCTGTTGAGTGTTTTTCCTCTTCACTTTTAAACCATAACTAATTATTTTCTTTATTTAAACTAGAAACTGCCAACTTGACATTTTCTAAATATTGTTCTGTGCTTGTAGGTAACGAAAATAAAAATATCTAAATACCATAGATTTATTATACTAGAAAAAGATTGGCAATAGAAACATCAAAGCGAGACCAAAACTTAATTACACGAGTATGTGTGTAAATATGCATGTGTGCTGTAAGCGGTTGTCAATATTACGTCAATCTCTATAGGATTGAGGTGAGAAATACTAGAAATTCATGTATTTGATAATATTTTATATTCAATTCCTATGCATTCAAAGCATTTATATATTAAAATGTCATATTATTATCCATACATTTGTTATTAATTTCTTTTCAAAGTTTTCAAACATTGCAATAGGAGAATTAAATCTTTCAATCGTACTTACATATGAAATGTATAATTCTGTGGATTTTCTTTCTTAGATGAGTTACATCCTGGTACTACACACGCAACCATAATTATTTACGTCAAAATCACATTAAATGTACGCTTTTAAACATGAGATTTAGAAAAATAAGCAAAATTTGTCTCGTTCAAAACTGACGTTGGGCCAATACAGGCTTATAGCGTGTACGCAAATGGTCTCGCCTATCTATCTCGCTCTAACATATGAGTATCTATGTTCTTTCTCTTTCGCATTGCCAATCTATCTAGTATAATAAATCTATGCTAAACACAGAACTTCTTATAGGCAAATTATGTCAACCAATCCACATGTGGCAATCAAATTGATGGTGGAGTATAAACTTATTCAAGGAGTGACATTATTGTGATTTTTATTTGTATTTAAGTACCTACTTATCTGTTAATTCCATGTGTGGATATCTTTATGATCATTTATGACTTTGTTTTTGTCTCAGTCAAGTGCTTGAAATCTCGAAAACGAACTTGTGACATGAGCTTCGTCTAGTTGCAATGTTAAACATTGTATTCAGCCACTTGGTTTGCTTGGAATAACATTAATTGTAGTCCATGCCCATACAATTGTTATACTTTTACTTTAATTTACAGTATTTCCGAAAAAAAATGGTGAAACTTTCAAGGCACCTTAGGTTTGAGCACAGCCTTGAAATATTTTACATAAAAGGACGTACTTTAATGATAAGACAACGTGATGGAACTTCATTAAAATAACATTGTTATCAGCGTGCGATCACGCTGACGAGACGACTCATTAAGAGCTATCATTAAACAAGCTCACAAATGGTCTGGCTTGCTCACTAGCTGCTGCTCGCAGCTTCGTCTGCGTGAAATTCATATACTTATTTTTATCCCAAGGAAACACAGTATCGGGATAAAAAGTCCTATATGTTAATCCAGGGTGTCAGCTATCTCCATACCAAATTTTATCAAAATTGTTCCAGTCGTTTAAGCTTGAAGAAGTAACAAACATATAAACACACACACTCACAAACTTTCGCCTTTATAATATTATTGTGTGATTATTTTATCTTTTTATTTTACAGTTAGCAGCTTAAAGTAGGCAATGTTTCCAAATAATATGTTTCACCTGAAACTAGGCCAACTTGTGATTCATAATGTCACTAAACTTCATGATGATACTGAACTTTTGAGAGATACAACATGCATGCTCGTTTTCTATTCTATTCACTTAACAATGTTGACTAGTCTATTTGTATTGACTCTAACATTCGAGTTATATAATGAAGTAGGTATGTATTGTATAAGGTATCCGAAAAACATTATTTATTAATAGGTATGTTAATAAAACATGTGTAATTTAATCTTAATAATGGGACTACTACCTTACACATACCTGCTTAGATAATACATAGACCAAACTGATGGTTTTAACATTGTACCTAATCACCTAATCAATAAACCCTTTCGGAAAATATTCTTCACATTATATCTGAATACACTGGACATTTTGACTTATCATTCTTTGCTATTGTTGAGTGTTATTTAGTGAATATGGATTTTCGTTAAACAAATAGCCTACAGACTCGGCCCGACTGGCGTTTGCGAGAGGAAAAAACACATTTTACTCGTATTTATTATAGTAGCCTGATAATATCTAGACTCTTCATTATTCTAAATCTTAGTAAGACACGGAAGTGATATTAAATGTATTTTTGGTGTTTACTTCTTTATTTACAATTACAGAAGTACCATAATCTGTAATTGTAAAAAATATTTCCCAATTTCCTATTAAGCTTATAGGTATTAATAATAAAATAATAATTCATAGCCCTAAAAAGTATTAATGAAAGTCGAAGAACATCAATTCCACGTTATTGAAACTATACAATGACATGTTCTTAACCTTTACGTGTTCCTTTTAAACTCAGATAAAGCTTATAACATTGTTTTAAACGGCACCAAGTCTTAATTGAAATTAAATATTACGTTACTTAAATTACTAACAGTGATAAATACCAATATTTATTCCATACATTATTTACGACGTGGCTTGAAATTAAGTGTGAACTTAAAATCACGCATTTGGGTCATTTGCAAGAATATTAGTGAACGTCCCATACTGACCCTGATAATCCCGCCCGACATGCACCGCACTGACGCGGCCAGTCCAGCATGAAATAGGTCTTCAGTTTGACGAGCAATTAATTGCGAAGCTATGATTGAGCCAACGCAACTTCTAACCTTTCAATTTAAAGTAGAAGTAGTTGATAGACAGTTTTTAGTAATACTTTACTGCATACGTAAGCATAGACCTCAGTGACCATTGGTGAACATGACAAGAAAAAGCCATGAAAGATAATACAAAAATACAAATATTAAAATGAGTTGTTGCGAGCCTTCCTGCCTACAAATCACGGGCAACAATAATAATGCCAAAACAACCCTCTATTAAAACCAACTGGAACCAATTGGGTTATTACCCAAAACGATATATACTGTGCTAAAACCTAGTAGTATTAATCGACATAAAACATTTTTTAAATATTTCAGACATTTATACAGAATACAAAAAGAAACTGCGGTTAAACCGGTTGGATAAGTTAACGCGTTGTTGAAGAAAAAAAACAGAAACATCTGTTTTGTAGTTATTTGTGGGCAAAGACAGAAAGACTGACGTTGCCGGAAAACTTTCTTACGATTTTCCTTTTCATTATTAAATTTAATTCTATTTAATATGTAGGTATATATGTACCTACATACAAATATAGATGTTTGAGGTGCAATTTTCATTATTTTTTATGGTTGAACTTTTATGACTTAGTTTATATAATACAACCATGACTTATAGAAACAACTTAACAGACTATGTACCTATATTAAGTGTAGTGAGTTATAATACATCCCTTACTATTTTAGTACGAGTAATACGACTATACGAGTAATACTACCATAATAAACGTTGTTGCACGATTAATACGTTTACCATGTAGTAGGCGTAAGCTATTGTTTTAAATTAATTTATAACCGTACAGTCCGACTAGTTAGTTGGGCAAGTTTCGCGCCGGCCGGCGACGCGGCCTCCGAAGCAATCAATCTTACAGCTCTTAAATGTCCAAACTTTGAGGCAATAGTATTATTCTCCCCCAAATAACATTAATGCCGTGTTATTACACTCCACAAGACTAGCACAAAAACTGTGACACTGAACTTTTTTAAAAACATACTAACGAACTTCTTTGGCCTTTTGAAACAGACTTCAAAAAATATGGTTGTTAATTTTTTTTAATGCTTGCTCGTTTTAGGTGGTTTAGACTTTGGAAGAGCGAATTAGAAGAGGAATTTGAACCACTTAACAATGCATGCATGCTTACTTGCTCTATTCTACACCCAAATTTCTCAGCGAACTCTGTGCGCTGTGTCATTAAAATAAAAATAAAAAGTAGTATTAATGTTGCAGTAATTATTATTATTTTATATATATTATTCTCCCCCAAATAACATTAATGCCGTGTTATTACACTCCACAAGACTAGCACAAAAACTGTGACACTGAACTTTTTTAAAAACATACTAACGAACTTCTTTGGCCTTTTGAAACAGACTTCAAAAAATATGGTTGTTAATTTTTTTTAATGCTTGCTCGTTTTAGGTGGTTTAGACTTTGGAAGAGCGAATTAGAAGAGGAATTTGAACCACTTAACAATGCATGCATGCTTACTTGCTCTATTCTACACCCAAATTTCTCAGCGAACTCTGTGCGCTGTGTCATTAAAATAAAAATAAAAAGTAGTATTAATGTTGCAGTAATTATTATATTAAAGTATTAATAGCCGCCATTAGTCAGTGTTTTAAAAAAATATTAAAATTTTTATTAACTACCTACACTAACTGGACTAACACTCCAAGTCCCTTTGTTCAAAGTTTGTCGCACGTGTCCTGGCTACATGACCGTTTGCTATCTCAATACTATAAAAAAAGCCACAGCTGTGGGAGTTCTAATAACATCCTCCACCACACTGCTTCTATGCAGATTGGTGAAGGGGTTCGTGGCCAACCCAGTGTCGAATTTTGTCAAGCTACCCGAAGGTATACGACAATGAGTGAAGCACGGGAGCGCACATGAAATTATGCCACCAGCGGTTGAATAATTTCACAAAACCGACCGCGCCCTTCCTTGCTTAACTCGCTCGATCACATACGATCGACGAGATAAGCTTATCAAAATATTGTATTGTCGGCGGTCGTTGATAAGTCTACGTTTAAAGTAAATCTGATCGCTTAAAGTGGGGCAAAATTGAGTCCCAACGAGTCAGTTACAAACATACAGCAGTTACAAACATACAGGTGAAACTAATAAAAGCGTATTAAAAAGATTTTATTTTATTATCCCTCGTATTTATTTTCTCCTAAATATTCTCGTCCAGAAATGTTGTTGATGTATGTTGTTGAGTAGGTTATGATTAAATGGCTTTGTAAATGTCTAATGTACCTAATAAAAACAGTCCTAGCCCCAATCAACGACTATTTCGTAACAACAAACGTGTATCTCCAGTGCCGCACCTTAAACCTACGAGTATTTGCAAATTTAATTCTGTTTACCATCTCTTAATCGCTTCAATGTCTGTGATTATTGCGGCAGTAGGTAAATGCTATTAGTTTTGTGAAATAGAATCAATTAAATTCAAAAGCTGGCTGCATTAATCTTATTCATTCATGAATCAAACTAATGAGATTGGGTGAAGAGATTAATATTACTAAATATTACAAATATCGGAATGATGACAGAAATAATATTTTGTTCAAAAAAGAATGCTGCTAAAATCCGAAGTCATGATCTGGCTATGACTCTGGCTGTAACATTGATATTTGAGCCTAGTGCTGTTACTTTTATTAAAACATAAGAAAAACCAACAGGTAAGTAATCCCCAAAACATATTAATTCGTCAAGTAAAAAAAAGTAGCTGAGCTTTGAAATATTTTTAATAAACGTAAGCATGCGCTGAGAAGGCTTTTCTCCCCTGAGAGATTGAAGGAGTTAACAATTTTTGCATGAAAATTAAGTAGGTACATGCGATCTCAGCTGTAAGGAGTTTATGATAAAGTTTGAAAGCTGGGCGTTATGACGTACCTACCCACTGCCCTAAACAAGTACATTTCGGTCAGCAAAAAGTTTGGTTGCTACGCCCAATCAATGTTATGTATCCTTTGAACGAAGTCCAGAGGACGCGACGTGATCAGAGATTCTCAGAATTGCCATTTCATATTACTCCCATACGGTCGGAATTGTACGCCAGCTTAAAGAGAAGCTTATGGTTTCCTATACTATGGTCTTCGGCGGTCTGTGAAGACAATATTATTGAACTGTCGTTTATTAAACTATCATCCATCCATTAATCCATCAGCCTTTCGTAGTCATCTACTGAACATAGGTCTCCGATAATCGGTACCAGTCCTCCCGGTGCACTTTGAATCCAGCGCTTTCCCGGTATTAACTAAATACAATTCACTGTGAGGTTATAATGGAGTTTGAAGAGGCAAAGAAAATAGTTGATGTCGGTGCAGTCGCTTAATTTATTTATCTTAAAATTGTGATGCCAACGGACAACAAGATATTTTCGTCAAAAACAACCAAGCTTTTGTGGTTTATAGCGTTACATACTCGAAGTCAGTTGTATTTACTGACCCATCTTGATACCCAATGAAACTTTATGTATTGATATATTATTATTATACGTACATAAAAGAATATCAGTTTCGGTAGAGTGTGATAGCTACTCTATCTTAGGGGTACTTAATTTTGTACGATTTAAATCTATTTGTTAGTCAGTAAATATTTAAGAAGAAAAGTCTTTATTCACACTGAGGGCATATAGATCTACCTAAAAATATAAATATGCGCAGATATTTGATTGTGAGAGATAGAGAGATAGATTTTTAAATTCAAATTTACAGGAACTTTATCTAACAACAGAAATTCCTTCAATACATACGATGCTTCGATGCGAATGCTATAATTTTGGAGACTGTTGGAGAGTGACCATAAAGTTTAGTCTTTACACTTAATATTAGTTGTAATAAAGTTTCCGCACTAAATCAAAGTGGTTTAGAAAAGCCTCCATTTAAAAAAAGAGTAATAGAAATATACAAAACTAATAGAAATAACAAATAGAATGCAGATTTGCCATAGATGCCCATTGACAACCGTGACAGAACTTGAATTCGACTCAATTACAAGTCGACTGCCTCGTTGGTCTAGTGCTCGCAGCGCGACTAAGCTAGAGGTCTTGGGTTCGTCCTTGGGTCCTGCTTTGGGAAACCACTTTTCAAACCAGAACGCAATGACAATTATTACACGGTAGAAATGGTACTTCGCTTAGGTGGTGAAGCACCCAAGGTGCCATTATGGGTATGGTATTAGCCAATTGCGGAAACCGGAGCCCACCATACATACATACATACATGGGTATGGGTAGTAGTATCATTAGGTATACTGTGCCGGTCTCTACAACCTATGTAAATTCCATAAATACAAACTATAAAGGTTCTTTATAGCTCTATGAAGTTTATTTACGTGTTTCGATACTCAATTCACATGGGCATGGGTAACATTATGTGTGGTAAGCTTTCTGCACTTATTGTATCGTCTGCAATTGTGGACTGCAACGTACGTATCCTATCCTAGTTTTTACTTTTATGCGACTGCTGTGCGATTAACCTCAATGTAAATGTTTGTATTGCTAGATTATTAAACTTTTGTGAAGGTTTTAGTAGTTGAATTGGCTTTTCTATGCTAGAAATGTTTGTAGCCGATGCGGAATTAAGTCAGTATTATGTTAGCAAATATAAGTGGAGTTAATGCCATTAAACGATGGGTACTATTAAATTTGTAATTTTATTAATTTTAACAATATATAATAACACAAATAAATCTGGTCAGACGTGCGTAGAGCATAATGTAGATACATTTTCTGTACGTCATTTGTAGTAAGATTTTTTTTTGTAACAGGAAAGTTACGTTTTATATTTACTGTAATTGCAGTTACAGTCTACAATTAGTTACAGCTTACAATGAAAATAAACTGTCTTACCGGTTAGATTTGCAGTGTCTTATTGTTCTTATTGTAAAAGGGCTTGTACTTGGAGGGACTTTTTATCTATATTCTTAAATATTATTTTACTGCATTGTATCTGTTATAACGAGCTCGTACAAAGGTACGAGTTTCTGAGTTATGTTTATAGGTTTCTAAATAGGTTTCTTATAACAATATTTTAATCCCCTTCAAATCTGCAGACTTATATGAACTCTGAACTCTGCGCTGTGGTGGAGTATGCTCTAGACCTCCCGTAGCTATGTATGTATATGGTAAGACCCGTGCCCAACAGTGGGACGTCTTTGGGATGTAGCTAATATTATTTAACGGAGGGGAAACCTCTTTACCTCTAATAATACAGTGTGCAGTGAATTTAACCGCGGTAGATACGCACGTACTGAGTTTGTCAATACATCTCATAAAGAACTTGACCTGACTTGAAAAGTTTCAGATAGAATTGGCACTCATTCATGACGGATTTCGGTATGTACATGTGAATATGCCTTAACTAAGACGGCTTTAAATACATTTTTGATGGAAATCACTTAGATTCAACCTATTTATTTTAAAATACATAAACTAAATATAAATGAACCTTGTGTTCGTAAGCATTTATTGACTATCAACAAAGTAGTATAAAATATGCTATCCTACTAATAAAAGTAAGAACGAAATGATAATAAAGCCAAACTATAGGTAAGTAATTTCAATGCAAAGATTAAATGGCTATATCATTTCAGTAAATACGAAGGCGTATTTCGGTACTTTTGTTATTTCTTTTGTATGTGCAATTTCGCAACCTCGAGTCCCCGTCGATGTACGAGCAAGTTACGGACAACTGACTCCATAACTTAGAATAGATCTTTACTAAACATCTAGCTTATTCGTCGGGTTTAGGTATTGCACACAGCTGTGTAGGTGCTTCTATTTGAAGATTAGATTGCGGTTTCAATTGATTGCCGGCAGAGTAGTGTGATTTTAACTACGAGTAAGTGTAGCTTTTGTGCAAGATTAATTCTATCGCTGGAGGACGAGTACTGGATGTGTTTACCGTCAGACGGCGAGCTTAGCGCGGAGTTTTTGTGATAGTAGCTCTAGTTTATAACCTGTATAAGGTATCGTGACTCATAGATATCAATGTACGGTTTCGAAAATATTCAACGCTAGGCAAGTGTGAGACGACTTATAAGTGAAGTGAACGGTGAGCCTCCAGATGCAATAGGCACACACGTGCTCGCCTATCGTGATTCTATCATTGCGGCACGAGCACGACCGACCAGCCTGCTTAACGACCGGACCTCGGGCCGCAGCCATATGTTGCTAACTTACACACCGACTACAAATAGGACACTTTTCACTTTAGATTTCCTGTTGAAAGCCCGCCCGGTGCTGCGAGAGTGCGAGTAACGAGTTCGCGCCGGCTCTAGTTCCAAATTTGATTCAAACTTGCGAGGAACTTGTACCGCGGTATCGCAAGCCGCGGCGCGCGTGTACCGACGTCTTTAGGAGCGAGCGCGCGACCGAAACGCCTTCGTGTAGAGCTTACACTGATTTTTTGTCGGAGGCATCGCCGCTGGCCCGCCGCATGCTCCACATTCGAGACTGGTGTAAACGCGGTACCTCGCTCGACTATTACCCACCCCGGCGAGACATACCCGCTCGTGCATTAGCTACTTAGCAAGCCAATCGCTCCTACAGCTAGCTGGATTATTTCACTTACCTGCAGGGCTACGTGTCCAATACAATTACGCACTGTTAATGTTTCGAAACGTGTGCATAATGTCAACACACTCGATATTAGCTCTTATTGGTTTTGAGGCATATGATGCCTAGATATTAGTTTTGCGGTTGGAATATGGCAACAGCGCTAAAACCTCGCAAATGATCGCAATTGATAACCGTATTGCAATGATTATGACAGGTATGTTGCTCGTATGTATCAGATATTTGCATATCATAAACATCTAGGATAATAACTTATGTTAATCGATTATAAATCTAAAAGCCGAACTTGTAATCAGAACTTTGAAAACGGTTTGAATGTAGAGCTTCTAGCAAACTCAGCGGCTGCTGTAAGCTCTTCTCTATCTTATGCTATATCCTGTATCCGGCTCATTGCATCTTACCCTTGATATATTTATAAGTGTAAAGTGTTATAGCTTAATGTTAACAATGATCCTCATTGCTTGAATTCAATAATCCACCACCACCAAACCTCTATCTTTGTCCCACTGCTGGGCACAGGCCTCCACTCGAAATGGGAGGGGTTAGTCGACCACGCTAGCCAAGTGTGGATTGGCAGACTTCAGTTGTCATGGAGAACGTTATGGAGAACTCTCGGGCATGCTGGTTTCTTCGCAAAGTTTTCCTTCACCATTACAATGGGTTAGTTTAAATTAAACATTTAATTTCGTAAATATCACACAACTCAAGGCATTCATCACAATATTCACTTTAATTTTCTAATTATTGACAGTTATTGTTTTTTTTTTCAACTCGTAGGCCTTTTTTACCTAGGCACTGACGAGTTGGATACGACAACGAAGCCACCAACTACGATGGTGGTTGTATATATGACAACATCAATAGGTGAAGTATTAGGAATATAGGGCTTCATTCAAAATAATAAAACTTATAACTAAACTCTATCACACTTCTCACTCTTCAAGAATGAAAAAATAGGTTGGAAATCTGAGGATTAAAAAATATTTGTATGAAATACACTCTAATATATTCAAATATCCATATATCAAATATATAGAGAACGATCGTTAATCAGTCGTCGAGTTAACAGAGTTAGTATCATTTCAAACTCGAAAGTCATTTCCGTCAACCCGAAAGATTAAGATTTTATAAACTTGTGAAACCCGAAGCCCTTCTGCGAGATAGTATCAAATTTAAAAATATGGCTAACATGATCTATGTGACAGATGTCAAACAACCGAGGCGACAAACGAGGATTAATTAAATTATGTGAGAGTTAAAAATATTTTAATTGTGAGAAGTGCTAGAAGTGCTTGGTTACAAATGTCTATTAAGAGATACTGCCGCGTTGGTCTAGTGGTAGCAACCGCGATTGCTAAACTAGAGGTCCGACGTTCGATCCCCGGGTTGGGCAAAGTATTATTGGTATTCTAACTTGCAATTTGTAGTAGTAGCTTGGAGTCTGGAGTTGTTCCCAGTGTATGGCAATAGGCTTTACCACCTATATGTATACATGGGACTTAAACATAACTGGTGAAAAGTGGGTATATACACGTCTGTCTATCCCTACGGAAAAATACGGGCATGCACGATGTTGTGTTACGTTATTAAATTTATTATTTATGAACAGTAGTGAATATATGCAGGCAGGCACTGTATGTCAATGTAAAATTGTAAATACCACTAGATTGTAAACTGTCGAAATATTGTGAACTGTATGAGACATACTCGTACATACTGCAGCTTGCAATTGAACGCATTATTTTGCGGTAGATAATATCTATTGAAGTGAAACCGTCCCACTTCTGGGCAAGGATCTCCTCCACAGAAAAAATTGCGGGAGGTCTAGAGCATACTCCACCACGCTGCTCAAATGCGGATTGGTTATTGGCCGACTTCTTAATGTTCTCAAGCTACCTGAAAGTCTTCGACAAACCTTAACGATTGTTTTTAACATTGAAAACAACCTGAACCGATGGCATAACGTGCCCTCCGAAGCACGGAGAATGAATTAGTAGACTGGGTGCGAAGAGCTTAATTAATCAAGTCATGTAAGTTCAATTCAGGTTTAGCACAATTGTGTAGCAGTTACACGGTAATATCGTATTAACTACTGGTCGAACTGGTTTAAACAAAATTTATTCCACTGCTTACTTATACTTTATTCGTTTGCAGGAAGTACAAAGTCCTTATTCATATAAATAAAGAAGTCAAGAATCACTTTGAACACACACTTTATGGCTTGTGGAAGCAGTCAAATTTACAGTGAAAATCTTGCATTAACTGGATACACTAATTTATCACGTATGAGTTTTTACATTAATTGAATTGAGTGCTCCTTAGTTTTCGGAGTCATATCAAAAATATACGAGCATATTAATTTGTTTCTCTTGAAATATCCTCAAAAACTTCGTATGTGTAAACTCATCAATATGTAAGTCTTGCAAGAAATAACAAATGACTCACGTCAATATAATTGATGCCTCGCGCTCAATAGGATGAGCGTAGTATTTAATATATTGTTTTGGAAATTAATTATGGTACTATTTTTAAAAATTCAAATTCACTAGTATTTTTCTATTGGTGAGGCAGATTTAGAGCAGATTTAATTCATGAAAACAATGGCAATATTTTTTCGTCACAATTTTTCTGTTTAACTAGTGGACGCCCCCGGCTTCGCACGCGTGGAATTAGACATTCACTAACTTCAAAAACGGCAAAGTTTCATACTAACTTTGCACCCCTGCTTTACCCACTTAGGGGGTAAATTTTCAAAAATCCTTTCCTTATAATAATTAACCCTTATAGTTTAGGCCATGCGTTGATATGTCAGTCAGTCAGTCAGTCAGCTCCTCCTTTTATATATATAGATATAAGATACCTACAACCCATTAGCGGCCCAGTGCACAGCTCTTCTCACAACAAAAATCTTAAATGTATCCTAATTCCTACCAAGTTGCTCCAGTGCGGATTGGCGGTGGGGCTTCTGCCAACCCGTTTGTCAAAATATTTTAGACAGTGCGAAGTTGTGTAACACGGCTTCACGATTGTTAACAACAAAACCCGACCGAAGGCTTATCGCGAAAGCACGGAAACGCTCGAGAAATTTTGCCATAGAGTCACTTATCCTCCGCATGCCGGCCGAAATCGTTGCAGCTTTAAGAGGATATGAGTCGACACTTTTTCCATACAAACGTAGTCCCCTGTTTCCTCCTAGGATAAAGAAGTTACAGAATAAAAAAAAATACCATACGATTTATACGTACCTCTGCCATGCCTGTACGTTTTGTTTTTTTTCATAATTTACTTAATAGAAGAGAAAAAAAATCTTTTAAAATCAAAAAAATCGACTTTTTTTACATACATTTTCAAACCTCAAGCAAACTGGTAATTACTAACATATCCCAAAACGTACGGGCATAGCTTAGACCCTGTTCTACATTTTACCTGAAAGAAATATTGAAATCGGTCTAGATTTCGAGGAGGGAACAGGGGATTACGAAAGGACGATTTTCTTAATTTTACGTAGGTAAAATCAGTTCGAGACTGCACTTCTCTCTATCGCACGCTAAGGGGTAAAGTTGGGGGTCAGCGCGACGGCAATATTTTTGGTAAAAACCTATTCTTCAAAAGTGACGGTCGACTGGTGTCCTCTTAACAGTGTTGATTATTCGCGCGACAACGAGCACTCATAATTATCGTCACGAAAGTGTAGCTCTGAACGAAATGCTAAATTTTCGTGCCACTTCGTGTACCTACTTAATTTTTTTCTATAAAAAATGTCTGCATATAATGTGGTAATGATTTATTAGTATTTTATTTATCCATAGGGTGTTGATAAATAAGACATATTTCACTCATTTAAAGCCGTGTAGTCATTTATATCCTGAATATCAAAATTCAGTATTTACGGCCCGTCGTTAAAGCATTCTTAAGATGTTTTGAATGAGACCAGCACAACTCAAACACGTAATTTACTAGGAATCTTAGAAGAGGCGTTATTAATGCTCCTTGTCCGAAAGGTACGGGATTGTCATTGGGCGTGAGCTTATGTTTTCAGAGCAAAGGAAACTACGTGTACCTATCTACTAGTGTTTGTTGTTTCAAAGGGCGGAATTTAATATGCTACATCCGCACGGCATGGGTGACGTCAAAATGTGCACTTTATTGTATTCAATACAACAACAATTTATTTTTATTCATTAGTAGTGTTTGGTTTGGTAAAAGTAGTTACTTAGGAGGTACCATCATATCAGCATACATTGTTCCAAAAAAGTGAAAAAGAATTAGAAGACTAACATTGTACACGACGACATCTCTCATCTCTCGTCGACTCTTTTACTTGTAAATTACTAAAAATCTTGAGTATTCAGGAAAATAATCATGCTTTACATGCTTTCCACCTTTCATTTATAACTTCATACCTACTAATTAGAGAGTGATAATTATAGGATTTATAGGGATCAAATAAAGGGTGCAAATTAAAAAAATATTGTTATTAAGTAAGTATGTTCTAACTAGTTAAAAACTACAAAAAAAAATATTTTTATTTAAATTTTCCGCCACGGATCGAAGCAATCACCTTAAACCTTAATAAGCATAAAACTCAAGGCTTCGTGGATCAAGTACCAATACACTTGCGTGTATAAATTGGCTCAGTCTATTAGAGAATGTATTGGGAATGTACCTGCATTGTTTACTTGGCTACAACCCATAGACGTCCTACTGTTGGGCATGGGTCTCCTGCACAGCTGCGGAAGGTCTAGATCATTCTCCACCACGCTGTCCTATGTGTATTGGTTGAAAGTTTACTTATTATGTATTAAATAAAATGAATGACTGAGAACTGATTTTAGGGTTCTTCATTTCCTCTGTGATAAGATAATAAAAAAAGAGGGTTTTACTATAGATACTTTGATGTTGAATTCATTCGATGGTGTAGTATGTAGTAGGTACTATTTAGCAGTACGTGTTTGTTGACATTGTTGTGTTACGTCCCGAATGTGTTTTAAGGTTTTAACCAGCAAAAACATGTGATTCATTCTTAAAAACCTGAGTGAGTGGATGTAATGTTTGGAAGTTTTTTCCTTTATAACTCTGAAATAGATCGAAATTTGATATAGCGTTTCCCCAATATCAAACATGCTACATAAATTAGCCTCAGGACCAAATAACATAGGTAATAATTATAATAAATTACCTTTAAATCTGTGCGGCTAAATAAAATGAAATTTCCATCTCCATGCAAGTTAAGCCTCTCCATATTTTTCATCAAAATCAAGGCCTTCCCGAAACCCGAGCACTGAGAAAATACTGATACATTCATTATGTTTTCACAACTGGAGCCTCCATTGTTGGGTTTATTTAAAACGGCGTGTAAAAATAAATAAGTATGTCAAATCGGCTAGTAACGTGCAATATGTAATCTCTCATAGGCTATCTATAAGTAGTCGGTCAGGTCGTTGTTTACAGATTTTCTGATTCAAAGTGTGATTTTTATACAGAACATTTTTTTTAAATGTCCTTTGTTATCATATCAAGTCTTTGTGTCCAGTGGCTGTCGAACTCGCCCTCGGAGGGGGTTAAGATTAACTTGCCTCGAATCTAACTCAAAATTTAAGGCTGTCATTGGCGTCATTGCTGCAAAAGGTGTTAAGCTCGTATAAAGAGATTTCTAAGTCGGTGGTGACTTCAGTGCTGACTTCAAGTAAGTAGCAAGTAATAGTACTCTCCACGGTCACCTGGGTCACGGTACTGACCTTGTTTAAATGACCAAGTCATCAAATTCTGCGATGTCATTCTCAAAGTCAGTTTGTTCCGTAGATAACTATGTCTTATACTAGGGTACTTACTGTTTAATGTTCTCCCTACATTGTTTTTTATGCTACAAACCTCGTGCAAATTGTCTACTAAGTTTCGACGGCGCCTTGTGGCTCCCATTTGTGGCTCATCACTAATTAGCGATTAAAGCTCTTATATTTTAGTAAAGCTAGTCTTAATAAGATGAACTACTTACTTACCTCGATAGCACATTCCTGTTATTTTTATTGGCTTTTTTGCTTTTCATTTTTACAATAAACTAACGTAAAATCTTAAACCTTCCTAAGCTTAATAAATGGCTACATATTTATTCGATAAAAACGCTTAAAGATAAGTTAAGTTTAAGTTCAATTTCTGATGTATCTGTACCAAATTATAAAATTGTGAATTTTGTACCTACCGAGTTCCTTGCTATTGGCGGAAGCATCAACTGTGTGAACCGGTGAACTTTACCGGTGATAAAGTAGATAAAAACATTTAATTATGTTCACTAAGCGTAGGTATACCACAAAACTTATAATGAAAAATATACACCATAATTATAATAAAAATATATGAATTTATATAATACCTACTAATCATACAATAATATTTTTTATGTGACATGCGCTAGAGTAATATTTGCATATGGACCCATATGACAATAAAATTGATTGCTCAAATTATAAAAAGATCGAAAGTGAAAACCCAAAACAAACAAACACAGCTGTCATTTCGCCATAGCGTTTGTAACATTTTCCACTTCAATGCATAAAAAGTTTTTAACTTTTTATGTAATATGTGTCTGTGGTCTGGGAGCAGGACAATGTTTCTAATGTCAATAGTTAAATACCGAATAAACATTCATAAAAGCCTTATAGCAGCACTTTATGCTACTACACTTTAAATATTTGTTTATTTTCGCCAATTTCTTGTCATTAGTTAAAGTTAAAAAGTATAGCAACAATTCCATTGTATGAATCCCGCAATTCGTCTCGAAGTGCGGCGTAATTAAGTCAGCGTTGCCCAAAAAGGTTGCGCGAAGGGAATTTATTCCAACTCGTTTTTACAGCGCTCAGTCGTCTTAATTGGGTAAAATTTTCGACACTCGGAATATTTAATTTTTCATAATTGTCTTATAAGTTGGCACTTGCACGCACATGTCATGATATGGGTTCGAGACTAGAAACAAGATGTATTTAAGGTTTTTCGTGGATCTTTATATTTTTTGCTCCTATATCGACGGTTGTGTCTGTTACCTTTATTTAACAAAATAAGAAAAATAATTAAAAAATATATAGTGGTGGCATAATGATTCCGAGGGAACAATGAAAAGTATTGTTTTATGAGTGGTGGATAAAGTGTATAATTGTATATTCTATAAATATCTTACTAAATATATATATTCTAACTAATAAATTAATTTATAATTTGCCTCTATAAGTATTTACATCACGTAGCCTTCAATGTCATAAAAATACAGTAGCAAAGATTTTGTTGAAATTACGTTTCTAGTGTAATTTCATTACTAACCAAATTGAGGGGCTACGAGATTGGGCGCTATTCTTAATTATAATTGTACACAGTGGGTTTCTATTTAATTGTGGTTGTCCGGTTGACTCAGCGTTGCCTGTACCTAACAGACAACGTCGTGACATGCATGTTTCTTATAAAGTGTCCATAATCGTCCCTTTAATGGGAACGTTTCTGGAGAGAAACGTTCCCATTAGTTGTGGGCATTGATATACAGGGTGTCCCAGAATGAATGGATAATCCTTGAGCCCCGCACAGAACAGCTCTCCAGCGCTTAGAAAAAAATATCAAAAAAAAAAAAAACCAAGTGATACCCAAAATATGATTTTTTTTAGAAAAACATACGTTATTTTAGCTTCACTTCACATTCATTTACACAACTGCCACAAATTAATGATATTTTTAGCGTTTTTGGTGTCATTTTATTCCTGATAGACTATACTACTAGAAATACATCAAATAATATAAGTATCTGTGATACTTTTTTTATAAAAAAAATAAGAACTTGAATTTTTAACATGAAATTTGATACCAAAATAATTTTGACATAGTTTGAGAGTGTTTCATGTAAAAAAAAAGTATGAAAACGTAAGTGTCCAGCTATTTTAAAAACATGCGCAGTTAATACAGATTAAATAATGGTATAATACATCATTTTATCTAATACTACTACGAAGTTATTGCTATTGAGATGCAAAACGAGTAAATACGACTAAAATTAAAAAGTTAATGTCTTAATACATTTTAATAATAATAAAACATTTCAGGTTTCGCTGCGACCCATAGACGTCCCACTGCTGGGCACGGGTCTCCCCCACAGACACTGCTGCTGCGGGAGGTCCAGAGCATACTCCACCACGCTGCTCCAATGCGGATTGGTGGAGGGGTTAGTGGCCAACCCAGTGTCGAATGTTCTCAAGCCACCCGAAGGTCTTCGACAAGGCTTAACGACTGTTTCGTAGGAGGTAATGGAATCCCATTGGTTACAGAATGATGGCTGCCCTGCATATTATGGTACAAACGTCCGGGCTTATTTAAATGCCACGTATCCAAACAAATGGATTGGTCGTTTGGGTCCTATTCTGTGGCCTCCTCGATCTCCAGATTTAAACTGTCGGGATGTTTTTTACTGGGGCTGTCTAAAGGAAGAAGTGTACTCGAAAACAATTTCAAATGAAGAATTACGCAGCCATGTTCAAGAGGCCGCTTCAAAAATAAATGAATGAATCTACGCACGGTTTCTTAGTAGAGCCTATAAAAGAAGATGTCGAGCGTGTATTAGAATCGGTGGTAGACAATTTGAACACCTGTTGTGAATAAAGATTGATGTAATGTACACCTGAAATGTAGCGTCCATAGCCCAATGGCTCGCGTCGATTCAATGTGACCGAAAGAGTTAAGCAACGACGGGCGCGGTCGGTTTGTGGATAGGTGAGCGCTAGTGGCAAAATTTCACGGACGCTACCGTGCTTCGGAGGGCACGTAAAGCCGTCGGTCCCGGTTGTTTTCAATGCTGGAAACAGTCGTTAAGCCTTGTCGAAGACCTTCGGGTGGCTTGAGAACATTCGACACTGGGTTGGCCACTAACCCCTCCACCAATCCGCATTGGAGCAGCGTGGTGGAGTATGCTCTGGACCTCCCGCAGCAGCAGTGTCTGTGGGGGAGACCCGTGCCCAGCAGTGGGACGTCTACGGGGCCCCGGCGACACCTGAAATGTTTTATTATTATTAAAATGTATTAAGACATTAACTTTTTAATTTTAGTCGTATTTACTCGTTTTGCATCTCAATAGCAATAACTTCGTAGTAGTATAAGATAAAATGATGTATTGTACCATTATTTAATCTGTATTAACTGCGCATGTTTTTAAAATAGCTGGACACTTACGTTTTCATACTTTTTTTTTACATGAAACACTCTCAAACTATGTCAAAATTATTTTGGTATCAAATTTCATGTTAAAAATTCAAGTTCTTATTTTTTTTATAAAAAAAGTATCACAGATACTTATATTATTTGATGTATTTCTAGTAGTATAGTCTATCAGGAATAAAATGACACCAAAAACGCCAAGAATATCATTAATTTGTGGCAGTTGTGTAAATTAATGTGAAGTAAAGCTAAAATAACGTATGTTTTTCTAAAAAAAATCATATTTTGGGTATCACTTGGAATTTTTTTTTTTTGATATTTTTTTCTAAGCGCTGGAGAGCTGTTCTGTGCGGGGCTCAAGGATTATCCATTCATTCTGGGACACCCTGTATATGTTACCACTAGATTAGCAATCACCGCGCTTATGCCTTGCCACATGCCATACGCCAACTGGCGTATGCGTAGCTAACGTCAGTTCAGTGCTCTGTGTGACGCCGGCCGAGTTGAACTGACAGAAAATATTTTCAAAATGGGCAAATGCACAGTGAAAATGTGCGATTCAAGATCACAAAAACTTAATAAGTCCACTAGAATTACTTTCCACGCGTAATTTTATTATTTCTGTGTTTACATCAACGTAAAAATGCAATAAAATAAATAAATTGTAAAATTTTGAAATATAGGTTCAGTGTGACCACTAAAAACTTAGTTTTAGATCCCCACAATTCTGGGAGAATTTTAAATTATGGAATAAGTGAATATATATTTTTTTTAATAATAACAACGTTGCAGTGTACCTAAAGATGCAGCACGCCGTGATAAGTGGGTGGAAATAATTCGATTATTGAGAAAAGAGACAGACTGGCTACTTACAAAATATTAAAAGAATTTGCGATACACACGGGAGATCACATATCCTCAATACTAGTTGATCATTCCCTTTTAGTGGTGGCAAACTAGTGGACGCCCGCCGCTTCGCTCGCGTGGAATTAGACATAACAATAGTTTCGTTTACACCTAGTTGCCACCCTCCGAGATGAAAAGTACCTACATATCCTACATTTTAATTAATTAATTCAACTGTAAACATTTGTTGCTAATATGAAGCAATTCATCAATTCTATTCATCTTTTAAGTAATATATCTAAGACTACGCTGCGCGGCGCCACCCACACCGTATTATTTTATTATTGCATTATTTTCTTTAGATTGACATTTTAAATTCGTTATATCTTTTTATTCGTTATTCGGATTTTAATAATTTAATAAGTATTTAACAGGTATTGAAACGGTCTTTAATATAATAATATTTAATGGGATAAGGATTAATTCAAAGTTATGAATAATAATGGTTTTGTTTATTGTCGGCACTGTTATCAACTTTTAAAATGTAAAAAAGTAGTTAAAGTGGAATAACTACAGTAGTTGGACATATGGTATCGCGACTTTTTGTAAATAATGATGTGATCTGCTAAGTCGTAGTACATTATTTTATTCTATCATCAATAGTTTTCGCAGCGCACGCGATGTAAAGAATATTTTAGGTAATTTTCACACCTTGGGTAATATTATTGCATTTTTATTAAGGATCCCTATTTTTTTTTAAATGTAAAGATGTTACTCAGTGAAGGTGCAGCTTTTTAATGGTGAATGAATTTTCGAAATCGGTCCAGCAGTTTTTGTGTGAAAACATTACAAACATACATTCAAAAACACAAATGTATAATATTATTATATAGCCTATGTCAGAACGTAAAGATGCAGCTTTCTAATGGTGAAAGATTTTTTGAAATCAGTCCAGTAGTTTCTGTGTTTTAACATTACAAACAAATGTTTCCTCTTTATAATATTAGTATAGATTCCATAATTTGCAAATATTTTAAAATAAGATTGTATTACGAAAGGAAATTATTTACTCAAACTTACAAAAAAGAGTCTAAAAGGCAATTGTATACAAAACTTATGTTATAAAGCGGAGTATGATTTCATTAATTTCAGATCATCAAAATTCTATTTACATATGTAATTCAAATATTTTAAAGTTAATTTAATTTAGTATTAAAACTTTTCTATGGCTTAAAAAAATTGGGTAAAACTTCGCGTGGGTAGGCAACCCTGTCGCGCCGATTCCCGTAATTGCATGTTAATATTGCGATCTTTGTCTAATCTACGCGACGGTATTGTTATTGTGACTTGTGTAAGTGAGACATGTATATGTTACATTCAAATGTTTAGTGATTTCAAAGCTACGTCGTCGCGTTTAAAAAGTGGTTACGCTATATTTGAGGCATTCTGATGAGGTTTGCTTCTCTAGTATATTTAACTCAATGGTTGTGGGAGCACAACTATATCTGAGGGAAGTCTAGAGCATACCTACTCCAACAAGCTGCTCAAATGCGGATTGGTATCGACTAGGTTAGTACCCACCCTAGTGCCAAGTATCCTTAACCCACCCAAAAAAACAACTGGGACTGAAAGCTTCATATAAAAATATTAAGAGCTCCGAAGCACGAAAACGCCCATATGTTTTTGCTACTTGCAGTCAAACATCCACATATTGACCGCGTCCGAGGCTGATTAACTTTATTGATCACGTGTGATTGACGCGAGCCTTTGGGTTCAAAAAATATCAGTCAGAGCAAATGAAAGAATTTATATCTCCTCGTTTTTTACACATAATTAAATATGTTTAATCTACACTGGCAGTTTTTCAGATCGCAATCTTTTACCATCGAATATTCTACTATGAAATACTCGACATTGATTGACATGAGCAATCCAATTTTGTTTAATTGCTCTTCTGCACAAAGAATTAACTCATGTGCATCTTTTCATACGTGCTGAATTAAAACTATACACGTGAACATAGAAGGGAAATGAAATCAGTTCATCGACGCCTTTGTTGCTGTCAGAACAATGTAACAAATGAGGTCTTCATAATTAATTCGTGTATAAACAAGACGAGTATTGACAGTGAGAGTAGCTAAAGGAGACTATTGCGTCAATATGCATGCATAATGATCTTATTGATTGCCGACATTTCAATTGAAATTATATGTGGATTTGCATTACACTATGTCGAGAGTATTAGTTTTGTAATAGGCATAAAGATCTTCCTTTTGTTTACTACTACCACACACATTTCAATGATATAGGTAATTTATGATTATTTCGTGCTAAATAACTTAAAATAACATTTAATTATTATATTTTTATTATTTTATTCGTTAATGGATGATAACAAGGCAATAACTAACTGGAAGGAGTAAAAAGCTCTTATCTATATATATAAAAGGAGAAGGTGACTGACTGACTGACTGACTGACTGACTGACTGACTGACTGACTGACTGACTGACTGACATATCAACGCAGGGCCTAAACTATAAGGGCTAGAAACTTGAAATTTTGCACAGGGGTTCCTTTTATAACGTAGGGGAGCACTAAGAAAGGATTTTTGAAAATTCATCCCCTAAGGGGGTAAAACGGGGGTACAAAGTTAGTATGAAACTTTGCCGTTTTTGAAGTCGTTAGACGGGTAGACGTCGTTAATGGGTCTAATTCTACGCGAGCGAAGCTGCGGGCGTCCACTAGTTTAGTATATTGAGCTGCAAATTAAATGGTCTTATGTTATGGCGTGTTATGTATGTGATTTTTAGTTTTGATGATAATAAATTAAATGTTACATGAAAAAATAATAATAAATGAAGATATCAGATATGATAATAACTAAAGTAAATTACAATTAAAGCTAGGTATGTACTTAAATTTAATTTGGTCAAAAAATATGAACTAGGTATGTATGTAAAACTATAAAAGTATGTAAATGAATAACTCTGGTTGGACCCACGCTGCTATATTTAACCCTTACATACCTACAATGGCGATCCATTGTAGGTATGTAAGGGTTAAATATAACAAGAACATTAAACTAACATAAATATACTTTAGGTGCAATAAATCTAGGTTTCCTTAAAAATGTATAAAAAATATTGACATTAGTACATAATGCATGAAAAATTGACGTTTTCCAGTTGACTAGACATCAATATTCTTCGATACTTTATTTGTGAAAGTAATGTAATAGTTATTGCTTGATTATTTAATTGATGCCCGTGACTTTCGGCTGTTTTGCGTGAAAGACAAGTCAATGTCACGCTAATAGTTATGTTATTTAACTTGCTGTACCTACTGTACAATGCCGAGATCAACGCGTTTCAATAACATTTAACTGCGGTAATAACGTTAAACTTGTGAGGATAGTCCTCGAAATCTCATTTCAGTAATAACAATAAAACTATATTTGTCTTGTTCGCGTATGGAATTTAAAATACCATTTTTCTCCGTTCTAAATGAGAGGTCGCAACTTATCTGACATATCAAACTCAAAAAATACGAACTCTAGACTAGACAAGTATTAGTATCTCTTGTAAAGGGTCTAGTAAAGGGGAGTTAATGGACAAAATGATTAAAGAAAGATAAAGCTCTTATCGACGACATAAATATTTTGGTATCTCAATCTCGACTCGACTATTAATAAAATTGTAATAAAGTATCTAGGTAGGTATTTACGCCTGCCTTTGTACATTATTTTGAATTATTTACTTGTATAAGGGTTTAGATAATAAATATTTTACATCACTGTAGCATCGACTACAGTGAGTTAAAATTATATTTCTACTGCTACTAAAAAACTTAAGTTTAGTGAATCGGGGTAAGACACATGGAGCTAGTCTAACATTTTTAAATATACCATAATATACTCATTTCTATTATGCCGGTTAACGCAACTAACATTAATGTCGGGTAACCGATATATGTAAAAAAAATATTGTACGACTGGGAAATCATGAAAAGGTACCCGAACGTCGTGGGAGCGACGCTGGGTTACGTGGGACTTTAACGCACTAAAACCCACTCAGTGGCCTACTCTGGCTCTACAGGAGGGCTCTGGGATCTGAAGTCACCTTTTAGTCGCCTTTTACGAAAGGCAGGGCACCGTAGCACTATTCTGGTCCCGAGCTACAGGGACGACCCGATATAATATGTACTCGTACCTAGTTATTCGTATATTATGCGTCGAATAGAAATTTGTACTTTAACAGATTTTTATTTTAAAGAGTCAGTCTCGCCCCATGTTATAGTTTATGTTTATGTTATAGTATATGTTAAAGTTTTATCTTACCCCACCTCACCATAGGTATTGGTGATTATTAAATATTCATCATTTTATTGAACAATTAAATTATGTACATTTAATTCAATAATATGCACAAAATGCCTAGTACTTTCAATGTTCAATGAATATTGTTTAATGTTAAACAATTTCAATGCCATGCATAATGTTGCATAACTTATCTACTAATGTGATATCCAAAGTTTTGACATAATCATAATTTGTGAAGCACAAACATAATATAATTCAGGCAGGATCCTTGTTATCCTTGATATACGTCTAGCTACCATGACCATTTCATTTCAAGTATGCGGATTACTTAAGCTTGTTTACACACAAACCGATTGAGGCAAAATGAAATAAATAATTAATTACTATTTATGTTAAGACTAGTGGACGCCCGCAGCTTCGCTCGCGTGGAATTAGACATAATAATATATGTTTATTGTACACCCTTACAAAAATTTTACAAACTTTGAATGGTATATTTATTTATATCTAATCAACAGCCTATAATATAAATTTTATGCTTAAATGACAAAACTTTCATAGAACCTTTCAACCCCCTTTTCAACCCCTTACAACACTTTTTTCCAAATAAAAAGTAGCCTATGTCCTTTCTCAGGCTCTAGACTATCTGTGTACCAAATTTCATTTAAATCGGTTCAGTAGTTTTGGCGTGAAAGCTTAACAGATAGACAGATAGACAGACAGAGTTACTTTCGCATTTATAATATTAGTATGGATTACTCGTATAATCTTAAAACAATTCTTCTTAGCCTACGATGCTAAAAAGACAATAAAATCGAAGAAAGCCCTGGAAAACTCCTGAGTTTATTTGATACTAACTTTTCACGCGGCTCCACCCGCATCCAATCGATCGAATTACCTCTGCCATCAAGGGATGTTTTAAAATATAATAAGTATAGCACCGGTAAGCTACACCAAAGGTACTTATAAATATCTAGCTTCACCAACAGTCATAATCCGAGATATGACTGTTGGTGACTGATTAAAAACGAAGATGAAAACCGTAAAATTATCCGGGATAAAAAGTAGCCTATCTCACTCTGCAGTGAGTTGCATAGACTCCATCACCCTACACTACATCTAAGAAAAAAATCATGTACTTACTGTAATACTGTCATATTCTTACTATAAAATAATAATATGTGTATGTAAGCTCGCGAGTTAATCCCCGATTGAGCTGAAGGGCATGAATGAATGAAGGCCGAATGTTTATTGCCTCTGAATATAATAACTGTATCAGAGCTCAAAATAAGCTGAACCCACCTGTCAATAGTTATAGAGCACTTACGATTAACAGTAGTTTAAAAAAACGTATAGCTAAGTAGGTAAGTGAGATAACACACGTACCTACCTACCTACTCACATATTATTCCTTCACGTAGGTTTTGTTTTGTATTCATAGTGTTAAAAATTATTTACCTATTTATTATATTTACACACATTAAACCTGAGTAACCTAACATTACACGCAGGCCTAATACCTACGCCAGTTGTCCAGAGTGGATTTTAAATAACTAACAATAATAATACCTATTGTAGTTGAGCAGATTCACTAATTATAATTGATACTGTCTAATATTAATGAGTCTGTTTAAAATTAATTCCACAAGATAAAGAGTGCTATTTGTTTTATGTGGACAGTCGTGCTTGACTTTAGTGCAATTTGCCACGAGATCACTGACTGTTTTCTGCAGTTGTCACAACAATTCACTTCATGTCGTCTTTTATCTTGCTAGATTTCGCTGCGATTCCTTCCCATTTTATGCTATCAGGAAGAGTGACATTTACTTAGATGTCTCACACACGGCCATCTGACCCCAAAGTAGGCGCGAGCCTGTAATATGGGTGTCAAAGACTGATATACATACATAGATATTTTAAATACATACTTAAATAGATAATATTAACATCTAGACACAGAACAAAATGTAAGTGTTCGTCACACGAATATTTTTCCTGTGTGGGATTCGAACCCACGATGCGTGGGTTCACCTCACCCTGGTGCAACAGCTAGAGTCACTACCGAATGCGCCAACGGGCCTGTCGAACTTACTGTATCTGTATATACTGTGGCGCCTTTGGGCGTGGGGTCATACACGTCCATTAACCCGGCTCCTGGGGGAGTAGAGTTATCCTCTCTACTTCTCACTTGGGCAATTCCTGACTGGCGCGTCCACGTCGCGGGGGTGGGCATCTTACACTTCAGTAGGCCGGAGTGTGCAGATGGCAAAGTTCAGTACAGGGACCCAGTTCTGCGGGGTATATCGCGGAGCCCGTGCCCAGGGTTACGGGTGAAGACCTCAACGGTGGGAAGAGCGGAGACAACAGTTGTCGGTACGGTCCAACCAGCGGAGGAGGCGAGCCACAGGGGCTTTGTACCTGGATCCTGATAGAGGGCAGCGGTAGCTATCAGTACTGTAGTGAAGCGCAAGAATCATATGTTCCGAATCGGTTCACTTACAGAATTCTACGGACACTGAGTCTGTAGTACCGCGATGTAGAAAGCAACGGGATACTACTACATTATCGATTCCCACGAGAGTTGAATGATGCAAACAGATTATAGAGAAGTACGTTTGCCTGACGATCCGCGTAGCGACCGGCGCTCTGAGTTTTCCGGGACTCACAGTGTGAAATTGGCTACCGGCCGAGGGAATGTAGGCAACCAGGCATCCCACGGAAAACATGCGACTGGAAGAGAACAACTCCAATTGCGCAAGAACACCCGTATAGGCACGTGGAACGTACGAGGACTCCTCGATGAGGGCAAATTACACATCTTGGATTGTGAGCTCCAACGATGCAACACTACGATTACCGGTCTAAGCGAGACGCATTGGAAAAGTAGTGGCCACCGAGAATTGGATAAACATACCATCTATTATTCAGGAGATGATTCCAGTAGCTACGCTGGAGTGGCCATTGCAATCCCCAAACAATGGACTAAAGCAGTCTTGGGCTATAACCCTGTCAGCAACAGAATTATAACGATGAAGCTCGGTGCATCTCCTACCCCCCTGAATATTATACAGGTGTATGCGCCCACCAGCGCAGCGAAAGATGAAGACGTAGAAAGGTTCTACAACGACATTGAGTCTTCAATTGCAGCTATACCAAGTAGAGAACTACTGATTATACTTGGGGACTTTAACGCGAAAGTGGGTGACACACGGACGGATGTGGGCTTGCGGAATATTGTAGGCAACTATGGACTGGGCCAAAGGAATGCTCGAGGTGAGAGATTACTCCAGTTCGCAGCCGACAATAATCTCACTATTATGAATACAGTATTCCAGCAACACCGCAGAAGACTGTATACGTGGACGTCTCCTGATGGAAAACACCGGAATCAGATTGACTACATACTTATAAGATCTAGATGGCGAAGTTCAATTATGAACGCACACACACTGCCCGGAGCCGACTGTCAATCTGATCACCAACTTCTCGTATGCAACCTCAAACTTAAGCTACGTAACTCCAGACCTCGTAAAACTAACACGAAGCTTGAAGTAGTGGACCATGCGGCTTTTAGGAACCAACTGTCCGCCGATAACAGCACATGGAGGTCACTGGCTACTGATGACAACCCCGACTCACTCTGGCAGTCCGCAAAAGAGCATATAAAAAAGACTGTACGCTCTTCACAGCCTACTCAACCTAAAGGTAAACACCAACACTGGATGTCAGACGACACTTGGCGTCTAGTAGAGAGCCGTCGTGAGATGAAGGCTAGGGGAGCATCTGTCCAGGACTTGAATTTGATGAGTGCACAGATCCAATCTTCTTCTCGCAGGGATCAGAATAACCACCTCAATAACATCTGTACAGAATTGGAAAAAAACGCAGAGCGCCATGAGACCAAAGATTTATTCAAGAAGATTCGAACCATAACTCGTCAATTCAAACCCAAAACCTGGTCTATCGAGGATTCAAATGGAGTAACGGTATCGGAAATCAAGGATATTGCGGGCGTGTGGAAAGAATATTGCGTACAACTATTTAGCGATATGAGTATAACATCATCATGCTACACTGGAACAGCCTCACGGAATGATACAGAACCATCGATTCTGAAATGTGAAGTTCGAGCCGCAATTGACCACCTGAAAAGGAATAAAGCTGTAGGAGCTGACGACATCCCAATCGAGATATTTAAAGCAATGGGCGAATACGGCGTTGATATGATGCACACTATCTGCAATCGCGTTTGGGAGACAGAGAAGTGGCCTCGAGACTGGACTCACTCCGTATTCATACCACTGCACAAAAAGGGGTCCACAAAGAAATGCAGCAACTACAGGCTCATAGCCTTAGTTTCACACGCTAGCAAAGTACTCCTGCATATCATAAATACCAGATTGCAAGTTTTTCTGAATCCCGAAATAGCTATGGAGCAGGCGGGATTTGTCAAGGGTCGAGGAACAAGAGAGCAGATCCTAATTCTTCGACAGATAATCGAGAAGTCTAGAGAGTTTAACATCCCACTCTTCATCTGCTTTGTCGACTTTCGCAAGGCCTTCGATACCGTAAAATGGCACATGTTATGGGACGTACTCATTCAAATGGGGGTACCAATCCATTTAGTTCGTCTCATACGCCGACTTTACGAGGACGGAACTGCGACTGTCCGGGTAGACGACATTGACTCGGAAAGCTTCCACACACACGCTGGTGTTCGACAGGGTTGCATACTCTCGCCACTCCTGTTCAATATATACACGGAGTGCATCATGAGAATCGTTCTTGAACAATGGGACAAAGGTATTTCAGTGGGAGGTCGAAAGATGTCGAATTTAAGGTATGCCGACGACACTACTCTTCTCGCCCAAACAAAAGAAGACATGGAACACCTGCTGACACGTCTAGAGACAACAAGCCTCTCCTTTGGACTCGCGATCAACAGAGACAAGACCAAGATGATGATAGTTGACCGGGCTGAACTTAATCATCCTAACATCTCTGTAATTGGCAACTGTGAGGTTGTCCAATCTTATGTGTACCTCGGTTCCACTATCACAAATACTGGGGGATGTGAGGACGAGATTCGAAGGAGATGTGCTATAACAAGATCTGCCGTTGACAAGCTAAAAAGAGTCTGGTGCAACCGCAATATCACTAAAGCCACGAAAGTCCGCCTAATGAGAAGCTTAGTCTTTCCCATATTTCTTTATGGCGCAGAAACGTGGACGGTTCGCCTCAAAGACCGACGCAAGATCGATGCACTCGAGATGTGGTGCTGGCGGCGACTGCTCCGGATCCCTTGGACAGCGTTTCGGACCAACGTTTCAATCCTGGAGGAACTCAAGATCAATGAGAGATTATCGTCGACTGTGCTTTTACGAATCCTCAAATATTTCGGACACGTGGTTCGAAATGATCACTCCATGGAACGTCTCGTTGTCCAGGGGCAGGTAGAAGGCAGGCGGTCACGCGGTCGATCACCTACACGTTGGACAGACATCATTAAAGCGTCGACACAGACTTCTATAGTCCAGAATGCCCGAGACGCTGAAGACCGCAATAAGTGGAGACGCATCGCAAGGGTTGCACGGGCCTATAACAAAGCATCATCAACCACGACCACTCTGTCAAGAGTGAACGACTGAGGAGGAGGAGGATATACTGTGGCATAGAGGACAACCTCTGCCAGGTTGCCCGTTTGTTGTAAGTTTACTTATTTACTATCTGAAAATAGGCCGGAGGTTCCAGGAAAACCAAAATTACTTTAAAAACTACTTTAATTAAAATAAATTACAATTTGAACTTAATAATTAGCTTAAGCGATTCCTATCGATGTTGGATAAAGAATGCTTCCCTACTCGAATAGTAGTGTATTTATAGTATCAAGAGACATCGCGATTGATGAATTACATAATTAGGACAAATATGTTTAGATCAAAAACTGGTGTGGCGGCATCAGCATTCTTCGTGATCTGCGTCAATACGTTGCTGAATCGCATAATCGTGTTCTACAAACTACACCGACGGTGTCAGCGCTCTTCGTTAGGGTTCCGCTACGTGATACGTAATTCCTCCACCCCGAGAACGGCAACTATTTTAGAATGTTAAGAGAAAATGTTGCCGGCATCTGTTCAGCTTCCTCTTTTTTTTCCTCTTCTCTTGGGGTTGACTCCTTCGGTTGCTGGTTGTTATCCTCTTCCTTCATGCAGCGGATCCAGAGATTGTATCTTCGTAACGTGAAGACGACGATCACCATACTTCCAATTGATAGCACGATGTAGAAGGGTATCGTTGTATGGTACATAACGTCAGAGTGTTCACTGGTGATTTGCAAATTAGGCTGTGCTATGATTTTTTCTTGGATGCTCTGAAGATCTTGCAGATCGATCGAGCTTAGTTGGAGATGCGTCGATACTGGAGACTGAATCTTTTCGTCACGAGGTAAGTCAATCAGCTTTAGAGTTTGGCCTTTAATTTCATTGTTGTCGTTAACTATGGTGAATTCGGCGGTCTTCAGGCGACAGTTTACTGGAATCGTAACGAGATAAGTTCCAAGGAGTGATGTATAGTCTACTCTACCGCAGGTGAGTTGTACCTTCGTTTGGCGTGGAAAGGAGAGTACGTAGTGCTGGTCGTCGAGCTTCTCCATCGCTTCTCTTTTCAATGTAACTGTACTAAATTGACAGGACTCCTTCAGTGCTTGATTTGTGATTACTTCTTGGATGCAGTCACTTTTGGTACGGACTTGAAGGGCTATTTCTTCATCGCAGAAATACCAGTTATTCAACTTCGGACATTCTGTCTCTATGTACACGAATAGGTTCTCGTAAGTTGCTATGAAAGGAGAGGGAGGGATGAGGGCTTGGTTATCTTTGTTTGGTGCTACAGATAATTTATACAGTTCGAAATTATCCCTAGAAATTATTGGAAACTTGAAGACTATAACTATCTGCTTATTATAGTAATATGATCCAGGTTTTATGATATCATAATATTCTCTAAATTCTAAATCGGGTACATATTCACTGCCATATATACTCTTAACTTCGTCTACCATTGATTTTAGTATTTCTATGTCTATCATTGTATGGTGAGTGGTAGAAAGGTGAATGAAAGCTAAAGTATTTTCGATCCTTAATAATTCTTGCATTAGATCTTCCGTGTTTTCGCTGGCTATTTCTAGAAGCTGGGCAAATCTTGCGTATTTGATTAGGCTAGTTTCTCGGTAAGCGTTGCTGTTTAATATTAAATATAGTGTGTCGTTAATTTTCTTCTGATTATCTACTAACTGCATGAGTGCATCATTGTGTTTGACCATCCATTCTTTACTTAAACTAATGTGACTATTTAAATTAGATACTACTCCATCTTGATTATCTTGTAGCAATTTAATAGCTTCATTGTATTTTACAGCATCGTTTTGATCGAGATTGCCGGTTATACTTTTAATGACCGATCCTAAACTATCTACAAGACCTCTTTTAGCCCGGTTTGGCTCTAGTGTTTGCAATTGACTTAAGACTCTGCCTAGTTTGTTATTAAGGTAATCTATTTGAACTTCATACAAGGTGTAAGTGTCATTAAGGAGTCTGTTCTGATAGCTCTGTAACTGTGTCCGTACAAGATTAATTTTGTCCTCAATATCATTCAGGTTTACGTACTGTAAGAATGTATGATAGTGGGTAGTGAGTTTCATAGTTCCGAGTTTGTAGGGTAGTAGACCTGGTCCGTCAGCTAAACTCTCAAGCTTTATCTCCTGAGTCCATGTTGTTTGGACAGTCAGAAGCAGTAGGATCCTGTAACAAATTAGCAGTTTTATGGCTACGTTTCAGTCGTGATTTGGCAACGGGTCCGCGTTTCTTAGAAGTATAGATATGTATAGGCAAGTTGGCGATAACAGTGTCTTGAGCGTAACGGGGTGCTGTTTTCTGTCGGTGAAATTTGTTGAGGGGCTCGTTTGTGATAGGGATTTCTAATATTTGATTTTCATTGCTGGTATGTACGGTTTCGGTCGAAGAGTCAACTCGGGTACGCAAACGTTCAGTCGGGTTTCCTAATAGGGAACTTATTTCGTCGGTCTTTTTAATTAAAGTATTAGTATCCTCATTATATAATTCTATTCGCGAGAGTGCGTCTGCATTCGCATTACTTTTGCCTTTCTTATACACAACTGTAAAATCGTATTCACTTAGTTTTAGCCTCCAACGTGTAAGACGGGAATTAGACTCCTTTAAGTTCATTATCCACTGTAACGGTTTATGATCACTTATAACCTTAAATTTTCTACCAAAAAGATACGGTCTAAAATACTTAGTTGCCCATACTATGGCGAGGAGTTCCTTCTCGATCGTGCTGTAATTTATCTCACTCTCATTGAGTGTGCGAGAGGCGTAACAGACGGGTTTGTCCGAGCCTATTGGACCTTGCGATAGTATGGCTCCTATGGCTACGTTAGAAGCATCTGTTGTTAGATTGAACTCTTTAGAAAAATCTGGGTACTGTAAGATAGGATCGTTAGTTAGAAGTGTTTTACATTTTTCGAAACAGTTAACGTATTCAGTATCAAGAGTAATTTTTCTTCCTTTCTTGAGACATTGGGTCAAGGGCTTAGTAATACGAGCGAAGTCTGGAATGAATTTTCGGTAGTAACCGAGAAGTCCTAGAAACTGTTTAATTTCCTTTGATGTTTTAGGAATAGGATATTTTTCTATTACCGATATTTTATCTGGATTTGGCTTTACACCATCTTTGCTAATGAGATGACCGAGGTAAGCTGTTTCACGCTTAAGAAACTCAGACTTGTCCATCTGGATCTTAAAGTTGGACTCTCGAAGTCTCTGAAATACTTTCTCTAGGTTGATCATATGCTCTTGGAGTGAAGTACTGAAAACGATTATGTCATCTAGATATACTAAACATATATCGTTCTGTAGACCTCTGAGGACGTTGTCCATTACACGCTGGAAGGTGCTGGGGGAATTTTTCAACCCTACTGGCATTCTAAGGAACTCAAAATGGCCGTGCTCTACGTTAAAAGCGGTCTTAGAAATGTCCTGGGGATCCATTTCTACTTGGTAAAAGCCGTTCGTCAGATCTAGAGTAGTAAAGTACTGACACCTCCCTAGCTTGTCGAGGACGTCACTTATGTTGGGGATAGGGTATCTGTCATCTATCGTCTTCTCGTTGAGTTTACGAAAATCAACCACAAGACGCCATTTTTGTTTGCCGGATGAGTCTAATTTTTTGGGTACGACCCAAATTGGTGAACTCCATGCAGAGTCAGATGGTCTTATTATACCCTGTTCTAGCATTTTCGTAATCTGATCCCTCACCTCTTGTCGGTGAACAAATGGATACCTATAGTTTTTACTATACACAGGAACTTCATCCTTGGTCCTAATGCGGTGTTTTATTTTGTTAGTGAACGTTAAAGGTTCGCCTTCAATATAAAATACGTCGGCGTAACGAGAGCAAAGGGTGGTAAGATTAACCTTTTCCTCTTCGTTTAAATGTTCTAATCGCAACCGCGACACTACGTTTTGCGCGCGCGAATTTAGCTGATCAGTGCGTATGCACTCGGTATTAAATAATTCCGCGTGTGCCGGCCGATCGAGAGAGAATATTATGTCGTTAGGTGTTGGGTTCTCGACTTCAATGTAACCGCGCTGATTAATAACGGTGGTAATACATTCATGTATAATGCAATTACATATTATTTGTTCTCCAATGAATACATCGCCGTCGGTTGTATTAATGGGTACGCGGATAGCTTTCGAAGTTCCGGCAGGTATAATATCTTCATATAAATTAACATTACGCGAGTTGTACATTTTAATAGGATTCGACGCTGAGTGTGTGAATAGCTGTCTTTCCTTCAGATCTATACGGGCTTCCCATTTACCTAACAAATCTAAACCTATAAGCCCGTCGAAATAGTCATGGAAACGGTACAAGAATAATTTTATATTATCTGGGTCATTAAATTCAGCAAAGCATGGTAATGTTATAGAATAATTATTTCTACTGGTTGCATGTACGTTTGTTACCTCAAACGGATCGTAATTAAGGGGAAAATGACCGAAATACTTCGCAACAGCTTCGGGGTTAATAAAGGATTGGTTGGCACCGGTATCTATTAAAAATTTTAATGGAGGGTTATTTACCTGTATGTACGGTAGTTGCCTTTGTGTTTGCAGGTTTAATTCTATCCTGGTTTTTGTGTAATCCACCTGGAAATCCTGATTTTCGCTATTGTCTCCTACCTGAGGCGTGTCTTCGTTACGTAAAGGATAATCGTCAGATATATAATACGCGGTGTCATAAGCATAGTCAGGGGCATAGTTAGTAGTGTAGTAGGTATTGTCATTGTAAAAGTAGGTCGGTTCTTGGTAATAGTCATATGGGCGGTAATATGATTCGTCGTACGCAGCACATTCATTAACATTCATTTCGCGAGTTTTAAAATAATTACTTGGAGGAGGGTTCCCTGACCTTCCCCAATCATGGCCTGACGTCATAGGTGGAAGCGGTTTAGGAGTAAAACTCTGTACACCGCTCATAGGCTGGGGGTTCTGGCTTTGAGGTGGATTGTGGCGAGGTGGTAATCTAAATACATTACTGCGGGGATTATAGTTCGGGGGCGGTGCACCGAATACTCTTTGGGTGTGCGTGGGCATGCGGTTATGCTGTATAGCCTCGTTAAATTTAAATGGCTGAGGCGGAGGCCTCATGGGTTGGTGCCCTATTGGTACCGGCCAGTTGGATGTAGGAACATGGGGTCGCTGTGGGACTATGGATGGTGGATGATGGGGTACCTTGGGGGTCGCTATATTCTTTTGTGGTTCGTTACGTTGCTGTAAGTACAGTACGTTCAGCTCCTCCTGAACGTACTCGAGAGCCTTCTCGATAGTATCGGGGCGCATGCACCGTATACGTGACCCAAGGGGTTCTTTAAGGCCACGAACAAATGCCTGCATGGTAACCCTTTTATACAAGTCGCGTTTTGCAGTAACAGTAGTAGGTACGGTCTCGTGTAAAGTCACATAAGTCATAAGTGTACTAAATAGGGTCTGGCAGTGTTCATAGAAGTCTTGGGGAGATTTATTACCTTGAGTGGCTAAGGAGAGGTCATTGTATAAAGTTATTTCATCACGTTGGTCAGAAAAATTATTAATTAAAGTTTTACGAATACCTGCCCAACTGTCAGGAATTCCATTTGAATTTAAAGTACAAGCGGCAGTCCCTGTTATTTTATTAAGTATTCCGTTCAATACGCAACAATTAGAAAATTCGGAACCTTTTTCCGTACTTAGATACTTAGCAGCTAATTGATCGCATATACTTATAAACCTAGTTAGCACATTTGGATTTCCATCAAAATCCGGGACAAGGCGGAGTGCCTTAAAAATAGTGTCCGGGTCGTGTGCCATCGTATGTGACTCTAAGCACTCTAAACTAATATCTGATTGATTAAATAACTCTAAATCTATATTCCTATTACTATCGATATCCCAGTGAGTCTGACGGAATTCAGACCCCTGGGCCCTATCCGATCTAGGGTGGAAAATGTTGGAAAATTACAGGAGTAACGGGAAGCAACACGAGAACAATTCAAGTGCACTTACAGGGTTTTCATTTCTGGCCTTCTGGATGCTTCAATGTCTGGATGCTCTTCCGGTTGTCTGCAGCAGGTCCGTAGGTTCTGGATAACTCGAAGACGGGGCTGGACAGCCTCCCAGGCGACTCACGACGTGGTTTCCGAATTGTGGGTCCCTAGCTATCGTGAACCGGCCCGCGAATTATTCTGCCGACTGCGCCAATTACGTTTGCTGCGGCCGGAGGTTCCAGGAAAACCAAAATTACTTTAAAAACTACTTTAATTAAAATAAATTACAATTTGAACTTAATAATTAGCTTAAGCGATTCCTATCGATGTTGGATAAAGAATGCTTCCCTACTCGAATAGTAGTGTATTTATAGTATCAAGAGACATCGCGATTGATGAATTACATAATTAGGACAAATATGTTTAGATCAAAAACTGGTGTGGCGGCATCAGCATTCTTCGTGATCTGCGTCAATACGTTGCTGAATCGCATAATCGTGTTCTACAAACTACACCGACGGTGTCAGCGCTCTTCGTTAGGGTTCCGCTACGTGATACGTAATTAGCTAATAATCAAAGCTCTACGTATCTTCTTGTTCAATTAATAATTATAACGCAGAATAATCGTCATTGTATTTCAGTTTCCTTATAATATATTTTCTTTTCAATACATTCCACAAGTTTTGGTGACCAAGTTACACAATTAATCTTATATTATGGGATATGAGATATTAAGTTTTGAAAAATGAAAAATCATTCCAAATTATTCACGAAATCTTACAGATACTCGTAGTTAAGTTTGCTGCTAAAGCTGAAATTATGATGGGACGTGCTTTTCATATGCGTTGTTGGCTCTAATAAAGCTGGCTTATAAGGTAAAATGCTTCACTTGTTGGCTTTCTTTGTTCACCTTTGTAGCTGTCTAGGAAACACACTTTCAATACCCCATCCGCTACCATTGATTTTCATCTTCCACTCTGCAATATCCCAAGTTTTACAATTTGTTGGACCTGCATGAGCGAGTGAATGATATACGCGTGTTGATAAAGGAGAGCCTCCTATTTTTTGTGTACAAAGAAATGTGGTGAGATTTATGTTTGTTTACACTTAGTGCATACTCATTGGCCGGTAGCGAGGGGGAAACATAGTCCATATTTCAGGGGCAGTCGAGAAAAAAAAGTAAGTAACGATGTAAAGAACATTTTACACGGCTTAATATAATTCAGCTGAGGGCGCATCGTGGCTGCGTATGGACAAAAACGATTAATCTCGTTTTGGAATACTCGCGTGCTCGCGGTGAATATAATTATCATGATGTGGATGCGTTCCACGAATATGTCGTGTTCGTGGTCTTATTGTTTCTTTTCATTTTAGCACTTCGTAAAGTGTTGCGTTACAAGTTCTGTAAATTGGCGATTTACAAATCGTTAACTACTATTTACCACATGGTTCTAGTTAGTCCCACCAACAAAAAACAGATACCTAATTAGTCTGCCATATTATATTCTGAATAGGTTGATTTTGTTATTAAAATGTATGTTAAATAAAGTCAGATAAAATTGTTTGTAATTAAAGATTCAGTTTTCAAGTATTTTGGTGGTTGAAAGAAGTTAACTATCGGGTAATTAATTAACGGTACTATGAATGGTATCTAGAATGCTCGACGTAGCTCTACGAGATCTCTCAACTTTTGACGACGAATGAGACTATATCATCTTTAATGTATATACTTTGAAGAAACAGTTTCTTGTAGTACAGTACTAAGCCGGTAATGGACTTATCGTCGCGCAATAAATCCATATTAAATTTCGTATCAGAATCATCAAGTAACGTGATATGACACAACAATAAAAATGTTTCAGAAAATTTAAAAGAGTATGAAGAGCATAATAAGATTTACAATGTAGCGTTGATCGTTGTAGGTATCAAAAGTCCACAAAGGCGCCTTAACTAGCTATGTATAAACACAGAATATCGTGGTTACCTAGAATAATTTTGTAATGTACGATACTAGCTTCACGCTTCATATGGCAATGTAGCAAATTTTCTTTACAGCCCCTACTCCAGTTCATAGTTCTTAAGATTGAATTTAAAATTCTAGTGAGCAGTCGAGTTGTCGAGAAGATGATCTTAAATACAATAAAATCAGCAATTCTGGCATTCAGACGGTTTCAGTAAATTTTGATGTCTTCAGAGAGTTTTGTAACATTTTATAAAAATTGGATCATTCTGGGCTTAATGGCAACTTACACAGGTAATACTTAACACCTCCCCTGTCTCTCTCCATACTGTGGTATAAATGTGACGCTCTATAAAAATGGACGAGCGTCATCAACATTTTTCTTCACACTTGATCCATGTCAAGGATTGGTTATGATTTGTAAATAACTAGATGTTGCACGCAGCTATGTCCGTACGTAATATTGCCCTATTCGATTCCTTTGAAATTGTATTTGCAGGATTGTCTGAAGATTTGGTCTACCTAGAAAGTTATAAATGAAAAGTTATATAAGAAACTACTAACTAGAAAATTAGATTTTTTGACATTTGTTAAGTGTGTCCATTAATATTTTAACGAAATAACAATATTTTATTTCATTTTAAGTAAGTAGGTATGTACCTACGAGTACATCAGCCCGGACAAGTATATTTTAACTTATATAGAAAAGAGAATTTTTGTGATGAAATTTATTTTGATTATCTCCCTTTATTGTTATTCTTGGCCATATTTGCTTAAGGTTACAACTGTAATGTGAGAAGATTGATCATTTTGGGTTCCTTCAAGGCTTGTTTACGAATGTACTGGTTGTGCCTTATTGTAATTAGTGTCTTGGCGTCATGTCATACAGAGAGTTGATAGGCACTCTTATATTTTTATGTGATGTCTTTTTTGGTCAGACAGAGTACGAATACGAGTGTAATCACAATCACTGGTATAACCTTTTTAACTTAACACCATAACATTTGTTGTAGTAATATGTCATATGAATTTATTTATTACGTTTTAAAAATAAAAGTAGGTACATGAGCAATTGAGAATTTTATTTATCGCTGAACGTTTGTTTAAATTGAATATGTTCACGATTAAAACTGACAGATAATGGCAAAAAAGTTGATACTAATACAAACCTTAAACATAATTAAAAAATGCAATTACCCACAATTATCAAAAAAACCATTTTGAAAATTTCATCTATAATAAAACGAATTCAATCGTTTCTTATCTTTTTATTAGTTATCAGGATAGAAAAAAAAAACTAATCAAACATAAAAGCATTCCGTTTATTTGATCGAGATAAATGACAGGGTTATATGGGAGTTAATTTATATCTAAGTTGTTTGACTGATAGAGATTTTGACATCCGTTTTCTAGGCGTGCGGTAGCCGAAACCCAGACATTATCGTTTTCTTATCTGTGATAGCGCCGGGGTTTTATATTACGGTATTCACTTTTTAGTTCTTATTTTTCTGAGTTCGTTAAGTGGACAGTTAGTTTTCATTTTTATGTTCTTAGTTCCATTTGGGTCTTGCAAAAACCGTTCATGTCACGTGAGATGTAGCTTAGATAATCTTAAATTTATTGTTATGCAACCTTTATCGGATCATTGTTTTTACATTTGCATATCCCTGTAAGTGATAAAATATGTGGTTTTTGTGTGTACTATAGTAAAACCACATTTCGTGAAACCTAGTTCAGATTTATTCTAACTAGGTTATCTTCGTAAATAATAATTATTACTTTGAGCTATTCCTTTTTCTAAAATTTAATATGATTATAATGCATGTTGGTAGATATTACCTGGTCCTATTGTATCTGCCCATCATGAGATAATGATGAAAAAGATCAGGCTACAAAAATTATTGAGCACTTGTTATACATTAAAAAAATAGGTATAAATACTAATGATGAAGTACCTACCACAGAATCTTCAGTTCACGCCAATAAATGTTAATGCGATAATAGTTTTTGTTGGTGTACTAAATCAAAGCCAATGCACGGAAACAAATTCGTGTTTACAAAAGTAACAAAATTTGAAATTGAAAAATGCTGAGTTAGTGCTTTAGATAGAGTCGCAGAAAAGCGTGACCAGAAGCAAGACAAAGCAATGCTATTTTACGATCAACACAATAATGAGACAAGTTGAGAAAATCCTCATAATGCCGTTTTAGTTGGAGTTTTCTTGTTAAAACTTTGTTTGAACGAGTTAAAATGGGCAAGTGGATGTAATCTACCGATCTTATCTTCCGATACTATTTTTGCACTTCGATTTTATTTGTGACTTCCGAGTTCTATGAACGACGAACGGATATTATCTAGAGAATTGACTTTGTTAAGTTATAAAAGTTTCAAATACAGTTTTCAATACATATCTAACACTGCTTGGATAAAAGTAAAAATAAATTTATTTTGTGATTAAGTACTTATTTTTAAAATGTTCTTTGTTTAGTTTTAAGTTATTTAAGTTGTAATTAATTTAATGCTAATAATTATTCGTGAATAACGAAATATGAATTTGAGTTTTTGAAAAAATCGCAAAATATCCTAAATTTATTTATCGTTTTTTGAACTTTAAATTAGTAAAATAAGGTTAAGATAAGATAAGATATAAAGGTGGTAAATATTGCTTGCAAACGGAAGAAACATTGTGACGATAGCCTTAATTAAGCCAAAAATCTTACCGTTCCTATTTATGATTATTTTCGAATTAGCATTAAAGAATAAAGTAGTCAATCAAACAATGACAACTTTCTTAATGCATTCGAACCGAGTATCAGTAATAAATTACAAGTTCTTAAAAATAAATATCCACATAACCGACAATGTTATTATTATGGCATGTGAGGAGGTTTCAATCAGCGGATGTTGATTTATTGCGAAGAAAGAACTTAATTTAATGACGAAATTATGCAGGTCCATCTGCCTACAGCAAGGTCAGCGCAGACAGGAATGGCAAGCCAATGATACGAGTATTTATTAACAGCTCGTTTGGTGACTGTTAATATGTTTCTGTTTCTTACCACTTTATTTATCATCCATAAGAATAGCTGTCTACAATATTAAATGAAATTAATACTTTCTTAAAATATTCATCTGTAATTTAGCAAGATGGGATGAAAAATCTTTCATGTGTCAGCTTTTCATTCATATGAACGTGAGATAATTTTTATCTCGCAGTAAAACCAGTATATTTGTCACTATCGTAGTTTACAGTTATGAAATTTCATAAGTACCTATTATGTATTTAAAGCAATAATTTTGTCTGTGATCTAATAGAGGTTGTCTTTTATAAATGAGAGCAAGTACCTATACTGAATTTAAAATGTTCTGTTTAATTAATGATGTGCTAAAGATTTTTATCGTTGACAAATACCACGAGACGCCATTTAAGGGCCACACGCACACGTAACAAGTAGCTGATAATCATGTGGCATTTTTTGCGGACAGCTCTTTATAATTCACCCTTCATGCCGAGGAAATTATCAAGAAATTTAAGTAATTTTATTGCTAGCGTATTGAATACAAAACTGAATTGACTTTCATTACAGTTATCGCATAGGTACTCTGGCACAGTGACCTTTATCACTTAACTTTAGGAAATTACTACTATGCCATGTTTACTTTCTTTCACTGATATTGATTTTACCTTTTAATAAAGGTCATATTAGTGAAAGCATATCAATGTTTATTTTTTAGTGTTTTTTTATACATCATGCAATATTAAGTATCCACTTTGCCAATAAAGCGAACGGTAATGGTAACGTAAATGTATAAATTCTATTTGATCATACGTTATGTAGATAGAAAATATACATAGAAAATATGGAAATGGGAAAGAGGTTGTAGGTTACATGTAAGGGCGACCTCTTTACCATGAAACGTAATTCCGCTAGGAGTGCCATTAGGCGGGCTACGTACCTATACAGCGGATATATCCGAGTATCCGAGGATATCTTATTGCTACTTTCGATATAAAACTTATGTTTTACAAACCAAAATATCGTGGCGAGTTCAGTGAACTTTATATCCTCACCACCTGTCATCCCACTCTTACTAACCTTATTTTAGTTACCTAGTTTTAGATAGTAAGTAAACCCTCAACAACTTTTTTAAATTTTAAATATTTATTTAAATTTTCAAATATTCAACTGTTCTCTAAGTTTATGGAAATGTTCATTTTAATTCCACGCGAGCATAGCTACGGGCATCCACTAGTAAACCATATAAATAGATGTGACGTATTTTTTAAATAATCACTAAATAAGTACATACATGATAGAATGAAATACGTTTTTCTGTTTTGACATGGATATCAATAAGGAGTTTGTTTGAGTCCAAGAAACAGTAAGTATTTATTTACGATAATAACATTAAGTTTTAGTTATTTTCTTGCAATTTTTTGACAAAGCAATTTAAAGCCTCAGCAGAAATCATAATCGCCTATTTTCTCGGTCTCAAGAATTCAACTGAGAAAAGTTTTCCTCTGAGTAATTGAAGTTGAAATATATACGTTTTCATTCAAAAGGCAATATTAGGCAGCTGAATATTGCAAGGCAGTATGAGGCAAAACCAATATGCTAGGCGATAAATCATTTTTTTCCCTATCAACTTATCTCTCACTGTAAAATAGGTTCAGCTCGTTAAATTGACATATCTTGATTAGAAATTACCAATGTTTACGTACGTAGGCGTTTCTGATTTATCGTTCCGTTATTTTAAAGAGCGTTGGAATTAGTCTTGTAATTTTTATGTAGATTATTCATTTTGAAACAGCTCTATGGACCGATCCCAATTTTTTTAAATAATTTATGTCAGTCATATATGTATGTATATGCTATGTCTTTATTTAAAGTAGTAAGTAAAATTATTTTTCTATATTAAAAAAAACTACTATTTTACCGGTTACCATTCATTATCCAACCCATTAATTGATGAAGATAAACCTTCCATAAATTAATCCCTTGAGATAGCAAATCGGTAGCACGAAGATAGATACATATACAGATTAATAGAAATTAAAACACGTCAAAGTTAAAAGTTGTTTTAATAATCGGCTGTGATAATATCTTGATGTTACCGAACAGCCTCTTGGTATTGTAGGTATGACGTTAGTAGATCGTCGTGTCGTACATTAGGCTCAGACGTCTATCGTATTATCTACTTTCTATTAAACCCTAACGTTTTGAGAATGTTTTCACTTTGATTGTGACTTCGCGTTATTGCGTAAAATTTTTCTTGAAGAATTCCTTCATATCACACGATATGACTTGTCAAACAGCTAATTCAAATTGTGTTACGTCCACTGTTATATCATTGACATGAAAATAACGACTGGCTCGTTATTTTTAATGATTGAGTAAATAATTTTAAAATTTTTGTTTGGGATTTACAGAAAACTCGAACTGACTAAAGTTGAAAAATTCGCTATCAAGAATTCATGCAATCGTTTCATGTGCTGTGGTGTAGTTTTGATGAAAGTTGGAATAATTCAGCGGTCACTGATAGGGTCTTCATTGAATTGACAGTCTTACACAATACGAATTTGACATATCGATCGTAACTCTATCGAATCGTAAATCTATCGAATCGTAAATCCATCCATGAAAACTTACGCAATTACCCCGCTGGACGCCGAAAGTTTTTAGGCTCAGGATACAAATTTTTAGCAACAAATAACCTGGTCAGATTGCAATAACATAACGTTTTTAGTCTTCATTATCTTAAAGCCCGTTAAGACTTGCAAATATGAAATCAGGTTTTGCATTATTTTACCAAAAATATACCTATTTAAATTTTTCCAGAATTTTAAGGTAGGTATATACTGCAATTAGTTTCTATTCTATTCCAAGAAAATGAATGATAATTATATTTCTCATATTCTCATTTGAGAATTGACCCTATTGCAGGCGTGAGTCCGCATGTGTGTGTAAGCGTCTTACTAATTAGAAAATTATGTACAGAATTCACGGTTAATTTGAAGATTAATGATAGCCACAATACCATCCATTCATTGAGTACAATGACAGCATTAAGACACGCCATGCGCCAGTTCGATGTTTTGACTGTATACAAATACAATGCTCTGTATATAGGTAGGTAATGGTTCTCAGTGGATTACGCAACATCTTTTCACCACTAGGGACTTGTTTAACCGGGAATGTAACGAGAAAAGCGGGCTAGTGGAGAGCTGGGCAATAAAAGTAAGTTAGTGAAACATTTAGCTCTGCCTACTTCGGGCTATTGGGGCCGGCTGAAGAGCCTGACTGTCATTTACGTAATCAAATAAATGTAAAATGGGTATCATGCGTAGATATTATAGTAGATTTCTAAGGAGGATGATTTCAGATAATATAATACTAAAATCTAAATAGGTTTAATAAAGTTCTGTAATAGGTAGAACTCCGTATTAAACTATTAACTATTAAACCATTTAATTTTTTTTTTATATTATGGCTTTTGGAGACTGCCCGCCCTGTACTGATTTCAATTCGATGAAGGTTGTGGTTCAAATCTAGTGGTTAAAACATTTCAAAGTAGGCATATAAATTCTGTATTCGATGATATTATTAGGATTACTATGATATTTTAGATCTTAGCGCTTATGAGGAAGCAATGAGCAAAGTGGCATCGATTCAAATTCAGTTTCAATTATTTTTCATTATATGTATTGATTTATTATTACTAATTATATGGTATAACTTCATTATATTTTTATCTCCCGCCTACTACTTTATGTGTGGTACATCAGTGGAAAAAGAGTCCGCTGCAGTGGGAATGATTGAGCGAAGACAGTGTGAATAATATTTCAATAATACTTGCGTTTCATGAACATTGTCCAGTTAAATATCCACTTCGAGTAAATAAGAGTAGGTACCTATTACCTATTATAACGGTTTTTTAGTTTATTTAGGTATTTTTACATGAAATCCCGTATACAACCTTCTTGATCTTGAGTTTCTTGCCGTGTTCTTCTCGGTAGCATCAACTTTGTGAACCGGCGGTAGATAAAAATGTTATGACGTTCATTAAGTGTATACAAAATACCATATAATGAAAAATAAATGAATCTGAATATGAATCTGATCTTCATGAGTTGGTCATAGATTCATTTTTATAGTGATATAGTACAGTTATAGTAGTGATTGCTTTTCGTCAGTAAAATTACACGGCTTTTGTTATTATTACCTAGTATCATGACATGTAATACTTAGTATTCACTAAAATTCTGAGTAAACTGAGTGGTTATCGAACTGATCTAAGTAATATAAGAAGACAAAAAATATTTTCTCAAAACATCCAACATCAGTTCACTTTCATTCAGAAAAGTGTGAAGTCAGCAGTCGTTCAGCGCGCAGCCGGCGACAGCCACATGATTCAGACATAATGGCAAAAGAAACGCCCACTTGCCCGCGTGCGTTAAAGTGGCACTGCGACAACAAATTATGCTAAAAGAAGCGCATATATCCAAACTGCTCGTTATCTCGCTGACGATACAAAAACTCCACAAGAAAATGTATTAAAAACGAGAGGGCGGTCGTCGCCCCACCGCACGAGCCGCCTCGCTTATTTGATAAATAACCGCCCAAATAATAAATCAGGATGCGAGGAGGCTCGAGTATTTTGACCCGAATCGAAGTTATCTGCGCTCGACTGACCGACTGCAGCCTGAGAGCCTATAGCAGAGCCGTGTCGCGACAGGAAGCTTAAACGGTACTTTTTGTCGCTTCTTTATTACTTCGGTTTCCTTGTTTGCTCGCTTCAAACGGACGGGAGACTGTTTTTATAGTTCTCTTAAACCCTGATAGTGTGATAAATAGGTACCAAGGTCTTTGTATCGCGGACGGGGTCAACGCGGCAGTAAACTGAGTTACTCCTTAACAATTTCCCTAGTAAAGATCTACATCTTTTAATGAGATTCTAGATCTATCAAAAGTCCGGAAAAGTGGATTTTGATTAGGTACGTAATGGTCATACGTCTACGGTACCTAATAAGTCTTAAAATTAAGATAAGAAAACCTTTTTTACTAAACTATTTTATGTAAGAACGTACATAAACTTACCTACTTACTTTAATAAAAATGGTGGAAGTATTTTTTATTTGTAGGTGGTATAGAGCCTCGCTGCGACCCATATACGTCCCACTGTTGGGCACGGGTCTCCTCTCAGAATGGGAGGGATTAGGCCTTAGTCCACCACGCTGGCCAAGTGCGGATTGGCAGACTTCACATACCTTCGAGAACGTTATGATGAACTCTCAGGCATGCAGGTTTCCTCAGATGTGTCCTTCACCGTTATAGCAACTGACATTTAATTTCTTAAAACTCACATAACTTAGAAAAGTCATTGGGTGCGTGCCACTGGGGTTTGAACCCGGACCGCTCGAGTGAGAGGCGAGTTCGATAGCCGCTGGTAGTGCCTATCGGGAACCAAATAGGTTTTTTAAGAAACCTCATTAGTTCCATATAGAGTTCGCCCGGGACAGTATCACCGCCCGCGACGGTATCTAGTACCATTTCTTCCGTGTAAAAATTGTTTTTAAAGCAATTATTGTCCGGTTGGAAAGGTGTGGTTTCCGGTTACACTTCTTTAGAGGCGACACTTACACTTACACTGTGACTGACTTAGAACGAGACACCTATCTACTAACAAGTACTAACTGGACTATTACTAACACCAACTAACAGGACTAACTATCACTAACAGTCCACAGTCCTCATACCTACTAACGAACTGACCAACTAATTAATTACTAATTAACTCTCTCAACTAATTGGACTAACCATCCCAGTCCCTAATTGAGTCTTGTTCAAAGTCAGTCACAGTTGTCATGGGCGGCAGCATAAAAAAAAAGTCGGGTGCACATTCTTATTCCAGCCCCAGATGAATGAAAGTAATTCACCCGTGAAAAATATATAGTGTGTTGCTGCAATAATTCAAGATTCAGATTAAGATTCATTTATTTCATTACCAGGGTGAATCTATCTAAAAGTTTTTAGAGCCGCATATTATACCTATATACATTGCTTTGCCCTTAATATATAAGAAATTTAGAAGCCCATTATTCTAAATGCATTGTTTAAGAGGGAGATTATGTAGAAAAATAAAATATTTTTGTTTGTTTAAATTTTTTGCATTTTTTTAATATAAATTCAAAGTCTTTTTGATTCATCCTCACATGACATTTTTATTCGTTTAGTGAACATTATTACATTCTTTATCCGTGGTAATAGGTATGGTAGTAATATTAGTCATAACCATTTCAGTTTTTACGAGATACAGTATCAGAGTATCGTTGTTGACTGACGGTGGCTAAGCACAAATATCAAATAGCACTTACATCTAAGCATAGCTTCTAAATATCTAACTAATACTTGTTCACTAAGTTGTTCTAATCAGACTAATCATAATAATATGTATCATATTTTTACGCAAAAGTAGACTATTTACCATAATCGCCAAACACGCAAACTACTCGTTGCAAATGTTCACGAATGGTTCGTCATTTACATCAGAAAGAAAAACTATGTCACCTCATGGTATCATGGTATGCATAATAATATTAATATTCAAAGAAATAAGCAAATCCCCGAGTCGCAACCCCGACTTCCTCATGTAGGCCAATGAGCGATTTGCGAAGGCGTGGAATAAATGGGTTAAATTCATTTTCATATTGTTGTGATGTAATAATAGATGGCATATAATAAATAATATAACTTGCCTGCATGTCTGTATGTCCGTCTGCATTTTAAAAAAAAACGAATTAATAAGTGAAATAAGCCCTCACTCAGCTTTTCCATGAATCCAATGAAAGTATGTCGCTGATTTTCAGTGTTTATTGCCAAGACGATTACCACCGTGCACTGTAAAAAACTTACGGAGAACCAAGCAAGCTAACTTGAAGAGCCCTAATGTCTAACTCAACGACAGAACAAACCAAGCACCTCATTTCTTAACAGTTACATAAAATCTCGTATGAGCGCTAAAGTCTCGTTGGCTGAATGAAACCCATGCAGCCTACCAAAGGAACGGGATTCTATGGACAGAAAAAATAATTGTGAGCGGTCACGGGACGTCTGGCAAATGTGAAACATCGAAATTATTTTGTACAAGTACCTAATATGCACAAAAGTACAGATTATGACAGGAACTAAAACATAAGAAAAAAAAAATTAATTATTATATTTTATTAATAAAATAATTTCCGACCGTCATTTGTCGGAACTGTATAGTATATATATTCCATATTCGCCCCGCTCGCCACGCTCGCCACGCTCGCCACGCCAAAAATTTGGTTTGCCCTCCGCCTAAAGATGTTTCACATCAAATATTTCACTATTTGTTAATTTTGTGTCAACAGATCTTGGAGTAATTAAACGACCACTACAATGGAGTCATGTTAATGAGTTTATTTTCTGTTATTTATTTTTTCGCAGCACAATACATTTGGAATGTCTGGACTATAGCGTTAAAATATAGCTCTAATGACGTTATTAACTGACTGATCACAGTTGTTGTGTAGCTTTGGATGTAGTACAGTTTTGATATATATGCATCCTGATACTCACGTCTAGGCTGTTGTTGCTGCTAAGTACTTATTGAAGTTAAACCATTAGTTCTATTACCAAGGGAAAAAAATCACACACAGCCACAGCACAGCGCATATTCATTTTAACTTCCTATTAGGTTAGGCTTAACCTTCTTAACCGTGAGAAGCCTATCATGAGCATGGCATTGGCGCAGGCCACCCAAGGGGTTTTACTGAGTGGACGTTACAACTAAAATTCTAAGTATATAAATAAAAAAAGGAATAAGGATTCAGAAGACACAGAACCGGTCGGAGCGGCCTCATTTAGGACAGGCCAATGCCCAGCCTATAGACTAAAGACTGATGATGATGAAATTTAAAAAATGTTAGTGTAAAATACACAAATGGAATCTCTACTCCAAACTCGTATACGGTCAGGCGCCGTGCCTGGCTGTTGTGATCCCAAAACTTACAGTTTAGTTAGACCTACCTAGTATGCTCAGCAAGATGAAAGATCTAACAGAGCCATCTATACGAAATGCGTTAGACTACTTGCACCGTTACAATATTAGGCGGCGAAGGGAGTAAACACTAAGTCTAAGAAGAGAAGAGTCCTAAAAGCTTTAACAGATTTGCAAGAGATGGCGCTGAAGTCGCATGCTTAGAAAATTAAAAAGTTGTTATTTATGATTTTATGTACACATTTATAATTTGAGATAATACCTATTAATTGAATAATTACCAATACATTACAGATTATTTTAAATAGCTACTAAATCGCCTTTTGACATTTAAAAAGTCTGTAAAATAAGATACAACATATAAACAAATAAAATAAAATAGTTGTATGTGTATGTACATACTAGTTTTTTATAATTTATTTATTTTTGAATATTTGTAAGTTATGATATAAATTATTTAAGTGTGTATTCCAGATTACAGATTTATATTGTTTTAAGCTTAGATTGACATATAAATAATCTTTATGCTTTCTTATTTTTTAAACCAATGGCTTTCCCTTACTAGCAATAGGCTTGTTTTGAAAATTAACTACTTAATACAAAAAAATTTCCTTTATAAATCAAATCAGTTTTTTGAATGGACGCAATATTTTTACTTTTGGTAATGCTTACTATAGAAGGTACTTACCTACATTAAAAATAGGAACTCACAAATAGGTTAATCAAATCTGTGTTGAAATACGTAACTAAGAAAAACATAGGAAGATATAAGGTGTACAGATTTTTTGATTACCTATATGGTTCAAATAATAATATAATGAATGATTTAAACATAAAACAAGACGAAAAATAAAGTCAAATTGTTCGTTAAATCGTAGATATTTGCTTTATTGAAAACTGTGAGTGTTGCAATTTGTGATGCACAATATTCGTATAACATACCACCTACCTTATTGAAATTTGATTTTAATGAATCATTTATAATAATTAAAATTTAACGGCGCCTCAAAATATTTTGTTGTTTGTGTATTTTGCATTATCCTTAATTCCGTAAAAGGTTGGCAAAGTAAATCTATAAAGCTGTCACGTCACTAACTCCAACTAACTATGATCACAGAAGAATGATAATAAATTGAAGTACTGTGTAATGCTATCACTCACAATATAGGTAGGTAACTAACTAAATCTATTAACCTGATGAGAAATGCTTCTACTATGAGTACCTCTATTGCGATTGAATATTGTAGATAGAATTAGACTTAAATATTTGTTATTCATCATGTGAGACTAAGCAGACCCTAAACCTAAAATGTTAAACTCGGCGATGAAAAATAGTGGATACCTACTATGTCTGAATGTGGCCTGATATATTTCGCAACATAGATCAACATCCACATCAAAGCCTTATAAGAAATCTTTCAAAATATTCAAAGTCAAAGTCAAATAATTTATTTCGCTATGAGGTGATTAGACACGCTTAACGAAGGTCTAGGTACCTAACTAAAAACTACTTAAACTACTAACTGATCTATATAAGGCAAAGGATTAGCTATTGATTATTGAATGAATAGCTAATCCTACACAGGTGTCTAACTTGCCTTAAGATAAATTTACAATAATTACCTACCACTAAGCTAAGCTCTAAGTCACGATAGACTATCTATATGGTCATCGGCTTTAGGAAGAATTTACAATATTCTTATCCTATGCCCTAGTGTAGGCCGAGAGAGAAAAAAGCCGGAGGAAAAAACTCTCGGTACTCTTTTAAAATTCAAATTAATTTTTACAGAAAAATGCACAGTATGACCATGACATGATTAAGTCAGACACGAGACAGCCAATCGTGTATGCCAAGAATCACCCCATATGCCACCTGCTTACAATTTTTAGTATAATTAATACAGAAGCATAGTGATAGCCTGTCAGAGTCTAATACAGTCCCATGCCTTTATATCATCCAAATACTCCTGAATATTATAATAAGCTTTTCGACATAATGTTTGTTTGATGGTTTTTTTAAACCTTTGTAAAGGCAGAGACTGAACCGCAGCCGGGACTTTATTGAATATTAGAATAGACATTCCTATGAAGGAACGACTTTTCTTACTAAGCCGGCATTTAGGAAACGCTAATTTGTGGCCGTTCCTTAGTGTTACATTGCGTAAGGCATTTAGGTCACTACGACTTACAAACTGATGCCTATTTTTACGAATATACATAATATTCTCATAGATGTACTGCGATGCAAGGGTTAGGATGTTTATTTCCTTAAATTTTTCTCTAAGGGAGTCTCTACTTTTCATTTTGTATATATAACGGATAGCCCTCTTCTGCAAAATAAAAATAATATTAGCATCAGCTGCATTACCCCAGAGTAAAATGCCATAGGACATTACACTGTGAAAGTAACTAAAATATACCAATCTAGCGGTATCGACATCCGCCAAACAGCGTATCCTTTTAACCGCGTAAGCTGCAGAACTTAGTCTATCCGCCAGTCGACAGATATGGGGTCCCCACTGCAACTTCGCATCAATGGTGATTCCAAGGAAAACAGTCGAGCTAACTAAGTTCAGTTTTTCACCATTTAGTTCCGGTTGCTTATCTACTTGTTTCACATTAGGTGCTGAAAATTTTATGCAATTGGTTTTATTGCTATTTAAGAGTAGGTTATTTACGCTAAACCAATGCACAACTTCAGAGAGAGCATTGTTTACATCGTCATAGTTAGTTTGTTGCCTGTTTAATTTGAAAATTAATGAGGTGTCATCTGCAAACAATACAATCTCGTTATTATTCTCTACCATATAAGGTAGATCGTTAATATATATTAAAAACAGGAACGGACCCAGAATCGATCCTTGTGGGACCCCCATCTGTACTAAAGACCCAGACGATCTTGTACCGCTTACTTCGACTTTCTGAGTTCTTTCGCTGAGATAAGAAATCAGAAGATTCAGCGCGGTATTTTTAATGCCATAGTGATTGAGTTTCCTGATTAAGGTTTCATGCTGTACACAATCAAATGCCTTGGACAAATCACAGAATATGCCCAGAGCATCCAATGAATTCTCCCAAGCATTGACAATATCAGTAAATAATTCAACTCCCGCATCAGTTGTTGAACGGCCTTTTGTGAAGCCAAACTGTTTGTTATGTAGGAGTTTATTACTTGTAAAGTAGCTAAGAAGTTGCTGGAGAATTATTTTCTCAAATATCTTACTACAAGCCGGTAAAATGGAAATCGGCCTATAGTTAGTAGGATCTGTGCTATTTCCGGACTTGAATAAAGGTATTACTTTGCTTTGCTTCATTAGGTCAGGAAACTCTCCACTTTTAATACAGTTGTTAAATATTAAAGCTAGGTGGGGTGCTATTACATATATAATTGTACTTATAAGTTATTACGCAGGCAATAACATTTTATCGGAAAATTGTAACCGTTGACCCGAGATGTAATTTGAAGGAAACTAGAATGTGTCATAAACTGACACTTTGGGAAGGCTAGGCTTATATCAGGTGTAAAATATAGACGTCTGAAGGTCAATTACCGGGCTGCGGGTGATGTAACTGAAGTGTACAGAACAGATGAAACAGTATTTATACCGTTATTCCCTCAGGTCCTTAGGAGCGGCGATTATGCGGAGATATTCAAGGTTAAACTACAACTCCACGAAGCGTGTAAACCTTTTTTAGTTTTATTTAATTTTATGAGAGAAAGTAGTCCCATTTGAATTTTCAACATACCTACAATGTAAGTAAGTCTAGGCATAATTGTGGGATGTTTTAGAAATATTTTTAGAAAAATAACTTTAATAAGGCTCCTTTCAGCCTTTAGACTCATAGTACTTAGTGTTGTTTTACACTCAGGTTTTACCTGTATATTTAGTAAGTATACATCAGCTAAATAAGATATGAAAAATTAAAACAGTTTCAGGTAATAGCTACAGAATAACGACACTAATGATTTTACAGTTCGGAAAAACTTTAAGGTCTAATATAATAATATTATTATTCGAATATTTCATATAAAAACTAGTGTTTAATTGTTTTATTGTTTGAATGCTTTTCTCTAAGGAAGTACCCGTTGGTCTTGAATAGATATTTTTGTATTTGAAAGCCCCAAAATACATTTCTTGAAAATCCACATTATTTAAAGAAATTTTCGAAACCTCATTCCTCTAAAATATTGCCTGTTAACAGACTTCCATAAATCGCTAGTCCCTTGATAGTCATATAAAACATTGGACATATAAAACCTTCGGCCATTGGCGGAACTCAAATTGCGTGTGTTTTGCTTTCAGCATCCCTATCGCTATTGTAATCTGTGAAATAAAATATTTCTGTAACCGTTTATAACACTATATTTCCTCTCTCTAAATCCTAGTGAAATTTTAATTTTGTGCTTAGAATGCATTCTATAATATTTCACCAAGAAGGAATAAAACCGGCCAAGTGCGAGTCGGACAACATAAGGTTTCGATTCACCGAGTGTATTCTTGAAGGGGAAATTTTTCATTTTTAAATCTTTTTGTTTTCCAATTATCAATTATGATAGCGGCAACAGTATGACGCATTCAGTGGAAATAAGAAATAAATTCTGTTTGTCACCCTATGGGCCGATTTCACCAACGTCGTGTAAATCTTATGCCCGGAATAAGTTGTTATTTACTCGCGAGTTAGCCCATTTTACGTTTCACCAACATTTAACCTAGGGATAAAATCTCTATACTAGAGTAAAATCATACACCGCCGATTTCGGCCGAGTAAGCTGCTAATCGTAGATTAATAGTGTCACAACAGCATTATCTATAACTGATGATTATTTATTTCCTCGCCCACGGTGGTTTAAGGAAAGGGCTTATTATTTTGAAGACTATGACGACCACGATTTCGTGTTAAGATTTCGTCTATCAAAGAAGGCAGCATTGAATTTACTGGCAAAAATCGAGCATCATTTGGAGTATCCAACAGACAGGTGAGTGTTCTAAATTATATCCATTGATTAGGTATTTAACACATATTTAAGTATTTTAAGAACTTGCTTTCTTGCTGTGTAAATCACACACACACACACATGTATTATGTATGTATGTTGTATCCCATTTCTTATAAATATTAGTTCCCAATATCTAATAAATATCAGCCTAATTTTACCCCTTGTTTGTATTGTTTCAGAAATAGGTCAATGTCGCCTGTCAACCAATTATTGGCTACATTAAGGTTCTATGCAACAAACAACACCCAAATGAGCATTGGTGACTATGGCGGAATGAGTGCACCAACATCACACCGAATTATCCACCAAGTCAGTACAGCAATAGCATCTCTGCACAAGGACTACGGTTTCCAGCAACATACCAGGAAATAAACATACCAGGAATAAGGCCCAGCGTAACGCGATATGCTATCATTAATGACTATTTTCGAAGCTTATTGTAATAAAACAACTGAATTAATTATTAATATTTTTTTTAATTCGCTATAAATAAACTCCAAAAGTAATAATCTGGTTTTAATTTATTCCTGTTTCAAAATTTCGCTCTGAATATCCATTTGAATGTCAAATAATTCTTAGCTTCTTCTCTTTCTTTAGCTGCATGCTCCATTTTAGTTGTGAGAGCGTTCCCTTTTATTTCATTTAACTTTTCTAGTGAAGAAGTAGAGAGGTGTGGCCGTCTTTTAGACATACATTCAAGCTGTTCTCCTGCAGTAGGCCTTTTTCTTTCTGTACTACATTGTAACAGCTTGGAAATGGGCGTTTTTAAATTTTTGGGAGTGTAATCACCCCAATCCTGAAACAAGATAAATGCTCTACTATTTTTCCAACCATAATAACATTATTTTAGGATGTACTACAGTTAAAAGATGATTTGCTCCAACTATTATGTTGGAACCAACACAACTGGAACTATGTTTTCATTCTAAAAGCAAACATACAATATTAGGTGGACAAATATCTGTTGATACCTGCTGAAAAGTGTAAATTTAACAGACAAATTATTTATTATCTATGTAGATATTGGTATGTACCAATAAACAATCTTCAATGACATGTACAGCAGAAGGGGCAAGAATCAGTTGAATATTTATTTTGTACCTCAGGGCAAGCAACTGTATCTGTGACTGTAAAAACATAATAACACCACTCTTTTTAATACTGTTCTAAGGATTATGCAAGCCCACAGAACATGGCGTTATAAGGCAGAGTGTTTTCTGTTGTGGTGGGTCTTCAATCACTGACCTTGGAGGTCCACCACCTGAAAAAATCACATTGGTTTAATTTCATTACAACTTATAATTTTTATGATATATTTTTTTAATATAATATGATTACAGGAATATATAAAAAGTTGTAAAAATTATCAGGAAACAAAGAAAAATACCTGTTTGAATTAATTGCATCCTTCTAAAAGATGCTTCTTTTTTTGTAGTTTTCTTTAAGTTTTCCCACTGGGCTTTCAAATTATCGGCAGTACGATGAGAAAGCATTGTCTGCGAATTATATTTGCTTGAAATTGTTATCCATTCTCCAAGCTTTTGCTTCATTGATACTCCATCCGTCCTTTTATTTTCTATCACATGAAAATGCTCAGTAACGAGATCAACCAGCAATGACTTTTCTGATGCCATCCAATTAACAGATCGCTTTCGCTTTTCATTTGCCATTGTTTATAATCAACGATTTGTATAAAACAATTTTATATATCTGTTTACACGGAATAAAACTAGTTCAAAAGTTCCAAAACACAACAAAACCAAACTTAAACTCTATGTTTAAATTCTAAAAAGCCGCGCACGGGATCACTGTCAACTCAATTGTCAAGTTAACGTATTAATTATCCGAACAAATAAAAGAATACACAGCGCTATTGTGCAAGTATGAGTCAAACTGTCTATTTTACTTGGGTACATTACACATACATTCAATTCATTCGTTCAACGGCATAGAGTAACTATGCGAGATTAAGATATCTCTAGATTACCGTGGTGAAACGAAATTGAAGTTAACCATCGAATAAATCGACAGAGTACAGTTATACTGGGATAGCTACTCTAGTGTAAGTTCAATGTTGGTGAAATCGGGCCTATGGTTGCTAAACGTAAGTCAAATATTTTTTATTTCAAAAAATTTACTTCAAAACTTAAAAGTTACTCATTTTATTATGGTTCTGTTGTCCTTAGCTATTCTTTTTCAATATCGCGTCAACGATTCAGGCGCCAGAAAATTGTTGTTCTTTGTTAGTTTGTTTTACGATGAAAACCATTTGTCGTTCTTACAACTTCATCAACTGACGGTCCTAACTTTGAACGATGGTATTTTACAGAAATATTTCGGACTTTCTTTAAAGTTCCTAACTTTTGTCACCGCAAAGTTGATAAATTAGAAATGAAATCAGGCCAACCATTATTATGTGACGGCGTGTTTTATACAGGTAGATTAGAAAAAATCGGTAGGCAGAGGTATTAAAATAGCCACACTAGGTAACAATGGAATTCTGAAAATTAACTATCAAGGCACTTAAAAATCTTTGCATTACAGTATTGTAATAGTATATATAGTAGGTAATAACGACTCTTATTAATATTTGTACCAACTGAATTGAGATATCTCGTATTTACAAAAAGACCAATATCAACATAATCCCTATATTGGTCTAGTCTAGAGGGAGTGGAGTACAAAATAACATCAGCTTTACTTAGGGCAGCAGCAAAAATGATTTAATATGATGTTAAGTGGACAGTGAATAGACACGGCTTTGTTTCTTTCTAATAAATCGCAGCATTTGAGATGTAATTTATAGTGGTCTTATGGGATATATCGGACATATTTTGGATTGAACGTAAATAAATTTCGCTTTGAATTACACGGTCTCAGACGAATCATTTGTAGAAACTTCAGTACCTACTTGTGAAGTCTGGGCTTAGGATTATCGTGTTTGTGACATTTCAGATGAATTTACTGGTGAGGAGAAACGAGTTTCATTTTATCTTGATCTATAGAATAGGTGTCTAAGTGAAAATGTTTACTTTTCTAGTTCATAATTACATATTTTTATTTTTAGGTTGGCAAATGTTATAAACGGTATAAACACTTTGTCAAATTGTTCCATTTATGTTTAATTATCTCGCATAGCTTAAAATTGGCCGCATCGTGATCTGTTGGTCCGGATTGCTCGCAGAGATTATCCTATCCTATCTGCGGTCGAGTAGATTTGACAAGCATAATTCATTACGAGAGGGCACGGAATTAAATGGCCATTTATATTTGCCACATCATGTGCCATTACCGAATATTAGAGCCGTGAGTTAATCGTTTGCTCGACCATCCATCAAAGTAGGCCAGTCATTGGGCGCCTTCAGATTACATCCCCCTCTATAGATGCTGAACGACAGACAGATACCTAATTCTCATCGCGTAATCGTAGATCAAGTTTCTGAGTAAGACGTTCCGGGAAACATGGACCGGAACTGCTCGTCCGATGCAATCAGAGTAAGATACATTTTAAGATTTTTGTACCAATAATTACTTCATGAAACTGTTTGTACTTCCCAGGTGAATGATAATGACAATATGAAAATAGTATGATTTTTTTGCCCAAATTAAACCACAGGAATTAATAAATACTCACGTAGGTACCGTTAAAACAGTTGTTGTTACACACTTTTAGTAGCTTTTAGTATTTGTTTTAGCGTGTACGTGTGCAAATCCATTGTTTTGCGTGCGCGCGGCATCCTGTGAGGTCTGTGAGTGAATGAACCAATTTGTTTTCATCGGCATCGTTCACTCTGCGGGGCAGAAGTTACAACACAGTGCACAAACAAATATAGAGTTCAAAAATAATCAATATAGGTACCTACTTAATAGTTGTAGCAGTTCATAACCTGCAATTAAAAAAAAAAAACTATAATTGCACGGTACGTAAAAAAATATTTTTAATCATTTAGAACGAACGTTGCTCTTAGTTAAGTTTACTATTAGTGGTATTAGATAATATTACCATTTTCATGAATTAGTATCAAGTAATCGTTTATTGTCAGATACCTACTCTATTACTTAGTTTGTAGCTCAATTCCAAATTCTCTTCGAAATAACATTTATCTGTTACATTTGAGTAGTTGAGCGCACCAATTGACCTATTTGATATTATTATCATTTACGTAAATTCTATCTAAAGCAAGCTGAGTCTTTGCGGAAAATCCAACAAAATTTAGACCAGTGTGTTGCCTTGTTATTGTAAAAATATTCAAACCTACTACTATTATTAGTAAGCACTAATCTATCCTAATTACTATAAAGAGGAATGATGTGTTTGTAATGTTTTCACACAAAAACTACTGGACCAATTTCAAAAATTATTTCACCAGAAAGCTGCCTTTTTACTGAGTAACATAAGCTATATTACATTAAAAAATAAAATAGGGATCCCTAGTAAAAATGCAATAATATAACCCAAGGTGTGAAAATTACCTAAAATACTCGTATTCTTTAGATACATCGCGTGCGCTGCGAAAACTATAGATGATGATAGACTTTGTAGAACACAATATTTACAAAAAGCGTCGCGATACCATATGTCCAACTATACATAATATGGTAACTATAACTATTTTTTTCAATTTAAAAGTTGATAAAAGTCCCGACAGTAATCAAACCATATTATTCATACCTCTTTATTTATCCTTATCACATTAAATGATATTTTATTAAAGACTGTTTCAATACCTGTAAAATACTTTTTAAATTATTAAAATTGCGATACCGTATGTCCAAGTACTGTAGTTATGCCACTATAACTACTTTTTTACATGTTAAAAGTCGACAAAAGTGTCGACAATAATCAAACTATTTCAAACTAGTTCATACCTCTGTATTAATCCTTATCACATTAAATGATATTTTATTAAAGACCGTTTCAATACCTGTAAAATACTTTTTAAATTACTTATTAAAATCGGAAATTCCATTCAACGAATTCCATACTTATATCGAATTTAAAAATGTCAATCTAAAGAAAATAATTTGTGCATAATTTCATTTAATAATGTGTTTGAATATGTCTTATCGTGTATGTGCATAAATATTAAATAAATAAATAAGTAATAAAATAATGCGGCGTGGGTGGCCCCGCGCAGCAGTCTTAGATATATTACAGAATTGATGAAATGTTTACAGTTGAATTAATTAATAAAAATATAGGATATGTAGGTACTTTTCATCTCGGTGATTTCCACAAGAATTAAGTTCGAAGGACAAAATTCGGTCGATAGTGTCTTTGAAGAATATAAACTATTGTTATGTCTAATTTCACGCGAGTGATGCTGCGGGCGTCCACTAGTCATACTTATAAAATAATGCCATCAACCCACCGAGAGCGAATTTTCGACACAAATCTTGTTTTCCTCGATTTTTATTAGTGATTAACTGACAAAAAAACATTCCGTTTACCGTTAAAAAAGTAAAATTTTACCACACATATACAATACCTACACACTTATGTATTAGTAGATTAAATGACAGTGGTCACAAATCAAGACATCTCAAGTAAAATGACCAAGTCTTCCCCAATTTGCATTCGCTGTTTTATTTTTGAGAACTGAAATTTGTTTCGATTTTCACTGCTTTCAGTTTCAATATGACGCCTTTTAGATGATAATATTAAACTAACTAAATTAAAAACATTCTTAACCGATTAATCAATCTTCAATATTGCTACTCATTGTTTTGAAGTTTGGTTTCAAATTTATTCCAAAGTTCTGAGTTATGCTTAAGTTTGTAACAATAGTTTGTATTAAAATAGAATATTTGCAAAATCTAAGACGGGACAAGACGGACAAAAACGGGTCTACTAAGTTGGAGATACGAAGACTAAAATTCAATTTCAGATTGTCCAATGGAAGTATGATGAGTAGGTAGATGATAAATCGTTAAGAAGTTAATTCGTATACGTTTAAGTTTTTTTAAAGGCTTAATTAGGGTGTTTAAATAAAACAATAAATCCAAATATCCCAATTTAAAAACTGCATTACTTCGTTGTATACCTAAACTGGAAGTAAGTAAATCTTATTGGTAATTACAGGATTCATAACCTCAATAACTAGAAAACAGTGAAGTTGAACATCATGACGAATGTTCCTGAACGTTAATTTCTCAGAGGTGTACAAAGCTTACAACTTGTATTTGGTCACAATAATTTACCATAGACCCCATCTCAATCTGAGAGACTCGTGGAATAGTGACGGGTTATGATGATGTTCACAGTAAATAATATTGTCTGTTTAACAGCAAGCCGAAAACCACAAATTCATTAATGTTCTGATAAACAACGCTGGTTTGTATAAGCAAACTTGAAATTACTTATGAAAATGGAATACTGAGCTTCTAATTACGAGTAGTAACCTATATATCTACTTGGTACTCGTGTTCAGTATTTACAAGTATTTGCGTCGATCTTAGTAGTATTATTATAATGTAGTCTAAGAATACCCCAGTGCGTGACATAAAAGCTTAGGGTAACCGATATGACGGGCCAATAAGACGTCGTCGGTGGCGTAGCGCACATGATGCTTTTTCAATAAGTCACTGTGGAGTGTGGAGGACAAAATAGAGATGCAACAGGCTGTCGCTAACTTGTCGGTATCCGGTCGAATTGCAACCATAAAAACTCAGTTGAGTACCAAACTGAGTAAAACAAGTACCTAATTTAAGTATGATAGTTTTAATCAACCTTAATTTTTTTGTTGTTGTTTCATGTTTGTTAAAAAATTAAGTCAATCACATTAATACTATATATTACGTAAATATATATATAGGTACTTCTATTTTCTATAGAGCTTGTTATGGTCGTATGTAATGTATTCGTTTCTGTGTTAAAATCTGTCAGTCGTTGATCCTTATAATAAAACATAATAAAATAAAATAGCATGGCTTTGACTAAAAACTGTTCCTTCTACTAAATAAGGTTTGCTTCGATTTTAAGGCTAATAAGACCTTCTAATTGGAAAATTTAATAATCTAAAATCATTAGATCACAATGCTGTGCGTTATCATTAGAACCAAGGCTGTGTGATTTATTGTGTATACGTTTTCATTGAAATCACATCGGATATACCCAGCTCTAGTCTAAAGCCATGCCGGATATTCGGCTTTCGGTATCGTCGTCACATCAACATAACCTGCCGAAAACGACAAGATCTTTGTTAGATATTAAACAAGGGACTTCGATAGGGGCTTTCTTGGCTTGGTAAAGTACAACGATTTGGAGGCTGTTTGAAAATATATTGAATGTTAGAAATGGCAAGGTTTTAGTAATAGTGATAAGATAACGACACTGTAGGAAAATGGATAGGTAATATTTTTTACATTTTAAGAACTTACTATTAGCTGTCACTATCAGGAATACATATCACCTAAATGAATAGATTTGAAAAGTGTTCAAATCTATTCATATAGGTATGTGATATGTATTCCTGATTGGTTAAAGATCTTAGATGGGTAGGTACTCAATGTTTTACTCGACGAATTAAGTTTAAAGATTTATTTCTCAAATAAGACTACAATAAGTCACTTCTATGAGAACAATAATTATCTTAAAAAATAATAGTTATAATTCATGCGCCTTATACATAAGTGGATTTTTTAAATATATATGTATAATAAGTATGTAAATATATATTATATGAAAAATGTCTTTCACTTTAACTCATTCAACACACTCAGTTTCACAGTAGTGAAGTTTTCTATTTATTTTCTTCTAATTTAGTTTGAACTCGTTGAATGAGTGCAAATTCTTTATACATTTCGGTATTTTTTGTTGTTGTAAAGTTGTGCTCCCTCATTGGTGATCATTTTTCTTCCATAATTTGTCCTGAATTTGGATAAAGCAAAAAAACTAGCTCTACGGTGGCTGCGTTTGCTAAAAGGTTTTTTTTTTGTAATAAATTTAATCAGTCTGAATATTTCTATCGAGACATCTTCTGACTTCATGCAGGCATTATATAAATACATTGGTATTTTAGTTTCCTGATATATTTTAACTGTTGGTCTTAGATACGGATATCGAAAAGCATTTTTATTATTTTATTTTGTGTTCTTTGGAGGTTACCTAACTGTAGCGCTGCCCCAAATTTCTATTAAACACAGTAAATGAGGTTTTATTAAGGTATTATAAATTGTATATTTTAATTTGTGTGGAATACAAATCTACTTGGGTTACGAAGAGAGGCATGAAGGAAAAGAAAAAGAAATTACACAACCCATCGCATAGAAATATTCTGTAAAGCAATTTTTTACTTGCTACGCGTATTTTCTTTCCCTTATTTCGTTTCTTTGTCATTATTTTCATGTTGTTATGTATGGAAAAGAACTGTCCAGTGAATGTCCGAACATATTTAACTAGGTACTGAAATAATATTAATAATGGGTTCGGTAAAATATATCCAAAATATCCACCCTTTCGAATTTGTATTGTTTTCTGATAATAATACCAATATCAACATAACTTACTCGTATGTACAGACATACCTACCTATTCGTATTTTATTTATATTTCATTACATTATTATAGCATACTAGTGGACGCCCGCAGCTTCGCTCGCGTAGAATTAGACCCATTAACGACGTCTACCCGCCTAACGACTTCAAAAACGGCAAATTTTCATACTAACTTTGCACCCCCGTTTTACCCCCTTAGGGGGTGAATTTTCAAAAATCCTTTCTTAGTGCTCCCCTACGTTATAAAAGGAACCCCTGTGCAAAATTTCAAGTTTCTAGCCCTTATGGTTTAGGCCCTGCGTTGATATGTCAGTCAGTCAGTCAGTCAGTCAGTCAGTCAGTCAGTCACCTTCTCCTTTTATATATATAGATTGAAGACTCTTAAATATTAATAACTTAAAATGTTTAAATGAGCTCCCTCGTAATGGAGGCTGTTTGGCTCCTGTTAGGCTGACATGAAATCTGGCAAGAGATCAAAGGCGAGTGAAGTGTCAATTACTAACGGCCTGCCTAGAATGATATTGGCGATATTCGCTTAATGGACACCGCAGAAAGGAGGCAAAATTAGACGGCTTAAGAAGGAAGCTGATCTGAACTAAGTTTGTAGAGTTGATTATTATTAATTACAGTATTTTATTTCACATGCAATGTTTGTTGGTTTAGCTCAAATATTTAAATTAAAATATAACAAGTATGGCAAACACGTATGTATACCTACTACTACATGAGCTGTTCTCCAATGAGAAATTCCTCACTATTTAGTCGACTCCGAGCCTCCGAGCAATGGTTGAAGCTTTTTGAACAGTTCCTGTCGTTGAAGTTGACATCTAATTCACTAAAAAAACCGATTAATGTTTATTGTGTTATTCAGATAGTGTCATTATTTGCACTTTATTTGTGTTTAGTTATAGATAATTATTTATTGGTACTTATGTAGTTTTTAACTTTTCTTATTTTGTGTAAGTTTGAAAAATTCTTTTTTTGCTCAAATAAATCTTACAATGTCATTTTTCGTCATTTGTGCTTTAAAAATAGTACAGACTCAAAATCAAAACGATTACAGAATAACTAGTAATTTAACACAAAAACTAAATTCTGTTTACTATTATTAAATTAGTATTTCAAAAAGTTGTGGCAAAATTGTTTACCGGCCACGCAAACTTTGAATTACGAACAGTTTGTCGACTTAAAACATGTCTTTGGGTTTGAAACAAAGGAGGTGATAGGCAGAAAAGGTTCTATATGATTCAAGAAATTTTACTTGAAAGTAATGTGTATACCTCAAAGTTATTATTTGTATTTGGTATACACTCAATCTTTCAATCGTAGAAAAGTAGATATTTTCCTAAATAATTATTTGGCAAAGTATTTAAAATAATAATCAGCTAACATAATAATTATGTTCAGTTGATCTATTGATTATCTTACAATCTTATATTATATTCTTTGTCCTATTATAATTTTTTTGCAAAATTTTCGTAATTTTGAGTAGGTAGGTACTTTGTTGCTAGTAAATTGTTGCAAATAATAACTTCTGAAATATTTTTACTCTTTGACTACTTTAACTAATAACCAATTACTAATTTAATTATTTTACTAGAAATGAAAATAATTTAAAACGTTTGAGTGTTACCACATTATAAAAATCTGATGTAAAGTAAGAAAAACGCAGCTGCAAAAGAAAATCTTGTCACGTTCTCAATATTTGAACAGACACGGTAATGTGTTGATGTCGATATTGGCAGTTTGATTTATTTGTTGGATAAACATTAAAATGTTTTGGAAGATATTACAAAATGTTCAAGTCCGTGCGCATATTGGTGAAAGGGGGAAAGTTTTCAGCTGACCCTTCGTAGATTTTTAAACTTTCACATCGCAACTTCTTCAAACAAAGCATTTATGTTTGCCATTTTGTTGTAGATTTGAAGAAGATAAAATGTTCAGGAGACGTACCGTATTTAGTTTGGTAACAGTAGTGATAAGAATTTATCTTATGGTGATAACTAGGTAAAATCTTATATTGGACTGCAAACCAACAAGCTAAATAATACTTAGATTTTTCAAATACTTACTGAAAAGCTATAATTAATCAGTTTTTACAAGTTTAAGAAAACATTTTTTCAATAATGTCTCATACTGATCCTGGGTTCCATTCCAAGTTCGGGCAAAGTATTATTGGGTTTTACTAACTTAAATTTCTCAGTATTAGGTACCATAGAGTACTTTAGTGTGTAGTCCGTGGTATTACTGAGAATTTTAAGTAACACTGACACTAGATTACTCCGCCACGTTACTCCAGTGTCGGTGGAGAAGTAGTAGCATAGAGTAAAGACCAAGTAGATATAGGTAAAGGCGAAACTTCAATTAACTATTGTTATAGAATGTGTTCTATATACGAATTATTTTTATATATTATACTAGCTGACCCGGCAAACGTTGTTTTGCCATATAAATAATTTTTACTGAATATTTTGGGAGAACTTCATGTAAGTGTGTGGACTACAACTACCACTACCAATACCACTACACCTACTACTACCACTACCCCTACCACTAACACTACCCCTACCACTACCCCTACCCCTACTCCTACCACTACCCCTACCTCTACCACTACCATTACCAATACCACTACCCCTACCCCTACCACTAACACTACACCTACCAATACCCCTACCACTACCCCTACCTCTACCACTACCCCTACCACTACCCCTACCATTACCAATACCACTACCACTACCCCTACCCCTACCACTACCACTACCCCTACCACTACACCTACCACTAACACTACCCCTACCACTACCACTACCCCTACATCTACCCCTACCACTACCTATCACGCACCGGCGCCATCTACTTAAAATATTGGTTTGTAGTACATGCTATGTATCAGAGATGGCGCTGTATGTGAAAAAAGATTTTTCCCGCTTTTCTGTTGAAATTTTTCCTGAATTTTCTTTGCTATAAGCCTCACCGAGCCCGAGACCTTTCCAACGAATGCAAAACCGTGGAAATCGGTTCGTGCGTTCTGGAGTTATAGCGTCAGGAAGGAAAACCCGACTTATTTTTAAAGTAGATTACATAGCTGTCATTATACGTCAATTACATAGCTGTCATTTGCGTTTTGTTATTCCGAGTCTGATTCTTTTTTGATAAACCACGTTTTATAGTGACTGACGTTTCATGTCAAGTCACACGGGAACGCTGTCGAACGGGATAAAAAGTATCCTATGTCCGTCTCCTGGCTCTAAGCTACCTCCCTACCAATTTTCAGCCAAATCTGTTCTGCCGTTCTTGAGTTATAAGTGGTGTAACTAACACGACTTTCTTTTATATATATAGACTAGCTGACCCGGCAAACGTTGTTTTGCCATATAAATAATTTTTACTGAATATTTTGGGAGAACTTCATGTAAGTGTGTGGACTACAACTACCACTACCAATACCACTACACCTCTTACTACCACTACCCCTACCACTAACACTACCCCTACCACTACCCCTACCACTACCACTACTCCTATCACTACCCCTACCTCTACCACTACCCCTACCCCTACCACTACCATTACCAATACCACTACCCCTACCCCTACCACTAACACTACACCTACCACTACCACTACCCCTACCACTACCCCTACCTCTACCACTACCCCTACCACTACCATTACCAATACCACTACCACTACCACTACCCCTACCACTACACCTACCACTAACACTACCCCTACCACTACCACTACCCCTACATCTACCCCTACCACTACCTATCACGCACCGGCGCCATCTACTTAAAATATTGGTTTGTAGTACATGCTATGTATCAGAGATGGCGCTGTATGTGAAAAAGATTTTTCCCGCTTTTCTGTTGAAATTTTTCCTGAATTTTCTTTGCTATAAACCTCACCGAGCCCGAGACCTTTCCAACGAATGCAAAACCGTGGAAATCGGTTCGTGCGTTCTGGAGTTATAGCGTCAGGAAGGAAAACCCGACTTATTTTTATATAGTAGATTACATAGCTGTCATTATACGTCAATTACATAGCTGTCATTTGCGTTTTGTTATTCCGAATCTGATTCTTTTTTGTTATACCACGTTTTATAGTGACTGACGTTTCATGTCAAGTCACACGGGAACGCTGTCGAACGGGATAAAAAGTATCCTATGTCCGTCTCCTGGCTCTAAGCTACCTCCCTACCAATTTTCACCCAAATCTGTTCTGCCGTTCTTGAGTTATAAGTGGTGTAACTAACACGACTTTCTTTTATATATATAGATAACATCTTTCATCATCAACACACGTTTTTTCGTGCTTATAACAAAAAGAGGGTTACCCATTGAAAATTGACATTTAATTCCAGGTTATATATATCTATAACTTTTACAATAATTATTATATAACTTATTGCTTACCTATTTAGAAACATAAAATATGAAGTGTCACTGAATAAGGACTTAACTCGTTAAAACATTGACTTGAGCGTTTTAATAATCCAACCTAGCCACTGCATTATAATAGTATCTATAAATCCTTTCATGATTGATACAAATTATCTGGGTCCTTGTTGGGTTAAATTTAAGTCTTTTATGTTCTTTATGTGCGAAGACTAGTTTTATTAACATTTATAAGATTCTTAGTGCTCATTGAATGTTAATGAAGTGCGTGGAGAACACGTTACCTAGCCGCAGTCTTACCTTATCCATCCTTCTAGTAGTAAATTGCAGTCAAGCCTTATTTGTATTACCACATTTTAGTATTTAAATAGACGTGCAATTTAGGCAAATAGTTGGAAAAGGGATCGAAAGTCGTCTTATTTTATAGGCGTAACAAAGCGCCTCACCATCTATTTTTCTACTTCGTGAAGTAATTCATCAAAGTCTTAGCGATTAATCATGCTTCGCGATTTTGAAAGAGTTTATTATTTTCTACATTTTTCTGATTATCTTCCAATTGCAATGTCGCACGTGGTGTAAAAGATTTTCTGGGTTCCAGTTCAACTACTTGTAGATATGTACTTGTAATAAATGTGAAACATTTCTAACTATACGTACGATCTGACGACATTAATTTTATTTTATTTAACGACGCTCCGAATATCACCACCAAAAAAATCTGAATTTATATAGTGAAGTTGGAATCGGACGGGTAATTGATTATGTTCTTTGAATGCATGTCAGTGTCAAACCATTTAAAAAAAAATCTTTTTGTCCATTAATATCGCACGCTTGCAGCTAAACGCAATGTATACGATGGAGTACCACAATGACTCTAATACCTTAATTTTCAACCACAGATGAAAGAATAAAATCATATTGAGTCTTACCATAAGTATAAACTGGTGCCACTCGATATTTGACAGCAGCCGTGCAAGCGATGGCGCCGGTGCCGCCTCCTAGTTGCAACCCATGAGAGAGTATTTGGATGATGGTGCCGACCACGGTGATGGTCCATCCCCACCCTCCTTCGGGGTAGTAGCGTCTCGCTAGTGTGAGAGCGGCGCGAGCGCGAAGCGCTGCTGCAGTCTCCGCGCCGACCGTTGCGCCTGCGCTTGCGCACCTGACATACCGTACACTATTAAAAACACTGAATATTCAAAACATTTTTAGATTTTTTTATTATTATTATTATTATTTTATACTTAACAATTGCCTTTTGGACGATTTGATAAAATTTTTGATGGGATTATACTTTACTTATATTGTGTTTGGTTTTAAGCGAAACGTTTTAATCAAACATTCTTGTAATATGTAGCATCCAAATACTTATTATATCTTAACTTAAAAAACCTCATAATAGACATCACTAACCGACGGAATTGAGTCACTTCTCGAGCTACTTCATATCCCACACTCTTTGAACGCCCCCGCTCTGCATACTGGCTGTGTTTGTCCGTAAAAGCTGCCCGCGACGCACCACACGTGCACAAAATGTCTTCAACCCGCGTGTTTGGAGCTGAATGGGTGCAGAGCTTGCACTCCCCGCGACATTCACATTCAGGTATTCTCCAGGAGAGAAGGCGTTCCAGTAGAGTCCGTCGGCGAGCCGAACTCGCCCTAGGATCGGTCGGACACCTCTGCCCGATGTCCAGGGGGAATGACGAACAACGATCGACGTCCTGTTGTGGACTGAATGTTGCATGTCTATCGGCATAAGTGATTTTCCTTTGCGACTCTCTATTGTTATTTGAGAAAGTGTGAATGTTATTGTCTTTAACAGCTTCCTTCCTTGGCGGGGTGTTAGAACCGTTTGGTAAGTGTTTGGTAGGAACACCATTTTTTATTTTCTTGACGTCAGTATGAAGTGATTTCCAAGTTGCTATGACTTCATCGCGTACAGGCGGGTCACTGAAATTGGGTTCTGTGCTGGAGTCGGGTGTTTTCACCGGACAGTTCGGGCTTGGCTCGGGTATTGCTGCTAGTGGCTCCCTGAGTCGCGTGGGCAGACTGTCACACCGACGGAGCGTCATTGTCATTTAGATTTGGCGGTCTCATTTTTAAAGTGAATATCTTCAAGAATGTATCGAACACCACGTTGAATTAAATCTGAAACAACAAATGACCAATGTTACTGAATAGCAAGCACAAACTATAGAACTAAATATGATAAAATATGATAACAATACAAAAAATGTTATTTTTAAAGAAATGACCAAATATTGGCATCTTCAAATTGGTTCAAATCCTTTCTCCACGAAGTTCGTGTATTAATTTGGAAGTGAAGTAAAATTCTATGAATAATTCATGAGTTGTAATGGTAATACTAAATGGTACTTATGTAAATCGTGAGGTTCGGGAAAATGTAAGCGGCAATGTGTTGAGCCGTTAAATCTGGTAAGAAAACGTTCGCTTAAATACACCACGATACTCATAATAAACCGACCTTGAACTAATTTTTGTTTACCATTTGTGTTTCTCAAGACAATCAAAGTACCTACGCTAGCAATCTAAAAATATTCCAATACGAGTATTTTCAGAATGTTAGTTTTTGTTCTAAGCTTTTATGAAGTTTTACACAATTTATCACGCCGGAAGGGGCAAGAAGTGCTGTAATTACACTTGTCACTAGTTATGTTTAATAAATGTTGTTGTAAATAAAATATGTACTTTTCTTTCTTTTCTTTACCCAACACAGGTCACAATCACAGCCTCATTTTCCAATGTTGGGTAGTATTCTGAGGCATGAAGTTTTTTTACTTTTATTCGATATTTTATTTCACCGTTACAACAAATGACATTTAATTTCATAAATCGCCCAAAATAAAATTAGCGGCATACTCTTGGATTTTAACCCCACCCCCTCAGTAGCCACTAATAATAATAATATAAATAAATAAATATCTTAAATATCTTGGACATTCTCACACGCGGTCATCTGACCCCAAAGTAGGCGCGAGCCTGTGATATGGGTGTCAGAGACTGATATACATACATAGATATTCTTAAATACATACTTAAATAGATAATATTGACATCCAGACACAGAACAAATACAAGTGTTCGTCACACGAATATTTGTCCTGAGTGGGATTCGAACCAACGACCTTTGGTGCAACAGGGTCACTACCGATTGCGCCAACGGGCCTGTCAATATAATAATAAAAAGTTTATTTCGGCACAGGTCCATATGTGGTTAGTAACAATAACTTAAAAACCTATGTTAGTTTATCTTATCTTTATTTACGAGTATACTAACTATCACCAATTTTCATTATCACATGACATACATAAAAATGATATTTTAATTCTTAAAACATAATTTAAAGATAAACAGATATTTAAATAGAGTTTGCCCGGGGCAGTACCGCCGCCAACCACGGTACCTAGGATTGTACCGTGTAATAATTGTTTTTTTGTCCTCATACCCACCAACAAACTGATTAACTAATGTTCTAATTAACTATCTCAGTTAACTACTAACTTTCCCAGTTCCTATTTGAGAATTGTTCAATATCAGTCAGAGTTGTCATGGTACTTTATAGATAACGTAAAGACGGTAAACATCAAATATTTTTGTGCGTAATTATGATCCCGCAGAAACGGTGTTTAGATCAAAGATTATTTGATGAAATATCATGTGGCTTTTTGATGAAGGCCCATGAGAAACCAGCGTGATCAAGGAGTAAGATCAACTGCGATTGATCAAAACCACCGCCTACAGAATTGAAACCACAAACTAAAATTAATATGTAGGTTACACCTAAAACCGTATATAAAACTCTTCGGAATATTTGCAAACTTTATTGCTCAGTAACCATAATAGTTTGAGATGTTTCCAGATTCATTGTTTTAATGATTTGAAAAGTTAGATATCTGGTAAACTGGCCAATTCATGTTCTTATCTCTCTCTTAACCTTCAATGCTAACTGGGCTTACCAATTTACTAGTCCCAATTAGAGTTTTGTTCAAATTCAGTCACAGTTCTCATGGACGGCAGCGGAAGGCTGGTGCTGCAAGCCCTATTGTTATCTTATATACAAAACAAAATTAATGAATTATTTTCTTTTCAAGTACCTAAGTGTTTGTATCACAGAACAGATTTGTATCATGCGAAGTTTCGTCGGCGTAACATCACAGAAAAATGCAAATTGAATAGAAATAACTGTAATTTATGTATATTGTATTATTATAATGTGACATCTGCGCTTGATTGTCTTGGATTATCTTGTCATTGTAGGCGCATGTGGTTGGCTTTAACTTAACCCTTTCGCCGCCACATTATAGCTACATTCGAATTTTAAATATCGTTGCTTTGGTCGTTGCCAGTTATTCAGTACCTATACCTAATTATTTAAAGGGTGTTGAATCCAATTTAAATTATTAAATTTTAATGAACGGCTAAAATGTGATAATTTTTATCAGCTTTTGAATCGTAATACAAGACAGAATGCTATAAAAAGTAATCGTTAAACCTTTATTATTTTCCTAATCTTGTTTTTAAGAAATAAAATTTAAAAATGATTATACACATATTAGATGTATAGTTAACAAAAAACATGCTCATCATGGAAACGACTATTGCAAGATAAAGAAAAACTAAATGATCTTTACTACGATATTTACACTAAAGTGAGGGGTGAACACAGAACTTTTCAGACGTCATTCCATTATGCTGGCCATTCATAGTCTGTAATTACATGCGCGGGTCCATAAGTAGCATGCTTTGGTAGATAAAATATTTTAAAATCCATTCTTTTTCTTATCTAATGATAATCCTCCTAGTTGCAACTACCTATCGGTCCGGTTTTAGTAAATTCGCTCAACAATTACAGTCTAATGTTTATTAATATTATGTCTGGGCTATGAATCCCTACTCTGGCATAATCCCCCGTAAACTGTATGAAAACAATCCGTATGCTTATTGAGATAATAAGTTTTGCGAAAGATATTTATTCTAATTACTGAGAAGTCTCAAGTCTTAAGTTGTATAAACCAAGTAAGTTGTATAATGTATTCAAAGTCACTATCCATACTAAGCGAGTTTTATTTAAATTTCACGTTATTACGTTTATAAACTAAAATAATAAAGCCTTGAAGGCTCAAATTTTACTAAGCTAGTTTTGTACAAATTAATTATGCTTTTATTTAAACAGACAGCTTTAAACTCCTAAGGTTAGGAAAACCGAAACAAAACCTTTACCTAAAGAAATTTAGAAATAGGAAAGATATTCTCCGTCGATTCGCTCTGGTCGCTCATTCAGTAGTTAAATGGCCCAGAGTTTGCGCCCGGTCTATGGCAATAGGCTCACCGTCTATTACATGAGACTTTCACATATCTTGCTAAAATAAGGGTAAAGAGAACGTAGAAAATGTGTAATTCTTAAAAGATATTTCTTTTTTTTAATTCAGTTATGAAGCAAAAAAAACTCGTGTCGCAATAAAAGCATTTTCTTTTACATTGGGCCCAGAATTAATATCAAATTGAATGAATAGCCATACATTACTTGAACATTTTATTTGGACGAGTGAAGTTAAATTGATAAAATGCATTTCTTTATTCATGAAACATACCTGTGTATCAACTTACAAAACATTTTTTAGGTTTAGGTACCATTTTGGAGTTTTCCTTCTAATATGATGTGGCTACTGGCTATCAATCATTTCAACACAAATCCAAAAAAGTTACTCTAATGAAATTGCGGCTAATTCATTGAAAGTGTCGAGAGGTAATATTTATTATGCCGCCATAATGAGCTGTTTTTCGCAGTCACATTCCGACTGTGATTAATTTTGATATTCAAATTGTTTCGGGACTGTGGTGTGAATTGAATATTCCCTCGGTTTTTGTATTTCACTAATTTAGTTGTAAGTGATTTGTTGGCGTTGTTTTTATTGTCTAGCCTTCTCTACTGAAATCTAGTAAATTATTAGCCCCTATTATAGTAATAAATTAGATATTAAATATATGCAAAAAATAATTAATAAATAGTTTTCATTTCTCTATTCAATTTTTTTAATAAGTACAACTTATTTCAAACCGTTTGCCTTGTTATTAAATTGTTCGTCATAATGAGAAATAACTTTTTGGTAAATTCATTTCCAAAATTGTGAAAGAAATTGTGAAGAAAGTGTAACAAAGCATTGCCTTTGACTTGTAATTGTGTTACTTTGACATTATTAATCTATCCTATCGCTACAGAAAATTACGTTCACGAATCAAAGTAAAAAATTGCCCAACCCAGAAAAAAATTACACAAAACATTAATATTGTTGCGTGTGGCTCTTTAACAAGCTTTATGAAGCTGCCACAGCATTCATGACAGTCCGGTGGTGTGTGATGTCGTCGAAGAGAGTACCAATGCCCGTCCGTTGGGCAGTCTGACATTTACAAAAAAACACAGTATTAAGGTACAATATTGAAAAAGGTTTCCCATTTAAATCCATTTTTATAGATTCATATAAATCGACGAAAGTGTAAGAAAATCTACAAACAAAGCAATCAACTTGAAATTAATAGTACCTACCACTGTATATATCAATGGTACCAACCTATGCAAAGAAGAAAAGGCTTTGTGTTTCTTACAAGCTTTTTATTACTTCCGTGATTTGTGCTTCTTACAAGCTTTTTATTAGCTTCCATTTTAGTCAGTTTAGGTTTAGATCTTGCGAGCTGAATTTGTTTTATATTGTGTTGAGTTGAAATTTACCTGTTGACTATATTGGTTATGGAAGTAACTATTTATTAATCTCAAGTTATGGTTATGGTTCGATGATAATGTATTTTTGATTTTAAAGGTCTAATTTTTAAGATCTGATGGGTTGATAACCCTGACTTAGGAACTCCTCAACGGGTGACCTCATAGCTACGTTTTTTACAATTCATATATCGATGATGTAACAAATACTTAGCTGAGGGCTGGTGGAAAGAACGTTAAACTTTCCCTAGAAATATGCAAATGAGAAAAAGAAAATATTATTCTGGAAAATTCAAGACAAGTTTGTTCTGAATTTTGAAGGAAGCTTGATACCTATTTGTATGCTTACAGAGTACTAACTAGAATCATACTTTAAAGATGTAAATAGAAAGTTTGGCAATCAAAGATCACTTATACATCTAATTTTACATCGCATTGATTGGTTATTGGCACGGTCGGTTGGCTTAATTTAAATCAGGTTGCCCAATGTTCATTGAGTTTATTACAAGTCCCGGCTGCGGTTCAGTCTCTGCCTTTACACAGGTTTAAAAAAACCATCAAACAAACATTACGTCAAAAAGCTTATTATAATATTCAGGAGTATTTGGATGATAAGAAGGCATGGGACTGAATTAAACTCTGACAGGCTATCACTATGCTTTTGTATTAATTATACTAAATATTGTAAGCAGGTGGCATATGGGGTGATTCTTGGCATACACGATTGGCTGTCTCGTGTCTGTCCTAATCATATCATGGTCATACTGTACATTTTTCTGTAAAAATTAATTTGAATTTTAAAAGAGTACCGAGAGTTTTTTCCTCCGGCTTTTTTCTCTCTCGGCCTACACTAGGGCATAGGATAAGAATATTGTAAGTTCTTCCTTAAGCCGATGACCAGGTAGATAGTCTATCGTGACTTAGAGCTTAGCTTAGTGGTAGGTAATTATTGTAAATTAGCCATAAGGCAGGTTAGGCACCTGTGTAGGATTAGCTATTCATTCAAGGATAAATAGCTCATCCTTTGCTTTATATTAATCAGTTTAGAATAGCATTATATCTCTTTAAGTAGTTTGTAGTTACCTAGACTTTCGTTAAGCGTGTGTAATCACCTCATAGCGAAATAAATTATTTGAATTTGAATTTGAATTATATCTGTGTGAAAGAAATTTTTATGGCTACCTACTATATAGACATGCCTTGCCTTTGCTCTCGAGGGAATTTGATTGATGACAAGCTTTTATTTTTAATGAAATCTACTGATTTTAACATAAACATACGAATGCCATATACCTATCTATTAGACACTATTGTAGTTATCTATATAGTGAAAATAATAATTTCTGGTTGTTTCATATAATCTACTAGTGGACGCCCGCAGCTTCGCTCGCGTAGAATTAGACCCACTAACGACGTATGCCCGCGTTCGGGTTGCCCACTTGACTTCAAAAACGGCAAAGTTTCATACTAACTTTGCACCCCCATTTTACCCCCTTAGGGGGTGAATTTTCAAAAATCCTTACTTAGTGCGATAAAAAAGGAACCCCTGTGCAAAATTTCAAGTTTCTAACCCTTATAGTTTAGGCCCTGCGTTGATATGTCAGTCAGTCAGTCAGTCAGTCAGTCAGTCAGTCACCTTCTCCTTTTATATATATAGATCTATTATGTGAGATGTAGATTACACTTAATAAAAACTGGTCTAGCACAAGTCGAAACCCGCAAACATGTCCCTACCTTACCAGCTACGTAGCTGGTAGGGTATATATTTGTACTTACAAATATATAATTTTCCCGTGGTTAGCGTGGTGCATGAGTTCGATAATCAGCATTTTTTTTAACACAGCTGCGACAGCATTAGATCTAAACCTTCTGCTAGTGCGGTACAAGACAAATAATGCCCGTATCTATATTTCCTGCTATGCGTTACGACCTCTATTTTGCCGTACCAGCACCTGACTTTCAAAGTCCATACAGACTTGGAAACGCCCTATACCAATTGTTTTTTTAACGAGTTGATAGGCTACATCCTTGCTTATACCTAGCTGCGGTAGCCCGGGGTGTTGTTCCATATTTTAAAAGATACATGGATTTTTTATAATCAGTCTTTCACGGCAATATATTTGCCGTATAGCATAGAATAGAAAAAATGCTAGGGATGGGGTTTACTTTTAAAATGACAATCGATACTTTAAACATATTCTTTATTAAAGACATAACATTAAAATTTAACAGTGTATGAATCAACAAAACTTAACTTTTTAATTAGTTAATTAGTACATATTATAATTATGTTAATTAAAATAAAATATTTACCTAAATATTTTTGAAATTGGAAATAGGTACTTGTTATTTTAATCTTTTTAGATTAAAAATAAAAAGCAGTAATGTGTACTTAGTACAAATACACAAATCAACAAAATAGGAAAAAAGTTTTTTTTAATGCGTAGTTTTCCGCATAAATATTATCGAGCTGGCTATTGCGGCCAGCAATGCCGCGCGGACGCATTCAGTAAGGCGCGGGGTTGGGGGGTACGGCAAGATAGTTGCCGTAGGTACCGCAAAAATAAAAATACTTACCCTACTGTGCGTTACGGCAACTATTTTGCCGTATATTATTAGTGCACAATATTATTATATTAAAAGCTACAATATTAAAATGATCATTGTCTCTTTTTTACACGTAAAGGAACATAGATTGCTCCCGCACCGCGCGCAAAACAAGGACAACGAGCTGCCGCACTGGCGGACTGTTCAATACGGCAAAATACTTGCCGTAACGCAGCGAATGTGTTAAATATAATTATACTATGATTTTTAATTGTTAAAACTACTATTAATCAATTAATAGACATAAATAATACATAATGTATGCGTGTATTTATAGCGCGAAGTTCGAAAAATTGAGTTTAATTTTATTGACTTATTTATTATTTGTGGTGACGGAGGCTTAAGTGACATGTACTTTGTGAAGATTTCAAGTGTCTTCGTGTTCACATGATATAGAAATGGATGAGTCGTGAAAAAAAAAAACTTTGTTTAAATGTTACTTAAATTAGGGGTATAGGACCTTTTTGGGATCCAACTTTTTTACTAACCTTACCTAGTTATCTATGGATAGGCTTATAAATGCTTTTGCTAATTAAATTACAATATGTTGGTTACTAAATTAAATAAATAATAACACTACGAAAAAGTAAGATCATTTTTAATACCGTCGGACAGGGAGTAAGAGCAGACATGGTCTGTTTTCAGATGTTACGTTACGAGGTTTACAAGAATTCAACGCTGATATGTCACGGCTAACAAGATCGCCCGTTTCCTCGCTCTCGTAGTTCCAGTGAAATGTTAGTGTTATTATAATGTAGTATTAAGGCATAGCTATTTTCTCCCGCCCATTTTTGTATTATTTTAAAATTGTAACTAACATTAAGTATTTAAAAGCCTATTATTTAACATCAATGTTTCAAAAATAAAACAAGTATGGCTCTTACGCAATATTTGTACTACGAGTACAATTATTATTTAATTAGGTTTTAATTAGTCTTTTAAAGTTTTTTCTCAGCCAGTCAGTCAGTCAGAGAGTAGGTATTATAATATAATTAAAATATTGTTTAGTAAATCCATCCACTATTACCTTTTTATTTATCAAAAGTCACTATTGGAAACGTTTTAAAAGTTTCACCAATAAAACCAGGATTGAAAAGCTGAAGGCTGAAGGCTCATAAAAGATTCCGCTCAAAAAGAATCCGGCGATTCATCTCGGTCACAGCGTTACAAGACAGACCGGCGAGCTGTTGTAGATTGACGTAGGCACGAAGCAAATATTCGGGTCGCTGTCCGAACACCTTTTTTACTTTAATTAATTAAATTTTGCTATTTTCTTTCAACATTCTCTTCGTAAAGACATAAATGAACAGTCATTCTGATTGTTCAATATCCACAATGGCTAATTGAACTTCTTTCTTCTTTTTCTGATATCAAAATCTGCACCATCTTTTATTAAAAGTGACTGTAAGGTATATCGTATATCGGTATATCGTATTTATAGGAGTTTATTTCTAGCCCATTATCGCTTCACCAGAGGGTATAGATCTATGGGTCTCTCCTGAAAAATTTCATGGTTGAAATGATATATGGTCATCTGTTATGCTCTGGTGCTCTAGTGAGAATAGTGTGAATCAGTGAAAGGACCAAATGTTCGAAGAATTTAGACCAACGGCAAGTCAACGGCAGTCCAACGTTTTCGTTCGGATTCGGAGATTTAACAATATTTTCTGTGATTCGCTTCTTGAGGAAGATTTTTCCCACAATGGAAAGTATTCACTTCAAAGTCGAACTGATACGAGACCACGATTGCTTTAACACGTTCCATTTTGTTTTACAGTGTATGATGTACACTTTCTGTATAATGCTGCACTGCAGTAATAACCCAATCAGCTCAGCTCACTGTCGCACGGTATTGTAGGTCTTTCCATGGAGTCAGCCGCGCACAATTGACCATTACCTACGTGACGTACATCGCTCTGGGTTAGCGTCGCCCGGTGCTTGCAATTGTGCCGTGTTAACGGCACACATCGTACTGGTACGTAAATGATTTGAAAATGACAATATCTACTGCGGTCATGTAGACATGTAGATGCTACCTAACCGTAAGTGACCTATTAAGTGAACCTTAGCTGCGACCCATATACGTCCCACTGCTGGGCACGAGTCTCTCCATAAGACACAACTGGCTTACGTTGCTGCGTTTGGGTAACTCTTTCGATCATATTGAATCGACGCGGGCCATTGAGCTATGGACGCTACATGGGTGGGATTTAATCGAGATGATTTTAAAATGTTTTTATCCTACATATTTCAACTTCAGCTGAACAAAAATGTGGTTACGACAAAATCGCTACGACCTTATTTCAAACAATTAGTTACGGGTAGGTAGGTTTGGTTGGGAGATAATTCAATAAGCTCAACTGAACTTTTGTAGCTACGACATTGTTAGCTGGAATCAACCGAGAGACGCAATCGCGTGGGTTTTCCTATGTGTGTACATAATTAATGACTGGTAGAATTTATATAATATATGTAGATATAGAGAGATATGTAGATTTATAAAGTTTATGTAGATAAACTTTATAAATCCAGAACATTAAGCTTGTGAGAGGAGAAGAATAGATTGAATTGTAGTTGGTATACCGCTCTGCAACGAAGGAAATGTTTTTCAGGAAAGGCGTAATGGATTGAAACGATTGAAAAGTACGAGAGAGGGCGAGATTTTTACACATACACATTTCTATTCGAACATAATATAACAAACATCACTTCTAGCTTAGCAGTCGCGGTTACAAAAGACCATGTCACCAATCGGTACCACGACGGTGTCGGGTAACCAGCTATAACAGTAATAAAATGCTGGTGCAAAAATTTGAAATTTTATAGTAGGTTCTCTTCACACTGCAGGGATTAAGAAAGGATTACCTATTCGAAATTCTATTTACGGGGGTTGCAGTTTGTAGAAAACTCCGATTTTCCAAAATTTTCATTGCGTTATCTACCACAACCAGTTCCAGGTTGGTCAACAAAAGAATTAATGACTAAAATTATAAAGAGATACACCGAGTACAATATGTCTGTGATACTGTACTGACACAGTGCTTAAAACGGTTGAAGTCAGTTAGCGCTTATGGGTGTCCTTGCAATATAGCGACCATCAAATTATATAGACGGCACTTGTGACACAGAAAGGACATTGTTCTCAATTGTGACAGCAATAATGAACTTAATGGAAACGGAATGACTGTAAAAACATTCCACAATGCTTCCTCTACCATTTCATTTCTTCAAAGTAATCGAATTCCAACGTGAATTTCAAAGTTTTGTACCAGACTTTGAAATCTATTATTACTTCCTTCCTATCCTGATCATTAATTTTTATACCAAGAAACATTGTTCCGCTTAATGGTTGTATTGAAACAATGTATTGTATTTTCTACCAAATAGTTGTAACGTAAGATATTACTTTCCTTGTTGAAGGTTGTTGTATTCAACAACTAAGGCTGTTTTGGGTGGAAGTGGACTCACAATGACAGGCTGACCTCTTAACACTTACATAGATTAAAAGTACGTTAACATCAGTAAGAACATGCAAAACCTATTAGGTACGTACGCATTGTAAGAGGTCATTAACTTTAATATAGTGTATTAATTAAACACTTATGTCACATGTCATTGTAGGTTTATGTAAGAAAATGTACCAGGTACGAAACGAAACTACAGACAGGTACTAAAAATAGAGTGGTAATGTTGGTTGTCGAGTCTCTGATGACAATGAAACCCTACTCTTACGAAACACTTAAGTGTTCATTTTAGCACCATCTACACTACAGCAATACCTATACATGGAATATGATTCGAAATATGCACAAGCACAGTATTTCCGTAATATATATAATTTTTAATTTATAATAATTATTTACTAAGCAATTTAGCTAACTCAAAATTAAAAAAATAAAAGCTTTTAACATTATATTCAACCGAACATGCTTAGGACTTATTAAACTTTAAGGAAACCGACGGCCTTTTCAGGTTGTGTTTGGATTTTCTTTAAATATAAATTCAATTCAAGCCGTTCTGAATCATATTAGCAGCAAACGTTCCTTTTCGAATTAACTGAAGAAGTGTTTCCAAGCTATTTAATAGATACTTATCATATCGTAAGTATCGTACCAATTTAAAAGGGTAGAAAAATTGATTGAATATAGTATAAAATTTGCATGGCACTTCGAATAAACTCCGCGGCTTGGCGGTGAGTGAACCTGACCGAGCCGCGGGTCCGAATATTTATTTAGTAGATAAATAAATAATTGTACCCGGATCGTGGATGTTAAAATGTTTGGTTTTCTGCGGGTCCGCCACCCGCACAGGCCTAGGTATCTGCGGGGGGTGTGAGGATGTACTGTTTATTATAGTATTTAAAAAAGTACTTAAAATTTAAAATTTATTTTAAAAAAAATATTTACTCATTTATGAAATACCATATCTTTGATTAAAACGTGGAATACTTTATATCATTCATTTATATTTATCCTCTAATTTTACTTAGTTTCGAAATATTTTACGATCATAATGTAGTAGTACTTAGTTTCGAATTATTTTACGCTCATAAGTTTCGGTCCAGTTAACTTGACACACCTGGAGTAAATCACCTAGATGTGTTAGGTCCCCATGCGATGCATCCCAGTTACGTTGTTACTCATAAAACATAAAACGTGGTTGCAGCAAAATATCGATACAGATAATGTACCTTAATCGTTTCATTTTATTATGTGCGTTGGGTACGTTTATTTAAGTAAGATGTACATGTAGACATACATCGTTCTACAGCTATCAAAATAACAGAAATCACGCCTGTATTTCCTCTAAGGGGTATGCAGAGCTGTGTAGTAGGCAGGTATATCCACATTTCACAAGTTATGTTAAGATCCCATGTAATAGTTGGGGAGCCTATTGCACAAATCCAGACTCCGAGCTGATACCGTGCACTTTAAGTTAGATAAACCCGGCAGTTTTTGACCGACCCGGGGACCGACTCCAGAACCTTTTGCTGCGCAGGCGCGCTTGCAACCACTAGACCAACTATAAAAATACCTGCATACTAACCTAACCTACTACTTACAAACCTACATACTAATCTAACCTAAATATTAACCTATTCTTAGATGTAATTTTTATTAAGTACATACTTAGACTTCTAGTCACGATCTATTCGAAAGACTCTAAAGTCATGGACGTTTGCAGTTTTGATTACCATACAAAAATAATAAGCCGTAACACATGTGTGTCATCTCTGCAAGAAGTTAGTTCGCGTGTCTCGACGTTGTCTATTATTGAACAGTATTGAGGCACATTTTATTTATGAATTTACGTGCTCAGTCATGTGATTTTTTTGGGGCGGCTTCGTTGTAATCTATACGTGAATATTCGCATATTATGTGTCAGTTAGCAAAAAGCGATTACGTTCAGGCATACGAATCACATACAAGTTGCCTCCCGGCAATGGACACGAGCCAAACTGACTTGCTAATGTACCATCCGGTTTTTTTACTCAAATCATAAAGCAGAAGCATCTCAATTTCACTGTTTTTTTTTATATCTACTTCTACTCATTTCATTAACCTATTATAAAATTACAAGCCAATAATCAACGCACTTAACTTCTATGACCTAGATTAAAAAGAGTGTCAAAATAAAAAAAAAGTTATAATATCACCACGATTCATTTCTTAAAACTGTTATTTCAGACGGTTGAATGGCAGTTCATGGCATACTAAGCATAGTGCCACTTAATGAACCTCATATAGGTCTCGCTTAGTAATAGGATCGCTTCTGTGGTCCACATCATTTAACATGCACGTAAATGCATTTTACATGCAAAATTCTGTGAATACATGACCTGCATTCGTAAAATTCCAGCGCTCACATCTACATAGAAAATTTTCCATATACAGAGTACGTTTTATTCAATATATCTCTAGTTCTTTCTATTAACACCCGTTTCAATGTTTCGTATTATAACTTTTGTAATGATATTCTTCTCTGATTCAAACCGGCGTCTTGTTCATGTCTAACATTTATAACTTTATTATTTCACCACCTTTTTAGATAACAATATAAAAAATGAAATACAAGTATTGACATAATATTAACTACATTTGTTTTGTATATTAGTTTCGAGTAATTTTACTACGACTATACCCTACCATAACATAATGCTAATTTATTTCCTTATTCTGTGAAAATCCGAATCCGATCTAATATTTTAGCTATCTGTATATTCTAGCTGTATATGCTGAACAAAGAGCAGTAAAAACAAGCAATCGTAGATGGAAACGCACGGGACAGAAACAGCTCAGGAGACACGAGTAGATATTACCGGATCTGAAGTCGATCCAGAGAATTTAGATTTATTTCATCAAGCAAGTATATAAGTAGTAATCTTTAATTCGATAACGATATTGATATTCTTGTGAGGTAGAGCCTGAAAAGAACCTTTTTAAGTAATAATATAAAACATCATTACGTTAAATATCATTAGAAAGTTGAAAACAAAGAGCATTTTCCTTTTAATCGATTAAATGATCCATTTACCCGTTCAATGCCTAATACGTTATTGGATTGCGGCGTAGTATATGAACAACAAACAATGGAAATTGTTTGCTTTGAGCGGGAATAAAATGAGTATTGGAAGTATTCCGGGAATTCCTCGTACTTAAAGAGACCATACTCGTAGACAGCATAGTTTTCTATGTGGGTGACCGCTTCCCGCAACATATGAAATCCTAGAGTAAATACCTACCTAATTATTTCGTATTAAATTTTACTCCTCATTGAGATTACACTATTAACTTAAATGAAATAAAATAAAAGTGCATCTTATTTATCAACCCGGTGAGGGTAGTTTTTATTTATTTAATATATAAACTACACAAACATTGCATAAAAAACCAATGAGCTTATATAGTAACGTTTTATATAGGTACTAATAAGATGAGTTAGTAATAAAAACTCCAACATTCGCTGTATTTATGTATTTTTTTCAAGATATGTATTAATATTATTATGATTTTTAATTCTTAGACAGTTTTCCCAGTTATTATTTGGTCATTTTCACTTTAGTGAAGTCACGTAATGCACTCTATGTGATTTATCTTTAGTGTATGTTTAAAATTGTGCTAGTTGTAACTAAATTATCTCAACTGCTATTTCGTTGAATGCTGGGGTCTTAATGACAGCAACTATTTTCTCTAACTCTCTGTTTCTTTACGTACCTACACGAGTTCTTAGTATGGGGACTTAAATTGCACAGCGTTATTTTAGCTAAAATAAACCGGTGTCCTAAATTTTTAGATAAACATAAAATTTTAGAAAGGATGTAGGTGTCTAAATATTACTCGACAGACAAGTAAGAAAATATAATGTTTATTTGAACTATATCAAGTTCTAACAACATGTGCCGAACATCGGGGGATTTAGTTTTTATATTCCGTTGTACTTGTATACCTAGTCTTGCGTGGTGGACTAATCCCTCCCATTCTGAGAGGAGACCCGTGCCCAACAGTGTGTCAAAGAAAGGATTGTGATGATGATGATGGTCTTCATGGTAAGCGGTATAGTAAACTATATATTTTACTAATAGTATCTGTTTTATACTAATATTCATTTCTCATTATATCAAATATGTATATTGAACCTATTCTTCAATTCTTTGTATTTTTTAAAAGTCTTAAGTACTTACTTAATACCTACCATCGAGGTCATCTATTCATTTCATTTGTATACCCAAGCGATTAATTGATTGCTTGAAGGTACTTTGATGAATATGATTGCCAGTGGATAACTGGACCCAAATTTCCATTCGATAATAAATAAAATGACGCCATATAAAATAAAGAAATACCAAATTGTTCAATTTTCTCCGTGAACGATGTTATTTTAATTAAAAAATATAAATAATAAAATCGGGAAAAAATGTTACTTGAATTCGCATACTCAACCGCCGGTACCGAACCACCGAACGATACTAACTCTAATTATTTGGTCAAAAACAAGATGACACCAGCTCGTGATATAATAAGTATATAACACAACTAGTTAAAAGTCCATTCATTAAAAAATCATCAACATAACATTTTTAAGAGCCTGTATGACCAGTAGAGAATTTAAAAAAAAATCAGTCTGTAACGGACAAAATTATTGTCCGTTACAGACAGACAGTTCATAAATATTTCATCCTGGAAGGTTCAGGTATTCTAACATTGCTTAGGTACATTCTATACAGAGTAACTGAATTACACAGATTTCCGGTAACATGTATAATAATTGCAGTCACGTCAGGGGCCCGCATGTACTCGCAGGAATGTGCGCTGACCACATCGCTTCTTACTTAGTCAGAACTGATACACTATTTCGAACAATAGCTTGTTGATCAACTCGAAACCGTCCGAAAATGTACCGAAAATTAACGTTACTTTTAAAACGAAATGGTTTTTTATTAAGAGTGGCGTTCGATAACAATCATCTACCTAGTTTGATGCCTTGCAAAGCACCCATAAAATTATAAAGAAATATAAAATATCACTTAAATAATTTTTTTGCAAGGAGGATTTTATTAGACTTTAAAAAAAATTAAACAGAAAACTACTAAATGTTCGAAAATAGTCACAACTTAGCATTAAGTTCGTTACTTACCTACTTGTGCGCAATTTAAAGTTTTATAGCACTTCGGAAAAAGAAACTATTATATATTTTTTATTAGTGACTGAGTTAAAATAACTTTTCAGTTTTGAGTTGGTTTTGAGCAATTAATTTACCATTTTTCCTGTTTTGCGTACCTATTCTGACTGAGATAAGGGTCGACTCGCCTACGCAAAAACCTTTTTAAAATGTGCATGAGTATATTATATTCCCTTTGACTTTAGACGGGTGATCTGTGATTCACCCGGATCGGTTTAGAACAACGGGCCAGATGTTCCCTATTAAAAAGTAAAGAAATATTTTGGCAAAATCGTTTTTTAATTAAGTAAGTATTTTATCAAATAAAAATTATTATAACAAAAAAGATCCAGAGTAAATAAAATAAAATCATCTGATGCATCTGAGACATCTGGCCTATTGATTTAAACTGATAATGAATAGGCGAATCTAATGTAGCTATATTGTGACTGTAGCGTGTAGTAATTAGACAGACAGACAGATAGACAAGTTCCTTTATTGTACACCAAAAAGACAAAGATACAACATACAACAAGTACATACAAAAATAAGAAAATAAAAGAGTGGTCGTATAATCAATGGTAATATATCATGTGTTTGGGATAAAAATATAAACTTGACGGGTCCGTTGGCGCAATCGGTAGTGCCCTGCCTGTTACACCAGGGGTCGTGGGTTCGGATTCCACTCAGGACAAACATTCGTGTGACGAACACAATAAATGTTTGTTCTGTGTCTGGATGTTAATATTATCTACTAGTGGACGCCCGCAGCTTCGCTCGCGTTACACATTCACTAACTTCAAAAACGGCAAAGCTTCATACTAACTTTGCACCCCCGTTTTACCCCCTTAGGGGATGAATTTTCAAATTTTTCTCGCCGTAAAAACCATCCTTGAACTTCAACGAACATTTTAAAAAAGAATTGGCCAAATTGGTCCAGGCGTTGTTGAGTTATGCGCTTACCAACACATTTTGCGATTCATTTTTATTATATAGATTTATGTATGTATTTGAAAATATATATGTATGTATACCAGTCTCTGACACCCATAGTACGGGCTCGCGCCTAATTTGGGGTCAGATGGCCGTGTGTGAGAATGTCCATGATATTTATTTATAAACATAGTGTGATGAATCATATTAATACGATATTTAACTTATTTTATAGGGGGGCTGTCTAAATGAAAGAAATAGTGAGTTTGAATATTAATACTTGAGAAAAGTAGGTTTTCTATAATATATTTTTGCCATTATCTTGATTATGCTGTACGGGAGACGTCTATTTGAAAGAAATAGAATAGAATAGAATGATATAGAATAGAATAGCGGTAAAATGTGCCAAGTTTATCCTCTAGATGATAATGAAAATGACCTACCAAATAATTGTCATGGAATTATTATGTACAAACGTTAAATGCGTAAAAAAAGTGCGTGTGTACAAAGTAGTGTACTTTGTTACAAAGTAGTGTAGCAGTTAGCACTTTTTTGTGAGAAGTGAAACTTCTTTGGCTAAATATTCAAATATACAGAGAAAAAGAATAAATATAAATATTCATTTGAAAGTCTTGTTGTTTTATTACAAAACTTAAGTTATGTTAGTCTTTATAAGTTTTAAATTCAATTTAATTTTCATGTATTGCCATATACACTTACTTATTTTATGTTCGTGTTTTTTTCAATGACAATATTTTTTCAGTATATGTAGGTACACTATAAATTCCACGCGGGCGAAGCCGCGGGCAGCAGCTAGTAATAATTATAAAAGGGGTTTGTAAATAACGGCTCATAGCATGAAACACGATACCTATGAAACCTGGACATGAGTAAAACCAGCATTAAAGTAAGGATATTTTAATTTGTTAATGACTGATTTTTTTTTATGAATTAAGTTTATTTCCACATTATTTTCAATTTATAAATTTTTAGTTTTTACTTTTTTGAATTTCATTTTTTTTGTCATCTTTTATTATATTAGTCTACGTATTACATCTACAAGTTAGTCTATAGATAGATATAATTTAGGACAGACTTTCCCTACACATACGAAAAAAAAGTAATTTGATCCGCAGGTCAGTTTTTGCTTGGGCGAGGTGTCCCTTAATTCCCTATTTACCAATACACAGCCTCTATAAGGAAATTATTAAATCTGTCTCTTTAGCTGGAGTCCGTTTATTTTGTTTGTGTAGATTTATCATTTACGCATGGAGTGCACACATTTGTTTGATTAGTAGGTATACGTGCTGTTATGATCGGAAAACTGATTAAGAATATTACGTTTTGATAAACAACGAGTTGATACCGAATAAATCATTGCTAAAACGGATCTCAATATCCTAGAAACTTCTTGAAAGTTCTTGATTAGGAGTGCAGATCTTAACTGGAAATAATGGCCCAAGTTTTACTCGATTAGGGGCTAATTTTAATATTATTTATGGAAGTAATTAGTCCATTTTTGTGAAAATCCTTGTGGGTCAATTTATTATGAACTATTTCAATTAATTACCTAATCTTAAGATTGAAGAAGAAATTCATTCAGAAGTCATTTTTATGTGGTTATAAAAATGGTTATAAACACTGAGTTAAATGTTATAAGCCAAAGAGCTTGAAGCAACATCCTTCCGCTGTCGCCCATGGCAACTGTGACAACCTCTGAAAAATAATCTAAGTTGGAGTCTTCTAGCTTCTAGATAATAAAAGATGTTATGAGAAATAGATGCTGTTACTGGTGATAATTAGTTCTGTTAGTGGTGTTATAAATCTCCAGTCCTTCTACTTAATTGTTGAAAGTATCGTTCAAAGTCATACGAACTATTATACCGTATCCCAAGGGACCTTTTTATTTACCGGGAATTAAAGTAGCCTATATATTATTTCAGAATATGTATAATAACTTTAAACAAATAAAAATAAAAACTTTTGCCAAGTTTCATCTAAATCCGTCTACAGTTTTTACACAGACAAACAATATTTTCTAAAAACACATTTTTGAGTTTAAACTCGTTTAGCGTGTTATAATAAAGTCCTTAAACTGACATTTTGAAAAAATATTCAATGTATAGAAAAAGTTCCTCTTCCGTTATGTATACAATTACTATATGCGTGTAATGCTGTAAATTGTGTAGTGTAATTGTAATTGCTTTAATTATCGAAAAAGATAAACTTGAATTAAAATATTTATAGAATTAGTTACGGTCAAATGACCACTGGCGACCACTTTGTTATAAATCCTCTGCTACTAATTGATTGCTCTCGAGGTTTCAATCATTGAACTTGTACAAAAAGTACTGTTATGTTAAAATTGTAACGTAAATACCCATTGTTAGAAATCGATAATAACGGATTCTGCACGTGTTGATGAATTAATAAGTGTCTGTTTGGCCTAAAACTGTTAGCGGTCGTATTGTATTTTGTTTATGCGGAAAATGCTCTAAATATAGAAGCTTAGCGATCCGTAGATTTTAAACAAGCATAAATGAAAGACTTGATGAAGATCAAATCAGCTATTATACACTTATTATAAATATAAATTGTATTTTACTTATATATGATAATAATTTACTGTTGGTGACGACGTGACGGCGATTGCTACATCATAGTACACAGTTTTAAAATAATTTTAACCATGTTTATTATTAAGCTTCTAGTATATTTTTATGTAGTTATAATGTATATAGAAATATATAATCATCAAATCAAAATTACAATTATATTTTAATACGTTCACAATTTTATTATCTGTGTTGTTGTTACATGTACATACCTATATTAAAAACCGAAATTTATAAAAAAATATTACTTGTATAAAATACTGGTCATAATTAATACCATTGGTCTTTATGTTTTTTATCAAGGATATTGTTTTTTTAAAGATTTATCTACTGCATACAGTACATAGTGTAAAAGTAGTTTTGCTTTAATTGTACACAAGCTGACAAAATGTTCAGGCCTGTAATTATCTTATACAGATAATTATAGGTAAGTGTTCTAATGTTTATTAGCAAGTTTAGTCTGATCACTTACCACAACAAACAAAGTTAGTGGACACGATCGCGAGAGTGGCGGGGCGCGGAGCGGCGCGTTCGTGCCTTGCCGCCAGCCGACCAGCACTGCCTGATATCGCGCTGATATCACGCCGCCACACCAATCCACCCCATAGGCGATGCCGGGACGTATTTTCTTACATATAGCAAACGAGCATGCAGCTCCACTCATCGCCGTGACAAATTTTTTAAAGATACCGGAAAAGATTAGTCCAGTCCTGTTGGTCAGTCCATCAATTGGTCAGTTAACACAAGACCAAAATGAGTATAGTGATAGTAGCGGCAGTAAGGTTGACTGGCAAAAAACGCGTTTATCATTAAGTCTGCCTTTTGTAGGTACCACAATGTATTTTGGTATAATTAATTAAGCGTTTATAAATAAATAAACGCAGGTATTACAGTAGTAGTCAAAAAGGTTCATCGAGGTATACAGGTATTATTGCATTTTTAAACAACTAATACTAATAAAACTTAAAATAATAAAAAACTTTCATGAAATATTAATTTATGACCAAAATAATGGAATAATGTGTTCAAACCTTAGTCAAACCTTAACGTCTTAAAATACTAACTTGCAGTTAAAATTATAATAAAAATATAGTGCGTACGTGATACAATACTTCCTGATATCAAACACGCCGCAACTCCAATTCACCCCATCCGTCCATCCGTCAGCCTTTTGAGGTCCACTGCTGGACATAGGCCTCTCCTAAACGAGACCACTCCGACCGGTCCCGTGCCTTCTGAAACCAGCGGTTTCCCGCCGTCTTCTTCAGGTCGTCTGTCCACCTAGTCGAAGGGCGACATGTGCTCCTTTTTCCGGGTCGTGGTGCTCCTTTTTCCGAGTCGAATGGAGATTCGAGGACTTTTCTCCCCCACCCCATAGCATTTGATAAATATATCGGAGATACCGTTTCTTCCATATACAAACAAATCTCCATTATCGTCAAAACCCAAATAATCTCTACCACCAGAAGGTTCTAATTGAGTTTTGAAGGCTGAACTCAATTAGATTCAACTCAACTCTCTTCTGATGGTACAGATTGGTGGTCCAAATAACGTTGACCATAATGGAGATTTCCTCCTCCTATATGACCTTGCCACATAAAATGGCCTATTGTAATTATGTTATTACGAAATTCGATGACAATTTAGTACGATATACGGTGGATGAGCATTGGAGCAGCGTGATGGAGTATGCTTTAGACCTCCCGCAGCATAGTCTGTGGGGGAGACCCGTGCCCAGCAGTGGGACGTCTATGGGTCGCAGCACGGTGGAGGTGGTTTTTATTTCAGGGTAGGTTGATTAAGATACTATTATATCAAATCCTCTCCATGACATGATAGTAGCAATTTTTATTAAAAAAAAAGGTTTCCTTGGCACGGAAAAACATAGTTCCTGTTATGTTCGTATTTATTTCAAATTTAAATTTGTAACACACCAGCAGTGGTCGCAACCCGGATGAAAACTATCTCGCCTTGTTGGGTTGGGAATTACAGTCGTCCGTATCTTCTCCGATAAACAGATGGGAGTGCAGGTGAAAAGCTTGACAAATCGTAGTCTGATCTTATATTCAGATCTTGTTATACCAGATAAGTTCATGGAACAAATGCCGTTCTGTGTATAGAGATAATATTATAAAGAGATAATAATGAGGATGAAGTCACCAATTTTGTAGGAATATATTAATGCCTGAAGTACATACAGTCAACCTTAATCAACTCCTTTTCCTTCCCTGCTTTTACTCTCTCCTTTAGCGGAATGAATGAATGATAAATATTTGAAAATAGTAACTGCTGCAACCTGTTCATCTTCGCGATTAGTATTTCTGGAAGAATTACCTATTACACCACTCTGCTCCAATGGAAAATTAATAGAAAATCCCAGTTTTTTAAGGCTTTATGCCGTGTTTGTATTGGCTGACGAGTCGTGTCGTGACGCGTATGAACGGTGTGGGTTTCATGGATTTAGTAATAAGTTTAAGGCTCAGACTACAGAACCAAATGGGTGTAGGTAATTCTGACATGTCGCATCAGGAGCAATCGCGATCTACGTCCGAAAATGAAGAATGCGCCTATTTTTTATTTTCATTTGTCACAATTGTTCTTTAAGTCGTTATTTAATAGGGAAAAATAAAGATATTTTATTTTCCACAAGTATCTTACTATTCTCTATTACAGATTAAATACCTACCTAACCTGAATTCAGGAATTAGGGCGGCGATTAAGGGAAACTTAATAGCTGTGTAAAAGTCCATTCCAAAACCGAGAACTTGCTATAGGAGACGTTAATACATTAGAATGAGCAAGGCAGGATGCGTCGATATAAGTATGTAAGGAGTCATTTATTTGGAAAAGAAGATTAGCAAAAAGCAGTTTTGTTGTCCTAAAATAAGGTAATAAAAGGAGATTGTATTAAAATATATATTTTATTTGTAGTATTTAATTTGCACACTTAGTATTAAACCATTTATTACTAACACATTTATATTGTTGTAATTTCCTCTCCTTAAATCAGCTTCCACTCAGCATTATGCTAGAAAGCTATTTAGTAGCGCTGATTTTCAATGGAAGCTAGCCTATATTACATTAATCCAGATTGATTACAATTATCTGTCTGTCTGAAAACATACAGTAGAATTGAAAACTTCTTCATTTATGGAACTCGGTTAAAGCTACTCAATTCTTTGTCAAACAACACAGCACATTGAGTGCAAATGGAAGTGTGTAAATTAAAGTGGAATAAAGCCTTCATAACGGATATAAATGACGTCAAGTAATGGGTGCGAGCATGCTTCAAATTAATTCTCCCTTCCACGTAGGTATTACGCAATCCAAAATGATGTACCTAAGCTTTCTGCGAACTACTTGGGTACTCACATTGCAGGGTTTAATTGTGTTTGTAATATTATTAATTAAATAGAAATTAAGGATTAATAAATTATATCGTAGACCTCATCATTATTCCTTGGATAAAAGTTAACCTTAAAATTTGAATAAAAAAACTTCATTGAAGACAACATCTCATTCTCTGGGAGCACAGCTCCCTTTACGACAGAAAAGTGTAGAAAGGTACTTTATCGTAATACTGTAAGAGAGGTAGTCTAGGTAAGGCAGAATTCATTGCTCTCAGCTTAATAAGTTTTTCTCTAAATAGCAATTTTATAATTTCTAAATATTACGGTAGACTGATACGATACGTCTCGGTCTAATATGAAATGAAAGAGCTTTATGTTCAAAAAAAACTGTTAACTGTTAATTACAAAATAAATTAAATTTGATAATCGTATCATTCTTAGAATCATCATTTTTCTAACCAAATTGATACTACAAAAATCATCTTTAGAAGAATTCACAAACTCTGGGAACCGACTCGCCCTTATTCCGATGAATAACATTCATAAAATTTGTAAATCCCCATAAGTGTAAATTAAAATCAACCGTACTACTTAAACTTCAGGGAAGAAAACTGCGTGAGTTATTCGGTTATTAATATCTGCATAAGCTAAGCTACTGGAACCCATAAAACATCCCACTGTTGGACACCGGTCTCTCTCACAGTTAGCTGGAGGGCAAGACCATACTCAACCACGCTGCTCCTATGCGTATTGGGTTCTAACAACCTAGTTGGTCAAATATTCTCAAGCCACCCGAAGATCTTCGGCTTGACGATTGTTTAACAATAGATAACAACCGCTATGCCGAAGCACAAAAGCGCCCGACGTTGCTTAATTTGGTCGGTCACATATCATCGACGCAAGCCAGGCTACGAACGCTTCTTATATCTGCATACTTAATAAAATGCGACATCACAGTCTGTACCGCCAATTAGATTTACAGCGTAAATGACTCGTGTTAGATCGGTTTAACGCGTTTCGCTACATTTTGTGCACGCCGAAAAAATAAATCTTATTTTCACTCGCCGCTGATTCAATATTTTCCGCTACATTAATATACCCGCAGTGGCGGTCAGAGCAATGGCAACCACTCAAGTTGTTAATAATTACCAGATAAAGCAATGAAGAGTCATCGTAATTTTGAATAAAATTATGTAGGTATGCCTATAGCTCTATGATGACGATAATTTAGAAAAAGATTTGACCGGTAGAAAATGTCATAATGCATTAAGTTCGCCCATTTTATATCTCTTTAGAGGTATCACTATAGTTATATCAATATTAAATAAATAGTAATTTATATTGATGCTACATTTTAAAATTAGCCGATAGCAGAGCTGCGAAGTTAGCCGTTATGTTGGTCTGTTCTATATCTGCTCCTTTATTTAAATTTTATTATTAGTGTATTATCTTTCTTTGGTGTAAGTTGCGGTCGAAAAAGGCTATACTTTTATATTTTAAACCAACTTTAGTAGTTGCAAAATTCTGTACGGAAATCGATTACACGCGGACGAAGCAGAGGATTAAGCTAGTGTTTAAATAAAAAATAAAAATCATTAAAATATTTATTTTTATCAAATTAAACACAATGACATTCAATGTTCTTATATCTTATCCTTTTCTAGGATCCTACTAATATTATAATTTGGCACCCGATGACATGAAGATAGCGGGAAAATTTTGGATTAAGAGGGCACAGGTACGGGAAGAGCGGAAGGCCTACGAGTATGTGTAGCAGGTATACTTTAAAGGCCAATGGCTAGTCCATTGGCATTTAAAGTATACCTATATATTTCTAGGACGTCCATTTTTGATAAAATATACGTCGTACGTATGAATATACAAGACAAACAAAAAATATAGCAGCCAATCATTATCTTGTAAGCTTTGACGAATGATAGATTGTATCACGCTTAGATTATTATTAATAATCTAAGGTATCACGTATAACAATATTTGCAGAAAATCTACAAAAAATATAATTGAAATAATTTTGATTGAAGGACAATATTAAGGGTTTGCATTTAGCCTGCGTCTTTTTTGACCAATTCGTCAATTTAATTGTTTTAATTAATAATCCGTAATTTAATAAAATTATAAACTATTCAATTTCTTTGGGCTATTGATATTTCCCTAATTAGAAGATAAAATATTTCGATAGAAGCTGGCAATAAAATTATAATAGAAACCTAAAAAAAGATGTTTTCTGTGCCTTTTTAAAAGCTTTTATTTAACTTCACTCGTATGTATCTTGTATGTATGTCCTGGAATCTTGCAATCAATATTTCACCCACTTCCACTGAAGCTATCGAGCTGAAATTTGGCACACATATTAGGTTCCGATGACAATGCATGAAAATAAAAAAAAAGTTATAAAAGCTTTTTAAAAAAAAAATTTTTTAGAGTATAATTATTTTGTTTTTGAGAACAAACTTTAATATATTTTATTACACTAAACGGCGTGTTTATCATAAAATAATGAATCAGTGACGTGCGTCAAGTGATTTTGATTTTGGCATTTGCATCTTCTTGCCTCGCTTCTGTCACAAAGTAATTTTGTGCTTCTGTAGTCTGAGAACTAAATAAGTGTAAGTGTTGATTGTTTATGGAATCCATCCTACACATTATAGCAAATATTAAAATCAAAAGCGTGTCAGTAATAAGAAGAATCCAATAAATCAGTCGAATGATGCCATGAATAGGTTTGCTAATTTTTGTCGACCGTTAGTAGTAATTTTTTTATTAGACATAAAGGATTGGTTGATTTTATTTGCTAATCACTGGTGCATTATTATTCCAACATATTATTATAATATTATCTTGCGCACTTGAGTTGCGAGCAGACATGATTAATGATTCTTACAATATCATGTTGTATTCTGAAACCGAGCTCCACTTATGAGAAGTTGTTACTTATAGCAAAAACTATTGACTTTTTCCAGTGAAACTTTGTGTTTCCGTAATTGCAAAAAAAATACATATAAGAAACAAAATGGATCTTATTATTACCTGGCAAGTGGCTTGCGTTCACTTCCCCCGCTTCCGGGGGACCCTGGGCCATGGTCCTGCGGCCCGATTTTTTAAATTCATTGATACGACCACAGAACAGATAAGTGGATACGACTATAGATTTTCGTATTTAGAAACATTTTCGCATGCGAATTTTGTAACATGTAGTAGGTATTGATAAAAGCAATAAAAGGCATGCTCCTCTACAAAACGGGCAGTCCAGCCCGACTCCTCTGGTGTTGGCGATGGTGAACACACCACCAGATGGTTCGCCACCTTCATCGTTAGAACTTTAAGTTATCAAGAATAATCATTAATTCACATAAAACACAAACCATACCGATTTTCTGCAGTGTCATCAAATCAATCAGGATTTTGAATCACCACCTGAAATGGGAATTCAGTTTAAAAACCTTTTAAAGATGAGTGCTCTTTGGAATGATTTATTTTTCACGTATAGGCACATTTAACCTATACAGAAAACCTCTGTGTTTACAAAATGAGGCAAATACTGATTTGAAAAGCTGTGTAGGCACACAAGGACATAGGTAATTAACCTCACCAGCGGCTCCGACCTCCCATAAATCGTTTTCTATATAGAAATATGTACCTATACTTTGTAAGTTATGTCCACCAAAGCATTTTTAAAAGCAGATTATTTCACCCTTGTACTATCTCTATGCAAAAATTCACTGATCCGTTGGTCATTTAGGCTTGAAAGACGGACGTTTCGTTTTATAATATTGGTAAGGATACACGAATAATGAAGTTTCGCTAACATTTTTAATCTCAACAATGGGTTTATTCTAAACAACAGTTTAGAATAAACCCTAAAAATTCTAAACAACAGTTTAGAATAAACCCTAACCCATAGACATCAGGGGCCGCCCCCACAGACACAGCTGCGCGAGCATACTCCACCACGCTGCTCCAATGCGGATTGGTGGAGGGGTTAGTGGACAATCCGGTGTCGAATGATCTTAAGCCACCCGAAGATCTTCGACTAGGCTTAACGACTGTTTCCAACATTGAAAACAACCGGGACTGACGGCTTTACGTGCCCTCCGAAGCACGGTAGCGTCCATGAAATTTTGCCAGTAGCGGTCACCCATCTACAAACCGACGCGATCTTTCGATCACATTAAATCGACGCGAGCCATTGGGCTATGGACGCTACCTAATGTATTATTATTATTATAATATAATAATATCTATGTATATACATATATAAAGCTTCAGCAGCTAATATAGTGCTAGAAATTGAGACGAATTACTTCACTTGTCGATGATCGTTGATAAGAGCACGGACAGGATATTATTATGACGATGATCGAATACTACACAATACGAGTATATGAAACACTCCCTTGCATGAAAGCCCGCAAGCGTGTTCAGATTAATTAGAATTGATAAGAGACTTATCTAGGGATGATAACTCAAGCCCAGGTCATCTTAGAATTTTATTTTTTCACAATCTATTTCCATTTGCAGACAGCCGATTATTAGATTAAGTCCGTGAATTAAACAATAAAATTTAAAAAAAGGCAAAATACATCTCTCTCTGCCTGATTTATATCTCATTTGTCAAAATTTCTTTGAAAGTAAAGGATTGACGCCACAATCTATAATTTATTAGAATGTGAGTTCTCCTTCGACGTCCTCTTTCGTTTGTTTCACTATCCCTTCACTAGCAATTTTTCTTGAATAATTCAACAATCGGAGACTAGTATTCGATTTTATTGTTAAAAATGACTAGTCTCGTTAGTCTGGAGTAGTAGACAGATCAGTGTCTCAAATCATTCACATGGCTATAGCCTTAAATGCAATAGCACAGACTTTAATGAGTGTTCATCCGCTTTGCTTTTAGCCTCTTTCCGATGAATGAAAAATATGGATGAATCTGGGTGACGCAATGCACTAAAATTTAATTTGGTAACCGTCAGTTATTTTGGACTAAAGTAAATGTTTTTTAATTTTTCTTAGTTAAGTTAATAAATTGATACTTTAAATCACTTAGGTATACTTATTGAATACCAATCAAACAAAATGAATTACCTAGCTAGGTTGGTATATATATGGTAAAGTTAGTTAAATTATTTAATTTCTATGATTTCCTCAGAGAAAAGTGCGGGGGTGTCGCGTAGGCGGATTTTATAACAGAGTAAGAGTAGCAGCTACTTCAAACAGTTCAAACGTATTATTAGTTTTTTTTTCTATGAATAGGTAAATGCACTTCAAAGGAAATACTTTTTAAATGTCTGAGTGAAAATAAAATTCATTTAAATGAAAGAGGTTGCATCGTTCTTAATCCCTATTAAGGGCTACAAAGTAATGAGTTACTGTTATGAGGGTGCCATTCCACTTATTAGAAAAGTCTGGATCTAATACGACCATTCGACGACGATCGACGACGACGTGCTAGTGAAATTATTAGAAGGAAGTAAGCCGGTAGCATTTACGCAACTGAAGCTCACGGGGTTATCCAAGGGATTTGTAATACCGTAAAATAGATTTCGTTTAAATCTGTTCAGAGGAACCTTACCACTGTTCATTGTTTCATAATTCACAAAAGGCCAATTAAGTATAATCTGAATTTACTAGATACCTAACCTAACTAATTTGATTTTCACTATCAACTAAAAGATAAACAAAAAGGTACCAGCAGCCGATGACGCCCTCTTCAAATTTGTGTATGGACCTATACTTATTTAATGACTACGTTCAGTTTTCTTGAGTACATAAAATCTACTAGGGTAACCATGGTTGTCTTAGAGGGCGATACAATGTTTCTATAAATAGCCAGTTTGTAATGGATACATTTGGCACAATAGCTCGCGACAATTTTATGTGATCGACAGAGTTATGCTTAGCTCCTGTAGTTGTTCTGTGGAGTAAACATTTGCCCAACAGTGGGACGTCTATGGGTTGTAGCTAGCCAGCTAGAATAGATTTAAAATAAGAGCAATGCCGTAATCGCACTTTACTTCTGCTATGTTATTGTAGTTCTTTTAGCATAAATGCTTGTATCAAATGCGTGGCAAAATGTGGGTTCCTAATGAGAAGGCAAAGTGTCTTGTTAAGCTGGATACTTACCTTATGATGCTGATGTAGATATATATTTATAGAAATAACGACTGTTTCCTGTTGGTAGATACCTACTTTGACGGTAATTTCTAAGTCAAACTGTCTAATACTTTGAGTTTGAGTATTTACATGTTTGCAACAAATTAACAAAATACAACCTAAGCTGGCAAACAAAAACAATCCCAACTCCAAAGCATACGTACCTACCTACACAATAATTTTATGCTTTAGAATCTACGATGGATTCTTGTTAGGGGATTTCCTTCCTGGATGACCACTTTACTTTCATATGTATGTAAAGTTGTCATATGTAGCCGGAAAGTAGACACTTTCTGACGTTCAAGCCTTGTTTGTGGCTTCAAGGAAACTTCAGAGAAATGTACTCAAGCGTAAAATGTTATCTTTACCGTACTAGCATCAAGTTGCAGCTCTTACTCGGTGCATTGAAATAGAAGGGATATAGTTGGGTACTTCAGCAAACACTTCATTTTCTTTCAAATAAACTTTTCTTTGCTATTCTTAAATAACCGGAAAAACAGTTGCAACATGCAAATAATAAGCGACCCCTATCTATCATATGAATTTATTACTTAAAAATATGTATATTAAAGAAGAGTATATGTATATTATAAAGAGGAGTTAATAATTTTTTAAATTATATTGTACCGTTACATTTTATTAATAAATTGCACCATTAATTTTTTTTTTTTTTTTTTTTTTTGTTTTTTTTGTTTTGCGTCCAGACAACCAACCTACGTGGACTGACCCTCCGGGCAAGACCGGGCTATACCTAGGAGGGAGGCAGGAAACGCACCTCATGCGTATCGGTACAGCCGGCTGTACCGATTATGTCCGTAGACTAAAACCTGCCTTAGGGGATGGCTTTAGTCATATGACCCTCAAGCCGACATCGGAAGCGATCCCGCTTGGAGAGGCGGGACGCAAGCGGCGCTACCCAAGGGCGCTACCGCTAGTTGACTACACAGAGTGTTGTCGAAGCTGGGACTTGTGTCATGTTGGAATATGGCACTAATACGGGCATGAAGGGCGCTACCGCGCGAATTGGGTAAACAATTATTAAACTTTAAATTGACGTTAACGCGTTTATGAGATCGTAGTGATCTGCTAAGGCCAGAAGCTTATCCGTAGCATTTTTTGACTCGCGAAGTTTCCTAGCAAGGATCCTTATCTCGTCAAGATTTATATTTTTAAAAGCATTTTGGATTGTGGATACGTCGGCAGTCCAGGAGGGAGGGAGTGGGTTAGCGGCTTTAGGAGCCGGGGTAGGGGTAGGGGTAAAGGCAGTGGCCTGGGTTGGGGCAGGGTCAGGGGCAAAGGCAGTGGCCTGGGTTGGGGCAGGGGCAGGGGCAGCCAAGGGGGCTTCACGTCTCCAAGATTTGGAGTTATTTGTAGGTGGGGGCCCTAGGCGGGTGTTGGGGGTCCTCAATTGAGGAAAGTTTGTCTCCGTTAGAGGAGGCGGAGCTTGCCTTAGGGGCGGGGGTTGCCTTAAGGGCAGGACTTTCCTTGTGCTGTGGGGCTGCTTATTCGCAGCCTTGGGCACACGGGGAGCACGTGGACATCCACGGTAATTAGCAGTGTGTCCAGTACGCCAGCACAGGACACAGGACGGGGGGGTCGGATCTTCTCTAGTGCGTGTGCACTCTTGTGTGAGGTGAGGCACGAGGCACTTCACACACCTCGGATTGGCCGAGCAGTTCGCCGCTGCGTGGCCGTAAAGCTGGCAGCGGTGACACTGGCCTGGGAAACCTCGTCTATGAGGGGGCTCGGCTCGGATATTGGAGAGCCCACACACTGTGAGGGGCTCTCTGAAAATGTTACGGGACTGGGGGCAGTTGGTCATGATGACCAAGGCAAGGGGGAACTGCTTTCCCAGGCGGCTGTGCATCTTGTGCACAGCCTCGACGGGGTGACCTTGGGATTTAAGATCCTCCAGGATGGCTTCATTGGCGAGTTCGTGGGGGACCCCACGCAAAACTGCCTTAACCTTCCGATCCTCAGGGAAGGCATGAGTGTGAAATTGTACTTTATTCTGTTTTAGAAGATCGGCTAAAGTATGGAAATGTTCCGAATTGGGGATTTGAATTTTAATACAGTCGCCCGTATTAGTAGCTTGAGTGTAGTGGATCTTGTACTGTGAGCATAGATCCACTACTGCGGTCCACTTGGATTTGTCCCGCAAGAAGATGGGTGGAGGAGCCTTGGTCTTAGGGACCGTCGGGGGGGAGCGTGAAGCAGCTCGGCTAGGGGGGCCCTTAACTGTGGGAGTAGGGGATGCAGGAAGGGAGGCCTCAGAGGCGCGGGGTGAGTGCGCGGCGCGCTTGTTACGGCGTTTTTTGCGCCCTTTGACGGTTTGAAACCCGTCCGAAGAGGTATTAGAAATGACGGTTCCGTCTGATACGTCAGATTCGTCGCTCCGGGACTCGTCCTCGGATGACTCAGAGGATATGGGTCGTTTACGACCAGAAGAGGTGGAGTCGTATTCCGTATCCATAGCAGGGGACTCAGGCGAGTCGGGAATGGATGGCTTTAGGAAGGCCACGAGAAGACTAATGAGCTTTTCATCATAATGGATGCCCATTTCCTGACATTTTTGAGCAAATGCCTCGAGGGCCAACGGTGAAAACGGGTCCATGATAGGAGCAGCCTCCCTGCCGTGGCAGGGGGGGAAACGAGGAAAAATTAGAAGTGGCTATCCCTAATGGAAAATAGTCACTAACCGTCACCCTCGGGAAGGCCCGAGTGCAGTGGGATCGGGTCGGCCGGTTTCTCTCAGTCCAGAAGGGACGGAGAAACGCACCGGGTCAACGTTAACTAGCTTGGTATAACACCGCGGGGTATCCACTAGTTGCAATCGCGGCAGAACGTAAATTTATTATTACCAATTGCTTGGCAACAATAAATAACGAACTGAGTTCGAGTTACTCACGCGTAGGTATACAAATTGGCGGTGGAGAGCGCGCTCGGCGTACACGGGTGCTCGCGGCGGGCGCCGGAGCGGGAATGACCATTAATTTATTTAGTTTTATTTATTTTAATACATATTTACACGTAATCAACAGCTACAGCGAAACATTACGATAACATTAAATTAACTATAAACATATTAAATATTATTATAACTAAGATACACATACTTATTGACATTGGCCAATAAACTACCCAGATTTTGTGTACCTATTTGATTTGCATTTTTTGATTGCAAAACCGCAACCTATAGTTCCACCATGCAACACAGAAGCAAATATATTGAGTGCTGTTGTATTCAAAAACAAAGGAGTGTGAGAGGATCTAGGTACCCCGGAAATGGTAAAAATACTTTTAATCATTTCTTCGTATTTTAAATCCTCTGAAGATACATATTTCCATTTATTGTAATATAACTGGAATTTTAATGTTACATGATGATTAATTCTTGGGAAGCTAAACATCAGATGCCTATATTTAGGCCTATATTTAGATATAAGTATTATATAAATAAATGCTTAATTATATTACTATGGAGTTTTATATATAATGTCACGTTGTAATGAATATGAACACATTCCTTTTATTTTTCTTCGAACGCATAAAGGGAACGGGCCATACTCTGTGGTCCTCCATCTATGCGTAGGACCAATCAGAGCGCGGCATCTGTTTTGCCGCGCATTTGGAATCGAGAGCGAGAGATTCGGAAGAAGGTGACTGAACGGAGTTAGTGCGGACAAGGGTGTTTTATTATTTTGTAATTTGTTGTTTTAGAAGTAAAGTATTTTGTTAAGAAAATAAAAACTTTTCTTACAACGTTTAATTATGCCCGTTTGCAGATAGGCAGATATTTTACATATTATTACTTATATTTTTTAAGTTCTAAAGAATGATACAATTTGAGCAAATGCCCCTACATAATTGAAAACTCACGGCACTTGAATTGCCCATAATTCAAATTGAAAGGCCATTGACCCAATGTATAGTAAATCAGGGTACCTGCGGATACCCATCGAACTCAAGTTTCATTTGAGCGGTCCGGATCCAAGCAGCACACACGAATTACTTTTAAGGTTTTCTAAAGTTTGTCCGATTTAAAAAAAAATAATCACGTGTGACATTGAATATGTTGTCGAAGCAATTGAGGTCTACCGATCCGCGCTTGGCCAACTTGGTGGCAAGGGCAACAGTCTGACAAAAAAAGGTTGCAGTGGAGTGGTGGTGGCTAGAATTTCAAACCAGACTCTGTCGAGTGACGTCAAATTATGTTAAGATATCACCACAGATTTAAATTCGTCGCATGTCCTGAAGATTGATTCCTGAAATTGGGAACTATTTATCTGAAACAAAGGAATGTATATTATATACGTTGCTTTACTTAATTACTTTGCTACAGTTTGGTCACTCTATTGATATATGCTCGAGAGATGCTTTATTTTCACGATTCGCCGTAAATTTTACAACGGTTCGAGTGGATTGACGCGTCTACTAAACTAGAATCATAAACTTCGTGATAGATTTGGAAATGTCTGCGTAATTTTATTTACATGTGAGAAGTTCGTTTAGTCTGTTTATGAAATAAACCACATAACATTTCACTATTAAATAGACGATAAGCCAGAAACAACAACCAGTATAAAATAAGTTTAGTTTTACCATTTTCTTACACACTATCTTAATGTGTTTACTTTTGGTACACAATATACCAATTTAGTTATCAAACATCTTATGCGGCAAGAAAGTTGGCTGAGGAAAAAATATTATAAAAAGGTTTCGGCGGTCGCAGACTCTGTTTGCTGAAGATCACTGCCAAAATTGTCAGATCACACGGTGTTTGCCAAACGTGGGGGAATTACATACAAACCTCCTTAAATAAAAACGTTTACTTATTTTTAACATAAAAGTAGATTTCTAATCTAGAGTTACATAGATCGGAGAAAATACATAGAATTAAATACTGTACAATGAGATCAAACCGTTGTAATATACATGATACTGTAAGTGCTTGACCGCATCGTGTATGTGAGAAGCTAACCTAACCATAAGTATGTGGTAGATGGCGTAGATATTCATTAACAAAACACGTTAGAAGAAAAGCCGGTGCCGAACCAATGTTATGAGAGCTCAGATTCTGATATTCGAACCTTAATTCGAAAATTTTATTCGATTCGATTCTTTTGATATTTATGTTTATTTTAAGAAATCAAGTCCAAATTAAGCCAGATCGGAGAAAATACAGGCTTTATGTTATATATCCTTATCCTTACTAATATATAAATGGGAAAGTGTGTTTGTTGGTTTGTAAGTTTGTTTTTCTTCTCCGCTTCAACGGAACGATGAACCGACATGATTTTTGCATAGATTGCATAGTATAAGGCTAAAAAAGTGACATCGTATACTTTTATCCCGGAAAATTGTACGGTTCCCGTGAAATAGACAAAAAACACTGCTATAATCGTTTAATTTTAATCGATAATTAACTATTTATTATATCGATTTTTAATCGATTGATGACAGCATATGATCTCAGATAATGATCGGCCGGACTGTGGGTTAAGCTAGATTTTGATTAGTGGTACTTAATCTTTGGTGTAGCTTGCCATTAATGACTGTACTTTACTGGAAGGGAAAGAGGAACCATTTTGTACCAGACGTATTGTAATGTTTCGTGTTCTATTATTTAGCTAGCTATTATTTACTCATATTTTCTTCATATCCTAACCAACTCAGTTATAATAATGGGAACGATGGTAAAAGTTTCTGTAGTAGCAAACAGTGAGGTCTGTTTTTAAGAGGTCGCAGCTTCGTCTAGACTAGAAAATCCATGACACCCCACGCTGAAGTGCTTTCGACTGTCACGACAATAAATTGTTTCCTCAATAAAATTGATAACATTCTTATACACTGAGGGATTTAATATATATTAATTTTCTTTTACTAGGCAAACGCTTGGGTTATTTTATTTATTTCCAAAATAAAAATGAATGAATGAAACACGAAAAACATTTTCAGCTTTCTCGGTATCGGTATACTATGTAGCTTGATTTGACGTTTACAGGGAACGTAAATCTATCTAAATTTTAATTATCACAGTGTAGAAATTTTCAAAAACATTTAGAATAATTTCTGTCAAACCCGGTCTTACCCCGGGTCCATTTGCTTTCACTTGTCATATTTTGTTCATAGTACCTACCTATACTTTTTATACCTAGGTATACTATACTTACTGGCATAGCCGATACAAAGAGTGAAAACGATTATCACAGCTGCTGCGATAAAACTGAGAGTTTAAGTTGTCTGTTAAGATGCTCATAAATAAACACATTTTTATGCCTTTGCATTTTATTCCCATTTTATAGTCTAAACTAGACAGAGGTCGCCGTCGAGATTTGCAAATAATCTATTTCTATTTGAGTGTAAAGTTGAGTTTGCGAGGTTCATATATCTAAGTGGATAATCCATCATAACGCACGACTGATATCTCGTCTCCTTGAGATTCAACTACAGTTTATAACATAATCAAAGTCCTGGGCTGTGAGACGAGTTAGTATCAAAATAAAATTGTACCTCACAGAACTCTAACAGGTAAACTGAAAAATATTTGTGTTTACTCCAAACACACTGCCGCATCCACTAGCTACTGATTAAAAATTTTCAACATTAACAACAATGAACATTGTAATTACTTATACCTTAATTCTCATCAAATATGTATGAACTTTATTAATTTTTATGTTTATATTATATTATATGCAAACTAGCTTGTAGCACGACCTATACGTTGCCGCCCATGACAACTGGGACTGAAGTTGAACAATACTAATAAGGGCTTGGATATTGATTAGTCCACCAAGCAGACGTTTTACAAACAAAACATTCTTTGATGATACTGCCTAAGATTGCAGATTTACACCACTTTTCAGATTGATTACAGGCTAGGTAAAATGCCGATTAAATTGACATATTGCGATTATTTTATACTATTCAGTGTTTTAGTATTTAAATTTATTATTTAACGCAGTTAAAGCATAAGAAATAACACCATGGTACTCGAAAATGTGATTGTTGTGTGACATTGTCCCTACTCCAATTATAATATAATGTGTTCAATGTCATTCATTGAGCTCATGTAGGTACATAAATGCATCACATGCCTTCTTATACTGGATCCATGCCAGTAGTCTCTTGTTATCCTACTTCTCATACTTATTTTGTATACAACTTTCCACTTTACTTGTAGGGCTTACAAACATATACAAGAAATAATTCTATTCATCAGCATAAAATATATTTAATAAAACACTTTACAGACAACAGCAAAATATATTTATCTTATGGCATGTTGTTGACATCTTTTAAATTACTCTCCTGATTCTATGCTTCCAACACAACATTATAGCGTAACCATAAAGTTGCATGTCGATTTGTGTCGAAATGATGTGGTATATCTGCATTATTTACGTTGAAGAATAAAATTGATGTTTTGAATATTTTGTCATTCGTTGGTTCTGAAAGCGTGAGGTCACAATGGGTTCCTTGAGAATAGCCACAGTCATGAATTCACGTAATTCAAATCCCAAACAAACAATGTTTTTCGTTAGATACAAAATATTCCGACCGAATACCAAATAATAATGTAAATCTAATCTAAATAATCTTAAAACAATGTGAAAAAATAAAAATCATACCATTTATTAAAACTACATAAAATAAAACGTATAGTAATTGGTTTTTTTAAATTGCAGTAATTTAGAAGTGGTAGGTACTCACTGTTTTCGCAACAAAAGCTACTAGCAAAATAATACAAATAACAATACGGCCAAAAGGTATCTTTTAAAGCGTTTTTGATAGTCATTGTATGCCATTTTTCATGTCTATTTTCGCTCCTAACGAGACGTCTGATTTCGGAGTAAATGATTATCCTTAAAATACCTACAAACCTTAACAATACTAAGGTCAATTGTTTCCATCATCGGATAACAAAGCCGCTAATGACTACAATGCATAGGGTAATATGTAAGGTAAGATCAGCGATGTGCGATAATACAAAAAACTATCGAATTATTGGCTATACGAATACATTCGATAGGCATCGGCCAATAGTTTGATAGTCATTCAATAGTTTTTCGGCGGTGACGAATGAATCGATAATTAGAATATGGATGAGAACAATTTGTCGATTCAATTGATTGTTTTTATACAACTACTATCGCCTAGCCACTAGTTATGATACCTAAACAAAAATGTTCCTTATGATGACATTATTTGACCAATTAAAGTTTAAATATTTCATTGCTAATGAAAAGATTTTACTAATAAATAATGAATATTCTTCCCGACCTTGTGTCACACACCATAGTTGTCAGCACCAGTGTTTAAATGTTAATTGCGAAACCTCTTCTGTAATCGTATACTCTTGCTTGAGAGGCTCTCGTGGCTCTCGTCGTTCGATATAATAATTAAATCAGTCAATGGCAGAATTCTAGTGCAATATGTTATTTTTACTGCATTGGTATTGATGTCAAAATTATAGTTTAATTGAATGTTAAATATGACGAAATTTGAAAATGTGACCTGCACAGTTTACTATTTAATTTTTCAGGTACATTCTTAAATTAAGTAGCCTACTTTAAGGTAACAGGAATTATTGATAATGATGCAATGATATTATATGGAATTTTAGACCATGCTGTTACTATTTGACCCATATTTCCAATAATGGTAACAGCGAAGTGTAAAACACAACATCCTTATTTCGCTATCCTAGGAATAAGGGAAGTTCTCGATTAAATACTTCACATGAACGCGTTTTATGTGAAAATATATTGTAAAGCAATAAAAAGACAGAGTTGGGTCATCCAACGCTTTCAGAAGCTTGACCCTAATACAGTACAGCGTTCTCTTCACAGGTAACATTACCTTTCCAACTGAAACATTAGATTTTAAAACTGGCTATTTGGCTACTGGCCTGCTTGTTTTTCTTCCGGGCGTTGAGCAATATCCTTTATTACGTAATTACACGGCATTGTGTTTATATCACTCTTTTACACGAAACTTTGTGGAAAACCTGTTCTTCTCACATACCAATTACCAGTAGGTAATAATAAAGTGTTTGCTTTTTTTGCTCTCATGCTAATAAAGCAATAAATTCTAACTAACATTATAACTAAACCTTAGTGTTTACCGGTAGAAATGGGAACAGCAAAAGGGTATGTGACTAACGTAACTAACTTTCGAAATGCACCTCGTAAACATTTTATTGCTCTTCATCGGCCGCAGCATTGTAAATATCCATACGGCGTTTATTTAGGCCCATTATAAACTTAACTTTTTATCGTACGTAAGTAAGAGGTGATAAGATTTCCTCAATGAACCTTCATTTGTTTCTGTTCTTTACGATAAAGCTTTTACCAGTATGTGAAATTCGAACACAGCCATTTGGTTTCAAGACGTTTATCAGATCGATAAATAATTAGGTTTTGTATGGCAATGAACTCTCAGTAAAAGTGAAATGTGAAAATTATGTATACAAATTTATCTTTAGACCGGTGACTTTTTTCGCCTAGTGTGTGGCGGAATTTTATCGATAGGTATCTATTTTTTCATGTATTGTTAATACATGAAAAATAAAAAACCAGTAGGTATAGTATAGATAGCTATACTGTAACTATACTACTTATACTAAAACTATCAAGAGTAAAATAGTACAGAATGTGATCTGTAAGTTATGAACAAGTCTTTAGAACTATCCTAGTTTATAAAATATAAAATCGTTCTGGCGTTTCGAAAGTAAGTATTATAAGTCGATAGTTTGTAACCGCCTTAAGCCGTGCACCGCACGCCAGTGAGTCAACTCAATCTACTCCCGTGCATAGGGGAGATGTAGGTAATGGGGATCACCTAAGCGAGAATGAAAAAATAAAGCAATCTATTAATCAACTATTTATTATTCTGTTCTTATTACAAACTTTACTTTCTTAGCTATCAATTGAGATCAACTTTCATCACTTTGATTTATTAATTTTGGTATAATAAGACATTTAAAAAAAATTAAGTTCGATCACCATTGCCAACATCGGTTGGCAATGGTGATCAGCATGTGGGCAATGGTGATCAACACATATCGCACTCATAATTGTCCGCAGAGTCCCATCCAATACATTCGGCATGAGCCCAGAGCCCACATGAAATGAACCGGTACCATTTTTCATTGTCTAGTTCGGATTCACCACATACAAGACACAAGTTACTTGCATCTTCTGCATCGTCATTATCGTCATCCTGGCATAACTCGTCAAGTATAATTGGAGTACTGCAGAATTTTTTTCTTACCCTTCTGTAGCTTGCTCTTATTTCTTACTCCTTTTCCTTTGTTTTTCAAAATTGTTTTGCCTTCCTTTTATTTTCATTTTCAACTAGGGTGTCTTTGAACTTCTAACCCAAGGGTAGATGTTAAAACCGTTAGTGGTATATAGTCCAGTTAGCTTTATTAGTCTTTCTAGAACTATCTTTCGGCATCTACAAACAAACAATAATACTGTTTTATCGAGGTGAGGTAATGTGAGAAGTAGGGATCACTATGTAGGTAATCGGGATCACCTGACTCCGATTACCTACACGGGCAAAGAGACGGAAAAATAATTCCTGACGAAAAATTTTAATTTATAATAACAATATAGCTGCTGAATTGCATGCTAGAATCCTACGATTATTACATATTAAAAAAACAGAATTAAATATTTGTTATATTGTGACTTACCTTCTTATTTATCATCTCGAAAAATTACATGAAAATGGCGCGAAAGCTTCAAACACCTACTATTCTCATGCCCGTCGCGCGAACTCAGCCAGTTTCCGGCTGCGTAGAGGAATGCCGTAATGCTAGCGTATAGGTATATTAGCATCGCCTGATCGCGTTTGGTTTTTGTTATTTTGAGGTGATCACCATTGCCAACTGACTCCCATTGCCTACATCTCCCTAATAAACTTTGCGAAACTGGATTGGGCTCACTCTCTGCTGCCAAAGTTGTTGTTTTACAATTATTATGAGCACCTGCTCACCACTGAACGAGAAAAAAAAATCGTGATAAGCAATTATAGAGAGAGAGAGAGAGATTTATAGAGCCGGTGTATAAATAATATTAATTCTTAAATTTAATTTCCTTATTTTTTCTTTTTTTTATTGTCTTATTTTAAGTAACTTTCAAAATATTGGTATTTTTTAATAAAACTGCTACATTTAAAACAGTTGGCTCAAATGTGTGGATGAATATATTTGTTTACATATATGTACTTACACCATTTTTTCATATTTATTACGCTATTAAATTAATGCAATCCCAATAAAAAAATCATAGCTCTAATGCGATTCTGTAACGATTTGATCCATTCGCTATAGAATATCTTTAGCTTACTCAAATTTATGTGCACCGCATTTAGGGATAGCAAAATATTTTCTATTTTTTACATGATCATATTTTACATTTGCATTTTTATCATTTTGTCTGCACCGTTGTCAGCGTAACGAACCGCGCGAGACAGACGCGATGGTATCGGAACAAAGTATGTCGTTTTGCGGAAAACTGGAACTAAATATAGGCCCGGGATTATTTCTGACGCGGCGTGTCGTGCCCCGCTATCCCGACACCAATCTAAACACATTACCGATAGTCGGCTTAAGCTTTAAACGTTTATTATGGCTCTTTGAAACATCGATAAACTCTACTTTGATAATTACAAAGTACCCGCATGTGTATAAACAGTAAAAAGTGTGTCTTAATTCAAAGGATTGTTAAAAGAGTGGGCGTGCGGATTGAATGTGTCCAGTTTATGTGAACACTGCGTCTGGAATTAATATAAGTCACAAAATATGATGCATTAAAACCGTAAACCATGGGAGTTATCGTGAGAATATTTTTTGTAGCGCTGCTCTCATCGGAGTGTGTCCTGGCGGATCCTCTTACAATCGGTGAGGAATAATGTTGTTTTTACTGAAATATTAATGTTAAAACTTGGAGTAGGTTCAAATTGGTATACATATGTACAAGTTTGTAAATATAAGCGTCAGTTCTAGGTACTAGATTTCAATAACCCGCGTCAAAAATTACCCGTGTCTGTTTATATCTGTTTGTGACATTGTAGCTCCCAAACGGATGAAACAGATTTGGATCTATTTTTTTAGTACCAGAGTCATTCATCGCATTTTTAAGGCACGCCGCCTTGAACAGTTGAAAATATCGAAACTGATTCTTCTTTTTCGTACAAAATATAGATTAACTGACAAATATCTGTTCGCTTATTTGAAACAATAAACATTTTTTGCAAGTTTGAACTGAATCGGTTATTGTTTAAAAAAAAATCTATGCAATCTTTCATACCGTATCCCAACCTGTTTGAATTGATGAATTTAAAAAAAAATATTCAATGTACAGAAAAACTTGCTCTTCAGTTTAATTATACTATAGTAGATACTTACGAGTAATAGATCCTTGTACTATTAAGTATTCTGTGGTATAGATCAGGGTTTGTCAAACCGGGTCATGCCGAACCTAGGGGTTCCGTAGAATAGTCATCAGGGTTCCGCCAAAATTATTCCGTACGTATCGTTGTGAAACATGATTTCAGCCTACGTTTATACAAAAACCAAATACAGGTCAAGATTGAATGCTACCCTAGATATACGCATTCAATTGTTGACAGGCCCGTTGGCGCAATCGGTAGTGACCCTGTCTGTTGCGCCAAAGGTCGTGGGTTCGAATCCCACTCAGGACAAATATTCGTGTGACGAACACTTGTATTTGTTCTGTGTCTGGATGTCAATATTATCTATTTAATTATGTATTTAAAAATATCTATGTATGTATACCTATCAGTCTCTGACACCCATAACACAGGCTCGCGCCTACTTTGGGGTCAGATGGCCGTGTGTGAGAATGTCCAAGATATTTATTTATATTTATAATTGTCCGACATAATTACTTGTACTATTATTCTGTGACATAATACCGAATATTAAAACTAAACTTAAATTATATAAATTTCACTGTTGATTTGTAATCAATTATGAAACCCCATATGGGTTTCATAAAATAAAAGGTATTTGGTTGGTGTTCCCTTACCTTTTAAGTTTAGGAACCCCTGGAATAGATTACTGTCAGTCTAGTGATGATTATTGACGTTTTTGTATTCAACTTTTCCGCCTTTACCATACGTTAAGTTTAATATACGATATTTGTATTTTACCATAGTTATTTTCTCTACTCCAATTAAAGGAGTTATACTAGATAACTTCACATATACTCATATATATCTTGTATATTTTCAGGTGGAATATTTTACAATGATGCGGAAGACCTAGAGATGACACTTACCCTGAGCGCAAGGATGTACAACTTCACAGCCTCTATAAAGAAAGTATCTCGTAAAGGCGAGATCCTGGAAATAGGCGAGCACGTCTGTTCGTTAGCGGAGGTAATAACAATAAAAAAATGTGACCCCTTCCGTGAAAGATCCGGAGTCAACATCTAGGACTGCGTCAGTTGAGTTCTCCATAATGTTTTCAAATAATTTTGGAATGCCTACACGCTGGAAATGGTCAGTGTGGTAGCATAAATTTGAGACCATGTTGAAATTGATAATAATGATAAATATATGTAGGCATACAGCTGGATTTAAAAGCAACAAGACCGGTTGGAGTGGCACCGTGTAGCGTAGGCCTACGAGGCCTCATATGTATGCCTCATATGAGTTGGGTAATAATGGAAAGATAGTCTTATGAGTGTCGTCCAGGCTCTGTCACAGTTTTCGTGAGTAACAGTGGGTGGGTGGTACACCATGTTCGTTACAACTTTTATCAACCAAAAAGTTCAGCAGCAGAAAAAAAGGCTCTAGAATGAACGGACACACTATATAATTTTTCAGGAAGGTGTGATTGGGATCATAGACGGCATCGGCGGGCGCGCGAGCGAGCATATTCAGGCCTTGTGCGATTTGCTGGAGTTGCCACACGTCGCCATACAGCATAACGACCTGTACACTAAAAACTGGTCGCTTATTAACTTGTACCCGAGTCCTGTTAATTACAATATGGTGAGTACTAGTAATTACGATATACCTCCATCAATCCGCATTGGGGCATAGCGGTGGAGTTGGGGCAACGCATGGTATTTTAAATGCACCAAGTTATGCGCGTTTAGGTGTTTTAACGATGCAGGGAAGCATTGCCTGGAAACTTACACGAGTTCTTCAATGTTGAGTGTTAAGTTCAATGAGTTTTCAATGATCTTGGCAGACCATAGTCTGGCCATAGCCTTGGCAAGACTCGTGTTAAACAGCGAGCCAATATGAGATTAGTCTTGATTTTGCATTTAGTTTCAATAACAACTCATTGAAAAAGCTTAATAGAAGTTATACCTAGTTATATAGTATTTTTTTTATTTGTGTAGTTGGGGCTTGAGCTTAACAGCTCCTAGGCACGTCGACCATAGCTGATCGTTAGTTATATAGTAACCAAATAATCTAAATTTATTATATTTTCAGATGTTGGAAACTTTGATAAATTTAAAAGATTGGAAGAATTTCACTATACTCTATGTGAGAGGGCGTAGTATATTACGAGTAAATAATTTGTTAAAAATGGGTAACAGAAGTGAAAAGTTTACTGTAACCGTAAGAGAACTTAGTGGAGATGACTACAGGTAAGTGCAAACCAAATTTTTATATGGTTTGACCTAACGAACAAACAGAGGAACTACTACGGTGACTACTTACCATCCGGTAAGTAGTCACAGTCGTCTTTTGCTTTGTTGTTAATTCAATAGTTCATCTTTGTAATTATGTCTACTACAAATAAAGCTAATGCTGATCTCTAAAACACCTCTAAAACAAATCGTATAATCAAATGGGAAATAATACTTGGTAGGCTGTGATACAATCAAGTTACGTTAGTTATCAGCTGATATCCACAGGTATAAACTATACCTAATCCATTTGGTATATGATCAAAACTAAACTATTTCATTTTCATCTCAACTCATCACAGCTCAGTATCAATTCAATTTCAAAGTATCTAGGTATATTCCATTAATATATCATTGTTCCTTCTTATTCCTTCAATACTCTTCTTCTTCGAATTTGCATTGACATTGCGAATGTCTTGGTAAAATTCGAATGTAGGCAGTCTGTATTGTGTATTTTATAATTGTGGTTATATTTTAAGCATATAATAATACCCCATTACCATTTATAAATAATACCCCCAAAATATTACAATGAACTCATGAACGTAGCTACGAGTACATAAAATGTTTAGCCCTTGGCTCAAGGTTATATAAATTGTCTCGTAAATTTTTGTTAGGAAATTATAAACAAAATGGATTATCTTCGCAACTCGTAGGTACTCTAAGCACGAAGCTCTCTGGATAAAATATTAACCACATTTTACTTGTGCCTTACCTTATGAAAATGTTATTTTATGTTCAATTTAAAATAATAATAAAATGCGATAAAAGTAATTGTTAAACTTGGATCTTTTTTTGAGTTTCATGGAAACTTTCAGTTTACTCTTTTTTTTATCTTTTTACTTTTTTAACTATGAAACTTCGAAAATTTGCATCAATAATTCTAAATACTCGATCAAAAACAAAACACTTCCGTACTGTGCTTAGGAGGCAATTATATCCAAAGAAAAAAGTTTTTATCGGAAGCTTTTAGTATGTAAACCCTTGCTTTACGTTCAGAATGTATGCGAATTCGGTGACCTTAGATTACCCCATAAACAAGATTTAGAGTCTAATAACGAGCCTTTAGATAGCCTAATGTATTGACATACTTGACCAGTAACCCCGCTACTAAAGAAACTCGTGTTCCTCCGGTTAGCAATTAGCAATGCTGGCAACAGACTGCAAACAAATTAATTGATATTATAACGATGTAACACATCATTATCATTATCATAATCATTACGATACGATACGATGCGACCCATAGACGTCCCACTGCAGGGCACGGGTCTCCCCACAGACACTGCTGCCGGAGGTGTAGAGCGTTCCACCACGCTGCTCCAATGCGGATTGGTGGAGAAATACAATTCATTAAAATTTAAAAAAAAAACCTTTGTTATACAAATCACAACGCTTTCATTCAATTGAAGTCATGTAAATGTTCTTGTTTTCAATACCCTAACCCTGTTGAATATATTATATGCACAATGTTACAGAAATGTTTTGATTAATGCAAAACACAATGGCTACGTGAACTTTGTGGTTGATTGTCCGTCGGATAATTTGGAAACTCTATTGCTACATGCCCAGCAAGTGGGACTGATGGCCGACGAACACTCATATATCTTCGTATCACCCGATCTGTTTACTTTAGATTTGCGAAGATATAGATATGGGGGAGTGAACATGACTGGTAAGTTTGATTCAATTATCTCTTTTACTGCGTGGGTAGTATGAAGCGATAAAAGTATTACAAAAGAGCATTACGATAATTTGCGATTAATGTTCTTATGAAGAATGAAGTATTCTATTATATTTATGAAGATTTCTCCTTTGTGTTCTATATTCGGAATATACTTAATTTAAAAAAAGTAACAGTGAAGCAGGGCTGAAATGAACCGCAACACAATTAACAAAAATTAAATTAAAACGTGCAAAAGTCTTGCTGAGCGGTTGGGACAGAACTTGTGAAATTGGTTTAAGTCAGTCGGGCCTCTTCTACGTAATGATTTATATGAAATTCAACTGCAACTGACACTCGGACACTCAGCTGAGTAGGACACAGCATTCAATGTTTTATTCATGAACATGAACCCCTTTCCAGGTTTCAGACTAATAGATTTAACGCGAAATGATCGCTTGTGGGAATTCGTGACGGCATTTAACGAAGAAACGGGACAAAATTTTGGTCCTGATAAACTAAAAACCAAACTAATTCTTATATATGACGCAGTAATGATATTTAGTGAAGCAATTAACAAAGTAAAGGCGATAACGAAACCTCTCAGCTGCGAAGCTTACGAAACCTGGACATATGGATCGTCTGTCCTCAACTTCATGAAAACTGTAAGCCTACTTATCACTCCTCTCTTTTTTTAACAAATTATTTTGATACCTTGTGAAGATTAACAAAATTAAACGTGCCCCAATTCTAGGGGCTAACACTTGGGCTACACATCTACAAACGTAACGTAACGTTGCGGTGTTATGTCGCAACTGGGCCGAGTGCAGCTATTTAGCTATTTTTTTTTAACAAATGTAATGAATATGAACACTCATCTCTTATTTTTTCTTCGAACGCATAAAGGGAACGGCATACTCTGTGGTCCTCCATCTATCATTAGGACCAATCAGAGCGCGGCATCGGTTTTGCCGCGCATTTTTGAATCGCGAGCGTGATTTCGGAAGAAGGTGACTGAACGGAGTTAGTGCGGATAAGGGTGTTTTATTATTTTTTAATTTGTTGTTGTTTTAGAAGTAAAGTATTTTGTTAAGAAATAAAAACTTTTCTTACACAAATAAATTATTTCTTTCTTTATTTTCTTATTCTTTCTTTATTCTTTCTTAACTATTTTATGTGTTGTTAAAGTCATATTGCAATCATAGAGGCTTTGGCCGTCCTTTTCCACGCTGCTTCATATGAAGCATGAATGAATCATGAATCTAGATAGATTGGTGAAGGGCTGCTATCTATTGTATGAGTATTCCTGATAAAATACTATTTTGTTATGGACACCATATATATCTATTACAGAACAAAATAGAAGGAATAACAAGGTCGCTTAACTTCGATGGATTAGGACAAAGAATCAATGTGGTTTTAGATGTTTTGGAGCTCACACCCGCAGGCAATCAAACGGTGAGAACTGCAAGCAATAACATATTTATTATTACACGGTAGACATTGTAGTAGATACCGTGGCGGGTGGTACTGCCCCGAGCGAACTCTAATAAAACCTATGTATATTCCATACTAGTGGACGCCCGCAGCTTCGCTCGCGTTACACATTCACTGACTTCAAAAACGGCAAAGCTTCATACTAACTTTGCACCCCCGTTTTACCCCCTTAGGGGATGAATTTTCAAATTTTTCTCGCCGTAAAAACCATCCTTGAACTTCAACGAACATTTAAAAAAAAGAATTGGCCAAATTGGTCCAGGCGTTGTTGAGTTGTGCGCTTACCAACACATTTTGCGATTCATTTTTATAATATAGATTAAAGGCTCTACAGCCTAAATTATTCAAGAGATTGGCTATGATATAAATAAAACTCAATAAGACCATTGATTGGATGTTACCTATAGGAGTTATTACAAGCTTTGTGGAACATCAGAAAAATAATTGCTTTTCATTTATTTAGATAGGCACATGGGAAAACGACGCGCTTACAATAAAGAGGCCTTTGGTGCCGGAGGCGGAGATCGACGGGGAGACCATAATGAGGAATAAAACGTTTAAAGTATTGCTTGCAACGGTAAATATCATACAATATTATTTCTTACATTTAAGATAGCAAACAAGCATGCGACTCCACCCATCTGTTATCTTCTTAGCGTTCGTAACGTTCGGAAGTTTTATTTTTTAGTTTAGATTCTGAAAAGTATTTTCTTACAAAGTAATAACGCTAAAATTATCGCAAAGGTGCGCTATCTATAGGGCGAATAACAAATATATCTGACAAACAAATATCTTCCCGACCGGAAACCGAATTCAGAACCCCCAGCGTGTTATGGCGGTGTTAGCAGTTAGCAGTTTTAGCGTTAAAGTGCACGCGCAGGATGTTTTATCACAGTGTTAGATCGACTTTCAGATGAAAATGTATAATTTTCTAATAAATTAAACATAACTTTTTGACACAATAATACAAACTTTCAGATTGATCTGATTTGACAGATGGAAGCATGGTTGTATGTTTCATATTTTCATTGTCAGCACCAATATGAAATCACAACAAAAATGATCACATAATTTTAACGCATACTACCTACGCATAATAATTGAGTACCTTATTCCGTAAACGTAAACGTCGGTCAAAGTTTTAACTTGTATTTCTACCTTAAGAAATAATTGCGTTAGCCATGCGGCAAATGGCAAAGTATTTTGAGCTATTTTCACTCTACTATTATTATATGTATTGTTAGGCACCTCCTTATGGATACATAAAAGAATCGTCGCAAGAGTTGGAAGGGAACGATAGATATGAAGGATTTGCCGTGGACCTGATTGATAGGTTAGCTGACTTACTTGGCTTCAACTACGAGTTTGAAATTGAAAAGGACTATGGTAACTTTGACAAGACCACTGGAAAGTGGACCGGGATGGCTCTAAAAATTAGAGAAGAGGTGAGTTCTTCATGATCTAAGTCTGAAGTCTAGCCACTATGTTCATGATCGCATTGCATTAACAGCGTAAACGACAGTTCCTCTTTCCTTCTCCTTTCGTTTAGTTAGACAGTTCCACGCTAATTCTACTTATGTGTAATTATTGGGTGCTCATTTAATAAGCACATAATTTAAAATGAGCTTATCGTCCCATGCTATGTATAAACAGGATTGCTTAAAACTATAACGTGTGTTCGATAAAAGTTCCGACATTACACTGTATTTGTCTACTATCGATATAAATTACAACAGTATCATGAAAGGACGTGAATAAATACGATCAAAGGTAAAGTAAAGGCTATATTGAAGATTGGATTCTGTTTTCTTAAAATAGCTTATTGCCCTTTTACCACAAATACAGATTCCTTATAGGTACTTTGTTCAAAGTTTGTCCTAATTCAGAAAAGGGGTTTATTTTCAGAAAGCCGACTTTGGCATTTGTGACTTGACAATAACAGCGGAAAGGCAAAGAGGGATTGATTTTTCGACGCCGTTTATGACTTTAGGTATCGGAATTCTTTATAAAGAGCCAAGTAAACAGCCCCCAGAAATGTTCTCCTTTATGGCCGTGTTTTCTAAAGAGGTAAGTTTTTGATACATGCACTTAATCCATACTCTCTTTAATTATAAATGATAATGTTTGTTTGTTTGTTGGTTTGTTGCTTAGTCCTTCTTCTCCGCCTCAACAGAATGATGTATCGAAGTGATTTTTTTGCATAGATGTAGTTTACGGCTAGCAAATTGTACGGTAAATCAACAAAAAACTCTGAAATAATCGTTCGATTAATTATCAATGATCTTGGATTACGACCGGCCGGTCTGTGGGTGAAGCTAGATTTTCATGGTTAGTCGTAATCTTTGTTGGAGCTTGCCGTTGATAAAGACTATAGTAACATTTTTACAAACTTTGAATGCCTTTACTTTACTTTGAATTTATCATTTAGTTATATCAAATCAACAGCCTAAAATATAAATTTAATGCTTCTAGTTCTGAAAACGACAATACTTTCATAGGACCTAAAATATAAATTTAATGCTTCTAGTTCTGAAAACGATAATACTTTCATAGGACCTTTTTTCCCTTTTTCAACCCCTTATAATACTTTTTTTCCAATTAAAAAGTACCCAATGTCCTTTCTCAGGCTCTAGATTATCTGTGTACCAAATTTCATTTAAATCGGTTCAGTAGTTTTGGCGTGAAAACGAGACAGACAGACAGAGTTACTTTCGCATTTATAATATGGATAAAAAATACTTATTAAAATATCCCTGGATAGTACTGGTAATTCTGTACGGAAAACGATTTGACGCGAGCGGAGCCGCGAGGAATGCCAGTTTATTTAAAAAAAAAACCGAACGAAGAAATTATGAGCTATGACGTCAGTCTCTTATTACACAAAAGTGTCCGGATTCAAATACCAGGACGCTAGTTAAGTGCTGTATAAGCAATTCAGTCACCCGATGTGACGTCACGTTTATGAAACATGGCCAGGAAACCTGTCTGGCTGACTGACATTGAGAGTTCTCCATAACCTTTTCTAAGCCAATTAGAACGCACGCAATGTTTTTGGTTATCGAGACTTACCTCTATAGTACATTAGTAACCTTTTAACATGCCCTCCCTAACCGGAAGCGCTCGTGATAGATTGCGATTATCAGTCATCGCAAACGCTAACGACTCATCCTTACTATGGTACCGCTATGTTTTCATTCTGAATGTAGTTCCATTTAAGCAACATCATTTACGAAAATGAGGCTGCTTTTTCCATCTAGATTATCCTTAAGTGTTATGACACTTATAATAAACTTGAAAGTGACTGTTGGTATATAGAAGGTAAACCACTGAATTAATTGATTTAAATTGTATTCCAGAGAACTTCTTTGTTATTTGGGAATTTAACGCCCCTTAGGCTATCTCGTAATGAAATAAATTAAATGCAAAAGTTTGTTATACGAGTACGTCTTGTTTATGAGCATTGTTTGTATAATTACTGGGTGTTATTGTGTAAGCAATTGCAAAATCTATTCCATCAAATGCCAAACGGTGGTCGACGGTGGACAAAATGCGCTAGGTGTTGGTAGGTATGGTCCGGTGGAAAATTGATTGATGACACTTTAAGGATTAAAGGTAGTAACTTTATCTTAAGAAGCGCATTTAACGTAGCTAACAAAGTAAATAATGCAAGACGACGAGATGTTAGAATCGATATAGCTAAGTGGCATACAGCCAGCCTCCCACGCCAGCAGTCTGAATTCAATGCATCTCGTTAGGAAACTTGCAAGCATTATAATACATTTCTCCTTATTAATCTTGAAGGTGTAATTCTTTGTCAGCCTTGCTAGCACGAGTACCTACTTAATAAAGATTTATTACTTACCTTACTTGGTGAGTAAATTCTTGAGACCAGCAGCAGCAGATGTACTGTTCCACACACTAGTCCACTAATGAGTCCACTTTTATATGGATACAAGATAGCAAACGAGTATGCAGCACTAAGCAACCCGCTCCACCCATGATGGCTGTGATTTAGGGTTGTAAACTAGTTTTAATATTAAATAAATAGTTTTAAGCAATTCGCTTATGTTACAGTTTGTTTAAATGAGTTCCAGTAACAATTTCAGGTGTGGTACTACATGGTACTCGTTCAGCTCGGGCTGGGTGTTATCATGATATTCGTTGGAAGGATTTCGAACAAGGAGTGGCAAAACCCCGTACCATGCATCGAGCAGCCGGAGGAGCTCACCAACCAGTTCAGCTTTGCCAACTCCGTATGGCTCATTATCGGATCAGTCATGCAGCAAGGGTCTGAAATTGCTCCCATGTAAGTTATTAATATTTATTAATCAACCATCGTTGCGTCCATAGCCCATTGGCTCGCATCGATTCAATGTGATCGTCAAAGATAATCATGGAAGAACGCGGTCGGACCGCTAGTTCATGGACGCTACCGATCATTGGAGAAGGATGAAAAAAGTCCTGCTTGTGGCATGAGAACATTCGAGGCTGGGTTGGCCACTAAAGCCTCCAGCATCGGAGCAGCGTGGTGGAGTATGCTCTAGACCTCGCGCAGCTGTGTCTGTGAGGGAGACCCGTGCTAGTAGTGGGACGTCTAAGGCTTGTAATAAGTAACCATTTATCTAAATCCTTTGGGAATTCACTGAAGGCCTTTTGAGCGACGTTTCTTCAACCGACTCTGACTTCCGAATTTATGGTTTTCTCCCGTGGTTTCGCTCATGTCGTCAGTCTATTTTACCGACTTTATTTATATTGGTGGTGTCTCCATTCAAGGACTTCTTTCCCATTTTTGATGAGTCCTCCAAACAGCCTTAGAAGGCCCTGTCCATTGCCATTTCTTAGGACGCACTCAAACCAGAACACATTTTTAGAAATCAGTAATTTAGGAGCAATAAGAAAAATAATTATTCATTGTAACCTAATCTAAATAATCTAATAATCTAAATAATCTGTTCTAATGTTACAATTTTGTATTAAAACAACAATTTTTATTTTGTATACAAATAACTGCACTAAGAAAATGTTGTAACTAAATATAAGAATTTTCAGATTGTCGAAATCACAGAACAGTTAATAGAGGTCGAAATGATCATCAGCAAAATAAAAAAACAATTTAGTTCTTACGCATTTTAATTATTTGTTTGGCCTTCACAGAGTAGTCTTATTTGCAGTCTTGAATCTCATAAGATGGGGACGGAGACGGAGACGGAGACACTTATTATAATTTTATTGTGATATTAAAATATCCTTGTTAAAAATACGACTGAAATCAGCCCGTCAAACGAAATGTTCGATTTCCGGTTTGGGCAAAAATTTATTTCGCATAACGTACTTGTGTTCGGATCTTTTGATATCACAATTCACTTCAAAAGCGACGCAAATATTTCCCATTCACTGAGGACATTTTTATTTCTATTAGTATTCTTATATGATGGGCTATTGGCTTATTTTTGTAACTTTATGTTAATTACTAGTGGACGCCCGCAGCTTCGCTCGCGTAGAATTAGACCCATTAACGACGTCTGCCCGCGTCTTCACTTCAAAAACGGCAAAGTTTCATACTAACTTTGCACCCCCGCTTTACCCCCTTGGGGGGTGAATTTTCAAAAATCCTTTCTTAGTGCACCCCTACGTTATAAAAGGAACCCCTGTGCAAAATTTCAAGTTTCTAGCCCTTATAGTTTAGGCCCTGCGTTGATATGTCAGTCAGTCAGTCAGTCAGTCAGTCAGTCAGTCAGTCACCTTCTCCTTTTATATATATAGATTTACACTTGTAACCGAAGTTATTATTTTGTTTCAGAGCATTAGCCCCGCGTATGATCACTAGTGTATGGTGGTTCTTCACAATGATCATAATGGCTTCATATGTCGGGACGCTCGTGGCTTTCCTCACCGTCGAGAAAAATGTTCTGCCGTTCCAAACTGTCGAAGATCTTTATAATCACAAATCTATTTCTTACGGAGCGAAAGAAAAAGGATCGACTATACAATTCTTTAAGGTTTTATACTCTTTTTCTTACTTTTCAAATCCGATGTCGAACTGTCATAGTAGCGTTGATACGACTGTTCTTGAAGAAATCAATGAGCCAACTTAGATTTTATTAAAATGGTATCTAGACTTAAACCTGATCGCGTCGCATCGGGAAACAAGACGGAGTCATGCAAACAAAGTTATTGGAAGTCACGTTGAATGCGACTGATTCAATCACTTTGTACCCCGATGCACTTTCTGTTATGATTTTCGAAGTGGACTGTATATAATTGGTAGGGATAGGCACAAAAACCCACCATGTGAAGGGAAGTCAATCACTGTAATCAGGATAGGATAGGATACTCACGGAACGGCAAGCTTATTTGGGCGTGGTCGTATGCTACGGCGTATTTCCTTCTGTTCACAGATCCATTGGCTCTCCACACTTCACAAACACTAAATATATGTTCTGTTCTTCCACAAACACTATACATATGTTTTGTCGGCGGTGAGATATTAATTATAGAGTTTTTCGAGTTCGGCGTGCTGCCACACTTGATGATGATTCGATGTGTTTTCTTCCATCTTGTTGCTTGCCGGAAATAGGTCAGCCAGGGATGTGCCGATTATTTAGGGATGTGATGGTTATTTAGGGATGTGATGGTAATTCAGGACAGAGAATAAAAGGAAGGAATGTAGAATAAATTTACTAGTGAGTGAAACCATAACATTTTCCCCCCCCGCTGGCGAAACTTGTTGAGACTGAGAAAGTGATAAAAACACACCCCTAAAGGTAATTGTTGATTATGCTGAATGATAAAATATTATAAATGATATAGAAAATAAAATATAAGATGATTGGTTAAACTAAAGGAAAAATGAATTTAAAAATGATTATCGGTTCCATCTGGAACTGGGCATAATTTGACGAGTTGCCAACGTTTAAGTCTATTAAGAGGAATGTTAGAATAGTCTGGTGTTGGCAATGATGTGAGTGGTGCCAGTGTTAAAAAATGTCCAGGTGTAAGCACAGATATGTCATTAGGATCAGTACTGACTGAACATAATGGTCGTGAGTTCAATACTGATTCGACATTATGAACGGATTGTATGATAAGCTGAGTTAAGCGATGTAATGCTGGATGTTTAGTTTCGAATTCAAGATCGGATCTAGCTAGTCTTCCTCCTACTCGTAAAACACCAGAAGGATCCAAAAAAGGGTTAAGTTTTCGAAATGATTTGGGTAAAGTCTTCCCTGCTAATAAATGTTTAATTTGATCTGCAAATTCTGATTGTTGTACATGTTTGATTAATATCATAAGCGCATTGTGATGCTCATCCTCAGTTAAATGATTGGTTGATTGTTTTGCTAGCAATGATTTGTTTTTCCGTGAAGCGGCAATGAATCGATGACAATATGCAAGAATACGTTGAATTTTGCGTAAAGACGAAAATTTTTCTAATAAATTATCAATGAAATTTATGTCGATTGTATTGATTAAAATAGTAACACGCTTTTCACAAATGACCTCATCATCTGTAGAACATGAGGTTTGAATTATATTCTGAGGCCACTGTGTTTGATCTAGTGATAACCACTCTGGGCCTGACCACCAGAGGGGATGATGCATGAGTTCGTCGGGCAATAGACCTCGACTCGCACAATCACATGGGTTTTGCTTCCCAGATACATGTTTCCAGGTTGCAGTTGGTAATTTTCGCTGGATATTGGCAATGCGATTTCCAACATATGGTTTGAAGCTAGATGAATTTGATTTGATCCAAGCCAATACGATCATTGAGTCAGACCATGCGTAAATACTGTCTATATTTATCAGATCTGAAAAGGTGTGAAGAGTATAATCCATGAGATCTGCTAGCAATGATGCTCCACACAGCTCGAGCCTTGGTAGAGTTCGGCGTTTGGTTGGAGCTACGCGCGATTTGGCGTTTACAAGACAGACTTGATATTTGTTTTCACTGATCTCGGAACGAAGATAAATGACTGCTGCATAACCGGCCTCGCTGGCATCGCAGAATCCGTGAAGTTGATAACTGACCGATTCTGAGTGAGTGATACGCCTTGGTATATGAAGCTGAGATAAATTTGGTAATTGATGAATAAACTTCGTCCAAATTTGATGAATTTCGTCGGGTACTGGTTCATCCCACGGGGTTCCCAATAACCACAAACGTTGAATAAGAAATTTTGCTAAAAAGGTTAATGGTGTAAGTAGACCAATTGGATCATAGATGCGAGCAAGCTCTGAGAGCATTGTTCTTTTAGTGAAATCGCGTTGAGTTTGATTTACTTGATAGTTAAATACATCATGATTAGCATTCCAGGCAAGTCCTAAAACTTTGATGAAATTGGAATCAAAAGTTAAATCTGGTATCAATTTATGTTCGTCAGGGATATTTTGTAGTACAGCCACATGATTGCTGGACCACTTCCTGAGTTCAAAACCGCCAGCAGCCATGATGCTGGTCAATTCTTGTTGAAGATGAATCGCTTGATCTACGCTGTCACAACCAGTGACAACGTCATCGACATAAACGTCACTCCGTAACACTTTTGATGCTATTGGAAACGACTTTTGCTCATCTTGAGCTAATTGATGGATGGTACGGATCGCTAAAAATGGTGCCGACGAAACTCCGAAGGTTACGCGACCTATACGAAATTCCTGCACTGATTCTTCTGAAGAAAATCTAAAAAGTATGCGTTGGAAATCTCTATGTTCTTTAGAAATGATGATTTGGCGATACATTTGCCGTATATCGGCTGATAAAACTATTGCGTGGAGACGAAATCTTAAAAGGATATTTTGAATGTCAGTTTGCAATTTACCACCGGTCAAAAGTGTGCAATTAAGTGATTTTCCGTCTCTGTCTTTGGCTGAGGCATCATATACCACTCTCAATTTTGTAGATACGCTACTTGGCTTTATAACTGCATGATGTGGTATATAATACGCAGTGGCTGATTGACACTCCTCAGGTGGGATAAGTTCCATCTGACCAGTCGAGATATATTCTGTTATATGAGCTTTGTACTCATCCCCAAAAGAAGGATTTTGTAATAGACGCTTCTCCAAATATTTGAATCTACGTAACGCAATTGAATAAGAGTCATTAAAAATTGGTAAAATTTGATCGCGAAATGGTAATTGTACGATATAACGACCGTCAATATCCCGTTGATGAGTTAACTGATAAATGTCCTCGCAACGAACGTCGTCTGCAGAGGCGGCTTGATGAATATTTGATTCACTGGGAATATTGTCACTATCCCAGAATTTCAGGATGGCAATATCCAAATTTACATCCAGTGCCACATGGTTGATTGATACAGGACTAGAATCCATTTTATTTGAATTAGGATTAGCCACATTTGTTCTACCCATCAAAACAAAGCCGAATATTGTATTAATGGCTGATGCTGTTTCAAGGTTAAAATCAATTTTTCCTGGTAAGAGAATATGAGGAAAAATCTCCCCACCAATTAAAAGATCAATTGGACGACGCTGGTGAAAGTCCGGATCTGCTAATTTAAGATTTGTTAGGTGTGGAAAATCATCCACATTAATTGCTTGTGTGGGCATGTCGCCACATATTTTATCCAACACCACAGCTTCAATTTTAAAGGATGGCGCTAACTTCGCCAATGGGCGCAGTTCTGTGTACACTACGCTGCCTGATTGGCTAGGCACCGCATCTCCAATTCCCAGCATGGGACAATTTGACTTAACAAAAGGCAAACCCAATCGTCTTGCACAAGACGTTGATATGATATGCGCTTGACTGCCAGGATCAATAAGAATCCTAATTTTTTCAAAGTTGTTAAACTTATTTTTGATTTCGACTTCTGCTGTAGCAAGAAGAACAAATGAGTGAGATATATTCTTTGATGTGTTTGCTAATGTTGTAATTGGAGGTATCGTTGCTACTCCAAGACTAGGGGCTGTGTTTTGACTGGCAGTCGCTATATGAATATTATGTGGTGATGGTGATGTAATTTGATTTGATGATGATGTCAAAAAATGCAATAGGCTATTGTGCCGCTTATTACATGTCTTGCATGAATTTGTAGAACGACAGTTTACTAGAGTATGGTTAGATCGTAGACAGTTTATACAAAGATGCAACCTCTTGACCAATTGTAACCTATCATGAGGTGTTTTAGCCAGAAATTTGTTACACTGATAAAGTGAATGTTTTTCTTTGCAAACCACACAGTCAGATTGTGTTGTTTGCGAAATATTAGAATTAGAAATTTCACCTAACAAAATGTTTGAATATTTGTTACTAATTTTATTTTTATTAGAATTATATGAATTATTGTTGAAGTTGCTATTAGAAGGAGGTTTGTTTATAGGAACACAAGTGATAGAGGAACGCTCTAATGCGTTGCATCTCTTCACCAAAAAAGATTTGAGTTCATTAAATTTAGGAATTTCCGTCCCGCTACACATAAGCTCAAAAGCCTCTCTTGAACTCCTATCTATTCTTGTCAATAACGCATGAAATAGAACAAAGTCCCAATTAGAAGTTGATAACCCCAATGAATCTAACATAGAAATATTTTCTGAAAAGCCGTCTAGTAGAGTGCGTAGACTCTGCACCGAGTCAGATTTAATTTGTTTTAAATTGCAAATTTGTTCCCAACATAAAAAGGCAAGATATCGATTATTTGTATACCTATCTACTAGTGCTTTATAAGCATGAATATAATTCTCCTCTGATATGGTGAAAGATCTGATGAGATTAATTGGTTCCCCAGAAAGGGAAGTAATCAGATGTTGAAACTTCTCAATATTTGATATATCTGTTCTGTTATGCACCAGTGTATTATATAAATCAATATAACCCGGAAAATCTTTGAGTTGTCCGGAGAAACTTGGTAGTTTGATATGGGGCAATTTTGCAAGATTCCTATTTTCACATGATGATGAGGAAGCTGTAGACTTGACCTCTAGTTTAATTGGAGGCAACAATTTGCGTTGAACTTCAAGAACTTCAAAATACATATCATCTGCCTGCTCCTGATAAGTGGTCTCTTTAAGGATACTTTCCTCCTTGTCAAGTTCCTTGTATGTACTCAACAGCTTGACATGAGACTCATTAAATGATTCCATAATAGCTTCCAAACGCGAACACCATGTTTCAAATCGCGGTAGAAGACCGGGATCCTTCAATGCACTACGAGCACAGGTGACAGCATCCGATAATCTCTTGAAGGCTATATTACGTTTAGATTGATAATGAGCAGCCATTGCTTCACTCATGATGACTAAATTATAAAATGATTAATGAATAGAATGCACTACTTGTTAGTTTAATAATTGTTATGTTTAAGATTAGTGTTTTAAGTTTTAAGATTATAAGATAATGTTTTTGTTGATAAAAATGTTTTTGTTTTTATGTTTTTATGTTTATAAAAAGAATGTATTGTTTAAAAGATGTATGTATAGTTTTTAAGTTTAATGAATGAATAAGATAATGATAAGATAATGTTTTTGTTGATAAAATGTTTTTGTTTTTATGTTTTTATGTTTATAAAAAGAATATATTGTTTAAAACATGTATGTATACATAGTTTTTAAGTTAAATGAATGAATAAGATAATGATAAGATAATAATAAAGTGTAATGATAGTTAATAATGTTTCAAAACAAGTTCCATTTTGATTTGACCTTGAAATGATGACAGAAAAAATATGTTTGTTGTAACTGGTAAATGATAGACTAAAATCTACTAAATGAAATTATACCTATATATAAAAAACGTCTAAATGTCGCATGTTACATTTAGAGCTAGGTAGGTATAGACGAAAATGTTGGCAACACGTTTACGAATTACGAATTTGAATTGATATGATAATGATATTGATGAATAACCGCCGACTATATGAATGTACCTATTTCCCCAGTATGATATGATAGATTTATTTTACATGTTAAATAAATCTTAATTCCGAATTTCCGAATTATGAAAACAAAATGGTAGGTAGCTATAATAGTTTGAATATAGAAATTCGGCTAGTCGCGGAACAGAAAATGTTCCCCTGTATGATATGATAGATTTATTTTAAATGTTAAACAAATCTTGATTCCGAATTTCCGAAATATGAAAACAAAATGGTAGCTATATGGTTCGAATCTAGAAATCCGGCTCGTCAAGGAACAGAAAATGTTATGATTTTCGAAGTGGACTGTATATAATTGGTAGGGATAGGCACAAAAACACACCATGTGAAGGGAAGTCAATCACTGTAATCAGGATAGGATAGGATACTCACGGAATCGGCTAGCTTTGTTGGGCGTGGTCGTATGCTGCGGCGTATTTCCTTCTGTTCACAGATCCATTGGTTCTCCACACTTCACAAACACTAAATATATGTTCTGTTCTTCCACAAACACTATACATATGTTTTGTCGGCGGTGAGATATTAATTATAGAGTTTTTCGAGTTCGGCGTGCTGCCACACTTGATGATGATTCGATGTGTTTTCTTCCATCTTGTTGCTTGCCGGAAATAGGTCAGCCAGGGATGTGCCGATTATTTAGGGATGTGATGGTTATTTAGGGATGTGATGGTAATTCAGGACAGAGAATAAAAGGAAGGAATGTAGAATAAATTTACTAGTGAGTGAAACCATAACACTTTCCATCTAAAAAGTCTGCTAGAAGTTATAAATAATTACACTGTTTACTACACACTATACATAGAAAATATCACAATTCAACATCCATGACCCGAGTATATTTATCTGCAAAATTAATATCTGCCCCAGCCGGAATTCAAACCCGGGACCCGCGGTTCGGTAGTCAGGGGCACGCACGACCGTGCCGCGGAGTCGTCGTTAATTGCATGATTTATAATATTATAAACCATTTTTCAATAAGGCTACTTTAAGTTTAATAATAAATCATCAACCTTTCGTAACTTTAATAAATTCGCTAAACAGAATTTGATAAGAAATTTTAAACTCGTGTTTCAGGAATCCTCAAATCATATATATCAAAGTATGTATCAGAAGATGTACTCAAAGGGCTGGCTAGTAAAAGAAAACGATATTGGTGTTGAAATGTAAGTTAAGTACCTGTTTGCACATAGGTACTAGCATATAGCATAGTATGGAGGTTTAGTAGGTATTCCTTAGAAAATATTATACTATTAAGTATAAGAGCACAACTTGCTGAGCTGTTTGTGGGGATGCAAAGGTTTCCGAACGCATATATAAAAATGTACTAATCATGATTTTTCACTGTTGACACCAGTTGGGCACGAGCACATACGTGACACAAGTGTAATTTTGAATAGAAAAATGTTTAACCAATTCGGGTTGACGTGATAATAATCTAATATTAGAAATATTTAAAAAAAATCAACCTACCGGAAGTAGATATACCTACCTATTTTCAGCGCTTATTGATTGATATCTGACCAAGCATCGTATTAACTTTTAGTTTTAATTTAAAATAATTTCAAGTGCTGAAAACTCAACATACGCTCTTTTCATGGAGTCAACTACGATTGAATACTATAAGGAGAGGCACTGCGATTTACTTCAAGTGGGCGGATTGCTTGACTCGAAAAGTTACGGCATCGGAATGAAAAAAGGTAAATTGATTTGTCAAAACTTTGTAAAGTCTTTGCATTCTTCATTTTAAGTTCAGCTATCCACTTTTGTTTGTTTAAACCCGCTAATCTCTAGATGTTCCATGAATTTAAAAAATTGTATGGTTTTATGAAACCACGGTAAAAGTTAAACTTTTTTTCAGGCAAAAATCCATGCTTCTTAAACTGTACTTTCTATTTTCTACAGTACGTAACCGTTTATTTTGTTTATTATTTAGGATCACGATACAAGAAATACATAGACGACGCTTTACTGAAGCTAAAAGAACGCGGAGAAATTGAGAAACTTAAAAATCTATGGTGGAAAGAAAAAAGAGGTGGAGGAAAGTGTGGTGTGAGTTTTTATCATTTAAATTAATCTCTCTTCAGTAGGATAATAAATAATAAGGCAGGATTCGAACCCGGGAACCCTTCCTTGCGTGTCGGCCGTCAAACATATAAATCTATATAATAAAAATGAATCGCAAAATGTGTTGGTAAGCGCATAACTCAACAACGCCTGGACCAATTTGGCCAATTCTTTTTTTTAAATGTTCGTTGAAGTTCAAGGATGGTTTTTACGGCGAGAAAAATTTGAAAATTCATCCCCTAAGGGGGTAAAACGGGGGTGCAAAGTTAGTATGAAGCTTTGCCGTTTTTGAAGTTAGTGAATGTGTAACGCGAGCGAAGCTGCGGACGTCCACTAGATATAAATATAAAAATAAATATAAGTATGTATAAGTATAAGTATAAGTACAAGTACAAGTACAAGTACAAGTACAAGTACAAGTACAAGTACAAGTACAAGTACAAGGACAAGGACAAGGACAAGGACAAGGACAAGGACAAGGACAAGGACAAGGACAAGGACAAGGACAAGGACAAGGACAAGGACAAGGACAAGGACAAGGACAAGGACAAGGACAAGGACAAGGACAAGGACAAGGACAAGTACAAGTACAAGGACAAGGACAAGGACAAGGACAAGGACAATTACAAGTACAAGTACAAGTACAAGGACAAGGACAAGGACAAGGACAAGGACAAGGACAAGGACAAGGACAAGGACAAGGACAAGGACAAGGACAAGGACAAGGACAAGGACAAGGACAAGGACAAGGACAAGGACAAGGACAAGGACAAGGACAAGTACAAGTACAAGGACAAGGACAAGGACAAGGACAAGGACAAGTACAAGTACAAGTACAAGGACAAGGACAAGGACAAGGACAAGGACAAGTACAAGTACAAGTACAAGGACAAGGACAAGTACAAGTACAAGTACAAGTACAAGTATAAGTATAAGTATAAGTATAAATATATATACTCTAATATAATAGACTAGCTTTTACCCGGGGCTCCGCCCGCGTGGTCAATGGGAATTAACAATGACTTGTGTATCATATACGTGATTCAGAACTTGAAAATGAATTTTACTAACGCCATCTATTAATAACATTCGGAACTAAATATCTATCAAATAACAAAACATCGATATCTTCCCATGGGGATGTTTTACCGTTTTGCCGTTTTTGAAGTTAGTGAATGTGTAACGCGAGCGAAGCTGCGGACGTCCACTAGATATAAATATAAAAATAAATATAAGTATGTATAAGTATAAGTATAAGTACAAGTACAAGTACAAGTACAAGTACAAGTACAAGTACAAGTACAAGTACAAGTACAAGTACAAGTACAAGTACAAGTACAAGTACAAGTACAAGTACAAGTACAAGTACAAGTACAAGTACAAGTACAAGTACAAGTACAAGTACAAGTACAAGGACAAGGACAAGGACAAGGACAAGGACAAGGACAAGGACAAGGACAAGGACAAGGACAAGGACAAGGACAAGGACAAGGACAAGGACAAGGACAAGGACAAGGACAAGGACAAGGACAAGGACAAGGACAAGGACAAGGACAAGGACAAGGACAAGGACAAGGACAAGGACAAGGACAAGGACAAGGCCAACGACAAGTACAAGTACAAGTACAAGGACAAGGACAAGGACAAGGACAATTACAAGTACAAGTACAAGTACAAGTACAAGGACAAGGACAAGGACAAGTACAAGGACAAGGACAAGGACAAGGACAAGGACAAGTACAAGGACAAGGACAAGGACAAGGACAAGGACAAGGACAAGGACAAGGACAAGGACAAGGACAAGGACAAGGACAAGTACAAGGACAAGGACAAGGACAAGGACAAGGACAAGGACAAGGACAAGGACAAGTACAAGGACAAGGACAAGGACAAGGACAAGGACAAGGACAAGTACAAGTACAAGTACAAGTACAAGTACAAGGACAAGGACAAGTACAAGTACAAGTACAAGTACAAGTATAAGTATAAGTATAAGTATAAATATATATACTCTAATATAATAGACTAGCTTTTACCCGGGGCTCCGCCCGCGTGGTCAATGGGAATTAACAATGACTTGTGTATCATATACGTGATTCAGAACTTGAAAATGAATTTTACTAACGCCATCTATTAATAACATTCGGAACTAAATATCTATCAAATAACAAAACATCGATATCTTCCCATGGGGATGTTTTACCGCGGTAAAAAGTAGCCTACGTCACTCTCCACCCTCCTCACCATGTCGACACACAAAAACAATACCATATACATAATAGCTTCGTTGCGACGTGAAAGCCGGACAAACAAACAAATAAACAAACAAACAAACACACTTTCGCATTTATAATATTAGTATGGATATAAGATAAAGATATAGATATAAATCTAATATATAAAATTTCCATGTCACAATGTGTTGTTTGTTGCAGTACTCCTCCGAAACGGCCTTACCAATTTTTACCAAATTTTATATGCGTATTCAGTAGGTCTGAGAATCGACTAACATCTATTTTTCATCCCCCTAAATGTTAAGGGTAGTCCACCCCAATTTTTTTTTTAAATTTTTAGATAATTTTTTTTTTTTATGATACAGCATTAGAAAATACATACAACCCTGAATTTTCAACCCTCTACGATCAACCCCTATTTTTCCATCGCGATTTTTATTTTTAATAATTTCCTACTTTTATTGAACGTTTTCGATTATAAGTACCTAATGGTAGTCGTAGTGGTAGTGGTAATGGTAGTGGTAGGGGTAGTGGTAGTGGTAGGGGTAGTGGTAGGGGTAGTGGTAGGGGTAGTGGTTGTAGTAGTGGTAGTGGTAGGGGTAGTGGTAGGGGTATTGGTAGGGGTAGTTGTAGTCCACACACTTACATGAAGTTCTCCCAAAATATTCAGTAAAAATTATTTACATATATGGCAAAACAACGTTTGCCGGGTCAGCTAGTACATACAATATAATAAAATAAAGGTATAGAATATTAAGATTAAGAATATTAGATACTAGTGGACGCCCGCAGCTCCGCTCGCGTAGAATTAGACCCATTAACGACGTCTTCCCGCGTTCAGGTTGCCCACTTAACTTCAAAAATTGCAAAGTTTCATACTAACTTTGCACCCCCGTTTTACAATTTACCCCCTAAGGGGGTAAAATTTTCAAAAATCCTTTCTTAGTGCTCCTCTACGTTATAAAAGGAACCCCTGTGCAAAATTTCAAGTTTCTAGCCCTTATAGTTTAGGCCCTGCGTTGATATGTCAGTCAGTCAGTCAGTCAGTCAATCAGTCAGTCAGTCAGTCAGTCAGTCAGTCAGTCAGTCAGTCAGTCAGTCAGTCAGTCAGTCAGTCAGTCACCTTCTCCTTTTATATATTAGATATTATAAAATTGTACCATTTGAAGTAAAAACACTTTTTTACAAATAAATATTTTTGCATTTGTATTATCTTTCCTTCTGTTAGAATACTGTAGTCATATTGATATCACTGTACTGTGACCTCTGTGCTACGGCCGCCTGCCGAACTTTTGGCGTGTAACACATTGACAGCTCCCCGCGGATTGCCCCGCACCTCACCCCCTCAAATCGGCTCGAACGCCGGGATATAGGGCCTTAATGTAATATTTGGCTTGTTGTAAGTAATCATACGATGTGCTTAATTTAAAAGCAATTGAAACCAACAGAATGCCAGAGCATTGTGTTGGTTATAAACATAAAACTAAAACTGATGTCTATAGTTTGTAGTGGTTCAACACCTTACCAGTACCTTACCTCCAAATACCTTCGAGAACCTCAAGAGTACCTCAAGAACCGAACCAGTTACCAGTTACCGACTACGTCGTTAATAGAAACAGTGACGCAATCGCCTTGAAAAAGGCGTTGGTACATATATGACGTATGTCTATAGAAACATGGGAGGCACGGACGCAGCACTTCAACGTAACAGACGTCGGTGATAGAAACAAGAAGAAGCGTCCTGAAAAGGACGTTTTGACGTGCATACGCCGGCCGCCCGATTCGCTTTGAGAAAAGCGGTTTTTAACACGAAGCACGCGCAGGCAGATCAAGCAGAGCACCAGTTTCCTTCTTCAGTCTTCGAGGATGAACACGCGAGCTGCGACACACGGCGCACCGGCGGCGGAGCATCTCGACGTTTCGGCGGCGGTGCGAGGCGAACACTAAATCTGCGATCTGCGCGCCGCTTGTATTTATTAATTCCCCGCGGACCCCGCGCCCCGCGCGCGGCATCGCCCGGCGGCGAATTCTTATTGGACGTTCGATTGTAAATTAGTATTTTAAATAGTGTATTGTATTGTACGTAGGGAATTGTAAATATAAATAGGGGTTTTTAGCAATAAATTATTCATTCGACAATCAGAGATCACGAGTTTCATTACGAATCCTACGACTAGAGAAGAACCTCTAAATTGGTGACCTACGCTGAATAAAGAAGAACACGACCTGGAAGACTGAATCCCTCGAACCCCTGCAAGAGAATCCCTGGAAGATTTTTTTTTTTTTTTTTGAAAAATAGAAAATTGGAAGAAAGAAACCGTGATCATCATGACGAAGAATCCCGAGGATTTTAAGGATGCAGAGGACGTCACAACGATCAAAAGCGAAGTACAAGCAGTATCCCTACCGGCACGTCTACCACCATTCTGGCGCCAAAATCCTCGGTTATGGTTCGCCCAATTTGAAGCTGCCGTCGCTGCCAGCAAAATAAGTGAAGAGCAGAAATTCAACCTCGTCGTCCCGCTACTCGGCAACAGCGACCTTGAACAAATTGGAGACATCATTTTACATCCACCGGCCACCGGCAAGTACACCAAGCTCAAGGACAGACTAATCTCCACGTACCAAGAATCAGATCACCGGCAGTTACAGAAATTACTCAGCGGTCTCGAACTCGGCGACAACAAGCCAAGCCAGCTGCTGCGTAGAATGCGAGATCTCAGCGGCAAGCTACTACCAGATGAAGCGCTCAAGGTCATGTGGCTCAACCAGCTGCCCACTCAAGTACGCGCCGTGCTCTCAGTCAACACCGAGTCGTCGCTCGAAGTATTAGCCGCAATGGCCGACAAGATGATGGAGCATTTCGAAGCCGCTACAGTCGCCGCAGTCTCCACAGCAAGTCCAGCAGTCAATGAAGTCCAGTTAAACGCAATATCGAATCTACAAATCAGTATGCTTACGAAACAAATAGAGAAGCTGTCACTTGAAGTCGCCGAACTCCGCCAACATCAATTTGCGTCGCATCACCGTTCCCGCCAAAACTCATCGCATCGTAGCCGCTCGCGCTCGCTATCAAGACAGCGTAATAATAATAATTCACGCAAGCCCGGCGATCCCGACTGGTTATGCCGTTATCATTACCGATTCGGCAACGAAGCACGAAGATGTGAATCGCCGTGTGCTAAGGAGAAGCGGGAAAACTAGAAAGTACATCGATAGTGGCGGGAATCGATGTAAACCAACCTAGCCACCGCCTATGTGTAACCGACTTCAACAACAGAGAGAAATTTCTTGTCGACACGGGAGCTGACATATCGGTATTAGCCGCGCGAAACCAGAACAACTCAAGACCGGCGGATAATACAGGCTACAAACTTTACGCGGCAAACGGAACCGAAATTCGTACCTACGGAGAGCGCACACTCGAACTCAACCTAGGACTACGAAGAAGTTTCAAGTGGACTTTCGTCGTTGCCAATGTGAAGACTTCGATACTGGGTGCTGACTTCCTGGCTCAGCACAAACTATTAGTCGACTTACACCGAAGAAAACTCATCGACCGGGTAACAGAGCTTAGTGTGAACGCCGTCAAGATAAACAGCAATGAAGAATCAATCTCCACTATCAACCGCGATCACACTCATCACGACCTGCTGAAGAAATATCCAGATGTACTTCGACCAATGTCACTCAAGACTCCAGCCAAACATGACGTCACACATCACATCGAGACAACGGGGCCACCGATCTACTCACGTGCGCGCCCTCTACCGCCCGACAAATATCAAGCAGCGAAACTTGAATTCGAACGCATGATCGAGATGGGAATATGCAAACCGTCAAACAGTCCGTGGGCGAGTCCACTTCACATTGTAACCAAGAAAGATGGATCACTTCGAATATGTGGCGATTACAGAAGACTCAATGCCGTCACCGTTCCCGACCGATACCCCATTCCACGAATTCAAGACTTCACTTACCAACTCCACGGAAAGAAAATATTCTCCAAACTCGACTTGAAGATGGCATATTACTGGATTCCTATCGAAGAACAAGATGCTCAGAAGACAGCAATCATTACGCCCTTTGGTTTATTCTCTTGGACCAAAATGACATTAGGCTTGAGAAATTCAAGCCAGACCTTCCAACGCTTCATGCATGAGGTCCTACGAGGCCTTGACGACATCGTATTTTGTTTCGTCGATGATCTGCTCATACACTCGAGAAACAAAGAAGAACACCGCCGCCACTTAGAACAAGTACTCGAACGCCTAAATACCTACGGCGTCAGTCTTAACATCGACAAGTGCGAGTTTGACAAGAAAACCATCGAGTTCCTCGGATACGAAGTTTCATCAGAAGGAATCAAGCCCACTCAAGAAAGAATAAAAGCCATAGTCGAATATCCCAAACCACAAACAGTTCAAGAACTAAGAAGATTTTTGGGAATGTTAAACTTTTACCGAAGCTGTTTACCTCGTCAAGCCGAATTCCAACATGAATTAAATAAGTACTTACATAACAGTAAGAAGAATGATAAAACTCCAATCCAATGGACGCAAGCAGCAGAGCAAGCCTTTGAGAAATGCCGCCAAAGCATACTCGAGGCGACAACCCTAACGCATCCGGTACCTAACGCGCCGCTATGCTTATTCACCGACGCTTCAAGTACTAGCATCGGCGCGGTTCTACAACAGAAAATAAACGACGTGTGGAGACCACTGGCATTCTACTCGAAGACTATGAGCGAGACGCAGCGACGCTACAGCGTGTACGATCGCGAATTATTAGCTATGTACACCGCTGTTCAACACCTACGACGACTGATAGAGGGCTGCGACTTAACAATATTCACCGATCACAAACCATTGACGTGCGCCCTTACGAGAACTTCGAGTAGCAGTGACACGCCACGACGAGAACGCCAGCTGCACTACATTAGTCAATTCTGTACGAAGATCGAATATATTCACGGTGACAAGAACGAAGCAGCTGACGCCTTATCACGCATCGAAGAAATCGATTTATCGCACTCCACGATCGATTACAATCAACTCGCTCAAGATCAAGAAAATAATGAAGAATTGAAGATCTGCATGTCAAACCCAAGTCTCAAGTTCGCGCCTATCACATTGCCCGGAGGTCAACGGCCCATCATATGCGAAACATCGACCGGCAACGTTCGTCCATACCTACCAGCGACTTATCGTATGATAGCATTCAAAGCGCAACACGATCTAAGTCATCCGGGTGTACGAACAACACGAAGAATAATGACTACGAAGTTTTTCTGGCCGAATATGAACAAAGAAGTCGGTATGTGGGCTAAATCATGCATCGGTTGCCAGCGCGGGAAAGTTCAACGACACGTTATCAGCCCGCTCGGCGAGTTTCAAAAATCAGCGCGTTTCGAACACATTCACGTTGACATCGTCGGACCACTGCCGCCCTCTAACGACTACAGATACCTAGTAACGATGATCGATCGATGCACGAAATGGCCAGAAGCAATTCCTGTACGTGACGTCACCGCCGACACTGTCGCACAAGCAATCTACGAAGGATGGATAACGCGATTTGGTTGCCCGTTACGAGTTACAACGGATCAAGGACGTCAGTTCGAATCGTCATTATTCAATCTACTTATGAAGAAATTCGGCATAACACGAATACGTACGACTGCCTACCATCCGCAAGCTAATGGTCAAGTTGAACGATGGCATCGAACATTGAAGTCCGCGCTTATGGCGCGAAACGCCGGATCACACTGGAGCGAAGAAATACCTACAGTTTTACTTGGCCTTCGCACCGCGCTACGAGAAGACACACAGCTGAGCCCGGCCCTGAGTACCTACGGATCGACACTCAGAATACCGTCGGATTTCTTCGTGCCTACACAGCCGAAAAATGAAGACGCAGAATTCGTTCGGAAGCTAACTGAAACAATGTCGACGTTATCACCTAGCAGCAAGTCTCATTCCAACAACAGAAGTACATTTGTATACAAGGACTTAGCGACGTGTACACATGTGTTCGTGCGAAATGACACCGTGCGAAGTCCATTGACCCCTCCGTACGACGGCCCGTTCAAAGTGATTCATCGTGACAGCAAGCATTTCACTATACAGATGCCACTGCGAACTACAGTTGTCTCAATAGACAGACTCAAGCCAGCGCATCTACTTAACGAAGGACCTACGTCAACATGCACGACACAGCAAGTACCTACCGAAACAAAACATCGAGCGCCGTCGAGCCGCGGTCATCGAACTCAAGGACATCGCAACCGCAAGATACCTACGCTTACGTGACTAAGTCCGGCCGTGCTGTGAAACCCAACGTACGCTTCGCTTAGAGGGGAGTGCTGTAGTGGTTCAACACCTTACCAGTACCTTACCTCCAAATACCTTCGAGAACCTCAAGAGTACCTCAAGAACCGAACCAGTTACCAGTTACCGACTACGTCGTTAATAGAAACAGTGACGCAATCGCCTTGAAAAAGGCGTTGGTACATATATGACGTATGTCTATAGAAACATGGGAGGCACGGACGCAGCACTTCAACGTAACAGACGTCGGTGATAGAAACAAGAAGAAGCGTCCTGAAAAGGACGTTTTGACGTGCATACGCCGGCCGCCCGATTCGCTTTGAGAAAAGCGGTTTTTAACACGAAGCACGCGCAGGCAGATCAAGCAGAGCACCAGTTTCCTTCTTCAGTCTTCGAGGATGAACACGCGAGCTGCGACACACGGCGCACCGGCGGCGGAGCATCTCGACGTTTCGGCGGCGGTGCGAGGCGAACACTAAATCTGCGATCTGCGCGCCGCTTGTATTTATTAATTCCCCGCGGACCCCGCGCCCCGCGCGCGGCATCGCCCGGCGGCGAATTCTTATTGGACGTTCGATTGTAAATTAGTATTTTAAATAGTGTATTATTGTACGTAGGGAATTGTAAATATAAATAGGGGTTTTTAGCAATAAATTATTCATTCGACAATCAGAGATCACGAGTTTCATTACGAATCCTACGACTAGAGAAGAACCTCTAAAAGTTCATCTACTTATTCATGAATATAACTACTTATTCATGAATATAAAAAACATTCTCTTCTTGACGCTCTTGTCCTTTATTGAAGTTGATAAATTTATATTAAACGGTCTAGTTTGGTTTGGGAACGGGTTTGGATGTCCAAATCACTTAACGACGAAGACTATTCAACAATAAAAAATCAATTCTGATCTTATTCTGATACTCATGCAATCTAATCAGGTCATCACATCATCCATAATTGTATTCCTGATTTAATTGCATTTCAATTCTTATTAAAGAATGATTGCGTCGGTAGATACAAGTACCGCACAAAATGGATACAAGAAAAAGCACAGAATGATGAAATATTAAACGATTAACCGGTAATATGAAAAAAGACAAATTACACGTTTTACTCGCGGTGTTATACACATATTATAGGCAACAATAAAAATAGTAACATTTTTATCTACACTCTGTCTGAAACAATTAAAATTATTTTAAATTGATTTTGTAGTTTTAGATAATATGGCTTTCTGCACGTTAAAAACATATCCCTATATTGCTTGTGATTTGGATGAAAATCGCGCTTTGTTGAAAAGGTATCCGAAACGTAATAAGCGTAATGAAGCATAAATATTTTAATGAATTTTCTAGGTTGTCGATTTTTCAATAAGGTGTGTTTGAAATTAAGGTTCTGTAGTAAAATCCAGAGATTGTGTGAGGGTATTCACACAAACTCACTTTAACCATTCGATTTCAGGAAAAGCGTAATGCAGAGCAAAAACAACTGGGGATGAAAAACATGTTAGGAGCATTTGTAGTTCTCGGTGTGGGGAGCCTGATTGGGTTGTTTATATCAATCCTGGATATGCTGTGGGGGGTGTTCAAGCGCTCCGTTAAGTACAACGTAAGCATCGGTTACATGTTTACACCCTTTGATGTATGGCCCGCTTTGTTTCGGATGGAAAAGCATATGTGGTCTGAGGAAGTGATTTATCAAGTAACATTTGTACCTACTTACAATTTCCCGTGTCGTTACTCTTTTCCTTCTGACATTAAGGTTTCGTAAATCTAGTAATCCTATCCTACCAAGACCCCTATGGTATCCTTTTAACAGTATTTTTGAAAGATCGCTATTCAGTCTATATATAAATAAAGAGGGAAAACTTCTTAATTTGTATAAGGAAGAACATTAGGATATGGTATTTGTTCAGGTATGAACATCGTTATTTTTTTACCACTTGTTCATTAAGTTTAAAAAAGAGTTTTTGAAGAGAGTTTATGTTTCTCATAGGAAATAGGATTGATATAAATATAATTAACTTTCAAAATTTTACTTCATACCAGATAGTTATAAGATAAGAATTTATTTTGTCTGTTCTTAATTTTGGTTTTTATCTGATTGTATCTGGTCATTTATTTATGTTCCATCTTTTTTACAGACAACGTTTAAGTTTGAGCTTATAGAAGAGCTTAAGTTCGCTCTTAAGTTCAGCGGAGATATAAAGCCTGTGAAACGCTCTTCAAAAGCAGACGATTGCACAGAAGGACTGGCGGAAGCAGAAGAAAAGGACGAGATAAGGTCATTGAAATCCATACGCTCCGGAATGTCCACAGATACCCACAGAACTCACCACTCTCATAGCTCTAAACATTCTTCTGGTGGTCTTAGCGTTGCATTTGCTAGAAGGCGAAAATATTCTTAATAGATGCTAAAGTATATATTCTTAGATAATTTGTGTTCTGTTAACCTTACAGTCATGTTTAAAATTAATAACTCGTCTGTGATACTTATGCCAAATAATACTTTTTTATCTTAGTGCTAAGGGTTTCCTTCAGGCTTCGTTCTTAGTTGGGATGGTCGGTCAATCACCAGATTTGCCTAGTTATGATTGGTAATAAAAGACTTACTTACTTACTTATGTAAAACTTTGAGTTTGATTACTAAACAGTTATTAAGTTATAGGTTCTCAAGATTGGTGAGTTCCGTGTTTATTTGATAAGTAAAATAAAGTAATTTAAAAAGCTCTTTTCATTTCTTCTTTACCACAATTCTAATAGCACCTCTTGGAATGGGAGGGGTTAGGCGATAGTCCATCACGCTGGCCGAGTGTGGATTGGCGGAGTCTTGATATACATATTCCTAACGATTTCCCTTTGTAGTTATAGCGCGTGACTTTTAATTTCTTAAAACGCGCATATCCGCGTTGAAGCAGCGTGAGGAAGTATGCTCTAGACCTCCAGGAGCTGTGTCTGTGGAGGAGATCCGTGCCCAGCGGTGGGACGTCTCGCGGATGGATGATGGACGGATGGGTTGCGGCTAACTTAGAAAATTAATTGGAGCGTGTATATTATTTTAATATTTACTGCTTCCGCTATGTAATAGAGTAGGAAAGCAAAATATTTACAAAAACAGGGTTTAAATAAAAAAAAAATTGCTGCGTGCCGCTTGGATTTCAAACACAGTATAAAGTTAAACATATCATTCCTCTGTGTTTGAACCCAGACCCTCTTGAGTGAGAGGCGATTTCGAGGGCTGGGTATACACAATAACGTAATAATACCTACTTATTCTACAGGGTCTATATCTGCATAGTAGTAAATGATAAACGCGGCCATTATTCCTAGCTACAAACGAAAACTGACTCCGACCCTGTGACCACCATCTTTCATGCGGGTTCGTTAACTGGACAAATAGCTTAAGGAATCCTAAAACCTCCGCCATTGGCAATGTATTTTGTCTCGCCCATTTTTTTTTTTCGAGTCCTTGTTTTGTATGTAGCCCAGGACCCTATTATAAAATCTTCAGGATTTGGTATAAATGTGTACCTACAGCTCTTTTGTGTTCTCATGTAAGTGACTAATGTAAGTCTTTATGAGAATAAATGTCTTTAAACCTACCTACAGCTCGTTATATAGGTAAACATGCGTACTTCGTAAAGTAAGTGCTGTGCAGTATTTCTAAAACCATTTCATTTTTTAATCTTTATTCTTGAACTAGACAGCAATCGTATGGCATTGTCGGTAAATACTTAAATAAAAAATAAAACAAATAAAGAAAAACTTCATAAATAGGATATAAAACTAACCTGAAAGTGTTATAAATGGTAAAATGTGAGTAAAGCGCTACTGGCAAGGATAGTTGAATTACATTTCCAGGTACAGGTAGTAAAAAATGTTGTAGTATAACTACGCTATGTTATCATCAAAAATGGAATAATACTACTGCTACTGGCACTACTAACTACATAAAGTGATAATACTTGGAGTCGTAAATCAAAACATGAACTAAGTTACGATAGACATAATGTGTTGTAAATAATATTTATCAACGTTACTCCTACTAGAGTTCGCTCAACTTTTGTTATTTGTCTTTGTTTATCATTTTATGAACCCCTACGTACCTACTCGTAGTTTTGAAAGAAAGATGTTTAAGAATAGTCTTTAAGACAAGACGCGTGACCTCTTCAATCAAACGACCTTCATTAGACCACCCTCTTCACATCGGACACATGGCAATAGGACGCAGAATTCCTCATTTCTCAACCCTCAGTTAATTAAGTTGGCTTACTCGGTCACAGAAATCAGCAAAACTAATATGATCTGGGAAGATTTAATAAAACACATAACATGAACTTTACGAAAATGTCTTTTATTAATTGTCTTTTGTAGAAATAGTAATAAGCGTGTTGATCATTAAAACTTAGTTGATTGACATACATAGTCTATATCTATCTATCTATCTATCGTTTAACATATTATAATAAATAAAAGATTTTTAAAAAGAAGCAAGGCACTACTTTCCTATAGATGTGAAGGCTAATCTAAATTCATAGGTGGTTCACACAAAAGGACTTCAAGTAAATCTGCGCATTCTAGCCATTTGTGAAGCGTTGCTTTGGCGTCTGCTATGAACCGTGTGATGCGAATGCGATGACCGAGCAGAATGATTCGTGCGGGCCGGTTCCAGCATATCTTCGTTAGGAGCTTCTGCATCATTACTCTTATTATCATCGTCATCATCATTTTTAGAGCCCTTAGAACCACTGTCAGTAGACTCCCGATGGCGAACCGGTTTCACGTCACCACTGAAGCTAAATATAAACTTCAGTTCAGCTATCAATTCCTCCATGAAAGGTACCTGGAACGTTCGTAAAATAAATTAATCTCAGGTATCATAAAATGAATTTATCCAATATTTATGTTTCATGCGACGAATATTAATTTGGTATCCTCATAAATTTAATACGCTCCAATAATTTTACTATCTATTTTCAATTATTAATCTATAAAGACGGATTTTACCTGTAATAGGTTGGATTTGCTGAGAGATAGACTAAAATAACCATAAAAATTTATGTTCCATGCATAGCTTCATTGATAATGAAATGATTAATATCTAAGGTTTATTTATTTAGCTAAGCAACAACATTTTCGAACATAGTTAAAGCTCAGATTTTAGTACGCGATTCGATACAGACACGAATGTACCTAACGACACGATTGTACAAGAGTTAAAGAAATGCCTTCATCAATTATTGTGCAAGTCAATGTCAATTCTATGTGAAGCGCAGTTAATGTACCTATCGTCATCGGCACTGTATTTTATCTTAATTAAATTGGTGTTTTGAACTGTGTGTAAACCGGAGCCAAATAGTAAATTATTATTAAGTATTATTAATTAATACATATATACAAGCTACACTGTGTACTGATGCATGTATAGGGGAGACCGGGGCCACAATTAACAAAAAATATATTTTTAGTTGTAGCTTAGGAATTATTCAACATTTAGACTTGATTTTAGGATATATGATGCTTCGATAATACAGGTATTATGTAATTATTTCAAAACAAACATAATACAAATGATGCCGTAGATAGAACGCTTTTTCTTAAAGATGGCAGTTGTTAATTGTTACCTCACATTTGGGGCTAGAATTAACAGGTGTGGGGCAGGTATTAACAGACGGGGTAAAAATTAACATTGTTCGCTGCGACCCATAGACGTCCCACTGCTGGGCACGGATCACCCACAGACATTGCTGCGGGAGGTCTAGAGCATACTCCACCACGCTGCCCAATGCGGATTGGCGGAGGGGTTAGTGGCCAACCCAGTGTCGAATGTTCTCAAGTTTCTCTCGACTGTTTCCAGAATTGAAAACAACCGGGACCGACGGCTTTACGTCCCCTCCAAAGCACGGTAGCGTCCATGAAATTTTACCACTAGCGGTCCACAAACCAACGCGCCCGTCGTTGCTTAACTCTTTCGATTACATTGAATCGACGCAAGCCATTAATTAGGCTATGGATGCTATGCTTGCTTTCATTTAATATCCTTTTCTTCACTTTTTCTACTTTCTCGTCTTTATTAATATTTCCTTTTAGCCTTTCCTTTACCCTTTCCCTTATTTTTTTTGTTCTCTTTGTTCTGGTTTTTTGTTGTCATTTTTCTCTTGTTCATTTCTCTACTATTATGTTCTTCTTCTAGAGATTTTTTTTCCAGAGTACCAGTGAGAATAGCTGACTTTTAGCGCGTTTTCTATTAGACGTGGTGGAGCTTTTGGCAGAGGTCTTATGATTTCAACTGCAAAATCACTAGCATTTGTCTGCATGCCTGACCGTCCAGCTACTGGTTCATTAGATATTTGCGATATTACTTCATCATGCTTATATCTAAATTAGGCACATTGTCTAAAACTTCAGGGTTTTCTAAGACAGGTTCTCAGTGACAGATCATCAATATCAACATCATTATCAACAGAGGGTTCAGAGACTAATGACTTTTTTTTATCGCTGGGGTTTGGGTGGTCAGTGACAAAAGATGGCGCAAAATCAGATTCGTTATATCGTCGTTTTTTCGTTTATAAGTTCTCATGCTGTAGTAAAAAAAAAATAGTTTAAAATAATCATTCCAAGCATTCAGGTAACCTGTTAATACTTGCCCCCAAATCCGGGGTAGGTAATAACACGTTAATACTTGCCCCTCTGATGTGTTAAATATAGCCCCAAAGGTACATTTTAATATTTAAATAACGTAATAAAATATTGGTCAATAATTATGTCAAATATTAAACGTAGAATTGTTTAGTATAAAATATGCTACTAAGAAAAAAAAATTTTAATCATTACACTTTATAATTCATGTGCTAATCAAAAAATCGTGAACTGTAAAATGATCGTTGCCTGCTTAAAAATATCGACTGGAACACAAATCACTCAAATGACGCGCGGGTCCCAGCTGACCGGTACTGTGTCATGTGGCGCGATCTAATTGACAAATTAACTCACGCACTGGACAACTAGTAGGTATAGTTATAGAGAAATTTGCTTGTTAATACTTACCTCTGTTAATTGTAGCCCCGCTCTCCCCTATCACAACATTTGTGTTAATTAATTATTTGGTCTATTTTTAAATGAGTTCGCTTAAGGGTATACCATACCTTAACTCGGTGGGAAGTCATCCAAACGTCGAAGGCCATTTCAAAGAAGGCGCACACGACAGCCATGGCGGAGCCAGCAACGAGCACAATGAATACGCCGCCCACGTTCGCCAGCACCAGCGGCTGCGCGTCTCCACTGCCGGTGTCATCGTCCTTATATGAAAAAAGTGTATCGTTGTTTGATAACAAAGGTTTTGTACAAAAAAAAGGAATGATGAAACTCGACTTGAACTTTATGGAAAAAAAAACAGTTAATAAAGTGACAAAAGTAATAAATTCTTTTATTTCTATGTTTCTTTATTAACTAACTGAAAGAAACTCATTCTATTTATTTTAGCTAACAAAGACGCTATTCGCTGAAAAGGTGGAATTAGCTATAAATTGCTGGAAATTGTTAGCACGGATGCTTAAATTTTCGTTAATAACAATTTAATAGACTTACTGCACAAGCACCGCCCCCGCGTTTCTCCTTCCACCATTTATCTTTCATCCTCGTTATCGTGCCTTGTTCTTGCATTTGCAATATTGACTCGCTCATTGGTTGCCGGTATGGAGAATCTAGTAAGGTTTTTAATAAAACATTACGCCCTTAGATTATCACACACACACTATAGCATTTGTATGTTTATTAGCTCACGACTCAGATCGATGTTTGACAAGAGTAACTAGGTATTTCTGTGTTCTTCTCGCTAGATTTATCTTTGTGAATGGGCGGGAGATAAAAAATGTAATGAAGTATATATTCATTAAGCGTATAGAAATACCATACAATGAAAAAATAATTAAACTGAATCTGAATCTGATGTAACACTCCACACTCCTATTTTGCTAGTGATTCTTTGTTAGGTAGGTATAGAGAGCAAAAACTCAAACAATCAAGGCAAAGAAAAAATCCGGCAATTTCGTTTCCGGCTGGGAATCGAATCCCTATCACAGCGCAAGTTATAGTTTATTATCAACTAGAATAAGTGTCGTTTACTCTTCAATAATTAATAAAACTCAAATTAATACTTATTGATTATAAAAATTACTTTTTTTCATGGCGATTCCGTAACCTTTACTATCCAGTAAGCCCCCAACTTGAGCCACGTCGCAGTTTCTTTCAACCATGTACTCAATTGATGTCGACTCCATTAAAAAAGCGTAGTTAAACTTATCAGACTTCACTCTGCACGAAACAGATTTAAACACTTTAAACAATAAAGTTTAGTAAGTATAATATATGTTGTGATCCTTACTAATATATAAATGGGAAAGTGTGTTTGCTGGTTTGTCCTTCTTCTCCACTTTAAAGGAAGGATGGATCAACGTGTTTTTTTGCATACCTAGATGAAGTGTAGAGCCTGGAGTGACATAGACTTTTTATCCCGGAAAATTGCACGGATCACATGGAAATGGACAAAAACATGCAATAGTGATTCAACTTTTGATCGATTTTTTGTTTGTTTAGCCTTCTTCTCCTGAACGAAACGATGGATCGAAAAAAATTTTAGAATAAATATACCTACTCGTAGTTTACGAATAGGGAAATAATATACGATACTTTTTATCAAGGAAAAATTGATCTATCGTCTACGTTCAATCAAGTTTCATCTTAATTCCTTTAGTAGTAGTTTTAGCGTGATTGAGTAACAACGATCCAAACATCCAAATATCAAATCATTCAAACATCGAAATACTATGCATAAAGTAGCATTCGGTTCTTAGCGACCGCGACGCGCGACCGCGACCTGCGACCGCAACCGGTTCGCGCGACCCACTGCTTCGTATGGATTTATATGGAGTACTATACTAAACCAACCCGGCCACCGCGTCGCGCGACCGGTGGGCGTGGCTAGAGGTCGCATCGGAGGTAGTGCTGTCGCGCGACGCAGGCGAAAAGTACTTCAACAAAATGGCACTTTTCTTCGTTATAATTTAAATGTCGTGTTATGAGTATTTGATAGCAACCATCTTCTTCTCGTGATGTGAAAATTGAGTCAAATTTCATCCATTTTTTTAAAATAATAATATCATCATCTTCTTCATCCTCCAATAACTGGAGAATTACTTTTGTCCTAGCTGCGGATAAATTGTACGACATATAGTACTGCAATAGAACACAGCCGTAATCTAAAAACCACATAAAAACTGCAGGGCCGAAGTCGCCGTCGCTGACATCGGAAAGCTAGCGGTCGCCCTGCGACAGGCGACCGTGGTCGCGGAGTTGAATGGTCGCGGTCGCGCGTCGCGGTCGCTAAGAACCGAATGCTTTACATACCAGATTTCACTTTTATAATAAGTATATATTGCTAAAATTTAAAATAACATTACAAAAGCGTATTTTAACTTTAATGTTAGTATACCTTTCTAATCCTTCGTCGTTAGTAGCAGTCATGTGCTCTGGGTGAGTATCCATATATTGATACATTTTTTGATACAGCAAGTTATCTGATTCCTGAAAAATCCAAAATAGCTTTATATTAACTTTAACGTAATTTTCAATTTTCATTTCAATTTTATGTCAAAACTAAACAGTTGACCTTAAAAAAGCTGAATGTGGCTCCTCCCTTTTTGGCCCCATAAGTTATTCCATATGGATTATTGGATAAATCGGACACACTCTTTATTGCGTAAAATTTAGATTCAACAGTCAAGAAAGCGGCAAGATTGGCTGTATAAGATGAAACCATGATGAGAGTAAAGAACCACCACATACTGCCAGCCATTCGTGTGGACACCGCTCTGAAACCAATGCATGAATTAATGTATGCCAATATGTATGGAGCTATAATGCTGTTCTTTTTATGTTTGGAGCTGTAATTAAATTTATTACATGGGTGCAATCTCAGATCCTTGGGTGAGTACACTTCCCAATGTGAACCAAAAGGAATTAGCCAAGGTAAACTGGTTGTCCAATGTTTCTGGCTCCGCAATGCAAGGATATGGATTTTGCCATTCCTCTGGAGCAAACCTTCCAAGTACGAATAGTAAAACTGAAACACCAACATATGCGCCAGCTAGCCAACCCCAAACCTATAAAAAAAGACAGGAGACGGTAAACAGTAGGCTATTATTATCCTCAAATTATGATAAAATGACTACTTAGAATATATAATGTGTAAGAAGAAGAATTGAGTTAATTATGCATACAAACCTCTAAGGAAAACGGCGATATGAAGGAGAACAAATTAGGAGGCTCTTTAGTCGGTTTTTTATAAAGTATTGTGATACCCAAATTCATAAAAGGACTAGTAAAATCAACAGCTTTTTGTCGGGCGGATGTGATGGTTAAATCAGTTATAGCAAAATCAGCTCTCTGAAAAATAAAATATTATATTTATTGCGTATTGTAAATATTTATTTAAAAGAATTTAGCTTTTGATAGCTTAGCGTAAAATGACCAATTACAAGCAGATTGGTCATATTACGATAAGCGGCCAACGTCGTCAACATTACACTGAAAGGGGTTGGGAATGTGTCACCAACCCAGTAAGAGAGCTCATTTTACACCTTTTTTTTTTAAACTTCATTTCATAATCCTCCAAGAAAACCTCAAACGGAAGCATCTAAACATGAAAATTTATTTAAGATAAACAATACTAAATTTGCTCACATATGAAGATAAAGAATAATATTTACTCCATCCATAATTTTTTCCATCATTCCATTCCATTTGCCCGTTTTTGAGTCATACGATCCGTAGACGCCATCCTCCTGAATGTCGAACGTGTAATTAAATTCGTTCATTTTTGCGAGTTCTTCTATTATTTCTATCCCAAAACCTTCATAGCGATCATTACCTTCCAGTTTCTTCGACGATTCTTTCAACATACCATACGGAGCACTCTATAACATTAAAATTTACTGTAATATCTTTAGGAGGAAACTTACTTACTAAGGAGGAAACTATCTTACTAAAGCCGTGAGTACAATGAAATGCTTTCCTTTCATCGATTCTGATCCTTCTTGTTCCACTGGTGGTATAAGTTTTCTTGTTTGAGTATAGCCATCTTCCGCAGTCCATGTCCCTACCTAAAACGTAAAATAGCGTAGATTTGCAAAGTTTATAACACTAAAATTACCATATCTTCAAAAACATACGAACTAGATGCTAACACTTTTACCACAGTACCCGGCATTTCGAGAGCCCATGTGTACCAAATGTAATGGATATTATATTTCTATCATAAAATGGGAGGGACTTTATCATCATGATCAACCGAATTATTTAATTAACTGTTTGGTACTGGGTGGAAATAATCTGCCCTCTTATATCTATCTTGGATTAAACCCTGAAATTCTCCCTCTACTACAACAAGACTTTACGCTAGACTTTAATCTACACAATAATTAAAATAATGATATGAAATACTAACCTTTTCAAAGCCATGGGCCATAACTTCTATGACATCTATTTCAAATTCGGAACGTAATCCATCTTCATCATATTTAATTATACCCGTAAGACTATCAACTTCCATCTGGAATTTATTAAGTTATTATTTATGTATGCACTCCATATTTCAATGCTATGTGTATTAGAAGTATTGATAAATATTAGTATCTGGATATTATACATTAAATCAAAACTTACCGTTCTAGCATAGTTTATAATACTTGAGCCAAAATCCCAAGAATCTTGGTCATCGCATGTAATGTTACCACCTTCTGATAAACCCATTGCATTTATAGCAGATGTGTATAAAATTACAGAGTCGTACATCAAAGCTAAATTTAATTGAAGGGCGTTTTCAGAAACTGCATTTTCAATTTGGTTCTCAGATAGTTCTAATACTTTTTCGTTTATTGATTTTATGAAAGTTTGAACAATATCCAAGCTAGGATCGAAAAACCGAATACCTAAAAAAAGGTTAAATTTTAATCACGAATGCTGTGTTAAGTTTCTTAAACTATTTAATAAGTCAATGAAAAATACCGGTTATGTTAGATCCCCCATGTTTATACGGTTCGATATCAATGGTTTGAAAATCAGGGTCCATGATAATGTAACTATGATCATTCGACATTATCCCAACTTGCTGTGCTTGTTGTAAGAATTGCGGTAGTTTTTTAACTCCGCAAGTTACTAAATAGTTTACTGCCCCCGAACTTTTAATAGTTTGTAGCTGTGATCTGAAATGCATGATGATATATAATAACGTTAATTAAAATATATGATATATAATTATAATATATATAATAAACGTTAATTAAAATATATGATATATATTTTAATTAACGTTATTGTGTCAAAAACATACTATGTACAATAAAAGAATATTTTCAAAACAGTATGTACCTGTAATCATCGCTATCTGGAAGTTGAACAACATTCATCACGACTTCTTCTCCTGTTTGCAAACCTTGCATAGTAAGAATATTATCTAAAAACGGCAAAAGTTCTGCGCCTTCATAAATCACGGTAAATTCTGCCCAACCTTTCATTTCGATGATATCAGCGAAAACCTGCGTTTGAAAAGTTTCTTAAAATATAAATTCAAAAGAACTGATAGTAACTTTTTTCAGTTATTATCTTTGTGCTCCGTCTGCGTACTACGCCTGCGCCTATGCCTAGCTAAGGTACGGAGTGGTTGTGACGGGAAACAGCACTAAATTTCATGACCTGCTTATCAAGCAGAAAAAAATGATGATTATGATATAGAGCCTGACCTATACCTAACAAATTTTTTTTTGCCTGATCCGTACGCTCATAGTTGCACAGCGCGTTATGGAGAGTACTATGAACGATATTTCTCTACGGGACCGGATTCGCAATGATGAAAGCCGTAGACGAACGAAAGTTACCGACATAGGTCGAAGGATCAGTGAACTATAGTGGTAAAGGGAAGGCCAAGTCACTGACTGATAACCATTGGGTAAGAAAAGTCCTCGATTGGAGACCGTCTTGGAAAACGAAGTATTGGAGGTGGACTGACGACCTGAAGAAGACAGTGAATGCAAACCGTTGCATAGATATTAATATGTAATGATGTAATGTCATTACATTACATACACGTGTATAAAGAAATTATGAATTATGTTAATTAATACCTGTGAATAAGCGGTGTGACTGGGGTATAAATTGATTGCCGACCAATTGCGGTTTTGACTTTCCACTGGTTGGATAAGAATCTGAGGTATTTCAAGAAAATCAGCGATAGACTGAATCTGTTGTAATGAACTTCTCTTCGTTGGCCCGAAAATTCCAAGGGCATTACTCTATAATAACAAAAGATGTGTACATTAGTATAAGTGTATGTACTTACAAAAAGATAATATTAACAACTTAGCAGACATTACCTCTAAAAGCGAACAAACAGCTTTCTGTGCTTCTAAAATGTCTCCGGGAGATGTTTGTATAACATTTGCTACAAATGGATTTTCTTGATCTTTGGAAGCTTCAGCGACACCCACATTAAACGCAGCCTCGAGTAAAAATGTTCCATCGTCAACGATCGCCCCTGAAATATGTTGCAACTTTTCAACAAAAACAGTAGAAATGTTTATCTAATAGTAACAATAAAGAGGAATTATCAAAATAGTACCTAAATACATAATTATCTTCGATTAATTTCAATCTATCTATCTTAGATCTTAAACCATTTTTCGTACTGATATGCATAAAGTCTTGAAATCTTATACTAAACGCTTACCTAGAGTCCTGTCTCCTCTTAACTGAACCAAGCAGAAAAAGATTATTAAACATTTTAGCCAAAGTACAGCCGCTTTCATTTTAAAGAACGTTGTTAAATGTAAGCGATTTTACATCTGTTTAATTACATTATTAAGTAAATATTTTGAAAGCTCGAATGGGAACAGTTAAGTCACTAATATCGTTCTTAATGGACACTCGGGTGCAGCAGATGCAATACTATCATTATTTTTGGATCTATTCTACTGTTTAAAACGTAATTGTGTCACACATATCTAGCTGGTTGGCGATGGCTAGAAATAGCCCTTATTAACGGCACCCGTCTATTAGATTCATGGTTAGAAGCTCTTAGTACCTAAGTACTTCTGGATATTTATGGGATGAAATGCAAAATTCTTCTAGATAAAATCACAGGGGGGTTGTAGTAACAAACATATTTTTAATTAACACAAACATATTTTTGTATGCCCTGCACTTTTCTTGTTCACTTAAAGGAGTACCTACATAATAACGAACTTTAATACAGAGCATTGTATTATATTTTTGTAAAAAATAATATTAAATTTACATCTTTACACGACATCTGCAGGCGAACCTTTAAATTAGGGTTACCTCGAGTAACACAAACTCTGAAACATAGAGGCACTCGTTTTCGCGCTGCATCACTTGTCTTGACTAAAACTCGACTGGTTTTGTCTGAACTGAAGCGTTTTCACTGAGTGAAAATAGATGGCGCTATTCTTGTACCGTTTTCTCAGAGCATTGAGACCTTTTGCTATACTGTAGGCTTTTCTATCTGGTAAATTGAATCATGTGCGTTTATCCGCCAGATGGCTGGAACACAAATTCATGTTTCTCCGTTTGTACCCAGATAGGTCACCCCAAGAGACGTAAGCGTAGCGTCAAAACGAATGAAAAATTACCATAAGTTTTCTACATCTCTGAAAGCATTGAACTTCCTTTTTTTCTTATAGATAGTTTAAATCACTAATATGCATCGTTTTCATGTTTTAAATGACTAATCTCCCATATAAACCTCTTTCAACTATTCTATATAATAAATAAATAAATAAAATGTTCTAATTTCAAATTTTTACCATCTCTTCGCAATTAAAGGCCACAGTAAAAGAAAAAAAATGTAAACAATTGAAATTCTAAATTTCCAGCTATATAGTACCTAGGTACTAAGAAAGTAAGAACAAAGAGACAGACGGACGGAAATAGCAAAACTATGAGGGTTCCTTGTTGTCTACGGAACCTTGAAAAGGTTGCCGTAACATACGGCATTATGTCGTCCTAGTTTACATTCAAATGTTCTCGGGGCGATCGTCCGAACCCGCGTGTATCAGATGTTTAGCATGAATTGTTGCTGAAATACAGCCAAGAATTTTTTTGCTTGGATTTGCAGCATTCTAACTGATTTATGAAGGTACTTGCTATTATTATTATGCTAATTTAGAAACAAAAGTTTAGCAATATAAATTATAGGTACTACACGTAAAAAGTAAAAATTACTACATAGCTGCAACCCATACACGTCCCACTGTTAGGCACGGGTTTTCTCCACAGACAAATCTGAGGGGGGTTAGATTAGATTAGGGGGCTAGATTATACTCCACAACGCTGCTCCAATGCGGATTGGTTGAGGGCTTAGTAGCGCCCATGCCACTAGCGGTCAAAACCATACACAAACCGACCGCGCCCTTCGTTGCTTAACTTTGTCGATCACTTTAAAACTGCGTGAACCATTGGGTCATGGGCCCTACTTACTATTTAAAAATACTAGATATGTAAATACTATTTAAAAAAACTAGCATATTCTCATAAACAATTCTTGAGCATAAGGAATTCTTTAATTAAGTATTTCAATTTTGCCTTAGTTGAGAATTTTTAAAAACGATTTTTGTATTTTTATCATAACGAATTTATTTCTACTTTATCGAATAAAGAACAAATAATGTGGAGAAGATCTTCTCGCTCCATCATAGTTATTGTGTAAGGTTAATTAAAATTGAATTATTTAAAAAAGTTTTTAAAAAAAAGCTTTTTATACCTAACTTTATTTTTATTTTCGTGCAAAATCATCGGAACCCAATATGTGTACCAAATTTCAGCTCGATAGCTTCAGTGGAAGTGGGTGAAATATTGATTGTAAGATTCCAGGACATAGGTACATATACTAGATACATACGAGTGAAGTTAAATAAAAGCTTTTAATAATATGCATGTCTATCTGGTATTTTACTCAAGAAGACTTCATATTGTATTAATGAAATGTAACGGTGTAAAACCGCTTTTTAAGCCACTTGCAATCATTATATTACTCTGCTTTACTAAAACACCAAAATGCTTATTCCGCTTTGCAGACTCTGCCCTTACTAATTTTTCATAGGAAGTATACGTTTGATATTGACGCTGAATAAACATACTTATGTTATTTAGTTATGGCGGTTATACACATTAGAAAACTCACAAACTGACGTAATTTTTTATTTTCGAATTCATATCTTAGTTGAATATAGATACTGAAAGCCTAACCAGCAAACATTCGTTGGTAATTTTTTTGTATAAAGCTTAATTTTAGTGATACTTAAATAAAAAAAGAGAAATGGAAGATTTTCAAGCCAGGTACTTTTACTTCGTGCTACTGGCAGTTTAAAATTGAAAATGCTAAAACTCCCAGCCAAAAATACATCTACCTTCCCAGTTCACGAACTACTTATTCCTGTAAGCATCGCATGTACACGTACAGTCGCATGTGTAGCAGCTTTACTAGAAAATATGGACGAAGCAGCATTAATTTTTAATGCTTGAACATCTTTACAAGCGTTAATATTCCCGCAGTCAGAATGGAGGAATCATTTGAAATGGCAGTCAGTTTTTTTCTAGAACTGTTCTAAAGAAAATGCACATAGATAGTCATTCTGAAGGATCCAATTATTATGGCTTGAGATTTTACAGGATTCAATTCTGCTTTTTCATAGTTTCCTATGAAAAAAAATATGATGATGTTTTTAACCCTGTCCTTACAATAAATAGTATGTACGTACGTGAAGTATTGTGCTGTAATAATAAATAAATATCATAGACTTGCACATTTTTTGTTTACTTTCGATGGTAATGCATATTTATGATTAAACTAGCTGACCCGGCAAACGTTGTTTTGCCATATAAATAATTTTTACTGAATATTTTGGGAGAACTACATGTAAGTGTGTGGACTACAACTACCACTACCACTACCATTACTTATAATCGAAAGCGTTCAATAAAAGTAGGAAATTATTAAAAATAAAAATCGCCTTGGAAAAATAGTGGTTAATCGTAGAGGGTTGAAAACTCAGGGTTGTATGTATTTTCTAATGTTGTATCATAAAAAAATAAAAACAAAAAATTTCGTCAAAAAATTAAAAAAAAAAAATTGGGGTGGACTACCCTTAACATTTAGGGGGATGAAAAATGTTAGCCGATTCTCAGACCTACTGAATACGCATACAAAATTTCATGAGAATCGGTCAAGCTGTTTCGGAGGAGTACTGCAACAAACATTGTGACATGGAAATTTTATTTATGATTAAATTATTATTATGATTGCACATTTAAAATATTACGTACCATTTATAAACATTTTCTCATGTTTAAATTTTTTTTTAAATTATAACTACGCTCAACTGCTTCTTCAAGCGTTCATTATTAGCAAAAAAAAAACAATTAACTTATAATAAAATATTTCAATGTATCACTATTGCGCAGTAGCACGATATAGTTTACAAGCACTAGACAAAATATCAAAGACACTTGTTCGTGGGAGATGTTCGTAATAATAATGCATACTACACTATGTACATACTTTCCATTATTCAACGAATCTCTTCTGTATAAATATTACGTATTTTTATAAAATATTGTACTTATTTAAAATGATTCTTACCAACCGTTGAAATGTTATATCAGTGTTTTTTTGCAATATCATCCGTTCATCCCGTACCCAAAGGTTTAAACGGGACCCTATTACTAAGACTTCGCTGTCCGTCCGTCTGTCCGTCTATCACCAGGCTATATCTCGTGAACCTGATATTTACACAGTTGAAATTTTCACAGATGATGTATTTCTATTGCCGCTATAATAACAAATACTAAAAAAAATAGAAAAAATTAAGGGGGGCTCCCATACAACAGACATGATTATTTTGATGTTTGTATTCACCCCAAAACTATGTTCTCTCGGAATGTTTTGCACGTTTGTTAGAAAGTTTTCTGGCACGTCGTCAATGGCTCTCAAACTAATTTTTAACTTGATTACACTTTTTCACGGGCGAAGCTGCAGGAAAAAGCTAGTAAATACTTAATAATTTCAAAACAATAATAGATATGACTATTTAAGCACAGAGGAAATATGTATACCTACCTAGTTACCCGGATATATGTAGTCACTAAAGTTCGCCAAGTGATCAATAATGTACACTGGGATAGTGCTCTAATCGACCTTTCCAAGTTCCGGCAAAGTCTTCGTGGTTACCAAGATGGCGGCATTAGACCTTACCGTGGTACTTCTATATGGAAACTTGCCTCAAAACTAACTTACTTTGTTTGTAGAGGGTTGACCCTCTGTTTACTGCCTACTGCTTTTAGAGAGAGAAAATAAATTAAGATATTGTCGTACCACCATGAAGACGACCAAAATTGCTTTTTCTAACAAATAGTTTTGCCTGTGCAGTGTTTATGTTCTTTGATTTAATTTATAAACCTTCGTTTATATGTAGGTATCAGAAAATAATGTAAACCTACTTACGTTATATACGTTAGGTTTATCACTTACTATTAATCCGAGTAACACTTACTATTAAATTTTCATATCTATCAGCATGGGAACTTCGAGCTCCCAGTGCAGATTGGAGGAGTTAGTAGCCAACTCGAATATCTGAAATTTATGGGACTCTCGAAGGCCTCTAACATGAACCAGGACTAAGACCTCCGAAGCACAAAAGCGCTCAGTAGAGGAATAGGTTGATAAATATAAGTTCTATTTTCCCATAAATTTATTCTCAACATAAAAGATTAATCTCTGTAGTTTATTGAAGATAAATTTCATACTTTATTTAAATACGCTATAAAGCTTTTGGTTATTAGCAAGCTTCTATAGTTATGCGGAATAACAACACAACACTCAACGATCCGATCCCGGGGGAGAGGTAAATAATGGTTGATTTATGGCTATCTCCTATTGTTGGGCTGGCAAGTGACACTTTATTTCACTAGCTTTCAGCCTGATGGCTCGTTCATCTTTGTTGAATTCTATTTCAATGCCAACAAAATGACTATTAATCTTAAGAATAATTCATATGGAATTTTTCAAAAATAATAGGTATTTCAAAATGTCAGATCTAGTAGTATTTACGTTATCGAAAACATAAAAAGCTTATAAAAGGCTGATAATTATATTTAAACTAGCAGAAAATATTATTCCACTGTGATTCCACTCTCATTATTTCATTTCATTAGAAAAATACTAGTTTATTTATCAACCAAGAGCATATGAAATACCTAATATGAATGGCGTATTATAAAACAATACATGCGTAGTCTGCAGTTGCTTGAAACATGCTTGGTTTTAATTTCTCTGTAAAAAATAAAATGCGTAGTTGAACTACATGTGGTAATATTTTATTCAAACAAATAGCAAACGACTGGGACCGTAAATAGGTACATTGGTTGGTGTCAATTATAATAAAATAGGTTTGGTGTCAATGACCTTAGACGTTAATCATCTATCTACTTTATTGAAAATGAAGATAAACATTTTCTGTTCGCTGCGACCCATAGACGTCCCACTGCTACGCACGGGTCTCCTCCACAGACACTGGGACATTATAATAATGAGTTTAAACTCAAAAATGGGTTTTTAGAAATGATTGTCTGTTTGTCTGTGTACGCATCACTTGAAAACAGATTGACAGATTTAGATGAAACTTGGCAAAGTATCATACTATGCTACTTTATACACCCCTGACTGAAAGTAGAGTGTTTTTGACCTGAAATTAGAATAAAGATACGATAAAATATGATCTCTAATACAAATTTAGCAGTTTAGAATTTTCAATGTATTAATTATTCAAAAAAGCTTTTAAAAAGTTTTTAAAAAAAAAAGCTTTTTATAACTTTATTTTTATTTTCGTGCATTGTCATCGGAACCAAATATGTGTGCCGAATTTCAGCTCGATAGCTTCAGTGGAAGTGGGTGAAATATTGATTGCAAGATTCCAGGACATACATACATACATACATACGAGTGAAGTTAAATAAAAGCTTTTAAAAAGAGGATGAAAGTTCTGACTAAGATTAGAGCGGAGCGACTTCTTTATACTATGCTAAGGTGTAATAAATTCTTCAGACATATTACGATTACGACGTTGCACATCCATCCATCCATCAGCCTTTTTGGGTCCATTGCTCGACATAGGCCTCCCTCAATCGTCGCCACTCCTCCCGATCCTGCGCCCCCTGAATCCAACGGCTTCCCGCTGTCTTCTTCGGGTCGTCAGTCCACCTCGTTAGAGGGCAGCCAATATCTTTACACGATAGACTGGAAACTACACAGCATCAATAATACCGTTACGCAATTAGAGAGAAAAAGCAATTATAACATAACGAAAATGGATAGTTTACCATTTACTCTCGTAAGTCTTCTGCCGGTATCTTTAATTGTATCGTTACCGGCGTTCATAAATCACAGAGAGCAAAATAGACCGCAATTAGGTGGCCGACTCGGATTGGTACAGAGTGCTTTCAGATTAAATATTAAGTTACGAGTACCTCCCCACACTTAGTATACCTACATTGTACTGAAATTAAAACACTAGTATTTTTTTACACTAAAACTAGATTCCTGCGATCAGGGTTCGGATCCGGGTTGGAATCCCGGGCGGAGTATGTGTACTCGGGTGTATTTACGGGATTTGAAACCTCAACCACAAATATGTATTTATAAAATTACATAAGGGTTAGGCAGAAGGTGAACTACACAGCTCTGTCATTTATAATCCTACTTATTGTTTTCAAACCCATTCAAATTGTTATTACGATTTTCGTCATGTGTAAAATCATCCGAAACAGAAATAAATATTTCTCAAACGAGTCTAAACTCGCAGAAATAATCCGGCAGAAATAAGAAAATGCACTTTCAACAACACGATGCACTCGTTGACTTTGAAATAATATTAAAGTTCCTAAGAAATGAGCGGTCTCAGTTTAGCTTCTGGCTTTTGTTCTGTTTACTGCTTCAGTGGATCATCGGGTCTTATATCTGGGTTTAATTGGTCTGATATAATACTCGTACCATCAAAGAACCGCATATATTCCATGTAGGTAAATTAATTATTATTAATATCTACTATTATCCTTTAATAATTGGATTGAAACATCAATCGCAAGTTCTTTGGTCATGTCCAGGTTGAAAATTGTCTAAGAAGTCATAGGTAGCAGATAGCAGTGGATGAATGGTTGCATGTTTGTTTGCTATCTGATTCTGACATTGCATAATTACTGATGTGATTATGAGACGTGTGTATGATGAATGTGACAGCGTAGATAATATTCCTGGCATACATTTTGTTTTACCTTCCTATTTTAATAGTTGGTGAAATGTACTTTAACTATTGATACTTATATTTTGATAAACCACTACAACCCTTTGGAAGCCCACTGTTGGGCATTGTCATTTTTTATTATGTCGAGGTTGTCTAGGGTTTTCAATCATCAAATATATCCGTGTAACCAAAATTACTTACGATGCAGATGGTTACAAAACTACTAAGTTGTAGAATTCAATGAACAATTTAAAATTCGGTAATAATTTAAGCCGACGCGAAAATGCAGTTCCTTGACAAAATTTATAACCGGCATAATGTTTCCTGAAAAGCATTTTATCTTTATAACACATTTTCCGAAGTCACTTATGAGAGATGTTTGCAAGCAAGAATATTAAATAGGTACAGAGTTTTATTAATTGTATCAGGCGTTACTTTGCGCCCCAAAACAAGGCATCCTCAGGTTAAGAAGTGTCCTTACCCAGAGGATGCCTTATTTTGGGGCGAAACACGTGTTGGTTATATATGTTGGTGTGTGTATTTATTGATCGCATGTGCATGTTTTCCTGTGTGGGAGGGAGGGAGGTGCTGCGTGCATGAAGGTATACATACATCACCATACATTTTTGTTCGCGGATTAGTTGCAAAGTACATAAATTTTTGGTTTGTAACAGAGTTTTATACAAATATACATAGCTTCAGTTCTGAAACAGTTGACGTCTGCACAGTCCAGATAGTTCAATTTCGGCAGCCATGTCACAAAAAAAGTGGTCAATCAACCGTTGTAATATAAATATGCTAGTAGTAGGTGCCGTAGGCCTATGCTTCACATAAAATAACTTAATTAATCAATAAAAATAACTTTATTGAGCACTTTTCACTAGATTTTTAAATCTGACTGGGGGATCTGGCTGCTGAAATTGGGCCAGGTACAATATTTTCAAAGGCTGATACTGGTCTTAGAGGATTTACAAAGACGTGTCATCCTAATCGGCGATTGGCACGAGCCTTTTATTTCCATATTGGAACAGCGCCAAAATCCAAATAGAGGTAGGTAAAGTACGTACCGTCTGTTGTTTTTTTAAACTCAAAAACCGTCCGAAAATCCGCCGTTGAATAAACCATATGATGTGTAAAATAAATAGTATAACTGTATATCAATCGTATGCTTTATACAGTTATACTATTTAAATTCGCACGCTAAAGTTTCCAATGGCGAGCAACGTACATATTTTTTATTTAGGTATACATTTTATATACACTACGCCTCCCCGCGATGGCTGCCAAGCATTTGTAACACACATCTTCCTACGTTTATTTTCAAATAACTTATCGTTAAAATGTACTTATTAAGGTTAATTCATTCTAATTATTTATCTTATTCTGATTAATGTACGACGTTCCTTTATTATGCAATTCATTTCAATATCAGAAAAAGAAAACAAACTCAAAAAATTGTCTTCAACAACATTGAGCGCTAAAGACGGAGCTCCACCTTTTATTAGTCTTGCATACCTCATCTTTATGCACAAACTTTTACTGTTGTATGTCAAAGGACGAAATAATCGTGGCGTGAATAATGAAAAGACAATTTGCGTTGACGACGCGATTCCTAGGCGCGAGTTCAACGGACCGCAGGGTGCGTGCAAGCGGCTGAAAATACACCCCCATTATTTTACTCGTTTCTATTTAAATATCTCATAAGAAACTCTTCGCGTATATATAAACATATTGAAAAAATTTCATTTCAAAAAGTTCAAAGGCAATTATATTGACGCAATAAAGTTAATTAATTGGATACTTTAATACTTATAATTATATTCTTATACCTACGCACTGACAGTCTGATTAGCTTTGCTAGATTGACACACTCGTAAAATTTAACTGTCCACAAATAATTAAAATGACTTCTTTGTGCGATTAATTAATTCGCGAATGTTTGGGTGGGTGCTGCGCAGGGCGCATGCGCGAGGAGGCTTCGGCGCGCCGTCCCCGCGGCCGTCAGCTCGAACTCGCCTGCCGCGCGGGCGGCCGCTCTCGCTCCGCCTCCACGCTCCTCCAACTCGATTTTAAATCGATACCTTCTCGATCAAATCCACCAAATAACTAATTCAATGTGAAATAGTGATCAATGCCGTCAAATCACAACCTCCAATTCGATAACGCCGCGATTCTCCCGACGAATGCCATGACAATTAATACCAACGTCGGTGCCTGTGAGCAGTGTTAATGCTGTGTACGTCTTAATGTATTCACTGATACTATTGCCATCTGAGGGATGTCTTTCGCTACATGGTTAATGGGACGTCAATGCTGCACGACTTGAAACAGCGAACAGGTATGGATTTATTTGTAAATTATCGTAATGTAATGTTGTCATAAACTATTGAACGTACATCAGCAATTAGGAGGATAAACACAATAACAGGTTGTTAATAATAACAAAACTTTATTAACCATGCAATCGCAATCTATCGATACAGTGATAATCAACGTTTAATCGAGTCGAGAAGAGAACTTATTCACATCAATTCTTTAAATTTAATGTATGTGTTCAGTTTTTAATAAGGGTTTGAATGAGTGTGAAATTGTTGAAATGCCTCAGATCACACGCGACCATGCGCTGACATGATTGATTCCATTCCTGACATCGTTCGCTTTATTGGCAATGGTCGAAGGTCAACGTACGTTTAAGTGGAGCACTTCAAGCACTCACGTCGTTATCAAGAAAATGGAAATGCTGATCTGGAAGGACATTACGGGCCCAGATAATGAGGAAAATAAGAGAATTATTGATCTGACTTTATCAATTTTTACTATTGATAAACAAAATTAAATGTCTGTTTGTAGAGTCACATGAAAATGCACCAAATATACCTACTTGTTTTCAACCTTGCTTCAGTCGTAGATTAAGCATAATCCGATTTTCTGTACATGAACATAATATATGATATGTCTGTTTCAATACTTTCAATCAAGTCGTAACCTACGTGTGCAATCAGGTTCAATGTAAACAATAGTAAAACTTGATATCAGTTAATAGATAATATTGGTTTTTAATTTTAAAAAGATTATAAATATAACAACTTTCATTTTTCTTAAATCTTGTGGCTTATAATACGTAGGTACAGACTGTTTATAGATTGTGGATGAAACCACCTTCACAAGACCTACGAAACAAAGCAACATAGAAACAAACAACAATTTGGAAGTCGAAATGTACAGTTCCTACTTGCAGTTTCACTGTTGAACAGTTGTACCTTAGTATGTACTAAAGTTCCATCAGATCAAATTTTAATCGATTTACCAATCAAATCTAAATCGGTAGTCGGATTCTGCAGTTGGCACGAAGTTAGCAGACCCTCGAAAAAGTTTATGTTTAAGAATTATAGGTATTTTAATGTTAGTTAGTTAAGAGTAAGTACAGTAACGTCATTATAATTTGTGTGAAAATATATCTATACATCATAATAATTAAAATGTATGGTAGAGGCACCAATAAATGAACGGTTAAACGTTCCTAATAACTTTGAATACCCATTACTTAGTTATTTCATGACATTGATTTTTTGTAGGATACTCTTTCTGTAATAAGTCAAGGTCAAGTTATCTGTCAAGGTTTTAAAGATATTTTATGTGATGTAATATACACAACGATATATATGATTATACAACTTATAGCTGCTTATAGCAACTTATAGCTGCTACACTTCAAAATTAGCAAGTTATAGCTGCTTATAGCAACTTATAGCTGCTACACTTCAAAATTAGCTACAGCTGAAAGTGTCTACTGGCTACTGGCCACAGTTCGAAAAAGCTCTTTTTAGCAGTACCTGGGTCTTGAAAAACTTATGCATTGATGGGAAACTATCCCCACACCCATGGCCCTACCAGAAGAGATAATCGGTAGGACCACAGCCTTAACCCTCGCTTTTTGACCATATAAGTTGAAGAGAAAATACAGTTGGAGAAGTTTCCATTCAGTCTTTTAATTATTAGCACATTAGTAACTGTGCTATTAACGAGATAATCCAAGCAAAAATAGCACAAAGGGATACTTTTAATATTATATCTAATTTATTAGCATCTACATTCTAACAATGAGTATTGTGCTGTCGCCCACGCGCCATAGCGTTTCATTGAAACCTGTTAAAACCTTTTTGAGTAATCTTGTGCGCGCAACTTGATGCCTATTACAATATAAATATTCCACATTGTTATTTAATGGAGCCTCCACCATCAGCACAACCTGATTGGCCCACTGCTTCGGCTTCGCTTTGAACAGACTAGTTCTATACCAGTTGCTAGTTCACCACTCTAGCTAGTGCGGAATGGCACACAATTATACGAATATTATGTCTACTCTAGAATTCACTCTGTATTAACATATAATGGTAGTTAGGTACCTATGTGTTTCCATAACTTTAGAAAATGTTTCAAATTTAGTGTCTAAACTTTCATTCATCAATCATAGATCATTCAGCACTAGACGCTGCTAAAAGTCTCAGCGCATTTTACGTTATGTACTTATTTCTTGATTGTTTCAGAATGAGAGGGGCGAAAGCTGTTTTTCTCATTTTGTTTATTGGGCACCTGTCGGCACTACCGGACACGATTAGAATAGGTAAGCGTTCTTAAACAAAAACAACCTTTGTACAATAAATACATATGGCAACACAAAAGTATCGCTCGCTGTCGTGTGGCGTTGGCGTACTTTGTTATTGATGGCAAAATAGTAATTTTATTTCGGATGAATTTAAGCACATTATATATTTTAAAATTACAGCGCATAAAAAAACTGTAAAGACTGGACATTTGTCCATTTTTCACGTAGATGGATCATCCAAAATGATTATTGATTTTCTTTCACATTCTTACCATTCATTAAATCTATTACCTACATGCGTTTTACTTCACACCAAGATCACATTTTTCGAGCTATCATTACGAGTTGATTAGGTGGTGTTATGGTAGACATATAGCATAGTTTTACTATTGGATTTTGGCACCAAAGTTACCTACTATGAAACAGGTCAGAAAAACAAGCACGGTTATGGATTGGGATGCCAGATAAACCGTCGTATTTATTTTAACCTATATACTCGTAAACATATCTTTAATGTTAATGGAGACCCATCTGTGGGTGCTCGGGATTACCAGCTGAAGCCCCTTGACTCCATACAACGACTAGCGATTGGGTTTTTGGCGATCCCAATTTTACTGGTAAGCTGGAGGACTCCCTCTACCGTATTGACCATGCCGAGTGCTCGGAGGAACTACATAACCTGATACCGTTAACCTAATTCAACTGACGCACTACACGCCAGTCTGAAGTTTCATCCAGGCTGAATCGACTCCTGGCCTACAACCAAAGAATACATTGCTACAACCACAAAATTCAAACTCCGTGCCGCCCTATCTATTTTTTTACTTTCCACTATCTCGTAAACTATAGGTTCGATTGACATACTATACAGAACAAAGTTAATCTTTGTAAAATTTTCTTGATGATGAAATGAAATAAAACCGCTCATAACTCACTGTTTAAACTTACGTAAAATATAAATATAAATTTACGTAAAATATTAGTACTTATAGATGATAGCATAGGCACTACAAACCATAACCGAAATCACTTCAATTTCCTCGTAAAAGTCACTGAATTTTAATTTTCACAACTGAAACGTTAAAACGCGTTCTATTTCACACTTGAAAGTGACAATGCCCTATCGTTCAGAATGAAAGAGTTCGTTCGATACGGCTTTCTCCCCCCAATTAGTTCCAAGCTCCGCTTTGAAAAAAAGGCTATTTGAACCCGTTGATAGGCGAACACCGAAACCAATTGACCCAGAAACATCATTATGATTTATGAGCCACAGCCAAGCTACTGCACCCAGAAAACATTATATTATGTACCTATCTCTTCTTTTATACAATGATAAATCACATACACTTCCGAAATGAGCATCACAATTTTATCTTATCCTATTTTGTTTCATTATTATCCTGTCAGATAATTTGTTACAATTTTAATAATGGTTCAAATCAGTTTTTTAATTCATGAACATATTTTTTGTTTAACAATTCATACTACAATTTTCCCGCTGCATTTCCTGTTTTCTTCAATAATAATATGTAATAATTTGTTGTACATATAACATTAAATTCCTCCACCAATCCGTATTGGAGCAGCTTGGTGGAGTATGATAACTAAACCCTCAGCTGTGGCCGCAGGAGAAACTCGTGTCCAGCAGTGTGTGGACAGTGTGTGAAGTGACAGTGTATGGACTGTATGTAGACATGTAATTTAAATTAAAATACATATAAAAAAATCGGATGCACTATTTTTCACATTAATAATTCAAACAAAAAACAAGAAAAGCAAAATAAAAAAGCAATAAGAAACATGTTGCTTAAAATACGATATATTTTAAGCAACATGTTTCTGTTTGTTTTTTTTTTTTAAATACGATTGTAATGAATATGAACACATTCCTTTTATTTTTCTTCGAACGCTTTTAGGGAACGGGCCATACTCTGTGGTAGGACCAATCAGAGCGCGGCATCTGTTTTGCCGCGCATTTTGAATCGCGAGCGTGAGGCTCGGAAGAAGGTGACTTAAAGGAGTTAGTGCGGACAAGGGTGTTTTATTATTTTGTAATTTGTTGTTGTTTTAAAATTAAATCATTTTGTTAAGAAATAAAAACTTTTCTTACACGATGTATTTTAAGCAACATGTTTCTTATTGCTTTTTTTTTTGTTTGAATTATTAATGTGAAAATTGTGCTTCAGATTTTCAACTCGAGGATGTTGAGCAAGAGTGGAGTGTTTTGATTTCAACGTCTGCTGTTACTACCTGTAGATTATAGATACGAGTATAACCTTTTTTTAAGGATACAAGACAGCAAACAAGCTTGTAGCACCACACATTCGCTGCCGCCCATGAAAATTTATTGTGACTGATCTTGAATAAGACTCAGAGGGATGGTTAGTCCAGTTAGCATAGAGAGATAATAAGAACATTTAGTTGGTCAGTTCGTAAGTGGATATGAGGACTAGATGTAGTTTTTCCTGTTAGTTGGTTGATTCCCTTGCGGACTAAGATTAGGCTCTAAAAAAGTGTTATTTGAACAGGTGGGTTGTTTCACCCTGAAGATGACAAACAGGAGGTGGCATTTCGATACGCGGTGGAGAGGGTGAACGCGGACCGAGCCGTGCTGCCGCGTGCCAAGCTACTCGCACAAGTCGAAACTATATCGCCACAAGACAGCTTCCACGCTTCCAAACGAGGTGACAGTGGTTCCCAGATAAGTGGCAAGCGATTGGGATTCAGTGAGACTAGCGCATACTTTAGTTTTTCTTAATTCGGAATATCCGATATTTAATCTCAGTACGAATTACATATGGGCGCCGATCCTTATCATTCATGCAAGCCGCTGTTCAAAAAATTAGGTGTACTTACTCTAGCTTCGATGTATATACAAGAAGCATCTATATTTGTAACTAAACACAGGCATCTATTCAAAACAGCTGCAGATATATATCCTAGGTGTACCAGAAATGCCCAGAGACTAGTGCTAGGAAAGATTTCAAATACCCGTCTAGTTCATAATAATGCATATGTGATGTGTATTGAAATCTATAACAAGGTACCAGAAATGTTTAAAACACTACCTACTAACTTATTTAAAATAAGGTTAAGAAAATGGCTACTAGAGGGTAACTTCTACACAGTTAAAGAATTTTTAAATAATAGTTAATAGCATAGATTTATCATTACTTTAATAAATCTATTGTTAATAATATAGTGCATAAAATGAAGATTGTGACATTTGCCGCTGTTCTTAATTTTATTTATGACATGAACTTAATTTAGAAATGAAATAATGACTAATTTTAATTTTTTTTTTTTATCTTTGACATTCTTTGTAATTTTCAATTTATTATTGTATTAGTTGACATTATTCATAAATGTAAATTGATAATGTTAATTGAATTAACTAATATTTGCATGCTATTATTAAGATATAGCTGAATACCACAATAAACATGTATTCAAAGCAAATAAATAAATAAAAAAAAAAAAAAAAATAGATATCCAAACGATCGGCGGCGTAATCGTACGTGTCAGTACCAGCCTCTTGACAGTACAATCTAGCCAGCTGAATGGGAACTTACATAATTTCATTACTGCGTCACGCATTCTCTATCTCAATTAGGTAAGCAGTAGATAAAATAAGTCTATTTCCACTTATCTAGTAGTTAACTGGACAACTCAATAGATGATGGGATTTTTTAATACGTGCCAATAAGCATTGTGAAACGACTTCTTGCTGAGTATTTCTACTTCAAGGAGTTATGGAGGAAGACTTTTATGATATCAATTTGATCTAAAAGAGATTGAACTAGGTACAAGTACGCCCTAGAGTCTTAATCGAAAAAATCAATAATGCTTCACGTTATAATATCGTTCGTTCATCGTTCTTGTGATTTAATATGCAACTTCATTTTTATCTTTATAAGTTATCAGTTACTTTGTGCTGACAAGTAGCTTTATCGTATTTTTGTAATAGGACTTACGAATATTGTAAGATTGAATAAATGAAAAAAAAAAGTATTTCAAATAAATTGTTTAATAGTAATATCAGCTATTTTATTATCATTTGACTTGTATAACTAAGTGCTACTTAAATTCAAATGTCCTTAACATCGTCACTTGGTGCGCAGTATGTCATCTGCTTCGAAGCGGAGTCGCGGCTATCTTCGGGCCGCAGTCGGCCCCCGCCGCGGCGCACGTGCAATCTATATGCGACACGATGGAACTTCCGCACTTGGAAACCAGGTGGGACTACCGCACCAGGCGGGAGTCTTGTCTCGTCAACTTATACCCACACCCCGCTGCGCTGAGCCGGGTAAGTCACTACGTAGCTCTGCGAATTGTTTGTAAGATGGCGTTCAGTTATTTTGTTGCTCAAAATCGCGTCATAGCTAGGTACGTGACACCTAAGTATGACTACCACTTAAAGAGGAGTCTTGCCTCGTCAACTTAGGTACCTTTTTTTTCGAGGGGAAAATCTTCGTAAGATCCCCGACCACTCTGGGGGAAGAGGCCAGGGTATGTGAGATTTCTGCTCACTAAAAACCCCTCGGCACCCTTCTAGCACATCTAGGCTAGGGAGGCCCCGGGATCTAAAACTTAGGTACCAGGTACCTATATCCACACCGTGCTGCGTTAAGTCGGATTAATTGAATAAAGATATAGGTACCTATACCAAACCATTACATTTTTAATTTTGAAAATGGTAACCACCGAGTTTTTTGCCGTGTTCATCTTACTAGTATCAACTTCGCGGACCAGCTGTAGTTAAAAAATGTAATAACATTTATTAAAAGTATTCAAATTCGATACACCTAATGAAAAATAAATGAATCTGAATCTAATGTACCCAACTTTGCTCAGAGAATTGATCCAGGCATCAATCACTCCAGATATTTCTGATAAGTTCTAAAAATCGCGCCAAATCCATTTTTACAGATTTTACAGATCTCCTCATTTCTCAGAATGGGGTGAGATTAATTATTTCTTAGACTAATTTAGTGTTAATACTGTTTAGTGTGACCTACTAACAGTCGAAAAAAAGTCATTTCCTTTTTCTTAATCTACCACATTTGTTCCATTTCAGCATTAGACAGGTTCAAGTACTTTCTACAAAACTACTTTCACATTAGAACGATATTAATAGATTTCACCAATTAATGGATTTCTTTACCAAACATTCGATACGATGTGAATCATGACGTTACGTTATCACTTTGTACATCCATGTATTTGTTATCGCGTAGCGCGTAGTCACAAAGAATAGTTTAAAATCACGCATTATGAGGGTATAACTAAATTTGAGCACACCCGCTAGCTACTTAATATCTCAAATATGTTTAATATTCTGTTTTGTATACAATAACTAGTATTTATTTTCTGTACGCTTGCTATTATATAAGTTTGTTACTGTTATTGATTTCTCAGTAAGTGAATTATTGTTAATTCTTTATGAGAAATAATAAAGATCTTAAACCATATATAATGCTAATATTTACTTAACATTTTAGGCTTATGTGGATTTAGTAAGGGCATGGGGGTGGAAATCATTCACCATTGTATACGAAAACAGCGACGGTTTAGTCCGCCTTCAGGAATTACTTAAAGCACATGGTCCTTCAGAATTACCAGTAGCAGTAAGACAATTACCGGATTCTCATGACTACAGGTTCGTATAAACATCACCATCATCATCACAACTCTTTCACTGTCCCACTATTGGGCAAAGTTCAACTCTTAGGGGTAAGGTCTTAGTCCACCATGCTGGTCAAGAACGGATTGGTAGACTTCATACACCTTTAAGTACATTATGGAGAACTCAGGTAAGAGGATTTCCTTCACCGATAGAGCAGGTGACTTGAACTTGACTAAAACGTACTTAAAACTTTAAACGTACGTAAAACTTAGTGATAACGTTGCTGGGTGGTACGTGCCACAGGGACTTGAACCCGAACCCTTGGGTGCGGGGCTTCATTTCGGCATGTGATCACTTGATCTGTCGTCAGCATATTAAGTAATACAGCTGTATAGGTATGTATATTTCAAACATTGAATAAGAATTATTTTCCACAGACCTCTCTTGAAGCAAATAAAGAATTCAGCAGAATCACACATAGTTCTGGATTGTGCCACTGAGAGGATAAGAGATGTTCTGCAGCAGGCGCAGCAAATAGGCATGATGTCGGACTATCACAGCTACCTCATTACTTCATTGGTATGACTATAGTATAGTTCATCCAATAAGATAATTTGGTAACAAAACAATTATACCTACAGTATATAACCGGTGAAATTGAATATGATTCGTAAAATATCAACATCGTTTTAAAAAACTAAAAATTGTAGATCATCTATCAGCTTTTAGAAATCCACTGATGGACTTCCGCCTTCTGAATTCCGCGGTTACAATATTAACTTGTAGATAACCACAATAATAATAAAATAAGTAGTTTTTTTTAAGTTTTTGCTTTGTCATTAGTCCTTATTAAGTTTGCAAAGTTTCAAATTATCTGGCGTTTTGAAGTGGGCAACAATCATGTTCTAATTCCGTTACATAGCTTACATCCGTTACAATACTTACCTTTCGTTCTGTAATCAGAGCATACTTAGATAACTATATACCTACATACATACCAAGCTAATAAAAGCGCGATAATAAGTTAATTGTTTGGCTAATAATAATCATCAGTATTATTTTAACATTTAATCAATACCGATGTTTTCTCTGCGTGATATTTTGAAGTCAGACCGGCAATTGAAAAGTCTCTTTTCATATCCACATGAAAGTCTTTTAATTAAACTAAGTTATTAATAAGTATATCTTACTGTTCAGTTTTTTAATCTGTTTTTTGATATTTTAATATCGTTTTATTTTCGTTCACGTAGGATCTTCACAGTGTTGATTTAGAAGAATTCAAGTACGGCGGAACAAACATAACTGCCCTGAGATTGCTAGATCCTGAACGAGCCGAGGTACAAAGAGTCGTACGTGATTGGGTCTACGATGAGGCCCGAAAGGGTCGGAAGCCCCAAGTGGGACACTCAGCTGCGAAGGTAACAAATATCATAACATTTATATTTTTCTGGCACACTTCACATAACATTTCTCAGTCGAGACATGATTGATGCCTACTTTTCTTGCAGGAAAACATGACGTTTATAAAAGTGAGTATCCAGATAATCTTCACTTTACATAAGATAAGCACAAGTAACTTTATTGTGTTCAAGTGTTAGGCTGGAAAATAGGGTAATAGAAGTAGTCATAACGCCTTTCAAATGACTTTTTAAATAATTTACCAAATGCAGGGAAAATAAAAGGTTTCTTTCCTACAGACAGAAACAGCTTTGATGTATGACGCCGTACATTTGTTTGCAAAAGCTTTGCACGATCTTGACACTTCGCAACAAATCGATGTGAGACCTCTATCTTGCGAGGCGGAAGATACTTGGCCTCATGGGTACAGTCTCATCAACTACATGAAGATAGTAAGTAATACGTCGCGATTTATAATTAAGAATATACTTTCAACGCATTAGAATAGAATAGAATAGAAACATTAGTAAACATTAGTATGTATGTTTAATTTGAAACTGTGTTGCTGCTTGTCTAAATACCCAGCAGTAAAGCCGGCTATTAAACCAGAGCTACATACTTGTACCTGCTTAAGAGAAAGTGAAAAGAAGAAAATGTTTGTTACATGAACTTGGTGGAGTATGAGGATTTACTTTTCTCCCCGGAAGTTTTCGAGCCGTTGCTTTAAAGATAAATGTTACGTCCTTTACCTTAAACGTGTACAATTTATTATGATGTTTGCCACGTATGATAACTTTGTTCTGTAAGTTAGAAGTTGTTGAGATTAAAGTATGATGCTTAGAAGGTACTTAACTTTAATAATGCATATTTCAAACAGGTTGAGATGAAAGGGTTGACGGGAGTTATAAAGTTCGATCATCAAGGATTCAGGAGTGATTTCACTCTTGATATAATCGAACTAACAAGGGATGGATTACAGAAGGGTGGAACTTGGAATTCCTCAGAGGGTGTCAATTACACCAGGTCTTACGGCGATAACCAAAGACAAATTGTGGAAATTCTACAGAACAAAACGCTTGTAGTTACAACCATTTTGGTAAGCATTGTACAAGCTCCGCGTATACAATATTAATCCAATGGAAACATTTTACAACTCTCCGGCGACATACAAAAGTAAAATTAGCGTTCTCAAAAGAGCTACTTCGTGTTGCTTCTAAGGTGAATAAGGGATTTGTTTACGTACGAAAATAACGAGAGAGTTTTATTTCGATGTACATTTACTTAGTCTTCACAAAAGAAGAAGATTAAAAAGGTTTTCCGATTACAATCTTCTATATACCTATCTATAAGGAGAAGGTGACTGACTGACTGACTGATTGACATATCAACGCAGGGCCTAAACTATAAGGGTTAGAAACTTGAAAATTTGCACTGGGGTTCCTTTTATAACGTAAGGATATTTGAAAATTAACCCCCTAAGGGGTAAAACGGGGGTGCAAAGTTAGTATGATACTGCTGTTTGTGAAGTCAAGTGGGCAACCCGAACGCGGGCAAGAATTCTACGCGAGCGAAGCTGCGGGCGTCCACTAGTTTGATATAGATTTAACGACACTAACGAAAAAAAGTTATGTTGAATCTTATAAGAAAGGTACTTTTTTGACAAATTTCAAGGTGTTTTATTTTTTTACGAAGTTTCAGTTTGATATTGTCATTGTTTTATTACCTGTTTAGCTAGTTAGACTTTCTATCTTTCTAAGGGCCGATTTCACCAACGTCGTGTAAATCTTATGCCCGGAATAAGTTGTTATTTACTCGCGAGTTAGCCCATTTTACGTTTCACCAACATTTAACCTAGGGATAAAATCTCTATACTAGAGTAAAATCATACACCGCCGATTTCGGCCGAGTAAGCTGCTAATCGTAGATTAATAGTGTCACAACAGCGTTATCTATAACTGATGATTATTTATTTCCTCGCCCACGGTGGTTTAAGGAAAGGGCTTATTATTTTGAAGACGATGACGACCACGATTTCGTGTTAAGATTTCGTCTATCAAAGAAGAATTTGATTTTACTGGCAAAAATCGAGCATCATTTGGAGTATCCAACAGACAGGTGAGTGTTCTAAATTATATCCATTGATTAGGTATTTAACACATATTTAAGTATTTTAAGAACTTGCATTCTTGCTGTGTAAATCACACACAAACACGTATTATGTATGTATGTTGTATCCCATTTCTTATTATAAATATTAGTTCCCAATATCTAATAAATATCAGCCTAATTTTACCCCTTGTTTGTTTGTTTCAGAAATAGGTCAATATCGCCTATCAACCAATTATTGGCTACATTAAGGTTCTATGCAACAAACAACACCCAAATGAGCATTGGTGACTATGGCGGAATGAGTGCACCAACATCACACCGAATTATCCACCAAGTCAGTACAGCAATAGCATCTCTGCACAAGGACTACAGTTTCCAGCAACATACCAGGAATAAGGCCCAGCGTAACGCGATATGCTATCATTAATGACTATTTTCGAAGCTTATTGTAATAAAACAACTGAATTAATTATTAATATTTTTTTTTAATTCGCTATAAATAAACTCCAAAATTAATAATCTGGTTTTAATTTATTCCTGTTTCAAAATTTCGCTCTGAATATCCATTTGAATGTCAAATAATTCTTAGCTTCTTCTCTTTCTTTAGCTGCATGCTCCATTTGAGTTGTGAGAGCGTTCCCTTTTATTTCATTTAACTTTTCTAGTGAAGAAGTAGAGAGATGTGGCCGTCTTTTAGACATACATTCAAGCTGTTCTCCTGCAGTAGGCCTTTTTCCTTCTGTACTACATTGTAACAGCTTGGAAATGGGCGTTTTTAAATTTTTGGGAGTGTAATCACCCCAATCCTGAAACAAGATAAATGCTGTACTATTTTTCCAACCAAAATAACATTATTTTAGGATGTACTACAGTTAAAAGATGATTTGCTCCAACTATTATGTTGGAACCAACACAACTGGAACTATGTTTTCATTCTAAAAGCAAACATACAATATTAGGTGGACAAATATCTGTTGATACTTGCTGAAAAGTGTAAATTTAACCAACAAATTATTTATTATCTATATTGGTATGTACCAATAAACAATCTTCAATGACATGTACAGCAGAAGGGGCAAGAATCAGTTGAATATTTATTTTGTACCTCAGGGCCAGCAACTGTATCTGTGACTGTAAAAACATATAACACCACTCTTTTTAATACTGTTCTAAGGATTATGCAAGCCCACAGAACATGGCGTTATAAGGCAGAGTATTTTCTGTTGTGGTGGGTCTTCAATCACTGACCTTGGAGGTCCACCACCTGGAAAAAATCACATTGTTTTAATTTCATCACAACTTTTAATTTTTATGATATATTTTTTTAATATAATATGATTACAGGAATATATAAAAAGTTGTAAAAATTATCAGGAAACAAAGAAAAATACCTGTTTGAATTAATTGCATCCTTCTTTTTTTGTAGTTTTCTTTAAGTTTTCCCACTGGGCTTTCAAATTATCGGCAGTACGATGAGAAAACATTGTCTGCGAATTATATTTGCTTGAAATTGTTATCCATTCTCCAAGCTTTTGGTTCATTGATACTCCATCCGTCCTTTTATTTTCTATCACATGAAAATGCTCAGTAACGAGATCAACCAGCAATGACTTCTATGATGCCATCCAATTAACAGATCGCTTTCGCTTTTCATTTGCCATTGTTTATAATCAACGATTTGTATAAAACAATTTTATATATCTGTTTACACGGAATAAAACTAGTTCAAAAGTTCCAAAACACAACAAAACCAAACTTATATAGACTCTTTATTCTAAAAAGCCGCGCACGGGACCGGGCGGGATCACTGTTGTCAACTCAATTGTTGTCAAGTTAACGTAATATCCGAACAAATAAAAGAATACACAGCGCTATTGTGCAAGTATGAGCCAAACTGTCTATTTTACTTGGGTACATTACACATACATTCAATTCATTCGTTCAACGGCATAGAGTAACTAGGCGAGATTAAGATATCACTAGATTACCGTGGTGAAACGAAATTGAAGTTAACCATCGAATAAATCGACAGAGTATAAGTTATACATAGCTACTCTAGTGTAATTACAATGTTGGTGAAATCGGGCCTAATGAGACTATTTTGAAGATAATTCACCGTTTACAAACAAAGAAAGAAAGTAAGAACTAAAACATAAGGTTTTCGTTAGATAAAAAATTAAAGTGCCTTTATTTTTTAAATAGCGTACTAAATTAATTTTTTTTTTCGTATTTTTATCGATAACTACGTGTCTTATAACCGCACATTTCGTTTGATCAAGTTTTTAAAAAAACGGATATAACGGATATAAGGACTTGAGTAAAATAAAGTGTATTTTCCCTAAGATCTGTCGACGCAGTATCAACAACATTATTTCTGTTCCCTAGAGTTCACCATACTGCATGAGAAAGGAGGCGAGTGAGAAACTGACGGGCAACGCGCAGTTTGAGGGATACGCCATTGATCTCATTCATGAGATATCTAAAATTCTGGGCTTCAATTACACATTCAAGCTTGCTCCCGACGGTCGATATGGGTCCTACAACCGGGAGACTAAAGAGTGGGACGGCATGATAAGGGAATTGTTGGAACAACGTGCCGACGTTGCCATTGCGGATCTCACTATTACTTACGACAGGTAATTTGGTTTACACTTGCGGTTTGAGGGCTTGTTTACATCGCTACGGATTTTAAGGAAATTAATAGGTTTGAGTCTGGAGATACATATTATACCTATACAAGTATAACTGAGTAGATTTAAACACTGCACACTGCTGATTTTATATTTTGAAATAATAGATAATAATAGATTTTATATTTAAATCATAATTCGGCTTATCCGAAGAATTTAAGCTTTAATCTGTTACATGTTCATTCGTCTCAAGGGTGGATTTAAATAATCAATCGGTGTTTTGTTCCAATTGATCACCATTATTCAAAATTGGAAACAACTCGTATGTTCAAAATTACGTAAAAATATAAGTATTTGACTATCATATTATTTACCCTAAATGGTCCATCCATCCATCCATCATCCTTTCGAGGTCCACTGCTGGACATAAACTTCTCCTAAACTACACTACTACGACTCTTGTTTTCATAACATATTAAAAGCTTTCACTGACTTTTTGCGTCACGCTTTATTGCCGCGGTGAAACGAAATTGCTTTAAAAAAGGGTTCGACCGTTATATATAAACAAAACCGCTTATAAATTTCCACAAAAGAAATATTAGAGTTGGTCCGGAAAACTGGCAGCTGGTAGTATTCCATCACAAGGCTTGCTGTTATACGGTCTGTCGAAAAATGTGGATTGCGGATGCGGCCATTTGTCGGCCGACCCAGTGTTCTCCGATCTTCGATAAGGCTTAACGATTGTTTTTACTAATGAAAATAACTAGCAAACAAGCAAGAAGCACGGTAGCGCCCATGAAATTTTGCCCCATCCACAAAACGGCCGCGCCCATCGTTGCTTAGCTCTGTCGACCACAATGTTGTATACTTAGATGATCATATATTTTTTGACAGAGAACAAGTGGTTGACTTCACGATGCCGTTCATGAACCTGGGCATCTCGGTCCTGTATCGAAAGCCCATAAAGCAACCGCCGAACCTCTTCTCTTTCCTGTCGCCACTATCCCTGGACGTGTGGATCTATATGGCCACTGCCTACCTGGGCGTCTCGGTACTGCTGTTTATACTGGCCAGGTAAGTCTTAGTATGATGGAAACATTATGTAAAACAAGATTAAACTCTTTTTGATTTATATTGTTACTAAGAGGCTGTTGTTCCAATAAAATGAACATTGACAGATGGTTATTAAATTATTAAGATAAGAAGTAGTGATCGTATGCTTTTAGTTGTCACTCATGTTTTAAACTGATCATCTCTATATCCACAATAAGTGCTACGTTGCGCCTGTGAACTACGATGCTACGAATACTTAAGCACGTTCGCAACATCTGGGATCATGTCCTGTTTTAGGGTGGTTGCTATGTACTATGTGCGTATGGTTAGAGTTATAGTATATTCTGAGTTATTTCTTTTGTCCTTTACATCAGGTTAACTGTATTATTTACCATTTCTGTGTCGCACAATGAAATAAGTAAAAATATGTTTTATGTGTTTCAACTATCACGCAAACCAGATCCAGAGAATATATATTCTTTGAGTTCTGATAAGCTACAAAGTATGTATAACATATATACATGAAACAAGTTCATCCAATAGGTTTACTCCATACGAATGGCATCAAACGCATTCACCAGAAGGCGAAAAAATGGAGAACATTTTCTCTCTTGCCAATTGTTTGTGGTTTGCCATCGGATCACTCATGCAGCAGAGCTGCGACTTTTTACCCAAGTAAGAATAATTACTTCGCATGTTGGATGTTGGAATGATGATTGAGACACACTTGCGTTCCTACGAGGTATGTCTCGATCACAAACATTGATGAGATCTGAGTGAACTCAGCGAAGTCCACAAACGTAGTTATTGGATCATTCGCCGACGCGTTTGTGGGGAAGATTGGCATATTTGTGTATATTCTTGATGGTAGATAATAATTTCAAAACGAATCAGATATCGATCGTCGTTTTCATTATTACTTTGGGGGGCGGCGAATAATTCAAAACTATGTTGTGAATGACGGGCCGTGTTTGGGCGCAGGTTCAGCCCCTACGAGTGGGAGAGCCCCCGGAACTGTCTTGACGAGCCGCCGGTGTTGGAGAATCAGTTCACTCTGATGAACTCGCTGTGGTTCACTATCGGATCCTTGATGCAGCAAGGTTCGGATATCGCACCGAAGTAAGTTCAACTCGCCAGCGACTCTAACCGATAGCTACTAAAGAATTAAATAACAACTTTTCTCGCAGAACTCAATAAATATTATTATGAAACATTTCTCAAAGGGCTGTTTTATAATGGTTTTGACAATTAAGTTAGAGACGATTTAGTTGTACTGAAAAGTAGCTTGCAAATCTGCAGCTTGGATGGATCCCTTGGGATAATTAGTTTCAAAGCGACCACAGCCCTTTGTGAATTTCAAGCTTCGGTGGTTGCCTACAGCGTTCAATTTAAATAGAGAAGTGCTAGTAACATTAACTAGCCTTGATTTTCACTATTAGTTAAATACTCTGTAATTTAGTTGCTATTCATTTAATAGTGAGGTTGATGTTAACGATATGCACGCGATATTTCTGTGCTTGTGTAGTATCCTAGCTTGCTGCATCAAAATTCTAAATGATAACTTTAATTTAATGAAAATCACAATTAGTATTAGATTAATTGTCAGTTTGAATAGATACTAAATTTATCGATCATAATTAATCGAAATTTTTCGGCTTTGATTAACAAAAATCTCTTTGGAAAAATATGTACCTACATAAGAAAATCTTAATCCACTCGTGACGTAGATAATTTTTGTGAGTTTATATCGTAGCCATGTACTAATTGATTGTGTGTTAGCAAATTCTAGAGGGTGAAACATAAAAACATGGTAACACATATTTTTACCGTTTAACCAGAGCCGTGTCAACTCGAATGGTGGCTGGGATGTGGTGGTTCTTCACTTTAATCATGATATCTTCCTACACCGCCAACTTGGCTGCTTTTCTCACCGTGGAAAGAATGGACTCGCCCATAGAAAGTGCCGAAGACCTTGCCAAACAGACGAAAATTAAATATGGCGCCTTGAAGGGTGGCTCGACTGCTGCCTTCTTTAGGGTAATATTCATATCAATTATCAAGTTTTAAACAGCCCCTGAGAATTTTGTTTGAAGAATGAACACAAGTTAGAAAATTACTTTCGAATATACCTACTCAGTATTAAGTAACTTTGGAGATAATTTTTTGAACTTAGTCTAGTAACTTGCTACAGCAGCCTTCGTTTATTGAAATAATGATTCGCTAAAATCTACTTATTGACTTTACAATGAAAATCGAACAAGTTAAAATACGTTAGGTTATTGCTGACCTGAACTCAATCGTATAGTGTTGATTATGATATACTAGCTACCTTCTGATTTCATACCGTTACTTGGAGGCTTGAAACTACAATAGATTTGAACCTTATTATTTTGCGTAGGACTCTAACTTCTCGACATATCAGCGCATGTGGTCGTTCATGGAATCGGCGCGCCCCACTGTGTTCACAAGCAGTAACAAGGAGGGAGAGGAACGAGTGATGCGAGGCAAGGGTGCTTACGCTTACTTGATGGAGTCTACCACGATAGAATACGTGGTGGAGAGGAACTGCGATCTCACGCAAGTCGGGGGCATGCTCGATTCGAAGGGATACGGAATCGCAATGCCACCTAGTGAGTATACAACAATTGTCATTTAATTTTGTGGTTTAAGAATTTATTTCTCATAGAATTATATATTTTTAGCTTGGATATAATAAATTGATAAGCAAACACGCTTATTTTTAATAATCCTAAGTCCACATTATGTCACTGTAGAGAAACAGTTAAAAGAGGAATTAATATTTTCCGCGAATAAATAAAAATCTGCGAAGAACATAATTGAAGTAACCAGCTAATTATTTAATTAAAGAGCGTTCAAAAGAAACATCGCGCTTTACTAAAGGATTAATTACAGACCTCTTCTACTCGACCCGGTTAACAGTATGATTTAAAATAAAATATCATGAGTGTTTGATTTTCTAACACACATTTTCTCATCCACTTAGACTCACCATACCGTACTGCCATTAGCGGAGCTGTTTTGAAATTACAAGAGGAAGGCAAACTGCACATATTGAAAACTAAATGGTGGAAGGAAAAACGCGGTGGAGGTTCTTGCAGAGTAAGTCACAAATCTATATATGTATGTATATAAAAATGTTATGTTGGTTTGTGTACGCTTCAAAAACTCAAAAAGTTCTGCACCGATCGAGCTGAAATTTTAGCATGATATATAATCCGCATCAAGGATTGTGTTTATCTAATTTTTGCATCAGTCTTCATCCCCTAAGGGGGTAAAACGGGGGTGCAAAGTTAGTATGAAACTTTGCCGTTTTTGAAGTCATGTGAGCAACCCGAACGCGGGCAGACGTCGTTAATGGGTCTAAATCTACGCGAGCGAAGCTGCGTGTATCCACTAGTAATTTATATTTTTGTACAGAATTTATGTAAGTAAATTAAAGTAAACGTCATGTCTTTGATTAAGCTTATTTTTTGGTGTGTGTCTCAAACACGATTTAATCACAATTCAAAAATGAATTCTTAAACTGGCGTATAGAAGTATGACGTATAGAAGTAGTATGATGTTAAAAATTTGATACTTTTTATTCCGACAATATGAGCTGAAGTTATGAGTAAAATTATGAAATCAGGAAGAATATCCTACCCTCAGAGTGATAAAAATGTACTCGTACTTTAGTCACGAAATAAGCTTCTCAAGTCCCATTGAAAACTATTGGGTGAAGAGCTATTGAGTTAATAGGTCAGAATACTTACGGCTATAAATGATGGATGACATTTAAATTTTGTTTTTTTTTTTCGTAATGATAATGGATGCATCCCAGAATTTGAATTTGAAATTGCACGGTTTTTATCGATCATTTTTGTTGTTGATTAAAATTATAAACTTAGATGCGAAGATAAATGGTACTTTCAAAGTATCTTTCCCAAAAAAGAGAAAAAAGGTATGAAGAATGAAGGTGATGTACAGAATAAAAACATGAAATGAAAATTCTACACGATCTGAGGGTAAATTCAATAGTTTGAATATTAACCAACAAAATGCTATTGCTTCCACTCCAACTAAGTAGGAAGCCTCGCGTGTCCGTTAGATGTTGCAATTATTGCGATAGACGAGATATTGCGAGGGGCAAAGTGCTCGTGGAACAGTCAAGGCGATTGGATAATAAATCCAGCTTTACATTGTTACAGATTAGACAGCCTTTGTAGAGTAGATACGTAGGTACTAATAATAAAGCAGATTTATAGTACGAAACATTGAAATATCACAGGACAGAATTGGAGTGTTCTGTAGGCGTTCTCTTTTGGCACGTACGTGCAAATTGTGGAACTAGTTTTCGAAATATTCCCCAAGCGCTATCACAGGATTCTTCATAGAAGGCCCAAAAATAGCTTTGCTTTATAGCCGCAGACACATTTGTGACTTCTTTCGTAACACTGTTTATAGGTTACGTAAACACGAAATGTCGAGTAGCTTGGAACGAAATCAAATGATAGGTACATGTAAGAAGAAGTGAAGAAGCTTCCCGTAACGGCGTAACATTTCTTGAACGCTCGTGTACTTCGAAGGCTAAGCCTTCGGACCCTATGGTCATTTTAAATCATCTACATCTTTGACACATTACTGAGCAAAGGTCTTAGAATTATAGGCACTACACTTACCGATTGCGGATTGGAGACTTAACAAGCCTTCGAAAGCATTATGAGAAACCATCAGGCACACAAGTGCATGTTAATTGCTTTTATACTTTGCTTTCTAACTATGCTTTATGACTAATGATTTAATCTGACACAGATATCTTTAGTGAGAAGGGATTTTATTTTCTTTTAGGTACATGTAATTATTGTTTGTAGTTCTATTTTTTTTACAATTAAATTGTCGATTGTAGAAATTGTAGATATCGCCATATCTACAGTCCTTGTTGGCTAAGTGCTATTTATATACCATCATTGTCATGTCATTTATCGTTTAATAACCGATATGAAAAGCTAACTGTGTAAATTACCACTTGTGTCCAGTACATTCTTGTAGGTTTAAACCGGACTCTTATCCACCTAACACACGTGATGGATACTGGCCAAATGAAAGGCCTGTGAGTTGTCTAGAAGATGTACTAAAAGCAAATCTTGCCCCAGGATGAAACTTCGAAATCGTCCTCAACTGCCAACGAGCTGGGTCTGGCAAACGTTGGAGGTGTTTTCGTGGTGCTGATGGGAGGGATGGGGGTCGCCTGCGTCATCGCCGTCTGCGAATTCGTGTGGAAGTCTCGGAAGGTGGCTGTCGATGAACGGGTAAGTTTGAATTTATAGAAAACATCAGATGCCACCAGAATCCATCAGATCTACCTTTTGCCAACCGCAGTACTAAAAGAATGAAAGTGCAAGGCCAAAGATTACTTCCTTGGCTCAAAAAATTATGGCGAACTCTAATATGGGTTTTCTCAATATATTTTCTTCATCATTATTACTTAGGATTCTGATAAATAAGACCAGGGGGCCTAGACAAGTGGCAAAACGCTAGTAGAATAGAAATAGAATAGATTAACAAATTCACCTTAATCGACATTCGACATCGACTAATTAGTCGTAAGCGAATGTCAATCCCATACATTTGTTAATCTATTCTACTAGCGTTTTTGCCACTTGTCTAGGCCCCCAGATATTACTTAGTTATTGTTTTTCAAATAAAGGAGATTTATTTTTTATTGGATTTGAACGTGCATAACTTAAATAAAATGTGTTAATTTAGAATTTAAAAAAAAAACTATAGAATACGCTTTATTAGATAAACTAAATTGTATATTTTTTGAATTTTTTTTTTTTATAATTATTGCATTGTCATCGGTCCTTGATAAGTGCGCAAATTTTCTAATTAATCCGACGTTTTGAAATAGGCGTAAATCACGTTCAAAGATTCCAATACATACATATACGGACGTGACGGGCGCAATCGGTAGTGACCCTGCAAGGTATGAGTTTTATAAGAAGAATAGAGAATAGTGGTGATGAATTAGTGACTTTGTTGATTATTCTGCTATGTACTAGTTTGATATAAGATAAAATTGATAATCCTTTTTATTTACTTACTTGAATTACTTACGTGAATGCTAAACCATAACATTCACGACGATTCACCTGTTCGGTCTCACTCGGCTCGACACTAATTGTACTATTAAGTATTCTGTGTCGGCACAGTGTAGTACAAATCAGACCTAACGGCTAGTCTAGACGTCTTTTAAGACTTTGAATAGAGATCGTTGACCCTCCAGCAAAAGGACTGAAAGACATTTTTCTTCTAATAACTTATTTAAAATCTGTATTTATTATCATTATCACTTTTGGAACTCTTATTTTATTTTTATTATAATTACAAAAGTATAATACTTAACTAAAGGACCACTCATCCGTCGTTTTTTTTAAATCTATCTTTCAACAATCATTCATCAGCAATTAATCGTTTTATTGACCTTTTTTTTTATAAATTTTGTCTCGTTTAAGAATTATAAAGTATACTGCTCTGAGATAAAGATAAGATATAGATCAATAACTGAAGAATTAATTAAAATTCATTTTACTTAGTAACCGGTATTTGTATGAGACTTGAATTTTGTTAAGATTATTGCATTTTGTGAAATTTATTATTCATTATAATTTTTGTTTGTTCTAGGTTTACTTTTAAACCGTTTTGGTAACGTTTTTAAATTTCTTTTTATAGTAGGCTCAGTAGGCTCAGTAAGCTCAGTGGATGGTTGAAATTCACGAGTGTATACATGTATTAGCATAAACAAATTGTATTTATAAACTTTTCTTATTTTTCACGCGGCTCTGTCAGAAAGAGGAGGTAAACTTTTTCGAACATTAGTTCTTTAGCGCCTACTGACCGCTACTGTACCGTTTAATCTGTCCGTTCAGGCTTCACTTTGTTCGGAAATGGCATCAGAGTTGCGTTCCGCGTTGAAGTGTCCGAGCGGGGCCGGGAGTGGTGGCGGCGCGGGTAGCACGCGGGACGGCGCCGGCTCCCCTTACCTTCACTACGGGTTCAGTACTAAAAGTCAACTTCACTAACGCCCGGGCCGAGCCTCTACACCCCCCAGCGACGTGTAACCGCACTCTTAACTAGAGGCTCGCTCAACCATCCGTTATGTGCTAATGACTCAAAGGACCAGTGCGAACAATCGTTAACCCTTTCACAGCGATGTAAATAATCCAAGTCTCATAGATTAATTGGTATGACGTAAGACGGAGTGTTTCAATGTTTTAGTCTATTGTGTAAGGTTTATTATTCGATAATCGTTATCTGATTGGATTAACGTGATATGCATCGTATCATCTTAAATGCCGCGTTCCTGTGTTACATGTGCCAAATTTGCATACGTGCCAATATTGCGGTTTGACTGTCTAAGTGTATGTAAATAATATTGTTACGAATCGAGTACTATCGTGTTTAGAGCATCAATGTTTACATTTCTACGATTATAGCTACGGTTACTAATTAGGATTATTGAATGAGAAATAAGTCAAAGATGACTTATTTCTCATTCATGTAAAATTTATAAATCATCGAAATTTACTTGGCTGTATATATTATTCATTATTAAATTGTAGTAGAAGTATGTAGTGTCAAGGTAAAACTTTCTCGAATTGTGTTGTAGGTATTAATTCGCATCAGTGTCTACTGCATCGTAAATGTTTAGATACACCTAAAGTTACTAAAATTTTGATGATATTATGTATAAAGCGTGTAGATGGTTTGATCTTAATTGACTACTGAAAAGTATTAAACAGTACTGCGTAAGCCTAACTTAATATTACTTAAAACTTAAATAAGCAAAAATGTTTCGATAGCTCACGATGTCACGTTCAAATAATATTAGTATTACGAGTATGAGTGAAATAATTAAACGATTGATTAAATATGCAGTTAATGATATGTGACAACTTTATATTCGATGTTATTTTTATCAGCTAAACCTTTTTGCCTATTTAAGCCAAATAAACTCGTATGTAATATTTATATTGAAATCAAAGCAATCAAGATCAGCTCAAAGTGTGCCAAAGATCCTTGATCATCTCTTTACTATATTTTGTAAGTTTACATAAAGGTGAATATGAAAATAAATCAATCGTTTTACTTATGTGTTGTTTTATTCCTCAATTTATGTAGAGTATGAATGACTTAAATATATATAAATGCTGAGACATAAATGTTTGTTCAGGCACGTATTTGTGACTTGAACACAGTTTAAAAATTGCCGCCACCTTGCCAGTCGCCAATCGCGAGTGGCCGCCGCGCCAGCGAGAAGCAAGATGGCGTTTTTGTGTAAATTGCACATTGTGTAAACAATACGGTGCTCGGAATAGTTTTTTTTTTGTGTTTCCTGTGAAGTCGGCGGCCGGAGAAATCTAGAAGCAGTTGATAAAGAAGAGGACATCGCGATCCAGGTAGGCGGTGAATACATTTTTGAATTGTGTGCGGGGATCAAATACGTGCCGAAGATTTAAGTGTAGGCCTGGCCTATTGGCCCTAGGGATATTCCAGTACGTCTCCTCAACAATGTTTGCATTGGAATATGTCTTGGATATAACCACTGATCCCTTACCATCACAAACTTTTGGGTTGCAACAGCCTTCACAACAGCTGATACTATACCATTGTACAAAATATAAATGTCTTCTCTCATCTTTCACAATATTATGAAGTAAGCTGAAGAATCCGTTTCTATATATAACTCAGGAAAGTTACTTATGCAAACGGATTCTTCAGCTTACAGGCCTAGCTACAAATTGAAACGATTTAGGAGGTCCTTATAGCGCTATACTATATATGTATAATACATACCTACTACAATCTCAATCTCCAAAAGTAATAGGACCATAACAAACGATAATGGGAGCACTAAGTACTGTATAGACAAAACAATGTCTCGATCACTGTTGTAGAACGAGACCAAGAATTTCCCCAAACTTTCTCAGTATTTATACTCGTAAAAATAGGCATATCAAAAAATCTTAATCTAATAAAAAATCTTACGTGTCCACTACAGTTCTCTATAACTATGAGTACCTACTTAACCTACTTTTGGGGAAAATATGAAAAGTTCTCGATATAATCAGTAGCATTGAATCAGACTAACAATAAAATGAATGGACACGTAAGGATAACATGTCACCCCATAACCTTACCTACCTGCTTTATAGCCTTTATACGGCAAAGGTTTATCGTTATTTATACGAGGGATAAGTCGTAAAATATGTGAATTTACAAAGACAAAAGATTTTCGATTACTTATTAGATGGTTATATATACTATCTATATATACTTACTAACGAAAAACTTCGAGTGACCTAATTTTTAATATGTTTAAATAAAAGCTAAGCACTGAAAATGTAAAAAACAGAAAGGATCATCTTGAAGCACGCATTTGCTTAAGACCAACCCTATGATATATCAATTATTTATGTACTAACAGATTTTTAAACCTCATGCTAAAAGTAGCGTAATGTCTTCGTAAATCTTCTTTTATTGATTGATTGATTATTGTACCACTCACGGAGCACAGAGAGAATATACCACTTATGAAAATAAATTGGAACAGATGAAACAAAACATTGATTAAAATACTATAAATAATAAAATACCATCCAAGGTAATTAATCTTAAGGATAAAAGTAGTTCGCTTGATAGTGAAATATTTCCGAGGTGCGAAAAGTATTTTTGAATATCGGATGTTAACATGAGAAACTTTAGTAAATTCATTATTGCGAGACGTCCCTGGGGACTTCGAGATAACAAGAGTAGGTACCTACTGGCGTGAGGTTATTCCCTGTTTTGCGAATGCGTGGGTTGGAGGTCGAATTTAACGTTGTTCATAATACACCTGCTGCTAACCGCCATTCCCGCTGTGTACCTACTTTTGCGGATAGGATCAATGTATTTATATATATCACCATCTGTCAATCAATTTCAATAGCTATGTAAATAGCAATAGGTAATATTACTTATATTGATATTTAAAACACATAAATATACAATAAGCTGATCCATGAACAAATAAATGAAGATATAATTAACCAGTGTCTATTTATGACAGTAAGAAATATAGTATAGGTAAAGATCTTACTTAAAACTCCAAATTCGAGTGCTCGTCTATTCAAAATACCCACATTTGCGTTTTTTTAATTTAACGGTCACAAACAATACATACGCGAATAACCAAAAACGACGACCCGAAGAGGGTTTAAAATATAGCGAAAATCCGGCGTAGCAGCCCGAGCTCGTAATGAAAACCAGCCGCAAAAAAGTGATACAACGCAAAATATTACCTACCATTTACAAAGGAATGTTTTACAATTTGGAACAGTTTGTATTGAATTATTTAATGATGAGGATATTTTTAATGCTACCATGCACAAGTTCTCTTTCCAATTCAGGAGATACTTACATTAGTTTTTATTTTAATTAAAACATTACCCAGCGTATTGGCAATTTTAATAAATAATAATACTTAATAAAATTAAACTAAAATGAGCATCAATTAATTTAAAAAAGACATTAAATTTTGTCACTCACAAGTGTAATTAATTGTAAAATAAACGGAAATGGCGTAGCCTTCGTAGCGCAGCCAGTGCTACGAACCGTAAATTCTGTCTCGCCATATACAAATCTTTGCCATGCACTATACTGGGGCTGCTCCTCAGTAATCTCTCTGCACATCTTTGACACTCTCTGAAGTACCTAAAACCGGAAAGCCTTCAAATTAATAGACAAGTCGAAAAGAAAGTACGTAATCAACATTGATTAATTATATTAAATGTGGCAGAATCGTACTACGATCTACGTACCTACAACGAACTAGTACTTGTTTTGTTATTATTTGTTAAGCTGCACACTATTCTGCAACAATACTAAAAATAAGACTAAAATAATGCGATAACGTTACGGTTGATTAGAACTTTATAATCCATTAATTGCCAGAGAACCGTCCTTATTGGTGTCACTTACGCATATGCAACAAATGCACTATAACGTAAAACCACTAGAGAGCTGCAACCCATATCCATCCCGCTGCTGGGCACGGCACAACAAGGCTGTGGGAGGTTTAGTGCATACTCCACCACGCTGCTCCAATGCGTATTATTGGAGTTGGTGGTTTGAGAAAATTCGACACTGGGTTGGCCACCAACCACTCCTCCAATCTGCATTGGAGCAGCGTGGTTGAGTATGCTCCAGACCTCCCGCAGATTTATCTGTGTGGGAGACACGAGCCCAACAGTGGTAGGTTTATGGATTGCAAGTAAGCTTTTTACGTACGTTTCACTAAAAGTAAATTGAAGATAAACAATTTCAATTCATAAAAAATATCCCGGCTATCTGAAAAATGTAAAGTATGTTATGAATAAATTATACAGGATATCAAACGAGCATGTAATACCACAAATCCGCTGCCACCCATGACAGACTTTGAACAAGACTCATATAGGAACTGGGATGGTTAGTACAGATATCAGTGTTTACATAAATGTTAGTTGGTGTGTTCTTTGTTAGGTAAGTGAACTGTATATTCTGTGGTGTTGGATTTACGATGCAATGAAACAATGCGTATAACGTTTGTTAGCCTGAAAAATAATAAATAAAGCAAAATGGCAAGTCTGCAGTGCGATGCAAGGGGAACTTAGTCGCCATTTGCATTTAAAGTACCCATCCTATAGTGCCCGTCCCGCTGTGTACCATTTTTGACATCCACGTATTTTTACTTAAAAAATAGTGTAATCGGATTTTCAGTGAACAAGAATTAAACACTTCTGAACACTGTTATTACCTCGCACTAGGTTTACCTTCGTATCGCTTGCAATGGATATTCAAAGATACATAAAAAATAACCCAACTCAGTGTATAGACCTTAGACATCTAAAACGGCTTATGAACCCTCTATGAAAATTTTTACGATGTCCTATGTTCTAATTTTTGGATGCCCTTGTTTTGTATTATCTGCTATTTATGATAATTCCATGCGCAAGGATCCATTACTTCCATAGATAATGCTGAGCTTTACGTACTCGGTGTTACATGACTCCGAAACTATTATAAACTGAATTGCTTTAATTTTCGTTTTCGGGATGTTATAGCGAAATTTAATTAAAATTTAAAATAGAAGCCTAATAGTAGCTTTTATACCGCGTGCTGACCAAGGAGGGCAATGATTACAAAGCACTCATTAATTTTCGCTGAACGCAGCAGGCATTATATTCTGTTGATGTAAAAATTAAACGCTTTTGAATAATGGAGTACGAAATACATTTACGTATGATTTGTTACGTTTATAAGCTCCTGTATGTTGCCTCATTTGAATTAAGTTGCCGTTTTAGGAGTAGGTAAGTATTAATTTATTACATTAAAAAATAATTCAATACGCCAGCTGGCTGAAAATTAACGAAAATACTACAGCTTAGGAAGTTTAATAAATAGATATTATGTATTAATATTTAATAAATAATAAATATCTTGGACATTCTCGTACAAGGCCATCGACCCCAAAGTAGGCGTGAGCCTGTGATATGGGTGTCAGAGACTGATACATACATACATATTTTTAAAAACATACTTAAATAGATAATATTAACATCCAGAAACAGAACAAAATACAAGTGTTCGTCACACGAATATTTGTCCTGAGTGGGATTCGAACCCACGACTCCTGGCGCAACAGACAGGGTCACTACCGATTGCGCCAACGGGCCTGTCGATATTTACGCGCTACTATCTATATTTACGCGCACTGAGATATCGTCTGATACAGCTTTTATTTAACCCTCCGTCCGAAAATGCGTCGGCTTAAGCCTTGTTTTCATACGAGCACAAATCTCCATTCGGATATAAAATTTGTTTTATTTTTATTTCTTTGTTAAATCCAGCCACGAGCCGTTTTAAGCTTTTGTCAAAGCAGTTGATATTGAATATATATAACAAATACACAGGCCAAATAAACTTGATCTTATAACCTCTAGAATGCATGAGCAGGTACATACTTATATAATACGAGGTCATGCTCGTATTATATATTATGTATACAATTTATACATATAACATAACAAGTATAACTATATACGAGTACATAATATATTCATATGTATTCGAAGTTCGAACTAATTACGTACCTATTTAGCGAAAATTATAGACAAAATGGGTCACGTCATAGCAATTCATCCATTTTACTCAGGAGCTGATAATTATGACTTTATTTTAAAACTAGTTGACGCCGCGTGGAATTAGAAAATGCGGCAATTTAGTTTATAGTTAGTGGCTATCATCCATAGGAACATTACCTACTACAAACTACTCAGTAATGCGTAGGTCTCAACTCGTTAAATGACTTTAGTTTAATTATTATTAGATTTTGATGTTTTAATTTTCTATTTTTTTAATTTCACATGGTTTGGATGACAATGCATGGTTAATTGTGTGATATCATTCTAAATCAAATATGGCGGCATACTCAAGATGGCGGACCAATTATTTTTAATGCACTCCTACAATATGGATAGGTATCAAATAAAAGAGCTGTAATAACTTGAAAAATGATATGACGTCACTCTTAATCCTATATGGCGGACTTCTTATGCTTGAAAATCAATTTTGAAGCAGATATTTTTAACCGATTGAGCTGAAATTTCGTATACACGTACAGTTTGGATGACAATGCATGGTTAACTGTATGACGTCATTCTAAATCCTGCTGAACACCCAATATGGCGAATATTATGTCCAGCAATAATTAAAAAGTAAAAAACCTTTTTAAAAACAAGCTTCTCGAATGTGGAAAGACGTTATAAGTTATTAGTAAAAGTTCTAGTGTAAAAGTTTATTTTTTTACTTTTCAGAGTATTTAAATAAAGCTTTTTTACTTTTAATTTATTCCAATATACACTCAACTACTTCAATTCATGAAAACAGTGCTCAATTTTGGAACAAACCAATTCAGTTTAAAGGGTACGAGAATCTCGAAAATTAGGTCACTGCGTACACTCGTATGTGGTATGAAGTAAATGTTATTTCAGAATTTCATATGAACAATCTAAGTACTGATATGTTTTATTAAAGCACAGCGGTATCAGCCATACTACGCGAAAGTAGACGCGAATATATTTTCTACTCGTAAGTAGTAGTTGTTTGCCGAAGATTATACAAAAAGCACCAAGATCACCTATCACCATTTTATATGTTTTCGGCGATTGTTGGTGTTTCATTCCATTGGGTAAATTAGGTATAAGTAAATTTAAAGTTCAAAAGCGATGATATGCCTCTCCCAAGTTAAGTGTTTTAAGCAATAAAATATCACCAGCTATACTTACAAAGACGAAGCCTCAGTTAAAAGGCAGTGTTGAGTCTTACTAGTTTTAGACTGTCTTCCGTGTTCTATGCAATTATTATTATTATTCTTCTATTTCTAAGTAAAATCTCGGATTAGTCGATCATTTTATATTTTTGACTGCCCCGTTAGGCTATTGGTCGATACCGCGACTGCTAAGCTAGAGGTTCTGGGTTCGATCCCCAAGTCGGCAACAACTATTAGGTTCGGTTCACCTCGGAGTTTGGATTCGTGCCGGGTTTATAGCAATAAGCACCTATTACATCTGACTTAAACATAACTGGTGAAAAGTGGGTGTATGAATACGTTTATATTCCTCTACCTCCCCTCTCCTACCCTTTCGGGGAAACACAGGCATGATGTTATGTTTATGTATGAAAATCATCCTTAAAACAAACGATACTATTACACAACAGTGAGTAGGTACATTTATAAAAATTATTCCATTTAATTTTTGAACACGTAATTTTCAGTGCAATAAAAACAATTCAAGGAATTTTCAAACGAGCCACGAAACTCGCAAAAACAGCATTCCACATCGGCTTAACGTGGGCTCAACAAAGAGTAAATGAAATCAAGTTTTCATTTCACCTCGCATTTGATAAAACCATTTGAAAGAAAGAAAGAAAGAAAGAAATTTATTTTATTTTCAACAGCAGTTAGGTACAGTAAAATACATAGATACAAGTAGAATAGATTTATAAATGTTAAAAAGGATGAAAATTGGACGCCCTCAGAAAATGGCCGTGGCAAACCACAGCCGCTGATTTTCAGGGCGACCTGCTTGCAAGTTGACGTACAAGTAAAATTACTTTACTAGTATAACATATTTGCTTATCTTAAAAACTATAAGTACGATTTAAAACTAAGACAAGTTTTTGATATAGGTTTGTATTCTGTGATATAGGTGCGTGCCATGCTTGTGCCTATGTACAGGATTTTGTGTGTGTGTGTGTGTGTGCGTGTACATGCGCGTGTGTGGCGTGTGTGGCTAATTTAATTTTGAAGATATATATTTTCTTTATCCTTTAATCACATGATGTTACGGAAATTCCTACGTAAAGCGAAACGAACCTATGTGAGCTGATTTCAGTGATAAGCACTTTAAATGCAAATCATGATTAAGTTCGGCGCGTGCACCGCTGCAAACTTGCCATTGAGAACATTTCGCCTTCACATGATTTACGCCTCGATCGAGACCAAAGAAGAGATACCTATTGGTGCAGTAAAATAGCAGCAGTAGGACGTAGGTATATTTTAGCCTGTTTAGTGTCTACATAGTTTCTACTCACGGGTATCATTCCAAGATCACCAGCAGTCTTGAGAGACGATAAATTATTATTTATTTATTTCAATTTCAATTTACCAACATTACAGGTTCTTAGCCTAATGCGATGGAAAACTTTAATGAATCAACCACTAAGTACTAAATTACACTTAATAAATGTCAATTTTTATATAGATTGGGCCATGAAACACACTATTACATAAATCATGCCAAACAAATGCCAAATAAATAATTAAATTAAAAAACTGTTATTGTTACCGAAATTTGTATACCTACTCGTACGTCCGCGCCTCTGAGGATCGACTTTCTAGTCATAAATGTGTTTGTCCGCGCCACTTGAAATCTTGAATCTTAATCTCAAAACTTATAGGTATATAAACAAGCTATAAATTGATGTATTCTATGGAAGCCAAGATCAAAGTGAAATACCTACTAGGTACCTTATCACTAGCCTTAGGTAGTTAGTTTACCATTCAAAAAGCTACAAGCATATTATTATAAAGTGATTTAAAACAAATAAAGAAATTGTAGTTATGTATCTCTTTATTTCAGGATCTTTTATTTTACTAGGAATGCATTCAGTGATTAAAATAAATTACATACCAAATATTAAAAATTGACGAAAAAAAAAACATTATATAAATGTTCTCACATATAAAAATACTACGCAGGACCACTTACATCCCCCGTGACGGACATTGAATAAGAATATTTTTAGGAACAATAGCTGTTCAGTTTGTATAGGTATAGTAGACAAAAGTCCTGTTAGTTGGTCTCAGTAATACAGTCCAGTAAGTAATAATTATGTAGCATCCATAGTCGTAGCGTCCATAGCCCAATGGCTCGCGTCGATTCAATGTGATCGAAAGAGTTAAGCAACGATGGGTGCGGTCGGTTTGTGGATGGGTGACCGCTAGTGGCAAACATTTCATGGACCCTACCGTGCTTCGGAGGGCACGTAAAGCCGTCGGTCGCGGTTGTTTTCAATGCTGGAAACAGTCGTTAAGCCTTGTCGAACACCTTCGGGTGGCTTGAGAACATTCGAACATTTCGACCATAGGTCCATAGTCGTAACGTACCTACATAGCCCAATGGTTCGCATCGATCGTTTGTGATCGACCGAGTTCAGTAGCGACGGGCGCGGTTGGTTTGCGAATGGGTGACCGCTAGTGGTAATTTGGGTGCTACCGTGCTTCGAAGGGCACGTTAGTTTTCAATGAGAAAAATGATCGTTCAGCCTTGTCGAAGACCTTCGGGTGGCTTGACAACATTGGTTGGCCACTAACTCTGGACTAGCATGTTTATATTTGCCCGACTAATAAATATAACTAGGTACATGCTGACCAAACTTCGGTATGACGTCACCATTTTCAAACATATTAGAGCACTTTCAGGTATGCCATCACAATAATTCAATTCGAAACATTCGAACGTCCGTTCTCCATTGAGTGCCATCCGATTAATGGTATGTCTTAATTGAATGCACGCTGGTATTTCTGCCGTTGTGATCGGCTGATATTCCAACTAGAATTTCGAAGGAGATTAATATACGACACAAGACGCTTAACATGCCTTTTTATAGACATTCTTATCAAAGGAAGAATTTCGCTCAACACAAAAAAGATCTGCTTGGAATCGTATTAAAAGCCATCCTGAAAAATCAGCGGATGCTGGCTTGCCACGGCCGTTTGCTGAGGGCGTCCCATTTTGTCATCGTTTATAGTTTCTTAGGTTGTTTTACTTTTGTAATGTGTTTGATGTCAAATGTTTAGTCTAGGTACGTCTATATTATTGTATAATGCTACTTGTGAATATTTATATACAGCTAATATTCATCTCGAAGGCTAACATTTTTTTTTCAGTGGTATCAAAGATATTATTATATTTTTCTCATTATACACGAGCTCAATATTTCAAATAACCTCGGCTAGATTAACGTCTGCATCGTACAACCCAGTCAAAAAGGGTTTTTCCTCCTTTGAACCCCAGAAGGAGGATGTGCTCAATTCGACTGTATGTTTTCTTCGCTGAAATGCTTAGCTTGTCTTTCAAAGTGTGCTTGATAAATTACTACCTGTCACCGTTATAAAACCGCGTTTCCATTCAGGATATGCGTGATCAATTTGTAAGCGGCCCTTCCTTCATTCATTTCTTTTATTACTATACTACGTTTCAAAAAAAATCCTTTTTTTTTTTCGGTAAGTAGACCTGCCAGATAGCTAGATATAAAGTTTTACAGGAACTGCAAAATTAATAAAACAAACAAAGAGCTAAAATATTTATATAACAGCAATTTGAAATAATATACAAAGCGAATGCAGAAATCCATAATATTATCCGAATCAATCTTTAAAATTCTTTGAAAACATACTCTAAGGATACAGCCATTAAGAAGCTAAAAAATAACTCTCTTGGTTACATTAAAAAAATCGATTCATCCATTTGGAGCAATGATGCCATACACAGACAGATACACGCTTTTAAACAAACGTGTTATTAGTTCTGTAGTGTTGTTAGTGTATCTTCGTTAGGGGAGAACTTATTAAACAGTGACACACACACAACAGACACGAAGCTCAACATAGCTTTTGAGGTCGTTATTTCTGTATCTGTTTTTTCAACAAATTCACGTTGCTGTGAAAATAAACCTCAAATTTAAATTTACAAAACAAATACGAGTATGACGAACATGACGTAACAAAATGGGTCGTGTGTCGTGTCGGCACTCGCGATATTCGCGATCGAGACGTAGCGAGGTTATGCATGGTTGATACAAATCAAGTGTCACGTTTCAGTTTGAGTAGGCTTGAGGGTTTGAGCATACGATTTACGAAGTTTTTTATATACTTTATATTTTTATGTTTTAACTGTACTAAACTTATAATAGTCGATTCAAAACATTTTTCTTTTTTATTTGTTCAGTTCAGAGTTTTGCTTACTTGCCTGTTCGATATCATTATTACTGAAAATCGCAATCAATATTACTGCAATTGAAGGTGATACAGATATATGCGCTGACCTCGACACACCCTGACCATGAGGTTGAAGTGTTGTATGAGGACGTCAGTAGAGCCATATGTAATACCTCACAGTTGTAATGGGGGATTAACGCAAGGATTGACGCAACGATGCAACGAGCAGAAGGTTTGGTAGGAGGTTGGTTTCTTCGGATTTGGACAATGGAACCACCGAGCCCACATGCTTGCTGGCTTCATGGAGAGGGAGTACATCTTCATGATGAACCTGATTCCTTCAAGAACAATCGACACCGCAGGTGGGCTTGGATGAAACCTAATGGTTCCACGAAAAACGAAATAGAATTTACCATGGCTGATAAACGGCGCATATTATTAAGAATGTCTCTGTGATCAGTAGGTTTAAATCTGGCAGCAACCACCGAATGGAATTTAAGATGGCACTGACGCCATCCTAAATATCAACGTCAAGCTCGGACGGTCTCGCCTGATGAAGTCTTCGCCCTTTAACTGCCCAATTCCAGAGCTCTGAAAACTTGAATTGCAAAATCGTTCCGCGAGCCTAGAGCCATGCGTATCAGTGGACAAGATGAACACCATTTTGACAATTATCCACGAGGTAAGATCTAAATTCTACAAGACCGTCTCTAGAGGTAAATCACAAATTCTCTCAGAAAACACCCTTAGTTATTAGAGGAAAAGACGAGAACTTTGCGTCTAGTCTCCAGCCTCAACGTCTGAGAGCAGACGGCTTGATCCTGAGATCTTAACGTGCAAAAGACGCGATTGTCAAAGTAACTTTTTCAAACGCTACCAAGCCGCGGTACCCGATTATGATGCCGCCGACTAAATTTTACCTATACGCCGCCGAAGATTTTGGCATCGGCGCACATACTCGTACCTACGAGATATATAACTTGACGCAAATCAATTTCCGTTCAGCCAGACGTCCGTCCATTTTCCATCACTACGAGAGTGCAAGTAGGTACTCATTTCCGTATAGTTTAACATTTCCCGTCAGTAGAGTGAACTAAAATAAAATTAAATAAATACGCAAATAAATTTTCAGAGCAATGAAACCGTATAAATAAAGCATAAACTTATGTAGGTATTTGTATTACAGACAGATTAAATAATTTATATTCCGTTACATTATACAAGTAGTACGACGTAACGGTGCCGTTCAATAATAACTATACGAGTAGCTCTACTAGAATCTCAAGTGGAAATTATTGTACGAGAATGTTTTAGGTGAGAGAGCTACAGTGGATATTCCAGCACAGCTTGTCTTGATTCATTTCCAGCAATTTTCAATGAAGATCTCATGACAAATTCTTGCAGTCAGGGTGAATTCGTAATTGTTCTATCTATACTACTCAACGCCCCGAAGGGATAGACGAGAAAAAAATAATCGACAGGCGTGCCAAATTACATAGTGCTTACCAAACCGTGGCTATTTGTGCAATCTGGTCATAGGTCTTCTAGTACTACTAATCAACATGGTATTATTATTGTAAGTACTATTTCAACTTGGTATTCTAAAGCAGTTATTGGAAAGGTGCACTTGCGTCCGAAATCTTGATGTATAACCTACCCACAAAAATGTTCTACTCTGATTTTACTGCAAATGCTAATAACTCATGACAGTTAAAAGGTATCTACTACTACTACATCTACATCATAAATATATGTAATTTAATGATATATTTAAATAATCACGCTGAAGATTATTTCACGCAGTGGTACAGGTATAATGGGCAATATCTTTAAGGCTATATTTGTCATTCGCACATAACAATATCATTACAGATGTGGCATCTTCCACATTGTTTTATGTTCAATTATTTCTTGCGCTATATATCGTCTTAATTCGTTTCAACAAAATAAAGAAAGATTAATGGAGTCCGATTAAAGGGATGGTGAACATTTGTGAATACGAGGTTATGGAATAGGAATACGATTTTATAAATAACCAATAGTCTAAAACACCTCTAAAAAAGTAAAAATAGTTTTTATATGTTATTTTAATATTTATTCAGTAACTTTATACATTTGCTAAGGCGAGCTATTGATGCAAGCCAAGAATTCAGATATGTGGGCGGCCCGCGCGTCCCACACTTAAAACCAAAATTTGTTTTTTTTTCAACTTTTTTACTCACTAAAACCCCCTCGGTAGCCTTCCTGCGCATATAGTGAGGCTCCGGGATCTCTTAGGGAACGCGCCGGTGCCTCTCTTGCGGCTCTTCTCGGGGGAGTATTCCCCACCCTTCACAGCAGGTAGGCCAGTCACCTGCCCTCTTCTCTCAGTCGTACGAACGACCAGGGCGCCCACCCTGATCAATTTGCGACTGCTAAGTCCCATTGCCCGGGACTATGGACGAGACGTACGAGGCTGATGATTACCACCGCCCCGTCGTCTACGTGTGGGGTCTGCCCTGTCTCGATCCCTTTCTGCAGCCTCTTTGTGCACCATCACGGTTTACTTTTTGAGATAACTTTGAGGTCCGATAATAACTTAATGTCACTGGTCTGACTATGTTCGGCGGAACTTGAAAGATTTCCAGATGGCTAGCTAAGCGTAAACTAAATACAGATATAGACCAAATGCAATCTAGGAGCAACAGCCATGCGGCATCCGTATTTAATTAATTGGTACAGTTCTGTTATCATTCAGTGCATGGTTAGTAAGCAACTAGGTCATCCTTACAGCCTTAGATACGTGCAAGAGAGCATTATTATAACTATTAGTACGTATATGCCTAACTTAGAGCACAGAATAATAATATAGTACAAGTACTTAGAATATTATTTTTAAAATATGCTAAAATTATAAGCTCATACGGTATCTATACATTTAATAAAACTCTAAAGAGTCCGCGTCTATACATTGAATAAATTTTGAATAATCCATCAAAGGTTGATAAGTAAGTTCTATTCTATTCTATTCTATTCTTATTATACTGAAATACAGCCCAATTGTGTGTATACGAGTAGTACTATCTTAGTAAATCGTAAGTGAACAATATTCGTAACACAATTCCCCAAGGGAGTTTAGCTCAATCTTTCTTTATGTCAAAGGTATCTACTGGTATCAAGCAAAGCTCTCTGAGAAAAGGCCCTAGTGCCTAACGTAAAATAAATATTCCCTCCGTAAGTACTAGGCCTAATGTTGAAGCAATTTGATTTTATCGCTTTTCTACAGAATAAACAAAATTTTCCTATAAGAAAAGGAAAACAATGTTATTTTAACCTCACATATACATATTGTTTGTCTCATTTTACTATTGTGTCTTTACAACTGGTTATCATTGAGGGTTATAAAGTTTATTAAAAAACCTATAAGGTTAATTGTTCGTTTATGAAAATAATCAATAAATAAAGTCATCCTTACTAAAACAGCAACAACATGTACAATGACAACGTTCAAATTATTTATATATACCTACTTCATACAACAAAATCAGGCTCAGAATTGTAACGAAACTGTTAAAAGTAACGTTTCACCAGAGCATACTCTTATGACTCAGCCCGGCATGGTTGTTGGACAACGATTACCAATAAATCAGAGTCAGAGACCCTTTTACACCCAGGAAATACTGTAATAGGAAAAATTGCTACTGCGTAGCTGTCACTATACACAATATACAATCAAATATCTAAAGACTTGTGAACATAATCATCGGACAAGTTATTATACAAAAATTATACTGTAAAATTATTACTTTTTTTAAAAAGCTTTTATAACTTTTTTTTTATTTTCATGCATTGTCATTGGAACCTAATAAGTGTGCCAAATTTCAGCTCGATAGCTTCAGTGGAAGTGGGTGAAATATTGATTGCAAGATTCCAGGACATACATACGAGTGAAGTTAAATAAAAGCTTTTAAAATTGCATAAATGGATGACGGAAAAATTATAACTTAATTCGACACTTGATTATATAATCGACAACTTACATTTATATTGTGAATTTATTATCCAGACTTAATTTTATTAATTATTGTCGATTGACTTCAGTGGTATGAAATTGTGGGTATATTTACTTTTGAATATTTAGCTAATCTTAGCTGAATACCATGTAAGTACAGTTCGATATGTATTGTACATGTTATTTATTTACACATATTTGTATATAACTAGACTTTCCCCACGACTTTTACCTTTTTTTATGGATATAAGATAACAAACGAGCTTGCAGCAATTAGAAACCACACATTTCCAACCAGACCACAACTGCTTTAAAAAAAAATTACACGGTAGAAATGATGCTAGATACCGTGGCGGGTGATGGTTCTGCCAACTGGTACTGGTATGGAACCAAATTTCATCAAACGTCACCAAATTATTTTATCTTTGATTGTATATCGAGTCTATAATGACTTCGTCGACAGTCGATTACCGTCATCACTATGTTTGATGCTTTTAAATGCTTTTAGGATTCAAAACAGACTATGGTATATTCCAAATTATATCAAAGTACTCGTAAGTTAAATTGAACCGGTTTTCTGCTACGCCTCGTAAACGTTGTCTTATAAAATAAGTTGGTGTTCAAATTTTCCTTTTCTATCTGCTCCAATCGAGATAACTCGATAAATTCCGCACCGAATAAGATGAAATTCTTATTATTCGGTTGTATAACTAATTCGGTATATAGAAATGGTGATAAATTATTATTATATTTAGGTTGTTTGAATATTTATTTTACTAGATGAAATACGTGCCACCTATAATCAATGTATCAAATAAATAATAGGTTTGTCCTCGTTGGAAATAACTTTAAACTGGTCCTCGGGTATCAGTAAAATTTTTGACTAAATAAATATTATAATGAAAGGTGACAGAAGAAAATAAATAATTGCGAAGTGCACCCAGAGCACCTAAATTCACCAAAGAGGATTAGTATATTGTTTATCAAATAATCCAATCGCTCCAAACTTTGCGGTTTAAGCGAATTTATTTTCCCCATTGACCCTTTTCCATTTTCATTACTTATTATTATATACATTGTTCCCTTTCGATGAGCTTTTACGATTTTAACATTTTTTTTCCATCAAATTTAATCTCCTCGTAATATTTATCATTTCTTTATCATCAAGCGCTTTCTCCTCTGGGTACAAAATCTGTAAGGCGTAAGCAACCTTTTTTTGAATAACGCAAAAAGTGAATAATATTGTGTAGTAATAGTAACATCAAAATGAATGTGTAAGAACGGAGACGTGTTACTTTAATGTACATTATTCATGAAAACAAAATCGTTTGTCTCTGAATCCCTTGTGATTTTGTATTCACTGCTACTCGCACGAACTCATGCAAATAAGAATTTACTATGCTTACAAAGACTTTTATAGTAGGTATTGTACTCGAAAAACACCACTTACATTGACAAGAACTTGAACTTGATTACCTTTTTCTTATAAACTTCTTCCTATGACAACATTGACTTTATATTTATATAGCTTTTGCCCGCGAATTCGACCACCTGATCTTTGAATTTAAGAAAATAGAGTTATAGCGAGTTTAGGGGTCTATGCTTGGCTAGCTATCAAATTAGCTGGACGCTTGGACTTCTTCGGACATTTCAATATTATCAAGGAAATATTGACTGTATAATTATAAACCCTCAGGAGTGCAAGGCCTTAAAATTCTATACATATTATATCTAATTGCATTCAAGGCCCAGCAGTTAAGGCTACTTTCAACCACATTTTTTTTTTATTTACTCTTGTTAGGGGTGGATTTAAAAAATATATCTGAAACCCTTATGTCTTTAATTTTAAGTAATAACTAGATTTTAAATTTCATTAATGTAGCTTTAGAAGTCACGAAGTTTCAAAAAACCTTAACCCCCCTTTTACCCTTTTTTTTCCTTTAGGGGCGGAATTTAACTAAATTATTTCTTATTGGATATCTTGATTATGAAGAGAACCTACGGTAATAATTACATATTTCTAGGATCAGCCATTAAGGCTGTGTGTTGATATGTCCAACCAATGTTATGTTATTTAAGAACACTGATTAATATACTCGTATTATTATATAACATTGTGATAGATCTGCGGTTGATCGAATTACCGATTTTATATGGTCTGCACTGAAAATCAGCCCTGTTGGTTCGGTACCGTTCCAACAGCTTAATGCTGAGTGCAGACCATTTGCAGTGTAACATTGCAACATATTACATATCTAAGCATAGTATAAATGTATTGTGTACCTACTTTTATGTGTCTATTGTTTGTTTGTATCATATTTGTATATGTTGTAGTGTAATTTCTGCAATAAACATTATTCTATTCTATTCTGTTCTTCAATGATCAGTCAGGACTTTGAATCCTATTTTTAGATTTAAAATTTTGATTTCTGTTTGACGCGACGCCCGCTCAGAAATACTATCTAGCTGCAACCTACAGACGTCCCACTGCTGGGCACGGGTCTCCCCCACAGACAAAATAAATCTACGGGAGGTCTAGAGCATACTCCACCACGCTGCTCCAATGCGGATTAGAGCAGGAGGGTGCAGAAATACTAAATTACTATGTTGTACTTGTTGTAATATTATACCTTTACTCATATAAATTTAACATGTTCTTTCGAAGATAAATCTAACAGATAGTTAATGTTTTATAAGCGACAAACATTTTTTACATATTAAATATTTAGTCCATCCATCCATCAGGCATAGGCCTCTCCTAAACGACACCACTCCGACCGGTCCTGTGCCTTCCGAAACCAGCGGTTTCCCGCCGTCTTCTTCAGGTCGTCTGTCCACCTAGTCGAAGGGCGACTATTAAAAAATAAAGAAATATTTAGTACTTTTATTAAATTCCCAGCAAAACCAAGATTTTCATTCATCAATCAGCTCAGAAAATGTTGTTTTAAAAGCTTTCATTTTAAAGATAAAAAGTACTCAACTTGAAAGAAATAACAGCTTCCCGTAGTTTGGTTTGATTTTTTGTTTTAACTGAATTTCATCCGTTGCTGGTTTTAGCTTGAAAACATTTTGACTCTGTAAGTATACCTTACATTTCTGTCTCTCAATAAAAATGTCTCTCTAGATCCTCTAGATTTTATCAAAGTTCATGAAAGCGTTAATTAAAGATCGTGTTAATTATAAAGCGTTAATGAAATAGTGGTATGTCATCTCTTTAGTCATACTGTTAGTACTAATTATTAGTAAGATTCTCGTTCTTTTAAAACAATTAGGTATTCCCTGCACGAAATGGTAACTGCTTTGTACTTTGGCTCCAGCCATGGTCACCCGATGGCACACAGTAGAGTACTGCATACGGAAACCTTGATTTAACCAATACTAATTTATATTTTTACTGAAAATTTAAATCAACTGCTTCGTTGGTCGTCACCGCTAAGCGAGAGAGAGAGAGAGAGTAGATTAGAATTATTTCGTTTTTCTAATTTGAATTTCCCAGTAGCAGCTGGGAGTCTGGATTTGTGCCCGGTGTATGTCAATAGGCTCACCACAGGTGAAAAGCGGATGTTTTACACAACTCTGCCTACCCTTTCAAGGATATTTCCCTACAGCGTAATGTTATGTTATGAAAAGTAAAATTTGTGTTATTAATGGCATTCAACTTCAGATCAGTGTTTATTTTGAAGCAAATAAACATTTTAAAATAATTCTTGATATAAAGGAATATTAACCCAATCCACGCTACCAACCAGATAAGATAGGTAGGTATGCCTACTACAAGTTAGTTGAGAAGAGTAGTTGAGAGAATAATGAGAATTTAGATAAAATATACATAATACATTAAACTTACTACTATATCGATGAGATATACTAAGAAGCACAAACATACATATTGTATACACAATACGATACGATTTACACACACACACACACCTTGTACTTGTATTACATTAAATACACCATTAAAAATAAAATAATAAAAGTATTTATATATACCTCTTACCTACATTCGAACACCACGTTTTTAGCCTATGTATAAATCCGTTGCATTATATAATAGATTGTGATTTCTTAGTTTTATTATTTATTGTTTTGCGAGTTCACATAATTTTTGTATTCACATATATATTGTACCTACATGTTGTAGCATTAAGGAAGGAAATAAATTATTTTCTATTTCTATTCTATTTCTAAGTGCAGTGAAACAAAACGGAGATAAATAATTGCCACTTTTAGACGAAAGTGATAATTAGATAATCTAAATAGAATTAATTATTAAAGGGCAAAAATTTAAATTCTAAATGAGATTGAGATTGAGAGGAGATAGAGGAATGTCGTTCAATTTATTTTAATGAGGAATCTGCGTTAGGTAAAGAGCCATGATGTGGTCACAAACCCGAGGCTATTTACGACAGTCGGACGATACTGCGGAATCCTTTTTGGTTTTGACCTATTTCATTTATAGATAGGTACCCTAAGAGTCGCCTCTCAGCTGCGGTCACTAATTAGGAAATTCGTGTTGAATGTTTTATATCAAGAGTTGGTTTTAGAACCAAACAGATTGAGATTGGCTACAAGTAATTTGTTTAAGTGATTGGATCCAGGCGTCCCATCCAAGCACCACTGGAATTATAATACACAGTAAAGTACGTACTTTTAACATACTAATAGTAGGTACCTAGTTAACTAATACAAGTACTATACTAAGTAATACTCACACTTTTATACTGGATAGGCATGTTACAGACTATTGGTCGATAACGACGAAAAAAAGCTAAGCTGCAACCCATAGACGTAACACTGCTTAAAAAGAATGAAATCTTACAATAATCTTCTATACTTACGAGTATCATCAATATGTATAAAATATAAAAAATACAAGTTACACCAAACTCCATTTTTAGACCAAACTCCGATACTTAATTTTTTCTGTCATATTTGCTGTAGTCAAATACATATTTTCTATTATACCTACCGTTCCATTAACTGCGTGAAAGAATAATAAAACAATAAACATACTTACACACTTTGTCTTTTTAGCTTGCTAACTTTAATGTGACATTCATGAAAAAACAGGCATAAAAGTAGCGTGGAATAAGAGATCTAGATTTATTGTCATAAATTAAGCGAAATGTTTCAACCGCATGGCAACGAACAGTTACCTCCAATTACCGCTAACCCATTACTGAAAGCCTGCTAAGCTAGGTCATAAAGAGGATAATGGAAAGTGACGTCTATGTCCTAAAAAGCACAACAAATCAAGAACCGTCATCAATTGAGTTGTGCAGTTCTATCCTAGTTGTAAGAATAGTAACTATGAATTTAGAACGCTGGCCTGGACGGCGGCCAATCAGTGTGGCCTTGATTCAAGTGTCGCTCACCTGTGCAAAACACTTATTATCCATTTATATGTGGAGCTAACAAACAGTACATACTGAATAATAAAATACATACACATTTTACTAGTGTTACAATGACCTATTAACACACAGCCAGCCAATTACGGAAAATTCAATTATATAATCGTTCAATATATTATTTAGTGATAATAATAATAGAAAAAAAGCTTCTATTTTAGTTGATTGCTATTTAAATAGAAGCTTCAATTGTGATACTTAAAGTCAATTTTTTGTGGTCTTATCTCGCAAGCTGTATTTGAACCACTGTCTCTATATACATTTTACGTGTTCGAACAGTTACGACGTGGGTACGACAATAATGCGTCGGAATTTCTCGACTGTTTTTGTTTTTTCCACTATATTTTGTCTTTAACACCCATAACAGTATAAACATAAAGTAAAAAGTATACCTAGACTGGTATGGAAAAGAGTCTGATTCGTTCCCTTGCCCCTAGCACTATCTATTACCATTGAAATGTTAATAGAAGGTTGTTTTTAAAAAGTTTATTTAAATCAGACACGTATATATTTAATAAAACGGATAAATATTACTTGACTATACCTAGATATTCTTTAATCGTTATCTATTGCATACGTCAAAGCGTCGTTACGTTTCGCCGACAGTCGTAGTGCATCGCGACCGCACGCTGACCCACTCTCCTTCAATACAGCTGTGCATCTGTGCATCTGTGCAACTGAGCTCCCAAATCCCAGTGATGTTTGCAATGTGTTCAGTAAACACCGGCCTGCAATCAACAAACTTGTAATGCGACAGCTGTTCGTGTGCTGAATCTCATTGTTCCATTTCCCTGCTTTTATCTACGAAATCTTCGCTCGGAAATGTTAGGACTACGGGGCAAGTACTTTTTTAATACGTTTCCCCGCTAACTTCGAACGTATTTACTTTTAAATCGAGTTTGTAACTTGTTTTACCTATACCGTATATAAAGAAACTTATACTAAGAAGAATTTTGGTGTTGCAGGGTTCAGGCATGTTCTAACTTTAGTGGTTTTGTTGACGTGTGAAAATGTTGAATGCGCGTTCCGGAACTTTGAAGCGCTCAAAACGCCTATGATTGTCGGTAAGGAAATCTTTAACTCTTATACTTTTGAAATCTTTTATACTATGCGCTATTATACGGTAGTTGAAGGATGCTATTTTAAATGTTCAAAACTTCAATTTTAGGTGCCATTTTACCGCCTAATACAGTGACTGAGGTTGCGTTTGCTTCAGCCCTTACAAGAGCATCAATGGAAAGCGAACGTTATAACTTTATTATGAAGGTGGTTTATGCGCCTTATGGAGATAGCTTCGCTGCATCTAAGGCTGGTGAGTTCTTAACACATTTTTTATTACTACCACCATCGTGATGTCCGGTGTTGTGATTATCAAGTTACCACAAAACAATTTTTCGTATTTTAGGTTAATTTTACACAATTTATTAAGCCACACGACTACACCCAAGACTTTTAATGTGTAAAACGTAGCACTTGTTTCATCAACCATCAACGCATCCAGCTGCTTAGGAGGGGTTCACTGTCTTACACACGTACACAAGAAATATATATGTGTATTAAGATTTAGAAATTTTCGGGTATAACCCGTGGTCCATCTCATTTTTTGTAATATCACAGTGGTCACTATGGTAAAAAGAACTAAAATTCCTCTCAGTCTAGAAGCATACCCAACAACAGATTTATAGTAGGTACTGCAGGCTACTTCTGGGGTGGTTAAGGATGGCAGTATTTATCAAATAAATTTTAGATTTGATTTCTAACAGAACTGAGGTAAGTACCTATTGTTTATAATGTTAAAATGTTTGTCAGCATGTGAGCTTCTGGCCGGAGGCGTGATCGCAATATTTGGTTCGAGTGACCCCACTTCCGCAACTGTTGTAGAGGCTCACTGCAGAGCCGCCCGGGTACCCCATATACAAGTAAGTAACCAAACAGGGATATCGCCACAGATTGTGGATATCGCTTCCCACGATGAGCTTGTAGTAGTAGTAACTAGTAAAATTATTCATTTACTGGCTTTTTCCCGCAACATCGTAACAACCGATCATTATTATTCTGATAGAAAATTTTCATTCTGATTACTGATACACCTACACTTAAAAAAAAATATGGAAAGTATACCGTAAGCGCCAATTTACATCATAATAATCCCATGATTTGATTGGTGAATTATTTAACTAAGTTACTTATATTAGATGGGCAGGCTTAATAATTTAATGGTATTCTCGACCAGCCAGCCCTGGTTGATATTAACATCTGAGTAAATTATAATGTACATAATAATTAATGAAAAAGTTAATTAAAATGTTTTGATCTTAAGACAATATTAAATACTTGAATTATATACTTACACAGACTGATTTATACACCAAACATATAATAATATATTTAGTGTATAAATCTGGTTATATAAACATTTCAGTTTAAGTGTCGTTCAGAGTATGCTCATACGCATTCCTCTGAACAAGTGATCCCCAGCAGACCTATTAATCACTTGTTATGTGACGCCAGAAATTAATTACTTTTGACAAATAATGTTGAAATATCTTCTGAAGTTACGCTTTATCTATTTCATTATTTATTCGATTAACAACATACTGTACACAAAAAAAAAAAAAAAAAGAATTGCATACAACTCAATGCAATGAATATAAATCTTCATGCCAGTACGATTATAGGTAAATTCGACAGGCTTTAGCGGTGTATAACAAATATTAAAATGTTGTGTTATGTACATCTACGGAACTAGAGAGAAGCTATTTTTTAATTTAACATAAGAAACATTTCTTATGTTGCAATGATTTAAGACTTTATTCTTAAGGCTCGCTGCTGTATTGTTAAAAATATCTATAAATAAGTTATTGGAATAATCGAATATATATCTATTGTATTCATCTTTATAAATCTATTAAAGGGTGCATTTCAGCTCAAATTCGATTTGCGTGCGTTCCTATGAAACACCTTATACCTAGGTATGTATCCGAGGAATAGAAATCAACATATATGTAAATAAATCAACATAAGTATGTTCACAATGCCATTTGCAAGTTTAAAAAGAAACACAATGAATACCTAGCAATACCTAGTGTTGGCGATGGAAATAATTAAAACCACCAATTCGTTTTGTTACTTCAGCCTGACAGCTGACGTCTTTATTCTTTTCTCAAAAGTATTTAGTTTTATATTTTTCTAAGGTGCGTCGCCTACAATTTCTGCCTCCTTAGTGCTAACTAGTTAGCACTACAGTCCCGTGGTGACAGTAGAGCGACGCGCGTGACCGGTCTGCGCAGTACGCCTGTGCATGTGCGTACATCAACAATGCGGACGCGACCATCCCTGCCTGCATAGGTTGCACTCACTACTCCGTGACGCCAGCAACCCCTGTCTTGACTAGGGTCGACAATGATGACGTAATCACCTACCTCGAGAGACTTCGCTTCTTGAGACCATTTCTGGCGCGGCAGTAAAGTCGGTAAATATTCTTTGAGCCAGCGAGCCCAGAACATGTCTGCTAGCCTCTGTGCGACTCGCCATCTTTTACGTAAAGATAGATCAGAGTCAACATACTTACCAAATTGCGGGCCTGTTGAGGACGTACCAATCAGAAAATGGTTGGGGGTAAGCGCCTCCGGGTAACTCAGATCATCAGACACGTGAGTAATAGGACGGCTGTTTACCAAAGCCTCGACCTCAGCTAACAATGTACTCAAAGTATCTGGGTGAGGAGCGCGTTCTTTTAGAATTACCTTAAGGGAAGACTTAACTGTGCGAACCATCCGCTCCCAGCAACCTCCCATCTCCGGGGCACCTGGTGGGTTAAATCTCCACTCCACGCCACGAACAGCAGCGGCATCTCGGATCGTATCCCGGTTTACATCGGCTATGCTCCGTCTCAGCTCCGCATCGGCGCCTCGAGGGTTCGTACCATTATCTGAAATGATTACCTGAGGCATGCCACGGCGAGCAGCCATTCTTCGGAGGGCCATTATCGTGGAGTCCGTTGTGAGGTCTTCTGTAAGCTCGATATGAATTGCTCGAACGGTGAGGCACGTGAACAACATTCCGTACCGTTTGTGCCTTTTACGACCGACAGTGACTTCGAATGGACCGAAAAAATCCACTCCCGAAAAGCTAAAGGGACGCCTATTGTGTTGCAGTCTAGCGGCGGGCAGGTCAGCCATACGCTGTGGTTGAGGCGTGGCCCGTCGATAACGACAGAGCAAGCAACGGGACGCGACAGAACGGACGGTTGGCCTGAGTCGTAAAATCCAATATTGCTGTCTCAAATTATTGACTACGAGTTCATTAGCGCCATGCATCGCTTGCCTATGATGATATTCAACTAATAATCGTGTTATCCTATGATTACCATCTAAAATAGCAGGGCGCCGTGCGTGGTGCTCCACACCTATGACCCTGTCTATACGACCACCAACCCGTAACACGCAAGAGTCATCAATATACGGTGACAACTGTAACAAGCGGCTGTTACTCGGTAACAGTTTATTTTGTTTTAAATATGACAATTCGGTGCTAAAACTATCATTTTGACATTTTTTTATCAGTAGGTCTTGGAAATCATTTAAGCAAGCAACTTTCACTTTTCCCGCACAATCAAAGACTAACCTTAATTTTCCGGGCTTGTTAGGGTTCTGAACCCCAAAATGAGAAAGATACCATACGTGACTAGCTGAGAGTTCAGAATCGTTTAGTTCTCGAGCGTAGCCGTGGTCTAATAACTTCTGCATTTCCTTCCGGTATCTCTCCGCGAAACTACTATCGGTTTGAAATTTTTTTACAATACCTGTTAACCTGGAACATGCATACTCGCAGGTGTCAGGCATGCAGAACTCGTCTTTCACGAAGGGTAGACCAACCTCCCATCGTTGGCCTATCTGACGTGCAGTTTCATCTAGGATACGTACTGCTCTCAAGTGCGCCGTATTGTCACGTCGCAAGATCGAAACTCCGATGGAATCTAATTCAAAGGAATTTTTAACTAAGTTATTAAGTTCATTGATAACAGATAACTGTTCGTGCGCCTCGGTGTGACTGAGATGGAATGTATGTGCATCCACGGAAGAGTGAGTGAGACCATAGCAACCATGAATTGACCACCCCAATCGACATTGCGTAGCATAAGGTTCCTGTTTATTACCGTGCAGAATTTGCAAAGGCGCAATTAGATAATAATTATCTTCACCAATAAGTAGGCGAGGCACAACACATTCTTTACATACAACATCTTTAACAGATAACAAATGTTTACAATTTATACAATTTATGGATGACAAATCTTGTTTAGGCAATTGTAATTTGTCTACTTGTCGCAATGATATATCATACAATTTATTTACATGGTAACCGCTTATTTTTGTACACATTTTAGGAGCATCAGACTGAAATATTTCAATACCAAAGGCGTCAATAAATTTTATAGGACTGCTTTGCGTTGACTTAAGACCTAACTCGTGCACTAAATCTTTATCAATCATGGAAATAGAAGCACCATCGTCTAATAAAGCATAACAAGTCACCATACCTTTAGGTCCACTCAGATTTACTTTAACTACTTTAAGTAACACAGAACTAGGAGTGAAGGGGGCGCGCGTGCGGGAAGTCTCCGGGGCTCTTCCGCGCCGTAGCGCCTCGCTCGTTGCGAGGGAGTGAGCCACAGTCTCGCGGCCTGCAGCTGATGATGATTCACCACGTTGACTTTCCGACGACGGCGTCTGCTCAGCTACACACTCCTCGGTTGAAGTTGCATGCGTTCCGTGAGGCTTATTGTAGTGTAACAAGCGGTGATGAGCGAGGCCACAGGTATCTATATCACACACAGGACCCGGACAATTATCTCGCTCATGTCTCTCTTGTAAACAGCAATAACATAAGTTGTTAGACTTGACAAACCTCCATCTATCCTTTCTCATAGCTCGTTTAAAAAATCGACATTCCGGTAACAAATGAGCAGCTTTTTTACAATATTTACATTGTCTAGAAGACGGTTCCGTAATCGTAGCTAATACGGGTCGATTATTACTGAAACGTTTATCAACGAATTTCCGACTCTGTTGTATAATTTCAGGTTTTCTATATACATGTTCAACACCAACAACGGACACCATTTCAGCCTCTCTCTTTAAAAATTCAGCTAGCAGATTGAGCTTCGGTATATCAGATGTTAGTCTTGTGTACGCGTATTCGGTCCATTTGCTCAACAAAATACAAGGGAGCTTAGACGTTACAGCTGCTGATAGCTCGGGACTCCGCAAGTAATCTTGTTGATTAAGCGCATTTAACGTTGCTACACAATTATTTATTTTCATAGCAAATACAATTAAGTTGCTTTGATAATTATTGGGCAGTGGAACCAACATTCTAATCTGTGACGTTAAATGTTGTATGATCAAATTGGAATTGCCAAACCTCAGTTCCAGTGCCTCCATGACGACCGCTGGTGCAGTGTTGCCTATGAGCAAGTCCGTCACTGCCTCCTTAGCCTCCCCTCTGAGGGCTCGTCGAAGCCTCCATAGGTTCTCGGAGTCACTGAAGTTGCAAATTCGTGAAGATTCTTCATAAGCGGACTTGAAATGCAACCACTCGATGCAATCTCCACTAAATAAAGGCAAGTCACGGGGCGTTGAGAGTCTGGTCAACAGACGCTCTTCCCGTTGTGAGCAGGAATGGAGCATCATGTTTTGTAGTGTATGAGCGAGCTTCTCGATACTGTTGTTGGGCAACTCGCGCTCGCGCTGCTGCGCCCCGCTCTTGCGCGCCGATGCGGCGGCGGCGGCGGCCGGCTCAACAAGCTCATCGCGAGTGCCATACTCGCTCTCCTCCATCCACTGCTCAACGTCTACCTTATGTACGCTACCATCAACGCTGCCATCAACTGAGGCTAAGTCGACTTCTAGTCGTTTATTAATCAGGTCTAGCTCAATTTTAGCTCGGGCTTCGGCGGCTTCTAGTTTTAAGCGTTTCCGCCGAAGAAGTGACGTCGTTGTAGATTTTGCATTGGTACCTACCAACGACGCCGGGCTTCGCGCGGAGCGGCCGCCTCGGCTTGGCGCTGCTGCTGGAGTGTGCTGCGGCGGTGCTATATTCATCTTGTCGCTACACTGCTGTACCTGGACATCGACGTCGGCCAACTCACTGTTTTCTTCTTTTTTGGCTTGCCGACGCGTGCGGTATACATGCTGTGGCGGTGAATTAAACATTGGACCTTTTCCTATGTCTGATTCGGCTCGATTGGACCAGAATTGTTGGCGATGGAAATAATTAAAACCACCAAATCGTTTTGTTACTTCAGCCTGACAGCTGACGTCTTTATTCTTTTCTCAAAAGTATTTAGTTTTATATTTTTCTAAGGTGCGTCGCCTACACCTAGCATGTATCTACAATCTACTAGTGAATGAAGTTTGAAATAAAGTGAGCCTGCCTTGGTATGAAAAATATTTTTCCTTGATTGTAGGAATATATTAGATTCCATAGGAATATTTTCTGAATACTTTCCAGCTGCAACTCACGCGGTACGGGTTCAAACCCAAGCGGCACGCACAAATGACTTTTCTATGTTATGTGCGATTTAAGAATTAAATGTCACTTGCTGTAACGTGGAAGGACACACGTGTAGTGAGGAAACCTGTATGCCTGAGAGTTCTTCATAATGTTCTTGAAGGCATTTGAAATCTGCCAATCCACACATGGCCAGCGTGGTGGACTAAGGCTAATCCCTCCCATTCTGAGAGGAGACTCACTGATCTCCACTGTCCAGGCGCTCTAAGCAGTAGTACAAAGAAAGGGTTGTGGTGGATGCGTAAAAAAAGAGAGGGTACCAAGCCATAGGTACAGTAGGTACTTATCTATGTATAATGCGTAATGTAAATGCGATGTATCTCCAGCTCCACTTGTTCAATAATAATGTAATGTGATCAAATTATAAAAATTGTAAATTTTGAAAAGAGTAGGAAACTACGAGTTTCTTGCCGTGTTCTTCTCGGTAGCATCAACTGTGAACCGGCGGTAGATAACAAATGTTATGACGTTCATTAAGCGTCTAAAAAATACCATATAATGAAAAATAATTGAATCTGAATCTATTAAACAATAGGTAGGTATAGGTACTTACCAAAATAAAGCAAAATCCATTGCAATACCTTTAAGCTTCCTTTGCGAGAGAACGAAGCAATATCGAAGCTGTCTTTAAGCCGAAGGTGTCCGAATTGAGCAAACAAACATTTATTCCGCAGGCGGTTTGGCGTCCGCCGCCCGAGCGCGGGTCCGAGCGGCCTGCGCCGCACGGCATCAATTTATATCCCGAGGCCGTGGCGCTCTCGAAAGCTGTTGCTCTATACATTAAAGATAACGACTGGAACACTTACACCCTATTGTATGACGATGACCATGGTAGGTATCGTTTAGGATACTATTTAAAACTCGCATGTTTTAATGGATTTATATTGAGGTGGGGTAAGAGTAACACATGTGGCAAGACTAACACTTCATCATCATCATCATCACAACCCTTTCTTTGTCCCACTGATGGGCACGGGTCTCCTCTCAGAACGGGATGGATTAGGCCTTAGTCCACCACGCTGGCCAAATGTGGATTATATTATTATTATTTTTATTAAAATTTTACTCTCCGAAGAGGTGAAATATTGCACGGGCCGAAGCCAAGTGCTTATTGCTTATCTAACGAAAGGAACTATCTTCCTATTCTACACGTATTTAAAATGGTTGCTTTTTGGAAAAGTGTGACTATTGATGGATTTATGTCGGCTGGTGTTCATGGTTTTGGGTATAACGCCGGTGGTTGAAATTATAATGGGAATAGTTTTCACCTGGTTGACTTTCCACCGTGACTTTAGTTCTATTTGAAGGTCTTTATTATTATTATAATTGCTTTTTTCTTATAGTAGGTACATATTATTAATGTATTTTATTAAGTACTATTTTAATTTACTATGTAGATTATACAATCAACAAAAGTCTCAGACAAACGACATACTCGTATTAAGTTAAATATAAATGTGTACTTTATGAGATATTTAAACGTGTTAGTGTTGCCCCATGTGTTTGTTAGTCTTACCCCACCTCACTTTAATAAGAAAAAAAGTTACACCTAACCTACTCTCTAAGAATGTATTGCAGCAAGCTTGAACTGCTTAAACCTGCGAATGTGTCTAACATTCATATATGTGTTTCGTCAATAATATAACTCATAATACTGTCGAAAAATATATTCACAGAACCAAAGACGTCAAAATCATACTTGTTTGTATTGGCTTGGAATTTCTTATATGGATTTGTAAAGGTTCTAAGCATATCGCAGAACTATCACGAAGCTGCCACTTCCTAGACTAAAGAAGCCTATGCTAGTTATTTTAAACACAAATTTATATTTTGCAGGTCTTATAAGGTTGCAGGAAATATTAAAACATGCATCACCGGATCATAAATGGTCTGTGCGTAGATTGAGACCAGGTGAAGACAACCGACCTTTATTAAAAGCACTGAGGGCCACTATTAATACTAGAGTCATTCTTGACTGCTCCGCCGATCGAGTTCTTGAGTATTTGCGACAAGCAAATGAAGTTAAATTTTTCGAGGATTATATGGTTAGCATCAGTTAATAACACAATTATATTAGTCTAGGATTCAAACGAATATATAAAAATAACGGTCCTTTAAACATTTCTTACATTTGAAAGCATATTACAGAAAAATATGTTATGAACCTATTAATATAATAAATTATAGCCTATTAATACAGATATTTACTGTTACTTTCATTTTCATTTTAGAGTTATGTCCTTATGTCATTGGACGCTCACACCCTAGACCTTGAGGAGTTACGGTATGGACTATCGAATGTGACGTGTTTGAGAATTTTCGACCACTCCGATTCGAGGACACGATCGTACCTAGCTGATTGGAAAGCTAGAGGATCATCTGACGTAAAAATTCCACGACAAACGCATGAAATCACTGCAAGTATTTTATTACATTGATAAAAATCGAGAACTTTAAATAAATAACTTACATTAAGATTTACATTATGATCAAACTATGTTTTCTGAACTGCATTGTTTCCATCTTGATTTTTAACTTATTTTGTTCTGTCTCTTTTTGTAATATACAATTTACCTACGACATACAGCATGATTTTCTTCTGATTTTAATGGTTTTCTTTTGAGTTACATCTCACTTTTATTTAACTCGACATATTTCAGGTAGAAGCAGCACTGGCCAGTGATGCAGCAAGACTTATAACGGATGCAGTGGAAAGCGCCCCGGATGAATACAAAATAGAAGGTGAAGCGCTCGAATGCGATTCAGATAGCCAATGGAAAATTGGAGAGGATTTCACGAACCATTTGCTGACGGTAAAAATGCCTGATAATGGCTATCGTGGATGCCATTGTTGCAACATTTTATGATGAGTTCCTTAATGCTTTCCGATCGCGATGGCATTTTTTTTTAATCGTCGTCATTAAATTTAACCAGGTTTACCAAGCGAAGAGAGGTATAGATTACAAGTGAAGTGACATAAGTTATTCAATTTATGTTTTCCTATAAGTTACATAATTTTATTTTATTTTGTGTGTACGATTTTCTTTTTATAGTCTACAAATTGGTTACCCGCCTGAGTGAGAATAATCATGCTATAAATCAAAACGGAAAAGTAACATAAATACAGTAGGTTATGAGAACATCTTACCCCTATTATTTATTTTCAGAATCCAATAACAGGAATAACAGACCGAATTACATTAGATAACACAACGGGGGAGCGACCGAACTTTAACGTAGAAATAATGGAGTTGTCTAACAGCGGATTTAATAGTATAGCAAAGTGGAACGCTGAAACCGGTTTCCAATATGTACGATCACCAAATGAAGTTTCTGACCTCTTGGCAGAAAAATGGCAGAACAAAACTTTTAGGGTCGTGTCACGCATCGGAGCGCCGTATCTTATCGAGAAAACACCCAAGGAAGGAGAGGTACTGACTGGCAACGACCGATACGAGGGATACTCAAAGGATTTGATACACGAAATATTGAAAGAAACTTTGAACCTAAATTATGAATTCGAAATAGTCCCGGGGAACTTATACGGCTCGTACAATAAGGACACCAAGAAATGGGACGGTCTTATCGGCCATCTTTTGGAAAGGGTTCGTATGGCAATTGATATCCTGCTTACTTTAGTATTATACGTATTGGAATGAATCTTAACTATGTTATTTACGATGGCAGAAAGCAGACTTGGCTATTTGCGACTTAACTATCACGTATGAGCGAAGATCCACCGTAGATTTCACAACACCTTTTATGACTTTGGGCATCAGCATTCTGTATTCAAAGCCAACGCCCCCGCCACCGGAACTATTCTCGTTTCTAAAACCCTTCTCCGTTGATGTCTGGATTTACATGGCCGCTGCCTACTTACTGGTTTCTTTGTTGCTTCATGTATTAGCCCGGTAAGTTAAAAATTGTCATTTGCACAAAGTTATTAAAGAGATACCGTGAGTTACATGCACTATCTTCTGATTTGCTTACTGACTTCCGAACCTAGTCCGAATAAAATTTAATAAATAAATAAGTGAAGTCCCAATTAAAAGCTCTAAAACACTCTCAAAATAAAAGGAACTTAAAAAAGGATAATTTGTAACTGTAACAAAATAAGAAAATAATTTGGAATTATAAAAAATTATTTATAAAATTAGCGATTAAAATCGTAAATAATTTTACTCCTACTTTTTTAAATCAGGCCTTATTTATTGCATACTTTTCAGATTAGCTCCCAACGATTGGGAAAATCCACATCCGTGTGATAAGTCACCCGAAGAGCTGGAAAATATATGGCACATCAAAAATTCTTGTTGGCTTACAGTTGGCTCCATTATGACGCAAGGTTCTGATATCCTACCAAAGTAAGAACATTTCTTTTCGATACTATTCTGTTCGTTTTTAACTAAGGTTTTTAATACATATTTATTAATTCCGTATAGCTTGACACGTTCATAACCAGTCATATATGCCAGTAATATGGCATATGGACAATGTTATGGAGAGATCTCATAATAGGTATTTTTACTAAAAAAACATTAAGTACCATAATTACATGCAATTTTTTTTGACTGTCACTAATAAATAAATAATTAAAAGGGGACTATTTAATTTGAAGTCTGTAATCTTTTTAATTCAGAGGTTATTCAACAAGATGGGTGTGTGGTATGTGGTGGTTCTTCGCGCTTATCATGTGTTCGTCTTATACTGCTAACTTGGCCGCTTTTCTTACAAACGCGGCGATGGATGATTCAATCAAAAGTGCAGAGGACTTGGCGCTACAAACTAAGATTAAGTATGGAACGGTTAAAGGTGGATCGACTTCTTCGTTTTTCAGGGTAAGCGTTTTCACAGTGATTTTCACGTTAAATTATTATTTAACTACCAATGTTTGTTCATTTTTGAGCTTGTTTAGTTTTGGTCAAATCTTGCAACTCGAATTTGATACTATGTTTGATTAAGTTGAGTTAGATTTAAGGATAATACATGTTTATGGTAAGCAGACCTGATTCCACCCACCTTGGCTCCTGGCGAAGGAACTCCTCAACGGTTATTGGCATATGACACGAAACTAACATTTAATTTTGAGTGTCCGCTTTAATTTCATTACCTGGTTTTAGAACACTATAAATTTAAGCTTTTAAAAAAATATTAAAACAGAAATTCTCTAGGAAGTATTCATAAAAATTATGTTAACCATTTATGTGTGTTCGCTATATAATTGATGATTAAATCACTAAATAAGCTAATTATAGCTCAACCAAATATTGTGCACACACGTGTTTCCTCTAAAAATGAGTCAATTCATCAGTCGGTGTCGCTCGCATATGAACGCACACTCAAGTGGATAAGTAAAGTACACATATGTGCTCATGTGGTAGAATTCTACCACCACTGTATTTTTATTAATCCTTTCGCGTATCTTCCGTAGAGATCAAATGTCTCGACATATCAAAGAATGTGGACTGCAATGGAGTCAGCTCGTCCGTCGGTCTTTGTTAAAAATAACGACGAAGGAGTGGAGAGGGTTCAGAAGAGCAAAAGAGCGTACGCTTTCCTAATGGAATCCACTGCTATTGAATACCAGCTCGAGCGGCACTGCGATTTAATGCAAGTGGGCGGGTTACTAGACTCTAAAGGATATGGAATTGCAATGCCTTTTGGTAGGTATCATCTAAAGAATACAGAAGTTTAATGCCTCTTGATGGGTACTATCTAAGGGATACAGAATTTTAATGCCTTTAGTGGATATTATCTGAAGGATACAGATTTGCAATACCTTTTGGTGGATATTATAGCTAGTTTGAACGCATACACAAACTCATTTCTTTCGTACAATTATTGTTTTAAGACCACTTACTATCAACTTTTTTCTTCACCCGTACACCAAGTAAGTTTAAAAGTTTTAAATTTTCAGATTCGTCGTATCGTACCGCAGTCGACAATGCCGTGCTGAAACTTGCGGAAAGTGGGAAGTTAGTTGAGCTGAAAAATCGCTGGTGGCAGGCCCCCCCAGATCACCCCAAATGTGTGGTAAGAGAAAACTGTTCATACATTGTCATAAAGAATAAAGATTTTCGATACAGAATTAATATCAATAATAGTACATTATGATACAAGTGCGGTAAGTTGAAAATTACAGCCGAGGCGATATTGCTAGCCCGAGCAGTAGGCGAGGGTTACAAGAAAGCAGAGGCTGTAATTATCAAAGCGCACGTGTGTCATACGACGTTTTATAACATATTTGCGAGGAAATAAATTAATAAATTCATCATTACTTGATGTCATTTTCAAATAAAAACAATGCAACGAAAAGAAAAAGCGCGCGGAATAATTTTTACTTGTTCACAAAACGATGCGCGCGCATCAGCACTTTTTTTTTAAGGCAAAGACACAAAAACAGCCAGTATTATTTTAAAGTAAATTAATATGTTTTTGTTTTTGTTACAGATAAATTATTGTAATTTATTGTCAAAATTAATTAAATTAAAGAATTAAATGTTTTTTTTTTTGCTCCCAAAGTTAATTTTATTCATAAAATGTTGACCACTTGTTAGACCGTGCGTTTTACCTTATTAAAAAAAAACCTACATTACAGCACAAGTGCGATAGTGTAATGTAAAACGCAAAAGTGCGGTAATGAGATACATTACGATATTGAAATTGGTGAAATAAGGGGCCCTTTACGAGCAAATGTGTTATAAAACATTTTTACTACTTATCAATAAAATTGCGAACTTCACAATGCAATTACACATAGGTGCACATGCACATACTTATGGATACCGTTCAACTTAAGTTCCTATTAACAACTTACGTAACATAAAATCACCTCTGTATTTCTGAAGGGGTAGGCAGAGGTGTGTGGTTACCGGTCATAATTACGTGTAATAATAACTTGATCAAAATAATTAATCATAATATGTATTTATAATAACGTATCATACCAAACATTTGGTCGAGTTTGGTCTAGTTTTGTCGCAGATATTCACTTCGTCGATGTCCTCGTGATGCAAAGAATGGAGAATAATAATTTACTCGCATTTTTAGTCGGAAGAAGCAGGAGAAGAAGGGGCAAGTGCGGCTGAGTTGGGTGTGGACAACGTGGGTGGCGTGTTCGTCGTGCTGGGCATCGGCTGCGGCATGGCTGCGGGCATGGGCGCCTTTGAGTTCCTCTGGCACATCAAAGATGTCGCCATTGAACAAAAGGCAAGGGTGCTTTTGATTAATTTTGTGAGTTGTGAGTCGCGTACCTATTATGAGTCGCAAATTTTCGTTCTATTGAAATCGACAACACATTTTGTGTCGCCGTGTGAATCAAACAGGTCTTTTCTATGAAATTAAAAGAACAGAAATTACAAAACCGAAATTACGCGACTAACAATTGAAAAAATTACATTCGTTTGACCTCATCCTTCATCTACAAAAACGTTTAATACAATCTACGAGTATGTACCTAAATTAAATCTCTTTGTTCATTGCCATCCTCAGAAATTGATCTTGTGCTTGTTTAGTCACATGTTATTTTTATCCAAATAAAGATTTTTATCAGATCAATCAAACTCCACAAAAACGTGCAAATAAATAGAATATTATTTGTTTTTTTTTTGCAGATGTCACAAACGGATGCATTATGGGCAGAGTTGATGTTTGCTCTCAGCTTTTGGGAGACGGAAAAACCAGTTCAGCATTCCCGACCTTCCTCCTCAGCATCAGGGTCTAACGTGGCCTCCAGAGCGTCATCAGTTCTTCGATCTGCAGCCGATCTTTTCCATTTAGGGGTATTCAACAACAAACAACTGTAAATTTAAACAAATTTATTTAAAATAAATACACTGAAGTACGTTATGTTACAGTATTTTTTCTTCATCCACAATTTACTATTCACAATTGTTGGATATATGTATTTTTTAATGTAAATAAAATTATACTGTTAAAATTTTGTTTTTTTTAAAAAGCTTTTTAAAACTTTTTTTTTATTTTCATGCATTGTCATAGGAACCAAATATGTGTGCCAAATTTCAGCTCGATAGCTTTAGTGGGAGAAATATTGATTGCAAGATTCCAGGACATACATACTTACATGAATGAATACATACGAGTGAAGTTAAATAAAAGCTTTTAAAATAATCAGTAACTATTTTGACTAAGCGAGTTAATACCCGTTAATAATAATAAATGTAACATGGGAAGAACAACCTTCAGTAAATTTCATCGAAATTGATAAAAGACGATGCTGCACGTAGTACCGAGACCGCTCGTGACTTGGAGCGCTCGCGCTGCGGGGAGGGTGATGCCGTGGGGGGGGCGGAGCGCGGCGGCGCGGCGAGCCGGTGCAGCGCGCGCGGGTTGAGCGAAGCCCTCCAAAATAATCAGTAACTATTTTGACTAAGCGAGTTAATACCCGTTAATAATAATAAATGTAACATGGGAAGAACAACCTTCAGTATATTTCATCGAAATTGATAAAAGACGACGCTGCACGTAGTACCGAGACAGCTCGTGACTTGGAGCGCTCGCGCTGCGGGGAGGGTGATGCCGTGGGGGGGGCGGAGCGCGGCGGCGCGGCGAGCCGGTGCAGCGCGCGCGGGTTGAGCGAAGCCCTCCAAAATAATCAGTAACTATTTTGACTAAGCGAGTTAATACCCGTTAATAATAATAAATGTAACATGGGAAGAACAACCTTCAGTATATTTCATCGAAATTGATAAAAGACGACGCTGCACGTAGTACCGAGACAGCTCGTGACTTGGAGCGCTCGCGCTGCGGGGAGGGTGATGCCGTGGGGGGGGCGGAGCGCGGCGGCGCGGCGAGCCGGTGCAGCGCGCGCGGGTTGAGCGAAGCCCTCCAAAATAATCAGTAACTATTTTGACTAAGCGAGTTAATACCCGTTAATAATAATAAATGTAACATGGGAAGAACAACCTTCAGTATATTTCATCGAAATTGATAAAAGACGACGCTGCACGTAGTACCGAGACAGCTCGTGACTTGGAGCGCTCGCGCTGCGGGGAGGGTGATGCCGTGGGGGGGGCGGAGCGCGGCGGCGCGGCGAGCCGGTGCAGCGCGCGCGGGTTGAGCGAAGCCCTCCAAAATAATCAGTAACTATTTTGACTAAGCGAGTTAATACCCGTTAATAATAATAAATGTAACATGGGAAGAACAACCTTCAGTATATTTCATCGAAATTGATAAAAGACGACGCTGCACGTAGTACCGAGACAGCTCGTGACTTGGAGCGCTCGCGCTGCGGGGAGGGTGATGCCGTGGGGGGGGCGGAGCGCGGCGGCGCGGCGAGCCGGTGCAGCGCGCGCGGGTTGAGCGAAGCCCTCCAAAATAATCAGTAACTATTTTGACTAAGCGAGTTAATACCCGTTAATAATAATAAATGTAACATGGGAAGAACAACCTTCAGTATATTTCATCGAAATTGATAAAAGACGACGCTGCACGTAGTACCGAGACAGCTCGTGACTTGGAGCGCTCGCGCTGCGGGGAGGGTGATGCCGTGGGGGGGGCGGAGCGCGGCGGCGCGGCGAGCCGGTGCAGCGCGCGCGGGTTGAGCGAAGCCCTCCAAAATAATCAGTAACTATTTTGACTAAGCGAGTTAATACCCGTTAATAATAATAAATGTAACATGGGAAGAACAACCTTCAGTATATTTCATCGAAATTGATAAAAGACGACGCTGCACGTAGTACCGAGACAGCTCGTGACTTGGAGCGCTCGCGCTGCGGGGAGGGTGATGCCGTGGGGGGGGCGGAGCGCGGCGGCGCGGCGAGCCGGTGCAGCGCGCGCGGGTTGAGCGAAGCCCTCCAAAATAATCAGTAACTATTTTGACTAAGCGAGTTAATACCCGTTAATAATAATAAATGTAACATGGGAAGAACAACCTTCAGTATATTTCATCGAAATTGATAAAAGACGACGCTGCACGTAGTACCGAGACAGCTCGTGACTTGGAGCGCTCGCGCTGCGGGGAGGGTGATGCCGTGGGGGGGGCGGAGCGCGGCGGCGCGGCGAGCCGGTGCAGCGCGCGCGGGTTGAGCGAAGCCCTCCAAAATAATCAGTAACTATTTTGACTAAGCGAGTTAATACCCGTTAATAATAATAAATGTAACATGGGAAGAACAACCTTCAGTATATTTCATCGAAATTGATAAAAGACGACGCTGCACGTAGTACCGAGACAGCTCGTGACTTGGAGCGCTCGCGCTGCGGGGAGGGTGATGCCGTGGGGGGGGCGGAGCGCGGCGGCGCGGCGAGCCGGTGCAGCGCGCGCGGGTTGAGCGAAGCCCTCCAAAATAATCAGTAACTATTTTGACTAAGCGAGTTAATACCCGTTAATAATAATAAATGTAACATGGGAAGAACAACCTTCAGTATATTTCATCGAAATTGATAAAAGACGACGCTGCACGTAGTACCGAGACAGCTCGTGACTTGGAGCGCTCGCGCTGCGGGGAGGGTGATGCCGTGGGGGGGGCGGAGCGCGGCGGCGCGGCGAGCCGGTGCAGCGCGCGCGGGTTGAGCGAAGCCCTCCAAAATAATCAGTAACTATTTTGACTAAGCGAGTTAATACCCGTTAATAATAATAAATGTAACATGGGAAGAACAACCTTCAGTATATTTCATCGAAATTGATAAAAGACGACGCTGCACGTAGTACCGAGACAGCTCGTGACTTGGAGCGCTCGCGCTGCGGGGAGGGTGATGCCGTGGGGGGGGCGGAGCGCGGCGGCGCGGCGAGCCGGTGCAGCGCGCGCGGGTTGAGCGAAGCCCTCCACTCACTGGCCAGGGCCTCCATAAACGTCACCTGGAAGTAAACAGTGCGTTATTGGACAGTCTAATTCAATTTTTGTATTATATCGAATATCTATATATATAAAAGGAGAAGGTGACTGACTGACTGACTGACTGACTGACTGACTGACTGACTGACTGACTGACTGACTGACTGACTGACTGACTGACTGACTGACTGACTGACATATCAACGCAGGGCCTAAACTATAAGGGCTAGAAACTTGAAATTTTGCATAGGGGTTCCTTTTATAACGTAGGCGAGCACTAAGAAAGGGTTTTGAAAATTCACCCCCTAAGGGGGTAAAACGGGGTTGCAAAGTTAGTATGAAACTTTGCCGTTTTTGAAGTCAAGTGGGCAACCCGAACGCGGGCAGACGTCGTTAATGGGTCTATTCTACGCGAGCGAAGCTGCGGGCGTCCACTAGTCCTTTTATAAAGTGTTTCACAAATACGAATTTCAATTTATGAAGACAAGGACAAATGAAGAATTCATCCCACCATATCAAGATAGCATAGCCGTCCAAGACAGAGGTAGAAAGTAACTTACACTTAGAAAGACACACAAAAAATAACTAACTTTAAATGTAAAAGTTTGGATAGAAAGCATTCAATATAATACCTTTTCTTTAACACTTATTTGTCGCGCGTGGAGTAGGAAATCTATTACCGCGACGAAAAAACCAAGTATTCCACCCGTTACTAATACTAAAAATATGCCGCTAGTATTCTTCATCTGCAAGGAACCACTGTCATCTTCTTCGGTTTCACTCTTCTGTAATAAAGAAATGACTAGAAAGTATTAAAATAGTGTATGTGAGTATTGGGAGTTGACATCGTATGAGCAAAAAATCATGATTAGGTGAGCAAGACTAAAATGTTCGCCAATAACTTGACTATAAGAGCCTCATTCTAATAAACAATAATAACTAGGTTGTAATTAAATTTTTACTAAAAAAATACTTATATTTTGTCAGGTAGGTATGTGAAACAGGTGTCGAACTATTAAAAAAAACTTGCTGTTTAGTAGCTAAAAATATTATACTTATTAGTCTAACTAACCCACAATCTACTAGTGAAGTAATTGACCCCTAGGAGTCAATAGCTAGTTACTTACTAGATGTTGATCTGCAAGTTTAAGAAGAAATTAGCAACTTCAAGAATTGTGTTTGTGGCTAGACTTTTACCGAAAGCAAAAATCTCCGACGCTTTTGTTATCATGTTTTATGTCTCGATTAAAGCTGGTCGCTTTGGGTCGAGCCCCTCCAAACTGCCTTTTAGTTTTCTAATCAACATAAAACCGTTAGGAATGTTCAGTTCACCTTGCAATCTTCGTTATTATCTTCTTTTTCCCACCATTTCGTCTTCAAAGCTTGCAACGTCCCTTCCTCTTGCAGAGCTAATATTGCGTTGTCTATTAATGTCTTGAGAGGTGAATCTGAAAATAAATGCTAAATAAACGTTCTGCATTGCAATTTTTCCGGATCTATGTTTACCTTTGTTTTACTTGTGCTGCGCATTAGTTACATAATTAAAAGCAGATCCGTAAATTGATCCTTACTCACTTGCAAACTTGTTGGATATACAGAACCTAAGGAAGTTATTCAGTGACAATAGGTGTAAGCATTATTTAATAGGTAATAGGGAACTTACTTTTTGGCATGGCAATGCCGTAATCTTTAGAATCGAGTTTAGAGCCAAGCATTTTCAAGCTACAATTTCTTTGCATGTAGTACTCAATGGCAGTGGATTCCATGAAGAACGCGTAGTTCCCCTTGCTCCGCAACACTCTTTCTTTGCCCTCATCGTTGTTATCGGTGAAAACTTTAGGTTTAGTTGTCTTCATTACATTCCAAATTTTTTGATATATTGACTCATTTGATGACTGAAATATAACCGTCACATATAAACAAGAAACACTTCCTGGTTGGTCCAGTGATCGCAAGCGCGACTACAACTATTGCTTGAAATGCCCAGCAGCAGCTCGGAATCTGGATTTGTGCTCAGTGTATGGCAATAATAAGCGGTGACAGCCCAATGGCTATCGAATTCACCTCTAACTCGAGCAGTTCGGGTTCAAACCCAAGCGGCACGCACCAATGACTATTCAAAGTTATGTGCGATTTAAGAAATTGAATGTCCGCCAGCGTGATGGACTAAGGCCTAATCCCTATTCTGAGAGGAGACCCGTGCACAACAGTGGAACAAAGAAAGGGTTGTGGTGGTATGGCAATAGGCTCTCCACCATACATGGGACCTTATATAATAACTGGTGAAAAGGCCACACACTTCTGCCTACCCCTTTGGGGATATAGGCGTGAAGTTACTATATATTATGTTAAAATTAAACTAATAAGTGTCATCCATACTTATGTTGCAAACAATAAAATTTTATTGTTGGATTTACCTCAAAAAATTTATAAGTGGATGCATTATAAACAGCACCGTACGCCACTTTATTTTGTTCCGACAACGCTTTGACGTCAGTTATTTCGCTACTTCGGCGGCTGTTACTCAGGAAGGTGGACATGTTGGCAGTGTATGAAGCTGTGATGATGAGAGCGAAAAACCACCACATTCCTGTCACCCAACGAGATCCCGCAGCTCTGGAAATAATTTGAATACTAGCTTACTGTTTGGTACATACTCGTGAGTATCGTCAAAATATTCCAGTTCTAACCAGTTTATAAAGAGAAGCAATATATCCTAAAAATGAGAGAAATAACAATAACTTTATCTTTTAAATAAATGTGAACTCACGGAATATTATAATAACTTACCGAGGTAAAATATCACATCCCTGTGTCATTATTGCACCCATTGTTAACCACATACAATTGTAAAGACTCCAAATATTCTGTAAATTTTCTGGATTCTGATTACAAGGATGAGGATTTACCCAATCTGCTTGGCTCATCCTAAAATAGTTATGATGTTTTATAATACACAGTTTTGATAATATTTGATAATATTATAATTACTTACTATACCTTATACAATAGTCACCTTGCACAAATAAGTAAGACGAAGGAGACAATAATGTAAGATGTAGCTAAGTAAAGCCACACATCCAAAGAAAGAGGTTTTATAAAGGAAAACATATCTGGTTCCTGGGGTGGTGGTTCTTTCATCAATATACTGATCCCTAACGACATAAATGGCGTGGAGAAGTCAACCACAGCGTTGCGGTCAGACGATATTGTGATGTCACAAATGGCCAAATCTGCATTCTGGAAATAACACGTACTTTTTATTGGAATATTTATTGGATAAGTATATTATATTGGATATAATTATATAACAATTATACAATTGATACAAATAAATATAAAAAAATAATAAACAAATAATAGGAAATCAATTAGAATCAACTTTAATACTAACATGTTCAAGTAGTTCTCCAATCATGCCATCCCATTTCTTTGTTCCTGTAATAGGATTTCCGTACTTATCTCCGCTTACTCTGTAGAATTCGTACCTTAAATCTTCATTCTGCTTTTCTCTTATGTTTTTAAAAATTGCATCAATGAGATCAACTGCATACCCTCTGAAGGTTGTTCCATTACTAGTATCAATGTCGAAATAAGGCATACCTTTCCTTGACACCACCTAATAAAATAAAAACCGCTGTATGTATTCGTCACTAAATTATGCCATTTTTGGTGCTAAATGCACCGAAATCTTCTTTTTCATTTTTTTTATTATTATTATTTTTGACGTGATATAAATCGATGAACGCCTACACATACGAAAAAAGTGTGACATCATTTTCCCGTCTTTTGCTTTTTTGTCTTCGATGATTGAATCTTTAATCAATTTGGAAAAACATAAGAACATCTATTTGAAGGAGTTAACTTCGTTTATTACATAGACAGTTGTAGTGTATTCTGTAATGCAGCTTTTTTATAGATTTAAGCAAACGAGAATGTAGGATATCCGCGCTACCCATGACAACTCTGGCCGACCGATAACTATATTCAAATAGGGACTAGGATGGTTAGTTTAGTTAGCAGAGGGCGTTATAAAGAACATTAGTTAGTCATTTCGTTAGTAGGTAGGTGGGACTGGGGTCGGAACAGTTAGTGATAGTTTGCCGTGTTAGTTATTGCTAGTAATAGTCTAGTTAGTAATTGTTGACATGAGGTGCGCATTTTGCGTGGTGCGTAATTTATGGTAAGTCTCGTTCGAAGTCGGTCACAGATGTGTTTCTAGGTTGCTACCTTTGAGGACAAGCGGTGACAGCCCAGCGGCTATCGAACTCGCCTCTCACTCGAGCGGTCCGGGTTCAAACCCCAGTGGCACGCACCAATGACTTTTCGAAGTTATGTGCGTTTTAAGAAATTAAATGTCACTTGAAGGTGAAGGACACATCGTGAGGAAACCTGCATGCCTGAGAGTTCAACATAACGTTCTCGAAGGTATGTGAAGTCTGCCAATCCGCACTTGGCCAGCGTGGTGGACTAAGGCCTAATCCCTCCCATTCTGAGAGGAGACCCGTGCCCAACAGTGGGACGTCTATGGGTCGCAGCGACCTTTGAGGACTAGATTGTAGTCTCAAGAGAAGTGTAACCGGCACCACACAAAACTTACCCGAATAACAGATTTAGAATTTCTCGCCGATGACCGATCAATGACAGTTCGCTCACTCCTGATAACATCTCTCTTGGAATCCCAGTAGCCGACGTGAATAAACTGGCTTTCATTGCTAAGTTTCGAGTAATGGAGATTAAAATTTGTTCTCTTGCCATTTTCGTCAAATTCGATGTGCCCTGTAAAGCCCTTAGCGGTCGTCTAAGTAAGAAAAAAAATCATAAGTATGGTCCTATTTAAGTAGCTTCTAGCAATTTCATGCTAAGGAGCATGGAGCTCTACCACTAAATTAAAATTTATACAGTCACAATTTATTCTACCAAATAATCCGATTCACACTACTAAATAATCCAATTTACTCTACCAAATAATCTAATTAACTCTACTAAATACTAAATACCAAATAATCCAAATTAATACTAGTGATTTGATTTTATACGCTCTTATAATATGTTTCAATAGGTGTCGATAGTTTTTTGTAGCAAGTTTTTACCAGTTGAAGGAATAAAAATAAAGGTTATGTAAGTACTATTTATCCCAGTTCTCGGATCATGGATATTAAATTGTGTTGTTTTCTGATGTGTCCGCAACCCGAAACACAGAGAAATCTAGTGCCGGTGTGTTAGCGTGTTAGCGTTTTGTTTTTATTTAATCAAAATTACCTTACGCAAAGACTCTCGCAATATATTTCCCATGGGTAATGCTGCGCCCTCATAGTCTGCCCTCGTATCCATGAAGCAAAGTGCTGGTGGGTTGTCCAAATGCTGTAACGAGAATCTGGGTAGATTGTTCCCTTCTTCATCTACATCTATTTGTCTCTGTTTCACCTTCTCAATGATGGTCCTGATTGCTTTCTCCAGGTGGTTCAGAGCGTCGGCTGTCAATGCAGTCTCCAACTGAAGAAATAGTCATAGAATTATAAAATATGTATATATAAGCATAGTATAGAAAGGGGGTTGCTACAGCACAGATTTGCGGAGGCGTTAGACATCAGACATTTTAGGCCATCCGAATGACTCTTGAGTTGGCATATCGAATGTTAGGTATTTTACAATTACAACTGGGACCGGCGGAAGTAGCTTGCCATCCGAAGCACGGGCATCCGTGCTTCGGATGCATGCATACCAGTTGCATGCATATGCAACCGGTCATTCATTGAATTGCCGGCTATCAATAATGGTAAAGTACCTGTTTTGTAGATATTATTTATTGGATAATAGGTATTACTAACACAGACGACAAACCAAAACTTATTTTTTAAAACAAGCTTTTCCAGCATCAGGTTATGGGAATAAAGTACTCGTTAATAGGAATCAAACGAGCCCAAACTCGATGGGGTTGTGTCGTTTTATTACGGAGCTCCCATGGCCATCTTCCAGCTCCAGCATAAGATCAACTCCATGTCACCATAATATTGCATTGTCATGCAATATACATACTCGTACATGTGCATGCAAAATTTCAGCTCTATCGGAGCCACTAGGAAGTGGGTCAAATTTAACTTGCATGATTTAATTAATTCCCTTCTTCTTCTTAGGCAGGTGAAACTAAATAAAAGCTTGTAATATAGTGTTTGATACATGATGACATTAATAGGTATTAGTGCTATAGGTGTGGTTGGATTTGAAGGGCTGGTTATTATTTATTACGTATGCTGTGCAGGCATCTTGTATTAATTACTTTTATGTGTAGCTTTTTAATTACGTTTATAAAGTAAGAAGTAATATATAAAGGATTTAATAAGTAACTTTTTTTAGGGCAGTGCAGTTGATCAATTGTAGAGAATATAACTACTTACTTTCCACTTACTTGCTACTTATTAATTATGTTTAATGTTTTGCTGCTACTACTTATATTCTTCCTGTAGATATCGAACAGAACAAACCTAACGCGTTAAAGTTATTTTCTGATTCAACTATCTACATATGGTTTCCTTTAGGTAGTTAAAAGTTATCAGATATCTACTTTGAGTTCCAATATCCAATCTGGCCCAGTATGGTCTTTCTTCTCAATAGCTGCTTTAAGAAGTACAATTGAGAAAAGTTGATTTGTTAGCAGTTTTAACGAAGTCTCCGTATACAAAACGTCGGGAATTCACTCCACTTTAGAAACTTTGTATTTAACTTTTAAGGATCTCTTCAGTGGTGTAAATTTTAAGGATCTGTTTTCGAAATATAAAATTTCGATTGCGTACCTAAGCTATAACTCATAGACTTCCCACTATTGGGCAGGGATCTATGTTTCCTCAACCACGCTTATCCATTGCGGATGGATGGTGGAGGGGTTAGTGGCCAACACAATGTCGAATTTTTTTAAGCCACCCGAAGGCCTTCGACGAAGCTTAACGTTTGTTTTTATAATAAAAAATAACCGGGACCGACGGCTTAACTTGCGAAATCACATGATATTTTGCCACTAGCGGTTACCCATTCACAAAGCGACCGCGCCCGTCGATCGACGCTTCATAGATTATTTAATCTTTATTTGAGTATTGCTAAACATCATATTTTTAATTATTTAAAATGAATACTGGAAATATCTAAACCATAAAGGGTTTAGATATTTCATTTTTTTTAATTGTTTGATATAAAGATTATTTTATTTACTTGGTACCTAACTTCTTAAACTTAGTCCTACTTATCATTATAATATTATAATAGTAAAATCTTGTATAGGAAACAATTGCGATAAGCAGAATTACACTTTTGCTTCAATTTCTAAATAAATCTTACCCGGGTCATAAAATTCCCAGTGTTCATCTCCAAGTCCTTCCACAGATCCGCGTCTTGCGTCGTCAAGTGCAGCGTAGAGACGTTCGCCATTAGGTCAGGGATATCCTTGAGATTTACCGTGTACGCGTCGAGAGCTGTCAGTATGAAGCTCTAAAAACGTAGAGAAATAGGTGGGGTTGAGATACATAGTCAGGACATGTCAAAAGAATCATACAAACATTGTATAAAAAGACGTGGATCTCAATTAACACGTTTACTGCGGCAAGAAAATCATAAGTATTTATCTCGTGCGGCGACGGGTCAAAATGCGTCCCCGATTATATTTCCGCCAGCCAGGCAGGTCTTACTCGACCCACCAGCACTAGGATAGATTAAATTGCTATAACTTTGCGAAAACATAATGTATACAATTTTTTTGTACTGTTAGAATGACCTTGAACCCAACTTCCTCAAGTTCGATTCGTTAGTTTCGATGAGCCTGTTCAGCAGCTTCGGCATTTCATGTGAATTTGCTTTTGGTTTATTTATCATTTCAGCTATGGGTATTCTCACGATTTATTGAAATTAAAAATTAAACCAAAATCTAAAAAGTAGAACATGGTAAAAAGTGCTTGAATGGACATAATTAACAAACAGTTGAAGACAGAAGAGAACACATACTTGATATTGTGTAGAGTTATCCACTGCTATAACTTCATGCATATATTTGGGTATATTCTTCACGTCACAATCAAGCACATGATAGCTCATATGCATGACTTTGATGACATGCTTAAAAATTTCACGATTATCGCCATTAGGATCCAATTTTCTGAAAATGATCCGATCGTAACTATAAGGCCACGTATTTATTATTTCTTGCTGTCGTATAAAACCTACAAAAACAATAATATCAATATCACTTAAATTGTGTAATCATACCTATATATCTACACCAATACTCACTTTCTACACTAATCTACTAATACTATAAATGGGGATTAATTATTTTGTTTATTATTATTTGACGGCGGGGTATGGCACTGCGACCTAAAAAGATCTATTGTAGCTAGCCCCCAAAAATTTAGACCTGGACCTAAAGGTCAATCACTTGGATAAATCCTTGGATGTCTTGGGAGTAATGGGATGGGAATGTGTGCTGTTGGTAGGATTGTACTTCTTCACCTTGGAACAAATTGCCATGTATGCCATCCGGAGACTAGCTACAATAGTTATCCCAGAAAAAATCACGGTTTTTGTAGATACAATTCCATATTTAATTATTTCATACTAACTTACTAGTATTTAGAAATACGTGACTTTGAGATTCGTGTCTGTGACAAGACTTGAGATTCTCGAATTTTCAGAAATAAATTTAAAAGGAGAAAATGCCATTTAAAAATATTCAATTTAGGTACTGAAAATAAACTTACTTCCGTCGTCCTCGTAAAGAAATGTAAATTTGTCCCATTGTAAATTCTTGATTAAAGTTGCATAAGCTTTTGAAATTAGTTCCGGTGGAGGATGGTAGAGAAATGTATACAAATCCTCGGATATCGTCTCTGGTGACTCCCACCCCAGTGATAAATGGGATATCTGCATAAATATTTAAACCAATACTAGATGTTCTACACTGGAAGTTACATTTAGACCTCGTGTTGATTTTAAGAGATGTCATGGCTTAATTCTAATTCATGGCGACTTAATCTTACGTTTGATTTATTACTACATAACATCACGTTTGTATTTCCTCGAAAGGGTAGGCAGAGATGTGTATAAGCCCCCTTTCCACCAGTTATGTTTAGGTCCCATGTAATAATTATGTAATGGTAAGTGGTGAGCCTATTATCATACACCGGGCACAAATCCAGATTCCGAGCTGCTACCGAGCATTTCAAATTGGAAAAACACAAAATCTCTTGCCCGACCCGGGGATCGAACCCAAGACCACTAGACTAACGAGGCAGTCATTACAAAGCAACACTATTTTATACTCTATACTTATATAAATACTTACATTAAGTCTGTTACAGAATAAGCAAGTAGTGTCGCAAACTCCTTTGGTCTGGCGAGCATCTATCAACGCCACTATTCCCTTGTTATCCGAAGTAAATGTGCACACTGTAGAAACCAAAATTTAAAACTGAGGTTAAACGAAATAACAACTCACCCGTATACAAGGTCTTACAAACTTTTTAAATAAAGTTAAAGGATAACTCACTTTCCAAAGCGGTTGAATAACTGTCGACTACATTCAACTTTACCGCCCGCCCATGATACGCTTTGGTTGCGCCCATTTTCACTATCTTCTCAAAAGCTAACTCCGAACTCAACATAGTTTCCGTGTTAAAGAGCCCTCCTGAAACCCGCCAATGTTAAACTTTATTGTTTTGTTAACATGAGATTCGATTATAGTGTTTATAGAACTTACCGATCGGAAAACGAGTTACACAAGCGGCTTCATTTATTAATGTGCTAACTAATATGATCAATAAAAATGAATGGAGCAATATCATTTTGATTGTTAGGAAACCAATATTATGGAGACGGTTAAGCGGTGCGGCGGCCGCCTCCACACAGACTGTGTGTGTCTGGTGTATTTTTGGAAAACAATTTTAGGTCACATCGCTTGAAAATGCTGGCCATCGCATGCGACGCTATTCGTCATGATTGTCGGCAGTTGGTTTCCATTTTATTGGAAAATTGTTACATAGAGTCGTACTCAAGATTTCAAATCTTTAATTAAGACAGTTGTTTACAACGATAGAAGAAAGTGTGAAAATATCAAATATTGTGACATATTCGGTCACTTGTATAAAATAAACCGGTAACTCTTAACTGTCGTGATTTCAGAGCAATGTTAATTTTGTTTAGGGAGTCGGCGGGCAGACATGAGTGAAGTTGGGTTAGTGCAGCTGATTGTTTCCGAAACACATTATAAATGAGCTAAACAATTAATACAACATTCATGATGTTGTGGTGTTTGTTGTTTGTTTATCTTTGTGCGTCCAAATGTTCGTCTCAGTTTATTTACTCTGAGACTAATCAAATATCTTATCAAATAGGTAAGTTTGGTGCGTTTTAAGTAAGTTTGGCCTTTTAGTTCGTAGAAAATACTATACGTAGAGTTCATAACCTTAATTCGTAATATATGATGCAAAGAAAGAAAGGTGCAGCGACATCTATAAATCATTTAATTGCTAACTACTACATATAATTTTATTTGTTTAATTTTTTTTACGCTCCATGTTAATCATCAAGTTATCAGCAAGTTAGAAAACTTGCGAGTCGAGTATGAAAAAATATTTATTTGTTTGTTAGCCATGTTCTTGTGAAAGAGTTTAAAATTACGATATAACTTTAAGGACATGAGCAAAATGCGGCGAGTGCGGGTTAAACATGGTTCCATAGCTAGTCTATAATATCAAATGCCATTCACTCTATATAATTTGCTTTGCTAATTTGTTATCTATCAATGGCCTTGTGTGGCCTACAATAATTATCCTTACCCATACCTATTCACATTCCTTACATTTACCCACTATTGAGAATGGCCCTCGCCTGGAATCGGGTAATCTCATTAGTCTACCACGCTGGCCAATTAAAGATGGGCATACTTCAAGGGGACATTATTATTGAGAACTCTCAGACAAGTTTTCTCGCGATCATTTCTATTACGGTTGCAATATATGACATTGAATAGGTACCCTTAGATTAGTTAAGTACCTAGGCTTTAAATGCATATAATCCTAATTCCTTTATGATTTAAGTCCGCTTTGATTCTACTTCTTTGTTATCTGCTGTAAGAATTTAAATAAGAATAAATAATAAATCTGCATCCTTCACGTGATCTAGCGACTAGCCATACCCACTCCGTTAATATGCACGACTCATTATTTCCCACAGCCACAGCTGAGCGAGGTCTAGAGCATACTCCACCACTCTGCTCAAATGTGAATTGGTGGACCGTGATCTATCAGCACCGTCCTAATCTTTCCTAAGCTCAAGCATTTATAACTTTCAGTTGGCATATTCGAACAAGGGGTAGCAACGTCTCGGCTGGCATTCAACGAGAGCATGCGCCACGCCCGGCTGGGCGACCAGCCGACGGCCCCTGTCAATCCCGAAGATCAAGAAACAGGCGATACCGAAGTCAATGGTGCGTTACAGGAAACCAATAATTAATTTATCAAACTCTGTTGTAAAAAATATTATACAAATTAAAAAATACGAGTTTATTTCCAGTGGTCATAATAATACGGATAATTTTTTATACCAAATAAATATTTTCTATTTCTATTTTAATGATAAGTTTATATAATAAGCTGAATTTATCGATGTTTTATCTTGCATTTTCCAATTAATTTTTATTGATTTCACACAATACTCAAATGGTACCAAACAAAAAAATGAGAAAGAAAATTGGTTTAAAAATGAAAAGAAAATGGTTACCTTTAATTGTATTAATTTTCATCGCAATATGATGAACAGCATGGCAGGTATAACATACGAACAAACAACATTGTGAAAATTCATAAACAAATAACAACTCATATCTTTTAAATATGTTCACAGATTTGCGATTGGAGCCAATAATACTTGAGCCTATTCGATCCGACAGCTATTCTGTATGGAGAGAAGGTAAGTTTTTTTTCACACACTTAACCTGCAAAGAATACATAGGTACTAAACAGTATATTTCATTACAAGTGCGGAAAGCCTGTCATTGCAAAGAGTTTCGACAAATGTCTACCCGAGCCAAAGGCGAGGGTTGACAGTCGGAACAAGTTGCAATGACGGTTACGCACGTGTACGCGTGTACTGAACAACTATTTTTAATACAGTTGCGAAAAAATGAAGCAATTTAATAAAATAATAAAAACACAAACTAAACTTGCAAAGAACATTTTTGGAAAATGGCGCCAACCGTAAAAGAATACAGAGTATTGCAGAGTTTTTTTTTTGTTTTCTTCACCCATTCTGGGTAGGCAAAGGGTACTATGCCCATACAGCCAAGTCTTCAGTAGAATTTTTTTATTGACATGAAATTTAATGAGACGAATTAAAATGAAGCCTAATCTAACTCATTGAATCAAATCATTAAATCTGATATTGAAACAAATTAGTAGCTTCTTTTTAGAAATATTTGCATGAATCATAAAAACTTCTATGATTTTTTTTTTTTGTAAAAACTTCGTGGTTGGTTTTTTCTTTTCAATAGACATTATTTTGACAGTTGGGAAAGAGAACGCACGAGTTCGGAAAAGGTAAAGAAAAAGCACGAGTGTGTAATAGCTCACTTCCCGAACGCTATACGTCCCTGTAATACGCCACTTTTTGAGCAACTGTATTAAAAAATACATAATGCCATTTAAGGTATTGGATATTCAGACTTCATATTAAAAGCTAACAATTTATTTTTCCAGTATGCTCCAACACTAGGATTAGACCGATAGCGCTCTTCGGGCCTCAGAATCCGATTTCAGACAGCGCAGTTCGAGATCAGTGCGCACTGGCCAACATTCCCCATATTCAGGCTACCTGGCAGCCTCTGGATCCTGATGAGGAGGACGATAATCCAGAGGAGGAGGAAAGTACTGACGAAGAAGAATCACAACAAAACACCAATACGGCTTTCAAAAAAATTTCCATTAATTTCTACCCGGCTGCCGAAGAGCTATCTTACGCATACAGCATGTTACTAAAATACTATAATTGGAAAAACTTTGCAGTGCTGTACGAAGATGATTTTGGTACATAACCTTTTAACTTATATTTTTGAAGTAATTGTTAAATAATGGTGAAACGGAACTTGGTTGACGAATTGTAGCATAGGCAAATGTCACCAAACTTTTTTCCATTATTTTCTACATTGGCAACCTCACGGACAAAGTCAGAAACAAAGGAACTCTTACTACTATATTAAATTTATTTCCTAATTATTAGGTACATAAATTATATTTAGAGAACATTGCAATTTTCTCTCTCTTAAGAAAATATATGTGTATTTCGAGATAATTTAAAACACTAAAAAAGTAATCAACAAATTTCTGTGTTAGAGGTCAGCAAAATTGTTAGGTATATATTGTTAGGTATATTATATAACCCAGCCTTTTTTAAAACACGAGAAGAACGATGTGTGAATAAAACATTACGTCATAAAAATCGATAAGTATCTCCATCCTCACGATTAGGTAAATCTTTACTCAACTAGTCCACTTGCCATGTCGATAAAAATAAACAATAAATAGCCAGATCTATTAAATAATTAACCAAATTAAATTAAATTTGTATAACATTTAAAACAATTTTTAATCAACAAAAAGTTACAACAATATTACAAGAATATTTTAATGTCAAAAACATCAAGTAAAATATGTAGGTACCTACTCGTACCTATCTGATGTAAATTATTTACATATTTTTATATTATTATAATATATGTGTAATGAATATGAACACATTCCTTATTTTTCTTCGAACGCATAAAGGGAACGGGCCATACTCTGTGGTCCTCCATCTATGCGTAGGACCAATCAGAGCGCGGCATCTGTTTTGCCGCGCATTTTGAATCGCGAGCGTGATATTCAGAAGAAGGTGACTGAACGGAGTTAGTGCGGACAAGGGTGTTTTATTATTTTGTAATTTGTTGTTGTTTTAGAAGTAAAGTATTTTGTTAAGAAATAAAAACTTTTCTTACATATGTAATTTGTTAATTTATAATTATTTTATTATCATCACAACCCTTTCTTTGTCCCACTGTTGGGCACGGGTCTCCTCTCAGAACGGGAGGGATTAGACCTTTGTCCACCACGCTGGCTAAGTGCGGATTGGCAGACTTCACATGCCCTCGAGAACATTAGAAGAACTCTTAGGCATTAGGCTCATAGGTTTCCTCACGATGTGTCCTTCACCGTTACAGCAATTGACGTAGGTATACTAAACGTTTTCATTTAAATTACATTATTAAAATTAACATTCTATCAAATCATAAAAAATGACAATTTTGCTTAGTTTCAGTGTTTTACACTGAATTAACTGAAATTGGCATTATTAATAATTGACAAACATTTTTATTATTATTAATTTGCTATAAAATAATAATTAAACAATAAGCTGTGTTTTCCTCTTATATATTCCAACTATGTTTCTGTGCCCTACTTGTTACTAATGACTACAATAAATTAATTAATATGAATCAGCTTAAATTGTTTAAGGTTTACTGCGAATCCAGAAGATTCTTGCTGAACATTCAACTCATTACGAAATAACTGTTCGGAGATTAAATCCTGACGGTAATAATAATAAGGTTCGTACCAAATAACAGATCGAAAAATAAATTTGTATTACCTTTACGTCTTCTCTTCGATCGATATCAACAGTCGCAAAAACTTTGATTGTGCCGCAAAAAGTGGTTTCACCTGAAGCATGATTTAGTTATACAAAAATGCTTTATGCTAATCCACGTTGTTATAACTATGTTGAGATTTAGGTGAAAGCCTTATGCAAAATTTGCTTTTGGGAATTCAGTAGAAAAATATCAAGGCCCCTTTTACTTTCATATAGAAACTTTTAAAACATAATTGTGTTAATTTCAGATATTTAAAGAACTTGTAAAGTACCAAGAGAGATTCATAATAGATTGTCATGTGGACAATGTTATGAAATACATAAAGGAAGCTCAAACTCTAAACATGGTTAACAGTTATCAGGTAGTTAATAGTTAATATATTTTTGTCTCATTGGATCAAAATAATAATGCGTCGAACTTTAATAAGTGGATACCAAGGCAAGCAAGTGCCACAATTGACCTGAACAATGAATGGGCTGGCCATTGTTCAAGTCAATATTATATTTCGATTTCGATTATACTTGTGTTAAAAATAATTATCTTCTTTCACAGCATTATGTATTACTGAGTATGGACTCGTCCATTCTTGCCAATGAACTAATTTCACTACAGTCGAACGTCACATGGTTAAGCATAACTCAATTCGATCAGCTGAAAACTGCTCAACATTTTCTTGCACCAAGAGTTGGAAAATGGTTAAGTTCTAAATCAAACCAAGTTTCTCCCCCCGTGACAGATATGAAGGTGACAACTATTCCTTTTCTATTTTTAATTAGGTTTACTGTATTATTTTTATTTATTTATTTTATAGACTTTGACGACTAAAAAACTACGCAAGGATGTCTTTCAGCAAAAAATATTTTTTGAGACACTTTAAATCGCGCTACGATTACATTTTTTTTATTGTTCAATTTTATTCGAAATGTATGGAATAATTTTTCGAAGACCTGGAATTCGCAGACAGAATTTCAATTAAAGTCAGTGCAACTTAAAGCAAATTTTCAGAAGGACATAATTAATAATTAGTAATTATAGGATATCGATTAGTGATAACTAAATTAATATGAAAACAAATTATACACAAAATAATATACAGAAAAAACCTCGAATTCAATTTATATATTTAGAATTTGAATTGAATTTTGGAATCTTCAACTTAGACTCGTATGTATCGTATCACAACTTTGTGAAACCGAAAGACCAAATTTTTAACTACTTGTCCCATCTTACACATCTGACACATCTTACTTAATACATATTTATTTTCAGCTGGATGCACTCATTATGAACGATATAGCCAACCACGTTCTGATAGCGTCACAAAAAGTCCAAGACTTGGAAGTACCTGAGAATAACTTGTGCAGTACTGACGTTGAACCCTGGGCTTATGGTGCAGCACTTCAGGAAAATATACTAAAAGTATTTTGGCTTCCTATTAAATTATTTTTGACGTACATTTTCCATGGAATGAAGAAATTTTCACTTGTTAAATAACAGTATAATAATTTTAATGCATTCAATTAGCTAAATGAATATTCGAATTCATGTCCGAAGGAAAATTTCATTTTAAAGCGTATTGTCTTTTACACTTGCTTTGTTCTTAGACTCTAAAATAGACTAACAATAAAATAAAAATAATAATCTGTAAGTGTTCTAAAGTTATGTCTATATAATTTTTAAATTAATTTATAATTAACTGAACACCCTTTTATTGAATAATAATCTTATAATTAATTATTAACAATTTCTCCAGACAAAATCCAACGGTGTTACGGGAAACATTGAATTCGATGACCGGGGTAGAAGAAATAACTATACTCTATACGTCAACGAAATATGTATGAATAAAAGACAAACAATTGGGAAATGGAATTCGGCTTCTGCCGGTGAAATCATCGAAGACCGACCAAATATCGAAGAATCGAACAATCACCAAAATAGTAAGCATTTCATTGTAAGTATACTTACAAGTATTACTTGACTACTGAGCGCCAATATTTCAAATGTCTACATTACTCATATTCCTTCAGGTTATATCGAGTAGAGCAAAACCTTACTTTTTTGAAAAGACCAAATGTCCGGAAGACGCAGAAGATTGCCTGGAGGAAGATGCCGATGAAAATTATGAAGGGTTTGCCGTTGACCTAGTAAAAAAAATATTTGACACTCTAAGAGATGAAAATTTTAACTATACTTACTCGTTTTCGAAAGAAGTTAATAAAAAGTATGGATATTATGACAAGGAAAAGAAGAAGTGGGTCGGATTGATTGGAGAATTACTAGATAAGGTGAGATCAATTAATAAATGAGAGTACATAATAAACATAAATAATACGTTATATGTACTAATTTTAATCAATCATTATATCATAAAAAATATTATTTTCTTCAGAAAGCAGACTTAGCTGTAAGTGATTTAACAATAACAGAAGAAAGAAAAAAGGTTGTGGATTTTTCTGTGCCTTTTATGACCCTTGGAATAAGTATACTTTATAAAAAGGAGCGTAAAGTTCCTCCAGGAATGTTTTCTTTCCTTAATCCCTATTCATTTGATGTATGGATGCATACAGCAACAGCTTATTGTGTTGTATCGATCATTCTCTTCATTTCCTCTAGGTAACACAACTTCTTATTTGTCAGATAAACTTTAGCGACTATCGTACAGTTCTAAATCTTATTAATTTTCTGTTAGAGTTTCACCAGCTGATTGGGAAAATCCACAGCCATGCGATAAAGATCCAGAAGAATTGGAAAATATATGGAACTTTAAAAACTGCGCCTGGTTAACGATGGGATCCATAATGACACAAGGCTGCGATATTTTGCCGAAGTACTTGATTCTTTCTCTATTTAAATATAATCGTATTCTATTTATAGTCAAAACGATAGTCAATACAAATGAATAATGATCACATCATCACAACCCTTTCTTTATCCCACTGTTGGACAACGAGTCTCCTCTCAGAATGGGAGGGAGTAGGCTTTAGTCCACTACGCTGGCCAAGTGCGGGTTGGCAGACTTCACATGCCATCGAGAACATTATGAAGAATTCTCAGGCATGCAGGTTTCCTCACGATTATCCTTTACCGTTATAGCAAGTGACATTTAATTTCTAAAATCGCAAATAACTTAGAAAAGTCATTGGTGCGTGCCGCTGGGGTTTGAACCCGTTGGAGTAGGCATTTCCAAGTTACAAATAAAATTTGTTTCACACCATTTGAATTTGACCGGCAAACATTTTACAGAGCTATTGGTACACGTTGGGTGTGTGGTATGTGGTGGTTCTTTGCTGTTATCGTCTGTCAAACCTATATTGCCCAACTTTCGGCATCTATGACGTCGGCGTTAGAAGATGAACCAATTAATAGCGTTGAAGATTTAGCGAAACAAACCAAAATTCTTTATGGCGCGGTTGATGGTGGCTCTACACTTGAGTTTTTTAAGGTTAGTTAATATTATACGCACACCAAAAATAAGCTAACAAATAAAAAGGTAGATGCATTATCTTCGTAGTATTCAGTGCTTGAAAATGGGATTCGTTGAGTTTAGAATGTATAAGAAAAAGTCATGTACTGACATGAAACAAAGCAAAAAGTGAAAAAAGATCAATTTGGTGTGCCAGTTTTAATAGGCATCTTACGTTTTTTACACTTCATATATCGACAACTAACCTACTATGCTCATACTATGTTAGTAAGACTTAATGCTCATTAAGTCTTCATCATACAGTGATCAAAACTAATAAATTGAACTATCAGTAATTTAATAATGAACCATCAATTGCAGAGTTCAAAGGACAAGATGTATCGTCGCATGTACGACACAATGAAAGCAAATCCAGTAGTTTTGGTGAAAAGCAACGATGAAGGCGAGAAGCGTGTGATCAATGGAAATAACAAATATGCATTTTTCATGGAATCTTGCACAATCCAGTACAAAGTTAAACGCAATTGTGACCTGAAAAAAGTTGGTGGAGAATTGGATTCAAAGGATTACGGAATCGCGATGCCCGCAAGTACGTTTTTACACAAATAACATCCGCAATTACTTTTAATATTACTAATATACCTTTACTGTTTATATCAAGTGAATTGCATACAGTATATTTGTATTGTATATACCTAATATTTTCAGACTCGCCATTTAGAACTCACATAAATGGGGCAATTTTAAAGTTGAAAGAATCAACGACATTGGATCAAATTATTAAAAAATGGTGGGAAGACAAGTATGACGCACAGCAATGTGTCGTAAGTATTCGTATCCACCAAATAGTAGAAGAATATCAGTAAAATTGTCGATACAAATGATGCAAGCGAACAGTAATTTAGTGAAGCTGCTTAAGACATTGTCAACCGAACGATAGTTAAGTTAAGCCACCCTGGTCTCGGCCGGCAGTTGGATGGGTTGCTGTAAAAGTGAATCCTCGAATAATACGTGCCATATATGTTAATAGTCAAATCAGCGTATAGCGCATAAAGCGCATTGTAACTTGTGATGATTAGTGCCATTGACAGGATACGGAGAACCCCCGCCACTGCCGGAGGCGTCTGTAGTTTCCTTTGTTGCTTGTAGGTCTTTATTAACCTTATGTTCCTGATCTGCATTACTTTCCAAATGTCTACCGTGATGTATTCTGTAAAATTTAATCCTAGTAGTAATCCTAGTAGTAGTATTGTAATTTGTAACTATTCTAATAACTAACCTACTTCTCATTTGTAACCGCTTTTTTGTACATTCTCGCTATCACGTAAAATTATTGTCCGTAAACCGACTTTACAGACAACCTTTTTTTTTATTCCGTTTTGAAGCAAGATTTAAATGTGTAAAAATATCTGCCTTTTCCAATTTTACTCGATTCAACAAAATAATAAAATATTCATGTTTTCCAAAAAAGAAAATTGCCAGCGACGTCCCTACAGGTGTTAAAAATGTTTTACAGACGCTCTAGACTGGCGCAAGTAAAATCTAATAATGATGCACATGTATTTAAAGATTACGTAAGAATCTGTTACTAACATTGCCTCGGTGGTCGAATGGTCATAAGCGCGACTGCTTCGATCTCCGTGTCGAGCAGTGTTGTTGGGTTTTTGTAACTTGAAATTCTATTCGAATAGTAGCTCGAAATCTGGATTTACGGTCCCAATAGTGAGCCATTGCTATATGAATGGCTCACTATTGGGACCTAAACATAACTGGTGAAAAGTCAACAACTTTTCATTACAACTCTGACGGATAGCCAGAAAAATTCAGGAAAATACAGGCGTGATATGTAATTATTTTATATTATGCTTATGAATCTAATGGACACAGTTTCACAGAGTAGATATATGTACCTATATCGATTTTGTTAAACGAAATAGGTATGTAACCATTTTGCTTTTTTTTTAAATGTTTTATAGGAAACGAAAGACGAAAACGACGTTGAAGGGGATTTGGAGATGGAAAATCTGATCGGAGCATTCGTGGTGCTGATCGTGGGACTCGTGTTTTGCTTGTTCATCACCGCCGCGGAGTTTATGAACGAAGTCCGCAATATCGTGGTCCGAGAAAAGGTAATCGTGTCGCTAAACATGTGAGAAATCTTTCAAGATTGTGTTGAGTTGTCATAAAAATTGTATTTTTAAAATTTTGAATTAGAATAGAGAATTATTTTTGAACAGCTTATCAATATAACTATTCAGCGGCCATATAATACAATGGTTATGAATTAAGATGATCACGTTTGTTTTAATTATAATAAACAAAAAATTTACTTTCCATTATGTTCCTTCCGGTACTTTTCTGCCCTTTCCATTCAGGAATAACTTATTTCTGTCATACATGCATGCCAAACGAGTAAGTAGGTACTGCTTACTGTAATTAATATATCTCAACCGTCTAATTCGTATGGTTACCTACCGTATGGTTACTGTCTAATTCGTTTACCCTATTATATTAAGATATTTGAATGCATGAAGCAGAATCATTAGATTTGAATTCCGGAGCTCTGGAGCAAGAAGCTAAAGTAAAGCTCTGGTACTGGGCTATCGAGAGATCGACGTTTGCCGGGTCAGCTAGTATAAATATAAATTAATAAACCCATTATAGCTTCAAGAATTTTTTTCACATTATTTCAAATAATCCATTGAGTTTAAATAAAGAAGACAAACACTTTACAGCTTAAATAGGTAAATTATTTTTAGGAATAAAGGGGTAAGGCAATAAATAGCTCTATTATCATAGATATAATCCAAACCAATGTCGACATAAGACCAAGAGACTTATTATTATGACAAATAACATGCCATCGTATCCAGGTAACCAACTATTAAATATGTTGTGGGGTCTAACCAAAGGGAGTGTGTTAATGTTTTCTATTATTAATTTAATGTATTTATAATGTATATTATACATTTAAAACTGTTAGCTTTCTGCACTCTTCATCCATATGTAACTGTGTCAAATTTCACACACCTCTGTAATATTTGTAAAAGGAGTACAATGTTAACGCTTCACGTTTTAATATTATTAATTGTATGTATTGTATTTATATTGAACTAGTGGACGCCCGCAGCTTCGCTCGCGTAGTATTAGATACATTTACGACGTCTGCCCGCGTTCGGGTTGCCCATTTGACTTCAAAAACGGCAAAGTTTCATACTATCTTTGTACCCCAGTTTTACCCCCTTAGGGGCTGAATTTTCAAAAATCCTTTCTTAGTACTCCCCTACGATATAAAAGGATCTCCTGTGCAAAATTTCAAGTTTCTAACCTTTACAGTTTCGGCCCTGCGTTTATATGTCAGTCAGTCAGTCAGTCAGCCAGTCAGTTTTACTACCTATTTATCAAATTAGCTATATTAAACAATTTTTACTGTTGGTAATATCAAATTTTATTAGATTGTAGGTAATTCTATTATCTCTTGAGCGTGTCTAATCAATCAGCTAATCGGTAAATGAAGTATTTGCCTTTGGCAGTATTTTGATGAGAACCAGCTACCAATTAACTTGGGTACTTTTATTTTAACAGGTAACACATAAAGAAGTATTTATCAAAGAATTGAAGGCATCTTTGAACTTCTTCCAACTCCAAAAGCCAGTATTACGGAACCCAAATCGAGCAACGTCACTGGAGTCTGAAGGGTCGAAAAAGAGAGATCAACTTGCTACAGCTATTGAAAATTTCATGGATTTAGAAAAAGAAATGCAATAAATTTATTGAGATAGTAAAATTTTGTGTTGAAATGTAATTATATTAGCGCTATCGATATACAAACTACTGATAAGTGAAGTTTCAGTGTTTGAAAACAGAGACAATCTTGGTTAAAAGGCAGTGTCCAATAGGCACATGGACAATCCAATTGATCCCGACTTTTTTTATTATAATGTAGCATATTATTTTAAAAGCTTTTATTTAACTTCACTCGTATGTATGTATTCATTCATGTATGTCCTGGAATCTTGCAATCAATATTTCACCCACTTCCACTGAAGCTATCGAGCTGAAATTTGGCACACATATTAGGTTCCGATGACAATGCATGAAAATAAAAAAAAAGTTTATATTAGTTTATAAGCTTTTAAAAAAAAATTTTAGAGTATAATTTGCTTTAATTTGCTAGTCATCGCAGTTTCTGATCAGTTATACTATTATTTACATAATATGTAAGTATAACTACGTAATAACCTACGTACCTGTATAACTAAGTAATATACAGGGTTATTGGTAATTCGACGTATTCCCGTTAGGAGATGATAGGGGTGACTATTTGTGATAATTTCAACCCCCATATGCATTATGCAAAAGTGAACCATTTTTGAGTTATCAAGAATTTTAGCTTTTTTCAGAATAAGTCAAAAATGCAACATCAAACATTTATTAAAAAAAAGTATTAATTTAAATCCATTTTTTTCTTTTGATTTATAAAAACGACTAAACAATGGTTATTTATCAATATTAAAACTATAATTATCTAAAAAGCTAAAAAGCTTGATAGCTCGAAAATGGTTCACTTTTGCATAATGCATATGGGGGTTAAAATTATCACAAATAGTCACCCCTATCACCTCCTAACGGGAATACGTCGAATTACCAATAACCCTGTATATTATAACTAATTCAACATGTAACTGTGTAAAATTATAACTTATTATATATTAACTAAATTAACTAACCGACATGATTCATAAATAAATCAACATAATAGGTATGTTCATGTTAAATGATACATATTAATCATTGAAATCATGTGATATCTTCACATAATAGAAATTTATCGGAGTCGGGAAAAAAGAGTCTGACGTAACCTCAGTAAGCATTTAAGTTAGTAAGCATTATTATGTAGTACTCGTAGGTACTTAATCATACTAATAAAATTTATTGACCAAATATTGTACTATTATTTTCCTGGATGTTCCGATTGCATGACTTTGTATATATTGCATAATAATATACCTAATATAAAATATTCCTCGCTAAAACATAAATATTTAAAAATTTATTTGATGCATCCAATTTGGATGATTCCGTTTAAATTACGACACAAAATATGACAAGTTTTATCACTCTCACTTAATACAAAGAACAGAGAGGACAAAACAAGAATTAATCTACTTTGCAACAATCCGCGAACAAAAACGTATGGTGATATATGTATTCTTTCATGCACGTAGCAGCAGCAGAGAGGACATGTTTTAAATCGGTTTATAAAAAAAGAAAAGCATGAGCCGACCAGCCGTGTCGCCGGGAGTTGATAAGTAGCATCCGGAGATTAGTAACCCTAAATGTAGAGTTACGAAGAACACTTTTTCCAATGCATTTCATGTAAGCTCGAATTTATTTAATATTTACTCACATTATTCAGTGAGCTAATATTAATTTCTAGACAGCTGTGTTAGTTGTAAATGTACTGTAACATTTACAAGTATAAGAATTATCCGTGTGTTAAAGCCGATTAGAGTTAGTGGTTAATAGATATACCTGTGTAGTGTATGGATGGTTTTGACAGCCCTATTTCATTGGTAGCGCATACGCACATCAAGTGGATGACTCTTCGTGAATACTCGGTAGAGTATTGTTATCTTATTGTATTGTCACATTCGAAAATTGATTAGACATTCTTTTTTGATTTGGACATTCAAAATAGCCAGGGAATCAATAACAATTTTTTCATTTAAAATTTATTGTTCAACCTTCTATGTACTATTGTTGTCCTGTTTATCTGCAAATCTGCACTTCGCCAGAAGGGTTGACTATGGCGGTATCCTTACGATTCTGAGGCAAGACCCGTGCCCAGCAGTAAAACCTTCAAATAAACGATTACAATGTGCCGGATTAATTACTTAAAAAGCATTCTCGACCCGTATTAATGAAACGATGTGGCAGGTGTATATTCAACATTTTGCCGATAAAATTCGTACCGTTACCAAGCTAAGTATCGATCAGTCGATCGATACTACAGAGTGTCTTCCATTGATCATTAAAACTATCGTCTCGTGCGTAGTTGTAACGCAACCCGACACGTGACGAGCAGGATACGATAATCGGCGAGTGATTGCGATTGCCGCAGTCAATTGTAGCAAAAGAATGCCAAATCTACTCGTGGTTCAGTGGCGCGGGAGCCACCGGTGGAAATGGGCGTCTCTTGGTACGCGGTGGCTTTTCTCGCCGCCAGCACACTCGGTGCTACAATCGCACGTGAGTTTTTGACCATTTTATAATTTGTTTAATAACATCAGAGTTTGATGATTCGTTACAGAAGTAAAATTATTGAAGATAAATAAAAATAATAAATTAGTATCAAGTAATATCAAATTGACAAATCCAACCTGCGACAGTAAATAAATTTCGCTCCCTGCAATTGATTGCGTTTACTAATTTAAAAAAAATCATGAATTTTTCTAAGTGTTCAAAACCTGAGTCAGTAACTTTCGAAGATTGTTTTTATAATAAGCAGAATAACGTTCCATTTGTTTTGAAATTCTCAAATAAACCTTTACTTATGCATGTACCTTATACATAATTTGAAGTCAGTGATAGATGACCTGAAAAAAACGTATTTATTATATTAATATTATATTGATATAATTATATTAATATTACCTATATACTTACCTACTAAATTAAAAAACTGTCGATACAGTGACTTGCAAGTCGCAAGTCGTATTGTTTCTCTAATTAGAACAAATAATAAAAAGTTTTTTATGGTCTTTCAACTATTTAACTTAATTAATTTAATATTCTTCTCTGTCCTAGTTCTTAGCTATCAAAATTATTTTGTAGTGCATCTCAGTACTTAATTTAAACCTTACATGTAAAGGGGGAAAAAACACCCCTTAGTGTTATTTTACCCCCTTTATCTACTGTTTTATTATAATTTTGATTAGAGCAATTTACCAAGAGGGAAAGTTAGTGTCCATCAAGATAAATGTTGATATACAACATATGTGCTTACTTCACCTAATTGGCATCATTCTAACAATAATCTGGATCTAGAGATCAGTAGAAATAAACACAAAACAGACATATCAAAAATAAATTATTATCTGGTTAATTATTAATTTATTAATTTGAAGCCCAATATGACTATGTCTATCCTGTTTTATTATTACTTCCCATGGGCTTAATTGCTACAGTGGTGTGCGATTAAATTAAGGACAAAATCGGAAATGATAATTGCTGTAAAAGATTTTAAATAAGCAATTACCATTTCCGATTAAAAGTCTAATTCTACTGGCCTACATGGATACTATGGAAAATGCATTTGAAGTATCTACAAACATTGCACCTTCAACTTGAGTTAAATGCGGTGACTACCACGATGTGAGATAAGAATTTATATTTGTATCCGATAGAACAGTTATACTTAGTTGTCAACCCTGCGCGCACTTCCTACATCTTGCGTAACACTGACCCAATCCACAGAAGGAACTGTACGCATTCAGACTACCATCGGAGCTAATTATGCCATTTAATTATATAATTTGATACCATCTATCACTGTTCGCACATCTGCGCGTATTTGTGGTAAAATACGGATACCTAGATAAATTCCTTGACACTTTTTAAAAGCTTTTATTTAACTTCACTCGTACCTATGTATGTAAGTATGTATGTCCTGCAATCTAACAATCAATATTTCACCCACTTCCACTAAAGTTATCGAGCTGAAATTTGGCACACATATTTGGTTCCAATGACAATGCACGATTCATTAATTTCCGCCATTTTTAATCCAATATGGCGGACATTACAAAATGGCGATTTATAATTTTTACAGCAACCCCTATGATATGGGTATCAAATGAAAGAGCTCAATGACCAGAATGAAATAAGTAAAGTAACGTCATTCTAAATTCAAAATGGCGGACGTTACAAAATGACGATTTATAATTTTTACAGCAACCCCTATGATATGGGTATCAAATGAAAGAGCTCGATAACACAATAAGTAAATAAAGTAATGTCATTCGTGAACGATTATTGACTTATGTCGATTATCATGTTTTAAGGTGGTATTCATGGTACCATTCTCTGAAAAAAAAAAAAATGTTTATCTCTACTCGAGAAGTTAATAGGTATAGAAACTTATGTACGACAAATTCGTGATAAAGTATCCAGCAAAAGTCATAAATACAAAAGCATATGAAATGGACCCATAGTATTTGCCTGTAACCCAAATCACAATTCCAAACTGATAGAATATTATAATCTCGTCTTGTGAACTAAATATGTTCTGAGACTATCTCTCTCAGACCCAATTTTGTTGACTAATTTCAGTGGTTTTGTACTTACTAAAATGTTCTAAGATATTATAATAGTGTCATATAGCCATAGGCTCATAGAGCCATTTAAATTTTGGATATGATGGGTAGGTAGTTATTTAGGGGTTAGCAAAGCAGACACAGAATACGAATTATTCTAGCTGTAAAGATGTGCTGTAAAATCTTGTTAGCGAATATTTATTTATCTGTCAGTGTTGTTTGTTGTAAGTAGGCTTAATAATGTGGAATAGGGCGGAAGGTAATGTTAGGGTTAAATCGGCAAATCTCAAACCACCGTGATAGACCAAGGTACTAGGTAGAACATTCTGATTAAAAAAAACCTTTCAAGTTAAAACTGAAATACCTAACAATCAAAGTAAATTAATGCAGGACAAAACAATTATTGTTATTGAATCGGGTCACGGTCGAGAATAGTCGAGATCAAACCAGAGTGCGCCTGAAATAATAACCTGATCTATTTTAGTGTGCTGGTATTCTATCAAGCACCTAAACTATATCCGTAAAATATTTGGAGTAGGTATTCGTAGTATTATAAATAACATACAAACAAAGTTTATTCATTATTTGCTGCAAGATCTGATTTGTTTTGCAATGTGCCCGATGTACTGTAATGTTTTATGTAATAAGTGCCTACTTAAGTTTGGGTTTTTCATTTCTGTTGGTGACTTAATCACCTTTTTTTTAATTTATCAACGTATATTTTAAATATTTTACACATTTACATATTAATCAGAAATTTAATTAAAAAATCTCCGACTAAATTTCAGTTTCGTTCATGCCATCATGGCGGACGCCTCCTCCTGCAGACACTGACATAAAATCGGGTCGTATAATGCGGACTCTCAAAAGTGTATGTACGTACCTACTAGGAATCGTTATAGGAAAACTACATTTCGGTGAAGGTGGCACGACCTATATGTAAATAAACGGGATACATTTTGCGGTGGACGGGTGCCGCTTATATTTCTTTTTTTTATAAAATGTGACATTCGCATGAGGATGTGTGTCACTGTAGCTCTAGAATAATAATTGTAATTAACATGATAGATGGAAGAAAAGTTTTTTATTAAAGGTCTTTTGCTGAACGGTCAGACGAACTTTACGGCGTCACCGAATAGGTCCGAAGCAAAGCAAAGTTGTTCGTATTATATGTATTCAAAAAGTAGGAATTCCAGCTTTAAAATGTTTCTATAGCCGTATCTAATCCTAGACCTAATCTTAGTATTTTCTATGTATAATGCGGAGGTTTCTATAAACGAAAAATGTGTTTCAGATTGCTATTATTACCGGGAGGATGTTTCACAGAACTTTTGTCCTTTGGGTATTTTTTGAATACACAGGAGTGAGTGTAGGGTATCAGTGTCATAACCCTACACTGGAATATTATAAATCACTGTACTTATCTGACGTTATCATAGTTTAATTTAATGATTGAAGGCGTGACGTTTATACGAATACACTTTTAAATTCGTTCTCAATTAACCGTGCAGTCAGTGTAAATCTCATTTTTTTTAAATTACCTGAGGTCTAAGTAGTAAAAATATGAATTGGTTTTCTCCGTTAAAGTCGTTTAGATGAGTTTGAGAAAACCTAACAAGATGCAGCAAACCATTGGAGAGGTTTCCTAAAAGTTGAAAAAAGTTTAACTGGATGCGATAACCTATACAAGGTCCGCATTAATCGCATTAAGCTATATTCCCTATGCATATAAATCTGAGGGTAAACTTGAAAAATTAAGACCCAGCCATAAATCAAGGCCGGCAAGGCAATGTGGCCTTTATTGACATTTAAAACTAACAGCATTATTATAATAGTACATTATGATACAAGTGCGGTAAGTTGAAAATTACAGCCGAGGCGATATTGCTAGCCCGAGCCGTAGGCGAGGGCTACAAGAAAGCAGAGGCTGTAATTATCAAAGCGCACGTGTGTCATACGACGTTTTATAACATATTTGCGAGGAAATAAATTAATAAATTCATCATTACTTGACGACATTTTCAAATAAAAACAATACAACGAAAAGAAAAAGCGCGCGGAATAATTTATAATTGTTCACAAATTAACGATGCGCGCGCATCAGCGCTTTTTTTTAAGGCAAAGGCACAAAAACAGCCAGTATTACTAATAAAGTAAATTAATATTTTTTTTGTTTTTGTTACAGATAAATTATTGTAATTTCTTGTCAAAATTAATTAAATTAAAGAAATTAATGTTTATTTTTTATATTTTATCTCCCAAAGTCAATTTTATTCATAAAATGTTGACCACTTTTCTGACTTATAAACTCTTTGCTAAGATTGAAAAAAGTACCGTCCGTTTTAGACGGAGCATCTTGATAAACCGTGACCTTTTTAAAAAGAAAACATTACATTACAGCACAAGTGCTTTTTACATTACATTACCGCACAAGTGCTGTAATGAGATATATTACGATATTGAAATTGGTGTAATAAGAGACCCTTTACGAGCAAATGTGTTATAAAAATATTTAAACTAACTGACAATCGATGTTTTAATAATATTGTTTGAAGCTAGAAGAGCATCTCTTCTGAACTGATGAAGGGACTTGTACTTGTTATTACACACATGTTCTTACTACCAGCAAGCTACCAACATTTCAGGTGGGTGACCTGAAATTACCAATCGTTTATAAACTTACAGATTCAGTATTGATAGAAAAATAATTTATTAACACGGATAAAGATAAAACTAACATCGCAATATAACACGATCGATATCATGCATGTTGTAATAAAAATCTGGTCTGTAAAATAACATTATAACTATACACGTTGCCTTGTTTTGTTCGCGGTGAAAAATAAATATTACATTTTTGCCTTAGTAAAAATAATGTTACTCATTTCAGCGACTGAAAAACAAGTTTTAGAAAAGTCAGCGTGCGGAAGGGTGTGGGTGACTGTTCATTCGCCCGAGATACGGCTGGCGGGAGGAAATTTACTAGATGCTATAGAACTCAACTGGGATTTCAGTTCCTGCTCTACCATTCCCACGAGGGTAAAGATTCATATTACATATTCTACGCTTTCAGAGGGTCTGGCGAGTAGTTTTAAGTTACGTAGTATATTTGCTCTCCGACAATGCTTTTTAGCATTATCTCCACATCGCTCTTTTTGAACTTAAATATTAATCTTTGCAGATGACCACTATCAGGTAATGATGGACTTTAGATTGGTATATCAGGATTGAAGAATAGTAGGTACTATGTTGACTTGTTAGGGAGTTCCGTGGTACGGAGCCAAGTCTGAGTTTTTATTGTATCAGACCTTAAGTACCATATAAATTTATTGTATTGAATCTGAACCATCATACAAAATTACAACTCGGTAGGTTTGACATTACTTTACTACATAGCTCGGTTGGAGTTACGAAATCAAATGGACGCATTCATTCATGTTGTCGCCTCACGATCACATCACAATACGATACAAATGTTTAACGGGGCCACAAGAATAGGAATTTCGTCTTTATTCTTGTGACGGGGCTGCGTGTTGAGAAGGTGTGCATATGCGCGTGCGATGTGTGAACGGAACTACGAGTATAAAAATCATGAAATGGATTAATTGCGGGTGGCAGAACTCGTTTACGGCAAGAATAAGACAGTACTACAGCACAGCCGATTCCGCCTTGTATAATACTTTTTTCTGTCAACGTAAACTGTGATACCCCACCCGATATTGATAGTGATGTACCTACATAGTAATAATGTGTAAAAGAAGAACAGACTAACAAACCACTTATTTATTTACTTAGCTTGCAATCTTTGTGGTCTTGCACATTGAATTTACACCCCTGAAACTGAATTTGAAACATTTGAATTAGTCTTATTTTAAAAATTAATCATAAGTATATTAATTTGATTGTTCTCATTAAATGGTCTCATTACCTGGTTTAAGGATATACATATTTTGTAATACAATAGCGTAGCGTTCTTTTATTCACTGCGCCTTTTTACTTGCAGATTGGTCTCTTCAACAACAGGCCGACTAACTTTAACAATGCTTTGGCCACGTACTTCATCGGTTCACGCGAGGGACATGTTGTAACGCGGGTATCCCTGGGTCAGGGAGCCCTGCCGGGAGGATGGGAGAGGGGCGCCGGCGTCAGAGGGGCCCATTGCCTCTGGCCGTGGGTTGGAGCCGGTAATACGCAGATACAATCGCTCAACTGCCTTAAGATTCAGCCGACATGGATGCAAGATAATGCGTAAGTTTCCTTAATTAATACATAATAATATAAAAAACATCAACATACAAATCAACAGAGGGGGGGGGGCTGCTTTCTATACATAATATTATGTATAATTAAAGTAAAGAAAGAAAGTGTCGGTACGGTATCACTAAGATATAGTAAGTACCTACTCATAATTAGGCTTGTTATCTATTCAACTACTATATGAAACAACACCTACAATCACCAATAAAATTACTAAAGCAAGAGCCAAACATATTATTGTAAACATGAACAATTTTAATAAAGTTCCAATAGCTAATTTAATCTACGTCAGTGAACTTTAATCCTTTTTCGATAAGAAAGAAGTAGGTACTCACTACTAGTAAGTAAGTACCAGTTTTGTATAATGCGGAGAACCTAACCTAACATTTAGAAACTAGATGTGAAGATTTACATTTTCTTTAAATAATCCAACTAAGTAGTAGTAAGTATACTACTTAGTTGGATAGTAAGTAAATCAAATAAAGCAACGACATAAAAGGATAGTGTTGCTTTAGACACTTACATACGTCACTAAAATTCTCTAAAAACAAAAATTGTAATATTTGTCACATAATATTTATCTACATGCTTACTAACGAACTGACCAACTAATAAAATTACCATGGACTACATTACTTTGTCCTTCCTCTATGTAATTACTATTAACATATTTAACTAACGAGTCTCGTTCAGTTCTCGTTCTCGTCTGTAACAGTTGTAAAGATCCACCCAGCATGAGGATGGGTGGTGCTGCATGTTGTTTGCTATCATATATCCATTAAAACAAACTAAATGTAAATACTAACCCAAGCCGAAAATGTGGAAGCAAGGTCACTCAAGATCTGTCACTAAACTCATCTTTCTTTACGTCTTCTTTGTACCTTTCCAAGTACCGATAGTCTTGTGCTGAATTTAACCCATTTTTATGTTTATTGTCTTGATATGTGTTGTGTTTTTGATGTATTGTTCTATTATTAACTTAGAACATAAGTTGTGTAGTTGCAAATCACCCTTTTTTATTATCATCTACTACACTTATGCTACCGAGAGAATACTCTGGTGAGGAAAGCGAAACGGATTGTTGAAGGGTATTTGGTGGTGATAATTATGTTGTTTGGTTGTTATATTGCCTTTATTATCATAGGTAACTTTTTTTTAAATCATAGATAACGTAGCTACTCAACTAATAGCTTTCTACTTCAACAGAGCTAGAATTAATCGCGTGCGCATCGGGAACTTGGCGATCCCTGGCACCCACAACGCCGGGGCGTGGCGCTTCAACACGGAGATCAGCTCTGTTCAGAGGGACAGCTTCGTGCTGTGCCAAGACCGATCCATTTGGGCGCAGCTCGTCTACGGCATCAGATACTTCGACTTTAGGATCGGATACTACGAAACGTATTGGAGAGAAGACGATAGGTGCGAATTTCACATCGTTTAAATAATTATTGTCGGCTGCAAACTCTATTCTCAACAGTAACTGAGAAGGCCTAGGGCGTATTCCACGGTTAATGTGCTATTGCATAGTGCGCTTAGGTATGCATGACTTTATGCAAAAATCTACGCAAATATCTATATCCTATTGACTCAAAACAGATATCAAGATACAAAATGATGGAGCTAGGTCGTGTGTATGTCTACGTATGGAATGTAAACACGAAATATCTTTCATGGTAAAAGATAATGCGTCAGCAACCTAACTTACAACCTACGTCCCGCCTTGACGTAGACACCTACTTACCACAACCACAACACTAATCTTTCATTTTCTTACTGTTGAGCACGGGTGAGAGTTTTAATTGGAATAGGAAAGGTAAATAAAACCCTAGTCTACCCCCTGGCCAATAGACAGATTTCACATGGCTTCGAGAAAATTTTGGAGAACACCCAAGCATTAAGGTTTCCTCACGATGTTTTCCTTACCGTCGCAGCTGGTGACATTTAATTTCGTAACACGCACGTAACTGATAATTAGTACATATCTAGTCATTATAGGTGGTGCCGCTGGGATTTGATTTTGATTTCATTGGCAGTGAAAGGCCGAATTTCACCAATTGGACTATCATCGCGTGGCGTCAATGATATAGAATACATACGAGTATGTGTTTTGTTACTCAGATAATAATTTAGTGATCAAGAATTATCAGATCTCATTTGTTTTGTTTGTATATAAAAATCAAAATTGACCTAGACTGTGGAAAAACTTGCATAACGAAAGTAAATCTGTACTGAATACAATAAAATATGATTGGAGTTACGTGTAACGCGGTCAGCTGTGCGGTCCCGCATGGCTTCCTATCGTTGCATAAGGAAACTGTTGTGAATATCATTAGCACTTCCAGTCTCCGCGAGTGAAATTGTACGAATAACTTCTTAACGCAGTGTTGATCGCTTTCAAAAATTGTCAATAGGCACGTTACCTAAATTGATTATTCTACGTCATCAATGTAGCTGTGTGACCGTATAGTAAGATAGTAACCGTTAATATATCAAGTTACCGTTTTAAAAGATAGCCGTAATAAGTATAGTATAAGCCTTATGAAACTATCAGGTTTTAATGATGAGATGATGAGGTATATACGTAACGTACCTCAACGAATTATAAAACAAGATGGAAATTTATCTGTTTACTTATCATATAATCGCATTAATACTTACTTTCCTTAGGATTGCGAAGTCATCACTGGTTAGTACCTATAATTAGGTCTAAAAATAGTTGAGTTAATGAAGATAAGAATCTCCTCCTAATTCAGTCACATATGCATTGCTACCCTTGAGTACCTAGAAGATTATAATCGACGAAATTAAAAACTCTTACTTAAACACAGTATGGAATGTACTGTCGCTCGAAAAATAATGAAGATCATGTTCTGTTCCAGGTACTGGCTGAACCATAACTTAATTAGAATCCGTCCATTAGTGCCGCTGTTACGGGAAATCAGGGCTTTCTTGGATGCTACTAGAGAGGTAAGCATTGTATATCTTTATAGTGTGGCATTGTATTTCATTATCATTGTCTTATGAACGAGATTATAAATAAAGAGGGTACTCTACTATGTATGCAATGTATTCTAAAAATCACTATTACGAGCGGATTGTAAGTGTTAACGGCCGAACTCAGCCTAGTCATGTAGTAATGCGTATGAGTTAAACCGCTGGACAAAATAAGTTAAATTCTGAACTTTTTTTTTCATCGCCGAATAAACTCACGCAAAATATTATTTAGCTGCGAGTTTATTACGAACTAAAAGCACCCTTATCGTGCTGGAAAGTAAGGTTCCGATTTAGTTATATTTAAATTGTTTCCTTCATGCCAAGAAAAGCATGGGTTTATTTTTATTTATTTATTGGTATGTAATTATAATGAGGTGATTGTAATAATAAGTAACTTATCAATATAAGTAAGTAACTTATCAATCAATCAATATTCAATCAATCATCATCAATTACTAAATTACTTTTGTATCTAATCGCAATTAAAGTATTTAAGTAGCTAAATCAGATATAATTACAAAGTACACAAACATGATAAGATAATGAAATCAAACAATAATATTTTTACAATGTTTTATTAGCCAGTAAAAACAAACATTTTTTTAATTCATTGTAATAAAAAAGATACAAAAAGGCTCATGAAAGCTTTGGTAAGTATTCAAAGATGTTGAAAGTAAAAGGTTTCAAAAGTTTTAAAAACATGACATGAATTTGTTCTCAAATTGACAAATAAGATTCTCAAAAGCACGGAATGTGCTTTAACACAGAAATCATATAAAACTTTTTCGAATAGATATTAAATTATATTTTCCAGGTAGTTTTCCTAGACGCACACCACTTCCCAATCGGGTTCTACGACCCGAACGGCAGACCTATAGCGGTGGCACACAACGGCCTGCTGCGGATAGTACAACGGGAGTTGGGACCGCACCTGGCCTTCCATAACCAGTTCGGCACGGGCCCTGGCACACGGGGCCCCACGCTTCAGACCTTGGTGAACGCCAACAGACGCCTTCTGTTTAGCTACGTCGACAACTCTGTAGTGTCAGGTAATTCTCATTATTTCATTGATCGACTATTGCATCTGTCTTAAGGGCCATATTCCACCACGCTGGAATCCATCACGTTGCCTTCTATAACAATGTGATGAGTTTATAGGCAGGTTGGTTTCCTCGCATGCTCATTCAGGCTAATCTCAGTGAAAACTTTTCAACTTAAACTTTAACCACAGATAAAGGAGAAAGGATGTCTTTGTTTGAAAAAAAAAGCTAAAAAAAAAACTTCTCGATACTCGGGCGTGTCACTAGTATTAGGTAACTATAGCAATAGCTAAAACTATAGCGTTTTTGTTTTTGCTCACACTATTACGCTATTACGCAAAAGTAAGCAAATAATGGGTGAAGGTACCTACATAAGAAACGTAAATACGGCATCGTTACAGTGACAGCGCCTGACTACACTACACAGCCGCACTTCCATACAGACTCTCATTCTCTCAGCTCATACCTTGGGCGACGTTCACAGCTATTTTTGTCATAAAGGTAGATTTTTCTGAAAAAAAAATTGGGAACTAGGTTTGAACTAGAATTTACCAAATTACTTAATACTTTTTAGATTTTTATTTTTTTAGTGAGCTCCTACACTATGTAACTGAGTACAATGATAGCAGATTTCTAATATATAATTATAGTAATGATTTTGTTTCAAATGGGCCAAAAAGCTTCCAAATCCTATGTAAGTAATTACGAGTACCTAGCTCTACATTTACTCAGATAATTTATTGCGATTCCAATCGCATTTATAAGTACCTACGTAAATGTTATCTTGAGACAAGATTACCTGATTATATCTAAACTTAAAACTCACTTCACTCCTTTTACATAGAACCTACTCCTAAAACGATAACATTTTAGACCCAAGTGAATACCGGCGACTTCGCGATACCTTGAGATGAATCGCAATCATGGGGGGAGTTTAAGAATAGGGTGAGACAGAAAGGAATAATAGGGCTTGATAGTGTGCTTAGAACCTCGTTTGCACTAGACCTTACATTTGTAGATTCTGTTTGTTCTGCGACCTCTGTGTGCCATGAATGACTGTCTGCGGCTTTGTTTGCAAGGATCCGCAGCTGTGCGCCTGATACACAATAAGCGCAAGTTCGCGGCAAAAAGCGCCTGATATTCTGAAAAATAAAAGACATTTTTAAAGCAAATGGTACGGTGGGTAGAGTACCCAGTTACCCGGGGCCTGTACCGACCCCCAAGGTTCCAGGTACCATTTTCTTTTAATGAATATAAGATAGCAAACGAGCTAACAGCACCACCTATCCGCTGCCGCCCATGAAAACTGTGGTTGGAATGGTGTTGCCAATTAGACTGATACCGTCAGTATGTCAGTCCGAGTACAAGACAGAAGCACGAACCCCATCCAATTGCAACAAAAAAGTGGTCTTCTGGACCGTACATTCTTCTGGATTCGACCAATTTGTTTCTCAAGGACATCGCTTAGACTTTGAACGAAACAAGGTCTATCATAGTTATCATGGGCGGCAGCGGAAGTTTCTGACTGCAAGCTTGTTTGCTATCTTATGTCCATTAAAATAAATATACTAGGCGTTACGTTGCGGATCCAGCGGTTTGTTTCCTTATAAATTATTACCTAATCTTATCTAGTTTTATGTAATGGAACAAAATATCGTTATAAACCTCAAAACCATGGAGTGGGTAGAAGCAGTCTTAAACGATTGACGATGTAGTACGATAACAATAGGTAAAAGGTTTTGTAAAGTGGTTTAATCTTCCCATTCCGTTCATAACTTCCCCATTTATTTATAACACGGTCAGATGAATAACTTGAATTTTAGCGTAAACAACTGCAATAGTGAAAATTATGACGTACCAAATACAAATTGTTCTTATTTTCAGCAAACCCTTGGCTATGGCCGAACCTGCCTCACCTGTGGGCGAACACGAACAGCCCGAGCCAGTTGTTCCGCTTCCTGGACCAGGCCATCGGCTCCTCCCCGGCGCCGGGCGCGCGCTCCCCGCTGTTCTCCGCCATGGCGCAGACCACGCCCACGGTCCTCGACATTCTGCTCTTGCGCGGCTCGCTGCGGGACAGCGCCAACGCCGTCAACCGGAACGTCACGGCGCGCCTGGCCAGCCGCTGGAGCGGCCGAGCTAACATCGTATCCACCGACTTCTTCCTCGGAAACGATGTCGTCGACGTCTCCATAGCGCTCAGCAACGGACGCGCCGCTTCATTATGACGGCCCGGCGGACCGAGGAACGGGGGCCTACAGTTGAAGGGACGGGCGAGCAAGGTTCATGTCGCGTATCGGTCCCCGTGGTTGCCTCTGGCCTCGCATCGGAGACGCCTCGCTCATCGCCGGCTGCTCCTACCTCACTAAATCAATTGACTAATAATCGACTGCTGGTATTAATCCGCTACGAGTTACCACCACTGCCAAACGTTCCATTGACGCGTCACTGGGCAACAATAGTGAGATATTTTATTTGTATTTATTTAATGAACTAGTCCATTCATACTTTTTAATTGAAAGTGTAAATTCTGTAAATATTAAAATATTTCCAGAGAAGTATACCTTAGTTGTAGTAGGTAGCTATCATTGTACATGACAATGTAAAATATTTATGTAAATAAAATAACCGTTTTTGGCTAAAAATTCAGCTTCATTTTACTTAACATAAAAATTACATAAATAATTACCCAATATAGGTATTAATAAATAATCTAAATATTCATAATAATTGTACTTGTAACAAAAACGAGGTAGATTCACCGTGCCTTGCGACACAAACACAACACATCGCGGTCCATTCGTTCACTTATGCGGGGCAAGCAGGGGCAACAGTTCTGCGCGACTCATCCGAGAGAGGGCTCTGGCGTCGAGGCCCATGGCGGCGGCCGCGCCGCGAACGTCCAGGCCGAAGCTCTGCAGCAGCGCCGCCAGCGCCACCTCCTCGCCGGTGCGCGGGTCGCGCAGCCGCGGGCACGAGCCGTTGCACTGCGGCCACGAGCAGCGCTCCACCAGCCGCCGCGGCGCGCACCGCGCGCGCTCGTGCCGCCCGCCGCCTGCGAAGCGCTGCTCCCAGCACGAGATCGCCCGCGGCAGCGACACGCCCGACACGTTGATCGCGAGCCACTCGGGCCGCGCGAGCGCGCCGTGCGCTATGCAGGCGGGCGCGAAAGTAGCTCGAACGTTTTTCAGACTCGCACGAATCGCTGCTCCCGTTTCGTGAACCGCGTCCCACTGGGCCCGAGACCGCGGTGCGCGCACTCCTTCGGCGGTGAGTTGAGCGGAGTCGAATAAGTACTGAAACACAAATAGTGGCGTACGAATGTGCGGGTACAGGCGGTATCCGAAGTAGCACAGCCACGGCTTATCCGGGTACTCGCGCACGCACGAGGAAGGCGGCGAACCGCGCCAGAAGGAATGTCCGAATCGCGCTATGGCGTCGGCCGTGGACGCGCGCCGAACCCTCGGTGGCCTATCGAGGAACCACCCGGAGTCGGATATGGCCGCGACGCGAATCCCGCGGTTGCGCAGAATTCTTCTAGTGGCATCGGCGTGCAGCATGACGCCGGCTCCGCCGGCGCTCGAGCCGACGAGCAGGAGCCGACCCGATAACCCTAGCCGGAGGAGCTCGTCGAGCACCGATCGCACGATGAGACGGCCGGCGAAGGCGAAACTGGAGTTGGAGTCCTTAGAGGTGCGGGTGCCGGCCCACATGTCACTGGAGCAGTAGGGCAGCAGCACGTGGTTGGAGGCGTGCCACAGGGGGTTGGCGGCCGGGTCGGCGGAGAGCAGGGCGGGCGCGCGGCGGGCGCGGGGCCAGCGCGCCGACGACATGAGCCCGGGCCGGCGGCGCCAGCGCCCGCGGCAGGACTGCGCGTCCCAGCAGTATCCCCCGCCCTCCAAATACATGACCCAATGCTCATTCTGGTTTCCACGACGGATATAATATCTGGAAACACAGAGTTACATTAAAGTTTTGGTTATATGGCGGTTGATAGTTTGTAAAAATATTTAATATTTTATTTTATTTAAAAATATGTACCTATTTGATTATGATATACTCAGTAGCAGGTTCTTTAGGGTTGATTGGTTTTTGTGTTTAAATAATGAGTTTCATTATATTTTTTTATTTTCAAAATTATTCTGATATTCATATTTGATAAAAATACACGGTTGATAGTAGGTAGTAATAATTAATGTCTAATACTGCATAAGTATAAAGTTAGTTATTTTATTATATATCATAGGAAGCTATTCATCCAATGATCCTTATCTACACATTTCACATTAGAGCGTTAATAAGTTACTTAATAAATTATTTGTTTTCAAAATTGGAAATTGATTAATTAAAGTAACTAGATTTTTATTTATCAACTAGTGGACGCCCGCAGCTTCGCTCGCGTTACACATTCACTAACTACAAAAACGGCAAAGCTTCATACTAACTTTGCACCCCCGTTTTACCCCCTTAGGGGATGAATTTTCAAATTTTTCTCCATCCTTGAACTTCAACGAACATTTAAAAAAAAGAATTGGCCAAATTGGTCCAGGCGTTGTTGAGTTATGCGCTTACCAACACATTTTGCGATTCATTTTTATAATATAGATTTAGAGTAGCATGTGTAATGTTTTTTTCTTTTAATAGTTTATAGTTACCTAGACTTTCGTAAAGCGTGTCCAATCACCTCATAGCGAAATAAATTATTTCACTTGATTTTTAATGCCAATCCAGGCATTTTGGCTTATATAATTGTTTCGCCTATCATTATATCCTATCCTATCCTATCCTATCATTATATCATGTACCTATATACAAGTATCGAGATCACAAAGTATCGAGATACCTATCACGATTAATAAGTGTAAAACATTTAAATAGAAAAGTTAAGAACCTATAAAGGTATTCTTACCCAGCAGGTGAGCCATCATTACACGTAAGCGATGTATTTGAAAGCCACATGAGCTTCAAGCTGTCGGGAGGGGCCGCACTCTCGCTGTCCGCGAATAGAATTGCCTGAAAACAATCATTTAAATATTTTTAGAGTCCCTCTACAATATTAATAATAATTATAAATAACGCAACAGCGGTGACAGCCCAATGGCTATCGAACTCACCTCTCACTCGAGTGGTCCGGGTGACATTATGAGGAAACCTGCATGCCTGAGAGTTCTTCATAATATTCTCGAAGGCATGTGAAGTCTGCCAATCTGCACTTGGCCAGCGTGGTGGACTAAGGCCTCGTCCCTCTCATTCTGAGAGGAGACCCGTGCCCAACAGTGGGACAAAGAAAGGGTTGTGAATAGTTGTGATGATTAATTATAAGCGCTAGACACTGACACCCCTGTGCTAGGCCTAGGTCTGTGTTGCAGGTGACGAACACACAGAAAACAACACAATTTAACATCCATAAGCCGAGTACAAATATATATTTGCTAAATAAATAAATAATAAATAAATATCTTGGACATTCTCACACACGGCCATCTGACCCCAAAGTAGGTGCGAGCCTGTGTTATGGGTGTCAGAGACTGATATACATACATAGATATTTTTAAATACATACATAAATAGATAATATGTATTGACATCCAGACACAGAACAAATACAAGTGTTCGTCACACGAATATTTGTCCTGAGTGGGATTCGAACCCACGACCTTTGGCGCAACAGACAAGGTTACTACCGATTGCGCCAACGGGTCTGTCAATAAATACAAGTATCTGCCCTGGCCGGAATTCGAACCTAGGACCCGCGGTGCGGTAGTCAGGGTCACTCACCACTGCGCCGCAAGTCGTCGAAAACAATATAAAACATTATCTATATCTATAACAGCCGTTGCTTTTCATGCATTACAGAAAAGTTACTAGGTAAATACATGACCTTGCTTACCTAGTAACATAAAAATGCGACAAATGGCATGTTTAAATTTGTTAGGTAGTAGTAATTAGTAATAGAAAAATATATTAAATTATCATCATCATTATCACGGTTATGGTAAAGAATGACCGTACCAACTTCATTGTTTAGTTTAATTCTTCAATTCAATCCCTGAAGGGGCAAAAAGGGGTTTAAAAGTTTGTATGAAACTCCTTTGGAAAAAGTTTGGAAGGCTTATGCTATGAATATTAGATAAGCATGTGAAAGATGACTGATACAACATTTTTAGATACTTAAACACTTCAGGTGGTACAATAGGTGAAAGAAGTTTGTGCAGGAGATTAATCGTACGTAGGTATTATGATGACATTTTCATTTGACTTCTGTGGAGCAATTATAGAGCGACCGAAAAATAGTCGCCTAAATGAGATAGTGTTAAGCATTGATATATATGTGTGTTAAGTATGGTGATAGGTGATCAAAATTTGTATTTGTATCACTCCACTCCATTTTAAGATCAATTTAACTTGACTAGTTTTAGCGTTGTGAGCTAGTTGTGTGCACTGACAGCCCAGTGGCTATCTAACTCGCCTCTCCCCGGAGTTTGGATTCAAATCCAAGTTGCACGCACCAATGTAAGAATTTAAAATATTACCTGCTGTGACGGTAATGGACAATATCATGATGAAAACCTGAGAATATTATAGAGAGCTCCATAATATTGAATGGTTGAAATGATTCGTGAGTGTCTATATTCATAGTTAAAATTACCGGCTTACTCACGTGTGATTTAAGTCGGAAATAGGCCGACTAGTTTCGATCGACTACGATGATCATCTTCGGGAGTGAACGCGCTCGCGATGGGCACATCGTACACTGAAGACCTAAGATGTTACGTAACCTTCGTTTAAGGCACGGGCAATTTGAAAAGGATCCTCAGTGAGTCGTTGGCGTATAATTCGAGCTCCTTTTACACCTTTGTTATGCCTACTTCAAAAAGGGGCTGATAAACTAGGAAAGATATCAAAAGGAAATTGTTGGATTCAAAGGACAGACAGTAGAGTTTCACCAAAAGGGAGGAGCCCATTTTCAGCACAACACAGTAAGCATTCGGGCGAACTGATGGTAAATGATCACCGCGGCCTAGTCACGGGAAACTTCAGTGGAGTCGCCAGTGTGCCATGGGCAATGACGCGTTTTTAACATGATTATGCTACCGTGGTGTAGGCACATACCGTGGGTATGTACCTACACCACGGTAGGTATTCCTAAATGCCCTTCAGTTTGATGGACTGATGTCTCGTAGAAGACTGCAGGAAGCCGTGAAGTAGTCGTATTTGCTAATGGAATACCAGTGTCTGACTGATGGATTGATTGCTACTACTATGAATGGATAGATAGACTACAAACTCCATAATAACCAAGTGCCATAAGCCATTTTTAACACGGGCGAAGTCGCGGGTAACAGCTAGTAATGTTAATAGTGAGTAGTATCTGCATTCTGCATAGGCAGGAATGATTTAAACCTTCAACTTATAATTTTATTTACTCTTGTGTAAATTTCTCCGTGTAATTTCATGATCATCATCTAAACTTCGTTGCTATTGCAACGAGTTTTCCTCAGAATGAAAAATCACCAACTACCACTAACAGTACATATTTAAATACGTACATATAAGTACCAAATAGGCATATTTTAATAAATTTAATCTAAACAAAAGCATAAATGTGACAAATATGAAACAGAAGACAACGTTAATGGGAATTTTAGTGTTATCAGCTGTTTAGCCGCAAAATTATGTGAGATCTAAACGGATACTAAGTAGATACTTAGTAGGTATTCTGTGACGAATACGAAGTTCCAGAGGCGTTCAAGACAGTTCAAGTTCAACACATTACCTTCCTTAGGAATGTGCGGCTATCTTTAACTGATACAAGTTCGTTATTTCATATACATATTGTTAATACATAATAAGAGTTTATACTAATAACTTGGCAAGCCTCTAATTTTATTTAATATAAACTTAATAACGTATCGTTCTCACATGCCAGCTTTCTATGTAGATGTAGTTATCATTAAATGTAACAGCCCTACTCGTCCGGGAAGCACAACAAAAGTTGTTATTATGAGCCGCACATGATCATTTTATAAACATCAAGCTTAACTACTTGGGTCATTTCGACTCTCCGTAACTACGGAATACGATATCTTCTTCCCTCGCTATTTTCACATTTCAGCATTTAGATACTAATTAGCTGGGTATAAAACTTAACAAATACATGCTCACAGAATACCATGAATGAGAAAGAAAATATTGAAAACGTCTAAAATCATTTCAATCCTAAAAACAAAACGTTTTAACGTTAACGCAATAATTTTGGCGAAACGTAGGCGTTAATTTGTATCAAAACAAAACACTTGTCACCGCCAAAACAAAACACATCTAAGACCCAAACGCATCGAAGCGGCCGCAACGGACGATCGCAATCCCGCGGGGAGAATGGTTATCACTATCGATTCGTTATCACAAAATAATTGAGCAATGCGTACACAAAGGGTCCAGGTGAGGCAGTAGGTGCGGCACCGTGGAGCTCGGACGGCACTCATGGCGGCGAGCGAGCACACCCCATACTGACCGGCGCAGGGGCACCGCTGCGACTGCCAGCCCGCCGCCTTGCGACAGCCGAGCGCACGGTAGCAATCCCTGTTTACAAAATAAAGCCTCTATTTAGAGCGAAGGCGAAGGGCCGCCTTGCCGAGCGGCGTCGGACCGAATAAAGGTAAGAGGCGGGCGGCTCGTTTGTGCGGTAGGGGCAGCGCGCCCGGCTCGGCGGCGAGATCAAACGCGCCGCAGATCAAAGGCGCCGCCGCGCGATCGGCATCCGTCATTATTATTATGCAAGCATTACGGAGCGCGCGTGACTCAGGCGAGAGGGCCACGCGAGCTGCGCGGGCGCCGGCCGGCCTGCCACCCGGCCCCTCCCGCGCCCCCGCCCCACCTGTCACCGCGCCGCCCGCGGGACCCGTACCGCCTCCACCGTTAGCCACGCTTGTACACACGTGCTCTCCTCAAACATATTTCGCACATAATTTAGTTTCGGTGTTCGCCGAACGTTGACGCAAACCGACATGAGCGCAACAAAGTTATTCTACATTTTACGTGCGCCTCCAAGCAACCGAGAGCAACGGCCGCGGTATGTTTTGAGGTCGTTAATGTGATTAGAATTAGTATTCCTCAGAGGAAACCTCAAAAGTTACTTTCGTAAATACTAACAACCCTCAAAGGCTTGTTCCGGTTAAATACATGTAACTAACGATCAAATGTAGAGATAGATTGAGCTTTCGTAGAGAGTATACTTAAGAGACCTTGAATTGTAATTACTTACCCTGCTTAGTGGTAAAATAAATTGCCTGTAAGTAATATAATTTATAAGTGTTCGAGATGAGACGCGAATACGACTCATGCAGTTTGTCCGCTCGTGTGGTTTCAGGATGTGCACTGCGTTAAGTAGAATATAATTGGCAGGCGGCATGGCTAGCGCTCAAAGCCTGTACCTGCCTGTAAAAATGCCATCATAAAGCCATGCCGACACAATAAGCCCTTTGACAGTTGGTACCCACCTTTATGATGCCGACTCTGATATACGACCCGGTCTCATTAAACTTATTTTATCGACTCTCGATATAACATCTAGCTATCCATAATAAATCAGGGCATCTAAAGAAGAGCGCGACTACCGCTCGTAAGGAGGGCGGAAGAAAAAACCATTTAGATCATTCAAAATCTTTATGGCTTATTATTCAATCCCATTATGACTTAGTCGGACCGCCTTTCACAGGCGGTTTATTATAGAAGACTATTATTGGACTTATTTTTCATAACAATAAACTCTACTAAAGTTTTTTGTGAGTTCGTTTAACCGCGCCTTATTAAATTATAATGGACCATAAACACAGCGTTTTATGTAGCGTTGCGGTACAACGATTTGTGTACACATCGTATTCGGAAGGTTGTTCTTTAAATTGGTTCGACTTACTGTTTAATATTCATGGTTAATAGTAGCGATTGAGATGACAGTGTGCGATAAGACAATAGTAACACTGAAACAATGATAACAATTAATAAATCGCTAGTCACGTCGAAGCAACAAATAATAGTCTTTTTACAGAAGCTCTCGGCTGCCCGGGCTACCGGGGTCCGCACTGATGGACGCAAAAAACGTAGTGGTCATTCTCGGTGACGGTTGGCCGTGAGTACAATCAAAGACAAAATTTTAATGTCCTTGAAGTATTTTAATAGATACTTATACAAAAATATCCTAAACAAGTTGCATATTTAAAAAGAACATTAAACTTACCAGAATGCAAAACAAGTTACACAAGTAGGAAAATTAGCGAGAATAGATGTTAAATAAATAATATTTAAATCGTTATTTTAACCTAAACTGTTTTTTAAAGAAAAATGATAAATGTAACCTTAAAATGTTTTTTAAATTCTTATAAAATGAAGTTATTTTTAGGTATCTACATGCTTACTCTACCGTAATAATTATGTCGTTAGTTACAAAATAGCTTCAACACGCTCTTCTATTTAAAGGTATTTTAAATTACCAATTTATAATTGTGTAAGGTAGTAGGTAGGTAGGTAAATCCTTCAGGAAAAGTAATTTCGCTACTTTTAGAGCACCATAAAACTTCGTGACCTAGATAAATGTACGTCGTAAAACATTTCATTAAAAATCTGCGCCTTTCGGCCATTATTGCTGTACAAATTGTGGAGCCCGTTTGGGGAAATAAATAAATATTAAACTCTTTTAACCCTCTTTGGCTTTTCTTGAAGACTCAGATTCATTCATTCATCAAGTATTTTTTATGGTTTGTTTAAAAAGGAATGATGTTGATACTTTTTCATACCTATTGGGATCAATTGGCAAATTTGAAATATTCTTTTGTTTTAATAATACTACCTTTATACCATCTTAATCTCTGTGAATCTCTGTGCATCTCTAAACATACAGTTAGTAGATGTTAACCCTTTACAACCGGCTTGATACGATGGTGAGAGTTGATTTTCAAAAATTCTAGCGCGTACGGAAATCAACTTTTCGAGACACAACCGGCATCGATCGATCGTGACTCTATCCTTTACTTGTAAAAAACGCGCGTGGGCCGCTTGCGAATAAGTTTGAACCTGCCAGTAGCCCATGACCACAGGGAAGGATGGCTGCGTTTTTTGGCGCGCGCACTCGCCCGGGTAAGTAATTAATATTTTGTCAAATTAATGCAATTTCTATTGTTTTTTTTGTGTGATTTACTTAAAAAAGAGTTGTTTTATACGTATATGTATGTAATTTGAACCTAACACGCTTACTTTGGCGTATATTGTGACTCAAAATCAAGGTCGCACGATCGTTTAGGTTAGGTGGTATGACCTAAATGGAAATTCATACATTTTTTGTACCTAAACATGATTTTCTTCTATGTATGATCGTTCAACATGGTGTTTTCTTAATTTTTAGGATTACCCTCAGGGATGACGAAGTGGCCCAGTTATTGGCGAATGGAGATGACTCGGAAATCGAGGAATTTGCCGATGAAGACGAAGAATTGTGCCGAGGGCCCTAGATCACCTAGATGACAGTGGATCTGGTACTGGAAATGAGTCATCCGAAGTGGAAGAGGCACTACCACCTATCCCATCGCGAAGCAGGGGCTCCACTGGGTCAAGAGGACTGGCTACTGCAAGAGGTAGAGGGCGGGATATGGGAAGAGAGCAAGCTAGAGGAAGAGGACGGGCTAGAGGAAGAGGACATGCTAGTGGAAGAAGAGGGACAGGTGAGGAGAGGATGTGGGTAGAATCTGCCTACACAAATAAAAGTCATACTTGTGTTGATTTTTAGTTTTATGCCAAAAAAGATTAATAATATATGAAATAATTTTTTTTTAAATTTTTATTATGACTATTGATTGTTTTTTCTTTAATATATACCTAAAGTTTAATTAATAAATGATAATAAATAAAGAGTGATGATTATAAACACTGTTTAATTAATTTAATACCAAAAAATATCCCTAAACTAGATAAAACTCGCTTCTCGAGCTACCTCCTAAGCCCTACGATCGTGAGGGTAAGTTTTCAGGAAACCAGAGACTTCAGGATTTTTTTTTTCATTTTTCACATGACACTTAGGCACCAATGAAAAAGTCATGCGAATTTCAAAAGAGTCGGAGCAAATTATTTTCCTCGGTTGTAAAGGGTTAAGAGTAATATTCTATCCCATTTCCCTCTATAAAGGAATTTATTTCACGACTACAAAGGCAAGGAAGACACGGCGATGATACCTCACAAAATTAGCACTAAGATCAAAGAGTCGCTATAATTTGTAGAAAGGAATCGGAATCACTTGCGCGAGCGACTGTCCGCGCATGAATAAGCATCGTAAGCGAAGTACGAATGGGCGAGTAGCGTAGAGTAGTGCGATTCCCCGCTGCCGCAGCCTCCGAATCACAATAAATCTGAACCGATAAGTAGTCGGGCGGATTGTCGGCGCGGCGCGATCAAAGCGAGGGGAGGCACATGAAAGACGCCGACGCCATCCGCTAAGATGTTTCATTCGATACCGCGTTTCCACCACCGGCCGGCACGTCTGATTGGCCTTTTGTGCGCTGACATTTTAATTAATTTGATTTTAATTTTGAACGACGCGATATATGACAGAAATGATGAAGGTCTTTTCAAAAACGCTCCACCATCATCCTCCTTATGTTGATTAAGCAGATTCTCCATTTTAAATTTTCGATGGCGTTTGTGTGATTTAATTTGATTTGCAAGGGATCGTTGGTCATAAAAAGATTAAGTTTATCTCACACCATTTATTTTGATATTTGAGACTGCACCAAACCAAATAGAGCTTGTGAACATAATACTCATACCTCTTTACCAAAATCTCATAAATAATTAATACCTAGAACAATCTTGGAAAGAATTTGCTTTACCATGCATGTAGTAATATCGGGCTACGACTGAATGTAGTGAGTGTTCAAAACAAATGCAAACATGAAATGGGACGACGAGACAATATAATAAATCTAGTTCGCAGTCCACAGCCCCAGCGATGTTTGCCTTATGAAACATGGATAAGTAAAAGTTCCTGAATTTTTTACGTCAGCTCGCTCTTTTTATTAAAAGCGAGACTTCCCGGGTGATATTTTTAACAAGCACTGTAAATACCAGCAAGATCGTTTGACCATAAGGACAAGCTAAAGTTTAAAATCAAATAATTGTCTCCATCTCCACAAAAAGCTTTTTTAAATGACCGAGACATATATCTTTTCAAAGTAGTTGGTTTTCATTTAACGAGCATTAGTTTAAAAGTGAAAAAGGAACTAACTGCTTACCTATCTTCGCCCCACACTTAGGCGGTACCTAATATGGGATAGTTGCAAACTGCACTAAAAGCTTGAATAGGTGCCATAAGAATGTTGCCTCCGTTGATATTCACCTGAGTGTAAAACTGCATCTTATACTATATAACTACCTACTTACGAAGTTCCACGCGAGATTTATATACCTTCAACTTCAACTTTGATAGAAGTGTCTTGTCTGCCTCGCTAGCTAGAGGTCCTGGGTTTTATCCTCAGCATTGGCTTTATTGGGTTTTTCTAATTGAGATTCCCAGTAGTAGCTGGGAGTACTATCTTGGCAATAGACTCGTCACTATTTGAATAGGACCATTCGAATCCTGGTCGGGGCAGATATTTACAATAGCGACGCAGATAAATATTTCTTATCGAGTCATGGATATAAAATTGTGTTGCTTTCTGTGTGTTTAGCGTTTATTCAATGATAATTTTAAAGTAATAGTATAGAAAATAGATAGGTAATATTAAAAAAGTTGCCAGGTACACTGAAACCGTGTTCTGAGTGTCACTTATCTATCTATATATGTATGTATATAAAAGGAGAAGCTGACTGACTGACTGACATATCAACGCAGGGCCTAAACTATAAGGGTTAGAAACTTGAAATTTTGCACAGGGGTTCTTTTATAACGTAGGGGAGAACTAAGGAAGGATTTTTGAAAATTCATCTCTTAAGGGGTAAAACGGGGGTGCAAAGATAGTATGAAACTTTGCCGTTTTTGAAGTCAAGTGGGCAACCCGAACGCGGGCAGACGTCGTTAATAGGTCTAATTCTACGCGAGCGAAGCTGCGGGCGTCCACTAGTAGTCTGATAAAGAAGCAAAGAAATAAAGTTTATCTATTCTTATTTCGAACTGATTAGTTGCGTTTGATACCATATTTCAGACTCAGATATCAAGTTTCCGTAGTGTAGCGGTTATCACGTGTGCTTCACACGCACAAGGTCCCCGGTTCGATCCCGGGCGGAAACATATTTTAATGTTATTTTTCCCTTGCATTCCATTACTTACCTACTTATAAATGATTTTCAACAATTTTATTGTTGGTATATATTGAATTTTTTTTTATAGTTTCCTTATCCATAAAATAATAATAATATTCATTTTTCATTTTAGACATGAAACGGTAGATTTAGGGAAGTTTTTTTATGCCGTATAGTAAATTCAATGTCTGGTCAAGGTTCAAGTACTTATTTATTAAATATATATTTATATACAATTTAATTAAAATCACGAATCGTATGCTACAATGGACACAAACATAAGTACCTACGCACGCTGTGCGTACCAGTTATTATTGCTTTATATGCATGAAGTAATAATACCTTTGAAACTCCGTCAACTAGACGTACTGGGTCTTTTGTAATTAATTTGCCATGAGCGACTTGCATGGCCTCTCAATATTAATAACAATTCCTGGTGCTGGTAAATAACAATGTAGGTACCTACCTAACCTTTAACGAATTAAAAGCACTCCTCTACAGTAGGTAATTTAATTTTTTAACTACTTTGACGAAACCGAAATATTTATGTATTTTGTCGTAGTTAGGTACTTAAGTTGATTGACATAACCTCAATTTGGACTACATTGGAATCCTATACCTACCAATTTACTCGTATTATGTGTCTCAGTATCTTATTAATTAACTCTAGATAGATCTATCGTAAATAACAACATGGGGAATGATATAATATTTCCATGATAACGCAATGAACCAAAACTATCTGCGAATACAGCTGGGACCGCAGCTGACCAAGCCCAATTCCTAAACCACCACAAGTACCTATAGTTGATTTTTAGTGAAATACGAATTTGCGGCGCTTGCATTAGCAACATGGTTCCATGGTCTTCTGTAAAAAAAGCGTAGTTGTACTAGCTTTGATTAAGGCTGCCAGTGTTCTGGCCATGTCATATGGTGCATAATATTTTGTCGCTCCAACGCCTCAACCATGCACTTACTAACCCGCGTTAGGCCTGCCGTTAGCCCGCTCTGTGTTGATGCAGGTGACCGACACTTTTCAGCAAAAGGCCAGGCGGATGTACATGCTCAGCACCTGGAAGAGCAATTTGCTCCAAACCCCGCTACCGGGGCTGAACGCGTTTACATAAACACAAGGCGTCAGGCACTGTTGGAGTTTCAAACATGGCAATTACCACTCTCCCCCAAAGGGCTCTAGTCAATTTGACTAGGCTCTATAACGGCATCCTTCGTACCGGCCACTTCGCAGCTGTGTGGAAGAAGGGAAAGGTCATTGATTTCCCGAAGCCGGGTAACCACCCAAATAACCCACGTTAACCGGTTAACTAACGCCCCATCACGTTGCTGACCGCATTGGCTAGGTTGTTCGAGAGACTGGCACGTTTTCGCTTTCGGCCGTTCCTCCAATTGAGGGATGAGCAGTTTGGGTTCCGGGCCAGTCACTCGAAGACACTACAGCTTACAAGGGAGCTCCATCACTTGGCCTTCGAGGCTGACTGCGGGTGGCACACGGTTGTTATCTTTCAATGCTTCATGTTGACATCCCGATCACCAACCACTGCGCCCTAAACTTGGCATAAACAAGTGCTATATCTGATCTAGGCTGACGTACGCGGCGCCATAATAGTATGCTCTGGCAGCGGCCAGGCAGCGCTAGCGTCTTCAGGCCCAGCAAAATCTCGCCCTGCGAGAAATCACAGGAGCATTGCTCTGCGTCCAGAACGCGATAATAGCGCGCGACTGCAGGCTGGAGTCACTGGATGAGTTTGTGTTTGTATTGTGTGTTATGTATAACCGCGCCGATAACAGGCCACATTCTCATCTATCTATGTGACTATAAAATATTGTGTCTAAATAATTTCTTAAATACTCTTTTATAAATATTTCTTACTTTTTGTTCACAGTCAACAACTGTTATTAAATCAAATACAATCAGCACAGGGTGATAACCTAAACAGTAAAATCATTATGCAAAATGATACGTAACGTACCTTAGTGTTTCTCCCAGCATTCAATAGAAGCACAAATTAAGCAGATTACGCAGGCACGACTATAAGAAAAATATTTTAAAGTATCTACTTTTCAACAGACGAACAAGCGCGTGTTAGGTCGTAACAGATAGTACTGAGGCAAACAAGTGTCTACTAATCGTATTAAAAGAAGGAATAGTTAGTTTATTGTAGCGTCATCCAATAGTTCATTGAGTGAAGTTGGTCTACTATCTACCTACCTAGTTCAACAGCATACTTACATTACTTACCTTAGCATACTACATCATCTGATTAAATAAAATTATAATGAGTCTTGTAGAACAAACAACGACATAATGATTTTATAGACGTTTTATTGACAGAAATAAATAGTAGAAGAAATTATTTTTACATAAATAAACTTTAAAAATTGGGAACAAAACTATATTGATGCCAATATCTAACAAAAATGTTAAAAGATATAAAATTTTATGAAACAGTCGACGTTTTTAGTCTGACTGTAAGTAATGCCATCTGTTTTCCTAAAAATAACCAAAATACACTTACATATTTAAGGCACTAATCATTATCACAGAATATTAGCTACTACAGTACATCTACGAAGAAACTACGCAGATAATTTGAATATAAAATATAGACACACTTTCATATTCGTTACCTATTGCAATAAAGCTCTTTGACTGGTAGACATTATAAAAACTTTCCAAGATAGTGAAATCTCAATAATCTCATTCTCTCTCTAACCTCTAACATTTCTTCCAAGCAAAAACTTTATATTAAAGTTCACTAAAATAAACTATCCTCATACTTTTTGAAACTAGATTATATAAATTGATTGTCTCCATGACACAACTAAAGAAACAACAATTCGTAATGGAGAGTTAGTTACTCGAGATTCAACGTAATCCAAAACATTTACTTATATAATCAAAGACTTCAAGGTGTACTCAATATAGAAGTAAGCTATTTATCAGTCTGTTCATGTTTCTTAAATAAGAAAAGATGCAAATAGCGCTCATTTAAAAGATTTTTAGGTAGGTACTGTATGTACTTACGTGTGATACGTAGCATTTTTATGCATAATCTTGGCGCTAAAAAGTACCTATTTTCAAAAGATTTTCAAGGATTGTGGATTTTAAATTATGACAGATTACAAAACATATTAAGCGAGAATGTTAAAGGAATATTATCTGTTTTTTTTAAGTTTGTAGTATCTCTAAGGTACCCATAAAAAAAATAGATCCACACGTATGATCCATCTGAACTTTACAAATAAAATCCTAGCATACATTGTAAAGTCATTTTCTATAAAGTTAAAAATATTATGTTATGGTTATGGTTATTTCTAGCCTCAACTAGAATGTAATGAACGATAGTTTCGATTCGAGTTTTATAGTTTCACAGCGAATAATAGTGACTGTAATAAATACAATATTTTTACATGTAACTGTGTAATGTTTTACAGTAAAGAATAAAATGTACACAAACAAAACAAAAATAGCCAAACCTTTTGGTAACAAAATTAATAAGGGACAATATGTATAAAAATTTACACGCAGGAAACCCGCATAAAAATCAGCAAAATTAAAACCTTACTCAATCAATTATTTGTTCAAGACATGTAATTTTGTCTGGTGCAAAGATGGAAGAGGAACAAACATCTGCCATTATGTATTTATAAATTAGGTTATAACTACGTCAGTAGTCAGGTATTTTTTAGTTTGATGTGAATAGTAGTTCATAAATAGGAACAAGATATTCTTTACATTATATATTTAGCAAAAAGCATTCTATAAGAATGGACCTAAACATTCAAAAATGTACTTTTTTTAATGTTACCCTAATTGACATTACTCGCAGTTCTCATTTAATCGATTACTATAAATTGTATAGTAAAATATATATTCTTCTCATGATATTATCATGACAAGAAAAACACGCAGGCAGCATTTTTGACCAACAAATACAATTTTGTGACATTCAGAAACATTTTCTTCATACAAGCTCAAAAATTAACATGATCAGGTTAACATAACTAGGTAACACCTGACAACAGAAAATCTCACCGTCATCGGATGGTAAGTACGTTCAAGTTAATTATTGTTTCTTAGTTCTTCTATAACAGATAAGTAGGTTCTATATTTTATCGTTTAGTTTTCATAACTACTTCGTTTAGCAAATGCTTGAAGTTATCATTCTACATGAACATTGTGCGTTAATAAATATAGTAACATTACGGCGCTAGGTTAGCTCTAATGGATTTCATATTCAGCCTGTGATTCAGCGCGAAAAGAACTGTTTGCTGTTGCTAGGCGCTTTCTGTCGCTGTTTTTTAATGAAATCCCGCGCTTGCTTATCTCCTTGTCTTGTCTCCAGTGCTTTGATAGCGTCTCCATCTGAAAAGTATTATTATTACGTCAATTCTATTACTGCTAATTTTTTACAGACGGATGAACATGGATTTACTTTTGTTATCTAAGAAATGTTTCCATTCAACAGCCTTTTAGGTTCCACTGTGTGACATAGTCCTCCCTCAATCAAAGCCAGTCCTGTCAATCTTGTGCTCTCTGAATCGAACGTTGTCCCGCTATAACCTTTATTACCATCGGTTGCTAGTCCTACGACTCCGTTGCGTTGTACCACGGACCAAAAATTCCATACACACTATCCTTAATCTATGGTTGTACTGACCCTGCCGAACCGCGGGTTCTGGGTCTAATTCCCGGGGCCGAATTTTATTTCGCAAATTTTACTAGGGTCAGGGATGTGAAGGTTTTTGACGTGACAACGTCTTATAAATTGGTTTGCCGGGTGACACTTCAAGAAACTGCGTTACGCTCCGCTCACGTTATGCGCTCACAATGAGAGCGAGTGAGAGGCACGCGTCCCTTCCACTCGGGCATGGTTAGCCCGCCTAAGAGCGAGAGAGACGATACGATACGAGACGATACTACTATACGAATGAATATTCACATTAAAATTATTTTACCACTCAAAGTCGTTGTCACGTAAAACTTTCGCCCGTATACCGACTTTACAGGCAACCAATATTTTTCTTTGTGACCACTACCCGCAGCACACCTAGGCCCACTGCGGAGGCGTGAGCGCGTGGCGTTTCTTATAACTATTTTGTACACCACGTGTCGTACTGCACAGAAAAGCTGCAACACATAGACGTCCCACTGCTAGGCACGGGTCTCCCCCACACAGACAATGCTGCGTGAGGTCTAGAGCATACTCTACCAAGCTGTTCCAATGCGGATTTGTAGAGGACTTCACAGGATGCCAGGTGTCTCGAAATTGTCAAACGAATTGGATAAAATATTAAAATCTATTATGTTTGTCTGTCAGTCTGTCCATATTAAGAACGTGATGGAATCAAAAACAATGGAACGATTTTGATGAAACTTGGTACACACATGCACTGCACCCCTGAATCGGATGAAATATACTGTTCATCCCGAAAAGTAAAGATTTTCTGCGGGAATAAAGGATGAAAGTTTGTATGGAATTTTTGGAACTGAAATAATCGTTTAATTTTTAATTTATTAATGACTATCCCGCATTATAATCGGCCGAACTGCAGGTGAAGCAAGATTTTAATAAGTGGTAATCTTTGGTGTAGCTTACCATTGATAAAGGCTATACTCATTATATTTTAAAACATCCCTTGATAGGGTAAAATACCCAGTAGTCAGCCTCTTAGTGAGATTTGAAACTTTCTTTGACTATAGTTTAAATATTCAACACTATGAATAAAATCAAGTATTATTAACATAAACGTTATTTATTATATTTTCTAAAAAAATCAATAACATGTTATAATTATATTATAATCATATAAAAAATCAATATTAAACAAAATTTGGCACTTTTAACCAGTACTCAGCCTTAGTTCTCCACAAGTCAGCCTTATTCTACCCTATAGTCAGCCTCCTCAGCTAGGGAGCTGTTGGCAATTTAGATATGGTTTCAACGTCGTTGATTCCAAGACGTATGTTAACTAGAAAAAATTAGTGGCGAGCTTAGGTAGCTCTGATTTTTTTAAGTAAATAATTTCGAAATTGTAAAGAAAAAAATCCTCCCGCAGCAGTGTCTGTGGGGGAGACCCGTGCCCAGCAGTGGGACGTCTATGGGTCGAAGCGAAAGAAAAAAATATAACAAAAATGATATATTTCTATATATATAATCTGTTATTTACAAATGGGTTAGGCCTGTTTTCTTCTGAAAAAATATTATGGACGGTATTAAGGAGATCATCACATTTTAGAGGGAATCCACATTTCGCTAAGGCTATACACCAGTCTTTGAGGGCAGTCTCTTCTTCTTTGGTAAGTACTGAGTCTGGTCCCATTTTACGGGGCATATCTGGGACCCTTAAATGTAGTCGGTCTTGCAGAGTTCCTCGTGGAACGCTAAAAACTCGACTAGCTTCTCTAATCTTCATCCCATTTCTTATCGCTGCCATCGCCTTTATTAACTGCTCTTCTTTGTACTGATGGATTGGTCTTTTCGACATGATTGATTTCTAAAACCAAGGATTTTTTAAACAAAGAGAACCACAAATAGATACCTGTTGCCGTGTAATAATTGCTTTTTAAGCAGTTTTGATCAATCCATCCATCCGTCCATCCACCATCAAGCTTCGCATCTTAAGCCTTCACATCTTAACAAGAGGCGACCACCACAGTCTTCAGGGGTAGCAACGCATCTGTGACCAACTTCGAGTAAGGCTGATACTAACAATACTAACTGGACTACTAACAAATAATAACTTATACTAACAGGACTAACTTACACTAACAGTTCTTATTCCTGTAGTCCTATCACTAACCAATGCTAATCAACTAATATTCCTGTTAATAGGAACCTAAAATGTATTGATGGACTATCTACACTAACAGTCCTATCTCTCAAGCCAATTCGAAGTTAATTACTGTGGTCCATGGGCGGCAAAGGCCACTTGCGGCCGTTGCACGCTCGTTTGCTACCTTTAAATTCAATTTTATGCAACAGAACTGACGGCTGACTACTGGATTTAAAAATCCATTAGTCGGCCCCGTCCATCTACGAACATTCATATGCGGCCGACCACTGGTGAAATAAACTTTTTGTCTTCTAAAGTTATGCCCAACGTAATGTCCTCCACAAGAACTATTAGCTATGTTAATTTCAACCAAATATAATAAAATATCGAGAAAACCAGTAGTCAGCCAGTAATGGCTGAGTAGTGGATCTACCTTAAAAATTCGGAACCCAGTAGTCGGCCATCTGAATTAAAAAGAAATACTCAAATTAAATGAACTTGAAGCTTAAATTATCACTAAATAAATATTTTATAGTTGCATGATATAAAAATCCACACTAAATTATGATAAATTTACCGAAAATCTTACCGAAAAGCCGAACACGTGTCCTTGCGAAAAAAATATCAATGGCTACACGTCTAGGCATATGGGTGGCGGCAGTACAAATGAACGAGCATAGCTCGTCAACCTGACATGCTATTGGTCAGTAAATGTCCGTATTTACCAATAAAAGGACACGGATTCGTTTAAATGTTATTGTTGAGGTATAAACATAATGCAACACTATTTATATAGATATAAAGTCGGTAAAGGCTGAGTACTGGTGCGGGGCTGACTTCCGGGTATTTTACCCTAGTAGGTAGGGCTAATTCTGCACGGGAAACGATTAGATGCGGACGGAGCCGCGGGGAAAGCTAATTTACCGATGTTATTGTTAACTAGCTTTTACCCGCGGCTCCGCCCGCGTGGGAAAAGGGAATTAACAATGCCATTTGTTAACAACATCCGGAACTAAATATCTAGCAAATAACAAAACATCGATATCTTCCCATGGGGATGTTTTACCGCGGTAAAGAGTAGCCTACGTCACGTCCACCCTCCTCACTATCTCAACACACAAAAACCATACCATATAATAGCTTCGTTGCGACGTGAAAGCCGGACAAACAAACAAATAAACAAACAAACACACTTTCACATTTATAATATTAGTATGGATTGTTGTTGTTAATGTTAATGTTACCGATGTTATTGGGCCTGGAGAGCGGCAAGTGCTGCTGCGGCAGGCTGCCTATGGGCGCGGGCGTGTCGGGGATCTCGCTGAAGTGTAGGTAGGCCTCCCCCACGAACGTGTTGCTCATGCTGAACATGTCCTTGTCCTTCACCACCAGGTGCATCAGCCCGTCGCCGACGCGCCGCTGCTCCGGGGTGAGGGGGCTGGGGAAAAACGAGATTGTTATTCTTTTTTTTTTTTTTATGGATACAGGATAGCAAACGAGCTTGCAGCACCACCCATCCGCTGCCGCCTATGACAACTGTGACTAACTTTGAACAAGACTCAATTAGGGACTGGGATGGTTAGTCCAATTAGTTGAGAAAGTTAATTAGAACATTAGTTGTTCAGTTCGTTAGTAGGTATGAGGACTGGGGACTGTTAGTGATAGTTAGTCCTGTTATTTTGTGTTAGTAATAGTCCAGTTAGTACTTGTTAGTAGGAGTCTTGTTCTAAGTCAGTCACAGATGTGTTGCTACCCTTGAGGACTAAGATGGTCGCCTCTAAAGAAGTGTAACCGGAATCCACACCTTTCCAACCGGACCACAATTGCTTTAAAATAGATAAATAAAATAAAAATAAATAAATAAATAAATAAATAAATAAATTATTACACGGCAGAAATGGTACTAGGTACCGTGGCGGTGGTTGAGTGGATTTATGAGTGGAAATTAATATTATGAGATTTCTTTTGCTCATTATTATTACTAAGCAGTATAGAATTAGTAGGTAGGTACTTTAGCGTTAACGCTTACTTCATCGAATTAATTCTCATATATGGTTTTTTTAACCGACTTAAAGGAGTTTCTATGTTCGATTGTATGTATTTTTTTGTTTCCCAAATTAAATTAAATTTAATTAATTTTCGTTTAGGAGAGGCCTGTGTCCAGCAGTGGACCTCAAAAGGCTGAAATTCTTTTATAATATAGATCATGATATTATGGTGGAATAAACTGCACCGTACTAAAAAATCATGAAACAAATCGTTGAATAGTGTGGTGGTGGTTGAATAGGAAGTGAAACGAGTGAATTTGCGTTATTTGCTGTTGATATTCACAATATTTTATGTAAGCATTAAAACAATATTCAACTTACATTAAAAACATTTCGTCGTACAATGGGAAAAGATTTTTGCTGTGAGTCTGAGTCTTAGGCTTCACTACGTTCGCGAACAAATCCTCGGGTAACAGCGCCACGCGTACATATGAATCACACAAGCCTGAAAAATTAAAATCATTAAAATTTATTCCTGGGTTTATACATATTCTTTTTAGTTTTATTAGTAACGCAATAAAAAATATTTGCCCATGGTCATGAAAATTGATTTAGTTTCATTGCAAAAACCTTACAACATGGTCGCAACATGATTAACGCTGGATTTCAATAACCTATCTACGGATAGATTTGACTATCGGAGATAGAAATTTGACATAAGTTCCATATAAAATGTCAAATTTCTATCTCCGATAGCCAAATCTATCCTTGGATAGGTTATTGGAATCCAGCGTAAGTAACTCACCATTTGAATCCGTAGCTATAAGATTCCTGGCATTCATAATCTCCACTTTTAAATTATCATCGATGAACTGCGCTCTGACAGTGAGGACTCCCATCTTCGGTTCGGTAATAGCCTGTTGTTCTTGCCACCGCTCCAGGTGATACTGTTGAATTAATTCCCTAGTCTCCATACCGTGGAGCTTCAGTAAATACTCAACATGTTTCAACGTGTCCGAAGAGTATACCTCCTTGTTATCTTGTCTGAACGACCTCACCATTATCTTCAAGCATTCTCGAAGATTCGAGAAGAAGGCAGGGGGCCTACGTTTCTGAAATTAACCAGGCAAAAATGTATCGTAGGATCTGAGGTTGTAAAGGAAATCAATTAATTTTCTGTACATTACATAATATGATACCATCACCAAACATTTATAGATTTCAATACTTGCGTCACAGAAACAAGTAGCATTAAATAACAGACATAGGATTTATAGTATTTTCAGGGTTATATTATTTATGAATACTAAGTATTTAAGACCATGCAACGTTAGTTATTATAATAAAAAAATATGTAAAGTTCCGTAAAAATCTAACCTGTTTCCGTAATCGTACTCGTAGTTTTCGCATTAATCCACATGCGTGTTTAAAAATTACTAAAGCTACATTAGTCAGAATGAAACATTATGAAAATAATGACATGTTAACATGCGTATATCATCATGCAGTGCTACTTACTACCCTACTACCTACCTATTTTATATTAATTTCGAAAAAAAGATCAGAATCTTTTCTTTTTTTAAAATTCTAACATTATTTAACATTAGATATATCCACATAAAACACGACAAACATTAAGCATAAATAAATAGGTACATCTTATGTGGCGGAAATTATCATCATCATAAACATCACTTAAAGAAGCTATTGGTCACAAACACATTCGGCTAAATGTTCTAAATAGCATGAACTCTGTGACCTGGGACTTGCTGGGGGATGCAAGTTTATTAAAATTTTGGTTCGTTGATTTAGTATCTATGGTACTTTCAATAAGTTTTTTAAAATTATATACCTTGGTAACAAACTTTATGATTTTAATTCTTTGGCGTTTAATTTAGAATTATATTTATTTATCAGCATTCTTAGGTATATTTCTAAAGCAAAATTGGAATTACATTTTTAATATTCGTAAGCATGGCATGCACTGATTTAAATGAATTTTATAAACTTCATATTCGCGCGACAATAGGTAATAAAATTTGTAGATGTACATTTGGTAGCGAATTTCACAAAACATTCAATTAAATTTTCATCTATGGAACTATTTCCTTATAAACAGACACAGAGAGCATGCTACGTCGGACAGGCTAAAGGGCACTATTCGCTATACATTGACAGTAACGTAAACAAGGTGCCATATATTGTAGAGTTACCGAGTCTAATTGGGCGACGGCTGATTTGCTCAAACGTCTTGGGTCGATATAATGTGTAATCTTTGCCTTTCGGTGCTATTAAACAACAATAACAAATTATAAACAGAAACTTCACATAAACACCTGTAAAATATATAAATACTACATCGCTAAAGTATAAAAGTACCTGTACTTGAAAATTACATAAACATACATAAAAATCAAAATAAACGTGCGTAGTGTCATCGACTACCAAAATATTGCCAGAGCGTGCGATATATTTGCAATATTTACCCGCGACGAGGCAAACTTTGGGGATACTTTGTTTTTGCCAAACAATCTACGCCTAATCAAGCGGAAACGGGAGACAAGTTTTTCTTTCTACAATTGAATATTAAATATTGGGTTAGTACAAGACGGACAGCTAGTTACTGTAAATAACAAAATAAAATAAAAATAGGTTAAGGTTCAGCGCGGAATCAGCTAAAGTAGATGAAGTCCATATTTCATCATTTTTAAGATTTAATGTTTATCTTTTTCTACGTGTTTCCTCACTGAACTTCTGTTAGGTAATAAAAATAAGTAAATAGAATTAAAAACACTATTAGATGAATATTAAAGTAGGTTACTTTGTACAATACAAGGTTAGCCAAGACAACAAAGGAAAATATTGCATAACTAAACTCACTTCTAGGTTAGCTTGTATCAGTTCATACAGGACTTCTCCAAGCTGTTCCCATACAATTTCTAGTGTTCTTGAGAAGTTTTCATTGTTCAAATGCTGGTAGAGAGTGTCGAGATTAGCTTCTAGGTATCTCATCACTCGGTCCATGCTAGAACAATCTTGATGTAGTAACTCCGCGCCTTCTATGAGGAAACGGGTTACTGAAGGCATCATCTGGAAAAAATTATAGTGGTACAGTTAGCGGCACGAAAGTCTGGCTCTGACCTTGAATGCGCAAAAGTCTATATTCAAGGTGTCTTCTTACGCGGGGCGAGCATTTTGTCAGTCGTAAGCGCTGATTAGTTTACTAGCCGTATTATGTGCCCCACATTGATACCCCATGCGAAGCTATCCCCTCCTTATTTCGTTCAGAGCTACACTTTTGTACTGACAGCTGTACGATGGCATCATGGCATTAAAGGGTCTTCACATCCTAGGCGGCGCAGAAAGTAGTGCAAGGTACTTAGTCGCGAAAAAGAGAAATAATGTGGCTAATCCAGGGCTTATCCTAATGTCCGAACTTCGCGGCTACATAAAAAAGAATAGAACATAGTACAGGATAGAGCATAGACTATTTGACGAAAAGGGACTGAACGTTGGCCTCTGGTTTTCAGTGTGACACAACAGAACCAGTTCACAGAGAAATTTGTTGTATATATACTGAAACCAGTCTGTAATAATTGTATTGTGCAATTGATATCTAGCGAGCTTTTCTTTCATAAACAAGGCTAATGATCCGATTCGGGAACTATAACATTATGAATATCAACTTACCTTTTTTACCATAACCTCTAATAAATCCACTATCTTATTGCGGACAGTGTCTATTGCATTTTCTATGACGTTCTGCAGTGTTTCTTTGCATCTGAAATGAGTAATAATAGTACCATAATAAAACATTTTTAATGTGAAGAATTTTTCCTTTACCAGGAATTTTCCTGTTATTAAACCGCATGGTAGCATAGCATAGCATAAACAACATTTTTACAAACAATTAAATTTAAATTTAATATATTATGTACTTATAAATGCAGATTCCTAAGATCCTGCTTAAGACACAATTAAAAGCGATTTTTATATGAAACTTATTTTGTTTCATTTCATTTGCCTGGGGCAGTACCACCGCCCGTCATGATACCTAGTACCATCTAGTACCATTTCTACCTTGTAATAATTGTTTTCAAAGCAATTATGGTCCGGTTGGAAATGTGTGGTTTCCGGTTACACTACTTTAGAGGTGACCTTAGTCCTCGAGGGTAGCAACTAGCAGCAAAAGTTAGAGTGACTGACATGGAACGAGACTCGTACTAAAAATTACTAACTGGACTTAATACTAACACCAACTAACACTAATAGTTCCAAGTCCTCACACCCACTAACGAACTGACCAACTAATGCTGTAATTAACTCTCAGCAAAATGGACTAACGATCCCAGTCCCTATGTGAGTCTTGTTCAAAGTCGGTCACCGTTGACATGGGGGGCTATCTTATATCCATAAAAGCTCACCTTTGAGCCTCCAAAGGCGATCGAGTTTCGCACATCTTCTGGATAATCTCATCCATCCCTAGTTCGAGGACAAACGGCTGCAGGCTTTGCCGCACGTAGTCAATGTTGTTGATGGCAACGCACCACTCGGTGGTCACTTCGAACCGCTCCTCGTACACGGTGGTCACCGAGCCAACACTCTCCACTCGACTCGCCATTTTGTCCGAGTAGAATACGCAGCAACGACATATGTCCTGGAAGTTATTTGAAACATAAGCATAACTTAGATAATAAACAGAACTGGTAATATTATCATGTAAATTAATATGTGCATTTTTTTTTTTTATGGATACAAGATAGCAAACGAGCTTGCAGCACCACCCATCCGCTGCCGCCCATGACAACTGTGACTGACTTTGAACGAGACTCAATTAGGGACTGGGATGGTTAGTCCAATTAGTTAGGAAAGTTAATTAGAACATTAGTTGGTCAGTTCGTTAGTAGGTATGAGGACTGGGGACTGTTAGTGATAGTTAGTCCTGTTAGTTGGTTTTAGTAATAGTCCAGTTAGTACTTGTTAGTTGGAGTCTCATTTTAAGTCAGTCACAGATGTGTTGCTACCCTTGAGGACTAAGATGGTCGCCTCTAAAGAAGTGTAACCGGAAACCACACCTTTCCAACCGGACCATAATTGCTTTAAAAACAATTACTACACGGCAGAAATGGTACTAAGTACCGTGGCGGGCGGTGGTACTGCCCCGGGCGAACTCTATATGGAACCAATTAGCTTTCATATAAAACCTATTTGGTGCCCTATAGGCTCTACCACCTACAAAATAATATCAATAATTGAGTTCACCTGGAGGAATGATTGTAGAAACAAAAATAAAAAAGCACGAATATTAATTCTTACCCACTTAAAAAAATTACATACGCACATTAGAGACTACAGTAAAGCGTAAAATAATTAAATAAATAAACGCTATGAATATACCCACATCGATAATTTTAGCTACAAAGGTATAGCAGCCTTCTACGTCTGGCCAGGCAAGCTGCTGCCAAAATATCTTAATCTGATAGAAAATGGCCAATGTGTCCACTCCAGAACTGCTGTACTTCACATTGGAGTCCACTGGAACTAAATTGTCCAAGTCGACGGCTTTTTCGATACGCGTCAACGCCTTGTAAGCAGCAATATCTAACCATTGCGCAACTCCGCCGTAGAACCAGGAGTGGAACTTAGAAATAGCATACGAACTCCATTCCGTTTCGCTCAGACCCTGACCTAACCTGAAACAACCATATAATAAAATTAAATACAAGTCAACTCATGAATTTCTCTTCGAGGATATTTCATAAGCTATCAAGTAAACCCCTGTTCTGTGAACTGACTAAAAATATTAGGCTCTGTATTCTATTAAGATGGTTTATTTACTTAGGTACCGTAACATAATCTAACTAAAGAACTACGAGTCGCTGCGACCCATAGACGTCCCACTGTTGGGCACGGGTCTCCTCTCAGAATGGGAGGGATTAGGCCTTAGTCCACCACGCTGGCCAAGTGCGGATTGGCAGACTTCACATACCTTCGAGAACGTTATGATGAACTCTCAGGCATGCAGGTTTCCTCACGATGTGTCCTTCACCGTTATAGCAAGTGACATTTAATTTCTTAAAACGCACATAACTTAGAAAAGTCATTGGTGCGTGCCACTGGGGTTTGAACCCGGACCGCTCGAGTGAGAGGCGAGTTCGATAGCCGCTGGGCTGTCACCGCTACTACGAGTATATGAAGTAAAATTTTACAGACACGATTAGCATAGAGAGAGACAAAGGGTTAGTAATAGTAATGTAGTCCGTGCGAGTAGCATCTATTTTAGACGGCATATCGTAAAATAAAAGTCTATTCTGCCCAATTACTCACGTCAAAAATCTCTGCAAGGCCAAGTACAGCTCGAACAATGTGGTTCCCATAGCCAACGGTTCAGACCCAACTTGTGGCGTACCCAACCCTGTTTCACCGTTAAGACCCCCTGCCAAGTAAATGGTGTTGGTTGACCCTTCGTCGTACTGTAGCCTCTTCAAACTCTTGCAGACTTGGATCACATCTGGCTCCACCAATGACGCGATTTTGCTCTCGTACAATCCGTACAAGGCCTTCGAGTAGGGAAATCTCATCACTCTGTAACGCAAAGAATTATTGTTTGTATTCTGTTCTATTCAGACAGTCAACAAAACTGTTCTGTTAAAATATTTTTATGGTCCAATAGTCACAAATTATTACTTTACGCTAGTGAGTAGCGTATTTTACTACTTCCCGTTTTTATTGCTAAGGCCACTATGATATTTAAATTTAAAATAGAAGTTTCCAAACTTACTCAACAAAAACCCTATCGAAGTATTCGATAGCTCTCTGCAGATCAGAGCGCACCAACTGGATGACCCTGATCAAATGCTGCAACCTGGACTCCTCAGTTTTGTCCTTGCACTCGTTATTGTCCAAAATGTGCACGAACCAATCCGAAGCACCCTGTGTCGCGGCTTGGTTTAAAACTTCATGGATCGTCAACTTCGATGCATCGTCATTTTCTCTTAACCAACCGTACAGATTGGCGGGGAACAAGTCTATTGAATCTGGTACGTCCAAAACTGACAATCCGTATAGGATCCTAAGGACCTCCCTCAGGGTTTTCATCACGGTTTTGTCTCCAGCAGTTTTTTTTCTAAGTTTTCGGATATGACTGAAGCATGTTGGCAGCAGTTTTTTGGCACCATCCCAGAAGAGCTTAACATCCTCATCATTTAGACCTGAAAAAAAATATTGTTAGTGTCAAATGGTGTTATCTTGTACCACTTCTAATTTCAATAAAAAATAAGTTAATTGGGTACCTACTACATGAGGAAAATAATAAACGTGGCTCACACGATCATGACGCGTCAAAAAGATCAAATATACCATTATAAAGTTTGTATTTTAATACCTCCTACCTAAGTATATTGAACAAGTTCTTCAAGGATTTGTTGCAGATTTTAAAGTCCTTGTTTGTAGATGACATCATAATCATTCATGCAGTCACTATTTTCTAAGTGGTTGTCCAGCTGGTTGAGTCCTCACCGGACTGCGTACTAAATCAGTATGTCATGTATTGCACTTTTAAGATGACTAACCAGACTGCAGAGGCTTGGCGATCTTCTCGAGCAGGCCGTTGAAGAGCGCGAAGCTGAGTGGGTGGTCGGTAGTGACGGCGCAAAACACGACCCACTGCGCCAGATGGTTGTCCAGCTGGCTGAGCCCGCTCTGCGCCGCGTGCTGCGTCAGCACCGCTTCCGCGGGCGCGCTGAAGTTGCCGCACCACCAGTATGGCGCTACCTGCATTTATTTTTATTTAAATACTAGTGGACGCCCGCAGCTTCGCTCGCGTTACACATTCACTAACTTTAAAAACGGCAAAGCTTCATACTAACTTTGCACCCCCGTTTTACCCCCTTAGGGGGTGAATTTTCAAATTTTTCTCGCCGTAAAAACCATCCTTGAACTTCAACGAACATTTAAAAAAAAGAATTGGCGAAATTGGTCCAGGCGTTGTTGAGTTATGCGCTTACCAACACATTTTGCGATTCATTTTTATTATATAGATTTAAGCTTTTTTGGGAATAAGATAGAAACAAGATTACACTTAACTACTAACGAACCAAGTAATCTGAGAAATGACTATCTAATATGAGTTAATGGAGGAGATACATCGGGCGGAAGAAGGTCCGGTACACTACAATGACTTGGTAAGCCCAGCGGGCTACTATCTATGTATTCTAGTTGCTACCCTTGAGGAAGATGAATGTGTAAACCTCTAGAAAATTGTAACCGCAAACCACACCTTTCCAACTGAAACACAATTGGAAAAAAGTTCTTGGTATCTTGTCTGGCGGCTGCAATGCCCCGGAGAACTGTAAATAAGACCAATACAAAATTCCCTATTACAGCCTATACAGTTTCTATAGGGCTCTACCACATAAATGATATTTAAATTAAAAATTCTATAGTGGTACCTACCTTAGAGCTCTCAAGTTCGTGAAGCAGCAGTATCCTCAACAAATGGCGGTGCTCCTGGGCGGCAACCTGGGAGTTCTTTTCGGAGGAGAAGTTAAGCCGCACTTTCACCACGCCTTGTCGCCGCAATTTGCTCTTCTTGCTCAGATTGAACCACATCGTCATCCCGCCTGCGGGTATTGACTGGAATAGCCAACAAGGTCATATGAAGTATCTGATTTAAAGAAAAGATGGTAACCACAGAAGAAAATCGTCAGAAATAAGTGGTTGATTAGTAGGTTATGTCCGTATCTTTAACCTACCGTGAACATGCAAGATGAATTAGGAAGCATTAAACTTACCTTCAAAGGTATATTAGATGTCCCAATGAGCTCGTTGTCATGTTTCCCGGTGGATGCTGTAATTGCGATTTCCTTCATCAGTTTCCTAAGTCCTTTAACACCCTTCACTTCAAATATTTTTGTCATTTTCTCCTTTACAGTTTCTGCTGGGTCGAAATCCCTGTAATATTTTACAAGCCCTTTTGTATTACATATTTCAATGTGAAGACTTTAAAATCAATTCATATGATGATAAATCGGTATAGTCGAGAAATATAACTTGATCTATACCGTTGCATTAAGAATATTACAATTGCCTTCAATACCATACTATACCCATTGTTTCCAAAATATTTTCCCACGAATAGGTATGTCAAGGCTTAAATCACGAATCTCATAATTAACTCTTCGATATTTATAACTTACTGATACTAACCATACTTCTAGACAAAGTGTGTCCTCCTGAACATTTCCCGGTATCGGTCTGGAAATATATAATACATTCTTCTTTACTTGCTTCGCTCGCTTATCGTTATGATTGTTTTTACGGTTTTAAACGCAGCCAATAAAATTGTATGATGGAACTTTGGTGGTGATTTAATTTATTTTTTGTCCTATTTGGTACGTTTGAACTTAACAGTTATAAACTTAATAAATATTAAACTCACAATGAAAAATGTTCCTCCCATACAGGATTCAGTGTCCCAGATTTCACTGAAGTATTATATCTCTGTGATGAATTTGACACGAGGTATATAGTGACGAACGGATCGCTGAGGCCTGTGGGGTCCTTGGGTACTAAGTCTTTCCCTTCTACCACTTCAACATTCAACATAAGCTCAGGCGGTTCCTTAGCCTCCGCTCTAGTTAGGAGTTCCGTGTGCTTGTCGTTGGATATTTTGAAAGCTTCTTGAACGTAGGACAGCATTGCTGGCTGTCCCACTTCACACCCTACGTCACATCCGCCGACATTGTGCAGTATTTCGTACAATATCTCCAGATAGAGCTCATCCACCTGCAAATAAATTCATTAAAATATTATTAAGTGTTTACGATTGACTGCGACATACTACATACAGAGCAGAGTAAGGTTTTTCTAACAAATGAGATGCCCAAAGCGTACTTCGTCGCTGATTCAGATTGGCGGTTTACGATTGCAATCCAGAAACTACTTACTCGTAATCAGCGTATTGACATCGTTTACTCCGGGCTAATTAATCGAAGCACCGTAAACATTGTTGATATCAAAACAATCAAGAGATGAGAGCAATACGCTATTCTATACAAAAGTATAGAAACGAAAATTTTTAAACTTTATACAAGGATAATAGTAAAAAAACACGGCACATCTGTAGGTCGTAGGTGTTATAGGTCAATGCTCTAGAACAGAGCCCAGAGGTACCGAAGCTTTCTATGTAAGCGGTCGAGTCAGTAGAGAATACGAAAACGACAAAATTAGTCATCATTATTGTAGTGTTTTAAATGTCACAAAACTACTATGAATTTTAACACGTACCGAAGAATCATAATAGTATCTCAAATTCATCAACCACTAACTGATACACTAATAGGTATATAAGAACGTATTCTGTAGTGAAATTCGCCTCCGCACTAAAAAAGACTGCATAAAAGGGCACCGTTACCACGATACCAGTAGGACAAACCAGACCCCTAATATGCGACTGATTTGAAATGTCATGTTGATGAGGGTGTCCTAGATAGATATAACACCCCTGTAAAGCGGAGGGGTTACTGCGCCGTCGTGGGAACGATATTGATCTAGCACAGAATGATTTCTATTAGATGTTAGTTTCCTAAGAATGTTACGATGCAGTTTTGTATTTGTTTACTGATACGGAACTTCATATAAAAGGATCTTTGTATGCATGTTGGAAAAATAGAAAAATATCAGAATTATGAGCAATACAAGAAATGCATATGCACTGACTTGAAATAAACTCTGAGCTGCTTTTTATTTTCAGACATGTAGTCATTTAGAAATGTCTTGTACAAATAAAGGTATGTACTTTATATTATGGATTAATGATACAAAGCAGAGTATATGCTTAGTTTTAACAGTCATAAACCAATTAGCCGTTACACCAATGCTTAAAATTCGCGGGTATTCGAAAAAAATCAAACTTAGCTCTTCTTAGCTTAAACAAGGTTTCTCGACGCTAATCAGGTTCTAAAAATATAAGCTGTAGTATATCGAGAGTGATGTAAGTCTATTATCAAATAGATTTGACAGATACTTTCTTATACCCACAGTCATGGACTGAATCAGTAGACTTGTCTGTCGCTCGAGTAACTCCTTCTTCACGCCCCTGAACCTGGTGCGTAGGGTCCCAGTCATCCCTGCGCCGTTCATCGTATCAATGTACGTCCTTCAAACTGAATAGAACTCGCACATCACGACTGACAGTTTCCTCAGAAGCAAGGACGCGGTTAAACATAACGAAGGGAGAGCGGTCGCGGGCGCATTCTCAGAGCAGAAATGTATCTGGTGCGAGTTGCCGATGCACTGCGCGGCGGCCGGGACTCGCCACTCGGGAGTGCTCGGGACGTCCGCACAACGCCAGATTCTATTTTCGCGAGGCGCCGCCAACGGAGACGAATGTGAACTCGAGCGAACGATAAAAAAAATATTTAATTCAAAAGGATTTAAAAAATTCGGAATTAAAAATCTAGACCCTAATATCTCAAAAGGAAATTCTATAGTATACCTTACCTATCCATCATTACTACATCATACATTTAACGTTTTCACATTCTAACATTTTCACAGCAAGAATTTAGATAGTGTTCCTGAAAATTTGTATACTCTCTAAATTGAGGAATGTGATTAAAAACTTCCTTAACAACTTAGGTATGTATAGTTTATAGTTTATCGATCTAAGTTACACTCAATATCATTTTGTCATACATTATCAGATGGATGCATAATGCATTATATCAATTAATTGCAACGTACGTACGTAACATTCTTCTCATTGTTATTCACAGTCGCAGAGCAGAACATTCAATAAATTTATAATATCATAGTTGTTATATGTGAACACTACACATATACATTTTGTGAACACTTTTTTACTATATATATTTTATGTAGAGTTCGCTCGAGGTAGTACCACCCCCGCCACGGTACCTAGTACCATTACCACCAAGCCAAGCAAGTTAGCAACTCATATGTTACAAGACTCACAATTAGGTACTAACTGGATTATTACTAACACCAACTAACTGGATTCACAGGATTACTAACGAACTGACAAACCTCAGCTAACCATTCCAATCCCTATTTGAGTCTTGTTCAAAGTCAGTCACAGTTGTCATAGACGGCATTTAGTTTATCTCGTTTGCTATCTTATATTCATAAAAATAGCACTACTGCTCTTTAACTCGCCTGTTAATGGAAAATTGAGATTTATGTACATCCAGAATCACAAGGAAAACCCATAACACTACAAATTATGTTTATTAAATAGTTGAATACATTCCAAGCAATAAAAATTTATTAGTCACTTGAGAAATAGGTAACGATATCTATTAGGTATACAGCGAGCTTTAAAACATGCATCAATTTCATGAAGCATATGCCAAATATATCAATCGAATACAGTTTATGAAAAGCATTTATAGGTACCATTGAACACATAATATTTAGCGGAACTGTCGTACAACTACCTTTAAATTTACAACAACAACAAAAAAGATATAAGTAGACCAAAAAAAAGAATTTCAGACTATATGGATATTTTTTGTAATAATTTTTAAAGCATGAGGAACCATAGGTAGTTCATAAAACGGCGGTTAGCTGAATGTTTATTATAAAGGTAAGTGTGTGGCTGTGGGCGGTCCAAGGTTCCGGGCTCGGCGCTGGGCACGTGCTGAGCGATTTATTTATTTTATCAATCGCTCCAGTTTACACTAGCCACGAACGGAAGCTACTTTAGTGTTTATGTAGCACATTTATTCGCACATCTGAACCATTCTGAACTAAACTTCAATTAACTGGTAATAGAGCACGTCGGTTCGGTAAGTACAGGATGTATTGCGTAACATCGTTGCGTAGATGAACGACCATGCAGATATGAGGATGAGCTTCAAAGATAAGAAAACTACTGAGGGACATGCAAAGACTTATGACTGGATCACATTTTTTTAAATTATTTATACTACGAGTACCTATGTACTTTCATGCTTTCAAAACCAAGTCTAGCCCAATTCTTACTTAAGTACTTACTAATGCCACATTATTAAGTAAGATTTATTCTTACTAATGTGGCATTATACAGAGGTCTTCTTAGCTGCAGATATTTTTTCCATTTGCTATACGTACCTACTGTAAGACTGATATGAGCCCGTGCAACTACAAAGATCTTGTTTCGTTTAATTACGACGGTGCCCAAAATCTTGCTGCTGGCACTATTAAGAGCATATGACTGGAAAGTCAGATTTTACATCAGATGAATAATAATCATAGTCATCATAGCAAACTGAATTTCAGATTTGAAAAGATACCTTTGGATAACTCAAAGATTAGCCGACCTAAAAGGGAAGTTTTTATAGTACATTATGATACAAGTGCGGTAAGTTGATAATTACAGCCGAGGCGATATTGCTAGCCCGAGCCGTAAGCGAGGGCTACAAGAAAGCAGAGGCTGTAATTATCAAAGCGCACGTGTGTCATACGACGTTTTATAACATATTTGCGAGGAAATAAATTAATAAATTCATCAATACTTGACGACATTTTCAAATAAAAACACTACAGCAAAAAAAAAAAAAAATAAAAAAAAAAAAACGTAGTGATTACTTGCTCAGTGCACTACAGCGAAAAGAAAAAGCGCGCAGAACACCACAGAACCACGACAGAACAGTCATATTATGTACTCTGTGACAGTCATATCGTACGATTTCACTGATCAATATTGTTCTTATGATATGCATCGTTTTTTCGATGATTGAGTGAATTATTTGATTTTTTTCTCAGCCATTTACAGCAAATTCGAATTGTCTACAGTTTTCATTTTATAATTTAAATAATTTTTACTTGTATACACAAATTAGCAATGCGCGCGCATCAGAGCTTTTTTTAAGGCAAAGTCACAAAAACAGCCAATATTATTATTAAAGTAAATTGATATTTTTTTGTTTTTGGTACAGATAAATTATTTTAATTTATTGTCAAAATTAATTAAATAAAAAGATTTAAATGTTTATTTTTTATATTTTATCTCCCAAAGTTAATTTTATTCATAAAATGTTGACCACTTTTTGACATAAAAACTCTTTGCTAGGATTGAAAAAAGTACCGTTCGTTTTAGACGGAGCATCTTGTTAGACCGTGCGTTTTACCTTATTAAAAAAAACCCGTGCGTTTTACATTACATTACCGCACAAGTGCTGTAATGTAATTTAAAACGCACAAGTGCGGTAATTAGATACATTACGATATTGAAATTGGTGAAATAAGGGGCCCTTTACGAGCAAATGTGTTATAAAATATTTTACAATCGTACGTTTCAATAAACTTGTGTTTCTTCAATAAAATCGCCGTATAGTGATTCAAACGTTCTCAAATAAAACTATTGCTATGGGTCCTAGTCACGGTCGTAGTGCTCAAATATAAATAGTGTAGGTATATTTTACATTAGATTTACAAATTTTCTTAGCCAAATTGTTTTTAAAGGTAGAAAAATTGTTTGAAAGAGGCGTTATTAAAATTTAGCTAAGCAGTAAATAACTACCTAGGTAATCCATAAATAACTACCCAGGTATTTTCAGATTACATAACCATGCCAGAACATGCCATAATGCATTGCAATTTGAGTATACCCAGATTCAGACTAGCTCTTTGTGCATTTAATGTATAGACTTTAAATTTCAATCCGCTCTAGATGATTGAAAACATAATAAGAGCTTATCAAAGCAGTGCAAATTAAACTGATTCATTGTTAATATTAGATCATCTTTTGAGTTCATCAACGTGTAGTGTCAGTGTAGAGGTAGTAAGATAGGAATTATTACAGTTGATAGCTAATTAACGCATAGAATGAAGATATCAATGTTAGTTTAGTATTATCTTTAAACAACTTTATCAGCTCTCATTTATGTTTGTAGTGTATGAAGTTCTTTGAGTTATGGCACGAGAAATGCATTAAAAATAAATTCTTTGCAATTTTACAAGCAAGCAAGTTTTTGTGAATATGTCTAGATATAGGGATCCCAATTCATATCTCCGTTTTAAATGTGTTTATAACAAATATAAAGTAGTGTCTGTAGTAGACACTACTTTATATTTGTTATAAACTATTATTATATTATGTAGTCAACATGGATTTTTTACTTCAATACATTGGTATTTTAACCCAACTATCTAAATCGTAGATACTACCTAGTAGATCTACCAGTTAGGACCACGGCGGCAGCCATAAGCCCTCGATCAGATCCAACCCAAGTTCATTTTCAGCTGAAGGGTAATGACATTGTGGAGACAACGCCACATTGTATGACTTCGGCTATTCAAAACAACCTTGGCGTGGAAGGTGACAAAACAAGCTATGGAAAGTAAAAGATATTTGGCAAGCCGCCACGCTGAAACGAACATTCGTAACCATTATGCGTTTACAACTCGGTCGGACGTCTGTATATGAATCAGACAGCTAAACTTCGAAAACGCATTCAGGAGACTTACCAAGGACTTTGGTAACGTCTTAAAATTTTGAATTCATTGTTATTGAGTATCAAATAATAGGTACCTACCTACTGGATAAGAAGTCAATCAATGACTTTAAACGAACATTATTAATAATACGGCATAATAAGCACTTGTAATTATATTATAGGTAAGTCTAGTCTACCGGCTTTTTGAATCTAAGCTGTTTTCTAAGCTATTTTCGTACAAAAATTTCATAGAAAAGGTAAGTTTTAAGTGAGTTTAGCACAAATAATTTTGATAGTATTTTGTTGTGTATTTTTTTATTTTGTTGTGACAAGCATGTTAAATGAAGAAAATTAATTATTTTCTATTCTATTCTATTCTTTATATGACGTTAGCCTATATTACTAAAATAAATTTCACCTCAATGTCTAGTTCAATTTTAACAAAACGTTAAAATAAACTAACCGTCATCCAGGAATATCATGCTATAAATAAGACGCTACATTACGCTTCCTTTGCCAATTATACAGCCATATATTGCCAACATAAAAGGGGCATGGTTTGGATACCAACCTAGCTACTTCTACGTGGGCATGCCCAGTCCAGTGATAGGTAGGTAGGTACACACTTCTTAATATATCCCAGAGGCCTCCCTCCAATTAATAGACAAGACATAGTTACCTGCCTACAAGTATATGAAACCCGATAGCGACACTCATATAACGAACTCCTAAGTGTATCAGTAGATAATCATTAAAATTTACTTACGTTCCATCCAACCGCCTCTACGTAAAAGTCCAATTTTTCCGGGTCATCAGGCTCTGAATCTGTGTCTAGAAGTGTTTCATTCCCGCTGTCAGAGTCCCGCATAGGACTCCTGCTCTCCGCCACCTCCGTGGCCTTCTGTTCCCCATCTTGTTCCTCAGCTTCTTTGAGCGGAGCTAAAGGCGTCGACTCCTCAAGAGCCGCTCGCTGTGAGGCCTGCTTTAAGATTGATCCAAATTTCTCAAAGAAGCTGTCATCAACTTCTCGGACTCTGTAACAAAATAATGCAGTTATCTAACATTTATCTGAAATCTGTTTCGTGACTTATCTACTAGTTTAAACATATTTTGGGTCAGATTTTTCCATTGCCGTTTCATTTTCACTATACATAGTTTCAAATCAAACAAATATGAAGCATATAAATTGTATTTGCAAAGCACAAAGAATAATTTCATGTAATAACCAAACACTACTGATGCCAGATATTTTTTTTTTGCCAAGTCGGGATTTTGGAACATTCTGGGTGAAAAAAGCGGGATTCTTTCGTCGAAAGCGGTACATAGTAAAAAAACGTATACCTACCTATAATAAGAAGTTTATATGTATTTATCTTTTAACTTGAATTCAAATTATCAAGAGAAAGAAGAAAGAATCAAGTTTACCTACGTGACAATATTCGTAGATAGCAAAAATAGCCATAGAAAATGTATTTTAATCAAAATATAATGTTTTAAATCAGATTTACGTTACTATCGTTAAATAGTTGTCTTATTCGTCTTCTAAATAAAAAATAAAAAAACAGAAATCAAAATCAAAAAAGTTCATGAGAAAAATATGGCGTTTCAAACAATAGTTTCAAACAAACCAACAATAGTGTGTGGATGGAGTGTTACAAATTGCAACTTACTAACTTACTTACTAAGAGAATGATTATTTATAAGAATTACTTATTCATGATATTTCTGTGAAGATTTAACGTCTTCTAGAGTTTCCTTTTTCTCTTTAATCAAGACGAAGAACTTTTCACAGGATAGCTGTAGATTAAACTAGGTAACTGCCCACGCTTCCTCAGCACGGTCGAGTTACCGCCGAAAAGCGGGACTGATCATGTCCCGCGCGGGACATTTAATTTTGATGTAAAAATCGGGACGTCCCGCCAAAATCGGGACGTCTGGCAACGCTGACTGATGCTGACATGCGCTTGCAGAAAAGTACGAAATAAGTTTAAGTCATACAAGTTTATTATACTATGTTGCTATAATAAACTTTTTATGTTTCTTGAGTGTTGTGTTATATGATGGCTCATTCATCATGCAATATAACGTAGGTAAAACTATGGGTAATCCCTCTAAACTATTTAATTGTGGTTATTGGACTAGGGGAAAATGTATTTATTTGCATACTAAAACCGTTGACTTCGATATTTTCAAGAAAGAATCACTACATATTATAAAAAAAGTCGCTTCCCGCTGTCTGTCTGTCCCTATGTATGCTTAGATCTTTAAAACTACGCAACAGAATTGAATTTTGATGCGGGTTTTTTTAATGGATAGTGATTTATGAAGAATGTTTATATGTAGGTATATAACATGCATAATATAGTAGAGAAACACTAATAATTTTAGAAGTTTCTAATGTGATGTCGTAAATAAACACGTTTTTTGCGCTTACATTGCAAACTCTGGCTAAACCCTACCAAATAGATCAATACAATGTACTATAGTATTGTACACCTTAAAAAGGTCTACAAAAAAGTCCGCTATGGTATACATATGTCCTTATGTCTATCTCTTATGGATATCCCACAATAACCATTGTTTATCCTTTAAATACATTGTGCATTTATTATAGATCATTATGGCCCTACAGGGAAAGTGCCCTATGAAATTTAAATGAATATTTTGCCTATAGGACATAGCGGTAGCAATTCGCAGCGTCAAACTTTCAACGTTGTAAGCTTAGATTTGATCGTTGAGAGTTTTACTCATGGCCAGTTACGAGTATGTGTCGTTCTTTCAAGAGTAGTAAAGCTGTGAACGTTGTACTTTATAAAGAAAATCTGTAGTATATTTAGTATCAGCATTGCACCCGTGCGGAACCGGGGCAGGTCGCTAGTTAACAAATATAACGTCAAACGTGGATTCAAAATATAATGTCACTAATACACCCATTTTTCATAATAAGCCAGTCTCATGCCAGTCTATGGTAGGAGAGCTGGCACCAACTTTTCGGTAGGTATTTGAGGCAAGCTGAAAACTTGTCCAACGCCTCTCCTATTATACCCCAACACGGAACTGCAGACCTGGCTGGTGAGTAGCGGGACAAAATCAACCCCTATTATAAATTAAAAAAAAAAAAAAAAAATTTTGTGGCGTTGGACAAGTTTTCAGCTTGCCTCAAATACCTACCGAAAAATTGATGCCAGCTCTTGGACCATAGTGTCTTGTCTACACGATCTGACAATCGCTAATCTCAGACCTTCGTACACTCAGACCAACAAAAAAAGGTTGGTCTGAGTCGCTAACGATAATCCTCCTAGAATAATTAAAAAAACTAAAAACCACATTTGTAGATAATTGAACTAAAATGTAGATTTCTTTTTAAATTATTTCAGTGTCATCAGTCCTTGATAAGTGTGCAGTTTCAAATTAATCTGACGTTTTGAAATGGGCGAAAATCACGTAAAAAAGATTCCGTTACATACATTACCTATACATACATACATAGCTAATAAAAGTCTTGTGAAAATATTTAAAGTCAACCCTGCTGATTTAAATGTATCAGTTGAGTATCAGATTTTACTTTTTACTTATTCACTTTAAAAATGTATGTATCAAGAAAGAAAAAAAGGATGTAGTCGAATAAACATTTTAATTTTTATTTATATTGAAGTATTTATAACATAATATATTCTTAGCATAAAATATTAACTAAGTTAAAATAAAATCAATGTAGGTATAATAGACTCTCAATAAAAATAAATGCACAAGTGATTGATACTTTCTATGTTTATACAAATGAGATATAAATATGTAACAAGTCCTACAAGGAAGATTTAACAAATTTAACTAGAGTAAATGAGCCACTAAAGATACAGATCTTATTACCTACATTTTTATAACACTGTTAAGAATAAAATTCATCATGTTATACTAAATCACAACTTCCTGGAAGACTGGAATGATTACCTGTTATGTATCATTTATTCCTAGCAACCAAAACGGTCAAATTATAACTATCACATAACATTGAAAATATTACAACCAAGTTATTAAATTTGTATATATTTATACCTAATCCATTACTTTTATATTTCACTTTGATTAGTAATGTACTAATATGTGATAGAGGAGGATAGTCAAATCATCCTTTATTATCCACTTGATACGTTATCTTATAGAGTTTGCAGATTATTTACATAAATGCATAAATTCAACTAAAATAAAAACAAGGCTTTTGAGCTGAAGAAATAGCTGCAAAGACACAATTTCTTTTAGGAACTGTAGAAATACAAATTATCAATATATGTTATGAGCATTCACTTATCTAAAGCTGAGAACAATGTATATTTAATATCAGTATATTCTTCAACTCCATGCTTGCTGCCTTCCCGGCCTATTCCTGACTCCTTGATGCCTCCAAAGGCTGGCTCTGCTGCTGACAAAATTCCATCATTTATTGCAACCATTCCAAACTCCAAATTGCGAGACATTCTGAATGCTTGGCCGAGATCCTTTGTAAATACATATGATGCAAGCCCACTCCTTGTACTATTAGCAACTTTTAACACTTCATCCTCACTCTTAAATTTCAGACACACCGCAACAGGACCAAATATTTCTTCACCATAAATATTCATATCAGATTTGACATCGACTAACAAGGTAGATTCATAAAATTTGTTGCCCATCTCTTTTGCAAATTTTCCTCCAATAAGAGCATTTGCTCCTTTAGAGACAGCGTCATCCACAAGGCTTGATACCTTATCGGCTTGCATTTTGTTAATTAATGGACCACAGGTCACACCAGCTTTGGTGCCAGGCCCGAGAATACATTTGTCCCCAATCCTCTTCTTAAAACCTTGAACAAATTGATCATAAACATCTTCATGGATTAAAAATCGATTAGCACCAACACAGGCCTGGCCATTATTTCTGAATTTTGCCAACATAGCATTATCCAAGGCATGTTCTATATCTGCACTTGGAAAAACTATGAATGGAGCATTGCCACCCAATTCCAAGGATACTCTTTTTATTCCACTAGCTGCCATAGTATAGAGAATTTTTCCAACTTGTGTGGATCCAGTGAAAGAGATGCATCCAACATCTGGATGTGTGCACAAGACCTTTCCAACAGAAGGTGCATTTTTTCTACTAGATGTAACCACATTTATAACACCTTTGGGTACACCAGCTTGCTCTGCTAACTCCGCTGCGGCTAGAGCTGACAATGGTGTATCTTCTGATGGTTTAATGACACATGTGCATCCAGCTGCCATTAAAGCTCCTACCTTCCTTGTTATCATTGCGAAAGGGAAGTTCCATGGGGTGATTATAGATACTACACCAAGGGGTTGTCTTGTCAACATTATTTGTTTATTCGGCCAAGGGCTTTGGATCACCTCCCCATCAATGTGCCTCGCTGTATCTGCAAACCACTCTAAAAAGGAATTCCCGTAAGCAATTTCACCTTTCGATTCTGCAAGAGGTTTCCCTGACTCAGCAGTTATAATTTCAGCCAGAGGGTCGATATTTTTCTGACACACATCAAACCATTTTCTGAGAATATAGGAACGCTCCTTTGCAGTGGTGTTCTTCCACCTCTGAAAAGCGTCAGTAGCTACGCTGACCGCATTCTGTGCATCTGTATGATCCATATCCGGCACTTCTGCAATTACTTTGTCATCCGCTGGGTTGGTCACTGGGAACACATCCTTGCTTGCAGCGCTTACCCATTGTCCGTTTATATACGCCTGATTCCTCAGTAGATGTAAGCGACGATTTTCCATTGTAATATAATTTAAGTTTTTCGTAATTCGCAAGCAATTCATATCCTCGATATAAGAAGATTCTCGCTCACTGTAAACGCCTCTACTTACATAAGAATATATAAGTCGACTGATAAGATCAGTACAATAGTACTGATTTTTGCGAGTTTTTAGTTGGCCTATATACTTTTGTGATAATATCATAACAACATTAAACAAGTTTATCGGCAGCTAGGTAGGTACAGTACAATGGAAAACCAAACCAAACACAATTTATTTAAATTAAAATGACTTTGCTTGCCAATGTCATGCTCATGTTCAACTCAACTGACATTGATTGAACGCAGTGCTGCCAGATGGAAAAATGTATTGCGCTCTGAATCAGTTCAAAAAAGTACTACATCTGGCACAAGTTATAGCTTGTTAAAAAGAAACAATATTTTGGAAAATTACATTTTAATTTTAGAAATAGTCATAAAATCAACACGATTAACAATTAATAAAATGAAATATCTTTCATGAAATAACATACATTTCAATCAAAGATACGGTCGTTATATAAACACTAGTGGACGCCTGCAGCTTCACTCGCGTAGAATTAAACCCATTAACGACGTCTGCCCGCGTTCGGGTTGCCCACTTGACTTCAAAAACGGCAAAGTTTCATACTAACTTTGCACCCCCGTTTAACCCCCTTAGGAGGTGAATTTTAAAAAATCCTTTCTTAGTAGCTCCCCTACGTTAAAAAGGAACCCCTGTGCAAAATTTCAAGTTTGTAACCCTTATAGTTTAGGCCCTGCGTTGATATGTCAGTCAGTCAGTCAGTCAGCTTCTGCTTTTATATTTATAGATAGATAAACATTGGAATCGTACATTTTAATTACCTACTGAAACTCAAAAAATCTACACATAGCCAAATATTTCTTTCATTGGTTTTCGCCGATTCGATTCCGTGCGTAGGTACTTGCATCCTAAGATACGACACCAAACCAAACACGTCAAAAAAGTACTAGATCTAGTGCTGAAAGCATTAAAATGGGAGCACTGATTGAAAGATACGCACTAATAATTAACTTTATGTTAAATAGAAAATGTTGTCATGCATAAAAATCACCATCTACTTCACGCACTACACTAATTTTTTTTTACAAATAGGCAGCACAGAATCATCATCATCACAACCCTTTCTTTGTCCCACTGTTGGGTACGGGTCTCCTCTCAGTATGAGAGGGTTTAGGCCTTAGTCCACCACGCTGGCCAAGTGCAGATTTCACATGCCTTGGAGAACATTATGATGAACTCTCAGGCATGTAGGTTTCCTCACGATGTGTCCTTCACCGTTATAGCAAGTGACATTTAATTTATTAAATCGCACAACTTATAAAAGTCAGTGGCGTGCCGCTGGGGTTTGAACCCGGACCGCTCGAGTGAGAGGAGAGTTCGATAGCCACTGGGCTGTCACTGCTTACACAGAATACTTAAAACCAATAGGCATAATGGCTTACAATTTGCCATTGAGGATGCAAAACATGGGGTCTACGGCTCCGTCAATTTTTCTCTTATTATTATGGCGTACAATTGGGGCAAAAATTAAACAATAAGTATAAGTTTTACGTTTTACCATACTCCTCTGTGACATACATAAGACTGGAATTTTACAACTTTTAGTTTTAAACAATACTAACTGGATTATGTAGGTAAACAAAACTAATAAAATTTTGTTATTATAAATCCCTTACAACTCAAACGTAAGTCAGCTCCTAAACGTAAGTCAGTCCCTAATTGAGTCTTGTTCAAAGTCAGTCACAGTTGTCATGGGTGGCAGCGGATGGGTGGTGCTGCAAGCTCGTTTGCTATCCTGTATCCATAAAAAAAAAAAAGTTCTCAAATGGTCTGTGCTAATAATGAACTGACAAACTTTGACAAAGATATTGTATGTTTAAATTTTTGTAAGCTTTATTAATATGGATTGATATCACTCAATTATTCAATTATTGTCCCTCTCTGAATCCTGTTCAATGCTTGTCACAAAGTGTGGTTAGCAATGGCAACGGATCGGTAGCACTGTATGCTCCAAAAAAATGCTGGCCTAGAGCGTATTGATAAATATCTCTTTTTATTCATTTACAATTATAAAATGGAGCATGTACATACGACATACATACATACCTAGTACGTGTATTTTAATAACCAGCCAGGTTGGGATGAGCAAGCTCTGTTAGGTTTTTGCAGGTTTCTGTGTTTTCAAGTCATAATATGCGAACATAGGAAGGCTTTTTATGTAAATAAAAACCGTGTAACGGTTCATGAGATGAATCGAAGAAAGACGTAGAAGATCCCCAATTTTTTTAAGGTTGCCTGTGTACTGATCCATCTTTTTTTATCTATACGTATAATAAACCTAGCGACTCCGCTTCTGTACATTGAATAAAACTTGAAAAAATACTATCAGGGAATATATACTTATGGAAAGGATATTATGTAATCGATACAGATTTTTTTCAAATTACTGTGTGCGCGCGAAGGAGTCAAAAACTACCAAACTGGTTATAAATAAACTTGATGATTTATTACTTTAATTAAACATGCACTAACAGGCCCGTTGGCGCAATCGGTAGTGCTGTCTATTGCGCCAGGGGTCGTGGGTTCGAATCCCACTCAGGACAAATTATTCGTGTGACGAACACTTTATTCTGTGGCTGGATGTAAATTATTAACTATTTATGTATGTATTTCAAATATCTATGTATGTACATATATCAGTCTCTGACACCCTTATTACAGGCTCGCGCCTACTTTGGGGTCAGATGGCCGTGTGTGAGAATGTCCAAGATATTATTTATTTATTTACTTCTGAATCCCTGAGTTGAACCCGGAGTTGCCTCTATACCTGCTTGTTTTTCCTTTTTTCTGTATTTTGTAAGATCATCAAAATTCATCATCTTAATTTATGTTTTCACACCCCAAACCAAACGAGAAATATTTGTCAATCGTCCATAAGTCATGTTGGTAGTTTATAGTCGGCCTAAATGAATTATGATGTAAAGTACATGTAATATGGTAAAGTGTAAAAACCTTTTAAAAATTTAGCTAGGCTTAAAAATGAGTCATCTCATTTTAGTTTTACTTACTGGTTTTCGTGAACTTCTTCTTGTACAGACTTTTGCTGTTGCAACTTTTGGTAAAATCCTTTCCACATAGATTCTTCATCCATTTTTAGTTATTTTACTTTTCGAACCGTAGGTAGCACTATTGAAAATAGTCCAGTGTTTTCCGGCTATAAAGTAGTCTCGCAATGTTGCCATAAGAATATGCAGATAGGAAATGAATCACCGAAAAGATCCAGTCATAAGTTCAAAGAAGTAATGACGTGAACGCAGCAAGTTAACTTCAGTACAAACAATCAATGTAAGTGAAGTAGGTAGATGCAAGATATGCGAACATAACAGTTTCTTAACCCTACTTTCTTCACTCTTCACTACAATCACGGTAATCAAGGTCACTAACAACACCACAATATTAGTCTTCAATTACGCGCTTTAAACTAGAAAGTTAAGGACGGATATTTAATAAAAATTATATGAACTGAAACGCGTCTTCCATGGTCGATTGTTTTGCTTTGTGGCACAACAACACGAATGAAAGTGACGTAATTCGCGTTTGCGGCATTCGAGCGAGATCGAGACCGGCGCCGCAGACTGGCAGACTCACGCTCGGCACGGAACACGCTGCGCGGCCCCCGGAGCCCTGACTAACTGATCGCCATTTAAGCACGTGCTTTTGTAGCGACACTTAATCAAGACGCAAACAATGTGATCAGGTGGTTTCCTGACTTAGTGCACAAAGAAGAATCATAAGTACATACACATTCTAAAAATAATTTTTATTTCATGTCTAGAACACAATTATGCTTTATAAAAATAAAGCATACCTAATCGTATATATGTATATGATTAATAATGTTTTTGAAATACGCGTACGCGGGAAATCCAAATAAAATCTAAATAACCTACTGGTTATATCGCTACAGTTATCATAGCACCACTATTTGCTAATTGCAGACAATTCCAAGGCGCATTGGTCAGTGACCCCTGGCTGATGGGTCGTGGGCAGGTTCGATCACTGGCCGCAGCAGATTAAACTCAGGTCTTGGATGTTAAATTGTGTTTTTTTTTTCAGTGCGACCACAAAGACTAAACTACTGACTGTTCAGGGTCAATTTTAGCATAGCGTAGTATACGGTAGGTAAAATGAATTGCTTTTTTTATGGTCTTTCAAGGTTCTTTCCAACTTCGATACACAAGTACCTAAGTAGGTACTTATTATAATTCAGAAGAGCATAAATGTGAATAAATTTACAGATAAATCACAATTTCTTCCTCGGAGTTTTGACAATTTGTTTGTGATAATTATGATATCCAACTAGGCACATACACAATAATATTTCTATACTAAACTAAACTTCTCTATTCAATAATATAATGAAATAATAAAAAAAAATTAAAATTTCTCGAAGGGACCTCTCCTCTCGTGTTGGACCTACGTCCCCACGCAAGCCTCCCATTCCAAATTACTGGGTCCAAATCTGGGGTGAAATTTAAAGAGATAGGTACATAGGTACCTACAATATCTATATTATAAAAATGAATCGCAAAATGTGTTGGTAAGCGCATAACTCAACAACGCCTGGACCAATTTGGCCAATTCTTTTTTTAAAATGTTCGTTGAAGTTCAAGGATGGTTTTTACGGCGAGAAAAATTTGAAAAGTCATCCCCTAAGGGGGTAAAACGGGGGTGCAAAGTTAGTATAAAGCTTTGCCGTTTTTGAAATTAGTGAATGTGTAACGCGAGCGAAGCTGCGGGCGTCCACTAGTAATGAATAAAATTGTTATGGCGTTCGCAATATAATTTTATAAAATTGCACATCTATATATATAAAAGAAAGTCGTGTTAGTTACACCATTTATAACTCAAGAATGGCCGAACCGATTTGGCTGAAAATTTGTCGGGAGGTACCTTAGAACCGGGGCAATGCTATAGAATACTTTTTACACCGTTCCGTTTTATTTTATTTTTTAGTGACAGTTGATACTTTGACAATTAGGAATTTTTGAAGTCGACCAGTTGATGTGTTTGTATTATAGAGTACATTTTAAATGTTTGTTTCGAGTTTCTATTAGCTTATTGTGTCGATATTATCATTAACAATACCATGCCGCGACCAAGACAATCAAACAAAGCCGTAATCCACCTAGGATTTGAAACATTGCGAATCAAAGGGCACGTGAAGAGCGCCGCGTTAGTATGGCGACTTCGTGCTTCTCAATCACAAAACGAGGCAGCCACTGAAACGGCTAGGTTGGCAATGCGAAATCGTGGATCAAAGCTCAGAGATCAAGAAATAGATAATTTTAGAAGAACAAGAAGAAATTTATCATGTACTGATTTGAATCGAGCAGCGTTTCAATACTATTTCAGAACTGATTACTGTCCGCCACCTGAACCTGAAAATATAATAGTTGTTTCCAAATGACCTGATTTGGGGCAGTCATTATGGAAGAACGAGGATTTAATCCGACATTAAAGGTATGTATTAATTTATTTAATTTTTGTACTTACAAAGAATAAAGTAGAACATTAACATACTATAATTATTACTATGTTATGTATGCAAATTATAAAAAAAATATTTATAAATCTGTAATACTGACTTTGCTTTTGATTTTGTAGATACAAGGACAGACAGATTTACCATTGAATCGGATCATTACAACCTCTCGAAGATGCACAAAATATTTTTTTACAATTATAGGTACTGCATGCGCAACATGATCGACGTCAAGAGATTCAGCAATGAAAAGAGCAATTAAACAAGATCTGCAGCAAATACTTCATGAACTTCATGCGTTGGTCAGGTTGTTCAAGAGTGCTTTGAAGCGCATGACAAATGAGGACTATATACAAAGTGGTGATCAGAGCGGAAACAACCATCTGGAAAACACGAACGCAAATTTAACGCTCCAGATTAAGTCAAATTTATAATTTATTAACATTAATTTAAGATCATCTGCATTATTTGATCTTGCGCATGAAAATAAAACGAGAAATGTCGTCTATCACAAGGTAATATATAAATAAATGGCCAATAAAGAATAATTAAAATAATTAATTTGTTTTATTTATATTATGTACTATGCTAATAAAAATAAAATCAAAAATATACTCATTTATTTCCTGCGCGGAACAAAGTTCGCGGGGTTAGCTAGTTATTAATAAAAAAAATTATAATAGACACGAATAGATTTCTATCAGGACAGTAACTGAGAGTGTCTAATAGCCCTCGTCTATACACTTGACAATAAGGTACGTATCGAAGGTCCGGTTGCACCATTGCACCGGTGCGTTCTAACCACTAACAGAGATCCCGGAGCCCTCCACAAGCGCCGAGGAAGGCCACCGAGGGGGTTTTAGTGGGTGGAAATCCCACATCGATCGGCGTCGCTCCCACGATGTCCGGGTACCTTTAAAAGGTTTCCCCCTCGTAGAACAAAAAAAAAGGTCCCTACGATAACAACCAAAACGTTGCTTGGCAATATTCGAGTAGACCGCACGTTTTAGCTTGATTGGCATGTTCAATTACGCAATTAGTACATAGATAAAACCTTAACATCAAAGCAAATTCATTAGGAAATGAAAATGTTTTTTTTATATGCCAGTAGAGGTGCAGATAGATAGATAGATATTGCAGGCTTTGAGTTTAAAAAAGGTAAGTACGTATAACGCCAACTATGAGTTATTATTATTAAGAAACTAGTGGACGCCCGCAGCTTCGCTCGTGTTATACATTCACTAACTTCAAAAACGGCAAAGCTTCATACTAACTTTGCACCCCCGTTTTACCCCCTTAGGAGATGAATTTTCAAATTCTCCTTGCCGTAAAAACCATCCTTGAACTTCAACGAACATTTAAAAAAAAGAATTGGCCAAATTGGTCCAGGCGTTGTTGAGTTATGCGCTTACCAACACATTTTGCGATTCATTTTTATAATTATTAAGAAATATTCAAACAAACTTGTATCCCGTTAAAATTATCTACAGTTATTTAATTTGTTTTTCTTTATTAAGATAAAGAAAAACGGAAAGAACGTATTCGTATTATTTATTTATTTATCCCCTGATAGTTTTTTCAAGTTTTTTTCTATTAAACAGATGCGGACTTGCTAGATATGTTGTCATACTAATATCGGTAATAGATATAATAGATAATACCGAGCACATACGGTGCTCGGTATTTCTAATGATACAATCCGTAAACGTCAAGTAATCAAGTTGCTCACAGAGCTGAAAACGGATGGCGAAAAACTCTCAAGTGGAAACCATGATTCAGAAAACAGATTACCTGCTAGCCAGCCAGGTGGACCGATGGCCTGAAGAAGACAGCGGGAAACAGCTAGATTAAAAACCGGAAGGAGTTACGCCGATTGACGAACACCTATATCCAGCAATGGACTATGAAATATTTGTATATGAAATATTTGTATTGTTTTATATTATTATTATAATAATCTGGTATTTGCTGTTAAAAAAAGAGTGTGGAGTGTCGTAGGTAGGTACCTAAGTGTTAAATAAACCTATTCACACCATATCAGGCAAGTGACCCTGGTATACTAGACACCAATTACTGAAAAATAATCAAATTTCCGAGTAGGTACGCTGGGAGTTCAAAGTATTCTCGGTATAGATATGAACGAAAACGCAGAAAAATATGAAATAATTATATTTTTCTATATATTCCCCTGCAGTCTCAATGCACTTTTTACAACGCGAAAAAATAACTCCAAAAAAATTACTTCCATCTTTCTCTGAAAAATGATCGTTTATGGTCGCCTTGAGCTCTTCATCGTCAGAAAATCGCTTTCCACGAAGCTCTTTTTTCAGCTTCGGGAATAAAAAATAGTCACTAGGTGCCAGGCCTGGGCTGTAAGGTAGATGATTGATTTCTTGGAAACTACACTCCTGAATGGCAGCCTTGGCCACGCGCGCCGAGTGAGCCGGTGCGTTGTCGTGGAGGAGCAAGACACCCGCGGTCAGTTTTTCTCGTCTTTTTTCTTTGATTGCTTCCTTCAAATTACGCATAGTGGTTGCGTAAGCTGCTGCGGTTATATTTTGGCATTTTTTGGTATATTCAATAGGCAAAATCCCTTTCGAGTCCCAGAATATTGTTGCCATGAGCTTTCCGACCGATTGCGTGACTTTAAACTTCTTCGGAGGTGTTGCACCCTTTTTAAAACATTGCATTGACTCCTGTTTGCTCTCAGGGTCGTAGTGATGAACCCAGGTTTCGTCTCCGGTACCGATGCGAATGAAAAAACTGGCAGGATTTTCACCACAAAGCTCCAAAAACTCTTTACAACATTCAATTCGCGCTTGTTTCTGCGGTGGTGTAAGCATTCGTGGTACCCATCTTGCGCTAACTTTTGAAAGGTTCAAAAAGTCATGAATCATTAAATGTATGGTACCCACGGATAGCTTGGTCATTTTGCTAAAGAATTAATTTTTATTCCAGCATTTTCGAGTACAAGTTTCTCGACCATTTTCACGTTTTCTTCCGTGGTGGCAAAAACAGGACCACCTGATCGAGGGTCACATAAAATGCTTTCTGTACCCCTTTTAAATTCACTTGAGCATTTTTTAATGGTACACAACGAAGGAGCGGAATCCTTGTAAAAGATCTCCATCTCTTCGTGGATAATTTTTTGTGTTTTTCCATGTTTAGTCAGGAATTTAATGACAGCGCGGTGCTCGATTTTGGTCAAAATTTTCGCGTCAGACATTTTGTTGCACTCTAAACAAGATTGTGAAAAATCTAATTAAGATAAAACGACAAAATTTTCTAATTGTCACCTTAGATAGTGTCAAAAGCGAATCATGTACAAAAAATTACCTTTTTAGTAACAAAAAGTTCCGATACCGAGAATACTTTGCTCGTAGGTTAACACTTTAGATAACAATTTAATATTAATCCCTCGTTGCTCATACCGTACACAGGCTTAGTGTCTGTAGGTATGCCGTTCTGTTTGCTCTCATATCTGACTGATGTGGCGGACAGGCTTCACATACGGTGCTCATTCGTTACCTTATCTGCTGAGGTGCCTGAGGTGGGTGGATGACGGAATGTTACAAGCATCGCAATTTCGTGCATATTATAATATCGTTAAGTATTTGTTCTTAAATGTGACGTTAATTAAGTATTAACTTTGATCGCAAGAAGTTGGGAACGATTTTTAGTAGGTAGTTTAAATTGTCTGCACCAATCCGCATTGGAGCAGCGTGGTGGAGTATGCACTAGACCTCCCGCAGATTTGTCTGTGGGGAGACCCATGCCGTTTGTGGGAGTGGAGAGGGACGTCTATGGGTTGCTGCTAGTTGAAATAAGTATTTGAACTAGCTATTTAGCTTATAATAGCTTTAATACCTACCTATAAGAATCCAATAGTAGGTATTTATGATAAAATATTTACATGAACCATGTTTTACACCACATGGTAACGAAATCAAGTTAAACGGAAAAAATGCAACCACTACGAATAAAAAGATAACAATCCTAAAAAGGCTGGATTATTTCTACATAATATGTATATTCTTATAACAACAAAAAATCAGTTCACGGGTAAAAGCTAGAACTCATTGGAATTAGATTTCATTAGGCTTAGAAGCAAGGCGTAGCATAGGCAACGCTGTCGTAAATGTCAAAAATAAATTCATACGAATACAATTTTACAAGCGTTTAAATAAAAAAAATTAAACTAAGGAAAATAATATGTAGATTCTCAAGTTGACATACCTACCACGGAACTAAGTTAGCGCTTTACTTAAATCAAATATTTCTAATTAGTCAAATCTTACTTGCGGCGGCTAATAACTTCTTTCTCTTGCAATTTCTTGTACACATACTTCCAAGGGTCGTCAAACACTTTTTTATCCATTCTTCCACTGAATCACTCGCGCACTTTCTGATATAATATGTTTGAATCACGCCGTGTACTGTCTCTGGGTCAGTATTTAGTGTATATCACTATCTAACGTTTATCGTCAATAGGGGAAGCACGTTTTTCAGGCGCACGGACAACGCGGTACTGTATGTCAGCGAATGTCTGCGGTGTATGCGCTTCTAAGTTTGCTTTGTTGGAACGAGATGTACCTACTCCAGTTTTTTTAGAGTTCCAAGGTTGTACAGGCAAAACCATTCAAACCAACGCACTCTTTTAGACTAGGTTATTGTCAAATTTTTTCTCAACAATCACACGATCAACTAGCAACAAAAACATTTCACACAGAATTATCCTTGTAATTGTTTCTTTGAACATAGCCATAATTGGTTATAACTTACTGAGTCTGATAACTAACGATATAGGGGTTGGATTCAAAAGCAACCTTAGGTAGGTTGTATAGTACAAACATAGCACTCATGGTATCTTCGGTTATGATGAGGAATCGTGCAATTCGGTACTTAAATAATGTTGCAGCTTACGTATGCAACGCAAAGAAAAATGAAAGAAAAACAAATTATAGTTATTTTATTTTATTATTTTAAGCAATATATTGCATATCCACTAAAGCTTAAAGCTGATCTGATCTAAATCTAAACTTATAACAAGTTTCAGTACATTAATTAATTTATTTTATTTTGTACGGAACCACACAAATCCTCGGAGTAGGTGTAAGGAACACGTTAATTAAGTACACGGTAAATTCCTGTTTACGGTATAGTCGTGAATCATGGGAAACTTCGCCATTGTTTAGTTTACGTAAAAAGTCAAGAAAAAGAAGATCACTTCTGGAACGAACTTTTAAAACAAAAGATGAATCTACTGTTTTTTAAGTTTTTTTATATAATATAATATCTTAAACATAACTTTGAATTACAAGTATAAGAGATGATAGTTTACCAGTTATAAGTAGGTAAGTATGTGTATAAGAACTCGGGAATATAATTTACTCTAATTCAGAACACGATGAGCAAGATTGAAAGATTGCACTTGGTTGAAATCACATGCACAGGAACGGATACAATAGGTCAGGCCTTTTTTCCAGCAAGAAGTATAATATTTATTAAAATGTATGTACTTATAAATATTTAATAGCCAATGTATATAACATTTAGTTGCCATGACATGAATTTCTATCTTACAAAACTTCCTGAATAAGCAGCATGAAATAACAAATCGGTTTCCTCTTTAACTGTAAGCATGTGGGACATTAGTAGACATTAGTTTTTGCATATATTTTAATCACTCGTACCTATTAAAGCAAAGTAGCACAAATCGTCCCCATAACTGTACAACTACGAACTCACAGCAGAAGAGCAAGCGTGTAATGCCATTGTGTGCCAGTAATCTTGACATCGCTTATTATTGTCATGCAAAGTACCTTGTAAACAATTACTTGTTCCAATAAAGAGAATTCCCAAACAGTAACATTATCTTATATGTGTTATGTTACTGCAATCCAACTATTTATGAACAAAATAAATAATTGATATAAAAAAAAATTTACACTCTACAACACATACCCAATAGTTGTTGCCCGACCCGGGGATCGAACCCAGAACCTCTGGCTAAGCAGTCACGCTTGCAACCACTAGAGGCTATTTAAGATCAAATCAATTAAAATTTCAATTTCGGGCCTTAACCCAGCAAACCTTCTTCCAGTTATTAGTAAGACAAAATAAAAAATATATACATTTTAAAAGAACCTTAATCTTCCTTGTTTTGGAAGTCGGTTGATAAGAATATCAAAACTAGTAAGAAGTTCACTTCGTCAGACATCAGCCCTTCATTAGATATTTTCTATTGTATGTCAAATGACCTTTTCTGTGTCACTAGTTGCATATTCAGCCCTATGCTGCCCTGTGTAATTAGTATCGTTGGGCAACATGGCCCTCGACAACAAAACACCTTTGACCTTTATTAAGCCATGATAAGAGAGAGAATCTAGGCCTTCCTATCATTTAAAATTCTGCTGGCGCACAGTTAATGGATGTCTTCGTAAAATACTCTACTCAATAGATATTTCATTTGTGGCTGTAGCGTATGGTTAAGTTTAATTATTGATGACTGTCGTTTTATATTTCATAAAAAGAATTAAATAAAGGTAAATGCAACAATGATACATGTAAAACTGTTATGTGTTTATAATAAATATGTTCTTTATCCAAAAGGTAAAGGTTACCCTAGGTTATCACTCGGTTGTTCGTCGAAGACACCTTGCGCTCATAGAGCAAAGAACTGTATCAAATGAAGTGTGTTAGGAACAGAATATTAAGTTATTTCTAGGCGATATTTTTTTCATTTGTTGGTCTAGCTAGAATGTCGATTTTATGTTATGATTTGCTTTATTCGCGGATCCGCTGGCATTTCAACTGATTAATCTTCGTTTTTCCATTAAACACTTTATTATCATCTCCTGTTCTACCATACCTAGTCTAAAAATAGGAAAAAAATACTTACATAGTTCTTTTAAGAGAGAGCTTCTAGAGCTTAATATAACTTGAAACTTCGTAAGTAGAATATTATTATAGCTTTATCCTACGTTCTCAAAATTTTCCGAGATTTATTAATGAGTGACATATTCTACATTTTAATGTAGAATATTATGTACATTCTAATGTAGAATATTCCTCTTTTCAGACCATACAAGAATAATGCAAATCGTAATTCCATTGTGTTGTGAAAGAAGGACTAACTTTATGGAATAACAATAAAAATTAAAATCGTACCTAGATCAGAGATTATAAACAAACGCCTACAAAAACTCACAAACATTACTCATATTGATGTGGTTATAATTATTATTTATACATACACACATTGAATTTAACTTAATTGTCATTGCAATTTTGCTCCAATTATCTGTAGTAATCTTGTAGATACAATGCGGGTATGAGGTACCTAATATTGACCTTGACCAAACAGTCCACTTACACAAACGTCCAAAACAGGCAGAGCGGATGACCAACTACAAGGCCACTAGATACTACGAGTAGGTACATAGATCTAAAATTTTTGTCCGACATGAATATCACTCGGCCTGCTAATGACTCCACCGGACGATTAAAACAAAACACGCATCGTAAATTTAAGGTCATTCTATACGGCCGTAAAGGGTTTCACAACTCAAAATAGAATTTAACAAATTAGATTGGCTTGACCAATAGAAATTATTAATCTCCAGCTTTGATACTTTTTCCCAATAGGTACATACTACGGCTACTACAAACGAAGAATCATAATATTGATAGGTACGTGAAGCAGAAAATTCCCTTGTCACCAAAATTTGGTGGACGGAGGTGTATGAAATTTGGCATAGTAGTATCACGGACTCCATGGTCCTTACTCTATGGTAGTATTCATTGTAGTTCATTTTTTAAATGTTAAGTTGATCGTTAAACTTTTTATTGTCAAAGCATCATAGACTTAATCCAAACCAATTAAATGTATTTCGAAGTCATTATATAAAAATGTTAGCTTTATGCACTGCTTTTCCATATAAACTTTTAACTTTCTAGTTATTTTAAATAATCATTCTATCTATTTGTATTTGATGTGCTGTGATGTGTACCTAATTAAGTAGTATTGTATGTTCATTTGTGTCTTTCTGCGGTCGCCGTATGTAGGTATAAGGTATGCTTCCTAAATAGTACCTACTTTAAGCATCTGCTTTGGTTTAAAATTTCCCCATACCTACTGTTAAAAAGCACTGTTTAGTTAATGAGAAAGCAATGTAATTTTTATTGGAAAACAATGGTTCATATGGAAAAGAATACTTGCGAATAATTCTTAGCACTGTGAAAATAACATATTATGTACTGTTTATTACTTACTACAAATACCACAGAGGAAGGATGTAGTCCGTGCTAATAATTATTGCTGTAATGACAAGGTGTATATAGTTAGCGCCATCTGTTTCCTTTCCAGTAACCTGCGAAGTGTAGAGTTACACTGCGCTAACCAGCCCTCTAAATCGTGATTCGAGTTTCGAGCATCATACTGAATCAGCATGCGTGTTCGATTCGTACAATAGTTCGAGTAATAAATGCTAGAGGCTCTGAATGCGTCAATTCAGTATGGCTAGACGGCTCCTTTTGCGACCAACCAGCCTGAACCAGTCTACTACTACCCGATTTATACTACCAGTGTTAGTAGAAATCTGGGCAAACGGTTCTGCAATGCAATTGACTACACCCCCTTACGCCTCTTGATTGAAAAACAGTAGTAAGCTTCGTAAAGTACCTACAACTTTATTGACACCTATAAAGAGATATACAATGGGCGGACTAGTTGGCGGAAAGTTGCGGTAGGTGGAAAAAGAAAAAAAAACTTAAAATTGAAATTAAAACAGATTACAATTACCTAAATTGCATACATACAAAAAATATACACATACAATACATATTAATACATTATACAAATATGTACCTATAAACTCTATTTTCTTTTTTTTTAATTTATTTTTTTATCAAAACAACACACAAAACAGGTTTACTACTTACTTTGAAAGTACTTTTTGGAAATCAAAATAGACAGTGTCATCTCGATATATTATAGCCACAGTTCCCTGTTTCAACGGAATACGAGTACGTACATATTTCTATTTGTATTAAATAACAAATTGCTGGTGGTAGAGTGTCCAATTATGCTGAGCAAAGGAGAGTTGACGCTTCGCTTGGGCACTAATCAGTTTGTGTAAGATACTCATAGACTCGAATAATTTGTCAAATATTCTGTGCTTTGCTATAATTTCTTTATGTTCTGTGCTTTATTTTCTTTACTATCTACTATCTACGTTAGAAATCAATGCTCCGGTGCATAAATTGGCCAGGAAGCTGTTTTTTTCTCGTTGCTTTGACTGAGTGATTTTGCATCACCGTAACGTCATGAATAGGGATATTAAGTCGCAATCACAAGTAAATCTCTCCTTGAACTTGATACGAATGACTTATCAAGTTTCACTTACCTACTCGTTTTAGATACCCTTGAGTACTACCCATAGTAATCTTCTGTATTCAGTAGTTCTGTTAAGTATATTAAGTCTAGTAATCTATGAATATTACTTCAGAAACTAATAAATGATGGAAAATATCTTAGGTAGTTACTTCGGTACTTTTATTACAATAAATCCGATGTACAGAAAATACTAATCTTAAATTTTCGTCTTCTTTAACTACAATGCAGCGTGTACACCCTTATAAACTTACTGCATAAAAGGAAAAACAAGTTTTACACTAAGTAGTTAAAGTTCAATCACACGAGCTTTATAATCCAACACTACGAGTTGCATCAGTTGCATAAGTATTTATACAAGGAAAGGAAATGATAAGGTTTTTAAAAATATCTACCACAGCCCGATCATAACCAAAACTTTTAACGAGGTTCCACCGATCAAATTAAGAGATGAGAGATAGTCGTGTAAGATGGCCATAGATTTACTTAATCTTCGGTTCATATTAAAATTAAAACGCTTACACACTCTCTCAACTCAACTCTCGCGGTAGGTGAAGGACACACATAGAAAATAACTCAATTCCATGACAAATTTATCTCCGAATCAATGATCTGCGAAACAAATATTTCGGTTCGGAACGGAAGTTGAGGGTTTCAAACAATTTCGAAGAAAATGCTATCGTAAGTACCTATATGTTCATATATAAAAAAGGAAATGACGTCAGAACATCAGCTAATTTTATATTATTAGTAGGTATCTAGTTATCTACTCAACAGATGAGTTTTCAGTTTCAGTTTCATGTTTCCTGAATTAAATTTTTACAGCAGCACAAGGTCAATTTATTAAAATTACGTACTTAATTAAAATTGGCTGCGTAATCAAGTTTATTTTTGTACGGGATAAAATAATATTTAAACTTAGTAGAATTTTACCTTCGTAGAATTTAGGTTGACAATGATTGAAAAATGTTTCAAAAATTGAATGTAGAGCAAATAACGAGTCTTAAAAGTGAAAACCGTTCCGCGTTCTAAATAAAGTTTTCAGACATGGAACATTTTTGTTTGTTTTGCGTCTGTCGCAAATACTTATGGTTATTTTTAAATACATGCCGTTAACATGCATGCTTGTTCGTCTTTTCCGTAATGTTGGGTCATAAAAATATTCAAGAATGCGATTGTCGCCGAAAAAATATCAAAGTAGACAATTTTTAAACCCTTAGGATGTTATGTTGGTAAGTACGAGTAGAAGTGTACTACTTCTACTTCTTGTACTTGTACTACTACTACTTGTACAAGTATGTAGTAGTTAAATATACATATTATATTCAACAAGGAATAAATATTAATTAAAGTTACATTTTAAATTTAAATGTCTATTTCTAAGGATCAGTGTTACATTTAAAGCCAAAATTAATGACTCACTTATCATCCTTATCATACTTACACGAGATATTGTTGTAAACATTGAAAAAAAAAACTTTTTATATTCCGTATTTGTAAAACAATTAAATGTAAGTTTGAATCGGTTAACGTACTTACGTAATTGAATACGTCATGTATGCTGTCAGCTTTTTAATGATTATCAATTCATTGTGAAATACAAACTAGGTAGGTACTTACCTACTTTTTACGATAGTAAAACACTTATTGTTATTTTTAGTGAAACAGAATCACAATCCGCAAGATTAGTAGCTAATTTTAATGAATACTCACTTTGATTGACTATGATGTGGTTTCTTGCCCCGCCATTTAAGTATGCAGTCAAAAGTGCCTTTTCGAAACCGTGGCTTAGGCAGTTTCCACTTTCTTAATGCGTCCAAAGTTTTGGTTGATCCAACAGAAGTTTCACTAAGAATATCCGGTTCGGAACTACCTTTTTTAAGTTCACTTACACTGGCACTAGAATGGTTCTTACATTTATCAAAATCTATAACTGACACTGAATCACCCGGTGGACATGTCTTTCTCTTAGATATAGGAGTCGACGTGAAAAAGTTGGGACGGGATCTGATTTCAACACCACTGTCACTTAGTTCCGATATGCTGGTCGTATCTTCACCGATACTGTGTAACGTGGGTCTGACCTGCGTTACAGGCTTCGCGTTCATTATGCTGTTTTCTCCAAAGTTCTTACTTTTCACACTGTGATCGATGGCTACAAATGCGGTGACATCCTCACAACTCTTCGCGTTATATTTGGCAAGATTGAATCTGGGTAGAGTCTTCACTTCTGCCGCAGGATCGGGACAAACGTCCATAACTCCTACGCTCGTCAAGTTGTCCTCACTTTTGGAGAATTTCAAGTTGTTCCGAAACTTCTTCTGTCTCGCTGGCCGCGTAGGTGGTACTTCGATGCACCTTTGCAGCGGAATGTGGTGATCACTCGTCCTTTTGTTAGGTTTGGAGTACTTTGCGATAATTCTGTTTATTTCTGCGCTGTTCTTGCGCCTGTTTGTGTGTCGCTTGAAGTTAAGTGGCTGCTGATAAGACTCGGCCACACTTACGCCCGCGACCCGGGCTGACCTCTCGCGCCATTCCGTCACTTTGTCTTCGATGAGACGCTGCAATTCTAGCGCTCGCATCATCGGCCCTAACTCCGGCATTTTTAACTAATTTATGTAACGCAGATAATGTAATATTATTTTATCAGGTTCATCCGCAAACTCTTAGTGTTCATAAAAGTGCGTTATAGTCGTCTCTTGAATCTGCAACAAAAACAACAAAGCTATAAAAATTTGTACAGGCGCTGCTTTTAGTGACTATAAACGAATAGAAGTGAGACTTCCTAAGTGAACCTTTAATTAGTCAATTATTATATCAATGTCAGATAATTTCATAAACGCCATGATAGAGTGACTAATCTCTTAATATGTAAAGTATCCTTGTACCCTTACCAAGGAATCCCTCGTCAGAAGATGTTGCAGAATGAAAAAAATCTCAATAGAAACCCAATAAAATAATTAAATTAAATAATAAATAATTATGTACCTACTTAAATGTAATTTACTTAAATAGCTAGACTAAACAATAAAATGGTTTTAAGCTGATATTCCAATATACACATACATAGCTATGTATTTACTACATTTACATTAAAAAATATTAAGTACTTATCTATATATATAAAAGGAGAAGGTGACTGACTGACTGACTGACTGACTGACTGACTGACTGACATATCAACGCAGGGCCTAAACTATAAGGGCTAGAAACTTGAAATTTTGCACAGGGGTTCATTTTATAACGGAGGGGAGCACTAAGAAAGGATTTTTGAAAATTCACCCCCTAAGGGGGTAAAACGGGGGTGCAAAGTTAGTATGAAACTTTGCCGTTTTTGATGTTATTCGAATGAAATTCAGTATATGAAGGTTTTTTATTGAGTTTCGAAAATCATCTCTTAAGGGGGGGTAAAAGGGGGGTGGAAAGTTAGTAGGTATAAAAGTTTTTCGTATATACCTACATTATTTCAACGAAATTTTGTATTTAGGTTATGTTACGTCTAATTCCACGCGAGCGAAGCTGGGGGCGTCCACTAGTATTTAAATAATTAGTGACACTCTAAAACGTTATGTAAACGCTTATTGTATGTTTGAGACCTCAATTTTCCGACGTTTTCATAGGATGTGGTAACCGCGATTTCTATCGGCGACGGGCGCCAGTACATCCTTCCGAAATTGTTTTGCCTCATTCTTCGTATATCCGCCATTACCAACCAGCTATTGATTAATAAGTAACTACAACTGCAACTCTATCGAATAACAGCGCTAGTTAGGTTATCATTCAACTATCATTACTTCTAGCCTTCTAGGTACTTGTTCATGATTAAAACGAATAATTATGTGTAAAACTCGCTTTGTTTGGATTACGTGGATAGCACTTTTTATCTGCATAATAACTAAGATGCCTCACCTCTATGGAAATATTCGAAATATTCACACAAAGAAATCAGAATACTCATCAGAACACATACCAGTAAGATGCGGGCTCTCGTCATACAAGAGCTAATAAGTATTACTAGGAACCACTTATGCACAGGTGGAGGTGTAACGTAAACAGGTAGGGTAGGTACACAAAATCACACACACATTGTTTATTTATCGAGAACACTCGATGACTGTATCTTTTACTGTCAGGTATACAACGTTCTATGTCTAGATGATAATCTTGATAAGCAGTGATAAGGACGAAGGTATCTTGTGAGAGCACTGATAACTGGTTCCGTCGTTGCAAAATACATCATTCCGTCTAGGTAAACTTACAAGTAGTAACAGTATTCCATGTGGCTTTACATAGCACCAGACTATACATCCACAAGAGTTCTTAAATTAGACCATTACGTTATGAGAATTATTTCGGATACCTACATGGGTACGTAAGGTATAATGGGTACCTAGATTATGATTTACTGTTACAACAGTCAGTTTCTAGTAGATGCGTAGGTTCCTACTGTTTATACCTAGGTAGTAACTTCATAAATCTATGCTTATTTTATAAAGCGGAACAGATTATTTTGTTTGTTTAAACGAGCTAATCTCTGGACCAGTATCACTCCTATTTCAAAAAAATCTTTTATGTTAGATTACGTGTAGGTATATTTATTATGTATATATATTTTATAAAATTAATCGTTTTTTTTATTTTTTATTTATAAATCTGCCTCATCTTCTCACCATCACCAAGGGTTGACTGGTAGAGAATGCCGTTAGGCATTATGTCCACCCTTTGTAGTCTTTTGACTCAATAAAGGTTAAATAAATAAATAAATAGACCTTTACCGGGGTCGAACCAAGGATCTCTAGCTTACAATCGCCTACCACTAGATCACAAAACCAACGAGGCAGAATTACTTTTTATAATTTTTTTGTTTCTTAAAGGTGTAGGATTATAATCTATACACTTTACATCGTAGCTCGCATAAGAAGTTAGGCTTAAAACTAAATGCAAGACAAGGGTTTCTCTATTGATCATCCCGTGACTAGTTACCTACTTATTGAAAAACCTTCTCTCAAGGACAATCTAAAAGAATACAACTCTACTTTGGTGATGCCCGATCTAAGAACTTGGTAGAGTCAGATCAAAAACTAGTTAAACATAGTGCAGAATGGTCTACAAATATACGAGATGAAACTCAATCTCTAACATATTGCTTTGCAAGGATGGTGATTATATATGATGGTTAGAATTATTACTTATTACCAAGATGTGTTCAATACTTGTCTATTAAAAGGTTCATTGAAGTGTAATTGTAGCAATTGATATCAAGGTTTTAAATTCATTTGTGATACTAGAAAATGTGTTCACGCTAATGAAAACCAATGAAGAGATCCAACCGATCAATGAAAATAAAATGGTTTTGCCTTTCCTTGTCAACAGCAAAACTAACTATTATGGTATGAGATTATCGGTATAAAAATGACAGCCATGTTTTTTTAGGACTGTACTCAGTATAATATTTTCGGGTCTTGTTTTCCACTCGAAGATTTTCTTACCTCGAGGACTGATCTATCTTTCTTAAAATGCATATAGTACTACAAGTACTCCACTCCCTACACTAAAACTCTTGAACAACTAGCATGTAAGAAACATGCTATGGTTTGAACACGAAAGTGCTTCAAAAAAATAACTACACACACGACTATTAGCAGCATTTGCAATAGTGTATCTTCATCAAAGCGTTGAAGCATTGCTTTTGTCTACAGCTTAAAGTGTGAAGAAACCTTATTTGGTGCGTTCACTTTGGTGGTAATGGTATCCCTCCCTTAAGCTTCATTTGAATAAAGATAAAATCGTAGTAGGCACATTACAAACGGGAAATGTTTTTGTATTACATAATTTTGTTACTTCGGTTCGATGACTATCTAGGCCTCGTATGTACCATCGTGACGTGAATGGCAATCCGAACAATAACATTAGACTTAGATGAAGCTGGATTCATCGTCTCAATGTAATCTCAGTTGAGTTCACTAGTTTTACGTAGTAATACTTGTACTATTATTCTGTGGTAGTAACTTAATTTATTATTAGGTACTTAGTCTAGGTAAGTATATATATTGTTTAGTTACATTTAAAAATTCAAATAAAAATAGGTGAAAACTCTAGGATCGTAAATCCTAACGATTTTCAAATCTTTAAAAAAAACATTTGTGGGAAAATAGTAGGTGCAAAATATACTTACCGGTATTGCACCTACTTTTATAGCCAACATAATCAATAATTCATAACTTTTTTCAGAATTTCGATAAACTGCTCTTACATTTTGCCTTTCACTTTTATCTTATCTCCTATTTACCTTTTGTTTTTTTTTAAAATTAAACTACTCTAACAACAATAATAAATCACTTACACTAAATTTAAACAGCACATAACTAGATCGCGAATCGTGAGCGTAAAGGATGGAACGTCAAAAGAGCACTGCACTGAACTGTACCTACAACGAGTTTTCCGAGTTTCCTACGAGCTTCTAAAGTCTGACGCACACTAGAGCCAGTCCCGAGTGCGGAGCGGCTGGGGGCACGTGTTACGACTCCACGTGCGGATTCCACAGTGAGGCAGCGCGTTCCAGGCGAATGATCCTGCACTTGACTCACGCTTCCACAGACCAACCCAGCTAATAACGTACAACAATGGAATAAATAGAGCACTTGCCTACCAACATTGACCACCGAATTGTGTCCAAGCCCCAATTCTCTTCCACGCCACCTTCCTTTAGTTTGGCAAACATTTTCAGACGCACTAAACTTTCGAGCCAAATTTAGCTATAGCTATATGGTTAGATTGAAGAAAGCGAGTCAACTCACGCGCCGCACTCGAGAACAAATTAGTCATTTCCGTTATCATTTTCTTCTCATTGTCCCGATTCGTGCGTTCAGGTTCACTTGCCTTTATTGAAACTAAGTAACTAACCTCTCAAACAGAATTACCCATTTAGTTAAGCGTTAATTAATACAAATGAGTATGTAATTTGGACACCAGAAAGTACATACAATGTGTCCGTGTCCTAATTTCATCTCGTTCATTATCTTCGATGAGTGAGAAAATTACCTTTTTTATGTTAAAACTTTTTAACACTTTAGTGAACTAGATTTTGCAGAGGTAAATAACTCGTGATTATTTGTTTAGTGCAATTACTGATCCGAACGTAGTTAAAACACGGTGTCCCAATTACAATAATGCGGTACGTATATAACAGTTAGTACGCCACCATCGTAAGTACCCATTGCAACCGCAGGGCATTGTGCGGTGCTACGGGCGTGACAATTGCTTCCGCCAAGTTCATTGTCGTGCTTTGACTGCAGTCGGTGCGACATCAAAACTCCATAACCTCATAAATACTACCCTATCTCTAACCGGAATATAAAATCACTAGATTTTAAAAATAGAATTCTATTTCCCGTTAATATTCTATCATATTTTTAGGGTGAAGTCTGATGTTCAACTCCCAGATACCTACGAGTACGCTACGCATGTAATTATTTTCTGATGATGGATGATATCTTCCAGCGACATGGTGGAGAAAATAAAGTGACGACTGACGAATTCAACAAGTCTGATGCTTGTGGGAAATATAGGTCAAGTGTATATATAGGCAATGAAACTAAAGTATGGTAGGTACATGTTTATTAATAGCTTGACCTACAAATAACTTACCTACTAGAAATTCCCTATGCAACTTGGCTAAGTTGATAAAGTAGGTATATTTCCTATGTAATATAATATAGGTACCAAAATTTTTACGTATATCCACGTTTACTTCATACATTTCATACACTTCATAGGTCGCTTCACAGCTGCACTGCAGTCTGCAATGCAACTCATTTTCGAAATGCAGAACACGGATCCTCTTCTCACAACGGAGAAGGCCTTTAATGCATCATACTCCACCACTCTGTCCCAGAATTGGCGCAGGGGAGTGTTAGTGGCCAACGCTATTGGCGAAAGTTTTTAGGCTGCCTGAAGGCGACCTAGCTAAACGACTCTTCTAATAAGCGGGGCCGACGACTTGTATTATATTATTATAATATATTAATAACATGAAACGTTACACATTCTAAATAAATCTTTATTAATTTTGACAAACCACTTTATTTTCGTGACCACATCCTAAAATTTTGTTAAACAGCCCTCAGCTGTAGTACCTATGTAGGTACCTACATATCTACTGGGGCGGCTCAATTCTCAATTGTCTAAATTGACTTAAATTATCCTTAGGATTGACTCTGTTGGATCGACGAACACACGGACAGACCGGACGATTTTTGGACCATGCTCAATTGACATAAGGATAAAGTTCTGAAAAGTACCTACCTACTTAATTGAGTTTTTAGTACCTATCCACTGTCTGAGTATCTTCTAGGAACACGGATAAGTAGACACATTCATTCTACAGATTCTATAGATACTCGTAGATAGGTACGGTCTATCGTGACATTTGTGGTGGTAATTAAGTATTGTAAATTAGCCTTAAAGTAGGTTAGGCACCCGTGTATTTTTGACCAATTAAATATGAGATTGATTGGTTTTTATGGAATATATTTCTTTTTTTCAAAATTATTCTGATATTTATATTTGTTAAAAATACACGGTGGACAGTAATAATTAATGTCTAATGTACATACTGCATAAGTATAAAGTTATTACTAAATGTAGGATTAGCGATTCATCCAATGATCAATAGCTAATCTTATATAACATATTAATAATAGGTACTTATTCAATTTAGAAAAGCATTATATATCTCTTTTTATTTTAGAAGTTTCAGGTTACCTAGACTTTCGTTAAGCGTGTCCAATCACCTCATAGCCAATTAAATTATTTGACTTTGATTATTTATAGATCAAAATGTATCACGTACTTTTTCACTATATTCCCAATTATACTGATTGAGTAAATTAATAGATACATAGGTACCTACACCTAAACACGACGAGTAACTTCTAAATAAAACATTTAATTTTTAATAGCTATAAGATAGCTGTTAAAAATACCAACTGGACTAACTCTCCGAGTCTTGCTCAAAGTCTGTTACAGTTGTCATAGGCGGTAGCAGATAGGTGCTGCATAAGCTAAGCTACCACTTACAACCCATAGACGTCCCACTGGTTGAGCACCGGTCTCCCCCACAGACAAAGCTGCGGGAGGTCTAGCATACTCCACCACTCTGCTCCAATGTGGATTGGTGGAGGGGTTTGTGGCCAACCCATTGTCAAATGATGGTCTTCGAAAAGGCTTAACGACTGTTTTTACCATTGAAAATAACCGGGTCCGACGTGCCCTCCTAAACACGGTAGGACCCATGAAATTTTGCCACTAGCGGTCACCCATCCACAAACCGACCACGCTCGTCATTGCTAAACTCTGACGATCACATAGAATAGGCGCGAACCATTGGGCTATGGACGCTACAAGGTTGGTACTCATTTTTATGTTAAGTTTAAAATAAAACACCCTTCTAATTATGTATGTACGCACCTAATTATGTAGGTACTAATAATATGTACTTAGATGAAATTATTCCACGAACTCTAATAGAGCTATTAGAAACAAACTTGTCATTATCATGCTGTTAAACCGAAGCTATCACCCGACAGCAATACCAGCAATGATACGTTGAATCCATGTAGGTATTGAAGGCCGTATTAGTATGCAATGTCAGTCGCTTGCGGTACTGTGTGTAGCATTGTTAGTAAGCAAGGTTTCGGTCTTTGATCCCAAAGTGGATAAGGGAAAGTAGAATTTCACCGAAAGACCAGGACAATAGTGAAAACATTCAATCAAATTATACGTTGCAAATTGTACGTAAGGCAGGTAATGTAACAGTCGATCGATCGATCGATCGTAATAGGTAGTTAATGTCGAAATAATAATATGTATATAAGTAGTAAAACCTTAAACTAAAACAAAGAATTATTTAAAAAGAAATAATTATAAAATAAATATGTCATCCAGAAACAGGCCTTGTGGCATTGTACCCAGAACGCTGGCAGCGTTGCCCCGCTGTATAGCGAGGCTAATTTTTTGGGCGAAAAAGCTGCCAGCCCTCCGGTCACCTGAGACGGAAATGAGTCTGGTGGACAAGACTTCCATGAATTTCTTCATATCAGCCGACCAAGGACCTAATGTTTCTACTGCGAGCGCCGCAAATTCATAGTTATCTAAAAGATTACTATATTTGCGACGCTTGAGGAACTGAGCTTGGTCGGCTGCAGCCCCACCCTTTTTAGTTGTTTCATGTATGGTAGGATGGGGCCAAACTATCTACACATGTAACATCCCAATAAGTAAGTAAGTAGTTACTTAATTAAATACTTAGAAGAATAAGTCATAAATATTGTGTTTAATGTGGTTCTCAGGTGTGATATTTTGTTAAATATTTTTTAATATTTAAAAAAGGATGCTATTTCTACGAAAAAATACTATGAAATAAGACGCTGATATAATACTGAATAAGCTGAAGCACGTGATGTTACTACTTTAAAAAAAATACCTAACTCAATACAAATACAACAGTAGTAAAAAACCGAATACCAATTAGGTACATACCTAATGTTAAATATGTAGATACCTTGTGCCTACTATTACTGACATATTGCTTATGTGAGGAAGCGGCGACTCGGTTGAGTACCTTTGTTATTGTCGAGTCGAAACGTAGATTCGGTAGATGTTGTTACTGCTATGACACGTTCAGCATATCTACTCACACTGGATACGTTCTAACTTGAACTCACCTTATTATTCTTTCTAATAAAGAAATGGGAAGGTGTATTTGTTGGTTTGTCCTCTTTTTTCCTTCTCCATGGTCCTTCTTCTCCGCCTCAACGGAATCATGGATCGATGTGATTTTTTGCACAGATATTGAACGCGGCCTGCAGAGTAACATAGGCTACGGCTTATATCCCGGAAAATTACATGGCTCCCGTAACAAAACACTGAAAACGATTACAGTAGAGCGTCGATTATCCGAACTAATTGGGGGACATGGGTGTTCGGAAAACCGGTATTTTCGGATAATCGAACTACCTATATGTATATTGATTCAGCCATACATATTTACGTAAAGGTAAATTAAAACCATATTTACATTTATATCTTTAATGACAAATAGGAATTAAACAAAAAAAAGTGCAATCTTGTAGTAATCTTGTATGTAAGACATGATTTTTTAAGCGTTGATTGTACCTAGACAATCAACTAGGCATGCACTACGCCCGCCCGACCCGCGCCCGCGTTCGACCGACCGAGTTCGGATAAGCGGTCGTTCGGTTGATCGACGTTCGGATAATCGACGCTCCACTGTATCATCAAATGATTATCATTTGATTTTTAAAAAATAGTTAACTAACGAGGTGGACTGACGACCTGAAGAAGACAGCGGGAAACCGTTGGATTGGTCTTCATCTAGACTACAATTTATTTTACCTGCATGACTAATGATTTACTTTTAAAGCGAAGGCACGAGGGGTATTCTAACGATTTACCAAAATAGAAATGTTACAATAATGTGATGATTATAATATGCTTCCTAAATTCGCTAGTAGGATAAGTTAAGCAGTTACAAAAAAAGTGTTAAATCATAAATAAATTGCCAGATTATTAACTTCAACTAATTATATTGCAACAGTATAAAATACAATAAATAAATTAATAAATTAGGGTAGCCTCAATCTACGCTAACATTATAGGCTAATGGCACACTAATCGCCTATCGTAGTTTTATACCGCGCCGGAACCAGCCGTCGGACTCTCCCTGCAATGACGAAATAATTGTAGTCATTATCATATCAAGTGTACACTGCACATGTGAATTCATTGCTCACGTAGTTGATTGTTTAATCTGTGACTTCTAAACACTGAACACATGTAAGGGTAAGGTAGTGAGTCGTATCTCACCTGAAATAAGGCTGAAATTCGTAGATGTCGTCAATCACCTTCCGCACGCGACACGTGACCCCACAAGTCGGTTGCTGGCGACTGTATACAGACATCGCCCGCTCAAACAACTGGTGTATTGATGTCAACTCTGCAACTAAAGATCACGGATTAGCAAGGAGTTAAATAGAAAGACTCGTAAAAATTAAAACTTGGTATGTAGGTTACCTACGCGATAATTCTTCTTTTCGGACCCTGACTATGATTAGTTAGTAAAATTCGCCGGGTATGAATTAAACAGAAACATGCCATGGCTTCGTCGAATACGCGGTATCTATTCGCTCGCTTTAATAATAATAATAATAATAAAATCTTTATTCAGGTTACCAGTGACCCATTTAAAACCTTACAAAAAAAATTACATATAACAATTTTTAAATATCACAATTACAGAAAATCCTCAAAATAAGTTAATATTTAAATTTAAAATTTCATTACAATATAATTTACAAAAAAAAAAAAAAAAATAATAACAATAATAAAAAATTGAAAATTAAAATTAAGTACATCGTCAAATTTAAAACAGAATAATTTTAGTAAAATAAATTAGATTTAATTTAGCTCTATAAATAATAATAATTTAAAACGTTTTAATTTTACTAGTGATTAAGTACAGTGTGACTAACGTGCCTGTTACAGCAGTTTAAAATATATGGGCAGTCTAGCCTATGTCCGATCATTGCCAGTACGGCGTTAGAGCTGGCCCGCACTCTGCGCACCAGGGACGCGCTGCGCTTGCGCATCGTGGCGTGGAAGCAGTCGGTGCGAGCCGCCGCGAACATACCAGACGCGCTACAGAAGCGGGGCAGACCCACCACCGCCCTGAACTTTGAACGCCTGAAGCTTTGCCTGCTTGAATAAACTTGCGGTCAAAACTCAAGTGAACACTACCCGTAGCATTAGCGATATCCAGTTAGGTTTGAACGGTAGGTACGGCACACTACACTAGGTAGACTATCACGACACTAGCGATGCGACTAGGCCTCTATAAATAAAATTTTGCCTTTTGTATCTACACTATCGGTTCATCAACAACCTACTTACTCAACTTTACATTTTATCATCCTCCTAGCGCACTAGTTCAGTTTTAGCAAATGTACATTTTCTATATGGATAATTATAATAAGTAGGTACCTATACGTTGGATACCTAGCATTATTACCTTGGCTATACATCATCCTTGGTTCACAGATCATGCAGAGCTCTCAATAAAGAAGTTAACTAGGTAAGATCCAGATCCAGGCAGCTTTCTAAGTACCTAGGTATCTATACAATTATTTCGAGTGGGTATAATCTACGTACATTAACATTAGGTACCTAACGATTTGAAATGCTGTGCAAATTTATGATTTTACTCGTACTCGTACATGTAAAAGGCGCACATGTTTCATAACACAGGATGGATGTTAATCACGTCAGAAACTTTACGAGTTATCTATTCTTTTTCAAGCACTACATAAGCTTGGTTTTCCAGTGTTTAAAGAATTTTGACTTACCATTATTGCTTCCAAACTGGCGGTCTTCCTCATCGTTGTTATTGTTACCGTCTTTCTTAAACGTGATAAGTTTGGGTATCACCAACAACATGCACACAACAGCAATCATAGTCACAATCTTCTTGAATATGAGAAACTTGAGCATCAATTTTGCGATCGTCAATATGTCTAACTTCAGGGAGAGCTTGTCCAGGAACCCGAACCCTGGTGCGGTGTAAGGGACGCCATATGATGGCTTTAGCGGAGGCCCGTACACTGGAGCTAACGGTTTGTGGACTGGAGGGCCGTATGAATACGATGGTGGTCCGTAGATCGGTGCGGGAGGGCCGTACGTCTGTGCTGGGGGACCGTAGGTCTGCGCCGGAGGGCCATAATTCGATGCCGGGGGGCCATAATTGTTCGCTGGAGCGTTGTACGTGATATCCGATTCGAACTTCACTGGCGGCCCGTAATTCGAAGGGGGTAAGTAACTGTTGGATGACGACGGCCCAGAGCTAGACGATCCATAACCGCTGTAACTGTCCCCGTTGGAGGACGAGGGATTGTAATCATAACCGGAACTGTAACTGTCGTCACGATTCGAAATCTTCTTCTCTCCATCCTTCGCTGTTACGATTATAACACCCTGCTTAGCTTTCTCAGCCTCGACCCTCGACTTGGAATAAGCGTCCAAGTAAGTGTCTGTTTTCGATATTGATTTCGTCCCATTGCTACTTGGCCCGAGGATGGCCGACGCACAAGCGCTTAAAGATAACACTACCGCAACATTTCGAATAAACGCCATTTTCGTGTAATCCTTGTGCTACGGTAACCAAGTAGTTGTCTCCATCGATCGCGACTGACGAATGACAAGCTACATTGGATCCCATTCAGTTTTCACTTTTGACTTACCGTAAAAGAACCTAAATATGATAATGGAACACAATTAAATTCTCCATGTGACCCCGAGTGCGTTCCGCATTGCTCATGGTAAGTAGGTGCGTCGAGTCGCACCGTGCATGCTAATGGACCTCGGAGACCACCGCCCGCCCCGGCAGCTAACCTTGTAGGATGAACTGCCCCATGACTTAGAACTATTAATGCATAAAGAAATCTTTATTAGACAGTAATTTTCTTGTGAAAGTTTGCCTGCTATAGAAACCTTTATGAAGGACTATGAAGGTATCTACTACCTATAGCAATACGCAATTGCAAATCCAAGCGCAAGAAAACCACTCCTAAAAATTTACCAGTCACTTCGATATCTACCTAATGACTTGTGTTAATGTGGAACCTGGCTTGGCAATTACTTGTACCTCATTCATTAGGCATAAGTACAAGTAGCTTTCAAACGGAACTTGAATGGTGAGGATACGCCTAGAATTCTAAAGAATACACGTAAAATTTGGTAACAAAAAAAATCTCATTTGGAAATTAGCCAAGATGATACATTTATGTTAGTGTAGGTATACGAAGACGGATTCAGCATAAATTGCATTTAAATATTTGCCGATTTCTACTACTCAACGATGCAATTTCACCCGCAGAGTTAAATGAAATACCTACCTAGTAGGCGTTAATATTCTAAGTTCGATTCGGTTTGAAATTCAAGGGCTGATGTAGTATTTACATTGTGTGACTAGTTTCATTAGAGGTTTTTGACTCAGGTACCTACTTAACTACCCTAGTATGCGGGTTCCTTTTTCGGTTACATATTTAATGTTTTTAAAAATAGCCTTTCTAGCTTCCTCAAGAAATAATTAATATTATAATAAAAACGAACTAATAGGTTAATTATAAACTCAGACACAGAACAGAAGGCTGTGGAAAACTTTATCATAAGCAGTAATAAAAACAAAAATTTCAAAATTATTATTACATCATTATCATTCTTTATTTCCTTACATTAATAATATGTCTTTATTTCATCATTCAAAAATATTATCAACAGTCAATAATCTTTCTTCGAAAAATTTATGTCTCTTCCTTTTAGGCTTAGCATCATTCTCATTCTTTGGTGAGAAAAAAGTACTAATCGACTTGGTGCCTTTTTTCGCTGAGCCCGGTTCCTCGACCTCTTCGAAGGTGCAAGAGGCAGCTTTTTCTTGCAGCATCAGCTCTGCCGTTGACCAGCTGAACCTAACCAGCAGTGGATATCCGAAGACGTTATCAATCTGCTCTCGAATGAATTTCTTCGTCAATGGGTCTGCGAAAGAAATAAGATTCATATTGAAATCTAAAAACGATTATTGCGATATTCTGTGCTAGTTTATGTCGAAAGTTGAAGAGTCCAAAGTACCTGTTCATACCAAACATTTTGATTCAACGTCATGTTTTAAAAACTAGATTATTTGTTTCCTAGCTAATAACATAGAACTATTGACTGACTGACAAGTTCTAATAAAACTACCAGGTATATTTCGAAATATGCGTTTCAAATGCGACGTCACCCCATGTATAGCATGCCCCCATGTGTACCATGTATAGCATGGGGTGACACGATTTATATTCGCCAGATGCCACAACAAAATATTTGTATGTGTTTGACGTCTCAAGTTTCGTTAATCCTATTGGCCACGGGTCTCTCTCACGGGTTCTTAAGGATACTCCACCACGCTGCTCCAATGGAGATTGGTGGATGTTATCAAGCCACCCAGAGGACAAGAACAAAACGCTAAACACAATTGTTTAGCGTAAAACAATTTAACGTCACACACATGGGAGCGTCAGCTCAACGGCTTCTAGGCATAGAAGCACCCAGCACCAATTTTGTCATTAGAGGTCAACCATCCACATTGGGGTTAGTGTGGGCAGTGTGATAGATGTTACAAATTCAGATCATTCTGCTGACTCCCTACTCCAGCATCCTATTACTCCAATGGTTGTTCAGCTAGTTTTCAAGCTAAGCTGATGACTTTTGTCCTCATCTCATACGTATTATTGCATAGCACTAAACATCTTTAAAACTTATAGACCCCATTATGAGCTCCACATTACAGTTCCATTTTAAATCTATAATCCATACTACTAATAAATACATACCTCCTGGATAACCACTTCCAAATTGTGTATGATCCATCTCAAGGCCTTCATGGAACTGCCAAACTTTGAGTGCATGATCCCTTGTTACTTTTGCCACTATACTCGCAGCAGACACTATTGGGTAGATGGAATCAGCTTTCTTTGCCACCTAAAATATAGTTACTCTACATTAAAATAAGCAAAGTAGCAGAATAATATGACAGTGTGGCTGTATTTTTCCAAAGGGGTGAAATTTGCCAACTTTTCACCACTTATGAATAGGTCCCAAGGAATAGTTGGTTAGCTTATTGCCTTACACCAGGCACAATTCCAGAATCCAAGAAACATGCTTGCAAAAACTAGACCAACAAGGCAGTTGCATCTGCAGGAATTTCAAAACTTATGGTTGTGGCAATTTACCATAACCTAATTAGCTTGATAAGATGCTTTTCCAGAGTGCACATTTAATGTGTTCAAATGTAAATATGAATACACATACAAGTTGGGCAAAAAAACATGTACATCTAATGTAACAACTTGATTATTTTAATCCATTCATTTTGTTTTATATACATTCAAACTATACTAAAGATATTTTGACAGGCACATTGGCGCAATCGGTAGTGACCCTGTCTGCTGCACTAGGGGTCATGGGTTTGAATCCTACTCAGAAAAAATATTCATGTGACGAACACTTGTATTTGTTCTGTGTCTGGATGTTAATATTATCTATATGAGTATGTATTTAAAAATATCTATGTATGTATATCAGTACTCTGACACCCATATTACAGGCTCGCACCTACTTTGGGGTCAGGTGGCCATGTGTGAGAATGTCCAAGATATTTATTATTATTTGAGTCAAAATAACTATTGGCAAAACCCACATTCGGATCCTTAAATAAGTGTGGTTGCTTCTACAAAACATTATCGCAGCTCTAATCCACGTGCAGTTTGCTATGCAGTAAACATTGTGAGGGATATGGGGGCTGGGGAAGGGACAAACAACAGTCGAACTCCAACCAGAGTTGAATAAATTATAGTTTTTCATGATTATAAATACTTACAGTTATCTTATATTCTGGAAATATTTCACATAGTTTTGCCTGATACTTTTCTGGAGGCCCAACAGTATCCACATAGACCTCTTTGATATTAGCTCCCATTTCAGCAACTTTCTTTATCAAACCTATAGCTGAATTCATTGAAACCTAAAATTCAATCACATTTCTATCAAATTTCAAATAATTTACAAGTAGTTAGGGAAAAAAATAGTACTTGCACAAAATACATTTTAATCACCTCATTCAACGAATGTTTTGCCCTTTTATACATGGAATTTGAGATATAATTAGGGGATATAACTTCTGCAGCCCATCCAACTTTTGTGATAGCCTGTTCCTCAGTGAGCATTCTCGTTAATATTTCATCACGTTTATCTTCTGTCAATGCTTTAGAATCCGCACAACCAAGCGATTTAAGAATATCATTTTGATTTAATGGGCAATATGCTACTCCATATACCATTGGACCTGGAAATCAAAATAAAATAAACCAGAATATCACTGTTATCACATATAGGGAACCTTCTTTAAAATAATAATTATCTCCTCCTCGTTATTACAGCTTTACCTAATACAGGCCCCCGACCAGCTTCGTCCACACCCAGTATACATGGATCGGATTTACATATTTTAGGAATTTCGGAACAAATAAGAAAATTATTGAAATTTCGCTTTGATTTGATAAAATCTTCGATGTCTTCTAACGAGTTCATTTTGCTGAATTATAAATAAACGATACAATATGATTTCCAATTTATAGTGTAACATTCGACATTCAGGCCTATTGCTTTTTTATTATAATTTATACTGGAAATGGAATCTGCACTTCAACTCTGCATCGAAAAATTTATTAGTCTCATCACTAGTCATCACAAAAACATTAAATAAAACACTTTAATCTATGCATTAAAACGTGTCGTGGTGAATTTAACAAGGGTTCAATTTCAGTAGATATACCAAAGACTAAAGTAATTTAAACCTATAATCACATCACATCACACCGTCACAAACTTCAAACTTCCACTTTTCCCGCCAAATATCAGCAGTCTGACATATTGTCAATTGTCATCGTTAATACTCTACAAATAGAACGTAGTGCTATAGCGCCCCACACAAAGCCCTGCTTGCAGGGCCTGTCGCAGAGGATGTTACCACACAAAGCCCTGTAAGCAGGGTGTGTCCACAGACTAGGTAGAGATATTATGTTCTGTCGTAGAGATCTTGCGTCGTTTGAGTCACGCCATTTTATTGAAAATTACAACCTGATGACTCTATGAACTTTAATCAGATACATCAAATCAATTCGTTCTATGGTTCGGGTGCGTTCAAACTTCAAAATAAAAATGTGCAAATTGATCGAAGATATACCGATTCCTTTCTCAGTCAATCGATAGTTTCGATAGTTTAAGTACTATCGATTAATCGACTGACTAAAGTGACTAACACCAATGAACACCATAATATCCCCTAGATATAGTTTGTGAATGGTTTGTGATGAACATTAATAATACATAACTGTAGATATTTTGTGTATTAATATTAGTAGGTACTAGTACTAATGACAGTAATGACTATTGACTATTATGTTGTCTATTAATGTAGTGTATAATAATATACGGTCTACGTACGTTCTCGTGAGATAGATAGAGTGAATCTGTGATCTAGAGTGCAAAGAGTATAGTAATATATCTAGAGTGTATCTGTGTAGTCTTCGTTGGTTAAGTTTTTTTTCCCAAAAGAATATTTTTATTTCTAGTTTATTACTGCGTTGTAATTTGTTCGGTATAATTCATCAAATTAATAGAATAAAACAATGTTATAAATATCTTTTTAAACAAGTGAATTTGGTTAAGTTGGTCCATGAAATTAAAAAAATTTTCATGTTACGGTGAGTTTTGTGAATCGTACTAATTTAATACGTATGTCTAATTTAGAACTTGCGTTATTGGGTGGGTACTGATAATTGCGATCGTTTAAATTGATGATGGTTTCCAATATTTCGAAGTCTTAAGTAATATCTTTAAAATCCATTAAATATTCGGTATTCTTACGTAGTTCCTGGTTTTTTATGTGAAGAAACGACTTATCTCTTTTGTTTACAGATAGTGCTGTTAATATTGATATTGCATGTTGAGACAAATCCCTGTTATTTTAAAAAATCAGCAAAGCCAAAGGTTTTTTAAATTTTGGCCCTATTCTTGCCGCCGATACGAAGTTACGATGGAAAATAGTAAGAAAATAGAGGGGTGCAAGAATAAAGAATGCAAAATAACCCAGGAAAATAATGTGCTATCTAAAAAGTATTACCGTCGTGCTGAGCACAGGTGAGTTAAAATATGTTATTAAATAGATTTTATGAAAATAAAATGTTTACATTTATGTAAAATTAAATAATGCCTGTATTTTCATAGAGGCGTAGAAAGACGTGTGTGGGACAACCTCTTTTCACGAGTTATGTAAAGGTTCCATTCCTTCCATCATTTACAACACACAGTCATTAGGTACAACCCTTAGACTTCCTACTGTTGGGCACGGGCCTCCCCCACAGACACAGCTGTGGGTGGTCTAGAGTATACTCCACCATATGCATGGTCCAGTGTGGATGGATGGTGGAGATATTGTCATAGTTGTATATTGTCATACTGTGCATAGTTGCAGACTCCAATTTACTACTGGGAACTAATTTAGAAATTCCCACTTAAACTGTGATCTGGAAATCCAACCCAGTACCATAAGCTTAGCAGCCATACTTGCAACCACTGTTATATTACCATAACAATACATTTAAGTTACTATTTATAAGTTGAAATCTTAGAATAATGTTGAAATACAATTCCATCATCCATTGGTGGCCTATGCTGATAATGCATTTGCAAAAGTTTATACAGAATGTTGATTATAAGTTAAGGTTTTGCTTTACTTTAGCATCAAAAGAGTAATAGCAACTTGCCTAAATAGTACCTACTAATATTCTGAAAATGTGGTTCCAAAATTAGACTGCACCTTGTCTGCTTGCTTAACTATAGAACTCAGGTTTCATCATGTTATATACCTAATATTATCTATGTTCTTCATATGATTTGGTTTATTGTGCAAACAGTATAGCAGCATTTTGTAGTACATAGCTACAATTACGAAAGCACCGAACCGGTCGGAATGGTGTCATTTAGGAGAGGCCTATGACTTAGTAGTGTATCTCAAAAGGCTGATGGATGGATGGAAATGCTGTATGTAATGCAAATCTATTATTTGTATGAATAATTTTTATAATACCAAAAGTACATTTTAGAATCTATAAATATCAACCTTTTAACATCATAATGCTCTACAAATAAAATTCTTTTTGTAAAATATATAGTGAAGATTTTTCATAAATTATTCAATGAAATATTTATACTATTGCATTATTGACAATTGCTTGTATCGAAAACCGTCGTCATTAAAGATAATAAAAACAAATAATACCTAAATAACTATTATTTGCATCAGACTCAAGTGTGACCTGTCAGCGGGTTATCACTCCATGGGGTCAATATGAAATGAATTCTCCGTTTTACGAGTTTGATACGTTATATTCTTGTTGCCTACGACGTACTTTACGGACGTCTCCTGAGTTCAATTACATTTAATTACATATTTTGTTTTAAATTAATTGTTAATGAAAAATGCCTGACGCATTTGAGAGTGCTTATCCTCTGGTGCCATCGCTAAGTCCGCAAGATATTCGCGCACGCGCGAATTCATCGTCAAAAAGGAAACCCGTAGTGACCTTCATAGCTGGTGATGAAGCCGTAGAAATACCAGACAAGAGCTTAGTAGGCGTCAACAAACCGTTAACTAAGAGCGACAGGAGCGAAGTTGAGTTGGATAGTTTCGCAGAATCTCTTAGCACCAGGCATAGCACCTGGTTTGACAAAAGAGTGCTTGAACACAGGTTCGTATCAAACATTTATTACTTACTGCCAAAAGGTAATATTTTTTAAAACTGCGGTGATTTTAAAATAGGTGTCAGGTTACTCTAGACGTGTAAACGAGTAAGCAGAATGAATTTTACCTAATTTTTATAATTATTTGGATTAAATAGACATTATAAATCTATTTTATCGTCGTCGCAATTTATATTGTGGTCTTTGTCTTCCTAGACACAATTGTTAACGGGGATGTCTAAGACTTACATGAGCTCGCCGTCAAGAGCTCGTTAATTAAAGTTTTTAAATAAATAGACATCAAATGTCTAAGACTTACATGAGCTCGCCGTCAAGAGCTCGTTAATTAAAGTTTTTAAATAAATAGACATCAAAACCAAGTTTCACCCATGTCGTTAATATAGCATAGATTAGAATACAATAGAAAATTTCTGCAGTTTAATTTATATTTGACATTTATTTTTATTGAACCACATACAAAAGGTACAGGATATAAATGGTGAGCTTAATGCATAAGACATACATTACCTTGACCAAACCAAAATCAAAAACATTGTCCAGTCTTGCTCAGAAAGTTGTATCTAAAGCATTTTAACAATCCGTGAAATCTCGTGAAATCCTCATGATGTAACTATTTTGACTCCCGGTATATAGCGGAACGAGTGGGACATAAAAAGTTCCAATCGTCGAATCACCACTGGGGACGAACGAAACTTTTTGCCCACTCGTACCCAATGGTGACGACAGGGTTGGGACGAACGGGAATAAACGACCAAAAATATTGGATAGGTATACATATCGTGGATATCCCGGCCACCTGACTGACAACAAGTGACTAGCCTACCCACACAACATAGTCATTCTTCAGGCTCTACACAACTTTCAACGAAAAATTTTAATTCCCCCAGCAGCTGGCTGAAGATCCCTTATAACGGCAACGTCTTTCTTCAGTCTCAGAAACACTTTAAATTAATAAAAGAATAAATATTTGGTGTCTGTTTTTATCTCAACGATATGGCGTAACTTATTTTGCACTAAAAATAAACTTATGATATGACCTAACTAGGTACATTAAAGATAATAGTTGGTTGATTTCAAAAAAATATTATTTTACTCTATCTTATTGTTACCTGCATGAATTGATTCTCTATCGTCGCACTTAGTAAGAACCTATATCTACCTACCTACGGAAATATGGTGTCTGGTGATCTTATTTTCTCAATTTACATCTAACAACCATCTCATCTAGAGTTACGGAATGGACTAAATTCGACAATTTTGTTTCCTGTAATATGTAGTACATGTTTATTTTACTTTTCATACATATTTAATATATTAAATTAACAAACGGTCATATGCTTCTGTGAGCAAATTCTCTTTCAAATCTAGCTACTTGATCAAGTTGAAAAGAGCCAAATATTGAAAAATAATCACGGCTAGCCTACCACAAACTCAGATGAATAAAAAAAGGTAGATGCCGCACTTCTAATAAGAAACTGTAACCATTTTTAAAACTATGTGTGAGTTAGCGAAGTGTTGCCACTTTTTTTTAAAAGTCCCTGATAATTACTTAGGTGGGGTAAATATTACCTCATCATAACATAAAAATTTAATTTAATTTAATTTTAGTTTTAATAATCCTTTATGCTGTATAAGTTATTAAAATTTTTGGCGCTTAGAACTCAGTGTCATCTTTATTGTATTCATTTTAGAAATATGATGCAGTCTTATCAAATATTTTTCAATAACTAATCGTATTAAATTTACTTTATGCCCATGGCCAGCATAATCGTGGTAATTTTCTAAGTTATTAAAAGTTCTATTGTTACCTGTAAAAGAACCTAAATTTGCGTGACTAAATAGGTATGCTGACTTTCCCTCACCAAATTTATATTCTCTATAGATATTTTCTTAATATTACCAGGCCTGTCCCACTCCACGTGTAGGTATCAAAAATGTAACTACGCACAGCGACCTGTTAGAGCAGACTAGTCTGGCCTCACGCGCCAGGGCTGTGTGACGTAGGTACGCGTAAGGTTTGTTCCGTTTTACCTTGACTATATAGGTACTTCATTTGTTCGTTGCATTGTATAAAACATGGAGAAAAAGAAGGCAAGAAGATACTGTGCAGTGTTTAATTGTCATAACAAAGATAGCGATCCGAATTTGACTTTTTTTCGGCTTCCTAAGGACGCTGAGAGGTAATGGTTAGAGAAATAAGTATGTATTGAGTAGGTTACCTACTCTATAGTTAGGTAGGTATAAATAAAGTAAAAAAGTAACAGCCTATAAATGTCCCACTGCAGGGCAAAGGCCTCCATCATTGAAATCAAGTCATTTGCCAAATGCGGGTTGGTGATCACAAACCCGAACTATGTTCGAAAAAATCTAGAACACATTTTGCTCGACCCGGGAATCGAATCCAAGACCCTTAGACCACGTACCTAAACCACTCGACCGACGGGGCGTTATGTATAAATATTTCATTAATTATTTAGTACGAAGTCAGTCACTCCCTATAAAACTAAAAGATTGTTTTAGCTAAGTACCTTGGTACCTTGGTGGTAGGTACTTAGCTTACATACAATCGTACAACACGTTACGCGTCTAGCATTTAGGCTGATGACCAAGACTTATGACTAAACGACGAAGTGTCTACCTAGAACATTCATTAAATATCAGAGACTGTTTATGTTTCGTTTGTCGTACATATACCAATGAATTAGAATTAAAGCACTATTAACACCTACCTGACGTTTTTATTTTGAAAGTCATTTGTTCTCTAGAGTACATACTACAAAAATTTTCAACATTTAGATTCATTTATTTTTTAAAAGAAGACAGCCCCGTTTTTGCCAGAAAAAGTAAGAGTTACGCGCTAGAAAGAGACGCAACCTGTAGGTAACTTTATGCGTAGGTTATTAAGCGCTGCGCGATCTGAATTGAACTTAATCGTATCGTAGCTAGAGTCTATATTTCTTTAAATGACTTTTCGAAGTGGGCCTTCTGTACTTGTACTATTATTCTGTGATATTACTTCGCAAGTTGCGCATATATCGAAAACATCTTGGTTCATCTCGGCTCATTTTTAAAGCAGCTACCTACCCATTCATCTCTTACAATAATATCCTTTGGAAATCTAAAACCATAATATTTGATAGTAAAAAAAATATTTAGGTACATAAGAATTTAAACACGCGAGTTAAAATATAAATGTATATTTATCTTGACTTCAATTAGATATAACATACAAAAACAATAATTACGTGCAATCTACATAATTTCTCCACGACTTACCCAAATTTAGGCAATTCGAATTAAGGGAACTTGGCAACACTCTCCCGTTACGTCACCTCCCGACATTGACCCGAACAACCTCAAATGAAGTAGTGTTAACACTAAAAAATATAGTTTTGCTTGTACTTACGTGTCAAACGATATTCCTTGACACTTATTGTTGCGTTTAGTGTTGTTTTTGCACCATTTAAATACACAGGACGGCATTTTGTAGGCAAAGTTATTGTACGGCGCTCCGGGAGGTACTGACGAAAATGAGCCTAGTTTAATGCATCTGTGTGCGTGATCGCGTGTGTTTACTATAAGGAGCCGAGTTTTTTGGCTTCACCTGTAACTAAGGCCGCGCTTTATCTACCTTTTTTTATTCATCTGAGACCACAAAATACATCTAGGGAACATAATGCTTCCGGGATTTAATGTATTCTTTATAGTAAAACAGATTATCTTCTATCTATGTGCTAAGTTTGGTTTTAATCTTATCAATGATTTGAGTGTTATCAAGTAAAAACACAGAAAACAATAAATCGTTTGATATATTACGAGTAAGTATATCTATATAAACTCATACTAAGGGAACGTACCCATACTACGTGACCCGTTTAGGGGGGGGGGGGAGCGGAGTCTTTAAAATACTACGGTCAGTCACAGGAGCGGGGGGGGGGGGCTCAGGTCATTGTCACGTAGTCGATTTTAATCTTCAAATCACCAAGTGCTCCGATGACTCCATGTTTTGTACCAAGGCTTTTTACCGGCACCTTTTCCGATGTCACAAAACCCTTTCCGTATACCAAGTCCCGATGAAGTTGGGTCGGAAATATTTCCATCATTGCTTGTACGTCAATCTATAACATTACGGCCGGATTTCTCACAGGGTAGAGAAATACCCTATGATTTATACTGTCCATCTATTAAAGATGATATCACCGGAAGAACGTGTTCAATCAATCATCAAAAAAAAAAAAACAATGAACAGCCATCGAAAAAATTTGCATGGTGGTGCAGTGGACAACCTGTCTCGCGTGCGATCTCTGCGGATTCTATCCAGGAGGCTACAAGAAGTTTTATGTGTTTTGGAAGAAAGCGTGGAGTGGTTAGACGTCGAGACTTGAGTTGTTGCGAATATCAGCATCAGCATCAGCATCAGCTGATTATCAGCATTGGTTTCAACATCAGCATCAGCATCAGCATCCGCATTAATCGATGCTGATTTTATTGCTGATATTCCAGTCGTGACATGACCGTTGAAGGCGGGGCTTAGCTATGACGGCGTGGGTTTTTGACCAATCAAATATCGTAAAATGGTCAGTCGTTCTTCGAGCGAACACCAAAGGCATCACTGATGCGTTGCCGGCTAAGAAAGAGAGAAGAAAAAGAAAGAAAGATCTGGCTCTCAAGCCCCCAGCTGGAGCACGACGAGTCGTTTGGCGCAGTGGCGGATTTACAAATTTTCCGCCAGTAGGCTATTCAATTTTTTCCGACCCTACTAACCTCCGAAATTCGATACCCTAGTTCGCTATCATATTATTTAATAGCTACGTACATTTATTGTGTCAATAAAATTGCAATTTTATAATTAGTGCTCTAAAATTATATTTTACAAAGCGTTTAATACTTTTCATATTTAGACGTTACAGTGTTCACTTGTTAATATACAAAATATTATGGTTTTTTGGTAAATTTTCGAGATTCATTTTCTCTATGTATATTATATATTTTTTTGTATGTAAGACAAAACAATTTAGTCCAAATTAGCCGCCCCCTAATTTAAAATCTGCCGCCCTAGGCTTCAGCCTACTCAGCCTGCTGGTAAATCCGCCACTGGTTTGGCGGCTGACTCATGCTCAAGAGTGGTAGCTATCTAGGCAAACCCCATGGAGAAATAATAATCGTAATAATGGTATTAAACTCAATATTACCATTATAATCCCTCCGGAGCCCTACCACCGCATTTACGAAGATTGATTGTTTTTGATAATTAAAAGTCACAGTATTATTGAAGTAAAACCTTCTATAGGCGCGACTAGGGAGTATCTAAGATTTTTGATTCTGACGGATGTTCCGGTTATTTTCATATATCAATTTATTTTAATCCAACTTTTTTGATGTGAAACATCTTTAGGCGGAGGGACAAAACCACATTTTTGGCGTGGCGAGCGTTTGTTTTTTTTTTTTTTCTTATATGTTTTAGTTCCTGTCATATCTGTACTTTTGTGCATATTACTTGTACAAAATAAATTTCGATGTTTCACATCTGCCAGGCGTCCCGTGATGGCTCACAATTTTTTTTTTGACGGATCTGACGCTTATTTTTAAACTATTTAATGTATTTTAATCAAACGAGTACTTTTTAATTTTTGAACGATAACAATAACTTATAATAAGTATTACTTCAATCGCGCGTAAAGGTTACACGCACACACTTTTTTTATAATTTCCCTTTTATTTAAAATGCCTAATAAAGTTATCACTTTTACCAACAACTTCATAGTTTCAATTTCATGTTTCAATAAAATCAGCATCAGCATCAGCATCAGCTGATATTAATTTACAAAATCAGCATCAGCATCAGCATCAGCTGATATTGAAAAAACCTACATCAGCAACAACCCTGGAGACCATCGATGAACAAGAGATAACGAAGACTGAAGAAACTTTTGATATGACTGCCCCCTTAATCAACGATGTATCCAAGTGGATTGATGCTGGAAATGTATTTGTTGAAGACGTATGAGATGAATATTAATGTGATTAAACAGAAAATAATTGTTGTGTTCGTAAATTAAGTTAATACTGTAAGTTACAGACTGTATAGCAATATGTTTTCACAAATGTTGTTCTTTTTCATAATACATAATTCACTAGTAATTTAAGTATGCATGCAGTCTTATGCAATAAAGACGAGTATGAGCCAAATTATTATTTTTTTTCAATTTTTGCCTGTGAAATGATTAAAAATCATAATTATGAATTACTACGTGAAAACTCAAGGGGGAGGGGGGGGTCTTGGCATATACTACGAATGGTCACCGAGGGGAGGGAGGGGTCGAAAAAACTTAAAAAATAGGTCACGTAGTATGGGTATGTTCCCTAACTGGTTTAATTTTCTGGCCCTATAGACTGCAGTGTGCTGACTAAGTTTCCTTCCTTCTAGCTCTTTCATTGTCCCACGATTTGACATGTGAATAGGAGTGGCAGTGTTGTTTCCTTTACGGTTACCATCGTGCTCATGTAGAGGGCGCAGTAGTACAGGCGACAAATGTTCTCTCCCTCTCTCACACACACAAAAGGGCGCTCTCTCTCACTCACATACATTCACGAACACAAACACCCGGACTCGGGAAGAGAAATAGGATCGCACTCGACGCTGAAAAATATTCCGTATCTGAATACGCACCGGCCGCACCCGTCATCGCTTAACTATTTCGGTCACATGCAATCGACGCAAGCCATTGGGCTATGGACGCTACTACTGACGGTTTGTGGATACTCATCCAAAAAGTCACCCGACCGCTAGTGGCAAAATTTAATGGACGCTACCGTGCTTTGGAGGGCACGTAAAGCCGTCGGTACCGGTTGTTTTCAATGGTGGAAACAGTCGTTAAGCCTTGTCGAAGACCTTCGGGTGGCTTAAGAACATTCGACACAGGGTTGGCCACTAACCCCTCCAACAATCAGAATTGGAGCAGCGTGGTGGAATACTCCACCGATCTAGACCTCCCGCAGCTGTATCTGTGGGGGAGACCCGTGCCCAGCAGTGAGACGTCTATGGGTCGCAGCGAATTCTTCCAGTCCCTCTCAAATGAGAAGTCCATTTTAAGCCACTGGACCATCACCGTCATTTATCGTCGGTTCACTAAATTGGCTATCACTAGAAATTATTTTATAAAATATTGCTCATTTAAATGCTCGTTTTCTGTTTTGATGTTTGAACAGTTTGAAGCAAGTTCTCAAATTGTTTAAAAAATGTTTTTTTTATTTTTATGGATAAAAGATAGCAAACGAAAGCAGCAGCACCCATCCGCTGCCGCCCATGACAACTGTGACTGACTTTGAACAAGACTCAATTAGGGACTGGGATGGTTAGTCCAATTAGTTGAGAGAGTTAATTAGAACATTAGTTGGTCAGTTCGTTAGTAGGTATGAGGACTGGGGACTGTTAGAGATAGTTAGTCCTGTTAGTTGGTGTTAGTAATAGTCCAGTTAGTACTTGTTAGTAGGAGTCTCGTTCTAAGTCAGTCACAGATGTGTTGCTACCCTTGAGGACTAAGATGGTCGCCTCTAAAGAAGTGTAACCGGAATCCACACCTTTCCAACCGGACCACAATTGCTTTAAAACAATTATTACACGGCAGAAATGGTACTAGGTACCGTGGCGGGCGGTGGTACTGCCCCGGGCGAACTCTATATGGAACCAATTAGCTTTCATATAAAACCTATTTGGTTCCCTATAGGCTCTACCACCTATCGATGTAAGGCATGTAGAAAAAAATCTGCAAAAATATTTCGTACCATGTCATCGCATATTTTATGTTGATAGGTACCTGAGTGTTGACTCTTCTAGTCACAATATTTTGTCTTTGGTTACATTCAATAGTTACATTTTATATCACCTTTATCTTTCTACCCATCGTATGGTACTGTTTCTCAAAATTATCGATATCTTAGATCTCATTATCTACTCAGATAATACTCATCTTAGATAATCATACATAGTTATATTGCGTACCTACTAGATAATACAGCGGGTACCAGTGTAATGTTAGCCTGTAGGTAGATGATTTGCAAGTAGTTAGGAAATGTAATTTTCTTTATTGTAATGCTTATTTTTATCCATTTATATTATCACATTAAATCGTATTGTAAACTGAATCCAATCGCTCTGTTCTTCGTTCAGGCACAGAAAACATTATAGAGGTTTAACTCGTCAGTAGTCACTTTCCTGTTTTTCATGTTGCTATGTCATCAACTACCTAAGAGCTCATGTTATGTGGTAACTTTCCAAGCTTCACTGATTTGTCCTTTTTCTAACTCGTTTACATTGGATTTAGCTCTTACCTACATTTTTTTTTGTGTGTTGTATTCTCCATTTATTATAATTTTTCAACGTATAGCCAATAATAAGCCTTTTTTATTTCTAATACAAACTACAAATAACTCGTAGTAGGTAGTCGCCTCGGTAGCGAAGGCCTACCCTAAACCTCTCCATTCTGCTCTATTTCTTGCTGCAGTCATCCAATACTTTCCTGCTCTTTGGGTGCAAATATCTCGCCTTCTCCTTTTTGGCCTCCCCTGTGAAGCCTTCCCTTATTCTGTAACTATTTTCGTCCACCTTGAGCTGTCCATTCTACATATGTATATACACGTATAAATTGGTTTAATTCAGAGCTTTATTTCTGAAATCTAATCACATGAAATGCAAACCACTTTTGGTTTGTTTTTCAATCACATGGTTTCAGGCTGAACGTGCCGTGTTACGCGTGTGATCAATTTAATCACTCTCAGTACTGAGCAAGACGAGTTAACTCGGCGGCTATTTGCCGGCCGATGTTACCCGGTGAATCAGCTGTTTAACACAGTCGACGCGGTAGCGGGGAAGTGTTGTGGGTACAGCCGTACAGGCAATCGTTGACGCTGACGTGAACGGCGTCAGTGTACGCGGGTCTGCGTTCGACAACGTTCGTTCTTTCATCCACTAATTGTGCTCCTTATCAAGCCAATCTTGATAATAAACGTCAAGTGTACGTGAAGTGTTATCGAAGATTTTACTTTTATCTACTCAAGAAACCCCTAATTTGACGTTAGTGTATTTAAAATCAGTATAAACAATTCGTTTGTAGTGAAAATTCCTGACAGTAATAAAATTGTTTCTTTCAGTTATTGCAATAGATGTTTTCGTGAACCTTATACTTTCACATTTCTTTACATGTGTTCCAATTTCACGCCTAATGAGTAAGCTAGGTACTTCAAAATTTACTTGTTTATTTGTTTAGGTATGTCCAACTTTGGTAAACGTTGATGGGGAAATTTACCATGTATAATTTAAACCGTACGTAACAGCATCTATTCTAAAATAGCATTGTCCGTCTGTAACAAGCAAATACTTCATGTTAACTTAAAACAAAGCCAATTGTTTTAAACATAGTGAGTCATTCAAATTGATTTAGTACTTGTAATGCGCAAATGTACGATTCTTTGGACCATGTTTATTTTGACGATACAATTTACAAAACATTGAATAAGTCTTTGTGACGACAACAAGCGTAACCGACAAAGAGCGCACTGTTTCAATTTGACAATTTACTAGAACCTGCGTTGTCTAAATTTGTTAGAGTACTTTACTTCTGTCTGTTTAGGAAGAGGTTTGGACACATTTTTATGTACAGTTCATATAAAAAAAATAAATTATTTAATAATTTTGTACACATTAAAAGACTGTCGAAAGTTAGTCCCGTCTGGTGAAGTTATATCGATTGGAGCGTCTCCTGGCATCCGTTCCCTGTTCGTCCTGTATCCACTTCCCCATTGAAATGTATTGAATGTGTAGAGTAGATACTCACAAAAACATATTGAAATAATTTGCATTGATGCTAATCAAGAACTCCTTTATTTAGTTACATACAAAGATATACTTTTTACGTCGTTATTAGCGTCATTTTAAAAAGTGACGTTATTATTTCCGTTTCGCTTGTGCTGTGACGCATCTAAGGAATGTGTGGCAGTGTGCTGCTCGTTGCAAACAATATTTGCCTGATTTGAAGGCCACTTAGCGAGCTATTCATCTCTTAACTGGACCGGTCTTTTGACCTTGTTACTGTCAAGGATATCCACTCAAACGTTTCCTGCATTTTACTAATGCGTATGTGTGGGGCGATAACGCTGCATGACAACGCGGTTTCTATTTGTGTTAACTTTCGATTTGGTATCGTATAGGACTGGGAATTCGCTCTTGTACCTGCTGAATCTGTAATATCACATAAGTAAATAGTGTCAGACTCAATAAGATTATCAATTTGTGACTGCTAAAATTTAAGTGGTATTTTTGAGTGTAATGCCATGAAGTTCCATGAGGTCATGGCAGACGGATTTCTGAACTCAACAGTCCATCCACCTTACACCAACGGCTCGTCGTACGGCAAAGGAGATAGATACACAGCAGCTCCTAATGAGTAAGTTTTTATATGTAGTCATGTTAAAAGCTTAGAATTGTTTCGAAAAAATCTGAACGATTAACCAAGAACAGAAAATTTTTTAGTTCTAATTTTGTAAATTGTAATAATTTCTGTACCTGTTCTGTTGACATATTTGATATTGATACTATTTTTAAAATGATCGTCAACACAACACGGAAAATATTTCAGCGTTATAAATATATAACAGGCTTAAGTACCTACATATTCAAGTATCTCAAAATTCTCACGAACCTACCCACTCATTGCATTGCGTGTATTGCGTACTTCCAAAAATGTCAAGTCCGCACACCGATAAAGCTTGGGATATTGCAATGTGGTCACATTCACTTCCGTTAGACAAGACTTGACTTATCAAATTACATTGTATAATTCCCTGAACCAAGAATAAAGTAAACAATATTTTAAGATGGTTTTGACACTCGCTTATTATTTCAAGGTAGCTGGAGAGGGTCGACGTAATGCCGCGTGTGTTATTGGCGCGTGCAGTATGAAATGAACTGCATTTTGCTGGGTATACGTATACACAGTAGCGACATAAACGATATAAATTCGCACATTCTCCTTATGATGCTATCATTAACTGGGACATTATACCCACTGGCGCCAAAATTTATATCTGTACTGTCACCTGACTCACCTCGCAATTTCAATGTCATTGGATGTAATTAGTTTTCAATATAGAAATACGAGTCAAATCGTGATATACCCTACAATCAACGATAAATCAGTTACTATTATTACTTTTTCGCGGGAATATATTTTTAATTAAATGAATCTTACATTACAACTCTCTAAAATTTTATAAGTTCGCGCTACATGACAGATTATGATTGATCGTTATAGGCCAGCAGCTGTTATGTGAACAAGTTCCATGGGCTTAGATAGATATACCTATGTATTATGATCATCAAGCTTCTTAAGGTGTTTATTTGTTGCAATCGAAATTAAACCGCGATGTAATGAATTTAGTGTTCAAATTACCTTGTTAATATTCTCGTTATGTGTAACTGATAACATAGTGAACGTTCAACAAGTTCAGGCATCGTTGTTGGACTAGACTTATATAAACATTGCTCCATCAGCATTCCATGCAAATAACAAGCTTGTTAGGCTGCTTTTCATTCACTTCTATGTAATTTATTTCAAGGCGCAATGTATTTGGGTCAAGTCAAGAATTTGTATACCTATGTTTAAATTTCTGTTTTAAACTGGTTTTGATGTGCGCTTGTAATTGCGATTTTGCGGTTAATTTGCAAGAAAACTGCCCACATCTTTTCTATTGACGATAACTTTTCTAGATTTAAAATCCTTACGATCGGTTTATTAATTAACTTCATAAAAATGTCATCAAATATGTTACATCGAAGAATGATTGATGAATTTGAAATCTGAATTTTCTGAATGCATAATTAATAAGTAATTGGTATTCGAAATTTTTTAATAAATGATACGGATGCTACCAGTGAAAGTAATGTCCCAAAGGTTGGACAAGGGCTCTATAGTTACTTTCAACTCTGCATTATTTGCTGTTCCGAAATCTTAACCTATAGCTGATATTTAATGATTTTTCACTAATTTCGAGTACCTAGTAAAAATGCTTGGCTGTTTTGCGTCATTCGATCGATTTGAACATTTTTTAAATGTGACTTTAGGTTGCCATTGTTCTGTTTAAATAATATTATGTGGATAAAACTTTACTCATAATTAAGATATCGTTATTTAATGCTTAAGTACTGAATACGTATGTTGATGTCATTGATATAGGTACATTACGCGGAGTATTTGTAGAAATGCCAGATAAAATATCAAGTAACTATTGAAAATAATTTTGTATTTAAGTAACGGAACATCGAAATTATTTTGAAACAGATGGCTTTTCAAGAAGGTGACTGCCAAATGCCCATGCCAAAGTAATGTAATATGCAATCCACCACCTCTTCTAAATGTTCGTCATGTGTCATGTTTAGAATTGTTTTAATATTCGTTTCGTTCAATACTGATACTCGTATATAACTTTTCTAAATAGTATAAAGTCGCTGATTTTGTATGTCTGTTATTTCTTTCAGATATTCTAAACCACTCAACGGATACTATACGGTTTTCACTATGATTTATAGATAGATTTTTTTCCGGTGGATTTATCATTTTTTTTACCTCATTAGGTAATTTCAAATATTGAATGGTTATAGTCTACATAATGTTGTGGTCTACTTAAATATCCCTGATAGTATATATACTTATCTCAAAACCCAAAGTCAGCTTTTTCATCTTTCACATATTACTAAAAATAATGGCTTGTTTACGGTGCTGCTTTAAACAATAGATTGTAATCCTTATCTAATTAAATCCGTTAGATATGTTGCGCATTTAATGTAGATCAATCCGTTACAGTATATCATTACAATTAATATTTAACGTCAATTTACAATAGAATAATAGTACAAGTCTTTGCTGATACGCTGCAGCGAAACGGGAAGGGCGGTCTACTTACGTCAAATACACCCTGTGGACAGCCACAGCCACAGATTTCTTCGCTGTGTTGTAACTGTGCGAAAAGTATTTCGATCAGGGGCGCTCACTAGTGTATTATAACTAAAGAATTTAGTAAATTAGTGAGTGCTCGAAAACGGAAAGACTATGTTACAAGATTTTTTTACATGATAAAATTCATCATTGCTGAATCAGGCCAAGACATAGTTTATGTAGAGATAACAAAATTTGTTATGATTGAGATAGAGTGATCCTCGTAAAACGATTAAAGTTTACTAAAAAGATTCCATCAATACTAAATCATATTGAGTTTAAAAACAAAATAGACAACCTACATGTGAACGAAAACATTAGTGTGAAAAAGTCTTAACACATAAATATAAACATTACCAGAGCCTTCTTCAAAGCATATTAACATCGAATGTTTCAATATTATGTATACCGTTATTATATTATTACGAGACAATATGTTGATGACGATGATAATAATCTTACAATGTAGATTTTGTTATTAATTTAATGTTAATTTTTCCTTACACATTTCCCAATAACATGACGCACGTCCCATCCGCTACCGCACATGAGACATGACACGAAGTAAAAACGTGCATTTCTTCTTCGTACTTCGTAGAAGGTGTGACGGGTACCTAGATCTATTTTGGAAACGAAATCGGTTATCGTTCGTCGGGGTTATAAATTTGTAATCGTTTTCCCATGAATTGCATTGCTGTTGCTGGCAGGCGACAAAGTACACACGTTAGTGGAGTTTTTTTAGTCTTTACAGCATTCGTAACGACGTAATGTTTTGTGTTTTCTTTTACAAAAAATATATTCTTAACACTGTTGGTTGGCGTTCACGATGACCGATTTCCTTAATTCGTTTCTTTTCCTAGATAGAAGTGTGGAACTTTTTTTTCTCTCTCAGGGCCTTGCCTTGGCGACGAAGTGACACATTAGAGACTCTTAATAAAGAGGATTTGTGAGCTAGTGTTGTTGATGTATTTTTGGGTTATCTTATATTTTACTTCCGAATAGTTGTTGGCAACTGTATAGAGTTCAATCTTGCATTAAATATGTATTGAAATTTGGCTCGCGCACATGGAGTTATGTTTTACCTTCATTTACCTAGCTGTCTGCTACTGCCTGTCACATTTGTAGTTACCTACATATATTATTTTATATTAATTAATGATGATTAAGAACCATATTTGTATGTATTACATTTAGTTACATTTCTTGAAGCATATTACATATTGTAACGGACGACATAAAATAGTATTTAAAAAATGGTTGCATTTACACTAGTAGAAGCACAGTAGAAGTATTAATGTAGTGTATGGATGCTACGAGTACATTAATACTTGATTCAATTTGATGATGTGCAACGACGGGCCCGATCGGTATGTGTGGGTGACCGCTAGTGGCAAAATTCCACGGGCAATACTAATACATACAGTTAGTTTTCAATAGTGAAAACAATCATTAAGCTTTGTCGAAGACCTTCAGATGGCTTGAGACCATTCGATACTGGGTTGGCAACTAATCCGCATTGGAGCAGCATGGAAGATTATTCTAGATCTCCGCAGATTTGCCCTATATGGGGGAGCCACGTGCCCAGCAGTTGGACGTCTATGGGTTGCAAGATTGCAACTTAACTTAGCTTTTATAAAGGAAAATTTCGTACGAACTTCATAGAAAATTAGTTGTTTATAAAATTTGTTTAAAAATTTATAGTAAATATAAGTTTATTTTTTACTATCAAGCCTTCTTCAACAAATTTATTGTTCAACTCATTAAATATACATATTTATTATCTTAATATACAATCGTTTATATGTTTTGTTTTTCTGCTATAGGTATATTTAACACTAGGAATAAGTATAATATTCTAAAACTTGATTTTAATTTTGTTTCAGGATCTTTGTAAATAGATCGTTACATCTTGAAAATGTTAAGTTCTACGGATTTGATATGGACTACACTCTGGCTGGTGAGTTTTATGATGCAATTAATACATTTAGATCATGAGACGAGATATCTTAGACCTAATATTAATATATTCGCCTGTAAAGTCAATTGTGTACTAGGTTAGTTTATTGTTTAAATTGTCAACTCTCTGTATCTCTGCATAAAATTTACTGCGCCTTATATCTAATCTATGCTTTACGATTTAGGTGCTTTGAATGACTACCATACCATAGATTAAATTAGCATAGGTTGGCGATAAAACAATTTTGACGACCCTGTAAGAATGTTTACTAAATTGGACTAGTAGGAAGAAACACGTATTCTATTTTTATGTTTGGAATGTTTATTGCAAATTTGAAATAAATCCGTTGAGATTTAGCAAACGTCCGTACAAACTGTCATCCTATATCCATATTTTTCTATAATTTAGCAACGTTTATGTTAACTCGGAGTATTAGTTATTAATAGTTTTAAAATCCGTCATCGGGTTATCACATGATGGCCGAACAGACAGATAGACAATATATTCATATTTTTTGAGTTTACTCGTTAAAATAATGCCCCTGAACAGAAAATAAAAATTAAATTGTGTGGTTTTATGAAACCACGCTAAAAGTGAAACTTGTTTTCACATTATAGACATTTAACTAAACATTTTTGAAATAATATTCCACTATGGGTATAAAAATCGCTTTATCAATCTTAATTTTATACTTGGAAAATGCAATGATAATCTATATAATAAAAATGAATCGCAAAATGTGTTGGTAAGCGCATAACTCAACAACGCCTGGACCAATTTGGCCAATTCTTTTTTTAAAATGTTCGTTGAAGTTCAAGGATGGTTTTACGGTAAAACGGGGGTGCAAAGTTAGTATGAAGCTTTGCCGTTTTTGAAGTTAGTGAATTTGTAACGCGAGCGAAGCTGCGGGCGTCCACTAGTGGGAAATATAATAACAAGCGTCACTACACCACTATTAGCCGTTCGAAATATGTGTATCTAAATTTCAACAAATTCTGTTAAGGACGCTTGGTCCAATGGTCCAATGTTTGTTAAAAACAATCTTCGACGCTTTCCGAACGATGTAATAAAAGTTTCACTTAAAAAATTAAAATTGAATTTATAGAAAAAGTACACATAGATATAATAGTGTACAAAAAATTACTTTTGTCTGACTGTATTGTTTGTACGGATTTATGAAAATAAACATATCGTGATTTTATGTTTCTTTTAATTGTCTAACATGCTAATCTTTAAGCTTTACTTTCAGAGTATAAATCGCCCCAGTACGAAACATTAGGATTTAATTTAACCAAAGAAAGGCTAGTGTGCAAAGGATATCCAAGTGAAATATTAGAATTCGAATACGACCCCTCGTTCCCAGTCAGGTACGACTTTAAATAATAATTAAAAAATTTGACGTAGTACGTAGAAAAAAAGCGGTGACAGCCTAGTGGCTATCGAACTCGCCTCTCAATCGAGCGGTCCGGGTTGAAACCCAAGCGGTACGCACCAATGACTTTTCTAAATTATGTGCGATTTAAGAAATTAAATGTCACTTGCTATAACGGTGAAGACACATCGTGAGGAAACCTGCATGTCTGAGAGTTCATCATAATGTTCTCGAAGGTCTGCCAATCCGCACTTGGCCAACGTGGTGGGCATTCTGAGAGGAGACCCGTGCTCAACAGTGGGACAAAGAAACGCTTGTGATGATGGTGATGACGTAGAAAAAACATTTTATTTGACATACTCGTAGTACAAGAAATTGTGAAATTGTAAAATATACAATTTTACAATTTTGCAATTTACAAACATATTTTACATGTTTGTACTTTTAATTAATCTAATCGTTATTTAACTAATGTTGTACAATAATACGTCTACGCCGTAATAATATAAATATTGTGATCTCATTTTGTCGTGATCACAGACATTGATAAGACATCACTGTCTGTGATCTGGTCTTGCTCATGTTTTCAATGTTCATGATTTGTATTCTCTTATTGTATAAATAATGTTCCCCTGAGCAGCAATATTATTAATATTTTATATTTTTCTCAGACAGGGCGAATGTTGTTGTTATTTCGTTTGGTCATTTTTTGATAAATAAAATTACCCTACCAATTCATAGGTAATTAAATTATCTTAAAAATAATTCGCTAACTAATTTCCTAACATTTATTTCAGAGGTCTATGGTTCGACACATTGTATGGTAACTTATTAAAAGTAGACGCTTATGGTAACATTTTAGTTTGCGTGCATGGATTTGAATTTCTGAAGCAGTAAGTGGTTTGTCTTGTCTATTAATTAACACATTTATTTTTTCTCTTCCGACGTATCCAGTCTTATATCTGTGTTTTTGTTTTCAGTTCTCAAGTATACGAGTTGTATCCTAACAAATTCTTGACATTAGATGAATCGAGAGTTTATGTATTGAATACATTATTCAATCTTCCCGAAACATACCTAATAGCGTGCTTGATCGACTTCTTCACAAACTCTCCGCAGTACACCCGGTGAGTCCTATACGCGCATGTACTAAATATGTAACTGCCTATTGTTATAGCTTCAATACATTGAACTCCAGTGGGCGGCTGTCTGATAGCAGACATACTTGTTTCTATTGCACGTTTGTTTAACTATTTCATAAACTTTGACTGGCAACGTGTCTGTTGCCAAATCGTTATTACGAATATTATAATCACTTTTGCTGTACTGACTATTATCACTTATATTAGCTTTCAAATTTGCCTATGTCTAATCAACAATCAATTAAAGAATATTCTATTCAAAATTTCTTCAATTTGTATAATAGATCTTCAGTAACATTTTCTGATAACACCTATCGCCTAACATGAAGACTTTAAATCTTTAGCGAGAAGACCGGTGTAAGATGCGGGGATCTGGCTATGTCGTTCAAGTCTATATTCCAAGACGTAAGAAATGCTGTAGACTACGTGCATATTCATGGAGATCTCAAGAAAAAAACCACAGAAAATCTGGATTTGTACCTGAAAAAGGATGAAAGGCTACCGATGTTCTTATCCAGAATTACAGAAAGCGGGGCTAAGCTGTTTATATTGACTAATAGCGATTACAACTTCACAGATAAAATTATGAACTATCTGTTTGATTTTCCGCACGGCGCTAAGGTAAGTAAACTAGGCTAATTTATCTCAATTATATAATCTGTTCTGCCTTACCGGCTATGTTTCTGTCTTTAAGCTAGCAATTAACAAGTGCTCAGATTTATCAACATTTTAAATTATCGTTACCCTGTGTTTAAAAATGGTTTATATATCGATTAAAAATATTTCACAAATTTTTGATAAGGATAAATATAAGTTTAATTTCGGCACTAGAATAGGTAATCTATTCAACTAATGTTTAATACTTTATGTATAATATTTTGTATTTACAACTTGGAATGGAATGTGAATGAATGGAATTTATCTATATATAAACTCTGATGACAATATTATTATATTTGTTCAATGTGACTCAATCCAAATTGCCACATGATAATAATCTTTTCATATTATTATCATCGTAAGCTCTATTTTTGAACCGCTCGCCGCCAGACGCACGAAAAATTACGAGTCATATCTCGATCGACTGGGGATATTCCGTAATTTGAAATCACTACAATGTAACAAGGGGTATTAAACACTCGATCGCGCGGACTAAGACATAGACTAAATATTAGGGTATTGTTTCTATTCAACAAATATTAGTCGCAGTCGAGTGATTAAGTCACGCGAGCGATTCAAAAATAGGACCAGGTGAATACGATAATCTTCGCGAAGGTGTCGTCCAATGGTCATTAAAGTAAGCCGGATCTTCAATAAGTATATTAAAATATCCAGCACTACAGTATCACCCTTGTGTACCTACGTATTCTACATGTATTGTTTGCTATCGGCAAGCGTTATGTATGTGTAATCTTAATGAGCCGCCTGACCGTGAACTTTATCAACTTTTACACTGGCAGACATGACTGTAAAACAAAATTGTGTACCTACTGAACAAATAAAATTTATTAAACTAGCAAAGAGATTGCAGATCACCTAGTTATGCGGTACATATTTGAAACTAGACATTTGAACTATTTATAATCAAAAATATATGACGCACCCAATGTGCAACATAAACATTTCTATACATTCATCTTTATCGAGGTCATATCGCATTCATGCAGCCTTATACAATACGAGTATATTATTATAATAGTATACCTAACACTAGAAGAAAGTACTTAATGTTTATTTTTTATTTTGTTTCGTTTTATATGAATCTAAAACGAAATAAAATAAAAAATTAAACATAATATTAGACTGCACGAATAATAGTGACCTCGATAAAGATGAATGTATAGAAATGTATGTGTTGCATGATGGTAAAAAAAAATAATGACGAACAACATATCGGTAATACCTAAATAACTGTCGCTAAGCCAAACCAAGGCTTACCAACGTCCGTCAATTCATACTGATGACGCAAATGGTAGTCGTAAATTCATTAATCTTATCATTTATCTTATATCTATAGAAGATTTAAGGTGGCAGACACTTCGAGAGGATTAATTGGGCTAGTGCGAACGTGATTCCGCTAGAAACTATGAAATTGTTATAACTATTCACGAAAATGTTAGCTAATGAAAATAGTTATAAGCATCGATGGCACAGCTTTTGAGCGAAATAATGAAATGAGTTGTTACTACAATCTGACAGAATTACCTAAAATGTAAAATGTTAAAGTGCCTGTTAAATTATAAATTTTGAACTAGTTTCTGTTGGTTTTCTTAAGATAGCTTAACGATAGCTTACCTCGCGAACCGCTTGTAGAAAAAAAATTACGTTCATTAAACAGTATACAAATAAATGAATCTATTTTTTTTTGTAACGCTCAGTACTTTTGGACGCAGACAGCAGATTGGACGCTGAAATTTTATGAATCAAACTGAAGCCCTATTTTTTTCGTATTTCCTTATTCGTCTCATTTTTGTCATCAGCCCAACGAGCCGCACAGAAACTGGAAAACTTACTTTGACTACATCGTGGTTGACGCCAAGAAGCCGTTGTTCTTCGGCGAGGGCACCACGCTGCGCCAGGTGGACACACGCACCGGCGCGCTCAAAATGGGCCACCACGTTGGGCCGCTCCACGAGGGGCTGGTTTATTCTGGTGGTGAGTCTCGTACATACATCTTAGCCTCGTGGGGATTAACTGGAACTTATATGGACCGGCATCAAGGCTAGGTCTGAACTTAAATGCGCAGAAGTCCAAATTGAGGTTTAAACTGGCGCGGGGCGAGCGGGTTGTCAGTCGTAACCGTTGATTGGTTCGCCGAACGCATTATGTCTCCTGGGGACTTAGACAAGTGGCAAAACGCTAGTAGAATAGAAATAGAATAGATTAACAAATGTATGGGATTGACATTAGCTCACGATTAATTAGTCGTTAGCGAATGTCAATCCCATACATTTGTTAATCTATTCTACTAGCGTTTTTGCCACTTGTCTAGGCCCCCTGCACTGATATCCAATGCGCAGCTATCCCCTCTATTTTTCGTGCTGCGAGGGATACTTGGTGATAGATTCGGCGATAGCCCAGTAGCTGAAATTCAGCCCTAAAATCGACGGGGTCCTTGTTCAAATCCCAGTGGTACGCACCAATGTATTTTCAATCAATGTATGGTTCAAATTTCTTTATAACGTTCTCGAAAGCATGTGAAGTCGGTCGCTCCGGACTTGGTCAGCTTGGTTGACCAGGTGAATGCGTGCTTCCTTGCCCATATTGGAACATTAAAAGGGTCTGATTATGAGGTCATTGTATGTAACTTAAAATGAAATTTCAAATTATTGTTCTCGATCCTACAAACAGGGTCGTGCGACGTGTTCACCGAGCTAATAGGCGCTAAAGGCAAGGACGTGTTGTACATCGGCGACCACATCTTCGGAGACATCCTCAAGTCGAAGAAGATAGGCGGATGGCGCACGTTCCTCATCGTGCCGGAGCTGGTGCAGGAGCTGCACGTGTGGACCGACAAGTGCCAGCTGTTCGCGCAGCTGCAGAACCTCGACGTGCAGCTCGGCGATATGTACAAGTGAGTGGCCGCCAACTGCTGGGACGTATACGGACCGGCATGAAAGTCTAGCTGTGACCTTGATTGCGCAGAAGTCGAAATAAGCGCTGATTGGGGTTCGCCAGCCGTATTATGTCCACCGCACTGATACCCCATTTTTTTTTTATGGATACAAGATAGCAAACGAGCCTGCAGCACCACCCATCCGCTGCCGCCCATGACAACTGTGACTGACTTTGAACAAGACTCAATTAGGGACTGGGATGGTTAGTCCAATTAGTTGAGAAAGTTAATTAGAACATTAGTTGGTCAGTTCGTTAGTAGGTATGAGGAATGGGGACTGTTAGTGATAGTTGTCCTGTTAGTTGGTGTTAGTAATAGTCCAGTTAGTACTTGTTAGTAGGAGTCTCGTTCTAAGTCAGTCATGCGCATCTATCCCCTCCGGACTTTGTTCAGAGCTAAACCAGCTAGATAGGTGACACTTATAAATGCGACGATTTCAGTCCTCGGATAGTGATGCTTCTGTGACCGACATACGAGTAGAACGTTCACGGAATGAGACGGGCAAATACAAATTCCACCACACTGCTGGCAAAGTGCAGATTGGCAGGTTCAAGTATCTTCAAAAACATTATGGAAAACTTGTCAAATCAAGGTACGTACGAGTTAGGGCATTAAAAGTTTCAAAGACGGTACCCGCTCGATTCGTCAGTCTAAACCTAAACAAATCGATAATTTGCTACTTAAACTGCTTACACGAGTAAACTGCACCGAATACGCTGCTTGGTAACGAGGAAGGTCGAGTTAAATATAACTATAAGGTACCTACATGTTGTGTCGTACGTGTAGGAAGTTATGTCTGTGAATGTTAGTTTAAATTATGTGTTACCTATTTAATTTTCTGTAATGAAATGTTTATATTTACACTTTTAAATTACTTCCATTTGAATTTCCGGCATAATTTAGACTTAGTATTGCTAGCTTGATGTACATTACCAAATTTTTGCCCTATTAATGCAATTGGAAGTTAACAGATAAGGGGTTGAAATAAAAATATCAATTTACTTATGACAAATGGTGTATGTTTTTATGTAAATACGTGGGATGACAGCCCAGTGGCTATCAAACTCGCCTCTCACTCGAGCGGTCCGGGTTCAAACCCCAGTGGCACGCACCAATGACTTTTCTAAGCTATGTGCGATTTAAGAAATTAAATGTCACTTGCTATAACGGTGAAGGACACATCGTGAGGAAACCTGCATGCCTGAGAGTTCATCATAACGTTCTCGAAGGTATGTGAACTCTGCCAATCCGCACTTGGCCAGCGTGGTGGACTAAGGCCTAATCCCTCCCATTCAGAGAGGAGACCCGAGCCCAACAGTGGGACAAAGAAAGGGTTGTGGTGGACGTGGGATAGACTAAAACTTTTGCGTAACCCATTGATAAAACAATTTACTTGTAAAGTAATATATTTAATGCTTTAAGTAGTATGTACTCACATTACACTTACTTTTTAAATACTTTTCATTCGGTCATACAAATTGGCTCATACCAAACCCCCAGACGACCTCGAATCTCCTCATAGACGATTCGCCGGTAATTTTCCTCAGTGATCGCCGTTGAGGGCCGAACCAATTTCGTCATGGCGAGAAACACGTCCACCATAAAATTCTGCGTACAAACGTTGTTAAAGTTACATCTTAATTTGAGTTTAGGAACCGGGAAAGCATCAAGCCTTTAAGGCTATTTAAGTAAACATATATTATATTCTTAATTTATCCACAGGGACCTGGACTCGAGCACCAAAGAAAAGCCGGACATATCGAAGTTGCGCGCGTCCATCCGTGACGTCACACACAAAATGGACCTCGCTTACGGAATGCTGGGCTCGCTGTTCCGTTCTGGCTCGCGGCAGACTTTCTTCTCTTCTCAGGTATGGTACAACCTTACGACGTCTGAACACAATTCTCATATAGTGAGGAGGCGATGTATAGTTTGTCTTTTCTTTCTTTCTAACTCTATAACTTGACCAAGTATCTCGCTGCGACCCATAGACGTCCCACTATTGGGCACGGGTCTCCTCTCAGAATGGGAGGGATTAGGCCTTAGTCCACCACGCTGGCCAAGTGCGGATTGGCAGACTTCACATACCTTCGAGAACGTTATGATGAACTCTCAGGCATGCAGGTTTCCTCACGATGTGTCCTTCGCCGTTATAGCAAGTGACATTTAATTTCTTAAAACGCACATAACTTAGAAAAGTCATTGGTGCGTGCCACTGGGGTTTGAACCCGGACCGCTCGAATGCGAGTTCGATAGCCGCTGGGCTGTCACCGCTTGTTGTACCAAGTATCTAACTTACAAAAAAACTGTGTTGTTATGTCTTATCAATATCGACAATCTGTTTAGTTTAATTTTTCTAGATAATAAAAATATAGATTCTGCGAAAAGATAATGGGCATGAAATTAGTAGGTATAACCGGGCGGTTCACTTTTTTGACAAGCGTTTTAGTCATCTAGTACCTAGCCACATATCTCGATGTCCGCGCGGTGGTCGCTCGCTGATTGTTTTTTTATGGATACAAGATAGCAAACGAGCTTGCAGCACCACCCATCCGCTGCCGCCCATGACAACTATGACTGACTTTGAACAAGACTTAATTAGGGACTGGGATGGTTAGTCAATTAGTTGAGAGAGTTATTTAGAACATTAGTTGGTCAGTTCGTTAGTAGGTATGAGGACTGGGGGCTGTTAGTGATAGTTAGTCCTGTAAGTTGGTGTTAGTAATAGTCCAGTTTGTACTTGTTAGAAGGAGTCTCGTTCTACTAATGGTACTAGGTTCCGTGGCGGGCGGTGGTACTGCCCCGGGCGAACTCTGTATGCTTATTTTAGTCCATTGAAAAGTTACATTTGGGATTGCGTTTTTTAGAGGACGCAATTTTATTTCTTTGATGTGTTGGGGGGGTCAGTGTAAAGCTAAAACCAAGTTTGTGGGGTCGCCACCCTTGTCCCACGGCCGCCATCTTGAAAATAGGGGTTGAAATGGTTTTTACGATATATCTCTTAAACTGATAAAAAAAAAATTGTCAACATTTTTGTTGCAAATTAAATTCTTTACAACTTTGGTTCAGTAACTTTTTGTCGTAGAACTATAAATAAAAAAGTTATAAGCGAAATACATTTAGAGTTAGCAAGTGGAACGGCTTTGTTTCATAGCAAGAGAGTTGACCCTTAGAACTTGAGTATTTCGCTTATAACTTTTTTATTTATAGTTCTACGACAAAATGTTACTGAACCAATGTTGTAGAGAATTTAATTTGCAACAAAAATGTTGACAATTTTTTTTTTATCAGTTTAAGAGATATATCGTAAAAACCATTTCAACCCCTATTTTCAAGATGGCGGCCGTGGGACAAGGGTGGCGACCCCACAAACTTGGTTTTAGCTTTACACTGACCCCCCCTAAACATCAAAAAAATAAAATTGCGTCCTCTAAAAAACGCAAGGTTAGGCCTAAAAAATGTAACATTTCAATGGACTATATCTAAACTAGTGGACGCCCGCAGCTTCGCTCGCGTAGAATTAGACCCATCAACGACGTCTGCCCGCGTTCAGGTTGCCCACTTGACTTCAAAAACGGCAAAGTTTCATACTAAATTTGCACCCTCGTTTTACCCCCTTAGGGGGTGAATTTTCAAAAATCCTTTCTTAGTGCTCCCCTACGTTATAAAAGGAACCCCTGTGCAAAATTTCAAGTTTCTAACCCTTATAGTTTAGGCCCTGCGTTGATATGTCAGTCAGTCAGTCAGTCAGTCAGTCAGTCAGTCAGTCACCTTCTCCTTTTATATATATAGATAGCGGTAATTACTTACAGACAGTTTATATAATCCGTGTGTGTTTGCTGTGTGCAGGTGGTGAGGTACGCGGACCTGTACGCGGCGTCGTTCCTGAACCTGATGTACTACCCGTTCTGCTACATGTTCCGCGCGCCCGCCATGCTCATGCCGCACGAGTCGACCGTGGCGCACGAGCAGCGGTTCACCGTCGACACGCCCACTATTGACCGGTGAGCGTTCTGCTACATGTTCCGCGCGCCCGCCATGCTCATGCCGCACGAGTCGACCGTGGCGCACGAGCAGCGGTTCACCGTCGACACGCCCACTATTGACCGGTGAGCGTTCTGCTACATGTTCCGCGCGCCCGCCATGCTCATGCCGCACGAGTCGACCGTGGCGCACGAGCAGCGGTTCACCGTCGACACGCCCACTATTGACCGGTGAGCGTTCTGCTACATGTTCCGCGCGCCCGCCATGCTCATGCCGCACGAGTCGACCGTGGCGCACGAGCAGCGGTTCACCGTCGACACGCCCACTATTGACCGGTGAGCGTTCTGCTACATGTTCCGCGCGCCCGCCATGCTCATGCCGCACGAGTCGACCGTGGCGCACGAGCAGCGGTTCACCGTCGACACGCCCACTATTGACCGGTGAGCGTTCTGCTACATGTTCCGCGCGCCCGCCATGCTCATGCCGCACGAGTCGACCGTGGCGCACGAGCAGCGGTTCACCGTCGACACGCCCACTATTGACCGGTGAGCGTTCTGCTACATGTTCCGCGCGCCCGCCATGCTCATGCCGCACGAGTCGACCGTGGCGCACGAGCAGCGGTTCACCGTCGACACGCCCACTATTGACCGGTGAGCGTTCTGCTACATGTTCCGCGCGCCCGCCATGCTCATGCCGCACGAGTCGACCGTGGCGCACGAGCAGCGGTTCACCGTCGACACGCCCACTATTGACCGGTGAGCGTTCTGCTACATGTTCCGCGCGCCCGCCATGCTCATGCCGCACGAGTCGACCGTGGCGCACGAGCAGCGGTTCACCGTCGACACGCCCACTATTGACCGGTGAGCGTTCTGCTACATGTTCCGCGCGCCCGCCATGCTCATGCCGCACGAGTCGACCGTGGCGCACGAGCAGCGGTTCACCGTCGACACGCCCACTATTGACCGGTGAGCGTTCTGCTACATGTTCCGCGCGCCCGCCATGCTCATGCCGCACGAGTCGACCGTGGCGCACGAGCAGCGGTTCACCGTCGACACGCCCACTATTGACCGGTGAGCGTTCTGCTACATGTTCCGCGCGCCCGCCATGCTCATGCCGCACGAGTCGACCGTGGCGCACGAGCAGCGGTTCACCGTCGACACGCCCACTATTGACCGGTGAGCGTTCTGCTACATGTTCCGCGCGCCCGCCATGCTCATGCCGCACGAGTCGACCGTGGCGCACGAGCAGCGGTTCACCGTCGACACGCCCACTATTGACCGGTGAGCGTTCTGCTACATGTTCCGCGCGCCCGCCATGCTCATGCCGCACGAGTCGACCGTGGCGCACGAGCAGCGGTTCACCGTCGACACGCCCACTATTGACCGGTGAGCGTTCTGCTACATGTTCCGCGCGCCCGCCATGCTCATGCCGCACGAGTCGACCGTGGCGCACGAGCAGCGGTTCACCGTCGACACGCCCACTATTGACCGGTGAGCGTTCTGCTACATGTTCCGCGCGCCCGCCATGCTCATGCCGCACGAGTCGACCGTGGCGCACGAGCAGCGGTTCACCGTCGACACGCCCACTATTGACCGGTGAGCGTTCTGCTACATGTTCCGCGCGCCCGCCATGCTCATGCCGCACGAGTCGACCGTGGCGCACGAGCAGCGGTTCACCGTCGACACGCCCACTATTGACCGGTGAGCGTTCTGCTACATGTTCCGCGCGCCCGCCATGCTCATGCCGCACGAGTCGACCGTGGCGCACGAGCAGCGGTTCACCGTCGACACGCCCACTATTGACCGGTGAGCGTTCTGCTACATGTTCCGCGCGCCCGCCATGCTCATGCCGCACGAGTCGACCGTGGCGCACGAGCAGCGGTTCACCGTCGACACGCCTACTATTGACCGGTGAGCGTTGCTGCGGAAGGTCTAGAGCATACTCCACCATGCTGCTCCAATGCGGATTGGTGGAGGGGTTAGTGGCCAACCCAGTGTCGAATGTTCTTAAGCCACCCGAAGGTCTTCGACAAGGCTTAACGACTGTTTCCAGCATTGAAAACAACCGGGACCGACGGCTTTACGTGCCCTCCGAAGCACGGTAGATTGCCGTTATATTATTCGTGTATTACGTTCATATTCAATTGCTTGAGTTATTTCAGTTTTGCAGGCTTTCTTGTTGTTGCGATTTCTTGGAAACAAATGTACATCTTTCGTATAACCAGTTCCAGACAAGCGAGCAGCCACCGGTTGTACGGCATGCCGGTGTGTATCACCGAAGATACGTCCGAAGACACTTCCACCGCCGAAACTCCTGACACCATCAAGGTCAGCTATAGCTTGCGTTTTTATCCGCCCTACGACAATATGGGCCTGAAGAAGACGTCGGGACATATGGATTCAGAAGGCACAGACAGGACCGGTCGGATTTGTGTTGCGTCATGAGAGGCCTATGTTTGGCAGTGGAAATCAAAAGGTTGATGGATGGATTGATATATTGGCAACAACCCACTCTCAACTCAATCTCAGAAACTCACTTTTCTTTTATGAATAGGTGGTTAGCACATAATGGCACCGTTTTTAAATTCCAAGCTACTACTGCGAATTACAAGTTAGAAACCGAATAATAATTTGCTCAATGTAGTCAAACATAGGTTCAATCTCAAGCTGTACACACTTCTACCTAACCCTTGAGGGATATACAGGTTTCATGTTATATTATTAAACTCGTGGCAAAAGCTATGCGAGAAACTGGTTGGTTGTCTGGAAGAAATAGCTAAGCAAACAGGCCTTTTGACCACCAACGTCTCTGTGATTTTTGTTATTGCTTCTTATAAAAGTCGGCACGAAAGTGTAGCTCTGAACGAAATTTGAAAGGGATAGTTGCGCATGAGGTATTAATGTACTAGCTTTTACCCGCGGCTCCGCCCGCGTGGTCAAAGGGAATTAACAATGAGTTGTCATACATGACACATTTGTGGTGGATGAATAGTGACAGTTCCACGATTAAAAGTTACTAAGATAAGAACTTGCAAATGAATTTTACTAACGCCATCTATTAACAACATCCGGAACTAAATATCTAGCAAATAACAAAACAACGATATCTTCCCATGGGGATGTTTTACCATGGTAAAAAGTAGCCTACGTCACTCTCCACCTTCCTCACTATCTCCACACACAAAAACCATACCATATAATAGCTTCTTTGCGACGTGAAAGCCGGACAAACAAACAAACACACTTTCACATTTATAATATTAGTATGGATGTCTCAGTTGTTCAGTAAGCTGTGTTTGTATTTTATAGGCACAAGGTTCCGTCCCACACGTGCGGCCGGAGACCCCGCGCCAACTGACCCACACGCACGACGAAGATTGCTCCGATGACGAAGAGCTCGCCAAGAACGCGCAACACAAATAAACACCTAACAAGCGTCTCCACCAATCCGCATTGGAGCAGCGTGGTGGAGTATGCTCTATAGCTAGACCTCCCGCAGAAGTGTCTGTGGGGGAGACCCGTGCCCAGCAGTGGGACGTCTATGGGTCGCAGCGTAAGCGTCCTACGGTATCTTTTTCATCAAGTCTGTCTGTTTGTCAGCAGTCATCCTTCAGGGGGTCGACACATGCGGCGTTTCCAATCGTTTCCTTTTAACATGTCCACCAATTACAAAGCATTGGTGGTATGTCATTGGCAGATAATATCCAGTTTAACATGTCCGTGTCGCAAAGCAATATAAGGACGGTTTGCCATTAGTCTAAAGGCTCAGGTCAATTATGACTTAATAAGTTATTTAGATGGATGGAAATTTTAATTGTCTCGGTGTAGATCGGGGTAATAAGGCTGACCAATGAATACTGGGTTGCGCTGAGTTTAGCTTATGTGAGTTTACAATGTGCCATGTTTTAACAATTTTTTTTTTAATAAATTGACTTATGGGTGCATGCTTCGATTGTGGCGGAAAATTTAATCGAGTAGCATTGCATATTTAAATGTATCATTTCGGATCTGAAGTAAATCCGAATTTGAATATTGCTCCATGAAAATGATCAAAATATGGCTTAACTTCAGAACCAAAACGATAATAAAAAATGGTAGTCTGTAAAGTCTTTTAACATGCATAAAGTTAAAAATAGTGTCACTATTTATGTTGAAAAAAAAAATGGTTGTCTGTAAAGTCGGTTTACGGACGATAGATTTACGTGATAACGTCATAATCATTATTTTATACAATACAAAAAAGGAGAATTGAAAATACAAAGATAACAGACAACAGACAAGTCTATATATTTATTTTGACAGTTCCCTATTTCGGGGCCATGGAAACGCCAATGTTGTCGTGTGTAAAATTAATTTAATAAAATTAAAAATTAATTTAATAAAAACACTCAACGGAAACGGAAGCGGAACGGGATACACTTTTTCATATGCGCTGTTCATCAATTTATAAGAGGTTATCACGTCAAAATGTATTTGAATTTCCCGCAACTAATCGAAGCATCAGCAATTAAGAAATTAAATGTCACTTGCTATAACGGTGAAGGACACATCGTGAGGAAACCTGCATGCCTGAGAGTTCATCATAACGTTCTCGAAGGTATGTGAAGTCTGCCAATCCGCACTTGGCCAGCGTGGTGGACTAAGGCCTAATCCCTCCCATTCTGAGAGGAGACCCGTGCCCAACAGTGGGACGTCTATGGGTCGCAGCGAATCGAAGCATCCACATTAATAGAAGATGGGAAACGAAAAATCTAAACAATGAAAATGTCAGGATGGTTAAAAGCCTAAAAAGTTAAGTGCCTGAACTGCCATGCAACATCTTACAACATTACTAAGGTATAGTTTTAAGTACATTTCATAGCTAACATCTGATATTATGAGAGCGGTATCGTAGGTTAGCTTGTTATGATGTTGATGAACTACAATGTGACCGTTTATGTGCGGAGATGTGTTTGTTTGACTTTTCTCGAACATTGCTAACAGATTGTTAACTAATATGTGCTTTACCTTACCACAATATTATTACATGAATTGCCTTTATGAAAATATCCAAGGAATCATTTATATTAACGCTTTTCAATATATAATTAAGCGATAACATTAATAGGCCTTAGGATCGCAATTAGCGTATACACGCTCATTAAATTTATAGACTATATTTCGGTAAATGTATCAAAAGAATCAGCTTGATTTATAGATTCCTCCGGTAATATTTCCATTATATGTACGTTAACAATCATGAATAGCATTCTAGTACACGTTGTGCGTAGTTTATTTTGAGATATACACGAACTACACTCGAGTGTATAAAAGATATCATGCTCCAGAGAAATAATATAATTTTCTTCTATTGTATTCAAATTAATCAACATGCTACTTTATATTGCTTGTATTATTTAATAAACACTTATTATTGCATTTGCATTACACATTTTAAATAGTTGATATAGTTAAATTATATATGAATGAGTTGTTAGATTTCACATTTAATACGTTTATTTTTCCTGTTTTGCTAAGTATTCCAGTTAGTTAACCTGAGGCTAAGATGACTGAGAGATTGTAATGTGATAAAGATTAACCTAAGTTTGTCTTATTGTCGGGAACATCTTATGATTTGTTATTTTGATTTATTATGTATAGATAATTATTACGTCACTGTTGTTTATGTTCTAAATTTTATGATTTATTACTGTTCAGTCAACATACTCAAGTATAACCACATTGTTATTTTGTATTATTTCGTGCTTATTAAATTTGTTTACGATGTGTCCAGTGGTTGAAGTTTACATCGCCTGCGTATTTATGCATAGAATTATTAAGAGAAGAATACACTGCTATTAAACACTTGATTGGAATATAGAATAAGAATTAAGAAAAGCTTGGGTTGTTGTATGTATTTATGCGTTAAGATTTCATGCCAAAGTAAGACGTATGGCCATGCGATGCTCACTAATGGATGCTAACCTTGACGTTGTGAATATAAATCGTATCAGGTAGATAGATAGTGTTTAATGAATTGTTGACTGAGCTATGTTGGCCATATATTTTCTATGTACGAGTATGCGTGTAGCTCATAGGTAAAAAGTAAAATTGTTGATGACATAGTAATATGATTATAATTGTAGCGATTTTTTACCTAATTTTTTACTTTATCACACAACATGTAGACATATATACATATATAAATAGATTGCAATAAAACGGTTATTTGAAAATTATATTGGAGTTATATTTATAAACCTTATCCTAATCAATATAACAGCTTGATGCATACTACAACAGTAAATCTTCTAAATATTCTTGGAACTCTTCCTCACGAGACTTTTCTTCCATTTCTGGTACACCTGTGAAAATCACATTATTTAATTCTTTATTACTGGGATCGGATAATATGCCTTGAAATGAGTTTTACTTTAGTTCGTTCAAAACGTTATGGCATAAATGTACATTGACCGCAGGAATAAAACGAGTTATAATGGCCGAACTTACAAAGTATTGATTTTTAGGTAACAAAATGTAATAATCGATTTTACATAAAACAAAAACGCACACGCACTACGCACATGATTTATTAGTAGTCTTATTTTGTTCTTGATCTGTATCAAGAACAAAACAAGACTCGACTGAGGTACGGTAAAATGAGATACAAAATGATAGAAGTTGCATGTAGTGGTCAAACCACAACCCTTTCTTCGTCCCACTGTTGGGCACGGGTCTCCTCTCAGAATGGGAGGGATTAGGCCATAGTCCACAACGCTGGCCAAGTGTGGAGTGGCAGTCTGCACTTACCTTCGAGAACATTATGAAGAACGCTCAGACATGCAGGTTTCTTCACGATGTGCTTCACCGTTACAGCAAGTGACATTTAATTTCTTAAATCGCATATAAATTAGAAAAGTCATTGGTGGGTGCCGCTTGGGTTTGAACACGAATGAGAGGCGAGTTCGATAGCCACTGGGCTGTTACCGCTATAATAATATAGTTCGAGTAGGCCTTTTTGTAGCCCATAGAAAACGCAGTCCAGCGCGTTGGACTAATTGAAGAAAAATTTCTTTAAGTCTTTAAAATACATCTTTCGTAACAAAACCGAGGCTAAATTGCGGGCTGGATGAGTCTCGTTTGTCAGCAGCAAACCAGAGTCAACTCGCTTGACAGAACAGAATATTCTATGACCTAAAATTACTACTTATACTAATTTTGGATAATTGAACTAATTTTACTTTGAAATGATGTGCTCTTTGCGATATATCTACAGTTAATTGCATTCAATTATTGATCTTGAACGTACAAGAAAATGGTATCGTCTAAATGAGCCTTTACTGAAGTGGGAAAGCGAACCTTTTTTCCACATAGATTCCTCTTCACTTGTCTCGATGGTCACCACATTTTCCGAAGTGGAAGCGTCTCCGCTGGGGTCTTCCTCGATCTCCTGTGCCTCCTCTATATCATTATCTTCCGAATGGTCTTGTTTGTTGCCTTTATTTTTCTTCTTTCTCTTTTTCAAACTCTTCTTCAGTCTTTTGACCTCACGCTTTTTAGACCTGTAGTTCAATTTTTCTGAGCATTCTGGACATAAACCTGTGAAGGGATGTTATACTATAAATTAAAACTTCTGTGTTTCTTTGTCTATCCTAGTCTTAGACCAGATTCTTCGATAAGTACGAGAACGCTGTAATTTGACATGGGTATACCTATTCATACATGATGGTGGCTTACAATACTTACTTTAAATATTGAAATAATTATAATATTATAGATTATATCTCTTACGCCTTTACAGAGATTACGGATATAGTGACCCTGCTGCTGTCTACAGACATGCAGCACATTCATGTCTCGACGTCGATTTGGTGCCTGACAGGCTGATTATAATCGACTTCTGTATACCCGTCGCACTGTGCGAATGTAATTTTAAGGTGCTCAAGTCTCTACGAAACCTGGCCTGCTCAGGTGGCTGGAATTCGACAAGTCTTTTTGCGAGGCGATTGGAAATGAAAATAACTTACGACTTACAAGCGAAATAGCCTTATTATTTTGTAGTACCTAGATCAAATATTACATGCCATATAACGATCTAACGTGATTCCGACGCTTTAATTTTTGTACAATAGGTAATCATCATAATGTATGAAAAAATGTGTCTGCGTGAATACTATGTTTGTATTGTGCCTCAACTGTCGGTACGTTTCCAGGGGGTTAGTTGAGTTACAATACAGAAAGGGAACTGTCTCAGCCTCCAGCTCTCCCCTTGGGGTCTTAAAGCAAAAGTATCCGGGATAGCTGCGCATGGGATATAAGTGCGGGGGACGTTATACAGCTGGCGAACCAATCAGCGCTTTCAACTGATAACTCGCTCGCCTCGAACCCGGTCAACGCTATACTTCGATGCCGGTATCTATACCAGATAACTGTAGATAAATTGTCTTAACGGTTGAATAACTAGATAAGCGCGGAAAATCAACGATAGGTAATTTTCCGTCTTCCCCAATCGGGGACCAACTTCGTTCGCTGGGATCAACCCATTTCAGAGTTGTTTAGTCAAAGTCATTGGACTGCTTGGATAAGTAGTCGTACCTATCTGAGTAGCGTCCATAATAATTTATTTTTTATTAGAATATATTAGAGAATTAGGTACTTTACATAATTAAATTTATGTAATTTGTTTTCATCATAATTAAATTTTATTATTTTTATTCTTCCACCTACCGCAACTTTTCCCCACTCAACCAGGATTCGACTGGTAGAAAAAATATAACATTAAATCCGCCCATTGTATATCTCCCTAGAGGTGTCCATAAAGTTAAATAAAATAATAAATAATTACCGTGGTCAAAGAACTTACGAAGTTTCACCAGAGCGTTCTTTTTTTCTCTACCCTCGAGGTATGCGAAGTTGACCTCCCAAGACTTGAGGTCGCGGTCACTGTCGCATCGTTTGTCACCGCATTGGAACTGACCCTTGCCTAGGACCACTTCTCTCTCGACCCGCCAGCGCAGGGCTACCTTACATTTAATAAGGTTGAATATTAGTAGATATGAAATATATTTAGTGCCGATGGAATTCTGGGGTGTACTTAGGTACCTATTCTAAAAACTGATAATCTAAACTTCAAGCTAACTATAAGAAAAATAATAATTCGATAGTGTCTATGTCTGTGTCTGTCTTTCGAATATATAGATTGGTTTACTTATGGAGCCTATATGGGTTCTAGATATTTAAAGTTCGCCGGGGCAGTACCTACTAGTGGCCCAGGCACGCTCACCTATTCTAACGAACTGACCAACGAAAGCAGTGGACTGGTGGTGAATGCTAGTATTCCTACCTTAGATCCATAAAAATCTGGAAATTTCAGATTCACCCGAGGGTCGAACCCAGGATTTCCATAACTTGTAAATCCTCAAACGACATACGATAAGACCAACAAGGCAGTTGTGCATTGTAAGTGGGTAGGTATATTATATACATACATACATAACATATACAACTACAACGAGTTTTGACTTGACATTCAGTTCAGATAGTTTACAAATTATTTTAAATTGACCATTGGTATTTAAGTAGGTAACTATATTATACTAGAATTTACAGAACAACTCTCATCTCTGCCTAGCTTCGGTGGGCACAGTTCAAGCGGAGAGAATGGACTTCCAGTATTTCTGTGTTGCGGTGCGTAGGCATTGCAGGTGTAACAATGTATAATTGTATATATACACATCGAAGTAATACCCACGCTGTTTTGTAGTAGGTACTCGTATCTACGCAGCGCAGTTAGATATCTATTAAATAAAATTCTCGTGTCACAGTTTTAGTTACCGTACTCCTCCGAAACGGCTTGACCGATTCTCATGAAATTTTGTATGCACAATATGCATACAAAATTTCAACCAATGGTAGGTCTGCGAATAGGCTACTGTCTATCTTTCATCCCCCTAAATGTTAAGGGTAGTCCACCCCAAAATTTTCTTTTTTAATGTTTAGATAAATTTTTATTTTTTTATGATACAGCATCAGAAATAAAAATCGCGATCGCGAAAAATAGGGGTTGATCGTAGAGGGTTGAAAATTCAAGGTTGTATAATACATACAGATGTATAATACCTACATACAACCCTGAATTTTCAACCCTCTACGAGCGATTTTTATTTTTAATAATTTCCTTCAATTATGATTGGAAAAACAACGTTTGCCGGGTCAGCTGTGTGGCAGTGGTAGTGGTAATGATAGTGGTAGTGGTAATTGTAGTGGTAGTGGTAGTAATAGTCCACACACTTACATTAAGTTTTCCCAAAATATTCACTAAAAATTATTTATATGGCAAAACAACGTTTGCCGGGTCAGCTAGTAACAATACACAATAAACATCTCCCATTGCTGCAAAGTTTGATAAAAAGTATTTACGTCCAATTTTGTCAAGTTTTAAAACTGGTTTATTTATGGACGACATATAAGACTAACTTTCCTCAGATTTTTTCAAATACCCGTTATGTCCGATCGAAAAGAAGCGTTTACGTATAAGCTTCAAGTATACTTAGCTGCATTGCGAATTTACTAGGTAGTACCAGATACCAGTAGAGAGTAGTAGACTTCCCTGAAAGGTTTTATGTCATAACGTCGCTCGCTCGAGCTTCCTGTGGACTGTGGGAGCCGGCGGCCGACGGGAGGTGTCTCTTAGTCCTATTTATAGAATTGAGGTGGGTCAAATCAAAGCTACAGTCTGGTTGCATAAGTAAATTAAACAAAGGAAATATTGTAGTAAAAACTACGAGTATCAACTGATTTATGGTCACCGATTTATAGCCTTAGCTTTACCATAAATTCTCCTTTTAACAAATTGTTACAATGAGTAAAAAAGAGATAATGGTTAGTCAATTAGTAATTTTACAATCATTTGAATAGTAACCTATCTATGTGTGTATACTGTGAAATGTACAAGTAATAATAGTTAGGATGTTCACTAATCAAACCCTTTACATAGTCGCCGGCCGGCTCAAAAAATTATCGTCAGTTGCTTTGTTATCTGGATATTGACCCAAAGCCTCTTTCTCAAAAAGAAAGAAAGATTATTGTCACTGAGCCTGGGAGTAATAGGTACCTAGGTATTGAATTACATACTTAAGTAGAACAATACTATTAAATTAGGTAGATAATTTCTTGATCTGCGAATATTCTTACGAGGAGAAAACCTTTTCAAAGGTTGTTTAACTATAGAATATGCAACAACTAAAACCTCCTAGGCATTGAATTACTATTACATAGACTGGCCATAAATACTGTTACAATTAAAAATAATCATATTATTGTTTGATTTTGTAATCCGTAATTTTTACATAAACGATTGTAAAATATTTTGTGATATTATGTATAATAATATTAGTATGAAGCGGTGTGATAAAGAGAACCGAATCGCTGTGATTGCATTACCTACACAAAGTAGGTATGGGGCCAAATACAATTTTTAAAATTCTCTATACCTACGCTTGGTAGGTACCTATTAGTCAAATGTTTGTGTACCGGACTATTGATTGATAGATAAAATGAAACCTCTGTTTGTGACAGAGATAGATCGCCGTCCACGTAGGTAGTGTTCGTTCGAAAAAGGCGATCAAAGTTCATCAAAGCAGTAAGGAAAGAATTCGAAGAAATGCTGTCCGAAAGCTATAGACTTTATCTCGGGAGATGAAGATAGCACCTAGAACCACATGGCGAAGGTATGTTAAAAGTAGACTGAGGACTTGCAGCCTACAAGAGACGCACTGGTCATTTCTTATCCGATAGTTTAAAAAAGAATAGGATGGAAGAATCAAAACAACTACAAGTGGTAAGTCTGTACGCAAAGGGAGGTCACAGAAATATTAATGTTACCTACGTGCACTAGAATTTTTTTTTTCTTTTTAACAATATTTAGGCAAGACTACATATACCTACTCTCAATTATAATGGTGTACCTATTTATTAACAAAGAATTTTTAGCTCAGTACGATAGGTGCTAGGTTTTTAAATTTGGAAAAATATTGCGCTACACTCAATAAAACAGAGACTTGCAGTATCTACCTAACCTATAACCAGGAGTTATTCATGTCTGCCGATGATAGTGTAGTACCTACCTATTTATGCATATGTAAATTATTATTGGATAATTGGAGTTTAAATATGAAGAACAATTTAAACTCGCAAATAAACAGGTGCCTAATTATTAGGTACCTAATTGTTAATAGTAAATATAAGAAAATCCAGTGTAAAGCCTACCGCTCCACACAACGCAAAGCGGGAGGCACGTTTTAAAATAAACTGGGAGTATACTGGGACGCATTCCGAGGCGATGCGAGTATTGCGACCTTTGGAATCGGTTCGGTGGGGTAAAAAAACCAAGAGGCAGATGTTTGCCTCTGTGTAAAGCGGTGAACGATATATTTAGCCTACCAAAGGCACTACATAACTATTGTTATTCTCCCTACTGCAACATCTCGCACAATGGAAGGTCTCTCGGGCAAAAAAAAACGTAATCCGAGTTTCATAGGGGTCCGTACGGTCCCCATCTCATCCCATCGAAGGCTAGGGGAAAGAAGCACATAAATTATGTTCATTTAGAAATAGAACCGGTCGATAGAAATGTAAACATCAGAATATAATGCCCGTTTTGCCGTTAGCTAATGTTACTGTAACTGCAAGCAGTAGAAAAAAAATTAAACTCAATTAACAAAAATGTTATTCACTTACATAAGTACTTACTTAAATAAATTATAAATGAAAAATCGTTTCACAGAGTAAGTTACAGAAAAACAGAAAATGTCTGAAAAATTCTATTAAACTTTACAACAAAGTAAAATAGAACTTACTTTATTTTCTTTGTATCTGCTCAGGTCGCAAATACAGTATTCTTTGAAGAGTTTGTCATAGTACTTTTTGGCCAGTTGCTTCTCCCACGTATCGGCCACGTCATCATCCTCCCAGAGGAATCTGTGGTTTTCGCGGATAACGTCAAGGTCCGTGCGATCCCCGGACGTATCCCGAACGAGAGACGCCGTAGAACCCTTGCTATTGAGATTATATACGTTAACTAAGTACTTATGCAACTCATACGGATTTAGATTACGCAACCTTGCCGACATCGCTAGCGTAACCTAGAACAAAGGGAAAATGACCTATTTAGTCTGAAATTTAAATAAAACATTATTTGCAACAAACAACTCTTTAATAAAAATCGACAATTATTACATTTACCCATAAAACAATTATATTCCATATGTATCAAACAGAGCTTAATCTAATTGTCATGATGAGTTTTTAACAAGGTGCATTTTCGATAAATAGTAAAATTGCTGTTCTTACACATCAATAAATAAGTTTACTTTGTGCAAAAGTTAATAACTACTCTGAATATTATTGTCAGTCTTGTAGATTTTTGTGATTTTTTCGTTTTGGCTCAACCTTATTCCATATTAATATGAACGAGTCATACAGCAAAAACACCTTATAAATTAAATACAATAAATATATTAAAACGTAATTATTGTCTGTCTATACTAAATATTATAATAAAAAGATAGTCAATAACTTCTACAACATTGACAAAAATAGAACATGCAATTGAAAAGTGGCACATTTAAATAATTTTAATTAAGCTTTGGTTTGGTAGCCAATTTACTTAGACATATTTCATCTTTGGGATATCAAAGTACTTATATAAGTATTATATATATTTCTGTCAACAGGGTACATTACATATACTTTAAAACATCTTTCAAACTTTCATAGACATAGTTATAAAAATACATTCAAAAACCTTATTGGGATGCATAGTAATTGAAACCTATGTTTATATTTATATATATTATATTTGTGATGATTTGTTCATAGTTAAAAATTTAAACTATTATAAATAGACTTAACATACACTTATTGTTCGCCATGGCTAAATGACTTTTACTTCTGAGACCATTAGAGGAAATAAGTGCCTCATGAAGTTTTGGAAAGCAGACTATCAGTTATCATTAAATTATTGACTATAATTCCAATTTGGCTTATCAAATACATATTATTCCCTAAATTTATTCCTATTAAAATTTCTAAATCCTACAAATTATTTGGTATTTGTGTTATAAAATAGAATAGGCACATTATACATTATTGCTTTGGTTACAACACAGTACTATAAGACTCACTTTAAACCCTTATCTAAAATTTGGCAAAGTTACACTTTACAACTGGTATTGCTAATACCATGAGTAAAGGTGAATACAAAAATACAGTTATTAAAGCTCTCAAGTGAAGCAGGAACAATTATTAGTATTTGTGTCAGACTTAACCAACAGAAGGCCTCAATGTTGTAGTAATATTCCCCTATCTAAAGCAAACAGTATCGTGCAACTATCGGAATCTTTGCCTATATGACCTATTTCCACAAGTTAAAATATCACTTTATCATATCTATAAAGGCAACATTGGATTCAGATATGTAATAGTTTATAGAGCACCTGTAAAAGGCATTTACCTAATTTACTAATTGTAACCCAAACATGCATTTAGAAATCGCATAAATAAAAACCTTAATTTTAAAGCAACTACAGCAGCACACCAAGAGTGTCACGCACTCACATAAACACACCATAATGACTAAATTAATAACTAGAACATTACTTTTTAATTTGGTATAAAATAATGAAATCTATTAACAATTATGACTAAATTTTTGGCAATAAGAGAATCAAAAATCATGTGTCAATCTGTTAGCATCACGGAAAATAACCACATTTGATTTTCAATATAATGTAAAAAGCAGAAGTGTGACAGTTTAGTAACCATGATTACATTATTGTATGACTTTACAATTGCACATGAAGCTATCCACATAAGCATAGAATTTAATTATCTATCCATGTGTTTTTTCATGTTTCTTCATATTGTCGGATCTAGTGAAGGCTTTGTCACATACACCACAGTAATAGGACTTCTGTTTTGTGTGCACAGTCATGTGACGGGACAGTTCACTCTTGGTTACAAATTTCTTCTCACACACTGTGCAAGCATGCTTGCGTACATTTAGATGAAACTTCATGTGAATTGAGAGGGAGCTGGACTGTGAGAATGCCTTGTGACACAGTTCGCAAACAAATGGTCTCTCTCCTGTATGTTTACGTAAATGGTTCATGAAGCCAGTCTTTGTGTAATCCTTCTGACACAAGTGACAAAAACTCGACTTCGAGTCCAGCATACCAGGAAAATGACTATTTATGTGCTTTCTTAGTTCCCAGTAACTGGGAAACTTCTCTGCACATACATGGCATGGATACTTCTTTTCTTCGGTGGGCTTGGCACTACACTGATGAGAGGTTAGAGACTGTTCACTGGGAAACATTTGGTTACATAGGCTACATAAGTGACTAGCCTCAGAGTCAGTTGACAATGTGACCTCCAAGTAGTTCTCAATTGACATGACATTTCCATTAGAACTATCCGCATCGTCGTTACCTTGGGACATTTGCTCCTTCTCTGAAAAATCTTTGGTGTCTTTTTGTGATAAATAATTTCTGTAATCTAATAAATCTTTGGATGAGTTATTATTATCTTGCTCCACAAGATGCAACACCGGGGACTCGCTGCGCTCCCGATCCGAAGTCTTTTCATTGTCCGATTGCTCGGCTCTAGAGGATACGTTGTTGTCAGATTCCCAATCATTTTCGACAATTTCTACATCTGAATCAGAGTCCTCGGCGCTCGACGCCGAATTATTGACTAAATGAAATCCGATGTCATCAAATCGTAGCACGTTCGAAGGAAGTTTAACCCCCACGATTGCCTGAATCGCCTGCCATGAAAGCTCCTGGGGGTTGTTCTGCATTCTATATCGCACTACTCTAACCTACAAACCAGTTTTCAGTGATTACTAGAAATAAACAAACATTATTAAGCAAATAAAAGTATTTAAAACTATGTATTTACCTGTAGCGCGCACGATTTTGTAATTTTTATTTAATAAATAAGCGGATGACACCGTAATTCTACATCTAAAAATATTATGCTTTAAACTACACTACCTACACACACTGTACTATTAGAATACAGATTAACAAATATTTATTCACATCACATCACACACAATTCACTGACTCGAGTGACTCGGTAGTAGTTCGGTAATTTACACACTTTATGGTAATGGTAACGCGCTGTAAAAGAAATCGTACAATGAAAACTTGGGGGAGGTTGGACAACGTTATTAAGCGTTATCTTATAATGACACCTTGAAATACTAAATCAATATACAAATACAAATGTTTTTTACGAATTGAGTTAATTATTGTAATGAAAGAAGTATGTAAACATTATATTATCGTAAATAAATAGTCATTCATTAGGCATTTTTCTTTTGACGTGATAGATAACGTCTTATAAATTGATGAACATCGACAGCGCATATGAAAAAGTGTCCCGTTCCGCCTGAGCCTGTTTTTGGGCGGGACTTTTGTACATTCCATCATAAAAAGAGAAAAATATACTGATTCACAGAAAAATATTAAAAAAAATGTTAAATGAGCGGTTCTGCAGAGAAATTATTATCAATAAATTTATTTTACACATGACAACATTGGCGGTTCCATGGCTCCGAAATAGGGAACTGTCAAAATAAATATATAGACTTGTCTGTTGTCTATTATCTTTGTATTTTCAATTCTCCTTTTTTGTATTGTATAAAATAATGATTATGACGTTATCACGTAAATCTATCGTCCGTAAACCGACTTTACAGACAACCAGTTTTTATATGTGCATAGACTTTCAAATGGCCATCAACAACAACAAACAACCAGTTTTTTAATTACCCACTAAGGGCAGTCAAAACAGATCATTAAGATCAATTAAGCCAAATAATCCTTTTTCATATTCATAAGAAGGGTTTAAGGGAATTTATTGTATTTTAAAGAGATGTGTAACTCCGGAATAAGTGAATAAAAGGATTATGATGATGAAGCCGATGCCGAAAAGCTTATATATTCGGTCTATTCCTCACTAACGATTCGAAACCGCTGGCGCTGTTTGACAATGAATTAAATCGTTCGGTCGGTCGGAGTCGAACCTGCGTTCCGCGGTCGCGGTTTCGGCGCCCGGTCCGACAGTGTCGTGTCGTGTCATTCGTGTGTCGTCGTCGCTTTGGGCTCAATATTATTATTTTATCATAGAATACGCTTATAATGTATGCTATTATGATAAGAATTTATGATTTTTTATGTATTTCAAAACAATAACACAAACATTGAACCTACATTCATATTACAATTTGAACTCTGCGATTGAAACTCTAGGATATGTCAAGCGATCTCTAGTTATCTATAAGGGATAGTGGACTGATATGTGAATTACCGATTGAGAGAGAAATCCGTAAGGAGTCGATACGAGGAATCGGATTCGAGAGCAGAATCGGAATAAGTAGGTATTATAGATTCCTATATTGGAATACTTAATACCCACGGCTAATACCATAGAATAAAGAGTCTTCGCTCCGCTCTACATCTTTATACTATGCTAATACTTCCCCTATATATTACTATACTCTTTGGCTAATACTGTACTCGTTCTCACTTTAAAAATGAGAACCGTAGAAGAATAAGAGAAAAATAATTTAAAGAACTTGACGAAAAACAGATATAAAATAAGACGCATATAAGATGCCGCTGATTTAATTATTTTAAAATTCTAAATTTCCCGCTAAAGCCGCTTGTGAGCAGACTACAAATACTTTCTAAATTAAGATACTTCGAAATTTTTAGCGTCCACACGGACCGCTTTCACAGATTCGATTTTTTCATGGACAAGTCAGGTGGAAACCACAAGACAGTGTAATCGAACCGTATTGATTGGTTATTACCCGTTGTTATTACGAATATTTTAGCTTGTACCTAATATAGCTCTAAGCTTTTTGCTGTGACCCTAGATAGACCCCTTTTCATAACGGTAAAAACGTCACATGCATACGGAAAATTAGACGATCCTGCCAGCCCGACGCACGATCTCACCACTATTACAGATTAATAAGTATAGTATTTAATAATATCGTGTATATCTAATCTGTGGTTTCTACTTTTCAACAATAAATGTTTGGTTTTCTTCGTACGCCGTCTTAGTTTGTTTTCATTTTGTTGTACTATGTATTGTTTGTGCAATAATTTTAAAGCATAGTTATAATAAAGTTACAGCATCTCACAGCAATATATTCTTTTTTTCAATTATTGGTGTCACCATTGTCAATACATCTTCAAACTGTGACTCATTCATTCTTAAAAAGTTCCAGTGTTGCCAGTGGCAGATAGTCAAATGTAACATGAGACACCTCAAAAAGTTACATTTTCACGACAAAAGTTACATTTCCATTTTATGTGGAAAACAACACTAATACTATAATATGATACTTTATTACAAAAAACTTAAAATGTATTCTGTCCTATTAATAAAGCTTCGAAAGAATCGTGATATTTTTTGATCAAATAATTGACTGATTGTCCTAAAAAAGAAAAACATATAATTAATAATGTGAAAGATATACACCAACAAATTTAGAAAAGTATTTCAAAAGCTAAAATATAGGTAAATATTTAAATATTTTAATAAGTCCTAAAAGTAACGTAAAAGTTACATTTTGAGTCGTGTTACATGGAAGTTACATGAGAGGGTCAAAAGTAACGTAAAATGTAACAAAAGTTACATTCTGGCAACGCTGTGTATCTGCTACTTGCTATGGGTAGAGTAGAGTTGCAAAGTATGCAAAGTGCCGAAAAAGAAAAAATTGAATGGATATATTTAAATGCGAGTGGGGCTTTTAAGAATGTAGTTATGACTCGATCTATTTACGGTCGTTAAAGCGCCCCACACAAAGCCCTGCTTGCAGGGCCTGCCACAGAGGATGTTACCACACAAAGCCCTGCAAATCGGCCCTGCAGAATGCGTCCACAGACTAGGTAGAGATATTATGTTCGGTGGTAGAGATCTTGCGTTGTTTGAGTCACGCCAATATATTGAAAGAATTACAACCTGATGACTTTATGAACTTTATGAATGAATAAGTCACAGTTTGAAGATTTATTAACAAATGGTGACACCATTATTTGAAATAAAGAAAATATTGATGAGAGATACTGTAACTTTATTATAACTATCCTTTAAAATTATTGCACAACAATACATAGTACAACAAAATGAAAACAAATTAAGACGGCGTACGAAGAAAACCAAACATTTATTGTTGAAAAGTAGAAACCACAGATTAGATATACACCATATTATTAAATACTATACTTATAAATCTGTGAAATCGGCCCGACCGTACCACACATTGCCCTGCTTGCAGGGTTGGAGTGGGGAGATCGTGCGTCGGGCTGGCAGGATGACCCTGCCGCCCTGCGGCAGGGTAAACAATTAAAAAATCGGCCCTGCAAGCCCACACACGATACGATTGGCAGGGGCCCTGCAAGCAGGGCTTTGTGTGGGGCACTTAAGTCTAATTCGTGTTGTGTTCAAGTCAAATTGGAGCTACCAGCTCCAATTTCTTTTGTGTTTATTGTTATCAATGCCCTCAATAATTTTACTGACAGACGTCAGTGCCAGTTATGTCAATGTCATGCAACGTAGTGATATCTATCTACCTGTGTGTGTACTGAAAAGAAATTGAAATTTCGATTAAACTCGATTTACTTACATTTTACATCTTTTTGTTGACGCTTGACGGAATGTGATAAATGTGTTGAGTTCACTCAGGACGAAACTTTATAATTTTAGATATTCATTGTAATCTGCCCTGAAACGTTTTGGGATATTATAAATATATGTGCAATTTCTTATTCAAGCACATATTCGGTACCTACTCATGGCTTACACAGAAAAAGTTGGGCTGAATAGCACCGCTCTTTCAATTCTACTGTATGAGTGTATAAATTCAGTCAACAGTCAGGTAATTACTGACAACCTTACTTAGATCTGGGTTGAAAACTGATTATTTTGTCTATCTATTAATTAATCTTAATTTCAGGAAGGGTTTCTTATCGGTAATGTTACATCAGAAATAAGCAACCACATATCTGATACACACAATGATACTGCTCGATTGGATACCAGAATAATTGTGAAAAATATACTACCGTTACCTTCCGTATCACTTTTCTACTTTCCAACAGGCAGGATTAAGGAAGATGTAATATCAGACTTGTTATCAAGCAATGCTTGTGAAGTGGTTGGCTGGTATAAGTATAGGAAAAACAGTTGCTTGAAACCCACTTTCCGTGATAAATTAATATCGCGAGGACTTCAAAAGTACTTCGAAAAGCATCATGGGAAAAAACAATTTGTTGCTTGCAATCTGACAAACAAGGCATCACTGGGCGGTGCGACCCACACCTTGACTTACAGGTTTGGTAAAATCAACTGTTTTGACATGTATGAACATCTGGAGGATGTCACTGCAAATTTGGGTGAAAAAATCTCAGGCTATAAAAGGTTGGGTAGGCTACCAGAGGATAGCATATACCAGCAAGTTATTAAAGAGAGTAACATTGAAAACAATACCACCAATGATGCTATACTGCGTATTCAAGATGTGATTAATGTAAAGTTAAAGCAAGAAGCAAAAATAGCAGCTAAAAATGAGAGTACCATTCGTGAGTTAGAAGCTGAGATTAGGCAGATGAGTGCCATCCTTGCTGACAAGCAAGCAGTTGACTTGCAGGTAGCGAATGAGAAATTGATTCAGGAAAAATTTGCTAATAGGGATACTGATATGGCTGATGCATGTATAGCTGCTTTGAAAGCACCAACTGGAGTGAACATACTTAACATACCCAATATTTTAGTAGATAGCAACAATATATCAGATGGTGAAAGTTCAGCAGAGGTTTCACAACGCAGTGGTACTACATTCACTTCTAGTTCTAATTTACCATCCACAAGCACAGGCAGAGAAACTTCACATACTAATTGCACTGCTATTCCTAAAAAGAGTACCAATACCCATTCTGCTGGTACAAGCGTGAGTTCTAAATTTATATAAAGATTATATTTAAGTAACTTTTGCCTGCAGCTTCACTTTTTTTTTTAGGATACAAGATAGCAAACGAGTTTGCACCCATCCTCGGCCACCCATGACAATTGTGACTGACTTAGAACAATGCTCAATTAGGGACTGGGATGGTGACCAGTTAGCTGAGAGAGTTAATTAGAACATTATAGTCAGTTTGATAATGGATATGAGGAGGTGTTAGTAGTTAGACATTAGGCTATCAGTCCCAGTTGTTTTTATCATAAGATAACAGTTATTAAGTCAAGTTATGGGCCTTCATGTGTCCTAAAAACATCTGGCAATCGAGTTGGCCACTATCTACTTAATTGTAAGAAGAGATATTTTGATTTGATGCTTTCAATGGACTGCTAACAGAAAACAGTTCTCCAAACCTAATAATAGTCTTCTTTCTTTTACAGAACTGTGTTGATGATCTAATTACATTTGATGTTGAGGAGAGACAGGCACAGAAACCTATCACAATTAATGACGATGTAAAGAGTGTGGGTGACAGCTCACCAGAATACTGAGAAGTGCCTTTCATATAGTTTTAGTGTAAAATAAGTTACCAGTAACTTGGAATATTTTTATTCAGTAATATTTTATCTTCTTTGTTAAGTGTCTATTCGTTTTATTCGATTGTAATACCTCAGAAGTACCAAAATTCACTTGATCACAAATTAGGTTATCCATATGTATCATAACACTCAACTCAACAAGTAATTAAATGAATAGTTACTTTTCTTTATCATCACATTCTTACATATGTAATGTATTCATTAAACTTTAAATTTGTGGTTGGTTAGAAGCATTAACCATGCCTTAATTTTTCAATTAACACACAGATGCACTGTTTGAATTTCAAATAGAAATAAATTCTTCATGCTAAAATTATTTAAACACTCCATTTACCTTTGTGTTGTATTTTTTATTTTTCTACTTAGGTAAAACTAAAAACTTATTAAGTTTAATTTTATTAGAATTAGAATCACTGTGAGAAAGTTTTTATATACAGTGTATAAGCAGTTAATTTAGCCAAAATGTACAGGCATTTATGTCTCACTGACAATAGTTAATTAATTATGCATCAGCCCCCTATCTTTCTATTGCTCCTGACGCCTTAAGACTGGCCTATTTGCGTGCAGCATTTTTCTACAAAAGGCTCATGGATGGATGGAACATAAGAAGATTTAGAAGGTATAATAGCAGGCCTGTGATGCTCACTTCATTGTTACAGTGATACAGCTATTAAATATCATGTACAGGATATTTTTGTAAGATTAACATAATAAATAAGTCCAGTTGTTCAAAGAGTAGTTTAATTTCACAAAACATCTTTATTGGGGCATTTCATGCCAAGCGGACAACCAAAAAAAAATGAGGTCGTGAATTTTGTTTATACTCTGGTCAGTTATACTCAGGCTTGACAATCTTCTCATTGGCTACCGACACAGAGTACCTTTATATATACTGAAATAGAGGTTTATCTTTGCGACCGAAGTGGGTAATACAAGTGTCGCCCTCTGGACTTTTGGTTTGGAGCTAATGTCTACGTATATGCATGTGTGCGTAATGCATTCGCGTATGTGTGCGTGTATACGTATACGGCCTAGTTGGCATCCTAGTGTGCGTAAATGCATTCGCGTATGTGTGCGTATATACGTATACGGCCTAGCTGGCATCATAATAGTTTTTAATAACCTATCTTTGAATTTGGCTACTAGAAACTAAATGGTCTTTATGTTCAAATATAAATCTCTAGTAGCCAAATCCAATTATAGGTTATTAAAAACAACTGTTAAACTAAAGTTTACAAATAAATAAAACAACGATAACCTTACATGTAATTATTTACTTCTTTCTTTTAAAACACTTCATAAACAATTTCTTAGCTTTTACTTTATGCATATCCGTATCATCATCACACTCTCTCTTATAACCTGCTGAACTATTTACACATCCGGGGACGCAACACTTTTTATTAGACATGTTTTCACAAAAGTTAACCTTAACACCCAACGATCGTCAGAGTCCTATCTTAATGCTAAACTTTCAATGCACGCACGTATGTACAAAATCAGCACAGCCGGAGGAGCAGGAACTCTTAGGTACAGAAAAAGCACAAGAACGCGAAACAAGCCAAGACACCGAAAAACAATTGCGCAATTCGGCGGCCACAGTACAGATTTGTGACAGGCAGGAACGTAAATAACAACAAACGTAATAACGCCATCTTACGTACCATAGTATAAACTACGTAGTCCGCTAGGAGTTTTATGTTCTGTGCACTGCCATCTCTGGGTGTATTTGAGACCAACATACAATCCTCGTATGAAAACCTATTTCTCGGTAGCCAATGAGAAGATTGTCAAGCCTGGCTACCGAGAAATAGGTTTTAATACGAGGATTGTATGTTAGGTCTCAAATACACCCAGAGATGGCAGTGCACAGAACATAAAACTCCTAGCGGACTACGTAGTTTATACTATGGTACGTAAGAATCGTAAGATGGCGTTATTACGTTTGTTTGTTGTTATTTACGTTCCTGCCTGTCACAAATCTGTACTGTGGCCGCCGATTTGCGCAATTGTTTTTCGGTGTCTTGGCTTGTTTCGCGTTCTTGTGCTTTTTCTGTACCTAAGAGTTCCTGCTCCTCCGGCTGTGCTGATTTTGTACATACGTGCGTGCATTGAAAGTTTAGCATTAAGATAGGACTCTGACGATCGTTGGGTGTTAAGGTTAACTTTTGTGTCTAATAAAAAGTGTTGCGATGTGTAAATAGTTCAGCAGGTTATAAGAGAGAGTGTGATGATGATACGGATATGCATAAAGTAAAAGCTAAGAAATTGTTTATGAAGTGTTTTAAAAGAAAGAAGTAAATAATTACATGTAAGGTTATCGTTGTTTTATTTATTTGTAAACTTTAGTTTAACAGTTGTTTTTAATAACCTATAATTGGATTTGGCTACTAGAGATTTATATTTGAACATAAAGACCATTTTAGTTTCTAGTAGCCAAATTCAAAGATAGGTTATTAAAAACTATTAGGATGCTAGCTAGGCCGTATACGTATATACGCACACATACGCGAACGCATTTACGCACACTAGGATGCCAACTAGGCCGTATACGTATACACGCACACATACGCGAATTCATTACGCACACATGCATATACGTAGACATTAGCTCCAAACCAAAAGTCCAGAGGGCGACACTTGTATTACCCACTTCGGTCGCAAAGATAAACCTCTATTTCAGTATATATAAAGGTACTCTGTGGTTATACTTCTAGTAGACGTGGATGTGTACACACAAATTTTTTTTCATATGATGCTTTATTGCTGAGTTATGAGCTTTTAAAAATTTCCTAAAAATGAAATCCGTTATTATTTGTATCAATTTATTTGTAAAAAAAATTAAAAAGTGTTGTTTCTTATAGTTAAAAAGTTAGTTTTTAATTTTTTTATCGAATTCTAAATTTGAATTTTTTTACGTATAGTAAACCGGAAGTGAACATTTCAAATCGCTATTTGAGTAACTTTGACATATTTTTTTTAAAATATTTTAACCTTGAATTATAGCTTTAAATATCGATACCTCTGGGCTCAAAGGGCGTATAGCACAAAACAGCTACTTTTCAGGAGAGCCAAAAAACCAAAAAAAAAAAACAAAATTAGCTATAACTTTTTTGTCTCAATAATTATAAAAAAACAATCTATGAGAAAAATACTTACATTCTCCTATATTTTAAGTTAATACTATTAAACGAAGTCTAAGTATAATAGTTTCCAAAATAGTTTTGCTTTACTACCCAAAAAAAACAACAAAATGTCCTTTAAGCCCATTTAAAAACAGCTAACTTTATTAACTTTGGCAGTAAATACAACCTAGCGTAAAAAAGTTATAATATTATGTAGTAAATGACAATAGCAATGTTTAATTGTGATGTAAATCACAAAGTTTGCATTTAAAATTGTACAACTTTCATAATAAAAAGGGTTAAACGGGGTGGGGGGTACCCCATCCCATCCTGATGGATTATTCTCATTAATCCCCATCCCAATAGCTAGCCAAAAAGCTTTTTAAATATTAATTAATTGAAGAGTTATTGTTAATAGTTCTTACTATACGTAATAAAAGGGCAAACAAGAAAGATTTAAGCAATTTTTGGGTTATTGATCTTTAGAATTATTTTCTTTTTCTGTATTATTTTCATCTTCTTTATCTTCTTCTTCTTTATCTTCTTCATTAGTTTCATTTAATGTATCACAAACATAAGAGCTCCATGGAAGTTTTCTATATTCGTCATGAAATCTCTTAGGTATAGTTCCGTTGTCACAGAGACGTGTCAAATCCATGTATTTCTTTTTGTTTATGTTTAATCTATATGTATAAAAGGAGAAGGTGACTGACTGACTGACTGACTGACTGACATATCAACGCAGGGCCTAAACTGTAAGGGCTAGAAACTTGAAATTTTGCACAGGGGTTCCTTTTATAACGTAGGGGAGCACTAAGAAAGGTTTTTTGAAAATTCACCCCCTAAGGGGGTAAAACGGGGGTGCAAAGTTAGTATGAAACTTTGCCGTTTTTGAAGTTAGTGAATGTCTAATTCAACGCGAGCGAAGCTGCGAGCGTCCACTAGTTTAGTTATATATAGTGGCTTAACTTCTTCCGCTTCCTGCTTTTTGTTTCCGCTTGACTTGTCCTTTGCTTTACTTTTTCCTTTGCCTTTGCCTTTTCCTTTGCCTTTTCCTTTGACCGATGGCTTTTCCATTAATGTTATATTTTGAGCTTCCTCTGCCATGGAATATTTGACATTTATTTGGTTTTCGTATTTCTTTTTAAATGTAGCATTTCTAATCTGTTTTAGTTTTATATTTTTCAATGTGCTTGGTGTGAAAGTATTGGCAGTTAATTGATCAAAATTCAGAAAATCGGTGTAGTCCATACCAATGACTTTGTATGGCTTAGGTTTTTTCCGAGCGGTCTCAAAGTATGTCGGCCATTGCGATGGACTCCATACAATTAATTTGTTGTAGGTACTTCTCTTTCAATCGTGGCATGGACAGAGTCAACGGGCATATACTTATGTGTGTCCAGGCAGAAGATTATTTATTTGTTTTACTTCTATATTAATTGCAGACTTTAGAAAATATTTAATAGTGGACAATACCGTTTTACTTTTATTTTGGCCGCTCCTGTAGCGGTATAAAATAATGTTTTTTGTGCCTATTCTATCTTTCTCTTCTAAGTACTTTAAAAGACAAGAGGCAATTTCATTGCTTCCTCGTTTACCGTCGCTGTCTCCCCAGGTATAGGAGTAAACTTCCTGTGTGCCGCTTTCGTAAAATGTAAAATTATACACCACATATTTTCTTGAATAGTATAGTTACATACTTTGACTACTAATGTGCCTAAAACCTTGTCTTTTTTGGGAATGTGGAAACTAATAATATATTCATTAAAAATGTTTCTAAACATATTTTCACTAACAGTGTCTTGGACACTGTTTATGCTTTTTTTATTTATCTGATATAAATTAGACACGTTCTTTAATTCTTGAGGTAGATACACTCTGTTTGTTCTTTGTCTATTGTAATGGGATGGCACTGCAGGTAATGATTCAATAAATTTCTTCACTTTAAGCCTATAGAATAATGTGCTTTACACCCTAAACTTCAGGAAATATTTGTAATTATTTTGAGTAGTAAAGTACAAGTCCTGTTATGTTGAATGGTTGTAAAGAACAATAATGAGAATTAATGCGGTTTACGCCATAATACTCATAATTATGAGTCCAATTGGATTCCTATACAACCTAGGACATTTTTAACTTGCACAGTAATGTAATTTACAGCCCGATTTCCTGTTTCATTCTGTTTTAGCAGCCCAAAATAGATGGGGTGTAAAGAACATTTTTGTGCGAATTTGGCAACTTCGTATATACCAATCGATAGAGAATGAAAAACTGAATACGATGGTATTATTAACTCCATTTGGCCCAAAATGTGCTTTACGCCCTTTGAGCCCAGAGGTATCGATATACTAATACTTCACAAAAAAAATTAAAACGTGATCTCGAATAGTTTAAGACTTAGAGCATATAGAGTACATAGACATAGCTATGAGCACTTACTAAGCAATCGGTTATATGCGCAAACATGCTAAAATACTACGCTATTAATATTTTATTCGGTCATTCTAACATGTAATAAAACCGCTTAACAAAATAAACTATGTTTTTTAATAAAATCAAATACAATTCATTTATCATCATCAATATTATTAATACGCATTTCTTATAATAAATAATAACAAGTTCATACAAAATAGTAATTTCAAAAACTATGATACGACTGTGAAACACACCAGTAACGTCATCTCATAGCTATAAAAGCGGCCAAGTGCGAGTCGGACTCGACCATGAAGGGTTCCGTAGCAGCAATTATAATTATTATTTACTTAGGCACCTATTACAGGTTTATTTTTAGAAAATAATGGTTCACGGTTTATGTTTATGAAATTAAATGTTTTTTTTACTTTTTATATTTGAATTGATTGAATGAAAGGTAAATTACTACGGTACCAAAGTGTCGCTAACAAATACTAATCGTCGTTACTTACTAGACAGCTGTATGACGCTGAACTGTCTCGGTATGTAAAAGTCCATTAATTTATTTGATTTTATTAAAAAACATAGTTTATTTTGTTATGCGGTTTTATTACATGTTAGAATGAACGAATAAAATATTAATAGCGTAGTATTTTAGCATGTTTGCGCATATAACCGATTGCTTAGTAAGTGCTCATAGCTATGTCTATGTACTCTATATGCTCTAAGTCTTAAACTATTCGAGATCACGTTTTAATTTTTTTTGTGAAGTATTAGTATATTTAAAGCTATAATTCAAGGTTAAAATATTTAAAAAAAAATATGTCGAAGTTACTCAAATAGCGATTTGAAATGTTCACTTCCGCTTTACTATACGTAAAAAGAATTCGATAAAAAAATTAAAAACTTTAACTTTTTAACTATAACAAACAATACTTTTTGATTTTTTTTACAAATAAATTGATACAAATAATAACCATCCAAAAATAACGGATTTCATTTTTAGGAAATTTTTAAAAGCTCATAACTCAGCAATAAAGCATCATATGAAAAAAAAAATGTGTGTACACATCCACGTCTACTAGAAGTATAACTGACCAGAGTATAAACAAAATTCACGACCTCATTTTTTTTTGGTTGTCCGCTTGGCGTGAAATGCCCCTATTGTATTAATGGAATCTGTATATTAACCTGCAGGCTTCATTCTTACTGCTTTTTATATTTGGATAAGTTGTTGAGCAAGGCCAGACTAAAACATCCAGCACTCAGCTTGGACACTAACCCCCCTTTACCATCTGCACTGAAACTACCCAGATATGTACCGGGTTCAAACCTGCCAGGCTGACTAATATTTTTACTCAGGTCTTTGTATGTCACTATCATGTTGGCTGTTTTCTATATGGCTTTACCACAACCATACATACCACGGGATTCCTAATGAGTATGGTCGGGTTCCAGAGAAAGATTTGTCTTTTGCACATTGATAAAAGTGAATTTGCGGGTAATTGACTTTTTAATGAAACAACTGGATATTTGGCCTGATTTATTTTTTGTAATGGCACATTCACAAATCTTAATAATACTAGTTCTTTATGTTCATGCTTATATTACTCGATTAGTTACTATTTTAAATAAGATAAAAAAAAATTACTATTTTAAATAAAATCTATAAAAAAATTTAATATCTATTAAGTTAAGACAAACATTCGTAAAATGGTATTTTCTAGAATTCGTTACATAATAGGCAATATTGCATGTGTTGTCTAGAGTCATATACAGTCTATTGTGGTTCTTTGTTTTTATATGATGTTTGTGTCTACTACTAATATTGCACATTCATCCGGCTTCTGTACAAGAAAATAATCACACAATTATTATATTGGAATGTTTTATAAAAGGAATATGTTTTATACAGGATGTTTTGGATCAAGCGAGCTCGAAGCGAAGTACTTGTATTGTACAGTCCGCCATTCGGAACATCATGTCATAAGTAGATATATATTTATTTTACGCATCATTTTCCGAGAATTTTGCAACTATTACAAAATCTCAAAAAAACCAACAACACCAAAAACGTCCAAACACGACACGCTGTGGGTGCTCCTGCGTTAGAGAAGTGTTCCGTGTTCCGTGCACAAGATGTACTTGTCATCGTGACCTTCAGAATTACGAGTACATTAAAGGTTGTTAGTTTGATCCCTTCCACTCTGTATATGTACAAAATAACGATATTAAAATATCTAAAAACCGTCTTCAAAACTAAACAGTCAGATATAATAGTAGGTACAGAATTAGTTTATGGGCACAGGTCCTTCCACAGTCACAGTTGAGGGAGGTCGAGAGCATCCTCCACCACACTGTTCCAATGCGACAGTTTATTTCATATCGACATGAAAGTTTCCTGAGCCTGAATGTTTTAATCTTAGGGGTAAATTTTTTAATGAAATTTATATGGGACCACCTTCAATGTATGCAAAGGGAATCATCAAATCGGTTAATAAACGACAAAGTTACTGCTGAACATACATAAAAAAATATACAAACTCCTCCTATATACGAAGTTTGTAAAAATACGTAAGTGCATGTATGGAATATGTCATCTTTACATGACTACATATTAGATACAAATTGCTGAACTAAACGTAAGTATTTTTAATACTGTTTCGATAGTAACAATAAATGTATGCCTGAAGAAGGCTTAATATATATAATACATATAAAACATTTATTGTTATCTATAATATTACAACTGGTGTAATGGTAGTGTAACACACCTCTGCCTATCCCGTCCGGTAAATACAGGTTATGTTAATGTAGCGACAGTATTATGTGAGCATTCGCATGTCGTGTACTTTAGCGAGCGTAGCCGCTACTAACCAGATTTTCAGATTCAGATTTCAGATTCATTTATTTTTATAAGCTTTTATTTAACTTCACTCGTATGTATTCATGTCATGTATGTATGTCCTGGAATCTTGCAATCAATATTTCACCCACTTCCACTGAAGCTATCGAACTGAAATTTGGCACACATATTAGGTTCCGATGACAATGCAATAATATGGTACTGTCGAACTGATCTGATGATGGAGCCGGAAGATATTAACTGGAACTTCATGATGGAATATCGTATCATAGTCGTGTTTGCACTTGTGGTAAAGTCTTGTAATGAACTTTGACCACGATTAGGTTTCAAGGTCAAGTTATAAAAGCTTTTTAAAAAAAAAATTTTTTTCCAGTATAATTATTTCATTATATGGTATTTCTTATACACTTAATGAACCTCATAACATTTCACCGGTTCACAAAGTTGATGCTACCGAGAAGAACTTGACCGATTACTCATGAGAGCAATGAATATATGAAGTTTAAACAGGTAGTTCATAGAAAATATGTTCACAGATATTTAATACATATCGCTGGATATGTTATACTCATATGCACTCTGAATGTGTGACACAACACAAATATGATTAAATTTGCGTGCACTCTTTGCTTAGATTCGCGTCAGTTGTGACGTATTCATACAGATTCTAATGTCAACGAATGCGCTATTTGCGAACACTGTATTTTGCGACTACAAATCCTCTTTTCTACGACTTGATAAATCAATGCACATGAGTTAAAATTAAAATAATTATTAAAAATTGTTTTTTTTAAAAAAAAAGCTTTTTTAACTTTTTTTTATTTTCGTGCATTGTCATCGGAACCAAATATGCGTGCCGAATTTCAGCTCGATACCTTCAGTGGAAGTGGGTGAAATATTGATTGCAAGATTCCAGGACATACATCTATCTATATATATAAAAGGAGAAGGTGACTGACTGACTGACTGACTGACTGACTGACTGACTGACATATCAACGCAGGGCCTAAACTATAAGGGCTAGAAACTTGAAATTTTGCACAGGGGTTCCTTTTATAACGTAGGGGAGCACTAAGAAAGTATTTTTGAAAATTCACCCCCTAAGGGGGTAAAACGGGGTGCAAAGTTAGTATGAAACTTTGCCGTTTTTGAAGTCGTTAGACGGGTAGACGTCGTTAATGGGTCTAATTCTACGCGAGCGAAGCTGCGGGCGTCCACTAGTAGATACATACGAGTGAAGTTAAATAAAAGCTTTTATTAAGACTGGATGATCAAAACTCTGTATCCAACGTGATGAAGCTAGAGCAAGTCGGACGCGATGGCTGGGTTCTCGCCCGCCAGCTCGTATATGGAGTGCGCGAGGCGGCGCGCCTGCTGCACCGCCGTGGGCGCCGGCAGCAGCCCCAGGTGCACGCACACCAGCTGCTTCACGCCCACGCCCGGCCCCTCTGACGGGAACGCAAGCTCCACCCACTGTCTGCAACACGGAATAACGGTGATAAGACCACAAAAGCCAAGGCGAGCTCCACCCACTGTCTGCAACACAGAATAAGGGTGATAACACCACAAAAGCCAAGGCGATTATATTTATAACTAGCTAACCCCGCGAACTTTGTTCCGCGCAGGAAATAAATGTGTATATTTTTGATTTTATTTTTATTAGCTAGTACATAATATAAATAAAACAAATTAATTATTTTAATGATTCTTTATTGACCATATATTTATATATTACACTTCTCATCAGAAAAATCGAAACACCTTGCAAGTTTATGTTTTGTAAGGATTATCAGAAAAATGTGTGTATTTTGGAATATATGTCAAATGTCGTTTAATAGTGCATGTTATGAGATTTTCAAATCCTAATGTTAATGTTCTAAATTCAAATTAAATTTTCATAGGTTTCATATTTTGTTTAACAAGTAATTTTTACCCTGTATGGAGTATGAAGGAAATTGATAAAACAACACACGTAAATGAAAAAAAAGCTAAGAAACGTTTATTTAATAACGTGTATTCCCTCCCCGAGCTCTTATTACTGCTTCCATACGGTTCTTCATCGATCGGATGAGAGTCACAATCAAATGTTGTGGCATTCCATTCCATTCCTCTTGGATTGCATCTTGCAGCTGGCTAAGTGTTTCTGGGGCAGGATCTCTTGCACGAATTCGTCTCTTTAATTCATCCCACAGATGTTCAATCGGATTCATGTCCGGGCTTCTTGCTGGCCATTCCATAATGGAGATACCGACTTCGGTAGCAAAATCTCGTACGATGCTCGCGGTGTGAGCCCTAACATTGTCGTGCATGAATATGAAACCGTTGCCAATAAAATGTGCATAGGGCATCACGTGAGGCTCAAGACACTGTTCGATGTACCGATGACTGTTTAGTGCAGGCAGACGTGGCCCAGACACAAAGACAAGCTCTGTCTTACCGTCGGCGCTGATTCCTCCCCAAACCGTCCACGAACCGCCACCATAGCTGACCTTCTCTTCAATGCAGCATTGTGCAAAGCGTTCTCCATCTCTTCTGTAGACCTTGTTCCTTCCGTCGTTACCATACAGCATAATTTTACACTCATCAGAAAAGAGGACTTTGTTCCACTGGAGATATGACCAATTTAGGTGCTCACGTGCAAAGTTAAGGCGCGCTCTTCGATGGTCTGCAAATAATTTCGGCCCATTTGCTGGCTTATGCGGTACCAGTCCACGTTCCTTTAACCTTCTTCAAATTGTAGAGTCACTTACAGCCACCCTACGTACAACATGAAGATGCTGCTGCAGTTGAAAAGCATTAAGGCGTCGATTTCGTAAAGAAGTTGTTACAATAAATCGATCATCTCGCTCAGAAGTGACCCGATTCCTGCCAGATCCTGAACGGCGTGTGAACAAACCAGTCTCCCGATAGCGTTTGTAGACTCTATGAACAGACGACAGGCTTAGATGCAATCTTTCAGCCACAACACGCTGGCTAAGTCCAGAATCCAGCAATGCCACCACTTGGGCGGCTTCTGCGGGCGAAGTATCCATATGTTTTAGAACAAAAACTTTTCAGACGTCCCAAAGTCAAATACACACACAGTAGGTATACAGAACACAGAACAAAAATTTTTAAGATAAGTGCTAATTTTTAGTTGTTAAATGCACTCCAACTCTAAACACACGCTTGTCTCAAAACTGAATCATTTCATTTATAAGATAAACAAATGAAATTCTAATTTTGAATTTAGAATTTTCGCTAATCACTGTAATGGCCAAACTACCAGCTATACAATTATGTGATTTTTTTCATGGAATGAAAACTCTTTTGTGTTAAATTAGGACAGAAACCATGAAAAGAGAAGTGTTTCGATTTTTCTGATGAGAAGTGTACCTTGTGATAGACGACATTTCTCGTTTTATTTTCATGCGCTAGATCAAATAATGCAGATGATCTTAAATTAATGTTAATAAATTATTAATTTGACTTAATCTGGAGCGTTAAATGTGCGTTCGTGTTTTCCAAATGGTTATTTATCCGCTCTGATCACCACTTTGTAGTCCTCATTTGTCATGCGCTCCAAAGCACTCTTGAACAACCTGACCAACGCATGAAGTTCATGAAGTATTTGCTGCAGATCTTGTTTAATTGCTCTTTTCATTGCTGAATCTCTTGACTTGCCCATGCAGTATAATTGTAAAAAAATATTTTGTGCATCTTCGAGAGGTTGTAATGATCCGATTCAATGGTAAATCTGTCTGTCCTTGTATCTACAAAATCAAAAGCAAAGTCAGTATTACTGATTTATAAATATTTTTTTTATAATTCGCATACATAACATAGTAATAATTATAGTATGTTAATGTTCTACTTTATTCTTTGTAAGTACAAAAATTAAATAAATTAATACATACCTTTAATGTCGGATTAAATCCTCGTTCTTCCATAATGACTACCCCAAATCAGGTCATTTGGAAACAACTATTATATTTTCGAATGTTTGCTAGAAAATGTCGTGATTTTGGTGTTTCGCCAAGGAACAATGAATGTAATGGTTCAGGTGGCGGACAGAAATCAGTTCTGAAATCGTATTGAAACGCTGCTCGATTCAAATCAGTACTTGATAAATTTCTTCTTGTTCTTCTAAAATTATCTAGTTCTTGATCTCTGAGCTTTGATCCACGATTTCGCATTGCCAACCTAGCCGTTTCAGTGGCTGCCTCGTTTTGCTCTTGTGATTGAGAAGCACGAAGTCGCCATACTAACGCGGCGCTCTTCACGTGCCCTTTGATTCGCAATGTTTCGAATCCTAGGTGGATTACGGCTTTGTCGGAAAAGAATTGATTGTCTTGGTCGCGGCATGGTATTGTTAATGATAATATCGACACAATAAGCTAATAGAAACTCGAAACAAACATTTAAAATGTACTCTGTAAAACAAACACATCAACTGGTCGACTTCAAAAATTCCAAATTGTCAAAGTATCAACTGTCACTAAAAAATAAAATAAAACGGAACGGTGTAAAAAGTATCCTATAGCAGTCCCCCGGTTCTAAGGTACCTCCCGACAAATTTTCAGCCAAATCGGTTCGGCCATTCTTGAGTTATAAATGGTGTAACTAACACGACTTTCTTTTATATATATAGACTAGCATGAGAAATAACAATAGTTTCGTTTACATCTAGTCTGACTGACTGACTGACATATCAACGCAGGGCCTAAACTATAACGGTTAGAAACTTGAAATTTTGCAAAGGGGTTCCTTTTATAACGTAGGGGAGCACTAAGAAAGGATTTTTGAAAATTCACTCCCTAAGGGGGTAAAACGTAAAGTTAGTACGAAACTTTGCCGTTTTTGAAGTCAAGTGGGCAACCCGAACGCGGGCAGACGTCGTTGATGGGTCTAATTCTACGCGAGCGAAGCTGCGGGCATCCACTAGTAATATTATAAAGCCTATGTCACTCACTGAAGATGCAGCTATCTAATTGTGAAAGCATTTTTGAAATCGGTCCAGCAGTGTTTGTGTGAAAACATTACAAACAAATCTTTCCTCTTTATAATATTAGTTAAAAAAACTGTTGTCCGTTGTAGAATTCGGTTAGTGGAGGTAGGTAGTGGCTCCAATACATTGGGTCGGGTGGCGGGTTACTCCACTATGGGCGTAGTGACTAAACAACTCAGCCGCGCGGGAGGCGTTGACTAGGATTATATGAGGTGCGGTTCTATTGCGGAATTTAATAGGAACTAATTTCTGACACTGGTATACTATAATTATTATAATACACATGGTACACATGTCATGCCGATTTCTCTCATTACTATACGGCGCACATCCAGTAGCGTCCATAGCCCGATGGCTTGCGTCGATTCAATGTGATCGAAAGAGTTAAGCAACGACGGGCGCGGTCGGTTTGTGGATGGGTGACCGCTAGTGGCAAAAATTTCATGGACGCTACCGTGCTTCGGAGGACACGTAAAGCTGTAGGTCCCGGTTGTTTTCAATGCTGGAAACAGTCGTTAAGCCTTGTCGAAGACCTTCGGGTGGCTTGAGAACATTCGACACTGGGTTGGCCACTAACCCCTCCACCAATCCGCATTGGAGCAGCGTGGTGGAGTATGATCGTCTAGATCGTCTAGATCCCGCAGCAGTGTCTGTGGGGGAGACCCGTGCCCAGCAGTGGGACGTCTATGGGTCACAGCGATACGGCGCACGCGTGCCGTGCTACAAGAGCGTGGGTCACCTGTAGAAGGCGCCGAGAATGTCGCCCGGCGGCGGCAGCGCGCGCACGGTGGCCGGGTGCGGCGCGCGCGGGCGGGCGGGCGCGCCGCGCCGCTCGCACCAATGAACGGCGCACGCGTGCCGTGCTACAAGAGCGTGGGTCACCTGTAGAAGGCGCCGAGAATGTCGCCCGGCGGCGGCAGCGCGCGCACGGTGGCCGGGTGCGGCGCGTGCGGGCGGGCGGGCGCGCCGCGCCGCTCGCACCAGTGAACGGCGCACGCGTGCAGCGCGCCGCGCCGCCACGTCGCCGCGCCGTACCCCTCGCGCAAAGTTGCCAGCGCGCGCCTCATTATATCACGCATCTACGATAAAAGTATGTAGTTTTTTAACATGCTTATATTAGGTCCACTTGTATGAAACTCACAATGTAAGGGAATCTAAGATAGTTGATTTAACCATCTTCCAAGGATCGTAGCGTAATGAAAATTGGCAGCTGTATGTACTTCTGAAACACATACAATAATATGGTACTGTCGAACTGATCTGATGATGGAGCCGGAAGATATTAACTGGAACTTCATGATGGAATATCGTATCATAGTCGTGTTTGCACTTGTGGTAAAGTCTTGTAATGAACTTTGACCACGATTAGGTTTCAAGGTCTCATGACTTCGGAGTTTTTATAAAAGCGTGTTTTTTTAGTTTTTTTAAACTATTAATTTATTTTAAGTGAAACTTCTTTAGAATCGGTGTGATTTCAAACTCGATGAAACGAAAAAATAAGTCCATAGAGACACAAACACATAAATGTATAGGATTCAGCCGGCGAGAGAATGATAGAACACATTAGACGTTCTCGGTTCCTCTTTGTGCGACTCTTTTTCAATACTTTTCAATAAGTTTTTTTTTTTTTTTACTTTTCAGAAGTTTCACTTCTTTCGTGTGTGACTTGCACACACACACACACACACTTTATTTTATTTATTCATCAGAAATCCATATGCATTATTTTGAATAGGGTCAGGTGGGGTAAGGGAAACACACTTCATTTTGTATATTTTATGTTGAGCTCTAACCACTGTATTAAATGTCGTGTAATCATCTTGACAAACACAAGTTACACTTCTTTTTGTCGGCTTTCTAGTATCGAATGATTTATTAAACTAGCTATAATGCATGAAGCAGAAAAATTATAAAACTAAAGGCTGGTTCTGTTGTTCCACTTTCCCGGTTTTTGGGGTAAGGGAAACACTTAAATTAAATCTAAAAGTATTAATGCTAGAACAGACTACTCCTGCACAATAAATTAAAGAAAAGAACATCAATCAAATGAAACCTATAGTGCATTGAAATACGGTTTAAAATCTTATATATATAAAAGGAGAAGGTGACTGACTGACTGACTGACTGACTGACTGACTGACATATCAACGCAGGGCCTAAACTATAAGGGCTAGAAACTTGAAACTTTGCACAGGGGTTCCTTTTATAACGTAGGGGAGCACTAAGAAAGGATTTTTGAAAATTCACCCCCTAAGGGGGTAAAACGGGGGTGCAAAGTTAGTATGAAAATTGGCCGTTTTTGAAGTCGTTAGACGGGTAGACGTCGTTAATGGGCCTAATTCTACGCGAGCGAAGCTGCGGGCGTCCACTAGTAGAAAATATTTACATTTATCGAAATTCGGGGTAAGGGGAACATATGGGTTTGAGACAGGGGTTCACAACTTTAAATGAAAGCCGGGTTTTTATTATATTTTAGTTTATTATCTGTAAAATTACAAGTCTCTCATATTCCAGTATAGGGTAAGTTGTTAAAATGAAAGGTGAATGAAACCAAAAATCAGCCTGAGGAAGGGAGCATATTACCTGAAAGTAATCAGAAGTGTAATCAAGCAAATTTGTTAATAAGATATAACCTTAATAAATACCTAATTATTTATACCTAATTTTGCGATTGTAGTATACATACCTATAAATGTTCCTTGGGAAAATTTGTTCAGTTTCATGCCCTAGGAGCCCTTATAGTTTCGTCAAGTACGTCCATCCGTCCATCTGTCTGTAAGTATGCCCCGCTTCAATAACTCTCTCATTTTTTCACGTATGCTCATGAAAGGAGATGTTCACGAAATGTATGGGGGCTGGTACTAAATTTGTACATAAACAAAACTTGGATGTGGAGAAAGCGAAAATTATTCCGATTGTGACAAAGTTATGAAAAAAAAAAAAATTTCCACCCTTGTTTTTTTATTTGTGTTTGAATTTCAGTAGATAGATAAAAAGCTTGCCACACTGGGCACCTTAAACTTCTGGCAACTCTAACCTGACACTGACACTACTGACTGTAACTAGTAGTGACATTGAGTGATGAATTATCGTTGACATTTTGTTTTGGTTTTGATTTCATCTAAAAATAATTCAGACGACTTTCCGACTCCGTTCCGCGCTGTTCGTAATTTCGTTGTGCTCTGTGTTTTTACGCCGCCGTCGCCGCGCTACCGTGATCAATCCTTTTATAACAACCTCTGCTTGCCTACCGGACTCCGACCTTATCTCTCTATACGACAACCTGACGCTTGCCTACCGGACTCCGACCTTATCTCTCTATACGACGACCTGGCGCTTGCTTACTGGACCTCCCGATTTGTTCTATCAAAATCTTTTGGAAAGAAAAGGTATGTAACAACGACATGTACCTATAATATGTAGCTATCTATTTTAGAAGATTAATATTTGTTTGCTTAATTCATCATATTAGTATAATTGCTTTGATTTACTATATGCTCTCATGCAGCCAAACAAGTCTTCCTTCACTAACAAACAAATAGGTGTATTCTGGGTATACATATCAAGTAAATTCATGTATGAATGTAGTACATGTAAGGATTTGCTCATAATAAGTTAATCGTGATAAGTTTGTTACAATAAATACATTGCACTTGCTTCTTGTCCTGATTTGTTATATTTCAATTTCTAGATACCAACCTTACAATTACAATGGCTGTATGTATTAATTGCCATATTATTCTACGACCTAACCACCAGAGGAATGAATACCATGCTGTGGACTTCAGTGAAGACTTTGTCGCAATAATTGAAGAATGGTGTGGCCGTGAGGTATAGTTTTTTTTTGTTTTTATGTTTCCTCATTATAAGTTACAACAATCTATAAGTATTAAGATTATTATTAAGCCTTTTAAGTATGTAATCACATATCACACTCTTTCACATGTTTTATTGTTTCAGATTTCTGATAATGATCAGTTGTGCCCAGAGTGTGTGAATCTGGTAATTCAAGAAGCCAACAACCGCATTGCAGATCCTCATTGTACATCAAACAAACAACTAGGACATGCCTGTGTATGCATATCTTGTGGCATTTCTCTATCAAGCCGTACAGGGAGACGTCGGCACAGACTGCCCGAAAATTGTGTGGAAAGAAACTATTTAGAAAATCAAATATTTCCACGGCAGGTAATAAATTATTGAATTGCCATAAACTGTATAGAGTAGGAAACAGAAATTACTAAAATAGCTTTAATCATGATAATTTTATATTTTTCTAATTACATCTGTTTATATTTATAATTATAATATTGCAATTTTCAGATTCCAAATGAAGCTTGGGTATGTTATGCTTGTTGGATGAGAGCTCATCGAAATGCACCCCAGCCTCTGCCATTGGAACATGGTACAACTGCAGAACCTGCTGTATTAGAGGTCCTAGTTGATACCCACGAACTCAATGAATCCACTTTGGATTCAAAACGTCCTTCAAGCTCGGTGACTATCCCGAGCTCTGAAACAAATTCTTGGACTGATCAGTTGCCTAACAGTCAAGGTTCAGCGAGAGCAAGGGAAACTATAACCTTACACAATTTCACTCGCACTCTGGATACACCAAATCAGTGATGGGCAAACTACGGCCCGCGGGCCAACTCCGGCCCGCGAAAGTATTTAATCCGGCCCGCCGAGGGTCCGTCGACATGGATAGTATATGGCCACTGTTCTGTGTATATGGCCCGTTATAATTACGTTTTGACGGTGGAGAAGAAAGAGAGATTCTACTACTACTAGATTCTACTTAGTAGAATAATAGATGCATAACCTATAGGTGAAGCTAAACTAGCCGCTTGGTTCATGTGTTGCGTATTACGGGCAGGGCCGGATTTAGAGGTGTGGAGGCCTCGAGCAACAAAGCAGTGGAGGCCCTGGCCCCAATTTATTTTCCAAATGAGCTGAACAACTTTTTTTCAGTCAAGTTTTTCAATCAATAATTTATTGTGAAACCGAGTAGATTATTTTTAGGGTAAAAGGTATTTTGTAATACCTATTTGTGTTTAATGCTGTAATGTTTTATAAAATTATATTAAAAGCTTTAACACAAAATGCATTTTTTCTATAATTCTGGCCCTCCTCTAGAATTTCTAAACCTTTGTGGCCCGCCATTAAAAAAGTTTGCCCACCACTGCACCAAATCATTGTTTTGTGCCAGGCTGTATGAATACAGAGCGCCTACGAGTGCCAAACTATATTAAAAGATCAATCCTATCTCAGCAAAAAATATATGTTACTCAAAGTGCTAGAGTTTGTCAAGAGCATTCCATGTTATTTAACTGGGACATTCTAAATGAACATGAGTTCTCTTCCACTTTCAACGCTATTCATTTAGAAAATATGTTGAATTTATTACATACAATGCCAGCTGGTTGTGTTCTCAATTTCGAAAATATAGAGAATCTTTCAGATGGCTTATGTCATTATTGGACAGGTCTGACTGTTGCAAAGTTTTTAATATTGTTTAATAGCATTCCTATGGGGACTGTTTGTAAAAAAGCTAAAACTGCTCTGGGTATGTATTTGGTGAAACTTAGAACAGGAGAATCATTAGCACGAATGGCCACTCTGTTTTTAACTTCTAAGGTCACTGTTTCTAATTATATAAAAAAGGCAAGGGCATGTTTAACTGATTTTTATGTACCCATACATTTAGGTATTGGCCATATAACCAGGGAGCAACACAGTGCTCGTAATCTTTTAATACCTCAAGGACTATTTGGGACTGAAGCTAATAATCCCATAGTGATCTGCGATGGTACCTATATTTACTTACAGAAGTCATCTAATCATTAATAAAACCTTTCTTGATAGTAGCATGTGATGGCCACATAATTGATGCATATGGACCTTATGCTGCGACTAAGTCCGATTCTGATATTATAAAAGATATATTTCAAGATGAAAATTCAAATGAAAGGTCTTATTTCCGGCAAAATGATATTTTCATTTTGGATCGTGGCTTCCGTGACTCAAACAGTTTTTTAAATTCTTTAAGATTCCATGTACATAAACCTGAGAGCATGGAAGCAGGTGAAAAACAGTTGTCTACTATAAAGGCCAACAAATCGAGATGGGTAACATTATGTCGCTGGGTGGTAGAAGTTGTAAATGGTAGGTTTAAACGGGATTTTAAGTTATTCAGGGGAGACTATTTTAATTTAGCATCAAAACATTTAATGGCTGATTTTAGAGTTGCTGCAGCTATACTTAACTGTTTCCATCCCGTTATAACCGACCGCCTTGATGCCCAGGCCATTTTAAATAGAGCACTGGAAAGATTTAATGTTCGTAACACATTGGCCACTTATGTTATAGAACAAAATGTTAATAGACAACGGGCCAGTTTTGTATCGATAGATGGCCAGCTCCCTCAACTGGATGTGTTCCCTATGATGGAAATGAGCGATATTATTTTATTTGCACTAGGCATATATCAAATAAAACAAGCCCGATCTTATTATGGGGAACACATCCGAGAAAATGGAACATTCAAAATAGAAGTTGACTCCAATCTACATAGACATTCAGAAAATACATTGTTGTTAAGGGGAAGAATAAAGTCACGTCATCAAGGTAGCAAAGTGTATTATACATATATATTGTTGGATTTAGATGCTGACATCAATGATTGGAATCAACGAATTACTCAATATTACTGTAATTGTATAGTAGGTATGCGTACCGTAGGGAGCTGTGCACATATAATGACCATTATATGGTATTTAGGATGGGCTCGGCATCAAAATAATATTCTACCACCAGCAAGATTTTTAGATGGCATTTGTGTGAGAGAAGATGTGGAAAACGAAGTTGAATAAAATGTAACTTTTCATAAAGTCTTTTATTATTGCCTATTCTCCATGTAATTGCACACATTTTATTTATGTATGATATCAGCTTTCTATTATTAAAACGTGATGCCTACAAAATCTATTTTCTTGGCTGTTTGTTTAAATGGCTTTCATAATATACAATGGGTTTGATAATAAAATACTATTGTGCCTAGGTTATGATGAGCTTAAAATCCTAAGACATTATTACATATTAGTCATCATTATAGTCTTCATTCCGAATTATGCAGAAAGAGAATCCAGGTTGTGTGATATCCAGGCTAGAGCGAGTTACGAGCAATCGGCGGTTCAGGCCTGCGATTCTCGAGGAAACTGTGAAGCAGATCCTGGTCATCCTGGTCGTAATTACTGGTTTTAATAATGTAGTCCACCAATATTTTGCACTGATTCGCATGTTCAATTACTTATTAGTGTGTTGTAATAAAAAAATTGAATTACTATCTTAATGTTTAGCAATAAATGCACTTCGCAGAAACCAAACCAATAAATAAACCCATCAATATTGACAATTGACTTTGATTGATTGACAGTTGTCATTGACAGTTACTAATATCAAACTAGGATCTATGTCGTTTCGTTTCTTCATGATTTTGGTTTACAATTCATATTATTATTTAGAACATTATAATTATATAATAATTACGTATTAAAAACATAATAATAATAAAGATGGACCTCAGTTAAGTTCATAATTCGTGAAAAGGACGTATGTGTACCTGTTAGAAAACAAACATTGCTTTCCATCGACGTTCTAATTATCCCGAACATACTTCATCGATTTTCCAAAATATGGAGGGACAAAAAAATATAAATCTTAAAATTTCAAGTAGATTACAAAATATGCTTTCAAATGAAACATAAATTACGGCTGTACAGAATATAGTACCACTTTTGAACATCTCCTTTGGTATGAAGAAACACAAAACTAGAAATGCAATAAAAAAATATTTAAAAAAGTTTGGGCCCTCTCTTAAACAACTAAAAGAGGGGATATTTTTTGTTACCACTGGGCCTCGCTCAGCTAATGAGCTTATAAAATCAAAAAATTGTGTATCTATGGTTGTTCACTCTAAATACAATATTTAAATTTAATTTGCCAGCAAATTTCATTGAAAATAAAAAAAGGAGGGTTTTTTTTTAAATATACATACTTTTCCGTGGACACCTAATAAATGGTCCAGTGCTCCTCGGGTTAAAATGTTGATGACTCCTGACATCGGGAAAGGGAAACATATGTTCCACTTGACCCGGCTATGGTAATTCCCCTTTCCCCGGTAATGAATTTTTATGTTATGTTTTGAATCACATTGAATTTACTTATTTATAGCGTAGTTTACTAAAATTCGAATACATAACATGAAAATAAAACGTATAAAGGAATACTTACCGATATTGGAAGTCTTCAGACATAACGTTTCGTCATACAAAACATCACACAAATAATACGCGTCCAACTCGTAGTTTTGTAGCACGCCAACTGACTTTTTGTTTTTGTCAAAATCGCGCACTGATTAGACCTAGCGCCATCCTTGTTTTTGTTTTGGAACTAAATACTAATGACTGCTTTTTCGACCGACAAATCACAGAGATACAGTCTATTGTTCTAGATTTACAAACCACTGTTTCCCTTCCCCCGTAGTCCCCCTTACCCCACCTGACCCTATAAGAAGCGTCATCAACCCTTCGTCTAGCGTCGATCGTAGGCATAAGCAACATCGCGCGTATGTATGGGATGTGCATGGTTTCGATGGTGAAGAGCTCACCATCAGCGGCGTGAGCAGGTCGGCGCAGTCGGCCAGGTCGGGCGCGAGGCAGCGGCCGGTGGCGCGGTCCGCGTACACGAAGTGCACCAGCCCGGGGAACTCCTCCACATACTTGTGCAGCGTTAGGGAACTATCCGCCTCCGTCTCTCCCGTGCCAAAAGCTCACCATCTGCGGCGTGAGCAGGTCGGCGCAGTCGGCCAGGTCGGGCGCGAGGAAGCGGCCGGTGGCGCGGTCCGCGTACACGAAGTGCACCAGCCCGGGGAACTCCTCCACATACTTGTGCAGCGTTAGGGAACTATCCGCCTCCGTCTCTCCCGTGCCAAAAGCGGACATTAAGCGAAATAATTGATTTTTTGACAAAACATATACAGGTCGCGCTAAAGTAATGCGCAAGCGATCCCGTGACGCTTCATCTTAAGCGCTGATGCATGGTGCCGCTGGGTTTTAGTGGGTATTCTGGTCTCAGCGAGTCCCACATACCTGTCTGTGTTCTCATAAAACCAGGCAGGATGCGTAAATGCATTTCCCAGCGAGAAAAAAAAAAAGAAAAAAGAAAAAAAGGTCGCGCTAATCTACTTTATGGCCGTTTTGTTCTACGCGCAGTTGTAAAACAAGGCAGATATGTTTTAGATGTTCTGAAAGTGGAACGTCAAATTGTATACAATTAGATCCACCTTTTGCTTAGTTTCGCGTCAATAAGTAACAGATTCCAATGTCAACGAATGTTATGACACATTCGTTGCAAACAGAATTTTAAGAAGGCAACATCAACTACTTTTCTTATTTAGTTTATCAATTTCCTCTCTGTCTAGAAGCAGTTCGTTGCACAGTAAACATATTAAAGTTTTAATCACTGTAAGTTCAAAGCGGCCATTTTAAATTTTGCAAGTACCCCGCGCAAATTTATAAAAGGATATGATGACAAGCTGAAGTAGCGCATGGCCTTGACGCGGAGGAACTGGATGTAGGGTGCCATGAGGCCCCTGAGCTCCCTCAGGGGCTGGTCCATCCTCAGGCTGGGGATGTCCGGCTTGAGCTGGTCGATGACCGCGTCCAGAGCGGTGTGCATGGCGGCCGCGGCGGTCTCCGGCGTCAGCGGCGTGGTGGTGGCGCAAGACTTGCGCAGTTCGAGCATGCGGCTCGACAGCCGAGCGCAGAGCGGCGCGTTTGACTTGCTTTTGCGGAGCGCATCTGTCGTCTGAAGGAATTTACAATAAAATAAATAAATAGATATCTTTAACAAATAAATGCATTTCATTTCATTTCATTGGACATTCTCACTCACGGCCATCTGACCCCAAATCTTCTATATTATAAAAATGAATCGCAAAATGTGTTGGTAAGCGCATAACTCAACAACGCCTGGACCAATTTGGCCAATTCTTTTTTTTAAATGTTCGTTGAAGTTCAAGGATGGACGGGGAGAAAAATTTTTTGCAATTCCAGTACTTACACTAAAATCAATTCTAAATGCAAATTCTAAATTCAAATATTTAAGCGTGCTAACGCTCAAGGCGAGCTATGTTGACGCAAGTCAAGAATTCAGGGTGAGGTGTGGAGTTTTTTTTTTGCGTTTCACATTTAAAACTAAAAACACGTCAACTATGAACAAATAGAAACTACTTACTACTACTACTACTATAAATACTACCTTTTTCAATGCAGCTTCCAATGAATCAAGAGTGTCTGGGAGCAATTCGAGGTTCCTCTGCAAGAGAAACCGTCTCAGATTCGACAGTAACTGACTGGACATGTGGGTAGCGACACCAACTTCCCTGCAAATAATTCAATATATTGTCCATCAGCTAGAATACTTTACTATCCTTGATTTTGTTCAGGTATAATTTAGTTTTTGTTTGTTTTACTACCCACAGCTTCTCCCTCCTCATTTTTCGATAAAAAACGATAAATCAATTTTTGCAGTGTGTTTCGGTATAGTTATATTCTAAACATTATAAAATGTCTTGTTTTACTGGAAATTCATTGTTCTTTAAAGAAAATTGGTTTATAACTTGTTATGACCTGAACCTATCGTAAAATAAGCGGAAAACGGTCGAGGACACATATTTTTTAAAATCATGTACGATTATTTTGACCTCTACCCATATACAATTTTAGTTTAATATATTTATACATTTAATATAGAGACTTACATCTTGGGCGAGGATCTATTTTTATTATTTAACATAAGTGTTCCTTAGCCTATGTTACTTAATCTAGCCAATCTATCTAATAATCTTTGCCTTTTCACCTTATGGGGAAAAGTCAGTCAAAAATAGTACATATTTTTAAAGCTCATCAGTTAAAACACATTTGCCTGACTTTCTGTCTGTCTGGTTTTGACCAGTTTAATAGTTGTGACTTTAATATAATCGCTTCGCTGCGACCCATAGACGTCCCACTGCTGGGCACGGGTCACCCCCACAGACACTTCTGCGGGAGGTCTAGAGCATACTCCACCACGCTGCTCCAATGCGGATTGGTGAAGGGGTTAGTGGCCAACCCAGTGTCGAATGTTCTCAGGCCACCCGAAGGTCTTCGACAAGGCTTAACGACTGTTTCCAGCATTGAAAACAACCGGGACCGACGGCTTTACGTGCCCTCCGAAGCACGGTAGCGCCCATGAAATTTTTTGCCACTAGCGGTCACCCATCCACAAACCGACCGCGCCAGTCGTTGCTTAACATCTTGATCACATTGATTCGATGCGAGCCATTGGGCTATGGACGCTACAAAAATAGTACATATTTTTAAAGCTCATCAGTTAAAACACATTTGCCTGACTTTCTGTCTGTCTGGTTTTGACCAGTTTAAGAGTTGTGACTTTAACATAATAATGGGTTACCTCAATTCCATGTCCATAACAACTGCAAAAACGACACGAGGTGCGATCTCAGCAAGATGCAAGGAGTGGGGTGCACAAGGGGTGGCACTTCCTCCCCCACAAAGATTGATGATAGCGCTATTCTCTTCTGACAACCCTGTAAACATTCTCAAATTAAAATAAAATAATGCCAAAAGTAAAATAAACATACAGTAAATATATCATAAAGGTCTATTATATTGTGATTTGTCTTTGTTGCAAATAGAGGAGGCAGTACAACCCTTTAGAAATAATTATTACTTTTATCATAAATATTTATCCAACATAACTGTCGTCTAGAAGTGAAAGAAAAGTACAAAGCATAAAACCAACATTGATATTAATATTTTTCATGTAAGATGGGTACTTATGTCTAATTTTTTGATAATTCTGTACATATTTCACTTACATGGTAGTCTTATTTTATCATTAGATCCACTGTCACACTCATTTTTATGGACAGTTTCCCAATATTCTTGAGCAGCAATACACTGTATGCTTAGAAGAATTAAATCTGGTGGCATTATATCCTCACTACCACGACTGAAAGTATGTTCAAAAAATTAAATTAAAACATAAAAAACATGATTTTAGCTTCATTAGGTACTTAATGAATTCTTGGTAAACAGATTTACGAAATAATAGGCTTATTTTGGTGGATAAGCCTGATTAAGATACAATTACCTAGAATACAATGCTAGCATTTTGTCCCCAACAAAGACCATGATATTGTAGTGATGATATGGGGAGCATTTGATATCCTTTGATATACTTTTCAGGGCATTGAGAGCTGCCACAGTAGCACCACTTTCACCAATGACTCCACTTGCACCTGGCACATAGTCTCCCTTTGTCCGATTGTCCAGTAAAACAGATAGCCATTCTTGGTATATTGGAGAGTTAAGTCTGAAATTACAATAATACATTTATTAATATAAGTATTGTATAGGTTTTATAAAAAAAAATTCACAAATGGTTTTCTGTTTTATAACCAAAAATAAAAATTTTCTGAAGGAACTATTGTAGGAGTACACAAATATTTGACAGGATCAACATGTCCTTACACCAGGGCCTATTAATATTAAGCGCCTTGTCCAAATGCAAATATGGAATAGTATAATATAAACTTACAGATTAATGTTTTGTCCACATATATGTTGCACAAAGGTTTTGCAGTCAAGTATCTCTCTATGAGCATCATCCACATCATCTTCACATATGATTAAGAATACATGGTCCAGCCACTGAATTAAGTATTAAAAAATTTAATTAAACATAACTTTATTGCATCTATGCATTTAATTATTATTTTTTTGCAGTGTAAAACAATGCAAATTGCATTGCAAAACAAAAACAAAAATCGATCAATCGATCTGACATTGATGACGTCCACACTCCATTTCACTGAATCCCTCTCTCATATATAAATGTATAATCTATCCATCTCTCCTAAAGAGTAATGTTGATTTGCCAGCGGCTTTGCCATGTTGTATAAGTACAGTAATTGAGTGGAACAGTTTTATAACTTAATGATATAATGTACACATATAGTTAGTTTGACTACGCCTGCCAGATGTTACGCATGTATCTTACCTCATCGAAGACAATAGTAGTATTATCTTTGCATTTAATTGATGAGTATGTGTTCCCAAACTGGGCTGCCATGATCCGCTGAGAAGTGATGATAGGGGAAAGTAATTGAGAGACATGGTGGTTGTCAGTTATGTTGCTATCTTTTTCTGGCACCAGACACTAAAAGATAAATCTCGAAGTTAGACATTTGTATTTTAATACTCCGTATAGCTCGTTATAATGATAAACGTTAACTAGTTTTTACAGGTCTGAGCTTACTTGTTCATTAAAAGACTTCATGCGAGTTAAAAAGGATTCGTCCCATTTTGAAAATAATAGATTATTGACGGTATCAAAAATCAACGTTGCCTTCATATTTGTTAATAGTCCCCTAAAATTATTAAATTAATGTTTGAGATGAAAATAGGAAGCGGTCAAAATCAAACACTCCATGGTACTCCCGAGTGAAAAATTACTGCTTATTACCTACTCCGTATATCTCTCTAACAAATAACAGACAGTACATATGTATTTCGACCAATTTAATTTAAATATGCAGTGCAAAACAATGCAAAATAGGCAATTACTTGCTCAGTGATATGCAAAACAATGCAAATTGCAATCAATCACACAAACCTCAAATGTACTCTGTGCCACAAACTAGCTAGAGATACTACGTATCAGACAGCCAACTGCCGAACAAAAATTCTATAGACTAATAACCAATAGAACGTGAGAATTGTTTTTTTTTTCTAATCAACGTTTTATTGTATGACATATATGATGCATTCAGCCAGCTACTTTTTGCTTGATAAATATATATATGTATATCTATCTATTGACTACCTATAGATTAGGCAGGAAAATTTGAATTGAAGTTTCTGATTTGTATTTAAAAATTTAATTGAACTTTAATTACACGCACATCATACTCCTCGCATTTCAATAAAATTAGTTTCTTCTTTTCATAAAAAAGATTATATGTAACGAATTTCGATATTGATAGGAAAAATACAAAGGAGTATAATATGCGTTTAGAAATTATCTCAAATCTGCTGGTCTGACGAGGTGGGACACAAAAGAATATGTAATTCGGCTTAGTAAACTCCAATTTGTTTGGTTGGACATTAAAAATAAAATACTGTTTATTACTTGTTTTATGATTTATTTTTAAATTTTCAAATGATTTTAATAAACATCAGTGACCTTTAAAATTTTATTTATTACACTGCACCAGTTCAATAATTGAAACCTTACAGTTAAAGCAATCAAATGATCTCTTAGAATAATAGCTTTGTGTTCGGTACAGTTAATAAATTATACTTGCACAGTATAATTTTTTTTATATTTTCAGTTATTCCGTTTTTATGCGCATCATGCTCCAAGTATTCATTTGTTTCAGAAATAACTGTACCGAAACACCTTACTGCTACTTCAGATGGGTAGTATAAACCTTTTTTTGCCGTATCGCAGTCCTTAAACTTCTTTAAAAGTCCTTTTCCTTTATTTTTCTTTAATTAAAGGCAGCTCTATTCATGCTATCGAACAATTTGTCGAAGAATAGCACAATTTCAGTGATATTTTTAATAGTTTCGCTCACATATCTGCCATCCGCATACTGAGCTGTAAAATTGCTTACATCAATACATTTATCTATTTACATGTCTGTATGGTTCAACCTCAACCTGGAAATTATGCATTTACCTACTAGTTTTTGCCTGCAGCTTCACCAATGGAAAAAGTGTAATCAAATAATAGTAATTGTATGATTTGTATCTTTTGCTAATATTATTACTACTACTATGTAGGAAATTAGAAAGTCATTATACCAAAGCACTACTCATCATTGATCACTTACAATTAAACATTTACTATCAACATGGAATGTACTATACAGTACTGTAGAATTTCTAGCTACCCATAGAAGTCCCACTGTTGGGCATGGTTCTCCCCTACAAACACAGTTGCGATAGGTCCAGAGCATACTTCACCACCCTGCTCTAATGCACATTATTGGAGGGATTAGTGGCGATTATTCTCAAGCCATCTGATGGTCTGCGACAGGGCTTAAAGATTGGTTTACCATTTAAAACAACGGCTTACGGTGTCCTCCAAAGCACAATAGCACGTTTACTATGAATTTTTTACAACTACCGGTCATCCATCTACAAACTGTGCATCTCATTACTTTTATAATTAGTAGAATTTCTATGGTATGTTAAGTTTTATAGTTGCATTACAGGAACAACCCAACAATACTGTAGGCAATAAGACACATTATTTGTATTCAAATAATAATATTAACAAACCTTTCAGTGGTTCCAATTTTGCATATGTGTGGTCCAAGTGCACTTTACATATGTAAGTATGATTACTTTACTTCCATTATTTCTGAAAAAATTTATAAGATTATTAAGTATTGATGTATGTTGGGGCTAAAAACTGAAAACAATGAATTGATTCTGAAAATTCTTTCACTATCTAATAGCAAGCTGCACTAATCCGGAGTGCTGTGGCTTTTTTTCTATAAATCTATATTTGCTGAGGCGTGTGGTAGCCAACAAATAGAAAAGCATATATCCACCTTATAAGATCAACTCACAATAACCTTTATGATCTTAATTTAAGGCTTGAAACTATATTTTATTTGCAAAGGTGTTTTTACTAGCATCAAAATCACATCCTGAAGTTGAAAAGTTGACCAAAATGCTTTGCTTTTGCAAATGATTCCTTTTGTATCCGAGCCGCTATGTACAGGTCTCAGAATCATAGCGATTTTATGCCATGTAAGTCTTACCAATTTGAAATGGCACTCCAGTAGAAATCTCTTCTGCAGTAAACAGGGTAGGACGAGTTTTCATTGCATGACGAAATTTACGAGGTAGGAACATCTTTTCAAAGTGATTTTAACATACAAAAATCTTCGAAAGCTGTTCCCGTTTTAATTGTTTTAAGTCATCTCGGTTTATACACTAAAATACACTTCAACGTAGGTACAACTTTTCTCAGTGATCGCGAAATGATGTAAAATAGCGTCCTGTCGCGAACTTTCACATATACAACACTTGTTAAAGTTATTCATTTTGTTAGGTTAAGAGCAAAATAAATATTTTCATGAGAGCTTTAATGCAGATTAGGTGAAGAGCATAAGCACAACGACTTCATTATGGAAAATGTAGCTAGCACACAAGGTACATTTTTGAGCTAGCCTGGCCGTGAGACGGCGGCCATGTTGGCTCACGTTCTATTATCCAATATGGCGTCTAAGCTAGAATTTCGATATAGGAACACGGTCAGCCGTGCTCTGTGCCACAGATTTATTTATAAGTATAGTACTATAACCTGTGCCTCAAACCAAAGAGTATAATAATATATACAGTACTAGGTAGAGACGTGCACGAATGTGAAGGAATGTCAGGGACAAAGAGTATAGTAAAGGCGGTCACTCACATGCGCGTGAATACGCGAACCCACGTGTAGGACGACCTTCGCGAATGCTTATGCGAAGTTTTCGATGCATTCGAGGTTTTCCAAGCTGTGTCGGTTTTTTGACAAACAACAAAGCGCGCGAACCTTAAACCTTCATGTAGAAAGAAAGAAAGAAAAGCTTATTCCGTAGTTCTCTGACGTATGTGTAGCAGTTAATATTGGGACACTTATATCTTATATTAAACAGAAAAAAAAACAGTAAGGTACAAAATGATAAAGTAAAAATAATAGTAGATCGGGGTAAAACCTACGCTGGTAAACCTATAAGCGGTGACAGCCCAGTGGCTATCGAACTCGCCTCTCACTCGAGCGGTCCGGGTTCAAATCCCACTGGCACGCACCAATGACTTTTCTAAGTTATGTGCGATTTAAGAAATTAAATGTCACTTGCTATAACGGTGAAGGACACATCGTGAGGAAACCTGCATGCCTGAGAGTTCATCATAACGTTCTCGAAGGTATGTGAAGTCTGCCAATCCGCACTTGGCCAGCGGATCCGCACTTGGTGGACTAATGCCCAATCCCTACCATTCCGAGAGGAGACCCGAGCCCAACAGTGGGACAAAGAAAGGGTTGTGGTGGTGGTGGGGTAAAACCTCGCACGCTATGTACACATGTGCCAGAGTGCCTGAAATTGGGTCTCACTCAGCATCGCGGCATCGTGCTGCGGCGCTAATTTTCTGTGAGCCCATTTGATGACTCACTGGTCTCTCACATGCCCGCGAATACGTCGTCTTCAGACTAAGATCATAGATGAAGAGATTAGAAGATCATACTTGAATGAACACACATTGAAACAAGCAAGGCGTAATGACAACTTAGGAACTTGTTGTTGACAGTGATAAAACATGGCGACCGGCGACGTGTGACGTCACCAATGTTATGTTGCCATCTTTGGCAATGATGAAAGTAATTGTACTTTCTGATTAAGATTACTCTCACAAGTTAAAAAGATATGCCGATATGGCAGTAACTATGCCGTCGAAATAAACCACATTCCTATAACTACGGTTCATATAGATGTTTAAGCCAAGTTCTTTTTATTCCATAGCTGAGTAATTTATATGTGTATAAAGTAAGCGTCCCTCTGAAAGAGAGACATCGATTCTATATGACGTGGAACATTTGACCACAAAGAAATTGGAGCTGTCTACGAATGAAGGAAACCTCATGGAAGTAATAGATCCGCCTTGCGTATCTTTAGATCTAAACGAAACTTTTCTTTCTCTTGACGGGGCGCTGCGGGCGCCGTGATACTTTTAGACGGCAGATAACATCGTTATTTTCTCTGTGAAATTATTTATCACCCATCGTTAACACTTAAGTCTTGATCACACGTATCGAGCAAACGGGCGAGACAGTGCTCTCGGCCGAGTACTCAGTGCATATAAACCACAAACTTCCGTTCTACGTGCTAAGCCGAGTGTCCACCCTCCCGCTTCCCCGCACTGCCTCGCTCGCTCACTCGGCAGGTCTGAACTTGTACTGTCTCGCCACTCGGCCACATGATTGTCGTCACGTCGCCGCGCGCGCCTTTTCTTGAGATATTTTTTGTTTATATTCCGAATCCTGTCCGAATTGTAGTCTCAATAGAACTGAACTGACTGTGCTAATTTCAAAACATGTGTGATCAGCTACTCGCTTACATCACTATCTCGGCCGTTCGCTCGGTACATGTGATCAAGGCATTAACGGAAGGTGGTCAGTGGCCACAGAGTACATTACGTAGTATCTCTAGCTAGTTTGTGGAGTACATTTTTTTTACATTGGAGTCAAAGCAGTCAAACTTGTCAAAGTCAACTGCCAAATTGGAATATTGTGTGCGGTTTTTGTTTTTACAATTCAGAATTAAATACAATTTAATTAAATTATTTGCCGTATGTATGTATTTAAATTGAATATCTTTCATCATTTCAAATATAACTTTTGACAATGAGTACCAAACAAAATAATTTAGTAAGTAATAAAAATTATACGAAATAAATAAATGAAAGTTGGATCAAAGTAGTGTTCTATCGCATTGTGGGTCCTGATTAAATACTTTCATGTCATGATCGGGTCATGTGAACTGTGCTGTTTTCTGGATAATTCTTTTGTATACTGTCGCAAGGAGAGGGAGGAATGGGTGTAGATATAAATAATGCCTAATCAGAACCCAACCTTACTTCTTGTTACACAAGTCAGACTGTTACAAATGTTGATGGAATCCCACCACTTCGCGGCTTTTTTTGCGTAAGCATACCCAAACCTGAACCTAACTGATTGGGTTCCTTTTTTCTCGGCCCCCTGAGTTCCCATTTTCTCTCGCGGCCCTTCTACACTCTGTTTAGGGCTAAGCCTTAAAAAAACAATATAATTGTATGTGGTGTCCCGCCCACATTATATATTATACTAACAAAATAAGGATTGTTGACTTTGTGCACATCCAGATTTATAAATATTTTTAAAATTAAAATTTTCCATTTTAGAGAAAGATTAAATCATTATGTTATCTAACACTTGGTGGTTCAATATCGTACCAATTCATATATTACAAAAAGGACTTCAATGGATATTATGAGAATGTGCTTCAACCATTAAGCCAGCAAGTTAGTCCAGAATGGGCCCATAAAATAGGAGTCTCTGCTATTAAATATGGTTTGTTTCCTACAGAGAGCTTAGAAGACCCACAAGTCTTAGTGAGTAAGAAATATTTGGAATATTTCATTTTATGCTTCTTTATTTATGTTTTGCCTAATCTGTGGCTATAAATTAAAGGCTATTTTACTTTGATTACTCATTTAAACTTTGTACTTATTTCAGCGGACTAAATTCCTTAACCATGAGTTAAGTAATCCTATAGGGATTGCTGCTGGATTTGACAAGGATGGAGATGCAGTTATTGGACTAAGAAAAATTGGATTTTCTATTGTTGAAATTGGTTCAGTCACTCCTGAGCCTCAACCAGGAAATCCAAAACCAAGAGTTTTTAGATTACCTGAAGATGATGCTGTTATTAACAGATATGGCTTTAATAGTGAGGGGCACAGTGTGGTGTACAAAAAGATTGAAAGTATAGACAAAGCACTTTTAGATAAAGGACTGCTAGGTATAAATTTAGGAAAAAATAAACATTCTGAAGATGCTATATTAGATTATACTTCAGGAATAAGTAAATTTCACAATGTAGCTGACTATTTTGTTATAAATATAAGCAGGTACAAAAGTTTCATAATAATTATTAAATTTGTCACTATGCCATTATTTACTGTTCCCATTTGTTGATTATAATTATTTTCAGCCCCAATACACCTGGCCTTAGATCTCTGCAGAACAAGGAGGAACTGAAGAAACTTTTAATTGGAGTGAATAAATCGAGAAACTTACTACAGAGTGACAGAAAACCACCACTGCTCCTCAAGCTTGCACCTGATCTAACCCTTGAAGAAATGAAAGATATTTCTTCTATTATAACTACTAAGGAAACCCAAGTAGATGGACTCATCATTTCAAATACCACCACAGACAGGTCTGGACTCAATAACAAGGAGTTTTCAAGTGAGGCTGGTGGGCTCAGTGGCAAACCACTCAAAGATAAGTCCACGGAGATGATAAAAACCATGTTTAAGTTAACTAAAGGTAGGTTCAACAATGTAGTGTAATGTAGCGTCCATAGCCCAATGGCTTGCAACGATAAAATATGATTGAGAGAGTTAATAAATGATGGGAGCAGTCCATTTGTGGATGGGAGACCGCTATTGGCAATATTGCATGGGCACCACCGTGTTTCGGAGGGCACTGTTAATCCATCGGTCCCGGTTTGTTTTCAATGGTGAAAACAATTGCTAAGCCTTGTCTAAGACCTTCGGGTGGCTTGTGAACATTCAATACTACATTGGCCACTAACATTGGAGCAGTGGGGTGGAGTATGCTCTAGACTTCGCACAGAATTGGGCACGGGTCTCCCTGCCCAGCAGCAGCATGTTTAATTGCAACTTAAGTTAAATAAACAATTGTATTTTATTACAAACAAAAACACTAAACAATACAATAACAAAAAAAAAATATTTTCCTCAGGAAAAATACCTATTATTGGTGTTGGAGGCATATTCACTGGCCAAGATGCATTTGAAAAGATATTGGCTGGAGCAAGTGCAGTCCAAATTTACACAGCCTTAATATATCACGGCCCAACAGTTGTAACAAGGATTAAAAAGGAACTGGCAGATATGTTGCAACAAAATGGTTACAATACTGTAAATGAGGCAATTGGTAAAGGTGTTAAATGATTTATACTTTTCTTAGCTTATTATAACAGATAATTTAATAAAATATTGATTAATATTGTAACTGTCTTGTTAAATTGCAGTGATGCTATCCATTTAATTTCTCTCCATCTGAAAAAGTTAAAATAGTACATTACAATATGTGTGACTTGTCTATTATTGTCAAATTTGTCTATTATTGCACAGCGCAAAGTTAGAGCACGAGTGTAGCAGGGTGCTTTATGCCATACATTAATAGAGCAACCTAAGTCACCAGTATTGTGTACTATTTTATAGCTCTGTGTGACCTAAACCTTATATGTGACCGAAATCTATGCAAATCTGCCTAGCACAAGGACTTACTGTAATTGCTTAGGTACCTTCTATTTTGCAGTTTGGCAGCTGTGACTTTAAGTAAGCCTTGCATTCTTCCATATTTGTGACACTTTCAAGGTTATACATTATTAAAATCTGTAGTTTACTCAAGGATTTTATTTCCTTAATTCCGTTATCAGTGACATCAGCACATTTGGACACTTGAACATGTGATAGGGTGTCTTTTCCATGAGCCAGTCCCTTCATTGCACGATCATCTATGTACTTATTGTCATGGAGGGTAATTTTCTGTAACATAGTGCACCCACCTAAAGCAAAGTCAATACTGTAGAAAATTTCCCAAAAATAATAATAAATAAATGCATACAACTCTTGCAACACATACTTAAGTGAGGAAATCCATAATGGGAAATGGATGACTGGGATCCATCAATTTCCAGTATCTTTTGGACACCACTTTCCTCAGGTGGTAAGAAGTTGTAGTCAGATAAAGTTTTTCCATTGGCCCAGACTACTTTGCCACCATTTCGTAGAACCCATTCAGCACAGGCTCGATCAGGGCCCACCACCTTTATTCGCTCAGGATCTGGCTTATTGAACATCATATTAACATACTCCCAGAATGATCGTACTTGTGTCTGCCATGGCTTGTTACCAACAAGCTTATATGCAGTGTTTGCCTATAAAATAAAAGAATTGCTATTGCATCAAAATAATCTCTTGGACTAATTAATTTACAGACATTATAAACTTACATATTTTCTGGCAGCATACATATTGCATAGAGCTTGTAAGCAAAATGATTGACTACAATGAAACCTGTAAATAAATAAAACAATATAGTGAAAAAACCTCAGTGCCAAAATAACAAGGGGATCCATTTTCTCCCTGTGCATAATTTAATTAATATTTTTAATTCTTTCTGTTTATTACTTTAATTATTAAAATTATAAATTTACAATAATTAATTTACTAGGTACCAATTTCTTCTATATAAATAATTCCATTAAAGAATGTGTGAAGACAAACACTGTGGATGAAACATAGAAGTCTTTGTTGTGGGTAGATAATATATAATATGAAGACAAACTGTAGGTCTGATTATGACTTGGATAACAATAAAATAATGAAGTTGGAACAACAATTTAAATTTTCACTGGAATAAAGATCCTACCGATATTAACGTCTATATCCATCAAAATATTGACTTTCACATCACAGCAATGAATTCATGACAAAAGATTAATCCCAAAGACTTCATCATTTGAAATACCTAAATATTTGACAGTTAATTTGTAAACAAATTAATCATTTGTTTACATATTAATTGCCAAGGTCATAATTTCAGTTTAGAGGTCACAATATACTCTGTTCAAGGAGGTTCAAGGTGATACCTACATTTATAAATTCAATTCGTGATTTCAACGGAAAATACAAGTTTTACATACCTATAAATAAATCACAATGATCACAAAATATTATGGGATTTCAATCACAGATTTGATTTCAATACCAACGCAAAACACAAAGCAGTGTTGACTGTTGCCAAATCAAAATACCCATTCAGCGCTAACAGCAAGTCAAAAAGCGCTAGATTTTTATAAATGCAGCGTATCTAAAAAGCGCTAGATTTCGCGCTAAATTTAAACGTTATTGGTAAAAAATAAAAACACGAGATGAAAAAAGTAATAATAAAAATAAACTATCGTCGCTTAATTTTGCAAGAAATTCCTTTTTGCAAAATGTACTCATAGCTTTTGTGTCGTTCCCAGACACAGGTTTCAGCCACAGTTTAAATTCCGGTATTTTTTCCCACTCAACTTTAGATCTTTGTTTATACACAGTTTGTTTAACTACAGTCAATCTGGGTAACTTTGGCCGTAGTTATAACTTTGGCCCAAAATTATATTTCCGATTATTATTATTTTTTACAGATTGCCTTAATTGATAAAAAAATAATTTTACAAATAAAAAATAGAAGGTATCTTCGTAAACGTATTTCACCCGCCGAAATGTGTCATTTGTCAATGAAAAAATTCAAAAGTTGCCTTTTTCGTGAGTGCATTAGACGGTACTTTTCTCAGTGTTAAAAAGTAGCATTCAGCGCTGTTCTTATTAGGTTTTGAATGGTAAGTTGCAATGTATTGTGTTACCAACTTGTCTGCCTATCATTTAATAAATTTTTTGCAATATATAATACAGTATTTTTTCTAGAAACATCTAAAATATTTCAAAACTACTTTGGAGTTACTATATCAGGGTAACATTGGCCCGGGATAAGGTTACACTTATATTTTACTATCATACTAATATGTTGCCAGATTTTGGAAAATGTGTCGAATTTGATATAAATATGTATGTAGTACATTCGATATCGTGAAAAAATCTTTTTTTCCATATAGAAAAAGATATTGTGCCTCAGGACGAATCTCTTTAATGACAAAGGCTACAGATTGTTGGATTTGGCTAACGAATCGACCAGAAATAGTGCTATTATCAATTAAGAATAATCATAAGTCCTAGATGAATCGTAAATAACTCGAAAAGGCAGTTATTTTGATATCTCAAAATGATGATTTTTGGCGAAGGAATGGGATGATTAGAAAGGATGACTTTACAGCATTTTTTGATAATTAAGTAGTTACTTTTCGGTTAAAATTTTATTTTTTAACAATTATTTAGATATTTTGAAGGGCCATAACAGCCTGATTTCCTATTTTTCCTATCAATACCAAATAATAAAAGATTTAATAAAAAGCTATGTTTCATAGGGCAACATTTTATTTCATACCTAAATCCTTACAAACCATAACTAAGGTACAAAAAATATTGACTTTGGATGTAGACTATATATTTTTCTGCTAGTATTTAGTGGCCAATGCTACCTAGTTCACTTATTTTGCGAGAAATCATAAAAAACATGCACCAGGCCAGGCCTGGGTCAATTTTACCCCAACTCTAATTGTAACTTTGACCCATCGGTTTTATTACTTTTTCATTTCTTTTTTCTAAGAAACTATCATTATATTGCTGGGTTTATAGAATCAGTGGCTCTCAAAGCCATCAAAAAGTCTTCTTGGATGAGTCTTCCGCACTAATTTAAACATTTATTGCATTTTAATTCCGAAAAGTGGGCCAATGTTACCCAGGTTGACTGTAATGGTACTTCCATCTTCTAAACTAAACACTCTTAAAAAGCTATTGGTTGCCTGTAAAGTCGGTATACGGGCGAAAGTTTTACGTGACAACGACTTTGAGTGGTAAAATAATTTTAATGTGAATATTCATTCGTATAGTAGGAAGAAGGATGAAATAATAGTAACAATTTAAAACATTTATCTAAACAAAGAATTATATTTAAAACTTCACTTTTTATGTCTGTCTCTCTCGCTCTTAGGCGGGCTAACCATGCCCGAGTGGAAGGGACGCGTGCCTCTCACTCGCTCTCATTGTGAGCGCATAACGTGAGCGGAGCGTAACGCAGTTTCTTGAAGTGTCACCCGGCAAACCAATTTATAAGACGTTGTCACGTCAAAAAATACTAAATATACAAAATTCACACAACTGGTTGACACGATAAGTTAACGGATGCCACTTTAACTTTAATTGTTCAGAGAACGGAATATTTATCTAATTAAACCTCTTATCTATAACATAACAAATTTTAATCTCGTATAAATCAAACCACTCGGAGAGAATGCCATTGCCGGAATCCGGAATGAATAAAACCAAGTCGCAATTCGGCGCAAATGAAAATCTGAGAACTAAAGGGAATTCACCTTGAGTAGGTAAGTATGTGTAGCCATGTCAGAAAATAAAAAATCATATATTTTTGAATAAAATTGTAAAATTTGTCGGTAAAACACTTTCTAAACGTGTTGACATTATAGAAATCAAAAAGCGCTAAATTATCCGCTAGGCGCTAAAATTTTTAGTTCTGCGCTAGATCTAGCGCCGAAAGCGCTAAAATGGCAGCACTGACACAAAGTACTCTGTCCACAGAATAAATATGTTAGGTTATGTTGATGTCAATATTATCTATTTAAGTATGTATTTAAAAATATCTATGTATGTATATCAGTCTCTGACACCCATAACACAGGCTCGCGCCTACTTTGGGGTCAGATGGCCGTGTGTGAGAATGTCCAAGATATTTATTTATTTATTTATGTATTCAATTCTAACATGAAATTTTTTAATGTGAAACATCTTTATAATATATTAATCTGTGCCCTATATTGTCTGTGATCATTATTTACATATTGTATATTCTGTGCAACGATCTTTAGATTCTGTGCATTACATTGTCTGTCGCAGAGTAGGTACATTAAATATCGTAGACAGAGAGAGAACACAAACTATTAAGGGATATGACTGACAGAGAATGTAGGTATGAAATAGGTGGTAGAGCCTTTAGGGAACCAAATAGGTTTTATATGAAAGCTAATTGGTTCCTTATAGAGCTCGCCCGGGGCAGTACCACCGCCCGCCACGGTACCTAGTACCATTTCTTCCGTGTAATAATTGTTTTTAAAGCAATTGTGGTCCGGTTGGAATGGTGTGGATTCCGGTTACACTTCTTTAGAGGCGACATCTTAGTCCTCAAGGGTAGCAACACATCTGTGACTGACTTAGAACGAGACTCCTACTAACAAGTACTAACTGGACTATTACTAACACCAACTAACAGGACTAACTATCACTAACAGTCCCTAGTCCTCATACCTACTAACGAACTGGCCAACTAATGTTCTTGTAGCTACACATAATATGTACCTACAGCTACGCGGTAACGTGTTCATAGAATCAAACCTACAACGCCGATCTTCAGATTACACATAGAGACGCCGCGACGTTTCGCCGAGACGATGTGCAAACAAATGCGAAATTGGATCGCGCGATTATGATTTAATGTCCCGCGCCGCCAGACATCATCGTGGGAACACCGCGCTTCCTTCTTATTGGTTAAGCAAAATATTATAGACGTTCTGACTGGCTAAGGTAATTTTAAGGTTCAATATAAATATAGGCTTAGTTGTTAATAAAATTATTCCATCCAAGCAACTCCAGAAGAACAGATCTTTTATTTCAAGACCCCTTTAATTCAGAGGCATTCAATTAGTTAGAGACCTGCCAGGTGAATCTCTGCCTGGCAGACCACCTCTACATTCTAATTAACTTTCTCAACTAATTGGACTAACCATCCCAGTCCCTAATCGAGTCTTGTCCAAAGTCAGTCACAGTTGTCATGGGTGGCAGCGGATAGGTGGTGCTGCAAGCTCGTTTGCTATCCTGTATCCATAAAATAAAAAAAATGTCCATCTATCCATTCTCTGTGTACGATAAATATACCACAGACCTCCTTGTGAGTATATTTATTCTGTGCCACAGACACAGCACAGAGTGCATTTTAGATAATGAAAAATCTGAAAATTAAATGCTGCTGAAACTGAAACTAAACATTAACTTGCGTCGGCGTCAAGTCGAGGTGGAAATTTATTATGTATGTTTGGCTTGATAAACTTTGCATTAGTTGCATTGTGAATTAAGTTTTCAGTCTTGATAATTTATCGGAAGCAAGTAAATGTTCGTGATTGATTAGTGGATAGCTTATCCAAATACTGAATAATGTCTGAAACTTATGGTAAATACGCATTGTTCTTGTAAAAACCTCCGTTTGTTATTGCAAAGGTCCTAACTTGTATTTTTTAATTGTTTTAGAATATTTGTTTAAATTTCTCGTGATTGGGAGCGCTGGTACTGGAAAATCAAGCCTTCTGAATAATTTCATTGGAAACAAGTGTAAGTTGTGTCCAGGTTTGTTCCTTTCCCCCCACCCTACCCTCATACCCCCATCTCAATAAAGCAGGTTAATAAAGTTGTGATAAAATATCTCAATAACTATGAGTTTAAAACCTCAAATTTCAATCATGAATATCTCCGAAAGTATGCGTTCGGTTTGCTAATACTTTGCCTTCATAACTGTGCTTAGCAACTTTTATGTAAATTCACAGTCAAAGAAGATAGATGTCACACTATTGGAGTTGAGTTTGGTTCTAAAATTGTGAACATTGGGGGCAAGTCAACAAAGTTGCAAATATGGGACACAGCTGGGCAAGAGCGGTTCCGATCTGTCACTCGCTCCTACTACAGGGGAGCGGCCGGAGCCTTGCTTGTCTATGACATCAGTTCCAGAGACTCATTCAATGCTCTAGCCAACTGGCTAAGAGATGCACGTACCCTTGCTAGTCCAAACATTGTCATATTGCTAGTAGGCAACAAGAAAGATTTGGAAGAATCCAGGGAGGTAACATTCACAGAAGCTAGTCAATTTGCACAGGAAAATGGTAGGTATTTTATAATAGAGTTCAATTAAACGTACATAATTAAGTAATCTCCACCAATCCGCAATGGAGCAGTGGTAGAGTATGCTCTAGACCTGCAGCTGTGTCTGTGGGGGAGACCCATATCCAGCAGTGGGACATCTATAAGGTCACAGCAAACGTAATTATATTGCTAATTCTCATTTACTTTGTCTCTTCTTAATTTTAGAATAAGAGGTCAAATTCTGCCTTGGTCCAGATTCACATCTGGACATATTCGTCGGTACAAAAGTCAACTAGCCAAAGTGTAATTTTGGCAGTTATTACCTTACATCAATATCTTGACACAACGCATACTGTGGCAAAATATTGAATATGAGGCATTTCAAATATAAATGTTATTATTACAAATCGTTTTTCTGCATAACTGAAAAAAGTATAAATTCTACATAGGTAAACTAATCTATGTGAGATTAGTTAACTTAAGTTTACTGCCAAAATAACACTGGCTAGTTGACTTTTGTACCGACGATATAAACTTCACTATTATGTATCTATGTATGTCCTGGAATCTTGCAATCAATATTTCACCCACTTCCACTGAAGGTATCGAGCTGAAATTTGGCGCACATATTTGGTTCCGATGACAATGCATGAAAATAAAATAAAAAGTTTATAAAAACCTTTTTTTTTTTAAATTTTTTTAATAATTCATTATTTATTATCATTTCCAGAATTGATGTTTCTTGAAACCAGTGCTAAAACAGGAGAAAATGTAGAGGAGTCATTTTTAAAATGTTCCAAAACTATTCTAGCAAAAATTGAAACTGGAGAGTTGGATCCCGAACGTATTGGCTCAGGTATCCAGTATGGCACTGCTACCTCAAAGCGACTGACAACTCCTAAGAGACCTGCTCGAACCCCATCAGAATGTGCTTGTCGTGTCTAAGAGGCTACTTACACTTTACATACAGGGTGTAAAACTTGCGTGACAAAAATAGAACATTGCTGGTCACATAAAAAGTTACATAAAAGCTGTCATTGAGTTTGATGGCTAAATTGTACAATAGGTATTGTCAAAGTGACATCTGACATAATTTTTACATTACATTCATCTTCATTTCATTTTTCATCATACAGAAACTGGTAGAATTGAGTTTTGAAATATAAATAATAAATATCTAAATAAATATCTTGGACATTCTCACACACGGCCATCTGACCCCAAAGTAGGCGCGAGCCTGTGTTATGGGTGTCAGAGACTGATATACATACATAGATATTTTTAAATACATACTTAAATAGATAATATTGACATCCAGACACAGAACAAATACAAGTGTTCGTCACACGAATATTTGTCCTGAGTGGGATTCGAACCCACGACCTTTGGCGCAACAGACAGGGTCACTACCGATTGCGCCAACGGGCCTGTCATATGATATCCAAATTCAAGTGAAAAACAAATGATGACTAGTATTTTTATTTTTGACTGCAAGATTTCCACTCTGTATTCTACACATAGGTATATTTATTAATCTATGTCACCAAATATATACCTATATCTAAATTTAGGAATGTACCTACTATTAAAATGTGATCTATTTTAAAACAATTTATTTAGTTTTTAAGTAAATTTGAATTGCCTTATGAAATTTCTCTTTTTTAATACATACCTACATGCCGAATTTCATTTGTTGAATCTCATATGTTAGTGTTGGTAGGGTATAACCAAATAATTAGGCTTTTATTGATTTTTGCTTTGAATATAATTATTATAGGTCCACTCATTGTGTTGTATAAATAATTTATTAAGTGTAGCAGTTGCAAAAGTAGCAATTAAGATATCTTATTATTTGATCTGATCATTGTGACAATTTTTTATTATAATCTAGCATAACCGCACATTCTAATTCCATGTATTTGACACAAGTGTGATCTGGATATTGTAGTATTTTCCATATATTAATGAAGATAAATAATTTATCACATTTTTACTTGAGTATGATTATTTCAATAGTTATCTACCTACATAATGATAAAAATAAAATACAAAACACTACTTTTAATAGAAATTTATTTTCGATATTAAGTAACATTGAACAGCTCTTACATACAAGGAGCTTGCAACTACTTCATTTTTTTTTCTAGACTGGCTCACCATCTTTAAATCTATTAAAATTTCCTAGTTACCTATATTTTTTTTTTCAATTCAGTAAAATAATCAATATTATCTCTAATACTTCTAAGAATATAAAAGATAAAGTATACAATCACACATTAAAACTCATTAAATAAACCCTAAATTATTTCCAGCTTCAGGGTTTGTAGTATATAAATATTTACAAAGGGACAACAAAGTTCAATATATAAATTATGATGCGTACATTTCAGCTGCATCTATAGAAACTTTATATAAATCTTACAAAAGATACACAGTATAGGTTATATAATACTTGGAATGTAGCAACTTGTTCGGAGTAAACAGTTACTTTAGGATCTTTGAAGTATAAAGCGATTTCAAGATGCAGTAGAAAATGTAGCACCAAAATTGGAGTTGAGAATATGTACAGAACTGGACATTGGACACTGACCCTATCAATGCAATTTTGTCTTTGCATTAGGTGTCGAGAAATATGTTAGTTAATTCAGTCAATTAAAAAATTCTCCAATTATGTATCTATTTTTAAGTACTTCGTGCTTAACCATTTTTAAACTAAGTACTCACAAATTCGTATAATGCTATAAAATTTATTACGCTTTGAACTATACGCAAGGGAATTTTGTGTCTTGAAAATATATATAAAACTGTTGGTCTTCAATTTGTACTTCATTATTTTTGATTGATTCAATATAAACTTTCGCTTTTACCAGAAAAGCGGGGAAAACAATACAATACTGTACATGTCTTAAATTATAAATCTACTAAATTCTCATACAGTGTTCACAGCAAGGCATGCAACAACTTACATCACATAACTATAACACAACACATACTTAAAATGCACCTATTTGTAACTAGGAACTTCAACAGGGTGTGACGCATGATATAAGTCCAAAGCCCATTAGATTGTGGAATCAATAATCCCCTAGTAGGTACATTGAAAGGAAAACATTGGCAAACTGGAATTCACATGATTCATTACCGTTATGAACTGAATGCTTATGCTTCCATTTACTATTGGGACTACTAATGCTTAAAATTATATATAAATAACATGTTAAGTGAACTTGTAACGAATATGTAGTATACGGTACACAACTTTTTACGATAAGTCCTAGTTCTATCACAGTGAAATATTAGAAAAACTCAATTAAACTAATATGTAAACTAAACGTATCCCAACATATTGTTTGATGAGATAATTCATAATTTACATTATAAAAATAATTATTTGAAGTAAGTTATTTTGTGTTAATTTAATATATGTATCTCGTAAAATATTTAATATATTCGATATCAAACATTTTGCTCACTTAACATACTGTTAAACGTGTTCGTGACCAATATAATGGAATGATCGATTCGATACGACACGACACTAACGAAAGCATTTCATTGATTTATTTACGCACGCGTAAGATAATTTTGAGATTCATACATATATTGCTACAAGATAATTTAAGATTAGGTAGCCATTTCTAAAATATTTCTGCTATTAGATATTTAAATTCAATACAGTATGAATTTACCGATTGGTGAATTTAAGTTTTGTTACATGTGGTAATTCAATATTTAAAAAAATTTATGTATGTAATTATTACGTTACTAACAATTACATACATACTAAGATACAAAATATTTTTTTAATATACTTTATTAAATTTAGCTTTAAGATATTCTGGTAAAATAAATTATCATGATAATGTAAAATATTCAACCGAATTTATTTAGTATCAAGTTAAGTTTGTAGGACCATAGGCAAATGATCACGCTAATATTATTTTGCAATGTTTGCGTAATTTTTATCAAATTTACTTTTTTTTATAGACTGACACTAAGTTCAATATTGAACGCGATATTGAGTAGGATCTTTTCTTATTTAACTTCAGCCTTATTCATAACAATAATAATAATTTTTTGAAGGATAAACTCTGTACTACCTAGTTGCAAGTAAATTAAGTAGCCGATTCGTAAGTGTCCATTTGTGACTAGACAATGATATTTTCATTTTATTAGTAAATAAATACTCATAGAAAAACCTCATATAAAGAGGCGGTGTATTTATCGATTGAATCTTAGTGCCTTGCTAATCCGTCTTGCTTAATAATAATACAATACTTTGGGAAAAAAGCTTCACTAAAGAGCTAGTACTAAAAAATTGAAATAAATACTATACATTTTTAATATTGTGTGTAAAGTGTTTGTTTCTGACGGGAATCAGTTATTTTTTTGTAACCAAGGTGCCATTTTTATGCCATACATACGAACATTTATTATTATATAGAAAATCGACCTGATTGTATCAAAATGTTGAAGTTAAACTGTATAGATATTCATATTAAAAAGAGCCGTCAAGTGTTAATCTACAACTTAGTTGTAAACAGTGGGCAATGAGTGGCATCCGCTTATCCTTTTACGGATTAAAATGAATGCTCAAAAAAGTTAATAATATTAATATTATATCCTATACATAGATGCCTCTCGTGTTCTGCTAATTTTCAATTCAATCGTCGTGTTCCACGACACTGTTTTCACTGAGAAACATCTCACTGAACTAAAATCATAAATCACATCATACCTACTTTATTTACCAGAACGAATTTATTTCTTTTATTGTTTTAAATATGATGGGAATAACACTAGTTAAGTCCGTATGATCAGCCTTCCTGGAAAGACATTTAAAAAAGTTTACGAGCTGAAGCACCTTGGAGTTACATTTGACTAAGTTTAGCTGTACGCGTGATATGGAGTGGCTTGCGGGCTGGTTAGACCTGCAGTAAGGCAATAGGTATCTACAGGTTTTCCCGCTGGCGACACGCTACGGCTGCCACTAGCGCCGCCCCGCGGCCGCTGCCGTCTTCCGAAAGCATCAAATCGAACTGAAACAAACGAATTAAATAAGTGTCAATTTGTAAGAGTGCCACGGTACCTAGTACCATTTCTGCCGTGTAATAATTGTTTTTAAAGCAATTGTGGTCCGGTTGGAAAGGTGTGGATTCCGGTTACACTTCTTTAGAGGCGACCATCTTAGTCCTCAAGGGTAGCAACACATCTGTGACTGACTTAGAACGAGACTCCTACTAACAAGTACTAACTGGACTATTACTAACACCAACTAACAGGACTAACTATCACTAACAGTCCCTAGTCCTCATACCTACTAACGAACTGACCAACTAATGTTCTAATTAACTTTCTCAACTAATTGGACTAACCATCTCAGTCCCTAATTGAGTCTTGTTCAAAGTCAGTCACAGTTGTCATGGGTGGCAGCGGATGGGTGGTGCTGCAAGCTCGTTTGCTATCCTGTATCCATAAAAAAAAATCTTTTGTTTTGCGGCGAAACCTTTTAAGTGCCGGTAACTGTCGCTGACGTGCGATGCCCCTCTCGTTATACCCCTTCATCTCCCCGCGCTCGCTCAGTCGCGTCCACAGAAATTAAACAAGTTTTTTCCGTCAATGTAAATCAAGATAAATTATCAATATTAATTTCTGTGGTCACGTCAGTAGTGCGATTTGCGTCTTTGTTTTATTTTACAATGGTACCTACAGTTATTTTCGTGTCGTCATTGTTTTTTTGTTTGAACAACTTTTTGACTCTGCTATCGTGCGGCGTATCAAAAATACAGCGTAAAAACATATACATATTGTGATCGGCCTATAAGTGGAATTTCGAATAGTAGATATCTCCTTCGTTATTTTATTTATTGCTAAAGAGTGGGTGTGTATCGAATGATGTAGGCACCTAATCTATATAGCAAGGTCCAGAGTGGGTAATATCAACGTCAACTTAAATATTTACAAATTGATAGTCATTATTAGATACGTCCAATGTAGGTAGGTATTTGTTTCTAGAAATCATCGAAAACAATATTATCTTCTGAACATTGAACTCGTAAATATTGAAACGGGGGCTCGACTCGACTGATAGTAAGTTTTATCGATCTCAAGTAATTTAAGTACCTATTTATCTGTACAGATAAATAGTTACTTAGTTAAAATGATTTGACAAATTCATAGACAAATAATTTTTGGCTAATCATGAATAGATATCTACCTTACATTGAATCAGCGAATTTCGATAAAGAAGAAACTTTTCTTTTTGGCTTAGTTCAGGTCATGTTCTTAACATCTTTATTCTGAAAAGTGCGAACTGTGAATAGTTGAACTGTGGGATAGGACATATTGCATAAGAACTATGTATGTAGCCCTGGATCAGTCCCGGAAATTTATTCGAGCTCGTACAGATTTTCTCTCGCTGAAATCTATTGAATTATATTCCTTTATTGGAAGAAACTAGCTACCGAGGGTGCGACCGATTTATCAACAAGAAGAACTTCAAAACATATCCTTCGTTCACGGTAACTGCTTTTGGAACGATCCTTATCGCGCGTTGGTGGTCGGTCAGTACTGACTCCCGGGACCGCCGTTTTCCTTGCCTTAATTCACATTTGAATGTGGAACGCAAGATTCCATAGAGTAAAGCTGAAAACATACTATCGGACGCGGCTGATAAATGTGCACAGTATTTTGGGACGTGGCTTGCGGACGCGTTCAACGCCTATTCCACCACAGAGTACTTAATCACTACGTTTTATTCCACAAAGAACTGTAGACGAAGAAACATGTCGAGTAGTGAAAGTGAGGACGATTTTCTTGAATTAGCGGCGGCTGCTTTATGTTGTCCACCCAAAAAGAAAATAAAAATAAGCGTTTGGGTGTGGGACGCGTCCTTCTGACGCATGGACGCGTCCCACACCCCGTGCATACTATGAAATACCGTCCGCGGACGTTTTCGGCTTACAAAAACATCCAGCGCGCCAGATATCTCTCGGACGTCCGAACGCCTCAAGGTCACGTCCGCGACTTACGTCCGATAGTTTAAGCTTAATCGCGTTGTGTTTCCACTTTGTGAATTCTTAATTTCGTGATGCATCTCCCGTCCACGACATGTTTGAAAAGTTATGTTTATAGAATTTTGAAGGAATAAACTAAACCATTATTTCTTAAACCTTTTTCAGCTGACGTGTAGTGTATAGACTATCTGAAACTGACTGACTGTTTGACATATCAACGCAGGGCTAAACTATACACACCGGCATATTTAGCGGAACATCGACTTTCGAACGCGGACCAATGGAGTAAGGTATTGTTTAGTGATGAGTGCAGAATTATCTTAAATCAATTTGACGGCAGGCAAAGAATATACAGATGCAAAGGAGAACGATACATTCAGACAAATTTTGAAACTACAGTTGTATACGGTGGTGGATCAATAATGGTTTGGGCGGGCATTTGTTTGGGAGCTCGCACAGACTTGGTAGTGATTGACAGAGGGAGTCTGACTGCAGACCGCTATATCAGAGAAGTTTTAGAAGAAAATGTCGTACCGTTTGCCCCATATATCGGTGACGATTTTTTTTAATGCAGGATAATGCTCGGCCGCATACCGCTCGGTTAACTCAAGCTTATCTTAATGATATGAATATCACTGTTATGGAGTTGCCGGCGAGATCACCGGATATGAACCCAATAGAGCACGTTTGGGACTTGCTGAAAAGAAAAGTTAAGTCCAGAATTCCAGCTCCTGCCAACGTGGGTGAACTGCTAATCGCCGTAGTTGAGGAATTGCGGAGACTATCCCAGGAGACCATCGATAACATCATTCTCAGTATGCCTAGACGGGTAGAAACTTTAATAAGAGCATGTGGAGGAAATACGCGATATTATTCACCATTTTTCTAATTTAATTAATTGTTATTTTAATATTAATTTTCACTTTTCCCGGTTACATGAAAAGTTCAAAAATGTACCATTTTTCACAAATAGCCTTTACTCGCAAAATCTGTTCTTAATGTGATCTCATTTTAAGTAAAACAAATGAAACTTTAAATAACAAAAGAAGTGTAGTAAGTAGATTTTAAAATAAAACCATATTTTTTTAATTATGGAGCTTTTTTTTGTGTTCCGCTAAATATGCCGGTGTGTATATATATGTATATTAACTTATAAAAATCAAGTACCTGATAAGTTTTACTTCAATCGCGCGTAAAGGTTACACGCACACTTTTTTTTGAATGGAATATTGCAGACGGCGCTGCTCGACTGGGCTGTACGTGCCCTTCCAAGAAAAGCGGATAGAAGTACTTTACTCAACGTCTTCAAGTGGAACGGTTAAAATATTTCAATTTCCAGCGAGTTAACTCAAGTACTCACGGAAAAACGCGACTCGTTCAATTGAGAGGCGTATCTATGGTACAATGGTAAGAGTAATAGTATAGTCTATGGGCTACCTGGATTCCGGGGTTATATTTTAATTTCCAGCGAGTTAACTCAAGTACTCACGGAAAAACGCGACTCGTTCAATTGAGAGGCGTATCTATGGTACAATGGTAAGAGTATAGATAGTCTATGGGCTACCTGGATTCCGGGGTTATATTTTAATTTCCAGCGAGTTAACTCAAGTACTCACGGAAAAACGCGACTCGTTCAATTGAGAGTCGTATCTATGGTACAATGGTAAGAGTATAGATAGTCTATAGGCTACCTGGATTCCGGGGTTTTAATTTAATTTCCAGCGAGTTAACTCAAGTACTCACGGAAAAACGCGACTCGTTCAATTGAGAGGCGTATCTATGGTACAATGGTAAGAGTAATAGTATTGTCTATGGGCTACCTGGATTCCGGGGTTATATTTTAATTTCCAGCGAGTTAACTCAAGTACTCACGGAAAAACGCGACTCGTTCAATTGAGAGTCGTATCTATGGTACAATGGTAAGAGTATAGATAGTCTATGGGCTACCTGGATTCCGGGGTTGACGAGCGTGGCGATCTTCTCGCACATGAGCGCGTGGAAGTGAGGGTGGAAGCGGTAGACGGAGCCGTCGATGCCGACGGTGACACGCGGCTCGTTCATCTTGTTGAGCAGCGTGGCGATGCCGGCGGAGACGAGATGCGCCGCGCGCCGCGACACGCACTCGCACACGTGACGCACGCCCGCCATGTCGGCTTCCGTCGCATGCGATAGACCTGAAAACAATGTCTGATATTCAACACTAGTGGACGCCCGCAGCTTCGCTCGCGTGGATTTAGACATTTACTAACTTCAAAAATGGCAAAGTTTCATACTAACTTTGCACCCCCGTTTTACCCCTTTAGGGAGTGAATTTTCAAAAATCCTTTCTTAGTGCTCCCCTACGTTATAAAAGGAACCCCTGTGCAAAATTTCAAGTTTCTAGCCCTTATAGTTTAGGCCCTACGTTGATATGTCAGTCAGTCAGTCAGTCAGTCAGTCAGTCAGTCACCTTCTCCTTTTATATATATAGATTTGATTGAATTTACACCAAAGGTATAAAAAGTTTTAAAAAAGAATCTGCCATAGGCACTGTAAAGTTACTCCCAAATTTATACGTTTTCTGTTTACTCTGCGTTTCGCAGGGTAACGAGCGTAGGTAATAATACCATGTCAATTTGTAGTAGTGAATTCTATGGATGGAGTAGACATATCTACAGTGTAAAATCATTGATTAACAAACACAGCACACCACAATGACCATGGTGGGCAATTTTGACTGCCTATTGGGAACACAGCTCTTATGTCGAAAACAAATGTGAAGCGCGCTTTTAAATATTTCGCTTCCGCAGTTCAACACTAATAAGACCCGTCGTTAATTTAAAAGTTGAATGATTGTTGGGTTTCCCTGTTTCATAATATCAAGGTCGTCAAGATTCGGCACTCGACTGAATGCATAATACCTTAATACGATAAGTTCCTATTGAACTGGTTTGAACATACATATCTTTCACCAGCCAGTGTGGCAAGCCGTTGTTATCTTGCTACCAGGTATATTCTGCATTTATAAGAGTGCGATATAAGTGGGTAGGTAGGTATAGACTACCGACTATAATAATATACCGTATCTACAAAAACATTTGTATTATTTCTTGTATTGTTTCCTTACCTAATTCCTTTCATTTCCTGTTTAAAACTTTGCAATAAATAAAGACATACATACTCCTGAAATTCAAAATCAATTTTTAGGCTACATTATTATTTTAAACAGTATCTCCCTAATACTGCTTAACGCCTTTTATGTACTATGACTTATTGCGATTTTAAAACTATCATGGCATTATAAGTACTGCAATTGGGAACCACTAGATAATCATGCATTGCATGATATCATCATGCTATGATGTTTATGAGTTTATGACTTAAGTAACTATTATTTAAATTGATGTAACAATGCCGGGCGTAGACGTAGTGTAGGATAGCGAGTTCATAAGAAGCTGAAGTAACAAGGATTACATAACGAACTGTTGTCATACAGACGTTATGTAAATGGACCAATAACCTAAAGGCGCGCTTATCATAAAAATATTTGTTTCAATGTTAGCAACAATATATAAAGATATGTATTCGGAGCAAAATGGAAAATTTTAACGTCAAGGAGGCGCTGTATCTATACGAATATTATAAAGAGCAAACATTTTTTTGTAATGTTGTCACACAAAAACTACTGGACCGATTTCAAAAATTCTTTCACCATTAGATAGCTGCATCTTCACTGAGTGACATGGGCAATATAATATTACTAGATGTAAACGAAACTATTGTTATGTCTAATTCCACGCGACCGAAGCTGCGGACGCCCACTAGTAAGTTTCTAAAATAATAAAGTAATGAGCGGAGTTAAGGGCGATCTGTGGAGCGGGAGCTACGGAGGGAGACCTCCGCGCTTTTAACTAAAAACTCTATTTATTATCTAAACTAATTGTAATAAAAAAACAAAACTATCTCTCTTAATAAACTATATAAATAATTCTTGGAACTATTTTGTTTAGATGCTATAAACCGATAAGAATTCTGTTAATTGGAGCCCATATGATAAGTAAGCGCACATATAACTTAGAACAGTTATTAATGCGTGCCGCTTGGACTTGAACCCAGACCTCTTCGAGTGAGGGGCGATTTCGATAGGGTTGTCACCGCTTATTACCTATTATTGACGTACTCGTCGCTAATTAGCTATTTGTGGGGGGGGTACTTATTCACTTAGAAAGGAAATTAAATTATAATGGCGTATGCCACAGTGCAATAAACACTAATTCAAATCTATCCCACATAGACAGTTGGTTATTGGCGGCTTTACGACACCAATTTTGTACTTACGAGTAGCTGTTGAGTATAATACATACAAGCTTTTATCATTGTTTTAGAATAAATAATTACGATTAAGGCCTTCGTGGATTCCTCGTTTAGTTCAAGAAGAGTTAAAGTGACATGGAATGATCTAAGAGTGCCGCACGGGGGGAATTACACTATACGCGTCTCTAACAACAATGTATGATTCACAATCTATTGCCGATTAGGCACTAGTACGTCATACAACTGATGTTACTTGAGGAAAATGACGGATTAATTTACGGCCTTTTAAACTGAGTAGGGAAAATCCTAATTTAGTATTTATGGTGAGTTAATTTTGGTTGCATATTCATCCCTCTGCCAATCAGTAGGTAGGTACAAGATCACCGTGTGGGAGTACGCCCCAGGAACTCTATTTTAGAATCGCTCTTCGCTCGTCGGGCGAATAATGATTAGTCAAAAGAGAGCGGAAATTTTTTGATTTACAACAATTCAGTTGTAATACTGCTAGTAATTACCAGTCATATTTAAAAACACAATAGCCGTATAGGGAGCGAAAAAGAGGCTGAGGTATTGTTTCTATTTATCTACCAGTAATATGTCGCAGTAGATCTAGGCTCAGTTTGTGAGAAGAGACCCGTGCTCTACAGTGAGACACTGGGTCTCAGTATTCGTTAATTAGTAAGTAGAGTTGTGACGTACCAAGCTCCTCGAGGACTTCCATGCAGGTGGTGTAGTCTCCAGGCTTGTCGGACTCGATCTCAGACACGTATTTGGTGTAGAAGCTGCCTCGCTGGTACAGCAGGTCCGAGCCGCGCCCGCCGAACAGCAGGCCCATTCGCGTGAACTTGGCCAGTGCGAGCCGCACCAGTTCTCCAAGGTACATGCCCGATATCATCTTCTCCTGGCTGCAATACGTACAGATTTATTATTAATAATGTACACTTGTATGTACGCAGTAGCGTCCATAGCCCAGTGGCTCGCTTCGATTCAATGTGATCGAAAGTGTTAAGCAACGACGGGCGCGGTCGGTTTGTGGATGGGTGACCGCTAGTGGCAAACATTTCATGGGCGCTACCGTGCTTCGGAGGGCACGTAAAGCCGTCGGTCCCGGTTGTTTTCAATGCTGGAAACAGTCGTTAAGCCTTGTCGAAGACCTTCGGGTGGCTTGAGAACATTCGACACTGGGTTGGCCACTAACCCCTCCACCAATCCGCATTGGAATATGCTCTAGACCTCCCGCAGAAGTGTCTGTGGGAGAGACCCGTGCCCAGCAGTGGGACGTCTATGGGTCGCAGCGAATGTACACTTGTAGAATCAACTGGGTGGGCCGCATCGGCGACTGTGATCGAAATAATGCTAACGTGCTGTATTGTTTGACGGAAGGACGGGCCGATTGGTAACCTTTACCGTCGGAATATCACTTGATGCTCAGTCTCTCAGCTTCTTGCACAGTATAATTGTATGGTAGGGGAGAAGGGGGAATGAGAGTCAGTGGGTTATGCGGGTCAGTTTAAAATAAACAAAACAGAACGCAGCACAGAATATGGCTATGTCGCACGGGGCCCCCCTCCGCACCTCCACCGCACATGCGAACACGGCGGACCACTAGTGGCGCTCGTGTCATTGGCAGAGAGACAAGTATCACAAGAGAGAATTTGGTATAAAACTATCGAAATTTTGATTGAAAAAGTAAGTATTTACTACAGTTTGTTTTAAGATTGAAGTTATTTTAAGTTGTTGTATCGTAATTGAACTTAGAGATAGTGATTCGTGTGATATGAATTTGTAATGTTTTTTGAGTTGAATTTTGAATCCTAATCGAAAACTGTCATTGGGGTAGTGAGAGTCAGGTGACTCGTGACCCATAACCCGCACTATCTTGTAGTATGAAAATGTTTTTATTCATTTCAGATGCCAAGTAACTGGAAAAGAAAGACGTCTATAGCATGTTTGAGTGGTAGTGACTTGCTGGCGGTGTATGATATGCCTTGAAGAAGGAAAGTCAAGAGAGGTATGGTACCGCTGCCGTCTCTCTCGGTATTATTGTGATTTTTGTCATAAATAAGTAGTTATAATATAATATAAACTTTATTGATTGATAGACGTTTATATTTTGTTGATTTTTTGTTAAGAAGTTTTGTCTTGGATTACTCCTAGGATTGACTCCCATTACCCGCATATGTGGGTAACTAGAGTCAAAATTTGTTTTTTGTTTTTTAATTTTTGTAGCGTGTTTGATGACGATAGCCAAAAATTACCAAAGCTACTTGATACCTCATTAGTTTAAGATTCATAATTAAAATAGGCAAAATAAATTATTTATGACTTAAACAATGTGTTTTTCTTAAGTGACTCCCATTCCCCCCATCTCCCCTACATAGTAGGGGTAGGTTAATTTAACTTCTACACATTACTCTAAATAATAATACCTTTTTCAGTTATTGAGTAGATCTAATGTTACCTATCTTCTGGGTAAGTAATACCTACTTACTGTTAGATACACTAATAATGGTGACCAGTAGTGGCGTCATGCTTCCATGGTTGAACAAGCCCAGTTAGGACTTGCTCATGAGTACCTCATCACCATCACAACCCTTTCTTTGCTCCACTGTTGGCACGGGTCTTCTCTCAGAATGGGAGGGATTAGGCCTTAGTCCACCACACTGGCCAAGTGCGGATTGGTAGACTTCACATGCCTTCAAGAATATTATGAAGAACTCTCAGGCAGGTTTGCTCACGTTCACCGTTTTTTGTATGTTGTTCCAACACTACGATTAGGTGCGAACTGCAGATTCTACATACCTAAATCTCAAAACATTAACATCCATGACCAAAATATTTGTCTCACTGTTTGGCACGGGTTTTCACATGTGTTACCTTCAACATAACAACAAGTGACATAGAAATTCTGAAAACGCATAATTTAATAGTCACCAGTTCGTGCTACTGGGATTGGTACCCGGACCTTCGAGGTTGACTTACGGCTACTAGGCTAAAAAGCGTTTTGAATTAATAAATAACGATTTGCCTTTTGCCTTACCTTTCTTTGATTGATCTTCGCTCACAGATAAAATTAAACTCGAAAAGCCAAGAAAAAACACATCATAAATTGAGTAATAACTTACATTTGTTTGCCTGGGTTGATCGAATTGGAATCCACTTCGCGGTCAAATTCAGTCCGAACAAAATCCAAGGCGCCGTCGTCGCCGAAAGCTCCCCACTCTGTGTTTATCAGAAGCTCAGGCTTGCCAGTTTCACCATCGAAAAGCTCACAGTTCTCAGTCTTCTCCACGTAGCAAGCATTACTACCAGTTCCTACAATTTATACACATATGAAGATGTAGAATGCAGTTAATGTTATGTAAATGTTAAATTGAACAAAAAACAGGAAAAACATAAAATTTACCAACATTTGCTTAGTCAACAAACGAAATAAACAGCTTAAAAAACCGTAATCTTCCATATCTCAAAGTTTAATGTTCAAAGTGCAAGAAGACGTTTGATGGAAGCTTAAAAATCAAAGCAGTTAGCGATTCATGCTGCAAAAGCTCGAAATGTTGTTACAAAAACCAACATGTTGGTGCGACTACACACACTGGTTTGACGTCAATGCAAGAGCAGTGATGTAAAAATGAAACTAAATTAAGTGGCGGCTATTTTACGCAAATCATCGTGGAGTACTAGATAGCTTGATATCTAATCAGTGCGTGTGCCGACTCGAGTATTAGTCGAAATGATAGTTCCAGCATTGATTGTGTTGATAGGAACAAAAACCAAGCGACACACCCGCCCGTATACAAAGGTAAACCTACCGACGATGAGTCCTATTTTGCAGTTGTGATTTTTCCACGCGCAAGACATCAGAGTGCCCGTAGTGTCATTCAGAATAGCGCATATATCAATCTGTACGTCCTACAAGAGTGAAAACATGCGGTTTAGGTAGAGAAAAGAGCTGCTATCCACTTAAATATGAGCCGGTAGCCCGGACACACCCGTGTGTTGATGATGATTCAATAGAGACATTCGAGATTATAATTATAACACTCCGTTATAGTAGTAAGCGTTTTATGTTTCACAGTCTTCTGTTAATTTAATTATTGAACAGTACAGTTCGCGCTCGATTTTCCTGTTTGTTTACAATCCAAGCGTGAGTATCTACTTTCTTTTGGCGAATTGTATATTTGCACAATATTAGGTATCCTTCATTTAAAAAATAACATTTTTGGAAACAGGAAAAGGATTTTCAGGATTTTTTTATTCTTAAATGTATCAATTCGTATACAGTGAAAAAAAAAAAGAAAACAAGCGAGAGAAATACGAAGTTGCTTAATAAATACCTACTCTGATGCAAAGAGACATTAACTAACGGTCAAAGTTGATGTATGTCAATTATATTTACTGTACACCAGTGACATCACTGATCTGATGAAACTTGGGCCAATGTTGGACTATCACTTTCACAACCTTTAATCACTGTCTCTATACTGTTTATAAAAGATAAAATACCTCAGATTATATTAATGACAGTAAGTACACCTACTTGCATGTATGATTTACAACCTTGATTGATTTATCAAAAAACAAAATTACGAGTAATAAGCTTAAATGTCTCTATTGGCTCTCAATTCGGCCCCGAACATGCCTGGATGCTATGGATCTAGAAGAGAGCTGTATCATCCTCAACTCACCGATTATAATTCCTATCCGGCAACGGGGATTCTTATGCGCACACGACATAAGGGTCCCACTTGCATCATTTAGAATGCCCATTACGGACAATGTAAGGTCCTGTAAAGTTGTTTCGTGTCTCTAAATTTTGTAACAATTTACCTAAGCCAAATTACATATTATGAAATCACTAAATTTGTTTTGTAATTAAACTTTATAATTTCAATTTTACAATCCAAAAGGAGACAACTTGCTGACGTAATTTAGTGTATAGATAAATGGATAGAAAAGGAAATCATGGAAATATTATATATAATACTACGTCAGTCGGAGAAGCGAGACGAAAAAATAATGTAGGCAGTACAACTTGTACTCATCAAATTACGATTTTGTCCAATGTAGAAAAAGATTGTTTTAATGTTAAAATCACTAGATCAAAACTAGATCTCAATGTTACCACTATCACCTATAACTAGTATTGTATTATCTGTGGATGCTAAAACCTCTATTTTCGTTGTTGATAATAAAGTTACAGGAAATAATTGATACATTAACGTTTTTCGTCATAGAAAATCCCGAGAAAAAAAAAACTGCTAGTTATTTGCAAGTTTATTTGTGTATCATTTTGTACTCACCCCTCGCCTGGCGATTGCGTCCTTAAGCCCTTGCACAACATCCTCGCCGACCACCCCAGAGCAAGAGAACCCTTTGGTCCAACGCTGCAGAATTCCCTTTGTAAGACCCAATTGTTTTAGCGGGAAACTGAACGTGAAACCGAGGGCAAGACGTTCTTCATATACGTCATGTTCCTAAAAGTAATATAAATAATGTACCTAATCTATTGGCCAGGTATTCTATCCTTAAATTACTGGAGGTAAACTACATTAACATTACATCTACATTATTATACTGCCCTTATTGTTTATTCAATTACATGTACCCAAGCATATGTACCAGCTTCTGCTGTAGGTATGGTGTTCAAAAAAGTAACAATATCTTAGATTTTTTCTTACCTTCATGAAATTTGCTAAACATTCAGCTATGTGATCGAAAAGTGCTACGCCTGTGCCTGTCATGATGTGATTTGGTATAGCGTAAATTTTCGACTGCATATCAAAATGATTTTCTCCAAGGTTTATAATTAACACCCTAAAATTAGTACCCCCTAAATCTAATGCCAAGAATTTACCACGTTCTGCAAAAATAGAAATATATAATATGAATTTAAGTAAAGAAACACAGGTTATAAATTTGGGAAGAAAGATAATTAATAACAGAAAGGACAACAAAATTAATGTTTTTAGCTATTGTTAAAGTAATCTCGGTGCTGTTAAAGTCTGTCACTCACACTCGGGGCAGATATTCGACTTCATATTTCCGTAAAGATATTTAAATAAGGTTATTAATTAATTGGTAATATGTTAGTAAACTGAATGAAGTTCACCTTTTCCGTTAGGTAAATCCTGAATGTAAGTAATCCAACACTTCACAATAGAGTTTGCGTGGCTGTCCTTGCCAAGGCCCTTGATAAGATCGTTGTGGAGCCGGCTCATGATCTCCTTCATCTGTTTGTCTGTTAGGTGAAGAATCTCGCATTCTTCACGGATCTGCCAAACAAACATATCTTCGTTTAATAGTTACAGTACGTATAAAAAAAAAACTTAGATTAATTAACTCTGCAAGCATCACATGTAAAAATAAAATGTAGATATAAATTAAGTATGTATTAATTAAGTACTCGTACATTAAACCGATTATGCGGCTAAATAAATGATTTATCAATAAATTGCCGCAAGGCACGTAAACTACTTGTGTAACAATTTTCTTAACCTACGAGTGCGGCACCGATTTCATGGCCCATGGCCAGTCATAAATTCAATGCCCGATACGATCACTATCATTTAACTCTAAATATATGAAATGAAAATGCAATTTTCTTGCATACATACATAAACGACTTATGACGACAAGCTAACCGTCCATTTTATCGCGAACGAGTTTCACAAGGTCAAAGCGGTCATTACAACACTTTACTACAGTCGCTTATAGGTTGCTTTCCAATAATTCAAAGCCGGGTAACATATTTTTGTGTTTATAAATTAAGTATACTAGCATAATGATGTAAATTACTCACCAGAGGAATATTATTTATAGCCATACCCATAATTGTAATCTAAATTGAAAAATATTTTTAAGCACAAAACGCGGTTTCGGTCAGTAACACGACTTATCAAAATCAAAAATCAGGCAGGACACGAAAAAATACGACCGTCAATCGTGCTTGGCTTGTACGAACTGAGTGTGAGTGCGACTGACGCGTTCTTTTTCATTCATAATAATAAACTATTGTTGTCTCGTTTTCACCTATCGAATACTAGCTGGTTAGAAAAGTACAGATTAAAGTTTTGCAAGGTATTTTATTCAAGGGAGAAATAAAAATTAATCCAACTCTTGTATTATGTATTCAATTCCTATTATTAAAGTGTTCATTCATTCATTCATTCATTTCATTATTGAAAGGGTTTTTTTTTCGGCAGTTGGCGAATTGTGCTTATCTTATTTCTTCCGGCGCGCCTCTTCTTGTATTTGATTGGTCGATGCGTGGGCTCGCTCGTGACGTCACATGAATTCCTTGACTCGAGTCGACGTGTTTCTTCTATATTTACCATTGCGCATTACAACATACAAATGTGTGTGTGTAAGAACAAAGTGCCAGTGAAATTACATTTTGTTTGTGTGCGTATGCGCAGTGGTGTCTGCTGTGAATTTTACAAATTCAAATTTGGCCTTGTTTATTTGGTTGAGGTGGTGGCCTGTAGTATTATTTAATTTTTAATCTTATTAGAAATCCGATTAAAAAAATTTCAAAAGTTCATTAATAATCATCTTTTTTAAGTACTACCTATTTATTTTATGCTGAATGAATATCAAGCTAGTGTTCGATTGAATTAGACCCGGATAGATACAGCGTTGGTTCGCACTTAATAGCCTCCTGGCATGGGATCCGAGTCTAGATTTTTTTTGTTGTTCTCCCTGTTGAATCTCCCTGTCATATTTATATATACATACTTGTATAATTTATGAATAAACTGATACTGAATAAAAATTGTACAATACATATTTGAATTCTTGATTGCGTAAACGTGTGGATAGTTTTTAAAATAAGTAAGTAGGCAAGTAGGCATCTAATAATTATTAGATTTTTGTAACCAAATTTATCGCTACTTTTCATACGATATTTATTTTTTGTAGTTTATTGCTCGCATTTCAGTTCTCATAAGATTCAATTTAGTTTCCAAATGTTAAATTCAATCGTAATCAATTTTATCTACTCCTTACTAATTTACTAATGCTTGAGAATTTCGCCTAGTGACACAGCATAATAGTACAAGTAGTGACGAGGAGGTAAACTTCCCACACATAGAAACGCTGACAACGCATGTAAAAATAATACGATATGGCTACCGAGAACTGGTGCAAACGAAATAGCCTGTAAGTAATGTGATATTCGAAGTATAGACTTGCTGCAGTGACTTGCTGAGTGTGTTAATCTTAATGTTCTTCGATGGTAACGAACTTATTTAGCTCCATGTAAAAAAAATTAAATATTATATTATGGTATCTTGATGATGGCACACTGGGTGGCTCTGCTTCAACAGTTTTTGACGATTTTAAATTATTCATTAACAGCTTCAATTCTATAGGTCTACAAATATTTTTTTCTAAATGCGAACTTTTTATACCTGATCATTTAAGCGATGAACATCATCATGAGATTGTTAAAAAATTTAGCACTTTAACACCACATATTTCTTTAAGAACTAAAAATAATCTGACTCTTTTAGGAGCACCATTATATGAAGAAGCAGTCATACCACTGATAAATTCAAAATTAGAATTTTTTAACAAATGTTCTGGTCGTCTTTTCGATATTAAGCCACACATGGCCATATACATCCTTCGCCTATGTCTGTTTACTCCAAAATATATATATTTACTCCGTTGTTGTCCTATTTCGAAATTTCCTTTCATTACAAGTTTAATAGATCAGACGCTAAAAAAAGTGTTTCCAAAATTCTAAATTTAAATTTTAGTGATAGTTCTTGGACACAGGCATGTCTCCCTGTTAAATTTGGGGGGTTGGGAATACGATCATCAGAGAGCGTGGCACTCCCGGCTTTCTTGGCTTCTACCCATTTCTCACTTAACCTCATCAGCAATATTTTTAAACATTTGTCCGGCTGATGTTCGTTTGGTGGGAATGAATGAAGCCTTGCAGGTTTGGAGGGCTAAGTTTCCTGAAGAAAGTATTTCCAACGTCAACATTTCCAGGCAACATTCTTGGGATTTACCTGGAATTAAGATGACATTTGACTGCCTATTGAAAAAATGCAAGGACAACACGGACCGAGCGAGACTTTTAGCAGTTTCTGGACATGACGCTGGTCACTGGCTACATGCGCTTCCTTCAAAGAAGTTGGGTACTATTTTGGACCCAAACTCCTTGAGGATAGCAGTGGGTCTTCGTCTTGGGAACAGCATTTGTGAGGCTCATTTTTGTATCTGTGGCCGGGACGTAGATGAGTTTGGTCGACACGGCTTATCCTGTACCAGAAGTGCTGGTCGTATTTATCGTCACGGCACTATAAATGATTAGATTCGGAGAGCTCTTGCCACCGTCTCTATCCCATCTACATTGGAGCCACATGGTATGTGTAGGGACGATGGAAAGAGACCTGACGGAGCGTCTCTGGTGCCGTGGCGTTTGGGTCGTGCTCTGGTGTGGGATGGTTACATGTGTAGATAGTTTGGCCCCATCCTACATACATGAAACATCTAAAAAGTGTGGGGCTGCAGCCGACCAAGCTCAGTTCCTCAAACGTCGCAAATATAGTAATCTTTTAGATAACTATGAATTTGCGGCGCTTGCAGTAGAAACATTAGGTCCTTGGTCGGCTGATATGAAGGCATTCATGGAAGTCTTGTCCACCAGACTCATTTCCGTCTCAGGTGACCGGAGGGCTGGCAGCTTTTTCGCCCAAAAAATTAGCCTCGCTATACAGCGGGGCAACGCTGCCAGCGTTCTGGGTACAATGCCACAAGGCCTGTTTCTGGATGACATATTTATTTTGTAATTATTTCTTTTTAAATAATTCTTTGTTTTAGTTTAAGGTTTTATTATTTATCTCTCTCTACTTCTTGAGTAGGTACCTAATTTATAATAAATTTTTTTACCGTGCGTGAACTGTTTGGCCAAACCGTTTTGCTGGAATTCAGGGAACGTGACATGATTTTTGCTCTATGTATCTTTTAAGAAATATTTGCTTATTTATTATTTAAAGCAAGTACGAAAAATATAAGTAGGTACAATTTTCATGTTTCATAATCAATGTAATTTCCACTAAGTAAAATTCCCAGAGAATATTAAGAAAAGCCGATGGAAAATTTAATAACGAAGGAGACATTTTTGTTGTTTTAAAAATAAATAATTTTTCACTAATGAGTTCGCGAAATTCTCGCAGCAACGATTTGAAGAGAACGGTAGCGGCGGCAACGTGGCCACGCCGGACGAACGAGAGCTAAAATATTTTTTGGCATTGCGTTTTGTTTGCAGTCACACTTGCGTCTTGTTTATTTTCGAGAGTCTCGTGATACCTAATGATAGCAGCGTCTCTAACGTAAAAAAAATACGTTGCTTGTCTAAGTACGCTACGCACGCAGCTCTCGCAAATTGTCTTTTTTAGTTCAACAATTTATTACTAAATCTTTTTAATTAATTAGGAAACAAAGCGACTTCAAAGATACATAGCGTGTATGTGATAATGCTAATAAATAATGAGTATTTGTCTGCTATAACGACGGCGATTCGGGTGTCGTGGGGCTATGTCAAAATAAACTATGAGTAGGAATATCTCATGAGTTCAGCTATGGTAGGCAGCTCTATGTCACGATGCAGGTCGACATTGCTCACGTGCGCATAAATCGGTTTTGTATTCTTTGAAGTGTGATAATTTTTTTATTGCTGGAATGTGCAAACACCACACTGACATGCGGTCATGATAGGTCTTATACATGTTTTGTGGATTATCACTTTGTGTCGGAGTGCTATTTTACTTATTTTGTCAATTAGTACCTAATATAACCGCCCAGTACGAAACCTGCTCTATTTTGTACCTGCAATATGCTCAGCCAATGACGTTTTTTTTTTCTCTAAGAATACTTGGGTATACTTTGTCAATTTGGTCCATGGACCCCTCGAACATTAGGCTTTAGAATACAATGAGGAATAGGGTTCCGTCACCCTTTGGGTACGGAAACCTAAAAGTACGAGGCGACGCGTGACGCAGGCGTCGAAGATAACTAATGTAAAATTTTCCATTCTGGAGTAGGTACCTACTGATTATCGTCCTTTATCTATTCGCTATGTAAGTATGTACTTTTATCTTCGTATATTTTTTTTAATCCAGACATGAAACAGCAGAAATCTTAATACGTAATTGCATTGTCACTACATATTATAAAACAGTAAAGTCGCTTTCCGCTGTCTGTCTGTCCCTATCTACGCTTAGATCTTTATAACTACGCATAGGTTTTTATAATCAAACAATTTTGATGTGGGTTTTTATAGTAGATAAGAGTGATTCTAGAGGAAGGTTAATATGTATACAACATGCATAATATAGTAGAGAAACACTGATAATTTTAAAGGTTTCTAATATGATGTCGTAAATGTCATATTTTTGCGCTTACATTGCTGGGTGAACCCTACGAGATAGATCAAAATAATGTACTACAGTATTGTACACCTTAAAAAATAGTTCTACAAAAAAGTCCGGGACATTATATGACTATCCCTTAGGGATTACCCACAATAACCATTTTTATCCTTTACTTTTTACGAGAAATAATGGCTTATTTACGAAGCGAACTTAAGCAATACAGCATTATTCCTTATCCTATTTAGTACCTTAAAAACATTGTGTATTTAATATAGATCAATATGGGCCTGTATGGTATCTAACTTAAATGAATATTTTCGAATATATTACAGATTTAAAATGCTGGGACATAAAGATTGCGGTATACCGGCAGCCGGAAGGTAGCAATGGGCAGGGTCAAACTATCAACGTTGCAGGTGAGCGTTGAGTGATTTTACGAATAGTTCGCATGAAGTCAGATTAATTGCTTTTTATCGAAAAGATTACGGCCGTACTTCAACTTGGAGTGGCGTGACAAGATAGTTTACTTTCTTATCATTCGCTAATAAAACGAGGACTTATTTTCTGATTTAGGTAGAAAGTCTGTATAAAACTTAAATAAACGAAGAAATTACAATAACAGATGAATATCTTCTATCTATATACATCAAAATTAATGTTGGTAAGCGCATAACTCAAGAATGGCTCGACCAATTCGGTTAATTGATCGGCTTTGTATGTTACTGCTCATTTATTAGGGTTCCGTAGCCAAATGGCAAAAAACGGAACCCTTATGGATTCGTTATGTCTGTCTGTCTGTCTGTCCGTCCGTATGTCACAATCACTTTTTTGCGAAACTATAAGAATTATACTGTTGAAACTTGGTAAGTAGATGTATTGTGTGAACCGCATTAAGATTTTCACATAAAAATAGAAAAACAACAATAATTTTTGGGGGTTCCCCATACTCTGAACTGAAACTCAAAATTTTTTTTTCATCAAACTCATACGGGTATCATCTATGGATAGGTCTTCAAAAATGATATTGAGGTTTTTAATATCATTTTTTTCTACACTGAATACTTTGCGCGAGTGTCCGTTAAATGTGTTTCCCTGTAACTTCTAAAATAAGAGAATGATAAAACGAAAACAATTATATGATGTACATTACCATGCAAACTTCCATCGAAAATTGGCTTGAACGAGATTTAGTAAGTAGTTTTTTTTTTAATACGTCATAAATCGTAAACCGCAATTTACCTTCCATTCAATCAACTCAAATATAAAAAAAAACAACGAACTACAAGAACTTTTATATTATTTTACTTGCCGCTACGGAACCCTTTATGGAAGAGTCCAACTCGCACTTGGCCGCTTTTTTTTTCTTATAAGTTGGGCGGAACGAAGTCTAATTCCACGCGAGCGAAGCTGCGGGCTGGGCGTCTAGTGGACGCCCGCCCGGAATAAAACCCTACTTGACTTTTGTTTAGCATTTTTTAGATTGGTTTACAGGGTTTATCTATCTTACGTCGTACCGCTCAGGATATCGCAAAATTCAACTAATTAGGTAAAAAGTTTTTGTCATTTATATTTATCAGCAATACTAGTACCTATTATGTGCGTTTTCGATTATCAATTGCCGAATGTTTTTTTATCAACAAATTGAACTGTTATCATTCATACTTACTACAGTGTGTTTTTATTAGTAAATGTTTAAATCAGTTTTTGGACAACAAACATAATGATGAGCCCGCTGCTTCGCTCGCGTAGAATAAGACAATAATAGTTTGATAGTTTCGTTTTGCACCCAGCCGCAACCTCCTTAATAGACACTATCAATCGAATGTTTGTTCTAGACTTTCGTTATGCGTGTATAATCACCTCATGGCGAAATAATTTATTTGACTTTGACTTTGAATTACATCCTTAATTCCTTAATTCCTAGGGGAATCCCCGGTATAAAAAGTATTTATATTATTATATCCTATATTTATATACATATACAGTGTAAACAGTGAGTTCATCATAATGTTCTCGAAGACATGTGAAGTCTGCCAATCCGCACTTGGCCAGCGTGGTGGACTAAGGCCTAATCTCTCCCGTTCTGAGAGGAGACCCGTGCCCAACAGTGGGACAAAGAAAGGGTTGTGATGATGATGACGCCAATGCTCTGGCATTTTAGCGATTGTTGACGCCTTTGAGCCACACCAGTTTTTTAAATAAATATGGCGGTAATTTATTGTTGATTACAGCAAATGACAAAAACCCCGGATAACACAATCTGTATTGATTATATATTTATCATCTACCGATAGTTTTTTTTTTTCAAGATTCATTCAATATACTGACGCAGATTTGTTAAGAGTTTTATTATATGTATAGATAGAGTATAGACATATTTATCATAACCGAGCGTGCCCCTTTTATGTAAAGTGTAAATATTTTGACAGTGACCGTGTTAATATGACACTCCGTAACTCATGTCATGTCTAACAACTTATACGTAACGTATCCCTGAATTCTTTGTAGTAACTGGAAAAAACTTGTTTGTAAATCTGTTAATTTTTCCAATATGTCACGATAAAGGTTATTGAATTATACGTAATGTGTTACACCACATAGATATAAATCGAATATATTAGGAGCCGAGAAATTATTAGCTGTGTGCAATAATATTATATACATTACAATAGGTAGATACGCCACCAACGCATTGGTCCTACTTGTGACCATTGCGATCAGACGAGCTGTGACCTGTCATTGTGTGCGCGCGTGTCGACTACCTTCTAAAAAAAGTTAAAATGCCTTCCTGTGTCTTTCGAAGGTGCAAAAATTACGACAAGAAGGTAAAAAAAATATGAAGGAAGAATCACATGAATCACAGCTTGTTACCAAAAGATAAAAGATACAGAACATTGCTTCTATCACGAATGAAGGAGCAAACTAGTCGTGGCTGTACTGATAACAAATAGCTTTCTCTTTCACTCTTACGCTATGCGTATTTCCTGTCGCACTTATAGCGTGTGTTTAGTTATACAATATTATTAAAAAAGTACATTATGTACATTATGTATGTGTCGCGGAACAATTATGTTGTGCGTGCAGTATGAACGTGACGTATCTTTTTAAAAATATCATTGGCTGTGTATATGAATCATTACATATCATATCAATTTGCTGGAACAACCTAATCCTTTAATTAAAAGGTTTAAAAATGTATGTACTTACCTACAGTGGTACCTACAGTTACCTTAAGTGGATACACGAATACAAGGACTCAAGCATTTCATTTAGAAGCATAACATATTAGAAGAGGTTTATGAAGCAATTTCACTAAGTAAATTAAAATTGTAGCAGCAAATTGAAGTATCTACCATAGTCTGCTACGAGGCTCTACAGGAAATACACGAAAACATGATGATGTTTTTGAAAGCATCCGAAATTAAGATCGCTCTACGTCATAAACAACAAACATCCATACTAATATTATAAATGCGAAAGTGTGTTTGTTTGTTTGTTTGTCCGGCTTTCACGTCGCAACGAAGCTATTATATGGTATGGATTTTGTGTGTGGAGATAATGAGGAGGGTGGAGAGTGACGTAGGCTACTTTTTACCGTGGTACAACATCCCCATGGAAAGATATCGATGTTTTGTTATTTGCTAGATATTTAGTTCCGGATTTTGTTAATAGATGGCGTTAGTAAAATTTATTTGCAAGTTCTGAATTTCGATAACAAATTATACACTATACAAATGTGTCATGTATGATAAACAACTCATTGTTAATTCCCTTTGACAACGCGGGCGGAGCCGCGGGTAAAAGCTAGTTCAAAATAAAGGACTACTACATTTCTTTTGATTAATGTATTTTTAATATAACCTTTTACAGCTTTTACTCTTAACAAAGAATACTTAATACATAGTAGGTACAAGCTACTACGAGCAAACGACAAATAATTGTCGTTTTGAATATCCATTTATCTTGGTTGATAGATACATAATGTATATATACCTAATTAGATAAGTTACCTACTCTCAGTCTGTCAATTAGTTATATGTTACTATGTATTTGTTTACCGTAATAACATGGTATTAACTTAGTAATGTCGTGGACATACACGATTTGGGGAACTTTTGAGCAAGCGACATTTAGACGGAAGACCCGAGAAGGAGGCTTTGACATGACCTTGTGTGGTGACCTTAGGCGCGTATAGGTGTCATAGACATGATTGCGACTGAATGTTTCAAAACATTTTAGAATAAATACTTAAGTATTAAGTATCTATGTTGAGCAAGTACGATTTGAATTTTAGGTTATAGGTATTATTAAGTCCACCCATTGTATTGTACTCTTTAGAGGTGTCAATAAAGTTGTATAAATACAATGTATACAAACCTAAGGAACCTAGGCAACATCGATAACCTACGATGGTTAAAATTGTGGCATAGAGTTATTAAGATTAAAATATAAGAAAGTGGATACGAATTACTAGGTAATTAATGGGTCGATTTTTAGAGAAACACCACCGCGTATTAAATAGGTATCTACTACCTGCTAAAACCACGGACTACATTACCTTCCTCTATCTTTGCTATTATAACCATAGAGGGAGGACAAAGTGTACAGTAAGTACAGTACAGTCCTGTACACTACACGGACCGTATCCGTGTATAACCTAAATATTTCTAGAGTAGCTCGATTTATCTAACTCACTGGTTTGACGAATAGGTCTTCGCTCTTCAACCTAAACTCTACCGAACAGCGGAATATTCTCAATAGATAATAGCAAATATTGTCATTATGATACTCACGATGTCTCTCGGTTGCCGCATATCGATTCGTCTTGTCAGTCCCCAAGACCGAGATAAGAGATGATGAACGATGAGCGTTGGAGTCCACAGGGTGCCGACATAAATTCCACGGAGCAACGAATAAATACGCGATATCCGCGTTCAGACAAACAGGTACCGGTTCAGGGGATCGTAGCCGTTGAGAAGTGAAAGGAACAGTGCGAGCTGCGGGCTGCGAGTGCGGGGCGCTTGCTCGACGAGTCGAGGGTCACCTTGAACGGCGCGCGGCGCATGTGCACGGTCCACACCCTCGCCTCGCCCGCCGCGCATACGTCACGTCGTTCCCCGCTCCCCGCCTCCCCCCACCCGCTCCGCCGCCATTCACGTGACGTGTGTCCTTCACGCACTGACTCGTTCGAATAACGCAACAACTGTGAATGTTTGTGAAAGTCCTGATCCCGATATAAGGAAGGATGTAAGGATGACTATTATCAAGAGATGCACCAAGTTTACTTTGCTCTTAAACAATGTAATGTACGGAACCTCATACTGAACGTATACTTTTACACACTTTAGGTAGTTAATCCAGTTTAACTGCCTTGTAGTAAGTTTAAGTCTTTGAGTCTAATATTTTTTTATATCTAACTCATGTTATTATGTTGTTGTTATTATCATGGTGTTTTTCATGATTAATTCCGAATTGTTATGATAATAATATAAGTATTCACATAATACCTTAGCTGCAACCACGGGCCGCATGCAACCCATATGTCCCACTGCTGGGCAAGGGTCTCTCCCGCAGACAAATCTGTAAGAGGTCTAGAGCATACTCCACCACGCTGCTCCAATGCGGATTGGTGGAGGGGTTAGTGGCCAACCCAGTGTAGGTAGAATGTCTCAAGCCACCCGAAGGTGACAACCACGAAGCTTAAGGGTTAACGATTGTTTTCACCATTGAAAACAACCGGGACCGACATTTTTTCCACTAGCGGTCACCCATCCATAAATCGACTGCGCCCGTCGTTGCTTGACTCTATCTATCCCATTGAATCGAGGCGGGCCATTCATTGGGCTATGGTTGCTACGTTGGGCATAATACCTATTTTTATCTTGTTGACTATGTCTGCATTGTCGTGACAAGTCCATTTAACTCCATTCATTTTATTCTATTCATTCTTTATACATCTACCGAGACCGAATACTCAACTTGAATTGTATTGATTGCGAGGAATTTTCCAGTACGTGCATTTATTATTTGAGTCTGTAGCCAAACAAATTAATATTAATTTATTCGCATAATAATTCGGTAACTAATTTATTTCAGTAAACATTGGTAGTTGTTTGGACATGGTAATATGTATGTATATTGCAACAAGTAAAATACACCCCTTTATTCATCATACCACATCTATAACAGAATGTAACTAGTATTACTCATATTAGATTTGAGTGTGTCTGTTCTCACAAAAGTGGGTGTGGCGCGGCGCGCCGGCCGCAGCAAAGCGCGCGAGCGCCGTGCCCGCGCCGCCGCGCCTTGCCGACGACGTGCCTGCGAGCATGTGCGGTGGCCCGTCATCCGTGGTGCTGCGCACGTGCCTAGGGTCACTCTTACCGAAAATGACTTAAAGTTATTGCAGTTATTGCTAATATTCTTGAGATTTTTGAAAGCTGATGCAATACTGAGGTACAGTGCTAGGTATGAAAGGAACAGAAGGATTTTATCTGCTAGGACGTCATTGTTGAATTCAACCTCATCAGGTAAAAATAACGCATAAAACCCCATGTTTATCTGCAAATGCAGGACGCTAATTTTGGTTCGATACACACATGGATAAAGTATGGTGCCAGAAAGAAAGAAACCCAACACTCAGATTAATGACCTAAATATTTACTGAGGGTTGTTTTTTGTTTAAGGAATCAGTGCTGTCGATAAGATACATTGCATAATATTCAACCCACCTAAGAAAACTTGATGCTCCATAAGTGGCATACTTGTTGTATTATATATTAATCGTAGTGTATAATTAAGTTATAACACACCACTATCGTACGCAATAGCGGTTATTGTTTTCCTTATCATTATGCATCAAACAATGCGCGCTATCATTTGGTTAAATACGATCATAAGGATTAATAAAATTGTCATTGTATGCGACACTTATCAATATCAAATTGCGCTTGTTTCTGTTATTCCCAGTTGACTTTAGATAACTCTTATATGCCACTACCATTAGACATAAAGGTATTATCTTTGTTTTATCAACAAATAAATCTACAATTAGATATTATTAAATTATTTCTTGGATTGCGGAAATACCTAACCTAATCATAAGTATGATTAATTTGGCAACTAATGATTTTTGTATAAATTTTATGTTTGTGTGTAATTATGTACTTTATGTAGAGCTTTATCTGGCGATCCTGGCGATCCCAATAAAAATCAAAATCCTTGTTATTCAGTGTAACTTTTAAGTTTGTTTAATTGTGACCAACTGTTCACCTGTAGACACTTGTAGATTTTAAACATTGTTTAAAATGTCCCCGCCTATACCAACATTGCTTCATGTCCTATGAAATGGTGTGAAAAGTCAGCGAAGACATCTAATTACCAAAAAGATGGTGTAACTTTTCACCGCTAAATAAATAATATTTATTTAATAAAGCAAGAAATGTAGCAGAGTTCATGTAATAACGGCTTTCAAATTATATGACAGTATAATGTTATTTAAGTATGTATACATAAAAAAGAGCGCTGACGACGTTGAAGTCTTTTTACAAATACTATATCCCACACATTAATTTACTCATAAATAATATACTATGTTGTCTCTATCTTAAAAAATCATACTTGGTGAATTTTGTTTGACCATTTTTAGTGAATTTCAAATCAATTCTATTCTATTTATTTGTTTTTAAGTAACTATTAAGGCTTACAAATATGAGACAATGCTTATTTACCTACTTTTACTATGTAGAATGCCTGAATAGCTGAATACCTGTGTACCAAACTACACTATAGCACCGACTACATTATATAAATTTAAGATAATAATATGAGTCAGTATGTAACATAGATAAGTATTTAATATTTTTTTGAATAATATTTTTGCATATCCAAGGTTTGTCTCGTACTTAGGCAATGTATCGAAGGACCTACGTCGTAGACACTGCGTGGACCGAAACAGGTGTAGATTTATTCTGTTATCTAAAATAATATTATAAAGTGGGAGAGACTTATTGTTTTTTGTTGGTTTAAACAAGATAATCTCTGGAAATACCAATCCGATTAAACAAAATATTTTTGGAGCAACATTCTTGAGAAATAGTATAGGCTATCTAGAATCGGGCTTAACTTCTCAGATGACCTAAAGATTGATATTTTCTACGCAAATCGGAAGAGCAAGCGCTCCTAAAAATCCTTAAACCACGTGCGCCCTTTTTAAACATACCTATGTCATAGGTAATTACAATGTTCTACAAAGAAGGTCATTTTGAAGGTTTTATTTGTAAATAATCATAGTTCTTACTTAATTACTATTTTTGGTTAGGCTTTAGGTTATTATTAATAATTATTACTATTGTTGGGGTTTCGGTAGAAGGTACTGGTGGATGGCTTCATGATTGTTATATTTTTAATTCTATTTAATTATAACTTAACATTACGATTGTATTTCTTTGAAAGGGCAGGCAGAGGTGTGTTGTAGTAAGCCCACATCACCAGTCCCGTGTAATAATTCGAATGAATGAGCCTATTGCCATACGCCGTGCTTATAACCAGACTCCGAGCTGCTACCGGGTTTTTTTTATAGAGTATGTAACGTAGATGTATGTATACTAAGCTGCGTTAAGATGTATGGATAGATGGACATTTATTCCGTTAATACCTCTTGTATTTGAACTTCTATGGGAAATTCTCCTTCTCTTCAGTCTCAGTTCAGAAGAATAGATAATATAATATGTATATAATAAATATAACACAAATACGCTAGTATCTGTTTCTCAATTTGTCATGAACAAGTTATTGTGCTGCACTGTAAAATAATATTAAAATTGGGTTTTTAATCCACACAATAACGAGTTGATAAGCAAAACAAATTTCCTTTTGTACCTAAAGAGAAATTTTCCTAGAAATCACATAGTTTATCATTATCAACAAAGTCGTTTCATATCTCTCTCTAATTATAAGTTAGTCCACGTTTATTGTTTTATATCGGAGTAATTGTCAGACCGACGCAGAAATTGTTTTTAATCGAGAAAAAATTAATATAAAAGACTTTTTTTGTAAAAGACATCGTTAACACTGCCTTTGTGTACTTCTAGTTTTACCTAGTACCTATGTACTGAGTTTTAAAATGTATTCTAAAGTTAAAAACTACTTAGCAATCGCAGATTGTCGTGTGATGATTGGGAGATGAGTGTGGGTCTTTGTGTTACTGAGACATTAGCAAAGCAACGGCTTACCCCGGCTTAAGTTGCTAATACATACTTTCAACCCATAATCTGAAACATTCCTTGCATCAACGGTACAGTTAGTTCATTAAGCTTAGGTTTTTTAGGTTTATGAAAACTTAAAATATGGGCATTTTCTGAACATAGGACATACCTACATACGTGTCTTAAATACCTAGTAAGCAATAGTCTTATTTAATTTAAATTCTATGCAATGCTATTGACAAAATATATACGTTAGTAATGTTAATGTTGGTCCATTGTGTTATTTTTTTTTATTTAAATAAATGAGCCGTTAATTACGTAATTAGTAAGTTTTGAAAATGCTAACTATTAGAAGATACAGTTATTTATATAACTGTTACATAAAGCAGCCAGAGTCTACAGAGTCTTATGTTTCGTTAATATTACGTAATTCTTCTTAAGATTTCAAGACAGGTTCAGCGCTGTTTATTTTATAAAAGCTTTGTATTGCAAGCTTTGTAGGGTTAAAATACAGCAGTTAAAGCAGATTGTGAAAATTCTTACCTTGTATTCGACCAAGTCTTTGACCATTTTGAAACGTCGTCGACACGAGCTCAGATGGAGTGTTTGAGATGAAACACTCAGTATCACAGACAACTGCGGTATGGCTTGCAAACTTTGCCGGCACGTCTTTTCTATTGTTTCCGACAGTAAAATCCTTTATCTGTACAGCACTACAATATCACGATTATCTAAATTGAGACCAGAGAATTGCCGCAATGGCCACACCGATATGAAAATTAAATAATAAAGTTAATAGTTATTGTTATATACGAATTGTTAACGAGACAATCGGATGTTTATATACTGGACTGTAACAATTCACTTTCATTGCACAGTAAAGTCGGTTTGTTTCTTGGTCTTGCCAGTGTTTCGTGGACCAAATGAGACAGTAGGTAACAATGGTAACAAACTGACAGATCTGCTCCCGACACCTTGGCACGCACAGACGGTACAATTGGAAGACTACCAAATAGTCTTGGATTGTTGATACTGATCTTGGACCACGTTCTATCTGAGGAAAGTTTGCCGACTCTAAAAAGACGCTCTTCTGGTAGACTGTTGATAAAAAATAATTATGAGACGACGACATCTTAGTTTATAGGTTTTTACCACGCTAATTGAATACATATAGACGACTCCACGTAATCAATCCGTACGTGTTAAAAGAAAATGAAATTCCTTTTTACATCACCTACATGTCTTAAGTCAACTGGTAAAAAATAAAATATCTTATCTAAAAAATCTTAGTAGGTATTTTAATTTTTTTATACCTAAGAAGTTATTGGGGTTGATTCAGAAATATGTATTTAGTTGGCAGTTCCGTATATTCTGTAGGTATCCAGATTATAAATTAATTTTATGTTTATGCATGTAAGATAAATATAGGTATTTATCTTAAACCCTAATATGAATAATGTTAATAATGATAAATATTCAAGTAATCGCAAATGCTACGAACTCGATGACGCCGGTTTGTACTCGTGCGAGCCTAATCAAAGTTCAGCAACCCTGGTTTAATCGAAAGTTTGATGAATGATGTACCTAAATTACGCTTTACGGAATATATTAAACACCCCCAACAGGTAGGTACAGTACTGAACACACAGCAAAAACGTACTGAGCTCTACAAAGTGGTACGACTGAGGTAAGATAAACTAGACTAGCTAGACTTTTTTAAATTGAATAAGGCGCATCATCCACAAAATAACTACTTTGATTGTGTACGTACGAATAACCTTCCAGTCAGCCATAAAGCCTTATCTTAATCTTAGTAGGTAGTACCTATAATTTACGTTACAGTACCTAGCTTAATTCATTTCCCCCTTTACACATAACTAAAATTTTAAAACTTGCCCGCGTTTAAAATTAATGTTTAATTTTAATATGCTCCTATTTAAAGTAAGGATTAGTATCAACAAAAAGGATTGCTCTACATTCATACAAGTACGAATCCAAATCATTTACGAAAAGATAGTGTCCGTGGTTTTCAATGACCTTGAAATAAAACAAAATAAATGATGAACCATTTAATTATGCACGTGTGCAAATATTATAATAGCCTCTACATTCTTTTATTTTAACATTTGCATTATTTATTTCATTTCTTTACACAGCTATAGCAAAATTGACTCTTTATTCAAATTACATTTTACGTACCTACTTCGTACGTGGTATGTATTGATAGGAATAGGCATGTACTGAACTCTCATTGAAGTAATATTTATGATGTGCTACTTACTCTAAACGAAACGGAACGGAAACAAGGAAAACTCGATAAAATAATGAAATTTCTAGCTGTAACACAACTTTTATACCTTTTTAACCAGTAGGTACCTAAATATAGTCGAATTGTCATTTATAAGAAGAGTAAAAATAGAAATCAAGGAACCACTGAGACACATTTAAGGACTTTAGAGATTTAGTGATGCAGTTCGATGAAGTAATGATAGGTATCATTGCCATTAGCATTACCGAAATCAAAAAATTCGTTGCACAGAACTTCCCTAAATAAAGCCAAATTCAGTATCAAAAACATGATAGAAACGAGGATATCCTTGATTTGTGTCCAAGGTCACAAAATCGATTTGATGTGTGAATTTATTGAAATTAAACACGCTCTGAACGAGTTAAAAAACTGCCAGTGGCATTTTAATACCGGTTGATGTTCCTATATATTTATTAATTTACTTTACACAGTTTCCTAAGATTTGAATTAAAAGTTTATTAATAATTTTACTAATAAATCAAAATGCAGTTATATAAACACAATGGTTTGAGAGTGAAATTTTGAAACATGGTCATATTTCCGTAGGCTTAAAATATACCGAATAGAGTTATTGAGTAGGCGCACTAATTTGTCTGAGTGCACTTAATCTGGTCTGGGTAGTAAACCGCATTGTCCTTAATGGGAAAAACAAGAGCATTTAGCAAAATATTTGTCTGCACGGGTGAAAAAATATAACTCGTACGGTGAAGAGATCGAAGAGTGGCAGCGCAGTGGGAATTGCGATACCTAGGTACTGTTGAAATTTTAATACCCTAACTAACAAAATTAATCAAAAAAGCACTACCTAGTTACTTATTATAATTATCTTATTATGTAAGAATAATTAATACAAGTAATGAGCTACTTATGTTATATATATATTATATACAAAAATATTTTAATCTTAATTTTTTTATAATATTAGTTAATAACAGGTACTGTTAGCCAGTTCGAGCTACTTTCACTTAACAGGCTGTACTGAAAATCAGTGTTGCGGTGTTATGTCGCAACTGGGCTGAGTGCAGACCCATTTGCTATAAATTTTTTTATATTTTAGCAAATAAATTCTTTATATTTCTATTTCTATAAGTATATACAGAGAATGCGCGATGTTGAAATATTTAAAATATAAGCTTAGTACTCTCAGCGCCATCTAGATGAAAAACTAAGAAACTCCATAACTGTACGAGACCTTGATGTACACAACGATTTACAACATCGCCAGCTTCGTGTGAGGAGGACAGCTCAGCTCAAGATCTATTGTATGTGGTAAATTCAAAATACGCTAATAGATGGCGTTACAAAGCAATGACAAAAAGAAAATAATATGAAGGTACAATTCTTTTTTTTTTAATTGCGCGCTCGCCGCTACATACATACGTACTTATCATATAAAATCCCGTTGGCGCAATCGGTAGTGACCCTGTCTGTTGCGCCAGGGGTCGTGGGTTCGAATCCCACACAGGACAAATATTCGTGTGACGAACACTTGTATTTGTTCTGTGTCTGGCTGTTAATACCTATTATCTATTTAAGTATGTATTTAAAAATATCTATGTATGTATCTCTGACACCCATATCACAGGCTCGCGCATACTTTGGGGTCAGATCAGATGGCCGCGTGTGAGAATGTCCAAGATATTTATTTAAAAAAAAAAACGATTTAGGAATGGTGGTCTCTGAGTGTTTGAAATTCGACTATCATTCTGTAATTTTTTTAATTAGATAGATAAAAAAAATGTTATGACGTTCATTAAGTATACAAAATACATACCATATTATAATGATAAATGAATCTGAATCTGAATTTTAAGTTTGAACGTTAATATTATTAGATTCGCTAAAGTCACTACATATTTATATTTGATCAAGTTATAAAAAAACTTAGGACTCAGATTAGTGAAAGGAAGGATTTAGGAATGGTGGTCTCTGAGTGTTTGAAATTCGAATATCATTCAGTAATTTTTTTAATTAGATAGATAAAAAAATTGTCGGCGGTAGATAAAAAACAGTGTTAAGACGTTCATTATGTACCTATACAAAATACCATGTAAAGTTATATGAATCTGAATTTGAAGTTTGAACGTTAATATTAGTACATTCGATAAAGTCACTATTTATATTTGATCAAGTTAAAAAAAAAACAAAAATTGTTTTTTAATTACATAACAAATCCGCCATAGAAATGTCAAAGACTATAAAGATTTCTATAATCATACATAAACCACATAATATTATTATTCTAAGCTTATACCATAGAGGTCTTGTGCTTAATGCAAACCAATGTTCCAAGTAAAATGTGACAAACAACATGCCATCGTAGGTATTCAGGTAAGTAACCAACAATTAAAACAGACGCGGACTCGTTAGACTTTTATTAGAGATGTTGTGTGTCAAATCAACCAATGGTAGTGTGTGTAATATAAAATTTTATGTCCTCTAACGCATAATTATTATAAAGATTTTTTTTAATTAGATATGTTATGTCTTCTTTATGCAAACTCAATGCAGAATTTGTAAGATTCACTGCATTTTTTGTGATTTACACCGTTTTTTAATTTGTTATAAATAAGGAGTTGTATCCAGAACGTACCTACTTATAGTAGTTCTGGGGGTCTCAGATGAAATATAGGTAAGTATACGAACTTTTTGTATTCACGCATTGACAATTTTCTCTTACGGCAGTTTTCTGGTTGCAAGCTAAGAAAACATTTTTCTGTAGCGCAATGACAATTTGTTAGATATGTCTTTCAATAAATTCAGTACCTAGATAAATAAACCTTCGTCTGGAGCCCAAGGCTTAGTTAGCTTACATACGTTACAAGATTTGATCTTAACCAACTACAAATAATTCCGAGTTCAATTATAGCTAAAAGTAAAGTTAATATAAGTATAATAGACGTAATTTATATAAAATAATAAATTAGTATTAATATTTTATACGTAAGTAATTGTATACGTACCTAATTTATACAAAATAATAAACCAATCTATGAAATCATTCGCTCGAATAGGAACAGTATGTAACTAAAACTCTAACGCGTAGGAAGAATTTGTAGGTAGATTAACTAATTGAAACGGTTAGCTTACTCCATATAGGCACTACCTTTAGTATGTAATGTGCTGAGTAAGGACACGTTCGCACGGACGTATCATATAACGTTCCCATCGGCGCAGTGGTGCCTTGCAGGCAGTCTGCGACCGGACGGCAACTTGTGTAGTTATCGTTGTAACCTTTATAAGTAATAAAGTAAATGATTGGACCATAAATGTGTTTCACATTGGGCTCCCCCTGACCACCCTACATGGCGACCCTGCCATTAGTTGGTTCTGGGCGGAAGCTGGAGGAAGAATTTTAATCGGTGAAAGAAGACATAACAAGAAACATGGGGAAATCATACTCCAAAGAAGAAGTTATAGTTGCCCAAAATGCTGCCGGAGGCGGCGGCAGTGTGCAAACAAACAAGGACCAGCTGAGCCAGAACAACATTTTATTCCTTATATTGGTCGTGTTAATAACATTGGGACTGGTCATACTGTTGTGGAAGAAATATAAGGATGTACACCGTGAATGGATCCGACGCGAAATAAGGGGAGACCTGGTGAAGAACATTCGAGCACGTTGGTCAGGACGGCGCCACGAGCCTCGCGACCGAGAGCCGGAGCCGGAGGCCTGAGAAGTTGCAGCGGTGGCTGTTAGTGAAGTGTAGTGATGTGTAGTGATGTGCAGTGAGTAAAAAAAAAAAAAGAGAAGAACAGACTAAAAGGTACATTTTATTATTAATTATTAGGTATTCGTTATTCGGTCGACTATGCATTTTGTTTTATGGATATAGAAATTGAAAAATTATATGATAGTTTAGAAAAAATAAGAATAGATATAAGAAAGTTAGGAAAAAGGAAAACTGGAAAATTGGGCCAAGAAAAACTTAATTCTGCGAAGCTTTTATATGACACTTATAAAAAATGTATTACTTCCTTAGGTGAGACTTCAGAGTCCTATTTAGACAACTATATTTTAGATATTTTATGTGATAAGACAGATAGGTGTTACAGTGCGATATTAGGCTATTTTTCAGTGGAAAAACAATCAGATAATTTCAGTAATATAAGAAAAATTTCAGAAATGGCGAAATTTGATTTAAAAAGTGCATGTAATGTAATTCCTGTAATGGACGGAAATGAGGAGACAGTAGAAAAAATAATTGAAGGGATTGAATTATTAGACACTATGTGGACCGAACAAAATTGTAAAATGTTGTTGATTTCTTTTGTCATGAAAACAAGATTAAATAAATCAGCGAAATTAAAATTAGCGACTAAATACGAAACTATCGAGTCTTTTATTAATGATATTAAACGTCATTTATTAGCGAAGAAGTCAGCAACGTCCCTCTTGATGCAACTTAATAATGTGTCTCAAAATGAAATGACCTTAGACGAATATTCTGATAAAATAGAGGAACTATTTGTGAATCTTACTGTATCTCAATCAGATGGTAATAACAAGGCACATACTGTTTTAAGGCCGATTAATGAATCGTTAGCCATAAAAAAGTTTGCCGACGGGTTAAGGAATAAAAGACTGGGCACTATCATCTCTGCTAGGAACTACTCGAATTTGAAAGATGCAGTTAGAGCGGCGAAGGATGAGGAGAGTGTAAGAGGAGAGAGTATGATGACGTATGTAGGTAGAGGACAAACTAGGAATAATAGAGGAGTGAGAGGTTTCTATCGCGGAAGGAGCAGGAACTATTTTAATTATCAAGGACGTGGTTACCAGAATAATAACAATTTTAACGGTTTCTACCAAAATAATTTGCACTATCGTCAGCAAAGGAATTATTTTAGACGCAACTTTAGAGGCCCGACTAGTAATTTCAGAGGAAGACAAAACTATCGGCATCCGTCTGGTCGAGGTCGTGGACAGGGGAGAGCCTTTACGTGCGGAGAGGCTGTGACAGAGAAAGCGGAAAAGGAGCAACCAGAGGTAGGAGACACGGCGGAGACAGGTGAGTCTTTTAGCAATTTTTTTCGCTGAGCGGGTTTTTACTATGGATACAATTAATTATGTTGATTTTCTTATAAATAACACGAGTACGAGACTTTTGATCGACACGGGTGCATCTATTTGTGCAATTAAATATTTGTTTCTATTGCGGCATGGTATTAAGGTTCATCAATCTCAGGTAACGATTCGAGGCATAGGTGGCTCGATACAAACTTGCGGTTATGTTTACTTACACTTAAATTATAATGGTGTAATTTTTCGTCAAAAGTTTTATGCTTTCAAAAATCTACCGTGTAATACCGACGGAATATTAGGACAAAACTTTTTATCTTCGTTTTCAGCCAACATAAATTTCGCAAATAACTTCCTAACTATTTATAACAGGGAAAAACAAGTTCACATTCCAATATTCGTATCTAGTTCGTTAGTTATACCACCTAGATGCGAAGTTATCACATACTTGCCCACACGGCGAAAGACGGAGTGCGTCGTCATCGGAAATGAACTCCAACCAGGTGTGTTTCTAGGTAGCTGCATAGCAACGCCCACACATGGTAACATCCCAGTAAGAATATTAAATACGACAGAAAATGAAGTACAGATTAAACGATTCCAGCCGAATACTCATGATTTTAATGAATATAAATTATGCTCATTTCAAGAAAATACTAGTACAGTACATAGAGTCAAAAAAATATTTAATTCTTTAAAATTACACACTTATCTTAACAAAGAGGAACAAACGTCTATAGAAAATATATGCGCAAAATATTCCGATATATTTCACTTGCCCGGCGATAAGTTAACAGTAACAAACGTATATGAACCTAGTATAAAAATAAAGAAGGACGCATCGCCCATATATGTCAAACAATATCGTATGCCTTTTTCTCAAAAGAAGGAAGTCGAAAAACAAGTAGAAAATATGTTAAAAAACGATATTATTGAGAAAGCTAACAGTGAGTGGTCCAGCCCTGTTTTACTGGTACCAAAGAAGGTCGATAATAGTGGTGATAAAAAGTGGAGGTTAGTAGTGGACTACAGGAAATTGAACCAAGTAATTCATGATGATAAATTCCCACTGCCTAATATTACGGATATCTTAGACTCCTTGTCGGGTGCTGTGTACTTTTCACACCTTGATTTAGCTCAAAGTTATTACCAAGCAAATCTTTCTCCAGGTACAAGTAGGGAGTGTACAGCATTCACGACGAGTCAAGGTCAGTTCCAAATGAAGAGACTTCCCATGGGCCTGAAAATAAGTGCAAGTTGCTTCTCACGGCTCATGACAGTAGCGTTATCTGGTTTAAATTACGAGGCATGTTTGATATATATGGACGATATAATTATTTTTGGCAGAAATCTCGAAGATCATAATAAAAATTTGCAAAGCGTGTTTGAGCGTATGAGAACTTGTAATTTAAAGTTAAACCCCGATAAGTGTGAATTTTTGAAAAAACAAATATTGTATTTAGGACATGTCATATCCGAGCAAGGTATACTTCCGGATCCTGAAAAAACAAAAATAATCGAAAAATTCCCAGTTCCTAAAACAGCTGATGAGGTTAAGAGGTTCGTAGCCTTTGCTAACTATTATCGTAAATTTATCCCTAATTTTGCTAGCATAGCTACACCGTTAAACGAGTTATGTCGAAAAAATGTTCAGTTTAAGTGGACCTTGCAGTGTGAAAATTCATTTTGTAAATTAAAAGAATGTCTGATTAAACCACCAATTTTAGATTATCCCGATTTATCACCTAACAACGATTTTATTTTAAAAACTGATGCATCATCTTTTGCCATAGGCTCAGTCCTTTGTAACAGCAATAATAAACCTGTAGCATTTGCAAGCCGTAGTCTAAACAAAGCCGAGAAAAACTACCCCGTAATCGAAAAGGAACTTTTATCTATCGTATGGAGTGTAAAGTACTTTCGTCCCTATCTATATGGCCGTCACTTTACCATACAGACGGACCATAAGCCTCTTGTTTACCTATTTAGTATGACAAACCCTTCAAGCCGTTTGACTAAATTTCGACTGTGTTTGGAAGAGTATGATTTCAGTATTGTTTATGTGAGAGGACGCGATAATGTGGTAGCAGACGCATTGTCGCGCATAACAATTTCTAGTGATGAATTAAAGGAGATGAATGATAAGCTTGTGTGTGTGTTAACGAGAGGTATGAAGAGAAGAATGCAAGGACAGTCAAACGACTCGAAGCAAAATACGGATATTTCTACACATGATCGGCATGATCAACCGAATATGGTGGAAATATTGAAGAAAGGAAAAAATGATTTTGAGTTAAAAGTAGCTACTTTAAATGATTTACAAAAAACCCCGAAACATTTACTTGACAACACATACAAAAATTTAATTTTTGTTTTACCTAAAAGGACAATTTATATAAATCCAAACGCCTTATCATTAGAATCGCGAGACGAACTAGTGAAGGATTTGGTACAATTATGTAGAGATAAAAATATATATGAATTAACGATTTTAAAGTGTCATGAAAATAGTATAGTGTTAAAGGCCTTTAAGGAAATGATAAGTAATAATAATAAGTGGTCCGGACCGCGTATTAATGTTGTAAGTGGAGTGAGGAAAATATCAGACGATGATGAAAAACGTATTATAATTAATGATTTTCATTTACTTCCCACTAGTGGACATGCAGGTGTTCGACGGATGGTAAATAATATGCGTAAGTACTTTTATTGGTCAGGTATGGAAGCGGATGTGAGAGAGTACGTAAGACGGTGTGATAAGTGTCAGAAACAAAAACATACGAATCATCATACGAGACAGCCCATGACAATAACAACGACAGCGCATACCGGTTTCGATAAATTATACCTAGACATCGTAGGTCCTTTAGACAAAGATGATAACGATTTCTGTTATATTTTAACCCTTCAGTGTGAATTAACTAAGTTCGTTGAAGTTTACCCATTACGCTCTAAAGATTCGACTACAGTGGCAAGGACATTCACAGAAAATTTTATATTACGTTATGGAGTACCTACCCAGGGAAATTGCATCAGATAGAGGTACAGAATTTGTGTCTAAAATTATGAGTGAAGTTTGTAAACTACTTAATATATAACAGTTAATAACTACCGCGTATCATCACGAAAGCGTGGGAGCTCTAGAAAATTCACACAAAGGATTAAATTCATTTCTTAGGATTCAGACAGACAACCAACCATATTCTTGGAGCAGTTGGTTGCCATATTGGGCTTTTTCGTATAATAATACCGTACATTCTGAGACTTGTTACACACCATACGAGTTAGTGTTTGGTAGAAGGTGCATATTGCCTAGTAATTTAGATAGTAATATAGTTGATCCAATTTATAATTTTGATAATTACTCTAAGGAATTAAAGTATAGGTTACAAAAAGCTAATTTAGACGCTAGGAAAAATTTAGTACTTAGTAAGGAGAAAAGAAAGGAAAGATATGACAAAAGGGTAAATGAAATTTTTTACAGAGAGAACGAATTAATTTTATTAAAAAATGAAGTAGGAAATAAATTGTCACCAGTGTACAACGGCCCTTATATTGTAGTACGAGACGATTCACCGAACGTAATTATAAACGTTAAAGGTAAACATATCACTGTTCATAAGAACAGAACTAAGCGTTTCAATGTTTAGATAAGTAAGCATTTTGTATGAGAACCGTAATCTGATCTTTTAAACATATTGTATTTCTGTGTCTAAGACATTCTTGTTTGTATTTCTTTGAAATGTATCTTTCATTTATGTGTTAGTTTTAGGTAACAAAAAAAAATGTATGTTTTCATTTTTTTTTTTTCTTCCAATAAATGGAAGGTGTAATGTGCTGAGTAAGGACACGTTCGCACGGACGTATCATATAACGTTCCCATCGGCGCAGTGGTGCCTTGCAGGCAGTCTGCGACCGGACGGCAACTTGTGTAGTTATCGTTGTAACCTTTATAAGTAATAAAGTAAATGATTGGACCATAAATGTGTTTCACATTGGGCTCCCCCTGACCACCCTACAAGTATATATTATATAGTTTAGTGGTTGCTGGTTTATTTATAGAATCATCAGTGTACGATTATCTCTTAATAAATATTAACAACAAAATATTGTGTCAATATAAAGTTTACTTATCTACATACACTAAATATAAAACTACACGGCATAAATAGGTACAATATTAGCGGCAGGTACTCAGAAACAAGTTGAGGAAAGGAGTTGACTAACTACAACTCATGTGATGCTGGAGGTACACCTAGAGATATGGGCGGATAAGCCCGGCAATTGCGTAAAAGTTTTATAGATGGAGTTTAAGATTCGATGAAATTACGATCGTTATGTCGTATTATAATTTGTATTGTATACGAATTAAATTTTTATAGTTTTCACTGTCAAATCAATGAGATCATAAAAGTGACCAGTGGGTGATTCCAACCTCAGAATACAGAACCAGCATTCCAACTTTCCTCGAAACCTCGAAAACACATCACGGAACAAAACACAAAACGATGGGATGAATTCATCATATTGAATTTGTCATCAATGAACAGAACTTAAGACAGTTCGTATTTGCTGTAAATCCCGAACAAAAAAATATTCAGTCACTCAATCATCGGAAATAACGATCCATTCGTAAAGTTTATATGAATATCTCATACAATATGAATTAGCTATTTGACAAGTCAATCAAAGCGAGAGAGATTTTTTTTCATGTTTTTTTAAAACAGCGCTAATCTCTGAAATTTTTTAAATCAGTGATTCACACAGTCACACACTGATTTAAAAAAAAATTAAATCAGTGTGTACACAGAAACCGCAAATTTTTCTTTTAGCCAATATTTTTATCTATAAATAGAGCTTCATCGCATATGCGTACCTTAAAATCGTACAGAGTAAACTACATCAATAATGTCTGCGTTGTTTTGTAAAGTGTAGACACAAAATGTCTACTTTGTGGTGTAGAGTCATAAAATCGTAGGCTCTAATTAGTGAACAAGTGTGATAAACGACAGGTAGCAGGCTAATGGCCGCTCCGCCCAAGCGTAGCGCTCGTAGCACTGGTGGGCGGCAGCACCGCGCGATCAGTACGCATGTAGCTTTCGCTGCGCACGCGCACCCAACCGCGTTCGATCGTTCTGACCTCTATTATGACGACATGCGCGCGTAATTTCCGCACTACCCTTGTTTTCAAAATTATTTGACAGACGAAACAAAATTACCGCAAACCTCTCTAGTCTTTCTATAATATATTGACTCGCACCTGTATTAAAAAAATGTTGTGATATGAAATAAGTGAATAATATGTGTAGTGTTTTGTTTGTGTGACGGTGCGCAGGAGTAGGCTCGGCGACGGCCGCCAGCGGGCACAATGAGTCCGCCGGCGAATTGGCACAAATGCTTAGTGTTGTCGCTGCTCGGATTGGCTTTGTCCGCTCGCACAATTGGCTGCGATTACAGTTCCATCACCGAGAAATTTGGAGCGGAAGCCGTGGCTCGATGCAATGAAAAATGCCCGTTCCAGGTTCGTTTTGCAATGCACATTATTATCAAACGATCGTACAGTTATTGAATGAACGAACACTGCATACTGTGACTTGATTAATGTATGAAAGAAGCAAGGCCTTTTTAATTAAATAATAGAAACGCATAATGGGAATTGAACGAAAATTTTAAATCAGCGTGTCTTATCTATATAATTAGTTACATTAAACATAAGTACCTGCTGATTGCGATTCAATCTGATTAGTTATATTCTGCAGTCTAGGCAAATAGGCATAGGATATATAGCACCAATAAAGCATAGAGCTAAAGCAATTGGTAAATTACAAATATGAAGCATAAAAGTTAAAATTTACAAAATTTGATCCAAACAAATTAGCAACCAGAACAAGTTAAAAAATGATTTTGTTATGTGTATTTTATTTACAACGTAATGATAAAAGGAATACAACATCATTATTTACTTACAGTTATGAATGCAGTGATAAAGAATGAGTGACTATTAAAATTTAATGTCTTCTACTTCTAAAACCATTTGTCTGACATATTGTTACTTACAATAGACAAGTAAGACAACGATAGTAAACTCTTTAAACTCTGCGTAGTCATTTCATTGAAAATCAATCATGCTGTCGCCATTAATTGATATCTGAGGCATCAATGGGCGATTGGACGAATGCATTGCAAATAACAACGAGCGAGGGTCGCACTCCACTCAGTGCGTTGCGGCGTCGCTAACGCCGGTTCAACGCACATCTAATTGTTGACAATTAGCGACCCGCTGTAATCAACACAACGCGCTAAATATAGATGAGTGTTTCGCTCCACTGCATGCCGGCGCTAAGCTCCAGTCTCAAGCAAGCACCGGCCTTGAGGACCTTAATTGGGACTGAGCTTATCTAAAAAACGACCTATTGAATGATTGCGCTCATATCAAATTAACCCTAGGTTATTAGAACGAAATTTATCGAATTTGTTTTATAGACCTACAATTCAGATTGATGGCTTAAGTAGGCGCATTTTTTAAAACGAATATTTTAGAATAAATTCCTACATGAATCAAAACACTATTGAAGATAATTATTTCAGTAAAATTCTGCGACACTCACGAGTTACATTGAGTTAACTAAGTAGTTGAACTCTACATTCGTTCTGATCTGAATTATGTGAATGTTACTATTGTATTACCTGTTTCTTTCTTGTTTACTTATCATAATATCAGGCGTGTACTTCCTCAAGGGGCAGGTAACGGGTATGTTGCCTTTGTAGTACAAAAAAACACATATTTTTATTAAACTAATGAAAGTTATGTTCATTTCCAGTTTAGGACCCTGATTTTTGCAGCAATCATTTGCCTACCCAACACAGACTGTTTAAAAAATACATACATACATGCCTCATTCATTGCCTCTAGTTTAAATAATTATCAATGATTTAACATTTTTAAAAATATAAATGATAAAATTAAACATTAACAAAATAAAACATTTATATAGGTAAATATAAATGATAAAACATTTAGCTATTGGACTATTATGGTCGATTTCGTCGTGTTGTTTGATTCAATGACTAAATACAATACTTACCAATTTTTTTTATAACGTACACCAGCAATTACCGGCTATCAAGGAGTTTCAATATAAAAGCATAATTTTTGTATCAAAATCCCAAAAAGGTAAACCGCAAAAGGATCTCATTTCGTCAGGAAGCCTATCAAATGCGGCGGTTAAACCAGATCGGTTCCGGTCTCACGCTTGCAAAAAATGTAACCTTTTTCATCTGTATTACGTATACGTATAGCCACGGACTACTTGGTCCTTACTCTATGGTATAGTTAATATAATAGAATAAAATCAAGTTCGTTGGTCTAGTGGTCGTAAGCTCGTCAGCTAGAGGTCCTAGGTGCAATCCCCGGGTCGGGCAACAACTATTGGGTTTTTCCAACTTGAAATGCCCGGTAGCAGCTCGGAGTTTTGATATGCCATATACTGGGCACAACTCGGTGCTTATATTAAGGCAACAAGGTCATCACCTATTATATGGGACCTAAACATAACTGGAGAAATGTAGGCGTACAAAAAAACTTGTGTTAAAACATTTATTTACGTATAAATATATAGGATTAGCTATTGATCATTTAATGATTAGCTAATCCTACAATAATAATAACTTTACACATATGCAGTACATCAATTACTACTGTCAACCGTATATTTTTATTATCAAATATCTATATATATAAAAGGAGAAGGTGACTGACTGACTGACTGACTGACTGATTGACTGACTGACATATCAACGCCGGGCCTAAACTATAAGGGCTAGAAACTTGAAATTTTGCACATGGGTTCCTTTTATAACGTAGGGGAGCACTAAGAAAGGATTTTTGAAAATTCACCCCCTAAGGGGGTAAAACGGGGGTGCAAAGTTAGTATGAAAGTTTGCCGTTTTTGTAGTTAGTGAATGTCTTATTCCACGCGAGCGAAGCTGCGGGCGTCCACTAGTGAATAAATAAAATAAAATCTATATATATAAAAGGAGAAGGTGACTGACTGACTGACTGACTGACTGACTGATTGACTGACTGACATATCAACGCCGGGCCTAAACTATAAGGGCTAGAAACTTGAAATTTTGCACATGGGTTCCTTTTATAACGTAGGGGAGCACTAAGAAAGGATTTTTGAAAATTCACCCCCTAAGGGGGTAAAACGGGGGTGCAAAGTTAGTATGAAAGTTTGCCGTTTTTGTAGTTAGTGAATGTCTTATTCCACGCGAGCGAAGCTGCGGGCGTCCACTAGTGAATAAATAAAATAAAAATCATTTTGTATCACATTAAATTTTATCATCTCCCATATTCTTCGATCAATGAGGCTTATTGATCGAAGCCCATAATAGACAAAAGTACACGGGTAGGGGAGAAGGGGGGAATGAGAGTCAGTGGGTAATGCGGGTCAGTTTAAAATAAACAAAACAGAACGCAGCACAGAATATGGCTATGTCGCACCAGGGCCCCCCTCCGCACCTCCACCGCACATGCGAACACGGCGGACCGCTAGTGGCGCTCATGTCACTGGCAGAGAGACAAGTATCACAAGAGAGAATTTGGTATAATACTATTGAAATTTTGATTGGAAAAGTAAGTATTTACTACAGTTTGTTTTAAGATAAAAGTTATTTTAAGTTGTTGTATCGTAATGGAACTTAGAGATAGTGATTCGTGTGATATGAATTTGTAATGTTTTTTGAGTTGAATTTTGAATCCTAATCGAAAACTGTCAATGAGAGTCAGGTGACTCATGACCCATAACCCGCACTATCTTGTAGTATGAACTATATTTGTAAAATGTTTTTATTCATTTCAGATGCCAAGTAAATGGAAAAGAAAGACGTTTATAGCATGGTTGAGTGGTAGTGACTTGCTGGCGGTGTATGATATGCCTTGAAGAAGGAAAGTCGAGAGAAGTGTGGTACCGCTGCCGTCTCTCTCGGTATTATTGTGATTTTTGTCATAAATAAGTAGTTATAATATAATATAAACTTTATTGATTGATAGACGTTTATATTTTGTTGATTTTTTGTTTAGAAGTTTTGTCTCGGATTACTCCTAGGATTGACTCCCATTACCCGTATATGTGGATAACTAGAGTCAAAATTTGTTTTTTGTTTTTTTAATTTTTGTAGCGTGTTTGATGACGATAGCCAAAAATTACTAAAGCTACTTGATACCTCATTAGCTTAAGATTTATAATTAAAATAGGCAAAATAAAAGACCGATTATTTATGACTTAAACAATGTGTTTTTCTTAAGTGACTCCCATTTCCCCCATCTCCCCTTCCTAACCTGCCTTAAGGCTAATTTACAATAGTTACGTTACAAGTCGCGTGATCGTCCTTATACTTTACAATACGTCTATAGGTACCTATTCATATATCGGGATTTTACGTCATCTTCAATTTTTTTTCACATAAAATCTAGTGCTAGCTGGTAGACGTTTAATAATCAAACCGAAAGAAAGAAAGTAGGTACCTAATACACATCCAAGTCCGGCTATCAAACGGAAATAGTGACTGACTTAATTTATCCACCAATCGGCCTTGGAGCAGCGCGGTGGAGTATGCTCTAGACCCGAGCCCAACAGTGAGACGTCTATGGGAAGTAACGTAATTTAGCCAACTTCTAGCAATGGCTCCACTTCGGTTTATGCATTGAACACATCCGAACCAAGCTTAGATCAAATAATAAATCATAGAGATAGGTTCATGAGTGCGATGTCACGCGGCACGCTCCGATGCGCCCGCGCACGCCGGAAGCCACTCGCGCTGCCCAACCTGCTTATTAACAAAAAATCAACCTGTGTCGCCCTCATTTATATTTTTTTTTTTAGTCGCAATAAAAAGCTAATGCCTTCCTATCAGAGGTGCAAGGTTCCGCTGTAATAATTTTGGTAACTTCCTTTCGCCAATTATGTATGCCAAACTATTTATGCTACGGACTATCAGGCGTATTCCTTTAATATAATTTTGTTTAAACAATAAAGGGAAAAATATTAAAATATCGTTTTTTTTTAACTGCTGGAGCACTAATACCAAATCGTATATATTCTTCAGATCTTCGTGTAGCGTTATCACAGTATAGTGATAAACTTTCAGTAGGTACCACATATCATTGATCTGTAGTATGTATTATTCTGTCTTTAAAAAACCTAATTTAAGAAATGAGTAGATAAATTGGTATACCTAATAATTAGGTAGGTACTCACTACGAGGTTTTTCTCTATCCTGCCATCTCCGAATGCTATCTCAATAAAGTTTCTCTCTGAGATAATATAAATAATCCCAAAGGACCAGCCAGCGGTTTAGGCTGTGCTTTAATATATTTCCAATCAGTGATCAGTCAGGACTTTGAATGTTATATAAATATTTAGATTACTTGTTTTTCGCATGTTTTGTGCAATAAAAAAACCTATCGTATCATAACGAAAACATGATAGGGCTAATGATGCGTTTTCTGCAGCTTGTTCACGAGAACTGCGTAGTGTTCCAAGATTAATAAACCGGTTAAAATATGACATTACTAATTGAAAGCTGACCTCATTTAATCTGTTCTTTTCAGAACCGTACTGATGGCCATTTCGATGTGAACTGCGGCTCCGATTGTAGCGTTCAACAGGTAAGATTTGGTACAGATTCAGTTAAATATTCTTTTGTACATATGTATTTTTAGTTAGTTCGTCGTTGTTTTACATTACGAAAATACCTAAAAACTAAAATGGAGACCTTCGACTCATAAAGATTGTTACTAATCCAGGGTTTACGACCAGACAAACTGGTCTAGTTGTAAGTGAGAGGGGTTTTGAATTCTCGTTGATTTCTAGCAGAAATTAAATTACATACTACCTACAATAAAAAAATTTGCCTTTTATGTGGTATGTTGTGTGAATGTGGCGTTATTTATTATACAGACTAAGCAGATACTAATTTACATAGTCAGCATTTGCCTATTTCTTTAAAAATTGTTACTAACTGAAATTGAGTTTACTAACTGTATTAGATATTGAAGTTTTTTTTATTTTATAAACAAATCTGGCAGAGGTTCTTCAGGGTGAAATATACAGTTACTAAGTATACAAAAATAATTACTTACGTTTATAAATTACTAATAATAATGATAAGTAAATAACGTCTTTGAACCTCTGACCTGTTTGCTAAGATATAAGGTATTTAATGAATATGGTTATACAAAAACAGACGATAAGTAAGTACATATTTATGATTAAGATTAAGGGGTATTTTTACAAAATTTACAATTTAACTTTTTGATACAGGTAGTACATTATTTTTGAATTTTAAGTTCAGCTGGAGGTACATCGCACCAAACGCTTCTATCGTTTAAGTAGTCATTTTGTTTTATAGAATGCTTGTTTAATGTTAGATTTAAATTAATTTTCTGAGGTCCAAGTACCTAAAGTTTTCAGGTATTTGTAGAATCTAACACAGTTCCCCATACTACATAATCCTTTTGATACTTTACTTAGTCTAGAGCTAGGCAATACCTCTAGTAATCATGTTGTAGTAAAATTTATTATGATTATATTATATTAGGTACATATAGTAAAATCGGTATTATTCTCTATATATCTTCTCATTTTATTATATCTTTCTCTATATATATTTATTTATAAATAAAGATATTCTCGGTATACATATCTTTATTTATTTTATTAAAATTATGTAGGTACTTACACTATTTTTCTTTACAAACAAATTATAATTTTGGCATACATCTATCTATACTACTTAATAGTGCTAATATTATAAAGAGGAAAGATGTGTTTGTAATGTTTTCACACAAAAACTACTGGACCGACTGGACCGTTAGCGTTATAGTTTACGAGTTTCAATTTTCAACAGTTAACCGGAACATTAGTCCTCATAGACTGTTCAAGTGCTGAGAAATTTCTCCCCGACTCTTGGGCATCTTAAATCCTATTGACCCTAATAAGATACCCGTGATTAATAGTGAGCTGAGACTGGGCACGTATGAGTGTGGTATCATTTATTTTAATTAAAAGTTAAAACTCTTCTTGATAAAATTAAAAATATATATATTGTCATGCTATTAAATTGGATGTTACGAGTATTTTCAACAGAAGTAAAAGCAAATGATTCGTAACAAAACATATTAAACTAAATAGAGCAAAAAATTTGTTGGTTGATATTGAGCAGTCATATCGCGTTATCCATCACACGCAACACAAAAACTGACGTAAAACGGGTTCGTTCCCGTCCAAGTTCGACAGTTACTACTGGTTAATGTCAAAATTATCAGTTAGGTCCAATTGACGCCCCCGCTCGGCGCAAAAACTCTCAAGTAGCGAGACGGGGCGCGCACCCTTCGGCCTGCCAACCGCAACGAATGGCTCCAATTGACTTGGTGTTTTTATTTATTTTTGAACGATGCAATTTGTATTGTGCCACCATTATTATTTGATTTGTGATATTGACCGGTTACTTGAATAGTTACTTGTCGGTAAGCGATGAATACTTATTTGAATTCCGAAATTCTCATTTGTATACTTACCAACTAATGCGTTTGATTGTATAAGTGTGTGTCGGTTATAAATAAATATAATATTTAAAATATGTGCTTCATAAGTTGTCTTAAACAAAATCTTCTCTTTATTACTTTCTAAACTTATTCGTTATTTTTACAGTTTCCTGTGACTCTCTACCTTACGTTTTCTTCGCTTGACAATAAAATATTATTTTAAACTACACTATCCATTCACCGTTTTATAATTATTTAAGATACCTTATATGTACAAAAAAATAGCTCATATACCTGCCTATGGACATACATAATTGTAATGCCATGCCTGTTTCCCGTTGTTTGTGATACCAGTCATCGGTGGAAGGTGGGGTGTTAAGGATAGAAACAGCCTCTCCTGTTTCCGTACCAATGTATCGTTGCACTATTTTTACTTATTCATCTTCTTCGTCTACTCTTATATTTCAAAGTCAAACACCGCCCTTAATATAATCTTTAAACATTCTTTTAATCATGGCAATAACATTTGTTTCTGATAGTATTAACACGTCTGAGCTAAAGAACAACTTCATCTTAGCAGCTAATGAGCCACTTAGTCAATTACTATACTAAACCACTAAAACATTCTCTGAAATCCTAGTCCTTATTTGAGTCTTGCTTAAAATTTGGCCATAGGTGTCATGGACGGTAACGGATCGGTGGTGATTCATGGTCGTTTTATCTTATATCGATAAAAATGCAAGGATCGATGCTTATCCTCCATGCCATGGCGCAGACGGTATCATGGCGGCATTACGGCGCATGCGTGGCGGGGTCGCGTGAGATTTTCCGCCGGACGCGCGCAGGAAGGAAGCTACTAGTTGGCAACTCCCCTTCGGATCTATTTTAGAAATGATTTTATTTTATATACCGCACTTCTCGATTAAGGCAAAACACTCAGACAGTCATTGACAATGTAACGACCGAAGCATATCCCTACATACAATCGTAACTGGCTTAATAACTCATATATCATCATACTCAATAACTCATTGATACAAGAACCAAGAGCAAACACTAGCCGAACTTTACCCTTGTAATAACTAATTCTTCCCGTCAGAATAAGTTTACATATACATCTATATATTTATGTTAATAATAACGATCAAAAACCAAGAGCAAACGTTTATTCAGCATAATAGTTGGCCGGTGTTTGGCAATAGGCTCGCCACCTAAACTGGTGAAAAATGGGTGTACTACATAACAACACAACTGGTGTAGTAAAAAGTGGACTTCGTAAAAGAATGCGAAGATGTGTGCAAAACAGAGGCGAACATGTCGAGCATGAAATTTAACTTTAAGATGTTTTGTTGTAGCTTTAAAGTTTAATAAATGTAGTATCTTGTACTTACTATCGTTTTATTTACCTTTTGTTTGCCTTCCCTGTAGCCAATGAAACTAAGTTTTTTTTCTTTCTAAGTTCTAAATTTTTATTAGTTTTTATAAGTTTTAATCGTCTACAACGACTTATTCAATCATTTTACGTACAATATTGGTTATTGAGGTCATAAAGCATCTTATTTTACATATAAAAATCAAATAATAGTAATAATAAGACTTACACATTTCAAAATATCTAAGCTGATAGTCGAAAATCGGGTATTTTTTATAAAAAAAAATTAAATTCAAATACATATCTCAAAAACGATTACATTTAGGACAGGGTATTTCATAGTCAGATCAGTCAGAAACGATGTAAACTACACGCCCTTAACGGGAATAGGTCGACTTAACCTGTAACCCTGTATATAAAAATGTTATGTTGGTTTGTGTAAGCTATAAAAACTCAAAAAGTTCTGCACCGAACGAGCTGAAATTTTAGCATGATATATAATCCGCATCAAGGATTGTTTTTATCAAATTTTTGCATCAGTCACATATCCGCGAAAAATATTGTATACCCACAAGTATTGCAAAATTAAACTTATATGATTATTCTTATTTATTCATTTTTTTGTTTCTGATTTCGCAACCATTCAATCACAATGTGCCACAGCGAAGCGTGGCAGGGTACAGCTAGTTTTTTATAAATATATGATAGCAAACAAGCTTGAAAAATAATATATTATCATTGTATATCTCTTTAGAGGTGTCAATAAATTTGTAAAAATAAAAATAAATAAACAAATAAATAAATAACTGACTGAATTTGAACAAGATCAAATAGGGACTGGGATGGTTAGTCCAGTTTGCTGAGGGAGCTAATTATAACATTAGTTAAATTACATTTAAAAATAAAAAAATAATCTAACTGCTTAACTACGTGCATGCTTGGATGTCCGATACTTATGGTTTATTCATGTAGAAAAATTCGGCTTTCCCATACTCCATCCATACGCGCTCCACTGGACTGTGTTCGGAAATGAACAGTCCCCTATCGGAAGTAAGACAATAACCGGTTGTGTGATATATGTGTGAAACAATAAGATTCATTGATCAGCCCTCTACTTTAAGTTCTGAATTCGACATTTGAGTAAATATTGCACTGCAATCGTATCTAACATCAACCGAATAACTGTGACATCTGTAATTGTGGTGTCTTTGCATAACTGAATCATGAAATTTTAGGTACTAGTATTTTTAATAGTTTTTTTTGTATTAGTAGTGCATGCAATTACATAGTTGTATTAACAAAGGATCGTAGGAAATAAATAGGGCATTAAAAAGGTGCTTACCTAAAACAACATATATGTAGAGTCTACTGCTATTAAGTATCCAAAAATGGGCACGTATATTCACAAAATAAAATATGTCATCACAACACAGGCATACTTATGGGCATTGTGTCCAGAACGCTGGCAGCATTGCCCCGCTGAATAGTGAGGCAAATTTTTGGACAAAAAAGCTGCAAACCATCCGTTCACCTGAGACGGAAATGAGCTTGGTTGACAAGACTCAAGAAAGACTTCATATCAGCCGACCAAAAGACCTATAGTTTCTACTGCAAGCGCCGCAAAATCATAATTATTCTACTCTATATTCAAAGTTTCAGCTGTATACCAACTTAATATTATTAACAATACTAGGTGCCTACTTGTAAGCTTTTGTATATTTTCATTGAGCTATGATGTTTTAAATGTAACTCTATCAATGAAGTGAACTAAATATGGTAAAAATTTTAAAAATTGCATATATAACGGTTTTTTATACCATTAAAATAAACCAAGGGTACATAATTAAGTATAATTCTCATAGTGAACCGTGGGAAATCTTGTTATAAATGTAAATTTGAAATGGTGTTTGAATAATTTGCTAAAGAATCAGTAGAGCAAAACAACCAAAACAATATTTGAATAATAAATGTTTAGCGGAACTAAATGATTCCGTGCGTAGGTATGGCGGGTCGACAGGGCTTCGTTTAGCCCTGAAACTCATCAAAATTGATTGAGAATATTCTTATTGTTGCCATTTTTATTTAATTTATAAAGCTACGAGTAGAACTAGTTATAATCATTCAGTTAAAAACTTCAGTATGAATTTACATTGCCATCAAATCAAATGGATACGATATACCGATACCTAATCTGTACCATCCAGTCCAGCAATACCATCCATATTTTATTTATCTATTGTTAATTTAATTTACCTTTTCTCCTAAAAAAAAAAGAAAAAAAAAGTCAAGTAACACTGATCATAAATTCATAATAATGTCATTTAGCAATACTCTTGATAGTAATAATTATTGATTTTCATGTAAATGTTATGGAACGTAAATAAAGTTCAATTAAGTGTAAATAGAATATACCTATGTATCTGATTTTCAGTACTTTACCTTTTAATAGTTCATGTTTCACAGTAGATAGGTAGTGTATTATCTTGGTGTACCTATAGTTTACAATTAACTGTGAACCGAGTGAAGTATTTACCTTCTTTTGACTATTGCTGATGATGGTTGGACGGACAGTTATTATAAAAATATTGCGTCCCTAAAATTATTCTCATAAGAACTTTCTCTGAAGTCCATGAAATAAGCATTATATAGAGTGCAGCAATTAATCAGCTAATTGAAATTGCGCGATACCAGTACAGTGCCGTCTTCACTCTCTCGTAGCTCAATCAACGCAATCATCTTTGTTTGTTTTTCAAATTTGAAATTAGTCGTTAAACGACTTACGACACACAATTACAAGCTTACCGAAACTATTTATCGTTTGGACAGATGGGTAAATTACGTTTTATTTTGCTGTACTTAGGTGCATGAATCTAACTCAGACTATTGTAGTTACATAAATCGTCTATTTTAAAATTAAATTACTAGTTACTCAGTTGAAGATTAATTCTGCAGATCATTAAATCGAGGATCGATAAAATAAATACAAATAAAATTTATTTTACTACTTTATTGTACGCTACAAAATAAAATTATTAAAAAAAACCGACTGCGTAAACTGAAAAAAATATTTTCAAACTTACTTATTAAATGAACTGAAAAGATAGAAACAAGTTGAAAGATTAAACGTTTTTTTGAATTTAAATGATCGTGATATTTGACAGTGTTAACAAAACTAACACAGTCGGAGGCATCATTATCAATCAGAATTGGGCAATAGCAGCGATCTTATCGCTCCAGTATTGATTTCTTCCAGACAGCCGGAATACTATAAAAAGTAAGTTAATAGTATATTTCGCTACAAGTGCGGAAAGCCTGTCATTGCAAAGAGTTCCGACAAATGTCTACCCGAGCCGAAGGCGAGGGTTGACAGTCGGAACAAGTTGCAATGACGGTTCCGCACGTGTACTGAACAACTATTTTTAATACAGTTGCGAAAAAATGAAGCAATTTAATAAAATAATATAAACACAAACTAAACTCGCAAAGAACATTTTTGGAAAATGGCGCCAACCGTAAAAGAATACAGAGTATTGCAGAGATTTTTTTTTGTTTTCTTCACCCATTCTGGGTAGGCAAAGGGAACTATGCCCATACAGCCAAGTCTTCAGTAGAATTTTTTTATTGACATGAAATTTAATGAGATGAAATGAAGTGAAACCTAACCTAACTCATTGAATCAAATCATTAAATCTGATATTGAAACAAATTAGTAGCTTTTTTTTTAGAAATATTTGCATGAATCATAAAAACTTCTATGAATTTTTTTTTAGTAAAAACTTCGTGGTTGGTTTTTTCTTTTTAATAGACATTATTTTGACAGTTGGGAAAGAGAACGCACGAGTTCGGAAAAGGTAAAGAAAAAGCACGAGTGTGTAATAGCTCACTTCCCGAACGCTATACGTCCCTGTAATATGCCACTTTTTGAGCAACTGTATTAAAATAGTATATTTCATTACAAGTGCGGAAAGCCTGTCATTGCAAAGAGTTCCGACAAATGTCTACCCGAGCCGAAGGCGAGGGTTGACAGTCGGAACAAGTTGCAATGACGGTTCCGCACGTGTACTGAACAACTATTTTTAATACAGTTGCGAAAAAATGAAGCTATTTAATAAAATAATCAAAACACAAACTAAACTCGCAAAGAACATTTTTGGAAAATGGCGCCAACCGTAAAAGAATACAGAGTATTGCAGAGATTTTTTTTTGTTTTCTTCACCCATTCTGGGTAGGCAAAGGGAACTATGCCCATACAGCCAAGTCTTCAGTAGAATTTTTTTATTGACATGAAATTGAATGAGATGAAATGAAATGAAACCTAGCCTAACTCATTGAATCAAATCATTAAATCTGATATTGAAACAAATTAGTAGCTTCTTTTTAGAAATATTTGCATGAATCATAAAAACTTCTATGAATTTTTTTTTAGTAAAAACTTCGTGGTTGGTTTTTTCTTTGTAATAGACATTATTTTGACAATGGGAAATTGAACGCACGAGTTCGGAAAAGGTAAAGAAAAAGCACGAGTGTGTAATAGCTCACTTCCCGAACGCTATACGTCCCTGTAATACGCCACTTTTTGAGCAACTGTATTAAAAAAGTATTTTACGATTACTATAGGTAATAGTAAAATACTTTTAACCTACAGTAGGTATACACGTGTATCCGGTTACCTTTATTAGAGACTAGTCAACGCCCGCAGCTTCGCTCGCGTGGAATAAGTAGTTTCATAACAATAGTTTCGTTTACACCTAGCAATATTATATAGCCTATATCACTCAGTGAAGATGCTTCTTTCTAATGGTGAAAGAATTTTTGAAATCGGTCCAGTAGTTTTTGTGTGAAAACATTACAAACAAATGTTTCCTCTTTATAATATTAGTACCTATAGATGGATTACCTCACCCTGACGGTGACATCAACATAACTAGGGTTTGATATGATGCCCGAAGAACATACATTGAAACGTGAGTTTTGAAGTTTTACACAAGTAAGGGTTCCGTATGATACCACACGTTCTAGGGCTAAGCGTAGAACAGTGATAAGTTATTAGCGTTAATTGAGTGCCAGACGTCTTAATTCCCTAGACTCGGCTTACACCTAAACATTGTTCAAGATGCTTGTCTAAATCTAGACAGTGTTAAATGCCTGTCTTAGGCATTTCCTGGACTCTATTTTAAGAAGTGACTCATATATCAACTACGAGTATGTCTTTAGATACAATAAAGGATTTAGTACCTGATGTTATCATAAAAGACCTACTTATATAAATGGGAAAGTGTATCTATGGTAGACACATCAAACTTATAACGCGGAGCCGAAGAGAAAGCTAGTGGATAATATTTTTAATTATCTTTCCTTTTAACAGCAAGATATAACTTTTTTTGTCTAATATTCCCAAGACAGCTCTATAAAATTTAAAAAATATTTTAATGGAAGGAATGGGTAATAATTAGTCAGTGACAATATATAAATACTATGTATAATATCTAAATTGCAGTGTACATAATTTTTTGATTTATGTTAATAGTTCCTACAGGTAGTAATAGTAACGGGTTATCAGATTTAAGACTGGTACGATATTTTGATACCTTTTTTTAAGTTAGTTGGTACCTATAGGTGTTAGTGTAGGAAGGTTACCTTATTTCTAGCCCAAAACGCTTCAAAAATTTATATCATGGCTACATTGACTTATTACAATAATAATAATAAGTCAATGCATGGCTAAATTTTATTAGTTTATTACTTTCTAATATCAAGTCAAAATCTTGTATGGAACGGGTTAACTTCACAAAGAAATTTAGCTTCGTCGTCCACTAATTCTTATTTCCTCATTAGCCTGCAGTCCGCCGAGCGCTGCGCTGCGCCCATTCAACATCGCTCCCCTCTCCCCTCCCGCTTACCCACTCACCTCCTTACCTCCCCCACCCTCAACCCCGCCCTTCAAAACCAATCTACTTCATCCGTTAAGCGAAATTGTCGCGAGTGCACTCAACCACTATAGAGTGTTTTGATTTATTGTCCATTTATTGAGCTCTCAACGGCTACGGAGATGAATAAAAATAGAATAATCGTGACGTGACGTATCGTTAGTATTTCAACATAGGATTAAACGTATAATCTGTATGACACGCAATGGCTTAAAAGAGACGACCTTGTACGTAGTGTGTTATGTAATTCAAAATTAAAATTCATATAATTTATTTCGCTACCTATGTGGTGATTACACACGCTTAACGAAAGTCTAGGTAACTACAAACTACTTAAAGAGAAGAGATATAATGATAGTTAAGTAGCGTCGAAGTTGTATTCCAGTGTTGAATAAGTAAAATTGGACAGCAACTAAAAGAGGCTAGCGCAGAACATTGAAGCGGCTGATAGAGGCTAGCGACATCTGGGTAGTGGGTACTAGTTGCGCCGAGTGCTCTCGAACGCCGAGTAGAGGCGGCGGGAAGCGCGCCGGTGGGTCCCAATTTGCTCCAACATTATCCAATTGTGTTAGTCAATCGGTTGGCGTGGGCCAGCGCGTGACCTGCGCATATTTTGAATCCCTTTTGAATGCTTCTCTATATCTGTATGATGTCTGAACCAGATTTGGACTGAGGAGTATCGATAGTCCACTGCACTAGTCAGCCAAGAAGAACGATTTAAGAGTCCACACTTCGAGTTAATCCCAGTGTTGCAGAGGCGCACCGTTTGCTTTTTATCACGCTTTTGTTAAATTGGTATGTAGATATGTATGTATGTTTCGGAATCTTTGAACGTGATATTCGCACACTTCAAAACGTAGGATTAATTTGAAACTTTTTTTTTGTTTTCACACTTATCAGCGATGACAAATAAATAATTAAAATCTACAAAATAAATTAAAAACAATCTACATTTTAGTTCGGTTATCTACAAAGACGTGTTTTTTAGTTTTTTAAATTAAATTTAGATGAGTCTTCTAATTAAAACTTGTTTACTAGCCTGTTAGCTAGAGCTACCTGATAGAAATTGAACGCACTCTAAATTAATAACTACATAGATTAACTAGTATGTATATAGTTCAAGTTATACTTCTATGGCGCGAGGTGTCAGATATAATCTGTCACATTGTCACAATCACAGAGTACATTTTATATAACTGAAATAGAGTCCGCGCTCAAGGCTTGTGCATGGCCCATGAATGTGACGCCATCTGTTTTTTAATTTGGAAAACTTCATGCATTTTTCTGCACCTTGGCACCTTTAATTTAAATTTTCTTTTAATGTTTCAATTAGAATAGAATTAGTTAGCTCTTAATTCATTAAGATCAAATACAATATGCCATCTTTTAGAGCATTAGTAACTAATCCTATTTTATAAAAATAAGAAGACTGTAATTTTATACGATAATTTATTGTTTAATTTATATTGCTACAGTAACACAAAGCGTAGGTAAAACACCAATGTTTACAAAGAATTAAAAAAGGCCCTGAAATTGTCAGAGAACACAACATTCATTCATGTTTAAAATTTCTTTGGCTGCATTCGAAGCCTCTGGTATAGGATACTTCTCCATCCTGTACAAGATATGAAGTCACTTTTGAAGCAGCACTACTTATAAATAATTTAAGCAGTCTTCATTCACCTGAGGAAAATTATGAACCTGACTCGACTCATGCACAGGATTCAAATCATTCTTCATTCTTCTCAAACTGTTCTTCAATTTAAGTGATGAACAGAAGTCCAGTTATGCTTCGGAACTAGATTTTGACGACATCGATATTAATAAGTATTACATATTATTATTCGTAAGTAGACGTACATGCGGGGCTTCGGAATCCTATTTATCACGTCGTGAGGTGGAAAAATCGTAAAAAGCAGTGAAAATGCATTTATTTACAATTAATATTATTGAAATTAATGACACATTTGACATGTGACATTTGAATTTTCATTTTAAATTTAACTAAATGGCGTTTGTACAGTCCATTCCTACAATTCAACGACAGTAATTATGGAATATCAATATTTAAATTACAATATTTAAAATTGCTGGACCCATTTTCTGAACTTAATATTACTAATTATGGTTTATTTAGTACATAATGTTTTGTTTTATAAATCTGACTTGATGTTACCAGATCAAAATATATAAAATAAATGGACAACCATTGGTAACACTGAATTGAAAAACGTCATTACTTGTGTAGATTAGTACCATCTTTTGTCTAATTTTAGAATGAAAATCAGTATAACCTGACAATATTTAATATCATGTCGCAGCAAACAAAGTCTACGTGTTTCTATACATCATAGATTTGATTGGTTTTCCAAATATCTATTGTCTATGCTTCCGAGTAGGTTTTTTTTAACTGCAAACACCCTGGTCACAATCTCTTCACTGTCATGTCCTTTCTTAATGAGTCTTGTAATTTGTAAACGAACATAATACTAAATTACCAATTTATTATTTGCTAAAACCTTCACTACCTATTACCAAAGAAACATAATGAAATAAAACTAATATCTGATTATATACACGCGTATTCCACAGAATGGCGTCTTGCTGATCGCCTCGTGTAACTGCTGTATAATATGGGTTATTGTATCTTAAAGTTTATCGGAGGTCAGTAACGAATGTAGTTAGAAAAACAGAAATGTTGATACTTAGAAATCTACTGGCGCCAATTGACAAGTCAGTTAAGATACAACTATCAATTAATTTAAATAAAAGTCGCAATTACTTACACTCGTTTATCAAGTTAGTAGGTAGCTATAAATACAACAATGTTTAAACCAACCAGGGGTCAATTGCTTCTGGAGCGCCAAAATGGACTCGATAAAAAAGATTAAAAGACAAAAATATTCGTAATCAAGAAATAAGCAGCACTTCGGCGATACTGTCCTACTTGCAACAAAATATTTTATAATTTTTTTATATAATTAATTGCAAATAGTAAATGGTAATTTTATCCGGTATTATATCCAATTGGTTTTCAGCAGCTAAAAAAGTCGTGCCTTCCCACGGGCCACGGAGTGCCTCAGAGTTTCTCATTGAACGGAAAAATGTTCAGTCCGTCCGTTGTAGTTTTTTCCTGGAAATTAAGTTTTCTTACACATTTCGTGATTTCTCTTTCTAACCGAACTTCCAAAAAAAGGTGGAGATTATCCATTAGGATGTATGCTTTTATTGAATTCTCACTTTTCATTCACATATTTTTAGGGTTCCGTACCCAAGGGGTAAAACGGGACCCTACTAGTATTACTAAGGCTCCGATGTCCGTCAGTCCGTCTGTCACCGTGTTGAAATTTTCACACATGATGTAGGTAAGTATTTCTGTTGCCGCTATATACACAAATACTAAAAAACAGTAAGGGTACTAACCAGTAGGCCCAATCAGCATGTGGCGCATTACTAAACTGAAAATATCTACAAAATTCTATAATATTTATGAAAGAACTACAGTTTTTGCTTTCTGTACTTACAAATCTTGACTGAATCACTCTGGGCTTCCTTACGTCACAAGTTTCCATTTTACGAGACATTCAGAAATGTTTCGAGGAGAACGAAGTATGCGGACAATGATAATCAGAATCACGAAATGCAGAAATGCAAACGGAATAAAGGAGTTTTCTTTTAAATAACAAGGGAAATGAAATTCAAAAGCAACAGCAGAATGTAATTAATTTATAAATAGTACCTAAGCCTATGCATCCTCACAACATACACAGCACACCATCACTCAGCACAGCATCTTCACATCAAGAGCCTGAAGTCGGTGTTTCGCCACTTTGCCACGCGACCGAAATGATGAAACCCGTAGAAGAACAAAGTCACTTTCGCAAGTTGATGTGGCAATGGGCAGGACACATCGGTCGAAGGACTGATAATTGGCGGGGAAGAAAAGTCCTCGAATGGAGACCACGACTCGGAAAAAAGAGATGTCCGATGTCAGATCGATCGGACAAGCTGAACGTTCTGACGTTCTACAAGGTGAACGGGCGACCTGAAGATGACGGCGGGACACCGCTGGATTCAGAATGCACAGGACCGGTTGGTGTGGTGTCGTATATGAGGCATATATCCAGTAGAAACCTCAAAAGGCTAACGGATAGATGGACGGATGAAAGCCTAAACAGTGAACGAGTACCTTACTTAAACAGCAACCAGGCTTCCTACTAAATTTTTAGCTAGGAAAGGTATTTCGTTATACTGTGCTTGAACTCACTGTCCCTTGTCCTTTATTAATATTAAATGAGTGGACATGAGAGAACGGAGAGTGGATGGTAAGTAAATGCTCGAGCGCTTTCACATGTCGCATCCGGCCACACTAGTCGGCGCTCCCAATTGGACTTCCGAGCGGGTTTCCGAAATCGTTCCAACAATTAAACATAACGACAATTTTAATAGCTGCACAGGGAGAAGCTATTGTTTTGTTATTATTAGGGCACGAGACAGGATGCTGGCTAATTAGACATTAATTCACTTAGCCGTTTTAGTTTTGTTGCAAGAAGATCGTTTGTAATACATATACTCGTAGTGGCGCGTGCCGTGTCCTTATGTTCATATGTATGTACCTACTCATATAGGCCTATAACAAATTTTCAAATCCAAGTACAAAATGTGCAATTTAAAGTCGGCAATTAAATAAAATGAGTTTGCATGCTTCGAATAAAGCTTTAATCAATAACTATAAAACAAAACAAAAAAAAACGGATTACAATCACAGAAAACTGGTCTTCAATGTCTTCATATTCTATTTCCATGAATTATTTTTCACAAGTATCATAAAAGTAGCAAGCGGCGGCGGCGAGCGGCTTACTGATCAGAATCAAACAATTTTAAAATATGAGTGTTTTAAGCGTAATATCAATTGCACGAGTTCTTACCTCCTTCGGCCACGTCCAATGCTACAGCGAAACCTAATAATATTCCTAGTTATACAATGATGGAATTGTATCTCCATATGGTATTTTATAGTAATAGTTTATCCATCTGACACCATAAGTGGGCGGAGGGAGGCCCTGGGAGTATTGTTGTGACAAGGGGCATCCATGACGGAAGAGTCATGTTAAATTCTATTAACACAATAGAACCCTATTTTAGAAGTATGTACCTACTTATTAGTTGATTGTGTAAGTATCTTTTAGATAAGTTCATTTTAATTGTTGATTTTAACAGATACTTAAAGATGGCTTGGTTAAGAGTTAAAATACTTCTTCACTCAACATAACTTTTATTTAATGTAAAGCAACGTTAAGGTAGTTCGTCGTCTACTTTCGCTGTATTAGCTATTGTTTATACTTTAACTACATTTACAACTAAAAAGAGATTCAGTTACACTTGACACATAGGTAGGTACATGAAATGCTTTGTGGTGTGGTTCAAGTACTGCAGAATCATGAATGAAATCTCTAACAATAGTGAAGAGGTTTCAAACTCAAAACTTATTGTTGAGACCGTTCAAGTCGACAGCCGATGAAAAATGCTTCACTACGCATGATCTTCACATATTCGTAGTTTAGAAAGAAAGGAACGAAAAAAAAAATCGATACAAAGGAAGTGAAATACCCGAAATATCAATCTGCGGAGTCTGTGTCTGTGGTGGACAAAGGACAAAAAAAAACAAAATTCCTCCCATTCTGAGAGGAGACCCATACCCAACAGTGGGACAAAGAAAGGATTGTGATGACATCAAAATTATATAGGTACGCTTACATACACAGAGATTCAGAATTCCTACTATTGAAAACTCAAATTGGATATGCAATGGAATCAAAATAATAATAATCTGCGGAGTCTGTGCAGCGTTGATTCCTGTGCGCCAGATCATTGATGGATGTGCGGGCCCGGGGGCACGACCTGCAATTACACAGCCGAAACAAATGGCACAGATCGCGTACACGCGTATTCATCCTCCCGCTAATTGTTCGGCGGCACTAATGACTAAGCACGCAGTTTTTTTTGTACACCCAACAACGATGCCGAACGTACTCCCGCCTAACGAAACGACTCACACTTAATTAACAAGAGTTGAAATTGAGTGACCTATTTTTAACATATTATTGAGATCAATTGTAAGTTTAAAGTTATCAGTATCATTACGTATTAATAAGATAGTATTATCTATGAATTGAGTTTATCTAATTTTCTTTACGCCCCTAATTGAATAATTTACTCAGTGACACTCATTGATAACTTTATTATTAGGAGGGCAGCTAACGTCCACCCAGACTGTAAAAGAATTTATGTGATCCTCGAAAATATACAATTACAACGTCAAATTACGTGTAGGTACAATAATATGCATATTTGAACTATAAAATATAAAGATTGTTTAAAAAAAAAAAAATCATGGACCTTCTCACACACGGCCATCTGACCCCAAAGAAGAAGCGAGCCTGTGATATGGGTGTCAGAGACTGATATACATACGTAGATATTTTTAAATACATACTTACAATTGTTCGTCACACGAATATTTGTCCTGAGTGGGATTCGAACCCACGACCCCTGGCACAACAGACAGGGTCACTACCGATTGCGCCAATGGGCCTGTTAGTACAATTTCCATATAAATAAGTCTGAGTATCTAGTCCTGTTTTGTAGAGTTCGAAAACAAATGCTGTCAGAATGCGTAACATCCCTAACCCCTTATGCAACTCAACCGTTACTGAAGATGTGGGAACGCCAGAAAAGTGAAGACACACCTGTGCACCTGCGTAGACTCTACCGTTGAGATTCTCAAGTCACCGCGCGTGAAGGTCACCGGTCGACCGTGAAAATCCGTTAAACTCACGCCTCCGTAAACTTGTCTCCCATACGGACATGAAAAGTGAAAAAAGAACAGAACTAAGTATAATACTTTGTTATCAATAACAAACTTTAGATAATTACAATCCTAGCCTACGAATGTTGCTACAGTCGACGTCATTAAATCAACGCACTCGTAAAACCAGAGTTCTTTAAAACCATAAAAATGCACCCAGATTTGGCACCGACATATTTGTAGCTGATCGTTATCTAGAGATTCAAGTAGGTGGGCCTGTGAATGTTTAGACAAAGATTTGAAACGAACATGTGCTCTATGAGACGTAAACAGCGAATCCACTCTCGCGAACCGCTCACAACAAAAACCAGAACATTTGCTCTAGGTACTACGTAGAACAAAGTGAATTATCGTCATTCATTGCTTCTAATGATAAAATTCTACAAATTGATGCTAAATAGAATAAATGTATACATTCCATAATTGTGTTGATTAAAGCCCGTAGCATTTGATGATAATTAACGATTTTTATCTACATTGTTAAATGGATTTGCTGTCTATCTGTCGTCACTCTTGTGGACTTTACATACGCATTCCGTCAAGATTTGATTAATTAGCTTTTACTGAGTTATTATTAACAAGTTATTTTATTTATAGTGCAACTTGGGATGCAGTCTTTGGCTGGAAGGCTTCGAAAAATCCTGCCAAGCAGTCTGCGTAAGTGATTTTTTTAAATATTTTTACTAATGTAACTAACTAACTACTTAGTACTAAAGTAACTAAAGTACCCCGCCAATCCGCATGGCGCAGCGTGATGGAGTATGTTCTAGACCTCCAGCAAATATGTATGTGGGGAGACCCGTGCCCAGCAGTGAGACGTGGGGCTTACTAAAGTAAACAATTTTTGTATATACTCCAAATTATTATTTTCTCCCTTTTAAATACTTCTCTTTATTTTCAGAATGTCACATCCGAAACGGTATTCTCTCGCGAACTGTATTGTGTTATGGGGTGTAACGAGGCTCTCAATACGTACTTTCAAAAGATCAGAGGTAAATTTTAGACCTTCGATGTTTTATTTTATTTTATAGTAATGGTTAATAAATCTTAACGTTAATTAATTTTTAACAGAGCTTATCGGAACGCCAACCGCGCCAGCACTAGTAGCAGACAGCCTGACTGCTACGTCTCTGTCTCTAGTGTGGGAGGGCCCTAATCTAGCCAATCTCAGCTACTTGGTGCAGTGGAGATATGAGGAACTGCCGGGAACTTGGCAATACTATTCCAACACGAGCCATTCCGATCGCTCTATAATACACGTGGATAATTTAAGGCCTTATACTAAATACAGGGTAAGTTGGAAGGAGGTGCTAAAATCTCTGTGTGATAGAAAAATGAAGAAACAATGTCAACAAAACATCATCATTTATTATTCAATTAATTATATCAATTAACATTTACATTCACGTTGACTTGATACGGGTGGTAAATAAAAATGTGACAATAACATCGCAGATCGATGTGACATTGTGACAGAATATTAATAATAATGATTTATTATATTTTGCAAACTTTGAGCGAATATTCTTGGAAGACAGGATAACAGTTGCATTATACTTATATATTTATCCACTTTAATAATAATTTGAAGGAATATTTATTTGCTCTAGCAAATAAATAACTAATTTAATGAATAATAAAATATTGAAGTGCGCATGAAATGGTACTTAACATTACTAATTAAGAGTAACAGAGATAGTCCAGTAATAAAATTATTGACCCTTCGAATCGACCCGTAATATAAGTCTTGCTATGTAATGGAAAAAATTCAAATGCATACATATTCAATGTGTAGGTACCTAGTTAATGAATAAAACCTAATTTTTTTGTAAGTCTTCAAGGACTCGTATCATATGATGCATGCGTTTAGTACTCGTACATACATGTGAATAATATGAGATTTATGGAAATTGATTTACAGTTTCGCGTTGCAATATTTCTTTCTGGTCACGGCGGGAGTGGCGAACCAGTGTACTCTGCGCCGTCGGTGGTGATCCTCACATTAGAAAGTGGCAAACCAAGTTCAGCCCCGACGGCTTTGCGAGCGGCCGCCCCTGACCCTAGCAGGGTGGCTATATCCTGGGAATCTGGACCGTTTCCCAATGGGCCTCTCATATCTTATGTGTTGCGACTGACTGATACGCAACCAAACACTATTGATGCACTAGAGGTACGAAATAATCCATTCATTCTGAATCTTGACTCTCCGCTCCTCTTACTTTATAAAGTAAAACTCGTGTCTGATTCACAGGATATGCCAGCATCCAACAATACGTTATTCTACATGTTCCAAAACCTGGCACCGGCGCGTGAGTATGAAGTTTCGGTGGCTATGCGTAACGCTGTGGGAGAGGGGCCCAGAGCACACGTGAGGATCTCGACACCACCACTGCCTACCTGTAGGTTACCTTTTTAATTATGCATTTAATTATTATTTAATTTTCGTATAGTGAGTGTAATACGTGAGTGATAAGTGACAAAGTTTTTAACGTACTGTACGTATTACAATTTCAGCTGTACCTAGTCAGCAGCCAATTTTAATTTTAGGAGGGGAACATAACATTCTCGCAGCACCCGCTAACGATATGTTATCTGATCCTGTTGAACTTTACAGCACTGATCACAATATTACTGGTACGTATAATATTTAGACAAATATACTACTTACGAAGATAAACTCAACAGAATGAGATACTTATTTACTAAAAAATTTCAGGAGTGGGGCTGGACTTGTCAAGTAATTCCCTATTTGTGTCTGTTTCGAATGGTTACGTTTATCGAACTTCCTTATCTCGGAAAAGCCAATCAGATGCCATTCTTACCCCAAAAAATATATTGTATAAGCCCTTAGACCTTTCAGTAGATTGGTTGAATCGCCATTTATATGTTCTCGGCGAAGTATACTACTCTAAGGAAAGCTCTAATTGGTCAAACACATCTCTTTATTCGAATTGGGAAATATTACGCTGTGATTTTGATGGAAAAAATGAAATCGTAGCACTATCAGGGTTCAACTCTCGACCTATTCATTTTGAAGTCGATGCGTACAACGGGTAAGTTAATAAACTTCAAGATAAATAACCTTTTTGAATAACCGAATAATTCTTAACTTTATGGGTTAAGCTGACTAAATAATACCTTTAATTTAAGGTATTTGTTTTGGGCTCTCCGTGGCGTTGAACGAGGTGGCTTATATCGACTGGATTTGGCCAACATTTCCAATGGTGTTCCACACGACACTCCCCCAGAATGGATAGTACGAGATGCCCACCTAGGAGCGTTCACCGTAGACCATGCTGATTTTAGGTTGCTCGTAGCACATCTGAAACGGAACACAGTTCTTGCGGTCTCACTTGACGGGTTTGTTTATAAATATTTCTATTTTATTTCAACTATGTTTACGCTTTGATAAAAATTCACATGGTGTGTAATTGAATACTTTTTTTTAATAGGCGAGAGGTTACCGACTTTCGTAGTAACACACAAACACCAATGTTCTTCTCTGCACGTTCGATTGCGTACGCGGGCGGGCTGTTTTACTGGACAAACGGAAAGGAAATGCTAACAGAGGAATACCACGCCCAGAGTGATAGTTACTTTCACAATGAATATCCCCTGGCTTATAATACAAGACCAATAGCGACTCGACAAGTATTGGTTGCATTAAGAAGCTGCCAACCGATCCCTGTTCCTGTAAATCCTCCTCTCGGGGTCCAAAGCGTTATGGGGATAAGTCGTGCCAAGGTGTCTTGGTCTCCGCCGCATCTATTGGGGCATCAAGGAACAGGCGCATGGCAGCAGTGGACTTTTCAACTTCAATTGACTCATGTTGCCTCGGGAGATACGATAGAAATGTAAGTTACTTACTATATCATTGTGTATTAGAACCAAAAGCCAATCATGACTTTTTCAATTAATCTTATCTGATTTTTCTACGATTCTTTCCAGAAAAAATATAAGTGATTCAATGCGTATAGTTGAAAATCTAAAACAGGATACGGAATATTCAATCAGAGTTGCAGCAGAAACTAAGTCGGGTTCAGGTTAGTCGTTTTATTCTGAATAAAGACTACCTATACTAATTTAAAAAAAAAGGTAACGGACCAATTATTTTAACAATTATTTTATTTGCAGGCCCCTGGTCATCAGAATTTGTAGGCAAAACGTTGGCACTATCGCCAACATCATTACACAGTACTTTACTTTGGTCCGGACCTGACGGGCTTTTACAAACAGATTTAACAGGAGATCATCTAGAAACATTAATACACAGGTATTTCATACATATTTTTGTCAAATTACAAATTTACTTGCAAGCGTGTTGCAAATTCCTTTCAGCCTTCCATATTTACAAATTTTGTCTATTTCCAGGGAAGATCTTAAAAACTTCTACATTACGGACATATCCTGGTATCGCGATAAACTCTACTTAGTAACGAATGCATCGACGGTAATGTGGTACAATACCACAACACACGTTAAGGGTCTCATGTCCAACATGGAAAACGTCGGAAGCTTAGCAGTGGATTGGGTCGGCAAGAAAATATATTGGTCAAACCCCAAACAGCAACTGGTAAGATACATTACAATACCTACTTGTCTAACTTAATATTACTTTATATAAATGGTTGGTATTTAATTAAAAAGTCCTGTTTAGTACAAAGCCTATTTTTTTACAGATAACTCGAGGCAATTTTGATGGAAGCAATAGGGAACCAGTGCCAATAGTGACAGTAGCGAAGGAACTTACTATTGATTCTTTGGCTGCATACATTTATTGGAACACTGGTCACGCAGTCGAGGCTGCAAGACTTAACGGCGAGAACAAAATAATTTACTATCCAGCGCAACTATTTAGTGGCAAACAAGGTACTAATCTGGTTTTAAATTTAAATTAAATTAAATTGAAATCCATGTGAAAATTCCAATAGAATCTAAAGTTAATAAGTGATTTTCAGTAATGGGTCTCACAGCGGATTTTGAAAATAAATGGTTATATTGGTTAGTAAGAAGTTATGATGGATCGGAACTACATCGAGCACCTACTGCTGATAAAATATCTACTGGTACTAGCGAGGTAAGTACATGCGTAAATTGACTGTAGTTTTGAACTCATCAGATTATCAATTATTGAGGTTAGAGAATTTATTAAGAAGTCATTATTTTTTTGATACAGCTAAAAAATTACAATTTAACACACTAATGTTGCTTTTTGTATTTTCTATCTAATTGTTTGGCATCTTTTAGGTTTCTGGGTCCCTGGTAACACGTTTGGCGGGTACCGCGACTTTGGGGCCCCTTTGCTACTTCAGCGAAAGACTGGTCTGGGTTCAGGACGCTTCTCGAGCAGTGGTCTCTGATCTAGAAGGACGGTACACGGCTGAACTTCTGCCACGCGTCCATGTCATCGCAGTGAGAGATCCTACTTTACATTCTAATAGCGGTAAGTTGTTTTATATCAATAGATACCTATTAACCAATAAAAACAATACTTGCAGATAAGCATAATTTAACTATAAATATATATTTGCTAGCTCATATTTTGTTTGCTATTTCAGTACCTACCTAAGTGATGAAAAAATTCTCACATAAGTAGGTAGTAACACGTACATTAGTCTCACATAGGTAGGTACAATAGTTAAATTAAGATTAGGTACACATTAATACGATTATGTAGATGGATGTTTTTTTTTTGTTTCGCATTTTAGGTACGCAGCGCAAAATAAGACTTGTTTTATCTTGTTTTCTTCATTTACTCGTATTCTCCACTCATTGATCATATTGCGACGCACTTTTTCACAGAAGCAATTATCGCGATCCCAGAGATGATCAATGCATCGTCGATATCGATAGAAGGGGAGTGGGACAGATTCAATGTCACCTGGGCCCCCGCCGCCCGCGTCAATGTCAATAACAGTCGGGTCTACTATGACGTCAGCTTACACTTCCTCGGACAACACAAGATTGAGGTGAGGCTCTGCGTTTTTACTCAGTGTCTTTTATGCAAATATTAAGCATGCCGCTCCACTCATTTTCTGCTCTTTGACAAACCTCGAATAGAACTGTACAAAGATACTAGGTTTTTATGTCCTTTTTGACGGTATTAGTGATAACACAGAGATTAGGAGTGTTATCTAAGCAGTAGGTAGCATTATGTCAGTAGTAGGTTGGTATGTGAAGTTAGTACCAAAACCAATATCAGTTGGCCGTTTTTGTTTGTAGGTGATATAGTAGTAGTAGTAGATTTAATATTTATTAGATGGTAGAGCATAGATTTAATTTAATTACAGCTTTTAAGGCTAACTCAAGGCTATAATTATAGTTCGCCAAAGGCAATAAATACCACCACCAATGTACCAAGTACTAAGTATTTAAATTGTGGTATGTTGGGAAGGTTGATTTCAAATTAATATTTCTCAAGGCCACCATCTTAGGGCATCATCCTCAAGGGTAGCACCGCATCTGTGACTGGCATTTAACGCCTTAAGAGTATTTTTTAATTAATAAATTTGTTGAAAGTTGTCTTGGTATGGTGCTACATGCTCGTTTGTTAGCTTATATCTGTAAAAAGACTGTCAGTCAACCTAATTTAAACCAATCGCTAAAAAACACAATCGATTGTCTTTACTTGAGATGTGTTTAAAAGCTGAAAACCTACAGAAAACCGTGGAAGTGCCGTGGGTGGAGGTTCGCGAGCGTCGAGTGGCGCCGTACAGCGAGCTGGAAGTGACGGTGCGTGCGCACACGCACTGGGGGGGCGGCGCGGCGGCGCGGGCCAGTGCGCGCTCCCCGCAGGCGCCCCCGCCCGCGCCGCGCTCCCCGCGCCTCTACATACAGCCCGCTCATAGGTAAGTCACTTGAATCACTGTTGGACAGCCTTAACAGCTAACATTGAATTATCGAGAAAAGACGATAGGTACTTGCGGTGCTATCTATCTATGCTGTTGTATATTGTAGATCTCAATGGCCAATGGCTCTCGTCGATTCTTTGTGATCGACAGAGTTATAGACTGGCGCGGTCGGTTTGTGAATAAGTGACCGCTAGTGGAAATTTTTTAAAGCCGCTACCGTGCTTCGGAGGTTAAATCGTAAATCCTTGTCTTGAGAAGTTGGACGTCTATGGATAGTAGCTAGCTAACGGTGCTATGGATGGTCTGACGGTGATACCACGTTCGCAGCGGCGGCCCGCTGACGGCAACGTTCCGCTGGCAGCCGCCGACGCGCGCCAACGGCGTCCTTCGCGGCTACGAGGCGCAGTGCTGGCTGCTGCCCGCCGCGCGCCCCGCCGCTCCCGCCCGTCCCTCCGCCTGCGCCGACGCCCGCCTCTCGCCCGTGCACACTCAGCTCATCCTGAGGGACCTCCAGCCTGCCTCTAATTACTTCTTTCAGGTAAGCTTTTGATATATTACGCGCCATGTTGTAAGACATTTATTTGAGCTACGAGTTATAGCGAGTTAGCTAGTTAAAACCATCACAACTCACTGTATAAAAAGTTTGTCGATGGGTTGCAGCGATACCCAATTTTTGTGACGTCATAAATTCTTATTTCACCACTTTGAAACGCGACAACAGTCTGTTGGAGACTCTAAAGAGTACGCTGATTCCAACGATACCAGTTTTCGGTAGGTATAAACCTCTCCAGTCCTACGAACTTCGTATATCAGCGATTTGTTGCGAATTGGCCACTTCTACTATATAGAGCTTCAATACTTGTCCAGTTTTTAACTGCCACTTATTACCAGTAAGGGGGATTTTATACTCAATTTTATATGTTCTCAAACTCTACCCACATACTTTTGTAATTATTAGTTTGCTGACTTATCAATTTGTTTTATTGCAGGTCCGAGCTTACACGGACGCTGGATATGGTCAACTGTCCGAAATCGTATCAGCTTCGTCTGATGACATCAATCCTATACCCAAAGTGATGATATCGTCTCAAGATTCAATCAAAATCATAGATCTTGACTCCAGCGAAACTGAAATCATTCCTAAGAGCACTGGAATACCGGTTGACTTCACAGTCTCTATCGAAGAAAACATAGCCTACTGGGTCAATAATCTTGAGGAAATATTTTCTTCGAGGATTAACGGCAGTGGACATTACAAAGTAAGTAAAATAAATACGTTATAATTCTAGAAAGCATTGGCGTCTCCACTTGGTCGCATGGTTTTCGATCATTTCGATAAAAAATTAGCAAAAACGTTTTTTGATTTTAGTTATCTTCGATAAATGGCACTGCAAGTAGCATTTGCGTGGATTGGATCGGCCGTTCCGTTTACTGGACTCAGCATGAAATAACATCCAATGAAGCGTATGTCGCATATAGAGCTGATCTTGGAATACCCAACACTAGACCTAACATACGACGCGTTTTCGTCAGGAAACAACCTATTTATAGCTTGCAAGTCGCTCCATTATTAAGGCAAGTATTTGCAGCTCATTGAATATCATATATTTTCATTCAATTAATTTACTAATGACATCAAATGAAACTGTAGATTACTAGATTATTAATACGGAAAGACTACAATACTAACAAAATATAATTTTTTAGATCGCTGTATTGGTACGAGGAAAGCAACTATACTGGATTGGGAACCTTGATGACAGCAAAAGTTGATGGCACAGATATTAGGAAGTTCTTCAATAAAACCGACGAAGATACTTCTTTGGATTTACAAGATGAATGTGACTGTCCTGAAAACCCTCAGGTCGCAAAGACGTTTGTCGTAGACATGACTAACAACGACATAGTAATGTACTGGATTGATCCTTGGACTCATCGTATTATAGCATCAGATATAAACAGCTGCCGATGTAGAACTATTGTGGATGCGACGGAAAAGAAAAAGTACGGTTTTACGCCCACGTCGATAACCGTCGACAGCAAATATATTTATTGGTACAATTCAACTGAAAAATCTATATTTTATACAACCAAGTACAAAAAAGGAAAAATAGAGCAAGTAAAAGTATCATATGGCTACAAAATCATGGCGTTAGATCCGGGTAACCAACCGTTTCCGCCAGAATTCTGTCTATTTCCTGCTACGCATAATTTATCGCCAAAAATTGTGTCAAATTCTGCCAACAGTTTAATGTTAAAATTGCCTGAAATAGAAAAACCAAACCGATGTCAAATGTTAGAATACGAAATGCCAGCGACCGAGTATACGATATTTTACAGTCCCCAGTCAGAGAACACGACATGTGATAAAGAGTCGTGTCCACTCATCACTACAACAAGAACCGTAGCAGAAATTAGTGACCTGAAGCCATTCACAAATTACACAATTTCGGTGGAAGCTACAAACTACTATGCCAAGCTTCACGAAGCGAGGCCTATTGTTAGTGATTCGTTTGTATTTCAGACAGCAGCTGAAGGTTGGTTTAGTTTTTAACTAATTTATTAATGTCTTCCACTTTGATCTTATAAAGATTGTTTAATTAACGAGTTATTTTTCTTTTAGCGCCCACGGCTCCCAAGAACGTAACCGGTGTAGTCTTAAGTCCAGTTCTCGCTCGCGTCGAATGGATTCCAGATCCCGGTCTATCGTATGAAGTTCACTGGCGAACAGATTCTTCGACCTTATCGCACAAGTTTAAAGGTACGTATTCTGATAATTAAAATTACGACTAAGTATACCTAAGTATTTGCGAATATTTTTTGGAAAACACGTAAGTAATACTATACAAGATTACCGCATTTTCTCTTGACCATAATCGGTCGGGCTCTTTTAGTACCTATAGATTATTGAAAGGGGCAACATGACTCGATGATTAGGTCCTGAAAATCCTCTGAAAAGTACTGAGTAGGGCCTTACACAAAAAACATCAAGATATCTGAAATTAACATAAATCACGACTGTACGAGTATTTCCTCGAAGATGTATGCAGACCGTGCAGTTACCAAATAAAAATAAAACAGCGTTATCTTTTAATCGGCGAACCTATTACAAGAGCAATTTTGACGCTCCGTAAAAGTACCATGTACTCGGCGAACCATTCCTGCAAGATTAAAACCGCAAGAAGAAACTTTTACATCTTCGTGACCAATACCGAAGTCTCGAATAAGATGTTGATTTACTCATGGCTATAGACCTATCTCTCGGTGAGTATCCGAACGGGGCATAATTCATTATCTTATTATATTTACTAGTGAACGCCCGCAGCTTCGCTCGCGTAGAATTAGACCCATTAACGACGTCTACCCGTCTAACGACTTCAAAAACGGCAAAGTTTCATACTAACTTTGCACCCCCGTTTTACCCCCTTAGGGGGTGAATTTTCAAAAATCCTTTCTTAGTGCTCCCCTACGTTATAAAAGGAACCCCTGTGCAAAATTTCAAGTTTCTAGCCCTTATAGTTTTGGCCCTGCGTTGATATGTCAGTCAGTCAGTCAGTCAGTCAGTCACCTTCTCCTTTTATATATATAGATTTGCAACCCTCATTCTTAGAGCACAACGCGTTCGAAGTATCGGGAGGAGGCAATGCGAACATACCGCGGCTGTCGCCAGGCACGGACTACGCGGTGTGGGTGCGCGCACGCTCCAAGCATAGCGCGCTGCCGGCCGACTCGCCGCCGCTGCGCTTGCGCACTTTTCCCGCGCCCGAGCCGCTCGCACACACCAATGCGACGGCCACCGCAATCTTCGTCGCCTGGCCCGAGCCTACCTACCGGCTGCACCAGTAAGTTTAAGTTATGGGCGATGTGCAATAACGCAGAATTTTTTACGCAATATGATCAGTAAAAGTGGATCAGACAAAAGGTTTTGGTTGCAAAAATCAATTCAAAGTGATTTTGACATGTAGGTAATCAGTTTTAACTGTAATAATATTATACTGTAATTTTTTTTTTAAAAAGCTTTTTATAACTTTTTATTTTATTTTCGTGCATTGTCATCGGAACCAAACATGTGTGCCGAATTTCAGCTCGATAGCTTCAGTGGAAGTGGGTGAAATATTGATTGCAAGATTCCAGGACATACATAGATACATACGAGTGAAGTTAAATAAAAGATTTTAATAAAATAGAAACTGTGTCTAACTTATATTTTAGCATCTAGACCAATCAATCAGCCATCCAACCAATCAATCAATCATCCAGATACACAATCCAGTACACCGAGGCGAGCTCGACAAGTGACAACTGGAAGGCGTGCGCGCGGTCGGAGCGCGGCGCGTGGCGCGCGGGCGGGCTGCGGCCCAGCACCCGCTATCGCTTCCGCCTGCGCCTGCAGTATGCGCCCGGCGCGCCCTTCTACTACTGGCCACACGACGACCGCTTCACTTATGAGACTATTGGTAGGTATCGGTCTATTAGCATTGTTGGAATGTGCAAATAAGATTAATAGAAATAAGAATATCTTTCATATGGGTTAGGAAGAGCAAGGATGAAGATTATGTTGTACATAATTCATGGATGTCATTGTGAACTAGGCCTGGCCTGAGGCCGAGCAAGCAGCAAGCATTTCGAATAATTCTTTCATTTCATCACAGATAAAGATAAACCAATAGTGTTATATATAGTCCAGGAGGAATCGGCGCATGAGTACCGAAAACTATCCACCTCAATTTTTTTATGCGATCCTCTTCAAATTGCCCTCCTAATGATATAAATGCATGTTGCCATGGCGCAACCCGGTGCCATATTGTTTAAACCGAAACTGTTTAAACACTTGCAAGGAATTGTTATTTTTTAACCAGACAATTTTTTTTTATATTCTTTATTAAAATACCAATAAAAAAGGTCCAATGACTTTTAACGATAAAGTTAATATTTTTAAAGATATGCATTTTTAAAGGTTCGAAAAATCTCAAATTTGGGTACTTTCGACCCATGAAAAGTATATTAAAAAAAAAACATAATGTCTAAGTAATATTTTTTTTTAAATTCTCTATACAATTGTTAACAATATTGTTAAAAGAGATTTAAAAAAATTTCATTGTTTATATCTTTTTTTTAATTGTTAATTCCGCGCGCTCACGAGGCGAAAAGGTTTAGAAACCTTGTATTTAAATATTTTGGGTAAAAAAGGTAGCACTGCAGATGAAGCTAGACAAATAATTTTTTCTCGTTGCTTTGGCACTAATATTAATTTATCTAAAATTCCGTGCACATCAATTGCCTTGCAATTGCATGCACTTAGAGCTTCTGCTCAGACATACCTACATTTGGAAAAATGCTTTGAATCCCCAATATGAAACATTAGATTTTACGAATTTCGGCTATAAATTAGAGAGTGGTACTTTGCTACCTTTATTTATGAACAAAAGCCCATTCCCAACTAATCTTAAAAAACCGTGTAATTGTAAGAAAGCCTGTAAAACCAAAGCTTGTTATTGTAAAAAAAATAATATTAGTTGCATACTTCTATGTGGTTGTGATTCAGAAGACTGTAAGAATATAATATATAAAAATGATGTTGATAATGGGGTCAGAGAGACTTAGTTCTTTTTTTTTCCTTTTTCTTTTTACTTTTCATAGAATACCAAATTATTAATAATAAGTACAATATATAAATTAGATTTAGACTTAGACTTTAGTACTAATTAATTAAGCTTCTACGTTGGGATGAGACTGGCTTCTAGTACTCAGCTCACGCTTCACTAGAAGTCAGGGCTCACTCTTATGTAACTTTTCCTTTATAATAAATATGCTTAATATTTAAGTTAATTAAGTACATATGTAAATTCTAGAGGTCCCAATAAAACATTCTTTTTCTTACTCTTAATGAATAAATACTTATTTTTAAATCTTGTTTTATTATTTCATACTTCTCTATCTATAACCTTCGTTTGAAGAAGTTATTCAATGTAATTAAGGTAAAAGACCCAGTTATTGACACTTACAATTTTATTTTAGCTAAAAAAAAACATCAATTCTAATGAATTAATAGATATAATTTTTGAATTATAAATTTTAAGATAATCGGTTTTTTGAGAAAATTTCATTCTTTTAATTAGAATAAAATTGCAAGTGTCAAACAACTAAGCCAGTGTCAATAACTGGGTCTTTTACTTTACTTTCCGTTTTAATAACAAAAAAGTGATATAAACTGATAAAAAAGTAATTTTAATTACATGTTTCGATTTATGCTTAAATAACTTTTGAAAAATTGATTTCAGAAAAAAATTTATTAAAAACAAATTGTAGACAATTTAATTATTAATAACATTGCTCTCTTTAACAATCTTGATAAAGTTGATAGTTTTTAAGATAAATGATAAATACTGATTCAAGACACAGAGAGGCCGATGCAACGCATGAGTCAGAGAGACACAGCGATACTTAAAGGTAAGCGACGCATACTTGTGAGCGCGCGGAATTCACAATTAAAAAAATAATATAAACAATGAAATTTTTTTAAATCTCTTTTAACAATATTATTAACAATTGTATAGAGAATTTAAAAAAAAAAAATTCTTAGACATTATGTTTTTTTTTAATATACTTTTCATGGGTCGAAAGTACCCAAATTTGAGATTTTTCGAACCTTTAAAAATTCATATCTTTAAAAATATTATCTTTATAGTTAAAAGTCATAGGACCTTTTTTATTGGTATTTCAATAAAGAATATAAAAAAAATTTGTCCGGTTGAAAAATAACAATACCTTGCAATTGTTTAAAAAATTTCGGTTTAAACAATATGGCACCGGGTTGCGCCATGGCAACATGCATTTATATCATTAGGAGGGCAATTTGAAGAGGATCGCATAAAAAATTGAGGTAATAGTTTTCGGTACTCATGCGCCGATTCCTCCTGGACTATTATTATGTATTTGATTGGCAAACTCGATTTGAATTGCTTACCGCTTGCCTAATCATTGAAAGTTGGCAGTTTTGTTCTCCATTTTCACCTTGTCCTGTGTAGCAAATTGTTATTATTTGTACCACCACCGTCCAAGTAACAAGTACTATTTCTGTCGATTCTGTCGTATTGTTCCGGCCAGAAAGATGTAGTTTCCCATTACCTACTCTTTTTTAGAGGTGGCCATCTTAGTCCTAAGGGTAGCAGATGTTTATCTGTGACAGACTTAAAACGAGACTCTTATGAGTTTCGGGCTGTCATGGGCGGCAGAAGAAAAAAAGAAAAGAAGAAAAAGAAAATGCCATATACAAGCAAAACGGAGAACCACGGCGCTGGTTTTCAAATAAGCCATTTTTTAATCCACTCTCCTTTATTTGCTGCAGTATTGCTGGCCGTATGCTGTCTTGTACCCTTAAAAATAAACTTGGTGGTTGCAGGTGACGTCCCAGGTCCCCCGGGGCCCCTGCGTGTGGAAGTGGTGGGGGACCGCGTGCTGCGCGCCTGGTGGGCGGAGCCCGACCCACGCGGCGCGCCCGTGGAGGCCTACCGCGTCTGGGGGAGACCACAACATAGGTATCAGCTCTAACATTTTAATTTAATTTGCTATAACCCGCGAGCAAGCCGTATGTACTCGTATGTATGTACGTATACCATCCCTCCGGTCCACATAAGAATGTTTGCACGTACAAAAATTAAAATATACACGAATATACGAACCACCACCAACCCGTGTTAATAAGACGGTTAGTGGCTCTGACGAGCTTTGACGACTCTGTGGCGCAGTGGTGAGTGACCTTGACTGCCACAGGCGGGATATTTATATCACAGATAAATATTTGTACTCGGATCATGGAGGTTATAGGTATTGTATTGTTTTCTGTGTATGCCTATCACCCGCAACACAGACCTTTGGCTGCGCGGGAGTGTGTAACGTTTAATTATTTTATTTATGATTTTTAAAGTCCACTGCTGGAAATCAAAATGGTAGAACTGTATGAACGTATACCAAAAATAAAAACTATGTAATAGTTATTGAAGTTATAATTACTAGTGAATGCAACTGATTGAAATATTATTGTATTTAGGTACTAGTAGTTATTGAAGTTAGCTTGTTAAATGTATTGTTTATTTATATTCCTTTTTTTTACCTGATCATATTTAATTAGTGACATTCCTTTTGCTTTTATAGAGTTAGTTACTTGGATGTGAATATAACTAAGAATATCAGCGACTTACTGCCAGCCGACCTGCCAACAGACGTGGACGATGGCATGAAGATGCGCATTTTGCAGGAGGGTCTGGAACTGCTGCATAATGGATCAGGTAAGCTAGCAAACGTGGACGAATGACCCGAAGAATACAGCCCAGACCGCTGAATTGTAGAATTTATTTATAGGTATAGACCTAAAGCACAGTTTTATGATATACCTCTCCTATAATGAATATGAAGGATTAAAGGGGAGCCAATGGGGACTATCGTTTCTTTGCTTACCAGTTGGCGCCACTGTTGATTAAGGTCCAGAGTTATAGCTGTCAAAGGCGACTTTATAGGATCAGCACCAAAAGAAAGTTTTAAATCTTAAATCGCATTATGTTTATTAATTACTAATAACTATCTATCATATCGAATAGCTATGCCGCAATGTTGTGGAGTTCCGTTTTGTACGGAAAAAAAAGGAGGATACATGTTTCCAAAAGATAAAACTGTTTTAAAATGACTATACCTACTCCGACAAAACATTCTCGTGTTTGTAAAAAACAATTTAACCCCGAGCATTATGTGTTACCCAAAGAATTAAATACAGAAAATCCTTATCAAATTATCTTTCATAATCATCCTGATTTGAATAACTTTTACGTTACATTCATCTCTTGTATCTCTTCTGTTCACAAATATTTAGCTAGGACAATATTATAAATAAAGTCAAAAGTTGTACCTAGTCAATTTTCTTGGAACCAAGAAAGTGAAGAGCGAAATGAAATTAAAAGAAAAAGATAATCTTAATTAATTAAATTATCACAACAGCTTCCAAAACATAACACAATAATGGTGGTGCACCATAGTCACTATAAAAAATTGCATAATCCATATTTGCGATGATTTCACGAAGGAGATCACTTTTCAACAGGTAAATTAAAGAAATTATAATTTATGTCATGAAAAATGAATGTTATTGGACCTCACGCGACACAAGCGCCTCTAGCTGCAATTTCATACGCGATACTCCCCATTAGAGAAGAGTGATGGATAGAAACATGCAATAAAAATGATTAAAAAAATAATTTATTAATTATTGAAATATGTAACGCGTAGCTGTTTTGTAGGAGGTCGTAGCAAGGGTAGCAAGCGTAGCATGTATATATCATCGCCTTAGAACATTTACATCACGCTTTAAATATTATAATATTATTATAGAAAATTACTGTACACGTCGAAACTATTATAAAGTGTAACTCTGCTCCAGTCTGAGTTTGTGAGAGGTTTACACTACATTAAGTTTAGTTGTCTACGGTGAGAGGTCTTCTAGACAACTAGCCTTGACACCCAATAGGAAATTCTTAGGCTACCCGAAGCTGTTACGTAGTACTAGTCAAGTTTTTTAGCCAATATCTAATTATGTATAATGCATTCGTATATTTTGTACACGATGGTGAAATCTTACCATTAGCACGACCTTTTCCGTGGTGGTGTTACTTGCTAGCCTCGACTGACAAAAGTGAACCGAGACCATTTTGAACTTTACAGAGACATACTGGCTTGTCGGCGCCGGGGAGGTGTCTCAGGGGTACACTGCAGTGGTACAGGCGCGTAACAGCTACGGCTGGGGCCCCGCCTCCACTCCAACCGACCTGGACCCCGCGCCGCTCGCGCTCTCCGCGAGGCCAAACGTGGCCGCGCTCGCGCTTGCTGTCGCGGGCCTGGCTGCTGTTGTGTTGGGAGTTGCCGCTGCAGTGTTCTACAGTAAGTTACCATTGTTATAAAGTTAGTTTTAATGTACTTGAAACAACCCGCGCACAAGGAGTATGATGGTGTATACTTTCATGCATATATCCCTCCCACATAAGAAAGCGTGCAGAAATGAAAAGATAAAGAAAAGATTTCATATGATATTGCACTATAAAATTGTTGCTTATTAATCTTTTTAATTTTTTTCATAGCTTACAATAACAAGAGCAAAAAAAAAGCGGCCCTTGAAAGCCAAGTGTCAGCGAACGTGCCTCGCAGGGGCCCCGACGTGGAGCTGGCGACGCTGCGACAGCTGCCCATCCGGCACTCCACGAATATACTCTACAATCAGGTACATACTTAAATAACCAAGACCCGAGAACAGCCTGGCAAACAAATTTTGGTTCTAGCCGGACATTGATTCCGAGAGTTACAGCGTGTCAGTTCAGAATAATTTTGTTAGTATCGCACATACTATTAAATTAAGCAAATATATATATACGCAAAATAGTATGTATGCAGAATTATAATCATTTAAAACATACAATGTCAACTTTATATTTGTACAAATATATGAATGAAAGACTACAATATTATTTCGTTGTTAAAGAGAAAACCCTAATAACTGATAGTTGAATAAAAGCATTTTATTTTTATAAGCAGCTCCGAAAAAAGTCTAAAGATCCAAACTTGGTTTTTCAAAGCACAAAGAATAAAAAGCATTATAGAATAAGGAGCGAAGGATAAGGCAGGGCAGGATAATATAACATTTCATATTATATTATCCTGGGATCTAGTTGAATAATTTCTTAAATTTTTCGTCCTGATTTCCAGGGTGTCCACTGCCCTTCCGACGCCGAACTAGCCAGCTTACCGCACATCAGGAGGGAACAGATCACTCTTACGAAGTTCCTGGGCTCGGGGGCGTTTGGCGAAGTATTCGAAGGCGTGGCGCGACAACTTAACAATAGCACAACGGACGCTAAAGTTGCAGTTAAGGTAAAACTAAGATATAACGCTACGAATACGGCAAATAAGATCTTTGGTGGTGGCTAGTTCCTAATTCGCTACGGATGATGACGATGTTGGCAAAACAGCCAATCAAGGTACTACCACGCTCAATTATCCCCACTGAATTTAGTTCAGAGCTAAACATTCATGCCGATAGCTGTTCTACTAAAGACTTTCTGATAATAATTTAACATTTGCTTTTATTTCAAACAGACGCTAAGAAAAGGTGCAACGGAGCAAGAAAAGACGGAATTCTTGAAGGAAGCGGCGCTGATGTCTAACTTCAAGCACGAGCACATTCTGCGGCTGCTGGGAGTCTGCCTCGACAACGACCCCAACTACATCATCATGGAGCTCATGGAGGGCGGCGACCTGCTCAGCTACCTCAGGGCTAAACGATCTTCATTGGTAACACGATTTCGATTTCAAAATAAATGCTTACACGGCTTTCACAAATTACGTTTGCTGCGGCCGGAGGTTCCAGGAAAACCAAAATTACTTTAAAACTAATTTAATTATAATAAATTACAATTTGAACTTAATAATTAGCCTAAGCGATTCCTATCGATGTTGGATAAAGAATGCTTCCCTACTCGAATAGTAGTGTATTTATAGTATCAAGAGACGTCGCGATTGATGAATTACATAATTAGGACAAATATGTTTAGATCTCACCAGAAATTTTGGACACACACAATAACACAACACAAGCGATTTTGCAGCACCACCAATCCGTTGCCGCCCGCGATAACTGTGACTGGTTTCGAACAAAACTCTATCTAATAGGACCTAGGATATTATGGTTATTCCAGTTGACAGATAGAGTTAATAAATGGTTAGTAAGAACATTAGTTGGTCAGTTTGTGAGTGGGCACGAGGACTTGGGCAGGGACTTTTAGTGATATTGTTAGTCCTGTTAGCTGGTTTTAGTAATTGTCCAGTTAGTCAAGATCCCTTAGTTAATAAACCAAAGCAATGGTAGTAGTGTATAATGTTTTCTTGCAATAATGTATTGTACCTATTTCTAATGCTACATATAAATGTTAGCTTTCTGCAATCCCATATAACTATGCCAAATTTCATACACCTCCGTCCATCTAGGTAATTTTCGTACAAAGAGGTGCAAAGTTTTTGTTTCACGTAGGTATTAATATAATAACGTTCTCGAAGGTATGTGAAGTCTGCCAATCCGCACTTGGCCAGCGTGGTGGACTAAGGCCTAATCCCTCCCATTCTGAGAGGAGACCCGTGCCCAACAGTGGGACGTCTATGGTCGCAGCGAGGTATTAATATAATGATTCTTGTTGCAGTACACTTCAGAATCATTGACGCTCCTAGACCTTCTCAACATGTGTGTGGACGTGACGAAGGGCTGTCGGTACCTGGAGGAGATGCACTTCGTGCACCGCGACCTCGCGTGCCGGAACTGTCTGGTCGCGCCCCGCGCCAACGGCCGCGTTGTCAAGATCGGAGACTTTGGACTGGCTAGGGATATTTATAAGAATGACTACTATAGGAAAGAGGGCGAAGGTAAGCACAGATTTATTCGTACTTTATTTTAATTAGAAAAGTGTTTTGGCAGTATTCGGTCTAACAAGCTTGTTATTTTTTAAAAGCTTTTATTTAACTTCACTCGTATGTATCTTGTATGTATATGTCCTGGAATCTTGCAATCAATATTTCACCCACTTCCACTTAAGCTATCGAGCTGAAATTTGGCACACATATTTGGTTCCGATGACAATGCATGAAAATAAAAAAAGTTTTAAAAAGCTTTTTAAAAAAATAAAAAATTCTATGTTTTAAATGATCCGGTAAATTTAGAAAAGTTGAAAATTGTAGCTATGGACAGATGTACTTAGTTAAATATTTTATTCTTTGTATAAATTGCAGGTCTCTTACCAGTAAGATGGATGGCAGTAGAGTGTTTAGTGGACGGCGTGTTTTCTTGCCAATCCGACGTTTGGGCTTGGGGTGTGCTCTGCTGGGAGGTAGGTTGCCTTGCAGTCATTTTAGACCTTTTTCTAGTTTCCAATTTCTTGGGATACTTGTAGCTTAGGTATCGTACCAAGGTCCGATTGACACTGTTTACTTTTTCACGGTATTTTTGAGTACCGTTACAGTAAAGGAAGATAGTTGATCGAGCTCAAAGGATCAGAAAATAGTGTCAACAGTGGGAAACACGGTGAAAAAAAAACCATTTTTTTGTTTTCAACTAGTCCTAACATAAATAATTATTAGTGACACTATTTTTTAAGTTGTTGTATCATTTTGGATCTGAAGTTAACCCGACTTTGAATATTGCTCCATGAACCATAAAAAATTGTATGGTGGAGCTATATTCAAATTTGCCTTTCTTAGAACCAAAATAAGTTATAAAATAATGCCACTATTAATGTTAGAACTAGAAGAAAACAACAAAAAAAATCACTTTTATTTAAATTACCGGCACGGATCGAAGCGAACCTTTAACCAAAAACTTTTAAAGCATGGTTTCTGAATATGATGTCGTTGCAGTTTCTGAACATGAAGTCGTTGCAGTTTCTGAGCATGATGTCGTTGCAGTTTCTGAACATGATGTCGTTGCAGTTTCTGAACATGATGTCGTTGCAGTTTCTGAGCATGATGTCGTTGCAGTTTCTGAACATGATGTCGTTGCAGTTTCTGAACATGATGTCGTTGCAGGTGCTATCTCTGGGCCAGCAGCCGTACCCCGCGCGCACCAACCGGCAGGTGCTGGCGTACGTGCGCGCGGGGGGCACGCCCGACCGCCCGCCCAACTGCCCCGCTGCCTTGTGAGTTTCATCTTTTTGATATTAATAATAATAGTAATATAGTAATACTAGTGGACGCCCGCAGCTTCGCTCGCGTAGAATTAGACCCACTGCCCGCGTTCGGGTTGCCCACTTGACTTCAAAAACGGCAAAGTTTCATACTAACTTTGCACCCCCGTTTTACCCCCTTAGGGGGTGAATTTTCAAAAATCCTTTCTTAGTGCTCCCCTACGTTATAAAAGGAACCCCTGTGCAAAATTTCAAGTTTCTAGCCCTTATAGTTTAGGCCCTGCGTTGATATGTCAGTCAGTCAGTCAGTCAGTCAGTCAGTCAGTCAGTCAGTCAGTCAGTCACCTTCTCCTTTTATATATATAGATGATATATGTATAAATAGTAAGGATAATCTGCATGCCTAGATGGGTAAAGATAAGAGCTCATTTGTAAATTTTACTAAGACCTAATTGTACCTTATCTTGCAATAAAGACATTTGATTTGATTTGATTTGATCTTTTCCATTTGAAGATAGCTAGACTAGAAGATAGACAAGTGACACCCCAGCCACTATCGAACTCGCCTCTCACTCGAGGTGGTCTGGATTCAAATCCAAGCGCCACGCACATAATATGACTTTTCTAAGTTATGTGCGATGAGTATGCGATTTATGAGATTAAATGTCACCTGATGTAACAGTGGAGGAAAGTATCGAGAGGAAATCTGAATGCCTGAGAGTTCTCCGTAAGATCGTACAGGTCTAAATTGGGCTGCAAGTTAAAAAAAAACCTAAAACCTAAACTAGATAATAAGCGTTGTTTTGTTCTAACTGCGTACCTTGTAGCGAGATATAGAACATTAGTGGCACAGGCGCATAATAATGGTATGCTTAAGAGAAGTATAGCACTCCGTGGCGTGGTGGTGAGAGATGATGAGAGTTAGGAACTACTGGTTCCGGGTTCGAGTCCCGCCTGGGTAGATATTTATTATGCAGATTTGTACTCGGGTCATGGGTGTTTAATTGTGCTGTGTCCGCCAACCCAACACAGGCCTATGGAATAAGTTCATTTTGACAAAATTCATACAATTACAACAAAAATAAAAATAAATTTAGCTTAAAAAGCTAATTAATCTTACGAAGTATGAATTTGTCAAAAAGGGGCCGTACTCAGCATTAGCCGTGGCGGACCACGACCGCTGGTTTTCAGTTCGACCCCTGATTCCGTGCAGTTAAATAAATAAATAATAAATAAATATCTTGGACATTCTCACACACGGCCATCTGACCCCAAAGTAGGCGTGAGCCTGTGTTATGGGTGTCAGAGACTGATATACATACATAGATATTTTTAAATACATACTTAATAGATAATATTGACATCCAGACACAGAACAAATACAAGTGTTCGTCACACGAATATTTGTCCTGAGTGGGATTCGAACCCACGACCTTTGGCGCAACAGACAGGGTCACTACCGATTGCGCCAACGGGCCTGTCAGTTCTAGTGTTCAGGGTGTGTCTAGCGTTTAGCGTGATGGTATGGTTTCGATAGGTACGAGCTGCTGCAGAAGTGCTGGAGTTACTCGGCGGAGGCGCGGCCGTCGTTCCGGCAGTGCCTGGAGGTGGTGGCGGCGCTGCGCGACGGCACGGCCCCGTCCGCGCCGCTGGCCGCCGCCGCGCCGCCGCACCACTACCTCACGCTGCTCGCCGACGGTGAGACACTCGCTGACAGACCTTTCCTCCTCTCACGCGGCGCTGTAGGCGCTCCTGCGCTGAGGGAATTCGGAGTTAGGGGAGATCCCCTCTATCCGGGCAATTGCTCCAGGGGTGAACCCCGTCGGTGACTTCCCCGCTGTTGAGCGTGGGAGCCAGTCGATCGTCGCGCACGCGGTAGGCGCGCGCGGTTCTACTAGCCGTTAGTCGCTAATTCCCCCCAGATGGTCGGGGGGGAAGAAGGTCCAACAGCTAACACTCGCTGTACACCGCGTAACAGCATGCTGATGCACGCTCACAGTTAGAAAAGAGAACCTTGTGGCACATGAGCGAGTAGTCCGACCTCTTACGCTGCTCGCTTACGGTGAGATAACTCAACCGCAGAATGTAAGTAGGTTTCGAAAGTGCCTGGAGGCAGCGGCAGCCTGTGTATTCAATGACTAGTGGACGCCCGCAGCTTCGCTCGCGTGTAATTAGACGTAACAATAGTTTCGTTTACATCTATAATATTATATAGCCTCACTCAGTGAAGATGCAGCATTCTAATGGTGAAAGAATTTTTGAAATCTGTTTGTAGTTTTTGTGTGAAAACATTACAAAGACGTAATAATCTAATACGTAATATTCTACGTGTAATTGGTATAAGAGTATATTGCGCGCCAAACTATAGTAATTTTTTTGTATTTATTTTTCTTTAATAATTTTGCATACAGTAAAATTCAGAAAAGTGAACAGGGAATCTACTCAATTCTTTTCGAAATGTCTTCCAGTAGACCCAAAAAAAGTAAATGGCATTTAAGAAATAACAAACTTAGCGTGCATTTAATTAAGAATATATATTTATTGTGTACCCACCATCAGCATGTCTATTTAACTCGATTTTAACGTCATAAAATTCATTGCTCTAATCATTGTATCCAGGGCCGGATTTAGAGGAGTGAAGGCCACGGGGCAACAAAGGAGTGGAGGCCCCCTGGCCCCAAATTACTTTCCAAATGAGATGAACAACTTTTTTGAGTCTAGTTTTTCAATCAATAATTTACTGTGAAATTGAGTACCTAAATTCTTTTAATATTTAAAAAACATAAATATAGATCAATTATTTCTGTTAATATTTATATAAGAACAATATACAAATGTTTGTAAAAGCGAAAAAAAAATATTAAAAGAAAAGTTGTTTACTATAATGCTTATTAGTCGGAATTTGAAAAAAAAAAAATCCGTAGTCTATTGCGGGGGCCTCCCTCTTTTGTGGAGGCCCGGGGCTGTAGCCCCGGTTGCCCTCATTTAAATCCGGCCCTGATTGTATCATACTAACTTGTCAATATCCTAATCTAATATTGCGCATGGCTGCATGTTTAGATGCCGTCGACAACCGCACCTACCTGCTGGACGAGAATGCAAACGCCTGCTTAGGTTTGTCCTCCTTTCATTTTTAATCTTCGATAAAAATAAGACACGTTTTTTTAATGTAATTACCCAAAGAAAACTTTAAAAAGCAATCTGCTACTATCCTCCCCATCAAACTCATCCCGGGTTCGAATCCCGTACTGTCATCTGTGCTCAACTCGTTACCAACGATAACGTTATCTTAACTACTAAGAACCAGACACATTGACAGTTGTGTTAAATAAGTTGTTTCTCAAAAATCTGTTTCTAATTTACAGCTGAAACTATTACCTACCTATTGTTCGTTTTATATTACAGAGGAAGATTTCCAAGAACAAGAAATGGAGCCGTCGCGGCTGTTGCCGCAACGGACGCCCAAGTACCTCGAACTGATGTACGACAGCGACTCCGGCGCGGGCACCGTCGCGGACGGATACGAAGTACCCAGAGCGCCGATATCGTACGCGCCTTTCTCCCGACACAGCATAGTGGGCGTAGCGCCGAACAGACTTATAAAGCCGCCGCTGTACCGGACACATTCCCTCCGAACTAACACGAGGCCACCGAACGCGACCATCATACCGCTGCGGAACGGTTTGGTCAAACGAGCGTCTCTGTGCGACGCTCACGAGCGGCCGAGCTCGTCGCGGGACATTGCCGATATAGACTTTGATAAACATATCTTTAAGACTCCTTTTTAACTGTGATACTAGGCGAATTCTTTTTTCATATAACATTGCTCCTTTAGGCTCTGCGCAAACGGGCCACCGACCACAGCCACCGGTGGCCAGCGACAGCCACTTAACATAAACTTTTGGTGGCCGCCACCGGCTACACGTGTGCGGCGCGTCTATACAAAATATGAAAAAGTTTATGTTAAGTGGCTGTCGCTGGCCACCGGTGGCCCGTTTGCGCAGAGCCTTATTGTTGGAAGGGCCGTTTGATAGTGGTGTTGTACTTTATTTATAAGATACTTACTCAAGAAGCTAGTGTCTAGATCAGTAAATGAACATAATAAGCGTATGTTAATATTGCTACGGAATTTAATAAGGCTAAAAAGTTGTATTAAAATTATAGTAGGTATACGGAACTATAACAGGTACTTCACTACTTTGAAATAAGTAATTATCAGTGATCACATGCCATTGCAATTTACCCTACCCAGCGAAGGAGCCTTGACTGCATTCCACCGATCGTTTTTCGCATTAGTCGTATGTAATAATTCTATTTATATTTATTTATTGAATACAATGTGTAAATAAGATTCGAGTCAATGTATTGTATATATTAGATTTTAATTGATTAGCATTGTTGTATGTGACTGTGTGTATAATGACTGGTCTATAGTATTTTTTTATGATGATGTAAGTCCATAATATAATATAGTTGCTGGAGCTATGGAGTAATGAAATGATATAATAAATTATCGTAAAAGTAATGATGCTATTAATATTGTCACTGCATTTTGTGTCGTGGTAATCTATTATAGACCAGTGTTTATTCATTTGTGAATGTTGCTAGAGGAATGCTTGTATGTCACCGGAAGATAACAAGATCCGCAAGTTTATAAATTTCCTAGGAAATTTATAAACCTTCGTAGGATTACAAACGAGAGATAAATTGTATTCGGTTGTTGTTATTTTCCTGTGACATATGCAAGACACAAAAATGTAAATACCTAATTTAAACATACGCATTTATTGTAGGCCACAACTATTTAGGTGAAGATTTCTAATTAAAAATATTCAACGGGACTCTGGGGTTTATTATTCTCGTTATACTAATAAAAGACTATTTAATTTATAGGTATTTTTATTGAAGTCTCATATTAAACTGAACATAAATAGTAGTAGGAAACCCGTTAACATTTTCTTGCATGCCAATTGCAAAACAAACATGTGCTTACGATATACACAAATAAAACTTGTTTATTAATTTTAATTGAATTAATTCCGTTTGATTAATTTTATACGATATGTGGTCGGTGACCAAAAGGAAATGCTAACTGTACATATCACGAATACTCGCCATTGTACATTTCAAAGTAAATATTTATATAGCAATTTGATAAACCAAACCAAAAGTATAAAATAATCACTTCAATTTGATTCTTAATTTTATACTTAGACTAATTAAGCGAAATGTTAACAGAAACTTTAATATTATATTAATATTATGTCATTTAAGACTAAGGTTAGGATATTTCCAAGTTCCAAGTTTAGGACATAAAAAAATTATCTTACATGTATCTTAACTCTAAATATCCTTTATTTCATTAAACCCATACATACGTAAAAAATTATACAAATACTGTATTTACACTTCCATATGTAGCAGTTTAGTATCTTAAATCATTTGCATTTTGCAAACACATCTCGTATTCAACGGAAGACTAATACTAATCATAACACTATAGCTGCTACATAGTCAATTAGTCACACTGTCACAGTATATGTATTACCATAATTCCGTTTTCTTCACTAAAGTATGAATGTTACGAACAACCGGAATATTTTAGATCAGATAGTACCAACGTTAATAACTGTAAATTGAAAATATAATTACTAAAATAAAAAATAAAAACTCTCTGCGTCAGGATGTAACAACTCTGAGGAAAAATTTGCCGATTTTATTCAACTTGAAATATTTAGGAACATGCATGGAATAAGGCAGCTGAATATATTTCTGTATTTTTTATCAGCTCGGCAATCATTACAAATACTATATGCTGATACTTTCACTGACTGTCATGCCATGATCTTCTCTTCTAAATATTGGTCAAACCTATTATTGGTAAGGGTCGCGAACATTTGACGTGATACAAGTGACGTCATGATCAACATACCATGGCGAATAGATACGTGACCACTCGTACAATATGTACAGCAGGGAAGAGATACGTGAAGTCTCGTCCAAAATATACCTCGCCAAATAAAATCTGTATATAACATCACGTGCAAAATCTACCGCGGCGAACATATATGAGACGCGTCGTGTCTCTATCGATGAACAGATACTGACGTCTCTTGCAATAGTATTTAATTATGTATTTATTTGTACAATTTTATTGACACCTATAAAGAGATATATACTACTCGTACAATGGGTGGATTTTAATGTCCTATGGCATTTTCTACCAGTTGAATGGGGAAAAGTTGCGGTAGGTGAAAAGAAAAAAACTTAAAGCTACAATAAACTAAATATCTACCATAGCGTGCGTCGCGCGGCGCCACGACGTGCGCGGCGACGTGCGTGGTGACGTCACCGCGCCCTAGTCCCGCGCTACGAAGTGCGCGTCGACGTGCGTGGTGACGTCACCGCGCCCTAGTCCCGCGCTACGAAGTGCGCGTCGACGTGCGTGGTGACATCACCGCGCCCTAGTCCCGCGCTACGAAGTGCGCGTCGACGTGCGTGGTGACGTCACCGCGCCCTAGTCCCGCGCTACGAAGTGCGCGTCGACGTGCGTGGTGACGTCACCGCGCCCTAGTCCCGCGCTACGAAGTGCGCGTCGACGTGCGTGGTGACATCACCGCGCCCTAGTCCCGCGCTACGAAGTGCGCGTCGACGTGCGTGGTGACGTCACCGCGCCCTAGTCCCGCGCTACGAAGTGCGCGTCGACGTGCGTGGTGACATCACCGCGCCCTAGTCCCGCGCTACGAAGTGCGCGTCGACGTGCGTGGTGACGTCACCGCGCCCTAGTCCCGCGCTACGAAGTGCGCGTCGACGTGCGTGGTGACGTCACCGCGCCCTAGTCCCGCGCTACGAAGTGCGCGTCGACGTGCGTGGTGACGTCACCGCGCCCTAGTCCCGCGCTACGAAGTGCGCGTCGACGTGCGTGGTGACATCACCGCGCCCTAGTCCCGCGCTACGAAGTGCGCGTCGACGTGCGTGGTGACGTCACCGCGCCCTAGTCCCGCGCTACGAAGTGCGCGTCGACGTGCGTGGTGACGTCACCGCGCCCTAGTCCCGCGCTACGAAGTGCGCGTCGACGTGCGTGGTGACATCACCGCGCCCTAGTCCCGCGCTACGAAGTGCGCGTCGACGTGCGTGGTGACGTCACCGCGCCCTAGTCCCGCGCTACGAAGTGCGCGTCGACGTGCGTGGTGACGTCACCGCGCCCTAGTCCCCGTCGGCGGCGATCTCCTCCTTGACCCGCTTGTCGCGCTTCACCTGGTCGGCGGTGACGACGGTGACGACGGCGTCGCCGAGCGCCGCCGGCTGGTCGTCGTCCTGCGCGTCGTCCTTGCTGTTCTCGTGCAGCAGCACGTACTCGCGCTGCGAGAACCCGAACTTGACCACGTCCCGCTCGAGCAGCTCCACGTAGCGGCGCGCCTCTATCTTCTTGTTGTTCACGAACGTGCCGTTCGCCGAGTCTGCGGGTACCAAATATCCCATTATATACTTTTATCTATACTAATACATACTAGCTTTTACCCGCGGCTCCGCCCGCGTGGCCAAAGGGAATTAACAATGAGTTGTTTAACATACATGACACATTTGTGGTGGATGAATGGACAGTTCCACAATTAAAAGATACTTAGAGGAACCCGAGGTAATGCTGACCGCAGATAAAGTGTACGTAAACTGTCTTACTGGAGCAAATAAAAAAATATCGATATCTTCAAATGGAGATGTTTTACCGAGGTAAAAAGTAGCCTACGTCACTCTCCACCCTCCTCACTATCACCACACACAAAAACCATACAATTTAATAGCTTCGTTGCGACGTGAAAGCCGGACAAACAAACAAACACACTTTCACATTTATAATATTAGTATGGATATGGATTATAAAGAGGATACATTTTTTTGGAATGTTTTCACACAAAAACTACTGGACCGATTTAAAAAATTCTTTCATCATTAGAATGCTGCATCTTCACTGAGTGTCATAGGCATATTATTAGGTGTAAACGAAACTATTGTTGTGTCTAATTCCACGCGAGCAAAGCTGCAAGCGTCCTCAAAGACAATACCGATATGTTCCGTTGAAGTCACATATTGTATATTTTTATTAATTCAACTGTGAATATTTGTAACAAAAATGAAGCAATTCTATTAAAATATAAGAAATATTCAAACAAGCTTCTATCCCATATCCCAAGGGAACCTCATTATTTTCAAGGAACGCCTACAATGTAAACTCAAAATATTGTAATAAGCTGGTCAAAATACGTCAACAGGTTTCATGTTATGTCTAAACAATAATTACTTGACTACACTTTAGTTACCTCTAGACTATTTACTCTAGTGCCTGTGCACAACAGTGGGACGGCAATCCATACTAATATTATTTTGTTTGTTTGTCCGGCTTTCACGTCGCAACGAAGCTATTATATGGTATGGTTTTTGTGTGTGGAGATAGTGACGAGGGTGGAGAGTGACGTGACTTTTTACCGCGGTAAAACATCCCCGTGGGAAGATATCGATGTTTTGTTATTTGCTAGATATTTAGTTCCGGATGTTGTTAATAGATGGCGTTAGTCAAATTTAGTTAAGTAGTTAGTATAGTAGTTAAGCAGTTAGTATCTTTTAACGTGGAACTGTCACTATTCATCCACCACAAATGTGTCATGTATGATAAACAACTCATTGTTAATTCCCTTTGACCACGCGGGCGGAGCCTAGTATTGTAATAAGCTTGTCAAAATGCGTTTTACACATTTACACTTTAGTTACCTCTAGACTATTTACTATAGTGCCTGTGCACAACAGTGGGACGGCAATCTAGCTATGAAAACGGTAGTTACCTAGATCGATGATGTAGGGGCGCACGCGGCGGCCCTGCGAGCCGTCGGCGCGCGCGAACGGCGTGGCGCGGTACTGCAGCGCGGCGTGCTGCTTGCTCACCGACGGGTGCTCCAGCGAGATGTCGCACACCGCCTTGTCGCGGCCCAGCAGGAAACACGACTGCCGGTGGATGTACAGGATCGGCAGCGCCTTGTCGGTAGTTACCTAGATCGATGATGTAGGGGCGCACGCGGCGGCCCTGCGAGCCGTCGGCGCGCGCGAACGGCGTGGCGCGGTACTGCAGCGCGGCGTGCTGCTTGCTCACCGACGGGTGCTCCAGCGAGATGTCGCACACCGCCTTGTCGCGGCCCAGCAGGAAACACGACTGCCGGTGGATGTACAGGATCGGCAGCGCCTTGTCGGTAGTTACCTAGATCGATGATGTAGGGGCGCACGCGGCGGCCCTGCGAGCCGTCGGCGCGCGCGAACGGCGTGGCGCGGTACTGCAGCGCGGCGTGCTGCTTGCTCACCGACGGGTGCTCCAGCGAGATGTCGCACACCGCCTTGTCGCGGCCCAGCAGGAAACACGACTGCCGGTGGATGTACAGGATCGGCAGCGCCTTGTCGGTAGTTACCTAGATCGATGATGTAGGGGCGCACGCGGCGGCCCTGCGAGCCGTCGGCGCGCGCGAACGGCGTGGCGCGGTACTGCAGCGCGGCGTGCTGCTTGCTCACCGACGGGTGCTCCAGCGAGATGTCGCACACCGCCTTGTCGCGGCCCAGCAGGAAACACGACTGCCGGTGGATGTACAGGATCGGCAGCGCCTTGTCGGTAGTTACCTAGATCGATGATGTAGGGGCGCACGCGGCGGCCCTGCGAGCCGTCGGCGCGCGCGAACGGCGTGGCGCGGTACTGCAGCGCGGCGTGCTGCTTGCTCACCGACGGGTGCTCCAGCGAGATGTCGCACACCGCCTTGTCGCGGCCCAGCAGGAAACACGACTGCCGGTGGATGTACAGGATCGGCAGCGCCTTGTCGGTAGTTACCTAGATCGATGATGTAGGGGCGCACGCGGCGGCCCTGCGAGCCGTCGGCGCGCGCGAACGGCGTGGCGCGGTACTGCAGCGCGGCGTGCTGCTTGCTCACCGACGGGTGCTCCAGCGAGATGTCGCACACCGCCTTGTCGCGGCCCAGCAGGAAACACGACTGCCGGTGGATGTACAGGATCGGCAGCGCCTTGTCGGTAGTTACCTAGATCGATGATGTAGGGGCGCACGCGGCGGCCCTGCGAGCCGTCGGCGCGCGCGAACGGCGTGGCGCGGTACTGCAGCGCGGCGTGCTGCTTGCTCACCGACGGGTGCTCCAGCGAGATGTCGCACACCGCCTTGTCGCGGCCCAGCAGGAAACACGACTGCCGGTGGATGTACAGGATCGGCAGCGCCTTGTCGGTAGTTACCTAGATCGATGATGTAGGGGCGCACGCGGCGGCCCTGCGAGCCGTCGGCGCGCGCGAACGGCGTGGCGCGGTACTGCAGCGCGGCGTGCTGCTTGCTCACCGACGGGTGCTCCAGCGAGATGTCGCACACCGCCTTGTCGCGGCCCAGCAGGAAACACGACTGCCGGTGGATGTACAGGATCGGCAGCGCCTTGTCGGTAGTTACCTAGATCGATGATGTAGGGGCGCACGCGGCGGCCCTGCGAGCCGTCGGCGCGCGCGAACGGCGTGGCGCGGTACTGCAGCGCGGCGTGCTGCTTGCTCACCGACGGGTGCTCCAGCGAGATGTCGCACACCGCCTTGTCGCGGCCCAGCAGGAAACACGACTGCCGGTGGATGTACAGGATCGGCAGCGCCTTGTCGGTAGTTACCTAGATCTGTGATGTAGGGGCGCACGCGGCGGCCCTGCGAGCCGTCGGCGCGCGCGAACGGCGTGGCGCGGTACTGCAGCGCGGCGTGCTGCTTGCTCACCGACGGGTGCTCCAGCGAGATGTCGCACACCGCCTTGTCGCGGCCCAGCAGGAAACACGACTGCCGGTGGATGTACAGGATCGGCAGCGCCTTGTCGGTAGTTACCTAGATCGATGATGTAGGGGCGCACGCGGCGGCCCTGCGAGCCGTCGGCGCGCGCGAACGGCGTGGCGCGGTACTGCAGCGCGGCGTGCTGCTTGCTCACCGACGGGTGCTCCAGCGAGATGTCGCACACCGCCTTGTCGCGGCCCAGCAGGAAACACGACTGCCGGTGGATGTACAGGATCGGCAGCGCCTTGTCGGTAGTTACCTAGATCGATGATGTAGGGGCGCACGCGGCGGCCCTGCGAGCCGTCGGCGCGCGCGAACGGCGTGGCGCGGTACTGCAGCGCGGCGTGCTGCTTGCTCACCGACGGGTGCTCCAGCGAGATGTCGCACACCGCCTTGTCGCGGCCCAGCAGGAAACACGACTGCCGGTGGATGTACAGGATCGGCAGCGCCTTGTCGGTAGTTACCTAGATCGATGATGTAGGGGCGCACGCGGCGGCCCTGCGAGCCGTCGGCGCGCGCGAACGGCGTGGCGCGGTACTGCAGCGCGGCGTGCTGCTTGCTCACCGACGGGTGCTCCAGCGAGATGTCGCACACCGCCTTGTCGCGGCCCAGCAGGAAACACGACTGCCGGTGGATGTACAGGATCGGCAGCGCCTTGTCGGTAGTTACCTAGATCGATGATGTAGGGGCGCACGCGGCGGCCCTGCGAGCCGTCGGCGCGCGCGAACGGCGTGGCGCGGTACTGCAGCGCGGCGTGCTGCTTGCTCACCGACGGGTGCTCCAGCGAGATGTCGCACACCGCCTTGTCGCGGCCCAGCAGGAAACACGACTGCCGGTGGATGTACAGGATCGGCAGCGCCTTGTCGGTAGTTACCTAGATCGATGATGTAGGGGCGCACGCGGCGGCCCTGCGAGCCGTCGGCGCGCGCGAACGGCGTGGCGCGGTACTGCAGCGCGGCGTGCTGCTTGCTCACCGAAGGGTGCTCCAGCGAGATGTCGCACACCGCCTTGTCGCGGCCCAGCAGGAAACACGACTGCCGGTGGATGTACAGGATCGGCAGCGCCTTGTCGGTAGTTACCTAGATCGATGATGTAGGGGCGCACGCGGCGGCCCTGCGAGCCGTCGGCGCGCGCGAACGGCGTGGCGCGGTACTGCAGCGCGGCGTGCTGCTTGCTCACCGACGGGTGCTCCAGCGAGATGTCGCACACCGCCTTGTCGCGGCCCAGCAGGAAACACGACTGCCGGTGGATGTACAGGATCGGCAGCGCCTTGTCGGTAGTTACCTAGATCGATGATGTAGGGGCGCACGCGGCGGCCCTGCGAGCCGTCGGCGCGCGCGAACGGCGTGGCGCGGTACTGCAGCGCGGCGTGCTGCTTGCTCACCGACGGGTGCTCCAGCGAGATGTCGCACACCGCCTTGTCGCGGCCCAGCAGGAAACACGACTGCCGGTGGATGTACAGGATCGGCAGCGCCTTGTCGGTAGTTACCTAGATCGATGATGTAGGGGCGCACGCGGCGGCCCTGCGAGCCGTCGGCGCGCGCGAACGGCGTGGCGCGGTACTGCAGCGCGGCGTGCTGCTTGCTCACCGACGGGTGCTCCAGCGAGATGTCGCACACCGCCTTGTCGCGGCCCAGCAGGAAACACGACTGCCGGTGGATGTACAGGATCGGCAGCGCCTTGTCGGTAGTTACCTAGATCGATGATGTAGGGGCGCACGCGGCGGCCCTGCGAGCCGTCGGCGCGCGCGAACGGCGTGGCGCGGTACTGCAGCGCGGCGTGCTGCTTGCTCACCGACGGGTGCTCCAGCGAGATGTCGCACACCGCCTTGTCGCGGCCCAGCAGGAAACACGACTGCCGGTGGATGTACAGGATCGGCAGCGCCTTGTCGGTAGTTACCTAGATCGATGATGTAGGGGCGCACGCGGCGGCCCTGCGAGCCGTCGGCGCGCGCGAACGGCGTGGCGCGGTACTGCAGCGCGGCGTGCTGCTTGCTCACCGACGGGTGCTCCAGCGAGATGTCGCACACCGCCTTGTCGCGGCCCAGCAGGAAACACGACTGCCGGTGGATGTACAGGATCGGCAGCGCCTTGTCGGTAGTTACCTAGATCGATGATGTAGGGGCGCACGCGGCGGCCCTGCGAGCCGTCGGCGCGCGCGAACGGCGTGGCGCGGTACTGCAGCGCGGCGTGCTGCTTGCTCACCGACGGGTGCTCCAGCGAGATGTCGCACACCGCCTTGTCGCGGCCCAGCAGGAAACACGACTGCCGGTGGATGTACAGGATCGGCAGCGCCTTGTCGGTAGTTACCTAGATCGATGATGTAGGGGCGCACGCGGCGGCCCTGCGAGCCGTCGGCGCGCGCGAACGGCGTGGCGCGGTACTGCAGCGCGGCGTGCTGCTTGCTCACCGACGGGTGCTCCAGCGAGATGTCGCACACCGCCTTGTCGCGGCCCAGCAGGAAACACGACTGCCGGTGGATGTACAGGATCGGCAGCGCCTTGTCGGTAGTTACCTAGATCGATGATGTAGGGGCGCACGCGGCGGCCCTGCGAGCCGTCGGCGCGCGCGAACGGCGTGGCGCGGTACTGCAGCGCGGCGTGCTGCTTGCTCACCGACGGGTGCTCCAGCGAGATGTCGCACACCGCCTTGTCGCGGCCCAGCAGGAAACACGACTGCCGGTGGATGTACAGGATCGGCAGCGCCTTGTCGGTAGTTACCTAGATCGATGATGTAGGGGCGCACGCGGCGGCCCTGCGAGCCGTCGGCGCGCGCGAACGGCGTGGCGCGGTACTGCAGCGCGGCGTGCTGCTTGCTCACCGACGGGTGCTCCAGCGAGATGTCGCACACCGCCTTGTCGCGGCCCAGCAGGAAACACGACTGCCGGTGGATGTACAGGATCGGCAGCGCCTTGTCGGTAGTTACCTAGATCGATGATGTAGGGGCGCACGCGGCGGCCCTGCGAGCCGTCGGCGCGCGCGAACGGCGTGGCGCGGTACTGCAGCGCGGCGTGCTGCTTGCTCACCGACGGGTGCTCCAGCGAGATGTCGCACACCGCCTTGTCGCGGCCCAGCAGGAAACACGACTGCCGGTGGATGTACAGGATCGGCAGCGCCTTGTCGGTAGTTACCTAGATCGATGATGTAGGGGCGCACGCGGCGGCCCTGCGAGCCGTCGGCGCGCGCGAACGGCGTGGCGCGGTACTGCAGCGCGGCGTGCTGCTTGCTCACCGACGGGTGCTCCAGCGAGATGTCGCACACCGCCTTGTCGCGGCCCAGCAGGAAACACGACTGCCGGTGGATGTACAGGATCGGCAGCGCCTTGTCGGTAGTTACCTAGATCGATGATGTAGGGGCGCACGCGGCGGCCCTGCGAGCCGTCGGCGCGCGCGAACGGCGTGGCGCGGTACTGCAGCGCGGCGTGCTGCTTGCTCACCGACGGGTGCTCCAGCGAGATGTCGCACACCGCCTTGTCGCGGCCCAGCAGGAAACACGACTGCCGGTGGATGTACAGGATCGGCAGCGCCTTGTCGGTAGTTACCTAGATCGATGATGTAGGGGCGCACGCGGCGGCCCTGCGAGCCGTCGGCGCGCGCGAACGGCGTGGCGCGGTACTGCAGCGCGGCGTGCTGCTTGCTCACCGACGGGTGCTCCAGCGAGATGTCGCACACCGCCTTGTCGCGGCCCAGCAGGAAACACGACTGCCGGTGGATGTACAGGATCGGCAGCGCCTTGTCGGTAGTTACCTAGATCGATGATGTAGGGGCGCACGCGGCGGCCCTGCGAGCCGTCGGCGCGCGCGAACGGCGTGGCGCGGTACTGCAGCGCGGCGTGCTGCTTGCTCACCGACGGGTGCTCCAGCGAGATGTCGCACACCGCCTTGTCGCGGCCCAGCAGGAAACACGACTGCCGGTGGATGTACAGGATCGGCAGCGCCTTGTCGGTAGTTACCTAGATCGATGATGTAGGGGCGCACGCGGCGGCCCTGCGAGCCGTCGGCGCGCGCGAACGGCGTGGCGCGGTACTGCAGCGCGGCGTGCTGCTTGCTCACCGACGGGTGCTCCAGCGAGATGTCGCACACCGCCTTGTCGCGGCCCAGCAGGAAACACGACTGCCGGTGGATGTACAGGATCGGCAGCGCCTTGTCGGTAGTTACCTAGATCGATGATGTAGGGGCGCACGCGGCGGCCCTGCGAGCCGTCGGCGCGCGCGAACGGCGTGGCGCGGTACTGCAGCGCGGCGTGCTGCTTGCTCACCGACGGGTGCTCCAGCGAGATGTCGCACACCGCCTTGTCGCGGCCCAGCAGGAAACACGACTGCCGGTGGATGTACAGGATCGGCAGCGCCTTGTCGGTAGTTACCTAGATCGATGATGTAGGGGCGCACGCGGCGGCCCTGCGAGCCGTCGGCGCGCGCGAACGGCGTGGCGCGGTACTGCAGCGCGGCGTGCTGCTTGCTCACCGACGGGTGCTCCAGCGAGATGTCGCACACCGCCTTGTCGCGGCCCAGCAGGAAACACGACTGCCGGTGGATGTACAGGATCGGCAGCGCCTTGTCGGTAGTTACCTAGATCGATGATGTAGGGGCGCACGCGGCGGCCCTGCGAGCCGTCGGCGCGCGCGAACGGCGTGGCGCGGTACTGCAGCGCGGCGTGCTGCTTGCTCACCGACGGGTGCTCCAGCGAGATGTCGCACACCGCCTTGTCGCGGCCCAGCAGGAAACACGACTGCCGGTGGATGTACAGGATCGGCAGCGCCTTGTCGGTAGTTACCTAGATCGATGATGTAGGGGCGCACGCGGCGGCCCTGCGAGCCGTCGGCGCGCGCGAACGGCGTGGCGCGGTACTGCAGCGCGGCGTGCTGCTTGCTCACCGACGGGTGCTCCAGCGAGATGTCGCACACCGCCTTGTCGCGGCCCAGCAGGAAACACGACTGCCGGTGGATGTACAGGATCGGCAGCGCCTTGTCGGTAGTTACCTAGATCGATGATGTAGGGGCGCACGCGGCGGCCCTGCGAGCCGTCGGCGCGCGCGAACGGCGTGGCGCGGTACTGCAGCGCGGCGTGCTGCTTGCTCACCGACGGGTGCTCCAGCGAGATGTCGCACACCGCCTTGTCGCGGCCCAGCAGGAAACACGACTGCCGGTGGATGTACAGGATCGGCAGCGCCTTGTCGGTAGTTACCTAGATCGATGATGTAGGGGCGCACGCGGCGGCCCTGCGAGCCGTCGGCGCGCGCGAACGGCGTGGCGCGGTACTGCAGCGCGGCGTGCTGCTTGCTCACCGACGGGTGCTCCAGCGAGATGTCGCACACCGCCTTGTCGCGGCCCAGCAGGAAACACGACTGCCGGTGGATGTACAGGATCGGCAGCGCCTTGTCGGTAGTTACCTAGATCGATGATGTAGGGGCGCACGCGGCGGCCCTGCGAGCCGTCGGCGCGCGCGAACGGCGTGGCGCGGTACTGCAGCGCGGCGTGCTGCTTGCTCACCGACGGGTGCTCCAGCGAGATGTCGCACACCGCCTTGTCGCGGCCCAGCAGGAAACACGACTGCCGGTGGATGTACAGGATCGGCAGCGCCTTGTCGGTAGTTACCTAGATCGATGATGTAGGGGCGCACGCGGCGGCCCTGCGAGCCGTCGGCGCGCGCGAACGGCGTGGCGCGGTACTGCAGCGCGGCGTGCTGCTTGCTCACCGACGGGTGCTCCAGCGAGATGTCGCACACCGCCTTGTCGCGGCCCAGCAGGAAACACGACTGCCGGTGGATGTACAGGATCGGCAGCGCCTTGTCGGTAGTTACCTAGATCGATGATGTAGGGGCGCACGCGGCGGCCCTGCGAGCCGTCGGCGCGCGCGAACGGCGTGGCGCGGTACTGCAGCGCGGCGTGCTGCTTGCTCACCGACGGGTGCTCCAGCGAGATGTCGCACACCGCCTTGTCGCGGCCCAGCAGGAAACACGACTGCCGGTGGATGTACAGGATCGGCAGCGCCTTGTCGGTAGTTACCTAGATCGATGATGTAGGGGCGCACGCGGCGGCCCTGCGAGCCGTCGGCGCGCGCGAACGGCGTGGCGCGGTACTGCAGCGCGGCGTGCTGCTTGCTCACCGACGGGTGCTCCAGCGAGATGTCGCACACCGCCTTGTCGCGGCCCAGCAGGAAACACGACTGCCGGTGGATGTACAGGATCGGCAGCGCCTTGTCGGTAGTTACCTAGATCGATGATGTAGGGGCGCACGCGGCGGCCCTGCGAGCCGTCGGCGCGCGCGAACGGCGTGGCGCGGTACTGCAGCGCGGCGTGCTGCTTGCTCACCGACGGGTGCTCCAGCGAGATGTCGCACACCGCCTTGTCGCGGCCCAGCAGGAAACACGACTGCCGGTGGATGTACAGGATCGGCAGCGCCTTGTCGGTAGTTACCTAGATCGATGATGTAGGGGCGCACGCGGCGGCCCTGCGAGCCGTCGGCGCGCGCGAACGGCGTGGCGCGGTACTGCAGCGCGGCGTGCTGCTTGCTCACCGACGGGTGCTCCAGCGAGATGTCGCACACCGCCTTGTCGCGGCCCAGCAGGAAACACGACTGCCGGTGGATGTACAGGATCGGCAGCGCCTTGTCGGTAGTTACCTAGATCGATGATGTAGGGGCGCACGCGGCGGCCCTGCGAGCCGTCGGCGCGCGCGAACGGCGTGGCGCGGTACTGCAGCGCGGCGTGCTGCTTGCTCACCGACGGGTGCTCCAGCGAGATGTCGCACACCGCCTTGTCGCGGCCCAGCAGGAAACACGACTGCCGGTGGATGTACAGGATCGGCAGCGCCTTGTCGGTAGTTACCTAGATCGATGATGTAGGGGCGCACGCGGCGGCCCTGCGAGCCGTCGGCGCGCGCGAACGGCGTGGCGCGGTACTGCAGCGCGGCGTGCTGCTTGCTCACCGACGGGTGCTCCAGCGAGATGTCGCACACCGCCTTGTCGCGGCCCAGCAGGAAACACGACTGCCGGTGGATGTACAGGATCGGCAGCGCCTTGTCGGTAGTTACCTAGATCGATGATGTAGGGGCGCACGCGGCGGCCCTGCGAGCCGTCGGCGCGCGCGAACGGCGTGGCGCGGTACTGCAGCGCGGCGTGCTGCTTGCTCACCGACGGGTGCTCCAGCGAGATGTCGCACACCGCCTTGTCGCGGCCCAGCAGGAAACACGACTGCCGGTGGATGTACAGGATCGGCAGCGCCTTGTCGGTAGTTACCTAGATCGATGATGTAGGGGCGCACGCGGCGGCCCTGCGAGCCGTCGGCGCGCGCGAACGGCGTGGCGCGGTACTGCAGCGCGGCGTGCTGCTTGCTCACCGACGGGTGCTCCAGCGAGATGTCGCACACCGCCTTGTCGCGGCCCAGCAGGAAACACGACTGCCGGTGGATGTACAGGATCGGCAGCGCCTTGTCGGTAGTTACCTAGATCGATGATGTAGGGGCGCACGCGGCGGCCCTGCGAGCCGTCGGCGCGCGCGAACGGCGTGGCGCGGTACTGCAGCGCGGCGTGCTGCTTGCTCACCGACGGGTGCTCCAGCGAGATGTCGCACACCGCCTTGTCGCGGCCCAGCAGGAAACACGACTGCCGGTGGATGTACAGGATCGGCAGCGCCTTGTCGGTAGTTACCTAGATCGATGATGTAGGGGCGCACGCGGCGGCCCTGCGAGCCGTCGGCGCGCGCGAACGGCGTGGCGCGGTACTGCAGCGCGGCGTGCTGCTTGCTCACCGACGGGTGCTCCAGCGAGATGTCGCACACCGCCTTGTCGCGGCCCAGCAGGAAACACGACTGCCGGTGGATGTACAGGATCGGCAGCGCCTTGTCGGTAGTTACCTAGATCGATGATGTAGGGGCGCACGCGGCGGCCCTGCGAGCCGTCGGCGCGCGCGAACGGCGTGGCGCGGTACTGCAGCGCGGCGTGCTGCTTGCTCACCGACGGGTGCTCCAGCGAGATGTCGCACACCGCCTTGTCGCGGCCCAGCAGGAAACACGACTGCCGGTGGATGTACAGGATCGGCAGCGCCTTGTCGGTAGTTACCTAGATCGATGATGTAGGGGCGCACGCGGCGGCCCTGCGAGCCGTCGGCGCGCGCGAACGGCGTGGCGCGGTACTGCAGCGCGGCGTGCTGCTTGCTCACCGACGGGTGCTCCAGCGAGATGTCGCACACCGCCTTGTCGCGGCCCAGCAGGAAACACGACTGCCGGTGGATGTACAGGATCGGCAGCGCCTTGTCGCCCTTGAACGGGTAGAACCTGACGATGTCAGTTAGTTTCAATGTCAAGAAAAACACATATAGATGTTGTACTCAGTTGAAGCGTCCATAAGCTATGTCCACACTGTGCCTTTTTTCGTTCATCAAGGGCATGCGTCACAGCGCAGTCAACAGCGCACGTGAGGCATGCCCTTGACGCATGCGTTATTGACATTGAAAGCACAGCGCGCGCTGCGAAACACGTTTCCCGCGTCTGGTGGATTTTCTGTGCCACAAAGCGTTCAACGACAAGATGGCGGACGAAGAAAAAAATACTACTTTGAAGTTTATTGAAGATTACAGAAAATTTCCACAACTTTGGGATCAAAATAGTAAACTTTATACAAATAAAATAAAGAGAAACGATGGATTACAAGTTTTGGCAACGAAATATAACATGGACATCGATGCTGTTAAAAAAAAGATTAAAAGTCTACGCTCGTATTTTTCCAAAGAGCATTAGCGTTAGCGTCGTGAATGCGTCAGCATTCGAATTAAATGTCAAACGAAAGTTGAATAGAAAGATGACGACGAAAGTTGAAGATGAAAAGGCACGAAAGTTGAATAGAAAGATGACGACGAAAGTTGAAGATGAAAAGGCATAGTGTGGACATAGCTATTGCCCAATAATGGCTCACGTCAATTCAATGTGATCGACAGAGTTAAGAAACGAAGGGCGCGGTCGGTTTGTGGATGGGTGACCGACCGCTACTGGCGAAAATATCTAATGTGATATTGACTGAATGATATGTGCGGAATTATTAAACTTAGATAAACCATACGAATTCTTAATTTTGTGACTGAAAATTGTGAATATAATCTGTTCATTCATAAGTAATTCTATTAGATAGTGAGGGTTACCTATTAATAGTTATAAGAATAATTAATGTAATAATAATGTGGCAATAATGTGTTAATAATGTTAAAAGAATCTAATAATGATTGACTCATATTTGTATGCCTTAATAGGTTAAGTGCTTTTGTATGAACAAATAAATTGAATTGAATTGAATTGAAAAAATTCATGGGCACCGTGCTTCGGAAGACACGTTGAGCCGTCGGTCCCGGCTGTTTTCTATGGTAAAAACAATCGCCTTGTCGAAAAACTTCGAGTGGCTTGAGAACATTCAACAATGGTCTCTCAGCTAACTGGACTAATCATCCCACTCCCTATTTGAGTCTTGTTCAAAGTCAGTCACATTTGTCATGGGCGTCAGCGGATGGGCGGTGCTGCAAGTTCGTTTGCTATCTTATATCCATAAAAAAAATGTTGTTGTAGAGTTCAACTATACAATGCTTTCTAAATTAAAAAAATGCCTACCTCCATCTCCTTTTTGGTTGTTTGGCATCATCTGGTTCAGAGTACTTGAGTACAACTCCATTGACGGTGTTAGTGTCAGCGGTCAGCTTCCCCGAGAGACCAAAGTTTGGCTTCTCCTTGTCCCCCGCCCCCTTGCTGTCTTCCTTCTTAACTTCAGTCTTGCCCCAACTGTACTCCTTGTTTTCATCTGCATTAGTAAACCTGTAACATAGTTGAGCAATAAGTCATCAGACGGTAAAATTATTCCCAGGATGAGCAATGTTAGGACCATATCCACCACAACTCTTTCTTTGTCCCACTGTTGGGCACGGGTCTCCTCTCAGAATGGGAGGGATTAGGCCTTAGTCCACCACGCTGGCCAAGTGCGGATTGGCAGACTTCACATGTCTTTGAGAACATCATGAAGAACTCTCAGGCATTACAAACCAAAGATTAATCTACTTTGCAATAATCCGCGAACAAAATTGTATGATGGTGTATGTATACCTTCAAGCACGCAGCACTTCGCTCCCTCCCACACTCAATCAATGAATACATACACCAAGACACATACCGACACACAAACCAACAAGTGTTTCGCCCCAAAACAAGGCATCCTCAGGGTTAGTAGACACCACGACGGTTAATCGCAAAGTGAGCTCACCGGACTGGCAGCCGTGGCTGGATTATTGCAAAGTAGATTAATCTTTGGTTTGTAATAATGGAGTTCCGCAAAGTAACGCCTGATACAATTAATTAACTCAGGCATGCAGGTTTCCAAAGTGTCCTTCACCGTTACAGCAAGTGACGTTAAATTTCTTAAATCGCACATAACTTAGAAAAGCCATTGGTGCGTGCCGCTTGGGATTGAACCAGGACCGCTCGAGTAAGAAGCAAGTTTGATAGCCACTGGCCTGTCACCGCTTAGGACTATATGCTAGTTACTATGTTATTATAGGCATAGTAAATGATTTCAATTCATGAGAACTGATCAAGTCTTCTTGCATGGATTAATATAAATAAACCATTAGGTAGGACCAAAGGTCCCCAGGTTCTTTCCTTCCCTTTCCCTCTCCTTGTAACTGTCTCGTGGACTCCTCAGTACCGATACTCTTTTTTTTTAATGGATACAAGGTAGCAAACGAGCTTGCAGCACCACCCATCCGCTGCCGCCCATAACAACTGTGACTGACTTTGAACAAGACTCAATTTGGGACTGAGATGGTTAGTCCAATTAGTTGAGAAAGTTAATTAGAACATTAGTTGGTCAGGTCGTTAGTAGGTATGAGGACTGGGGACTGTTAGTGATAGTTAGCCCTGTTAGTTGGTGTTAGTAATAGTCCAGTTAGTACTTGTTAGTAGGAGTCTCGTTCTAAGTCAGTCACAGATGTGTTGCTACCCTTGAGGACTAAGATGGTCGCCTCTAAAGAAGTGTAACCGGAAACCACACCTTTCCAACCGGACCACAGTTGCTTTAAAAACAATTATTACACGGCAGAAATAGTACTAAGTACCGTGGCGGGCGGTGGTACTGCCCCGGGCGAACTCTATATTCTGTACATACTTTTATTTATTTTATTTATTTATTTCAGTCTACATCTTGTTTACAGTTTACCTAACCAAACACAAGTGTGAATACATAAAAATTTATATAATATTATGATAATTTAATTTAATGGTAATTTATATAACATTCAACTAATCATTGTTAATTGTAGTCAACACGCAATACTGCTGCCAGCAGTCAGTGCTTCTATGTGACGGGTTGCAGCTTTACGCAGCTGACCCGTTGTGCACGTGAATAGATCCAAGGCAGTGTCCTGCCTGGATATTTCGTTGAGGAGCCGTAACTGCCGTACTGACCGGGTCTTGCGCTCGCGCAGCCGTGCCTCCGAGCCGCCGCGCTCGTCGCTGCGCCGCCGCTCGCCGCGCGCGAACCGCTCGCGGCTGCGCTCCGCCCGCTCGGCGCCGGCGCCCGGCCTCTCCCTTTCCTTGTGACGCTCTTGTGGACTTTTCGATGCATCTCTAATATAAGTATTTAATCTAATATATAAAATTTCCGTGTCACAATGTTTGTTGCAGTACTCCTCCGAAACGGCTTTACCGATGTTTACCAAATTTTATATGCGTATTCAGTAGGTCTGAGAATCGACTAACATCTATTTTTCATCCCCCTAAATGTTAAGGGTAGTCCACCCCAAAAATTTTTTTTTTAATTTTTAGATAAATTTTTATTTTTTTATTTTTTTACGATACATCATTAGAAAATACATACAACCCTGAATTTTCAACCCTCTACGATCAACCCCTATTTTTCCATCGCGATTTTTATTTTTAATAATTTCCTTCAATTATGATTGGCAAAACAACGTTTGCCGGGTCAGCTGGTCTATATTATAAAAATGAATCGCAAAATGTGTTGGTAAGCGCATAACTCAACAACGCCTGGACCAATTTGGCCAATTCTTTTTTTTAAATGTTCGTTGAAGTTCAAGGATGGTTTTTACGGCGAGAAAAATTTGAAAATTCATCCCCTAAAGGGGGTAAAATGGGGGTGCAAAGTTAGTATGAAGCTTTGCCGTTTTTGAAGTTAGTGAATGTGTAACGCGAGCGTCCACTAGTTAATTATAATTATTTGAAAAAAAAAAAATTGCGTCCATAGCCCAATGGCTCGCGTCGATTCAATGTGATCGAAAGAGTTAAGCAACGACGGACGCCGCTAGTGGCAAAATTTCATGGACGCTACCGTGCTTCGGAGGGCACGTAAAGCCGTCGGTCCCGGTTGTTTTCAATGGTGGAAACAGTCGTTAAGCCTTGTCGAAGACCTTCGGGTAGCACCCCGCGCATTCGACAATGGGTTGGCCACTAACCCCTCCACCAACCAATCCGCATTGTAGCAGCGTGGTGGAGTATGCTCTAGACCTCCCGCAGCATAGTCTGTGGGTGAGACCGACCCGTTCCCAGCAGTGGGACGTCTATGGGTCGCATCGATTTGATACAATTTAGTAGTCGTCATGAATAACGAATAAGTAGTAAGACTTAGATGGTTCGGGCATTAACTTGAATTAATAATTCAACTGTAACTCATTAGTTAGCACGCCTTATACTAATGAGTTACAGTTGAATTATTAATTCAAGTTAATGAATGTCGGTTTTTTCGCTAACCTGTGATGTGGTACTGGCGGCTTATCTGGGCGGGCCGGTCTATCGCGTCGCATGTCGCGAACTCTGTAATCCGATAAATCGACACGTTACATTACTTAAACAACAATATCTAAAAGGCAAAGTGGATGATAAGCAATACAATCACCGAAATTAAAAGTAATCACACAACCTCCGTCATGCTTCATAAAACATACACTTAATATATTATAATCATAGTGTATATTTAAAAAAAATTTAACAGTTATAATTGTTACACTGACACTGCATTATTCCTAAGATTTAGTTTTAATTTCAATTATTTGCATCTCAATTAACATTTAGTTTACATTGGAACTAAATCAAGATATTGCGCCAACTTGTGTAAAATATTAACTGTGAAAATAAAAATAAAAAACACAAATATCAGATTCAACTTAGGGCAAGAACTCCACGAACATTTTAATATTATGCAGTAACTATGTATATTATTAATTTGGTTACGGGAAGTAATATAATCTCGTTTTCTATCAATTATAACTAACCCGTATTGGGATAACATATATTTATTAAACATCAAAATATCTCCAGCACGTGGAGCCAGTTATTTGACACTCCTTTCCAACTTACCATAGAATAATACTTCGAAAAACGCTGCTTTGGCGATACGTATACCTACTGAATTTCATCCACTCGTGGATATCTCATTCTTGCGGTTAACGCAGTTTAATAACTCAGGAACAGTAACAAAACAATAATAACCCGTTTGATTATTTAAAATCCAATTCCATTTAGTTCAGTTTATCAGTTCATTTATTCTCCTCAATTTTGCATTATTTTCCTCATATATATATTTTCTTAGACGTTAATAATCTGTATTTATGATGCCTTTCTGTAAGAGTAGTCCCGATTATTTTTACGTTTGATATTTCTTAAAACTTTTCTTCACTCTTTTGTCATTTCTTCAAAAACAACAAAAGAACAGAAATAATCCAGCAATCAGAGCTTTTTTATACCAATATTCTGTTAAATGAAAAATCAAGGTGCTCGAAATCCAAAAAAAAATAGCATAGAATGTTCTTGAACAGGTAATATTCTTTATATTTTCTTGACCATTGAGCCGCAGCTAATCCGATTATATTATAAATCCTTGTATCCGATTCAACAAACTCCCGTTTTCTCGCCAAAAATCTTAATTAGAGTACGAAAAAGTCTCTATAATATTCCAATCTTCGAAGCTGAGATATAATTTACTTCAAAAGTATACAATTGTCGCTTAAGCTACAGTTTTTAATACATGACCCAGGTTATATCAAAAAGATAAAATGTTGTTTGTGTACACCACAAATCTCAAAACAAGTGACACGAAGGGAAGAAACTCCTTGTTCCATAATGTCTACAATCTGTTCGCGTCTACAACGAAAGCGCCGACAAACCTGTTCTGAGCTTAACATTGTGTAATATCAATTCTTGATATTATTTTCTGAATTAAAAGAATATACATCGTAGTATTTTTCTAATAAGTTCAGAACAAATGTTTTACTAGTATCATACACGCCTAGAGGTAGGTTCGTTTAAGGTAAACAACTTTAAATATTGTCGCAAACATAACATGTTCTGACCGAACTCATTACTATTTTCTGTAGAGGTGTCACTGTAAAAACAAATATATTAATTTAACGTCGCAGATTACACACTGCAGGCGGCAACACAAACAATAATGTTTTCTATAGTGAAGCCTAACTTCCATAGGAAAGAACGGATTTTGCACAACTGTTGCTTCGCTAACTTGTTCACTCACATTGGTGACAGTAACAACTTTGCTTTTTTAAATATACGTAATATTTCCTATAGTAAAATGTGTATTTTACTATAGTAAAGTCCACTTTATTTTATTTATTTATTTCAAACTACATATTTCTGCTTAAACACTATTGTATGTCTTTGTCTGTCTCTCTTGTTATTGTCCTCAAAATAAATAATAATCTATATCATCAGTTTATCACATATTGCATTTTATAATGCAATTGGATTATTCCAATGGACAGAAATTGAATTGAAAGAAATTCAAATCAGAATGTGAAAATAAGCATATTTTCCGTACAAAATGTTAATTTTATGGGTGCAAAATTTTATGTAATTAATAGTCCTGTCATTCTCGAATCCTCATCGTATTCACTCAGAAGATTATTTTACAGAATTCAGTTTGACAAGCCTTGACATTTTTAATGACCAATGTGACTATAGCAAGCCAGCAAATCAACTCGCATTGCACTCTATGCATCTGAACATTTAGAAGAAATTGTAATTGAAATTGTATGAAGACATTATAGTTTATGTTGAATGATTTTGTATTGAGTTGAGTCACAAATACAAGTGAACATACCTTCCAGGAGAGAACTGTTCCTGGCGTGGCTTTTCCCTTTTGTCCACTAATTCCCTTTCACGGAATCTAGCAGGATCTGGAGGTGGACGCCTAAGGAAAAGATTAGAGCAATTCCTCTACATCATTTTTACTAACAGGTGTCTAACTAAGGAATGGATTAGAAGAATTATTAGAAATTGTCTTTAGTTTTTGAAAGCAAATTACAAACTGAACCATATCCTGTATTAGTTCGTATTGATATCGAATCTTAACCAGGGCGGCAAACACAAAAGTCTATTAAATTAAACCTTACACAAATAAATTTTATTTACTTGGGTCTAAAAGTAATTGATTATTTCAACTGCAAATAAGGTTAATTGCATGCCATGTTAAAATAAACGGATTTGGATAGAGATACAAAATTGTGTTACCTTTCTCGAAAGTCCCTGTTGTCACCAAATTCACGTCTCTTTGGTCCCTCATATTGATTGTATCTATTATTTGCTGAAAAATAAATGATAATGTTAATTTAGTAAGAAAAAAAAATACAATACAGATAATTCAGCAATTCATTCATTAGTATTCGGGTAAATGAATATACCTCTTGGATCTTCCCTGTAATAAGTGTCTTCTCTAGGTCTTCTGTTGTAGTGCTCCTCCTGTCTACGATCTTCATACCGGGGTCTGCAAACATTGATTAAAAAATAAATAATAAAATTTGATATTATGAAGTTTAGGTGTGATGTTATAATAATTTCCTTATACATGTCCCCATGAAACACAAATATAATTAAAAAATAAAATTAATTATGGTGAATGGAGTGAATTGTAAGGATTTATCAAATAATATCATTAATTAAAACGCATAATTATTAATAATAATACTTTACAACACAAGCATGATACATAACCTAGAAAATGGGCAAAGTGGAGCTTAGAATACACTTTTTGAACAAAATGCATTAAAATACAGGCATAAAGACAAAACATTCAGTATCTTTAGCAATACCAAAATCAATATATAAAGTGGCCAATGACTAAAAAATTAGTGAAATGAATGAATAAAACATGTAAAATAATTCTATGTATTACCGTTTAAATTCATCATACTCTCTTTGCCTGTACCCAAGTTCAACATTAGAATGATCATATCGCCCACTGTGCCCAATTTTCTCACTGTTTCTGTCAAATTTTTCTGACTGATATGGTATTCTGAAATTAAAATGTTTTCATATATTGCTATTTCTTATGTAGTTGAATTGATTGTAGTTGGCCATTGGTCTGTACATCTCTATCTCTCTGTGCCATAGGCCTCTCTCTAGGCACACAAATGAGCTTGATCTTCTCTTCTCTACATGCTTTCTGCCCCCTTGAGCAGATCTTTCTTCTATCCAGCAGAAGGTAATAGTTTCTAAAGTTGTGAACTTCCATAAAGCAGCCATTTTTAGTACTAGTTCTATTGGGAGTTTAATAAATAAGCTGTGGTTTTTGGGTAACTTAAGTAAAGAAATTGTTTATATCATATTTGTAGGCAAGACCTCAAGATATTACATATCTTACCTCTCATTATGACGTCTATCATAATTATAGGTTTCTTGTTGATACTTATGTTCTTTACTTGAGCCCCGATAAAATCTTTGTACTTCTTGCTCACGGTCATATTTTTCAACTGATTCTGAGCGACGGTACTCTCTTCTATAGGCAAACAAACACAATTTACAATTACCTATATGTAAGTCCAAAAAACTAAAATGAAAGTAGAACACGAAAACATCACAGAAATTTTTCACAAACTAATGTTAAATAGCTTAGTAAGAAACAACCCATTAAATGTCCACTGCAGGGCATGTGTCTTATCACAACCGAGAAGGTCTGAAGCTTATCCCACCACTGCTAATTTATCTTTATTGGACCACATACAAAAGACGAGCTTAATGCATAAAGCATTCTCAACCAGCTAACCATTGGGCTAACCAGATAGTCACGAAAAGCAGTTTTATTTTATTTTTAAGCAAACAAAAATAAATTGATTACATATTAACATACATACAAAATCATACACAATAATACACATATACACACAACTGCTTCTGTGTACATTGGTGGAAGATGGACAATCTGATTGTCAGTTGTCAGAAGTGTTTTTAGAAACAGGTTTTTAGAAACCAATATTTAACGATAACACAATAAGATCAATTGCTTATTATTAAAATCACCAAAGCACAAAATTCCTTGAGAATATTTGCTACCAGAGTTCACCCTTCTCTGCGTAAATCAGAGCAGCTGAACACTATAGATTGGTTGATAATGTCTCAAGTTGAGTGACTAGAGCAATAGTGGAAATAATATACACTAATTTTAGTGGTCCTCATTCATAGTTCTTACACATTTTTTAATTTATGTTGATACTCACTGGTAATATGTGCGAGATGGTTGACTGCCTTCTCCCGAAGAAGCTCTTCGTTCTTTTACAACACTGTGCAATCGACGTGGCTCTTGCTCCTCATCTTACCATTAAAAAAAAAGTACATGTTTCACTCAAATAAACAATAAACTTGACTAGAAGTCATGATATACATTCTATAATATGAAAGAAAATATGAAGATTAAAGAAATATAGGTCCATGGCATTGTAATAAAAATAATGATCGCATTCATTACTATCAATTAGGCAGAAAAAAGCTGCTAATAGGTCGGATCTCTAACCACTAATCGGAATATATAACCACAAATAAATGCAAAACATATGTAGGAATTTGCAGTAAAATTTAAATTAGTCTGCGAGTTACCTTCACTGACCGAGGAACCTCGAGTTCGCTTCTTATGTTTATGCTTTTTCTTCTTCTTAGCTATTTCACCGTCGCTGATAGAGAAGTTGTCGCAAGAAATAACAGATAGAGAACGCCTCTTTTTTTTACCATGCTTCTTCTTTTTTTTCTTATGTTTGCGTTTTTTAGAGCGCTTCGGGTCATCGGAAATGCTTTCAGATTCTGTTGAGTTTGCATGCTTCCTCTTTTTCTTATACCGGTGGTCTGACTCGGAAGAATCTTCACTTTCGCTATCTGAAGTACTGCTCGACTTATCAGTTATATTCGATTCTTCAGATCCATCGGAAGAGCCATGATGACGCTTTTTGGATTTCATTTTGTTAACAAATTGTTATATCCAACAAGTTTTTACAAAAACAAACAAAACACAATATTTCTAGGCCGCCAAAGAAAAATGGAGGAAGCGGTATAGACAAGACAAGACAATAGCAATACTTATAAATCTGTGGACAATAGTGTTGAGTAGGACATACAAGAGGCACTTCATTTGTCCCGGACATGACGTAGAAATGTAAGAGCGGCTCAAAATTTTATTACGTACTACTTCAAATTTGTTGTCGCGGTACGTTCAACACACACAATGACGTTTAAAATAAATAATAATTATTACCATTATTATATTACCAAGTCATTCTAGTTACTTCAAATGTATCGCGCGCGACGAACACCTCGTCTCATTTGAAGTGCGACATTGTAGTACAAATGTATCGCGCGCGACGAACGCCTCGCCTCGTTTGAAATGGGACATCGTAGTACAAATGTATCGCGCGCGACGAACGCCTCGCCTCATTTGAAGTGGGACATTGTAGCGGCTCAATACAAAAAAGAGGCTACTCTTACAAACTCATTTTTATTTCGTGTCCTACTCATCACTAGTGGACAATAGGTTCGCAAAAAAAGGGAGGAAGCACAGTCGCAGAGACAGAGTATACAGTACCAAAGAGTATATTATAAATATAAACAGGAAACACAGTACAATGGTACATAAAAAGGCAACGAAAAAAGAGCAGTGGCAGATTAGATGGCTGCTTTACTAGTGTTGGTTGTGCGCACTATGTTGAGACGTTATCGATTGAAAGTACGATATTTGTTGACGTGATAACGTCTTATAAATCGATGAACGCCTACACATACGAAAAAAGTGTGAGTGTACACCTTCCGTACCGCCAAGGGCACCAAGTGTTAAGCCATATATCTATACTATACTATTCATCACCGTTTCATTGCCAAAAATGCTTCGTAGAATTTTTTTCATATAAATACAAAATACGATTACCAAATTTACCGGAGTTAAATCTTTATGTACCCATGCCGAACATATTCACTACCTCTGCCATTATGGGATGGTTAAAAATATAAAAGTATATGCTTTATTGACAGCAAGCTACACCAAACACTAATCAAAATCTAGCTTTACCTACCCCACAACACCTATCAGATTACGATAATTCTATATATATAAAAGGAGAAGGTGACTGACTGACTGACTGACTGACTGACTGACTGACTGACATATCAACGCAGGGCCTAAACTATAAGGGCTAGAAACTTGAAATTTTGCACAGGGGTTCCTTTTATAACGTAGGGGAGCACTAAGAAAGGATTTTTGAAAATTCACCCCCTAAGGGGGTAATACGGGGGTGCAAAGTTAGTATGAAACTTGCCGTTTTTGATGTTATTCGAATGAAATTCAGTACCTGTGAAGGTTTTTTATTGAGTTTCGAAAATCATCTCTTAAGGGGAGTAAAAGGGGAGTGCAAAGTAAGTAGGTATAAAAGTTTTTCGTATATACCTACATTATTTCAATGAAATTTTGTATTTAGGTTATGTTACGTCTAATTCCACTAGTATAACAAGCAATCGTTAAATCTTACATGCATTACATTACTTGCATGTACTTTAAAAATGACCATTCCAGCCACGCCTGAGCCACGGATAAAGCAGAAACGAAATTAATAAATAAATTAAGAAATTAATATGGATCCGAATCACTTATCATCTCTTTTTTCATGGACAGCTTTCAATTAGTGAAAAAGATAAACATGTATTTTACATAGTGTGCGTTAAAAAAAACTTAAGCTATATAAATATAGTCAAATAGAGCGTCTCCATGTATATTGTTAACTCTATGCAAAAAGGCGAATAGCAATCCGTGATGTCACAAATAGAGTAATAAATCTATGTCACAAATGATAAAGTATTAGTTTCGCTCACAACCAAAAAAACATATGTACATAAACACAGATTTTTACAAGCAAACTACCGTAGGCAGAGCTGCTCTTGTAGGCTTACTACGACCTCATAAATCAAGAGAAACAGAGAATGGAATCCATTCTCTGTCTACAACTTTTACGCAATTGTCCGGCGAAACATTTTTATGTTAATTCTTTGTTTATTTCTATGACATCGTCATTTTACTGCATGCAAAAATGCATCGTATTTCGTTGTTTTAGCGATAAGTCTGGCACATGCTTGGAAATAATAGATCCGCCTTACATTCTAACAGGAAGGTGTAGTGTACTCTCACTTAAAACACGAGACGAAAGAGAACGCTGGCCTGTTTTAATAATGTGACCATGTTAGCGCGATTGCCAACGCGAGACCTGTGAGACTCGATTGTGGACTGTTTCTTATTGCTCTTTTTCAGTACAATAAAGCAAATTAAATAAAATGGTTTTATTTAATTTAAAAAATTAACGATCCATCGTTAAGTTCGTAAGGATATCATCATGGATTTATTACTAGAAAGATTGGCAATAGGAACATCAAAGCGAGACCAAAACTTAAATATAAATGTGCGTATAATGTGCATATGTGCAAGGAAAATAGTGTTGCACCATGCGCCTACAATATGATTATCGATAAAAATTTCAGTGGTTTTTCAGTTGCTGATTTATTGTATTTGCACATTAATAATGTCAATAACTAAGAGAAAATAATAATAAAACTACAGTTAAAATTTGTTGTATATTTATTTTCCACCAAAAAAAACTAATTTATTATAAAAATGTCGCAAACTTTCCTTTGAATTATTTTGCTTCATACTTTAATCTAATTCTAAAATAAGTTTCAATTATTGCTTTTATTAGCAATTATTTATGATTAAATAGTGGTAGCGAATCATACATATGATTATCAAGTACTTTAAAAAGATTTTTACAAGACACAAGGCAATCGTTTACCAACTTTTGGAACATGAAATCGTTAATATTTTTCCTTGAATATATGGAAACGTCGTTCAGATTGATAAAGATAACGGGAGATAAATCTCTGTAAACATATGATGACACTTTGCGTTTTGGCTTCAATACAATCTGCAAACAAATATTATAATACATAACTGGCTTTTGCTCGGAGCTTCGCGTGGTTTTTATATAAACCATAGTTATTCAACAATAGTGTAGTTTTACGTCAGTGAAAGAATTTTCAAAATCTGTATTTTAAACAAACTCCGCTTCATAATAACAGTACAGTTATATTTATGTTGTCCAATATGACTTTATTGAAAATATGTTAGAATTATTAATTTTAACAAATGGATAAGGACGTAAAGGTAGCAAATACATACAGTTGGATATAAACGTATGCGTATCAGTAGAAACATTTTTACCTTGAGATACGAGTATATTCCGTTGCAGTAGCAATAATATTATTATTCGTATTGCAAATATTAACATATTATAATTAGGAAATAACATACGGGCATGAATAATGTGGGTATTGAACCAGAACGCAACTTCACTCTTTGAGAGCTCCTATTAGAAAAACATTTTGGTTCAAAATGTCTGCTGCATATAGATGAATATTTTCTAGGGGTCCAATTTTCTCTATTTATAATTTTTAACCATTTTTGGCGAACATCATTATTTTGAGGGAATCTGAAATATTTTAAATTACATATTATATCCTAGAATTAATGAAATAAAAGCATATTGTGAGAATGCCTCTACACTTCTTTAGAGGCGACCATCTTAGTCCTCATGGGTAGAAACACATCTATGACTGACTTAGAACGAGACTCCTACTAACAAGTACTAACTGGACTATTACTAACACCAACTAACAGGACTAACTATCACTAACAGTCCCTAGTCCTCATACCTACTAACGAACTGACCAACTAAGGTTCTAATTAACTTTCTCAACTAATTGGACTAACCATCCCAGTCCCTAATTGAGTCTTGTTCAAAGTCAGTCACAGTTGTCATGGGTGGCAGCGGATGGGTGGTGCTGCAAGCTCGTTTGCTATCCTGTATCCATAAAAAAAAAGATAATACAATAATGTAATATAACAATGAAATTTTAAAAAGTAAAAATTAATTAAAATGCTGTATGTACGTTATACCCTTGTCACTTTACATATCGTTAAGCGGTTGTCGATATTACGAGTACGTCAATCTCTACAGGATTGAGGCTACAAATACTAGAAATTCACGAATTTGATAATATTTTATATTCAATTCCAATGCATTCAAAGCATTTATATGATAAAATGTCACATTAATAGACATCCATTTGTTAATAATTTCTTTTTCAAAGTTCTCAAACATTGCAATAGGAGAATTTAATCTTTCAATCGTACTTACATATGAAATGTATAATTCTGTGGATCATCTTTCTTAGATGAGTTACATCCTGGTAATGCACACGTTACCATAATTATTTACATCTAAATCTGTTAGAATAAAAAGAGTATTTAGTTTTATACAGATCTTTTTGTTCTTATTAAGTTTATTTTTTCTACTTGGCTTTTGTTTTGTTTTTACCTGTCATTGTATTTGAAAAATCTTTCAATATAAGAATTAAACAAACATACGTTTTTAACAAAACTTTATTCAATTACCAGTAAAACATAGTTTTCCTGTAATTCTACTGGCTACGCACACTGCACGTTAGTGGGGCTTGAGTGAACTCCACTAACAGGTTATGGGCCCAGAACCTACGGAATAATGTTGTCTGGTAACGGGAGTTCTCAAAGAGAGCAGAACTCAATGGCACAGAATTTGGAAGGTAGTTCAGGCAGCAGTACGTTATCTATGGAGAAACTAGAAGGTAGCAGTAACTATACTACATGGAAGTTTCTTATGGAGATGCATCTGGTACATGATGACTTGTGGGAGTATACAAGTGTTACGCCTGAAACAACTGACACGCAAGGTACGAGAAAAGACCAGAAAGCTAGAGCAAAGATTTGTTTGATGGTTAAACCTCATTGCTTAGTGCACTTACGCAGATGTAAAACAGCGAAGAGCGCTTGGGAAGCATTAAGAGATGCGTTCGAGGATAAAGGTCTGAATAACCGTTGCCGTTTACTTTCAAAACTAGTAAGCATGAAACTGGAACAATTCCCAACTGTGAGGGAATATGTGACATCTGTGATGATGGTATCTCAGGAACTGCAAGACCTAGGAAAAGAGGTTGATGATGAACTATTGGCTGCTTTACTCCTCCAAGGACTTACGATAGAGTTCCAACCAATGAGATTAGCCATAGAAAGCAGTAACGGGGTAATTACTACGGATTACGTCAAAACAAAGCTCTTTCAAATGGAAGATAACTATTCGGCAAGCTCGAGTGCAAGCCAACCGACATCAGCATTACTGTCAAATAAGCAGAAGGGCAAGAGTAAACCCAAGAAGGTCAAACAAAAGATTAGATGCTTTATTTGTGATGGACCACATAAGGCAAATGAGTGTCCAGATAAAGGGAAGAAAGCAGCTTTAAAAGCCTACGCGCTTGGTACGTCGACACCGCAAGCAGGAGACTGGATCATTGATTCTGGCGCGTCGACGCACATGACAAATCACAAGGCTTGGTTTAGAAGTAGCTTGAAGGATACTCCTAAGTCTTTGAGAGTGATCTGTGCAGACGGTAATGAAGTATATGGTGAAGGTGTAGGTACGGTAGTATGTGAATCAGCAGGATTAACAATCAATAATGTTACTTATGTACCTAAGTTAGCTTCTAATTTGTTAAGTGTGAATGCAATTGCGAGAAAGGGTCACGTAATAGTATTTACAGAAAAAGGCTGCGACATCTTCAAGAAGAATGAGTGTGAGGTTCGTGGTAAGGCTGTTGTGAAAGGTGTGGAAGAACGAGGCGTTTATAAAATTAAGTGCTGTTTACAGGGTTCTGCACTGGTGACAACGGATTGCGATCAGCAGAGGCTGTGGCATCGGAGGATGGGACATCTTGGTATACACAATCTCAAACTTCTTAGAGATAAGATGGCCATAGGGGTAAGTTTTCCTAATACTTGTTCGAAACTGGAGTGCATATCTTGCATAATGGGAAAACAAACCAAACAACCGTTTCGCAAAGGTGTTGCGACAAGAGCTAAGGAAGTATTGGGTCTAGTACATTCAGATTTATGCGGACCTATGCATATACCTTCCATTAGCGGGTATAAATACTTTTTAACATTTATTGACGATTTTACACGCAAAACATTTGTATATTTTTTGAAACAAAAGAGTGAAGTTTTTGAAAAAGGAGATGTTCACGAAATGTATGGGGGCTGGTACTAAATTTGTACATAAACAAAACTTGGATGTGGAGAAAGCGAAAATTATTCCGATTGTGACAAAGTTATGAAAATAAAAAAAAGTTCCACCCTTGTTTTTTTATTTGTGTTTGAATTTCAGTAGATAGATAAAAAGCTTGCCACACTGGGCACCTTAAACTTCTGGCAACTCTAACCTGACACTGACACTACTGAGTGATGAATTATCGTTGACATTTTGTTTTGGTTTTGATTTCATTTAAAAATAATTCAGACGACTTTCCGACTCCGTTCCGCGCTGTTCGTAATTTCGTTGTGCTCTGTGTTTTTACGCCGCCGTCGCCGCGCTACCGTGATCAATCCTTTTATAACAACCTCTGCTTGCCTACCGGACTCCGACCTTATCTCTCTATACGACAACCTGGCGCTTGCCTACCGGACTCCGACCTTATCTCTCTATACGACGACCTGGCGCTTGCTTACTGGACCTCCCGATTTGTTCTATCAAAATCTTTTGGAAAGAAAAGGTATGTAACAACGACATGTACCTATAATGTAGCTATCTATTTTAGAAGATTAATATTTGTTTGCATATTTCATCATATTAGTATAATTGCTTTGATTTACTATATGCTCTCATGCAGCCAAACAAGTCTTCCTTCACTAACAAACAAATAGGTGTATTCTGGGTATACATATCAAGTAAATTCATGTATGAATGTAGTACATGTAAGGATTTGCTCATAATAAATTAATCGTGATAAGTTTGTTACAATAAATACATTGCACTTGCTTCTTGTCCTAATTTGTTATATTTCAATTTCTAGATACCAACCTTACAATTACAATGGCTGTATGTATTAATTGCCATATTATTCTACGACCTAACCACCAGAGGAATGAATACCATGCTGTGGACTTCAGTGAAGACTTTGTCGCAATAATTGAAGAATGGTGTGGCCGTGAGGTATAGTTTTTTTTTGTTTTTATGTTTCCTCATTATAAGTTACAACAATCTATAAGTATTAAGATTATTATTAAGCCTTTTAAGTATGTAATATAGATCACATGTTTTATTGTTTCAGATTTCTGATAATGATCAGTTGTGCCCAGAGTGTGTGAATCTGGTAATTCAAGAAGCCAACAACCGCATTGCAGATCCTCATTGTACATCAAACAAACAACTAGGACATGCCTGTGTATGCATATCTTGTGGCATTTCTCTATCAAGCCGTACAGGGAGACGTCGGCACAGACTGCCCGAAAATTGTGTGGAAAGAAACTATTTAGAAAATCAAATATTTCCACGGCAGGTAATAAATTATTGAATTGCCATAAACTGTATAGAGTAGGAAACAAAAATTACTAAAATAGCTTTAATCATGATAATTTTATATTTTTCTAATTACATCTGTTTATATTTATAATTATAATATTGCAATTTTCAGATTCCAAATGAAGCTTGGGTATGTTATGCTTGTTGGATGAGAGCTCATCGAAATGCACCCCAGCCTCTGCCATTGGAACATGGTACAACTGCAGAACCTGCTGTATTAGAGGTCCTAGTTGATACCCACGAACTCAATGAATCCACTTTGGATTCAACACGTCCTTCAAGCTCGGTGACTATCCCGAGCTCTGAAACAAATTCTTGGACTGATCAGTTGCCTAACAGTCAAGGTTCAGCGAGAGCAAGGGAAACTATAACCTTACACAATTTCACTCGCACTCTGGATACACCAAATCATTGTTTTGTGCCAGGCTGTATGAATACAGAGCGCCTACGAGTGCCAAACTATATTAAAAGATCAATCCTATCTCAGCAAAAAATATATGTTACTCAAAGTGCTAGAGTTTGTCAAGAGCATTCCATGTTATTTAACTGGGACATTCTAAATGAACATGAGTTCTCTTCCACTTTCAACGCTATTCATTTAGAAAATATGTTGAATTTATTACATACAATGCCAGCTGGTTGTGTTCTCAATTTCGAAAATATAGAGAATCTTTCAGATGGCTTATGTCATTATTGGACAGGTCTGACTGTTGCAAAGTTTTTAATACTGTTTAATAGCATTCCTATGGGGACTGTTTGTAAAAAAGCTAAAACTGCTCTGGGTATGTATTTGGTGAAACTTAGAACAGGAGAATCATTAGCACGAATGGCCACTCTGTTTTTAACTTCTAAGGTCACTGTTTCTAATTATATAAAAAAGGCAAGGGCATGTTTAACTGATTTTTATGTACCCATACATTTAGGTATTGGCCATATAACCAGGGAGCAACACAGTGCTCGTAATCTTTTAATACCTCAAGGACTATTTGGGACTGAAGCTAATAATCCCATAGTGATCTGCGATGGTACCTATATTTACTTACAGAAGTCATCTAATTATTTGTTTCAAAAAAAAAGTTATAGTTTGCATAAATTCAGAAACTTAATAAAACCTTTCTTGATAGTAGCATGTGATGGCCACATAATTGATGCATATGGACCTTATGCTGCGACTAAGTCCGATTCTGATATTATAAAAGATATATTTCAAGATGAAAATTCAAATGAAAGGTCTTATTTCCGGCAAAATGATATTTTCATTTTGGATCGTGGCTTCCGTGACTCAATCAGTTTTTTAAATTCTTTAAGATTCCATGTACATAAACCTGAGAGCATGGAAGCAGGTGAAAAACAGTTGTCTACTATAAAGGCCAACAAATCGAGATGGGTAACATTATGTCGCTGGGTGGTAGAAGTTGTAAATGGTAGGTTTAAACGGGATTTTAAGTTATTCAGGGGAGACTATTTTAATTTAGCATCAAAACATTTAATGGCTGATTTTAGAGTTGCTGCAGCTATACTTAACTGTTTCCATCCCGTTATAACTGACCGCCTTGATGCCCAGGCCATTTTAAACAGAGCACTGGAAAGATTTAATGTTCGTAACACATTGGCCACTTATGTTATAGAACAAAATGTTAATAGACAACGGGCCAGTTTTGTATCGATAGATGGCCAGCTCCCTCAACTGGATGTGTTCCCTATGATGGAAATGAGCGATATTATTTTATTTGCACTAGGCATATATCAAATAAAACAAGCCCGATCTTATTATGGGGAACACATCCGAGAAAATGGAACATTCAAAATAGAAGTTGACTCCAATCTACATAGACATTCAGAAAATACATTGTTGTTAAGGGGAAGAATAAAGTCACGTCATCAAGGTAGCAAAGTGTATTATACATATATATTGTTGGATTTAGATGCTGACATCAATGATTGGAGTCAACGAATTACTCAATATTACTGTAATTGTATAGTAGGTATGCGTACAGTAGGGAGCTGTGCACATATAATGACCATTATATGGTATTTAGGATGGGCTCGGCATCAAAATAATATTCTACCACCAGCAAGATTTTTAGATGGCATTTGTGTGAGAGAAGATGTGGAAAACGAAGTTGAATAAAATGTAACTTTTCATAAAGTCTTTTATTATTGCCTATTCTCCATGTAATTGCACACATTTTATTTATGTATGATATCAGCTTTCTATTATTAAAACGTGATGCCTACAAAATCTATTTTCTTGGCTGTTTGTTTAAATGGCTTTCATAATATACAATGGGTTTGATAATAAAATACTATTGTGCCTAGGTTAAAATCCTAAGACATTATTACATATTAGTCATCATTATAGTCTTCATTCCGAATTATGCAGAAAGAGAATCCAGGTTGTGTGATATCCAGGCTAGAGCGAGTTACGAGCAATCGGCGGTTCGGGCCTGCGAATCTCGAGGAAACTGTGAAGCAGATCCTGGTCATCCTGGTCGTAATTACTGGTTTTAATAATGTAGTCCACCAATATTTTGCACTGATTCGCATGTTCAATTACTTATTAGTGTGTTGTAATAAAAAAATTGAATTATTAACTTAATGTTTAGCAATAAATGCACTTCGCAGAAACCAAACCAATAAATAGACCCATCAATATTGACAATTGACTTTGATTGATTGACAGTTGTCATTGACAGATAATAATATCAAACTAGGATCTATGTCGTTTCGTTTCTTCATGATTTTGGTTTACAATTCATATTATTATTTAGAACATTATAATTATATAATAATTACGTATTAAAAACATAATAATAATAAAGATGGACCTCAGTTAAGTTAATAATTCGTGAAAAGGACGTATGTACCTGTTAGAAAACAAACATTGCTTTCCATCGACGTTCTAATTATCCCGAACATACTTCATCGATTTTCCAAAATATGGAGGGACAAAAAAATATAAATCTTAAAATTTCAAGTAGATTACAAAATATGCTTTCAAATGAAACATAAATTACGGCTGTACAGAATATAGTACCACTTTTGAACATCTCCTTTTGTTTTCAAAAGTGGTACTATATTCTGTACAGCCGTAATTTATGTTTCATTTGAAAGCATATTTTGTAATCTACTTGAAATTTTAAGATTTATATTTTTTTGTCCCTCCATATTTTGGAAAATCGATGAAGTATGTTCGGGATAATTAGAACGTCGATGGAAAGCAATGTTTGTTTTCTAACAGGTACATACGTCCTTTTCACGAATTATTAACTTAACTGAGGTCCATCTTTATTATTATTATGTTTTTAATACGTAATTATTATATAATTATAATGTTCTAAATAATAATATGAATTGTAAACCAAAATCATGAAGAAACGAAACGACATAGATCCTAGTTTGATATTATTATCTGTCAATGACAACTGTCAATCAATCAAAGTCAATTGTCAATATTGATGGGTCTATTTATTGGTTTGGTTTCTGCGAAGTGCATTTATTGCTAAACATTAAGTTAATAATTCAATTTTTTTATTACAACACACTAATAAGTAATTGAACATGCGAATCAGTGCAAAATATTGGTGGACTACATTATTAAAACCAGTAATTACGACCAGGATGACCAGGATCTGCTTCACAGTTTCCTCGAGAATCGCAGGCCTGAACCGCCGATTGCTCGTAACTCGCTCTAGCCTGGATATCACACAACCTGGATTCTCTTTCTGCATAATTCGGAATGAAGACTATAATGATGACTAATATGTAATAATGTCTTAGGATTTTAACCTAGGCACAATAGTATTTTATTATCAAACCCATTGTATATTATGAAAGCCATTTAAACAAACAGCCAAGAAAATAGATTTTGTAGGCATCACGTTTTAATAATAGAAAGCTGATATCATACATAAATAAAATGTGTGCAATTACATGGAGAATAGGCAATAATAAAAGACTTTATGAAAAGTTACATTTTATTCAACTTCGTTTTCCACATCTTCTCTCACACAAATGCCATCTAAAAATCTTGCTGGTGGTAGAATATTATTTTGATGCCGAGCCCATCCTAAATACCATATAATGGTCATTATATGTGCACAGCTCCCTACTGTACGCATACCTACTATACAATTACAGTAATATTGAGTAATTCGTTGACTCCAATCATTGATGTCAGCATCTAAATCCAACAATATATATGTATAATACACTTTGCTACCTTGATGACGTGACTTTATTCTTCCCCTTAACAACAATGTATTTTCTGAATGTCTATGTAGATTGGAGTCAACTTCTATTTTGAATGTTCCATTTTCTCGGATGTGTTCCCCATAATAAGATCGGGCTTGTTTTATTTGATATATGCCTAGTGCAAATAAAATAATATCGCTCATTTCCATCATAGGGAACACATCCAGTTGAGGGAGCTGGCCATCTATCGATACAAAACTGGCCCGTTGTCTATTAACATTTTGTTCTATAACATAAGTGGCCAATGTGTTACGAACATTAAATCTTTCCAGTGCTCTGTTTAAAATGGCCTGGGCATCAAGGCGGTCAGTTATAACGGGATGGAAACAGTTAAGTATAGCTGCAGCAACTCTAAAATCAGCCATTAAATGTTTTGATGCTAAATTAAAATAGTCTCCCCTGAATAACTTAAAATCCCGTTTAAACCTACCATTTACAACTTCTACCACCCAGCGACATAATGTTACCCATCTCGATTTGTTGGCCTTTATAGTAGACAACTGTTTTTCACCTGCTTCCATGCTCTCAGGTTTATGTACATGGAATCTTAAAGAATTTAAAAAACTGATTGAGTCACGGAAGCCACGATCCAAAATGAAAATATCATTTTGCCGGAAATAAGACCTTTCATTTGAATTTTCATCTTGAAATATATCTTTTATAATATCAGAATCGGACTTAGTCGCAGCATAAGGTCCATATGCATCAATTATGTGGCCATCACATGCTACTATCAAGAAAGGTTTTATTAAGTTTCTGAATTTATGCAAACTATAACTTTTTTTTTGAAACAAATAATTAGATGACTTCTGTAAGTAAATATAGGTACCATCGCAGATCACTATGGGATTATTAGCTTCAGTCCCAAATAGTCCTTGAGGTATTAAAAGATTACGAGCACTGTGTTGCTCCCTGGTTATATGGCCAATACCTAAATGTATGGGTACATAAAAATCAGTTAAACATGCCCTTGCCTTTTTTATATAATTAGAAACAGTGACCTTAGAAGTTAAAAACAGAGTGGCCATTCGTGCTAATGATTCTCCTGTTCTAAGTTTCACCAAATACATACCCAGAGCAGTTTTAGCTTTTTTACAAACAGTCCCCATAGGAATGCTATTAAACAGTATTAAAAACTTTGCAACAGTCAGACCTGTCCAATAATGACATAAGCCATCTGAAAGATTCTCTATATTTTCGAAATTGAGAACACAACCAGCTGGCATTGTATGTAATAAATTCAACATATTTTCTAAATGAATAGCGTTGAAAGTGGAAGAGAACTCATGTTCATTTAGAATGTCCCAGTTAAATAACATGGAATGCTCTTGACAAACTCTAGCACTTTGAGTAACATATATTTTTTGCTGAGATAGGATTGATCTTTTAATATAGTTTGGCACTCGTAGGCGCTCTGTATTCATACAGCCTGGCACAAAACAATGATTTGGTGTATCCAGAGTGCGAGTGAAATTGTGTAAGGTTATAGTTTCCCTTGCTCTCGCTGAACCTTGACTGTTAGGCAACTGATCAGTCCAAGAATTTGTTTCAGAGCTCGGGATAGTCACCGAGCTTGAAGGACGTGTTGAATCCAAAGTGGATTCATTGAGTTCGTGGGTATCAACTAGGACCTCTAATACAGCAGGTTCTGCAGTTGTACCATGTTCCAATGGCAGAGGCTGGGGTGCATTTCGATGAGCTCTCATCCAACAAGCATAACATACCCAAGCTTCATTTGGAATCTGAAAATTGCAATATTATAATTATAAATATAAACAGATGTAATTAGAAAAATATAAAATTATCATGATTAAAGCTATTTTAGTAATTTTTGTTTCCTACTCTATACAGTTTATGGCAATTCAATAATTTATTACCTGCCGTGGAAATATTTGATTTTCTAAATAGTTTCTTTCCACACAATTTTCGGGCAGTCTGTGCCGACGTCTCCCTGTACGGCTTGATAGAGAAATGCCACAAGATATGCATACACAGGCATGTCCTAGTTGTTTGTTTGATGTACAATGAGGATCTGCAATGCGGTTGTTGGCTTCTTGAATTACCAGATTCACACACTCTGGGCACAACTGATCATTATCAGAAATCTGAAACAATAAAACATGTGATCTATATTACATACTTAAAAGGCTTAATAATAATCTTAATACTTATAGATTGTTGTAACTTATAATGAGGAAACATAAAAACAAAAAAAAACTATACCTCACGGCCACACCATTCTTCAATTATTGCGACAAAGTCTTCACTGAAGTCCACAGCATGGTATTCATTCCTCTGGTGGTTAGGTCGTAGAATAATATGGCAATTAATACATACAGCCATTGTAATTGTAAGGTTGGTATCTAGAAATTGAAATATAACAAATCAGGACAAGAAGCAAGTGCAATGTATTTATTGTAACAAACTTATCACGATTAACTTACTATGAGCAAATCCTTACATGTACTACATTCATACATGAATTTACTTGATATGTATACCCAGAATACACCTATTTGTTTGTTAGTGAAGGAAGACTTGTTTGGCTGCATGAGAGCATAATTATAGTAAATCAAAGCAATTATACTAATATGATGAATTAAGCAAACAAATATTAATCTTCTAAAATAGATAGCTACATATTATAGGTACATGTCGTTGTTACATACCTTTTCTTTCCAAAAGATTTTGATAGAACAAATCGGGAGGTCCAGTAAGCAAGCGCCAGGTCGTCGTATAGAGAGATAAGGTCGGAGTCCGGTAGGCAAGCGCCAGGTTGTCGTTTATAGAGATAAGGTCGGAGTCCGGTAGGCAAGCAGAGGTTGTTATAAACGGATTGATCACGGTAGCGCGGCGACGGCGGCGTAAAAACACAGAGCACAACGAAATTACGAACAGCGCGGAACGGAGTCGGAAAGTCGTCTGAATTATTTTTAAATGAAATCAAAACCAAAACAAAATGTCAACGATAATTCATCACTCAATGTCACTACTAGTTACAGTCAGTAGTGTCAGTGTCAGGTTAGAGTTGCCAGAAGTTTAAGGTGCCCAGTGTGGCAACCTTTTTATCTATCTACTGAAATTCAAACACAAATAAAAAAACAAGGGTGGAACTTTTTTTTATTTTCATAACTTTGTCACAATCGGAATAATTTTCGCTTTCTCCACATCCAAGTTTTGTTTATGTACAAATTTAGTACCAGCCCCCATACATTTCGTGAACATCTCCTTTTAAGGCGTTTACCGAGAATCAATGCGGCAAGAAAATAAAGATCCTGCGCACTGATAACGGAACTGAGTTCGTCAATAAACAGATGGATGATTTTATGAGGAAAAGTGGAATCCAACATCAAGTAACGATAGACTATACACCGCAGCAAAATGGAGTAGCCGAGAGAGCAAATAGAACTATCATCGAGAAGGCGAGAAGCATGCTCGAGGAAGGAAATTTGTCGAAGGCTTATTGGGCGGAAGCAGTCCATACATCGGTATTCTTGAAAAATAGATCACCGACCATCGCCGTTAAGGGAAAAACTCCAGAAGAAGCGTGGTCCGGAAAAAAGGTTGATCTCAGTTTTTTAAGAGTTTTTGGGTGCAAGGCATATATGCACATTCCGAACCAAAAGAGGAAGAAGCTAGATACAAAAAGCATGGAGTTAACTTTAGTCGGATATTGCGAGGACTCCAAAGGCTATCGACTAGTGGATACAAAAACGCATCGGCTTTATAAGGCTAGGGATGTTGTATTTATTGAAACTCAACAAGAAACAGAGAGAGATAAAGAGATGGAAAAAGAAACTGAACATGGAGTATTAATTCCAGAGGTGGAACAAACTTACAATCGTGAAGAAGTTTGTTTTCCCCAAGGTGTCGAACCTGATGTGACTGTGGATGATCAGCCACAAGAAGTGGAACAATCAAATACTCATGAAGAGACGTTTATTCCTCCAGTCCCTGAAACTGAATCAACTGTTGATAGTGAACTTCAAGAAGACATAGAGTTTCTAGACTGTGAATCTGACACAACTGTCGATTATCAACCTCAAGAGGTGGAACGGAGGTATCCACTCAGAGCTAGAAAACCTAAAGAGTACCCAGATTATTTGTTGTATCATGCTGCAGAATCAGAGTTGGATCCTACTACGGTTCATGAAGCACTATCAAGATCTGATAGTAAAGAGTGGAGAGCAGCAATTCAGGAGGAGATTGATGCCTTAAAGAAGAACAAAACATGGATTTTGGTAAAACCTGAACAAGCAAGTAACGTCGTAGATTCTAAATGGTTATTTAGAATCAAAGAAGAGGCGGGAAATAGACGAAGATACAAAGCTCGACTTGTTGCCAGAGGTTTTAGCCAGAGATGTGGCATCGATTACGACGAGACATTCTCTCCGGTGGTGAGACACTGCTCTTTAAGAATCCTCCTAGGAATAGCAGCACAAAAAGGCTTAAATATAGACCAAATGGACGTAAAAACTGCGTTCCTGAATGGAGATTTAACGGAAAATGTCTATATGAAACAACCAGAAGGTTTTCATGAAAAGGGAAAAGAAGACTATGTGTGTCTACTTAAACGGTCGCTTTACGGATTAAAGCAAGCCCCTAGAGCATGGAACAACAAGCTGAACAGTGAGTTGTTGCAGCTAAAATTTAAACGGTGTAAAAATGAACCGTGCATATACACAAGATCCCAGGGTAAGAAGATCATCATTTTAGCAGTATACGTGGATGATATGCTAATATTTTGGAATGACGCGGAAGAGCTGCGCAAAGTAAAAAGAGATCTCATGACAAAATTTGAAATGAAAGATCTTGGGAAGGCAGAGTATATTCTGGGAATGCACATGACGCAGAACGATATTGGAGTCAAAGTTGACCAAGAGAAGTATGTCAACAAAATTTTGAAGGTTTTTGGGATGACAGACTGCAAAGTTGCTTCAACACCATCAGTTCCTGGTCAAAAGCTAGAGAAACCTGGACCGGAACACAAACCTGATTCGACGATTCCATATCAGAATTTAATTGGTTCACTGATGTACTTATCTGTTTGCACAAGGCCAGATATTGCACATTCAGTAAATTATCTTAGCCAATTTAACACCTGCTATACTGAGGAACACTGGATAGCAGCTAAACGAGTGCTGAGATATTTAAAGGGTACTAAAAGCCTAGGGCTACAGTACAAGAGGACAGGAATGAGCAAAGTGCAGGGTTACGCAGATGCGAGTCATGCCAGTTGCTATGATAGGAGATCATACTCAGGTATGGTTTTTCTGCATATGGGAGCTGCAATCTCGTGGGAAAGCAGAAAACAGAGGACAGTTGCTCTCTCCACAGCGGAAGCCGAATATGTAGCAATGTCAGAAGCTGCTAGGGAGGGAATTTTCCTAAAAAGGTTGTACTCCGAGGTCACTGGTCAAGCTGAGGCAACAATGAAAATTTTCAGTGATAGCCAGTCTGCTGTGGCCATTGCGCAGAACCCTGTACATCATCAACGTACAAAACACATAGATGTGCGCCACCATTTTATAAGGGAGACTGTCGAACATGGGCATATTGCTCTGGAGTATGTAGAGACAGCTCATATGGTTGCAGATGCTTTGACGAAACCTTTGTTGAAAGGAAAGTTCAAGTGGTGTGCGCTGAATATGGGTGTTGTGTAAGTGTGTGATGGATGAAAGTAGAGAAATGAACTTATGGAGGAGTGTTAGAATAAAAAGAGTATTTAGTTTTATACAGATCTTTTTGTTCTTATTAAGTTTATTTTTTCTACTTGGCTTTTGTTTTGTTTTTACCTGTCATTGTATTTGAAAAATCTTTCAATATAAGAATTAAACAAACATACGTTTTTAACAAAACTTTATTCAATTACCAGTAAAACATAGTTTTCCTGTAATTCTACTGGCTACGCACACTGCACGTTAGTGGGGCTTGAGTGAACTCCACTAACAAAATCACACCAAATCTACGCTTTTAAACGTGATATTTAGAAAAAAAAATGGTAATATGCACAAAAGTACAGATTATGACAGGACCTAAAACATATAAGAAAATAAAAACAAAAAAAAATTAATTATTGTATTTTATTAATAAAATTATTTCCGACCGTCATTTGTCGGAACTGTATATTATATTCCATATTCGCACGCCACGCTCGCCACGCTCGCCACGCCAAAAATTTGGTTTGCCCACCACATAAAGATGTTTCACATCAAAATAAGCAAAATTTTTTTTGTTCACAATTGACGTTGGGACAATACAGGCCTATAGCGTGTACGCAAATGGTCTCGCCTATCTATCTTGCTTTAACATATGAGTGTCTATGTTCTTTCTCTTTCGCATTGCCAATCTATCTATTATAGAATAATAAATCTATGGATATCATACACAATTCGATGTTTGAGTTTAACAGTAATCCCAGTTATTTTATTTCTTTTCATAAGTTTCCAGGGCAAATTCCATCTGTCTCTATCTATACTGTGGTCAAGTTTCCAATTACGTAGTATCTCTAGCTAGTTTTTGTTTCCAATGATTCACACACGTGTGTGTGATCTATTAAAATAATAATCTGTTTCGGTTGATGAACTTGAACCGCTTGAAAAGTTGAAAGAAAAACATTACTTGCTCCGAAAATTTGACATTTTGATTTTGTTTGATGCGCCGACGAGTAATCGCTAAATTTATTTTGATTCAAGGATATAATTTGGCATAAAATATGTTTTTTAAAGCTTGGTGATTGATTTAATCATATCTCTCTACTCTAACCTAAATACTAAATTGCACTTACTAATTAATTTTGTTATCAGTAGCGTTTTCCTACAAATGAAGCTAAACACGTATATATGTTTTGTTTTTAGTATGTGAATTGCTTGATTGGACTTCTCAAGCTATTTGTATTAGATAAAAACTAATTGTCATGGCCATGAGAAAAAGGAGCGGTTCAGGTTCTAAAAGACACCTGAAGGAGAAAGTAGTGCAGATTTATGAGTCATTTTTTAAAGGTGATGACTTGACGACAGATAATCCTACATTTTGGGATGAGTTCTTTCTGTTAAAACCCAAAATTCCGCAACTAGAGGCAGAAATTCATAAATTATCTGCTGAACAGTTAATGAACATGAAGGAAAATATCAATTCATTAGTACTTCAGTGCATAGAAATGTTGGGACAAAAACATCATATCAGGTACTATCATTTTTATTTACAATATATATTGCAGCTGACTGAATTTTTTGTCTCAGTATAATAACATAGTTACATAGGTCTGTGCACCCAATTTCCAACAAATATAGTTAAGTACCATGTGATATGAGTGAGCCTATTTGCTGTACTTCAGGTACAAATCCATTATTCAAGCTACTATTGCGAGTGTCAAGCCAGAAATAACCCAATGAAGCATTGTCTTACGGCAGATTAAACCAAGGACCTATAGTATAGCTTAAGAGTCACCCTTATGCCAACTAAACTAGCAATAAAAGGTAGTAAAATAACAGTTGTATTAACTGTTATCTTACTTCCTTTTATTTGCAAAATTATCATGAAATCATGTGTGTCATACACTGTTATATGAAATATTCAATTGAATATCAAGTCGGCAAATACTATCAAATATACATGCATTATATTATCATATAACATCTTTTAAAAAGTACTGTAACAAGGTGTACAAATAAAACTATTGAATTTCTACTCAAATTGTCTGAATTTTTACAATAAGCTTGTCTTGACTTGATTTTGCAACTTTTTTGAATGCTCTGTTGGTTAATTACTTGAAATTGTTCATAGATGGATTTAATAATTTGATGAATACAAAATTTCAAATCCATAACAATATTCATCTTTATATAATTTAAATAAGTGTCAAAATGTTTTCACGTGACAGTTGTAGGGTTATGGTTAGATACTCAATTGGGGTAGATTAATTGGCATATACAAAACCATATTATACTCTAATCTTTGGTGTTACATATATTGTGTTTTATGAGCATGTGTTTGGCATCTATCATCATCATCACTATCACTATTTGGCATCTATGCTGCAAAACAAATATGTACAACTAATAGTGTGTAAGTAAACAAAAATGTGTATTACAATAACATCACGGGATAGTGAATATCCATAACTTATATTTAGGTAAAGTAGATAGGTACTACTTTAAGTATTATTATTTTTTCATTATAATATTTCAGGCTTGTTTATGCACTTCAAACATTTAGTGCACTTCTAACCACAATGTACCAAAGATCTGGGCAGGACACCAGTATAAACATTAAGGCTATATTGTTTGGCACAGAGACTGCTACTCCTATGATGCAGAAACTGCTTGAACATTGTAGCACTATAATTTCAGGTAATCTCCTTTCAATGCTATACATAGAGGTTTCTTGCTCATAAAGCATGTGATTTCGAAATTGAATATTTTAGACATCTTTATTATTATTATATGAATTTATCTATACTATAAAAAAGAACAATGAACCTAAAACTAAATAACCTTAAAAAATATAAAATAATAACTAAAATATATAATTAAAAGGAGTCCCTTTAGGCAAGGTTCTGAAGATACTGCCAGCGTTCCCCCTTTGAATGACCAAGACTAATTCTTTGTCCGAGGTAGCTGCCAGCTCTTCAGTCTCCTGTGATGTTGACTAACCTTTTTGCTATTTCCTTAATAAGCCTTAGGACCCCACGGACCAAGGGTCTCGACACCGAATGGGACAATTGAATATATAAGTACTTGAAATAAATAATATTAAAAAAGATTTTTTTTGCAGGTGATGTCCCTGAAAGTCTTAAATCTATGGTTTTAAAATTACTATTAATTATAGCAACAGGAATAGATAATATTGATGATAATCCTCTTGTAGAATATTTGATGCAAAGTTCATTATTTGAACCGTTGATACAATTGTTGTGTACATCTACTGAGAGGCAACAACATGGTATGATTTTCATGACTATTTGATTTCATAATTATTTTAAAAAAAACTATATCTAGCCTCTATTGAGAATTTTACTTCTTAAACACATATAAAATGTTATGTAAGTAGTATTATTCAAGACTTTAAAAAGGTTACATCTACATCGCCAAAAAATACCATACACAAGGAGTCATCAAAATAGATTCATTATTGGCAGAGAAATTGCGTACCTAACCTACATACAAAAAAACACATGGTTGAAAGTTGTGTAAAATAGAATTGTATGGAAACAATCAATTTTTACTTTTCATATCAAGTCAACTCTGATATTCAATGTAGATCTGGATTTCAATTCCCAGACCCACTCCAGATTTTAAGGATTAATGTCATAGTATAAAACTTGTAATAAACTTAAAATAAGCAGTGACAGCCCAGTAATAAGCAGTGACAGCCCAGTGGCTATCGAACTCGACTCTCACTCGAGCGGTCTGGGTTCAAACCCCAGTGGCACGCACCAATGACTTTTCTAAACTATGTGCGATTTAAGAAATTAAATGTCACTTGCTATAACGGTGAAGGACACATCGTGAGGAAACCTGCATGCCTGAGAGTTCATCATAACGTTCTCGAAGGTATGCAAGCTCTGCCAATCCGCACTTGGCCAGCGTGGTGGACTAAGGCCTAATCCCTCCCATTCTGAGAGGAGACCCGAGCTCAACAGTGGGACAAAGAAAGGGTTGTGATGATGATGATGATGATAAAACTTGAATTCAAAATGTATTTAAATTGTAAATCATTAATAAGGTTTAACTTGTTTTCAGGATATGATGTTGTTCTATTGTTAATGTTTTTGGTTAATTACAAAAAACATGAATCAGCTAATCCCTATGTGGTGAAATTATCAATCCTCGATAATGAATTAGCATTAAATGGGTGAGGAATTAATTTTTATGTATTGATTTAACATTCATTGAATTAGATAATCCTGCATTACTCCATCTGTAGAATGTTTCCATCTAAAGTTTTAAGACTGACCAGAATACATGGAATTATTATATTTAACTTATACATAATTTGATATTCATGTGTACACATAGTAAATAAGTGATATTTTGATGGATGAAATAGGATTCATCATTTGTCTAGCTTGTGCATTCATTCTCCTTATTTATGTACTTAAACAAACACTGGCAGGTTAATGGCATGTTAATTTGATACCAGAAGACCTAGTTTTCACAGGTTTCCCACTCACTTAAACAGAGTGGGAATTTCCGCTTCCGATTCCGATCCGATTTCCACTACCCATAAGCCTTAAAGCTGTAGCGGACATACAATGCATTCATAAATTAAATGTACACTATATATTTAAATTAATTTACCTACTATACTCAAGCAATACAACTACTATTCAAGACGTCAACAATTCAATGGTTCAATGAACGCTTCAAGGCCCAAACTTGCCGCCGGAAGCCCAGAAATCCCTTTCAGTCGACAGCTGTCTGTCGACTGAAAGGGATTTCTGGGCTTCCGGGATATATATATATATATTATATTTATTTAATTTTATTCTATTTTTATTATTATTGTATTAATAACTGTACATTTACTAACATTGGCTAAGTAATACTAACAAATGTATATGAGATTCTGTTGTAATAAAAGATTATTATTATTATAACATACATACATTGTTCTGGTCGCGCCCAATCCGGACATCGCGGACAATCCCAAAACCTACTAGATTTGGAAATTTGGTTTCAGCTGAACAAACTAATATTTCAGATACGGCCAAGTGATAACAGCCGCTTTGAATGACTACGTGATGTCGACGTTCGGCAGCATGCAGGCCGGCGCCGGCGGCGGCTGGCTCTCGTCTCTCACCAGCATGGTGGGGGGAATATTTCTCACCAGTGACGATACCCAGCCGGTTGTCAGAGGCCAGAGGAACAGGTAACTAAATGTGATGACTATATTGTAGAACTGTTTATAGACAGATATATATAACTGTTTATATTGTAGAACTACTAAATTCGTTTTAAAAAATGTTTGTATATTTAGTTAATAAATTTTAGTACACTTACTGTCCGAACTTCTCAATACGCTGGGTCGCCCTGAAAACCAGCGGTCGTAGTTCGTTGCGACCATAGCTGAGTGTGGCCCAATTTCGGCAGATTATACTGTTATTTATTTATTTTATAGGCATATTATTCTACAATACTTCTGTAACAGTCCTAATTTGACGAAATAAATTTATATTCATTCATTCATTCTCATTCATGACAATGACACGAAGTGATGCATTGCGCAGTTTTTCTTACATCTAGTTGCAAGTTGACGGTTCACCAGGGGAGGAAATAAGCTAGATTCACAGAAAATCGTTACTCGTACAAGTATGCTATTTGCCAAACATTTTTCTTTTGGATAAAAGACAGAAAACGAGCTTGCAGTACAACCCATCCACTGCCGCCCATGACAACTGTGACTGACTTTAAATAAGACTCAATTAGAGACTGGGATGGTTAGTTAGTACAGTTAGCTGAGAGAGTTAATTAGAATATTAGTTGGTCATTTAATGACCACTCTGATCTACGCGTGCAATAGGACGCGAGCGGCGAGTGGCGTTGCTCGCCGTACTATATTACTTGTATTTACAAATTTTCTCGTCATAAAATTACAATACCTCATCCAGGGGCGTGCCTTGAACAATAGGCATGATGACAGTATTAAAAAAATAAAGAATAAATGGTTTTAGCGGAACAAGTATGTTGAATAATTCCTAAAAAACAGTCAAGTTTCAATAAAACCATTGAGATTAATAAGATTTTCATTAAAATAAATGTATAAAATACAGCAATCGGCCATGTTACTAAAACGCCTGGAAACGCCAATCGGAGCGGATGCAGTCATGGTTAAGTAAAAATTCACCGGCCGCTTGGGCTCACGCTATGGAATCGACAATACAAATTCAGTGGACACTATGTAGCTTTATTCAATTTTAGTCTCTAACCCATAGCAATAGAGTGAATAATCGCTTAAAAAAATTATAGTACGGAGAAGAACCATAGGGGCGCCCTTGTTCAACGTAATGAAATCAGCTGCATTACGATTTGCAAATATTGCAATGCTTCTGATCTGAAGCTAAACTCTGTGTAGTGTTTTGTTATTGTTTGACTTATAACCTATACGTTGTTTGATACTAACATAATTTGCATTGTCACAATTCACAATACTCTTTAATATATAGATTGTGAGAAACTTTGGAAAATGATTGTGAGTGGTAATGATTGTTGCGTGCCTAATTGTGACTCCAAAAGGGATAGTGGAGTCTTTCTTCATTGTTTTCGGAATCCGCATAGTAGGCGAAATTTGTGGTTAAAACAAATAAAATGTGAAATGTGTTAAATATGTACTCTTAACACTAAATAATTTAACCGCAAGCGGTGTGTTCTAAGCATTTTGAGTTTGAGCGCAAATTCTACGAAAAGGTCGCCTGATTCATATTATTGCGCTGCCTACGTAGTTTACGGTGGATGTAATTTGCAGTGGGATTCCAACAAACACAGTAAGTTGTTCCAGTCTTTATTTTAAAGCATTTGGTACCTTAATAATTAGGTTTTAATTTATTTATCAGCTCAGATAAAGGTTTTATTTTTATATAAGGTTTTATTTTAACCTAAACTGGTACTGTAAACAGTAGTGATGTGGAATAAGAATTCTATTATTTTATCGAATATCGATGTATTGTATTGTCTTCGAAGTACATTAAAAAGCAAGATTAAAAATCTGAAATAACCTATGATTGCAAACTTACCCGTACGTGTAAGAAGTACTTCGTGTTTGCTTAATCATTAATAATACTCGTGCTTTGTCCCAATCAGCACTGTATTTTAGATTAATATTTTTACTTTTTGTTTCAGGTGATGATGTACAATGTTTCTGTAATACACTCCGTGAAGATGCAACAGCTTTCTAACGGTGAAAGAATTTTTGAAATCGGTCCAGTAGTTTTTGTGTGAAAACGTTACAAACACATGTTTCATCTATATAATATTATCGAAGGGCTTTAAAATAATTTTATTTGCAAAAATGCAGCAGCAAAGATGCAGCTTTCTAGTGGTGAAAGAATTATTGAAATCGGTCCAGTAGTTTTTGTGTGAAAACGTTACAAACACATGTTTCCTCTTTATAATATTAGTATAGCAATTAACAAAGGGCTTAAAATTATTTTATTTGCAAAAATGCAGCAGCGAAGATGCAGCTTTCTAATGGTGAAAGAATTATGGAAATCGGTCCAGTAGTTTCTGAGTGAAAACATTACAAACGTACATACAAAAGCACAAATGTTTCCTCTTTATAATATTAGTTAAGATATTCATATATTAAAGCAATAAAAAATGTTGAACATAATACATATTTTGTTTTATTTACTATTTAGTCACCAAGGGAAAAATAAAATATCGATAAATATCGATAATAGCAATCACTAGGAACGGGCAATATACATATATATATACATAACACGCATGCGCACGGATTGGTATTGGTGCGCATGCGTGACATCTTGTCGCTAAAAGCGACGCCGACGTACTTCCTTGGAACTAATTTAGTTAGCGTCCATAGATTTTCTATGCGCGATTCCCATCTGTACGTAGTACTATACTTAAAAATCTGTGCTTGGGCTTCTCATATAAATACCACGGCATCTTCTATTATAACATCTAACGTGACGTCGATGCGGGCGCCATGACACCTATGAGCGTTTTCGCGCTAAATTTAAAGTAGATAAAAAAAACTGCAATAATTAGCGTTAAAACTCAATTTATTGCTGAAATAAAGGTTTTTTTCGAAATACTGGATGTGTACCTACATTACACAAGGCAATTTCAAAATCTGTCATCATGCCTATTGATTATGTGCATTAATTTACAAGCTTTTTTTTTCATATTCTTACAAAATATAGACAAACTGACAAATATGTATTCGCTCAATTTAAATAAAATACGTTTGTTGTAAGTTTGACTTTGAACTGAATCGGTTGTACCGTATCCCAAAGGAGCCTCTTTATATTCCGGGAACAAAAGTAGTCTAAATGTTAATCCAGAGTATGGAAAATTGCACGCTTCCCATGGAAATGGACAAAAACCTGTAATAATCATTCTATTTTTAATTGACTTTTGGTGGTTTGTTGGCTTGTCTTTCATCTTCTCAACGGAATCATGTTTCGAAGTGATTTTTTGCATAGATGTGGTGTACCTGAAGAGTGAGATAGGTTATTTTTTATCCTGAAAAATTGCAAGGTAGAAATTTACAAAAATATCGATTTTAATCGATTTTTGGTTGGTTTGTTTGTCCTTCTTTTCCACTATCTCAGATTATGATCGGTGATGCTATTGATAAGTTCTACCTAATCTTTGGTGTAGCTTGCCGTTGATAAAAGCTATACTTATTATATTTAAAAACATCCCTTGATGGTAGAGGCAATTTTGTACGTAGAACGACTTGACGCGGGCGGTGCCGCGGGGAAAGCTAGTTTATTATACAGATGATAATTTTCAGCGGCGGGGAAGAGGGCATGCTGCTAGCGCTGTACGAGGCGGCGCACCTGAACCGCAACTTCATGACCACGCTGGCCCACTCCTCCTCCGCGGCCGCCACCTCCGCGCCTCCCTCGCCGCCCGCCACGCTGCCTCCGCACCAGGTACGTCAAATAAAACTATAAAAGCCCATTCAATCAGCCTTTCTATATCTATATATGTATATAGTGGACGCCCGCAGCTTCGCTCGCGTAGAATTAGACCTATTAACGACGTCTGCCCGCGTTCGGGTTGCCCACTTGACTTAAAAAACGGCAAAGTTTCATACTAAGTTTGCACCCCCGTTTTACCCCCTTAGGGGGTGAATTTTCAAAAATCCTTTCTTAGTGCTCCCCTACGCTATAAAAGGTACCCCTGTGCAAAATTTCAAGTTTCTAACTCTTATAGTTTAGGCCCTCCGTTGATATGTCAGTCAGTCAGTCACCTGACTGACACCTTTTATAGCGTAGGGGAGCACTAAGAAAGGATTTTTGAAAATTCAATTCATCCCCTAAGGGGGTAAAACGGGGGTGCAAACTTAGTATGAAACTTTGCCGTTTTTGAAGTCAAGTGGGCAACCCGAACGCGGGCAGACGTCGTTAATGGGTCTAATTCTACGCGAGCGAAGCTGCGGGGGCGTCCACTAGTCGACTATATCCACTGCTGGACATAAATAAATAATATAGACTGTGAAATTATTAAAAAAAATGAAATAAATTGTTTCAGGCCCCACCAAATTTAGCGCAAATTCAAGCTCTTGATAATGATCAACCAACGAACCTGCTAGTTACATTTTTTCAATACTGGTAAGTGTTGTTTTTCCATAATGTGGTAATAGGTTATGTAGGAAATAGTATATTTCGCTACAAGTGCGGAAAGCCTGTCATTGCAAAGAGTTCCGACAAATGTCTACCCGAGCCGAAGGCGAGGGTTGACAGTCGGAACAAGTTGCAATGACGGTTCCGCACGTGTACTGAACAACTATTTTTAATACAGTTGCGAAAAAATTAAGCAATTTAATAAAATAATAAAAACACAAACTAAACTCGCAAAGAACATTTTTGGAAAATGGCGCCAACCGTAAAAGAATACAGAGTATTGCAGAGATTTTTTTTTTGTTTTCTTCACCCATTCTGGGTAGGCAAAGGGAACTATGCCCATACAGCCAAGTCTTCAGTAGAATTTTTTTATTGACATGAAATTTAATCAGATGAAATGAAGTGAAACCTAACCTAACTCATTGAATCAAATCATTAAATCTGATATTGAAACAAATTAGTAGCTTCAATAGACATTATTTTGACAGTTGGGAAAGAGAACGCACGAGTTCGGAAAAGGTAAAGAAAAAGCACGAGTGTGTAATAGCTCACTTCCCGAACGCTATACGTCCCTGTAATGTGCCACTTTTTGAGCAACTGTATTAAAAATATATTTTAGCCATAGCCTAAGTTTTGTACCTAGTACAACATGACGTTGCTTTTGGACTTGTCATAAGTAGTCATAGAAAACTACGTGTGTGGGAAATAAGAGATAATAATATATTATTGCTTAGTTTTCAGCTATCGATAGTGCTAAGCCACCCAGTTCTCAGTTTGGTGACTGAATGGCAAAACACGTGCTTCTAAGAGCACGTTAAGCCGTCGGCTCCGGTTGTTATGGCAAGATCACACTCGTTAGCCATTTCGGTGCCTTCGGGCGGTCTTATAAACTACTGATACAATAATAATAAAAATCTTTATTTGCTCTCGCAATGTGTTACAACATTTTAAGGATACAGTAGTTAACAAAAAAAAGCCTTATTTGCGAGAGCCTGGTGCCTGAAATAGGTTCCTGGGGAACCTGTGACAGGTCACCAGTGCCTTCCCGTGGACTGGTCCTTAAACTATAAACTACTTGTTAACTGAGCTATGTTACGTTATAGTGTTTTTTTTATTTTTTCTGCTCGCGCTTTAGTTGTTTTGATTGTTATTATAATGTAAATTACATTGTAATTTAGAAGAAAATGAATCAGCTTGCTAACTATGTTTCGGCAAAAAAAAGGCAACATATAAAATTGCGAAACTCGGGACATTGTACAAAAATCGTACAATATGTTTTGTGATTATTGCGCTTCTATAAATAATACTTCAAAATTGATTCATAGGAAAAGATGAATGGATGGATACATTCATAGGAAAATAGAGTGTTGATGTGTGATAAGATGTTTTCAGTGCGTTTCCGAAACATGACATGTTTCTTGTGAATGCTGATCTGGTGTGTACCTTTGTACGTTAAAAAGTGGCTTTCCAGCTTTAAAATCTGCCTTTAATTTCAGTTCCATAGTCATGGCGGACACAAGAACAGAAACCAGCATAAACAAATGCAGTCTTTGCTTCATCACGCTCACCTGCATAGTGGAAGAACAGTTCGCCAACTCTATTATGCATGACCAGAATCTAACGTTTAAGGTGAAATAAATACTTTGTATTAATTATCGACAACAGGCAATTGTACTCCTATATAGAACTAGCGCTTGCCGATTAGTTGAAATTAAAATGTAATTTATTAACATTTTGGTTACAAGTTCATCATCAGTCACCATCACCACTGTTGTCATGGGTGGTGCTGCAAGCTCGTTAACTATCTTATATCGCAGCAACACAGCAACAATTTCTTTGTCCCACTGCACTGTTGGGCACGTGTTTCCTTTCAGAACGGGAGGGATTAGGCCTTAATCCACCACGCTGGCCAAGTGCGGATTGGCAGACTTCACATGCCTTCGAGAATATTATGAAGAACTCTCAGGCATGCAGGTTTCCTCACGATGTGTCCTTCACTCTTACAGTAAGTGACATTTAATTTCTTAAATCGCACATGAGTCAGAAAAGTCATTGGCCGCTTTGAACTCAGACCGTTCGAGTGAGAGGCGAGTTCGAAAGCCATTGGGCTGTCAGCGCTATTACTAAACTATATTAGACCTGATGTAATAATATATACATTTAATGTACTAAAACAGGTGCAGTTGTACAGGCTACCAATGCGACATAGAAAAATAGTTCCTGAAGAACCACCATCGCAGCCATTGGCATCTACTCTCATAGGTTTGTTCTTATAAATCTCATTAAACCTTTTGTGATGTATGAATTACTTATATAAGATAATAAGTAGGTAGGTAGAAATAATTATGTAGGCTGGTAAAACATTTTATGATTCCTGTCACTTGAAATATATGCAAGTAACGGTTAGCGGCGTTTTATTGTGATCCCGAATAACGACCCTCAGGACTTTCATCCCCCTTCCTGTGCAGTACATACCACCTTTGAAAATATATTTGAATCAATGTTTAACTTTTGTCTCAACTGTCTGTATTGATCCTAAACAACGAGTCATGAGTTATGCAATTACCCCACTTGGATTGATCTAGGATTCTAGTCGGCTGTAAGGCGTAGTGTCCACAAGCGCAAAAAAATGTTCGCCGCATTTTTGCTGCCCGTTCTGGCTCTAGTGGACGCTTTAAATTGTGTTTTTTTTGTAAGTGTAAAAACGTTAAATCGTTCATTAAAACATCGACGACTCCGTGACACGTGGTGACCCTAATAGCCGTGGGTCTCGGATTCGAATCCCGGACTGGGTAGATATTTATTCTGCAGATAAATATTTCACTTTGGTCACGGATGTTATATTATTATTATGGTGTGTACGCATTATTATATTGTGTACCCGCAACACAGGCCTAAGCCTAACGCTGAGGCGTGAGAGCGTTAACAGATAAAATTGACAATCATTAGTGTATAATATAAATACCTACAGTGAATAAACATATTTTATAGTCCATTAAATATAGCTTGATACCTGTGACGTTTGTCAGAATGACATTTAATAGGTATGGGACGTCTTTCGTATTTTATCGACAATTATATCGAAATGAGTTACCAAATTTAAAAAAATACATTTTAACGACATTGAAAGAAAGAAGAATGAAAATAAAAGATGAATTGGAAGGTATATAAAAATTTAATTGTTAAAAGGTGTACAGCCGAGATCAACGTCAAAGTCAAATTCAGATTCATCACTGGAGCAGTCCTGCAGATTAATAATTAATTCTTGATCGCATATGCTGTCAAACTGAAGATCGCGCTCCCAATCTTTTTAAATTAAATTTTTTGCCTTCTCAACTACCTTTTTCCAATCATCGGCCTTTACGTGTACACAAGCTTCATGTAGTAATGTCAACATTTTTTTTGCTGTTAAAGGCGGTGCTATATTATTTCTGGCAGCGTAACCTAGAAAAAAAGATATTCGATTAAACAAAAACCTACAAGTATACATTCTTTGTAACCTTTTATATATTATTGTAGATTACATATGAACCTTTGACTTGAGCCCAGATTAGTTCTATTGCATTGTAATGGCAATGATATGGTGGTAAACGGGTGACGGTGTGGCCCATTTCCTTTGCAATTTCGTCTAAAATATATTTTGGTGTTCGCGGCTTATGAATGCTAACTAATCTTAGCAATTCTTTTTTGAGCATGCTGTTGGCTTCTACTCCTTTGTTTTGCAGCCAAGTAATAATTTAAATTTTACGATTGCTTGTCGTAGACGCCTTATCTTTTTGTACAAAATGGTATGGAGCGTTGTCCATCAGAATAAAATGTGGTTCACTCAAATTATTTAAAAGAGTTAGAAACCACTCCTTAAATTTTGTAAAATCCATTTCTTCGTGGTACTCTGTGGTTTTTATAGATTTAAACGCAAGTAAACAATTGGGCACAAAACCAGACGATGTCCCCGCATGAGCAATTATTAATCTTTGCCCTTTGCCTTCGGGCACCTTGGTGGTAGACTCCGCTTTATCGTCTGTCCACGATCTTGACACAGTGTGGTTTGCGTTGAGCCATGTTTCATCCAGAAAAACAACTTTATACCAGTCAGTAATTTCTTTGACTTTGCGCAAAAAATCAATTCGGGCCAAAGCAATGTCTGTTCGCTCCATTAAAATCTGTCTTTTATCGCTTTTTTTATATGCAAAGCCGATTTTTTTCAAAATCTTGGATAGCGATGGTAGACTTCCATTGAATAAATCCGAGTCTTTAAGCGAAACGGTTAATTTTTTTAAGGTGGGAAATTCACTACGTGCGTAATATGCATAAATATTGTTTCGAATTGCAGCGGCGTTAAAATCGTCAATGTCGGTGACTGGCGAAACTTTCTTCCTTTTCTTATTAGGAGTTGATAATATTTTATCGCCCTCATCTTGGGCCGCCATCTCCGTTGACGATTCTCCATACTTTTCTTTGCTAATTCGAGACACTGTAGCTCGTCCGATACCAAGAGCGTCAGCAACTCTATTGCACACTTGCTCCAATGGTAGTAGCGGTCCGCCAATTTGACTCTCGCGCTCAAAATACTCGCGCAAACGGATCACAAACCCGCGACTTTCACTATTCAATACAGTTTTTTTTGTTCTTTTCGGCATTGTGGTGCAAAAAAAACAGATAAGAAGAGAACAACAAAACTTAACAAAGTAACAGCAATAACCAAAAAACAATAACAACAAAACTTAACAAATTAACAGCAATAACCACAAAACAATATTAATCACGTAGCGGTAGCGTCTACAAGGCGTCGCGTCGGCACTCGTACTGACTAAAAAAGATGGCGCCCGCTTGTTCGCTGCATGCGAACAAGTGGGCGGGAATGCGTATTGCCGATTCTGTGGTGAAAATATTATTATAGATATATTATATTCGCCTGTCAGTCGATTACACATCACTAACAGGCTGCGAAAAGCGTTTACGAAGTAAACTAACAAAAAATAATAAATTAAAGGAAATAATTTAAATTACCTTTGTTTTTACTAATAACTCTTTAATAACATGTTCTTTTTTAAAAAAGGGTTCTAGATTTATATACAAATGTTTTATTAATATTTAAAAAACTTGAACTTTTTCAACAAGAAATTTATTGTAGCTGTCTTTAAAACGAAGTCTCTAATGTCATAGGTATCAGGCTATATTTAATGGACTATAATTTAAATTAAATATTTGTATTCGGCCTAGGTTTACAGCGGGAGCGTCATTGAGTGTGTACCTAGCATTTATTTTATTCAATGTTCTATCCACAGATCTCCTAGTGGAGTTCATGATGTGTCACCTCCTCAAGAAGTTCCCGGGCGACTTGTACCAGCTGTGCGTGGGCGTGCTGCTGCGCCTGCTCAGCTACCAGAAGCGGTGCCGCGTGCGCCTGGCGCGCGACTGGCGCCCTCTGTGGGCCGCGCTCATAGCCGTGCTCAAGTTCCTCGTCACCAACGAGAGCACGCTGCTGCGGCGACACAACATATTCGTCATGGCGCAGCAGGTGACGTTTGCTCTCGCTTCTCGATCTATGCGCGCGACTGGCGCCCTCTGTGGGCCGCGCTCATAGCCGTGCTCAAGTTCCTCGTCACCAACGAGAGCACGCTGCTGCGGCGACACAACATATTCGTCATGGCGCAGCAGGTGACGTGTGCTCTCGCTTCTCGATCGATGCGCGCGACTGGCGCCCTCTGTGGGCCGCGCTCATAGCCGTGCTCAAGTTCCTCGTCACCAACGAGAGCACGCTGCTGCGGCGACACAACATATTCGTCATGGCGCAGCAGGTGACGTTTGCTCTCGCTTCTCGATCTATGCGCGCGACTGGCGCCCTCTGTGGGCCGCGCTCATAGCCGTGCTCAAGTTCCTCGTCACCAACGAGAGCACGCTGCTGCGGCGACACAACATATTCGTCATGGCGCAGCAGGTGACGTGTGCTCTCGCTTCTCGATCGATGCGCGCGACTGGCGCCCTCTGTGGGCCGCGCTCATAGCCGTGCTCAAGTTCCTCGTCACCAACGAGAGCACGCTGCTGCGGCGACACAACATATTCGTCATGGCGCAGCAGGTGACGTGTGCTCTCGCTTCTCGATCGATGCGCGCGACTGGCGCCCTCTGTGGGCCGCGCTCATAGCCGTGCTCAAGTTCCTCGTCACCAACGAGAGCACGCTGCTGCGGCGACACAACATATTCGTCATGGCGCAGCAGGTGACGTTTGCTCTCGCTTCTCGATCTATGCGCGCGACTGGCGCCCTCTGTGGGCCGCGCTCATAGCCGTGCTCAAGTTCCTCGTCACCAACGAGAGCACGCTGCTGCGGCGACACAACATATTCGTCATGGCGCAGCAGGTGACGTGTGCTCTCGCTTCTCGATCGATGCGCGCGACTGGCGCCCTCTGTGGGCCGCGCTCATAGCCGTGCTCAAGTTCCTCGTCACCAACGAGAGCACGCTGCTGCGGCGACACAACATATTCGTCATGGCGCAGCAGGTGACGTGTGCTCTCGCTTCTCGATCGATGCGCGCGACTGGCGCCCTCTGTGGGCCGCGCTCATAGCCGTGCTCAAGTTCCTCGTCACCAACGAGAGCACGCTGCTGCGGCGACACAACATATTCGTCATGGCGCAGCAGGTGACGTTTGCTCTCGCTTCTCGATCTATGCGCGCGACTGGCGCCCTCTGTGGGCCGCGCTCATAGCCGTGCTCAAGTTCCTCGTCACCAACGAGAGCACGCTGCTGCGGCGACACAACATATTCGTCATGGCGCAGCAGGTGACGTGTGCTCTCGCTTCTCGATCGATGCGCGCGACTGGCGCCCTCTGTGGGCCGCGCTCATAGCCGTGCTCAAGTTCCTCGTCACCAACGAGAGCACGCTGCTGCGGCGACACAACATATTCGTCATGGCGCAGCAGGTGACGTGTGCTCTCGCTTCTCGATCGATGCGCGCGACTGGCGCCCTCTGTGGGCCGCGCTCATAGCCGTGCTCAAGTTCCTCGTCACCAACGAGAGCACGCTGCTGCGGCGACACAACATATTCGTCATGGCGCAGCAGGTGACGTTTGCTCTCGCTTCTCGATCTATGCGCGCGACTGGCGCCCTCTGTGGGCCGCGCTCATAGCCGTGCTCAAGTTCCTCGTCACCAACGAGAGCACGCTGCTGCGGCGACACAACATATTCGTCATGGCGCAGCAGGTGACGTGTGCTCTCGCTTCTCGATCGATGCGCGCGACTGGCGCCCTCTGTGGGCCGCGCTCATAGCCGTGCTCAAGTTCCTCGTCACCAACGAGAGCACGCTGCTGCGGCGACACAACATATTCGTCATGGCGCAGCAGGTGACGTGTGCTCTCGCTTCTCGATCGATGCGCGCGACTGGCGCCCTCTGTGGGCCGCGCTCATAGCCGTGCTCAAGTTCCTCGTCACCAACGAGAGCACGCTGCTGCGGCGACACAACATATTCGTCATGGCGCAGCAGGTGACGTTTGCTCTCGCTTCTCGATCTATGCGCGCGACTGGCGCCCTCTGTGGGCCGCGCTCATAGCCGTGCTCAAGTTCCTCGTCACCAACGAGAGCACGCTGCTGCGGCGACACAACATATTCGTCATGGCGCAGCAGGTGACGTGTGCTCTCGCTTCTCGATCGATGCGCGCGACTGGCGCCCTCTGTGGGCCGCGCTCATAGCCGTGCTCAAGTTCCTCGTCACCAACGAGAGCACGCTGCTGCGGCGACACAACATATTCGTCATGGCGCAGCAGGTGACGTGTGCTCTCGCTTCTCGATCGATGCGCGCGACTGGCGCCCTCTGTGGGCCGCGCTCATAGCCGTGCTCAAGTTCCTCGTCACCAACGAGAGCACGCTGCTGCGGCGACACAACATATTCGTCATGGCGCAGCAGGTGACGTGTGCTCTCGCTTCTCGATCGATGCGCGCGACTGGCGCCCTCTGTGGGCCGCGCTCATAGCCGTGCTCAAGTTCCTCGTCACCAACGAGAGCACGCTGCTGCGGCGACACAACATATTCGTCATGGCGCAGCAGGTGACGTGTGCTCTCGCTTCTCGATCGATGCGCGCGACTGGCGCCCTCTGTGGGCCGCGCTCATAGCCGTGCTCAAGTTCCTCGTCACCAACGAGAGCACGCTGCTGCGGCGACACAACATATTCGTCATGGCGCAGCAGGTGACGTGTGCTCTCGCTTCTCGATCGATGCGCGCGACTGGCGCCCTCTGTGGGCCGCGCTCATAGCCGTGCTCAAGTTCCTCGTCACCAACGAGAGCACGCTGCTGCGGCGACACAACATATTCGTCATGGCGCAGCAGGTGAAGTGTGCTCTCTAAGCTTGGGTAGCTCCTGAATGAGAGATATAAATGAACTAGCTCTTTGATTTCAATCTAGCTCACATTCGCTCAGTCACTCAGTGAATAGCTCAACGGCTCAATCGGCTCTTTGACTCGTGACGCTCAACAAATAGTTCACAATAGCCGATCCGACGACTGCTTTTCCGGCAATATACTAATAAACTCTTTGTTTCCCGGTCACTGCCGAACAGAAAAAGTACTATTAAGTAAACACGCGTACTCGTCGAGTAAATGAAATGATCCTCCTTGACGTGTCCGTCAACGGCGGACCTGACTAAACTACCAGTTGTTACGGGCATGTGAGCGGGAATGACTCGCAAATCCAAATTTGGTTTGAAACGTCCGGTTGCAGGGCGCACAGTAGAGCTGGCCCGATGCGTTGTAAGTGTAAGTGTAGGAAGGTCTAGGCTGGTTCTTTTTAGCAAGGCGTTTGTCGTCGAGATCTTTAAGCCGACGCGTACTCGTCGAGTAAACGTGTACACGCTAAATTAAGTATAATAGCTAATACAAATGAAGCAAAAGATACCTTGGCGCATTAACTCTTGTGTTAGTGATCACTAACACAAGAGTAGTTCAGACTCTGAACTATTCAAAAGAGTTAAAGAGCTGTAAACGAGTTGAAATCGAAGGAGCTAATTCAATACCTAACCTACTAGTTCTCTTGGTGAGCGAAATGGACTAAAGATATAGTAAGAACTAAATGAACTAAAGAGCTAAAAGAGAGATATAGTTCTTTTGATCAAAAGAGCTGTATCTCTCTTTTCTTTTCAGTGAGCCGTTTTCTTCATTTCGTTCATCTCTAGTGCTCTCGCTTCTCGATCAATGCGCGCGACTGGCGCCCTCTGTGGACCGCGCTCATAGCCGTGTGTGTGCTCTAAATGTGTTGATAACTTGGACTGTGTATGTGATGATGTAGTACAGTTTTAAGCCATACATAACATGTAATTAAGTTTAATTTTTGTTTGAAAAGCTTGCTTTCTGCCAGTAAAATTCTTGTTCTTAGTTTATATATTCGTCTGATATTTATATGTAGTCTCATTAGTACAATTTGTTACAGGTGGTAAACATATTTAATCTATTTATAACGGTTGGCGACACGTTCCTGCCGACGCCAGCTTCGTATGATCAACTGTACTATGAACTCATCAGGATGCATCAAGTGTTCGACAACCTCTTTTATATGGGTATGTCCAATTACTTTCCTTACTAACATTGTCATAATTATCACATAAACGAAGGGGTCAAGACAGGTGTTTAGTACAACCAACATCAGTTATGTTTAGGTTCCAGGTGGTTCCCTGGCCCTATACCAGGCTCATATCCAGATTCCGAGCTATAGCTACTGTGATTTCAAGTTACTTTTTCCGACCAGGGTCGAACCTACATTTCAATTCTAGATGTAGTTTTCCATAGCATCTTGTCGATGTTTTGGGACGTTTTACGAAACAAAATATTGTGCTTCCTGATTCAACCAAACCTAAACTCCTACTGCAACGACGTATATAAATTCTACCACCTATTTCCCAATAGCCTGCCAAGCGTTCATAGCTGGTTCAATCGCTCGCGTCGATTGTATGTGATCGACAGAGGTAAACAACGACAGGGAGCGGTCGATTTGTGGAAGGGTCATAGCTAGTCGCAAAATTTCATGGGTACTACCGTGCTCGGAGGGCACATAAAGACCCGGTTGTTTTCAATAGTAAAAACAATCGTTAAGCCTTGTCAAAGACCTTTGGGTGGCTAAGAACATTCGACACTGGGTCACAAAGTAGATATTAGGAACAGAGGCTAAGCTTCTTAAGAACGTGCAAAATTGTTACCTATTTTGGTAGGGTTGTCAGAACAGGTTAAAACAAATTAAAGATGTTTTGTTTAAAAAGACATTTAATTTTGTTAAATAGTTTTATTATTCAGAATATTAAAAAAATACTACAATAAGAACTAATACAGAATAGAAAATAACTTACTTTACAAATTTCTTATTCTAATAATTTTATTTTTATAATTTTTATTTTTTAATATTTTATTATTTCTTTTTATGATATGGCAAATTCTAAATAAATCTATAATAATAGTTTTTTCAAGTAATGTATCGGGAAACACTCACATGGCATATCAAATCCTAGCTGCAGCGTCAGGTTATAATCTATCATATTATTGTACTGTCACCGAAGTTACGCAGGAATAAAAATTTCAGTTCAATAAGACTGGATGTGGTTCAAATCTCACTAGCAATACTTAAACTTAAAACACATAGTACGTACCGACCCACCCACATACCTACAAATGTTTAGTAAAAGCTTGTAATAATAATAAAAAGGTAAAAACACACCGCGTAGTACCCATTTCTTATTAAAAAAAGGATCATACAGTAAAATAAAGCTACTTACTTGAAAAAGTAATAATCAAATATTTACTACCTTGCACTCCTTGGGATAGTTAAAGTATGATATTATATTTTTATTTTTTCTAGCATTATTCATACACAGTACAATATACAACCATTATTATTAATACCACGTTTTATATTAGATATTCAAACTTGCAACTAACAAAACCAACAATGTGCGTAGCGATTACCCTGAGATAGTCAACTTGATGTGACAGCGTCAACCGGTTTTTTCCACTCTCGCCTAGAGTTGCCAGATGTCCTGTCTTCGACCGGACAGTACGGTTTTCGTCACGTCTGTCCGGTCAAGGAAATATTGGAAAAACGGACTAAAGATTGTCCGGTTTTCAAGAAAATTCGTCTAATAAAGAACACTAGCACATCAGCCGACACCGATCGACAGGTACATGACAGGTCCGAAGTACAGGGAAACTAGGCTAGTAAGCCTAATTAGTCAAAACTCACACTTTGATTAATATGTACTATGAATAACAGTATGAAAGCCGATTTTAGATTTTTTATTATAAGCGGTGTCGTCGAATGCAAAATATTATGCAAAAAAGTAGATAAACTGTTAAATTATTAACCTTTGATTGTGATTTAATAGAAAGAAATTTAGTAAAGTATAGGTTATATCCATTTTCCAAGGAATTTATCACTAGTAAAAATTAAAAAAATCCTGTCCGGTTTTTTTTTCCAACACATCTGGCAACCCCTCGCCGCGTACGCGACAAGCGGCCAGTGGCCACGCACAGATGTCCCGCGTGCTTGTAGGAGTGCAACCGATTTGCACGTTCTTAAGAAGCTTAATCTCTGTTCCTAATATCTACTTTGTGACTGGGTTGTCCACTAATCCGCACTAGACCAGCGTGGTGGAGTATTTTCTAGTCCGGCAGTTGTTTGTGATAGAGTCCCGTGCCCGACTGTGGGACAATGATGTTTTATGTGTAGGACAATGATTGGTTGCAGCGCTGCGGTACTCTACGGGCGACGGCGAGTACAAGGCGGAGGCGCTGCGGCTGGCCAACTGTCTGGTGAACGTGCGCGCCATCATCCAGCACTTCTCGCCCAAGATCGACGCCTGGCTGAGCTCGCAGAGTCTATCCACGCCCACCGAAGACCAGGTGTGTTCGTTAGTAGTTATAAGGACTGGGGACTGTTAGTGATAGTTAGTCCTGTTAGTTGGTGTTAGTAATAGTCCAGTTACACCTAGTAATATTATATAGCCTATGTCACTCGGTGAAGATGCAGCTTTCTAATGGTGAAAGAATTTTTGAAATCGGTTCAGTAGTTTTTGTATAAAAACATTACAAACAAATGTTTCCTCTTTATAATATTAGTATAGAAGTATAGATTGCACAAAACGATATGAAGTCAAACTGTTTATTTATATATTACTCGCGTGTGCATAGAACAGCTGTCAGAACGAAAGTTTAGCTATGAACGGAATTCGAAGGACACAGCTGCTGATGACATCAATGCTGTAGGGTACATAGCAGGGTTGTTGCGAATATCAGCATCAGCGGATTATCAGCATTGGTTTCAACATCAGCATCAGCATCAGCATCCGCATTAATCGATGCTGATTTTATTGCTGATATTCCAGTCGTGACATGACCGTTGAAAGCGGGGCTTAGCTATGACGGCGTGGGTTTTTGACCATTCAAAGATCGTAAAATTGTCAGTCGTTCTTCGAGCGAACACCAAAGGCATCACTGATGCGTTGCCGGCCAAGAAAGAGAGAAGAAAAAGAAAGAAAGATCTGGCTCTCAAGCCCCCAGCTGGAACACGACGAGTCGTTTGGCGGCTGACTCATGCTCAAGGGTGGTAGCTATCCAGGCAAACCCCATGGAGAAATAATAATGGTAATAATGGTATTAAAATCAATATTACCAATATAATCCCTCCGGGGCCCTACCACCGCATTTAAGAAGATTTATTGTTTTTGATAAATAAAAGTCACAGTATTATTATAATTTCCCTTTTATTTAAAATGCCTAATAAAGTTATCACCTTTACCAACTACTTCATAGTTTCAATTTCATGTTTCAATAAAATCAGCATCAGCATCAGCTGATATTAATTTAAAAAATCAGCATCAGCATCAGCTGATATTAAAAAAACCTACATCAGCAACAACCCTGGTACACAGTACGGCTGGCTAACCAAATAGCGCTTACGAGTACCCGCTCGCCCCTCACACGATCGATACCTTAATTTCGACTTCTGCGCATTCAAAGTCAGATATAAACTGTCATGCTAGTCCGTAAACTGTGGTAAAAATATTAAAATCAGTCTTTCTACTAAAATTTTAATAACAATAACTGTGTAACGAAATTACATATAAATATAACTTTTCAAATGTAATTTGAATGGAACTCTTAGGCATGTCAATCCATAACTTTAGTTAGCCATGTTGGGCGACTTAAAATCTTCCGACAATCGGATTGCCCACTAATTCCTTCGACAATCCTCACTGCGCAGCAGCGTGATGGATTACTCTTAAGGCCTTTACAGTTTGTAAAAATAAACCCGTGCTATCCCGTGGGATGAATCGAATCTATAGTAGCCTATGTATAAGTAAAATATAGATAACTAGTGGACGCCCGCAGCTTCGCTCGCGTTACACATTCACTGACTTCAAAAACGGTAAAGCTTCATACTAACTTTGCACCCCCGTTTTACCCCCTTAGGGGATGAATTTTCAAATTTTTCTCGCCGTAAAAACCATCCTTGAACTTCAACGAACATTTAAAAAAAAGAATTGGCCAAATTGGTCCAGGCATTGTTGAGTTATGCGCTTACCAACACATTTTGCGATTCATTTTTATAATATAGAAGATTTATTGTTGCCTAAATTGAAAATATTTCAGATATTGGAAGTGGTGCGCAAAAACTACGACAGCTTAGTCCTCAAGCTTCAAGAGGGGTTGGAGGCTTACGAGCGCTACTCGGAGCGCCCCCACCGCGTGCTGCTGTCCAAGCTGGTGCGCGCCGCGGCGGCCACGGCGCGCCTGCGCAGCGACGCCGCCGCGCTGCACGACCACTCGGCGGCGCTGCTGTCGCACTACACCGCTATGTCCGCGCCCGCGCCACCCGCGCCACCCGCGCTACCCGCGCCACCCGCGCTACCCGTCGCCTGACCGCACCACCACCACTCGGCGGCGCTGCTGTCGCACTACACCGCTATGTCCGCGCCCGCGCCACCCGCGCCACCCGCGCTACCCGCGCCACCCGCGCTACCCGTCGCCTGACCGCACCACCACCACTCGGCGGCGCTGCTGTCGCACTACACCGCTATGTCCGCGCCCGCGCCACCCGCGCCACCCGCGCTACCCGCGCCACCCGCGCTACCCGTCGCCTGACCGCACCACCACCACTCGGCGGCGCTGCTGTCGCACTACACCGCTATGTCCGCGCCCGCGCCACCCGCGCCACCCGCGCTACCCGCGCCACCCGCGCTACCCGTCGCCTGACCGCACCACCACCACTCGGCGGCGCTGCTGTCGCACTACACCGCTATGTCCGCGCCCGCGCCACCCGCGCTACCCGCGCCACCCGCGCTACCCGTCGCCTGACCGCACCACCACCACTCGGCGGCGCTGCTGTCGCACTACACCGCTATGTCCGCGCCCGCGCCACCCGCGCCACCCGCGCTACCCGCGCCACCCGCGCTACCCGTCGCCTGACCGCACCACCACCACTCGGCGGCGCTGCTGTCGCACTACACCGCTATGTCCGCGCCCGCGCCACCCGCGCCACCCGCGCTACCCGCGCCACCCGCGCTACCCGTCGCCTGACCGCACCACCACCACTCGGCGGCGCTGCTGTCGCACTACACCGCTATGTCCGCGCCCGCGCCACCCGCGCCACCCGCGCTACCCGCGCCACCCGCGCTACCCGTCGCCTGACCGCACCACCACCACTCGGCGGCGCTGCTGTCGCACTACACCGCTATGTCCGCGCCCGCGCCACCCGCGCCACCCGCGCTACCCGCGCCACCCGCGCTACCCGTCGCCTGACCGCACCACCACCACTCGGCGGCGCTGCTGTCGCACTACACCGCTATGTCCGCGCCCGCGCCACCCGCGCCACCCGCGCTACCCGCGCCACCCGCGCTACCCGTCGCCTGACCGCACCACCACCACTCGGCGGCGCTGCTGTCGCACTACACCGCTATGTCCGCGCCCGCGCCACCCGCGCCACCCGCGCTACCCGCGCTACCCGCGCCACCCGCGCTACCCGTCGCCTGACCGCACCACCACCACTCGGCGGCGCTGCTGTCGCACTACACCGCTATGTCCGCGCCCGCGCCACCCGCGCTACCCGCGCTACCCGTCGCCTGACCGCACCACCACCACTCGGCGGCGCTGCTGTCGCACTACACCGCTATGTCCGCGCCCGCGCCACCCGCGCTACCCGCGCCACCCGCGCTACCCGTCGCCTGACCGCACCGCCACCACAATACTGGTGACCACAACTGCAATGTTAATCTGGAGAGATATTGAGACTAGAAAATGCTATGACTCGATACTCAAGGCACAGGTGTCGAGGTATTTTGAAAAAGTCGCTATGACGGTGCTGAGCCTACAAGGTGACATTGGCTGCGCCCGCGACGCTCGTTCGCACTAACTTACCGGTACTGATCACCACTGCAACATTAAGATATTACGATATAAATTCCGAGACGATTCCGTGGCTCGGTTGTGGTTGTGACCCTGAGTACGGAACCGCGGGTCCCGGGTTCGAATCCCAGCCGATATTCTCGTGCTGTTTTCCGTGTTACGTAAGACTACAAGACGCTTTGACGTTACGAACTGTACTATGCAACTAGACAAGCGATCTACATAGCTCTTTGGATTTTTCAAAAATACTATATTTTATTGTTACCAGATGATGATAACTTCTCATCATATAAATTAATGAACTGTGTATAGTGAAATTGTATAGTTAACTATATGCAAATAATATAATCATAAAACTGTAATATGATGTCCTTATTGTATTATCTACTGATATCATCAGTAACTATGTAAGTATTAATTACGAATTCCATTTCGTTAATTTTACCAAAAAAAATGCATCTAAACGCATTTAAAAATATATAACATAGAGTAGTACAAAACTACAAAAGTGTAATTTATAGATATAGTTAACTACTTAGTGTTAGTCAAGTCAATGTTAGGTAAGGTAAATGTTGTATATTTTATTAATATGTATTTAATATATTAAAATAAGACTGAAATTGTTTGTTTTTAAATTTCCTGCAACCTTTCTTCTGCCTTAATTTTTATATTAGTTGATCTGTATTTATCAACAAAGAAACGCAGATAAATTGTTTCATTGCTGATATTCCGAGCACCTCATAAAGAAAATTCATTTTATAACTCGCCTCTGCTTAAACACTCAAATGATGAGAAAAAAAATCTGTTGCAAGTGTTGTAACTAGAAATTAGTTACAACACTTACAACAGATTTTTTGGCTCTAAGTCTTTATTATGACTTCCGCACCCTATAAAAACGTACAACTTGTAATTTTTATGCCTAAACTTTGCACTAGTTACTTTACTAGGCAAGTATAAATGTTAAAGCCATAAGAATTTTAAGAACTTATCTCGTAACAAATTACGAAGTATTAAGTCGTTAAGAACCTATTACAGGTATTATGTCTTGTACGAAGTGTATACTATTTACTCTTGTATTATATATAGTTTAAAAATAGTTATTGCTTGAAGTCCTACTGAAAATTGTGTTTCTTCGTGAGTTATAATTTTTTTCTTTTTATAAATACATATGTATATAATTTTGTGAGCTAAATTTTATTCATCGCTTAAAAGTTTTAGCATAATAATTATGTTTCCATTTCCATTATTATGGAAACAGTAAAAAAATGCTTAATTAATAAATTAGGGTGCCAGTTAGATAAAAACTTTATTTAGTATATAACAAATGTTTGATTATATTTAATAGGATAAAACGTTTACCTACTACAATCTAAATAACAGATACGTATATTTAAATCTAATATGACTAGAATTTTACATTTGGTTACATTTGTGCAGTTTTAAGCTAACAAGAAATCACAATAGTAGTAATGGTTCCTGAAAATTGGAATGAAATTTGTATTATTTTATTTTAAAGTATTCCACGTACAAGTAAGTATTAAAAATACATAGAATACACGTCACTCAAAATAAATAGCGAATATCGCTATTCCACGATTTTTTCAACATTATTTTCGTGGCTAAACCATTATTGCAAGAAGCCCTAGCAATACGTCTCGCTTACTAACATTTGCGTACGCAGTCAATCCGATTTCATTTTATCAATTGGCTATATAGGTACGTTTTTCAAGTCCGTGTAAGTATTTTTCTCATTATGAACGTACACGCGAGAGTTAAAGAATGACTGAAAATATTTTTAATCTGCTGATTTTAACTCTGCCAGTGCTTCCCTCACCAGCTGCTCGAGTTCCTCTGGCAACACTGTTTTAGAAGAAACATGTCGGTTGTCACCATCCCCTCCCTCTCCATTGCTATATTTTAAATGCAAATTGCTATAGCTATCAGGATTACTCTGAATCTGCTCATCATCACTATCCGAGTATCTATTATTTGTAACAGTTTTCTCTGCTTTTATTTTGTCCTTTGATTCATCTGATTGCACTGAACCTGTGTCTCCCATTTCCTCTAATAATATATCTGAAGGAAATGTTGGTATACATTTTTGGCCATTACACCAGCTTTCTAGTGTGTTCTCCAATTCTGCTATTCTATTCGCCAAAATTCTGTAAAAAAATATATTGAGCTCAAACTAAACGGCTATCACGGGAAGTGAGATAAAACAATTTGTATAGCATATTACATACTGATTAGTCTTCCTCTGGTGTTGAAGGGCAATTGATTTATCATTCAATGCTTCAAATAATCCCAAACAAAGCGATTTTAACTCTGCAGCAGAGCTTCGTTTCAGTTCTGTTTTTGAATTAATGTCTAGATAATCTTTCACTGAAAAAAATGTGTTGGGTAAAAGTATAAGAGTACTTAAAGTATAAGAATAAGAGATACTTTTATCATTAAATATTTTCATCTCTACTATGATACAATACTACATATTTTAATATTTTTATTTTCTATTCATACAAATACTGCCAATCCGTAATTTTAAAATCAGTATAGTTTTTAATCAGTGATTAATTCGACAAACTTTTGATAACTGTATCTTGGGATACAGAAATTGGGATTGATTAACAAATACCAACCTTGCTTTTGTGTCATCACATCTGAAAATCCTTTATTGAAGTTCAGCATGTTATTTTTGCTCCTGTTATCAAGCAACGTCTATAAATAAAGAAATAATTATAAAACTGTTCTGGCTTTCTTTACATAGAGATCTAATGAGATCGTGGAATGGGGGAGAATACATTAACCTATGCCATAGTGCTCGCATGCAAGAGTACTGAAGATTTCTGACGCAATTTAATGGTCCCTGCATACTGTTATTGACTGAGTTAAAGATCAATAAAGTTCAAACCCTAATAAAAATGCATTTTACAATTTAAGTATACCTTATACTTTGTAAGGTTCCTTTTCACTATTTCCTTTTCAACTTGAAGCTGTGTTATTCTCTCATGTAGGTACTTGTTCTCAGTTATTAGTGCATCAATATCAACAACGGGTTTGGGAAGATTCGCGTCGCCATCTGTTTGCTGAGACTTTACCCTATTTGACAGCATATAACTGATTTGGTGATTTAATCTTTGTACTTTACTCTTATAATAATCTCTGTCAGATACAAGTTCCTCCTTTTCATCTAATGTAGCCCGATAGTCTAATTGAAGTTGTTGATACTGCAAAATATGAAAACAACACCGTTTTAAGTTTTCTCCAGGTCAACAAAACCTGTTTGCTGCAGAAGGTGTGTAGCACAGTGTGTTAATTTAGCATCAATTTTTACATACTAATAGATAGTCATGAATGCTGATAACTGTTACTGGCATCTCTCCTACGCAATATGGCTTGCTGAGTGTTTGAGAGTGTTCTACACAACATATAAAATGACCATTTTTGAGTTCTACTCGTATACACTGTGATTTAATTGTGTAAATATCAGGAGATTAGGAGGTCATATGTTTATTTACTTCAACTTATTAAAGTCATATTGGTTTGAATCCCTTGGGGTTGAAAAAAAATCAAGGTGCTTAATAATAAATAAAACAAATCTTATTAGTTACCTTCTTTTGCATCTTTTCAAGTTCTTGAACTAGCTGTTCATACTCTGTAATAGAATATGAGACAGATACTGATAATTTTCTACTCCCGCTGGTTTCTTCTGACCTTGTGTCTTTTTGTAGTTGCTTCCTAACAGCCAATATGTCACCTTCAGCCTCTTCTAATTTACTGCGCAATGATTCCACCTATAGCAAAATACATAACTATATAACAATTAATTATTAAATAAATTTACAAAACAAGCATTGTATGTATATATGTATATATAACTATAGTTTTGTAGTAGTGTAGTAGTAACCAATGTTTTTATTTTAATTTAAAAAAACACTATAGAGTGTAAATTATAATTGTAGAAGTTCTTGATCTCTAATAAAGAATACACAACACAAACTCAACAAGACAATCTATATATATAAAAGGAGAAGGTGACTGACTGACTGACTGACTGACTGACTGACTGACTGACTGACTGACTGACTGACTGACTGACTGACATATCAACGCAGGGCCTAAACTATAAGGGCTAGAAACTTGAAATTTTGCACAGGGGTTCCTTTTATAACGTAGGGGAGCACTAAGAAAGGATTTTTGAAAATTCACCCCCTAAGGGGGTAAAACGGGGGTGCAAAGTTAGTATGAAACTTTGCCGTTTTTGAAGTCGTTAGACGGGTACACGTCGTTAATGGGTCTAATTCTACGCGAGCGAAGCTGCGAGCGTCCACTAGTCACTCATAAGGTTATATTAAAAGTTAAAACTTTTGGAGTACTAATTGTTTAAATTCCTTTTTTAACCATTCACATTCAGATAAAAATTCACTAATTATTAAAATGAAAAATAAGTATTTATTATATTCTTATTCGCTTCGCTGCGACCCATAGACGTCCCACTGCTGGGCACGGGTCGCCCCCACAGACACTTCTGCGGGAGGTCTAGAGCATACTCCACCACGCTGCTCCAATGCGGATTGGTGGAGGGTTTAGTGGCCAACCCAGTGTCGAACGTTCTCAAGCCACCCGAAGGTCTTCGACAAGGCTTAACGACTGCTTCCAGCATTGAAAACAACCAGGACCGACGGCTTTACGTGCCCTCCGAATAAAATTTTTGCCACTAGCGGTCACCCATCCACAAACCGACCGCGCCCGTCGTTTCTTAACACTTTCGATCACATTGAATCGACTCAAGCCATTGGGTTATGGACGCTACATAATATTATGCACTAAACTATTTAATATATTCTCTGCATGAAAATTAAAGAGCAAAATCCAACACAATATTTATGATAATAGCTATATAATATTAAACTGTTGTAATTGTTGATTAAAAATACATTAATATGTATAGTAATTACATAATAATATGCTTACATGCATAATTTATATATAGTTTTTCTATTTTTCATTCATAAATGTTTGCTACCTCAATACAAGGATGACATTATAACGAGTCCATTTAATCCAATATTTAAGAACTGTAGTAACTCTGTATAACATACCCATCTAGGAAACCGTTGGGCAATGGGATAAATACACTCTGTCCTTCACATAATCCAACAAAAAGAAGTCCAAGGGTGTGAGGTCTGGAGATCAAGCAGGCCATGAGTATAATGACATCCTTGTATTTAGGTAGCAAACATTTATGAATGGAAAATAGAAAAACTATTAAAGTAGACAATTATTAGGTAAAATAGGAATGTAAGCCTTTCTGTTAAATAATCTGGTTCCCTCACATGACAGCTTACTAGGTTTGACAAAATTTTTATGGATTATTTTGTAACACATTGTTATTTGTTGTTTTGATTGACATTTTTGACTAGATTAAGTTTTAAGTTGGGTGCAGTCTGAGATCTTGGTCAAGCCTTAGTTATGTAAAACAGATATAAAAAACACCATAAAACAAAGCATATTCTGCACGTTTACCTCAAGTTTGAGCATGTTGTTCTGGTCCTTAATCTTTGCAAGCATTTCACTACCACTAATAGTATTGGTAGGAGCAAATCTATAAGCATTGGATTCAGGGTTGCAGGATGCCAAGTATTTTTTACACTTCAGTTGCTCAACTAAGATTTTGAACCTGTCACGCTCCATACAGCATTTATCCATCTCCTTACTCATGATTGCAAGGGCATCAATTTTACTTTGGAGCTTGCTTTTTAACACTGAATTCTAAAATCAAGAAGGAGTTTAAACCACTGGGCATTACACTTTTTAATGGAAAACGAGTTGCGCATATTATAACGAATCAACACAATAAATAAAATAAGAATTTCACTTTTTCTACTTCAGCAACATACCTCAAGTACATAGTCATCAAGTTGTTGATCTTTAAATTGCACCTTCACAGTTTTTGTAAACATTTTAAAGTTTAGGACCGCACTAGTACAATCCAAGATTTATTAGGAATAGCATACACGATTTTTTAGAGAAATAATAAAAATAACATTATAAACTTATAATTTGGTGTTTTTAAAAGCATTTATTTTTTATTTGTATTATGTTTAATAAAAAATAATTAAAAATAAATTATTGTAGTAAAGATTTTAACCAGATTCACACAAACATTGTACTCTGATTTTCAGCATTTCAGCTAGATATAGATAAAAAAAATGTACTCTGTGACTCTGAATGACTCTGATGTCTGACTGTCAATAACTGATAGCTCTCATCTCAAACACTCAAACCACAGAATAAATAAGGAGCACAAACTAGCTAGAGATACTACGTCTATGAAGTCTCAGACAGCACAGCTCTACATAGCTATATACATATAATATATACTTTAGTAATAATAACATAACTAATAATTTATTTCACATTTACGTTTGGCTTAGCTGTAAGTAAAATGTTGATTGTTAATAAATAAATGTATTTATTTCGTTCATTTCCATTCTCTGTCTACGATTTATTTATATAGGTACCCTTTTGTTGGAACGAAGTTCCTTATCGCACGTTGTGAAAGGGGAAAGGGGGCTAGACGGAAAAAATTCGAAAAGTTGTCACGACACTTTTTATACAGGGTGACATGAACTTTGTATACAGGATATGTGAGACATGAACATTGTATACAGGGTGTGTGAGACAAAAACATAGTATACAGGGTGTGTGAGACATGAACATTGTATACAGGGTGTGTGAGACAATAACATAGTATACAGACAGGGTGTGTGAGACATGAACATTGTATACAGGGTGTGTGAGAAATGATATAACTTATATATCCAATAACTTCGTTCCATCCGGGTGTCCCTTGACACCTCTCATGTTTTTTTCTTCTTTTTTGGAATTGACGCATGATTGATACGCTAGGCCAATCTTACACGTCACAATCTATACTTGTAGAAAAAGTACAAGAGAGGTCACACATTCAATTCAATTAGTAAAATCTTACGTTTACCACCAAAGGCGTTCCTTTGAAGCTGGTTTGGACGCCATTTTAAAAAAACACCGGAAGCCTTCATGTTGAGTCAAGTTGAGGAAGTTATCACTAGATACATAGTCTGTTTTTTAATTAGTTTTTCCTCTACATTTAAGAATACAAAACTTTTTTTTATTTTTTTACTGTAAATAAACGTTTAATCGATTTGGACAGTATAGATAGACTATAAGAGTATTATGAGCCAGGGGGCGGTTTTTTAGGCGGTTGATAGGTGGAGTTGACGCCATATTGTAGAGACAATCGGCTTCAAATCACGTGACCTTATTATCCATCCTCTTTAGTTCTGTTATCAATGGTGGTGTCAGCTCCTTGTGAGTATATTTGTTCTGTGGGTGTCAGTCAAACTCAAGTGTCAGGAACGTCACGGTCGGTGCGTGAACTTTTCTCTTCGACATAAACTGTCTTTTGCTGTCTTTGTGCAAGTTCTTTGCAGATGTGCCTTGCCTAGTATACATTTTGCGGTGACTTGGAAATTTATTATGATGCCATGATCTACAGCCAAAACCAGAAGAGTGGATTTCGTTCATTCTAACATCTGGCGAGAATGGCCGCGTCTAGCACTGAAATCGAAGACTTCCTAAGTGGGCCCTTAGTTTCGTGGGTGAGTGATCAACAATTTGTGCTCGTATAAACTAGAATGAACCGTGAGATAAAATTATCCAAGCGTTCCGTTTGAGTGAATGTTTAATTTCACATAAAGTGACATCTATGTGAATTGTGAAGGGCTCAATAATTTAAGATAATATATTATGATTCACATTGAGCACGAAAATACATACCGTATGTATTTTTTTTATCAAACTTTAAGGGACGGACGTCCCTTTAATATTGTGCATTTAATTGGTTTCATCGCTTTAGCAACATAGACCCTGCACATTAATGTACTGTGTGTAATGTCTACTGTAACTTGATAAACTCCATGAATATGAAATAAATTGTATTTTTAGATTTAAACATCTGCAGTTTCACACACCTCCCTAATTTGTATTAGCCAGAAAAAAATAAACCTTAGCATATATGGATAAAAATACTGTTACTCCACACTAGGGATTTTAATAAAATGCCAATAATTTTACTGCAGGTAAATTGTCCTCTTGAACAACAAATGGTCTCAAACACATGCACAATGACAAACAGGACTTTTTAACTGCACTCAACATCACAGCACTATTTACCACTAATTTTCACTTCACTTCCCCCCTTGTATCAATTTGGTTCTTCGCTTATTGCTCAGTTTAGTTACTGAACTCCCTGTGTCGCCGACACGATCGTATTATATACAAAGTTTCCTGAATAGAACAGAACAGTACTTTGAAAAATTTCAAACATGTAAATTCATCTGTCCCTTTCACAAATGTATTCAAAGATGGCATATTTGATTATTTTTTTACATTGGCACACAAAATTACATAGTGATACATGTTTATGCACACTAGTATTTCTAAAAAGTAATGAATGCTTAAATAAATAAATATCTTGGACATTCTCACACATGGCCATCTGACGAAAAGTAGGCGCGAGCCTGTGATATGGGTGTCAGAGACTGTAATAAATACATAGATATTTTAAATACATACTTAAATAGATAATATTAGCACCCAGACACAGAACAAATACAAGTGTTCGTAACACGAATATTTGTGAGAGTGCGATTCAAACCCACAACCCCTGCACAACAGACAGGGTCACTACCGATTGTGCCAACGGGGCTTAGAGCTTTAACTTTAGCTATGTTGTAACAATACATAGGTTTAAAAGAGTTAATATGAACAATAGTATTTGTTCTCGTGGTCTCATTTCCTACACATATGCAAGAAAAACACTGGAACTGTTCCCACTGCATAGCTAGATCAAATAAATAGCATTAAATTGAATCTATAATGCATTCTAAAGCAAACTACAAGTCTTCATCACTTGTTTGGCAAAAATTAAAACAATCTATTATTTCAAATATTAAATACATATTTGTCTGAGTAAGTGGAAGGAAGCTGAGTTTGATTCTGGTTGTACAAAGCAAGATCAATATAATTTGACAAATTACTCTTTAAATAAACATTAACAAAGAATAATTATTCAAACTTCATGCATTCAGCATAATATATGAGTACATTCACTTTTCACACTATTTTATACTCACTTAAATTCACTATGGCCAATGGCAATATACAACATTCAATATCCTTCAACATGTTTTAAAAAGTAGTTACCTATGTTTGTAAGATAATATGTTTCTAGTCAATTGTCATGGTTTACTCTTTGACTAACAGGTGAAACTGTATTTATTCACTTAGACAAGATGTGTTGTATGTGCCAAGATTCATTAATTCTACTATATTAAGTCATGTTGTTTACAATATTGGTTTTAAAATGAAAAGGCACTTAGTAACTACAATAAATACAATATATTATATGTATAAACTGTTTTTTTTTTTGTTTTAGTTAAAATCATGCTTACCAGAGACAGAAACATTCACAGATTACTCTTCACTATACAGCGGGGATATTCTGCACCATGTATATCTTCAGATAGACCCAGAGCCCTCCTTCCATATCACAAAGCTCACTGGTTTAGAAGATCAAGCCTTGATTCTGGGTAGAGTAAAAAACTTTGATGCAATTGTCAAAAATGTTAAAACCTTGTATGATGAAGAGCTTGGCATGACTTTACTCGTAGTACCTGAGTGCATATGCTTAGGAAAGAGTCCAGAGTCAAGAGAAGGCCTTGAAAACATGAAGCTTTTAGTATTGTTACTTTTGGGTGCGGCCGTGCAATGTCCTAACAAGGAGTTGTTTATTACCAGAATTAAGGAACTAGAGGTGGATTTGCAACATAACATAGTGGAATGCATAAAACAGGTAAATATCTTTATTAATATGAAATGCACTCACATCACATGTCTAATCATGCCCAAGTTTTCACTGTCCCTCTGATAGGCATGGGAAGTGTTAGGCCACAGTCCATCATGCAGGCCAAATGCAGATTGGCAGACTTTACAAACTTTCAGAACTTTATGAGGAACACTGAGGAATGGAAATTTCCTTATGATGTTTTAAACTGTTACAGCAGGTGACATTTAATTGCTTAAAATATGCATAACTTAGAAAAGGCATTGGTTCATCTTGCTTGTCTTTAAACCTGAATCTTCTCCTACTTTTTTCTACTCTTTTCTAACGTGAAGCCAAAGTTCAACAGCTCAGAATCTTAGAATATAGTTGTTTAAGTATAGTAGTAGGTACGCATAATTGAAAGAAATTTTTCTATGGGAGATGATTATGTACCAGCAAGTTCATGTCGTCTTTGACACACGCAAGCGCAAATATAATTAAAACTACACGGGTTTCTTTAATTTTAAAGTTGTGGAGTGTTTTCGTAAAAAAAATTATCGATATCTACCCCGCTGACTGATCTGACGTACGAAGAAACTAGCGTTTGTTCGATTCTGATTTTTATTTTGTTCATGATTGTTAACGTTGACAACGGAACCCAACAATGCGCATGACACGACACGCACTTTGACCGGTTTATTTACTTACATGCTATTGCAAGTGACATATCCACCCACATGGTGCTTCCAAGTGAACCGTAACAATCTATGCAACTGATAAGAACGAAACACCGAGCAACCATGGGAATATATAACACTCAACTACATTCGTGTCACCGAATTTTACCATTTAAAAACTCATTACTACATTAGACAATCCAATTTATATCTATCAATTCTAACTCCTAAATCTCCTAATCTTCTGAGTAGTTCTAGTTTAGTCAATATAACTCGCAAGTCTTCATATGATATGATGTACTGCAGTATCTTACTAGGCTGATGATCGAAATTCTAAAAGCATATCGGCTATCTTAGATTATTTAACATCAACTATAGTCAAAAGTTAAAAATGATTTTATATATCTCTATCTATCTATACTAATATTATAAAGAGGAAAGATGTGTTTGTAATTTTTTCACACAAAAACTACTAGACCAATTTCAAAAATTATTTCACCATTAGAAAGCTGCATCTTCACTGGGTGACATAGGCTATATAATATTACTAGGTGTTAACGAAACTATTGTTATGTCTAATTCCACGCGAGCGTAGCTGCGGGTGTCCACTAGTAATACATAACTGTACAAACACAGTGCAGTGCAGGCAGTGATAGGCACTGATAATGTAGTGGCTAAGAATTCGGTCTGTCCGCGAGAGGGTCTGAGTTCAAATGCCAGCAGCATGCACCAATGTTCTCGGAGTCATGTGCTGTCTAGCTTGGTGGACTATGGTCTTACTCTTAGCCCTTTCATTCCGAGAAATGGATTCAATAGAACAGCTAAATGCGCAATAATCAGAATCCTCTCACGAGTAAAGCTTACATTCATTTCTCATGTTATTATGATTTCAATTTAGAAAGGCTTGCAACTCAAATTTTTAATTGCGAGCAGATAACATCGGATATGTCGCAGAGCTATCGGGCTACGCTTACTACGCATTGTGGTACGAGTACTTAGCAGCAATGTGGGAAAAACATTTAAACTAATTTATCAAATGTTTTCATTTGGGCTCGATTTTACCTTTGGAAATACACATGTTTGAATCGAATGTTGAACATCGATCTTTATTTCATAACTGTGTAGTGTTTGTTTAGTTAAAAAATCTACATGTCATCGTATCGGCTATAAGTAGATCTTGTAACTACCAAAGTGAAAGTCTATGCTGTTATATTAATTGTTTTTTTACTAGCAAATTTTTATGTTGTTGAAAAACAATTTAGTTGCCGGCTACTAGTAGACTAGGTACTAGGTATGTATTATGTAGAAGTTTTTATGGTTTATAAATAAGGCATGTAGTCGTTGCCTCAAAATATTGAATTCGAGCGATTCATCGTGTGAGTTATTATTGAAGTCATGGGTTAGATTTTTTTAAATTTATTTTTAAAGGATTTACCGTCGAAATGAAATTTTGCAGACTCAGCTAAGCAGCAGCTTTATTTTATTTAGGTAACTATAATTATATATTTATATATCCCTTGTAGGTATTCAAATTGATTTGGTGGTCTGTGTGGTTTTCTGGTAATACATATAATATTTTGACGGGCCCGATGGCGCAATCGGTAGTGACCCTGTTGCGCCAGGGGGTTCGAATCCCACTTAGGACAAATATTCGTATAACGAACACTTTTATTTGTTCTGTCTGGATGTTAATATTATCATTTTAAGTATGTACATATTTAAAAATATCTATGTATGTATATCAGTCTTTAACACCCATATTACACTTTGGGGTCAGATGGCCGTGTGTGAGAATGTCTAAGATATTTATTATTTGTTGTAATAAGTATAATAACCCCCTACTAAAGGAACTTTGTTCTTGACATCAATACGATAAAGTACCAAGCCCTCGTTACACTGTTGACATTACACACAACATTTTGCATAGCCAAATAACCAAGCATTTGTAATGTTTGACTTTGTTTCTTGCGTAACTTTTTTTTATAGTCATGTTGCATAACAAAGGTATCAACTTATCGTACCTTGCCTACTTAGGATGGATTAGGTACAAGTTTGTGTCAAAGCTCATAACATTTTTTACCAGAGTTAAACTGTGATTAAATTTCAATCGGGGTTTTTACGTTTCTTGCAGGTAACTGATATGCAAACGGTAGTTTTGACTCCGGACGCAATAGACCTCTTCCAATCTCCGACAATGTTTCATCACATGCGACGATTAGCGAAAGAACGTGATCATTACCTCCAAAATTGGGCTTCCTTAGTTCTCAGCGAGGGTTTATGCGAAAATGAAAATGAAAATAAAAATAACAAAAGCCGTTCCTCTCAAAACATCAATCAAAATAACGGCGAAAGTCAACATTTAGCGGTCGAACTAGCTGATTGGAAAGCTCGTTTGCGAAAGCAACGACAAGAATTGTATGTAAAGTATTTCAAGTTCTAATTGAACGTGACATTCAAAATTTCAAATATTATGTTGTGAAGAATTTGTTTTTTAAAAATAAGTATTTAATTTTCAGGGAGGAAAAATCTGAACAACTATCGGAATGTCGTGAAGAACTAGAACATACAAAGTTAGTACTCACCAAGTTACGAGCGGACAGTCAGGAATGGTTTAACGAGGCTAGGAAATCAGCTGGTTATAGAGATGAGGTTGATGCTCTTAGAGAAAAAGCGGAAAGATGTGACAGGTATGCAACGACGGAAAGTACTTCTGATTTTCTTGATAACCTATCTGCAAGTCATGAACGTTAACTTATTATTTACTTATTTTAAATGATCGTTTTTTAGGTTAGAACAAGAAATTCAGCGTTACCGTGACCGCTTGGCCGACGCAGAATACTACAAGACCCGAGTGGCCGAATTAAGAGAAGATAATAAAGCCCTAATGGAAACAAGAGATGCCTTAGAAGAACAATTACAAAGAGCGCGAAAAAGAGCCGAGCAATGTTTAACCCTTGAAGCAGCAATGATAAAATTAAAAAGAGAAGCTAACGACATTGCACTGGTTGGTAACCAGTAGTATTGTAATCAATTCAACTGATAATATGTGCTGTTTTTATATATACCTATCTGTTTACAGGAAAGAGATGCTGATCAACAGAAAATTCAAGAACTTATAGAAGAAAATAATCATTTGCAATACATTACAAAATCTGTTCTAAGTGAGAGCAACAACAGTAATTTAGATACCGACAATGAATGTGAGAGCACTTTGGAGTCTGGTGAAAACAGTTTATCAGAGCAATTAACGAGTAATGCTCAAGCTAGAGCTTTAAAACTGGAATTAGAAAACAAGAGACTTCTATCCACCATTGATAGTTTACGAGAACAATCATTACTAGAAAGTAGCGACAAAGTTTTGGAATTAGAAAAAGAGAAGAAACGATTGACTCTTAAATGTGAGCAATTACAAGAAAACTGCCATCGACTTATGCTGCAGAATTCGGAATTAGAGGAGGTGTTTAAAAATGCTCTTGAAGAAAATCGTAAACTACAAGATTCTCTTGATAGCCAAAAGGCTTTTATCGATAGGCAGTCGATTGACCGGGAGTCAGAAAAAAACAAATTACAAGATTTTGAAAGACATTTGGAATCTCTTACAAAAGACAAGCAAAGAATCCAAATGTTGTGCGATTCAATACAAAGAAGAGCTGATGACTTAGAAAAAACCTTAGATGCTAGAACTAAAGAATTGAATATCGTTAAGCCCGAGGCAGAAAAAGTAACTCGGTTCATTATTCAAACAGAGGAACTCAAGACAAAGCTAACTTACAGTGAAAAAGAAACGCATAACTTGCAAAGGGAAGTAAACAAATTAAGAGAAGCCGTAGAAGAAAAAGATGTTAGACTTGATACTATAACAACGGATATTGAATTAAAAAACAAAGAAATTGAGAGGTTAGCCCGGCAAGTAGAATTGAATAATACAATGATTGGAAGATTGCAAGATCTAGAACAAAAAACACAAGAGTTAAAGTCTCATAAAAAGGTCGATACAGAAACAATTCAGACATTACAGAAAGATTTAATCTCAGAAAAAGTTAATTTTGATAAATTAAGATATTGTATGGAAAAGCTGGGAATTAATACAGCAGATATAATATGTAAAGAGTTCAACGTAGAAGAATTATTGGAGAAAATTATTACAAACTCTGATCACGAAACAACAATTTCTGAAATTGCAGCGAAAGCTAATTTAACCAAATTAGTAGAATGTAATTGTGATCATATTATGAAGCCTGAATTTGATGAAAATACTATAAATCCTCAAATAGAACAACTAACGTCCGATTTGAATGCTTTACAAGTTACACTTGAAAACTGTCAGGCTGAGAATGCTAAACTACAAGTTAATGTAGCGACATTAAATTCGCAAAACGGTTCATTAATATCACAGCAGATGACATTACAATTAGCTAATAGTCAACTGGCTGCGGAGAAAGAAGAAATTATAAAGCAGCTAGAAGTATTAAAAGATAAACAAGATAATCTTTTGCGTGACCAAGTAGCTTTGCAGACTCTACATGAACAGTTAAACACAGAATATGAAATGCTTCTGAGTGAAAAAGAACCCATTAAAATTGCAATAAGAGATTTGAAGTTAGAAAATCGAGAATTAAAAGAAAAGTTGTCAAGTTATGAAAAAAAAATCTCAGATTTCGAAATTGAACGAGAAAATTTAAGAATTGAATCTAGAAACCTTACAAATCTTAGAGCTGAACATTCAAAATTAAAAGAAGATTTCCGAAATCTCTTCACAGCTAGTGATAGATTAAAAACAGAATATAGAAATATGCAAGAAGAGTATAGAAATATCAGAAGCGAAGTTACACAATTGAAATTAAAAAACACTGAAATTTCAGGAGAAATTAATACCAAATTAGAAGTTATTACTAGTATGGAACTAGAAATAAGTAAAACTAATCAACATTGTGAAATGTTAATTCAAATGAACAAAAGTTTGGATGCTGACCGAAGATCATTGATGGACCATGTCTCCCAGCTCCTCACACAGTACCACGAGCTTTTGGCGCACTCCTTAAAAGATAAACAACATTATCACGAGGAGGAAAAGATGTTTGCAGATAAAGTTAACGCCCTATGTCGACAAAAGGAAAAATTAGAAGAGAAAATAATGGAACATTATAAAAAATTAGATAATTGTACCACGAAAAGACGAGGTTTCGGTGCTTCATTTGTTAAAAGAGTTCGGAAAGCCGGTACTGATCTGATAAATAAAGTTCCTTCAAGAAATAACAAAAGAATTGAAGACTCCAGCCGTTCCAAGTCTCAATTAACCCTGGCTGGCTCTGAGTCTGGTGAATCAGATCCGGGCATTCAAGAAATTGAAAAGACTTCAAAAATACTTGAACCAGACCAAGGTTCTTCAAATCCCAGTGCGGATTCACCGAGACATAGTTCAGATTCTAGTTTCAGTAGACGACTTGATGACGGTATGGTAACCAAGTCAGATAACTTAGAAATGTCTGGTTCAATTCATAGCTTAGAGCCGAGATTGACAAACGACGGGAACTTTGTACGAAGACTGTCTACAGCTTCAATTCATAGTGGTGGTGGGGATGACGCTCTCATTCGTGCTTCCCTCAGGAGAAGGCCGCATAAAGTTGTACCACCGTCTCATCGGAATAGTTTCCAGGGGTTGGAGTCAGACACTGGTCTACCTGCAGGTAATTATTCTCTTATGAAATATGTATTTTAATTATTAATTTATTTCTCCAATCAATGAAGAATGATTGCTCCGATGTCTTTTTTTATGATTTGTAATTATGTCCTTTCATTTTGTTTTATCTATTCTTACAGCATCTACACCTTCGCCAGTGTTCGGAACCGCTGGATCGCGACGAACCGTATATTTAACTGATGACAACCCCGACGTTACTCTGAACAGCAAGCCTCAAAGTACACCGATTAAAGAAAATCCAACTTACTTGGTCTACAATCGTATATCCACTGTGATAGGTGATGGTGCATGTCAGAGCAATGACAGGAATACTAATAACGAACACACAAGGCCTATGTCGGAGCATTCGCGATCCGCTGTAGATAACACTTTACAGGAAGACTCTAACTTGAGGCCTGACCGGCGAACAATCAGTCGTAATGACAAGCCCGAAAATTCGAAAGAGTCCGCTATTTGGTACGAATACGGTTGCGTATGATAATATACAGGGTGTTGGAGATTCCTATAGATTCTCGCTTCGAGTGATAGATAATACAGACTGATGTGATGCCTTGATATTCAAATGTTTTTGTAAAAGTAACTGTGCATTACGAATGTCTAAGCAATAATTCAATAAGTTTATAGCAGTATTAGTTTGGCATTTAATAACAGTGTCTTTGTACCTATAAAAATATGCAATTAACACTTGATAAGTAGGTATGCTTTGTTTTTTTTTTATCTTGGTTTGATTTAATCAACTTTCTGAGGCTATTGATTTTGTTCATGTTAGTCATGTTGTCAATAGTTGGTTGAACAAAATTCAACTAATTAGATTATGCCTTGCCAGTGACTATAGTGTAGGTACTTATATATCCATAGCCCAGTTATTAAATGATGTAAAACATGATGTTATATTGTCTAGTTGTTCGAGTTCTACTTCTATTATATTTATTAAACAATTAAGATGATCTCCAACTTAAACAAATTTTCTTATTTTATTAATTGACGTTATAATCGGTCAAATGCAATTCATATCTTCAATTTTTGTGATTACATAATGTTTATACCGAGTGTCACAAAGCTAATTAATCATTGTGCATTTATTCTTTAAAATCCAGTGAATTTTTTTTTATTTTCACTGACGACATCTCTTTTTTCAATTTTTATATACCAGTCTAGCTTATCAAATCATAGTTTATTGAATCGATATAGTAAGTAACTTATATGTACGTAATTAATTTTAGATGAGTACAAAACGCATAATTTTAGTATCCGTAATATAAACAGAGAAACCTATTAATTTTAATATGTACTAATGATATATTATTTACAATACAATAATATTTAAGTGGTGGAAAATGTATGACTGCAATTAGCACTGATCAGACAAACTATATTGGTAATGATTAGAATATCCATTGTCAGATGATGGTATCCATCATAACATTGTTATTGATACACCTTTGCAATGGCAAACGCTTTAGTTATGAGAATAATTCCCAGAACCAAATAACTAACTACATCGATGTTCTTTTATTTAAAAAAAAGTATTCTATCCATGACAAAATAACAGTGCTGCATTTTCCTCATTACTGACTGATGATGCCGCTGACAGAATGTTACGCTTATTTTTTATTATCAGAATTTATTTCTCAAGTTTAGTGCCTTGTAGTATTTCTTAGATGCGAGGAAATTACTTATGACATTTATAACAGCCAATTCGGAATGATATAGGTACTTATGTGAAGAAATGGAGATGAATTATTGATGTTTGGTACTATACCATGGTGCTGTTTGAATTTACCTTGTCGGGTATATTTTGTGCATGAATGAACTTTGAAATTATGTGAGAGGACGTAAATGCTGTTTTTCTTTTAATTTTGTATCTTAATGTATTTTGTCTCTATGTAAGTACTTAATTCACTTCTCACCGAATTAACTTTATCTTTAGCACATTCTATTTTAATAAAGATTTCAAAATCAGCAATGACTTTCATTACATTTGCAGTAGACCGCCCGTCTTACGATCATCGCCGGCCACGTTTACGTTGCGTTTTAGTAATTGTTTTTAAAGCAATTATGGTCCGGTTGGAAAGGTGTGGTTTCCGCTTACACTTCTTTAGAGGCGACCATCTTAGTCCTCAAGGGTAGCAACACATCTGTGACTGACTTAGAACGAGACTCCTACTAACAAGTACTAACAGGACTACATATTACTAACACCAATTAACAGGACTAACTATCACTAACAGTTAGTCTTCATACCCACTAACGAACTGACCAACTAATGTTCTAATTAACTCTGCTAACTGGACTAACTACCCAATCCCTATTTGGGCCTTGTTCAATATTATTCGCAGATGTCATAGGTGACGCGTGCGTGGTGTTCCAAGCTTGTTTGCTATTTTATCTATAAAAAAAAAATTGATCAATCGATTGATAAAATCAAAATCTTGATAAACGTATTCTGATCGGCGGAACTGCGGGTAAAGCATGATTTCGAAAAGTGGTAATATTTAGTGAAGCTTGCCAATGAAAAATACTAAACTTTTCATATTATAAGTCATCTCAAAGAGAGTTCTGCACTGAAAACGATTGGACTGAGCCACGGGTAAGCTACTTATCTATAAATAAATGGAAAGAAAATATATTATTAAATCAAATTTATTGGAAAACATACAAATTTATTACATTGAAGAGTCAAAGAAGTTTATTGCATTATTATGATCGTATGAAGCTTCCATAGTGGTTTAGCAATATTCAATTATAACAATTAGTCTAGTGTAATAGGTATCTCTAAATATCAACTGGATAGAATTCTCTGTTCTTGCTTATACTTGTAAATCACATAATTTACTACAAGTTACTTAATATAAATACCTACTTTTATGCATGTCAAAATATACTGATATGCCTCTATTATGCAACAGTATGCACTGTACATATACATATCTCACTTTAATCCTATCACTAAAGTACTATCCTATATCAAAGAGATCCATTCATATTGGTGTCAGTCTTTATTTCCCACTCTAACACTGGACCCGGTTGCATGGACACTTTAAATGGTACTCCGGAGACAACAGCTTTGCAGCCAATTCTGACTTTTGGTGGCAAATATGATATTGTACACTGAAAAAGACACAGTAAAGTATTAAGTAGGAGTAATCAATAAATAGTAAATATCATTGATACCGCAGATTTATTTCAATAAAATATTATTTTATTATTATAGATTTATTAGATATATGTAACCATATTTTATTAAGCTGTAATAAATCATCATTAGCAACAACAAGCCGTTTCTATTGACACTTCGGAAAACTTTTTGATGGTGACCCTGCCAGGATTCGAACCTGGATTCTTCTGATCTGAATGATCTGATCAACACTAGCGGCGTTGCCAATGCATTGTTTATCTCTTATAAATAATAAAGTAAAAATATTATATAAATGGTACCTTTGGTTTCTGGTTTTCTGTTGACATGTATCCAATGCACATGGTTTTTGTAGTGTGACCCCACAGCAATTCCCCCTCCCCAGATTGTGGGTTGAATAATAATGTCAAAGCTCCACCTAGCCTCTCTGAAATATCCCAAAGGAAAGGTGATTCTAAAAACTGTTCCTTCAGACATTTATCCAAGCCTAAAACTGGGGAAGATTCTAGAAGGCTCTCGGCAGTATTCTTAGCTAATTGAGTCCTTATCAAATGTTCCCCACAGCCAGAAGTGCACGATGCAATTGACGGTCGAATGCCATCCCTGCTAGTCACAGCCCACACTCCACTGCCAAAGGATGCTGCTTGGCCGACTCTTCCTTCATGCTTTAAAGAAACTCCTCCAGAACTAGCTCCCGATGCCACGACTCCATTCGAATCAACACAGATTGCACCAACTGTATCTAATGGGCTAAATTTTATATCATTTTGAAGAGAATATCTCTTTAGCTTTCGTTTGCAATGTTTATAATTACGTAGAGCTTTCACTGAGATCATTTTTTTACTGTCGACTATATTTAAGCCCATCCTTTCTGCCCAACCCTTTGCACCCTGACCAGTCAGAATGCATGGCGGTACTCTGCCTAGTGACAAACTTTCACATTGCTTTATACATATCTGTTTGGCTAGGGAAATGGGATTCCAGACATTGGACACTGCACCACATGCACCAAAGTGTAAAGTCTGTCCGTTCATTAAAGAAGCATCACATTCTACCAATCCATCCCAACTCAAATTTGATCCATAACCAGCATTTGTGAGAGAGCTGTTTTCTAACTCTGGAACAAAATAATTATAATTTAATATACAGTGTAAACTCTTTATACCAGATTTCAAGGGGCCGAGCATTTTCTTTCGTTATGAGGAGAGAAGATAAAAAATAAACCAAATTTGACAAATTACAATATGTAATTTTTAATTTTATTACTATCAATACAAAAGGTAAAAATTAATTATTAGGTAATTATTCGAATCACATATATTCTGTTAACTTTGCCTGACGTGTTTTGCTATGCCAATATTTGTTTTGTATCTTTAATAACAATAACAAAAGGGAGATGGCTGTTTACCACCTCAGGTATCTTTCTTAGAAATTTTGGCACCTCTAAAGATTAGTTTTGTTTTGTTTTAATATGCTGTTGATGTCTAAATATGAAAATATTTCTTCGTAATAGAGAATGGCTATTGCGTTATAAAGAGTGAATTTGGGTTTTGTGGTAAACCAACCAAATTGAACTAATTTCTACGTTATAGAATGTTTTTCGTTATAACGAATGACGTTATAAAGAGTTTACACTATAATTTAAATTACGTTACATATTTTGTGCACAAACTGATTCTTTTACAGTACAGATTTAAAGAAAAATTCAAATATAAGCACAATATTAACAATATTAACAACCTTAATGGATGTATGGATGGAGCCCAATGTCCATTATGAGATAGCAGTAGGAAATCAATTACCAATTATGGCCTTCTCCACAGCATCTACAGCAGTTCCTCCTTGTTGAAGAGCCTGTATAGCTTTTCTGCAAGCTGCATGACACAGTTTTTGATATTCCTTCTTTAGTGTGTCACTGTGGTATCCCGCTCCTATAATCAGAATAAAAATTATCAGGTTTAGGGGATAAAAATTCACTACTGATAAAAAAAGAGGAAAATACAATATTGGGCCAATATAGCCCTAATCTTTATCAGGGTTAATGGCCAACCCCAGAAGCCGGCCGAATGCCTTAGACAAGGCTTACGATTGTTATAATCACTGAAAACATCTGGGACTGACAGCTTACCGTGCCCTTTGAAGCAAAGTAGCACTCATGAAAATTTTACACTAGCGGTCACCCATCCACAAACCGACCGCGCCCTCATCATTTGCTAAACTCAGTCGATCACATTCTCAGATTAATGATTATAATGATTCTCAGTCTCATTACTCAGTTTCTCACACATCAGATTGAATATCTCGCCCATTAGTTTGGATGCTAAATTTAAAAAATAATCGAGTATAGATTATCCACGTATTGTCGCAGTGTTTCACTTTACTGCTACAGGAGAAAATTAAGTGAATATTGAATATCAATATTTTTGATGGGAATGCCGCAAGCAGTTTCCTGTAACTTTTGGTATACATAATAATACACAATTAAAAGCTATGTCACTTACCACAATGTAATGCTATAAAGCCATTCATATTAACATTCAATAAAGAACTGGAAATTGAGTTGTTTCATTAAAATGGTAGGAAGATAATCAATAAAATTGTATACAAGCCGTACATATTAGCAATAGTAAAGAATGGCGCTTTTCTGTTCCCTACTAGTCATCTTCAAATTTCATTAGTATAATATTGTATCTATTAGAAATAAATGCATACATGTAGTTTACTTTTAAAAATTGGTTAATTTTATTTGAGAAAACAAAACAATCACAGACTCCTGCAGTTGACATTTCAGTATATTATAACCACACCACAGAATATAATACTTCAGTATATATAAAGGTACTCTGTGATAATACTCCTAGCGGAATTATAACCCACAGAACATATACTCACAAGATACATTGATAAAACAGAACTAATCTGTTAATTGTAATCAAAATAACTTTACGACGTTAGATTAAGCGATTCGTCCCGTCCGTGGTGCAAGCGCCTTCCCACAAACCACAGAGTACATTATATATACTGAAACAAAGTAAGGGATAATACGTGCCTTCCTCTCCTTTGAACTCCTTTCCCGCCATGCCATCTCCCGTAAACCCAAAAATAACCAATACTTCTAGAGGGCGAAGCGTCCACAGCCTAGGTAGAGATACTACGTAGAGGCGTCTTGCCACCACAGTAGCATCCCTTATTAGTTTGTGGACGCTCCGTTAAAAGGGACCGATTCACCCACGTTATTCTCTCTTTTAAAACGATTGTGACAGCAGGAACTATGACGTGCCGTCATACAAAGTAAGTGTACCACAAACCACAGAGTACATTTTTTTTTTCATTTACACTACAATTAATACAAATGCGGTAAAAGTCAAAGCCAACGCAAACTATTAAATTTTAGATAACGTAGTTTATTTTCTTTTTATATTTCTAAACACTAGAAACGGTTATTAGAAATCACCAATGAGCACTCAAGTGGTCCAATGGTGTGGCAACATTGTAGGAAAGTTTTCCTTCACATCACAGAGTACTTTGTTAGATCATAGTTTTTTTTTTTATTTACTTTTCAGATGTTTTGATGGTTATTATGTTTTAATTTCATAATATCAGTTGATATTATAAGAAATCTACCAGGAAAATATCTGCCCGCCTGACCCTCTACAGTTACAAGCAAAAGGGATGAGACATTTAGCATGTACTAGTGGAATAAGATCTTTTTCCATCGTTTTCAATAATGTATTATTGAAAAACCCTATGAACTACAGAATTATCCAATGTTCAATATACAATAAAACATCAATGCTTTAATAAGTTTACCTTACCTTAAGATTTTAATATATATATAAATTAAATAATTCACACTTCATGTTTGTATTAAAAATTTGATTTTTTTCATGTATAGATATTAGTAAAATCAAGTACATAAAGATTTCTGTTTACTTACAAATTAATTTTGAAAACTACAAGAAATTGTTGGTGAAACACTAATTAATTACTAACAAAAGTATGTACCTAAATAAAATAGCCTTATTATAGCATATTTATTTTGGACAGTATGTATAGACATTATTTAATATTCTTTCCAGTGGTCATCATAACTCCAACTACAAGAGCTGCAATGGTGAATCCTTGAGCTACAATTCTTGCTCGCATCATTTGCTGTGAAAGCCTGGTTTTTCCAGTCCGAAAGCACCATAGACCATATGACAATGCACCTGCTGTAGCTAGACAACCTGAAATAAAAATTGCATAATATTTTGTCCATAATAAATAAATATGGTGGAAGATATTTTCAATCAAGCATGAATCAAAGTAAAATGGACACATAAAATACTAGAAAGACCAAAAAAGTTGTAGTTTAGTTTACTATGTTTATAGTTACCTATAGGAACGAATGGATTTTCATTAAACTTTCGGACAAATTTATCAGATGTACTTTCTCCGTAGTGCGTAGTGCCCATTTCACGGCGCAGTTGCACCCAATCCAAATCAGTGGGCTCCTCATTTGCCATTTTGACTTTGAAAATGAAGATTTTATAGCTGTAAACAACGCCTATTCTTCGTACTTACATGAGATATAATTTGATATCAAATCAATCAACTGAACTGAACAAGAAATTTACAATGTCAATCAAAAAAGAGTAATGTCAAATGTCAATCAATATTAATATTGTCAATATTTGATCGCACAGATTACTATTTAATTTAATACTATACTCTTTGGTACTAACTACCATTGATAGACAGACAAAGCAAGCCGCAATGATAATTTAAAATAAATTACAAATGGCCTACGGTATAATAATTCCCCTATATTGTCTGTGGCATCGCAACTGACACAGAGTACAAAGCAAGAAAGTAATAGTACTTTGTTTGCATGACATATACGTAGTATCCCTTAAGTGCCCCACATTAAGTGCCCCACACAAAGCCCTGCTTGCAGGGCCTGCCGCAGAGGGTGTTACCACACAAAGCCCTGCAAATCGGCCCTGCGGGTTGCGTCCACAGACTAGGTAGAGATATTATATTCTGCGGTAGAGATCTTGCGTCGTTTGAGTCACGCCAACTTTATGAACTTTTTAAGAATGAATAAGTCACAGTTTGAAGATTTATTGACAATGGTGAGACCATTAATTGAAAAAAAGAATATATTGATGAGAGATACTGTAACTTTATTATAACTATCCTTTAAAATTATTGCACAACAATACATAGTACAACAAAATGAAAACAAAATAAGACGGCGTACGAAGAAAACCAAACATTTATTGTTGAAAAGTAGAAACCACAGATTAGATATACACCATATTATTAAATACTATACTTATAAATCTGTGAAATCGGCCCGACCGTACCACACATTGCCCTGCTTGCAAGGTTGGAGTGGGGTTATTACTATACTCTTTGGGGGAGATTGTGCGTCGGGCTGGCAGGATGACCCTGCCGCCCTGCGGCAGGGTAAGCAATTAAAAAATCGGCCCTACAAGCCCACACACGATACGATTGGCAGGGGCACTGCAAGCAGGGCTTTGTGTGGGGCACTTTAATAGTTTGTGATACGTAGCATAGAGTAACAAACTGATCTGATACGTAGTCACAGATTTATAAGTATTGTACGTAGTATCTCTAGCTAGTTTGTGGTTTGTGCATGACATTATCCCTTACGTTTGTGCATTATAATGTACTCTGTCTGTGTTTGTGCATGACATTTTGCTTGGCCTCGTTCACGTTGTCGTCGATTAATTTGACTAAAGTTTTTTTGTGATTATTATTTTGTAAAGATGATGTTTAATTGTACCAAAATCATTCGCTACAAGGTAAGTTTATTCTAGTATTGTTAAATGAATCTATAAGTAAAAAGAACGACTACGACATCAATCTTACTTTGCGCCTATAGCAATTCCAGGTAGATTCCAGCCACAACAAGGTCATTATTTTTATATTTCCTTCATACCCATGTTATATATCTTTAAACTACATATTCATCCATTTAACTATACATATTTACCACCATGAGAGTTCTCGACTTCATTTTATGAGTTTTTAGGTATATTACCTCATACGGCTCATACCTCGCAGCGCAGGTCTATGAAGTATTACATTGATGTGATTAAACTTTGTCGGTGAAACCAAACCGTAAAAATTAGTCTTAATGGCTGCTATTTAATAAAAATGCTAAATAATGGTGTACATAACATACAATAAGCTTAGAATTGATGGAAGTATAAGAAGTGAAATAGAATAATATTGTGTTGATCCTTTTGGGTGGACCAATGTAAAAAAGCTGCTAAAATAATTTCCTTAAATGAGGCTTGGGATTGATCTTAAATACAGAAACAGGAGTAGGTGCGTAAAAATGATTGGGATTAATAGATCTTTCATTGCTGATTATAATGATTCCACATGATATTCGAGTCTCTGATATCCATTGTTTAATTACAATTTTTAATTTTATTTAAACATTATATAAATTAACGTCATGGCTGTATTTCCTTGAACGGATAGACAGAGGTGTGTATACACTAACTTTTTACCAGTTACGTTTAGTCCCATGTAATGGGTGGTGAACCTATTGTCATACACCAGGCACAAATCAGGACTCTGAGCTGCTACCGGTTTAAGTAATAAAAACCCAAAAGTTTACAGGATCTGCGAATTGAACCTCGAACCTCAAGCTTAGCAGTCACGCTTATGACCACTAGAACAAAGAGACTTGAGTTTTAACTAGTTATTATACTTAGGTATATAACTTTGACAAACCATGAAACAAAAAATACACATGTGGAATAAGTACAACTTTAAACCATCAACTCCCATTTGAGAACCATTGCTATGTTTATGTGTACTAACCTGCCTAGAGTTATCTAGGCAGGTTAGTACATTGAACTTCATCCAAAGGAAAGTTACCGAAATATGAAGTTGATTACCTATTACCCTGTGTTTTCATTCATTTTACTGGTAATGATGGTAGGGAATCCAAAAAATCAACCTAGACGAAGCTTTACTAGCTCGAAACCAGTTTGCTTTAAAGGCTGATAGGGCCAAGTGTCTTTCCTTCAAACTTAAAAAAAAAAACGATCTACTGAAAAGTTAAAATAATTTTCAAAAATATTTTTTGGATTTTTTTTTAATTATCTTATTTTCGGCCATATTTCGATGCTGTGAGAGTTATTTTTTAAACAATGATGCAAACATAAAATTGATAACACAACAGAACTAGGTACCTGTTTTTAAAATTTTAGTCAAATATGTTTATTATGTAGTAATTTATTTTAGAGTTATTGTTGATTTGAAAATTGAAATCATCATCATTTTAAACAACTGAATTACATATGTATATTCTTTTTGTTCCAGATGTCCTCATTATCACTCTGTTTAAAGTCAAGTGCCTCTCAAAGGGTGTCTTGAATATCTTCAGTTTTTATTAAATAAGTAATAAGTAATAGTTATTTTCTTCCAAAATCACAATAATAATAATTCAACTGTTTATTTGTTAATGTTGGCAGCCAATTTAGTCTTATCATTTCTGCTCATGATAATAAATTCCTAGTAAGCATTCAGTCTCGCGTTTCATGTTCGAGTCGCGACTGTGCTGTTTGTCGTAAATCTACTTTAAAACTCCTCACCTGTATAATTATTTGCTGTACTGCTCATTTAAGTTTTTATAACAACTATGGCATCGAGTGATCCCGAAATTAAAGATGGATTGACATTGCCTGTTTGGATGAAGACTAAACCAGCAAGGTAAGTGAATTTAATTTCATTACTTTAGCCTTCTTGTTTTACATAATAATAATGACGGACGAAGACGTAGATACGCGTGTTTATATCACTCACTCTGACTTCAAAGTTACAATACAATTTAGATTTCAATTCATTTTATTGTGGAATACGGGTAACAGATAAAGTTCTTGTAAAAATATACAAGTATTGAGCTGCTACAATACAATACAAAAATACTTAATTGTACACCAAAAAGGACACAACATACCAGAGTAAAAAAAACTTTCGTTATAATGTCGTCTTAATGTGACTTAAGTGTGATTGAGATTTGAGTCAAACATCGAAACACCTACAAAAACAACTTTACATTTCTAATAAGTATATATTTTAAATCTGAGACTGCTGACATAGAGGTCCGGGGTTCGAACTCCGGGTGGGTAGTTAAGTACTATTGTATTAAAGTTAAATTTGTAAGGGATAATAAATCCATTCAACGAGTTTTCAATTTAGGTACGTCAGTAAGCCTTTCTTCTGGCGAAAACTGTATGAAAATCCGTAACTGCAGTAGTTTTCACAGAATAACTGGAACGAACATTTGGGGCCTTTGACTTACTCATACTCGTAATATAATCTAAAGATCCTTTTAAATTATCAATAGAACAGTAGACGCGCTCTTCTATCTGTATCCAACCTCGTAAATGCGGACCGACATTTTGTTCCTAGTGAAAAATTAAGCCGACTTGATTCAATTCAAAGCGTGTTCACGTAATCAGTACTAAAAGACATGTTCTAAGATGTGAATTTTTAACTTTTACATTATTCGTTTAAAACCAAGCTATAGAAGCCACTAGTTACAGAAGATAAAACTAAAATATAGCTAATCTGACCTGATCAGGTATCGATTAAGGAGTAAGACAATCATTATGACTGTTTCATTGATATTAACGTAATCTGATAATACCTTAACATTGAAGATTTTAATGGTAATGTTAATGTTAAAGTATTCAAGCAGATTTTGAATACACTCGTAGTTTATTTACCGATGCTTTAATATTTAAATAGAATGGCATTCTTGGCAAGCCGTTGTTGCGTTTTTAGTGTGTTCAAATGAATTTATATTCTAACTTATAGCAATACGATTCTAATTCATTTGAATGTTAGACTGCCGAGGAAGCCAATGCGAGCACCGACTTTTCATCGAAGTAGTTTACTTTTATTTGAAATGATAATGGAACACTCACGGTGCACATGACACACTACACAATACAAAGCGTCGTTAACTTAGTACGTATTATGGTACTATGGTACCTGTAAGGTAAGACTGCACATACGATCTTAGTTTATTTAATTAGGATAGTTCTACTACTGCTACTACTACTATTACTACTACTACTACTTTGTTCAGATCTACGTCCAAAGCTTCGTAAAATCTCCGATCACACGATCATCTTGTATGTATAGCAATAACTTTGTCGTTAATTAACCTATTTTGATAATTATTTTTGTTTTTTTAAAATAATAAACTAACACTCAAAAGTTACAAATAAAAAAGCTTTTAAAATAACGATATTAAAATTTCAAAAACCCACTTGAAAACAAAGTCAGTTCGTTTATTAATAAAATATTTTGAAGTCAGTCCAAATTTCATGTTGATAAAAAATAAACTGCCGGCCTGACTGAAAAAAATAACGTGAATAAACGAATCAATCCTCATTCGAGCAGTGTGTTGGAGGATGCTCTCGACCTCCCTCAACTGTTACTGTGGGAGGGACCTGTCTACAAATGAATTGCTATTAATTCTGACTTTTTAGTTTTGAAGTTGGTTTTTTGATATTTTAATTCGTAGAGATTTGACAATAGAGATTATGTCGAAGTTCGACATAATGTCTACAGCACGAGAATCGGGTCCCAGTTCGTCATAGCGTATGATAAACTAGGTATAACCAAAGTCGGCACCTACCTAATTGCAACATCAATGTGGCCGTAATAGCTTCCCAAGGGCGGCGGTGTGGAGAGCTCGTAGTTATCATTCCGTGCATAAAAAAGTAAATATTAGTATTATTATTAGTAAATATGTAGGTACCTACCTACTAAATAAGTATATTATGTATTTCAATAGCGTAGTAGGTACCGATAACCGATACACATATCTAAAATCGGTTGTCCTTAAAATCAATATTGAAATTGTGTAATGGTATCAAAACGTTATAAAAAACGTAATGTTCTTGATTTTCTATATTATGTGGCTACTGTGTGTTGTGAATTTTAGGATGAATTATTAAGATGATACAGGACAAAGTAATAATGGTCTGGAAACTATTAAATTTATTAAAAAACTAAAGAGACCAAACATTAATTTAGACGGATTGCTATTGTCAAACATATTGGAAAATTTCGGGCACTAATTTTGAATTTCATTCGAATTAAAAGATTTTTTATATAAAATTTTAAAACAACATTGGCATTTTCACCATTCATAAAAGAGCGTGTAGTTGAAGTTTTGTTCCAGGATAATGGAACACCATTCTGGAACCACCAACCCTGGATCAAAACTCACGATAACAGAATTATGAAGTCAATCTTCTATAGGTAGAAGATTACCGCCATCCTACTTTTTAGAGCTATACGCTTAGCACCCTAAGTAACTGGTGTAATGGATACCTAAAGGCACTTGACCACTTCACATCAAATTTGTTAATGCCGTTAAATGTAATTGTAGACTTGCCTCACCAACAAAATGATTAATTAAATCTTTCAAATGCTGTGGAGATATTCCATCTTGGCCAGCTGCTGAACTACTAGCAAAAGAATAAATTACATCTCTAACTGTACCCTCACTTACTGATGATTGGAAGGAGACCGGAGACTGAGTCAATGAGAATCTGCCGATGTTAATCTTGTAGAACCTTAGTCTCAGGAAAATGTTTAGCTATCGTGTCATCCCAAAAAAGTAATTTTCTAGAACTTTTATTGTCACCATCTGAAATTTCATTCCCAATAGCTATAATAGGTAATGTTATAATTTTGTGGTTATTTTACAATAATGTATGACAGTATGAAAACATTTTGTAATGACACAAAATTAATTAAACATTGTGTAAAAAAATATGCTAGCTTGTTTGAAAAAAATCTTGTATCACACACACATAAGCGTTCTTAATTATATGACCACCACTGTAAATATGGATGGGATATCGGGCAAGAATATTTTGATATAAATCAAATCTTTGACGTCAGAGGCAATCGATCTCGATTATCGATAAGTAAGTCACGCAATCGTATGTTTGTAATAATAAACATGTTTATCGCAAGATGGCCAATGCTTGTTAAATTATGTTAAATGTTACCTTCCATCATCATATTTCGAACTACAATTTAAAGTGTATTTCATTTAATGTTTGTACTGTCATTTTTAATAGATAATCTTACACCTACCTACTTGAAATCACTGAAAATTTTTCAAGAAATCAATATAAGGATGGGTCTTTCATTTGTTTATACATATTTAAATTATAAATTCTAAAACTTTACACATTTCTTGATTAAGTTGACATCAATTTATAGACCTTAACAAAATACACCTCCCGCAGCTGCGTCTGTGGGGGAGACCCGTGCCCAGCAGTGGGACGCCTATGGGTCGCAGCGAACAAAATACACGTCTGATTATGAACAAAATTATCACCTTCACCTTGCTATCGAACTTTCTACAATCAATTCATCAATCATGTCTTTAGATAAAATTATACATAGCTCTTATAATACCGGTAAGTATACGTACATACTTTTAAAATATATTAAAAACGTTGGAAACACATCTCGGCAAAATATTATTTCAAACTATTTTGAAGGATGTATTGTGTCATTTACATCATGTTGTCACATCGGACAAAAAAAATCAATTTAGCTAATTGCAAAGACACGTGTTATTTTTGTGTGATTAACTCAGTGATGAAGTTTTCATGAAGTAGGAAAATCAAGATACCTACCTAATACATAATGTTTAGAACGCGTTATCATTGTTTATGCCCCCAGCAACTTGCTTCGTATAATCTCTGTGTAAATATTATTTGTTACGTTTCGCATATGATACGTCACACTCACCACACACATTGTCATAACAATACAAATAATATGTACATACATACACAACACACATACATAAAGTATACATACATACCAAGACACATAGATACCAAGTTTAATCGGGCTTTGTTCTTAGTATACATATTTCGATTAAATTTGTCATAATAAATTCTACATTTTATTAAATGAAAACAATACTGATAAAATGATGAACGACATAAAACATCAGTTATTTTTAAATTTAATAACATCGATTTTGATTAGGTAAATTTGATAATAAATATGAATAATTAGAATAATGATAAATTAGAGTATGTATGTGGAAAAATTTAACTAACTTAAAAATGAGTTATTTACTAATTGAATTTTAGAATACACTTTACTATAAGTGAACAGCAATCGTTATATTATACCGTTATAAATAAAACAATCGTTATACCTCAACCTTAAAAATTCAAATTCAAATAATTTATTTCGCTATGAGGTGATTACAAAGTCTAGGTAACTACAAACTACTTAAAGAGAAGAGATATAATGCTATTCTAAACTGATTAATATAAAGAAAAGGATGAGCTATTGATCCTTGAATAAATAGCTAATCCTACACGGGTGCCTAACCTGCCTTATGGCTAATTTACAATAATTACCTACCACTAAGCTAAGCTCTAAGTCACGATAGACTATCTATCTGGTCATGGGCTTAGGAAGAATTTACAATATTCTTATCCTATGCCCTAGTGTAGGCCGAGAGAGAAAAAAGCCGGAGGAAAAAACTTTCGGTACTCTTTTAAAATTCAAATTAATTTGTACAGAAAAATGTACAGTATTTTTTTTTTTTTTTTTTTATGGAAAAAAGATAGCAAACGAGCTTGCAGCACCACCCATCCGCTGCCGCCCATGACAACTGTGACTGACTTTGAACAAGACTCAATTAGGGACTGGGATGGTTAGTCCAATTAGTTGAGAGATTTAATTAGAACATTAGTTTGTCAGTTCGTTAGTAGGTATGAGGACTGGGGACTGTTAGTGATAGTTAGTCCTGTTAGTTGGTGTTAGTAATAGTCCAGTTAGTACTTGTTAGTAGGAGTCTCGTTCTAAGTCAGTCACAGATGTGTTGCTACCCTTGAGGACTAAGATGGTCGCCTCTAAAGAAGTGTAACCGGAATCCACACCTTTCCAACCGGACCACAATTGCTTTAAAAACAATTATTACACGGCAGAAATGGTACTAGGTACCGTGGCGGGCGGTGGTACTGCCCCGGGCGAACTCTATATGGAACCAATTAGCTTTCATATAAAACCTATTTGGTTCCCTATAGGCTCACAGTATGACCATGACATGATCAGGACAGACACGAGACAGCCAATCGTGTATGCCAAGAATCACCCCATATGCCAACTGCTTACAATATTTAGTATAATTACTTACTAAATCCTTCAAGTGAATAATTATAATTTACTGCATTTTTACCCATTACTTATACATAAAACAAAATTTACCTGCGAATTTCTAATTAATATACTTATTATGAATATGGAATTGTAGTAGGTACCACTTGACTGACCTTTGCCTGGCTGTGTATTTGTTGGATAGTAAGTTGCCCGCTGTTGTGGCTTCGGCAAGGTAAAGATTGCGTCAACGTTACCACCAGCCACCAACCAGCCTAGGTCAAGGTGTCTTTAATGGAACAAAGAAATTTATCTATCCGTTGGATGTTAGGTGATTTCATTGCTTAAATAAGCCGATAAAAAATGTATGAAATAGTATAAGAAAATTTTTACTTTGAAAATACTCGTAACTTGTCACCTTCACGTCTTGTGCTTCGTGCTATTTGCGGTGTTAACTCCTCGTGCCAAATCATGTCTATCTTAATTTAGTACGCTAATGCGTCGTACGTAATAAACGAAAATCCGAATTATTTTTTTACTATGTCTTTAACCTCAGAATCACACGTTCTCTGTCATGCGCTCGGTCGTCGGGGGAGTGCGCTCATGTTTTGCTCCGATTGGCCGGCGACGTCCGAGTGACGTCACGACCTGTGTTATTTTGAAATACGTTTTTGCTCACTAGCAATGCTAACCTGATAAGATAGTGCCGCTCCAACGACTAAATTACCTAGGCAGTATAAAAAGCTGCTGTGAATCTTACCCGGTTTTAGTTCGCCGTCACGATTTTGATACGTATCATCTCCCGATTGTTTCACAATAATTTTGATTTAATATAAATTGTATAGACAAAATAAATCAACGAAGTCAAGCGTCACTGATTAATTTACAAATATTAACGATGATGAAAAAGAGGAATTTAGTGGCTCAGTTCAATAACCTGATCTCGTAAGTAGATAACAGTTTAAGCTAACAAAACTCGGTATACTTACAAGTTATTAATACACCTAGAAAATATTATATGATTAACAGGTTATAAAAATTTGGATTTTAACTCAATCAAACATTACTTTCTATTTTATTTAATAGTCTACAAATTTACGTCAAGGGTTATTTTAAGATGTCAATGTTTGAGGGGGAAATATAACCAAAAAGACGACTGAAATAAAAATTGAGTAACCACTTGGCTTATTGAAGAAATTAGTGTTTTCCACAAAGTTCTTATAGGTGCTTTTAATGTGTATAAATTGTTGTATTTTTTTTTGTGACGTACATCGTATGTACGATGAATATGCTCACGTGCAGCTGAAGGTCACCCCAAAGCATTGACGTTTTAATGCCCGGTTGTACTGTCATTTCAAACCAGCCGCGTGGTGTAAACTTTTTTATCCATAATGTGAGAGTACTGCAACAATACAGATTTTATATATTTAACCAGCTGACCCCGCAATCGTTGTTCTGCCATATGCTATGTCAAAGTGCCGTGACGCTTCACGTCAGTGAACGACGGTTAAAAATAAAAATATTAAATAGTGTTTAAAAATCATTTTCCAGTGGACCAAATTGTAAATCTAAACAATTCTCAAATCCCCTTGAACACATACAAAAAAATTCATCAACATCTATCCAGCCGTTTAGGAGGAGTTCATTGTCATACACACGTACACATGAAATATATATATTAAGATTTTAATCCATTGTTCGCAGGGAGTTCGAGCCGTTTGCCGCCTCACCACCGGCACCAGAGGACTCCTTCTTCTACATCCGATATCCGAAGACAGACGTGCTGTTCGGAAAAACCAAGGTGGATGGCGCAATACCGAAGGTAGCCGAGCAGCAGGAACTGGGCGCAGCGGTATCGTTCAACCCGACCAAGGAGAAAGACTGGTCGAAGCACACTAAACCGTGCCAAGACGTTCTACACGGCATTGCGCCTATTAATACTGCCGGTAAGGGCGCTTATTTAGTTCGCGTTATTGCTTCGTTCGTATTTGATTTTGAACTTTGTGCCTATTTTCAAAATTATTTAATTAGTTGAACCTAGTTAATTTCAACACCGGCTTATTTTTATTTATTTAGTTTTTTAGCATGTGATGTGTTAAGTTGCTTGCTGGTGATCAATTTTGAGTCAGTTTAAGTAGGTTAGTATAGTACTGTTATCAGACAATTGCCATTAATTAGTTCAATTTTCCTGACTCCTATTATTGTTCATATCTTTTAAAGAGAGGACATATGAAATCGCTAAAAGCCCTGACAGTGGAGGCGTACATAGTACTCACACAGACGCATTATTTATTCAGTATGATCTTTTTTGTACAAAGTAAAGAGTCGGGATAACCCTGGATCGCGGGAGGTATGTAATATATGTAATGTAGGTATTTAGGTAGGTAATATGTGGCAAGGTGGCAATGCAACTATCATAAACTTAACACCACTCTGTACAAACTTAAATCCAAATCCAAATGTCATAAACAGTTGTCCTGCTTTTGCTAAAAAAACAAATGTGCGCAAGCGAGACAAAAGCGCTTCTCATTTTCGATGCGCAATGACGTCAGCACTGCAAGTGTGAGATATACGTAAACACTCATAGACCTTTGCGTGTGTTGTTCGCACCAACTCTGCGCGGCCTATACGATTTCATGTGTCAACTTTTTAACAGAAGCAGTCAAATGTATCCAATTTACACAATCAGCCGCCAGACTTGATCGAATTTTAATTGGCTGAGTTTTACGAATTCCTGCAACGTTTGTTTTCCCATGCTTGGTTAGTAGGTCTTTGTTATTGTCTGGGATATATTTAATACTGCAATCTTTGCACAGCATGATATCTAAGCTCTGCACACATACATAATCAGAGATAATCTAAGGATAATGGAATGAACTCTCCATCAAAATACACTTTTAGTTAAGTGCTTTAGTTTACCCACTTGATACAGATACGTATTTTAGATTGAAATTTAGGTCCTCCTTTGTTTTCGGTTTACTTAAGTTTTAGACATGGATATCATCAAATGATTCATCAGTGATCAAACACTTCGCAAATTATAGATATTATTATGTATTTCCACAAGACTATTTTGTGTCATCTGTGTGCACTACTGCCGTAGTTTATTAACAATAGTGATAAACCTGTAAGTAAATAGCGATGTAGCGTGTGAAATCTAATTATTGTACAATAAAAAAAATTATGACGATTGCTTACGCTTTTCATACAATCTGACAATAAAATCATCATTTGATATTGTCTTCATCTGGCCTTTAATAGAGATTATCCTTAAATCAAATAAAAAAATACAGTTGAGAATAATCTTTTATTGCATATTCGATTCAGTAAACTTTTAGTAACTAAACTAAACTGTGCGAAGTCATGCAAGCGTCAACATAAGTTATGTTATGAGTAAAGGTAACAAAGATACGATAAGCTGTGGTTAGTAAATATTGTTGTTATTAGTAATAACAAGAGCTACAAATAAACTATGTGTTTTGCGATCGTGACTGCAATTTTATGTTTATTCGTGACGTTGGTAATCGTGACTAGTTATTTCTGTATAGTTATATCATTAATAAAATTTGAAACTAATAAGTTTAAACTCTAATACTCTATAGCTTGTACTTCTACTAATTTTCATAATATTCGATACAATGTGACGGATATCAGCATTAATAAAACAGCTGGTTTTGTTGGTAATTGAAGTGGTTCAAGATATTTTGTAAATTAACTGTACCTATAATGATAAATGGAAGTGAAAATACCATCCTTATCCGTTTGTTACTTTCATACACACTCATTGCGGCAATAAATTTTTATCAGAATATAAAATACAACAAAATTAACTAGCTTATTTACAAATTTCTATACATGGTTTTAATATATGTATAAAGTATTATATTTTATTACCTAAAAGAACCATCTAAAACGACTTCTTAGTATAATACAGTATTACTTCATAATCAGCTTTTAATATAGGTACATTGTTCACGATCTCATTTCATTTCAATCATAATGAAATGTTTTTGAGGTTAAGCGCGAAATTCTTTAATATTTTTAATATTTGCTACATAAATTATGAATGAGACATCATATTTTTCCTAATTTTGTTTACATACATAGCTATGCTGGTTGCGCGTTTATCCTGCTTTTGCTTAATGGCATGGGATACAGGCTGTTGTATTTTGCAGAACTTCAAACGCACATACATATTATATATTCAAAATCACATTACTAAGCACTATTATAAACGGATGCGATATCATTGTCTGTAGTAACTCCCTTGTTGGTCTGGCTAGTGGTTGTAAACGCGACTGCTAAGATGTCCTGGGTACGATCCCGGGTCGGACAAAGTCGGGTATATCTTATTACCAGTAATGTAATGGTGACCGGTGCACGGCATGACAATAGCTGCAGCCCATAGGCGTCCTACTGCTGGGCACGGGTCTCCCCCACAGACAAGTCTGCGGGAGGTCTACAGCTATACTCCACCACGCAATATTCAATACTAAATCCCGCTTATTTTTTAAACTGATAAGAACTGCTAGCTATTTATTTATACAATTGATACGGTTTTGGTTCGGAACGGATTTGGTTCCCTATAGGCTCTACCAGCTACCAAAACGATGTCACACAGTCATCTCCTCTTCTGAAACATGACATGAATCTTGTTTGTATATTGTGCATTGAGTTTCCAATGTTTATTTTGTTTCAGCGAACTCTGTGAACTTGAAGCCTAAGCCGGCGGGGACGGACGATGGGTTCAAAGGCGAGGGGGCGGCGTGCGGCAACTCGATCGTCAAGGTCAGTTGATAAGCGAGTGACAAGAGTGACAAGTGATATTTTTAGCGAGTGGAGACAATGCGATGTGAATCGTATTCGATTCACATCACATCTGTTTTTAATATGGCACCTTATTTTTATCGTTAGTGAGAAAACTTATTATCTCTCGCTAGTACATACTTTAATTCTTGCACTTGATTACCGTGATTACGAACATATGAAAAAAGTTGTGGTAGTGGTACAAACACAGATTAGATATGGGATTTCGTTTTATAGGTTAATGTTGAGTTCTTCGGGAGTATACATTTTTGTCCATTATATAATTCTTAGTAGTAGTGTCCCGACACAGACCGTCATGGTCTATCACGGGTCAGCCATTGCCGCTTCACGCATGAGGTGTATAAATGATAAGTAAGTGTTATCACTTCTTGTTCTTAGTTAAATCGTTCGTAAAGAAACCGATTATTGCATAATGCATATGTAATTTTCCTCTTGTAAGTACATACATATATTGTTTTGTATAAATGGTAGATCTTGTATTAATATAATTAATTCAGATATTTGCGTTACGCGGAAATTATGTAACAAATGAAGAATTAATTAGGTAATTATTTACATTCTGAATGAGATGTTATTGAACAAGTACCTACTATTCCAACGATAATCTTGTATACCTATGTTTTAAAAGTGTTCCTAGTCAATAAAACAGCCTTGATAAAGTCTACGTCAATTGTACACCTTCCTACTTTGAAAATATCAGAAGCCAATATAATAGTAGTATAGTTTATAACTTGAAGATTTAAAAAATATATATATCCAAGCTAGGTCTCGCAAAGACGCATTGAAGAGGCCAGGAAATCACAAGTGCATTGTTCTATTTCAAACTTGATTTTGTAGAAGTTGTGCAGTGAGTCAGCCATACATTCACCTCGGACAACCTTCACCGCAGTTTGCGATACCGGAGGCACGGCTTAGTATAACCATGTATAACCGCCACACCTATATAGGTACTTACATTCGCATAAGTGCATATCGAATGAAAACATCATTTATATCTATAGTCATACCTTTTTTTTTTTTTTTTGTTTAACGAGTGGGAAACCTTGAAAAGGTACCCGAACGTCGTGGGAGCGACGCCGGGTTATGTGGGACTTTCACCCACTAAAACCCACTCGGTGGCCTACTCCGGCGCTACAGGAGGGCTCCGGGATCTCTTGTAGAACGCGCCGGTGCCCTCCAGCGCTGCGCCCAAGACGGGCTCTTCCCGGTTTCACAACGCTGTGCAGCCACAAACAGCGTCGTCTTTCCCGGGGTCACATCGATGGACGGTTCGAGCTCCCCCTCTCACCGCCCGCAACCCCAGAAGTCCCCTTTTAGTCGCCTTTTACGACAGGCAGGGGCTACCGTAGCACTATTCTGGTCCCGAGCTACAGGGATAGTAGTCATACCTACTGGTGCATAACTAAACCATTGCTAATTTGATTGTTATGGTAAATGCATTGGGTACGTAATGCTTATAGTACGGTCTCTTCTAAGTTTATCCTATATGTAGTGACGCCCTGTTTTCACTGAATATAAATTAAAACAAAGAATACATGCTTAGATTTTGTTTTATGATCAATTTTGACAAATCTCGTTCTTTGGCTTTACTGTTTTATGTTATTAAATTTATATTTAATATTGTATAACTGTATAATATTCAACATGAAGTGTAGTATAGTTATAAGGACGTAACGATGTAGTTGAAAATAGGTTTGAAAATGTTATTTGATATCAAGTACGTAGTTTATCTTGAGTTATATAAATAGGTAAACAAGAATAGAAGTTTTTTGTATCCTCCGATGCGACGTCAATATAATTGACAAAAACATTTTTTATATACAAGATAAGATAACTGATCCGATCCTTAAAGCTATTTTACTTGTGAAAAACAACGAGTACATTAATTACCTATAGGCTATATTTTAATCAGGTGGAGTTGTGGGTAACAGAACAGCCAATTTTTTTAACCTAATTCGATTTAACTAAGTACTTCTCCAACATCACTGAAGACCTTTTTAGCACATGCAATTATTTATATTATGTTAATATTGCATTTCTAATGATTTTAATATACTAATTTTATAAGTACTAACTAATAATAACGTTACTAATAAAAAATAACCTAATAATGACGAATCCGTGGCGCGGTGGGACTGACCCTGTCGAACCGTGGGTCCCGGGCTCGAATCCCGACCGAGATTATTTCGTAGACAAATATTTGTACTCGGGTCATGAAAGTTAAAGGGCTGTAACGTTTTTTTTTAAATTATTAAATAACTAGTGGACGCCCGCAGGTTCGCTCGCGTGGAATTAGACATTCACTAACTTCAAAAACGGCAAAGTTTCATACTAAATTTGCACCCCCGTTTTACCCCCTGGGGGGTGAATTTTCAAAAATCCTTAGTGCTCCCCTACGTTATAAAAGGAACCCCTGTGCAAAATTTCAAGTTTCTAACCCTTATAGTGTAGGCCCTGCGTTGATATGTCAGTCAGTCAGTCAGTCACCTTCTCCTTTTATATATATAGATGTATAACAGCAGCATCAGCCAGTAATAACCAAATAAAAAACGTCTATTTTATTTTATTTTATTTTATATTATACTTGTATTCTCTCTTGTTTGCCAGGCTGTCTGGAAGAAATTGCTCAAAGCAATAAGACAGCCTTTTGCAAAACTTATTTTCTTTACTGTGTTCTCCTGTGTTCTTTTTCTGGTGCAATAAATGATATTGTATTGTATTGTATTGTCAATTTCCAGGTAGCGCACCAGATGATATCGTCGACGCGGCCGCCGCGCGGGTTCACGGTGGCGCAGCCGGCGGACGAGGCGCGCGCGCCGGCCGCGCACGAGTACGACCTGGCGGCGCGCCGCGGCAGCCGCAGCCTGCCCGCCACGCCGCACCACACGCCGCCCGGCAGCCCGCACGCCCGCCGCCGCGCGCAAGTCAACCGGTCAGTTGCTGCACCTCGCACCAGATGATATCGTCGACGCGGCCGCCGCGCGGGTTCACGGTGGCGCAGCCGGCGGACGAGGCGCGCGCGCCGGCCGCGCACGAGTACGACCTGGCGGCGCGCCGCGGCAGCCGCAGCCTGCCCGCCACGCCGCACCACTCGCCGCCCGGCAGCCCGCACGCCCGCCGCCGCGCGCAAGTCAACCGGTCAGTTGCTGCACCTCGCACCAGATGATATCGTCGACGCGGCCGCCGCGCGGGTTCACGGTGGCGCAGCCGGCGGACGAGGCGCGCGCGCCGGCCGCGCACGAGTACGACCTGGCGGCGCGCCGCGGCAGCCGCAGCCTGCCCGCCACGCCGCACCACTCGCCGCCCGGCAGCCCGCACGCCCGCCGCCGCGCGCAAGTCAACCGGTCAGTTGCTGCACCTCGCACCAGATGATATCGTCGACGCGGCCGCCGCGCGGGTTCACGGTGGCGCAGCCGGCGGACGAGGCGCGCGCGCCGGCCGCGCACGAGTACGACCTGGCGGCGCGCCGCGGCAGCCGCAGCCTGCCCGCCACGCCGCACCACTCGCCGCCCGGCAGCCCGCACGCCCGCCGCCGCGCGCAAGTCAACCGGTCAGTTGCTGCACCTCGCACCAGATGATATCGTCGACGCGGCCGCCGCGCGGGTTCACGGTGGCGCAGCCGGCGGACGAGGCGCGCGCGCCGGCCGCGCACGAGTACGACCTGGCGGCGCGCCGCGGCAGCCGCAGCCTGCCCGCCACGCCGCACCACTCGCCGCCCGGCAGCCCGCACGCCCGCCGCCGCGCGCAAGTCAACCGGTCAGTTGCTCGCTGCATCTCGCACCTGCGTGCCCGTACAGCCCGTGCATGCAGCACAGACATGACTCTCTGCCCTAGATGAGTATGACCGGGCATGGGTCGTGTCGTGGTCCACCTGATAAGTCCACCTGGGTGGACCACTTTTTTTTGCCCGTGGTCCACCTAAACAAAGAGTGTTAAACAAATCAAAAAATATATGGGCCGTGGTCCACCTAAAATTAATTTTGAAAAATAATACTAAAAGAACAAATGAAAGTGGAAAAAACTAATTAATATACCAAATAAAACTATTAAAATAAAATATGAATCAGAGTAAAATAATGTATTTCGCCACTATTCGCTAAAAACTACTCAAAGAAAAAAAATATTGAGACTATGACGTGAGACCGATACAGATTGTGTAGCGCAACATGAGTATAATGAGGAAGGCCTCCGCGCACGCTGCGAACATCAACTGCGAACTGTTCCCGGCAGTCTTTAGCGCGCACGCCATGGAATTTTTCACTAGGTATCTCAAAAATTTATATGTAGAATGTAGAATGGACAGCTCAAGGTGGACGAAAATAGTAACAGAATGGTTACCAAGGGAAGGCTTCAGACAGAGAGGGAGGCCAAAAAGGAGATGGCGAGATATTTTCACCCAAAGAGCTGGAAAGTATTGGATGACCGCAGCAAGAGATAGAGCAGAATGGAGAGGTTTAGGGGAGGCCTTCGCCGCCGAGGCGACTACTACGAGTTATTTTGTGTAGTTTTGTTTATTTTGTGTAGTTTGTTTTGTAGTTTGTAGTAGAAATAAAGGCTTTATTATTATTATTATTATCTCAAAAATTTCATTCTACTAATCGAACATGGCAATGTTATCAAAATCGTAAGAAGAATAAGATTCGCTAGTGAAGTTGGCCGGTGTGTGTGAAGGGTTCTGCGTGTGGCAGTATTCATCGATTCAATCAATCTACGAGTATCTTCTATAAGTTTATTATAGCACAAAGTCCTTCGCCGTCTGTCTGTACACGATCAATTCAGAAACTACTACGTATTTTCATGAGGTTTTCACCAAGGGATAGAGTGATTTATGAGGAATGTTTATGTATATAATTTCGAAATGTCGAAAAAAAACAAGTCGTCTGGGAGCTATGTACAGGAGTCTGATTGATGGATGGATTGTTACTGCCTAGAATGGATGGGTAGACCAACAAGCAACATAATGATTACGGAGTGCCATAATCTGTTTTAAGGCGGGCGAAGTCGCGCGCAAAACCTAGTATCTACTATGATTAATAATAGTGTTTATTTGCATCCGTGCATAATGTTTCGGATGTTGAGTGTCGACTGTACTAGCTTTCAAGGCAATACAAAACATGTTGTGGGTGTGGCAACGACCTGCCAACGGGTGTGGCAGTATCGAAAACTTGCTTAACCACTTGTTACTAACCACACATCCAAACATTAAATGTCAAGTGAATGTCACGTTGTTTTTTTTGGAGCGAATAAATATAGATGAAGCTAACCGGCTCACTCACGTTGAATAAAAGTCTGAAGGGGAAAAAGGCGACCACACCACAACCCATTCTTGCGGATTGGCAGATTTCACATGCCTTCGAGAACTTTATGAAGAACTCTCAGGCATGCAGGTTTCCTCCGATGTGTCCTTCACCGTTACAGCAAGTGACATTTAATTTCTTAAATCGCTCATAACTTAAAAGTCATTGGTATTGGTCCGTGCGCCTTGGGTTTTAATCCGGAATGTTCGAGTGAGATGCGAGTTTGATAGCCACTGGGCTGTCACCGTTTAAGCTTTAAGGGCGACCAGTTTCGGTCAACTACGATGCTCGTCACTCTTCGGATCCGTTCTACCGTGCAAACTATGAACTCATCGCTCTGTTGCTGCCTGAAAGTATCACAAACCCATTTTGCAATGTTACTCGTCTTCTGTTAACTGACTTGTCTCTAGCGGACTTGACGTCATAAATGTTTTTTTACAATTACATTTTTTACTTTCACTATTGTAAAATCAACATTATCTGAGTCATGACGAACTTTGTGGAACCTAGCTTTGCAATAAAGTTGAAATAAATAATAAAATCAAAAAATATTTAAAGATAATTATAACGTTTGCAGATATTTCACATCACCGTTTGAGCCGGTAGAGGACTCTTCGGGTCGTTCCTGGCTGACGATGGCTTTGCTCGGCTTCAAGAAAGACCTGACCACCTCGACATCCACACTCGCCGAGGAAGATATCGTTGAGAACAGACTACACGGTAAGTTTGTTTTTATGGATACCAGTGGTCGTTGAGTGGACAAAATTTGACCAGAGTTTATTTTTATTTTTTTTATTTAACTTTGAGCGTTATTAAGATATCTCTATACTTAATCATAGACTTAACTCATCAATGTTACTGTGGTTCATTTTGACAAATTAGCCATTGTATCAGTAACATAATATTATATTATGTGTATAACTATCGGACGCCCGCAGCCTCGTTTCATTTCAATTCTTCAATCCCATTAAAGATGGAATAATTTGTAAATGATTATTCATTCATTCATTCATTATCAGTAATTTGAGATATTTATTTGTTTTTCTTACAAAAAAAATTGTGACCAAGTCACTAATCAAGTAGAGATATCTATAATAATGAAATATAGTAATAATATATCTTAAGAATCTATAATACTTCTTAAGAAATTTAAATACTTTTATTATTGTTTCCAGTCGGTACACTAGCAGAGTCCGTTGAAAGCCTAGGCCCTGCACCGAAGCGCGAGCCAAAGCTGGTATCGTCTGACTCGCCTTCCACCAAACCACCCAAGCCAGCGCACGCCATCCGACCGAAACCCTCTGAGCTGCGAGAAATGAACTTTTGGTCACCAACCTCCATGTAACATCCTTTAAATTAACTATGTATAGGCTAACATCGACTACTTCAATTATGGAATCTTTTTTTTCTTTATCGCATTATAGTTGTTTAAATCTATATATATAAAAGGAGAAGGTGACTGACTGACTGACTGACTGACTGACTGACTGACTGACTGACTGACTGACTGACTGACTGACTGACATATCAACGCAGGGCCTAAACTATAAGGGCTAGAAACTTGAAATTTTGCACAGGGGTTCCTTTTATAACGTATGGGAGCACTAAGAAAGGATTTTTGAAAATTCACCCCCTAAGGGGGTAAAACGGGGATGCAAAGTTAGTATGAAAATTTGCCGTTTTTGAAGTCGTTAGACGGGTAGACGTCGTTAATGGGTCTAATTCTACGCGAGCGAAGCTGCGGGCGTCCACTAGTTGCTTATAAAATAAATACGTTGAGTTTGTATTGATTTATGTATGTGGATTTTCAAAATATGATAAACAAATTTAATATGACAAAATATGAGATGACCAGAGGAATTTTATGTAAAAATTTAACAAAGGACAATTTTTAACCAATGGCTTTTTGGCTATTTCTGATCAAGAAAATCTTTTTGATGATTTTTATTGTCCATTTCATGCTACAGCTAAAGATTATTTAAAAATTAAAATAAATACAGGTAAGTGATGACTGAATCTTGTAAGCGGTGAAATAATAAGCGGTAAAATAATAATAAATAATAATGAAATAAAATCTTCATCGTCTCATTTGGTTGTTTATGCAAGAAAGCAATGTTCGATACCATAATCGGAGTGGTCGTATTATAATTTATATTAAGTGCAGGGACCGCATTATCATGTCAGAACTATTATATATTGTCAATCAGTTTAAATGAGATAAGTTCCAATTAAAGTACTATTTGGTAGAAAGGGTTGTGTTTCGAGTATCTTTTAATCCAAAAATGACCAAAGTTAACATATTCCTGGAAGCCATTTGCTGATTGACTGTTCCAGTTCTAATCTACTTGTAGGCTTTAAAAGTTTCAGTCTTGTGTCCATTCAGTATTTCATTTTATGGAGTGTAAGTTACATAAACACATTTACACAGTTTATTGTACTAATAATCCTACTTATTCTATCTACCATTGATTGTGTATGTGTAGTGCATTGTTGTTTCTTATTTCGCACAGTTTTAGTACAATATTACTACGTATTTTTTTATAGATTTGCAGATAATAAGATCCTACAATGATGGCACAATTAGGTAATTGATTTGTAATATTTAAAAAAAATGTTATGTTGAAAAAAGTTGAGTATCTTTTCATAGAAGTAGATACAATTATGCAATGTACCTTAATACATAGAAATGAATGAAAGAAATATTCCATTAACATTAAGGTTTTCTTGCTATTTATGTTATTATTTATGAGCGTACGTGTTAATTTGAATCATCTCACACAATAAAATGTTATTTAGTTTCACTCATTCGCAATATTCGTAATATAATTATAAGCGTTGCGTGATTTTGTGTAGATATTATAAATTACAATTTATAATACACAGCAGTATTCATTATAAATTATAATTTATAATACACAGTGTTCCACTTTACATGGCGAGAAATATTTGAATGGGGGATAAACAGACTGCATCTGTTCCATCCGTGTATCGTGAGTTTTGACTAAAATCTGGACTGGGTCCAGTGTAAATGTTGCCTTGATAATTGATTACTGGCTGCGAAGTTAATTGCATGCCAGTTGACCATTTTGACTTCTACAATACAAGTATGTAGTAGAATAGTCTTATGGTAAGACAAGTGTCAACGGGTTAAGCATGAACAGTTCCCCAGAGAACTTTCAGAAGATAGATGGATAAACCATCTGTTCTCTTATAAATCACCAATTAACAAGCTAAGTGATATTATTTTTATTACTGTATTGTAAGGTAAAGTGATTAAGCTTTTAATTTAGGGAATATAATATCGTGAGCAGAAATGTTAAGGGTAAAATTTCTCACTCATATTTTCACATGTAGGACTTTCTACTGTCAGGATTTAAATTACAGTATAAAATTAATAATGTATTTAAATAAATATTTTTTCTTCACATTCTTGTATTATTTAACACTGTCCACCACCTTCATGCTACTAAAACCCCACCATGTATTCAGTAGAAACAATTAGTGGAAGCCCATAGCACAAAGTAGACGCCCGTAGCTCGCGTGGAATTTGACATAAGATCTGTCTCATTTAACCAACTTTAAAAGTAATGGTTACCTGTTCAGAGCAAAAAAAAAAATTAAATAAGGGCGAACAACTCGGCGAACACTAATAGCATAGAGAAATGTAGTCCGTGATATCGTATCATTCCTCTGTGCTAATTATAGTAACAAACACGTGAATTCCCTCTATATTTATCTCACTCGTAGTTGATGAACACTGGATTGACAGAGATAAAATCGATATCGAAACTATCCATACATTGATAATTAGCAAACTTGGTACATACATACATACTGCAGTTCTGCAATTACATTGTAAGTCAAAGTCAAGTCAAATTATTTATTTCGCTATGAGGTGATCACAGAGTACATTTTATATAAGAGAGGTGATTGGACACGCTTAACGAAAGTCTAGGTAAGTACAAATACAAATTACTTAAAGAAAAGCGATTTTAATGCTATTTTTAGATTGATTAATATTATCAAACAAAAAAATAATATTAGATTCGTATCATATATGGAGACGGAAATAATGGTAGAAAATATCACTATTTAGTAGGATAAATACAGCCAAATTTGCAGCAAGCACTGAATTTACGTAAGTATATTATTATAATTATGTAGGTACATTACATACTTTGATTTGACAACTAAAATCGAATGTTATTTCGCTGAAAATCAGCACTGCACTGCTGCACAACGGCTACATCGTCGCAGCATAATGCTGGTATGCGGCATTTCTTTTTGTTTTGGCATTATGTATTTAATTTGATACATTGTGTTTTTTATTATAGGGCCCGTATCACAGATTACTATATTATTATACATAGTTACCACGTAACCCGTTACTAAAAATTAATTAAATTGTCTAAAAATCTTTTTGATTCCGATCGACTTTGTTTTATATAAGGAACATTTCATTGTATCGGAAGAAAAAATCTGGACCGCCAAAGCTGGTCAAATTCAAGAAGTTTGGCGAAATTAAATAACGCTAAAGTTTCGCCCAATATCATCGCCAACCAAGGTCCCCAACCTAGTACCATTTCTGCCATGTAAATGGTTGTTTTTTAAGCAATCTGTGACAGACTTGGAAATAGACTCTTACGAGTCTTGTTCAGCTTCTGTCACGTGTGTCATGGGTCGCAGTGGACATCCATAAAAAAACCTTTAAAACTGTTGATCTGTTATCAACTATTAAAAATCTTAAGTAAATGTTTCATTTCCTTCGCACCTTATCTGATTCAGATGAACTAGTTATTTATGCTGCCAGCTTTTACTTAAATATGTCACGCGATGTCGACATATTCGAACCACGCACCAGCGCGTTGTTACCAGAAGGGGATAAGGGGCGTATTCCATAAACTCAATTCGTTTTTGATTTTGCCTTTGTTAAAATAATTCAATAAATTTTTAGTCGACAACTTGAAGCTTTAGAAATAATGTAGCAGAGTGAGTAAGATTTACTTGTCTGCCAAACCTAATTACATCCTGCAAGTTTGGTTTATATCAGTTGGTTTTTGGTTTATATCGCATTTTCAATGTACATATTTAAATTGAAACCAAACTTACAAAAATATAATACAATAAAATTAAAAACGCTTTAAATACACTCTAATTGAGTATCAAGTGTTTTTATTCGGTGTTGATGTAACCTCGGGGGCTTTCTACAATTTTCCTTGTGACTTTTTAATTAGTCTTGTTTCATTACTGAAATCGGATTTGCACTCACGCCCGTGCCTTTTTAAAACAAGCTAAATTTTGTCGTCGGAAAAACGACTTCAGGAATTAATCTATGTTTTTTTCTGAGAGCTAAAAGTGAATTGGGGTGTCACTTTTAATCTTAGGAGTTTTTCAAGATAAAACATCTTGGTATTTTATTTGAATTGAAGTCTACTATGAAGGTAAAGTGTAAATAGTGATTGGACTAGATTTTTACCTTGCTTTCTATTCAAACTTTGGCGGTGCAATGGCTTGTCGCACAAACTTACGTGGATGAAGGGTAATACTAATAGCGGGGCAAGACTGACACATAAATTTCACTTGAAGTAAAAATTTTAATCGATTGTTGGCTATCCAGATTACGATTTAACGCGCGCGACGTCGCGGGGAAACTTAGTGACCTTGACCTTTTATTTTTGTTTTACGCGTGGGAAACCTTTAACAGGTACCCGAACGTCGTGGGTGCGACGTCGGGTTATGTGGGACATTCACCCACTAAAACCCACTCGGTGGCCTACTCCGGCGCTAGAGGAGGGCTCCGGGATCTCTTGTAGAACGCGCCGGTCCTCTTCAGCGCTGCGCCCAAGACGGGCACTTCCCGGTTTACACAACGCTGTACAGCCTGTACAAACAGCGTCGTCTTTCCCGGGGTCACATGATGGACGATTCGAGCTCCCACTCTCACCGCCCGGAACCCCAGAAGTCCCCACGGTAGCCCCTGCCTGTCGTAAAAGGCGACTACCTTTTACGACAGGCAGGGGCTACCGTAGCACTATTCTGGTCCCGAGCTACAGGGATGAACCTATACTATACCTACTTCTGTACTAATTCTGTAGTGATCATCCGGAAACCGCTGGCTGGCTTATGCCTATAACGACGTAACCAACAGGTGGCTTGTAAAAAATCTGTAAAAAAAACAGATGAAGTGTTATTTCAGTTTCAAAATTACTCTACCTTGTTTCTTGGTAATGGAGTTAGCGGCTAAGAACAAACTTTGTGCTACGAATAGTTTGTTACCAGTTTGTTTTTACAAAGCCAGCCTATTATTTCAATGAAACGTCATTAGCACCTATTATTTTAGTCTTGTTTGCATAACGTTACTGTGACTTAAAATAAAAATTTACCCAATGCTACTTTTTACAAAAATATTTATTTATTAATATTTCCCGCCTTGGTATTATGCTCTTCAATAAGTAAATACGAGTATTATATTAATGGCTGCAATGCGCTTCTCATGTAACCTGGGTTACCCTACTCGCTTAAGTCAATGGAAAAAAATACTATAAAATGCTATTTATTTATTTGAAACGTTCCCGTAGTCATGAGCACGTGTAATCTTTTACAGATATACTTATAGATAGTGTGCGGTGCGACGCTGCAAAGCTCAATTCAAACGAGACTAGAGCGAAGCACGACTGAGCTGTCGGATAATTCCGTTTCATCAAGCCGGCTCGGCTGGATGTGAATGAGCATTTGTTAATGAATAGCTCTCATTAATTCGAATAGAAAGCCAAGAGAACGATGGATTACTTTAATGACAGTAAGTGAATGTATGGTACGCTGTGCGAATACCACCCTATTTCATGTTTACAATATTATAGGTATATTTAAAGTATACGCGATGTATAAATAATATGAGACTGCCCGGGTTAACTCTGCAACTTACCATCGACAGAACTACAAGTCTAAAAAACTGTAAACATTTAAAAAATGTAGAATTTTAAAAGTATATTTTATTTTTCTTGAGATGTAGTGCTTAGATTTAATCTAAAATTGATTCGAGATGATCGGCAGGCCGTAGTGCGGGCGATTGGGTTACTTTTAAATCTGATCACGTGCCGCTACGGAGCTACGCGCGCGTAGAGGCCTGTAGCGCGTAGCTAACTGTAACCCATTAAAATCTTTGTCTAAAGAATTGGGTAAAGCTATTAAGAAAATCTTATACCATTCGGTTATTGAAGTGAGCCTAATATTTTATACCAATATCTTTCTCATTTACTATCTCATAAGTTCTTAATTTTTATTTGGGAAGATAGATAGATATCTCTCTGTCTATCCTCTGAACGTACCTATCGTATATACCTATATATCTATGTATCTATCCTCTGAATCATTCATTTGAACGTACGTAATAGTTGGTTTGTTACTCAGTCGAACAAGCTACTGAATAGATTGTAATAATCTGATCTGGAGATAACTGATAGTTAGAACTCTGAAAACATTACCCGCTTTTTTCCATTAACCATCACTATTGGAATGATAAAAATAGGGCATGAAACTCGCGCTTAAACTTAGCTTGGCTTGCTTAGTTAGCTTTACTAGCATAGTTTCTCTAAATGGAATGAAATACCTAATTGATCGAAGAAGAATGCGAGCCGATACGAGGCCGGCCACGCAAGCAATGTTTTCTTTCAAAGTCAAGTCACGTAACGCTGCGTGGCGCAGTTTGTGTGCAGATAGGCATGCGACCCTCAGGGAACAATTACCACAGATCCAAAAAGACCTAAGCTAATATTTGCTTTTATATGTATGTAACTATGCCGATCAGACTGCAAATAATCATGGCTTTTTTATTTCCCTTATACATTCAGTTGTGAAACATTTCTTATAATGTATATGAGATAGTAAATCAGCATACATAACCGCCCATCCGCTGCCGCTCATCACAACTTTGACACAACTTGAACGAGAATCAGTCTTGTTCGAAGTCGTTCACGATACATTGCTTCCTTGGGGATTAAGTTGGTCGCCTCTAGAATCGTATTACCGGAAACGATACTTTCAGTATTCCAGATACATAATTGCTTAAAAATAATTATTATTCGGTAGAAATGGTATTTGGTACCTTGAGTGGCGGTGGTACCTTCTTCTTTTTGTTCAACGAGTGGGTAACGAGACATCCACACCACCAGAGACAGAGACATAAAACCCGATCAGTTGCCTGTCTCGGGGATACAGAAAGAAACTCTTTTAGAACGCGTCGGTGCCCTCTACTCAGGCTCTTCCTGTTCCCCCGGTGTTCAAGTTTAAGTAGACTATCCAACGCTGTAGCGTCCATAGCCAGCTCGCATCGATTCAATGTGATAAGCATGTGTGTGTGTGTGTGTTAAGCATCGACGGGCGCGGTCGTTTTGTGGATGGGTGACCGCTAGTGGCAAAATTTCATGTTACGTGACGTTAAGCCGTCGGTCCCGGTTGTTTTCAATAATGAAAACAATTATCAAGCATTGTCGTAAACTTCGGCTGCCTTGGGACATTCGACACTGCGTTGGCAACTAACCTCTCCACCAATCCGTATTCGAGCAGCATGGTGGAGTTTGCACTAGACCTCACGCAGATGTTTTAATGCGGGGGAGACACGTGCCCAGCAGTGGGATGTCCATGGGTTGCAGCTTTTATCCATCGCTGTGCAGTCATAACGTAGCCTTTCCCGGATTCACTACTGCTTTAAAAATAAATATTATCAACATCGTGATAAACCGTCTCTACCAAGCTTTTGAGCACGTGTTTAAATGGAGACCTTATCTTTGGACACCATAAATTTCACACGTCTTTTAAAGTATAAGAAGATTCATTTTTCACGAACTGATGTTGCTAAATACCGTAACAAAAGTATACGTCTCACATGTACTCTAGACCTCAAGAGTAACATCGCGTGTGGAAGGAAAGTACATGAAAGCACCATAACACAGTCAAGTCACGTGGTACTACATACTCGTATGTATGCGGGCAAATAGCCCGGAGGGACCAATTACAGCGGCTAATGTCCTACTTAAAGAATTACCGTACTTACCCTTTAGGTACACAGGCTTATTATTCATTATGTTGTTATTAGGTTGTATAGTGTGCTTTTGGTAATGCAAAAAAATTATAATATAAATAAATAAAATAATTATTATACGTTCAACCTCCATTAATAGGATTACCTGTTGTGTGGGTTGATACAAAGAAAATGTTTGGTTAAGATAAAAAAAACGTTGAATTACAAAATTTCAAAATCCCTCTTGTCTTTTAGATTTTTTTTTTTTTTATGGATACAGGATAGCAAACGAGCTTGCAGCACCACCCATCCGCTGCCACCCATGACAACTGTGACTGAGATTTAGAATTTTATATGATGGTTCATTCCCATACGCTTGGCTCCAGACGAAGGAACTCAAAGTATAACGGAAATGAAATTTTGTAATAATCAGCAATCAATTTACTTGCCTACTTTTCTGCCTACGTTTTTAAGAGCAATAAAAGCTTGTTTTTAAAATGTTTTAGAACATATGTGCAATTACATAACCAATAAGGTTACACACAATATTATATTCGAATTATTTCATTAATTAGTATTAAAAAGTAACAATGAACTATAGATTTTAAAGTGTTATAGGAATAATAAAATTAAAACTTGAATCCTAAAAATGACAATCATAATAAAACGTATTATCAAACAAGTTACGGTGTTAGTCCCAAGTATATAATAATATATAACCTCTATTAAACAACTTCAACTTGTGCCGCATGTGTGCAGCTGACACCTCACGAATTAAGAAAGTTTTAAAGTCGTGTCTGATGCCATCCCTCAGTAAACCAAAAGTACCTACTTGCTGTAAGAACTGAGGGTTTTATCGCATGACCATGTATGTTGTATAAATATGCATGAAGGAGAGTATTTTTATAAGGATATTGTGATTGTGTATATAATATTTGATAACGCTGAGCCGGCAAGTCGATGAATGGTCAAAATTCTACCATTCAAATTCAAGTTACATAATTTAAGCATCTTTTAAATGAATCATCTTACTATCTAACACTATTGGTCGCTATATTATTATTATTTATATATGTATATATAAAAGGCTGTATATATATAGCCTATGTTACTCAGTGAAGATGCAGCTTTCTAATCGTGAAAGAATTTTTGAAATCGGTCCAGTAGTTTTTGTGTGAAAACATTACAAACAAATGTTTCCTCTTTAAAATAGTAGTATAGATACCTAAATGATTTTACATCTTTCAGAGATATCATTTACCTACAAGTTTTCCTGTTTATCGTATCTGTACTTCTAGAGGTATAAAACAAACTGATAGTTTTCGCTTCGAGAAATAACTCCTTATAAAAATCTCAGACTTCCTTTAATTCATCTCAGATCTCATTAACAAACTTGGTCCGTCCCTCCATTTTTATGTTGGACAGATAATAAATGTACACTTTCCAGTTTTGCTGCAGAACACATCAGTTTAACTGTCACTTGGCGTATTCCTGACGCGAAACAATTCTAGAAATGAAATATTTTTAAGGCCATTAGCTAGAAAGCCTTCCTAGCTAGACTTCCGTTACCTTTTATACTTTATTCGCGAGTAGATGCAATGAAGTAACAACAAAACGGCTTATTCGAGTTGGTATTGTAAGATTGCCGATGCGAGTTTATATTCATTTTTAAATTTAACAAATGTACACATACTTAATTTACACTCATACTCATAGATTTACTATAGTGCAATAAATCTATGCCCACACCAAATAGGTTTCTTGCGTATACATGATAGCATGATGATGACGAAGCCAATATTTTGAACAAATTGGCAGATTTCACAATTGATAGATACCAATGGTTGGCTGGTAGAGAATACTTTATAATACATTAAGCTCGCCATTTGTACCATGTACCTCCTGTATTTGGTTCAATAAAGATAAATAAATAAGATATAGAATATAGAATAGAATATAATTATTTTTTTTGGACATTCTCACTCACGGCCATCTGACCCCAAAGTATTTATTTTGCCTATAACAGATTATGGTACAGAATATTATTATCTAACAGTAGATGTAGGTTATTTCAGTTTTAATGAAAAATTGGACCGCACTCAGCATTATGTCATGATTCCTTAAAAATCATGACGCTGATTTTCAGTGCGGCCATGTCAAAGTGATTAACTAATTAATCATAGTCAAATAAACTTCATATTTTAGGACAAAGTAATTATGTTCAAAGCATTCCATTGGTAAACAGTAAACACAGGCCATTAACCGTACCAGGAAATAGAAATAATCGGCTTTGACAAGTGAATTACGCCTCTGTTAATAAAAACTGTGTATGTATTTATATTTATACTACCTACTATATTTATACGACTTAACCGAGATTAAAATAATAGTATGCTATTTATATTATGTGGAATCCCTTTTCTGAAAATAAGTCTTCTTTCCACGATTGAGGATATTTCTTATGAATTGAGGCGATGTTTGAATTTGGTTACTCCATAAGCTTCTGAGTGCTTCCACCCGTCAGTTCTAGGTTATACATAATATAATATAATATTACTAGCTTGTACCCGCGGCTCCGCCCGCGTGGTCAAAGGGAATTAGTTTGCGAGGTATTATAAATCAAATACAATACAGAAAAATAGCAAATACAACTCAAAATCCATTTAAAAAAATATATATATTAAGTAATTACGTACTACTAAGTAATAACTACTACTAACTAATTAAAGTACTAACTGACTATTCAAAGTAAAAAATGATGCAAGTTTTACATAACAATAAAACTTGTATTATTTGCGGAGACGATGCATAGCATCTTGAGAGAGCGTCGCTTGACTTACCCTTAACTTACAACCAATCACAGCTCTCCGTTCCGCGTCAACCAATCAGCGTTCAGCAATTTAACGGGTGATCACCAGGTGACCATTCCCGGTGGTATATATAATGGTTATCTTACCGTTCGATTTCATAGAAGTCTCTCACCAGGAGGCCTTAATTGGATGCTATGCATCGTCTCCGCAAATAATACAAGTTTTATTGTTATGTAAAACTTGCATCATTATTTGGCGTGTGACGATGCATAGCATCTTGAGAGACGTGTTTATATCTCCTGGTGATCACGAGAACGACGCTATGTGATAAGGGTCAAGGATTACATAATTACTGCAAGAAACAGCAACATTGTATTAATTAACGAGTTTCAGCAACAATATATGTTTTCAATACTTTTGGGTTTACAATAAAACTGGGAAATGTATTCCCACCAATTACCAAGTGTCAGCATAGCAAAACTATTGCCGAGTGCATATTGTCAAGGGAAGCGGATATTCCTACGTCTTAAAGCATTCATTTTACCCAATTTCCGACATCCTAATTGCTTTATTAGGGATAAGTATTGAAATAAACAGGGCTCAATGACATTGATAACATTTGCAGTGCTATTCGGATTAAATCATGGAAGCGTATATTGATTAAACTAATACTTTTCCAGGGCACAGGATTGTATTATATTATATTTCTGTTATGTTGTAATAATTTCCCAAATTGTCCGTATGTTGTCGTTTATAATCAAATAGCTGTACCCTGCCACGCTTCGCTGCGGCACATTGTGATTGAATGGTTGCGAAATTAGAAACAAAACAAAGAATACATGTCATTTAAGTTTAATTTTGCAACACTTTGACTGATGCAAAAATTAGATAAAAACAATCCCCGATGCAGACTATATATCATGCCAAAACCTCAGCTCGATCGGTGCAGAACCCTTCGAGTCCCCGAAGCGCACACAAACCAACACAACATTTTTATATAAATAAGATGTCGGGTACAAAATACAAAAATCGCCGTCTACCCGACGATAGTATGGTAGGTACAGTGGAAGTACTGACGTTAACCTACTGGATGTCTCAAATAAGGATTCAATATGATTATTTTGTAACCCTGTAACATGCAAGGCCGCTGGAGTCTGGCGAAATGGGAGTTTTACGGCTTAAGGTCTTTGATTCATATTTTCACTATCAACTGCTTTTTCGAACGTAACGATTACCGATTTATGGATTTATGTAACTAGATAGGTAGTATAATATGCTAGTTCTTCTTCAATCAATAAGAAAGCTTCGAACTTAGATAAGCTTAAAGCTCAAGGTTAAAGTTATTTGCATTAAACTATTTAACCCAATGGAACCACGCCGGCTGGTATGTTATTAGTGTGGATCCTCTCCAATTGCATATGAGTAGAGATCTTCGGGCGTCAGACCAATCGATAGTGATATCTTTTTAAGCCCCAATTCCTGACATAGAGCTTGATTTTCTACACTCGAGGCGGTGGAAGGCCGGGCAACCAGAGGGCTCTCTTCCACATCGGTGCTATCACCAAGAATATTCCTTGTGCATTGAGATGATGAGGGACCCACGGCAGGAGGCTCGAAGATGGGCCCCGCCAAATTATATTGACTTAATTTATAGCTGGTAAGTAATGAATATGTCAAGCCAGTAATGGAGAAAGATTAAGGTTAAAGTTAAATAACTAAATCCCTTTACTTCAGTCCAATAAAATTGAATTAAGAATAAATGTTTCAAGCCAGTAACACCTAAAGACGAATTTCCATTCATTTTCTTTTACTAGGTAGGTATATTGTTATTTTCAATACTACCCAGGTGTAGTTGAAATTTTGCCGGCTTACTCACGTGAGACTCAAGTCGGAAACAGGCCGACCAAATTCAATCGATCACGATATCCATCAGGAATGAACGCGCTTGCGGCGGGCACGGTGTATACTTCATTCAGTAATAAAATACTACTGAGGTACTCAAGACATTGTCGGTACTGTAATACTATGTAAAGTAGTCGTTACATTTGATAAGTATTTAATTTTGTCATATTAAGCTATATGATACCTGAAGCCAAAGTCTGTCACCAATGTGTGGAAATGACCATAACCCTCATTGACATGTTATATATATTAACATGTCAATGATTCACACGGAAATAATGCAACTGAAAGGTTAGGTTAAGTTACAGTGAAAAACTTTAATGTTAAATGAATTGTTAGAAAACGAATTTAAATTGTATGAAAAATACACACAATGATGCACCACTTCAGGTCGCACGTTGTGGTGGAGTATTTGACTTGCGTATTACAAATTATTCCTGAATAATCCAACTCCTGTGTGGGTTCCGTTGCCGATTTCTCGTAGATTTAATCGGAGAAATCGTGGTGGGATTTAATAATAATTAATGGCTAATTGTAAAAATCCTCCATCAATCCGCACTGGGACAGCGCGGCGGAGCACGCTCCAGACCCCCCGCAGCAGCGCCCGCGGGAGTGACCCGCGCCCAGCAGTGGGACGTCTATGGGTCGCAGCGACAATTGTGAAAAACAATTAAACGTTTCATATCAAATGTAAACCCGCGCCCAGCAGTGGGACGTCCATGGGTCGCAGCGACAATTGTGAAAAACAATTAAACGTTTCATATTAAATGTAAACCCGCGCCCAGCAGTGGGACGTCTATGGGTCGTAGCGACAATTGTGAAAAACAATTAAACGTTTCATATAAAATGTAAACACAAGTAAATGTCATTCGTTTATTTCATTAATGGCAAGCCCAAAGTATATCATTCGGACCAAGTTATGTAAAATTGTGTAAAATGATCAGGTAAAAGTACGCCCAGGAAGGTTTTATTTTGACCATCCAGTCCATGTTCCTGAGAAAATGGGCAATTAGAAATTGCGAAATTAATTTTAACAGTTTTGCAACTATGTATGTGCTGATCCAATCCTTTCAGGTTGAAAATGGGCCTGCTGGTTCCGTCGCCATTCTTTGTCAGCACCATGGTGGACAAGAACAAGAAAACACTGGGGCGCAGAAACAAGTCCGGTATTGCCACTATTGCCAGCGATCCCTGTTTTAATAGGAGCTTGCTTTGTTCATTCAATTCGGCCAATCGTGTAGTTTCGAATTTGCTACGAATATGAGACGAGCGGTAAATAAGTGAGTAGTGCTTAGGAGGTAAATGGCAGACGCATTCCCCTTATCATTAGGAGAAGGGCCTTCGGAGCCCAAAGCGCCTGCCACTGTTTCCGATACGCTCGGAGACAGCCTCCGTAGAACGTGCGCCAGCAAGGCGCAAGGCAAGGTGAGTCATTCTCCAGGAGCTCTGTTTGATCGAATGGATGCAAGTCCCGTATTGCCACTATTGCCAGCGACCCCTGTATTAATAAGAGATTTGTTCTGTCGTCTCGGCCGATTGAGCGGTTTGGAATCGGTGACGAATATGGGACGAGGGGATAAGCAAGTAGTGGTTTGGAGGTAAATGGCAGACGCATTCCCCTTATCATTTGGAGAAGGTCAACTTCTTATGTCTATGGAGAAGGGCCTCCGAAGCCCAAAGCATCTGCCACTGTTCCGATACGCTCGGAGACAGCCTCCGTTTTTCAATCTACCCTTTTGTACGAGTTTGCGTCACGTGACAGAAAGGGACGGTCTTAGTCGACAGGTTTGTTTATTCCGCTTGCTTTCCGCAAACAAGCTGTATATGTATTGTACGACGGGCCCGATGGCGCAATCCGTAATGACCCTGCCTGCTCATCAGGGGTCGCGGGTCCGAATCCCACTCAGGATAAACATTAGCGCGACGAACACCCGCGTCTGTTCAGTGTCTGGATGTCAATATTATCCATTTATGCATTTAAAAATATATATGTATGTATTCGGTGTCTCTGACACCCATAGAACAGGCCCGCGCCCAATCCGGGGTCAGACGGCATAATATTTATTATTTATATACTGTTTTTACTAAGTTTTGTGAAAACTAGATATTAGTTTGAAATAATTCAGTCATTTCCTAGACAATGCTTGAAAGAAAGTGGTGCTTGGGGAAGCAGCCCAGTAGGTCAATCGTCGTAAATTCTGATTGATAAGTAGATCGCGTGTTCAGTAAGGCATTACTTAGAGCTGTTACTATAGGCAAGATAATAAATTGCCGAATGGTTATCTCTAGTTCCAATAGGTATTGTGTTGAGTATCAACATACCGGACGTCCTTCCATTAGAGCTGTCAAAACGCTGGAGGACATCAAGGTTCTGTCCAACACAGACAGCAATTGCGTTGGGCACTCTCACTGGGTGGCGATTTCACCTTACCTTACAGTTAAATTAAAAGTTAAAAGGCTGTGATCTCTGATTACGCACCGTTTCCCGGCCAGGTACGAAATCTGCAAAAGCGGCAAAGTCTAGGCGGGTAGATGCAGTAATACGGATAGTTCAGATGGAGAAAAATATTTTTGTCATAGTAAATTTTTGACTTACCGAGTCTGCTCCGCTTTACCTGCGGTTCCTCACTACCAGAGTAGGAGGAGCACCTTGGCTAGACTAAAGCGACAGGCGAGTGCGCCTGTGTGAGCTCGACACATTTAATGGTGTATTTCTTTACCACTCATTATGATAAACACTTTCACCAAGATTTTAAATGAATTAAGAATTAAATTAAAATACTGATTTCACACACGACACCAGATGACGTATGTATTTTTTCAGATGAATTAAAAATGAAATTAACACTTTCACTTTCATCTCAATTACAACGAATTAAAAAATCTAATTAAGATAGGTATGTACTGATTTTACTTTATGTACATTCTGTACTTAATCCAGCAGAGTTTCTGCTTGGTTGTATAAGGGAAATAACGACGCTATGAAATCGAACGGTAAGATAACCATTATATATACCACCGGGAATGGTCACCTGGTGATCACCCGTTAAATTGCTGAACGCTGATTGGTTGACGCGGAACGGAGAGCTGTGATTGGTTGTAAGTTAAGGGTAAGTCAAGCGACGCTCTCTCAAGATGCTATGCATCGTCACACGCCAAATAATAAAGCAAATTCTAATTACACAAAAAATTAATCTATTTAATTGAGATCTTCGTGTCGACCTTATTTACGTATGTTCAGAGCTTGTAACATCGTGTCCATAAGCGAAAAAGTGGGTCGATCGGTTGATATACAAATAAGTAATTTTCTTCAAGTAAAGAGGCACTGGCATATTATCATGATTGACAAATAAGGCCAACGTACTACGGTAGAATATATTGTACCTAGATACAACATACATACTACAGAGGGGACGCGGTGCCACCAACCGGTCAATATGGCCGGATTATCCGGCTTTATACTGACAAATAATTGTGTCCAGTATCCAACCCGGATTAAACCGCTTTCTACTGATTTAATTGACAATCCAGCTATAATTGTTGGCTATTAATAGTATAAAGAGACGCTGGTAATCCTGTCAGTATGGTCGGTGGGTTGTAGATTGTCCTTGTATTGATGAGAAAAATATTCCAAGAATCTGTTCCCACGTTAGAGACTCGTAATACGTAAAATTTATACTGTAGTTGCAAGTGCTACTACAAGCGTCGGAACTGTGTTTCGCGAAGGTCATACGACGACATAGCAATACAACATTGGCACACCAATCAGAGTCACTTGAATTGTCGTACGACTGAACCTTTACAGATTTTTGTTTGTTTTCTACTCCACTATGACGCCTAGCCACCTTTTTACAAGTAAATATTTGAACAAACAAATGGAGGGTTCACTGCAGAGGTTTACCTCAGAGAAAACAAAACTAAATTAGATTGTCCTTCCTTAACTAACTATTGGAACCTCTATAGGTTCAGAAAATAAATTCAAGCTACTGAAATGCACATATAATATAATAGCAATAACTATGTAGTATTTAAAATATAATAATTAGGCATTCCACTACCCTAACTCTTTTATGTGCTCAAACCTTTTCTGTATTGAGGTAAATAAAGAAAGATTTACATACCTTTAAAACTGGGTCGATAATCAATTTGTGCATGTAAATTGTAAAGGTTAACCTGAAAGAAAACTACGTTATACCTGATTATTACAAAACTCGGTGTAATAATCAGGCAGATTTCAGGCTCACTGAAAATCAGTGCTGTTTTTCATTTTATATGCTGTGTGTTTAAATTTTAAATTTCAAAGGGTTTAGAATCGGGAATTCCTGGAACCAAAAGTACCTACTGGGAATTCCCTGTACTAGGGAAAAAATAGAATCCTCTAGCCCCGGATCTTTCGGTACATTCGGGAATTTGAAGTTTCGGGTATTTTTAGTAACAAAATCACACCTAATTGAAAAAATAACAGTGTTGAAATATATATTTAACCGTATGTTTAAAGTACTTCAAATTATAACGCATCGTTACGTCTGAGTTCGCCGAATTCCCGAATGATTTTCCCGAAAGTCCCGGGAATTCCCGGTACAAGATTTCCTTGGTACTGAAATTCCAAGGTACCACCAAAGTGTACGGTTCTGGAAACCCTATTTGCTGTACTTTAACCGCCTGCAGCCAGGTAGTCAAAGGGTGACCGCAACATTTAGGAAAGAATTTACATTCTACATTCGAATTAAAGAGCAATATAAAGCAAAGAATAACAGAATACACATACACGAACCGATTTCACTATATTAGATTTTCTTCAAGGTCAAGTCGGGCGGTACTCAATGATCTTGAATTGGGCAATTTGAATATTCTGCATCCACACGAGACAATTCCAATTTCAATCTAAGTATGTAGTCAAATTGCACATGAAGTGGAAGGAGTACCTATTTGGGAGTATTTTTAGTTCTACACTATAGACAGACTTTTTGATATTGTAGTTATTTAGATATGAGATGGGCTCGGCTGCCCAGCAATATAATGACAAAATTAGATGGATGGCTGATTTTTGGATGGCTGATAATCTATATTGAATGCTTAGTAATATACCATACAAGCATGGCTACGCATCCCTTCCCGAACTCAGACTTTTCTCATCGGATAGGTACCTATATGTTTTCGAGTTATAAACCACGTACTCAAGAAAGAGTTTCTCAACTGTTTTCGCACTCTTAACAAAATTTGGGGTGTAATGAAACAAAGTTACGACCGTATTTCATCCGTGAACACTCGAAGGAGACGCACTTGGGAAATGTTGTCAAAGCTTGAGGAATTGATGAGAAATCTTCTTTAAAGTTTGTTTTCGATTGCAATTTATTTTTGTATTAGTGGATGCAGCTTCGCTTTCTTAAATTATTGCATGGTCATCGGTCCTAGATAAGTTTTGAAGAAAACCACGTTCAAAGATTCCGTTACATACCTACATACATACACACACACATACCAAGCTAATAAAAGCGCGTTAAAAATACAGATACATACTCGCAATCTAAAATAATACTGCCTAAGTCGACAAGCTCAAGCTCCACTGTAGAGTGGACTTCATCTATAGTATAGATTCTATACCAATATTAAATAAATAAAATAAAATAAATTATGTACTTCAAACTTCAGACATTATAATATACGTTTAAAACTTATTAATTACGGAAGCTTTAGCCCCACATAACAAGGCTGCATACCACGCTGAAAGGGTTATGGCAGCTAATGTATGCAAAATGAGATGACACCGAGGCGAGGCGGCGCAGGTTGGTGAATTAGGCTCGCCTCGCTAACAGTGATTTCCCCACAGACGTGTCGATTCCTTTAAGTTGGGACGTTGACTGCACTACACATAATTAAAAATGAAATTTTATGTAGCTAATACCAACCGCTGATGGCCTTTTAATGAGCAATGTTTTGTCAAATTAAATATAGAAGGACCTCATTTAAGTTGCTTTTTCATTTATTCGCTGCTGTTTGATGTTACTATTTTGATGTTGTATGTATACCAATATGTTATATCAAGCAGACTTTCTATATTCTATATTTTAAAGCTTATTTATTCACCGTTACATCTTATTACCTACACGAAACTACACATTTAAACCTCCTTGTTCATAAAATGTTTTTAATCTTTTATTATTAGTCAATTCAATACATATTTGAAAGAAAGTTACAAAACTATGGCTATGGCCGCTAGTCGCTAGTATGGTGTAGTTTTTTGCAGTTTAAAGCCAACGAATAATAGAGTCGTCCATTGCAGTAGGATTCTCAAAGCAGTCAAAATCGACTTCTAAAAAATTCTTAAGCCGATTTACAAGTAGTCGTTTGATTATTCCGCCGAAGGATTTACGCTGCACTCGAGTCAAGTACTCGACCTCAGGGTCTGTGGATATGCCTCGGTAGGTACTTAAAGTACTTTCGCATTAGCTCTAGATAGAATATCTTCGCAGCGCTTTTGTATTGGAAATGCTGCATATAACAATTTTAGGTTACCCAGAGCGAATTGGTGGAAAGAAAAATCTTGAAATCTTAGAATCGTTTTCAAGTAGTGGAAACTGAAAGGTAACGTCTTAGAAGGCACAAGTTCTGCTCTAAGAGGCTTTATAGGCTTCCGAAGGACTACGACTAGGTACTCTTTACGACGACTATTATTTTTAACACGCTTTTATTAGCTTGGTATCTATATATGTACCTAGGTATGTAACAGAATCATTGAACGTTTTCAGGAAATTTGTCAAGGTGTGAAATTTACTACTTTGAAATAACAATATTTTGGAATTATTAGGAAGGACAAGTAGGATTAAGTTGATCAGATGAAAGTTACAAGTTATAGCATGCTTGCCTCAAGATGCGGGCTACTGGGTGTTGGCTTGTTACATTTTACGTTTGCCCATTACGAACTTCAACTAGCGAATCCTGCTGAAGTTTGTATCCATGGCTACTGCGTATATATCGATTTGAAAAACAAATAAAAAAGAAACAAAAATCTTTATTAACTTAATGTAAAATACATTTAGAGTTGGATCCCTTTCCTCCATTTTAGCTTGCACTGTGTTATGGAGGGATAAACGGATTATATTGTATTGATTGTAGGATTAATAATATATGTATACGAAAAAGGAAAATTAATTTGAAATTGAATGTTGCGAATTCGTGTATTTAATATAATAAAACAATATGTACATTGAGTGAATTAGTGTATAACTTAGGTATACTTATACATATTTTTTTATAAAACTTAGTCTAATAGTCAAGCAGAAGTGATGGTAAGGGGTTTCCGTCGTCTATAGACACGAGCAACACCAGAGGAGTCTCCAATGCATCGCTGACCCTGAAGGAGAGCTTTTTACAGCATAAAGAACTTTTGTTTGAAGAAACCAGTAATTCTACAACATTACTTTTAAAATTAAAAGAGTTTTTAGTGATAGAAGATCGATTACATCCGTCACAACATAGCTAAGAAGATAAACTTTATTGACGCGCCGGTTGTCACTTAATACCGCCACGATGTAGATAGACTACGTAGTCAGTTTGTGTGTTTCTTTAAGAAAACATGGCCTTGGAATATATTTTTACCTGTGAACCTGGTCAAATACAGTAAAAGCACAGAATACATAATTGGTAAAAGTGAGAAATTATTTATATTAATTTACTTACGTAAATAAATAGATGTTAAAACAGACTTTATTGTAGGTAAGTACTACTAGTTACCCGCTGGCTTACACAACTAAACTGTAGGTCTTGAAATGCCGAAGTTAATAAATTAGATTATTAGTGTGGTGCTTTCTAATCGAACCGTAAATAGATTAGTTTAAAATGGTATTTGGTAGTTTCTTTTAAATGTTGCTGCTTTGATCTTTATGTTAAAATATTTTTATATTGAAACTCATTCTTGTAATAAATACAACATCACGTTTGTAGTATTTCGAATCGATCGGCAAGAGGTATGCAATACATACACCAATTTTTTAATACTTCAGTTTTGTTTCGGATCCCACGTACTCGTAGGTAGTAGTTAGCCTTTTTGCCATGTATCGGGCATAAATCCAAGCTAAGTACTAACTACTGGGAAATTCACGTTAGAAAATTCCAATAATATTTTGTCTGTTCTGGGGATCGAACTCCAGCTTGGCAGTTACGCGTTTGAATCGTGTCCCAAAACATAAAAAAATCTATAAATCGATAGTGTAGTCGAACATTTGCCTCTAGCCATTTGTAATCTTTATAATGATAAGACGAATCAGCACAACCTCTCGCAAGGTATTTGGCAGCAGTGTAATAGAATGTGGGTAACAAGCGCTTACGCGGCGCGCTACGCTCGCAGCCCGCAGTTAATTCCCCTCGATGTAGATAGGACACGGTGCCGTTCTCGCTGGATCGTTTTCTTTTACCACCTTATAATTACTGCTACAACAGGGTACTTACAGCAATCACATCAAGTAGGTACTCAGGGAATCGAGCTTCAAATACCTACGCTACATGAAATAAAATTAGCTATATTAATTTGCCAATATCAATTGTCTGAATGTATCTTGGTTTAGCTAAGAATGGTGTATATTAGTATAACTAAGAATGGTACAATAGATTAATAATAATATTAATAAACTACCTATAGTTAGTTTAGTTATATTGAGTTTGTTTTATAGTCTAGTTTGTAGTTAATTTAAGGTTCCTTGTAATGTTTTGGCCGTGGCTGGTAATTGCTGTGTAAATATGTTTAAAAATTAAGTTGTCTTATATAGTGTATTAGTTTTACTCGCGGATCAGCGTGCGTTACAGTTAAGGATGGCTTAAAATAAAATAAAAACTTTATCTGCTGCTGCTAGCAGGGCACCAACATGGCATGCGCCGAACAATCGACATTCAGGTTTGCCATCAACCTCTGTGCCAATCCTCACTGGAACACCGTGGGAATACGCTCCAGTTTTCAGATGTGAAAAATGACAGTGTTTTTAATATTGTTCTGCGATTTCTCAGCTTACCAATATTATTTTGTCAACCTGTATAAAAATAAATCCGATATTTCTTCAAGTTAGAAACTTTATCATTTTTAGAGAATATAAATAACCTGAAGCTTATTGGTGGCTCTTGATAAATTGCCGTCAGCTAATATCGCATACCATGATCGCATCGACAATAATCGACGATTATAATAATATCGGATCAGCGAAGATGAAAGAAACACTGGAGTTTACAAAAAATTGAGTACGAATAAATGGTAGGTACTGTTAATAAATTTAAAGCATTTCCTATTTTTTAGAAATTTACATGTATTTTTAATTCTGTATATGGTTTGTCGTAAAAAGTGGATAACCTGTTGATCAGAGATAGCCCTAATGTAAGCCGCTAATTTTAAAAATATTTAAGTCAACTTAGACTTACTTACTGTATCAAAATTCGACGTCTTTATATAGAAATTACCTACCTTCCTACCTCAATTGACCTAAACTGGCTTACCAAGAACAAAAAAGTTAGAAAAAGGTTAGTCCTCGTTCATTTTACATGGGTAGGAAAATCTCTATATTGTTAATCCATTTTGGTAGTAAGTCACAGAGGTAAACGAGATTCGACATTATGGGACGCTCGACCAACGACGCTCAGGGGCCCGATAACGGCATGTCCAAGGCATTACGGAGCTGTAATTAATTATCTAACTTCACACACCCTCCTGCTATTACCTCATCGATCGATCATCAAAGCCTTTAAACGGTATATTAGACCGCGATGATCTAGTTATTGCCCAATTGGCTCTCCTGCTAATTGGTTATCATAGATCAAAATAAACATAACATCACGCAAGTTTCTCCTGGGACTGGCAGAGGTACGTAATCTCACTTTTCATCAGTTCTTATAGGTTCCTTATGATATAACTCGATCTTCGAGTCCATTGACATACTCCCTGCTGCTACTAGGACGTCCGAACTAGGAATCAAACTCCGGAACATTTGCTCAGCAGTGGCGATTGCAAACTCTAGGCCATGCAGGATCGATCGACCTTAGTCGTTTTATTACCTGCATGGATGTTACAGATATATGTATACAGAAGGTAATTAAACAAAATATGCACGTTATAAAGTGTACTTAAAATGGTGTGTTCTAAAATATACTCGCGACTTGCTGATAATTTGGATAATTTTCGGCGTGTTCGTGATAGTGGGTAAATTTTAGGAGCAGATTCTACTTCGGACTACTGCGGAAGCCCCACAACTCCAGATTGCTTTGATTATACTCGTAGATTGTTATGCCCCTATTATGAAGGCTTTCTTCTGCCCATTGTCCAACCAATGTATTTATCATCATCTTCATCATCAGCCTTTAGTGGTCCAATGCCTCTCCTAAACGTCGCTATTCCATACCGAATTGTGTATTAGCATAACTTAGTCCAGGTGAGAATCGTATACAATTTGTAACGTCTTTTTTAAAAATGTTTTTAAATTATATTATAAGGATAATGTAATAAAAGCAATTCTGCGTCGTAGATTCTGCGGCATCTGGTTGGACCGTTAAGAGCAATTCCAGTTTCAATAAACTAGTTGCATCCATGCACAATGTATGAAAGAATGTTATTGCAAGTTAGGCGACGGTAAAGTTTGGACAAGCCAGCCGGTGGCACAACAAACCAATGAAAACAAGACTTGTTTGGAAGATTCCCGGCCGGGTGCCTAACTTGTAAGAGCAACATCACATGATTTGAGATTGTGGTTGTCGCCAGTTGAAAATACTTTGCCACTGCATCTCGGGACTTAGCGTGTAACCGTTTTGCTTACATTTGTTTTATCTTTAAGCTTTTACCCGATACATTTATCCAACTTATCTTCTTGGTGGCAAAACATGCGTACTGTGCTGCAAACTATTTTGTAATCCGTGGCTCAGGCTGTTCGACCTTCACCAGTTATGAAGTGTTGTATTTGTTTTTTAATCTAATGTGATTCGATTGAACAGTGTTCTTGCCTAGATATGGTGTGGATTTGTATCCAATGTTTCGGAATATCACTCACAACATCACCTATATATACCCTGCCTACTCATATATTACATGGGACTTAAACATACCTGTCAAAAAGCGGGTGTAATATACCTCTGCCTACCCCATCTGGGAAATACAGGCGTGATGTTATATTATGTGATGTTACTTTGATCTTAGTCCGAAGGCCCGTTATCTTGCTCATCCAAGAAATCCAAATCCAAAGGTATACGACTTATCGATGACCTATAACAAGTCACTCGAGAAAGGCAAAATTTCATTATAATCCTATAATAACTGCAGACTACGACTTGCAGACCTATTCCTGTTCCAGGTTTAATTAAATGTTAAAAAATTTAAATTTCTTCAAATAAGAAACTTAAATAATGCTTTATTAATGAGTATCTGTTAACGTGTCGACTCATTACACTTCCGACTGATTCTTTTTACGTCTCGCGAGTAAAACCCCAGTCTTATTTTTAACAAAATAAGAGTGGGGTCATTAAATAAATATCCTTCAGGGGAAACTTTGCGGAAACTTTCTTCGACTTTTGAAGTAAAAACAGCACAAAAGGTTCTTTCCTTTTAAATATTATTATCTATTTGTGGGAAAAAACCTGGCTGCGAAAATACCGTTAGATTAAATAAAAACATAATTTTTATACGCCTTCTACAAGATTTTTTACAACGCTTGCAAACAAGATTAATATACTAAGAACTTTCATTGTAAGTAGGTATTTAGGTACTGTGATTTAACATTATTATTAACATGTATGTAATAGCAACATATTATTGTGACCTCGTCACTTATTTACTATCTGTTTTTTTCAATAATTGTATCTTAAGATTGTTAGGATACAAAGATCTAAAAGTGCCAAAACTTATTTATGACAAATTCTGTCCAAAACCTGGTAAAGTTATTCCTAGATATGAAAAGCCCGACTATATCTCTTCGTCTTTCAACTCTTCCTTGTGTAAAATTTTCTTTGTGTACAGGTACTAAGCAGGAATGCGATAATACTCTCCAGTTAATTTTATAATCCGCTTTCAGTAAGCGTGTTATTATTTTCACTCTCACTAAGCAATCGCATTTCGCAAAGTATATTTCCAAACAATTTGACAGTCTTCTAAAAGCAGGGATAGCAATCGGAAGATACGAGTCAAAGTTCAATTTTATTTAAGTGAAAATGAATGTTAGACAGTATTTCTCGTTTCAGGCTATTTACAGCAGTCTATGATTTCAAATCCGGAAATGGACTTTGAATTATCCACAAGCTTTATACGAGGTTGAAAACAGACAAAGCGAGATGTGTCAAAATCAATTTTCACGATTACAGGTCGCTATTTTCAGATGTCTGGATGCAGCCGTAGCCCAAGAGGCAGGCGTTTAAAAATTTTACTAACAATGTTAAAATTTTTTACTTTATAATAATGACTACTGTACACGTACAGGACATTCAGCGCTCTACGAGTTTGTGTTCAGTAACTATGCTGAATGTAATGTGCTGAGGGCAGATTTGGGAAAGCCACGATCCGTCAGTTTATGCCGATTTATGCGAGTGTGCACAACATGTGTGTCAAGCACCCTTGTTGGCATACAAGTTGGACGATTCCTGTGAAGGTGCTGAAATAGTACTAGAGTGTAAGTTTTTGAAACCCGAATAATTTTTTGACACTTAATTAAAAATATTATGTACCTAATCCTGGAACTATAGGTTTCATTCGCTCACAAATCTAATGATGAGGTCTACACCTCAGTTCAGTCCAAAAATATTCATGCTTGCTTACTAGCAAGCCAGCTACAGCACCACCAATCCGCCACCCATGACAAATGTGAATGACTATGTATAAGACTCTAATAGGGAATAGGATGGTTAGTCTAAATAATGAGAGAGATAAATAATAGGTACGAGGACTGGGGTATATTATCCGTTAGTACTGTTAGCGGGTATTAGTAACTCGAGAGTCTCGTTAGTCAGTCACAGACTTATATTTTAGAGAAATAATTTTACGTGCGGCTCCTGGTCCATCAGCGAAACATCTATATTTGGCCGCGACAGCCTGCGGCGCTGGCTGCCCGGCTAGGGCTGCGCTAAATGCAGCCAGACTGCAACGACACCGATCTGCACTTTGCCCGCTGAATTTTTAATACACCAGGTTATTTCGGCGTGAAGTGCCTAATTAGCTTCTGCCACTCAGCTCGACAGCGACTATGTATATTTAGCTGCAGAATTCGCCGCCGCTATTAGCTATGCAGTTGATTAAAGCTTTTAGCTCAACTGTGAACTGAGTTTTTTTTTAAATGTAAATATCGCTGTCCCAATGGGTTTGTATGGTTAAATAATGATACCTTACGAAACCAATTTTAACTTAAATTAGGTATATATTTACGAAGCTGTGGGCAATAGCTAGCTAGTGGCAAATGCTATTGCCCACACCTTCGTCCGCAGAAAAAAAAAAGAAGACAACTTTCCAATAAACGTGCAAAGAATCCTAAAGGAACATACATATTTTCGGGATGAAAAGTATCCTATGTGCTAATCTAGGTCATCGTCTACCTATGTGTAAATTTTGAACTAAATCCGTTTTGTAGTTTTGTGTAATTAAGTAACAAACATTCAAACATCCAAACATATTTACTTACTTAATTTTATATTCATGCATGTATTACAATTTACCTAGGTACTGTATTAAGTATATAATTTAGTATAGGCGAGTTTTTTTAAATTATTATTATTGTTTTACATCTATTTTGTTTACCTGTCATAGGATTTTCTCCAACACCTTAATTGGAAGAAAATGCCATATGGTAATATGTGTGCCCTTTGTAACCTACAAGGTTTCACAAAAATTTAAATTAAAAAAACGCATTGTGTTTCATGGCGCTCTTTCCGCAGAGGATGTGTGTTCTATTCTCGTTTTTGCACTGCTCCGGTCAAAGCACAAGTGCGTGTTGCTGTGTTTGCTTAAATTTCAAATATACTTTACAATTTTTCAATATAAACTTGTAATAAAAGTAAAACATTTATAATGCTCAGATCTGATGATATTATTACGATAAAAGTAAATTCTTCAAATTCAGCTTATTTGGTTTAAAATAGTTTAATCAAAATGGTTAAGTAGTGGAGTTAAATGCACTGAAATTTGTTTTTACATGGGTAATAAGTTTAAACATAACATTTATGTTCTGAGGTAATATCACACGATTCTAAGACTTATAAATAAATACCTTATAGGCTAATGCAAACTAATTTGTTTCGTGACGTTCTTTTCTCAGCATGTATTTTAATTGGTTGCAAGTGGCAGCGTGTTCCCGGTTCCCGCACTCCGCATGTTCCAGACAAAGCGTCGCGTGTAGCTGCTGTAGCGGCTCCTTTTTATTTGCATCAGCTTTCATTGGCCAACGCTGATTCTAAGTAATTAAAATGGGTTTCAGGATTCCGCAAACTATTAACAAACCAGTGGTTAGAAAATTTTTTGGCAAATTAAAAGTATGTTCTGTAAAGTAAGATCGGTATTATTTAGTTGATAATTTCAACAATGAACCTATTGATTGGTTCTCTAAAAGTCCCTGTCTTTTACGAGCATGCAGCTCCACCTATCTGCTGCCGCTGAAGACAAATATGGCTTTTGTTATTCTTTTGTTGCAAATTCGAATTACGTACAGGGGAGTGAGGCACCAAGCAGAAGACCCATATTCAGCAGTGCACTCGGAAAGGCCGATCGCTAGATGGATGGTTGACGCAATTGTATTATTTTTACTTAAATATCCAAGGCTTGCCTGGATGAAATCGCTTTTGAACGATAAAATCGTTTTTGCCATTTCGTACACAACTTTCTTCTTCTTCAATGCCAAGGGTAGCAACACATCTTGGTACAAGACATACTAACAACTTTTGTTACTCACTGGACTATTACTAACACCAACTAACAGGATCACTAACAGTACCCAGCCCTCCTACCCACTAAAATATTACCAACTAATGTTCTAATTCTAACTAACTCTCTAAGCTAACTGGTCTAATTATCCCCGTCCCTATTTGTTTAAATATCTAGACGGAAGATGAAGTACCTACATACCTATGTGCGTACTCGTACTATGCTCCATTGTATGCTAATAGATACAGAACCAACCAAACCGATCAGCAGATTTAACATAGCGTTTAAATTCTAGTGCACTCATCTTTTTTTGTTGTCTGTATTGACCGTTTTGATCAATTGCGGGATGCGAGTTAACGACTTCTTCAATAACAAGTTTCACGAATGGAAAATAAATAAGATTGATTTTGTTTTGAGTAGAAATTATTAATTAAATTTTAATTACTAGTAGTAAATTATGGTCGATATTCGACCATAATTTATCATTTAAATTTTATCATTTACATTGAAATTTTTTCTTCGGAGGATATGGCAAGTTTAATTCGAAAATATAAATTATCTTTATTCTCTATCCCGTAGGAATTTCCTTATATAATTTAATAATAACGTATTGTCCAAATTTTATATAGCCAGCTCTCTGAGTAATAACAACAACTTATACAGAAAAATTAAATTTTAATACGTACCTACCTATACGAGTAGGTATAATGTATACTATAGGTTTATTCAATTTTTGTTTGATGGATATGCGACAGCAAACGAGCGTGCAGCACAAACCATCAGCTGCCACCCATGACAACTGTGTCCGACCTTGAAAAATACTCAAATAAGGTTTGGGATGGTTAGTTCAGTTATCGGATTGTGTTATTAAGAACACAAGTTGGTCAGTTCGTTGGTAGGTGTGAGGACTAGTGTGGGGACTGTTAATAATAGCTATGATAATAGTTAGTCCTATTGGTTGTTAGTAATTTTTAGTAAGAGTCTCTTTCCTAGTCCGTCACAGATGTGTTGCTACCTTCGAGGACTGAGGTGATCGCCTCTAGTTAAGAGTAACCGGAAAGCACACATTTCCAGCCGCCAAATTATTGTAGGACAATATTATGTGAAAAATAAATATAAATAATTAGTGTGAAAAATAATACACCAACTAATCTCTAAATTACCTATGAGTATGCTAGAACAATTAGGTATGGAATGATTATTCAATAAACCAAACCTTACCCAGCGTAAATGCTATTGAAATTCACATGGTCCCAACGACGTTTGACAGTTTAATTAAGCATGCACTAAGTCTGATACAAGGGTCTAACGCAAAATCAGAGTCCAATCAATCCTGCCCATAATTCTATTTGTGTACGGGAAATTCGCCGCTTTCGCCCTTACGACAAAATTCAACTTGGATTATATTGTATATCATGTTAGGATCTTTTGACCTAGCGATGAGAATTTTGACTGAAATGTTAAATTGAACCTTATTTTGCCAAAAAATAAATGCTATTTGCAATGCATGCGATTGTGTAGGAAAACTATTACGTTTGTGAGCGCGTCCAGTGTCATTATTCAGTGTAGATTTTCCAATGGGTGGTGATGGGTGTTCGTTGATGAATTATCCTAGAATTATGCCTCTACGAAAACATAAACACGTGACACAAATGACACGTCCATCATCCACGTGCGATAGACGTGTAATTATTACTACTGATGATTAGTACCTACTTTTCAAAATATCTACATGCACATACGACCGTCCTACTTTTTCGAATTAAATTATATACATATTTTAAATTAAACTGGTGTTAATTTGTACACATTTACACAGTAGGTACAGTACATTTGAGTCATCTGTTACAGGGCCTGTTAAAGGGGTCAAGTATACACTGCAAACTGCGGGTTTGTTTAACCTATCTCACATATTGTATAAAAATTAGTTAATAGTACAATAGTAGGTATAAATACAGAAAACTTGCAGCACAATTTTTATTTTCCGCATACAAACTATACTGTAACTTGGCGGGATGTCTGCATTATTTTTAAGGATTTATATTTATGAACAAAAGTAAAAAAAATGTGTTTGCAGTCAGGTAGATATACTCACGAGTATAACACCTGTGATTCTACACTGCCTTGCACAGAACGACCGGCTTCTCGGCCTACGGTATACAACATCTGTCACCCCACTAACTTATTCCTTCGCAGAAAGCCATTACTTTAACTCGACTGTCCTTCGTTGCAGATTCCCGTTGTTTCTCTTATGGAAATTAAATGTTGAAAGGACGCCAGTTGCGATATTAATATTTATAGGAGTGAGAAAAATATTGTCATACAGCCAAATATCCCCGGGGTCATACATCGTTCTGTACCTACTGTCACAGAAAATTCAGTTCCTAATGGAAACTAGAGGTAAATAAATATATTTTACAATTCCAAGTAAGTTTTTTATTCAAACTGGATTATTTCAATCATTATTTTATTTTAGCTGCGGCTGAGATTTTTAGGCTCGTACCTAATGAACCCAATTCTGATATGGATCAATATTAGGATTACCAAGTCCTTCCCAAAGATCATAAGTAGTTTAAGTGAGCCTGGCTCAATTCATTATTCGAATCTTTTCTCAAAATATATATAATCTACATACGATATACCTTCCTACATAACACACCTATATTGAAGTCACAACGTCGATATAAAATACCCCTTAAATAAAAATACTTATTAGGAAATTGTAAGGATACTTTCTTACTCGCACTTGACCCATATTTTTAGGCCGACTTAACTTGGGCTCATAATGACATCGTATCAATCAAATTAGCGGCGCCGGTAACAAATTTATACCAACCAAACCTTCCCTAACAAGAATTGACAGCCGGCTCCTTTAGGTACTTGGCAAATAGCTTCGAGAGGAAAAAGAGGGACAGCTATACACGAAGCGACTGCGGGAAAGCGAAACGGATAAAATCCTCCATTACAACCTGCAAAGCTACCCCATTGATCACAGTAACGCGTAAAGCCTTTAAAAAATCCAGCAATTTATTTAGTCGGTAACAACAGCTTAGTTGGCCGGATTGTCTGGAGAATAAAAGTTTTGTTGTATTTTTGCGATTTTTCCTTTGCTTCGCTATTGTGACAAAAAAAAATTATAGGTTTCGATATTGTGACAACTTTCTTGTGTTATAAACACGGTGGGCGATTGAAATTCCTTGATAACATGACACATCGAAGTGAATCGTTAATTCTTATAAATTCACGCGTAGAACAATGTTTTATGAATGAGCCAAATTTTTTGGCACGAACATCCTAATCCCGGCTTGCTGAAGGACTTGACTGGTAGAAATCTTTACGTAAGGAAAAAGCGTTAGGTATGCTATTTTGCGACTTCCTCTCTCTCTCTCTCTCTCCTCTCAAGTCAGGCTAGCGAGCAATTGTGAGCGGCCAGGTGTGTGACACTTTTTTGATATTTTATGGAAATATAACATGCATGTTACGTATATTATCTTTATCCAATATTTATTTAATTGCTAGAAAATATCTACTTATTGTAATAAAATATTGGGCAATAAAACAAAACGAAGGTTTGTTAAATTGCCCAATATTTTAATACCTACACTAAGTAGATATTTTCGTTAATGTAACTTGTAATGTAACTTAATGAAAAACTGACTAAAAATCAAGATTTCCACCAATATATTTCATGTATCTAATATTCATTTTTCAACATAGTTCATTGGTAACAATGTTTAAAAAAGTCAAAATTTATATTTTAACAATTTTATGAACTCTAATGTAAAAAAACCTGACGTGTTGGTTATTACTCTAACGCGACTAATCAGATCTCTACAACATTTAAGTCGCTTGTAAAATGATAAGCACAATATTCGTATAATATAATTTGGAGAATTAACCTTAGTCACGCGACAAATTCATCAATCTTGGGGTATAAAGAAAAACACAAATTTACATTGAGCTCCCATTCCCCTTAGCAACGCATCAGATGTTACTCCCTTGGCATATGAAAGGGGTAGATTAACGAACTCACGAAGTGCCTCAATAAATTGGCTAAATAATAGACGTTGTTGAAGAAGCTTTGAGTTGAAGACTTAACTTTGTACCGAGGTATTTTGACGGCCAAAGCTGACGGTTCGTGAATAGTTTGGAATTAACAAATTACGTTGCTATTCCTCTCATAGTCCGAGCTAACTTTTTGTAATGTTACTCAGGAATTGGCGTCCCAGTGTTGGGTATGGGGGGAGTATGCTTTATCACGCTGCTCTAATGCGAATTGGTGGAGATTGTTGTATTTATGATTTTTATAGATTTTAACTTCTTACAATCTCTTTAGTTTACTAGTTGAATAAGTGATAGTTCATGATACTGCTAATTCGTTACAAACACATTAAGTAAGCTTTAAATCCAGAAACTCTGTGTAAGGGAGTAAAGGCATGTAATTTAGTAATCTATATAATAAAAATGAATCGCTAAATGTGTTGGTAAGCGCATAACTCAACAACACCTGGACCGATTTGGCCAATTCTTTTTTTAAAATGTTCGTTGAAGTTCAAGGATGGTTTTTACGACGAGAAAAAATTGAAAATTCAGCCCCTAAGGGGGTGAAACGGGGGTGCAAAGTTAGTGTGAAGCTTTGCCGTTTTTGAAGTTAGTGAATGTGTAACGCGAGCGAAGCTGCGGCCGTCCACTAGTAGTTTAAATAACAATAAACTGAAGTCGGACTGAAGTTAACACTTGACCTTTTAACTTCCAACAAGAACATCTTAGTATGGTGAGAACATAGACATATCTAGGTGGTGTCCACGAATAATTTTATATAATATTACATATGTATAATTAACTTTAAATGTAATCTATATATATAAAAGGAGAAGGTGACTGACTGACTGACTGACTGACTGACTGACTGACTGACTGACATATCAACGCAGGGCCTAAACTATAAGGGCTAGAAACTTGAAATTTTGCACAGGGGTTCCTTTTATAACGTAGGGGAGCACTAAGAAAGGATTTTTGAAAATTCACCCCCTAAGGGGGTAAAACGGGGGTGCAAAGTTAGTATGAAACTTTGCCATTTTTGAAGTCAAGTGGGCAACCCGAACGCGGGCAGACGTCGTTAATGGGTCCAATTCTACGCGAGCGAAGCTGCGGGCGCCCACTAGTTATTTATATAAAGATTTTATGATAACTTGACTATGAATATGGTCGAGATAAAAAAAAAACGTAGTGGAAAACGATCCTACTAAGACGACATTAATTCTTAGAAACTAAATAGTTAGTTCTGGTTCGTTGCAGATCACAGTCGCTCCTTGGGTTTAAATATCAACGAAGTTGTTATAAAGCGCGGTATGCATTTAATTCCTTTCCTCTCACCCCAAACGTGTAAAGTAATGCTGGCGAGGATTTACCTCCCGGTCTAGGGCATATTCCACCACGCTACTCCAATGCGGATTGGTGGAGACCAAGTTGATCGTAAGCAACCATTAGTAAACTAGGATATCGTTTTCACGTATTTTAATGGTTTCAAGTAAAATAGGTCAAAAACAATCACATAAAAATGTTACTCTTCCCTCTTACTATACTTATTTCCTTTTATTGTATAAACAATAACAAAGAGTATCGTTAGATACTCTTCAAATTTAAGGCGATGGAACTTAAACCAGACAAGGAAGAGCAAACAACAGCGATGGATTCAGTCCATGCGGAAAATCAGCATGCGCCAGTACCTGGTATTTTATGAGCTACAGTTTGCAAAATACGTAAACGTAACTGGCGGAAAAGCATTAAAATTGTAGCAACGGGTTCGTCTAAGTTAATTTGTTATTTCACTGAAAAATGTTCAAGCTTTGCCTAATGGCATTTCATAAATTACTTGTATAAAAAATCTGCTTTTCCCGCGTTATCCAAGCTGCCATCAAAATTTAATTTCGTAGAAAGCGCACTCTCTGAGTAATGTATGCCGAATGGGAGAATGGTAGACGTCGACGATACCGCGCGGGGGCGCTGGGTACCGCCAGGACCTTTACATCCCCCACACTTTTCTTATTTAGGATTCCCGGAGAAATGTAGCGACAAAAGCCTGGAATTATGACTGCGACCGAGCACACTTTACCCCTAAATAACCATGAAATTCAACGTAAGTAATTTCTTTTATTATAGCTCGTGCCTATAATATTTCTTACAATCATTTTAGTGTGCTATTTGCTGAATAGAGGACTGCCTAGCTTGCTAACACGTGCTTAAGCACACACATTAGGTACACTATGTTGATATTAATGACCATTAGGCCTTAATAGCTTTATTAAGCTATCAAGATTAACCTTAAGCAGTAGCCATCGGCAAAGACGAGGTATTATTAAGCTGCGATGCAACATTACTATGTTTATGAATAATAATTCACGTAGGCACAGTTCTTTTTTTTGTTCTATCATCAGTTAAGATAATCCGAGAGTTAGCTTTTTTGCATTTTGCATAAAGTTAATAAAGATTTTGTAATTTTTTTGTAAATTTTTGTTAGCATTAGCTAAAAGGCTTTGTTCTGAAGTCTTGGCCAGTTCGAGTTAAAGATCTGCGGTTTTCCATCTCCTGAACTCTTATCTTAAAGCGGTAGTTTCCATTACAATACCATTTTTCACTAGACAAACTCATAGCACGACCGTAATATGCATTAAATAATGCACGTCGCTAAGCCTCAAGGGTCATTAGCAAATGCGCCAGAGAACGATACTAAAGACATTATCAGACTTACGGGAGCTTCTAGCGCGGGCTCGGTATAGGGTAGATTGAAATTCTCGTCTGCTAATCGATACTAATTCGCAGTACGTTCTGCTACTTAGGGCGTCGGGATGCGCAGGAGGACGATTTATAGCCGCATTAGATTCGCATTTGTAGCGAGCTGGAGCGGACGCTCAACGCAGAGCTGTTTGCCTAATCCTACGATGGAACCTAATTTATTATTTCACACTTCCCCTCAATCACTTTAAAGGTCTGCGCTTTATAAATAACCACGCGACACTTCAAGACGACGAGCTGTATGCTAAACATTTGTTAAACATGATAGATGAAAATGAAAATGAGAAAATGACTTAGGTACCTACTGATTTACAAAAGTGTCATTACGTATTAGTGGCAAGGCAAGTGGCAACTTTTTGTATGGCATTAAGACACATGTGTAATTGATGTTACTGAAGTCATACTCGTACTTGTATAAAACTATATTTTAACGTGCTATAACATAAAAAAGAAACACTCCATCATTTTTATTTAAAATGGCAAATAAAACGAAGTTTTAAGCTGAAAATGAATAAGACGAGCCATTTCTTAAACTTTATCATAAAAATGAATCCGATATCGAATTCCTTTCAACGAAACACTTTGTTCAATGTAGCTCCACGGTTTAGTGTTTTTTTTTTTAATTGTTTGCGTGTTTTCAGTTTCTTTGAATAATGTTTTATGTGAGTTTTTGTTGTATTATATTTTAAATTATAATGCTTGTATTTCCCGAAGGAGTAGGCAGAGGTGTGTAATACACCCACTTATCACCAGTTACGTTCGATTACCTATATAATCAAGGGTAATTCTTTATAAATTAATCTAGATTAAAGATATCTAATTTAATAAACATTAATATAATTTATAATAAATTAATAACAAACATTAGTTACATTTATACATCCATTAAAATCTCAGAGCAATGACCCCGTTTATAAATAACTAGTGGACGCCCGCAGCTTCGCTCGCGTAGAATTAGACCCATTAACGACGTCTGCCCGCGTTCGGGTTGCCCACTTGACTTCAAAAAAGGCAAAGTTTAATACTAACTTTGCACCCCCGTTTTACCCCCTTAGGGGATGAATTTTCAAAAATCCTTTCTTAGTGCTCTCCTACGTTATAAAAGGAACCCTTGTGCAAAATTTCAAGTTTCTAAACCTTATAGTTTAGGCTCTGCGTTGATATGTCAGTCAGTCAGTCAGTCAGTCAGTCAGCTTCTCCTTTTATATATATAGATAGATAGTATGTCAAAATACTCGAAGTCACCACGAAACCTCTATAAACATGCCGCCAGTAATGCATTTAAAAGTTTGAATGTATTTTTCATCCATATAAAAAGTAATTCCAGGTTTCTGCACTTCATATCCATGATAAACTTTAACTTGCACTAATTTTTACAATCCCCTATCCGCGTTATATTAAAAAAATGAGGGTAAAATTTTCTTTTCACGATATAGAGAGTTTTTATTGCAAAAAAGGATTGTTAATTTGTAAATTAGTTAACGTAATTAAAAAGAACACGGAAAGTAGATATTAGTACAGTTACTTATTATTTCTAAAACATAATATTTACAGAAGCCAGGGCAAAAGCGCGAAAGATCATTTTTATTAAATTTGGGGGAAGCCGTTACTCTTAAAGAAATTTAATAATCTTTATTAGATTTTGTTACATAAAAATATTAACGAAAGTTAGTGAATAATATGATATTTTGTTTTAATGGCCTAACTTTATTCACTTATATACGTATACAATTAAAAATATTACATAGCGCACTTAATAATTAAACTAAAACTGTACAAAGAAATATTTAAAAATAATTAATCATAAAATAAATATGTCATAATATTAGTCGTATCCTATTTCAATTTGATTAGACTTATTTCTAGATAAAATAGATATCAGTTCTAAAAACTATTCTGATTTAAGAGGTGGGGCTAATTTATAGAGATGACCATCGACGAGGTGAATCTTAAGCATTCAGGTCAGGTTATCAAGGATAGCTGTGACCGACTTTTAGGTGTCTTGTTCGATTGAACATAAATCGTAATAATCTTATGTCCATAGTAGTCCATAGTCCATAGTGACGAAACCCCTACATTCCTACATTGCGGTTTGAAGCCTATATCAGAATGCTTCGCCCGTAGGTAGGTACTTCATATTATACGGCATCACAACATGTAGTAGATACATGTAGCTGAAATGGTCGTTATGATAACCACTTCAATTTTAATTTTTTGAGTTGTACTAAGTTTAATTCAAAATTTAGTAATTTCATAATATTTTATTTCACTATAGGTAACGCTTCGAATTTCTAGGTATCGACAAATAGTTATATATCATCTATGCTCATACGACGAATAACTGATAAAAAAATGAAATACTTTAAACTTGAGAACTGAAAATGTGCCGAAATTTGCTAAGTTGCCATAAAATTGCGTCTTGTCTAATTCACTAAAGATTTTAGTGTAGATACTTAGTTTGAAAATGTTAATTCTTCGTAGAACAATTTTTCTAGTAAATTATTGGATTTGGCATTGCCGAACATACTCGTAGTTCCACGTACGTGATCGATCGCCGCGCCTAACCCCCTGTTCAATTACCGGGCTTCGAACCGATGCATATAATTTACGATGGCTTCCACCCATGAGGACGTAGCAGGAATTATCTATTTTCCAGTTACAACGTTACCTTAACAAGTGGTTTTAGAAAAACAATGTTGCATTTGACTTTTTGTCAACACAAGAACAGTATAGAAACTGTATGGGGCCAGGAAAGAAGGCGATTGACGAGAGAGTATGCGAGTACTTTAGTTTAGAGTAGTTAAGTACTCGTATAATAATCATGTATGAAAGACATTATAAGAATATTCTGCACCTGATAGTTTCATTTAAAAAGATCATCATTATCATTTTGGGTAACAGTTACACACATTAGTTAATATTGTTGCCTTTGAACTTAAGTGTTTTCTACTTTGAAATTGAAATTCCATCACTATTAGAGTGTTTATTTGACAAGCGGTTTTATATAATTTCACCTAAACAAAGAACGTTTTAAATCTTGAACTTTCTTTTTATTTTTCTTATATTAAATCTTTATCCTTCCGTTTAATTTAAAAAAGCACGCCAGTAACATTGAAAACTATCCTTTAGCAGTTACAGAGAGCATCTCCAAGTGTCCCTTGTGCTTCGTATTTACCGGAATTTATGATTTCATTTGCCGTCGCATATTTCAGGGTTGCGGCATTTGCATCGGAACGACTCGCAATATCGTACGCGATTTTCTTTGTTGTTACTTACAAGTCGAGTCACATTCTTTGAGATTACATATTACGAGTATCTTACGCAATATTAATATTTGAAAGTATGTACATAATAATATGTGGTATAACTATATATGTATATATTGTTATACAAATTCATTGCGTAATTTGCTGTAGCTCCATAAATCTTTTGATCGATATGCCGTAATGTAGTTAAAATTATCAATTAATTATTATAAATATCGGCGGTGACAGCCCAGTGGTTATCGAACTCGCCTCTCACTCGAGCGGTCCGGGTTCAAACCTCAGGGGCACGTACCAATGACTTTTTAAGTTATGTGCGAGTTAAGAAATTCAATGTCACTTGCTATAACGGTGGTGGACGTTCACATCGGGAGGAAACCTGAATGCCTGAGAGTACCTACTTCATAATGTTCTCGAAGGCATGTGAAGTCTGCCAATCCGCATTTGGCCAGCGTGGTGGACTAAGGCCTAATACCTCCCATTAAGAGAAGAAATCCGTTCCCAACAGTGGGACAAAGAAAGGGTTGTGATGATGATGATGTTAAAATTCTACATAACGATATCTTCAACCTTATAACCGAGTACAATTATTGCTTGGTTCGGTAGATATTATATTTCTCAATAAATGTGAGATATTTTTGTGTATTTAAAACATTACTGTCATGCATCAACATGTCTGTCATGCCATCCAAACTACATACTCTTCAGAGTATTGCATTGTACGAAGACGCACGTACAAAATCTGTTTATTATCTTTGTAATCGAAAGTCAGATATAGTTAATTTTATCATTCCCGCACTTTTATTTTCCACGGCTTTAATGGGCTTTGTGTAGCTATTGTTGAGAGCAGGTTGCAGCGGTGTTCATTCTCCACAAACGCGGCGGGATGCAACCTGTTGTGAAATTTTTAATTAAGTGCGGGGGGCGGTTGTTTTGAGCTGGTTTTAGTGTTCCGCACGGAACCCGTGGAAAACTATATATGTACATGATTGTGATTTAACTATTATTTTTATAAGGAGCCAATAAAATTAGGCATTTAACACATGTTTTCTATAAAATTTTATTACAGAAGGACTTCAAGCACTAGCAAGGTAACGTAAGGTAAGGTTTATAATAACTTTATTTGAGGCTTGATTTTTTTTTTTTGTGAATTTTCTTTCCTTTATGTGTACCATTTTAAAGTTTTGTAAAAATATCGTGTAGGTAAGTGATAAGAGAGGGATTAAACAATGCAGTATATAACACAAAATGATCAACAAAATTCGTATACGGAACAAAAACAGGTGTACCGCTCTATTGCTATTAGCTTCATTTAAAAGCTACAATCGCTTGTTTTCTTGGTATCTGCAGCCGCTTCGAATAGTAAGTATGCTTACGTTGTGGTAGCATTGCTTGCAGAGAAACATGTGCGTGTAACATGCTTCCAATTTTTGGTTGGCTTTCGTAAACCGTTTACCAGATTGCCTTTCTGCATCTTATTTTTCGGTTAGCTATAACTAGTATTATAGTTACTTAATACTGGTTTTGTTATGGAGATGGTTAAGAAGTGAAAGGTTTATAAAATATGTAAAAAAAAAATTCCTTTATTAATCTTAATTAATTCGTGAATTCGCTGACGAATGCCTATTCGTGTTGTGAGCCAATACAATTTATATCAAACCGTGCAACACTCGTAATAAAAATCACCCAAGCGTATAAGATATTTATGTTGTCTCCATTTTTCAAATCTCCGTCCGTTATTGGTTTCCCAGTTTTAGGTTTTATCAGTGAGATTCATAAATTGGGACACACAGTGTCCTTGAATCTCTCTAGTATACGAAACCAGCCAATGCGGCTTCGAATTCAGGTCGTCTATATTTTTTAAATTCACGAACGAATGGAGACCACGACACGAAAAAGGAAAACAGGTCGCCCATTCGACGAGGTGGACAGACGACCTAAAGAAAACGGAAACCGCTGGATTCAGAAACCACAGGACCGGTCAAAGTGGTGTCGTTTGGAAGAGGCCTTTGTCCAGCAGTGGACCTCAAAAGATGGATGGACGCATACTAATTGAAAAACGCATCCAAAAATGTTTCGTTCCAAATACGTATTTTATGATATTTAGATATGATTATTTAGTAAGTATGATTTTTACGCTAACAGTGTTAAGAAATGAAATTCAGATTTTGAAATGTTTCATGATAAAAGATTTGTAGAAAAATTAAGAAAGATATAGTCTCGACAGTAAATATCATGATTTAATAATTCGAGCTCTTTAGGAATTAACCTAGATGAAGGGATTATTTGATACAGCGCTGTTCGTACAATATTTTATCCAGACACTTTGTATATTGCACAAGTAGACTATGCAGCTAAGCCAAATTTAATTAAAAATATTTTTATTGAATAAGGCTATAGTTAAATGTCTCTCCCAAAACCTGAAAATGTTGTAACTTTGTTGAAAAGTAAGTGCCTACAAATTGAACCCCATAGTTAGGAAACATTCTGACAAAAGTTAGTGATTTATTTTTTCAATTTCTTTGCGTACCTTGTTTCCTTTCACAATATAATTACCTACCTTCCTTTTCTTTGAACGACTCAATTGTATAATTATCTAACTTGCTCTGGCTTATCTCAGTCTATTTAGATATTAGATCTTAGTTATTTTCTTTTTAATTTTTCCGTGAAGGCCAGTACTAATATATTTTATTAAAATCCTACATTAATTCTTTCTCCACGATTTTCTCATTTGAACATGCTTGTTTTAACCCGCAACACTTTGCATTTGTGGTTTACCAAATTCGTAATTTAGTTTTTCATATTTAATTTTTTCCCCCGAAATACAATATTAAAACAAAAGACATTATTAAATTTGTAACGGGCTCCCTCACCTAGGGTCGTTTCGTCAAATTTAATTAAGTTTATATAAATGGAAATGTAAGAAGATACCTTGTTTGATATTCTCAGTCAAGTTTTTAAGTGTTCATAAAAACGCTTGTATATTATTATGAAAACAAAATTTGTCTGTTACCAGCTGTGGCTTATATTACTAGTTGTACAAGATTATGTTTAAATTGTTGGATATAACATATCGAAACCCTTTGATCCACTGTTAGGCACGCCGCACGGATCGTCTCACCATTGCTGGGACTTGAACCTGGGAACTCTCGAGGTCGAATTCTGGGTTTAATAGGACGCAACACTTAGTTGTTCATTGAGATCTAAAGAGATATAAATTTTCCTCCTCGCTGACTGATTTTTCGTAGACGTCTGTAGAGCCTTTTAATCCTGTAGTCGTGATATTTTTGGCATCCCATCTGGTTAGTTCAGGGATTTTTAAAGTTGAAATTGGAGCTGTTTGGGCGTTCACTGTCAGTTTGTTGAAATTTTTATGTCAAAGGTTTTTTTATCTATGCGACCTAACGACATCATTTCTCCAAAAAATGCAATGAAAAAATTATCTAATTTCAGAATATTTTACAAGAAATAATATATTAAGTACATTACATAATATAATATAATATAGTGGATCATGGTGATAACATATAACATAACAACGCAGATGTAACATTTTATTAGATTTATTAATAACTAGTGGACGCCCGCAGCTTCGCTCGCGTTACGCTTCATACTAACTTTGCACCCCCGTTTTACCCCCTTAGGGGATGAATTTTCAAATTTTTCTCGCCGTCCAACCATCCTTGAACTTCAACGAACATTTAGAAAAAAGAATTGGCCAAATTGGTCCAGGCGTTGTTGAGTTATGCGCTTACCAACACATTTTGCGATTCATTTTTATTATATAGATTTAATAATTCATGCTTTACTAATAAACGATTATTTTGTCTGCCAATCCACCATCCATCCATGTGGCCATCGTGATGGACTTTGCCCCTTTCAAGGAGGAGACCCGCACACAACAATGGGACTGTTGAAAGGGTTGTGGTTGTGGGTGACATTTACTCGAATGTTTTAAAAAAAATTGAGTTTAATTTTTAAGTGTTCCATTGGCTCATATCTTTTTCATGGAAGTTTGAAAAAAGAAGAAAAATAGAAATGTGCGTCAGCCGGGATCCTATAACACCGGATATTGGAGGGCGAGGGCTAACGGAAGTTGGCGTCCGCCATAACCGTAACTTTTGTATGTTACTGGAGCGTTTAAGTGAGTTGACTTTAGACTAGGAAAAATAATAATCTAATTGAAAAAGATCCTTGTGTTATGAAATCAATTTTCCCAAAAACGTTACCAAGCAGTCATTATATATGTATATGTATGTATACGTGCGCGGTGGAGTATGCTCTAGAGCCGTGTCTGTGGGGGCAAACTGTACCCAGCAGTAGGACGTCTATGGGTTGTAGCGCAACATGTTGTGTTCCATGCCTATTTACGTTAAGTTATATTTAATTCAATAGAAACAATTTATTCCTACATATTATTAAAAATTCGAAATACGTTTTGGGATAGAATACAATTTTATTTAGACAGCTATGTTAATTATTGTTCTAACACAAGTACATATGTCAAATGTATTTTCTTATATTTTATTAAACTCTTTTTAAACTTATATCCACGAAATCTATTGCAGAGTTAAACCGCGGTCCAATAAGTTCTAGTTCCGTGGTGAACACACTGTTAAACTTTACGAAGAACTCTGAGGGACACAAATCATCGTACACATGAGGCTTTGAGCCTGCCGTACCGCGCTTCAATTGAAAGAGGATTAATTAAATAATATTTATATTTTTTATTAAATGAGTTTCGCTATAAACATGATACATAATTGAAAAGAACCGAAACATGTGATGAAAAAAATACCGGATATTGGAGGCCACGAGGCACCGGAAGTGGCCACCATAACCGTAACTCACGACCGACACTGCGATGTCGCAGGGTTGCTAACGTTTAGTACCTATCTCTGACGCCAGGTAATTTGCTTTTTATTTTTGTTAGCAAATAATAACAAATTCAGACGGCCTTAGTGTAAGCGGTCATGTTATCAGCTACCCGATCCTATCCAATTACACGTTGGATACGGTCACCGTAGATATAGTGTAGTTTGAACAGTATTGAAGCCGGCCGTATGTACCTATAATACCTATAATGTCTTAATTGTAAAAAAAATATACTATACAATAATTCGTGGCAGGTTCGGCCAACCAAAAATCTGTAGAAAGAAAAAAAAAACCCCAGGAATAGCAATATCACAACCAGATCGAAAAAAGAAAGAGAACAAGTAGTTGATGTTATTCAGATCGAAGTTGAACTTGGGAGTATACTTTTTAGTTATAAGTTATGTACATATTTCTTTTCTTTTGTCTGAAAAAAACATTGAATTATTCTTCTATTGTTTTCTATAATATCAGCTTCGAAAACAAGCGATTAAAAACATCAGGTTATGTCAGTCGCAACCCTGCAGCCAAGTGATGTTACGAGTACCGTGTACACTATTTATGCGTTTGCTCATGGATTGATAGCGATGGATCGCTGTAAATTATTTAATGTCCGTACCTCAATTTACATGTAGCTTTCTCGTTAATGTTAAATGTAATCGTTTTGTGGCTTGATTCCTCCAACGTTAATGTTAGCGACATAAATGTGTCGGGATTTATTCAGCGAAAGCTAATTTTTAATTAGGTATTTCTTGAGATCAGTAACATTTATATCTTTAAGTCCTTAAATTCAAATGTCCGTATCCACTAGTATTTTGCCATTAACACTTAATTTTGTTGTATTTATTACTTTCGTTATAATATCGATTTGGTTTAATAGTCGGGATATTAGTAAAATGGTCAGGTTCGTCGCTTTTCTCGCGACACTTGTACCAGCAATCCAACACATCTGGCGTACGTAATCTTGTTATAAGGAAAAACTTTCTTAATAAGAACGCTGTTTGGTTTCCAGCTATATCCCTTCGGGGAAAATTATTAAGAAATAATTACTGGACTACTGTATAGAAATGTGAGTAAATGCGTAATAATTGATTCTGAACGCTTATGTTACATATTAACGATATACGAGAAACGGAGAAAAAGGATTTTTTCATAATGCTAGGATTCTAGCTTTTATCAACATTCCATTAGATACGATTCGAGTACATAATGCAAGATGTATACCTAAATTCCGCCTTTGTTTACTTTATTGTAAATTTAAATAAACATCCATAAATGTAAGTAGTTATGGCTACGCCTCTACCATCCTGTCTAGACTAAGAATGCAACAGAATGCAAGCTCCGCGGTTTGTGCCCGCCCGGTGAGCCATGTACTAGTTTTAAGCTTCAGTAAATAAATTGCCTCCAAATCGGTAACAACATATTTCATTTACTCCTTAAATTCAAGTAATTTATATAAAAATACTCCACACACGCTCCGAAACCAAAAAGTGGCGCAGCCGGCGCGGATTTTCCTCTTGAAATCCGTAGTTTTCGCGTTTTTCCGCCGTCAAAATCCGTCCCGGAAAATTATACGTAAATTCTACGAAGACAGAGTAAATCCGTCGAACCAAATAAATATTCTTTTGTGACATCTGAGTGTGGAGAAGCCGAGTATGGGAGTAGCGGTCGGTTGGTGAGTAAAACTTTTCGCCAATCCTTTGTTCCTGATCCTCCTGTATTTTTCATAATTTTATACGAATTACTTGATTGTTAGTTTTGAGATAGAAACTCGCTCATTCTAACATTGTTTAGTCTGATACCTCCGTATGAAATTATATGGTCTTATCTCTATTTTAATTCATAGAATATATCACAGAGTAATTTCAAGTTAGAGAGTTCACATTTTAGTGTTAAATTTTATACTTAAATAATTTGTTGAACGAAATAAAATATGTATAATTGTATATCATTGATCTATAAATCGATCATAAAATTATACGTAATGTGTTAATTGTGAAGATAAAATACTTATAATTTTTATACGAATAATTTTATAACTTTTACAAATTTTATTCATAGTTTTTCAGTGTTCCTTAATTACTGCTTTACTTTTACTGTGTGTGTTTTATAGTGTTATATGTATCTTTAAGGAAAAGTGTTTTATGTTAAGTGCTAGTTGCTTCCTCTGAACATTTATTACTCTTTCATCATGACAACTACGACCGAAGAGACCACGACAGTCAATCTAATGCCAAAAGAAATAACCGATTTAATTCCTATGTTTAACGGTAATAAAAGACATTTAAGTTTATACGTGAGACAATGTGAATATGTGGTCGAGCGGTATAAAGGAAGTGTAGAACAAAATCTTTATGTCTTTAATGTTTTGACTAGTAGATTAAAAGAGGATGCAGCTGCGCTCTTATCGGAGAGAGAAGATGTTGTTACATGGTCCGCATTAAAGAAATTGCTAATTCAGCATTTTGGAGACCCACGTAGTGAAGCTTGTATTAATATTGAGTTAGAATCATTAAAAATTAATTCAGGTGAAAGCTTTTTAGATTTTTGTAATAGAATCCAAGGTGTTCGATCGCTGTTAATGTCGAAAGTGAATTTAATTGAAAATACCGAATTAAAACGCGCGAAGTCGATTATTTATGATAATACGGCTCTAAATGTATTTTTGTATAACCTTCCTGAAAATATGGTGCGCATCGTTAGGCTTAAGTCACCCACCACTTTGGAATCTGCGTTAAGTATCGTACTCGAAGAAGTCAATTTCCTAAATCAGTACAATACGCGCAATCGTATTCATGATAATGTTCAAAGGTCTGGTTCGAATTCAAACCCATTAACACAGTCTTCGGAGTACAAGGCCGCTTTACCCACTACTACTAAATGTAATTTTAATAATCCCCAAAATACACAAAATAAGATGCCTCAACTTCCGTTTCAACCAATAAAACCAATATTCGGTTATCGGCCTCAGTTAGGTTACCAACCTCAGCAGTTTGGCTATAGGCCACCACAACAATTTGGCTATAGGCCACCTCAACAATTTGGCTATAGGCCACCCCAACAATTTGGCTATAGGCCACCTCAACAATTTGGCTATAGGCCACCCCAACAATTTGGCTATAGGCCACCTCAACAATTTAGCTATAGGCCATCTCAACAGTTTGGGTACAAACCAACACAACAACCTGGGTTTAATCAACCCCCGGCACAAAACCCCCTGCTGCAAGATAGAGATGTAACTATGAGGACAGTACAACCTAAACCCCAGCAAGGTTTTAGATTGAATGAGTTGACCATGAGCAATTACGAAGATTCTCCATATTACGACGAACATTACTATTTTGACAATGAATTTTCCAATGATTTTGACTATTTTTATGATGTTAACTACACTGAGCACCCTAATGTGTCTTGTAACGAATCAGAATTAATAAATGAAAGTCAGGAAGTGGATTTTCGGGAAATAGCCTCACCAACAGACAAGAAATCTTAGAACTAAACTGTGATCGCAATTTAAAACTTCCTTACATTTATTTGGAAGAAATTGACGCAAAAATGATGATTGACACAGGTAGCATGAGATCATTTATTAGTCCTCGAAAGGCTTATGAGTATTTTAGTGAATTTATTAGGAAGGAACAATTTCAAGTAATAAGCACCCATGCCTCTAGTATACACGACGAAGTTATGGAAATTCCTCTCTTACCTAGTTTTGTAAGTGATAATTGGCACAAATTCTATTTGTACGACGTTGATTCACGTTACGACGGACTTATTGGTAATGATCTTTTACAACAATTAGACGCTGTTATTGATTTAAAAGAACAATTATTAATAACTAGCACTACATGTATTCCAATAATTAATAATAATTTAAATTATATAATCGATTTACCGTCACGCTCTGAGCGAAGAGTTAAGATACCCATCGATCAATATTCAGGCGACGCTATTATTGACTTTCAAGAATTTGAAAATGGCCTGCGTATGCCTAGTGCTATTGTTAATTGTGTAAATGGATATGCCTATACAATGATTCAAAATAATTCAAACCATCCAAAACAACTCATCATTAAAAATCCTTTTCAGTTGACTAGACACGACATGAATTCTGAATACAATATAAATTTTGTTTCGAATGATACTGAGACTAATAAATTACTAGAAGACAATTTAAATAAACTCAGACTAGAACATACCAATGACGAAGAACGCGAAAAACTTTACAGACTTTGCAAAGAATACAAAGACATTTTTTACTGTGACCAAATACCTTTAACTTTTACTAATACGGTCAAACATCACATACGGACTAAGCACGAAGACCCTATATATGTAAAGCCTTACAGACAAGCTCCATTTGTACAAAATGAAATTAACAGACAAGTTGACAAATTATTGAAGGACAATGTAATACAAGAATCATATTCACCTTGGAATGCCCCCGTTCATTTAGTACCAAAAAAAATGGATGCATCTGGTGAGGCCAAATACAGGATGGTAATTGACTACCGACGACTAAACGACATTACCCTTGATGACAAATACCCCCTGCCAAATATAAACGATCTTTTTGACAAGTTAGGAAAAAGCGCATACTTCACTACACTCGACTTGGCAAGCGGGTATCACCAGATTGAAATAGACGAGAGAGACAGACAAAAGACAGCTTTCTCTACGCAACGCGGACATTTTGAATACCTTAGAATGCCATTCGGGTTAAAGACGGCGCCAGCCACATTCCAACGGACCATGGATAATGTGCTGCGTGGGTTACAAGGATTACACTGCATGGTATATTTAGATGACATTATAATTTATGGGAATAGCCTTGATGAGATGATACAAAATATACGATTAGTCTTTGACAGAATTAGGGCGACTAACATGAAAATTCAACTAGACAAATCGGAGTTTCTACGGAAAGAAGTACTTTACCTTGGACATATAATTACAAAAGATGGACTGAGACCTAATAACGACAAAATTACTGCTGTATTAAATTATCCACTACCTAAAACGACGACTGAGATTAAGAGTTTCCTAGGACTTGTAGGTTACTACCGACGTTTCATCAAAGATTTCGCTAAAATCACCCAACCTCTAACATCCTGTCTAAAAAAACGTAACAAGATTATACTAGACCAGAAATATATTGACGCATTTAACAAATGTAAGGAACTCTTAACGCACGCCCCCCTTTTACAATACCCTGATTATGACAAACCTTTTGTACTAACGACCGATGCGTCAAATGTAGCTTTAGGAGCTGTTTTGTCACAAGGACAAATTGGGAGTGACAAACCCGTAGCATACGCAAGTCGTACCCTTAGCGATACCGAATCTCGTTATAGTACAATTGAACGCGAATTGCTCGCTATTGTCTGGGCAGTCAAACATTTTCGGCCATATTTGTATGGGCGAAAATTTTATATATACACTGACCATCGTCCTTTAGTGTGGCTTCAATCTCTCAAGGATCCCAGTAGTAAACTTACCCGGTGGAGACTACGTTTGCAAGACTTTGACTTCGAATTAATTTACAAATCTGGAAAGCAAAATACTAATGTCGACGCTCTGTCGAGGATAAAAATTAACGCTTTAGATTCAGACAGTGAAAACCCATCCTTAGCAGTTAACGTTGATGAAAATGAAAGAAATCTTAGGAAGCACCGAAATACTTTAATTACAGACACAGAAAAAAACCACAGCGATACATCAACGGCAACAATATCAGACTTAAGTCGAACAGCGACAGCTAGCTCTATAGAATTTAATGATGAAAACATTAATGAATATCCTGTACAGTCTGAATCTAGTAAGGTAGATACGATTCATTCAGCTGTTGACGAAGAGTCAACTGGTATACCAATTTTACACGAGGCTATAGACACAAAGCCAAATCAAATTTTAGTTTTTTCGTGGTTGAAGAATACAACACAAGTAAAACAGATCTCGCGTGACAAACAAAAGGTGTTAGAAGTTTTCTTACCAACAGATAATCCAGAATTAGTTAAAGAGTTCTTAAAACAATATATAAAGCCAAAAATTAAATATTTTATTTATTTCCAAGATCAGAAACATCGTAGATTATTTAGTAATGTAATAATCCAAATTTTTATGAAAGGTATGATTAGCCTATGTGAATGCACAGAACGAGTAATTTATGTAGAAAATGAAGAAGAACAGAGAAATCTAATAAATAAGCATCATGAAGGAAAGACATGCCATCGTGGCATCAAAGAGACTTTAGTTAGGCTTCGTAGGAATTATTATTGGGATAGAATGCAGGAAACAGTCACTGCAGTCATTAATAGTTGCGAAGCATGCCGAAAAATGAAATATGACAGGAGACCCATAAAACCTGTTTTACAATTGACACAAACCCAGAATGCCCCATTTCAAGAATTATTCATCGATCTTTTTAGCATTGAAGGTAAAACTTATCTAACTCTTATTGACGCATTTAGCAAGCTAGGACAGGCTATAGAAATTCAAGGTAAATCATCTCCCGAAGTTATCCGTGCTTTGATGAAATATTTTTCATACTACGGTATTCCTAAAAAGATTAGTGCTGACTCTGGTACCGAATTCAACAATGAATTAATGAAAGAATTCTTGAGTTTACATAAAATCGAAATTCACATGGGCACACCCAACAACCCTAATTCAATGGGTTTAATAGAACGCTTTCATTCAACAATCATAGAAATATATAGATTAGCCAAATATGAAAAACGATGTACCGATGCGGCATCTGTTATGACATACTCTATTATGGCATATAACCATTCAATTCATTCTGTTACCGAACTTACTCCGTTTGAAGTTGTTTTCGGTCATACCGATACAAGTAGCCCGTATTGCATAGAATTAGAAAAACAATATTTTCAGCAAATGGTTAAGGACCATGCAAAGCGAATTAAGGTTTTGTATAAGCATTTGGCAGACAAAATGATAGCTATGAAGGATAAGAATAGGGAAAGGAGAGGTGGTGAAAAGGATATTGAGTTTCAGGAAGGACAAATAATTTTCGCCAAGGATGTTAACAAGCGTAAAAGTAAAGATAAACCAAGATATGTAGATGCAATAATTACGGGTCAAGCTGAAAGAAACGTTTTACCTATACAAGTAGGTGAGAGACATACAAAAATACCTATTAAAAACGTAAAACGCCCTCCGCAGGTCGTGCAGCGTCCTGTTGGTAGCGATACCATCGCTGGCTCTGCATCTGCAGACACTTGAATATAATCTAGGTGTGCAAACTGATCCCTGGACTATATTCAAGGTCATAAACTTAGAATCGATCCATTGGGTTCTGTTATAAAAATGGTTACTGGTAATTTAGACCACGATGATGGAGTTCAGTACTACTAACTTATTTCTAAATTGACTCATAATCAAATTATTACATACTCCAAAAAAAATTTACCCTAGTCTCCAAAATGTTTGATAGTATTATAAATATAACTGACAATAAATCAGAATATTGTTAATTTTCATAATCGCCTAACTAAGATTGATAAGCAGCTTTCGTACTAAGTATATTTATTAGACTAAGTGAAATCGAAACAGCATTAGTTTTAAGTAAGGTGTCTGTAGTACATTAATCAATTGTGAACTCTACAAAATTATTGTATCATTTAGAATTAATTTGTTAAAAATAGAGGAGACCATAAAATATGTGTAAATCATTTATAAAAAATAATCAAATAACATTTATAATAGAAATACCACTTACTGATAATTATACGTACAACTATTTTAAAATTTATTCATTAACAATTTTTAATGAAGCTAAAAATAAATCCTTTGCTATAATCCCTAAATATCCTTACCTATTGGCGAGAGGAATGAAATACTTACCGATTTTAAAACCATCCGTCCACATTCTGCTGGCGATCAGTTCCTATGCACTGCAGATAACCAAGCCTTATATTATGAACCGACCTGCGTAGAGAAGCTTATGAAGTTTGACGATGACCATACCCCCTGCGTCCACCACAGTCCAAATTGAGAACGTCAGGGTCCAGCAAGTTAACGCAGAGAGCTGGCTCCTCTATAGTAGATGAAGACGACATACTAAGCACTGCGGTTATGACGTCGTTATGAAAATACCATTCATCACCTTACCCCAGTTACGCGCGAATGCAAGTTACCCGGTGCAAGTGTACTCAAAATTAATTTAGACGTAAGTGAAATATATAAGTGAAATATATGGCCTTTTCGTTAAAACATAGTGCCGCGATTGAAAGTGTTTGAGTGAAAAGAAAGACTATAACTTCAGTGAACTTTTGATTTAGTAATTTTAAGTATTCTCGTGTATTTCGGTTATGTATTATGGCTAAAATCGCCAAAATTGTATTTAGTTTAGGTAATCTGGCTAAAATCGACAAAATTGTATTTAGTTTAGTTAATCCGGCTAAAATCGCCAAAATTCTATTTAGATTAGGTAATCTGGCTAAAATCGCCAAAATGTCTTTTCGTTTATGTAATCTGGCTAAAATCGCCTAGATGTTTTTTCGATAAGAAAAATTATCGGAATTGTCCAATCGATCCGATAATTTTCCTCTTAGGGTCAGAGGAGTTATGGCTACGCCTCTACCATCCTGTCTAGACTAAGAATGCAACAGAATGCAAGCTCCGCGGTTTGTGCCCGCCCGGTGAGCCATGTACTAGTTTTAAGCTTCAGTAAATAAATTGCCTCCAAATCGGTAACAACATATTTCATTTACTCCTTAAATTCAAGTAATTTATATAAAAATACTCCACACACGCTCCGAAACCAAAAGTAAGTATTACTTATAGAAAACGTTGACTTATAACACAGAAATACATGAACAGAAAGTGTCGCCTACGGCATGGGAGACCGAGCGGCGCGTTCTTGTCCGGGGATAGTGGCGGCTTTGCTGACCGGGCGTTGCGTCTACTTTCTTTGTTGTTGTCTTGTTCTTCAAAAATATTGTTATAGTTTAAGAAAATTAAATTAAAAAAAAATAGATCCGAGTTGTGATAATCTGTATACGTATCATAACATTGTATTCTAGGTTCTGAGGATTCTCAACAATGTACCAACATGGGTTAGTCTATTCCTATAACTTCTGTAGGTGGTAGAGCCTATAGGGAACCAAATAGGTTTTATATGAAACCTAATTGGTTCCATATAGAGTTCGCCCAGAGCAGCACCACCGCCCGCCACGGTACCTAGTACCATTTCTGCCGTGTAATAGGTAATTGTTTTTAAAGCAATTATGGTCTGCTTGGAATGGTGTGGTTTCTGGTTACACTTCTTTAGAGGCGACCATCTTAGTCCTCAAGGATAGCAACATATCTGTGACTGACTTAGAACGAGACTCCTACTAACAAGTACTAACTAGACTATTACTAACACCAACTAACAGGACTAACTATCACTAACAGTCCCCAGTCCTCATACCTACTAACGAACTGACCAACTAATGTTCTAATTAACTCTCTCAACTAATCGGACAAACCATCCCAGTCCCTAATTGAGTATTGTTCAAAGTCAGTCACAATTGTCATGGGCGGCAGCGAATGGGTTGAGCTGCAAGCTCGTTTGCTATCTTCTATCCATAAAAAAAAACTTTGTCTATTCCTCTACGAGAAGGAATAGACTAAGTTATCGGCACATAGCCAGACTCTTGTGCATAGCCAAAAAACAAAGAAACAAAAAAAGAAAAGAAAATAAATATACCTACCTCTTAGCACACTACTTTAAAATATATCTTTGCCAATGTTTTGCAATGTATAAATGGCAAAAATGAACACAATTTTCCAATTAACAAATTATGTGCAATTATCTTATCAGTATAATTGATTTCTACGTTGTAATGACGCAGTAAATTCCTAAGCATATACTAGTCTCGATGGCACGATGATGCGTCAACATAAATTCCATAGAATACAGTGACTTCAGGATTACCGTGCCCTTATCCGTAAGTATTCCTAATAGGTACTAAAAAACTGAGCCTGTATAGATATTTTGTTATTTTATACAAACTGGACTAATTATCAGTTCCTTCCGTTCTAATCCTTTGTGGAATGGCATGCTCGTTTTATATGTTACATTCATTAAAAGCTTGCTAGACTTTGTAAACAAGATTAAGAAATAAAAAAAAAATCAATTTATTTACGAATTTATTTAAAACAAAAATACATACAAAGTTCAAGAGCACAATTTTGTTATTGTCATGGTAATGAGTTCTTTAGGTAATTAGTAAGTAACATATTATCATAATTATCTTTCTCTATCGCTAATCTACAGATCATAAAAATGTACCGTAAGTACAGGGTATGAAAAATCTTATAAGTCGATAAAATGTGCCATACTAAAAGACAAACATACTACAAATCCTTCATAGAAAGAACTATAAGAACATTTTATAACAGTCACAAACGGCAAAGAGCACCAGTATAGTTATAAATCCTGAGGAATATACAAATACAAAATGTTTTTATAATTATTATTGAATAGGTTCACAAAATACATGCTTCAAAAGTAAATGGCATTGGGACTTCCCAAAACCTGAACTTCCACACGCAAGGCGACAACATCGCTGCGAAAGAGGAGGTAGAGTTTAGTTCAGCCGGGGCGGGTCGCTTGTGTGTTATAAATAGTAAAACGTAGCTAGACACATCACAGAGATATAATCCGCGTTCATAAGAGCTCTGTCTTAACGCAGCATTTCGTCAGGCATCCAGTGGGGATTGTGGTGGGGTGGGCGTTGCGGCGGTGGTGGGTAATGTGGGTTATGTGGTGGTTGTGGGTAATGGTGCGGTGGTTGTGGGTGGTGGGGCGGCCGTGGGTGGTGCGATGGCGGGTAGTGGTGCGGCGGGTAGTGTGGCGGGCGCGGGCGGTGGTGCGGTGGCGGCTGGTGGGGAGGGTAATGAGGTCGGTTGTAGTCCACTCGAGGGCCGTGATAGCAGTTTGGTGCGCACCGAATCCCACATTGCGGACCACAGGGTAGCATGTGAGGTGGCACCATTCCTGGACTGAAAATATACGATATAACATTGTAATTCCATTCCAAGGATTAGACGACTGTTCAATTTTTATTGAAAATATTAAAAACATAGATAGCGATAGATAGATAACGTTTTAGAAATTTTATTTGTTTCTTTCTATACCTACCTAATTTAATGTTGTTGCAAAGCTAAAGCTTATGGACTTTGTCGTGCATGTTAATGCTGATTAAATACTTTCCATCAAAATCAACTTTTAAGTTCAGTTTAACAATGTTTATATTTCAGTTCTGTTCCAGTTATTTTTATTAGTATTATTTAAAAACACGGTCACTCTGTGTAATCAAAATCATTCATCTAGATAATCTAGATGGATGTTGTGGTTTTCATTTTCTTTTTAAATTTTTGAATAGCTTTGTGACTAAAATTCACAACCACACACTTAAACACGTAATGGCATTGTAGTTATAATGGAAATCCAACGTACCTGTTAATATTAATGCAATTTGATGATTAACTAATACAAAATGAAACGATTACAAAGAACTCTAGTTACGTTAGAAGTTCGCGTGTTTATCAATCGTATGAAACTGTGACTGATAAAAAGCGTAGGTTGTTTTTATCGATTGTTCATTTCTAATCTAGGTACCGTTATCTATTCCATTCGTGGAAATGATACCGTGCAAGTAGATATCACAAGCACCACGTCAATAATCGAGCGAAGGGTAGATAAACAGCTTTGATAGTGTTATTTTCAATATTTTAATATAAGAAAAGTATTTAATAGAACAGACTAAAAATATGTACAATATACAAACAACTAGAAATATCTTTGAAACGTTTGTGTCACTGATATCAAAGATGGATTAATAATCAAGATATCTAAATTGCCTATATTGTAAGCTGTATGTTTCATCTTAACATTTCAACCATTATGGATTACTGACAAAGTCCATTCGGCAACTCGTTATTGGCTGCAAATGAGAAAAAAAATAGATCGTTAGTTTACTATTTTTAAATAATTAATATTAGTTTAAATGTTGTTTTCTTTATTCAGGGAACATTTATTAAGTTAAGTGTAGTTTACGTCTTTCTTGTACTTTAATCGATTGCTGCTTTTCAATTCAATATCCTATCAATGAAATAAACCTTTTAATATTCATCATGTTGTCACCGTGCCTTTAGGGATTTACCCTTCCTTTACTCATCCCAATACACAATTTTAGTTTCTTTAACGAAAAATAACATTGGTAAAATTATTTGAAAACATTATAGTTCCTTGTAACGTTTATATTGGAAATTTGCAATGTAGGGATCGTAACATAAAGTTATACGGAGAGGTAGGGTGACAAACAAATGGAACAAGACTTACGCTTTTAAATATCGCTCAATGTAGGTATATATTTCTATACTAATTTACTATGTAGGTTACACGATACCGTTGTTGTTTTAGTGCGCTTTAAGAGATATTTCTAAGTGTTAGTTATGTCCCATGAGTATCGCCCACCTCACTTTATTATAATGTGTGAGCTCCATATTTCGGCAGTTTATTTTATTAACTTCAGTCGGTTAATAGTTTGTGAATAATAAAGTTCAATAATGCACGGTACGGCTAAGAAATAAATAAATCTTGTTTTTTTTTTTGAGGTCCAAAAAAACATAAAAGAATACAATTTTACTATACATAGTATCCATAATTTACAAAGTATGGATCCAGACTATCAAGTGTTAATGATAAGTTAGATTAGACTAACAGTACGTGGGTAAGTGGTATAGTCATCAACTTCGATCTAGTTGCACTATATCACCCTCAAAGGCTGCAAATTGCGAGTGCTTGTTGCTAGTACTTTTGTTTCCATCGTTTAGTAAGTGCGTGTTAATAATTAATTTTACTATTGATTGCACAATTTTGTAAAATTGATTTGTTTATTCTTTATTTTAATATTTTAGAGATGCCGTCGCCGCCGTTTCCTCATTATCGCAGTTGTGGACCGCCATTGCACCAATCGCATGGTTTTGTTCCACCAGTGCCTCATTTGTATGGACCTCAGCAAAATCTGCACCACCCAGACGTAGAACTGTAACCAGTGCCGCACTTGCATCGACTACCGCACATTTTACATCATCCCACCGTTGATCTAACACCACACGCAGATGGACCTCCTCAAATAGTGCACCATCCAGACGTTGGCTTAGAATCAGTACCTCAATCGCTTGGACCTCCGCATATTCTGCACCACTCAGACGTTGGAATGCAACCAGAGACTTACGCACACGGACCTCCGCATATTCTGCACCACCAAGACGTAGGAGTTCAATCACAGACTTACTCACATGGACATATTCTGCACCACTCTGATATTGGAGTGCAATCAGAGACTCACTCACACGGACCTTCGTATATTCTGCATCACCCAGACGTTGGACTGCAATCAGAGAGACACCCACACGGATATCCCAATATTCTGCAACACCCGGACGTTGGCTTACACCAGAATCCTTAGGTTGATAGATCTCGGAGCATAATTATTATTATAAAATAAAAATAAAATGTTAATTCACTTGATTATTGCTCTTTTTATTAGAATTGTTTGATGACTGTTTAGATTTAAGCGGTTGCTTACTGCCATTTTTGTGTAATGACATATCTCTGTATTTTTTTACAGCTACGATAAAATAGAAGTCATGAAACCACGTGAAGTCGATATATCAATAAAGGCTGAATTAGTATCTGGTTGAAGGTATCATAAATAAAAACATAATGCAGGTATTTTACCCATAACAAAGTTGACCAGTCTCTCAAAGAGAAACCGCAAAACATTCATTCCTCACAAACAATATCAATCTGTTAAGAATTATTTAGACTTTTTCAACGTTGGTTTGTTTTGAAATTTCCTCAAAGCAAGGAACGCTATTTACTTATTGCGCCCCGTTTACTTACAAGGTATTTAGGTTCGTGTCGTCTGTTCTCGGTTTTGTATTTGGTAAATGGAATTTTCCTGTTGGGATCGGGCGGTATTCCCAATCGATTCATAGAAAGATGTTTGTAATGGCCGTTTTGTTTACACTGCTCTTTCCGTTTTCGAATGGACGCTTCGTTGGTTTTCGTGTGGCGTTATAAGTTTAAAGTTTAGTTTTTACATGATTTAAAATATACTTATCAATTTAGAAAGAATTAACATTTTAGACGTCCGGGTAGTACAACTTTACCATGAATTAGGTGCCAGGGTACCTAGTACAATTTCAACTAAATATGTATGTGGTGGATTACCATACGGGTGGATTATTATATTATTGTTATTATAGTATAGTTGATATTATATTTAAAAGCGAAAAAAACCGCTGATATTTGCCAGAGTGCTAGTTTTATGGAAGGAGACGCGCATTAAGTACGGCTTTTCTTTAAATTCAATCCCTAAAGGGGTAAAAAGAGGGTCAAAAATTTGTATGAAACGCAAATATTAATGTTTTTTGCATAAACATTATTATAATATCATTAATGTTTTTTGACGTTTTTAGAAAAACTCTTTCCTAGAAAGAGTTTTTCTAAAATAGTAATAATAATAGTGGTAGAATAGGTGAAAGAAGGTTATGATGGAGAATAATCATATTAGAACAACCTTTGATGTTTTCATTTTACTTCTGTGGAACAATTAAAGGGCGAGGAATTTTGGTTCAAATCCAAGTTGCACGCACCGCGTGCGCTGTAAGAAATAAAAATGTTATTCATTAATTCCGAGAATGGCATTAAATTATTCTTTTTTAAACTTGATGACCCTAAACTGACGCTGAAGCTGACGCTAAACCCTGGGTATTCCGCTGCAGGACCAAGTCAGATGCAGGACCAAGTCGGATTTATAGTTGCAGACCTAATGAAGACTAAATGGTTGATGATAAGTAATATCTAAGATGTTACGTTACCTTCGTCTATGGTACGGACAACTTGAGAAGCTCATCATTGCGTCGCTGGCGTACAATTCGAGCTCCTTTTACACCTTAGTTGTACCTATTTCAAAAAGGTAATATAAAAAAACTACGAAAGATGATAATACAAAATCGTTGGATTAAAAAGACAGACCTTTGGAGTATTTCACCAACACGGTCTGTCCTTTTAATTTCTTCGGTCGGCCATTTTTCAGCACAACAAAATAAGCATTCGGGCGAACTGATGGTAAGTGGTCATCGAGGCCTTTAGCCATTGGAAACTTCAGTTGAGCCGCCAGTGTGCAGATATGTGTGCTGTAGATATCTCCTTACAACTGCGAAAGCCACTCGACTCCTCGGTGCCCTCCTGATGGTTAGAAATCATTTGAAGACCTTTGAACATGGTCGCTTATTAAATTATAGTGAACAAAGACAAATAACTTTCGAAACAAGGAAAAATAAATGTGGAAATTAGAAGTTGGGGCTTATTATTCTGACCGGACTGTTCACTTAATTGATTGCAAACATTGGCATTTTCTTTGCTTTTCATGAGTACACTTATTTGGGGATCGTTAATTGGTCCATTAAGCTGTTAAAAATAAAATGTTTTCATGTTTTAGGGTATAGGTGCTTTCGTTTTCGTTGTGGTCGTCATATCGAGGTCAAGCGGTTGGTACTAACTGGGGACGCACCACGTTTTTAAAAGCTTTTATTTAACTTCACTCGCATGTATGATGTCCTGGAATCTTGCAATCAATATTTCACCCACTTCCACTGAAGCTATCGAGCTGAAATTCGGCACACATATTTGGTTCCGATGACAATGCATGAAAATAAAATAAAAAGTTTTAAAAAGCTTTATTAAAAAAAAAAATGTTATTAACGGTATAATTATTAATAAACTAGTGGACGCCCGCAGCTTCGCTCGCGTTACACATTCACTAACTTCAAAAACGGCTAAGCTTCATACTAACTTTGCACCCCCGTTTTACCCCCTTAGGGGATGAATTTTCAAATTTTTCTCGCCGTAAAAACCATCCTTGAACTTCAACGAACATTTAAAAAAAAGAATTGGCCAAATTGGTCCAGGCGTTGTTGAGTTATGCGCTTACCAACACATTTTGCGATTCATTTTTATAATATAGATAGTGGACCGCCCGCAGCTTCGCTCGCGTGGAGTTAGACATACACCCTTACAAAATTTTTACAAACTTTGAATGCCATATTTATTTATATCTAATCAACAGCCTATAATATAAATTTTATGCTTCTAGTTCTGAAAATGACAAAACTTTCATAGAACCTTTCAACCCCCTTTTCAACCCCTTACAACACTTTTTTCCAAATAAAAAGTAGCCTATGTCCTTTCTCAGGCTCGAGACTATCTGTGTACCAAATTTCATTTAAATCGGTTCAGTAGTTTTGGCGTGAAAGCGACACAGACAGACAGACAGAGTTACTTTCGCATTTATAATATTAGTATGGAAGTATGGATGTATACACAATAGAAGCGGCATAACTAAATTCTACTTTCTAACCTACTTCTTTTTCTGAAATTTTTTTCTGAGTAGGGGAGACTGGGGCTGGTCGTGACAGGGGTAGGTAGTTACAGCGGCAACAGTGGCTAAACAGGGAATGCTATATTGACGTGAGAAAGTGACAAATCATCACGCCACCACCGGCTAGCACGCCGCGCGAGCCAGTGGCGCCAGCGCTTTTGTGAGAGGAGCCCTTATACGTTGCCGTCAAAACAATAGGTTAGTAACATTTTAGTTTTTTCGTAATATTGGTTTACAAACTATTTTTCCTTTAAAGCAGATATGTGTGTGTTGTGATATTTGTGCCCTAATCCTTTCTTTTTGCAACGAATCTACGTTTATACAGTTATACTTATTTTTGTTTTTACTACTTAATCTTGAAAGGTCAGTTTTGGCGTTGGGGCTAAAAGTGACATTTGTTCGGGGCAGGTTGTTACATATTACTACCTACAATATTATAATTGGAGTTTCATATTTTTTTATTTTTTAGTAGGATGAGGACGTATAAAAGAAAAACTGAGCGTGGAAAAATATCCAAAGAGATTTACGAAAAAGCAGCAGCTATTTTGGAAGAGGATAAAACTAAAAAAAATCGTGACATCGCAAAAGATCTTGAATTATGTCATATGTCGCTAACAAGATATTTGAAAATACGGAAAGAAGCAAAAGAGAAGGGCCCACCTATAGAATCAATCACAGTTGGCTACCAGAAGAACAGATAAGTTTTCAGCGATGAGCAAGAGGGCATTTTGGTGAGTTACTTCATTAAAATCTGCCAAATTTACTACGGATTGACGCCAAAAGATGTCAGGCAGGTCAACAACTATGTTTTTGTTTTAATGAGGAAAAATACTGCTATATAGATATTATAGTTTGTCATTGTAGACAATAATTGTATTAAACTGTGATTGTACTTAATAAAAAAGTGTTATATTACGTTTGGTTTTTATTGTAACATTTTGCCCCTTATAGTGTAACAACCAGCCCCTGGCGCGGGGCTAAAAGTTACACTCCACTTTTCCCAGAATTCATTCATTTATGCCACTTCTGATAGTCTGGTATCTAAAATTGATTTTGAATTAATAACCCGAATAGTTGCATAATACAATAAACCTAGATTCCGGTAAAACAATCAAACAAGAAAAAAATTGCGACACTTTATAAAAAAAATGTCACGACCAGCCCCAGTCTCCCCTACCTATAATTTTTTTTAATTCACAATAGCCATTGCAGTAGAAATGAAAACCTTTTCATATATGGAATGTTTTTGAGAAATAAATTTAAATCCGGTCCATTAAATAAATTACACACAGGTTACAGCGGCAATAAATAAAACTATGTAAAATCATTAAATCGTTGATGGTATTGCGTATTAGTGGGAATATGCAACCCGGTTTTTTAAAGTTTAATTCACATATACCATTGTATTTGAATAAACATTTCAATCGAGAGGTTTTTCATTCGCAGTGGTTATTCAACCGAACTCGCACATTCGCTCTTTTTTACGCTACACCGATTGCCGATGAATGAACTGCGGTACAAAAATTAGGACTCACCCTCAATGCAGGTTACCGGTACCATAAGAAAAACGAAACTAACAAATATACATATAAGTTTAGTGTAGCAACAAATTTGATGCTCAGGTACAATAGTTTTATTTAAAACTAATTCAATACTTATATCTAATCCATTAAAGTTTATAGACGTCTGGCCAGGCTTCGATATTCACCAATGCTTCCATCTTAAAGTAGTTAGGCGTTAAACAGACTGTCCGCTATGGACACAGCTCTACAAGCTCGGATCCTAACTCCGTAGTCAAGTTTCAAGGTGTGGAAATGTTTCAATTGAGAGGCTTTAGTGCAAGGCAAAATAGGGTCTCAAGACCGTATGGTAGGTTCATGGGCTGGACCGACCAGATTAAATTTGCTGTTGTTGCCCCAAATGCCCCAAAAGCGGTTAGAGAAGAGTGGTTGGTGATACCGATGCAATGGTAGACCACGACGGCTCTACTTAAAGCTATTAAAAACTTACTATAATATACTTACTACTACTGAGTTGTTTCATTAAGTAATTATTGTAAATGTAATGAGAGTAACGATTAATCATAGATATATAATACTAGAATAGAGTAATGATAAATCTATGCGATTAATCATTCTGGGTCGAAATTTAAAGGAGCATTTATACCTTTACATTTTTATACAAATATGCTTTCATTTTATTTGGAATTACATTATAAATACATAACATAACATTATATAAAGTATTAAAAAAAAACACTCAAACTGCTTATCAATAATTTTAACACACAACGCACAGACACACGTACAATACAAGCACTCCACACTCACTCAAACTTTCTAAAGTCCTATATTATTACATTTGCACTGTAAATTTTAGCCGAACTAAAATATCTAACCTAATTTAAGTTTCTCATTTTAAGTGACCAATACAGGCGTGATGTTATCTAAGAAAAGACTGTTCAATTGAAAATTTTTCTATTCTTCAGTTCTTGAAAACATGAATTGAATCTTTCTTTTGAATTTCATATAAAATTTAAATACATTGTAAAGCCATACTTTAATGTAAAAGGATATCTGTTTTCACAACTAAAATGCTGAGTTGGGTGTGTTCAGTGCTGTCCTTCGAGACTAGTGTATCTTGTTTACATGTCTGCCGTAAGTTCAAGACTGTTGGAGCAGTGTATGCTAGCGACGCGCTAAATAATTTATTAAGTCAACAAAGTTGTATTTAATGAAGCCATAGTCCCAGCATAACTTAAGTAAATAAACATCGACTGTTAAGTAAGCAATGTAAAGTTAAGGTAAAGTTAGTATATAGAAGTTTCATGTACCTACTAGTTTCATTTCATGTCATTTCGTAGGAAAGTAAATAAACGTTTTTTTTAAATGCAGTTTGTAGCGCGGCGAACTAAAACCTTCCAACATTTATTCTGAAGAACTATTCGAGACAAATTCGAGAATTGTAAAATAAAAGAATTATAATTGGGAAGCCGATGTTAGGACAATCGAAAAAAAATTATGCTGAAACTAAATAGATTCATAAGGCTGCAACTACAACATAATATAGAAAAATAGTTAGCGAGTCTTCGATTTTCAAGTGATTTTTGTATAAACATAGAGCTTTAAGTGGTATGAATATTGTTGTATTTTACGAATAGTTTTAATTAAATACAAAAACAAAGAAAATAAGACTCAAAACTGAGATCCACTCTCACGTCTTGTAGTCTTCGCCAAACAAATTGGTTAAGGTACGACTCAGACTACTTGAATTATTTTAACAATAGGTAGGTTATGAAATGAGCAAGGGCTTCAAAAAGTAAGTAAAAAACTAAACTTATTTCACTGAAAGTAAAAGTACAGATTTTTTACTCAAACTAGTCAAAGATTTTACAAAGAAAACCTTGAAAAGAAAATTTATTCACAGAATATTATACCTCATTGTATTATGTGTTGTCAGCCTCAGGGCCTCAGCGCTTTAATAAAAGGTAAACTTGTAGTAAATAAGTAAGTACTTGAGTATCTATCTATCTGTAACACATTTATTTCATTAATCATTAAGAACCATTCGCTTAACCGAATTAAACCTGATCAGAATCCTCTCCATTAGTAAGTTCAGGTGTGTCAATTTGCTTTATGAATTACCGAGTCTCGCGCCAAAATAATCGCAATTAAGTATTCACATTCGGAAGTGCACAATCGTGTAGTTGCAACAGCGAGGAAGCTGCGCTGTCAGGGCTGGCTGCATATAGCTTGTCGGCGAAACGAACTTGTCTGGATCGTGGTATTCCAGGAATAGAGTCGAACGAGACAGGTCAAACGGAAATAAAGCTAGCTGCACTCAGCAAAGTTTGGACATGTCCGATTGCTTCACTGGCGGCTCGTGAATAAAATACGCCATATTCTGTCTGCCTTTTTCATTTCAACTCCACGACTCAGGCACGCTATAAACATTATTCTGTTACGACTGCCACGGTATCCCTCTGTATTTATCTGTGCACTATTTTTAAGTCGTCAAGACGTAAGAATGCAACTAAATTTGATAATCCCTGTAACAGATTTAAACAGCGGTAACAGTGGAGGAATGGAACATTTTAGTTTCTCCTAAATATTATTTTGGCACAGCCGACAAAGCTGTGCTATAATAAATGGCGCCCAACATGGGGCCTTAATATTAGCATTAAATTACCACTATCCAATATCATCTCGCAAGATCTTCGTACGCCACATGCGTCCAAACTTGCATAAGTTAAATTATCTACAAAATTGACAGTAGGTACCTATACTCAGTATCTTTTGACAAGGTACGTAAAAACACTAGATAGGTACTTAAAATCTTCTTTACAAGTTAACTTATACAAGGTTTAAAGGAATATTTAATATGCAAGATCAATAAACAAGTTTGTTTATAACAATGCTGATTTAACCTGACATGCATCGAAATAATTCGTGAAATTCCCAGTTTTAATGTATGGTTTTGTAAAAGAAGAATTTTCGTCTAGAATCGCATATGGTGAAAACGAACAAAGAACAAAACGATGCCAGGCCACCGTCTCATATATCATTTATGTCACACTAGTGAACCCATGCAGCTTTGCTTGCGTGGATTACATAATAATTACATTTATATAACAATACTTTCGTTTATTATTCCTATCCTTCTCAAGGAAAAAATATACAATTGAAGTTCAAATAGAAGAGGTATTAACGAGATAAAAGTCATCCATCCATCCATCGAATCCAAACTTAGTATTCAAATAAGTATCTGCATTACATACTCTAAAAATAAACCTACCTACCCTAAACCGTGTTTGTTAACGTTTAAGAGACAAAGAAATTATTACAATATACTCGTATTTGAGTTCGCAAGGGCAATTGGTATAATTTTTGTTATATTATATATCTAATTCACGCAAGCTAAGTGACGCCCCACTAGATATATAATATACTATACTATATAAACAAAAGTAACTTTTACTAGAATACAATCAAACGTTGACTGAACTGAAAAGACTGAAGTTATTTAGGGTTCGTACATAAACATAAAAATAACATCTAGCCTCAGTCGAAGGACATCCAAATAGCAAGTAGAGTGAAAAGCAACATCAAATATAGTGTTGTAACAGTAGAATACTCGGCTACTTCTTGAAATATTAAGTGACTTCACTTCGCTTTGTGGCTTTCCGGTTACGGATCTTTTTTAACGTTTCCCACGAGGCCTCTGAATACTACGAAAGGCTGAAACACTTCTGCTGTGAATAGAAAATTGTCCTCGGTTAACTGTGTAACATATAGAAAAATTGTGATATCGCAAGTGCAATCACAAATACTACCAAGATGTTTGTTTTAAAAATTAAAAGAGAAAGTAATCATAAGGTTTTCTTTTCTTTTTCATATTTTTATTGCAGTACCTTTTTTAGTGATTAATAACAGGCTGAATCTCGGTAGAGGTAGCTAATGTAGTGCGCAGGTATAGAACATGTCGATTTGGTGGGGTGTTGAAATTGTCGTGGGGTAGGTACTCTAAAAATTTTGCGTAACTCATTATACATATAACAATTTACATGTATAGTAATAAACTTACTGCATTTGGAAGTATTACTTACCTCTTCAATTAGTTGCCTGTATCAGACAGCATATTATACCTACTTGTTACTTGTACTTATATTTAATTTTACATAATATAGTTGCACGAAATAACTTTTTGAAATCTTTCATGCACAACATTTAAATGTATCACAAAAAGAAGCATTACATAATTTATAAAGATTAATGTTCGAAAATAAGTTGGTCTTCATAATAGTTAATCTTTAAGTAGTAGGTATAAGGTAGGTACTAAAAATAAAAAAATAAATAAGTGCAACGAGCACTGTTGCTGAACTTTACAGCAAATATTGCCTGAACGTGATTCTGGCACGCTTTTGTATCACGGCACGGGTTAACCGGTTAAGTTTATACTTAGGTATATATAAATATTTTATATTTTCCACAAAACGTTGCACTTCTAAATATTTTTTTTAATTAATTTATTAAGAAATTATACTTGAGTACCGTATTTGGTATCATAGGTTAAATTTGGACGGGTTGTTTTTCGTTTCCTAAAATGGTAGTGGCATTATCAAAGAAATTGGAGCTGCCTACTAATTGAGTATTTATTATATTGCGTAGTGCGTAGTCTTCATGTAATCTCATTTACACACGAATGAAAGCAGGAAAGTTATTGGAATATTACTATGATCGACTTTATTAAAATTTATTCAGAGTTAGTCTATTTAAAAGTGAGTGCATAACTTAATTTATTAATCTCGAAGTGGAATCAGCTAGAAGGCAGGCGGCGACAGTTGTAGAATATTAGCCCCGAGTCCCGGCCGCGTCGCTCCTACAGATTTTATCTTTCTTTAATTATGTTGATTGAGTTAACTTGTGACCGTTGCTCAAAATATTGCCTTGATATTATTATTCTTTACACAAAGTTCATTTCTTCAAACGAGATTTAGTTCAAAATTTATTCTTTAACGATTCTTTTAAATTTTACCTGGCTACTATAGGTAGCCTATTCTTGCGAGTTTTATTAATCGCTCAATTATAGTCTACGATTGTTAAATAAGATTGAATTTCCGAGTAATCATCATAACAAAATGAAATACAAATACCTAAATCAGATATATTTCAATTATAGGTGTCTGAAATACTACAAGGAAGCTAGGTAACAGTAACATGGAGAATGTTTTTTATTAAGTACTTAACTATGTAATTTTTAATACTTAATAATAACTTCAAAAACGGCAAAGTTTCATACTAACTTTGCACCCCCGTTTTACCCCCTTAGGGGGTGAATTTTCAAAAATCATTTCTTAGTGCTCCCCTACGTTATAAAAGGAACCCCTGTGCAAAATTTCAAGTTTCTAACCCCTATAGTTTAGGCCCTGCGTTGATATGTCAGTCAGTCAGTCAGTCAGTCAACTTCTCCTTTTATATATATAGATATGCTTACCAAAAGGGTAGGTAATATTAGTTTACAGCTTACCACCATACAATACAAGACGTGAATCATGTCCATAAGACGATAACATGCCTGCGTGCAACAAATAATAATCTTCTTGCTTGACTTATCCTTACCAAGTTTCTAAGCCTACAAGGTTGCGGTCTGTGGTTCGCCTGAAAGGAACAGTGTTTACTGTTTAATCCATTTATAACAAAAACATATAAGTTAGTTACATTGTATAAGAACCTTTTACTTGTATAAGACACAATATCAAATAAATATAGATTCCCAGTTGGCTTCATCATCATCATCATCAGCCTTTAATGGTCCACTGCTGGACATAGGCCTCTCCTAAACGACGCCACTCCGACCGGTCCTGTGCCTTCTGAATCCAGCGGTTTCCCGCTGCCTTCTTCAGGTCGTCTGTCCACCTTGTCGAAGGGCGGCCTGTGCTCCTTTTTCCAAGTCGAGGTCTCCATTCGAGGACTTTCATTGCCACTTCAACGTACTAGCTCTGCGAACTATGTCGGTGAGCTTTGTTCGTCTACGGATTTCATCATTTCTGACACGGTCGCGTAGCGAAATACCGAGCATAGCTCTCTTCATAGCGCGCTGAGTGACTTTGAGCTTGGGAAATAGGCCGACGGTAAAGGACCACGACTCGGATCCGTAAGTCATCACTGGCAACACACATTGCTCGAATACTTTCGACTTCAGGCACTGAGGTAAATTGGATGTCAATATATGCCTTAGTTTCCCGAACGATGCCCTGCCTAGTTGGCTTAAATGTGTATATATTATGGACTTTAAAATAATCTGAACCTGAAATAAGAAGAAGGTCGTTTCGACAATAATGTGAACTACGTTAGTTCACGGAATAAGTAAACAGTCATGAATTTTAAACCGCAAAAATTGAACAATTTCCGCGCACAATTTCATTGAAAGCGTTTTTCATTACGTAGATAACTACTAATTACATTTCTGTTTTACGCCACGCCTACATCACGGTTCTATTTTAAGATTCTACTTAACTAGTTTATTGGTAGGTACCAATTGCTATATTACTGTTACTGTTAGGTAAACGCCAATAACAATCAAGTAATTGTTTACAGAATTAAGTTAAAAGTCCACATAAATTCATAGGTGTGTAAACCATCCCTAAGAAATGAACTTATACACAAAGTAACCAATGTTGGTTGGCCACCCCGCCATTCTGTCACGCTTGATACGCCTATGGAAATAATATACTACTATAATAACATACTGGAGTCGATAATCAAGTTTACGTGGTTGGCCCAGCGGGGACCGAGCGGAGGGGCTATACAAAGGTAACAAATACAAGTGTCGGTAGCCGAGGTAAGGTAATATACATCACACTAGTTGCTCCCTGAAGGTGTAGGTAGAAGTGTCTAGTACTCCCATTTGTCATCAGTTTGTTATATGTCCCATGTCATGGGATATTCGGAAGTACGTACTTCAGGATTTTATATTAAAGTATAATAAGTGATTATACTACTAATAGTATATTATTAGTTGTATACTAATTATTATTATTATTAGTTGTATTGTAATTTAGAGCATTCTGAACGAAAGCATCATGAGTTAACTAGCTTCAGCTAGCAAAAACGGTACGATTATTTCAGTGTTGCGCCCATTTCACGGGAACCATGCAAACCGATATGAAAAGTAGCCGATGTTACTCTCCAGGCCCTGTACTACATCTGTGGAAAAAGACACGTCGATCCACTATTCCGTTGAGGCGAAGAAGAAGTACAAACTAACAAACCAACATACACACTCTCCCATTTATATATTAGTACGGATTCTTTATTGATAAGACAAGACATAGTTCATACTAAATGTGGACTTAATGCTCCAAGAAATAGGAAAGACTTAATACCCTACTTAGTTGTTGTTATCAAATGATAGTTTAAAATATTTTTTTTGTAACTAAACCCTAGCGCAAATAAATGACGTCAGACCTTGGTTAGATGCTAATTAAAAAGCCTGCCACGGACGTAAATAAGAGTAATGTAGAGTAAATATGGAGGGTCACAATATTGGACTTTCCTCTAAAACATTTTTTAAAAGCAAACAGAAAGAAACTTGATGATATAGCAGTTTAAATGAAGTATTGCAAACATTTTATTATACGTTAGAAAATAACCTGTTAACTGTTCACCTGTAATTGCCAGAACACGATTTTAAGTAGGTACACACATAAAATAAAAAATATAAAAAATAGAAGTAGTAGAAACTGCAACATTTTCAGCAAACAAATAAGCCATGATTTGCCAGAACTGTTACTCGTAGTTCCTCATAAGCTTACCGGACGGATAGTGGCTAATTAAAAAGTTTTCAACCACATTATTTGACTAATGAAAAGCGAGAACCATTTGCAACAGAACTATGCGTCAGCTTTCCGATGATTCATTAAGTTAATCTTTTATAATTGACCTCGTTTGCATAGGTTGGCTGGTTTAATGAGAGAGGGCAGTTGAGGATTAACAACGCATTTATTTTCTAGACTATAATACTCTTACTTACTTATATCATATAGCTTTCGTTAAAAATATTGTGGACTAGTGGACGCCCGCAGCTTCGCTCGCGTTACACATTCACTAACTTCAAAAACGGCAAAGCTTCATACTAACTTTGTACCCCCGTTTTACCCCCTTAGGGGATGAATTTTCAAATTTTTCTCGTAAAAACCATCCTTGAACTTCAACGAACATTTAAAAAAAAGAATTGGCCAAATTGGTCCAGGCGTTGTTGAGTTATGCGCTTACCAACACATTTTGCGATTCATTTTTATAATATAGAAGATGAATGAAATTCTTTTTTTTATTCGGTAAAAATATAATTCGGTAAAAAAATATTAAGTTTAAAATGCAAGTTTTGGTTCGAGTCGAGAATCAAATGCGTATAAAGAACCTTAACCTAAAATAACCTTCTAACCTATGACATAATATAATTGAAAATCCCCTTCCATATTTTGACGGGTAACTACGGAACCTTCATACTATCAAACAAAAATTTTGATGGTCAACTTTTGCAAGTCCATTACTATCCAAGACAAACCGCACTGGAGCAGCGTGGCGGAGGATTTTCGAGGCCTTCTCAGTTGTACTCGTAGAAAGATCGTGCCCTGCAGTAATACGCTAATGGATTGCAGCCAGCACTCCAGGACAACATTTATTAATGTAATTATAATGCAAATCACTTTAGCACTTAGTACTAAATTGATGACGAATAGTGTGATTAAATTAAAGTGAATGATAATGTTTGGGTGAAAGGGTCTCCGTAATCGATGCCCTGACCCAATTATTGTAAAAGACCCGGAGACCAATAACCGTCGTCTAGCGGTCGACCCGAGAACTCGCTCCGCTGGCTGTCATAAAATACGACATCATAAGGTGATTAAAGTAAGAGTGTTTTAATAAATATATTCAAAGAGTCTATTACCATTAGTTACCAAGTTACAATTCCTGTGTGTGGTGTGTTATAGTCAGGGTATAGCTGTAGTAGTGTTTATGAATGGATTTTGATGATTCCACTTTTATTTGAAAGGTGTTTACGGCAGACTCTCCAAGTCTGTCATTCTCCAAGCAAGTCCTCTATTTTCAAGATAAAATTTGACCCTTAAGAATACTAAAAATGTATTACAACGGTAGCAAACTGTGTTCTTCGTATTAATTGCGCTGTAGCCGTAGGTACATAATATATGTGTAAGGATTTTTAGGATTTTTTTTTTATTTGAATGAAAATTAATATTTTACCCATAATGCAGTTGCAATTCAGAATACGGGAAATGTGTCTTTATCGAGAGATAAAGACACATTGTAGAGATACAATGGAATGAAACAGAGAGGTTAAGAGGAGTGGAGGAGCGACGTAAAAATATGTAAAAATACGATATCGTATCTTTCGAATGTTAGTACATTCGAAAGATACGATATCGACATCAAAACTAAAATGTCAGAATAGTAGGTAAATAGTAATTTGTTTGTGGGCACAGGTCCCTCCCACAGTCACAGTTCAGGGAGGTCGAGAGCATCCTCCACCACACTGCTCCAATTGATTCACTTATTTGAAGTTTTGAAGTGAGGCCAACTTTTATGTTGATATTAAATAAACTACTAGCCTGACTAAGTAGTCCCTCAAAGTTTTGATTTGTGCCTGGTGTATGGCAGACTATTACAAAGGTAACTCTAAGAAACATAACATTAAATAAGGATGTATATTACACTATCTTATACTTACTTACTCGTATCTATGCCTACGCTTTCAGGGAAATGCAGACCTAAAACTCGGCATAGGCTTCATTATTTCTACCCCGTCTTGAAAATGGACGATATGGCGAGTTCTATTGCCGCGCGGGTGATTTAATTCGGGACATTGTTGGACAAGCCGGTCGTAACTCATAACCAGGTGGTAGGTGTATATCCACACAATATGTTATAAAAATCCAACCCATTTTACGGACCTAAATATTGAAGGGATTTTATGTATCATCCATTTTATGCTTCCTTGAAAGATAATAATCTCATTGATCATATCTACTACAAACATACATTATTATTAAAAGTTATAGTTATATAACTTAATATTTTAATGTTTAAAGGAATGTTACAATTTCAGTATGATTTTTACATAAACATAGTAGTATCATATGCTTCAAAGTTGTAATAAAAATAAATGATTTTGGCAAAGGTCTCATGGACATGTCATGTCTTTAAACAATGTTTTATCCTTGACTTGTAGATGCCCGCAGCTTCGTTTGCATGGATCAGATATAACGAAAGTTTCGTTTATAGTTCCTGTCCATATCAAGGAATTATCCGGAACTATCCGGAACCAAAAAATGTACCCATTGAATTTTTTTTTTTCTACTAACTTGAAATATAGATAGTAGCTCGGAGTCTGGATTGGTGTCCGGTGTATGGCAGCAGGCTCACCAACTATTACATACGACTTAAACATAACTGATGAGAATTGGGTTTACTACAACACACAACAAAATCTTTCCCGCTTAAAAGTTTTAAAATAGACAAAAAAGCATGTTAAAAAGAATTCAAACTCTTAACTCTAATATCAGCTTTTAGTTTTATTTTCTTAATTGTTGCATTTTGGCAATAGATCCATATGATATTAGAGGCACCTAATTGATCTGTAATGGATATACGAATGAAAAATAATATTGGCACGCGCGTAGAATAAACAATGCGAAAAATCTGAGATAGTTTCGTCTATGAGGCGATACACGTAAAATACCAACCTCGTAAATGAACTTCTGCCTACGAACGCTTATTACATTACCACTCAAATAACCATATCATCCTCTTTTGGCTTCAAAAAATTACTGTATAACGTTTAAATCCTAATCTATCTAAATATAAGCGAATTTTTATTTAAATACTCAACATTATTAGTATGTAGACCTATTTATTTACAAATTTGGATTTCTTAACGATTGCAGGTGCTATAGTTCTTCATAGCCCATGTGCCCATTACCCCTGGAGCAATTGCTCGGATAGTGGGGATCTTCGCTAACTCCGAATTCCCTCAATGCAAGAGCATCCACAGCGCCGAGAAAGAGGAGGTAAGGTCTGTCTGTCTGGTGCAGGTGATCGAGGGTGTTATCCGCCACGATGGCACACCGATCACAAATCATTAAAATGTCCAAACCCTTGCAATATTACCGGGTCTTATTTGAGAGACCCGACACATTTTAATTCAATACATAATAATAATTTATTATTAATCTTTTTTACGTATTTTTATATTCTTTGGGTTATTATTTGTACGAAAAAAGAATATCCTGTAAGTCTCTCATCATTAAAACGTCTTTATCGCAGTCTCCCAGTTGCAATTGGACAGCAAGGTTCTTACTTCCCATGGTAATAGTGAGGAATGTCAGCATACAGTAGAAAACAGTAACAGAAATAATAAACAAACAGCGTCCCGGACAACTTTGAAACCTTTTAATCATAAGTATCGAAAGAGCAAAGTTTGTTACAAGCTTTATAGTCTTTATATTCCCTGTAAGAATGGGATAAAAGTTCTCAATCAACTTATTGACGGGCGAAACGCTTTGCTTAAAGTCAACGTTAACGTTTAACGTCAAAAAAATCTTTTTGATAAACGTTAAAGTTGGCTTCAAAACTTTCAATTTACTGTTTTTACAAAATCTTTTTACAAAAAAACTAGTAACTAGTAACCATAGGGTCATAGACTGGAAGAGCATACGCTTTCTTCACTAATACCGAATCCGGACTAGAGCAGTCGAGCTAAGTTCAGTGCAAACACTGCAAACACCCACCCCACCCCGTCCCGCGCCCAACAAACAAAACAATAGTTTCGTTTACACGTAGTAATATTATATAGCCTATGTCACTAAAAAAAGCTGCATCTTCACTGAGATGCAGCTTTCTAATGGTGAAAGAAGAACGTTTTTAATTTCGATATTCTATAAGCTATATAATATTACTAGGTGTAAACGAAACTATTGCTATGTCTAATTTCAATAGTAGATATATGACTGAAGAAAGCAAACATATTTAAACAGCGCTACAATTACGCCTTTAATTCATCTCACAGAGCGCGATGACACTGGAGTTATTACTCTGCTAAAGCACTTAACCTGCTCCTAGCAATTCACGTGTAATGCTCGTCCTGAATTATAAATCAGGTGTTCTCTGTAGTACTGACGGAGACACGGACATTGGATCAGTCTTGAGCTAGTCTCTCAGCTATATTGTGCTGACATAGTTTAGATGGTATTATCGCAGTCTATGTTGAATTAAGAAGAGATGTAAAAACTTCTTTCGCTCACCGCCATCTTTGAGAATCAGCCACTTACTAGAGACGTACATTGTAACCTATAGTCTGTAATTTACAGCTATCAAATATGATATTGGTGGAGGCATAGTGAAGTTAGGTGGAAACAGGTTAGTTTAATTTCCTTCATATACTTGAATTTAAGAAGATAGTTCTTTTTGTCCAAGTTCACAAAATGTAAGAATATATTTCTTTTTTGAAACGTCCTATATCTATACATTTATATTAAAAGTAAAGGCTGACATCGCCGCATTGTGGCCAAATAATACTCCTTAGTATCTATATGCTCCTCTGTGGCCAAAGGGACTCGGAGATTCAAAGACAAGAGGATTCAGTAGGCTCAAAGTAGAGTTGCTTGCTATCACTCTTCAAAAGAACGTCCAATCGTCATTTCTTACTTGACGATTTCACTCACTGACTTAAAATTTTTACTGATTGAGTTAAAGCAGATGATTATCACAAAAAGTAGGTACTTAGACTAAGAGGGTACTTTTTTTCCTAAATCCATGTTAGGGTAGTTAATAAAACAGCCTTAGCAGTTATACTTGTGATTAGCTTTAATTCAGTTTGTAATACCTATAGAAGGAGTCCTTCCACTATGCTTATAGATATCATCATCAGATATCAGCTAGGTTGAAAGATTCGGACAAAATATTTCATCTCGTTTTAATTGAGGGATTACGCCTTTTGAAGTTGTTCTCGTCAAAGTTCCGTACTTAAGAGAAACAAGCTCGACTCGTGGCCACAACAGACGCCTTGGGCCGAACCCTCACTGCGGTTCATTTAACTTACCATTAAAATTCCGAAAGAAAGCCAAATTGGTTGGTTAAAAATTTACCGTGTTATGTTATGCTCTTTCCCTGAACCAAAAAAACGAGCAATTAGTCGTTTCAATCGGACAATACTGCTGTTATTAATTTGAATAGTATCGCTGTCCAGCATCGGATACCGGTAAATTATATCAATAACTAAGAATAGCAACTTTATTATTTCTTGGTAAAATAAGCAAAATTTTATTTCGTTCACAACTGACGTTGGGTCCATACAGGCCTATAGCGTGTACGCAAATGGTCTCGCCTATCTATCTCGCTCTCACATATGAGTATCTATGTTCTTTCTTTTTCGCATTGCCAATCTATCTAGATAAATCTATGGTAAACACGCTCTCCAAATACGAGTATATTCACCTGTTATCACTTCGTAATCACTCTAGAATCGATGAGATGACTTGTACTTGTAACATGAGTACATAGCATGAGTCCATATACTCCAGCGTATACTCGTACTTATCCTACTCTAAGTTCGTAACTTTTCAGAAGCAAAGTCCAATAGACTTCTAGACTGGTCATTACATTGTTAGAAACAGCCTTAAGAATACAACACGTCTACTTGAAAAACCAGCTTGGCTCGTAGCCACAAAGTCCTGTTAGCTCATAGAGTTTAATTTAATTTGCGAATGGGATTTGAAAATAAAACACAAGGAGTACAGGTTAAACTTTTATGTACCTTCTAAATACACTTCCCAGTCAGTCGATGTGTACGGTAAGTAGGCATTTCAGACATTTTAGTCGACTCCGTTTCACGATTTAACTGTCCGGTTCGGTCTCTGGCCTTGACAATAAATTATCTAAATTATTATTATTATTAATATAAAAAATGTGAAAGTTTGGTTGTTTAGGTGTTTGTTACTCTATCACGCAAAATCTAGAAAAGGGATTTCGATGAAACTTAGCACATAGGTAGATGATAATCTAGTTTACCTAGCTCATATCGTACTATTCATCCCGGAAATATGTTCTCTTGGGATGCTTAGAACATTTATTGGAAAGCTGTCCGGCACAACGTCAACAGATGGCACTGATGCTAATTATTACATGCCATATTCGTTAGATGTCAGTATTTAGGTACGTATATACATTCACATCCCGTCGTTTAATAATCAGAGTAGTAGGTATGTAGTTTTTTAAATTAGAATAAAAGAGGCCTTGTCATGAATAAGTACAATTCATGGGAGTGAATAGGTATAATAGTACATTATGATACAAGTGCGGTAAGTTGAAAATTACAGCCGAGGCGATATTGCTAGCCCGAGCCGTAGGCGAGGGCTACAAGAAAGCAGAGGCTGTAATTATCAAAGCGCACGTGTGTCATACGACGTTTTATAACATATTTGCGAGGAAATAAATTAATAAATTCATCATTACTTGATGACATTTTCAAATTTATACAATGCAACGAAAAGAAAAAGCGCGCGGAATAATTTTTACTTGTTCACAAAACGATGCGCGCGCATCAACACTTTTTTTTAAGGCAAAGACACAAAAACAGCCAGTATTATTTTAAAGTAAATTAATATGTTTTTGTTTTTGTTACAGATAAATTATTGTAATTTATTGTCAAAATTAATTAAATTAAAGAATTAAATGTTTATTTTTTATATTCTATCTCCCAAAGTTAATTTTATTCATAAAATGTTGACCACTTTTCTGACATAAAAACTCTTTGTTATGATTGAAAAAGTACTGTTCGTTTTAGACGGAGCATCTTGTTAGACCGTGCGTTTTACCTTATTAAAAAAAAAACCTACATTACAGCACAAGTGCGGTAATGTAATGTAAAACGCACAAGTGCGGTAATGAGATACATTACGATATTGAAATTGGTGAAATAAGGGGCCCTTTACGAGCAAATGTGTTATAAATAGATTTTATCTAATTTTAAATCTTTAATATAGCAACAGGAGCAACTGTAGCAGGGGGCGGGGGGGGGGGGGCAGTACGAGTAGGTTGGTAGGCAGGTAAAGTATCTTTAGAATATTTTCCTCTTGTCATTCAGAAAGGGACCTATACAAAAATGCTCGCATATTTTCCCTGTCAGAAATACCAAAATAACATCGTCTCATTACATTGTGTGGCGAGGGACAATCGCAGGATGGGCATTGTAAGCCCTGATGAGTCTCAAATGGTTGCCAGAGGAGATTAATTGGAATTGTCAGAACGGTCAGTGTTAGTGGTGGTAGAACATAGATAGCACCCAGGTACTGTCGTCAGTTCGGCCGTGTGTTCTTTAAAAATAGATTATTATCTACTTATCTGTTTTTAAAGAATGAAGACTTATTATAGAAAGTAACGTTAATTTTGCCCCATGTGTTAGTGTCTCGATGGAGTGATATCGCACGTATGATTGTAATTGATTGTTGTTTTATAATGTAGACGCGCCATAGGTAAATGTCGCATCGATGCAGTGTGTTGCTTTGTGATTAAACCAATGGATAGCGGATTGTCAACAACGAGGATTGATTGGAAAACAGATTCTAATGCCGGCTTAAAATCGGCTTGCCATATGATACAATTCTGTATTTGCACTAATAAGTCACAGTCACTATTTCAAATATAAAAATGTCTGCTGAAGTTTATATGTATCGCTATAGATAAATATAAAAGTCTGTATATAGTCCAATATATCTTATCAATGTTAAAAACGATTTTCTTTTCGAATTTTCAAGTCGTACCTATATTGTGCCAACGATGTGAATAATATAATGAAAGTCTTTGTACGTAACCACAGAATAATGTATCATAAAGTTATTCATTTTTCCATATCACCCTTGTAGATATACGATTATACGAATCTATAACCGAAATTATTGGCGGGTAGTTCTACATGCTTGCGGTAACATATAGGTAAATTATGGTCCCCAGACAAGGTCTTGGTATCGATTATCGATTAACCGAAGACATTTGTCGTGGTCACTGGTTGCGTGGATGCTACAGGTGGGCGACGAGTCAGTGATGTGGAAGTAAAACGGAGGCTGATTGTGCTTTTTTATCGTTAGTTCGCTAGCGAACGAGGAGAGAGAATGGTTTCTACTAATTTGAAGCATTCATTTTATCTTCAGTTCTTAATTAAGGCTGTTTTTACAAAATAATGTTAAAGCTGTTTTGCTCCAACGGTGGTCATCTTATTGATTGATTTAATTTATTTGATTAACATTTGATTTAATTAAATTTCTTTACTAACCATATATTTATCTTAACCTCAACCTAAATAGTATAGTAGTATAATACATCTTTAACTCATACATACACTCATCGTCGAACAATCGAAATGTGTTGATTTATGTATTTCGAATAAATGAAATAATAATATGTATTAACATTACCTGCATTGAGACAATTAATTTTCTGTAAAAATAATTTTCTAACCATGTAGTTCTGCAGGTAAATATCATGTAACCTTAATTTTTTGTGTTTCATTTTGTGTTGTCGTACCGCCTATGACGTTCCCTAAACACGCGGTTGTATTTTGTATTCAACTCGCTCATCATTTCTCTGGCCGAAAATATGAATACGTCGAAATACGGGCGCGTCTGTAATATCGCGTAGCAAACAGTCGGCGCATTGTCACAAATTGGCGAGTACATAACAGGGGTGTAAGAGACGCCGCGGTGGCGGGCGGGCTTCGAGAGCGTGTAATCAACAGAGCAGCCTACCGACTGATCCAGAACTTTCTAGACGCATTTTGGACCCATCACGCATTACTTATTAATTATTTACAAGGCTCGCCAAAATCAAATCTGCGTGCGTCACTATACAATTCCAAAAATTCCAATCGGTATAGACAGCTGTTCCAGTTTCAAGTAAGTTAAAGAGAGCGGCAATTTAGCTAGGTAAATCGTATTTAGCGTAGTAGGTGAAATAAGTAATTTAATTAATGTGTCTATCAAATAATTGTATGGTAATGAAAACCATATTACCGTAAGTATATACCTGTGCACTGGAGAGTCAATTTTCAAATTACTTAATTAATTGGTTTCAATACTTATTAAAGTATTACTGCTTCTGAAAAGTGGCATAAGTTCTGATAGTTGTACTATCGATAAAACTTTTACCTGTAAATGGCTTACGGGATCGGCGCTTTCACTATAACGTATCCATAAAGACGTTCGATAGACATATGGGCAGCGCAGACGACTACATGCGCGCGACACCGCAACGCCCTCACGTGTGACTCCGGGCGAGCTGTAACCCAAGAAATTGGAATTTTGCCTGCTAAAAATTTCCAATTTCTACGGTTGCAACTGATACGGATTGTTACCAGATTCATGTTTCATTTATGATTCACGAGGACATTCACTACATTCATTCATTCAACTGATAAATACCTTTTTCACGTTCTTGTTTTTGGCTTCACCAAGTAGGTAATAATGGTAAAAATATTAACCTAAGAATTGTTAGTAATTAATGAATGAATAAATGAATGAATTAATGATTTATTTATACAAAACAAAACAGCACAAAGATAATATATAAGACATATAGATTACCTAATTCAAAAAACAAATGAAATAAGATTTTATAACGAGTAAGTATGTACCTAACTTAGAAATTAAGAAATATTATATACTTAAACCATAGAGTAAGGACCCTTAAACTAAATTTGTCGTAGCTTTATTTACATTATTGCGATGTATGTAGCGCACCCTCTGCACCAGTGGATGGTCTAGTGAGTCAGCCGTTCGCAATTAGTTTTTACTGGCGGTAATTAGGGAGGGCCGATTGCGCGCCACTCGCCCGGGCTTGTGTAGAGTTAAAAAGGCATGGAAGTGTAATTAATTTGCGATACGCCCTTGAGTGCCGACTGTACTACGCGACTTGAAACGGAAGGAGGCCATTGTACGCTACGATCTGCTTTGGGAAACCCCCCGTTCTTTTTGTTTTTTTTTCATCCCTTCATTTCACTAGTGATTCTTGTATTTTTGAAGACTGAAAACTGACAGGGCTTAAAGTCTGATGAATACCAAATAAATGCTTGATCAGTACATCTTATAAGTTTATAAGTATTATAAGTTTATTAATAACACGTGTTTATTAGCATGGTATGTATCTATATGTAACGGAATGTTTGAGCGTGATTTTCATCTCATTCAAAACGTCGGATTCATTTGAAACTTTTCAAGGACCGATTATAACGCAATAATTAAAAAATATAGAAGTTAAAATAATATAAATAAAGCCTACATTCTTCTTCTCCTACATTTAAGTTCAGTTATCAACAAAAGCGTGTTTTTTTAACTATGCCACAGAATACTAGTACAAGTACTACTATACTACTATATTATTATTTTATTATGTAACTGACATACTCGTAGTTCTTATATAGAAAATATTTATTTTGAACTCGTGTCTACACGTATTTTATCTTAAACTAACGTTTGAATATTTAACATAAATTAATGTTCCGTTATAAAACATTGCTAGGTCTGCATTTCCAATAGGCTAATACCGAAAAATAAAGGACGCAATCATCAGCACATGCGAATAAGAATTAGCAAGAACTCACTTATCGAAGGAAACTAGGTTTTCATTGAAAATTCTACCTTGGTGTAATATTGATAAAGTTCTTATGAGAAAAATGAGTAGTGACTGCTTAGCACCGATTTCTACCACCAACGGCTTGAAAGGTTATACATATATAGCCTATAAATATATATTTAAATTTGAACTTATTTTTATAATATTGAACAAGTAGGTACCTATAATGTTTGTATGTAGGTATCTAACTTTATGAAATTATTTAGAAGTCCATGTTTAAAGAAATATTTTACTGTATTTGATTAATTTGAAGCAACATTTAGATAATTGAAAGCTCGTAGTTGAAGCTTTAATCAGTATTCTCACAATATTTGGTCTAGTTATGAATTCCGTAATTGATAAGCCCAATTATGTTTCAAACAAAAGCTAATTGCTTAAGTTTTCTCTCCTGAATCAAGCCTTGTTCTAAGACATTCAGGTTCTTTCTTACAGTAATGGAGTAATTAGTTACAGAGTAAAATGTGATACGATTATATTTGAAACTAAAGCCTCAATTAATAAAATTAATATTTGAAAAAATCAATCTATTATTTAAGTTTCTCTAAATGGAAGTGTCCTACGAGAACCAAAAAATATTTAATAAGTTAAATAATGTTTTATGTTGTATATACTTTGTTTTAAATCTGAATTTGAATTCAATAAATTCTAATATATAATAGCTTGATTAATTTTATACACATATGTATATACATATTTAAATAATTTATATTTTATTCTATGTATAGATAATTATATACATATTTACCTATACACCTATATTTTATTAAGTAACGTTTTTAAAATTATGGATATAATTATGGTTCATAGTCGGACACAATCATTACTAACCACTACCGTTTCGATAAGTTTTGTCAAATACTCCAAACACATCTTATTTCTATCAATGTAACTTTTTCATAGTGTCCCATCCCACCGTAGGTTTATTACAACGCGTTAAGCTTAGAGGCTCGCTTCATCAACGTTGGATATTTTAAAAATCGAAAAAACTAGGTTACGCTTGTGCCAGTTGTTTTCATGTTATTTCCCCTGGCTAAAACGCGCCCCGGTTTGCGTTGGATAAGGCTGCCGATGTTTTTTATGTTTTTCGTTCAGATAGTGTCAATATGCAGGGGCGATTGCTAGTGATGCAATTTTTTAACGAGGGAAAATATCGGATTCCAAAGCGGTGCTAAGCTTCTATTTTTGCGTATCCTAATGGATTGCGATTGAAATCAAAGGTTTCGCTTTATTAATAATATCGCCTATTCTCAGGCATTCGTAACGGTAATTGTGCGCATTAAATTGTATACATTCGGCGTGTGTGGAGCCATTAGGTGGATATTCGAGTTTTGCATGCCTTACATACGTACAGTTATTCATGATACGGGAGCGGCGTTGAACCGTGCCCGGACGTGACGTCACGATCACCATTACACGCGCGCCAGTACTAGTCGGTACTGGTACCGCTACTTGATATTCGTATTGCACCCCACCACATTTCACCCCGGCACCGGCTGCTCTTAGGCTCCCCAACTTTGTTATTCTCGTACGCTTTTTCTTACGCTACCAACACGCCTTGGCTCGGCCGCTGAATTTTAAGCCTTTCTAATGTAGCCTTGCTTGTATTAATGTTTACGCGTCATGTAGAAGATACAAAGGCCTGCCGGAACGGGACTTTTCTCTTTTTGCGTGGAAAACTTTAAAGCGCAAGGCTCAGAGGATGTCGAAATTTAAGATTTTTCTTTTTGACTTATTTTATTCCGCTAGTAGAATTATAATTCAACTTAGCCATCTGCACAGAGGAGAAAATAGCGATACGTTTTGGTTTTTTATCATTAGTTTTGAGGGTTTCCACAGTCATAGAGAGAATACTAGGTAATCGAAACTGAAATCGCGGCGCCAAGTGATATAGGTAATTGAATCCATACAACCGACGGATTATTTGTATTATGTAGATATACAATAGGGTTATAGGTAATAGGTATACGTTTGAAATAATGATATTATATATAAAGAGCGCTCATACCCCAATGGTTCGCGGTGACAATTATGTGATCAACCGGCTTAAGCAACGTCGAGCGCGATTGGTATGTGATGCATCCGTTGTTCGGAGGGCACATTAAGTCCCTACGGTCCCGTTTATTTTCAATTGTAAAATAATCGTAACCTTAGTGTGACTTGAGAACATTTGGGTTGGCCACTAACCTCTACACCAATCCGCATTGGAGCAGTATGGTGGAGTATGATTTAGACTTTCCGAAGCTGCGGTTGTGGGAGAGATCCGTGCCCAGCAGTGCATATCGGTGATTTGCAGCTTAGCATGAAGGTAAAAAATTGAATTTCGAATAGTAACAATTTACTTAATTTGAATTTGCACCTTAAGATTCAACCATGCCTTTATTTATGAAAGGATTATTTTTTGTTCCAAGCTTTCGCCATGTTGTTGTTTTAGTTAAATGAGTTAAATGTTAGTGATTAGTGACAAGATCGCTACAAGCGTCATAACAGTATCAAATACATGCAGAACCTTATACACTGAATGAATTTAAAAACGAAAGGGTAGGGAGGTACCTAGAGCTATAATAATGGATTAAAGGGCGAGTGAACATATCTCTTTTCTCTCTATGTAGGTATTCCAACTATTTTATCGGACTAATTGAATTGCTCCACGAAGTCGTTTCCCAATATTTTAAAAAGCTTGCACGGAGGAGGTTCTTCCTATTGAGATAAGAGCCAACATGTCGGAAAGTTAGCTAATATTTTTAACATTGCGAAATTTTTTCGCCGGAATCTGGCAGCTATAGAACTGTATTCCTACGAGACTAGCTGTACTCGTAGCATGCCAAATTTAAGAATTTTAATTCTTACTTATTTTATCCGCCCAGTAAAACACTATACTGTAAAAGCAACATAATTGTTATTGGAAAATGAAATAAAACGCCTGCTTAGTTGCACCACTTTATTTTAATTAATAACAACTCCATAGCAACAGCAGCGCAAACAACTTAAGCCGGTACTAAGAAAATGATAACTTGAGTAGGGCCACTGCTCTTCAGCACACAGCACTTTTTGCCTCAGATCCACCAGTAACTGGTGCGCCTCATCAGCAACTCTTCAGTGGTTAACCTCCTGCATGTTCTCGAAGCGGTATTTAGTTGCGGTTTGCCTAAGTTCCCAACCCGTGCTAAGCTCATTAAGTGACGCATGGCGAATGTTGCCAGGTTTAGCAAATATTTGTGAACACATATGAAGAATCTATGTCATGTATTTATTTAAACCTCAATAATATTTCGCTGTTAATCCACCGCATTGGTAAGAAGACAAACATTATTGGAAACTGAAATCGCACCGCTAAGTATTTTTCAATACTGAATTAATTAAAACATCCCAGTTCACCGGCTCGCTCACAATTTGAAATCCAACTGAACATGTAAACAAACCAGTGGAGTTTACTTCACTACTACGGACTCTGTTGTTTTATTGTATTTTAGCGTTTCGACATGATTTGTTAAAGTGGAGAGCTTCCGCAAACATGTAGGAATAAAGTGCCTCTTGATTGGTCAATATGGCCATCGCTAAACATGACAAAATCGACTGAAAATATTCAATTGCAAGTTTATATTGTAACAGAAAACAAACAAAATCAATGCGAAAAACTATATGCATAAAGGAAATGGTATGTAATCTATATATATAAAAGGAGAAGGTGACTGACTGATTGACTGACTGACTGACTGACTGACTGACTGACTGACTGACTGACTGACTGACTGACTGACTGACATATCAACGCAGGGCCTAAAAAGGCCTTTGCACAGGGGTTCCTTTTATAACGTAGGGGAGCACTAAGAAAGGATTTTTGAAAATTCACCCCCTAAGGGGGTAAAACGGGGGTGCAAAGTTAGTATGAAACTTTGCCGTTTTTGAAGTCGTTAGACGGGTAGACGTCGTTAATGGGTCTAATTCTACGCGAGCGAAGCTGCGGGCGTCCACTAGTCAGACAATATTTTACCAAATGATTTTTTAATCACTTTTCCCTTAAATTACCTTTTTTTTGTTATTGTAGGATTGCAAAATTTGCAAACGACCATGCAGTATCAGCTGCTGCCCATTACAAGTGCGATAAAATTTAAAAAACAGCCTAAAAGTAATTGGAAACTTTAGTTCTCGGTGTGAGCGAAATTTTAATTCAATTAGTTAGGATATTAGGAACAGTCCTTTCGTTAGTAGGGCAGAGCAGGGACTGTTGGTGAAAATTAGATCTGTTACTTTGTTTTAGAAAATTGTTAGTAAGAGACCCGTTCCAACCATGTTACTTCACGATGGTTGCGATAGACAAATTATGTAATATTAACAAGTGTCCATAGAACCAGTTATGTATTATTTTTTTAATACAGAGGTAATATAGTCAGGTGATCTGTGTGTTTACATATAGAAATAATGCGCCGCATGAACAAAGGTTTTATCTATAAAACGTGAAACCGCAAAATATTGGCGTAGGCGTGGCTTGTAGCGTGGGCGAATACATGAATCAGGGAAATTATAAAACAATAAACTGCGATGAAAAGCCGATTAGGACCTGAAATCTGACGGGTGAGAATTCTTTCGTTTGCATGGCTATGAATATAAACGGCCAATATTATGTGGCAAATTAGTACCTACGTAAGTAGTTAGGCATATAAAACTAAACTTAAGTAAGTCGTAGTCGGGGTATCAAGGTTGTGAGCACTCTCAGCACGAAGTTTTGTTTCTTACGAGTAATTTTAACTACTGAGAGTCTGTTTTGTTGATTTTAATTTTTAGTCGTGTTTTCTGTGTTTTTTTGAAGAAAGTGAGACGAACGACACAAGAAAAACGACTCGAATTCGAAAAAAGTAATTAGTACCTACTTAAGTTATAAAACTAGATTTCGATTTATTAATGTTATTTGTAAGTTTCTTTTTGTTATTTTTTATCATTACTTATTGCCCTACATGATATTTAAATCAACTTAATTAGATTATAACGCAGCATTGTTGAAGTAAAGTAAATATGCAAAATTTTGCCTAATTGACACCTCTAAAGAGATATACAGTGTAATGTGTGTTGTAAAATTGTCAAGTATATGTTCTTCGCTTATGAAATTATTATACTGATCGTTTTGAATAGCTGGTTACTCAAAATTCTATTTTCATGTCACCGTTTTTAATATTTGTAGTCGCCTACAGTCTGTTGCCCATTTAGTATTTCAGGAGTCACTATCCGGTTTTGCCGGCTTTAATTTAAATTTGAATTCGCCCGTTTAAATATTAGGTACCCTTATTAAATAAGTGGCTATACAGCACGTCGACTGGGCAATTATAAACCATTTCTTCCAAATCAGGCTCATACAAATCTAGGATTTAACCTTTTATTATAATAGTCTAATTTGTAATAAACAAGGTATTAACATTTTTGGAGACTCCATGACACGATTTAAGAAAAGTTTAAACTGACACGTGAAATATTATCAACTTATTTAATGTGAACATAAATAGTCACATTTTTAATTGTAATACTTAGGTACTTTATAATTTAATAATTTTAATTTGATATTTGGTAATTATTTCTATTGTAAATTGTAACTTTAATTTTATCTTTTAATATTTTTAGTTTAAAATATTGTATTATTATTTTAACTACATATTCTTAATTATTAATGTGTTAAGCATGACGTATTCACCTGTAAGAGCAAGAACATGATTTTATGATGTTTATATTTAATTTTAGAAATATTATGTGTATCCTGTGTCGGTGGACTTTGATCAAATAAATAAATACAGGGCTACTCCAATACCAATTGCAGCCAAACTGCATTTCAGTTTAGTAGTTTGTTTCCTTAGTAAAACATATATCATAGATCGTGTTTATATCGATCCACTGCGCATTCATAGATGGAAGGTAAGTTCTTACACTTTACATGTCGGGAACGTGACACCTCGTCTCGCACGACGCTCTGACGCCGTAGGATGCCAGCTATTTATTATTTTCTATAGGATTTTATTGCTCATGAATCTAACAAAGTCAGTTGACATCTACTTTTGCCTCTGGCGTTTAAGGTTTTTTAAAAAATGTCGACAAGATAGCATATCAAGACAGCGTAAGGATTCACAAGAACATTTTTAAGTTTAGTATGATGAAATCGCCAACTCAAACAATCACATAAAGTACCTACACAATGTTTATGTATTTTTATTGGAATTATGAGGTGCAAGGTGGGAGATGTCAAGTGGAAACCACGAGTGGGAAAACGGAGTACCTACAAAAAGCTGCTCGCCCCCAAAAAGGTAGCACGATGCCCTGATGAAAACGGCGGGAACCTCTGGATTTAAATGGCCGAGCAGTTAACTTAAAGGATCCCAAAACAAAAACAAAAAGCACAAAAATATTTAAATTTCGTTTAATAGTATTTTGTGGTTTAAGAAAGTTTTGATAAATAATGTAAATCTAAAAACAATATTTGACACTGAATGTTGGCTTAAGTTATGTCTACGGCATTCTCTCCCCTTTGCGTTCAATCGGATATGTATGTGCTGGGTAGAGACATCCCTACAACACTCGTTTTACGAGATAGGAGGCGTGATAAAAAATTCAACACGTGCTCGATTCCGTTTTACAGTATCCGCCTGGCCTTTTTACGGTATATTAACTATTACAGCATTTTTTTATAAAATGTGGGATATTTGATATGACTACTTAATGAACATGTGACACACCATCCATCACCACTTTATTGCCTTACTGTTTTTAATAGATGTCTTGGAATGATACTTTGTTACTGCCACATTTGGCCACTGTGACTATCAGTGTAATATCACACTCTAAATCTTGCTTAACTTTATACTACAAACATTAATAGAAATAAAAGTGGTAGGTTGTTATTTGTTGTTAATAATTTTGACGTACATTTTAAATAAGCATGAAATTAATTTGAATCTGATTAAACTCACCAACCAACAGCACAAAATAATCACGAAAACTGAAAGTTCTGTTTAGATTTTTCACAAAGTCATAAAAAGGGCGACGGAAAATATTTATTTAGGTTCAAAACTTTTTTGTATTTGTACAGACAAATACGAATTAAAGAAATTTTAGTATATTGTGTGGGAGAACCACGTTAAATTCAATTTATTTTAATTTCATAACGGAACCTTGACTCTAATAATAATATGGCCGCTTCGTAATTTTATGTGCAAACTTCGTGATGTGCTTCGCCGCGCCACTCCCGTTTGATGTCTTCCACTGGATGTTTATGAACAGTTTTCAGCTGTTTGTAGTTAACTAAGTTTGTTGTTTCCATAATTATAGTTTTTTACGCTTGAAGTCCTTTTGGACAAGTCATTTGCGCTATTATTTAGTGAATTTATTATATTATATATTATTATTAACACGAAAAAAAAAAGTTTTTGTGGTGTGTGGTGCGTGACCATACTGACCATCGATGAATCAAATGTAAGAATGTAGATAATGTTACTGCCTTTAAAAAAAAATTACGTGCCACACGTTACATCAAAAGCAATGACCGACTTATGGCTCGGTTTCGCGTCAGCAGGTCGTGATGGATGTGTCGTTTGCGTACCATCCATCCATCCATCCATCAGCCTTTCAAAGTCCACTGCTGGACATAGGCCTCCCTTAATCGGTGCCACTCCTCCCGATCCTGTGCCTTCTGAGTCCAGCGATTTCCCGCTGACTTTTTCAGGTCATCAGTCCATCTGGTAGGAGGGCGGCCTGTGCTCCGTTTCCCGAGACGTGGTCTCCACTCGAGGACCTTTCTAACCCATCGGTTGTCCGTCCTACGAGCGACGTGGCCTGCCCATTGCCATTTCAGCGTGCTTACTCGACGAGCTATGTCGGTTTGCGTACACTGAGTAGGTACTGTGAAGTATGAAGGTACCAAATCTCGCTTTTTTATATACATGTGCGTGACGGGTAGCGTGGTGGACTATGGCCTCACCCTTTCTTGTGCTGTTGTGATAACAATAAACCCACTCACTCGCCAGCTGTGATTCAGTTAGTTCTCCACTTATTGAGTGGGATTAGTCTCACTAGAAGTCTCATTAATACCGCTCATTAAGATGACATCTCAATTTTTATGAGAAGTGTTAATAAAAGTAGATAATTAATAATAATGAAGGACAGTCATGGATTTATTTTTATTGTTCGAAGAAATTTAGAGAAATTTAGAAAATTTGTTTTTCTTAAAACTATTTTTAGCCCGAATAATAACAACATCGTTTAAAAACTAAAAAAACACGATGTTTTAGATAATTATACCGAATTTTATTGTTAACTAGTGGACGCCCGCAGCTTCGCTCGCGTTACACATTCACTAACTTCAAAAACGGCAAAGCTTCATACTAACTTTGCACCCCCGTTTTACCCCCTTAGGGGATGAATTTTCAAATTTTTCTCGCCGTAAAAACCATCCTTGAACTTCAACGAACATTTAAAAAAAAGAATTGGCCAAATTGGTCCAGGCGTTGTTGAGTTATGCGCTTACCAACACATTTTGCGATTCATTTTTATTATATAGATATTTTTTTCTTAAATATTGCGTTGTCATTGGTCCTTGATAAATGTGTAAAGTTGAAAATTAATCCAACATATTGGGGAATTGAGACCACTTAATACATGCACTAGATAATATTTGAAAATTAGTTAGGTAAATCTATATTTAAACCGTTTATAGCTCAATTCTTTGATATACATATATGTTTGGTAAGGATTCTAGTTCCAAAAATAGAACGACCAAGAGTAACTACATATTGCTTTATATTGTATGCCTGCTTTGCGAGTAGAATACTCTAACTACCCGCAGTGAGTGGGTTCTACGACGTCGTGGGAGCCTCTGTTATGTTCCCCGGGAGAAGAAACTTTTGAAAGGACTTTGTCTATTTTGGAAGTTGCCTAGACTTTGACTCACTCGTTAAACCGCACCCGTTACTCTTACTAGTTTGTTGCGATTTAAGGAACTAAATATCTAGAGAGATCTAGAGAATAATACGTACGTAATAGTAATTATTTTCTCTGTAGTAACTGACACTTAAGCCGGATATAAAAATGGAATAATGCCTTGTACAATTTTACCGATGCCGCGATGGTAGTATGAACCATGGTGGCTCTGTGGTTAGAGCATGCACAGTGCTGATGGGCAGGTAGTGGGTTCAAATACCATTAGCGTTGGAAATTTTTTCTACGTTTTATGAAAATATCGGGAAAATGCAAGCTTACAAGTAGATCCTATAGTAATTTTGCATAGACGTGTTACACTCAAGTTACAGCTCTACTGTCTCAGTAGGCTGAATGAGTAGCTTGGTGTTTAACGGGTGTAGACACAGTGTAATACCTACATTGTTTTTCGCATATAAGGAATGGAACAAAGGCTGTTTGACGTTTAATTCCTCAGTTTGATATAAGGAATGTTTTTTGCAAATTTGAAATGAATCAGATGAAATTTAACAAAAAGTTCAGACAAAATTTCATACCGTATCCTTCAATATTATTAGGGAATTAAAATAGCCTAAAACCTAATCCGGAGTAACAGTAACAACTTTACCATGTAATGCCGGACAGACGGATTATAATGCCCTGAACTTGATATATAAAAAAAATCAATGTACAGAAAAAAATCTTCTTCAGTTTTATTATAATATACTATGGATAGAAGATAAAAGAGATATGCGGCGTCGTTGAGCTTTACATCAAAATATCATACGAGATCTATACTATAACCAATGCCTACTGAAGATTAGCCCACATGACCTTTGACGAAACACAAACATTTGTAGCGACCTTATCATGTCAACGAGTACGCATACTGCTGGGATTACAATTTCTAAGCACACAAACAAAATGTTTGTACCCAAGCCCATGACGGGACATCTTAAGCCGTACTCACAACAAAGTAAATCCTACACAGAGAAAGAGGGATTTGGTCCGTTTCAACAAACTTGTGGCCCTTTGACGGTAAAAATCACATCATTTTCTCAATCTTGTAAACCGATTTGAAAAGAAGCTTCTGGAACGCATTCCTCACTGGGCGGATATAATCCAGAGTCTTTTCATTTACATACAGTTTTAGTCGTGAGCAATTCGAAAGGCCGAATCCTACTGTGAATTTTTTCTAGGTAAAATTAATGTCACTTTGAATTTATAAGCTAGGATAGCTTGTATATCTTATTGGCATAATCTATCATTAAAATGGCGAGTGACCTGAAATAGAACTTTGATCCAGTAAAGATTCATATGTCACATCGACTTGTGAAAGACAGATCCCAGATGTTTAACTAACGAAATATCTCAACATCGCAGATCTCACAAATTACAATGCTAGTTATTTTTTTCCTCAATTATTCGGATTCGTCTTCATCTTATATTTAGGGTGCTATCATAATTTGTTATATTTGAGCGTTTGACTCGAATTTTGATGTGTAATTATGGTTTAGTTAGATAAAGCCACAAAATTAAAAAAAATATATAAGTAGGTACCTATGCCCGAGAAAGATTGATTATTTTTCTTGGGAGTGTTTTAAATAAATGTTCAAATTTGTTTACATAAACCAGTAAAAACCTTGTCACAGATTAGATGTGTGAATATATAGCAGATCCAATAACATTACATACCTACCTACAAACGTCCAACTCTATTTATTAGCCTCCTTTATTGAAGTCGGTAAAACTATAATAATTGCTTTAATAACTTTAATTAACCACCGCATGTCTCAAGGTTTATATAAATACCAAATGATACCAAAATAAAAAAATAAGCTAGTATCAATATGAACTTCATATGTGTACCTCATTATTATCATTTTTAATAATATAGATTTATATTTAAATTTATGTTCTAAGTAGGTATATACATAATATATTTTTAATTGTTGCCACCTGCCACGTTTTTTCGCCATCACCTGGTTCAATCCAATTCAATGATGATGTTTCATGTAAAATAATCATGAATAAAGAAATCTTACAGTAGTAATTAACTCCACATTTTTTTAAGGACTCTTTACGCGCTTAACCATATTATAAGTGCCACATATTTTTAAATCTCTTTGCTCACAGCGATTTATTCACTTTGTGATTTCGTTTTACTGTTTTGCCTAGCTGTAGCGTAAAGTGTTAAACTCAAAGAAATAGGAATTTTGTTTGCAGACAAAATCCCAATTTCTTTGGCTAAACTAACGTCAATTTTTATGACAGGTAGACCAAGAAAAAATTTAAATAAAAAGGAATTCAGCTACAAACAAAAGCTCGAAACAAATGTCGCACGGTAGGTACGGAAAATTTTCGCCCATTCGTCTCGATTTTTTTTAATTTCTTTGATACACAGTATGACTAGTTTATAACTCAGAGAATATTAACCGGACAGATACATATCGCTGGTGTAAGTTTCTATCCATCCATCAGTTTTTTGTAATTTATTGCTAGAACTCTTTTAATTGCTGCTGCTTCTCTGTACTTTGAATCTAGCGGTTTCCTGTTGACATCTTCAGATTATCAGTTCACCTGGTTGGGTTGCGGCCTGTGCTCCGTTTTTCGAGTCAAGGCTTCACTCGAACACCTTTTTTATTGATTTTTATTGATTGTCTTATAAGGGATATTTCTTGCCATTTGCCATTTCAGTTTGACTTAACGAGCTATGGCAACCTTCTTTCGACTGTGGTTTCCATCATTAGGAACCAATGATCCATCTTTAATAACATATATTTTTCCTGCGAAACATGGGTATTTAATTGTTGATAACAAATTCAACGAAATAATATAATTTATTTCGTATAAGTTGATTTAGTTATTGCATCATCAAAATCCTGATAAGTAGTTTTACTTTAAACTTTTCATTCTACAATATTCGCAAGGAATATACTTTCATACTGCTGCAAGTTAGACCTTTATTAAATGCGGTGTAATGTTTCGTGGAGCTCATGCTTTAAATCTTTTGAATAAGCTAGGAGCTTTAAAGAATACACTGCAACCCAAGGAAACCAGTACGGCTATGCGGAGTTTTCAACTAATTCGGTGGAAGTGAACTCAGCCTTTCATTCTACGTAAACTCTTTAATTTGCCTGCAAAGCGTTCTTGTACTGAAAGGCTTGATGAAGATTAATTACGAGGAAATTATTCTGAGCAACCACACTTGTTCAGAGCTGCAGTTTGTTAGGATCGGAATAAATATACACAGCCTAGTTCATATTCATTATTGCTACCTGTCCTTTAGGTATTCATTATTTTTATTTATCTGACTGTTCCCTACTTCTGCAGTATTTGATAGGATCATTGGCTGACAATAGATGAAAACTTTAATTGCTGTTATCGAACAGTGCATTGGAATCGACCTATCTAATCTAACTGTCACCGGATACATTTCACACATTTTTTAAGAGCAAGAATTTGTTTATAATCACTACTTTAATAACTTATAGGTATGTTTTGGTCCCAATAGTTGTTGCCCAACGCATTTGCGACCACTACAACTAGGTAACATGGGACCATTAAATAACTGGAGAATAGTGAGTGTACTGCACACATATGTCTACCCCGTCGGGGAAATAAAAGCGTGATGTTATGTATGTTAATAAGTTATGCTAATTAATAAAATGCTTTATTGTATATTTATGTTTCATCAAACAGGGCTACATGTTCGCGTAGGTAGGCGAAAAAGCCCTTTCTTCCATTGATACAAAAATCATATAACAACAGGAAAGTTTTATTGCAAGCTAGCTTCATTAATCATTGAAAATCACTTCATAATATCATCATACGGTCATACGGTTTTATGCAGAGCTAATGAACCACAAGGGCAACACCAAAGGAGTCAAGCGCCAAAGTGTTGCACAAACTGAAAAATAACCATCGAATGACGCTCATCCTACAGTTTACAAAACAAGTTCAAGCGGCCAATTGCGCACGATTGGATACAGGTTGAATTGAATTTATCAAATTTTCCATTTCACTTACATACAATGTCATGATTTCTTCAGCTAAAATTATCTTATAATCTCGTTAAATTACAAGGCGCTGTCGTGCAAAGCGGCTGCGCCAATGACCTACTTACTGGATCAACTCTGTTATTAAATATTAAATAGTCCTCAGCTCTAACGACCATCTTCTCGAAATCATGAATACGTAATAGGTAGTGCCTCAGTACTAATATTTGGATTGTATATTGTGGTCATATTCAGATTTTGCTCTGGGATCAAGACAAGTCTCAAGGGTGTCAGACAACTTATTTTTTTAGGTTTATGTGTAGACGGAATTATGCGCTTTGAGAAAACTAAATGCATTTACTTACTCGGATTTCTGCAAATTTAGTGTTTATGTAGTCATTTGTTATTTAAAATTAACATAAAAAAAGGTTTTAGAAATTAAATTATTCATATAATAACGGTAAAAGTATGAAAAATTCAACCTAACTATGAATCATTTATTTAAACAAAAATTTCAATAAGAAATATTATTATTATAAATTATTTTAAATCCATAAAAAATTGTCTAAATTAATTCTGATTTCTGCTTGTGGACCTTATACCTCGGTTGTGATAGTCTCGATCGACTAAATTACATAGCGAAGGTGGTCGACTAGTTAATTTTTTCTTTCTAATCGATATGGTATCTCTTTCTGCTCGACAAGTCTGGCATCCTAATTCAGAGCAACTATAACTTCATACTATAACTATAAGCGGTGACAGCCCAGTGGCTATCGAATCGCCTCTCGAGCGGTCCGGGTTCAAACCCAATTGGCACGCAACAATGACTTTTCTAAGTTATGTGCGATTTAAGAAATTCAACATCGTGTTATAACGGTTTAGGACACATCGTGAGTTATCCTGGTGGACTAAGGTCTAATCCCTCCCATTCTGAGAGGAGAACCTTGCTCAACAGTGGGACAAAGAGGGTTGTGATGATGATAACTTTAGCCTATTTACAACAAAAATATGTATAATATCTAGTTAAAAATACGTTACAGAGATATCTGTATGTCGAGTAATGTCGAGAGTAATTCAATAATTGGCTGCAACCTATTAGAGTACTGCAGGGAATGGTTATCTTCTCAATAGTGAAGGCCTGTACGTTCGCCAGTAGTAGTAGTGAGGGCTAGTTCGTTAGATTGTCGGAAGTTTTTAGATCGCCCGAAAGCCACCGACATAAGCCAACGATGCCTTGCGATAGCAACGATATAATCTGTCCTCCAAGTATGGTAGTGTTGTCTAGCTGTCATCCATTCAACTGCCGGTCGTAACTGCGGCGGCTAACAGTAGAGGAATTGCGTTAAACTTTCCATCGAGTTTGACGGCTAAATCGTACGATTGTATTGCCGTGACCTAACGTAATTTGGCATTAGTTTAATCGTCGATCTAATGAAAATGTTAGCAGGATTTCCATTCAATCATTAATCATTGCATATTCCCGCAATTTTATCGTTTCAAATTTTTTTCCAAGACATATAAACACTGTGTATTTTGTAGTAAACATATGTACTCTATCGATCGTCTTCTTTTACAACAGATTGCGTTGACCAGAAAACATTGATTAAGCTAGATTAAGTAACCTTTAGCTTTAGTAATGTAGTCCGTGGTATAACGAAGAGAACTTTTATTTGCGCGTTGCAATCGGCTTGACTGGTTGTCTTCCCAGGTAATCAGTATTTGATACAAGACATTGAAAGAGTGGCCTTTGCGTCAATTCAATTGGTTTTAATGAAAAAAGGCATTCTTGAAATCGAAAACTATTGGGGTTTCTTATAAAATATAACTCTCTCTTCACAATAGGTACTGACTATTATCTGAGATTTTCTTAAATTCTAAGCCAAGTTTCTATTGGTAATTAATATCCTTTTTAAAAATTCAAGTCATTCAATTTTCCTAGCTATATGTATAAAACATCCATCCATCCAACAAACTAACCAACAATCCATTTTTACAATCAGTAGCATTTAAAAAAGCTCAGTAATAAATATATATTTTGCGAAAACATGTAATGTAAAGTGATAAGAAATAAAGCTTTGACGAATTCTATTTTGGGAAGGCTAATGATATAATTGACTTACACTAGCAAAAATACCAAAATGTAAAGCTCGTACGAGCGGAGTTTTGTAAATGGCAAGGGTAAGGCGGTCTAATTAATTAATTCTCAACCCCTAGTCGCGATATCACGTGAACCGCCAACGGAGTAAGTTGAGGATAATGTGATATTAATGTTATTCGCACTAATTTGCCAGCGGGCTCGGAATGAGGTCGCGCTAACTCCAAATTGTCTAAATAATTAGTGAGCCGCTAGGCCACTGTGCATATTACTAACACTAGATTCAGGAACCCAAGTTTCAAAGTAATATAGGTAGTTGTTGTAGGAATAAATTATTTTGCTAATAGACATTTATTTTAAGTAATTTTGTGTATAGTTAGGTCCGCAAACGCATATAACTAACACTTATACATAAATCACAATAAGGTATTTATAAGTATAGTATTGAAGAAAAATTGTCCAAAGTCAAATTGTAATTTACGAGCGGCTTTACTATGCATGTCATAAATTTACTACATAAATTAAATTTAAAAAAGACTGAACGGCAGAACTTGTTTCAGGGCCACTGAGAAGCTTGTTGTTGTGTATTGTCTGTATATTTCAAATAATACTTACGGCTGTATATTTCAAATACTCGTAGATATACTATTTCTTGTGATACCTTATACTTACACAAGTTTGTATCCGTTCCAGTGGCAGTTTTGCTGTTACTGCAAATGCCAACGTTGTCATATTATACGGGTAAAGACGTTCCACTGCTGAGCACGGGTCTCCCCCATAGTCAAATCTGCTGGAGGTCTAGATCTACAGCACGTGTCTACAGTTACTAGTCGTCACACCAAGTTGTAACACCGCGACATTGAATACAACTTTTATATTCCCTAGAGCATACTTCACAACGCTGCGGCAATGCGGATTGGTGTAGGGGTTAGTGGCCAACCCAGTGTCGAATGTCCTCAAGCCACCCGAAGGTCTTAACAAGGCTTAACTGTTTCCAATATTGAAAACAACCGGGACTGACGGCTTTACGTGCCCTCCGAAGCACGGTAGCGTCCATAAAATTTTGCCACTAGCGGTCACCCATCCACAAACCGACCGCGCCCGTCGTTGCTTAACACTTTGGATCACATTGAATCGACCCGAGCCATTGGGCTATGGACGCTACTTATCACAACTCGCTGTGAGTTAATTAAATCCTTTTTAAGGTCCACTGCGTATGTCCAACGCCTCTCATAAACGACGCCACTCCGACTGGTCCTGTACCTTTTGAATCCAGCGGTTTCCCGCCGTCTTTATTCAGGTCCATCTTGTCGAAGGACGGCCTGTGTCTTGTTTTCTGGTCTCTATTCGAGGATTTTTATTCCCCACCAGTTATGGGTCTTTATTTTATAGATTAGGAACAAATTATCTCTATGATAAGTTTAAACTTACTGGGTGCGAGTACCTACCTAGTGTGTACACGCCAACTTTCGTTAACCGCCCTATACAGAAGTTGTTTGCGAGCTAATCCATAACTTAGGGTGTAACTGATTGCACGGGGAAGATGTTCTTAATTAAAGTTTGTGCCCTCAGTCGCCCCTACAATATCACTAGGGCCGCCAACTGAGCAAGTTGGGGATAGTGCGTAATTGATGTTACTCGCACTTGAATTGGTATTCGCAGCCTGCCTCGGATCAGAACGAGGGCATGTGAACTCCTTATTGTCTAAATTATATGTAACTAGCTTTTGCACGCAGCTTCACCCACGGAAAAAGTTTAATCAAGTTAAGAATTGGTGTCAGCGCCATCTGTTGACGATGTGCCAGACAGCTTTCCAATAAACGTGTAAAGCATCCCAAGTGAAAATATTTATGGGATAAAAAGTATCCTATGTGCTAGGTTATTGTGTTATCGTTATGTGCCAAGTTTCATGCAAATCCGTTTTGTATTTTTTGCGTGATTGGGTAACAAACATCCAAACATCCAAACCTTGAAATTTTCACATTTATAATATTATTACCTAGTGATTAAAGGTTTGCAGATACTTACCGACTATACTTACTCGTAATTCTAATATTTAAAATATCAGAAAGTACTATGTATCCAATTATGCTGCTCTTCTGCTATAGGAACCTGATCTATTTCTATGTATTTATTCTAAAATAATTCAAATTCTGGTATAACTGATTTTGTATTAGGTACGTGTATCTAAAATTCAAATTAGATTTTATCAAACTCCTAAATAAAGGTTACTTTCAGATTTTGTAATTTATAATGAATTAAATTAGACCAAATACTCCAACATTTTTGGTGTGTAGTAGTGTAGTAATATCGAGTAAAGATTTACCTTTGTGTATAACTGCTAATAACAAGGAAACAAGGAAATAATTTGTCACAAGTTTATTCCCAATCTTTGGACCCTATAATGCATTAAAACTAATAATGACATAAATACAATATTGTCATAAATTAAAAGTTATCGAAATTAGGACTTCATAGCGATTCCATTATTTAACTACGCCTGTCTGTTCTGTCTGAACCAATAAGAACAATATAATGACAAATGTTCATTAAAGTAGTCACAGTAGTCTACAAAGCAAGTTCAAAGCTCAACTTTAATTCAATAATTATATCTATTCTCGTTATCCTAAACTAGACACCTATATAATTCACTAAAAATAACAAGTAAGTAATACTTATTACAAGTATAATTAACAAATATTAATCAAGGTTATGCTCATATTAGTAACGGAACCCAAAATGTTAAAAGTATTGTCAAAATATTGAAAAGATTTCGTAATTTAAAATTGTATATAAGAACGACTTAAGTGAGTTTGTTGCAAGTTACCTACTTTGAGAGTTGGAGACTCGCTTCTGTATTCAGAGGGATATCGGTTGAATAAAAACTTCGATTGAGGATGAGCTCAAATTTATTTGAATTAACAATGACGTCTCCAATGCCACAATACTCCATGAATTAAGAAAAGAAAATTAATGAACATCTATAAAAGTTGTAATAATGATAATTAAGCTAAATTTATCACTATTTTTACAATGTCATTATGTTTTTCTTAAACCACAATAACACTTTACCATTGCTCTAAAAGCTTTAAATAATCCAAGTCACACAAATCTAACAATTAATTACTAACTATATATGGTTTACTTTGCTCGATATACAAATAAGTTCCAGCAACGATCTAACACTTTTGTCACCGAATTTAAAAACGAAACCATTAATACTGAAATCGAAGCGAACAGCTAAAAATATTTTGGTAATTAAGCCATATCATCCATTAGCCTACGAAATAACAAACAAAATAAACGTTTAGAATGGTCTAATGCGACGAGATAAAGTAAGTTGCGCGACACTACGGGCACTACACGTGACGACCACGTTGCGAACACAATCTAACCCACATATTCCTTGTCAACGTACGAAAACAACACTTACTAGGTATTTGATACTCCGAACGATTATTTTTCTTTATGCTATTCATATGTATCTCTTAGATTAGTTAGAATTAACTAAATTTATTAAGGGGCACAGAATTGATATGTTTCCGATGCACGGCGTTTGTGTGATACCGCTTCACTTAACCTAACTTGCAAGGCGATGCTACACCCCTGCTCTACCCTATCGCACGCGGGCCAATGTCACGTCTTCGCGGCCTTCCAAACCCATCGATTTCACAGTAAACGTTAACAAAATAATAGTACCGATTCACATTGTACTTTTACAACAACGGAATCCGCAGCTAACAAAGGTTAAGAAAAGCAAAGATGGAGCTATTATCAGGTCGCCTGAATCTACCGTTCCAAGCGTTTGTGTCGATAGATTTGCTCGACTAAAAGCTTCCCGATCACGAAAACCTCTATACAAACGCTAACAAATACCTCGTATAACGTAAACAACTGTACAACTGAACGTAGAAGGACCTAAACTGCTGTTGCCGTGCAACAACACTCCTAAACCAACTCGGAAAAGACATTAGCGTGACATGTAGCCGATTGCAGTAAGTAGAAGACGAGGATACAGAATAAACGTCTCTATGAAACCGCTCTTTACTTCTAATTACACATTAATATTACACGATGATATGTATCGAGTAGTCCCGCAAAAGGTGACGTAGCCGTGTCCGCAGCCACTGGACGTCTCTTACTCGCTATCTACGGTCGTTGGACGGAATCATGGCGGCCGCGGCGCCCCCCGCTCGCGCCCACTCCGGACCGCTCCCGACGCTGTCGCCAGGAATGGTGAACGAAATCGGTACAAAAAAATCGCTCACGTCCTGCGATGGCTTCACACGACATGCTTAATTTTCAAAGCTACAGAAAAAAGTTAAAACAGTTTGTTTGTGTGTGGCTAAAAACACAATTTTATCACGTTGTAATGAATACCATCGCAAAACGTGAGGTGCTACAGACAAAAAATCATAAACTTTTCGTTGTATTCGAATATCAGCGGTGGGACGCCGCGCGCCGAAGTATGGGAGATCGCTACTATACTATTACACAATTACTTACATACAAATTAGCATATTAGTATATTGAATTAAATAAGTAAACATTGACTTAGCTTAGTTATAACTGAGAGTGAATTACGAATATAATAGAATCGGGTATTTTTTAGTTTTGTATAATTAATCTGGTTTAAATAAATATAGTTTAATAACAGATTTTTAATCGACTGAAATTTTAAAAAGTTGTTATCATCGATTAATATTCTGTAGCATACCTATAAGAGATGCCAGAGATGCCGTTGGAAACAAAATTTGCTCTGTTTTTTTCCTATATCCGCCATTTTAGGTTCAACAAGATGACATCGATTCAATAGACGACATTGGGCGCAAATGTTGAACCCATCATGTGAAGCTGACAGCTCTGTCAAGCCGGACTTGGGGATTATGGATGTACGGCATTCGCAAATCCGAAGGATTCAGAATGTTGTATTTTACAAGTCGCGACATACGCGTGATACGCGCTCTACAAATACAAGTTTGGTACGCTTTGAGGTTAGTTTAATAATTACTTTACTATATCTTGTTTATCTTTGGTCTACACGCCATGACGCTCTGTATTATATATATATATATATATTGTGAAAGTTACAGTTACTATAAACAACGTATAAAATTTTGCTAAGTCAAAAATTGACAATATTTCTATTATAATATTGACTAAGAGATTTTCATAAGAATTCACATGCGGAACTTCTGCCTTAAGACGACTTCGGTCGCGTGAATACCACAAAGATTTCTGTCGCTTTAAGATTGTATTCCGAATATATACCTTATTATTATAGCCTAAGCAGGGATTTTTTTTTTACTTTTTTTTTGTATTATTTTTCCATGTTTACATCAGCAGAATATGTCACTAGATACCTATTATAAAAACATTAAGATTTTATTTTTGGTTTATTGCTATCTCGCACTCAAGTGTACTTACATTGTCACCGCGTTTCTCCGAACATAAGGTAACTAAGTATCCATTCCGAATGCGATAGTCAACTAGCTAAAAATAAAAAATATATTAATTCTCCATTTGATTAAACCTAACACATCAGTAAATTTAACTGCATTACACCGTTTCATTATTAGTTATGAATAACTTTCATTTAAATATTAATGTAACTTTACGGAACCTCTACAATAAATACCCTTATCTAATTTATAATATTCACCTAATGGTTACACAATAAAAGTAACTACTAAATTTTAAATTAAGTTATTACCAAAAAGCTCCTCAAAGCATGCAAATAGAATAATCGTTTACTACCAGCGGCGGCGAGCGTGTCGCCCTGTTATTATCACTAGTTAATATACGAGTACACTTATTTAACTGTCATAAGGCCAAGGCTAAATTCTCGCAACTAGACTGAACCGATCTCGATCGCATCGCATCGTATACAAACGGCAAAGTTTAAAGGAAACTATAAATAACCACGAGTAAAGACATTATTTTCTAAGAAGTCATTTCAAATACAAATCACAAAGGTTTGGAAAAAAGTTTTCCGCAAGGCACAAGAAAAATGAGCATGACGGTGGATTGGAGAAGGAATTGTGGCCAAGGAATTGTGTGTGGGAGATGATCTGTTACGGCGGGGTACGGCGGGGTACGGCGGGGTACGGCGGGGTACGGCGGAGTGTGGCTCGGTACGGCGTGGTACGCGGGGATACGATGCGAGCCGACAGAGGTAGTCAGCCAGCGTCAGAGGGACCGTCCTGTCGCGTCATTACATCATACTCCATAATTATTGCAATAATACCATTTACAGATAGAAAGGACCGTAAGACCAACACTAGAGTGCCAGCGCTTTAACGAGTGATTGAACATTATAAAAATTACTAAGAAAGCATTAGGTAAATATAATTTGAAATAGTCATGAAATTCATTTAAATACGCTAACATTATTGAGGCTAAAACGAAAGTATCGTTATCATTACATACAACTTCATTTAAAATCATTCAACTTGAAATATTATTTAACAAAACGTAATCTTTCTATGAAGGGCACCTTTGGTTTTTAGCTTATTCGAATGAGATATTATCCTAAAATGTTTATTTTCTGGTATTACACTATACTTCAATAACAAATCCTCTCAGGTGTAAACATCGGCCTCGTAAAAATAAATATACAAACTTTTCCAATACAATAAGTTAGTTGTAAATAAATCTTATATTACACGATAAAAATGATATTAAATAAACAGGTTACAATAAGAGGAAAATAATGATTTCAATAATAATTAATATTTTCATTGCGAACAAGAAACATTAAAACTGGAATGTTAATAATAATACAAATAACCTTTTATACTAAATTTGGTATCAACAAAACACACCACACCCTTGAACGCATTTAAAAATAGAACAAAAATGTATAGGGGACGTGAGAGCATACACTGCTACATATGCGATGAGTGTATACGAACAGGCGTCGTCGTTAGTTGTGATCCCGAGCCGTCGAGCTGGCACAGTAGCAGCAGGTAAGCGTGGTCCCATCTCCTGGCGGTACGGTTCCGATGCGAGGATCAAGATTGCGCGTCCCTCAGTTCGCTGGTTGTCAAGTGCCGAGAGTCACGAACGAGCTAATGCTGTTCGCTCTCTTCTCCGCCTTTGGCTCCCTGGTAAAAGAAAATCTTATGTGACACTGCTGCATTCAGATATTTGCGACTTCACCCTTACTAAATTTACTTGCAAACAGGCATTTTAGTAGCTATCGTGCTCGGTGCTAGGTGGAGAGTATTAGGATATTTAGATAGCTATCACCTTGGAAACCATATCAATTTTAAAACAACAATGTATCTTGTCGTGTAAATGATTAGAAATGTATATGAATATGGAATCCAAAGTTTTAGAGTTCTTATTAATTTTATATGTGGCACAGACCTCGAGTCAGAATAGCAGGTTAGCATTCATTTTAATTTGTATCGAAAGAAACCAAAAAGACAGCTCGTCAAGAGTTTCCCGAGTCCGTATTTATTACAACGACTTTAGACTTCGCGAACACTTCAAAGAGAGCAACAGTTTTCAAGAGTTTTGCATTCGTTAGCTAGCGTCTCCTCGAAAACCCGAAGTCTGCGCCATCGACTGTGAGTTTAGAGTGCGCGTGCATACTTCATGTGCGAGAATCCAGCCGTTGTGTGCCAACTTATGCCTGGCGTATTCAAGGTGGATGGCGCCCTCGGAGCTGAGCAGCAGCGCCCCCTGCAGGCGCGCCAGGGCCCCGCCGGCGTCGCTCGCAGACTGGAAGTCCACGAAGGCCACCGGGCCGCCGCCGCCGCCGCCCGTCATCAGCCGCAGCCGCGAGAACCCCGGACAACTGTCACCATCGTACTCACATATGCCCGCACTCGTACCCGACACTTCGTGTGTTTCATGTTCAGTCTGTCTTTTGTTCGCTGTCACATTCACGACCGATTCTGTATCTGTTGTTCTGTATCCACGTTTTGTAATTTGAACTTCTTGCGGTATCGCCCCGCCTTAGATGTGGGTTCGATTGTACTGTTGGTCTGGTTAATATAGGAACTGTACGCCCATTTCAGATACTACATACGCTGAGGTTCAGGCTTTTGGAATAGGTGCTACTTGTTTTATTTTATTATTTATAGATAGATATGTGATGTTTTGTGCGATTAATATCATACGACTAGTGTGTAGCAAGTGTGTAGAATATAAATGACGTTTGAATGTCATGCTCGAAGTGGTACGGGTGCAGGCATTATAAATCGCACGCAAACGACAGTATTAAGTTTAGGAGGTTGCTATGATTGGATATAGTGATCTGTGAGACCTGTCATTGGCGTGAGATATGCTGGCAACATCGAGATATAAATTAATATCCAGCAATAGACGACATAGTGATATTTGGTGCAACATGCACAGTGTAGACAGTCACATAGAGTACCTAAAATTAAATAGTTATAATAGTTGGTTTAGTGATATAATTTATTCGGATTTTTGCGTATTACCATGCAAATAGCTTGATAATATTGTATCGACTGGAAATATAATAAATCCACTGATTTCTTAATAATATCAAAACTTCAATCAAATTTTAGCTAAGATAGAAAATTTACTTGATAACTTCAATGGTTTATTTAAGCATCAGTTCTGTTCTTAGATGAAAGTGTATCAAAATCTCAGAATTTCCAGTCGAGACTATTGAACGCGTTGCATGCATACCTGCTGAATATTTCCTTTAGCTCATGTTCGGAAACGAACTGTCCTAGGTTAGCAACGAAGAGCGTGGAGCACGGCGGGCCGGGATGACCCGGGTGGCCGGAGTGCGCGGGGTGACCAGGGTGCGCGGGGTGGCCCGGGTGAGCGGGGTGACCCGGGTGAGCAGGGTGGCCCGGGTGCGTGGGCGGCTGCGGCGGGACCCCAGCGCCCGGGGACCCCAGCGCCGGCGCAGGGAGCACGCAGGCACCAAGCGTCAGAGGGGTCTGTGTCATATCGGTAAAAGTTAGGTATCTTTTGATTTCATTATAGTATAATAGTAATGTAAAAGAGTAATTATGTATCTTATGTATCAAATGCCAGGTGTGGTTTTTTGTATGCCAAATAAACAATCCATATTTTTTGTTATTTATTTTAATACTTATGTACTTACCTAGTGTTACTTTAGCACTGTTAGTATTTAGTTGCTTTAAATAGTTATTTTTATGTAGCGGTTTTCCTGTTCATAGTTCCCAGTCCCATTCTAAGACGGGGACGGGGACTGTTTGTCGAATAGGACGGATCATATTTGACTTTTTCCCTTTCTATACTTCATGGGCAGTAGTGAATAGGTGTTACTGCATGCTCGTTTGATAAGATACAAACATCAATATCCATAAATTAATATTTAGATGATATGGAGTGAGATTTTATTATTTAAAATGTAATGTTGTACTCACGTGGTGTGGCCTATCGGCGGCAGCTAGTCAGAGGTAGGAACGGACGGGCGCCATCTGGGGGTGGATGGCGGGATGCACCAGCCCGTGGGACAGCGTGGGCAGCTCGCCGCCGTACGCCAGCGGGTGGTGCCACAGCTCGGCGCCGCCGCCCGGGAAGAACGGGCTCGCTAAGTCTGCGCCGTCAAGCTCAATTCAAAATGTGATATTGCTCAATAAGAATGTTCGAGAATGTGTTAGCGTTATGTACCGTCCACACGCACTGTGTTGCCTGCGCAGGCAGAGGATAAGTTTAAGCAATAACAAACTGCCAAACTACCCAAAGGCAAAAGTAGGAATAGTGGTCTTATTGTGATTAACAAACTTTAGCATTTGACACCAATTCGAAGCGATTGCTACTTGTCTCATATATATTGTCGAGTATATATTTTGCCGTAGACAGAAGAGACAGCGAGCGGGCTTGATGGAACGTGTGGGCGGAGAATTCTGGTGAGTCCACGTTAGCGTCGCGTCGTGGTGTACTTAATGTTTGGTACGTATTGGTGTCCGCGACAAAGATCATACGCCGCCGAAATGCAAGTGTGCAATAATTGGGGAATGGACTTGAAAATAAAGAGTAGTTTTACGAAAATTCCTGTATAAATGCAAATAAAAGAGATTTGTTTTGAAGGGTATTTTTATAATTTTCCTTTTTTACTGGTCTGATGTTTGAGTCTAACATGTCGCAGTCACACAAGTTACATTATTATTCTCAACATGAAATAAACATAAAAAATATGCAAACTTCCAATGTTAAAACTTTCACGTCCATTCTTTTACCCCGAATGTAATTATATTGTTAGGCTATTCAAATATTGTTGTGAGGTTAGATAACCTGAGTAGTAGAACTAGGTAACGTAGACGTTTATTTACAGTGTGCTCATGACACGACATGTTTTCATGGTTCCATCATCACGATATTACGATACTACAATTATTATTAGCTGATAGCTTTGATCATTCCGGTAATGAGTGATAATTAAATGCTGCGCACCGAATAGTGGCAATAATTAAATTTGACCTCGTTAAATTTTAACAAGGCTTTTGGCAAAATAACATTTACATATGATTCGCATGAAAACATGTGTCATGAATAAGTTCAGAGTAGTGGCAAAGAACCCGACAGATTATATTGACAGGTAGGTTGTAGCTTCACGGAGCTAGGCTTGCGTGGTACGTGTAAGCGATTACATATACTTGCCCAAATTTGCGTTCGCTCGAGACAATAACACGTAAGTTAATTGAAAAGTGAGGAGTTACGAGTAAGTATCAATGTGAATATTTTGCACGGAAGGCCATCGTTTTTCCTGTATCATTCTACCACGTGTATGTGGTGAAAGCGCTTTTTGGTATTTAATGCGAATGTAAATAAACTGGTAGTCCACCTGATGGTAAGTGGCCATTGCAGCCCATCTGCAGCCAATCTGAAATGAAACAGAGGTTCCATCTTAGGTTGGTCACAAACGTTGCCCACTCCATTTGGACGTCAAGCTTATCAAAAGATAATCTTATTAATTACCAGCTTCATTTAATTTGAACATAATGCGCGATGTGTCGATTGAAGGGTTAAGAAAAACGCAATGTCGGATGACATCAGAGGGTCGGGTGGTGGAGGGTTCGAGCGAGCGCCGGGCGGTGTGTGCGGTCGGCGGTACTTACGTCCAGTGAGTGGGTGCATCAATGCGGGGTGTGCTGCTGGCGCGGCGGTGGCAACTGCCGGCTTCGGCTTGCTGACCTTCGTGTTGCTTTTAGCGAACTCCAGCCGAATCGTTTGCGGCATGTCGGGGTCGAACCGGACACCCTGCTGTGAACAGCCGCGAGCGGTGCGGCGCTCCGATATAATGACGATGGAGGTCGGCTGCCGTACGACCCTCGTCTTACAGCATTTACCGAAGATGGCCTACTCTTTTATTGGGTACAATATTTACCACGATGTCAAGATGTACGCTATTGATATGATACATTTTTTACAAGTCTTAAACTAAAGCGGGAAAATTGATATTTAGGTCGGTGGCATTCTCTTCGGTACATGCTCTAAGCCTCAGCGGATACAGTGTAACACATCCACTGGGAGGAGCGGTGGACATTCGCACGGTTAGAATTGGAAGTAGCTACTCTATAAGACATGGTATGAACTGTTTTCTCGAAAATCGGATAGGAATATTTATAGGTAAATTTGAATTAGAATTTTCAATTTTCGGAAATGTTTATTATACCACCGAAAAATTGCAACTGACATGAATGAAAATAGATTTGTCGATTTCTCGATAGGTTCTTTTATGTCGGTTGTTCGCGCCTGCGCCTGCTTTGGTGACTGAACACAGTGCACGGGGTGTGACATCAAAACCTGTCAAACAGTGACATGCAGTTGCTTATTTACACCGTAACATATCGATCGATCACACTCCGATATAGGGCGGCTTAGTGGTGCCGACTTGATGACTCGACGACGTCTATTTGATATGTGCATGGGTTTAGCATAACTTACGATGCGGTTACTCGAGTCGGGAAAATGTTATACCAATGCTACAATGACAGTATTAACTAACTTAGTGCTTTATTGGCTGTGTTGAGGCGTGTGATGAGAAGAAGTTTAGTAACACCGTGCGTTGTACTTGTTAGTATTTACAAATAGCTTGTTCGATTCAGCGCATCTGGTTATTTCAGATCGTATAGATTGTTATGTGGCGGCCTGTTACATTTCATTGTGTTCAGAAGCGATTTCGTTTTGATAAATAGGCGATACTTGTGTAATCTTGAGCGAGATACGTATGTGAGTGATTTCCTTTGTTTGTTATTGTGTTGATTTTTGCAATAACCTCCTCTCCGCACAATAGTGTGTTGGCCTAAAGTATTTTGCTACAACTAGAATAATGACGCAATTTTTAGTTAAACAAAAGTAATAATATCCCATACATATATCTATTCGATACTCTATTGGTGTTTCAACATAGTTTGAAGTAATGTGGTGACGTTTGGTTAGTATCAGAACCCCGTTAAGTTGTTGCAACTGTACCAACCTGAAGGTCCTGCTTGGCTGCTTCCGCCCCGGCGCGTGTGTGAAACGTTACGAAACCCACCGGCTGCAAATACAGTTAAATTTTTGTATAAATTTGACTTCAAGTCTTCCCATTTGACTAGGCATCGAGGCATCATATATATGCGAAGTCCGACGTTCTTAAATAAAGTTACTGAAGTTTTAAGCAGTTAAATATATACCTACTTTCTATTAAGATGTAAGTACAGTCTTCGAAGATCTGTGGTTTCGTCTAAATATTGGATACGTTAAAGAAACATTTTGACGAATACTATTCACCTGAGAGATTAATAAAATGTTCTCGAAGGCGTGTAAAGTTGATTTAGGTTATGATACAAATATAGACGAGGGAAGACTGTCAACACGCACTTGGCCAGTGTGGTAATAGCCATATCCTCCAACATTTTAGGAAGATAGTAGGTAAATAAAATTATACCTTCACTAAATACTTACCTAGACAAAGTCGTAGTAACATTAAAAAAATATCGAATTATCTAAGTTGTAACTAGTGTATTTCTTGATAATGCAAAATACCTAATTATTAATTATTTGTTGAATGAATTAAAAATAATAGAAACCAAAATCACTTACCGATGCAGTCTTTCCATTCTTGCTGGTAACCTTTAAGAGAGAACCTTCGTAGCCCTGCACAGAGACAAAATATAACTAAGCTTTGTTACATAACTTATCATAACCTTTTAATAAAATTAATTCTATGATCATCATTACTACGCCGTTAGACCCATCGTAATAGACTAGCTTTGTATGCAGTGGAAATGTGATGTCATTATGCCTAGTAAATTTCATTTTCGACAAAATAGGGGAAGTCGATTTAAAAATGGAGTACTCTGGTGCCAGGCACGACGTGATCACGCGATACGGCAATCCAACCATGCGATTAAACTATGGCCACCTTGATACCCTCGGCGCCATCCGTGCCAGCCGGGGCGTAATCCCCTGTATCGGTAGACTGAATCGATTCAATCCAAATATTACGTATCGAGGAATGACATTTGATATTTACGACGCAGTAATCCAAAATCGACATATTTCCTGCGACGCCGTCGCGTAGCGGGGTCGAGGCGCTTTTGTGTCTATTACTTTCTTGTGCGCTGAAATGTGTATGGATTTCAAAGAGTTCAGTCGCACGGGATATTGTAGCGTTGTTGTTTCAACGAGGTATTTTTAGCAAATATTTTTCTATTTTTATAAATATGTACCTACATCTATTTTTATCAGCGGGTGTCAAGAGAATTTAATTTATTTACTGTGTAAGTATCGATAGGAATTCAAAAACTTACCTCGTATGCTCGAAACAATAGGTAGAGTTCTCGAGGCTTAGCGTCCATTGGTAATCCGCTTACGAACAACGTCCGCACCTGCAACAATATATTATATTAATTTATAGTACAATTATATTACTAATTTACTACATTTTTATGACTTAAGGATGCCCTGTTTTGCATAATATCTGTTACAATATTAATATGTATTTTCATAATCTGAGTTTCAGTAAATAGTTAATTTTTCGAAATATTTTTTATCTGCTATGCATTATAGGAAACTTTTTTTAAATTATTAATTATTTGCAATGCATGGCGGGTACCATGTACCTACTGCATTGTATGTTATAGGTTGTAATATGTGCTATACAGCTCTATATGCTACTATTCTTCGTTACCAGTATTAAACTGTGATGCTACTATAATAATTCTCTTTCGTACATAACTTATAAGGAATTAGTAGTAGGTATCAGTAGGTTCCATCGTAACGCACAAGGACCTACAAGTAGTTTCGGTAATAGCTCTATTATATTTTGTTTGTTGGTTTTCTTTTATTATTTGATCATTCAAGAAAGCATCGACATTATTTATCAGAAACGAACACAAAGGGACGCGGGATCTTTCGCGGCCGCGCGGCTGTCGGTCTTTTTCCCGATTCCTCGTCGGTTCCTTTTGTAAACGTTTCATCGCATTAATTCGGCGGGTCCATTTAATGAAATAAAACAGAGCTCGTAATGGCGGCGCGATTTGGCGCGTGCGGGAAATGGAGATTAATTGCTGGCAACACCGGTCGCCGCGCCGCCAGCGTGGCCGCCATCTTGTTGTGCACTTTATTTATGCGTCTGAGTTTCACTTTTACGAGGATTCCTAATGCCCCAAGGAACGATGGTTCGCTTAGTGGGGCTCTACGAGGTTTCGTCGCAGTTGTATGAATTTATTTTTAACTGATATAATATACTTCTTCTACAAGTTGATGCCCAGAATGTCATAAGAAAGCAGTTAATTAAACCTTTGGACACAGGATTAGATGTAAAACAGCCTTGCTTAGGGCTTGTAACGGCTGCTTCTAAAGGCTGTAGCAGACAGACGGCGGCTTAGTTGTTTTGCGTGAGTTGATTACGGTCGTTGGTACAAACCGAGCCGAGAGCGGTTAGTATGATAGTAGGCTTAAGGAAAAAAAGATTTTATAAGATAATACCTAACTGTTGTTATTATAGGAGGAGACTGGGTGTTAGATACCTACCAAATACAATTTGGTAGGTATCGTGGTCGTTTTTATTTCTATTTCTTGAAAACAGAAAGTATTTTCTGAAGCCGGTTTTCTTATCGAAGTCAAGGCACTTGTGGCGGTCATCGCATATACATCGTTTCGCCTGGTCCGGCCCGCTCGGACCTTTATGTCGGCTATTTTCCACGCGGACGCACAAGAATCTTCCGTATCGGTGCTACGTGATACTTTTGCTTTGCCGATTTTAAACCAATATACTCTTTAAACGTTATTATAGCTGTATGTGGGATGAGTCAACAGCATTGCGGCTCAGTTAAGGTGGTAGGTTTCCGCGGTCCTGCTAGAAAAACACACTTTTAGTGACTTTACATGCCGTGCGTGATATCCTAGTTAGGTCCTAATTTCTAGATATAGCAAGATTACGAAAATACTACTCCAAATCTTTAGATTGTACATAGAAACAAAGTGCTTCTTTAAAAAAATATTTTTATCATTATTCAGTTTTACCTCTTTTCTATTGTCTCGCCACTATCAGTTTGGAGTCTAAATTACGTCGCTAAAAGGCTATGGGCAATGATTTCCTAGTCGTTTAAACTTCTATCAAGCATCGATCGACCTAAAGCAAAACTTCAGTTTTTTAGGTTGGCTATGGAAGCCTGTCCGCCGCAGTAAAAACTTGGCATAAAGAGCACTGCACTGCATACCGCATACTGCACCTCTATAGATTAATATCTAACATAAAAGTACCATATGAATAGATAAAGTATATCAGGTAAAATCTAAATGTAGTCCTGTTAAAATTAAAACTATGTAATACCTACATTGTGACGATATTAAAGATATGTGTTCCATCCTCCTATACAATTGTGTATGGTCTAACCCGGCTAGGATATACGCTACAAAGACTTGAAGACAAGAAATGTTCACCAAATGTCAGCTACGAGTGTCTAGTTTAATGAAAATAAAATATTATTTACTGTAACTGCTCAAGCCACGCGGACAAAAGCTTGAATGTTTTTGTATAGTACAACAGTTGAAATTTTAATGTCCCAAGAATTCTGAGATAACCTGAGAAATAGAAGTAGGCCAATGATAACTTCAAAATAACGCCCGCTAACAAGTATTTTATGAAACAAATAAGACAAATTTTATTCACCAGAATGTCTTAAAGAATACAAGAGGCCAATACAACCGCTAATATGAACGAAAGAGGTTTGCCATTTTCCGACTGAATGCTTCCCTTTGGGTAACAATATTTCTCTAAGATGGAAAATAAATACTGCTTACCTTACTGGGTCGCATCATAAGAAGTATATAGAATGAGCTTTGTATATTGAAAATTTGACCACTTTAATATATTAGGTATATTAAGCAATTCCAACTCAATCAGACTTTAATTTTCAAAATTTATTCTGTTTTTCAAAATACCATAAATAATGTAGGTACCTTCCGAGTTTATTGACTTGATCTTCATACTACGACTAAAAGTTAAGGAGTTGGTATGATTATATTATGATTATGAAGATGAGTAATCTTTTGTCGTAAAATGCCATTATTATGTTGTTCCTATAGCGAAGTCATTTTTTTGCAATGTTAATTGTAATTGAAACATGTTACTCATGCCTACTTTTACTATCTATTTAGATTTTCTTCTCCTGTTTGATTTTCAATAATTTCGCGCATTAGCATGAGCAGTTACATTTTCATGCTAGCACTCATGCAGTATAAAGTATGTGGGTATGTCACATTCTAGTGCCAATCTCATATTTCACCGGAACCTGTGCCCGGTCAGTTCGAAACGCCCCTCCGTGTCGACTATTTCACACTCGGTTGCCCGCGCTCATAAGAAAAAGAGAAAAATGCGAGAAATATGTGGGTTTCTCCATTTTTATAGCGTCGACTAAACCTTGTTTATTAACCGTTTATTTGAGTTCAATATGTAGATACCTTCTCTCCACATAATAATATGTAGTCATCGAAATAATGTCATGGATATTTGTGTTCATGTTTGTTTATTAATGGTTACGGCGTACTCCATACGTATTTCCAGCCCTCATGATTGCCTTTACGACTGAGTTGATCTGGAATGTACTTCACCATATTACTTAATGCGGATTGGATTGGTGCAGTATTACTAACCAGTGTAAACATATAAATAGTTATAGATAAGTGTTATTTAACAGACTTTAGTGAAATTAACCGACAAGAATTAATACCACAGTAGTTAATCTGATCGAGGCAACAGGTAGGATTGTCTATTGATTAAAAAAATACATAACACAGTTATGGCCCTGTTGCCTCTCGCGTTGTGTAACATAAAAAGGTCGCAGGCTCGCAGCGTCCCGGGAAACATGTTCCTGATTTATTAGTACTTACGTCAAACACTAGCGCTAGTCCCATATTTCGTCGTAAGGGAACTCGTGTCCGGTCAGTTTGAAAATGCCCTCCATGTCGACATTTTACACTCGGCTACGCTCGAATCTCCACGGTTTTCTATTGAGTTATGTTTCATACTCGCGCCCATGAGTGAGAGAAAATGTTGCCGGAAAAATATTTGGATTTTCAGGTTGCCGTTAAAGTGTGAACCTCGGACGCTTTTTCAGTTAGCTATCCTTATAAAGAAAATGTGAAACGCGGTATTTTCTATTCAACTTGTACTTTAAGTAGAAGAGTTCTTGCAGTGAATCTTTTTTGTTGCACAATTCAAACAATTAGTAATTTAAATATTTTCCGGTTAACTCTAAGGAGATTTCCGATAAGTGATTCATTAAAATAATCATTTTAGCTGAGAGAGTCAAATAGAACATTTAGTTGGTCAGATCGTTAGTGGGTGTGAGGACTGGGGGCTGTTAGGGATAGCTAGTCCCGTTAGTTAGTGTTAGTAATAGTCAAGTTAGTAAATGTTAGTAAAAGTCTTCTCGTTCCAAGTCAGTCACAGATGTTTTACTACCCTTGAGGACTAAGATGGTCGCCTCGAAAGACACAAGGTACATTTGATATATTTATACTTTAAAAAAATTGCCATAAGAATACCTATATCCTTTTTTTGTACGTAATAATATTTTGGTACATTTTTTAAATCATCTTTTTCAATTAGGTTAGAGAGAGAGTCAAAGCTCTCCAATTAGGGCAAGCTTTTGAAACTTTTTAACAGGCCAAAAATTGTTTTTACGGAAATAATGCTGAGAAATTTTTTGATAGAATAAATATAAATAAAAATAACTACTGTTTTCCCCCTCATGAAATTTATTATTTATGAAAACAAACACATCAATTACTTCAGAAGACGGTAGCTAGTAAGACATGGAAGTCTATTTCAAAGTTCCTTAGAAACAATGGTCTCACTGCAAAAAATTACTAATTTATCTTGTCTTGTTATAATTGTCTGCTAAGCCAACCTGTATGAGGAGCCAGCCTTGAAACTGCCGTGCTTATCATTTTCTAAGGTGCTGAAATCAGTCTAAAATGAAACAACCGTATTATTCCCAGAGAGAGTCTGTATCTTACGTTATGTATGTACCTTCGTACCGATATAATTATACTTACGAATTTTGCTCCGCGATTCGTGAGTTTTAAATTGCGTTTATTATTATTAAGAAGAAAAATAAATTATACATCTACGTGAAACGTTCTGACGCTTATCTCAATTTTACGCCTTCATAACTTCAAAAGCGAAGCGAATATTTGATCTGCCTAGGGACACGGATACCATCTGCCGGATGACATTAATGGGACGAAAAAGTATATTAAGTATTCTGTTGGGCACTCCCGTGCCCACTGAACTTGCCAATTTATGCTATGCTCTATGAATTATTTTGTTTCGGGAAATCAGTTTAGCTTCCTACGGGCGCCGTAAGCGTTTATTATAAGAAACGTAATATGTATTGCTGAAAACCTAGTAGACCATCCTTTATATGGCAGAATGGTTATTTAAATGAGTTATATCGTTCCGGTTTCCGGTAAATACAATAATAACTAACTTTATATTAAAAATAATGCAAATAGCGGAGAGATATTCAGAAATTTGTAGTAGTAATCAGTCACATGACAAAAAGTTATTACCTGCTATTGTTAGGTACCACTGGCCATTGGTCACAATTTCTACTGAAACTATATAGTTGCTACAGCTACAGTAGAATTAATTGTTCGCAAACTAGTCTAGAACTCTTAGAATGGCCTATATTGGATTCACTGTAGCACAAATTTATAGTTCAGTTTTCGCAACCAAGACGTACCTACTTTGAACGTGCAAACTAATTTGAATGAACTAAAATGATTGTATGAGCATAAAATATCGTAGGAAATTCAAGTAACTACGACAAAATCCTTAGCATAGATATATTTGTATACAGTGGAGAGTTCCAAAGTCTGTTTATTTTACGTTCCGTCGCCAATAGAGTTTCGACGTCGATGGATCAAAGGTGAGCGCTAAAATGTTTGCTTGCAAATTCACATGTAAGAGAATAGAAACACAAATTTTAAAAAGGTACTTGTTCCACATGATGTCGAACGTCCAGAAACCTATTTGTATTTTTTTAAAAGATCGGATCGCGACGAACTGCTTGGTCCCCTCCCCACAACCAACAGGCCCACATGCATGGTATGCTTCAACACTCATGCTACTGAAAATAGGATAAATGTTGATATAAAGTCATCTATAGAGTGATCTATTTTATCCTATCGATCAAATCAAATCTATACTAATCGCAGGAAGTAGGTACTTGTCGTTGAAAATTTATATTTAAATTCTTGAGGTAGGTTTTAAAAAATCACACCACATTGTTTGCAAGACCAAGAAGAAGGTAGATGAAGTTGCAGGCATCAGCTAGAGTCAGATAATGTAATAATAAAATTGTTTGTCTGTTATTAAAATTTCGCAACTTTTCCTTGGTTCTAAAGCGAGAAAACTCCTATTCACGACTCGTAAAAATGCGGTAAAGCGTCCGCAGCTTATTGAAGTGGACCAGGAAGGAGGTATAAATATTTTCCTACTGCAGAATAAAATCTTTACGTTATTGTTTTACACTGCAAATGCGACAAAGTACATACTCATAGCTAAGTAGCTATACTTGTACGCGCGGGTTTTTATATCCTCTTACTGCCCATATATGTATTAATGCTGCAGTCTATTGTCACATGATTTCCAATAAAATCCTCAAAAAAGTATCTGATTATGTGCTAAGTGTGCTAACTTATATGTAGCGTCCAAAGCCCAATGGCTTGCGGGCAAAACAGCGACGGGCGCGGTCGGTTTGTGGATGGATGACCGCTAATGGAACAATTTAATGGGCGCTACCGTGCTTCGCAAGGCACCTTAAGCCGTCGGTCCTGGTAATTTTCAAAGGTGAAGTCTTGTCGAAGACCTTCCGGTGACTTGAGAACATTCGACACTGGGTTGGCCACTAACCCCTCAACCAAGCTGCATTGGAGCAGCGTGGTGGAATATCAAGACCTTCCGCAGATTTGTCTGTGGGGGAGATCCGTGTCCAGCAGTGGGACGTCTATGGGTTGCAGTTTAGCTTAGCTCTATGTGCTAACAATATTTGTAAAATTTCCTAAGCAGCGTGGTGAGTAACATTTCTAATGTTAACCTATAGCACAGAATACATAATACTATAAGTACTGTAGCATGAAATATTAACAGCACGCGTATTATCGCGACAAACGGTTTTCAATTGTTTTGTGCAAACATAAAATTAATGCATTGTAATGGTGCGCATTAGTTTATAGCTGAGTAATCAAAGAGCTGTTTCATGTTTTAATGCAATAACAATCAGCGGACTCATTGGGTTGGTTTTGTAAAACTCAATCGTGTGGACACGTGCAGTCGCTGCTGAGGGGAATCACTGCATAGGGTAACGAGAGTCGAGGGGAGGCACTATATTTACCTTAAATAAGTTAGCGATTACGGGATAATTTATAAAAAAACATGAAATTAATCGGAGAATAAATTAAAATGAGTTTAGACAGACGTCATCATCAAATGAATGACAAGAATATTTGTTTTTATTTTAGGTACCTACTGTAGGTTGTTTAAATATTTTAGGTAGTTTCTTGATTGATGATTTCTGACAGCCAGTTAGTGTGTTTTCTAGACGTTTTAAGACTCCATCAAACCACAAAAGTTCAACTAGTTTCGTAATCTTCTATCTATATATATAAAAGGAGAAGGTGACTGACTGACTGACTGACTGACTGACTGACTGACTGACTGACTGACTGACTGACTGACATATCAACGCAGGGCCTAAACTATAAGGGCTAGAAACTTGAAATTTTGCACAGGGGTTCCTTTTATAACGTAGGGGAGTACTAAGAAAGGATTTTTGAAAATTCACCCCCTAAGGGGGTAAAACGGGGGTGCAAAGTTAGTATGAAACTGCTGTTTTTTAAGCGGGCAGACGTCATTAATGGGTCTAATTCGACGCGAGCGAAGCTGCGGGCGTCCACTAGTAAGTAATAAATACCTAATTTAAAATAAAAATTAAGGTAAACTTAAAGTTACATAAACTATGACAAAAAAAATGTTGTATGGTCAATTTTTTTTACTGCTTAAAATCAATGAAAAGCAATAAATGTTTATCCGCCTAAAATAATTTAGAAAGTTAATATTTAGCCGAAGCTGAATACCGTGTTTAACCATATCATACAAAGTCATTTGGCGATGCTTCGGAGCGGTAATTACTTACTGTAATATTATTAATAGTACTCGTAGTAATGATAATGAGTTCTCCAATCAGACGCGGTCGGGTCGTTATTAAAGAATTTATCTTTCGACCCGAACTGAATCAAATTGTACTACAGAAATCTTTCCTCCCGAAAAGGAAGGCGTGATTTGTAGCGATCATTTAATTATTCCGAGGGTTATGAATTTATTGAACTCCGTCTTATCATGGCATGGAATGTTTCAATATATGACTGAACTAGGGATTCAAAATAACTTTTTTTAAATAATGTTTTAATTGATAGTATAGTAATCAAATTAAATTTTAAGAACTTAACGAATTGCGAAAATTATGAAGTTTTCTGATTAAAAAATACCAAGAGTTTCTTTGCAAGAGATAACAAATAAAATTAGAATTACATCTGATTGAAACCATTCATAAAAATTACATACTGTAACTAACTAGGTATTCCGTTTGTTTGTTTACGATTAGCTTCAATATCCAATATGTTATACAAAGCAGAGAATGGAAGTGACGTGCAATATGGGGCTGAAAATAAATGGAAAGTAGATTGAAAAAAAAAAAGATAAAGGTGTATTCACACGATCGATCGCACCGGCGTGCATCCGAACCGAGTGAAGCGGAAACACCCGGGGTGGTGCACAGCGAATTTATCATACACCGTGTGTAGCTCAGTCTCAAAGTAAATATTATGATACCTGTGCCGTAAATATGGTGATATCCCGTTCACATAAATCCTAGATACATCGCAGGCGTACGTGACTGTAGTTACACTAGGTTAAATGCAAACTCTGCGTCGGCACTTCACTCGAAAATGCAACATTAGATTTCGCCGGACGCCCAAGGTAGGCTATTTAATAATGTATAAGATACAGTAAGTTAGTTCCGATGAATAATAGTGTGTATAAAATTTGTATGTTTAATATACATATAGTTATACATTCTACATTTGGTAATAATAATATACTGTAGTACAATACCTTACCTCTTAATACCTTACTCTTCAACCTTATGCATAATAGATAGACCAATGTTTGTATTTGCAGTTTTGGGCGTAATAGTTATAAAGATTCTCACATTTGTCTTACTCTTATCACATAACATCCTATTTTGGAGAGTTATGTGATCAAATTAACATAATTTAAGTATCATTTAAATATAAATAGAGGTAAAAACCGATGCAGATCATAGAAAAGTCAATAACAAAAAATGTTAAAAATATACCGACGGTCTCGCGTACCCAACATACAAATTATCGAACTACAAATTATGCATCCAATACTGTCGAAAGTATCATCGGCATGCTGTTATATTGTTTATTAAATTAATTAACATGGTATTGGCTAATTAGCCGTGGAATCAGAAATAATTGAATACAGTCCGTCCCATACACAGAATGTTAATCAAACTGCACAGGCAACGCCGAGTGGCTATTGACAGCGGGGAAGCTGGGCTATCCATTCCACATTCGCAAAAAGGACAACGACATATAAAGCTTGCACATTCGAAACAACGAGACAAAGAATTGAAATTAAATGTCAACCGTCTAGCTGCCGCCACCGGTGAAAAAAATTAATCTATGATTTATTATTTTCTACCTGAGTGGAAATGGAAAACGTTTTGTACTTGCATAGACGCTACTTCCATTTGAATGAGATTCATTCGTTTTTAATTAATAACCTTCTTTATTATGACTTATATTTCAGTCACATTCACTGTTGCGTTTTATATTTGAAGTGCGTTGTAATATTTTAATCTTAGACAAGTAATTATGACCCTATACAGTTAATGCCTAATGACAAAAAAAACGTCAATTGGATCTGAATCAAAAGCTGAAACGTTTGTTATTCTGTGCAAAGTCATCTTAAAATACCAAATGGCAATAAGTCACATGAAAACTACAGTATTTATGTATGTAGAAAATACTAATAAAACGTTTAAATTACTAATTATCACAAGAATATATACATTTTAGTTAGTCTTCGTCTACAATCAACGGATCAGATAACTCGTTACTGATTTAACAAGAACAAGAGACGAGGTCGTACATTTCCGTTTTTCTTCTTGATTGAAAATCCTTTCCATCTGAATATAAAATCAACGCAAGACTCACCGCCACCAATTTAACTTGATCTGTTATGTTTCACTTTACTTTCAATTTTTCCGACAGCATAACCTTATAAAATGTTTTTTTTTTTTTGTGGGAAATGTTAAATATTCGTTAAGGGTAGCGCCGCGCCTTGTAGCGGCGAATGCGGTGATGGAGGAGACGATCACAAATCGACTTAAATCTGTCTTCGTGTGCCGATGCAGATTAAATAATAAATAATTCATAGAGAAACATAGACACGCAATTTTTATTTTATGTAGGTACCTACTATAGCATTAATCAACTTAGTGTAAAGTTTGCCAGCCCAAGCTATGCGCTATCAAGATAATATTGCTTAGATTTCTTTCATGCTCTAGAAATAGATGTGTGATAATAGTGCAGTGCAAACAGAAATTAAAAAAAAAAACAGCTTTGCTCTTTGAATTCAGTAAAACAATGATTTTGGTTGGCCGATCCACTGAGCAAGTAATCACTACGTTTTAAGAGACGGGACTTCGTAGTAAAAAAATAAAACAATTTCAAAAAACGAAACACATGGACTGGCTCAATGCCAACCTAACCAAATTATAAAACTTCACCCAATGTTGCCAACGTTAACCAAAAAATAGGGATGCTAGTGTTGTCGACAAAATAAGATCGATAACATTAGTAAATACTTCAAAATTTCTCAAATAAAAATCAAGTTAAAAAATTGTTTTTTATTAATTTTATTTTATTACAATATAGTATATAACTAAGAAATTATATTTAATTCATTTTCCGCCGCCGCTGAAGGATCTGGACTCCGGGTGTGTTGATTCTGGAGGTTCTGCAACAAATGTGTAATGGGTTGTCTTATTCACTAATATTTTAACGGGTTAAAACACTATTTTTTGTAGGCAGATTAACGGTTACCTACTATATCGCGACGTTTCGACTTGGTTGCACAAGTATATAGGAGAGGGTCAAAGAACACAATCATCATCATCCAACCGCAATCAAGCAACCATTAATGCAAAAACCTTTTTTTTCCTATTTGTCACAGCTCAGTCGCTGAACTGATTTTAATGAAATTAGATAAGGAGGAAGTTTAAAGAGGGAATTTATTTAGAGATGGAGGGTAAATAAACTTTTCTTATAAATAGCACTGATACAAAAATGGATTAATCGATAGTCGATAAAAAACTGCACTGCACTAGTGTTTGCGTAAAACATATTCCCACATTTTTATTTAGAAATATTATGTCCTGAAATACAATAAATGATAAGATACATTGATTTAGAGTATAGTTAAATTCGTCAAATATACTTACTGATCTTCATCCAGGGGAAATTGAGCCATAAATGTTCGTTTATTGTCTTCCTCCCGACTTGTCCTTAGTCCACATATCTCGCACTTTACAAGTGGCGTATTTAAAATATTTATCAAATATAAATCACTGCACAGGTATAAAGATTATTACACACGATAACGACGCAAATTACTATTAAACGGCTTTAATTTTAATTATAAAACAGAGAACTCGACAGAACAGTAAACTGACATTGATTGACGGATTCTGTCGCCATTAAAAGATCCCTGCGTTCATACTAGCTTTTTTTTAAACTAAGTTTCGCCAGACTGGGCCGATCCTGCTGGCGAATGTTTGGAGAATCGTAATAATAAATCGAATGTATCGAAAATCACGATGAGTCGTACAAAACCGATGGCACGGTGGCGTTTCGATGTTTGTATACCATGATTACAATTACCATAACGCCGTTTTGAAATTCAAATGAGGCATCGGATTACTATGTTATTCAGCGAACGCGATTTCACGATGATGGAATGCAGAGCGATTTTTAAAAATTCTCTGTCAGCCCGTTGTTGGAACAAGTTAAGGAAGTTACAAATGGATGATTAGCGATTGATGTAACTACTTCTAAACGTCCGCAGGTTGGTACGTTTAGAAGTAGTTACTATTTAGGTAGGTAAGTATTATCCCCGGTGACTTAGACGTTTAAAAAAATATATAATATTGATTGCATTGAGCATATATAGAGATCAGATTTAATGGTGTCGTTAGCGCGCGTTAGTAAAATGTCTTGGTACATAGTAAGTGCGGAAACTTTGGACGGGCAATTTTTCTCGGCGTCAATGTCAGTGCCAATAACTCTCGAGTTCCGCAACTGGCGCGCGGGTGACGCTGGTGGGATCTTGTTTACACTGCGATTAAGTTGGGACCGACTTTCCAAATTCCACATAAATTTACTGATACTGGGAATGGGTCTCCTTAGGGAATAAGAAGGTTATACGGTCCACAGTGCTGGCCAACGCTTCGAAAATATTATGAAGCTCTAAAATGCATGCTAATTTGTATGGATGTTACCACCAACCCTTACAACAGATGTTTAAACAGCTATATATGTATACATAACTCGTTCATTATTTTGTTTTATAAGCCATAGTATTAAACACAACCACGTTGGTAGTTACCTAATTCTGAATCGATTGTGACATAGACAGATAAAACTGGGAATGAAACGTGTAGAAATATTTGCAGAATAAATTTCTATAGTAAACACAAGATAATGTTAAAGTTAAAATGGCCTTTAAATATACCATATTCAAACTTTAGTACTTCCCCATGCTGGCAATTTTTCTTGCAGCGTCAATGTCAGAGGCAATAATTCAAGTTTGGAGGCTTAATGGGCCCATGCTGGAAACGACACCAAGTTTCTCACTTTGTCCCGCTTTTATATACAACCTACTAACAATGACAAGAAAAAGATTTGAAGAGAAAATGTATCAGAATTAATTTCAATCAGTCTTTAGCTATCATTAAATTTTGTAAATTTGTATAATGTATGGGAATGCAATATTATAATATTATAATGAACTAGTGGACGCTCGCAGCTTCGCTCGCGTGGAGTTAGACATAACAATAGTTTTGTTTACGCCTAGTAATATTATATAGCCTGTGTCACTCAGTAAAGATGCAGCTTTCTAATGGTGAAAGAATTTTAGAAATAGTAGTTTTTGTGTGAAAACATTACAAACAAATGTTTCCTCTTTATAATATTAGTATATTTGTATAGTTATATTATATTATCGAATTGATGACTTTACCTTATTATAATAAATTATCGAGCTCTACATACATAATATAATATTGAAACCAAACGTTGACATTAACAGAATACTATAGGACTTTTAATTGTAACTGTAAATTGTAATTGTAAATTACATCTAATTCAGGTGCAGACTATCTATGTCTGTGAACTAGTCTAAATTCAATGTGTGCTTTTGAGGATAAATGGCTATTTTATTTTATTTTATGGGAATATGTATTTCAAATAAAGAAAAATCTTAATCTTTAATAATAACTAAGTATATAATTTCAATAATAATATTATATTGATGAGTAATACATATACTATGAAGTTAGAAGTCAAAATAAGTAATTAGAAGTTTGAATGGGAAAATCAATAAAGTTAGAACTGAATGAAGAAATTTTGCGTGTCTCAAAAATTCTTTGTGCAACACCACAATAACTGTGGTAGGCAGCACTAAGCGTATTTCGTAGACAGGAGGCCTTACACGTGGTCAGATAACCCTTGCTGATTTAGAAGTACGAGTACATGTCGCGATATTTCAAGATAACAGAGGTGACATAGGACCTCGCATGTTCTACGTCTATTAATTTTATCACGTGTTAAATTTGTAAAAAAGAGCACGAATTTGTTTGGGTGAAATAATATAATTAAAATTTGCAAATTCAACGTTCTCGTTTTTAGTAACTATCGCAAATATGTTAGTATTTTCCTGCTGTTATAAATCCAAGTTCAAATGTTAAAGGGATTGAGCATGAACATGCAAATTTCGGACGGATGGATCAACGAGTGAAGGTGTTTACCTACCTTTTGTAAATAGGTAATTGTGTTTACAAATAATTATGGAATGTAGTCAATATACCAGTTCACCTGTTCATTTTAATGTTTGGCAACACGAAACTGAAGATTTTTATTTATTATGTTAGTTCTTGACTTGAATTACCTACTACTATTTGTATAACGTTTTGGATATCAACAATTTTAGGCATTAAGTCCGCCCATTGTAACATCCTTTTTTTGGTGTAACAATAAAGTATTGAATAAATAAATAAATAAATTTTCTACTTTAATGTAAATCTGTTGGGTTTTAGACAGCTTAGACATTTGTTGTATAATCTTGGATATATACAGACAATCGGGGAAAATCCGTCCGATCTCAGTGGTTCCGTGAACGATAGGGAACCGGATAGAGATATTTCTAATTTTTCGGTCGACCGGCGTCGTAATACCCACCAGTCGCTCCAGAAAAAACAATTAAACGCTGGCTAACAGACTGGAAAAGGAAAAGCGTCGGTTAAATTTGTCAGAGGAGGAACGAGCGAGTTGTTCGAGCTAATTGAAAGCAGTAGTTAAAGGGTTAAACGTAACATAAAATATGTTCGATCTTGGGTTTGGAAACTGGAAACAAGTAAAAATTAAAATAAATAATTTACCATTATATTACAAATATTTCATTAGTGATTACTTCGCCATGATAAAAGGCGATCCGAGATAAAACAATTAAGAAGAGAAGAGAAAAATAAAACAGCAGTGTTCGTTTCAATCGACAATAACTTAATAATATGAGAGTCACCTCATATATGTATATTATACTATATAAAGTAAAGTTGGATAGGCCAGACATAGATAGGACAGGTTGATAGTAAAGTTAACATTATTAATTTGTAAAGGATAAATATAATTTAGTAATTTAAAACTCAATAATGTTTTTGTAAATGAAAACATTTGAAAAGAAAATGATAGCATCAATTTTGTGAATCAGTCCTACTGTTATATTAAATAAGTGTTTGAAATTCGGAAAGAAATGAGATAATTTAAGATTACAGGCGACCTAACAACTAATTTACAAATAAGAAGGCTTCTCTTAAAATTAACTTTTTATAATGGCTACTACGTTTTATAATAAACAAAGCAGTCCTAAATTCTTACTTTAAACGGGAACATTCGCATTGCATCAATTTTAAGTCCCAAAGGGTACGAAAGAGTGGAAAGAGTTCTCCAACGGAGCAATATTGCCAACCACCTGCTCCACAAAGATAGGGATCATAATGTTAATTTAATTAAAGGACTAATCTAAATTGCAGACGACCCGACACTCCAACGCCCATTTAAAGGATATTTCGTCGCCGGCAGTTCAGTTGGGGAAAGTTGCTGACTATAAATATCTGGGAAAGCGAGTTAGGAAGCAAAAAGTAAGGAAATCACAGACAGGAAAGTTTACAAACGCGTCCTTAACATTACTTAAGAACTTAACCCTTTATTTCCAGATTTCTGGTAGATGTAACCTATTTAACGTAACATAATTTTTCTTATTTATTGTTAAACGAGACTAAAAATGTTACTCTCACTATCTCTCTCTTTCTTAACGTCATTTTAGAATTTGTTTTCATAATAGCGTTTGTGTGTTTGTTTCGGCGAGCCTAATAATAGTAGAATATCTATCAATACTTAGTTTGCTGGTATTAACGTTCTGTAAAAATATTTTATTTTCGATATGGATATCATAACAAAAATGATCAAGTCTCAAACCAACTATTCGCACGGAATATCTGAAATTATCTGAGTTTTATCTTAACTATGTAGATGGGCGAAGTTTAATTAAATGGTAATCGCGAGTATATACATAGTTATCTTAATAGCAGACGACTGGTTTAATTTCTGTTAAAGGGGTTCATGTCGCGCTGTGAGAGGAGAAAAAGTTTTGAGATAAAGATACCTTCTCGTCTTTATCATAAGGAAACAGCGGGAGTGTTGTCAGCGGAACTTGGAAAGAGGCTGGAGGAAAACAATTAATCATAATCTTGAATTCTTAAAAACTTAAGACTGGTTTATATAACTTTCAACGGAAACAATGAACAGGCTAAATGAATATGCACTATTTTCATTAAAGTTAAAATAACTTTCGAAAACTTCTTTAAAAACAATTTTTGAAATAGAACGAACCGATCACTCACACTCAAGTGTATTCGATATCAATTCAAATCAGACGGAGCGATCCATTACGGCATTGGCTCACTGGTCCGCCCAAATTATGTTCAATGGATAATTAATCGTGCCTGTTCACTCCAATAACAATAGCGCCATAATCACCATGATCATTATGATCTGTAGGCATGCCTTTATATTGGTAATGCTTCAAACTAGTGTGGTGACCGATTTATTGTTTTTGGAACGCATTTTACGAAATTGGATTTTTCCACGTTGACAATACCGTAAATTATATTAAATAGACATGCATATTAGCAATTAGTTTTTAAAATACCATTATTGCCAATAAATTCGGTTTAGAACGAAATTTACATATGATTTCAATCTGCGGTGTGGACATAGTAAATGTCCTAGAAGATATCCTACTACGTAGTGCGTGTGCCACGCAAGTCAAGTACGAATTTTAGTCTTTTCTCAAGATTCAAGGTTAATGTTACTGTCTCCCTGTAGTACTCTATGTACACCAACCCCAGTCATCAATTCAATTGGCTCATTCCCTGAAGGGAATGAGCCAATTGAATTGAAGAATAATGAAATGAAAAGCCAAAAACCAGCAATGTACAACTTTTAGAAACATATGAATACATGAATGCATAGCTGGAATAAAAATCTTAACATATAGGTATAATTTTGTTGAAGTTGCATTACATTTAGCTCTACATTTTGATATTTGGCAAAGTTCTAATATTCGTATAGAGTAGGTATTATTTATTTTTATTTTACTCAGTATTCCAGTACCGAAAATCATAAAATATTACCAAGAATCCGAGCTAACATAGAATAAAAATAAATTGAAACTGGATTCTTACGGTAGGCGCTATAAAACCAGGAGCTTCACCGGGATACGTGAATATACGGAAGTATTATTCTAGCACGTGGCTTTATTCGGTGGGTCACGTATTCTAAATTGTTATGAAAGTAGACAATTGCCTCAAACAGACTTAATCCTACCTCACCTTTATAAGGCAGTCACAGGTGCGTTGCCATTTTGGATGAAAAATAGGCACGCTCCATCCTTTTCGCGACACAAAAACTTGAATGTAGACGAAGATAAAAGTATAGCCTTTGTTTATCGCCTTATAACACATATCTGTAACTCTACTGGGCGAGATACAAAATTCTCATGATATATGACGCTCTGCATATCAGTCTGGTATTATGGCAACTTGACGGCCACAGCCTATAATAAATTTATTACTTATGAAGGAATTTCATAACAGACGGATCTATTTTATAAGCTAGTTCCCCAACTGGCACCGCTCCGTAAGTTTCGGCGGCAAATTCAATTGAGGTTTGTACCGCTGGCAGATCTAAACCGTACAGGAAGTTGGGACCCAATCGCGTTCTCACCTGCAACCGTATTTGAAATTCAAATAAGATGAAACAAACCGACTACGTTGTAACCCGCAAGGTTTATTGTGGGTACAGCTCTCGTTGGATTTTTCTTATTCCATGTTCAGTTTGAAAATAAACAATATATAATAAGGTTGAGTTTGAAATTCAATGGTATAATGGGTAGGTATAAAGGTTTGTATGTTAATGTTGTGTGCATGTTGTAGATTCGTCTAGAATATTAATAATGTATAAATTCATTTTTACAGTAACTATAGACTGGTCCTTTACATTGCCAATTTTTACACACATATAGGTTCCCCAATTTTTACACACATATGGTTGGTTTGGGAGAGTGGACGAGAAGATATAATTTACCATTTCACCCATATGCCATTCCGTTCATAATTCGTGGACATAAGGTAGCCAACTTATCGAGTAGATAATTGTCTCGTTATACTGTATTCCTTTCGTCCTGTCTATCAGTTCGCTAAAGGAGTTTTAACATGGAAGAAGCAGTTTAAAGCATAGTAGATACATGAAATTGGTCAAAGATCAAAAGGTAACAAGGTCAAAGCGGGTTCAAATTCCTCCCGTTCCAGCGCCATGTCAACATGAACACACAAATACACGAAGATTAGAATATCACTAATGCGGGCGTTTTACAGTATGTTTAGCGGCCTGCAGTTCTGCCATCGTCCACCAGCTCCAAAGAGCTTGCTGTTGCTTGTGTTGCAGTTGCGCTGCTTATGTTGTTACTCAGTTAGTTTTAAGAATATTATGGTAATAAATTTGTTTTCGTTATTGGCGACCGTTTTAAACATCGTGGGTGGATGGATATACAAATAACGAAGAAGGATAGGATAAAATTTCCACAAGAATAGTGTTATAAATACCGCGTGAGAATAAATGCGAACGATCATAAATAACGGTCCCATAAGCTCGATTAAATTCTTTATTCTGAAAGCAAGAAAGGAGAGGGAATTCCTTCACTCGACGTCTATATCTCAAGCAATTTTTCACAACTATATCTCCAGACATTGCACTGTGGTACAATTTTTAAAACTATTTTTTGTTTCAAACTTGGTTTCGACTTTTCACTAGGCTGTTAAAATTTGACAGTCTGAATAATATTGCTCATTTATTTACATCCGCAAAGGCATTAATTTTATATGACACATTAATATTGATTAAAGATGCACCTTCAGAACCTAATTCATTCTTACCTATCTATTACCACCAAAATTACCCATAGAACACCATGGAGACCCTATAGAGAACTATGCCATAGAGAGATAACACACAATACCCGTATTTCCGTCGCGCAGTCGGGTCAAAAAAATTTAGTATGCAAAGTAATAGTCTATGGTAATGTAGGTTAATTTTTTTTTAAATTTGTGAATAATTCAACAAGTCATGAAAGTTAATAATTTTTTTTTACTTTTTTCAGAATCACTCATATTTGCAACTTAAGCCAAGTAATAAAAGTATATCGGGGAAACTGCTTGGCTATCTGATTGATGGCTCTAATCTTTTTAACCAAAGTATTCAATTATTCGTAAGATGATTGATTTATTAACTTAAGGGAGTATTTGCCCCAATACAGGGGTAGGCAGACGTGTTTATACATACACTTTTCATTACTTATGTTTAGACCGACCTGCCGAAATACTGGTCTCTCGTCCATCGATTCGAACCGATAGGGTTCCGGGTTCAAATCCCGGCTGGGGCAGATATTTACTCGGATTCACCTTGAATTGTATTGTTTAAAATAATGGGGGTTCAATCGCGCATAAACCATTGAACATTGAACCAAAATAATCTTGGTACGTGGGAAAATATAGCTTCAGTAGCATTATAATCGCTGCGACCCATAGACGTCCCACTGTTGGGCACGGGTCTCCTCTCAGAATGGGAGGGGAGCATTATAATAACGAATTAGAACTCAAAAATGTATTTTTTGAAAATATTGTTGTCGCGTCTGTCAGGCAATCACATAAAAACCAGAGGACAAATTTAGATGTAACTTAACCAAGTTAAATCTAAATTCGTGTTTAAAGTTCGCCTATACTCGGGGTTAGGTTTAAGGCTACTTTTATTCTCGAAAAATATTGAGGTTCTCTAGGAATACGTTATGAAAGTTTTAATGGACTTTTTGTTAAATCGCGACCGATTTATTTCAAATTTTCAACAAATATTCCTAACATAAATTAATGGAATACGTATATACCAGATTTTCAATAAAATTTAAATACACAATATAGGGAAAAATGTCAAATGAATATGGATATTTAAGATTTTTCAAGTCTCGATACTAGACGAAACAATCATGTATTGTTCTCAAATTGGGAGTGACAACCCTATATCTGGAATCCTATACAAATTCAGCGTTTTTGAAAATTTATCTACAAAAGGGGATGAATTTTTTTACTTTAGTGAAGAGAAGTCTGTTTGTCCAGGCATAGTGTAGGAATAATTTAAGCTGGTTAACATGAGGGGGAACATTAGGAACGTTCCCTAAGGTTTTACAGGGTAGAGTTAGTCCTATAAGTTTCATGAGGAGAATGGGTAGCAACATTAAACCAAGCCGCCGCAATATTTACACCACGCGAGCGAAGCTGCGGGCATTTTATTTATATATTAACTATGAATGAAGTTGTAACATGCATATATAAGTTTTTCTATATGAATTCAAAATGTGTGTTTACGATAGTGAACACAGAATTTATGCAGTATTCTATATCATGCGCTATTTGTTTTGCACGTACACGTTTAGTATACCTAGTAATAAGATATTTTTAAACCAATGTAGTAGCGTCCATAGCCCAATGGCTCGGGTCGATTCAATTTGATCGAAACAGTTAAGCAACGACGGGCGCGGTCGGTTTGTGGATGGGTGACCGCTAGTGGCATAATTTCATGGACGCTACCGTGCTTCGGAGGGCACGTAAAGCCGTCGGTCCCGGTTGTTATCAATGTTGGAAACAGTCGTTAAGCCTTGTCAAAGACCTTCGGGTGGCTTGAGAACATTCGACACTGGGTTGGCCACTAACCCCTCCACCAATCCGCATTGGAGCAGCGTGGTGGAGTATGCTCTAGACCTCCCGCAGCTGCGTCTGTGGGGGAGACCCGTGCCCAGCAGTGGGACGTCTATGGGTCGCAGCGAAACCAATGTCAATTCCACGAGTGGATCACAATCAGTTCGAACAAGCAGAAAATCGAACCCCAAATCATCCAATCGTGGTAAATCTCAAATTCCGAGTGCGCAGCTAAGCAGCCGGCCCGTCCCGGCCAAGTCCCTGATTTAAATTGCAGATGCCCCTTGGGAAGGCGCGCCGACTCCCGCGATATGCTAATGATAGTCAAGCCAAGGATTATCCCTGTTTACACTCAACAAACTCACTTAATTTCGCATTGACTGCCGTATTTTCATATTAACTTCGATATTCTTAAGGTGATAAATCCGTTTTGGTCTTATTCCATTGTTTTATTATTGGCATGTCAAATTCCATGTCGGCACAATATAACGTACAAGATTTCCGCGCGGCTCCGCCCGCGTCAAATCATTCTACGTGCAGAATTACCTCTACCATCTAGGAATGTGTTAAAATTTATTATGATTAGATCGAACCCCGTGTTGACAAGTTGTTTGTTGATTAAAAATTGAGTATCGATTCAAAAATCCTTTCTTAGTGCTCCCCTACGTTATAAAAGGAACCCCTGTGCAAAATTTCAAGTTTCTAACCCTTATAGTTTAGGCCCTGCGTTGATATGTCATTCAGTCAGCCAGTCAGTCAGTCAGTCAGTCAGTCACCTTCTCCTTTATATATATAGATATGAATTTATGATTATATGAATTTTTGACATATACATTATGTATGTATGTATTGTTTTGGGAAATTAATCGTTTTTTATTTAATTTTTAATTTATAAACCTGCCTCATCTTCTCACCATCGCTAAGGGTTGACTGGTAGAGAATGCCGTTAGGCATTATGTCCGCCCTTTGTAGTCTTTTGACTCAATAAAGGTTAAATAAATAAATAAACAAATAAAACAGTAAAGTAATTTAGTCAGTTATCCTATTCAGCATTAAGGCTCGATTTCACTTATGATAATTATCTGATAAAAAATTAAGATCGGACACTATAGGGATATTGCATGAACATGTAAATGTACACTACGTAGCTACATATAAAAATATGACAATTTGAAGGTAGGTAATAACACAGCGATCTCCATTAAAGGAATAAAAACGTTCCACATTTCGCAACTCAGTTCCCAACATTTCAATTAAGGTATTAAATTTCAAGAATTCCGGTGCTTTTCAATTTACGATTAAATTGGAAGAAACTTTGTGACGCCTCTAACGATAATTTCTTCATTCAAGAGTTCATCTGCAGGACGAAATTAACTTTAAAACTCTGTCAAGTAATTTAATTTCCCGTGTGTGCATGTAAAAGAAACTTTGTTAGCAGCGAAGGTGAACCGAGTCTTATAAGATACTTAAAACAAAAAAAAATCTTTTTAAGAGTTTGAAAGTACCGGTGCTTCAAGTATAAAAAAAAATAACAAAAATACAGCGTTTTTCCATGGTCTTGGATCATTGTATAAATTCAATAGATTATTATAGGGACAAATAGCTTAACGAACAGTTATTTACTGTAAGTGTAAAGATAACGGATAGCGAAATTTTAAATTCTAATACGAAGGTGCTGAGATTTGATTTTAAAATTAATACATTCTGAAGGTTCAAAGTTCAAAATGTAGTTGAGTATAACGGCCAATATTTCAATTAATACGAAGTAGTGAACTTGTATACACAGTTGATACCAGTAAGTACTACTGAAGGCGTCGTAAAGTCGACCAGAGTTGGCAGTAATGCGGAATTTATGTCGACGGACTCATGGAGGCGCCAGACCGATATCGATTCCCTAATAGCCTATTTAGCAATGTTTCAATTTCGGAAGAGCAGAAAATTGCTGATATCGTAACAAAATTTAAGAGTGGTTTTCAGAAATTAAATTGGTATTTTAAAATTAAAACGTGAATAACGAATTACTAAAGAAACAGTTGAATAGAGCAAAACGTACAATTTATGAATTGATAGTAATATGCTACGAGATTAATAAAATTTAACTCACGATTCTAAATAACATCTTGTTCTTCTTAATCTTGTTAAATTTTTCAAAACTTGCTAAAACCGTCAATACCTACTATTATTATCATATTAAACGATTAGAATTCACTGAGAATCACTTACCTAAAGAGCATTACGTTTAACAAATATATCAAGTTGAGAAGGGAATTCTGAAAATTTCCATGAGAAAAGACCGTAAAGGAAGATCGTGCCAGCAGTTCGTCTGGTATTCGGGTTCCCACTACATAATTCATAAACATGTTTACAGCTTCGTCTCAAAGAGCAAAAAATTGCACTTACAGCTTACCAATGTAGACCTAAAGAATTAGAACAAATGTACCTCTACTATGGTTCTTAGTTTCTTAAATATAGATAAAGAAATAATACCTACTATATAAATAATTGTATCATTGAAGTCTGATGTGATTTTTGTGTGAAGTTTTTTTCAAATGTGAAAACACAATATTAAAAAATAATGTGTTAACAAAAAATCATTTTATGATGGTTTTTAGAATTACGGGCTGTAGTATCTTGATGGATTCGTACTACCTATTATAAACTAAACACGCTGTAATTTTTTTATAAATTATCGCAATAAAATGTCTGCAATTTTTGTCAGTCTTATTTGAATATAACAGTGTTCATTCGTCCATTTATATATTTCTTATTTAGAACAGGGCAGAAGTCGTGTCTCAGGGTCCGATGTCGTGTAACACGGGGTCGGAATGTTTGAGGTATCGAGGTGGGCATGCAGAATACCACTGCGAACATTTAAATTGAAATCGCCGACGCGTTTATGCGATATTGAATTAGTTCTTGGAGTAGGCGAATTTTGATTAAATTTGATGTTAAAATTTTCCTTCACTTTATTTGCCCATTACGGAACTAGACTGGACGGCTAAAGGTGAAAATTAAAGATGAGAGTTCGATAGCCACTAGGCTGTCAACGCTATTTCATACAATATTCAAACATAAATTGATAAATGACTGGGGTTCAATGTAAAAAGGTAAATAAGGCGGTTGGGTGCCAAAGTTCGCGATATGCGGTCCACCGCACGAGTAGTAATTAACACCGCCCCACCGAGAGCCTGCCACGCGTTCTCAGAGTTAAATACACGCGAAGGGATTCCCACTATGTATAGTCGTTCTTATATGGAAATGTGAGAAAATTAGCTAATTTGCACAATAAAGGATCTGTTCCGTTTACCTAAGCGTGAAAATTATTTTAAAGTTCTCAGGTCAGATAACAACGTTAAAGTTGTCTCACTAACCTGTATTTTAATAATGTTACACCACCTTTAAAGAGGTTAGTATGAGATAAGATGGTTTTCCAATCTCAATTACGTTTTAATTTAAATTATGATTTGGGATTTCTTACGTGGAACAACAACAACAATTTGCGTCGCGTTCATTTGAAGCTTTGTACGGCTTACCCTGTTTATTCTACGCTGGTGACACGGCACATCAACGAGAAATCATGTTATTCGAACCGAATGACGTCCCGGTGATGGCGATCGTTTGTCCACTGCGACGATCTCAGTTGTTCAGTTTCATCCATTCATCGTGCGTGGTACGGTACAGTGAGCCGGCACATCGGATTGTCATAATCTCGGACCGAGTTCTAGCGGTCGCGCCTATATGTAGATACATAAAAATCTCGGTGGCTGACGTGACGGCGCTCGGGCAACTAACGTGAAGTGAACTTGGGGGCCGTCATTCCATTATCGTTGACGTCCCGTGGACGCCCGCCATGGACAAACGCCCCTAGTAACGTGCCCAATGCCGCGTCCTCCAGCCCACATGTTGTGCCCCCGTCCCCCGCGCCACCCACGCAACACTCAGTGAAGCACAGCGATTGAATTAAACTTCGGCACCGTTGTTGTGGAGATCCGAGGTTGGTTTTGTCGCCGGCGTTTTGCGCAGCTGCGATTAAACTAGCAATACTTGTCCGGCATTTATTAGTTTCGGTAGTTGGACGTTACGATTCGTGTTCAAAATTTGTTCGGGACGAGTATTACTAACAATTTTAGGGTTTAGTTTAGTTACAAAACCAATATTAGATCAGTATATTTTTTGTTATGCGACTAAATTAATGAAATAATTATATTTAAAAAAACCGACCAACTGCGAATTGGACTTGCGCACGAAGGGTTCCATAGATCTGTGAAAATTTCAACTGCCTAACAATAATGGTTCATGAGGTACATCCTGGTGACAGACTGACAGCGGAGCCTTAGTAATAGAGTCTCGTTTTACTCTTTGGGTGCTGAACCCTAAAATGGTAAAAAAACAAAATTGATTAACATTCCAAGATCACAATAATAAAATGTTTCACTTTGGTAGCTTTAAATCCAATTGAAGAGTAAACTATGATACAACTTATGCTTTCATCTTCATCATCATCAAAAATTATCAAAATCCATACACCAATAATTTAATCATTTAATGATTAAATGATTGCTACCCTTATTTTGCAAATTTACTACTCTTAGGGGTAGAACATTTTCATGAAATTCATATGTCTATTCTATTCTATGTAGGTTCTGCCAAACACAAAAATAATCAATAAATATGGTTATTAGTTTAGGTTTAAAGAAACTTGTTACTTACATGAGAACATAAATAATGTACTTAATTAGTTCGTCGTTCGTTATTAAACAACAACAGAATTTTTATGCATTAAAAATATACAAACAGTCGAAGATAGAACCTCCTCCTTTTTTCGAAGTCGGTAAAAGAAATAACTAGATGGCAAACTCGCGCATTAAAAACTGAAAGATAAAAGGAAGTTTCTCTTGTTAACCCCACGCTGCATAGTGCATGAGCTCAATGTCAACAGTTATAAGTTTTTTTTCCGCGTACAATGAGTCTCCGAAACAAGGAGTGTAGAGCACTAGGTGAGCACTAGGGTTGTTCTCCAGCTAGGGGACAATTAGCGCGAGACTCGGCACGACTTGAGTTTTAACAACACGGCTTGGAACACTCGGCATCATTCACACGAGACGGCTCTACCTCGGGCCTTTACTTACCTAACTTACGGACGTAGTAATGGATATGAAGATAGTTATGGAATAAAGAGATTTTAGTGATATTGTGGAGTTGGTGTATAGGCGACGATGCTACTGTTGTGGCGATGCGAACAAAACAGATAACTAACTATCAGATGTTTGCTTACTGTACTGTTTGTTTACTTAATAAGGTCCTGGGAACCGCTGGTTTTCAGCCAGTCCCTTCTCCCCAAATGTTGTGTTAATACAATAATACTCTAATGTTTAGTAAAATATACGTACATATTAAAAATATAGATACATAAAAAAATATGGGAATGAATGAAATTATACTCGTACCTATCATTTAATCCATCCAACAAATAAGCCCTTATTTAAGACAAAGTGATAATTCTGCCGGTTTAATGCGTGTCATTAATACGACTTTGATTTAATCCGGGCTTTAGTAAACGAGCGTGTAAGGCGGAGATTATTAACTTTTCATCATTTGTTTACGTTCGCATAAAACGAGATTACGTTTAAAAACTCATCTACGGTGAAGTGTTCGGAGGAAGTTATTAAAAGTCGGGGTAGTGAACGCAGTCAAAGCTTGGTACATACGTAGGTAGTAAAACTATATGAAAACAGCAATTCGCGAGTGTATAATAAGCAGACCATTTAGAAGAGGAAAGCCTTTTCCGATGTTATGAAACGCATACGCAATGCAAGAGAGGTTTGTGAGTGATTTAAGTTTATTATTTCACATAAAACCACACAGAAAACATTTGCAAAATGTTTGTAATTTTACCATGATTTAAAATATATATACTACTTTACTAAGTTGTAGAATTGATATGCATAATAATATGTAGTAGGTATATAGAATTACTAAATTTACCAAATACCGCTTTTATTTTAATCCTGTTTCTAAATATGAAGCACACAAATTCATTTCGGACCCTATCTAGTCCATAAATTTAGATATAAGAAAACTTGAGATGTAGTTATAATTATAGATAATGTTAATGTGAATGAACTCAAATATATTTTTTTTTACTCAAACATAATACTGTACTTTGCGTCGCGTGGTCTGGTAAAAATAACTTTAAATTGATGGAATACTTATGGAGCGATTTAGCACTATTCCACTTTATGAATTACGTTTTGAGTGAACTTGGATAAGACCGCTAGAGAATAGAATATTATAAGACTTGAACAACGTTGTCAGAGACTAGAGGGCCTATGCATGAACATCGTGTTTAGCGATAAGAGGCGACGTTTCCGAAGGCGGCGCAGGGCGAGAGGGCAAGTCAAGTGGTGCAAAATACAACTACACACGAGCATCACCCTTCAACCTCCAGCCTTTTATATCATAAGTTCGCTAGGAACATACACGATGTCTATAGATATAACGTAGGTCGTGTCTGGCGCTGCCTCGTCGACGACGTTTAATTATGACGTGTCAATCGGGGAGTTGGCTATTAATATAAATAAATAATTATACTGTAAAAAAATTTTTTTTTTAAAAAGCTTTTATAACTTGACCTTGAAACCTAATCGTGGGCAAAGTTCATTACAAGACTTTACCACAAGTGCAAACACGACTATGATACGATATTCCATCATGAAGTTCCAGTTAATATCTTCCGGCTCCATCATCAGATCAGTTTGACAGTACCATATTATTGCATTGTCATCGGAACCTAATATGTGTGCCAAATTTCAGCTCGATAGCTTCAGTGGAAGTGGGTGAAATATTGATTGCAAGATTCCAGGACATACATACATACATAGATACATACGAGTGAAGTTAAATAAAAGCTTTTAAAAAAGTAAATTAAAAGGTTTAAACTGATGCTTGCCTAATCATTTCGATTCGAAGCGAAGACCATCGAGGATTAAAGACCATAACGAAACCTAGCTTGATTTCGATCCCTGTTTTCCATTGAATAATCATTTTTTTTACCTCAATCTGAAAATAATAATTATATTAATAGTTCAACTACTATAGTTCTGCTAACTAAGACCACTGCGTGGAGGAGAACTTGAACTGCTTAGTCTTATAAGACATTCATCATATTTTATTACTTTTATTGGATTTCTATCCTTCTTTAGGCTTGTGCTTTAATAAGAAGTAAAGAAGTTTTGAAGCATTTGATGTTGAGGTACACAGGATTCTTTTCTAGATTTTCTTATGGAATTAAGATTAAAAAAGATAATATTCAATGTGAATGCAGCTGAGGCAACTAGTTGAAGCCAAATGTTCTTTAGATATCAGGTTACGCCTTCTGAATTTATTTAGCATCATGTACAAGATCTTTAAATCGCTGCCATTTTAGTTCATTACTTTAAGCGTTGAGATCCTCAGAAAATCTCGACGTTTCATGAAAAATTCTTGATTATTGCACGGAACGAAGAGAAATACGAATTATAAGTGAGCTTCAAAACTCCTTCGTGTAAAAGCAGGTTCGAATCTGGGTCATCTATAAAACGAACGTCTATCTCCGTTCAAATATTAAATTTCTGCTTCGATGCATTTATTACAAATATTCCATCAAACGTAAAATATGCTTATACGTAAAAAAATGTCATCAGGAACATAGAAATAAATGTTATCAAGAAGATGTTATAAATTCAAATGAGTCGTTTATCACCCAGAACTTTTCTTTCATGTACGAATACATAATAACGAAGCCCCGCGTGAATGTGATATTGAGTCCTATTTATCTTTCGTAATTTAGTACAATTCATATTCATTTTAACAGTCTTTGACTGACCAGAGATTTGATTCGCAGGACGAATTCAAATCGCTACTTGAGTAGGTCTATGTGTATATAATAAATTTTATTGAAAGAGATCATACGGTATGGTCGTAGTCCGTTCATTCGTTTGCAAATAGAACCCAATATTGCAATATACCCTTAAGGGTTTGCTTGCGATATTGCCAACGCACTTTTACCTTACGTAATATCGATTTTACTATTATAGATAACATTGTAAGAAGTGAGTCAATTCCAACCTTTTAAGGAAATTTTCTGTATTTTAAAGACGATAAAGATCACAATTGACTTTATACATACTTGTTCTTTTGTCCTGAACTATTTTCGTGGTAGAAAAATAAATATTATGGTTTTAAATTAATGAGATTTGGTAAGGAAGCCTGCATGGCATTTCTTATGAAGATAAATCATAACTCATTGGGGCTAAGGCAATAAAGAACACCTAAGATACTCAGCTATCTTTCTACTTTCGTTTCGTTGTTTCTTCGTCGTATCGTTTCTTCAAAAATTAACCTTGAAGCATAAATATTACAAATAATAATGCAGTTAACGCGGGTGTCGTAAAGTAACCATGTAACTTTAATCAAGTTACGTACCCGCATAGATAAGGTGAATTAGGACCTTTGTGAACCCGCAGAATTGAGTGCGTAATTATTTCTCACTGTAGGTAGTGCGACAATCAGGTTCCATCCTAAAGGGACGGAATAAGTTGAATTTCATGGTTCCTAGTTTTCCCAGTTTTCTCAACTATTTAACTATTAAAGTGGACCGCGAGAAAACTAACGTATTCATGACTTCAGGAATATTTTGTCGGTTTTACGAGAACTCGTACCGAAATGGAAAGGTTACGTACCTCTTCGGACCCGTGTCTACGTGAAATATAAACCACATATGGCACATAATTTGAAGGATTCAAATAATGTCTGAAAAAGGTTCGGTCGTGAAGGAGATTCTCTTGAACTCGTAGCGCAGGTTGCGGTAGAAAGTTGTTATTTTGGCAGGGACTTTGTATTTAATTCATGGTACACCTATTATTTGCATGGATATAGCTTGAGAAATGACGCAGTTGTGTATAAACTTACCACAGAAACATTAAACATTCAACACATAACTAGGTAGTAATAGCAGTACACATTTTTATGATGAGAAGTATTTTACAAATACAAAATACTACTAATCTAGGATATTAAGTACTTGTTTAATAAGTTTCACTCAATTCCATTTAGTGTTTTTTTTCTTTTTCGTAATAGAGCAACATCATGTTTTCCCTTATTTTACACCCTCAGGGATGAAATTTATTTCCTATCCTTACTATATATTTGCATGCAATATAAAAGGCATTTTGTACCAATATTTCATATATCTAGGCTCTGTACAACGGTGTAAGCATTGAAACCCAAAATATTATAAACACGCTTAAAAGTTTGTTTCAGTTTTCAAATTTAGTTTTTACCGAACGAATTCTACGTGCATAATAGTCAAATTCGAAATAGCAAAAGCTAGTAGTATCTAGTATTTATAATTGGAACGAGCTGTCGACCAGTAAGACGGATACGAATTCAAATTGGCAGTTCTTGCTGACATTTGCCAGGTGGCTTTCAGGAGCGTTGCGCGTCCCTAAATCCGCAGCATACGTCTACGTCTCTCGACATTTAATGATCCCCTTTGAAGTATCAGAAAATAATCTTTCTTCATTTCAAGAAGGAAAATGAGGAGTTTTGGCAATGCCTCCGTCTATCTAATATAATCTATCTCCGTCAATCTATACGGTGCCTCCGTTGAAATATATATGCCGATAACATACCGGAATGTGGTGTGTCGCACTTTCGCAAAACAAACGTACCTGAAAAAGCAAATGAAATGATTAGACGACATATTGTTACATTTTGTTGCTCGTGGCTTAATAGTATTAATGGATTTTGTACACTTTTCTAAAAGTATTTGATAATATTGAATCAAATCTTAGTTTTCGCTAAAATTGTCTCCTCAGATAGAAAAATACTTTATCAAATAATTTTGGTTATGCCTTCCTTCGTCCAGGTCTGAGGTTGAGTTGTTATTAATTAATAATAATAATATTTATTTATTGAACAGCTGTACACGGTATTAATTACATACATTGATTGAAACTTAGGTATATCATAGCTGTCTGGTACCCGAACTAGGATCAAGCCTGTATTTCAGGTACCAGCTCTTCAACCCTTTATGTGTATTAATTGTGTTTTTTAATAGTGTACAGTTTTATTTCATGCAGGGTAAGTATTGTGTGTTTAGGTAAATGTAGAATATGTATGAATTGCTTTGTTTAAGTTAGAATATATTGAGGTTAAGTTGTGCGAACGTGAATAGAATGTACAATTGAATGCTTAACATATGTGTGTGTGCGTGCGTGTCGGTGTGTGTGTGTGTGTGTGTGTGTGTGTGTGTGTGTGTGTGTGTGTGTGCGTGTGTGTGTGTGTGCGTGTGTGTATGTAGTGTGTTGTGCGTGTGTGTGTTCTACGAATTTGTGTTAGGTAAGGACTATTTAGTTACTGCGAGTAAATCTTCGACCTCAAGATAAGTTTTAGTAATAAGCCAATTTTTTACTGTCATTTTTAATTTGAATTTGGTCATTTCATTAAGGTTTTCATACCGGCTTATTTTATTATATAAGTAGGGTCCCAAAAAACAATAGAACTTCTGAGCAAAAATACTTCTAAGACGCGGTACATCGTATACTCGATCATTCCTTCTTCTATGTTGAATGTCATGTTTACGGGCTGTAGACGCATGTTGTTTTATTATAGTTTGTAAAATAAATAGTTTACGTACTGACAGCACTTGGCAATCATTGTATAGTGATTCTGTGGAGAAACGCAGTGGCTTGAATGTCATCACCTTTAGGATTGCCCTCTGGGCCCTTTCTAGTGTTATCATTGTAGTCTTATATGTACCCCCCCATGAAGTTATACAGTAATTTACTAGTGATTGGCAAAGTGCAAAATAAACAGTTTTTAGAATTTTGGTATCAGCAATATGTCTTAGGTTTTTAAAAATATAAATAAGTTTCCTAACTCTATTTGAAATAGCCAATATGTGTTCCTCAAAACCTAAATTGTTATCAATGATAACTCCCAAATACTTTGTGGATGTGGTGTTTTCAATAACCTGACATGAACAGTTAGAACTGGGCCCTCTTTGACATTGGTGTACTCTTATAGCGTATTTATTTGCCTCTTGTATGTCGGTATTTCGCATGGAGAAAGGAATGCAGACAGTTTTGCGTATGTTTAAGGTAAGAATATAACTATTAAGAAATTGAATGACTGTGTTCAGACCGTTTTGCGCTTTTTCATATGTTTGTGACCAGGTTGGTGATGAAAATAGTAAGACAGTATCATCGGCAAAGGTAATTATCTTTCCCATATCTAATTTTAGTTCGCAAAGATTGTTAATATAAATAAGGAAAAGTGTTGGGCCTAGTATACTACCCTGAGGAACTCCGTAGTTTATCGGTAGACTATCACTGATATTATCTGCAATTTTGACTTGTTGGGTCCTGTTTTGTAAGTAATCTGTGAAAAATTTGAGTTGTGTACCTCTTATCCCCATGGATTCCATTGATGCTAAAAGGGTAGGTGTATGTACTGTATCAAAAGCCTTTGTAATGTCCAAGAATATGGCTAGTACCTTTTCCTTATTGTCAAGCCTTTTAACAATAAAGTCAGTTAATTCGTGTACAGCGTCGGCTGTAGACTTAGCACTTCGGAAACCATATTGCCTGTTTGAGATGAGATTGTTGTCTTCGAGGTATTTGTTAAGACGTTTGTATGCTAAGCGTTCAAGTACCTTTGAAAGGGCGGTTAGGATAGCAATGGGTCTGTAGTTACCAGCATAACCTCTGTCCCCACTTTTATATATTGGGTGGATGATTGATTTTTTAAAAACGTCAGGAAATACGCCACAAGATAGTGATCGACTACATATGTGGGTAAGAGGGCCAATAATAAGGTTTTTAATTTCTTTTAAAAATCTAGTTGATATCAGGTCCCAGCCAACAGCACAATCATTACGTAGGGATAGTATTATACTTTCCACCTCATTTTCATCAGTGTCTAAGAATACCATGGAGTTAACACAGGAAGGTAGGCTCTTTATCGGTTTGGGAGATTGAATTGCAAGAGCATCTTCTGCAAGGCTTTGACCTACGTTCACAAGAAATCTATTAACTGTATTAACAGCTTCATGACATGTCTGCCCAGTTGATACTAGTTCAATCGGCGTTTCTTTAATTTTGTTTGTGTATGTGATGTTTTTGATAACTTCCCACAATTTTTTGTTATTATTGCCTGCTTTGTCGATCTCACCCTTCTCGTACTGGATTTTTAAGTTTTTTAATAATCGATTACAGTATGTTCTGTATCTTTTGTAACTTATAAGGAGATTAATGTTATTTGGATGTTTCTTACATTTAAAATGAAGTTTATTTCTGTGCCTGATACAACGCAATAGTCCAGGTGTAATCCAAGGCTTAATAATTCTTTTCCTACAGGGCAATTTACACGTTGAAGAATTTTTCTTAATAATGTTCATTAGTGGATATACTAATAAGTTGGCTGCTTCATTAGGATCGTTAGTATTGTAGACAGAATTGAAATTTATCGCATTTAAATCATGCCTGACTGCAGCCATATCTATTTTTGTATATGATCTAGGTGTATGGTGGAGGCTGTTTTCATGCAAAAAATGACTGAGTAATGATCTGTCAAGGTAGATTGTGCTACAACAGTCATGCAGTTGTATTTTGTTTTTGCAATTACGTGATCTAAGCAGTTATTCTGTCTAGTGGGTAAGTTATGCTGAGGTAAGTAGCCTAAGCACGACATTAACGTTAAATATTCTGCAGAATGAAGATCACTACTTCCCTGACATATATTTATATTTATATCACCTAATATAATGACATTTTTAAAATTACTAAGTGAGGTTAGAATATTTTCCATACTGTCGATGAAACCTGTGATATTATTAAATGAAGGAGAACGATATATACCTACAATTGCGATATCTCTTCCTATTTTTACTATTGCACAGTTAGCATCTTTACAAGTGGGTTCCTCAAAACAAATATTTTTAATGTTTTTATTTATATAAATGACCACACCGTCATTCTGCAGAGCTAAATTCTTTGTAGCAAAGGACACATAACCTTCCAATGGTGGTATCTGTCGTTGTGATGATAGCCAACATTCAGTTAGTATAATTACCTCGTAAGTAATCCCAAATTGGTGTAGTAAAGTTTCCAATCCTGGATAGTTGCACGATAAACTTCTGATATTTTGTGTTAAAATCTTAAAACTATTTGTAAAGTTTGCTTCCTGGATTTTTATTTTACAGTGTTCAGGATCACAAGAGATAGCTTCTGGTTGTAATAGTGTGTCTAGGCTATTTATTAGTGTAAATCTGCTATCCATTATGGAGGTACATTATATACAAAATTTGTGTCAAATTATGGAGAAGGTTGTATAAGATGTTCATGCAATTGCTATAGGTATAATATACATTATGTGATGAAGTGGATGACATAATGTAGCAAGCAAGTGTGGCATTATAGTTAGAATACATTAATTGTATAGTTGTATTTTGATGATAACTTAAATTTGATTTTAGTAAAATATGTGAATCTAATGATGTAATTATGTAGCAGGAATCTGGGTGAAAGTACAAAAGATTGTTTATGTGTATATTTAGAATTTTCTGTTTTTTATGATTGTAAGTATTAGAGTTAGTATAATATGAGGCAACTAGGTAGGGGTGTGAGTATAAATAATATGTATGTTGGGATTGATATGGTATTTGAGTGATTGTGTTTGTAGGTGTATTATTGAATGTGTAAAGGTATGTTCTACATGTGTATGTGTGTGTAATGTAGTGTATATAGGAGTCAGGTGAGTATGTGACGTGTACCAAGAGTGAAACAGAGTTAGTGTTACTGGAGTACCGATTACAAAATACAGAAACTGTATGTGGTGGGTCTATAGATAGTATAAGATTAACAAAGTTGAGTTGCACTCGTACATTCGAATGTGGTTGTGTAAGACAGGTTGTAGTTATAATGAGTGCATTAACCATCGATGAATATAAAACTAAAACTATTTGATCACTATCGATGGGTGAGCTGCTTCGCAAAAACTTACTCATTGTGTGTATAGAGCAATTATAACAAAAAGAGTTTGTTACAGAAATACTAAATAGAAGCATCTCACTCTCGCAGTGTCGACAGCAATAAGGAGAGTACAATATCAAAATGTGCCTAATCTTATACAATTTCACCTTACAATAGAGATATATTAGTAAAAACGTGCTACTTATAAGTTTTAGAGTCGTATACCTACGTAAGTATCGAGAAAAAATGGTAGTTGCTGCACTGAAGTAATAAAGGTAAAACCAAAGAAATAAATTATTCCTAGTATAGCTAATTTTAAGCTTCTGTGACACTGTACTATATATTGTAGGCACTAGTCAGCTGGAGTTTTGCAGGTCCTGAATTTGTTGTTCACTTTTAATTTGTATTATAGGTGAATTTTCTTCTTTTCTCACATACACGCGACCAAAATTACTCCAACAGAACTTATAAGACTTCATTTTAATTAATTCTCTGGATAAGAAATATAGGCGAGCAGCTTTGGAGGTTAATTGCTCAGTAACAAATACAGGTGTATCTTCATGGACCCGGAAACCAAGGTGCTTGGCACATATTCTTGTTTTTTGCTTTAAGTTGTACGCTTTACTAAGTTTGAGAAATTCAGTTTTTAGTAAGGTGGACGCCGTTTCTACTACTATAGGCGTGTTTTTTGAGCCATCCTTTTTTCCCCGAATCCTGTAAACATCCCTGATGTCATTTTTCCCTAGCCGAGATCCTATTGTTTCCGACAAGCAGGTGACCATCTTAGTAAGATCCTCTTTTGTTTCGTCAGGTTTTTTTGGTACATTTTTTAGTTCAAAATTACTTTTCCTATTTTCTATTTGAATATTTTCTAATTTTTCCTCCAGTCTGCTAATCGTAATCCTGTCTTCTTTGGCTTGGTTTTCTAACTGACAAATTGTTTTTTTGAACTCTTCATGTTGCGCGGTTAGGAAAGTAATCGAGTTTTCAATGTTACTCGTAGTCTGTTGTATTTGCCTGAGGGCAATAGTGGTATTTTTTAGTTCTTTTTCTTGCTCGCTCATAAACGCAGAAATCATTGTCTTAATCTCATCTTTAAATTTAGAGAACTCGTGTGAGTAGTCGTCTTCCCGTTTTCTTTTGCTACGCGTGTTTATAATCCTGCTAAGCGCCGCTTGTTGTTCCGATGTTTTGTACTCTGAGTCCGAATGTGACGTCATCTCGTCTTTGTTCATGTTTCTACTAGGAGCGCAGAGATTGAAGGAAATAGGTCCGCGTCTCGACTTAAGTGGGTTTATAAGAAGTTAGATGCAAACATCTAGTTGTCACGTTCTGTCTCGGCGGAGCTGCGCAGGAGTGTACGAAGAGTCTACAATACTTGACGTCACTTGAAAAGTGACGTAGAATGAATGTTAAGCTGCAGAATTCTATCTGGCTCTTTCTCTCCCTATGCGTTAAGACAGAGGGTATCTCGCTCGTGCGCACCACTGATTAAGTCGTTGCTTAATTGACACATGAGACGACGCATGCAATTAGCGATAGAGTGAGAGAGATGGACGATATTTCGTTAAGGATGCATGATTACTCATGTAATCTGGCTAGTTACATGTACCCACTCACGCATTGCTTCTCACTCTCGCAGCAGTAGATATAATGCAAGGAATAATCTCTCCCTTCCTCTCGTTAAGTCTTCAGAATTACCTATGCAACAAACTTCTTGATACTACTGAACTCCTATTATTTAGAGCCTATTAAATTTGCTTTTAATTATTTTAAAAATTCAAAAATAGCGTTAGAATCACTGGTTTACACGTTCGCACTGTTCAGCGGTCCGAGGGGAAGAGGACCTTTACCTACACCAAGTGGGTCTCACAGGTATTGTCACTACTGATAGAGATGGTCGCCTCTAGAAAAGCGTATCCGGCATCTTAATTTTTTGAATCATAACAACTGACCAGAAAATATACACCTTATTAATTTAATTTCTGTTGGCTGCCTGCCTGGGCTGTTCACCAGTTATGTTTTGTTTAGGTCCCATGCAAAAGGTGGCAAGTCTATTGCCATATAAGCCGGGCCAAATCCCGCAATTCCCAACCCAATACGTACCTACATACTTTTCACAACCCGAGTCGGGTCAAACCCAGGAACAGCTCATCTGTCACGGAAACAATTAATTACCACCTAAATTATTGGCTACATTATAGTCAATAAAGCTCACATTCACTAGTCGATTACTCACGCAAGTATAGGTGCTTTGTAGGTGCATTACAAGCTGAAAATTTACGCCTCCACTCCAACAAGTTGACTACAAAGTTTACTACATTGTTGTATCCATCTACGGACAGATTAGCTTCAGTACAAATTGCAGAGAAGCGTCGCCGTGCGGTCCGGTGGTGCCACATGCAACCTCTGTGTACTAATGAGATGTACAGGGTTGCCTCAACGAGCGAATTCTTTTAGAATTATTTAGATCGGCGACTTAAACGTATAATAGTGATCAATTGAAATCACCAGTGCTATGTAGATGGATTAAGGTATATTTATAAACAAGTGTTTTGAGAATACGTAAAAAATATCTATAGCTTTCACATCTAAACCTGCCAATAATAACATTCATAAAACAACAGCAAAATTTAAATCACTGCTCGTACTTACACCAACATTATTTTAAAATTGTATAAATGTTTGTGATATTTCAGCAAAAATTCAAATTATTAATTAAAAATAACTTAAAAAGTCTTGTTCATGTGATAAAGATCAATATAGAAAAAAATTAATTCTCTGCAAGAAAATAATGATGAATGCATGCTGTTATGAGTTGTGTCATGTGTATCAACACGCGTAGAGTGTTTGTTTTGTTTGTTGGTTATGAATTTCACCTATTGAATTTCACAACTTATAGGTACGTTAAACACTATTAAGTTTCATAGGCTATATTAAAAAGACACACAATGGCGATATTCTGCCTCGAAAACACTCGCTGGTAATTTTAATAACTCTTACTTTAATACGACCGTTAGAATAGATTATACAGTGTCCAAACTTACCGAATCCGTTAGAATCAGTTATTCAATTAAAACGACAGGTTATGGAAAGACAAATCGTCTGTGTATCCCTTCAGCGGGGTTTGAATGTTAATTGTTAAAGTTATGTTGCGAATATTTACTACGAGCTTACGGCTTGAAGAAGGAGTAACCACTGAGATTAAAGACATAGAATATTATATTTGGAACTAGCCCATTTTGTATTACTTGTCGAGCCATTTGACAGGTCTATCCCTATTCTCTATTACTACGCGTGGTAGGTTATATCCTTTAATTAAGATTAAATTAATTAATTAATTTATTTATTTATTTATTAATAAATTTTAATTTTAATAATTTTAAATTTATTAAGATTAAATGTCATAAGTGACATATTTTAATGTGTTACATTAAAATATATTGCAAATAAATGTGTTGCATTAAACTATGCTGCATTTCCTCAACAGGTAAACAAACCTTTGTTTACCTCTCTTGTGAAAAGTACAGACCTCTGTAGCACCACACTTTTCACCAGTTCTGTTTAGATCCCATGGTAAGCCTAATGTTATATGGCAACATGAACCCGCCATTTATACAAATTTAAATATAAAGTTACATGCCTTCTGTAGCAGAGATCCGTACCGGAAAATATGAAGCTTATAATAGTTCGTAGCAAAAATATCCCCTTTGTTTTCCTTATTATTATCTACCAACTTGTCGACGGAACCGAGTATTTTTTACGATAAATATTTTAAACTGATTATACGAGTATAATGGCGAAAGGCAATTGCTTCCTCGTTCCGTCGCAGATGTATATTGCAAATTTTCCGCATTGAGCTGGAATACTCAACATAAGAACATCTCTCGCCATTTATCCTATTGAAGAATGCTACAGACCCTCTTTCCCCCTCTCTCTCTTTTGTTTTAAATATGCATCTCTCCATCTCAACTCTCGAAAGTGTCTCAAAAGTACCTTGGCACTTGTTGAATATTTAAAAAAGGGAACTCCAATCGAGACACAATTTCGTCGGGAGTGAAAGATGTTCTTGCGCGTCGGTTACGATCTTACGATATTGCAGTTCGAAGTAATATCTTGTTCCAGCCGTACATTGTACGAAACAAAAGCAAAACTCATGCTACAAGAGAGTTTACTGCCGTTTTACAGTCAGCTTGGGATGCTTCGTCGCGAAACTTCCACCAAACTAAATATTTTATGTATCCGAGCTTAACGATCTGAAAGACCAGTTGACCTCAAGGAACCAAGACCAACATCTTATTCGGTAGGAAAGGTTGTCAGAGTTACCAATACCAACAGGTAATACATGAAGTATTCACCTTTATTTATACCACAGTTGGGCCCGAGTCTCCTCACGAAATTCGGTTAGAGCCAAGTCCACCACGCTAGCTAAGTGCGGTTTGGTAGACTTCACATGCCTTCGAGAATACTATCGAGACTTTCAGGCGTGCAGGTTTCCTCACGATTTTTTCTTCGCCGTTACGACGCTTGGTCTAGACGAGGTTTAAAAAACCCAGACCGCTCGAGTGAAAGGCGAGTTCGATTGCCAGTGGACTGTCACCGCTAACCAAATTTATGTAGTGATTTTTAAATAAAATAATTTTAAATAAAAGAAAGGGTCAGGAAGAAGTGAAACCGACATTATCTTCGTGTGTCTCGTCACATACACATACGAGTATGGCATTACGTATTGTTTAATTGTAGTATAATATTTTAATCACTGAATTGTGGGGCAACAGGGAATTGTGGGCCGCCTCTGGGTTGTAGTGTAGCAAGCTAGCAAACTATTTTTTATTATTTCTAACATTTCACTTCCGAGTCGGTTTTTTGATATTTAAATATTATTTTATCTTTAAAGTAATGTAGCCTACAATGTGAAGTAACTACGTACGAGTAGGTACTTTAGCATATTCATCACCATTAGAATGCGGCGAGTAATATTGAATTAAAGTTAGTTGTGAGTATTAAAACGCTAAGAGCCCACATTGTCTTCGGCGGGGAACGAGGTAGAGCTAATGGGGTCGTGTTAGTACTCAGCTCGAGTCAAGTCGGAGTAGGTAGGTACTACGGAGCGCGGCCGCGTGAGAGTGGCGAAAGATGCAATCTGCATACATTAGCCTAACGTCTCTTAGTTTTGACACCTGCTTCCCACAGCGCGCAGCGGTATGAAAATGCGGCGGCGAGATAGATGGCACAAACATGTCACGAATACAGCCGCTCCGAACTTGAAGTCGGCAGACAATTCGAGAAGAAATATGGCCAGTATTGTGCGCGACTGCCGGCGAAAGATTATAAGTACTTACGCGTACAATGGTCCGTTGCAAAACACTACGTTATTCAAATAAACGACTCGGTCACTTAATGTTGTTTTGATGTGTTTTATTCTGCTCCAGAGAAAAAGACGAAGAAAAGTAATGAAATAAGTGGGAAGAAATTAAAAAAAGAGAAAACTTTGTCTCCTAAGTTGTCACTCAAATATATTTTTTATCACTTGAGTGTTTATTAACTTGGCAAAAGCAAAAATGACTTCTATAAACACTGATTAGTTGTTAGCTGGTGGAGAATACCATCAGGCATTAAGCTCGCCCTTTGTGTATTTAACTTTTGTAAGGTATCAATAGTCTTTTAAAATAAATAAAAAATTTAAAGTATGTTTATGTAAAATACGTTTTATTTGTCCCATTTAACACTTACTTATATTGTAGTAGTTGAGCATAGGCAGACACTATTCGTGAAATAAAATAACAATCTATTTTAGGTTTAATCAATAGTTAGAACAAGATGTACATATATTGGTTATCACATTAAAATTCGACGATAAAATTCACGATATACTCGTGAATCGTACCTACTACTATCTGAGAACCGGCTTGATTAAATAAATTACGTAAAAAATATTTTGAAATCTAGTATTTAAAAGACGTTTTATAATAACCACGGCGGTTACGCTGATAGTTGGTTAGTTTAACTGGTAAGGGAGCTGGCTGTCGTCACGCGAGTGGGCGTTTTAATAATGCACTCGCTCGTTTAGTATGAAAATTAGCTGGCGTGCACCAGGGCCGCTGGTGGCGTCGTTTGTTACATTAATGATGCGACGTGTCGTTGGACGTACATACCTGGTAATTTCATTAATGCATTACCCACATTGTCTCCCAAACGTATCGTAAATGTGTTCCCAAGTTTGCTGTTTCGAACTGAACATTAGATTGGTTATGTTCATGTGTATCGTACAATTATTTACCGAGAAAATTGTACAGCAGCGGAGCGTCCTTATATCCGGACCTTCATTGATTTGAACTACTCGTATCACTTAGCAAAAATTATATTGATGCACTAATCCATTATTTATGGATCGAAAAAATACTTTCGTAATTAAAAACATGAAATATTTTTTCATGATACAATATTTTTCATAAACATAATACATAGGTAACTCAATAGGTATAACTCCCGCTGCTTATTCAAGTTCACATAACATATTACATATATATATTTACGTGAAGCATAAAAACTTGTGAGGAGGGTGGCGAGTATGTGTAATCGAAACTGTTGTCTAGTTCCACGCGAGCGAAGCTGCGGGCGTCCACTAGTACTATCTAAGCTTAAACTAAATATGCCAGACTAGGCGTCAATTTGCGCTCAGTCTGGCATATTGTATATTATACACCAGAGTGTATACTATCATCCTGCATAATTCCAAGCGTCGAACTTCAATGCATGCACAATTGTGTTCCGGTTTGAGGGTAAGAAGAGCTGGGGTAATTACGGCTATATACGGCTCACCAGCTATCTTCTAGGCCCTAGGGGTTGAATACGCACCTGAGATATACTTGAGACAGACGGCCTACGCAAGCCTGATAATATGGACTATAGTAGCGCATATTAGTATGAAAAGTAGTGTGGGGTGATTCTGATATTGTAAGTGCATTAATTGGAATAGAAAGTTTACCAATATACCAAAAGCTACTTAGTACATAGATTAATGCTGACATTTTAGAGTTTAGATGGGAACCTATTTAAAGTTTCATTAATTAAATTGAATCCTCGATTAGTATAATAAAATTAAGGAACAGAAAAAATAACATCTTCCGTAAAAATACACCGAAATAGTCAAATAGTAAGTTAGAATCATATAAATATGATTTTATCTCGAACAGAGATGCCTAAAAGATTAATAGTGTCTGTCCAAATTTTAAATGACAAATATTTAAGATAGTAAAACCTTAACTATTAAGGTTTAAACGTTGGTCGAATTTCGACCACTTGGCCACCACAAGCTTAATTGAAACTCCCACCCAGAAAACTGAAATGATTCCGCTGAAATCTGCGCCATTTATGATTCAGAGAAAGGACAGTTCGGTATAAATTTATACAGGGCCAGTGTTATACGAAGCCACTAGCTGCTATCGGACCTCCTAAACCGCAATTAACTGGGCTCGAGTTCGGTTTATTTCAACCGCTAGATTAGTCCCCAACCCTCTTCTACTCATTTGTAAGCCTTTGACTGGTCTGTGCGGTCTAGATAACCCTAAAACCTGCCTCTTGTTCTTATACCCAATCCTTGTAATATTCATACAAAATATCCGATGACTATTGTAGATAGCGTAGCGTAGATAGATTAATATTTGAACTGACTTGAAAGAGTAGGTAATTAATTCGTCTTTACCTTTTGATTTATTTATTTTGGCAGTATGTTTGTGAACAAATTTTGATGATTCTTTTTATTTGAAAGGGAGTTACCGCAGAGTAAGTCGTTTTATGAATATAAAAAAAAAACACATTAAAATAATGAAAAAACACGTGCATGCCGATTAAGAAATATGTATTATGTGTTTTTTATCGTAACTTTTTGAAGTCGATTTTTAACCGGCGTGGCAAAGATGTGTTATATTATTTTAATGTTATAAATACACGATGCGTTTAGTGATTGATAGCGTCATATTAGGCTATTATTCTAAGGTCATATTATCATAAATATTATTATGGTATTGAAAATGAAAGTCATCATCGGATAATTTGACTTCTGTGGTCACGAACTATGATTGCGCATTGCTGTATCTCTAAAAGCAGTTCAGATTAAAATTTCAGCAAATAATAAATACACGTAGAGAATAAGCCAGATTATCTTTGGCAAACTATTCCGAAAGTCATAAGAAGGGAATGTAAATTATATTATTATTATTGACACAAAGGTTAGCTCAGAAGTGAAACAATTAATTTGAAAACCTTGTCAGTCTCAAAATACAAAGAGGCGATGTTTTAAAATTTACGATTAAGCTGGTTGCCAAAGGACGGGTCTGTTTTAAACGTTAGGTAAAGTATTTGACTAGAAACGACTGGTTCATAAATAAATGAAGTAAACATGGAGTAGTTGCTAAATAAATCGTGAGACAGTTAAATCAGTGATCGCTTTGAAGTCGATTCAGGATCTACTTATACTATGGTATAGATAATTATGTACCTATACGATATATACGAATATCAAAAGTAAATTAAAGTAAAATATTTCTAAAAGTAAAGTAAATTTATTCTATGAATATTTATTATTATTGCAGATTATGATATATTATGTCATTTCATGAAAATGTTATCAATGCCTTTAAAAATAAAATTATCGCTTACAGATCATGTGCTTTTGCGTGCGGAGGCCACTAATATAATTTAACCCAATTTGACCCTCACTACCCGAGTAGGTACAAATATTTTTCAACTAAATAAACATATCCTACGACCGAGGATCGAATTCAAGGCCTATTCAGACCTTGAATTCGATCCTCAAATTATCAGCATGTTTAGTACAAAAACCGGATACTTCCGCTTTTGCTTCCAGAATAAAAAGAAGGGTTCCGTACCATTATCTATACAAACAGCAAAAAAATCATGTCTGTTGTATGGGAGCCCACCATTTTTTTTTTCTAATTCTTAGTATTTGTTGTTATAGCGGCAACAGAAATACATCATCTCTGAAAATTTCAACTGTCTAACTATCACGGTTCATGAGATACAGCCTGGTGGCAGACGGACAGATGGACGGACGGACAGACGGAAAGCGAAAACTTAGTAATACTTAGTAGGGTCTCGTTTTACCCTTCTGTACGGAACCCTAAAAACAGGTATAAAAGTTACAATCAAGTACGTGCAGCATTTGAAACGTTTTCAATTTTTTCCTTATCCAGTTTTATATCTGCTCCATAGATCTGCAAGCAATCGCGAAAAGTACCTCTACGCTTGTGAGTCCGACACGTGACTCGATTTTGAAGATACGCGCTCTGTTTATGAAACGTTGAAATAATGGACAGCGTCGTACAGATTTTTTTAACCTTTATTTATTATACAATATTGCTTTATAATGTAATTATGTGCTACTTTTTAGGCTTTAATATTTGTCATAGCCAGCCGTGGCTGACGTCCAGATTAGTTTATTTCGCTTTAAAAAACCTATTATTCAATGTCTGTAAATTAAAATTAAATATATTTGATTATAATCATCGTGCCCTTAAATTCTCTTACTATATTACTCAAATTCTTTGTATAGAATTGAAATCGCGATTACTGACTGAATCTCTTTAATAAATGAGTACTTTTATGTAATCCTATATGTTTTATTTAATCATAGATGGTTTAAAAAAAATTACGTGACCAACATAGTCACAATTAGTTGTGTGGATAAGATTCATATAAATCACTTCATTAATAAAAACAACATTTTTATAAATCGTTACTGAGAGCGAATTTGTAATATACTAAAACACTCAAAAGACATAACATAAGTTAGCTAAACTTAGTTTAAAATCTGTGACTACTCATGATCCCAGTCCATTTGTAAATTAGATTTTGAAAGCCCGCTAGCCCGTCTTATTCGACTGCTTGATACGATAAATTAGCAAGCTTGTTAGTTCCTAGTTTAGTACATATCCGTTATAGGATCAGATATTACTTGATTATTCCCTGAGACCATCAATGTACTCGTATTCGTAAGTCATAAGCTTCACATGGGCTGATTTCTTTCGTAGTAGCTCGTCATTACTAATTATTGCAATAATACTATTGCAACTAACTATTATTTTTTATTTATTAAACTATCTGGTCAGACCTGTTCGCTAATGTATTGTCCAACGCATTGAGAGGGTAATAGAATCGTGTGTGCTCACTATACTAACATAACGTTACGGGTGAGGGAGCCGCGTTTTAAAGTAAACAACATCCACATTTAAATATTCACTCGACTGGAAATCCCGTTTGTAGTTTATGCCCTAACGTTATAACCGGGCGGGTTTTATTTCACAACGCCTTAATCGGACTTGTTCGTAAATAATTTGGAGAAAGCATAAAATGAGTAATCACGACTTTCAAAATTTATAAGATGATTCAGATGTTTTGAGACTGATGGATATTTTGTCTTCCTTGTCACCATTTACATCATTACTTTAGGTGGGTGATAGATGTGATATGTGTGATGTAGATGTGATAAAAGCTTTCCACTGTCAGTCCGTCTGTCTGTGCACGCATCACGAAAAAAGTCATAGACAGATTTAGATGAAACTTGGCAAAGTATTATTCATACTCTGGATTAAAATTCATGCTACTTTAATTCCCGGAAAATAAATAGGTTCCTTTGGGATACGCTATGAAAGTTTGCTTGGAATTTCTTTCAAACGTTTATTATTTTAACTAAGCGAATACATACGTATTTCTCAGTTTTTCTATATTTTGTAATAAAATGTACAATAAGTTTAATTAATTGCAATGATGGATATATAGTATGTATTTTCGTGACTCAATCAAGCAAATAAACCACTAAAAATGTTTTCAATAAATTTAGTGTTTTCACTCTTGAGTTAGATGAGCTCATCCTTATAAAGAACAACTTCGCAAGCAGAACCGCGCTTAAGTCTAGTTATATGTATACAATGATTATTACGACAAACATAATAACAATACAACAACGGCACGGTCCGGGCAGTCATTATACAAAAACGCAATGTTTCTTGGCGCTCCCAAACAAGGGGGAAGCGAGGCCTCGGGCCAGCGATTGCAGCGCATAAATCAAACAGAGCTGAATTTAAACGGCGCACGGACCTCTTACCGATGTACTTCCCATTAAATCTTCGTACCTTTTTCATTTTTCATCGACTGGCCCCTCGCTAACAAACAAGATAAAATTGTTTCAATCATAACTATGCTACGCTTTTTACAAGCAAGAAATCAATTTTAAGCCTTTTCATATCTACAAGTTCATATTGCTGACTTGCGTTATTGAGGAACGTTATGAATAATTTCGTTCCGATCCACACGAGACGGGGGCAAAGTTAAAACAAATGTTCGCATCAATCGCGTTCGAATATCTCGTCCCGTGTCAAATACGGGAGGTTAAAAATTTTCCGGGTTCTTTAACGGGTTTCATTCATAACTCACGGCCGAGTGGAGCCTTCGAATATTTCAAGCTGCAGAGGCACCACCCCCATAAATTCCGCGCGTCGGGTTGCCAAATTAGGCGCGAGAATCGTCGACTTATTCCCCCCATTACCCTGGGCCGGCGCCGGCGTACGTCGCGCCCATAAGTGAGACTTTTAAGGAAAACTGTCGCAGGTGTTTTCAACACCAGGAAACTTCCTCGGAATTGAACTTGTAATTTTAGAATGTTGTTGCGCTAATACTCTCTCGCCCGCAATTTCGGACTCGTGTTACCCGCTCACAATATATACGTGTATCGTATAAAGTTTAATATTGTATAATTATTTTCTGTCGCGTATTTTGTAATTAGAGTTGGTATAGTAATGGTGGCGATATACGTATTTTCATGACGGTTTATAACCTTGCATGCATGAAATGGATAACGTTATAGTTTTACCAAAAACACACTAGACACGTCTTTTGCACGTCGGTTATGCAAGCGAGGTTATAACCATCATGCATAACCTTACGTGTATGACCAACTTAATATGAATCAAAATTAACACAAAACTTGGTTTTACGTCCAAATATGTTAACTAGGTTCAATAATGTAATGACATACTAATAATTTCTTCCGCAAGAACCATTAAATAACGCAAAAATAATTGAAATGTAGAAATTAAGTTATCTGATTGGTTGTGTAGGTCAAAATGACTCAACAAAGATATATTTGTATCGAAAATCAAATAAACTTACGCCCAATTTACTTAATGTGTAAACCATTATAATTGCTACCAGTATTATAATGTTGCGGCCGGCAGCCTACATATACAAAATCAATCAAAAACCTACACGTTCAGTGACGCTGATAAGTACAGCACGCACAGCGAAATTAAGGTTTAAATCGATATCAATATTGACGTCACAATCGTCATCGCGAATAATCGGAACAATAACAATGGGGCCCGGCGGTTAGACAATGAGTGGTAATTTAGCGAGCGTAATTCCGTCGGGCGAGCGTTTGCCGAATTTAATTTTATCTCGAATAAACCCTCCACGGTCATAATTCATGAAAGCCACCGTGCCCCCGAGACCACTGTCTAGTACAGCGCGGTGTGAGTATTGAAAATATGTTTGAGCAGATTGTGGGAAAATCGCTCGGATTGCATCTAAACATACGTCTATGACTTCTTCACCTCTTCGATTTGACACTACAATTTCTAATAATAAATATACATATTAATATGAGAAATTCAGGTAGATTTGATTTTAGTGGTATTGATTTTTGTCATGGGCTTTTTTTCCACATAAAACTCATCGACACATGCAATATTCACTCGTTTATTATTTAAACCATTGTGAAAATTATCTACAATGTTTAAACAGAGTGTTAAAATCAATTATAATATGGCATGTTAACATTAGGAGTTCCATTCTAAAGTTTCTGATTAAATTTTGATGTCCACTCCCGACTTCACAAAAAACGGATTTTATTTAAAAACCAATCAGCCGATGGGGAGTCGATTGTACATTTACAAAGTGAACAAAACAGAGCGATAGAATTAATTCAATCGGTACAACTTTGCATTCAGCCCTTAAAGACGATTGTTCGCTTTCATGTTACCGAAATAAGGGAAACCTCAAAGGGTTATTCCACGATTCACGAAATGATTGATAGACGGGACTGATAAAGTCGACGTCACCGTGACAAATTCATCACATCGTCTCGACGTATTTTCCTGGAGCAGTGTAATACGCGTCATCCGTGATAAGTTGGCATTAACAGAATAAACCTTAATAATTTTAAGCATTGTAAGCATTTACCTTTGACCACGACTTTTATACCTATACCTACTACATTTCTTTTAAATAGTTACGTCATTTTCCAAAAATAGTAATTATTTATTTTATTAATTTAAACAGTATGCCCATAATCAAATTACAATAACTAAACATAACATCATCAAACAATACTTACAGATTAAATACACCTATGTATACATAGTATAAAAGTTATAGCTGAATTAAATTAAAATTTCTGCTCACTCAGCTGTGCTTTAAAGCTGATTAGCATATATAATATCTATATATCATTATATTGTATACATACATACCTACCTGGGCATGTTAATTAGCTCATTATTAATATTCTTAGTTCTTATCAAAGTTTTCGCACCAAATAGTTGCACAGTTATACATCGTGCATGATATGCCAGAAGTTGTAAAGCTCGTATGTGTACAGTGAGTGGACAGTAATTTTTTTATTTTATTATTTCCTTCGATAAGTTTGAATTGCATTTTGTTACTAGAGTTATTAGAGCTATTACAAGAGTTTTCCTTCTAATAGCTAAATTATTAGAGCCAATTAGATACTTAATGCAAATCATACCCGGTAGTATAATATACAAATGTATAATATACTATACATATAATATACTATGTATAATATACAAATGTATCTCTTCCGAATATAAACTCTTCATTACTCGCCAGATTTCATATAGCTACCACAACAAAAAGAAAGATGTTTACTCAATAATTGCACGTGAAATAAACTTATTAAACGCTTAACCTAGCGTAAACAAAGCAAAACCCCCTTTCCATATGAAGCGCGGCGACGCCACGCTTTAAGTTATAAACTAAATTCAACTATCGACTAAAAACACTCAGAAAATTAAGTACACCCTATTCACCTGGGATTCAAACTTAGACACCCTCGTCCGAAAGCCTGGTTAAAGTGCTTAAGCTAGTGAACCAACGATGCACTCAGGTACCGTAAACATAACAAGCAACTACCACCGTGCTTGCTGTAAGTACTGGTCCGTGGAATTTTACAGCCTCTGAGAAGCCCTGGCTTTATTCAGCACCTAACTAGGTACGTCCATTGCAATTAATAATAAACGCTTACCTACCACACTAACATCCCCGTATTAGAATTATATGCACTACGAGGCGTGCCACACACAATTACCGAGATGCCCGACTCTACCTACTTCGACCTGAGTACAAATTTTTATTGTGTTAGCTTTGTTTTGGATATTGCCCAAAAATTTGATTCAAAATGTTGTCATTAACAATATCTTCAAACAAGGAATATACCAAGTTATTAGATTTTCTTTCACAATAACAAAAGCAATATGGAGCTTTTGTGCCGTACGAGATAAGTAGGTTATATTCGATTTAATCGGTTTCTACCGAGGCTTAGCATTTTTAGAATATTATTTTTCAATATTTAAATATATGGACTTATTTATTCAGTTACTTCGATAAAATGTGACGCTATATACCGTAAGAATATTAATTACAAAATAATTATGTCATCAGAGACATGATTATTTTATTAATTTTACATTTAATTTATGTATTATAGAGAGATAATATGAGAGAAAATGATGCCCGTAGCTTCCTTAAATAACGGTCTACGCTAACGTAGCACTTGGCGTAGCACGGCACCAGTCTACGAAATAAAAATATCTGGGCGTAGCTTAATTGTGAAGAAAATAAATAAAAATCTCCTTAGGAGTTATCCGCCCTTTTTCCACGCAGCCCGTCGTCAGTGTAAATTGATCGTCTCTACCGCGGCGAGATAATTCCTCCGTGACGTGATCCGCATTGTTGTGCCAGTTTTATTACGTCCTTACCTTCTTGTTGCCAAGCCGTTTGCCCAGTGCAAGCGAAATGCTAAATAAACTCGTGTACATTTGTATAGATACGGATCAATTTTCAGTAGCAACGTTGTTTTATAGCCCTCGTTAAATCCGTTGATATTTGCGCTTTGAACGACTCAATATTACGAATCTGAATGTCTCTGTTTTAAGTGCAATGACAAAGTGCCATGTGTATGTACCTACTTGATAAAACGTAAAATAGTCACATTAGTTTTAAGTTTGTTAAATAAATAAATAAGCATAAAAGGATAATTTTGCTTGTAAGTCTTAACTTTAATTAAGCTTTTTAGTTATTATATATATTAACATCATAAAAATCTGCCGTTAGGGCGTCAAATTTAATTGTCTACGGTCTAAATAAACAATTTATCTATGATAGTGAATTTCTTTACGGACTACATGCAATGTTTCCACGCTTGAAGCTAGGTCAGCCTTTAATAACTTTAAATTTCAATAATTTCAACATAGAAATTAGTTAGAACTGTAGCTAATAAATAGGTTGTTTAATAGGTTGTTTGGAGAAACATATTTCATGTACTGTGATTTAATAAATACAATAAAGCAATAAACGTACCTAGTACAAATACATAATGTTAACTTGTTAAAATCGAAACCGAACAAAGTACGATTGTAACGAGACGGAAAATACACAGTTCCCGATTCTCGAGGAAAGAAGAGATAAAGTAAAGTTGTCCAATAGAATTAACCGCGAGCTCTCATTGAGCGCGGTGACATTTTTGTGAGCCGCGGGCCATTCGCGGCGCCGTGCGGCCGGCGGAACAAAAAGAATTCGCCCGGATCGGAAGCACGGATCAATTACACGGAACAGATGGAATGAGGTTATGGATATAGCTGCTTGTTGTAATACTTTGTACCTTTAACTGTCTCTAGGCTGTTACCGCTGTCGTGAAAGCCCAGTGGTTAAAAACGACTCGTAGTTCGAGCGAGAGCGTAGCGAGTTCAGCGATCAATTCGGGCCAATTCTCAGCCAGGCCATATGGTGGATATCTATCTACCTAATATATGTACGCTTGTATATTATACTATCTGATAACTATACCGAAACTTAGGTAGTACTCAATAAAACATGTTGATCATTGATCATGCTGTCATAAATTCCAACTGACAGAAACTCAAATACACAGCAGGAGAACATAAGTACAAAAAATTACTTAAGAACGAAGAAGGAGAACAAAATTAGATTGTATTTGTTTGTACTGTTTTTTGCAGATAGTAATTATGTAGTAGATCAGGTATGTAAAACTTATTTCGTCTACCAAACATACCTTCTTGTCCCACTGTTATGCACGGATCTCCTCTCTGAATGGGAATGGTTAGGCCTTAGTCCAAAACTCTGATCAAGTGCGTAATGGCTGAATTGCAGGTTTGTTCAATATATTTTCCTTCACTTTTACAACAGATGAAATTTTTTATTTCTTAAAACTCTGTAATATCATCAAATATGATAGCGTAGCATACTTGACTACACAACGAACAAAGTTAATTCCATCACGGTCACAGAGAAAAACAGTAAATAAGCGTTTCCTATTCGAAGTTGACAGTTGTGAGAAAAAATGTCATTTTAGCGAGCCTTTGGCGATCCGAGCCGAGCCGTTGGCGGCGAGCAATAAAACAAAGGCGAGGCGGGATCGAGTGCGGGGATCAATTACCGGGCCAGGGAATTAGAGTTCATGGAATTAGGAAAATTTACGAGCGTAAACAACGAAAAAATACGGAATATAGTGTTACTTCAACGCTTAATAAAAATGTGTACGTGTGTGTGTGTGTGTATTTGGAATGGTTCGATAAGAGCCTAATATTCAGATCTCCGACTTGTGTAGTAGTTAACACGAGGGGTTTGGGGTAACCTCGTAAAATTCAATGACGTGGTCACCTACCAACGTATAATTTTTAAGTATAAGTTGTGCGTTAAATATAGATTCCGATGTAGTTTTATTTTTCATTTATTTATGCTTAATGAACGTCATTTCAGTACATTTTCATCTATCCGGTTTACAAAGTTGATGCTTTATTTTTCTATAAGTTTAATAAATATGCATCCAGTACCGTATTTATGGTCAGTATGAATGGGGCAACAGTACACTTTGATTGATTATGTACCTAGAAAGGAACCCCCCACCAACATATCGCATAGGTGGTTAATGACAGGCACATTTTTCATATTACCAGTAAAAAATTCCTAGGGAGATGTAAAAAGATACAAAAAGAATTAAAATGTATAGTAACTTACAAATTTACATAAAGTAAAATAGCAAAGTGTACAACGGCAAACACAGCCGGCTTAACAATAAAATTTTTGTTAGGTATGTACGTGTTGCAGTATGTTATAAAAAACCTATAGTCGGCGGCGAGCGCGGATTAAGTACGAAAACGACACGATTACGGAATGAAGCCGAGTCGGTGGCGCCATTAAGAATTCAGAAAACGAATTGGGGACATCGAATCGACAAAATTGTGCCCTCATCTTTTCTTACGTCGTGTATTTTGGCTCCCCGAAGACAGATATTTTAATATTTCCCTTGCTCCGGGGAGACGACCCACCGCTGATATGCGACTCACAAAACACACTTTTTTAGTATAAACATAAAATACTCCTCCATGTTCCTTAAGGACATATAACTTTGTGAATACGATCCACAGTGAAATAAAAATCATTTATTAATGAAATTTAAGCAGTCCCTATGGGTCGTCGCGGCCTTATATGATATTTTTGATGGGTTGATTTCCAATCAGCCAGCATTTCGTAATTTTGCTTGTTTTGCACTTTACTTACAAATTGAAGTAGCAACGCGCGTATCACATACGCGCGCTCACGGCACAAAGTAGATATTAGGTACAGAGATTAAGCTTCATAGGAACGTGCAAATCGGTTGCACTCCTACAAGCACGCGGGACATCTATGTGTGGCCACTGGCCGCTTGTCGCGTACGCGGCGAGACTGGAAAAAACCGGTTGACGCTGTCACATCAAGTTGAAAATCGCAGGGTAATCGCTACGCACATTGTTGGTTTTGTTAGTTGCAAGTTTGAATATCTTCTATATAATAAAAATGAATCGCAAAATGTGTTGGTAAGCGCATAACTCAACAACGCCTGGACCAATTTGGCCAATTCTTTTTTTTAAATGTTCGTTGAAGTTCAAGGATGGTTTTTACGGCGAGAAAAATTTGAAAATTCATCCCCTAAGGGGGTAAAACGGGGGTGCAAAGTTAGTATGAAGCTTTGCCGTTTGTGAAGTTAGTGAATGTGTAACGCGAGCGAAGCTGCGGACGTCCACTAGATATAAATATAAAAATAAATATAAGTATGTATAAGTATAAGTACAAGTACAAGTACAAGTACAAGTACAAGTACAAGTACAAGTACAAGTACAAGGACAAGGACAAGTACAAGTACAAGTACAAGTACAAGTACAAGGACAAGGACAAGGACAAGGACAAGGACAAGGACAAGGACAAGGACAATTACAAGTACAAGTACAAGTACAAGGACAAGGACAAGTACAAGTACAAGTACAAGGACAAGTACAAGTACAAGGACAAGGACAAGGACAAGGACAAGGACAAGGACAAGGACAAGTACAAGTACAAGTACAAGTACAAGTACAAGTACAAGTACAAGTACAAGTACAAGTACAAGGACAAGGACAAGGACAAGTACAAGTACAAGTACAAGGACAAGGACAAGTACAAGGACAAGGACAAGGACAAGTACAAATACAAGGACAAGTACAAGTACAAGTACAAGTACAAGTACAAGTACAGGTACAAGTACAAGTACAAGTACAAGTATAAGTATAAGTATAAATATATATACTCTAATATAATAGACTAGCTTTTACCCGGGGCTCCGCCCGCGTGGTCAAAGGGAATTAACAATGACTTGTGTATCATATACGTGATTCAGAACTTGAAAATGAATTTTACTAACGCCATCTATTAATAACATTCGGAACTAAATATCTATCAAATAACAAAACATCGATATCTTCCCATGGGGATGTTTTACCGCGGTAAAAAGTAGCCTACGTCACTCTCCACCCTCCTCACTATGTCGACACACAAAAACAATACCATATACATAATAGCTTCCTTGCGACGTGAAAGCCGGACAAACAAACAAATAAACAAACAAACAAACACACTTTCGCATTTATAATATTAGTATGGATATAAGATAAAGATAGAGATATAAATCTATATATATAAAAGGAGAAGGTGACTGACTGACTGACTGACTGACTGACTGACTGACTGACATATCAACGCAGGGCCTAAACTATAAGGGTTAGAAACTTGAAATTTTGCACAGGGTTTCCTTTTATAACGTAGGGGAGCACTAAGAAAGGATTTTTGAAAATTCACCCCCTAAGGGGGTAAAACGGGGGTGCAAAGTTTGTATGAAACTGCCGTTTTTGAAGTCAAGTGGGCAACCTGAATGCGGGCAGACGTCGTAAATGGGTCTAATTCTACGCGAGCGAAGCTGCGGGCGTCCACTAGTCTTATATATAAAATTTCCGTGTCACAATGTTTGTTGCAGTACTCCTCCGAAACGGCTTTACCGATTTTTACCAAATTTTATATGCGTATTCAGTAGGTCTGAGAATCGACTAACATCTATTTTTCATCCCCCTAAATGTTAAGGGTAGTCCATCCCTAATTTTTTTTTTTTAATTTTTAGACAAATTTTTATTTTTGTATTTTTTTATGATACAACATTAGAAAATACATACAACCCTGAATTTTCAACCCTCTACGATCAACCCCTATTTTTCCATCGCGATTTTTATTTTTAATAATATACATGGCAAAACAACGTTTGCCGGGTCAGCTAGTCTAATATATAAAATTTCCATGTCACAATGTGTTGTTTGTTGCAGTACTCCTCCGAAACGGCCTTACCAATTTTTACCAAATTTTATATGCGTATTCAGTAGGTCTGAGAATCGACTAACATCTATTTTTCATCCCCCTAAATGTTAAGGGTAGTCCACCCCAAATTTTTTTTTTTAATTTTTAGATAATTTTTTTTTTATGATACAGCATTAGAAAATACATACAACCCTGAATTTTCAACCCTCTACGATCAACCCCTATTTTTCCATCGCGATTTTTATTTTTAATAATTTCCTACTTTTATTGAACGTTTTCGATTATAAGTAATGGTAGTCGTAGTGGTAGTGGTAGGGGTAGTGGTAGGGGTAGTGGTAGGGGTAGTGGTTGTAATAGTGGTAGTGGTAGGGGTAGTGGTAGGGGTATTGGTAGGGGTAGTTGTAGTCCACACACTTACATGAAGTTCTCCCAAAATATTCAGTAAAAATTATTTATATGGCAAAACAACGTTTGCCGGGTCAGCTAGTCTTATATATAAAACTAGTGGACGCCCGCAGCTTCGCACGCGTGGAATGAGACGTAACATAACCTAAATACAAAATTTCATTGAAATAATGTAGGTATATACGAAAAACTTTTATACCTACTAACTTTGCAACTCCCTTTTACCCCTTAGGGGGTGAATTTTCAAAAATCCTTTCTTAGTGCTCCCCTACGTTATAAAAGGAACCCCTGTGCAAAATTTCGAGTTTCTAGCCCTTATAGTTTAGGCGCTGCGTTGATATGTCAGTCAGTCAGTCAGTCAGTCACCTTCTCCTTTTATATATATAGATTTCCGTGTCACAATGTTTGTTGCAGTACTCCTCCGAAACGGCTTTACCGATTTTTACCAAATTTTATATGCGTATTCAGTAGGTCTGTGAATCGACTAACATCTATTTTTCATCCCCCTAAATTTTAAGGGTAGTCCATCCCTAATTTTTTTTTTTTAATTTTTAGACAAATTTTTATTTTTGTATTTTTTTATGATACAACATTAGAAAATACATACAACCCTGAATTTTCAACCCTCTACGATCAACTAAAAATTATTTATATGGCAAAACAACGTTTGCCGGGTCAGCTGGTCTAATATAAAAACGTGGTATTAATAATAATGGTTGTATATTGTACTGTGTGTATGAATAATGCTAGAAAAAATAAAAATATATCATACTTTAACCACACTTTAACTATCCCAAGGAGTGCAATAGGTAAGTAAATATTTGATTATTACTTTTTCAAGTAAGTACCTTTATTTTACGGAATTATCCTTTTTTTAATAAGAAATGTGTACTACACGGTGTGTTTTTACCTTTTTATTATTATTACAAGCTTTTACTAAAAATTTGTAGGTATGTGGGTGGGTTGGTACGTACTATGTGTTTTAAATTTAAGTATTGCAAGTGAGATTTGAACCACATCCAGATGTCTTATTGAACTGAAATTTTTCCTGCGTAACTTCGGTGACAGTACAATAATATGATAGATTATAACCTGACGCTGCAGCTAGGATTTGATATGCCATGTGAGTGTTTCCTGATACATTACTTGAAAAAACTATATATTAGATTTAGAATTTTCCATACCATAAAAATAAATAATAAAATATTAAAAAATAAAAATTATAAAAATAAAATTATTAGAGTAATAAATTTGTAAAGTATGTTATTTTCTATTTTCTATTCTGTATTGGTTCTTATTGTAGTATTCTTTTTATATTCTGAATAATAAAACTATTTAACAAATGATTTCTTTAATTTCTCTTAACCTGTTGTGACAACCCTAACAAAATAGGTAACAATTTTGCATGTTCTTAAGAAGCTTAATCTCTGTACCTAATATCTACTTTGTGCTCACGGCGCTATAGCTATAGATGACGAACAGTCTGCGTCTGAATACGGCATCGTGGGCGCGTTTAAAATACGATACGTTTAGACGATACATAATATACATTAGCTCTAAGTTTTAACTGACAGTTTTTCTACTAAATTCATTAGTATTTAATTTGATTTGATGATTGAACCAGTAAAAAGCAGAAATTTATTTGAGTAAGATTAATTCGCCCTTGTGTGTGTGTTTTACATCTTGAATCATTGCATACCGCACCGCGCAGGTTTCGCTGTTGGCTTCGGTAAAGCCTGTACCGAAGCCAACAGCGAAACCTGCGCGGTGGCGTCAAATCCATTTTACGTTCATTTCGGTTACATAAACAATTAATTACATAAATGAAAAACAAAATGTCTTTAACCGCGTATCCGTATCCGTCGGAACAGGGGCACAGGAGGAGGGAGGCAGCCCTGTCGAAAGTAGGTGAAGTATTTTTGTAACTTACCCACTTGTGCCCCCGGGACTCATAGCCGGGGAAAGTCAAGAACTCAAATATGCATTACCTGAAAGAGAAGAGAAATGCTCATTAGTGTTTTTAAAAGAAACGGATTTGTTGGGATGAAACTATATGATATCATACTGTTATGATACGTGGGGTACACTGAAAGTTTTGCGTATCTCTTTAATAAAACAAGTAGGTAACATCTAAAGTTACTGATTTTCAAAGTATTCTTCATTACATTTTAAACACTTTTTAACGTGATAACGTCTTATAAATCGATTAACTGTTTTTCTGGTCCCGTAAATGTCATACCTCTACACAAAATCTTTAATTTTTGGGAAAATAAAGAAATCCCAGTGTCTACTAGGGAGTGAGGGCGGGTTGCGTAAATATAGTATTTCCCAGCGAAAACGGGTTGCGTAAATATATAAATATTCCCATCGAAAAAAAAAGGTGTCTACTAGGTGTGGGCTATGTTCGGGATGGGCTAATACCCATGGGGCTTCTACCTTTTCAGAAGCCAAGTCATTTGATTTTGTCAAGTCATGGTGGAATAGGATGCGACGACTTCTTGGTCGTTTTTATCTAACATTTTTAAGGACACTGGGCAAACAAATGGTGATGTACCACTCAGCATTACGTTATACTACCTTTGACTATTGTAATCAAGGATATTGTCGACCTGCAAGATTTGTCATACATAAGACAATCTTTGTCATATGACAAGTTTTTATCATCATCATTGAACAACAAATAGAAGTGATGAACTCGAAAAATCTATTAGCCATCTGTCCCAGCGAGCTTCATTGACCCGCTGCGCGTCAACTCACCTTCCTCAATCGGGTCAAGTGCCTTAATTGTCTCTCGGCTTTACGATGCGCCAACTGGCGAGGATTAACTGTACCTACTACTACTGAGAAATTTATTGTGAACTTTCACATCGTCTACTTTGCACTCATTCATAGCTTTCCGGAAATGATTATTTGAATGCCCACCCACCCCTCCAAGCCCCTAAGGCTTGGATAGGTGACCGCTAGTGGCAAGATTTCGTGGAGGGCACGTTAAGCCGTTGGTTGTATTCAATTGTATTCAAAAACAATCGTTAAGCCTTGTCACGCCCTATTAAAGACTACCATTCAACCAATTTACATTGGCACAGCGCCGTAGTATGCTCTAGACGCAGCCCTGGCTTAGAGACCAACTGAGGGACGTCTATGGGTTATTTTAGCAGCAGGGACTTGCAATGTGACCACAATCGCTTAGCCCTGTCCTGAGTTAAGTCCTGTTAAATAATATTCTATTGTTATAGCAGAATTTATAATAATATCTTGCTATTATCAATTCCCAAAATAATATTGTAGATATTAGTCGAAGCGGTGGAGATTTTTGATGATGTATGCAGTATTGGTACAGTAAAATGAAAGTATATTGAAAGCTATTGTAATTTTAAATTACCATACTTCAACACTACACAAATATTTTTCAAAAAGCTTAACTTTTCTACAGAACGATTCAGATAGTAGAAAATTCTTCACCATGTGCAGTATACGGTCTACTAAGGCCATAAACAAAATTTATTACACTTAAAAGACGCCATAATATCTAATGTAGGTATGTAGTCTCCACACTAGTGTGTGATATATTGGACGTCCGCTCCTCACAAAGGGTGTTTGCAAATCTCTCAAGGTAAACATTATGTGATCGGATCAACGAAACTGGTCCGTGTTTATCTTAACAGTAAACTCACGTGTGTAAAACTATATAAATTTATTTACCACAATTTCTTCAACTTTTAAATATATTTTTAAATTGATTTTCTTTTAAATCATTGGAAGATAAATTGACGAAGTGTTTCAGTTTCATGTCAGGTATATGTTGTATACCCATATAAAATTCAGAAGGCTATTGGACATCTTAAATTAACACTATTAATGACCACTTCCAGTCCAATAGTGGGACAAAAAACTTTGGGCAATATCTCTATTTCCTTTCTCCATTATATTTGTTATCACATGAAAATTACGAATGAAGAAAAATCCCACCGCTATTATCTAATGGAGGGACCGCTCTCTTTGCGCTACACAATAGAGGATCGTGGGTCTAAAGTTATTTAACTACAACAATGCGAAAATTGGCAACAAAAACGACCTTACATGATGTGGTGTCAACAAAGATAATGTATATCGCGATATCAGGGCGTCTCCATCCCTATTGTTGTCCCTAAACGCGGCCATGATCCCTGGATCGACGGCCCTCGCTCTCGTTTGTCCCGGGATATCCTTCGGCAAACATCGACCAAACCCGAGATTCACTAGACCTTTACACAAGAGCTTTGTCGAGTCGCCGGAGGGTACGAAATATAAATGACAATTTTTTCAACTTTCGCATTTGGCCCGATTTATTGTCGGGTGCCACATTGTTATTGCTTCATACTGTACTCCGAACACTATGTTAAGACTTTGGTTATTATTATAACATCGCCGCATATTTCGTTATTCTCTGGAAATTGTTTTTTATATTTTTACATTATAACATTTTTATTATTTGTTTTGGTATTAAAATTGTTTGCCTACTGTGGTTTTACCAATAAACATTTAAAAGGATTAATTCTTATCCGTAGGTAGTTACACGTTTTCTTAACTAGAAAAATATTTCATAAGTGCGCTTCGGCAAATTATAATGAGTTTGAAACGAAATATTTATGTTGTTATTCCAACCAATTCTTAACTTTCCCTAAAAGGCTCGAGCGAAAGACAAATCACCCCCGAGATATGGTGGCAGCCGTCATCTGTCACGATCGCAACTGTCAAACTGGGCGGCTAAATCGATCACGCGCAAACTAATATCAAAGTTGCAACGACAAGTTGCCAGAGTTTGCCGACCGAAAATACAGAATTTCACTTGTTCCATAGATAATAGACCAGCGAAAAGATTGTGGTAGTAATACTCATCGATATATGAAATGTAAAAAAGGTTAATAAATATGTCCACAATTATGTAGGTACTCTGATACTATATAAAATCTCCTTTCGGCTACAACTTAAGACGCCCCAATGTTGGGCACGGGTGTCCCCCACACGGGTGACACAGCTGCGGGAGGGACATCTAGAGCATCCTCCACCATGCTGCTCCAATGCGGTTTGGTGGAGGGATTAGTGGCCAACCCAGTGACGAGTTCTTTCTCTGCCATGAATGAGTTCCGCGCTCGTCGTTGCTTAACTTTGTCGATCACATTGAATCGACGCGAGCCAGTGAGCTATGGACACTACTCCTCTTAAGAGATAGGAAAGTCAGATTATAGTATCCGACCAATTAGAGTAGTTTCTGGTTGTAGTTCAATATATTAAACAGATAGGGCAAATAGCAAACTGGGCATTTATAAACTAATAACTAGACACTGTAAGCAATCATTATTAAAATGGATTAAATCACTGAATTATGATGAAACGGAAAATCTTTTAACTCGTAACCAATATATTTAATCTAACATAAAAATACACAACCAGTCATAAAATACGCAAATTCATACATACACAAACACACACACACACGCACACACGCACACATACACACACACACATACACACACACAGATATAATTACCTCTTTAGAAATAAAAAACCCATGTATTATGTTAAAAATTGTAAAACCTACCGTAGATATGGAAGAGCGATACATCCTAACACAGGCCTTATGTGGCTTAAAAGGGTGTACCGATCACTAGTTATAAAAGCACTGTTAAGTTTATGCAATAAAGAAATTATTATTATTATTATGTATCTCTTTAAATTTCACGGGTCCAGATGTGGACCCGGTAATTTGGAAGGCTTGCGTGGGGACACAGGTCCAACACGTAGAGGCCCCTTCGAGACATTTTAATGAGTTGTGATGTAGCACACGTGGCGGATACCACCCTCGATCGACTGCACCATCAATTGGTACACCCGAAGGTGGGCCCCGCCAGATGTACAGGAACTATTGCAAAGGAATGGAAACTATATTGGGTCTATTGTGGTGGATTTAGAGGGACTGATACATGGGTTATGGAGAACTATGACACCTGCCATTCAGATCGTTACAAACCTAAAAAGCGGCAGGTGATGACTCGCCACTCACTGTATGGGCTACCCAAACATGCCGACACGCTGGACGGCAAAGGCGGCAACATGTTCGCGAGTGGCTCAGGGTGTAGAGAGGTGTACCGCGCTTTAAATGAGGTGGTTTTACCCACTCTACCAACTCGCGACTTACGCAAGTTTCACTTCCACCCTACGAGCATATAGCTCTAACGCCCCACTCTGGGCGGCTGATTAAGGCAAGCCAGAGGCGAGACTCCTGCGGGAGTCTCCGGGGAACTCGGGTCCGTGGGGTCGCTACTCCCCAACAGCTCGCCACAAGCTGCCCTGCGGGCTTATTATTATTATTATTATAGGGTTCTCACAAATATACTACACTAGTGGACGCCCACAGCATCGCTCGCGTGGTATTAGAGATAACAATAGTTTCGTATATACCTAGTAATATTATATAGCCTATGTCCCTCAGTGAAGATGCAGTTTTCTAATGGTGAAAGAATTTTTGTAATCGGTGCAGTAGTTTTTATGTGTAAAAATTACACACAAATGTTTCCTCTTTATAATATTATGTAGTATAGATGATAATTTATTCTACACATTAAATGTAAACACTTTTTTTTAAATATTCATGAACATTGTGTTCACGGAACAGAAATGAGCAGATTAAGTTTGATCGTCTCCTATCGTTTTCATTCAGACGTCAATCTAAGACATACATCGGGGCAAACTTTTTGGGTGCAACTGACACACGAGGATAGCGTACGAGTAATTGGATGTTTCCGACAATCTTCTATCTATGCTTTTTTACTTACATTTCTTACTTACTTATGAAATTATTGATTTGAAGTGGGAATTTGTTTCAAACGTGAAGTACCATTTCCTCTGTATACAATATTGTATATACAAGGTTGTATAATGTAATTTTACTACTAAGTGTTTGTATCGTTCACTTATAGTAATTAATTAATCATGTAGTATTCATGTTTCAAAAGCTTCAAGTTAAATTATTAACTTGGCGATAAGTATAATTCCAACACTTACAGAATAAGATTTATTAATTACGATTAACTATTAATAATCATAGGTACCAATCGAATGAATTCGAATGGTAATGTTAAGCTCAAATACCGTTTTCAATAGAATCTATATAAATTACATTTTCAGCTTTGAACCGATCCAATATCAAATGTTTGGTTTTGCTAATGGACAAGCCACAAAGATAGACACACCCTGATGGGGTGTAAAAGCTATCTATTCACTTGCATTAATAACGATATCGTTTAAATTTTAGTAGTTGATATTATGTCAGATTCACTTTGCGGGACACTGTTATGCCAAAACAGATAAAATAAAATAATTGAAAGGTGAATATTTCAATCAATTTATTACTTCTACCATAGTTAATCAAGCGTATCTGTTTTGTCCAGTCGCCGGATAAAAGGCTAATTAATTTGTTATGAAAAAGACCCTTTGAGAATTATGTGTATGATCTATTAAAAGTGTGAAGGTAAGTAATTATTAATTATGAATTAATTGAAACTATACACCTACACGTCGGCACAGGCAAAATACATCTAATTCATTTTTCAACTAATTATGGAGCATACGGGGGCAGCTTGTTTCACACAGCAAAGTGTGGATGATCCGAGCAACGATTATATACTGGGCGGAAGCCTAGTCACACCTTGTACAATCAAGGAACTTGACCCCAAAGGCATCCTGGGATTTATCCGAGCGATTGGCCTTTGGGATCAGGTTTGAACCTATGGGGGCTAGCTACAATAGATCTCTTTAGGTCGCAGTGGCTTGTGGGCATAACTGCCCACACCCCCGTCCGATAAATAATAAATAATAATAATAACGATTATATCCACGTCGACGAAAAAAGTCGCACAAAAGTAAATGAGTTAAAAAGTTTCCACCTGAACTTGCGCACAATTTTTGCAAACTATTTTACAACTAAGCCACTAGACAAGGTTGTAAATTTATTGTTTCAATGTCAAGGTTTGCAAGCGGCTTACTCTAGGAGTAAAGTGTTAAGCGCCTTTGCTGTCATTCCAGTGATTAATTTGTGTCGGCCCTGTCGCGTTAATGGGCTAAAATAATTTAGTGGGTGGCGCTGCTTTATTTATTGTTAGCCTTTCCCCGTTCGTGTCAGGGTTGGCGTCGAGTAAAATATTTTGACACTGAGGGCTCTCTGACTTTTCAGCATATGTTGCGTGTTGTGCTTGCTTCTTTTAATGACGGTATTTATTTTACAGGACGTAAAACGAACTCGTTAACGTTATACTACATGGGCGCGTTAAATTGACAGGGGCAAGATTAGTTTTATTTATGGTATTATTATGAAGAAATAACACTCTTATAATATGTCAACTTAAGCGTGTTTTTTTTTCAGCCCAGAGGTCAAGCCTTTTGCCTTAGTACCACTTATACACTTATATTTACCACAGAATAACGATATATACCTAACTGTCCTTCTTCTGTGCTTACTCTATCTATAGATTCTTTGTTCAAAATCTACGAAGCCTTTTCCACCAACGATATTTCTAAAGAGTGTATTCCCAAAAATTATAAATTAGTTGCCATAGTAAATACATTTTGTATGGCAGAATTTTAATATAGTCTCAAGGCGCGTTGGAGTACCTACTGCATTGTGCCAAGTATTGAGCTAATGATAACTGTAAACTGAAAATAATGCATCAATATTACATTATCTCGGTACATGGGTACTTTTAATAACACCTCCCATAATGCTGTTTACAGCAAACAAACAAACATCTGGTAGACATTGATTAGGTACACGGTATGTTTATGCAAATTTGGCTGGTAAGTTTGTTTATACAGGTTAGTGTGAGGTTGCATCAATACTTACGCTTATGCAATATTAAGGAAATCAAATAAAACAAACAAATAATAGAGCAATTAACCAACCATACCGGTCTTATACTTATCATTACTCCCAAGATTTTCCATTGGAAAGTTATAAGACTGAAAATTAAAAAGGTAAACAAGATTGAAAAATTATTACTTGCCAAGGCACTGAACCCGGTGAAGGTTAATTGGACTACGTTTTCGTTTTGAATAATAATATATGAGTAGCTCAGGGACTTCTAGACAAAGAGCAAAAGCCTTGGTAAGTTAAGTTATTAAAATAATATTTGACCTTCAATAATTAATTATGTAAAGTATATTATGTTGATAAGTGTTGCTTAATTTTCGGTATCTATTTCAATTTACATACAAAAGCTAGCATTAAGCATTGTGACAACCAGGACAATATTAAACAAAAGGAAGAATTAAACGAGATTTGCAAGGTTTACCAAATATTGTCTACCACTAGTTTATATGAGACTAGTGGACGCCCGCAGCTTCGCTCGCGTAGAATTAGACCCATCAACGACGTCTGCCCGCGTTCAGGTTGCCCACTTGACTTCAAAAACGGCAAAGTTGCACCCCCGTTTTACCCCCTTAGGGGGTAAATTTTCAAAAATCCTTTCTTAGTGCTCCCCTACGTTATAAAAGGAACCCCTGTGCAAATTTTCAAGTTTCTAACATTTATAGTTTAGGCCCTGCGTTGATATGTCAGTCAGTCAGTCAGTCAGTCAGTCAGTCAGTCAGTCAGTCAGTCAGTCACGTTTTCCTTTTATATATATAGATAGATTGTAAGGATGTTTGGATGTTTGTTACTCAATCACACAAAAACTACAAAACAATTTGGATGAAACGTGGTACATAAGTAGATGGTAGATAACCTTAATTAGCACAAGGGATACTTTTATGTTCCCTTGGGATGCTTTGCACGTTTATTGGAAAGCTGTCTGGCACATCGTCAACAGATGGCGCTGACACTAATTCTTAACTTGATTACACTGTAACAAATGATAGGATTATGATGCAACTTGGCACTTACGACATCCTTTCCATCACTTAAAATATTCTCTCAGAAAGAATGATAGTTTGTTTAATTTTTTCGTGGGCGAAGCTGAGGGCAAAACCTATATAATTATCTTATGGATATAATTATCTCGAGGAGCTAATTTCTATTCAGTACCAGATTCATTTATTTTTCATTATAATGGTCCTTCTACACGTTTAATGAACGCCAATAAATTTTTTCATGTCTCTACTGTCAGTACATAATAATGGAGAAAAACATAATAGTTAACGAAAAGAAAATAGTTTAACAAGTACTTTAAAAGGTTTAGATAGTAAGTTTGATCGTGGACAACCACAGCTTATGGTTTTCAGGGCGACACGTTTATTCGCGCACTTCGGATAGTAGCGTAGATAGCTAAAACATATATTTTAAGTAATATTGTAAAACTTTACATGAGCTTTAGGAAGTGGCATGATGTTATTTTGTTCTCGCCCTCGTCATAATTAACTGTAAACTGGTAAACAACAAAGTTTTGTTGGAGGTTGAATCAGCATCACGCAACGCAACGGCTAACTTTGGGGAGAAAAGCCGCCGCAACTTGTCTCGTTCGAAACTTACGTTAACTGACTTGCTACAGCTTCCTTTACATGGTTACTTACATAAGTTACTTTATGTTGTGCATATGATAGGAAGGTAACATTTTGATACTTCAAATGCAATAAGTATGCCGATAACAATCTATGGATGTATTATCAGCATGGTCAGTAATGACTGTCAAAAAGACTTTAAAAGCGGACATTCTATTCAGATTTTTGACGCTAATGATAATTTAAATGAAGTGTATAAAAAGTATCCTCATGTATCGTTACTAAATATGATAAAATTTCTCACCTTTTATACTTTTTATACCAATAAAGCTTACATTTTTCAATGCTGGATATAGGAAATGTGCCATTTCCGAATAGTGTACTGTAATATCTATCATTTTTTTTTGAAAATAATGAAATAAAGCTTACATTCTTCTATGCTAGATATAGATACGAGCGACTGTATTTATATCTAACCTAGAAAACTGATAAAGGTAAAAGCGGTGATAGCCCAGAGGAGAGGATTCGGGTTCAAATCCTACTAGTACGGTGGAGGAAACATATTGAGGAATTTGCAAGCCTGACATTTCGCCGAAATGTTCGAATGCAGCCCACATTTATCCTGCATAGTGCACTACATTGAACGGTGGGACTTGGTGGACTTGTTTTTTAACCTCTTTTTCGCCTTTAGCAGTAATAGTATTGAATGTCTTTGCTAAAATATCACTATGTAAACGTAAATAATCCCTCGCTACATATCAAACAACCCATAGACGAACATGGATACGATAAACAACAAAGTTTTGTTCGAATTGGCATCGCGCAACAAAGTGAAAAGTCGCTGTAACTCGTCCGATCTGAAACTTGGTTTGGTTGGGTTGTTCGCGCCGACTGCGCGCTCTGGCGGATCGGGGGCGGCAACAATGGTCCACGAAACAATAGGGCTCTTCGAAATACTTAGCGGAGCACGATGTCGGCCAAATTAACTACGTATTCGTGTGTTGCAATTTTTAAACCCAACTATTGATTCCCGTTCGGGCTTATATTGCTTTTTTGGATGCCATATCCAGGTTATTGGAATCTTTTTCCAGTGCAGCTATACAAATGGGCAACAAAATATTCAAGCTTTTAAAGAATAAATTCAAAGGACAACTATGGATTTTCAGCTGTTAAAAAAAAATCTATGAATTTTTTTCAGTGAACTTGTTGCCAATTCTACTCGTAAGTATCATTCGATTTACCAATTAGTGATATTAATATTAACTATCACCTTGGCTTAGTTGTTAGTATATACTAAGTAATAGCTGCATAGGATAGGCAAACCTATTAGCAATGAAACAACTCCAAAACACTGTATGCCTTGATTCAAACTGCAATTAACTCGTATCTGTTTTGTACAGCATGCAACAGTTTGTGCTATATGATACAGTGCAATTTGAATCAGAAATACAAATTTGTTCAAATGCTGCCAGACCTTGGTCTGAAGCTGAAATTTCTATTTCTGACTATAATAATATACATAGCCGATATTTTATACAGTCTTGTGTTGTATCTTCGATCAAGGAAGAAATAAATGTAAGATAGAGAAAGAGTATGGTTCACCCCTCTATTTATTCGTCGTAGACATCGACTATATGGTTGTTATTAACAAGTTGATGCTAGAAGCTTTTCGACATCCGGCATCTTTGGAAGGGAGAGGAACATCACAAAAGAAATTTTGTGAATAGGGGAACTGGCTGGCACAGTGCAAACATTTTCAACCGCGCGTGATCTGTCAACAGGCCGCGAAACTTCCTTTCCCCGATGCTTTTACACCGCACACAAATACTCTTTGTACGAACTAAGATAACATGTAGCAATTGTTCTACACGTATTTACAAATACATAATATCTCTGGTTGAGCGTCGCGAAAATGGCTTACATTCCAATGTTTATTCCGTAGCTATTTCTTTTGTTACACAGCGGGGAATCGCTTGCGGTTTGTCTGCGCTTTACTATGAAATCCGGTATTATGAACGATTTCGGTGAAAAATGAGATTGAATAATATGAGGGAAATGATCTTATTAAGTGGAATAACTTCAACCTGTATTTATCGCAATCATTGTGCTTGATAAAACCAAGGTTTAAGGTTTATAAAGGTTTATTATACATTGTTCGTAGTTACTTATTAAGTAAGTAGTTATTTTGTTTAGTTAAGTAGTCTGGTCTGTGTCTCTTTGCAGCTACATTTCACTGAATGTGAACCACTGTTTATTTAAGTAATTTCAGCTGTCTAGCATTAAAACCAACTTAAAAGACGTGATAGGTGGATGGATAAAAGATAATCATATTTAAACGACACCAGTGTCCACTCGTTTTCAATACTCAACAGAATAAATAGTTATTTCCTTCCCAAGTTCTGATGAATTTATGCTGAAATTACGGAAACATCCCTGATTATGAACATATACCTACCGACATCGTTTTCCTGAAATAACATAGCTGGGGGTCCATTAATAACGCCGAAGATAAATTTATCCATCGTAAGAGCCTACATTTCACGCATTGTCCATACAATCAGGCTCTGAGTCTCCATTATTCCAGGCCGAAATTCGCAAGTTTGAAAAATGGCCGACTCGTATTTGTAGCACTCGTTATGGGATATCCGCGGGTTATTTCTCCGACCCCTCGAGCTTAGCGGGACTTTGGAAGATCGATGAGGTATCCACGTCACGAGTACAAGGTTTTGGAGATCAAGTTTAAGATGGCACGCACATTGATGATTACTATCAGTATGATTTGTTAAACACACTACTTAATCTTAAATGTGGAATATTTTTGGATGTACATTCTAGTCTGAATCACTACAGTCCGCTGATGAAGCTGCTTGATGGGGGATTTGGCCAAGTGCCACCATCACATATAGTTTATATCGTAATTTGAATCTTCATAAGCCGACTAACTTGAAAAACACCAATAATATACTGTGACCAGACCTCTCACCGTGGCTTGTGGGCCAGGGCAGTGGTTTTTAAAACAAGATTTTTCTCGGACTAGACAAACATCAAACTCACAAAAGGTACATGTGCGTTTGGTCTACTGCTATATCCTTAGTTTAAATAGAAAGAATCCTCATAAGAAAAGCTTCTATTTATTTTTCGATTTTTTCATAGTTGCCCTTAAGAATGGATCCATAAGTGGTTTGAAATCAAAATTCATGAGCATTTTGATACACTTAATATCGTCCAATTCGAATACAAGAAAACCAATGTTCTGCCTGTCGTGAATGAACTGTATTCAGTGTTTTGATCCTTGTTTGAGGGCGGGGAGAAACATTGGTTCGATTACTTTCTTTTGCGATATATTTTTTGAATCAGTAATATTTTTAACAGCTATATTATCTAAAAAATTTATTTTGTTCCAGCAAGTTTTGTTGATGAACTAACATTCATTCCAAAAACCATATCTTATATAGGTATAGAGACACAGAATCTTCTATAGGTATAGAGAACAGAAAAAGTCGTTAATGTGTGTAAGTATTTAAACTGTAAGTAAAACAGTAAGTATGTTAGTAATAAATATAAGTTCCTAGTGAAATTACTCGGAAATGACTTTTGGATTAAACATAACATAATTGTAAATAACATGGTGGCATGATAACCTCATACGGATATATATAATAATAAGCGTATATATATATAATAACAGCGTAATGAATACATCGAAGGCAACTGTAAAATAAAATCAATAACTGTATGGGATAGCACGCACCTGGCGGTGTCTCCTAGCGACGGGGTACAAATACTAGCGCCGCTAAATTAATAATACACGTGATTATAAACCTTGATAAACGGCGGCGGCGACTAGTCTGGCCAACCGTTGCAAAGGAAAAGTTGACATAATAATATACCTGTTTCGTAGAAACTTGAAACTTAAAATACGATACGACTGACATAGCAGTGAAACTTCTAATATCAAAATTGTCAGTGATTACAGTATGGAAATGAATAAGTAATAATCGAAAAATTTCTTCTATTAATTATTTCAACTACGAGATAATATTTAATTGTATAAGGTTCTATGAAATTTAATTAATTGTTTTTTTGTAAATAACTTTCAAATTATTTATGCCGGTACACTGTAAATTGGTGTCGCTTTACTTGTAAACAGCTAACCTACATTTCAGATGTTTTAATGCTGGCATAATAGTATCATCTACTTACATAATAAGGGCTAGGTCTCTCTCCTGTTCTCATCGGTAAGTACTCTAAGTAAAGACTAAGTGCCGGCGTAAATACACAAGACACTCGAGATTCCCTGAATTACGAGTAGGAATAACAACGCGCCCTTCTATTAGCTGTATGTAACACAATTACAGAGCTCGCGAGGTATTGTAACACGCAATGGGACGTGCCACAAAGTGGCTACAATTTAAAACGAATACATAGATTATTATATATTCCCATTCAGTTGCTCTCTGGGAACACGTTTGATATCGCAGGCTGCAAGCCACCGACGTCAGAGCTTGCTTTGCCGAAATTGCTTTTATACGTAAACATTAGGAAATGAGTATGTGATATTTCCTGTGTTTTATCACAAACGTAGTCAACGCTAATGATTAAACAAAGTAGACTTATGTACCTTTTAAGTTGAACATTACGTACTTTCAGGTAAAGAGTCTTTGACAAGCCAGCTCGACTTATGTATAATACTGTTCTACTATAGTAGAGTACCTCAGTTCACGTCATTCACTAATAATTATGATACCTGGTAATTCATTGTTACCTCCAGGGTGAGTATGCATAATAGTGGTAGTAGTAGAAGTAGATGCAAATTTATAATACCTAAGTAATTGTTATCCTGAAATCTTTTATGTTTCACTATCCTTATTTCTCAATTATTTACAACTAAAATGTGCTTTTCCAAAATATTTTATCAACAGAAGGAGCAAAAAATGGCACAGAGATATTTTTATTTGCAACAACATTTTACATCACATGCCTAACAACTATAGAGGATGTTGCAATTCAAAGGCAAAAAACGCGAAGCCTATTAAAGGTCACACGTTGTCGGGAACCACAAAAGACACAATTACTTGACAGCGCGGTGCCAGAGAGGGTTGGACGGAAACCAAATTCGGGCACATTTTATATCACTTTTGCACTACCTACCATGACAGATACAGGAATAGAGCCACTTACGTAAATGGCTTTTGCGTAAGTAAAATTGGCCTATACAGAATTATGCAGGTAGTTTCAGCTATATTTTTCAAGTTAAATTTAATAAAATAGTCAAGTAGGAGAATACAATTAAACTGTCCGTGTGTAGCATGTACGAGTAGGTACCTACTTATGTCGTTGTTACTTATAACTAATAAGTAATTATGTAAATATGCAGTCAGAAAGTTCAACCTACTTTGAGGTACAAAACATACATTAAACATGTACATAGAAAAAGTATAAATAAAGTCAGCAATTGCAAAATACGTTGTGAATTTCTGTTTCGTTCATACTATTGCCGCTTGATTTACAGAACTAGAGGAAGATTACAGTTGCAAACAGTAATTAGTCAGCGGTCCCTCGTATTGAGATTTTGGGTTCCATTGCAATCGTTAGAGCGGGGATGAACATTTTGCGGAAGCTTTGCGAAAGTCCGACGTACAGATTGAATTAGTACGGTTGAGTAAAATACGTTGGGAGATAGCTATAAGCTAGTAGTAAAATAGCACAGTAGTTATTGAACTAATAAATATTTAAATACTAGTGGACGCCCGCAGCTTCGCTCGCGTTACACATTCACTGACTTCAAAAACGGCAAAGCTTCATACTAACTTTGCACCCCCGTTTTACCCCCTTAGGGGATGAATTTTCAAATTTTTCTCGCCGTAAAAACCATCCTTGAACTTCAACGAACATTTAAAAAAAAGAATTACCCAAATTGGTCCAGGCGTTGTTGAGTTATGCGCTTACCAACACATTTTGCGATTCATTTTTATTATATAGATTATGTACTTGAAAGTTAATGGTTGGACATGTAAAATTTCCTGAACGGAATCTTGATAAAATGAGTCGTTGTTCTATAACCGACGAAAGAAAACAGCAATATTTTTAAAGAACAAAAACAATAACTAGAATGTAGCGGCAAGGCGAGGGCCGCTTTTAAGGCCCATAAATCAAAACACGGACAATATTTTCGGTATAACGCGAGGCGGGCACTTTCGGTACGGGATTTTTTGGGACACATCGGGATTAGTGTTGTTTTTACGATTCACTACTACGCCTCTTTGTTTCTTTATTGGGTCGCTCGTAAAGAGTAGTGGAGTTCCTTGTGATTCGTGCTACATTTGTCCCGGCCGCGATCAAAATTGAACGGCCCTTTTTGTTTCAGAGTAGAATTTTCTCGAATGTTTTCGAGTTGTTAGGCCAATGATAGAAGACTAAATTAAATCAAATAACAATAAATTCAAACATTGTTTGATAACTTTTACAGTTATACAGCCATTTTCACCTAGCACGACCCTTTCTTTGTCTCACCTTAAAATAATTTTATGATGTTGCTGATTATTTATGTTTTGTTGGATATTTTAGAGTCAAAAGAGAAATATTTTGACTGTTATTTATATGCCTATATAAACTATGCCTAGATTTTATTTTACTTGTTGTAGCTTTAAAATACATGTATGTTAATTTTTAACATGAAAATATCATGCTGCTCCGTTCCGCATGATCATAGATCTCAGCATAATTGTAACGTAGATTAAAAATTCGAAAATGTTGTTCCTATTATCGGTAAATTACTGGTTTTTTATTTTATTGTTTTACCTTTAGGTAAAGTATATCATTACACATAACAGAGTATGATTATGAGAGGTTATTTGATCTAAAAGCACAGAATAATAGCTAAAAGTGACAATTTGGCTAAGTATTATTTTTTATTGTAAAATATTAACCAATGTTAATATTTTTTAAATTAAAAAATACATTCCGGACAAAAATTTTGTTTTACTTCTTGAATACTTCCAATTGTACATAATCCAATATTTTAGAATGTATTCAGGCAAAAAAACGTTTATGCCCAATGTACCCGTAATTTACCAACGGCCGGCCGGGCAAATATACTCGTACTCGTAGTGCCTATCTCCAGACCATTTTATATATTTACATTTCTTTAAACAGTGTGAGTGTAGTTTAGGCAGCTGATTTTGTTGATTTGACGTGTAGATTCAATGAAATATAATTAAATTGCCATATTATTTAGGCTAGTATTCCCGTAATGTTGAAATAAGATTTGCACGACATATATCTTTGGTATTTTCGTATATTCATATTATTCAATACGAGTTACATGATATTCGCTGCTATAGCATAGCTCCAGGCACGAACGGAATGAGATTCTTCCTTTGTGCCTTCATATTTCACCCACTTACCCCTGAACGCACCTCGAACTGCACTGGATTGTAACAATTTAAAGTGGTTCTTATTCCTACAGATTAAAGCTCTATTTCGATTGAGGTATAAGTTCACTATTTCATTGTAACTAATACAATGTTCTGCTGTGCACATAGGTAAATTTGCTTTCAGGAAATTCGGTTCAGAGAGACGATACGACATTTGAAAATTCAGCATAAATCGATTAATCGAGAGCTAGAGGAGCATATTGCTTAATATAAACGTTGAAGTTAAATGAGAATTTAAAAGCTTTACAGCGTAGGTAAGAGTACGCGCTGAGCCAGCGATAGAACATTGTCTCGCGTGCGAACACAAAGCCCGTATTTGGATAACAATGTGAGTACAAAGTAACCTCAGCAAACAAACAGCTCATTAATCAACTATCAAATATTCACGTTGGCTGTTATGTATTTAAGATTAATTTAATAGAAGCAGTTGATGAAAATTTATTGTTGAGACAGATATGAAAGATAAGACCTACGTACAAATTTTCGGTAGTACTAATTTACTAAAACAGAATAATAAAGACCATATCAAACCACTTTGACCCATTTGGTAGACTTTAATGGCAAGATTTGATCAAAATAAAAAATCAGGGGGGAATCAAGAAAGGAAAGCCAATTATTGGCATAGTTCTGGGTATTTCTAATTTTAAATGCTCGGTAGAAGAAGTCTGAATTTGTGCCTGGTGTTTGGCGCAGCTCCTATTACATAAGACCTAAACGTAACTGGTGAAATGTGGGTGGACTACAACACACCTATACCCATCCTACTCCTTCGGAGAAATACAGGCGTGATGTTACGTTATGTTATATTATGTTACTAGTGATTTTAAAACACGTAATTTTCCGGATTTAAGTGCCGTGCCCCGTTAACAGCCTGTCGTTAATATTCTACTTCATATGGCAATAAAAAAAGTTATGCAAGAAATATACGATATACCCAATCAATGTGGCGTATCAGAAGCCATAACTTTTTCATTTGTACGTGACTACAACCGGATAGAGCATCATTTTATCGCGGAACACACTCCCAGAAAGCGCAGTCAATCCACTCGTCGTTATGACGTGACAAATTGCTGACATTTTTTAACCGGCGCTTCGTGAATTAGCGTGATCAATTGTGCTCATCTTAAGGCGCCTAGTGGTGCAAAATGACCTTGAGAATCGGTGCACACATTCTCACAAACGACAACAGCGCCTCTAACGGAAAACCTCAGAACTACCTTACAGAGCATACAATGACATGTCATGAGGTACTGTATTAATCGCCTGTATAACCCGCGCAGATAGAGAATAGATCTGAAAATGGCACTTAAAATACAAGCACAACACACAACACAAGCAAGGGTACTTAAAACACTGGATTGTAAAATTTGCCTTTATTAATTGTGACATTTCAAGAATCAGATTATAAAAATAAAGAACAATAGGATGGGAATGGTATCAAAGGTTTTATAAACCGCTTGGTCCAGCAGTGTCCTGGTCATCTGTACCCATTACTGGTTCAATTCCCTCCATGAATTGGTTAAAATCTTCCATGGACTGGTCACTTTCACAGTCCTGGTCTTCAGAGTCGTCACTTTCATCTTCGGTGTTGCTGTTCAATTACATCACAAAATGTCAACGTTCGTAACAAAAACTTAACGAAAATAAATAACAATCAAATGTAACGCAAACAAAAACAACAATATCAACGAAAACAACAATTACTCGGAGTGCGTCAAGTAGCTTAGAAAGCGAATCCCGACTGATTATTTGTTTGCAGCTCGTACTTCACTGTGTGAGTATAGACAGCGATAGAGAGTGAGCGAGAACGCATGCGAGAGGACGCCATTTTCAAATCTATTCTCTATCTGCGCGGCTTATACGGGGAAGTGTTTCAGTAGATGGCGTTTATTTTAAGTAATAATTGACCTAACAAAAAATTTATAGGAAGGTACGACAACGTAATGAAATTAGATTTATGCAATTTTTTTAGTTACTTAAAATAATAACAAAAAAAAAGTCATAAAAAAATAAAGAAAAAATTGAAAAAGAAAGGAACTGTAACTGGAATTTGAACCCGAGTCTCTAGAGCGAGATTCTTACTCACTGCTAATGTCTATAATTTCCCCGTTATTGATATTATCTTTGGATTCTCTTTTCCTGTAATAAATACATATTATGACATATATAAATATTATTCGCTTTTTATTTCATTTGCATACAATAATAACAAAAAAAAAGTCATAAAAAATTAAGAAAAAATTGAAAAAGATAGGAAGTGTAACTGGGATTTGAACCCGAGTCTCTAGAGCGAGATTCTTACTCACCGCCAACTCCCAACTACGCCATTTACAGTTATATGATTAGGGTTGAAAAACTGTGTACGTATCTATCTTTTTGTACTCTGCAAAACTGCAGAGAAAACAATGAAAATTAATAAGTGTTTGACAAAATTAAAATGCTTTTACCTCTTTACGTCATTCATATGTGTGACGTTTGCTTTATATGAATACTTTTGATTTATTTCCCATGTTTATTTACAAAATAGGAGTCCGTTTACGAATTTAAAAAATACATATACCGTTAAATTATTTAAATAAATCAAAAAATGTATTATCCAATCAATAAAAGTAATGAAATAACGTTGGAATCTTGCAGAAATTTTGCGGCAGAAAGCGCGACACGCCCGTCTAGCAAGAGGCCTGAGCCGCGACTGTCGGTACACGGCGTTTACTCACACATGCTCGCCATTTCTCGCGAAATATGTCCGAAAATGAGAACAAGGGTTTTTTGGAAATTCTACAAAGTGGATTTAAAAAGTGGTACAACCGAAATATTGTATTTATTGTGATGAAAAATATATGTTAAATTGAAAAAAAAAATACGTATTTTAGAAGGGATTTGATTGTTTAGAAGATTATTTTAGAGGTATCTTCGTGATTTTTTTCTATCGAGTCAAAATTAATGTATTATGTTTTGAAGACCATAGCAATATAACATATATCCCCAAGAATACCATATATTTTTTTTATTTGATTCTCTGCAATGGTTCGTGTGATATCTTGTTTATAAAACTCGCGTTTAGCCTCTGTAGTCCTCTTAACCTCATCTATTTCCCTTCGACGGCGATGTAGTTGTCTCCTTCCACTCGGAAGGAAAGGAGACTAAAAGAGCTCTCTTAGCTCCTTTATTTTCACATTTTTTTCTGTGACAATAGTTCTCCGACTGAAGCGGACTCTAATTAAAGGTACTCCCAGCTAATTAAAGTCTTGATGAAGTTATTTACTACTTACGAGCAATGAAGAACAAGATAAATAAAACGTAAAGACTGTGAACGGTTGCTAACTGTAGCTTAAAGTAGAAACCGTTTTAATTTGTTGAAATACAATTAACCAATTGTAGTTATATTCACTTTTGTTTACAATATAGCTGAGACTCAGATGTCTACGATTAGTTCATATTCAAGTCTGTTCCTGACAATTATGAGAGCACGCAATATGGATAGCAGAGGTTCCCCGCCCGCCCGGGGGGCTAGATAACGCAATTACGGCCTTGTTATTAAGCGACAGCTATTATTCATTGCTAAGACCTTGTATTCATCAGTGAGCGAGGCACACTGGGTAATATTTTTACTTATAACTCGGGAATCTGTGTTCATATATATTTAAGTGTTGCCGTGATTTATTGCAATAAACAATTATTTAAGTTATCATCTTGTAAGTGTCTTTAACACTCTTTTTTTGTTCCTTTAAACATAATCAAAATCAGTGTATATGAATACGAGATATGTACTGATTTTGATTTTGACCTTAAATGACCTAAATATAATTATAATAATAATAATAATAATAATAATATCATTTATTTCAGGCATCAAGGCCCATAACATAAATACCTTAAAGACTAACATACATAAATATAACACTTAATTCTATGTTGCGCCAGCAGGCGCGGGTCCGGTGACACCCGGCGGTCGCCGACGTCCGCGATATGCTGGACGAGTCAAACATTTAGATAGGCAACATCACTTAGATCATAACTATGTAACTTTTTATTTAAAAAAAAAGATTTCCACAAAGAAATAGGTTTTCTCCTGCGCAAAGTACATAAATATTAAGTACTTTAATTTTACCAGAACAAGTGCTAAGCGGGGTGCAACATGTAATGCATGATAAATTGTAAACTGATTAGAGATTGGAGTGTACATTTAAGATACCCTTATAATGAAATTGTTATTACCTACTAGTTACCCGATAAGGATTTCAATAGGAAGGTACCTATATTAAGAAACTATACGGATTCTCGGAAAATTAATGTTCCATCTAAAAGGCAACACAGAAATTAGCAGAGGTTGAAGAACGAAAGAAGAAGTCAGTCATTGATAAATTAGTTAATATTATTACGATTAAAATGTACCATAAATATTATATTAAAAAGCGCTTCAAAAGTAAAATTATCTTTTGTTATTAGTTTGATAACGCAAATCCTAATTATAACATGACTCTGTCCATACATATTCAATACACAGTAACACAATATACCGCTACAAATTAATAGAATGTTCTAATCAGTATTACGAGCAACCAGTATTACCTACTGAATATCGATTGTCATCCGAGTCTGTGCGGTATGGCCCAATTTGCGCACAAATAAATCAATCATACTACATATTTACATGTTACGTACGTACAATCCGATTGGACTTACTAGTAATAGACCCAGCGCACAAACACATAAAGAGTTGTGTTGACTGGCTCTGCATCGCGTTCGCGAGTTCTCGCGTTCGATAGAGGCATTTTCGCGTTTCAAATACGATAGCTCGCTATTGATTCCATAATAAAGGTAATAAAAGAATACTAAACCAAAGCAACTGCACCCCTTGGAGGATTCTGGTTTATGCCCGAAACGCTAAAGGAGAACAATAAAAATATGTGAGTTAAGGTTGAAAAGCTAGTAGAATAACTAGCATAAAGAAACAGCCATATATACTGTGGCCTTACCGGAGTTTGCGAGTCAGCTTACTTTTAAATAAATTATAAATTATGTGGTAACGAATTTTTAAAGTGCCCTCCACGGCTTTTTCTGGAAGCAAAGAGTACGTTTAATATGAAGTTGTTCATTATTATTACATTAATTTGAATTATAACCTTCCCTTTAAGGTCTTAGTTATGATGCTTAATTTTATGCCTAGCTAAATTGTAACATTAAGGCAAATAGCTTTCGTACTTCATTTTTAGCTGAATTTATAAAGTTGTTCGAAACGTTCGTGTTCCGTTCATTACAGTTGCCCTAAATAAAACATTTTATCACAAAAAATGGCTTGAAATCTTGTGAAATTGGCTCAAAATTGTCGCCTTCGTGACAGAACTAGGTCCTATTGCGTGTATCACGCCACAAATTACAATTCGTACGAGCCAGGTATTTAATCTAGCGATTCACAAGGTTCTTTTAAAGGTTCTCCTTATATATATATAGTTTACATTTAGAACTGTAATATTATTACTGTAATATTATTATTAGAACTGTAATATAATTAAATTTATTTTTTTGTTACTTGATTTAATATTAAAGTAACAAACGATGCGTAATCGTTACTCGGTGATGTTTTATTAGAGCAAAATCCATCATTGCTCTCGTGGGGCGTGGTCTCAAGGCAGGCCCTATTACTCAAACTTGTCAATTTAAGTAATAGGTTTGGTATCCATATTAGGCAAATAGGAAGCTGCTTTGAATTACATTAAAAATATATAGTGAAAATATAAAGCTTCCACTAGCTATATTTTAAGTAAATTTAATAAAAAATATACATCGTTTCAGCCACCTATATAGTACTTACTTTTAAGAAATACTAGAATACGGGTGCTATTCATATAAAATAATTATAAACATAACATAAAATTACTTACAAGGCTTAGGATTTAAATTAATACCCCCTAAAAATAACCAACCAATTTTTTTTATTTAATCCTGAATGAGCGCTTCATCCATCATCCATCCATCAGCCTTTTTGGGTCCACTGCATAGGCCTCCCTCAATCGTCGCCACACCTCCCTATATATACAAAAAAAAATAAAAAGAAACCGTTAAAACTATTTTGAATGAAAAGCAACTAAAAGGCAGTTGTAAAAAACATAAACGATGAAAGTAGATAGAGAGGGATTTATAATAAAACTCCTATTTACAAGGCACTTGTGGCTCCGAACTGAAATACATTTTTGCGTTGTGTTATTCGCTTTTAGTTGTTATTTTTCTTATCTCGAGCGAGTCGACGGCTCCGTGGCAACAAGGTGAAATTTATCGCCAGTTCCTTGTTAACTTGTAAATGTATTGCACCTTGTTAGGGAATCTTATCAAAGGGCACTGCCTCTACTGCGCAAAATACGTAATGACGAGTTTTTTAAAGCATTTATTACTAGCAAGGCTATGAATAAGTGCCTCGTCTTGATGATAATCGATACTTCACAAGTATCGATTATAAAATAACTTATTTTTTCCCATATAAGAGTAGGTATAATTGGGAATAATTCTGTGAATTCGGGGTCATTATATTATTATACCTTCAAATACAACCACAAAGAACGGACATTTCAAAACTGAGAATAGCTTTAAACAATGTGATAACTCGCGGGTGATGGCAAATTCGTATTAAAAAACAAATTCAAATCAGGATTAGTAGATTCATCCCCATGTATTAAACATAACTTAAGCGATGATTTGGGCTGAAGTGTGGCTTCTCAATAGCTAGAAAACTTAATTTTAGAAACCACTCTCCACAATGTTAGTTCTTAGTACCTACTGACGGAACGTACGTTATAAAATAGAATGTTCTGGACAATTTCGCACCGATATTTCAGATTAATATCAACGGAGGCATAATACAATCAAGGTTGACATCGGTCGGCCCTACTGTCCCCGGCGCGGCCCCGGACATGTGCTGTCATTTATTCCACTGACAGATTTGTGTTTCGAGTAATCGAATTTCAATTTACGTATTACAATAAATACACTTACAAGCAATTTAACCTCTACCCGATTGATAACAATATAAACAGATTTTGTTTTATAGATATTAATATGCTATCAAATATCAATATCCATATCAAACCAGGTGGTTTTGGGTATGTTTTGGTTTTGGGTGTGTTGGGTAGACGCAAACAAAGAGCAGTCTCGAGAAGCAGCCCGTCGCAAATCCCAAAGAGTTTCGTTTCGGTAGTAAGTATGAATAGTTACTTTTAATGGATCTTAAAGTCATAATTCAATTTAATCATCATTTTGAAGTTTAAAGTAGGTATAGCTATGAGATGATTCTATGTTTAAAAATATCTATCTGTCGATAGATCATGCCAATCCCATTTTGAATGCCCAAGTATTTATATAACAAAGGAAAGTTCCTATGTCAAAATGATAAATAGGTACATTGTAGGTGCCACGATAAAAGTCTAGTTTTAACTAATAATTTTATTTATCATTTTATTATTATTATTCATTTTAATAATTTCATCATAATAATGCCCACAAATAATACTTCACTACTAGTCCTTCTTTTTTGATATAATAGTATCATACTGAAAATGATGAAAAAATAGTACTCATATTCATCTCATATAGAAAAAAGATACCTACAAGTAAGATTTAAGTACGGATTTTCCTTATCGTTACTGCAATTGGCATTCCATTGCTTTATTAGCAAACATCCTAACAAAGTTGTTGGAAAATTGGCCTGTGGTATAAATAAAGGCAGGCCCTTTTGCTACAGGCTGAAGTCTAAGCCACTAGTAATAATCGCTTTTATTCGTTCATGAACAAAAGTTAAAAGCTTTTTATATCATCATCACAACACTTTATTTGTCCCACAGTTGAGCACGGGTCTCCTCTCAGAATGGGAGATAATATAAATATTAAATACTAGTGGTCCGCCCCGGCTTCGCACGAGTATTTTATATAAAAATCAAAATTATAATACACACACATAAACCCTATTTGCGTCAGGTTACTAAAAAAATAAAAATTTATCACGACTTTATTTTACATACATTATAACAATAGTTTCGTTTACACCTATTAATATTATATAGCCTATGTCACTCAGTGAAGATGCAGCTTTCTAATGGTGAAAGAATTTTTGAAATCGGTCCAGTAGTTTTGGCAGCGCACGCCAGAATAGCTCGCAGATGGTAGATTTTTTCCTACTTACCTACTTGACACTTATCGTCATATTTTGGACAATTCACAAAATATCTTTATAAATTTTAGCCTGTGTGTTATTCTGATGTATAAGCTATATTATTGTAAAGTTTCATTAAAATCTATTCAGTACTTTTTACGTGAAAAAGTAACACATCCATCCATACATACATACATACTTACAAACTTTCCCCTTTATAATATTAGTAGGAAAGGATTAGTAAGGATTATACCTTATCAACAGCCTAAAATTTAAGTTTTATGCTTCTAGTTCTGAAAATGACAATACTTTCATACAACCTTTCATCTCCCTTTTCAACCCATTACAACACTTTTTTCCAATTAAAAAGTGTCTATGTCCTTTGTCAGGCTCTAGACTGTGTACCAAATTTCATTTAAATCGGTTCAGTAGTTTTGGCGTGAAAGCGAAACAGACAGACAGACAGACACTTCAAAACCAAACGTCCAATTTTAATCATTCAAAGACCAAATATTATCTACATAAACTGTAAATGTAGTCCAAAAAAACTTCAAGATAAAAAAATGGTTGTTGTGCCTCACTCGACATAGATAGGTATAGTGTGTCGCGGACTTTTTTATAGATATTTATAAGATCTACAATTAATTAGAACATTTTATGGTTCTTCTTTCTTCGTTCTATCTTTTATAGTTTAGGCAGCGTACGCAAAATAAGTAACTTTTCTGGTTGATTTTTTACACCTTGTGTCCGAAAAACCCAAATATCTTACGGAACCCTATTTTTTTCCAAAATAAAATTTAGCCTATGACACCCGGGGATAGTGTAGCTTTCCAACAGTGAAAGAATTTTTCAAATCGGTTCAGTAGTTTTGAAGCCTATTCGATGCAAACAAACAAACAAACAATCAAATCTTTCCTCTTTATAATATTAGTATAGATAATATAATAAACCAAAACCGTGAACTTAGTTAACTCAAGTTTGCTTTTATGCCGAGCGTACTCGTAGCATAATAAAATCGATGTCCGCAGCCTGCGGTCGCTCGCTGTCCTCGGATATGACCTGTCATCCGCTCCACTGACAAATTTATAACGTAACCACTTAAAGTTTGCCCACGATGATGACGATAGTGACATCTGACGTAGACTTACATGCATTACACCCATCGATATTTATAGATTGCTATACAAATTGTCATTAATTACTACATGGTGTGTTCCTGCTTCTATGAAGTTATTCCGGAGGTACTACAATGTTTTTTGTAAAATTGTAGATACATTATTTCAAATTATTTAGTGGCAATTAATTGGCTAGCATTGACTGCCATACTTGTTGCTAAATAAATAAGAAAAGAATATCAGGACCATGAAAAAATCAAAACATGAAAATGACAAGGAAATTGTTTTTTTTTCCTAGACTATACATTAAAAATGTGGTAATAATTAAATTATTATCATACTTAAATATCATATAGGCAACTCATAATATCTGCTGACCCGATGTCGCATAAAATAGAAAAAAAAAGTATTTTCATTCAACAATAATCCGTTCTGTTGTGTCCACACTACGTCAGTCGTGACAGTTAATTGTTTGTCGGACCAGTCAATCGAAGCGAGTTCCTCCTCTCTCCCTCATAGTAACGTACTCGTACGTACCGCTCTCCAAGCGAACGCCCATCGAGCCACGTCGGCGTTGTGAAGTTGTGAACTAAATGAACTAAATATAGTATCTACTTTTACGATTTATAACTGTTCCATCCTCGGAGCAGAAAAAACAGTATTTTGTATCCATCCATTATGATGTACCTACCTTTTATTCCATTGGCACTGATTAGATGAAAGACCAGTGTTTCAGTAGAACAGACAATTAATAAATTGATATGAGTCCAAACCGAATAAGGATAAAGATAAGAACTAGTGCGTGTGTAAATTCATGTAAATATTTGATTGTTGGAAAGCTACATTATCCCCGGGTGATATAAAAAAAATCAATAAAATAAAAAAATTTAATTGAAATTTTTGTTAAATACCCGTGCGAAGCCGGGGCAGACCACTAGTCCAAAATAAAATTTCAATATAAGAGAATTGGAGAAAAGCAATGCAAATTATAAAAAAAAAATTACATGAATAAAATTTATAGGAGTTCTATTCTATAGTTTGTTATTAGTGAGAAGGATTATAATATCAGTCAGTAAGTCAGTTGAAAAGTCGAGATACAGACAAATTACCGATTAATTTTGTATTGTATTGAATAAACCGCAGTATTGTTTGAGAATTGTAACGGGACTACGTCACTGTGGACAGTCAATTGTTTGCCGGGTCAGTTGGTCGCGCCAGGGATTACACTCCGCTCACTCGTGTCCGAGCACACACGCACAGCTCACATGCAATGTTACTGTTTACGTAACAATCGTGTATGTGTGCACGTAACTTACTGAGCTACAGGCTTCGGCTACAGGGCTACGTGATGCACTGTCGAAAATGGATACTACACATGAGCTTTATTAAGCTTTGCATCATTGTGTTGCACATAGGTGTGCAGAAATAGATGAAATCTGATTTGAATTATTTTGTATGGTAACTTTTATACATAAGCAATTGTGCTTCGGTAATTTTTATGTTGAACATTAATGGCTAAATTATGAGAGACAAAAATAAAAACAGGAAGTAGGTACCTACCGAACAAAGAAAAACCGAAAATGAATTCAATCTTCAGTATACACTCGCGTCTTCGATAAATAATAAAAATATATTATTGATCGAAGACTCGCGTTGTCTTGTAGTTGTGTCCAAGGTGTATAAAGAGAAGCTCATTATCGTGCGGTTTGCTTGAGATACCTAGAGTGCATCACTTCTGTCGATATCTAAGGGAATATAGAAGGTAGCGATAAGATGAGGATGCGGTTGACACATATTCCACATGAATTAGGCCATCTTATACAAAAATAATTTTCCAAATCCGACTAGTAGTTATAGAGTTATTATAGTTATTATAGTTAAAATTTTAAAATACCCATCTACTTTATTATATTAATATAGTGTAGATATTAGAGTAAACTCATTTCAGATTATAAAGAAAATTGTTGAACGTTTTTTCATAACACATTAATTTCTGTAAAGCATATTATCTTATGGCCTTGATCAGACTTAGATTATTTTTATAAAATGTTTCCGATAAAATCTAATTAGATAGATTAAGACATAGCTTTTCATAGTAGTAGTAGTGATTGTTAATTATTTTTTACTCACATGATAAAAAATTCACTTCGTTGATGAATATTTGCCCTCAAATAGATATAGCCTGTCCAAATAGATGCTTACCTGTAAATAAAAAATACCGAGATTAATAAAATAATAATAAATTACATCGAAGACAATGGACATGTCGTAAGAAGGATGATATGGTAAAGTTGCTTAAACTTTTAAATTAATAGGTGGGTGTTACTTGAAATAGGTAAGATAAGTACCAATTACAAAATCACATATTCTGACTAAAAGCAGAAATAATTTTGATTCACCTTTTGATGTTGGACAATAATAATCCTACCAAGTTTTCGGTGAATCAAAAAGGCAAATTCGAGGATTTGCGCTAAAACCGAATGAAGTTTAAATAAATTGACGCTGATACCCGTAATTTTTCCAGCATTCATGAAACTCTTCCATCAATGCTTCTCTGATGATTTATGAAAGTTATCGACGCATCGACAGTGTAATACCTGTGGCAACTCGTTACTCTCGAAAAGATTTTTATTCCACGTTTAACAACAATTTGACACTATATTTGCGTAAAGTATCATTCAATGAAATTTCACTCAGTTTTTTTCGAAAAATTGTTCTATGTTTGACTTTTTGTATTTTTTTATGTATGTATAGTACGTATTAACTTCGTCGTTTATTAACCGATTTTGATGATTTTTTTGTGTTTGGTAGAACATACATGTTCCCCCATGTGGTCCTATTTAATGTTCATAAAAACATTCTAACCCTAATTAAACAAGCATAATAAGAGTCGTGATGTTAGCAATAGTTTCCGCTGCAAGGGCCGCATATAGTTTTGTACATCGCGATCGTTGGACAGCACAGAGCCCGTTGATCCCTAGTGAACAGTATGTCAGTTGATTGGACATGTGACAACGGCCCTGACGCGAGTGGATTGATTCCAGCCTCGGAACCACCCCCGCCCCGCTCGCCGCGGATTCCGCGACAAATGTTATTACTCACTGAAATATCTCCTCAGTTCATTCACCCGGTTCCTGAAAAATTTCCGATAAAGTCGTATTATTTTTCTGACCCCGCGACAGATTCCCGAAATTGGATAATATCATTGGTATCCTAGAGTTTATTGCTGTTCCCTTTTGAATATGATGGAAGATATACAATAAATACAATCTTATTAGATACGAATTTGAACAAGATGTAATGTAATAATCTGTAATGTGTAACAATAGTCGGCTCGGTCAGATAGCGTTATTATTAAAATAATAATATTAATATAATAATTGGAAGAAACTTTATGTTGCAACTCCACCAATGTGTAGTATGATCTAGCTAGACCTCCCGCAGCGGTGTCGGTGGGGGAGACAGCAGTGGGACGTCTATAGGTCGAAACTAGCTTATATTGCAGAAATTCTGCTCTAAGACATCTAACATTCAAATAGGTAAGATTACACATAAGATTTAAAAATATCATAATAAGTGTTCCAGTCGAATTTTTTCTTTAAGTTTGTATACCTAAACAGTGATTTCATGTATATATATAAAAGGAGAAGGTGACTGACTGACTGACTGACTGACTGACTGACTGACATATCAACGCAGGGCCTAAACTATAAGGGCTAGAAACTTGAAATTTTGCACAGGGGTTCCTTTTATAACGTAGGGGAGCACTAAGAAAGGATTTTTGAAAATTCACCCCCTAAGGGGGTAAAACGGGGGTGCAAAGTTAGTATGAAACTTTGCCGTTTTTGATGTTATTCGAATGAAATTCAGTACCTATGAAGGTTTTTTATTGAAATCATCTCTTAAGGGGGAGTAAAAGGGGGGTGCAAAGTTAGTAGGTATAAAAGTTTTTCGTATATACCTACATTACATATACATTATTTCAATGAAATTTTGTATTAGGTTATGTTACGTCTAATTCCACGCGAGCGAAGCTGCGGGCGTCCACTAGTTTTTCTATATTTTAAGCTGTAGGCGTCGCCCAATGATGGGGTTAGTGAACCATGATAAAGGGGAGCAACTTTGCAGCGAAATACTAACCTATTATATACCGGGTCAGAACTAAAAGTCTCGTCAGAACTATGAAGCGGGGTCAGTATGTCGGAGTGGAGTACTATTTAATTAACTCGCAACGATTCGGGATCCAGTGAAAAATTTGCATAGTTTGGTTTGTTTTAGTCAACTTTATTTCTATACGAGGGCTGAACCATAACTCTGTATTAAAACAAACTTATTTTGCTGGAATTCTATTTCAGGCATTTTCCTCCCAGATGTGAATAATTAGCTAAAACAGTGAGGGCCTACAATGTTGCTTAATATTGTACTGCCTTATCTTAATAGTAATGCCCACCATTGTACCTACTGCAAAATTATTATATTCAGTTTTTCTTTATCATAAGCCTATCCTAAAACTGAACCATACCAAACGCATACCTCTATTGTTAGGATACAACAAACTTGTATCTTATAAATATTATCTCCATGAAACATGAAAGGAGAGAAATCTCCTTTCCTCCTCCAAGGTTATCTCAGACATAATAACAAAATCACCCAGAAGCTATTAGCTATAGAAATATTGTTTTTACTATACCTACTCGTAATATTATGTATCTTTCTCTATGCTCGTATAATAAACTGTCTATGTCCCTTCTCCAATCGACAGTGGAGCAAGGTGGAAAATCCTATTATTTATTTGAATGCCCTCGTGGTAGTCGAAGATATTGCTACCATACATTGCTACACTAACAAAATCTTTTAATTGATCATGTGAAACGTTTAAATAACACTTCCATGACTATGTTTAAGTACACATACAAGTAGCGTATTATATTACCGAGAGTTACCAAGTAGTTGAGGCAACCCGTCCAGATTTATCGATAAGCCTGCGTGAGAGCTCTCGTGCCGTAACAAGTGGTCCCCGTAGGTCAAGCGTCTTCAACATAATCTATTGTTAAGGGAGAGCCAAAAGAAAATGCCATCGATAAAATAAGGATCATATTCATAACGCCTGCGCATTCATCCTGGTTAAAATAGCATAATTTGATGTGATAGGAAATTATTTCACCAAATTGAAAGGTTTCGCTATCGCTATCGCTGGGACCCATAGACGTCCCACTGCTGCGCACGGGTCTCCCTCACAGACTATGCTGCGGGAGTTCTAGAGCATACTCCACCACGCTGATCCAATGCGAATTGGTGGAGGGGTTAGTGGCCAACCCAGTGTCGAATGTTCTCAAGCCACCCGAAGGTCTTCGACTAGGCTTAACGACTGTTTCCACCATTGAAAACAACCAGGACCGACGGCTTTACGTGCCCTCCGAAGCACGGTAGCGTCCATGAAATTTTGCCACTAGCGGTCACCCATCCACAAACCGACCGCACCCGTCGTTGCTTAACTCTTTCGATCACATTGAATCAACACGAGCCATTGGGCTATATACATTGCTATGGTCGCTACAACGCTTGAAAGGTTTATTTCATCTTAAATTTGGTTTTGTAAACGATATTTAAAAAAATGGCAGATGCTCTAATTCAGTTCAGTTTATTTTAGGGAAGGTTAAAAACAAAAATATTAGAGTAAATTCTAAAGAAAAATAATATAATATCATATATATCTTTGTGTGGAAAATCGTCTAGTTAACATGCTATATACTACTTAATATTATAATAACATCACTGACATTTCAGCCACTTTCTCCGCTTCGTAAAACTTTTTTTAATAGATGACGTTCTTAGTCAATGGGCACAATTATTCGCTTTAACCACAAAATTGAATTACCAATTGAATTATTGGTTAAAAAATTATAAAAATATCTTTGGTGAACTGAAGTGCACGGGGTGCACTTCGCAATATTTTTTTTTCATCTGTCATCTGTCTTTATCTCAAATTTCAAAAATTCTTTCACCATTAAAAAGCTGCATCTTCACTGATTGACATAGGCTATATAATATTACTAGGTGTAAACGAAACTATTGTTATGTCTAATTCCACGCGAGCAAAGCTGCGGGCGTCCACTTAGTACGTAGTACTTTATAAATCAATGACTGTAGGTAGTTCGTAGGCACATTGTTCACCGGGTTATCTAGTCCTATAAAAACTTTGTTTTGCACGAATAACGTGTATAATATTGGGAAATTGCAGCAGGTTGCGACGACGCGCCACACGACGTTTTATGAAGCTATATCGCACATTCCGCAATTCCTAGAAATCTTATACACGTGAGGCATGTCATTGAGTAAATTTTGATGTTCAGTGTGCTATACCACAGGTCGGCAATATGCAGCATATTGAGGTTCATTGTGTTAAGTATAACAAATAATCTAATTGTAAACATCTTTACAAATAATGAAAAAGTCGCGTAGGCAATAAGACGAGTACATAAAACATTTTTTTAAATATTAATTTAACTAAGACGAAATACTAAAGAGTATTTCCTATCTTTAGATGCTTAAATTTATATCACTTTATTTTGTTTACATTAAACCGCACGCCTGTATTTAACCAAAGGGGTGGACAGGTGATGGTACTACACCCTCATGTAACCAGTTATGTTTAGGATTCACGTAATAGGTGATGACCGTATTGTCTATTGCCGTGCTCTGGACATAAATCCAGACCGCACCATTCATACCGCAGCTCGATTATATGATTAGAAAATATGCCTGTCCATGCGCTGCTTAGCTGATTAGTCAGCGTCGTGTTACTTTCAGTTTAATTAAATGTACACAATATTAATAATACAATACTTATAGTTGCAATCTAAATTGCTGGATTCAATATTGTATGCGCCTATGCGCATCCCAGCAAGGCGGAGCGGACAATTGCCGGACTATATTTACAGGCGCGCATGACGTGTCGCGTTTATTACTAGCGTTATTAATTAGTCTTTTGTCACGCCTACACCACAACGGTCACTTTTATCTTGCATCAATATATCAGTTATTTTTGAGTTCAAGTCTTTGATTTGGATTCCATTGGGCTCCCAAAAGGCTCAAACATTGGCGACCGTGCAGGACTTCTTCTAAATTAAGTCCACAACGAGAAATCTTCGTCTGCAACCTCGTGAAAAACTCGTCATCACCGCCCGGCAAAAGGACGGATTTCGAGACCTTGCCAAGCAGTTCAAGAGCCCTACGTACCAGCTGCTATCCTGTTTCACGATTGCAAGCATGAAGAAATAGCAGAAACAAGAAAATATCAGCGCGGAAGAGGAAATAACGGGACTTTGCCGTGATCACCGCCCAGCAGTGTAGCATCGAAAGCGTCACCTGGCAGCATTATTTCACAAGTTAAGTGCCCTGATTACCTATCCATCCTAACTTCCTTAACATCACTAAATCCATCCATCCATCCATTTTCACAAAATAATCCATCAAATCCATAAATTCAATTGTGCAAATCAAATTATTATTTATTTATTTTTTTGTGAGATACCTACCTACATTTTATTATTTCTAAAAAAGTTAATTTATTTTTGCAATTTCCGACTAGATTTGTAAAGAAAATTATTAAAACAGGTAAATAACAATAAAATCAACTAGAAACAGTTGTTTCGCGCCAGGTTTTACGTGATATTTAGCAGTTTTCGGCCGACTAATTCCAGGTTGGCGGGAACGCCGATTGACCTTTGACCTTCTGCCGACCGGGGCGACTTTGCTGATCTGCAGCCGGCTGGCAGCGACTCATCGTGTACCGGGTATCACCGTGGATTGGCGTGAGACGGAATATTTATTTATTTTATCACCTTCCAAACGTTCAGAATTGTTCTGTGATTTATTTTACTATATTTACACTTCAAATCAAATATTTACAAAAACGAATACTATATTTACAATATTTACAATTTTAAAATGTCTTTTAACGATAACATAACAGATTCTAAATTAACAATGAGTTCTACAATGAAAGATTTACTGACAAAACGTAGTTCTTTAAAAGGACAAATCACAAGGTTTAAAAAATATATAAGCAAAATCACAGAGAAATCTACACTATCAGCTGTTGAGTTTACCGAGTTAACGTTAAAACTTAACAGGTTCGAGTATTTATCTACAAAATTTGATGACTTGCAAACTCAGATAGAACTCTTAAATTCTGAAAATCTAGACTCGGAAATTGATGAACGAGAACGCATTGAGCAGGACATAATTTTATGTACCGCGATAGCAAAGGGCATTGTCGAAGACCAAAATGAATTAAAAACTATTGAACAAGATAAAAGAAGGCGTGAATCTATGTACCCAGATGCTCAATGTACGCTCGATCATAATGATTTAGGCATAAGACTGCCTCAGATACAAATTTCAAAATTTGACGGTTCATTTTTCCGCTTACTTGAGTTCCACGACACCTTTTCGAATTTCGCTGCGACCCATAGACGTCCCACTGTTGGGCACGGGTCTCCTCTCAGAATGGGAGGGATTAGGCCTTAGTCCACCACGCTGGCCAAGTGCGGATTGGCAGACTTCACATACCTTCGAGAACGTTATGATGAACTCTCAGGCATGCAGGTTTCCTCACGATGTGTCCTTCACCGTTATAGCAAGTGACATTTAATTTCTTAAAACGCACATAACTTAGAAAAGTCATTGGTGCGTGCCACTGGGGTTTGAACCCGGACCGCTCGAGTGAGAGGCGAGTTCGATAGCCGCTGGGCTGTCACCGCTTTATTTAATATTGTCCGCCCCGGCTTCGCACGGGTATTTTATATAAAAATCAAAATTATAATACACACACATAAACCCTATTTGCGTCAGGTTACTAAAAAAATAAAAATTTAACACGACTTTATTTTACATATATAGATTATAACAATAGTTTCGTTTACGCCTAGTAATATTATATAGCCTATGTCACTCAGTGAAGATGCAGCTTTCTAATGGTGAAAGAATTTTTGAAATCGGTCCAGTAGTTTTGGCAGCGCACGCCAGAATAGCTCGCAGATGGTAGATTTTTTCCTACTTACCTACTTGACACTTATCGTCATATTTTGGACAATTCACACAATATCTTTATAAATTTTAGCCTGTGTGTTATTCTGATGTATAAGCTATATACATCAGAATATATATAGTAGCGTCCATAGCCCAATGGCTCGGGTCGATTCAATGTGATCCAAAGAGTTAAGCAACGACGGGCGCGGTCAGTTTATGGATGGGTGACCGCTAGTGGCAAAATTTCATGGACGCTACCGTGCTTCGGAGAGCACGTAAAGCTCTCGTCGGTCCCGGTTGTTTTCAATGTTGGAAACAGTCGTTAAGCCTTGTCGAAGACCTTCGGGTGGCTTGAGAACATTCGACACTGGGTTGGCCACTAACCCCTCCACCAATCCGCATTGGAGCAGCGTGGTGGAGTATGCTCTAGCTAGACCTCCCGCAGCATGCAGCATAGTCTGTAGGGGAGACCCGTGCCCAGCAGTGGGACGTCTATGGGTCGCAGCGATAAGCTATATTATTGTAAAGTTTCATTAAAATCCATTCAGTACTTTTTACGTAAAAAAGTAACACATCCATCCATACATACATACATACTTACAAAATTTCCCCTTTATAATATTAGTAGGATAGGATTAGTAAGAATTATACCTTATCAACAGCCTAAAATTTAAGTTATATGCTTCTAGTTTTGAAAATGACAATACTTTCATACAACCTTTCATCTCCCGTTTCAACCCATTACAACACTTTTTTCCAATTAAAAAGTGTCTTTGTCCTTTGTCAGGCTCTAGACTGTGTACCAAATTTCATTTAAATCGGTTCAGTAGTTTTAGCGTGAAAGCGAAACAGACAGACAGACAGACAGACACTTCAAAACCAAACGTCCAATTTTAATCATTCAAAGACCAAATATTATCTACATAAACTGTAAATGTAGTCCAAAAAAAATTCAAGATAAAAAATTGTTGTTGTGCCTCACTCGACATAGATAGATAGGTATAGTGTGTCGCGGTTTTTTTTATAGATATTTATAAGATCTACAATTAATTAGAACATTTTATGGTTCTATCTTTTATATTTTAGGCAGCGTACGTAAAATAAGTAACTTTTCTGGTTGATTTTTTACACCTTGTGTCCGAAAAACCCAAATATCTTACGGAACCCTATTTTTTTCCAAAATAAAATTTAGCCTATGTCACCCGGGGATAGTGTAGCTTTCCAACAGTGAAAGAATTTTTCAAATCGGTTCAGTAGTTTTGAAGCCTATTCGATTCAAACAAACAATCAAATCTTTCCTCTTTATATATTAGTATAGATTAATACATAAGAACTTTCGCATTCCACATATTCAAAAGTTTCATTATTTATTATCTTACCTTGAGGGCGAGGCAAAACGCATAGTTTCTTTCTAACATAGAAGTTTCGTCTGCAAATTATTTAATTGCGTGGGACCTACTTTGCAATCGTTACAATAATAAAAGATATAAACTTATAAATCACCATTTAAAATCTCTTTTTAATATACAATAAATTACTCGTGAATCCGAAAACTCATTGAGGTATTTTGTCGACCACGTCACTAAAAACTTACGCGCGCTTTCAAACCTTGGTCTACCTACTGACCACTGGGATACGTTGATTATTTTTATGTTAACATCTAAGCTCGACAATAACACCACGATGAAGTGGGAGGAACAGCATAACAAGTACGGTGATATGCCTACATTGGAACAATTTAAATCGTTTTTACTTGACCGTGCCCATATTTTAGAATCAATACATCGTAAGTTTCCTCGACCGACCATAGATGGCGCTAGTACTAATAAAAATACATTTACAAAATCATTTGCGTCAGTCAGTCGGGAAGTTAGTACTACGTTTCAATGTATTATTTGTAACCAAAATCATAAGATTTATGACTGCCCCACCTTCAAGTCGAAAAACTTAAATGACAAATTAGTAGAAGTTAATAGATATAAATTGTGTGCGAATTGTTTGAGACAGGGTCATCCTGTCAGTGAATGTCGTATGGGGCCTTGCCGACTATGCAAAAAGCGTCACAACACACTGCTGCATTCTAACACCGCTGTCCAGTAAGTGGCGACTGCAGTGACAGAGGTGCCTGTGGATTGCAGTGATGCTGCCGAGGCCTATCCTGACGCTATAGTTAACTTCTCTAAAGAAGTTAGTAGCCAGGTGTTATTGTCCACTGCATTAATAAATGTCATGAATCCAGAGACTAAGCAAGTACTTCAAGTGAAGGCATTATTAGATTCGGGTTCTATGTCGTCATTCATTAGTAAAAATCTACAAAAAAGATTATCATTAAATACATTACCTATTTCTTTAAATCTGATTGGTATTGGTGACTGTCATGCTAACACAGTCAACGAAAGATGTGTCGTGCAGATACAATCCCGTGACACCATAAACAATTTTAAAATAACCCTATCCTGTTTGGTTTTAGATACACTTACAGGAAAATTACCAAAGTTTCCCATAGATGTATCAAAATTAAATATTCCTTCAAATATAGAGTTAGCTGATCCATACTTCGACCAGCCCGCCCCCATCGATGTGTTGATAGGGGCCGATATTTTTTGGGACGTCATAGGTGGTAGTCACATGTCCCTAAGTAAGGGTAACCCTAAGTTGCACAGTTCTCAGTTCGGTTGGTTAATAGGTGGTCACATAAATATGCAAAGTTCAAATACCAAAATCAGTGCTAACCATGCATTACTATTTGAGCAGGATTTGTCTAAAGAATCCCAAGGAGATAATTTTTTACCTAATACAGAAAGACTTAAGTCTGGTAGATCTTCAATCAGGTTACCACTTCGTGCTTCACCCGATTGCCTAGGTGAGTCCCATTCACTAGCAAAAACCGGCTGGGGCTTGGTTGGAATCCTAAGAGTGGATACTTAAGTTTTTATTAAATGACGAAATAAATTGGCCTACATTAAAAATAAAAATATTAGATGACTTACCTGAAATTAAATCCTCCGCTACCAAGTTCACTGCAGCCATATTTGAACCAATAATAAATTTTGAGCGCTTCTCCAAATTAAATAGAATAAAAAGAGCATTTGCTTATGTAAAACGTTTCATCTATAATCTTAAAAATCCTAAGGCTAAAATGAAAATAATTCCTTTAGTGATCTCTGTCGTATGGCTCAGCAAAAATCATTCTCCAAAGTATATATAAAATTTTATTTATTAACAAATAAGGTTTAGAATCTAAATGCAACATTTTATCTTTTTCTCCTTACATGGATGAGAACAATTTAATTAGGGTTGGCGTTCTAATCAATGCTTCGGATTATACTTACGAAGGGCGACATCCTATCCTACTTGATTCTTCTCACCATTTAACTAAATTATTTAACCATGCTGGACCGTTCTTTGTCTTGAATCGAAAGGGTGGTGGTGCTAAATTAATCAAGTTACTTGTGTTTTTTCATTATTATTATGTACACGCGTTAGAAGTTATACTTCTTTGTATAACCTTTGCAAGAACAACCTGCACTGTCGATGTCTTATTTCAATCACCATGACATGACGTTGTCACAAGAAGAACAACTGAAAATAAATAATTTTCGAGGTGGAAACTAGGCGATACCTAAAAGGTATTTAATACATTGAAAGTTTTATTATAAAGCATTATCTAGTTAAAAAAAGTTTATTTAAATATCACAACAAAACATCGGAATGAGCCCGCAGACTTTGACAATTGAAAGTGTACACTGTCAAACCATTTTTTTAACAATGTTGACTATAGCTAACTTCATCCTGTTGGTTTTTCGTTTCGGTGTGCGCGCGCATCGTAAAAATTTACTCTCATCATTTTTCCCTAACGCGCCAAAAGAAGTATAACTTCAAAAATAAATAAAACATCTAGAGCTCCGTGAATATTCGAAAACAAAACATCATTAGCACATTTTATTCTGCGCGTAGTATCAATTATTCATCGTCACAATACTGTCACCCTAGCGTTACTTATCGGAGTGACCACACGCACGTACTGTTTGCTTAGGACTGTTGTTTTAATGGACATGAGAGTGTTTTGTCCTATCCCCTCGTCTAATTGGCAAGTCCGATGGGCTCGCGTCAGTAAATTTTTTATTAGTTTTCCGGACGTAATTAATCAGCTATGGCAGAAAGGGGCGCCAACAAAGCTGTCATATTGTTTTATACCGTGTATCGCTTACGAAACTACGTTTTTCTTCCTTCAATTTATTAAAATCAGTGTATATCATATTATTAAGCATCAGGCCATTCAGAATGCCAGGGTTCCCTCTTTTCATACCGCCGATTAGTGGAAGCCTCCGTTTAGAACTGTGAACATTTTAAAGGCTTATACCTAAATGCAAAACACAAACTACTATTACTGAATCCTTGAAAAATAGCTCGATGGTACGGAACTCTAAATGTGCAAGTCCGACTCACACTTGACCGGTTCTGCACTCGTATAATAATAACCTACTTTCTCTGTTGTCTTCTGCATTCTCTATGATTATTAATGCTCCCACGCTATTGGTAAAGCAATAGTTCGTATTGAAATATTTAACTTTCAATGAGCATCATATTTCTTAGAATGAAAATCTTTTCAATGAAAAACTTAAGTTGCACTCGTCTTAGTAAGAACAGAAAGAGAACTCAACAGCAAACACTTATCTAAGTATCACTTTCTTATAATAACTCTGCAGCCAAGTTTTTGTAGGGCCAATACATTTCTAGCTGTTTTCAATAAAAGTCAATGTTGTTGTCGTTCAATTTCCGCGCAATATCCGTTCACTGTGGCGGCAAATATGTATTTATGATGCTTGCAAATGTGATTCTGAAGTCAGAGCGCTAAGCTACGCCCCTTACGAAGCGACGGCGAAGGCTACGCAGTAAAGAAGTAGGCACTTCGGAAAACCGAGAAGCACTGCCAGCGGAAACGACTCGATCAACCTATGTAGTCAATACGGGTTAAAGATTAAAATTGATGCAAACATTTACAGAAATATTTGTTCCCTTAAAAAATAAGTGAAATACTACTCGTTTTTAAGCTGATATATGGCACATTTAATTTTTGCCGTGAAAGGACTTTCAGCGTTTATTTATGGATCCGATCCGCAGAAGGAGGCTGGAGGTCAGAAGAAGGCGCTTTGCGCACCTTCTTCTTCCACCATAGACAGTTTTTGCTGGTCTCACAACTAATAGGTCGAAGCGTCACGGTAGTATTGCGCTAGCGATCCCGTAGCTCTTTAAAAGACGTTGAGGGTGCCGCTGGGTTTAGTGGTGGTGGTGGCCGACATGGTTCGGCAAGTCCCACATACCCACCTTTGTCTTCACGGCAGGGCGGGATGCGTAACGCATTTCCCAGCGATAACTTCGTCGTTTATTTACCGATTTTCGATATAAATTTCATGTAAACATTCTAACCCTACGAGTAGTAAACAAGCATAACGAGTGTAGCAATGTTAGTAACAGTTGTATTAATTGACCTGTAGCTTCGGAGTTTGCTTATGGATTTTCATGACTGTACTTTTATTTGAAAGCTCTGATTCTAGAGAAGGTCCCCTTAAAAATTTCAAGAACAAATTCAAAGATATAAATAACGGATGATGATCACGGACCGTGATGATGCATTTGGATTGTAGTGTTATTTTACCTTTCATTTCATCATAATGACACTTCTGGAAGGATTATAAAATTCTGTTCACGCAAATCATCTAAATCATTAGGTAACTAATATAAACAACACACAAGAAAGTCGCATGTGTTAGATTTTTGTAAATAGGTATGTATATAATAGTAATTATAACAGTTGTTAATATAATCTAGAATGTATTTGTATGAAACGTCAAATTGGAAGTGGGTGGAAATTATAAAACAATATCGAAATTAATAATGCTTTATTCATTTATTATCGATGTTTGATTCTACCACAGTTTCGAAAGGTGCTCTTTTTGTGGAGGAGAAGAAACTGCAAAAGAAACTCCCCCGCACATCTTTTTCAAATAAAATCATACAATATAATATAATATCACGTCAGTAACACACATTACACCATGTTACCAGTTTTTGAAATAGGAATGATCACATTGACAATATATTATTTATTATTTTAATAATAAACCATTTAGTTAACTAATTATCTATGTACTTAACTTTGGTCTCGAGCAGCGTTTCCACACAAACAATGTACCATTCTCAATTATGCGATTGATACCAAACTCTTATCCGAGCCACACGCCAGCCAAGAAGAAAAGCCGTGAATTGCCTCCCCGCGGTTACAAGCCTGCTCACCAGGTGGCGGCACGTCTTTTTATCAAAACAAACTTACACTTAAATAAAATGATACTTTTGCTCACAAAGGACATTGACAATAATAATATTAAATAGAAACATTAATTAACACCTATTATTCGTATAGATAAAGCTTATTTAAATATTTGTGGTATGAAAATAATGTCAACACGTGTTTATTACGATAACGAAACTATTAACATAAAAATGATATTTTTGCTATAATTACTTACCAATATTAATCTAAAATAAGTACATAAATTAAGACATAATACTCATATTTAAATAGGTCTTAATCACTTTAGTTCCAATATCACACTAGACAACATTTCCGCTTTAATTAAACCAAACAATGATACTTAAATTACGTTCCATTTATGAATTACTTCTTTTACCATCAATAATTTTCCACATTTATGAATCTTTTTATTCAATAATATAATAACCTAACACATGCATGACAGTAGGTACTCGTATACACACACAACTACGGTAGATGTTACGTACCTACCTACTATTATTTCATTCGCAGCGGAAACAACAAACATTGTTTCACACACACATATCTCCATCTGACACACATGCAACTGTTGCCATGGGAACTAGAATAAGAATGCTACGATCCCTCCGGAGCGCGCAATTATTTCTGTCTGGTTAAGAAGCTGTCTCGAAAATTAGGGAACACTGGGGAAAACACCCTATTGTCTACACTAGCTAATAAAATTAGCGGGAAATGCGGCACATTACATAAACATTTTATGACGTCGTATCACTTAAAAGCTGTGTGCTGTGGTTAATAAAGTTTGATATAAAACTTTACCGTAGGTATCTAAATATAAAAAATGCGTAAAATAGTCAGTTTACAATAATACAAAACTGTAATTAAGTTAAAATATGCTCTGAAAATGAAACATCTCATCACATCTTATTACGCCTGCCTGAAAGTCACGAGCAATATCGTGCGGTTCAAATACGAAGCTTATAAGATTGAGGCACCATACGTTATATGATTACAAATAAGTGAAAATGGAGTCTAGGTAAGCACTCAAGGTATAACAGATAAAAGGAAAGCACGTAAACCCACATGCAAAATCCTGTTTTGGCAACAATTGATTAACAACGATATTCTGAATTTCTGAACGAATAACTAACTATAGCTGTTAACTATAATAGCTATTTCAACGTTAATTTATCGTTTTTAGAATTCAACAACGCAATTGACGCGGATAAGATGATACTCGTAAAACAGGCATAATAAATTACTACATATTTCACGTATCACCGTGACTGTTTGCACTTCATAGCTTAGCGAGTTATAAGACCAAGTCGATATTGTTTAAGGCGAATTTTGCTACCTACTGTAAATGTTATGTTTATTATTATTATTATTATTTAAGGCTTTATTGAAAAATCCTGAGAAAAGATTTTACAAATGGCGGAGGCATTTTCTACCAGTCAACCTAGTGTGATTGTTAGAGCTGGTGGTAGGTGTCAAAAAACAAAAATTAATAGACTTTTTTTGCTAAAAAAGAAATAATTCAGAGAATAAATAAATTCAAAATCAGTAAGTAAGAGTAATAAGTAAAAAATATCAATAAAATGCAATTATAGGTTAATAACATCAAATAAATATCAATTAAATATATTTATAGGTTTAATACAAATATATCTAGGTATATAATTGCTTATTTATTATCTAAAGAAGTATTGTTAACCTCAAAGAGTATGAGGTATAAATTATATTAATTTTCAATTACAGCTTTAATAATATTTTAAGCGCCAGTAACAAAATTTAAATCGTAGCATCCGCGTCAAGAGTAAAGTAAATATGTACTCACGTAGCTACTTAAATCTATTAATTTCTCAGAACCACGACAAGTGGTCGGGAAGTTGGTCCAATAAGTTTGAAAAGACTTGAAGACGGTACCAACAGTCAAATAAGTTTCTAGAGTGAAATTTAGTGCAACCCCTTGCGGGTTTGCCGCCGGTGAAATATTCGAAATACCTATATTACGAGTATGTCAGTTTAAAATTCTTTTGCCAATAAGATTGCGGGTTAGGTCAGTATAATATTTTAGTTCCTAACATTCGATAAATTTTTACCAACATCATATTCAAAAACTACGTTATTAATCTCTATAAAAAAATAATGTTACTGTTAATCTTACAACGAAATTTGTCAACAAATAAATAACAAGACGATACACGAGTACCTTTAACAATAATCATATCAAAGTAGCGGTTCCTATTAAATTATGAATCAAAATTCAAATATCAAACAAATAATCATACATCAAAGGATATCTATACCAATCGAAACAAGGATATTTTTTCGATTCAAATAGCCGTACTGTTTTAGTACTTGACACAAGGTAACCGGACTATATCAAACGCTGAGAATTCTAATGAATTCTGCTGAATTATATTACTGTTGGCTATTCAGTAAAATAGCCGTAGGTAATCTGATGATACACAGAATTGCGGTTCATTTTGAACCACATTAATACGTCTCCGTCACTATTGAGAGCAAATGGATTAATTCTGACGAGTCGGGATCCCCCGTCGCTCGGCGAGTAATGCCCGATTCACACATATCAGTGAACCCACAGTTCCGGCACAGTACCGTATCAGTGATAATTATTCTTTCAAACATTCTCTATGGATGACTCATGGATGACACTGACGGTACTGAGACGACACTGAGACTGACAAGTGTGAATACATCCATAGAGAATGTTTGAAAGAATAATTATCACTGATACGGTACTGTGCCGGAACTGTGGGTTCACTGATATGTGTGAATCGACCTTAAGAGTTGAGCCTCCGCGAGAATACTACTTTGGGGCTCTACGACCGAGTTGCGATTGAAACTAGTCTCCGGGATACAGTTTGACTAGTGAGTTGAGGATGAATTATGTTCATTTTACTAAATTAATTAATGTTTCAGTACTAAACGTGACATTAAAACAATAAAAAAATCACATTAATAACATCAAAATTACTCCCGACGAAAATAATAGTGCTTTCAAATAATTATTCACCAATATCACTTAAAATTGAATGAAAGAAAATTATTTTATTTTCATCAGCAGTTATGTAAACAAGTAGAAATAATTTACTACTATTAATTAAATTAAATTTACAATGCCGATAGTGTTCAGTCTGATTAAGTAGAATCACAATTAATTTGCTAATATTCAATTAAACTAAAGTTAATTATTTGTAATTGAATACCTATATTATTTGAATTGTCTAGGCCACCATGTTATTTTTATTGTGTTAAATGTAACAGATACTCAGATTTTATTGGTTTATAAGAAAAGTACTTGCATGTTATTTGTAGTGTTAATGTAGTTCTCATCCGACCGAATTTTTCTCATCATTTCTCATACCTAGGTTACCAACGGTTGCCAGAAATATTTATTATCGACTCGATTGCTATGAAAAGAGTGTTTTTTGGCCTGTTCTCCTAACGACTCGTTTATTCCGGGTCAACTTCCTTTGATGAAGTGAAAAATAGCACCTTCTGAATATAACTTGCTTACCTTCAGAGGCTGATGTAAAGGCACCAACTTTTCTATGAAAGCTTTTTGAACCTTACTTGCTACCGAGTTTTTTATCTATGCTTTCTTCCTAGGCCGCAATTTCCTGAGCCAGAGACATACCTACTAGAGGCGAACATTAATTTGTCAAGATACGAGAATTGGATGTTGCCATTTGTAATTCATGGAGTATTTAAAGTGTGTCATGCGAATATTTCTTACTATGAAAACATCTTTAATCGGGAAATCGTAGATTTTGAAAACTCATTATTTCGGATTTCGATCTGCAATTTAAATGCTGCCGAATTTGTTTCAGTAATTAGTAAGTTTTTTTTTTAATTTTTTTACATATAGCCTTTTAAAGCGTACTCAATTATGTAATAAAATGAATTCTTTGATGAGATGTATTAACACCAGTATACATTTAATTTGATTATTAGGTAGAACAGTTGCAATGTTTCCAATAAAGTATCTGATCATAAAGCACCTTCAAAACTCATAAAGGTCTAACTTGCTAGAGTTCGAAATAAAAACTAAAAAAGTTTTAGTTCGAATAAAAAGAAAGGTCTACTAAAAGTAGATTAAGACTGAAAAATTGCTGAGAAAGTTACAAAGCGTATCTACACTACACGTAGGTATTTCCCCCCACGCACCCACGGCTTAAATTTTTCTGGGTATCACCAGACGAATACCACTAACGAATCCTAAGTGTGAGCTTCTTAATCTAGATACGAAAACTGTAATAAGAATAACTCATTTTACTAAAATAAATGTTTGATGAGTAATACAAAAATTGGTTATAATTTTTTATTAAAATTAAATTTAGAATTGGTGTTTGATATTAAATAGCGTCTGGATTTGAAAATCTTAATATATATATTTCTTGTGTACGTGTGTATGACAGTGAATTCCTCCTAAACAGCTGGATAGATGTTGATTAAATTTTTTGTGTGTGTTTAAGTGGATTCGAGAATTGTTTAGATTCACAATTTGGTCCACTGGAAAATGTTTTTTAAACACTATTTCAGTATTTTTATTTTTAACCGTCGTTCGCTGACGTGAAGCGTTGCGTCACTTTGACATTTCATATGGCAGAACAACGTTTGTTGAAAACATGTTTTAGGCTGCTCATTTCATCTCCAAGGCTTGCGGTGAAGACACACCTTAACACAAACCATTAGCAAGGAGCAAACTCAACCGTCCATAGACTATAGGAGTCGGATATTTCCCTCGAGGGACGTAATAGCGCCGGACTTGCGACGGAAGTTTGTCTGCACTGAATTTATGTTTCATGCGTTTTCCCAACTTTTTTACGGCCTCGGCAGACCATAAAAACAAAAGTATTTCTATTTTGAATACAATGTTTTTTCCGTACTAACAAAGGCACTTACCTACTGACGGACTGCTGTTTCTGATGAAACATAGGGATTTCAACACTACTCCATAACAAGAGTTAATCTAGCTATATGGACTGACTATATCTACCGATTAAAGCTTCTTGTATGCAGATTAACTCATTAACTACCGATGCAGCCTATTATTGTTCAACTGTTATGATTTTTCGGACGGTTAACGCACTAATTTATTGGGAGTTTTGTAATCGGCAAGAAAGCCTCCAAAATGTTTGAACATCTTATCAACTCGTAACAATAACACCTAACTTAGTTTTTGTTTTGTAAATTCAAAACAATTAAATCAATACCTAATTTAATCTAGTTTGCATCTGCGAGTCACAATTACCATATGTCTACTTTGTGTCACAATGACAGAGAAATCATACAGTTTGACCAGTTTGACCGCGTAGATATAAAGTGTAATCTTTTGACAATCAAGTCCATTTTCAAACTGTGAACATCGGCTTGCTTACGGATATAAAATAGCAAACGAGCTTTCAGCATCACCCTTCCGCTGCCGCCAATGAAAACCGCGAGTGACTTTGAACAAGGCTTGAATATGAATTCAATGGAAGGGCATGGTTCGAAATGTTAGCTGAGAGAGTTAATACGAAAAATTGTTTCGTTAGTAGGTGTGAGAACTGTGTTGCTTAAGTTCTTACTGTTGCTACTAGTGTGTCCGTCTATCTATAGGCTCCATCTAGGGTCACCCTGGGACACCCTTTTGATGAACTGTGACCTACGTGGTAGAATAGACCGTAGAACGATTATACACCAGGATCTAAACAGGCACATACTTTCTTACCAGTCCAGCAAAATAAAATTATAATAAACCATTTTTTAAACCTGTTGAGTGATACTTTATAATTAAATATTACTGGCTTAGACTAATACGGCTTCTAAGATTACTGGTAAGCCAACACGTGTGTTCACCGCCCAAAGAACTCAAGCACGGCGGCGCTAATAACACCCCCTCAAGCCCCGTCATAACACCGTTCACCCGTCTATATCCACGCGTGCTGATAATGGTCGTACAAAATAGTTAATTCGTCAATTATCTTTTAAAACACGTGACGTGCCGGTTACGCGGGCCATTCAAGAATATCGACTTACACGGTACGTTAACGACTTTAAAGGACATGTCCTGCATTCTATGTTTACAAGGAATTTATTGAATATATCTATGTCAAAGCATAATTATTACGCTAATTTTGTCGTAGTAGGTACAACTGAATTTTTGCTACAATAATATTCTACCGAAACCAAAAATTGGTGTAAATGAAACTGGCTTAAGCAAGAATTACACATTGTGACTCAGTGCACAACCTTTATAATGCCTTACCAGCCCTTACCGATGTAAAAATAACATTCAACAAATTTTCCTTTAACCTGTTGAGAGAGGCCTTGTGATTCTGGGGCGCCAACACGAAGTCGAGACGGCCCTTGAGCTACCCCAGCAGCGGTAACAACGCCCCCGAACTTCGCCCTGTGAACCGCACGACACGACTCTTAAGCTATTCACGACACAAGCATATCGTAGCTCATATTATTATAATATTTAGATAGCTTATCTATTCTTGAAATAAGTCTCTGGTACATAGATCATGTGGCCTGGTACTGACTTCCTGAGAGAGGCCTTAAGTTTCTGAGGAGTTAAATTGAAGCCGCGACACATCTAGGACACTTGAATATCGTATATGCGCTAACAACATGCCCCAAACTTTGTCCTTGAAACCGTTCGACTCAAATCCCTTTATCCAAGACGTTAGTATATTGCAATGCGTCTAGCATTAAACTTGCTATCCATTCGTGAAAAGGCCAAAATGAGAAAGACTTTTTCCTTTCATGACTAGGTATGTTCATTCATCTAACCCTTTCAGTGTTCAAAGTCTTCAGCTGAACATAGGCCTTTATCAATCGTTTCAACTCCTCCCGATGCTGTCTATCTGAATCCAGAGCGGTTTTCTGCAGACTTCTTTCGTTCATGTTGGACAATACCTACTTGAGAAATTTTCTTTCCCGTCAGGCCACATTGCTAACTCTAATAAATATTGGTGTGATTATGTGATATTCATAAACATAATGTTCATGTAAGGTTGTAAGGTTATGTGAAACTGTGACGCGCAATTATACTTTGAAGCTTTGAAATCTCATTATATTATTTGTGTTATTGATAGGCGATAATAAACGATCTGAAATTAACTCTGTTTGAATACTATAGGTATAATAGAATAAGTAGGCGCAGACCCTTACTAGTCCGAATTAATTTACGAGAACATCAAGTGGGTTTAACGTTATCTAACTACCTAACATGAATATTTACATGATGTCTCCCATGCATGCCGCAACAGATGTCAAGCAAGGACCTAATATGTAATGTAAGTGACTACGTACGTAGTTTGATACGTTGTGGTACGTAGATCACAGATGCCAATTACTTAATTTACACCTTGCGTATAAAAAATTAATACTTATACTAACGTGAATATGATAAACACGGACATTCGTTGAGAAACAAACGCTCTAGCATGAAGAGTACAATTATGATGTAATTCATTCATACCCGAAAATGGAAAATAAGTATAAAACTAACGGAATAAATGAAATAAATGAAATAACATGAAACATTAGTGGGTGGATACTGAGCCAGGTCGGCTATAGGTAGGTAAATATAGCGAATAAAAACCGAAATTACTTCACTACAGCAACTACACAAACACACTTAACATTACGAACAATATTTCCTCTTTATAATATTAGTATAGAAGTAGATAAGGAACTGATGGCTGTAGATTTACTGTTATAAATAAAGGTTTTCTCTTCTATTCAATTCTAAAAGCAGCAATACGGGCAGATACGGGGATCGAGTATGTAGGTAGGTACGAGTCCGATGCACAAGGCGACATGTACCCCGCGGCGACTAGGCAGGTCAGAGGGCGCGCGTAGTTAGCGCGGCCCGTGCTTCACTGTTCTTTGTGACGTTGATGAGCGGAGTAATTAAAACAGTTGAAAGAATATGTTGACTACGAATGTTTACATTTTGAACAGCATCTTGAAAGCTTAAATCTATAGCATTAAAATAATGACAGAGGGTTTTTGTTTGGTTTGATGTTTGTCGAAGCCCTTTCTGAAATTACTAAACGCCTATTCCGTACTTACTTAGCACTGGTGCGTGTTTGTAGATTTTTGTTCCTTCAAAACAACGCAGCCATAGATAGATGTGATTTGTCATTAAACTGTAATACCTAAGTGCAACTTTACCCCAGTGAATGTGTGATTGCTGTAAGATGGATATTTCCGCGGGAATACTCGTAGCTACGTAAAAATGTCACGTTTTAAAATACACGAGCAACAATGATATAACTTACTTTTACATTTTCAAGGCTTATTTGATTTTATATAAGACCAGAAACGGCTTTTAGTAGTATGGTGTATTCACGCGATGTCGCTATCACGAACGCGGCAAAGCGTCGAGTGGGTCAGATTGTACGGCTTTGTATGCGGGATCTATGCTCAAGTGCTTTGTACTATGTATAAAAGCGAAGTTTTTCTACACCACATAAAGTGGATTATGAATTATATTATTATTATTATTATAATAAAGGATATCATTATATTGTTATGTCGAAGAGTTACTCTAATTTTTAATTTACATCGAAATGAAATGCATGGGTCAAATTAGAAGTCCGGAAAAATATTAAAAGTTAATTCTATTAAAACAAACCTAAAAATGTCCTAATTAATAAAGGCTGTATTTCTAGTGGTTATTCGCAACAACACTTATTGCGTATCTCACGTGTAGGTAAGTTCCGGGAGATACAATTCGACCGGAGCGTTGTAAGTTTCTTGGTAAGTCTCAAGTTGGGAAAACGTAATAGATCTACCGTTCATTTCAAAGTATGTACTATATTATTGTATTAAGGAGCAGAATCGTACGGCAGCATTGTATGGAATGTTGGGATGTGTATCGTTCAATCCTCGAAGTCCTCTTCACGATGAGCTGAAGCAAAGCCATCATCTCAAAAATTAGGTACACTCATTTCAAATTTTCAAGTGATGCTACAAAGCTGAAACGGAAAGTACGTAGGTATATCTAGCAATCGCATCGAGAATGTATACTTACTGACGTACTTATAATTTTCGATTTACATTTTTTTGTAGGTATGTAAAGCCGGGTTCAGACATGTATAACTTGCCCGATCCGATCACCGTATCCGTGTCGCGGACGCGTGTCATGACCGCCTAACGCTGGATTTCAATAACCTATCTACGGATAGAGTTGGCTATCGGAGATAGAAATTTAACATAAGTCCCATATAAAATGTGTCAAATTTCTATCTTCGATAGCCAAATCTATCTGTAGATATGTTATTGAAATCCAGCGTATGTGGACGGCAATCAACATAAGCGGTCTCGATACGCCGCTCTGATACGACGCACGATACGGGCCGATCAGTGTCGCGTCGGTTTTTGTCCGATCATTAATGTAGATACCAATACAATACCAAGATACGTTGCATTGATACTATTACGGAGTAAACAAAATGCGTTCACAACTAGTGAGACACGGAGGACGGGGATCGGATCGTTCGATTCACATCGTGCATTCTTCATTGTTGTGGCTTTGTCAAGCGATCTTTATAATCAAATCAAAATTTGATTATCTTCGAACATTATTGCAATTTGCACTTAATTTCATTTGGTTAAAAACATGTTCCTGTGCATAAACAATATTTTATATTACAATGAAGAAAAAATCAGATAAAATCGACAGGACATTTTTTATTCTTTTTATTTTAGAATAAACCGCGAAATAAAAGCTTGAAATATTCTGGGTAAATTCTACTAAAATACTTTCAGTAGAGTAGCAGCATGCTGCGTACTCGCTGAGTTTTATTTTATAGCATTTTATAATTTAAGGTTCGCTTACGTGCACTTTATCATACGAACAACTGCACCACTTTTAATAAAATTATGTTAAATATTTTATATCCGTATAACACATTTCATAGCAGCAATGCATATACTATAACACAACATAAGTTTTTTGACAGTAAATATTTAAACAATTAGGTATATTTTTTATGTACCTATTTATCTACCAGTGTTTAATTTTGCAATTTTTCCGGTAAGTATTTTGAGAATTCTAATCCCTAATCTAATAATAAGAATACATTGTACCCAACTTCTGTATTCCATATATTTAAGGATATTGATTCCTATATTTTCTATACTGAGCAGGTATTTATAGGAGTAACAGTTTACCCGGAGTTCAATGATACGGATCACTTTTGTACCTCACCTACGAATATTCCACATTATTTTTGTTAAAATTTTCCAAATGCGATTTCTACGTAAGCATTTTACTTTTCGGAAAGCTTATTGGAAATTTCCCGATAATTCATTACCGTCATGATAAATGTTCAGCTCCGTATAGCATTGAAATCGAGCCCTTTTTAGTTCGACGGTAATACGCAAAAACGGGGTAAAAGGGACGAGAGTAGGTAAGCCGATGATATATTAATCAAACCAGGGTTGTCCCCGCGTGTCGGCGTCGGATACGTATTGAAGTGCTCCAGTGAAATGTATGGCGCTTGACGACGATGATACATAGCATTTTGGCTTATTGTATTATACGCAACGGTAGCTGGAAATGCCACGGAGGGAAGTAGGTAATAAGTTGTCGTTTTTAGAAAGTTTTTTTTTTTTTCAAAACAATTTCAATAGGGCAAGGAATTTAACTGGAATGAATCGTATTAAACAATGTGCAGAAATTGATCAACCTAATAAAAACTATTTTAAATCTGCAGAATTATTATACCTTCATTTGGAGGTTAATGCGCATGCATGTTGTCTCTATGTGCATTATTTAAGGGTGTGTTTTTAAAAGCTTTTATTTAACTTCACTCGTATATATGTCCTGGAATCTTGCAATCAATATGTCACCCACTTCCACTGAAGCTATCGAGCTGAAATTCGGCACACATTCGGAAACATTTTCATAGTACATAATACTCTGCATAGTTTCATAGATAAATTAACCTTAACAAATTGAAGTGTTGTATCCTATGCGGTAGCGGCGGTATGCGGGCAGAAATAAATCAGCGAATCAGTACGCATTGCACAAAACTGCACGGCGGGCGAATGTCGTCTAAAACGAGACAACTGCATGACATGACATAGATAGCGGCCATCGTTGGATTGGAAAGTGACGAAATGCCTCCAAATAAAAGATTTTGAAACGTTAGCTAGAGTGCACGTTAAGTTTTCAAATTTAGCGTGACTGGTATGCGATTAAATAAAAACTCGATGATAAAACGTCAAACAATTTCGTAGGCAATTTCGCCAAGATACTGGGATACTGCGTATCAAAGCGACGTATCAGCCGTAATGTCAGTCATAATACAATTACGGAGTTTATAGGCGCTGAAGTATTCATTGTCTATTGCGTTTCTGTAAGAGGTGCTAACGTTACATTTGCTTTTGATGCTTCTTAGTCAGAAGTCTCTATAGATTTTCATGAACCATTTAAAACGTATTTAACACGTGAAACATTCACGGCCTATATAATAACAGACACTCTGAAAGCGTCTTGTATAATTTCGGCACGACTCGTAAAATTGTTAGTTTACGTTAGTTTGGAAGTTGCGGCAAGCACATTTTCCTGAATTATAAAAATCTCAACGAGATCTTTAACCGATTTTGTAATAAAGAGTGATCTCATTACTTTACGAAATATTAACGAACACTAAAAGTGTGATTGCGAAAGATTGTAATAAAAATATTTTCTACTGTAGAAGCTAACTTTGCGCGCAAGAGTCTGGTTGGTTGGCACCATTGCCAGTGTAGCGTCTAGCCATCGTTTACTGTTTATATGGTTGCACACAGACCGTGGAGAAAAAATATTTTACAATGAAACATCAATATACGGCGATCACCCGCTACTCGACCACAGATGGCACTGTTCTCGTTGCGAAATAAACGCAATTAGGCACCAAATTAACATTTGGAGTAACCTTTGAAGTCTTGCAAAATGCTGTCATTTCTGACGTCAAGTAGGTACCTACATATAGTACCTACACTAAATTATGTAGGTATTTAATTTCCCTATTATTGAACATACAAATACAACATACATTTACAACAGGCGACAGATAGGTACTACAAAATAAATAATTATTTTTCAATAATATATCTTATATGATAATAAACAAACAAAGTTAAGATATTAATCAGTAATAACGGCATCATCTCTTAACCCAACCTTCGTCATAAGTGCACTAAGTCGAAACAACTTCAAACGGCGAATAAATCGCAGTAGACACATTTGTAAATGTTAACGGTCTTAGAAAACATCATTATTACCTGAAAAATACGGAACACCAATATATCCGTCGAGATGCATCTTAATGAGCAGTAGTTGAACTCCTTTGCGATACTATGAAGTGGCAAGCGTTGACAAGTGGAGCGCGGTACTCGATTAAAATATTACACATCTAACAAGATTGCCCCGGCTCTCCTGTCAAATTCTTCCCTTGACCCATAAATTTTTAATAAAAATATGAAGTTTTATTTTTATAGCGTTTCTTGAACGCGATGTCGTAGGGACATAAAATTTTCATATGCATTAACATCAATCTGTCAATTCTATTTTAGAAAATGTTAAAAAGAGCAAAGTTTTTCATTTTTCACACTTTTAGCTTTAGTTTTGTTTTTATAACTATGTATCGATAATAATAGTAGGTAGGTATGTTCTCTTGTTTAAAAATGGTCTTATTTACTCAGTTTTAATTTTAGAAGATATACCAAATCGTATTGAAGAAAAAACGCATTCATGATGTAGAACTTCTGTTTTTGAAATCGAAAAGTACGTACGAACCTTTCATTAATTTTAGAATACGGTTAATTTAATATCGTTACTGTATATTTAGGCACACTGAAACAGCAGAATATCAATATAATTACATCAAATGACCGAAAATAAAATACGTTATCGTGTATAGCGCATGTATATGATCACCATCGACGTAAGCCTGTCATCGACAACGCAATTAGATACGAGCCATGAGTTCGTCATAGTCGGCGTCGCATTCTAGAAGCTTCCAACAATATAACTTTAGAGATAGCTAAACAATCACTAGCTTCATATGATTTGATTTTTATCCAAAAAATAATCAATCAAAAACATAAATTTAACGAAGTCACATAACAATGTTTCACTTGTATTTTGATTCTGAAACTTTTCCCGTAAACTCTGCTATTTGTACAGTATAGTTGTACCTTTGTACAACTATACTAAAATTATAAAGAGGAACCGTTTGTAATGTTTTCACACAAAAATTACTGGACCGACAAAAATTATAAAAAACATTAAAAGCTGCATCTTCACTGAGTGACATAGGCTATATAATAAGGCAGCGAAGGCGAAGCTGCGGGCGTCCAGCAGTAGTATACTCGTAATATATGTTGGTAGGTTGGTTGCAACGTCAACGCATGTCATTTACAATCAAAGTGTTATTATTGTATTTAGTTAAAATGCACCGACTGCACAAAGTAGATATTAGGGACAGAGGCTAAGCTTCTTAAGAACATGCAAAATTGTTACCTATTTTGGTAGGGTTGTCACAACAGGTTAAGAGAAATTAAAGAAATCATTTGTTAAATAGTTTTATTATTCAGAATATAAAAAGAATACTACAATAAGAACCAATACAGAATAGAAAATAGAAAATAACATACTTTACAAATTTCTTACTCTAATAATTTTATTTTTATAATTTTTATTTTTTAATATTTCATTATTTATTTTTATGGTATGGAAAATTCTAAATCTAATATATAGTTTTTTCAAGTAATGTATCAGGAAACACTCACATGGCATATCAAATCCTAGCTGCAGCGTCAGGTTATAATCTATCATATTATTGTACTGTCACAGAAGTTACGCAGGAAAAATTTCAGTTCAATAAGACATCTGGATGTGGTTCAAATCTCACTTGCAATACTTAAATTTAAAACACATAGTACGTACCAACCCACCCACATACCTTTTTTTTTTTTTATCGCTGGGAAATGCAATTTACGCATCCCACCCGGCCATAAGGTCGGGCGGGTATGTGGGACTCGCCGATTACGGAATACCCACTAAAACCCAGCGGCACCCTCAGCGTCGAAGTGAGACGCTACGGGATCGCTTGCGCATTACTACCGTAGCGCCTCGACGCGCGCCTTGCGGCATCTGCCTGCTAGTGCTCGTCTATGGTGGGGCGAGGAGATGCGCATAGCGCCGTCTTCTGCCCCCAAGTCTCCTTCTGCGGAGCGGGTTAGCGTGTGTGCTGTTTTCTCTAACCCGTTCCGCGGCCTCCTTTGTTGCATTACTTACTCACAAAAGGTGGCCACTGCCTGCCAGCATCTCTCGCTGTTTAGCATAGAATTTACTACACTCGACAGCGAGAGATCCCCTCCCACGATAGCCGCTAGTGTGTGACGTTGTGGCCCCCAAGCAGCGCATTCAACGAGGGTATGGTGCGCGGTATCTTCAGGTGCGCCACACTCCTGACAGGCAGCTGTCTCTTCCCGTTTTGCGACCCGGTGTAAATATTCTCCAAAACAGCCATGTCCAGTAAGCATTTGCGCCATCCTGAACGTGACTGTTCCGTGCTCTCTTGAGATCCAACGAGTATGATGTGGCCGGATCGCCTCCACTGTTCTTATTCCGGCAATAGGGGTCTCCAAGGCATCCTTCCACCTTCGGATTACATCACCCTGGGCTATTGTTCTGAACTTTTCCACTTCTCCCATTGTTGGTCGTGTCTCCATAGATAGATTAGCTCGGAAGCAGTACACCTTTGCCAGCATCTCCGCTTGGAGTTCCCATGGAGGGTCGCTTGCAAGAAGCGTCGCCGCCGTCCAGGACACCGTACGGTACCCCCTGATTGCCCTCACCGCTATAACCTTCTGCGGCCTACGCAGTAATCTCTTGTTATCAACGGTGAGCGAATCCACCCAGACTGGTGCACCATACAGTGCCATGCTCCTTAGTATTCCAGCATAAAGACGTCTGCAAGGCGACCCTGGTCCTCCTATATTCGGCAGAAGTCTGCTAAGGGCGCTGGCAGCACTAATTAGCCTAGGCGCTAGCTGGGAGAAGTGTGCTCCAAACCTCCATCGACTATCAAGGATTAGGCCAAGGTATTTCATTTGGGCTTTCACCTCAACCCCAACGCCATGTATGGTTATACATGCGCCGCGAGGTACGCCTCTGTGTAGCCCGTGGAACAGGACTGCCTCTGTTTTATGAACAGACACCCGTAGACCCAGCAGTTCAATTCGTTCTACGACAAGTGATGTGGTAACCGTGGCCAGACGAGCTGCTTCCTCATAGCTTCCTCCGCGAGCTGTGACAAGGGTGTCATCCGCATAACAGATCACCCTCGTCCTAGGAAGGAGTGGAGCTCGCAAAAAACCCACCCACATACCTACAAATGTTTAGTAAAAGCTTGTAATAATAATAAAAAGGTAAAAACACACCTTGTAGTACACATTTCTTATTAAAATAAGGATAATTCCGTAAAATAAAGGTACTTACTTGAAAAAGTAATAATCAAATATTTACTTACCTATTGCACTCCTTGGGATAGTTAAAGTATGATATATTTTTATTTCTTCTAGCATTATTCATACACACAGTACAATATACAACCATTATTATTAATACCACGTTTTTATATTAGATATTCAAACTTGCAACTAACAAAACCAACAATGTGCGTAGCGATTACCCTGCGATTTTCAACCTGATGTGACAGCGTCAACCGGTTTTTTCCAGTCTCGCCGCGTACGCGACAAGCGGCCAGTGGCCACACATAGATGTCCCGCGTGCTTGTAGGAGTGCAACCGATTTGCACGTTCATATGTAGCTTAATCTCTGTCCCTAATATCTACTTTGTGCCGACTGTACCTACATTCCTAGCCTAAGTCAAATGACAGTAGACATTGAATCACAACACGATGCATGACTTCCCGTAGCATCGGCGACCCCAAAATGTACTGAATACCATCAAAACTCAGACGCGAATAACACTTAAAAATAATTGTGACGCAGAGATTTTCATATAAATAATTTTTTCACATTTCACAAAATTATATGGAATATTTCTGTTTCGCCGGAAATTTACGAGTATATCCAATTTTGATAACACTTTATCATCGTAAGTAGACATAAGAGTGGAGTTTAGGGACAATATAATGGGGTAATCACCTCGTATGACACATAATAATCAAAATATACAATCTTTATTTTTCATACAGGAGATTTAAATATTATCAATGAAAAGATTTCACAGATCTGATTTTTATTTTTATTTATGAAATGTACCTAAGTACCTACTGTATTTTTGTATAGAGTTTGATATTATAAATATTGCTGATTTAGAAAAATTTGGCGTTGATACGTAGTGATTATCACATATTAAAACTACCTTTTTATTGTTTTTTAAACTGTTCTTATTAGAGTTCTAGACTCATTTAATTGTTTGAAAATACGAAACTAAGCGCTGCTGATAAGTCAAAAGAAAAAATCCAACAATTAGGTATAGATTTACTTAAATAATAAAATTGAGATCATTTTTTAAAGTTTGTTAATGGCTTTTGGCTTAAATAGGACCTTAGTGAGTTGTGTGTACGTCCTAACGAGTGCCCTAAAATATAATAATTATCTAGTTTTAATATGTTGTTTAGGCATCTATTACTATTATGGTCAGCAAAAACTAATATGGTTTAATTCCATCTATTTATGCAACGCACGCGTACAGCCGCGCGCACCGGTGAATCATACGCGGGCTCCGGCGTGTCATTCGTGCTATGACCTCGAATAATACGCTAGTGGTGTAACACGTTGGGGACGAAAACATCAGAAACAGTAGTTCGTTTGTTTAACATACGACGAGGTAGGCACAGAACCCTTTTAGGATTAGCGACTGATCTGGGAAAACCCTAACTGAAAACACAAGCGAAACTAAAATAACAATTACATTAAAACAACAAATGATGCGAATTACAAACTTTCTAAAGAGGTACTTTATTTTCTATGCTTTATCTACTCATTAATCGTAACATGTCAATTTTATGAAACGATGTTCAAAGTTCAAGTTACTTAATTATTTTTTATTAAGCTCCAATGTTAATTAAAAATTTAAGTGGTAAATTAGTGTCAGTGACGGCACTGACGCTAATTTACCACTTAAATTTTCTTGCTATATTTTGAAAAAAATACATAATTTAAAAGCAAAATATACTTTATAAAAGTAAAAAAGAAGCAATAAACAGGAATAAATAAATTGTGGTAAATAATATGCAGAAACCAGCCACCAATAAATATCTAGTTCATTTATTTTAGTAAGTTTATCGATGTCGATAAAACTCTCAAAGCTCTGTACCGTACTAAAGCTGTACTGACATGCCTTGCGTCATGCTAATCTGTGGCATGGATGTCATCTTACGTAACAGACGAACGCAGCGAGTGTGTACGCGGCTTAGCTTCGCACTAGTTCCTACGCGAGCTCTATAGAGGCCCATCAACTTTTAAAGGACGTACGTCTGAGACTTCAATGGGACAAGGATGTAATAGGTTGCGATTAGTGCTTCAAAAGTACTCTGAAACCTTCGCCTAGTCGCAGTATTATCAGTATTATTACTGGTAATAGGAGTATAATGGTTGCAACTCTGACAGCGCCAAAAGTAAAAGAATAGATCTTAAAAAGAACGAAAGTAATACCTATTAGGTAACGTAGGTGACGTAGGTAATACCCATTAGGTATTTAACCTCCTTTTTAGGGTTCCGTACCCAAAGGGTAAAACGCGACCCTAATATTTAGGCTCTGCTATCCGTCTTTCGTATCTCATGAACCATGATAGTTCATGACAGTTGAAATTTTTACAGATAATGTATTTCTGTTGCCATTATAACAACAAATAATAAAAAACAGAAAAAAAAATAAGGGGATATAACACACATGGTTTTTTTCTGTTTTTATAGGTATATTGATACGGAACCCTTAGTGCGCGAGTCCGACTTGCACTTGGCCGGTTTTTTAAATATGTCATTATATACTTTTGTGTCTGTGTTCATTTTTTACCAAGCAATTGGTAGCGGGTTGTAGGTATGTTAAGTAGAGTAAGCACTTCCCAAAACAAAAACTAACCAGTCTCTTAAATGTTCGTGTATCTATACTAGATCCGAAAACAAAAAGCATAACAGGAAGACTTTTAAATAAAATTGTATTTCTTATATTGTGATTGTACCTGTGTATAAAATTTAGGTAAGTGAATTTTCTCATATGAATTAGGCACATTAATAACAAAGATTTGCTAACGATTTCGTTATAGCAGCACTATGTTACTTCTGGCATAACTATGACACGTGCAATCTGTATTGCGCTACATTGATAAATGTGTTACACGAATGTTTGGTGTCCAATATCGCATAAAAACGGCTTAACTGATTCGAACGAAAATGAAATTATACAACACGTCCGCAATTCGTGTTTCATGTTAAAACATGATAGTTTAATCCAACAAGCAAGTGGTTCTCGTGGGATTTATAGAAATACTAAAAGAAGTCACGGTCAGCGGATATAGCGTGTTGGCGGGTATCGTTGCCAGCGCCGGTTACATTAATCTTTGAGTGGCAAAAAACTGATATTTCGTCGAGAATCCTTTAATACCTATACTACTATCTATACTATATCTACTATCTATAATATATACTATATCTACTATCTTATAATGTAAAATGTGCTTTGGTATAGTTTGACGCGGTGACAGCCCAGCGGCTATCGAACTCGCCTCTCACTCGAGCGGTCCGGGTTCAAACCCCAGTGGCACGCACCAATGACTTTTCTAAGTTATGTGCGTTTTAAGAAATTAAATGTCACTTGCTATAACGGTGAAGGACACATCGTGAAGAAACCTGCATGCCTGAGAGTTCATCATAACGTTCTCGAAGGTATGTGAAGTCTGCCAATCCGCACTTGGCCAGCGTGGTGGACTAAGGCCTAATCCCTCCCATTCTGAGAGGAGACCCGTGCCCAACAGTGGGACGTCTATGGGTCGCAGCGAGCGATAGTTTAAGCACAGCATAAGTAAGTGTAGATAAGGATGGTGATGTTTATAGCTTAATAGCTGGATTGTGGTATAAGCTATTATTTAATGTCAGAAGCACAGTCCCTTTTGGACATTAACGCAGGTGGAGTTCTCGCAAAGCCTAGTTACATAAAAGCAGTCGCACGCGCCGCATCGCGTCCTGTTTTTCCTGTGCGGCCGCCATTCGGTGGCACGGATGGCCGACCGATCGCCATTTGCATTCAGCGGCGCGCGACCACCGGAAACGGGGCCCGCCCCCAAACTGTTCGCTTCCGGCCGGCCCGCTTGTCATCGTGTCGCCAAGGTGTGACACGCGTTTGTGTCTGATTCGATTAAATGTTCTATTGAACGCATCGACTCAATAAAAAAATGTAAACATACGTTTAAGTAGATGTTTTTACATTTACTAACCAACAATTCGAGATATTTGAAAAGTAATACTATTTCCCCTTGTTGTTAGTCTTACCCCACCTCACTATACAATATTTTCCAATCAATCAATGACGTGCACACATGGGCTATAAAATAGCGGTGATCTAGTCTCACTCAGGTCACATACTCACTTCCGCAGTTCAACCGGTAGCTCGTAGACACAGTGAATTTTTATTTACCATTAATCGCCCTACTTGAGCAGTGTACGGTTGATTAAATTTTAAAAATGGCCAACGAACGTGTTCCGTAAAACAATCGGTAGGTAACGGGTCGGAGATATCGTGGAGGTCAAATTCGAAACATGGATTTGGTAATTTATATTTCAATCGTTACGATTGAATATTGTTATAATTTATTTGTTGTTTTTCAAATTTTATGCCGTCACAATTAATGCATTTTAAGTGTTGACGTACCAATCTACTGTCACTGTTCAGGCGATACTTTGTTACTATTTGTTGAGACATGCCCTGATTTTCCTAAAACAAATGCAACACTTTTCTTAACTTTCGTCGGCAAATCTTTATATGGAAAGACCCATTCCACCTGGCTTTTTCTTTCATATTCAAAGCAGTACATCCAGGTTTCGTCACCAGTCACGATATTATAGGCAGCCAATGACTGTCCACTCCATTAATTTTACGGCAACAGTCCACACGTATTCGATTTTGGTATTTTGTTAAATCAGTTGGTATCCATCGAGTGCAAAGCTTCCGAACCTTATAATGTACATGTAAAATGGTTTGCACTTGGCTTTGGCACAAGTAATTTTAAGAAAGAAATATAGGATTCTGTAACTGCAGCCGATGGCCAACATTCACGCACGTTCATCGTCATGGTGATGATCACGTCCATGTCAACAATTTCCAAATCGCGAATATACAGGGTAGCAACATGGAGCTTCATCACCAAATGCTAATTGAAGTCTCTTGCAAATTTCTTGTTGACATAAGCTCGCAACGGAAATCGTAAAAAATCATTGAGCAAAAATGTTCACGAGTTAAATTCATTGTGATAGCGATCCACAATTTTCAAAATAACGGCACAGTGAAAAACAAATGACAGTCGCGTAAACTAAAAAGAAACATGTTCCCAGAGAGTGGTACATTTTCAAATTCAATATTTACTTCTTTTTTTAAAAGTTTATTGTAAGTGGCCAGTTCCAGAAACGTTTAATCCATATCTTGTATTTGATTACTATTGATGTAAATTACATACTTAAAGACATATAGAACCTTCGGAATTTTAAATGTGCTCAGAACTAACATAGTCATACTCTTAGAATTTACTAATTAAAGCACATACAACGCGCAACAGTCCAATTTACGTCTTTCAAGGGTTCAGTTACTGTTGTCGTGTGAACCAAGACAAATGAACTGACCAAGATTGTCTAGTATCGTGGCAAGGAATAAGGGATTGTGTTAAGAATGCAGCTTGAAACAATGGGCGGCCTTGAGGCTACGACGCGGTAATCAGTGTTCTCGCTACGACCGACGCGCGACGCGGCGTTCCCGGATCAAAACACTGGTTGTCGTTTCAGCGAAATAGCTTACGAGAGCAATAACTAAGTTTTATAACATAGTTACCACAACTGGAACACTACATAGGATACAGTCAGTCGACCTGTGTTTGAAGACAAATTAATTGACCGAGATAAGATACATTTAAAGTTGTAAAAGCACAGGATTGCATGTAAGAATGTATCGTGGAACAATGGACGGCCTTGAGGCGTCGTCGCAGTAATCACTGTTCTAGCAAGTCTCGCAACACGCTCCCGAATGAAAAAGTTGGCTGACGTTTTAGTGAATGAGATAGTGCAGAGGTTTTAATGTATTTAAATTAATATACTTAACTGGTCGTTATTTCGTCATCTCAATCGGTCGCTATTTTACGCAATCCTCATCAATTGCAACGCGCACCTTTAATTTGTTCTTACAACTAAACACAAATTTTAATGTATGGTAGCCTTTTACCTGCGTATGTATTTTATCGCAATCAAAACCATCCTAACGTATCCGACATTAACACAAAGCACATTAATGAAAACAAAACAAGTATTTAGTTGTGAACAAAGCTTTTAATTCGTTCAGAAGTATTTACCTACGGACACTAACAATCGCGTTTTATCTGTATTTACGCGCGTCCTGCAAATAACGGTAATTTCATCCAATGTCATGAGAACCGCCGATGAGGAAACAACCGCGAGCCTAGCCACTGAACTAGTTCACAGTTAATCTCAACAACAATCATTAACATACAACTGCAGGTAAACTACACTAATTTTATAAAGCGTGTTACACGGCTGTTACCACCCAGCTTGTAGGTACGACTATTCCCACCGCATTCGAACTGATTGCGCAACACAATCGCGTGGTCCGCGGATTCAAGGAAGACCATCGCGGCCACACATATTCTCGCCGATTCCCACTTATTGCACAAAGCATCGCGCGGTTCGCCGATTCGTGGAAGACCATCGTGGTCAACCATGAACATCGTCGCCCCGCAACATCGGAGTACTCTTGATCCAATCGTGGAAGCAAGCGGTCGCCTCCGCTGCTGGTTCTCCTGCTCAATCGCGTAGTTGTCGAGACCAGTCAGTAGATAGTTTTAAGTTAGGATAAAAGTTTATTTTTGTACCTTTTTGCCTTATATTATAACAGTGTAAAACCTTCTTGCGTTTCCTTTTTAAAAACCTTCAGTGCAGCTCGACACCTATAATTAGCGGGAGTTTTTTTTTGTTATTACAGAGTTAAAGCTTCCATTACAAAAGCGATGAGATTTCGAAAATTTTGTTTTGGCTATGAAAATCTATGTTAGGGTAGATTTTTTTTAATATACTACTAAAATCTCGACCAGTGTAAAATCGTAACAAACCCATATCGCAGCACGCATTCGTTTTCAATTCACTGAATTACCAGGGAACTGAAAAAAAATCCTATTTTATTTTAGAATTTGTTAGGTATTTGATTCTTACGTTAGAATCCTAAGGGCGATATCTTCGGAGAACTATCGTGCAACTTTAGACATATCTCTGGGCATAAATATTTATTCAAATAAATTGAATATCGATCTTTGCAGAGCATTGCAATCTGTATTAGTAACATACTCGTACATGTCTGTGCGGCGGTACACTTTATTGGAGATTTCAATCAGAAACTCAATCAGCAAGCTTACAAAACCGACACGGTGCAATCCAATACTCGGTGAAATCGAGACCGCACTCCATAGTTACTGTAAGTGAAACCGTATACTATGCAACTTCCGTCCACAATATGTTAGATATCCGATGACCGCCGGTAAGCTACGGACTGCGGGCTGATGTTGTGGTGAAACACGTCCGCTCGACTTGGCTTGCGTCAGCCCTCCACATCCTTCCCTAATCCTAATGTCCTCCGTTCCTGCTCAATTACTGATGTCGGAGTCCGAAGCGATTATCGAATTACGAGTTTAATCTATTACTGCCAGCGACAAAACAATGACCATGTTAGATTCATCAGCAGCATTACTAGGCCAAGGGATAAGGCTAAGCCCACCACAATCCATACTAATATTATAAATGGGAAAGTGTGTTTGTTTGTTTGTTTGTCCGGCTTTCACGTCGCAACGAAGCTATTATATGATATGGTTTTTGTGTGTGGAGATAGTGAGGAGGGTGGAGAGTGACGTAGGCTACTTTTTACCGCGGTAAAACATCCCCATGGGAAGATATCGATATTTTGTTATTTGCTAGATATTTAGTTCTGGATGTTGTTAATAGATGGCGTTAGTAAAGTATCTTTTAATCATGGAACTGTTATTATTCATCCACCACAAATGTGTCATGTATGATAAACAACTCATTGTTAATTCCCTTTGACCACGCGGGCGGAGCCGCGGGCAAAAGCTAGTATGATCATATTGGCAGACTTTATACCGCGATTCAAAACATTGTCATAGTACTCGTATGTACATGAATATTTTTCAAAACCGTTTGACTAGAAGAATGTTGTAACAAAGTCGATGTACTACATAAATTGTAATACACAAGGTATGAAAATACGGTATTAAAAATTCATAACTAAGTTTTATTAGGGTCCCAGTATAGCGAAAAGAAAATTATAAGGCCATACCTGGATAAGTTATACGAGAGTTACGAGAGCCTTATAAAAAATACATAACTGAGTGCCCCGCTCGGCAAACAAACAGAGGGAACTACGACGTTTTCAAGTCTCGAGGGAGCAATACAAAAATGATATAATGCCAGCAGCGGCGACGATGTAGAAAAATCGATAAACGGAAATGTCAAAACACGGTCTAATACTCTGCCAGTAAACTTAATAGATGCTTACTATGCTTAGGGCACAGTTCAACATTACATTCAAGTAATCCTGGTTTAAAAGTTAAATGAAGTGCTCACGATCACGCGACTAGTTATTATCATCCAGACAGTAATAATTGACAAATAATTCCATGACTGGTCGCAAAGTAAGTAAGTAAAGCCTATTCAATTGCACTATTAAAATTTATCGTAAGGTAGGTAAGGAAAATGTATGTTGTTAGGATTAAAAACTTTAACCATTTGTGGATCGCTAATGTGCGATGCAAAAATTTCATTTCTGCGAATTTTACTTGCCAATAAGGTTGCCGATGAAACTGTCGACTGAATTGGTAAGCACATACCTGAAACAAAAATATTGTATGTTATTGTATTATCTATACTAATATATAAAGAGGAAAGATTTGATTGTTTGTTTGAATCAAATAGGCTTCAAAACTACTGAACCGATTTGAAAAATTTTTTCACTGTTGGAAAGCTACACTATCCCCGGGTGACATAGGCTAAATTTTATTTTGGAAAAAAATAGGGTTCCGTAAGATATTTGGGTTTTCCGGACACAAGGTGTAAAAAATCAACCAGAAAAGTTACCTATTTTGCGTACGCTGCCTAAAATATAAAAGATAGAACCATAAAATGTTGTAATTAATTGTAGCTCTTATAAATATCTATAAAAAAAACCGCGACACACTATACCTATCTATGTCGAGTGAGGCACAACAACCATTTATCTTGAATTTTTTTTGGACTACATTTACAGTTTATGTACATAATATTTGGTCTTTGAATGATTAAAATTGGACGTTTGGTTTTGAAGTGTCTGTCTGTCTGTCTGTCTGTTTCGCTTTCACGCCAAAACTACTGAACCGATTTAAATGAAATTTGGTACACAGTCTAGAGCCTGACAAAGGACATAGACACTTTTTAATTGGAAAAAAGTGTTGTAATGGGTTGAAAAGGGAGATGAAAGGTTGTATGAAAGTATTGTCATTTTCAAAACTAGAAGCATATAACTTAAATTTTAGACTGTTGATAAGGTATAATTCTTAATAATCCTATCCTACTAATATTATAAAGGGGAAGGTTTGTAAGTATGTATGTATGTATGGATGGATGTGTGTTAAAACGTTTTCACGTAAAAAGTACTGAATTGATTTTAATGAAACTTTACAATAATATAGCTTATACATCAGAATAACACACAGGCTAAAATTTATAAAGATATTGTGTGAATTGTCCAAAATATGACGATAAGTGTCAAGTAGGTAAGTAGGAAAAAATCTACCATCTGCGAGCTATTCTGGCGTGCGCTGCCAAAACTACTGAACCGATTTCAAAAATTCTTTCACCATTAAAAAGCTGCATCTTCACTGAGTGACATAGGCTATATAATATTACTAGGCGTAAACGAAACTATTGTTATAATCTATATACATATGTAAAATAAAGTCGTGTTAAATATTTATTTTTTTAGTATAATTTTTATTTTCTCCGTGAAGAACTAGACATTTTCTTTAACGACTGTACCCACTCAAAAAAACGATCAGAACACGTGTTGCTCGGACGACGACGGCCGCGTCACTGTCACACAAATTAAAGCTGCATAATTACTAGCCCACGCACACATAGCGCCGCGCGCACAGATGAGTTGAACTATCTATAACCTGACGCAAATAGGGTTTATGTGTGTGTATTATAATTTTGATTTTTATATAAAATACCCGTGCGAAGCCGGGGCGGACCACTAGTATTGTATAATTTTGTATTATTCATAAATATGCAAAAACAAAATTATAATGTACCGTAAATATCAAGGGTTGACTGGTAGACAATGCCTTCAGGCATTAAGTCCGCCCATTGTAATCTACAATAAAGCGTAAAATAAATAAATAAATAAATAAATAAATATGTGTTACTATCGGTCTTACTTAATTATTATTTATACCATAAAATCAAATGTAATCCAAATGTGAATTATGAAATCCTTGAAAAAGTTGTGCCATGTAGTACATATTCATATAGGAGCGATAATGTAGGCACCTAAATGAAATGTTGTTTTATTGCGGAGTAAATTTTATTCATACTCGTTTAATTCACGTCAGCAGCCACGGTAGTTTGCTGAATACAAACATCTCTGTATATTTATGTTGGTCTCATAAAATAAAGACGTAAACATCAGCTTCGTTGACAACGCACCGAATACACTGATATGCACCGAATACTACCTACTTACCTACCGATAAAAGAAACAGTCGGGTCCAACGACTACGTACCTATATGCTTCTAAACTACGAAATCGCATCAAACAAAAGGTAAGTGCTAAATTGTTTCATTTGTAAAAACAAAATGTGAGAGATGTTCAAAGGTGCACCCGAGCACCCGACCTTGCCTTGTATTTATCTTGGACGCACGCTGCAAGGTATATCGAATTTAATCGCAAATACAACGCCGCTAATATAATGCTAATATGAAACGTCTTCTGATGGGAACCAATTGGCCGAACTCCCGCGCATGCCGACAATTTACCGCCGCCTTTGCGTTGCTATTGACAGATTTATCTTCAGTGTGGGTTTGGCCACCGATTTTATTGTAAATCAATCGTTTCGACAGCCCTCTGCGCCGATTGAGTGTAAACAGTCACACCTTCGACTTTAACGCAGTCGGCAGCACCACGTGAATAACGACACAAACACTACTGCACGTCACTGTTGCGTCGGATTTTTTATTTTCAATTAGCTCTTTGCGTCAAAAACGCATAGGTATACCACAGGGTACACGTTAGCTACTGCGTCAGTTTAAAACTAGATTTTGTTTTGAGTTGTTAAAGATTTGCAGGTAAAGTTTGTGCTAAGGTGCAATCAATTGTGCAGGTGGATTTCGAAAAAAAAAAACTTAAAGAGATAAGGTTACTCTTCAAATATCTTATAGAATAGATATCGATAAAAATATTTTCACTTTGTTGCCACGCGCCAATTTCAATTCAAGTATTCAAATTTCTTAAGTGTTTAGTAAGTACTGAATCCGTAAACTGAAATCTAAAGTTAGATCTATTCATTGTAGCTGAGTTATATCCGTGTAACATGTAGAAAATGTATGCTATTCTTATGAGTGTTAGTCACTCTAAAATGTTTTGCAACAGTAACAATTTCGCACATATTTCTGTACACAACATTTGCATTAGCTGGTTTTATCATTTGAAATTACGAAATATTTATTTGATTCGTATGTTTGAATGTTACTGCAAATATGTGCAAGGTGACCCTTGAAGATAATGTGTTTGCTGAAATATTCAAATATAGTGGTCGCCGAGAGGTCGAAATTTGACCATAATTCGTTTTTAAATTATTATTTAATTAATAAGTTTGATACAGATTTTATTGTCAGACGACTATTAATCCATACTAGTACTAATATTATAAATGCAAAAGTAACTGTGTCTGTCTCGCTTTCACGCAAAAAGTACTGGACTGATTTAAATGAAATTTGGTATACAGATACCTGAGAAAGGACATAGGCTGCTTTGGGGGATAAAAGGTTGTATGAAAGTATTGTCATTTTCAGAACTAGAAAGATAATTTTGTTAGGCTGTTGATTAGATATAAATAAATATGGCATTCAAAGTTTGTAAAAATTTTACCCTTAAAGGTGTAAAATAAACATAGAGGATAACACATTTACGGATTCATTACAAATTTGTGGAGCTAAAGTTAACGCGTTAAGGCGCCTAGTGGTGCAAAATGACCTTGAGAATCGGTGCACACATTCTCACAAACGACAACAGCGCCTCTAACGGAAAACCTCAGAACTACCTTACAGAGCATACAATGACATGTCATGAGGTACTGTATTAATCGCCTGTATAACCCGCGCAGATAGAGAATAGATCTGAAAATGGCACTTAAAATACAAGCACAACACACAACACAAGCAAGGGTACTTAAAACACTGGATTGTAAAATTTGCCTTTATTAATTGTGACATTTCAGAATCAGATTATAAAAATAAAGAACAATAGGATGGGAATGGTATCAAAGGTTTTATAAACCGCTTGGTCCAGCAGTGTCCTGGTCATCTGTACCCATTACTGGTTCAATTCCCTCCATGAATTGGTTAAAATCTTCCATGGACTGGTCAATTGTAAAATTTGCCTTTATTAATTGTGACATTTCAGAATCAGATTATAAAAATAAAGAACAATAGGATGGGAATGGTATCAAAGGTTTTATAAACCGCTTGGTCCAGCAGTGTCCTGGTCATCTGTACCCATTACTGGTTCAATTCCCTCCATGAATTGGTTAAAATCTTCCATGGACTGGTCACTTTCACAGTCCTGGTCTTCAGAGTCGTCACTTTCATCTTCGGTGTTGCTGTTCAATTACATCACAAAATGTCAACGTTCGTAACAAAAACTTAACGAAAATAAATAACAATCAAATGTAACGCAAACAAAAACAACAATATCAACGAAAACAACAATTACTCGGAGTGCGTCAAGTAGCTTAGAAAGCGAATCCCGACTGATTATTTGTTTGCAGCTCGTACTTCACTGTGTGAGTATAGACAGCGATAGAGAGTGAGCGAGAACGCATGCGAGAGGACGCCATTTTCAAATCTATTCTCTATCTGCGCGGCTTATACGGGGAAGTGTTTCAGTAGATGGCGTTTATTTTAAGTAATAATTGACCTAACAAAAAATTTATAGGAAGGTACGACAACGTAATGAAATTAGATTTATGCAATTTTTTTAGTTACTTAAAATAATAACAAAAAAAAAGTCATAAAAAAATAAAGAAAAAATTGAAAAAGAAAGGAAGTGTAACTGGAATTTGAACCCGAGTCTCTAGAGCGAGATTCTTACTCACTGCTAATGTCTATAATTTCCCCGTTATTGATATTATCTTTGGATTCTCTTTTCCTGTAATAAATACATATTATGACATATATAAATATTATTAGCTTTTTATTTCATTTGCATAAAATAATAACAAAAAAAAAGTCATAAAAAATAAAGAAAAAATTGAAAAAGATAGGAAGTGTAACTGGGATTTGAACCCGAGTCTCTGGAGCGAGATTCTTACTCGCCGCAAACTCCAATTACGCCATTTACAGATATACGATTAGGGTTGAAAAACTGTGTACGTATCTATCTTTTTGTACTCTGCAGGATTGCAGAGAACAATGAAAATTAATAAATGTTTGACAAAATTTAAATCTTTACGTCATTCATGTGTGTGACGTTTGCTTTATATGAACACTTTTGATTTATTTCCCATGTTTATTTACAAAATAGGAGTCCGTTTACGCCCTTCTAACTTAAAAAAATACTTATAACGTTAAATTATTTATATAAATTAACCTAATGTAATAACCAATCAATAAAAGTAATGAAATAACGTTGGAATCTTGCAGAAATTTTGCGGCAGAAAGCGCGACACGCCCGTCTAGCAAGAGGCCTCAGCCGCGACTGTCGGTACACGGCGTTTACACACACATGCTCGCGAGTTATGTTCGAATACACTGCGCAAATGAGAACAAGGGTTTTTTGGAAATTCTACAAAATGGATTTAAAAAGTGGTATAACTGATATATTGTATTTATTGTGATGAAAAATATATGTTAAATTGAAAAAAAAAACACGTATTTTAGAAGGGATTTGATTGTTTAGAAGATTATTTTAGAGGTATCTTCGTGATTTTTTTCTATCGAGTCAACATTAATGTATTATGTTTTGAAGGCCGTAGCAATCTAACATATATCCCCAAGAATACCATATATTTTTTTTATTTGATTCTCTGCAATGGTTCGTGTGATATCTTGTTTATAAAACTCGCGTTTAGCCTCTGTAGTCCTCTTAAGAAGAATCTATCATTATGTCTAATTAAACGCGAGCGAAGCTGCGGCCGTCCACTAGTATATCTTTATTTACAGATTTAATACAAACCCGTAAAGCAGCTCTACTCTGTCTACGTTCAATCCAAACTAATCTCTCTCAAAATCTAGGTAACTGATATAGATCCAGGTAATTATTAAATTATGACAACATAATTTCGTGTCAAACCGATGGTAGTGTGTAATGTTTTTATTTATTAATTTTATGTTTTTTTAATGAATGTTACGTAAAAATAGCTTTGTGCACTCTATTTAATTAACTCCGAAAAAATGAGGAGGTTCTTGTTTTGACCGTTTATATTCTTTTATTATATAAAACGATAAATTTTCGTTTATTAACCGATTTTGATGATTATTTTTGTGTTCGGTAGGATGTACATCGAAGGTGGTAGCGTGGGTGTTTGTGTATTGTGTGTATCCAAACGAAAATTTTCTTACAGAAAGATTATGACCGGTTATTTAATTTTACCGCGGCAAACCTGCCGGCAAAAGCTAGTCACTAATATTATAACGCAATATGTTAGCTTTCAGCTTATTCGGAGGAATATTTACAAAAACCTTTTTTAGCGGTTTTAATGAACTCCGCACAATTCAATGGCGATATTCTCGCTGTAATTTTGAAGTACATCCGAGCGCGTTTTGTCGTTGGACATTATTTGAGCTTACTCTTTCTCGAAAGGGAGAAAAAAAGGGAAACAAGAGTGACTGTAAAATTTCAACGGTAGCTGTTTACGTCCGACCTTTTTACGATGTTGTTAACTGTTGATTCTTTATAAACATCTGCGTTGGAAACTGTAAACTACATTGTTCGCGGTCGGTACGCTAAAATGTTGCTGATAGCCACTTTGTTCGTAATGATTTAATGTTCTTTTATAATACAATACTTAAAGTGCAGTTGATATCATTCAGATCTCGACAGCAAAATTGGCTAAGGTTATTTATTAAATGCGATGGATTGGATTGAATATTAAATTAATAAACTGTAAGCTATAAAGTTACATAAATCGAATATAATAATTAATTTAAATTAAAAATAATGTATGAGTTTCTGAACTCTTTATTACAATTTGATCTCAACAAGTAATTTGTTTAACAGTAATTAACTGAGAGTGTACGCTATACCGTCCGCAAGCGCGTTCACTCCTGAAGATGATTATCGTAATCGAGCGAAACTAGTCGGCCTATTTCCGACTACAGACGTGAGTAAGCCGGTAATTTCAACTATGAGTAATTAACTGCTAGTTATAATCTAGAACTTAAATCAAAAAATACCAACCTTAATTCCAATATTTAAATTAATGTCTGCCAGGCAAAACAAGCTGCATTATAATTTAAAAAAAAGTGAATAAATTATATTTCCACCATAACAACCCCTTCTCTGTTGGATTCAGGTCTCCACTCGGAGAGTTTAAGCCACACACACTGGCTTAGTGCGGATTGCAAGACTTCACATGCCTTCGAGAACATTATGGAGAACTCAGACATACAGGTTTCATCGCAATGTTTTCCTCCACATTGACAGGTGACATTTAATTTCATAAATCACACAATACTCTTGAACCACCCTCTCGAATGATGGGCATGTTCGATAGCCACTGGGCTGTCACCGCTGTGATAAGTATTATTTTAATTTCTACATTGTTACCTTACTGGAACCTTGGGCATTTTAAATCACGAAGCGAAATTCGATTAAGCAGTAATAATAAATTTGTTTGTTTTCCAATTTCAACTCCTCCTAATTACTGTAGCTATTGGCCCATGCAAAAGACAATGAAACGATCTGAAAGCGAATAATTGCGTATTTGTCGCGAGACTACCTTTCGTCTTTCACCATCCAATAGACGCGCGGAAGCCTTAATCGCCCCCAGCATCAATACAATTTAAACCAGACTAAAACGAGCAAATCGAATCGATCTCTATCGTATCGAGAGCAAATCACACGACTAAAGACGTTCTCCTGGCTCGAGTTCTCGGACGCTAGATCAATTGGAAATATTTGTTCGAAGTTCGAAATAAAAAAGGTTAATTGATGCTGTTTTTGTCACTGCAACGGTCAGTTATTTGTTACTCTCTAATCTAGAACGACAGGTTGCTTTATTTTACAGAAGCAACGGTGAAAGCTTTGAACAATATTTAATAACTGCTAGGCTACAGATGGTAAACATATTTTTAGAACAGAATTTGGTCATCTTATAATCAAATATTTGTTTACAAAGTTGAAATAGAATAAAATAATTAGGGAACATTTCATAATAAAAATAGGTGAACAGACCAAACGAACTTAATGAAGCTTGAATTTATAATTAAAGCAGAAGTCAGAATTACTTACTTGAGGTTCTTGAATATGATTTTTGAAACGGTATCAAATATTTTTATAGAAGCTGGACTGCTAATTGGAAAAAGTTAATAAAACGACACTAATAGCTGTTTAAAAATACGCTTAGTAAAATCTGGAAACAATGAAATAAAGACTAGAAGATGGAATGTTTAATTAAGGCGTCGAATAATAAATCATAAGCCGGCTTCTCTACGAATATCAAAGGAATCTTCAAAGTGTTCACTTAACACTGTTATTAAAGACTTTTGTAAATAACAGATAAATGCGAAGTTGCATGGCCGGAAACACGCTGCTCATCGACGATGATAATATTTGGATCAGACGATACCAGTGCTCGAATACAACAGCAATTTCTTCATTATAAACTTTTGAGCAAAATTTTGCGATATTTTAAATGTTGAAATTACTTCGACAATTTGATGCCAAATGATCAAAATTCAAAATTCAAAATACAGTTTTCATTATTTATGTCCCGCAAGCATTTAGGCCCAGCGAGAGGCCATGATTACATTTTCACGTCAGTGTCAACCCCAAACAATGACACCAAAAGAAAGTCATCAGTCATTATCAGACCGAAGAACAATAAAACGGCGAGTCACGGGTCGTTAAGAGATTTTAACTACGGGACATGCCGAGACACCCTCTTCGCTCTACTAAATAACTTTCTCTAGAATTGTTCCCGAAAGTGATACGTCACTTTTGGTAAACCAGATAGTTGTTAACAAAGTAATTACAAGCAACTACGTGATTTTGAAATACATACCTAATTGATTTAAGTACCGCTAAACTAAATACTGCAGAATAGTATCATAATATTGTTAACAGAAGCGATGCAAAGGCCTCATAAGCCTCAATTGTTTAAAATGTAAAACACCCATACATACGACTAGCATAAATTTATTTAATTTCATACGAATCTTAAGCGGGATCATCAGCTCTGCTCTATTTAAATAAGGCCGAAAATTGTACGAGTTTGTAATCCAGTGTTACGTTCGGTGAGCCTGGAACGCGTTGAGCGGTGAAACCATTAAAGAAGATGGCTTTACTACGAGGCATGCCGCTGACGCTGCCCAAGAATCTGCGTGAACCGTTAAAATTTTCGTGACTGGTCGAGATAGGCCGTTCAAGTTACGCTTATGGACTCAACTTGGGAGATCACTCGGGAAACCTATTTAACGAGCTTAAGTTGAAACTAATTGATATTCCTTGCTTCTGTACTTAGGCAAGAAAGCTTGTATGAAGTTGTATGTACTCAAAAAGGAAGAAAGTAAGAATGAAATTTAAGTAAAAATAATTTTCGCTGCGACCCATTGACGTCCCACTACTTGGCACGAGTAAGAAATAAAATAATATCAACATAAAACAGTCACAGACCATTCCATTCTTGATACGAACATTAAGAATATTAAAAGTTTTAAAAACATCAACCCAGCATCTATCAAACTTGTCCTGTGAGACTAGCGTGTGATGCCCTGAGGCGTGACGCGCCGGCCCTGGCAAGTAACGAAACTATCACGACTAGTTTCTACGTCGCCGTCGCCATGCGATCTCGAAAAAACAACAACACCACTCATTGAACCACTTTCTAAACTCATTTGTAGATCTATTATTATTCTTTACATTGTTGTATGGATTCCTGTCGGTGCCATGTAATTGCATGCTGTACAAAAATTTGTGTATTAAGCGTTTATTACCTAGATATTCATGGGTATCGTTTCTTAATTTACCGTATTTACTATTAGCTAAAAATTTAAATCATTTGTTTTTTTTGTAGCATATTATATTTTTATACGCTTATTTTATAATCTCTCTCTCTCTTAAACTTACTTGGTCGTGAATTTAAAATAAAATTGTTATTGAAAAAAATAACAAAGATGCGCTTAATCACTTCTGCCATGCCGAGCAGTCTCAGAAAACTCGAACAATAGTGGTGAAAGTTAAAACCACTACCACGATATTGTTATCTATTTGTTAATTTTAATTTCATTGTTTTTTTTTAAATATCTTTGATTAGTTTTAAATTTTGACCTTTGGTATTTAATTATTAAAAGGATCTCCTACGCCCTCTTTTTCAACTTTTGAGAAATCACAGATTTAACTCAAATCCCATGCACCTATGACTTTTCTATTTTTATGTAGTGTATTCTATATTATTATATTTATAATGATGAAGATATTAGAAGTATGTTGATTAGGAAGTATCGCACACGCTGCGACCCTTAGACGTCCCACTGCTGGGCACGGGTCTCCCCCACAGACACTTCTGCGGGAGGTCTAGAGCATACTCCACCACGCTGCTCCAATGCGGATTGGTGGAGGTATCGCACACACCTTTTATATTTTAAGTTTGTCCAGGCTTTATTGCAGATACGAAACTCACGCATGATTCCTATCTTGAATGCCATGCGGGATCGTGGTACGGGGGAGCCGGCGGGTCGACGACTCGACGCACTGCATAGTGCATAGTTTTAGTTCTGGCGATAGTGGATAAGAAACAGTCAACACTGACGACAAACAAAGGACGCGCTGTTTCGCTTTATTTTGTAATGGCAATATTTGCCATGGACGCTTTTCCGGCTGGCTTTTAAGGCAATAGAGCCGAACAAACTTTTAAATTTAAATTTATGCGTGTTTTGATAAAATCTGAACTTTTACCGAGCTAGGACGGAGCACTGTTTGTGAATTGTTTTTGTTTGTGCTCTACTTAAGAGTAGCTTTTAGTCACGAAAGTTGTGATTCAGTTAACGTTTTGGAGTTGATAATTTTAGAGGTCGATGTGAAAAATATCTTTTTTTTTTTTTTAGTAAAGACGGACAAACAGACATACGGGCCACCTGATGGTAAGTGGTCACCGTCGTCTATGGACACGTATCTATGTATTTTGAAATTTAGTAAATTTCAAATAATTAGTAGGCTTCAATAAATAACTTGGATGGATTGGTAGGTACGTGGAACACAGTTGCACCAAGTGGTCATTGTCACAGTACTTCATGACTGCATAGTGGCTGCATAGTTTTTTTTAATTATTTGTTAGTGGAGTTATTCTTAAAAATCTCTGCCTCGCATTCCACTGTTAGCGAACAGAAGTACTGAACGCGGCTCATTAGAAACGGGCCGTGGGAAGTGGCTGCCGACGTAGTGACGTGACCGTTACTTACGTACAGGTTATTTTATCGACAATCACCGCCCCGTAAACAAAGCGATACTAAACATTAACCTTCAAATTAAGTACAATATTTAGATTTTAACACAGATATAAGATAATTCTTAAAGGTTGACCAGGTATTATATTTTGAGTCCAATTGGTAATAACATTCGGTGTAATTATAATAAGCTGTCACTTTAGGGTGTGAAATATCTATAAAACCTATTTAATTGAAAGCTAAAGTCTACATCAGAAGCTTCAGAGAAATAATTTTAAGTCTTACAATATGAGTCATAAATTCAATTAAATATTTTGTTGAAAGCATATATGACTTGCATTGCTCTCATTTGCTCCATAATTATATTTTCCACTTACTATGAGAATATTGGTATAATTTAACATTATTATCCATGTATAAAAATGTCATGTTAATTAGAACACATACTGAATATCGGCTGGATGGATTTTTATGATCTTAGATTTGATAGAATCGTCTGCATTCCGAAGAGCAGAATAGCAATTTAAACATCTGTAAAATGAATGGAAAAGAAAATATGAACAAAATTCACTTTTTTACATACATTTTTGTACGGGACGGCTGCTGCCGATTCTTGTAATTTTTTGATTAATTGGATTTGTCTGCCCCCTAAATAATACAAGTATTAAAACATCGAAAGAACTCTAGTAAAATCATTTTCACCATTTTTCTGCATTCTAATACATATTAAGATTATGGTTGACATTTGCCAATAACTGCGAAAGAATTCCGTGACCGAAGTTGTAGGCATTGGCCTGACACATGATACCGCTTAAACAAAAGGTGTTTCTTTAAATATGAAGAAAATTCACTTTCTCATACATTAAGCATATTCAGGAAATCTTGAGAAAGGATTGACTGATTTATAGGATCATTGATTTTTGGAAATCAGATGGTACGCATATAACAGACAAATATAGGATATTTAATAACTCGCAAATATGTTTCATACAGATGCTCGTATTATGGTAGTTATTTATCTGTTAATCCACTGATATGATTTTTATGAAATTTGGTATAAGTCCTATAGGAGATGGACAAAGGATAGGTTTTTATTATCCCGTAAATGTGTTCCCTAGGGATGCTTTTATGTTTGTTGTTTATGTGAATCAACCTTTGAACCAATTTTGATGAAATTTGGTTTCAGAAATAATATTAAAAACCCCGTCACGCAGGCGAAGTTTTGAAGCGTAACGAAGTTCGCGGGAACAGCTGGTTATCTCTTACAAATGCCAACATTACCAATTCGTTTAAATCACCCTTTCGTGCCATATACTTAGTTCTGCAAGGCTTACAATATTTTTTTCCTGATTTAAACGAAACGTTAAACCTGGAATGGAAAATATATTATTAACTAGCATCATTTATTCGGTTATTTGTATGTAAAAATAAAGACAGATTTATTAAATTGACTTTTTTTCAAATGATTTTTTATCTTGTATAAATATATTAGGTAAAAACTAAATTATTAAAAAAGGATTTATTAATAGTAATAATGTTAATATCGATAATAATAGAGTTACTGAACCGTTGAAAGCCCTATTCTAATTGCAGTGCAACGTTTACAAACATCACCGGTCGCGAACGAGTGAATACCTACCTACACACGAACGGGAACAGACGGTGAATAGGACTCGTGCTTCTCTCAGCTCACACGCGGCAATACAAATATCGAGAAATAACTATTATCTACTAGTCTAAATGTCTAAAGGTAGACACATTTTTTTATCCACTCATCTGAATTCATAATAATTAATTTACTCTGCAAGCATAAGCAAAGTGTTAAGAGTTTGCAGTTGAAGCCGTTATTTCAAAGTGTATGTGAGAAGTTTATCAATAAATAAAATTGTAGGATTATGTACAAGTCATCGGATGAAAAAAATTTTTATTGCACTAGCAAAGTGTTCTATTAAGAAACTAACAATAGGCAGAGCAGAATATTTACCCTTTATTTACCTTATTTATAGTTAGTTATAAACGGATTTAATCAGGGAGGCTGGATAAATGAATGACAATTAGCAGGACGTGAACGGTGGAGATATTTATCTTGCAACGAAAAAGTAAGAAGTTCACAATATGCAAAGTGGTTCGTTAGTTGTTTGACTGTTTTTAAAATGGTATTGATGCTATCTTTACCTTTATGTTTAGTTCTATACCTTTATGTGCTGTTTTCCAATTGTTTTGAGGCAGATACATTTTATGATGAATTAATCTTGAATGGTACAATTCCAAGTTTTAAGTGCAGTAACGTGGCGGAGTAGGTACTTGTTCAGTAGGCCTACGCAGGTATGAGGAAATCTATGCCTCCCAGTTACGTCCGTAAGTAATAATAACTAAATTATTATCTCCACCGAATAATATCATACGCGATATTACAACCTTTTTAATGTTTTTGCATTTTTGTAAACTAGAAGGTCAAATAATCTCATCGTTTTTTTAAGTGTTATTTTTTACTAGGATTTAACTAGATTGCAAAATAATAAACTTAATTTGATAAATGATACAATAAGAAATCAGCATCTTGTTTTAAGTTTGTCAGTCTATTTTTTTAAGTAAAAAAGTTGGGAGTTAAACTTTTTATTGATATCGGTTGGCTAGACCTACTCTCGGTGGAATCGCTGCGAGCAGCTGCGGAACAAATTTTTTTATTAAATCATTTATTCCAACTGAGACTAAAATTTTCCTCGGCACCTTTTCGCTTTTCTTCTAAAACGAGCCCCGTCTGAGCTATAGTAACGCACTAAAACTGATTAGATGTGAACCGTGTTGACTGTATATCGAATACTATATATATCGCATAACTGGCAGTAAATTTTGATTTTAAATTTCTTATAACCAACTTTTTTTTCACCTGCGCCCGCTTGGAAGTATTCCAAAATCGATTTTTACAAGAAAATATATCTTTCCATTTCTTCGCCAGCCAGAGCTCGGTCACAATTTTATTTCGATGAAGAGATATCGTCAAAATTTAACAACCCGTAGGTAAAGTTATCTTGAAATACATATATAAAGTCAGTACAACAAGATTATTTTATGTCCCGGGCCATTAAAATATTCGGCTGACGTGGACTGGACGCGTCCGGATCACGATGAGTAACGGGTGATGCATTGATCCGATAGTGCGATCGATGAACTAGTGTGCAGCTTTTAACAGCCAAGTAATCTTGCTTGTATAAAATCTGTACTGCATTTCAATTTTAGTAATTTAACTGTTGACTATAATATAATGTATATGATTCAATTAAATTAAAACATACAGTCCCGAAGATCACGATCAAATTTATAGAAGGACTAGTGGACGCCCGCAGCTTCGCTCGCGTGGAATTAGACATTCACTAACTTCAAAAACGGCAAAGTGTTCATACTAACTTTGCACCCCCGTTTTACCCCCTTAGGGGATGAATTTTCAGAAATCCTCTCTTAGTGCTCCCCTACTTCATAGTAGCTTTACGCATGCAAAGTCTCAGCCCGATCGGTTTAAAATTGACAAAGTTTTATACTAACTTTACACCCCCGTTTTACCCCCTTGGGGGGTGAATTTTCAAAAATCCTTTCTTAGCGGATGCCTACGTCATAACATCTACCTGCATGCCAAATTTCAGCCCGATCTGTCCAGTGGTTTGGGCTGTGCGTTGATAGATCACTATGTCAGTCAGTCACCTTTGAGTTTTATATATATCTGATACTTTAAAAAAAGAATTAAGGATATTTACAAATAAAGCGTTTGTAAATATCCTTAGCTGAAAATAACAGGCTACAAGTTGAAAATGTATAAGTACTGCACCCAGACATCGCGAATCGTTACTACAAATCTATTTTCGCGCAGTCTCGTTGACCCCTCATAACTCTATAACTAATGTCGCAATCGGAATCTAAAGTGCAGCTTCACTACTTTCATCAGAATATACCGTGGATGTTTACAATAAATCACTCCACTACGTGCTCACACGGCTGACGAAATTGAAAAATAATAAGGCGAAAAGACAGCTACTAGGTTCGTATATGCGACAGTAAAGGCTATGTTGCTTACCGAGTATCGATTCACTTGGCGGTCGAGACTAATTGGATAAAAAATTTAAGCTAAGCGCTTCTCAGTTACGTTTGGCCAACGTGTGACAGTGGGATGTCGAGTCCATGCCATATTACGTCGCAATTACCAACTAATGTGTTTCTTGAATTATTAAGATGACATCAGTGTTAATTTATTACCCTGTCATTATGCGTTTATTTTAAATAATGTTTCTCACAGTAACTTTAATGTAGGTACGGATAAATTTTAGCTCAGGAGCTACGTTGCCGAATAAAAGAGGAAGTAGCAAAAATAAGCCGATCGGAACCCTACTTTACCAACGAATTAATGTAGGTATAAGAACTGTATATACTATCAAATGAGCTAAATAGACAAATTAGTGTATCCGCGAGGTTCTTACAGAAATTTAGAAAATTTCGGTTCCAGTATTGAATGGTTTACGTTGAATTACTCGTACTTAATTTTATAACACAGATTAAGTATAGGTAATAAAAACTAATAAAAAAAAATAATAAAAACTCACCAAATTGTGTATAGACTCGTAGGTAACAAGAATTGTTTGATTTGTACGATAAAAGTGGGCCGAAGAAGCAATGAAAGATCCGTTTCAAATTTCTCAAGTAGTCTTAAGTAAATACTAAAAGTTCTTACAAGCGCTGAAAAAGGACGAAAATATTAAGAAGCTTGAGAAATCTACTACACATAATTAAAAGACGGATGACTAAAATATTTGTAAGCTATTTGGATGCTGACATTGTTATTGTAATATTTTTTTGGATAAAACTTAAAATTGTATTAAGGTTAGGTACCTACTTACAGTTATATTTACAGTAGCTTTTCACGCGGCTCTGCTCGCGTTAAATCTTTTTTTCAGAGTAGAACTCCGCCTCCCCATCCTCCTTCTCTGCCGTCAAGGGTTGGTTTAAAACATAATTGATAAGTGTAGTCTTTATCGATAATAAGTAAGGATAAAGAAGGATGCACTTAGATATGTTTCATTTTCGCAAGCTCTACAAAATTGTCAGACAAGCCCAAGTAGTGAAAAGGGTGGTTTAGTTCGGGCATTTACTAAAAAATATAAAAGCATCTGGTCCGCTCGGGCAAATGGCAGATGTCTGATATCGAGACGTTGTGGAGGGTAATCCGGCTCACATTGCAAAACGATCGGGACTAGTACGGTATCGATGGGATATAATACGGATATCATCTAGACCGGTGGTTCTTAATCGGGTCCCGCCAGACCCGCGATACGTGAGTCTTAGGGTTGAATACAGGGAGAAAAAATGAACACAAGGAGAATAATACTTTTAATATTAAACAAATTAAATATCATATCTTTGATGTTTAGTATATACCTATAGTAAAATTCTAAATATTTTATATTAAATAAGTTTGAGTCACGTAAAAGAAGGATGAGAGTAAGTTGTGTTTTGCTACATAGATAAAATGACACGTTTTTAACACAAATGTCATGATTTTTGACACCAAATGTAGTAGGTACCGCCAAAAAATAATAAAATTCATATCCAATCGTCTTAAAAACCTAACTTTTGCGGGGAAGCAAAGTAGCGTAAATCGCTCTATTAACCATCTCCTATTCTCCATCTACTGCCAACAATCCTCGAACAATTGATTGGTGTAGCGGTGCTATTGCATTGAGATAACTATATCTACCATTATATGTTACGGTAAATGTAATAATGAGTGTGGTAAATATTGATTTCATAAATATTGTGAAAATCTTCATTTTTACCGGTTGATAGATCTATTTGGTAAAAGTAAGAAAACATGTGGCTAAGAATTCAACATCTTGAAAATGAGCACGTGCTAGGGTTGAATGTCACGTGCTGTAACGGTAAAGGAAAACATCGTGAAGAACCTGTATGAATTACCTGTATACTTTCTAATCACTAATATTTTAGCTGACTGCATCTTATTTCAATGCCGGCTGCCTGGTATTTATTGGTATCTAAAATATTCTAATTATAAAGTAGGTACTTAAAGATACAAAACTAAATGCAATTTATTTGCAAATTAAATAAAATACATTCCATAAATCAAGCAGAAACAGACAAAATTATCTAAAATTAGGGCCTAGCCCACCACCATCTGTATACTGCTCGACACAGACGTCATTCGTTATTTTTTTAAATGTACTACATTTAACAATACTAAAGTAATGCCAATACCAAGTTAAATAATAGTTAATAATAGTTAATACCAAGTTAATATGTAAAAAAAGAAAATAATTTATTACTTTCACTGCGAATTACGGTTATTTAATATGATTAAAATTCAATCAATCACATTTTCTAATTAATACATTTATTTTATGATTTTCAATTAATCACATTTACTGTAACAAATTCTACCACCAATTACGCTTTAATATGAAAAACTTGGGAAGCTATTTTTATTGTACAAGAATTGAAGAAAGAGGTAACATGACGACACGAACTTTACGAAGTGTTTGATAGCGGCAGTTGCAAGCGCGCTTCGAGAAAGTTGGCGATCTGTCGCGCTCACATTATATGTAGAAATAGAATTTAATATCGACTTACAGCACACCTAACGATTACCATTACATTTATATCCAGACGCAAATAAAAACTGTTTACATCTTCCAACACGTCCAAGATTAATGTCCCCACATTATTATTTAAAATACACGCCCAATTGAATATGATCGGTCCTGTATTTGTGGACGGCGGCAGTTCAACATGTCATATTTCTGTAGTCTTTTTGAGATGTTTTTTAGATGTTTAGTTATGATCTGCCTGTCAGGTTTTTAAAGATATAATAAAGAATGTTGTTAAATATTCTATTTATCTATCTTTACTAGAATCAATGAGAAAAAATACGTACCTATACTTATTCGTACGTACCTACGTTATAAAACCTACCTATCGTTATAAAACTATGCCGTCATTTGTAGTTTTCACAATTTGGCAATTTACAATATTAGACTTTGACCTTTCAGCTTCAAATTTGTCTTAGTAAATTGTCTTTATCCCAAAATTGTCATGAATACCAAATTGCTGACCAAAGTCGAATATTTTTTAATCGAACCACAGATTCAGGATTTCAGGCGCGACTTGTGTCGTGTTGGAATAGGTGACGTCTCTATCGGCCTCCCGCCTTCACGCGGCTCAGACATTCTCCTCTGACATGTAGATTTCACGCCATTTTCCTTCGCCGCAAAGCCGTCGGATAAACTCTGGTACGACGGGGCGTTTGTTACGAAAAACTTGGCCCTAAATTGAACGCGGGACGCTCGAACGCCAACCAGGATAACGTAATTTATTGTATTTTTAAAGCGCACATAAAATGAAATGGAACCCCCCAGTTTAAGTTAAACAAAACAATCAAGCCTTATATCTAAATTGGACTTACGAGCTCTTGAAGTAAATCTATATTGAAGTAAGTGTATTAAAATAATCTAGTGTAGTAAATCTAGTGTAGTGTAGTGTAGTGTATCTAGTGTAGTATAGTAAATCTATATTGAAGTAGGTACCTACCTACATAAATATGTTTAAGGTACTTCACTGAACATGTAAAAAATTGCTGATGTACAAACTAAAGTTCCTCAATGTTTTGCTAAATGGTTAAAACAAATAAGAAATTTGATAATTAGATTTATACTTCTATACTAATAATATAAAGAGGAAACATTTGTTTGTAACGTTTTCTCACAAAAACTACTTGACCGATTTCAAAAATTAGAAAGCTGCATCTTCATTGAGTGACATAGGCTATATAATATTACTAGGTGTAAACGAAACTATTGTTAGGTATGTCTAATTCCACGCGAGCGAAGCTGCGGGTCCACTAGTCCCGAATAAATCGAGAATGTACTAGACCTAAGTAGGTTGAACGACGTACGTTCTTGTATGCGTAACAAATTAGGTTCCCAGAAATAGTTTATTAGTAAAACTGCAAGAACAAAAAACAAAACTAAGTTCATCTCACGTAGTTAACAACCCCTATTACCAACGAATAGACTTTTCACCCGTCGAGTTTTTCATCTCCAAACACTTGATGGTTGCATCGAAGCTCTGTTATACCAACAAACGCTTATAAATTACGGGCAGTGTTCACGATTGATATGCAAACAAATATTATCTCACACGAATGCACATGCACATCGATTATGGTAAACTGTTGTACCTCTCTATACCTGTTCGAGGTATTATAACCTATATAAACACGCAGATTTGGGGCTGGAATAATATAATTTTTAACGGTTTCAATTGATGTTTTCCTTAATTGGAAACCAAGATTGCATTGAAACTCATACAATAAGGAAATAATTATGTTGTAAGAAATATAAAACGTCGCGAATTTGTATCTATAAAAATTAAATAGCATGAGATAGCATTGTCTAGTACCGGACTTGCACGTTGTACAATGCCTGCACCTGCGTTTTGCCACGCTAAACCTAAATAAAAGGTAGCCTTGAATAGCGTTTACACTAACTTCCAAGAAACTCCGCCGACGGACTGACGCAATTCCGGCCATGATCGCGAGTTCCTCGCTCCAAATTCAAAACTCTTCGAGCTAATTTCCGAACGCCACTTTGTTCTTTATTCAATTTCCGATATTGGCACTGCGTTAAAATTCTGTCCCCGTTTCTTTTTAATCGCACATCCAGCACTTCATTATTACAAGAGCTATCACTGTCTGTGTAATTAGTTGATCTTCCTGCAGTAGTATTATCTATCATCTATTTTATTTTAGGAAAGGATGAAATGCTCTATAAGACATATAAACATTTATTTTTTATACTACTGCTATTTAAATGGATAGATATGTACTAAAATGAATTCATAAAATATCATCACAAAAAAATTTATTCTACGAGAAAGAAGAAATATTTATTTGCTCCTCCCTGCTTCGTGTCATAAGTGTCATGGCGTCTGAATATTAAATTTGCGTCGTCAGACGAGACGGATCATATCTCACAATATTGTAACCAAGGATTTAAAAAATGCTATAGATTAGACTTTTAAAAATTGAACTAGATAGTCAACGAATAGAATAAACAAAGGTTAATGTAGTAACTGTTCAAATCCTGTACATAAAAAATACGTAATAGCTATCTACGTAAAGGTAGTGACGGGGTGTGAATGTTAAAATAAAACAAAGACTGGATGGAAGTTTGTTGGAATAACTATCAATAAATAAAATGTAGGATACTTAGTTATCGGTAATGTCCCTTGGAATGATGTTCGATGGAAAGAGCTCGTCCAGTAATGTCTTTGAAGAGGACAGAAACTAGTGTAAACGAAACATTTGTTATATATAATTCCACGCGGGCGAAGATGAATGCGTCCACTAATAAAATATAACCGTTGCATTACGAAGTGTATTAAGCTGCCTCGCTGGTCTAGTGGTCGCAAGCGCAACTACTGAGATAAAGGTCCTGGGTTCGTACAACAACAATATTTTTTAACTTGAAATGCCCGGTAGCAGCTCGGATGGATTTGTGCCAGGTTTATGGCAATAGGCTACTACATGGGACCTTAACATAACTGATGAAAAGCGGGTGTCCTACACACCTCTGCCTACCCCTTCTGGGAAATACTGGCGTTATATTATGTCGTGTTAATGTCGATTGTTTTTTAGAAAGATATAATAATAAGGCTGTTTCATTTGTATTCCACTAAATTTGTCACTGCTATTCCTAGTAGTTGAGCCAAACAAAAAAAAAAATTCAGGAATAATTTTCGCCCAATGAAATACTGGAGACTTTTGTACAAAATATAAAATAAGTAGTTAACTATTTTGTTTATCAGGTATATTTTTTACAGTCCAACAATATAATCAACCAATGTGCCTAGGATAAAAATCTTATGCCGAGCAATGTAACAAATAAGTCAATTAAATCTATTCTAAGATTTGAAACGGTACGTACTCGTATAACAATATAATAATGTATGATAGACGATAGTAATTATGGCGTGTCTAAGCTCTAAATGATGGAGTGCATAAGGAACTGACTCAGACACTTGCGTTATTGATAACGGCCGCGCAGTTAGTTAACTGATCAAACCCACTGAGTCGACTTTAATAAAATTAGTATAGTTGGTAGGTGGTAGAGCCTATAGAGAACCAAATAGGTTTTATATGAAAGTTAATTGGTTCCATATAGAGTTCGCCCGGGGCAGTACCACCGCCCGCCACGGTACCTAGTACCATTTCTGCCGTGTAATAATTGTTTTTAAAGCAATTGTGGTCCGGTTGGAAAGGTGTGGATTCCGGTTACACTTCTTTAGAGGCGACCATCTTAGTCCTCAAGGGTAGCAACACATCTGTGACTGACTTAGAACGAGACTCCTACTAACAAGTACTAACTGGACTATTACTAACACCAACTAACAGGACTAACTATCACTAACAGTCCCCAGTCCTAATACCTACTAACGAACTGACCAACTAATGTTCTAATTAACTAATTGGACTAACCATCCCAGTCCCTAATTGAGTCTTGTTCAAAGTCAGTCACAGTTGTCATGGGCGGCAGCGGATGGGTGGTGCTGCAAGCTCGTTTGCTATCCTGTATCCATAAAAAAAAAAGACAATGCAACCACCTTAGAAATAATAGTGTGTGTTATGCTTTTTAGTTTAAATCATAATAAGATTTTGGGCGTCGACAACTCTAGCGATGCAGTATTATTTTATTTTATTTATATTATTTAGTATAGTAGTATCGGGTTCATCTGGAAAGAAAGGCCAAACTTACAGCGAGGATTATATTATATTAATATTTATAAAACAAATCGCATTTTCTCAATTATTTTATAAATATGTAGGTACTATATTAACGCTTAATGAGCCTTAATGCATTCCATCATACCGTATTCAGGCCGTATACATTACCAACTGATATTGGCTCTGTTAACACTGAGTTTGATAACAACATAATAAGGCTCAAAATTAACAACTCGTAAATGCACCTAATAAAAGAAAATATGATCGACGAAACAATGAAAAGCCTACTTATTAAAGAGTTAATTAAAAAAAAGTTAATTCGCAAAATGCCTAAACTTTCAGCCGGCAGTTACTATGCAATTAAGGAGGTTAAGCTAATACAAAAACCAAAAAAGATAAAAAAGACAAAAGTGCATGCCTTCGACAGATGTTGGCGCAGCGGCGTTGAATGATCGCGACAGGTGCCAGGCTCTGGGACAGATAGGGCTGGGGCGATCGAAATAATATGTACAATGTATTATCGTAGGTAGTGTACCAGAATAACTGAAGAAATTATTTTTTTGTTTTGCTTTTGCTATTTGTTAACCCTACGATATTTACTTGAGGAATGTTTTAACGTCACTTAACACGCTATTTAATCCAACGGATTCGCGGGATTCAGCTTGGTTTAGTATTACCACAATCACTAAGTTATTAATGATAAACATAACTACTTAAATTTATCTTATACCTACAAACATAATTTTGGTTTCTTTCGGAAATGCGAAATGACCCACCAAAATATAAAATTATTCAAGAATGTAAAACGCCAACACTATCATAACAATACATTTCATTGTCACGACCAATGTATCTACGCCTTCTTAGCGGCTGTGAATAAATTTGTACGTCAGATTGTTATGTTCTAGATTATTTATGTGTTAATTAGAGCCGATGGTAGCCCAAGAATGTTTTTGATTATTTAAGAGCCATAAATTAAAGTTTTAGACGTTTGTGTTGTTACACTAACGTCTAAAATCTTTTTCACGTTATCGTTGTTTTACCACGGTTTACAATGTTTGAACGTATCTACGTAAGCTAGTCTTACTTATATATTAAATCCATTGTAAAAATACAGCTTAGTTCCAGAAATCCGTGCATTCTGACGATATTTTTTTCATCACTTTCATTCACTTTGCTAAGTACTTACCTACAATATTCGAGTATACACACCTTCGACACATTTTGCTTCATTACAAATACATTTATAACGTTCATTTCAAAAGATAAATAATCACCATCATTTTAACCTTTGATTTACGACGTTATTTGTCACACTCCTCCGAAATGCCATCCCGATCCCTTAAAGGTCTATAGATCCAACCATTCGGTAAACTGAGCAATTATCGTTAATCGCTATAGTTTCCCGCCAATTTGCACAAATGACCAGCCACAGGCTCGACACTTGACACAACTGCTTTCTACTAATGAGATTACCCACGCAACTATTGCGTTATCGATTGTCACCCAATTTACTCCGTCCCTTCACTAGAGATAAAGGGTACAAATTTTGTTTTTGTCTTAGGTGGTTGTATAAAAAAATTATTAGTGGAATTTTAATATAATTATAGTCACTGTTTTTAATTACTACGAATAGGATATTATACATACGCCAAGATCATAAACTGAAAATTTGAAACAGTATTCACAGAATTAGATGCAAAAATAATATTAAATTATTAATCACGATTCAGGTTCATTGTTTTCATTATATGGTACTAGCTTTTGCCCGCAGGTTCATCCGCGGAAAAAGTGTAATCATGTTAAGAATTACTGTCAGCGCATCTGTTGACGGTGTGCCAAAGAACTATCCAATAAACGTGCAACGCATCCCAAGGGAACATAATTTTCAGGATGAAAAGTATCCTATGTGCTAATCTAGGTTGTCGTCTATTTGTCTAAGTTTGATTCAAATCCATTTTGTAGATTTTGCGAGATTGAATAACAAACATCCAATCAGACATACATACAAACTTTGACTTTTATAATACTAGTAGACTAGACTTTTTATACGCTTAGTGATCGTTTGATATTTTATCCATCGCCGATTCACAAAGTTGATGCATATTAGCTCTCAGTGCATTGCAAACTTTGCATGTAATATTTTTACAGCCCTAGGGACATAGGATTTTGGGACAGCCCTAGCGCAATAATCGAGAGATTGTCGACGGGCTCCTCTCGGCCGCGTGCTAATCGACCACACTAACTGTCGAGTCCCGCGTCCTTTGTGTTAGCCACCATTTATTACGAATTAGCGTTGACTAAATACATACTCACCATGCCTTAGTTCTAGCATATGGTCTTATTTCAAAATAATTAAGATTTATTTTTGACGACTCCGTGTCGCGGTGGTAACTGTCCTGACTGCCGAACAACGGGTCCCGGGTTCAAATAACGGCCGGAGCAGATATTTATTTCGCAGATAAATATTTGTACTCGGGTCATGGATTTTAAATTGTGTTGTTTTCTGTATGTGTCCGCTACCCGCAACACAAGTCGAGGCCTAGTGCTCACACACTCCCAGTGTGTGAGCATTTTAAAAACAAAACTTGTTCGTAGATTACAAGGTAACCGGTCTTCCTATATCAGTTGGTAGAATAAAAGTCAACAGTGAGAAGTGACTCCTTCTCTACAGTGGACTATTTATTTCTTTAGAAACAACTGAGATATTTTAAAGAAATAGTACATTTTATTTTAATTTTTATTAGAATATAGGTAAACTGTTTAGTGGTCACCGTGGCCTTTCTTTGATATAGGTACAGAAAACTTGAGCTCACAGCTAGTGTGACGGCGGCATTTAAGAAGACCGTGCTTCTTCCGAGCTTTCTGTGAAGAGAGTTCTCATTTTCCTGATTTACGACAAAACAAATGACTGGACGTTGCGCATTTGATAAACTAGAGAGAAGAAGCTGTTGTTCTAAGGGCGGATTCGACCAAACGAGAATAAATTTTATCCTTAGGATAAATCGCTAGTTATCCGAGAGTAAATCCATTTTGCGTTTTACCATCTACTATTCTAGGAATAGCGCGCTTATTCAGGCGTAATTCTTATACCCACCCTATGGCATGGAATAACAGCTAATCCAAGAATATTTTAATGGCGCCCGCTCGCCATATGATCGCCTACGCGATTTTTTGATTCTGTCATACGTCAGTAGAAGCTGTCATGTCAAAGCAAAATTAACACATTGATTGACAGCTTTCAGCTACTTTCACTATTCTACGCTATAATACGACAATGTTCAGTTGACAGGATTTAAGCCTCCACAGCATACCGTTTCAGTGCAACATTGATTTGCCGGATAATATATCATTAATCATTAATTCTGCTATTCCCGTTTAGTTATTCCAAGTATAGTTAAACTTCAAATTGCGTCGAAAAACGACTTTCAGTTACTCGGAGTATAAAATCATTGAATAAAATTATCCCTGGTATAGTTACGCGCGTGTAAGTCTATGTTTGGTCGAATCCGCCCTAAGTGGCGAATAGTTGTTAGATACGTATAAAACAAATATAAAGCGACACGAACAAAGACATTCCGCAAGTCCGGCTTACGGCAGCCGGCCGACGTGTCTCCCCCCTCCCGTCGTTGTTTAATTCCATTAAACCACCCCTTTTATCTTTTCCCCTTTTATCTTTCCCCGCTATTGGATTACTGAACAAAATGCCGTGCAAGAGACACACGCAATCTTTCGCCTTTGCCATTACTTCACCTCTCTTTAAATAATAGCCTTTTGCAGTTCTAGATGATTGCACTTGTACAATTGTGCATTTTTATCTGTTTTTTCGCATTCCACCATTTCAGCGTAGTTGTTTATGGAATTGTAAAGAGCGGGACTGACGTTTACAAATAAAAGTTCAAACATCATACAAAGGATACCTTAAAGCGCTCTGAAATTAATTTCAAGTTGAGTCAACTTGAAACTATTCTTGTTTAAAGTAGAAGAAAGAGGGGAATTTAACGTAGTCTGTTAAATATTTACTGCTTACTTTCTTAGAAATATTTTCAGCTTTTCACAGCGGGTACCTATTACTTGTCTTGACTTTTGATGTCGTATTCTCATGATATTGAACTTTTTTTTGAACGTTGATTTTTTTATCAAGATCTCAATAAAAGTTAAAAGAATTATGCTAATGATTTCATTATAGTTTTCATAAGAACAATTATTATGCATTATGTTATTAAAACGAATACTTAAATACATATATATATTAAAGCCTTTGTGATTGTAAAGAGTCAGTCAATGATGCACTCTCAACCGTGGCGTGTCAACGTGCGTAAATACAACAGTTACGTAATAAAAAGCAGATTTGGAGCGAGATTCATCGCACCTCGGCGAGGATTTAATAAATCCAATTGTAAAAATGTTTGTACAATACTTCTATTTACTCTGATGTCGGAGTTATTTTTTCGTTACAATTCCATTTCGAATGCGCTGAATCATTCCAGGGATATAAATTTGACGTAAACATACTTTTTTCTCTCTCCGAGCGCCCCGGAACAAAAGCTTTTAATAAAATATTTATCCGGAACACGCCATTACTTTCATTTCATAATAATTTGTATCTTCAAACTTGAAGATAATATAAGTAAAGCAATGAAAACAATACTTCCTGAATGTAATATTACCCTTTATTTCTCGTACAATACTGCACATTCAGTGTAGTAGATGAATTAGAAACGACCTTCCCCAATATGTTTAATGGATGAACTGTATTTTATATGAAATTTAAATTATTAATGAAATTATTGCGAGTGGGTTGGTTATAAAATTCTTGGCCATACATACTATTGTTAATAAAAAAATTTAAATTGATAAAATACTCCAAAATATTAACAAGTGTATCACTATTATTCTCTTATTGCGTGGAAAAATAGCAATAGCAATAGCAATAGAACGATAAAAAAAAATCCCCATTTTTGTAATGGGTCATAGCTACATATTAACAAACGTTCTTCAAAGCTGATACGCACCATTCATCATAAATGTCTATGTATAATCATAATGTATCGTAAATGTATATTAATCAGAAATAATTACTCAGTTCATAATCAACCGTATTAGTAAACTATTAGCAAATACGGTTGACTTAACAATTTACAGACTAAAATGACGATTTTTAATTCAAGTTATTGCTGAATAACCCTATACAATGACATATCTAATAATTATTATCTCTAAGACTTAGAAATGAGTTTCATTGTTCGAATTTTATTTTAAAGAGTCAAACTCTGTGTCAAACAATGTGTACAGATTCGTTGAACTTCGTTTGAGTAGACTTCCAAACGCATTTGAGAACATAATGCATGCTTCCACAAAATGTGTACATTTGTAACTTACAAAATTCATAGCTAAATTCCTAACTACTCGGCAATCACGTCTATTGCCAATTTGTTACACTGAACGCCAGATTTCGATTCACTGAAACAACAAGTTTGTTTTGAATCGTTACAGTTAGCAACCCCATTAATATAACCGTAGACCCCCATAGGGTTTCAAAGCATTGCGAGCGCGGTACGAATAGTTGTTTGTGACACGCCATCAAAGTGATAGTAGAAGTTGGCGCTAACGTCGATTAGGGTAAGTAACGCGAGTAATTTCTAATATGTTTCGTTAACGGCACTCATGAGTTTGCACGCCAACAAATTTTCGAACACGCAACATAGTTTGCTAACCAACTTGCCTGTTTGACGTTAAGTGTTCAGGAACTGAGACTGGAGAGTATCGATAGCTGTTCGTAATGTTGATTTAGTTTACAGCGTTTATATATTGATCTGACTTACGCAAATCTAGATGGTATAGTGATAATAGCATTCAATGATTGGATAGGATAGAAAACTCCTGTTTTTAGAAAAGAAACAGTTTGTTTTAAACATCCAGGTATGGCCATCACCCTACCACATTAAAAGTAGTCGGCCTATATAAGAAGAACAATCCAATAGTTGTTGTCCAATCCGAGGATCAAACCCACGTCCTCTAGCTTAGCAGTATTGGTTACCACCACTTGTCCAACGAGACATGCTATTATTAGTACTATATCAATCGCAACGGATTTCATCGATAGTAAAAAGTCTTCAAAAATTAAAAAAAATAGAAACGGAATAATCGTAACTTAATTAATCCTGAATTACGTACAGAGCCTGTTGGAAGGTTAATGTTGCGCGTCAATACAATTTATAACTTCTTTTATATTAGGCCATTAAATCTGTGCACAAGGAGTGGACGCGATGGCTGTAAATCTAAATCTTGGTGGACATTTTATGCTTCCTTAGAGAAATATAAATGTATTACAGACTCTACGGCAGTAATATAGTGCGACGAAACTGTATTTTTCTATTGTCAAAAATAATATCACTTTTAATAGCAACTGGAATAGCACATAGGATACGAACCAACAGACATTGTTTTTTTTATTAATAAAAGAAGAAGATGTATAATGTTAAGTTTACTGTTTATTAATCTGATTTCTGAATAAAGTCTGAACACCTTTGAATGGTGTCCCATACGGGGACGCCAATTTTCCTAACGTACCCAGATGAAATTAGAAGATAATAATATGTATTAGCAAGTCTTAATCATTCAATCAGATTGATAGGCTTCCAATCCATAACTACGTCGCTGTATTAAGCAAGCATAGCATAGGCACAGTATATAGTAGGCTATACTAGCACAGGCATCCATGACAATAGCATGGCATGGCTCAATGGCTCGCGTCGATTCAATGTGTTCGACAGAGTTAAGCAACGAAGGGCGCGGTCGGTTTGAGTAAAACCATCGTTAAGTCGAAGACCTTCGGGTGGCTTAAGAACGTTCGACACTGGGTTGGCCACTAACCCTTCCACCAATCCTCATTGCAGCGTGATGGAGTATGCTCTAGACCTCCAGCAGATTTGTCTGTGGAGGCCCAGTAGTGCGCCATCTATGGGTTGCAGCTTAGCAGCTTTTTATATTTATAGTATTGGCAAACCATTTTGAATGTGCGCATTCTTAGCGTAATGACAACAGACATTCATAGAATGCGTGCGACGTGTGTTGACTTGCGTTTGCCTTTAGGGCTGTAAAACATTAAAAAAATCAAAGATATTGACATAATGTTATAAAACGATTTCAACCACCAATAACAGGGTTCGATTGATTCAATTATCGCCACGTCAATGGCTGGCCAATTGCTGTTATGATTGGAAACAAATTACAACCTCGACAGACAAATTGTTATTCGACTTTTTCAGTGCAATTGATTTTTAGTTTAATACGCTCTTATTAGATTAAAAGAACTAGATACTGGAAATAGATAATCAATCAGCATCGATATCCATGTCTTGTGTAAGAATCTTAGTTCCATTATTTATAATATTTCTATAACAGTCAACTACCGATTTATAAACTTCATAACTTTAGCAATGTTTCTCGCTGTACCTCATGACGTCTTTTTCAACACATGAGGTACCCTTAACCTAAGCCTTACGTTACTTTACTTGTGATAAATTTTTTTTAAGGATTGGTCTCTTTTAAGACCTACTAAAACGTTACTTCACAGAAAATAATTATATCAAAACCTATAGATGTAGTCCGTGCTATATAAGGTATGTACGCAAATAATTTTAATGTTATATTTTCTTTGAATAGACATCCCTATCCTACCAATAGTACTGGCAACATGTAGCGCCATTGCGTTCTTGTTTCCATATTCAAACTGGCCACTCACTTTCCTGCGTGCGCGCACCGAATTGCATTGACTCGATTGCCTATAGACGCGATCCAAAGATTTTCTTATCGAGCAATCTAACAACCTGTCAGGTGCTTAGCTAAAAGGACATATGACCTAAATGCATAATTTTAACAGGTGAGCCTCATATAAAAATATGTCTGCTATACGGTGTGCCATCCAGATGGGAATTTGTAATCTCGGTTCCATTTAAATTACAAATACTAACATAATTATTATATTATTATTATATATATTATCATAGGTTTAAGTTGTTATCAATTGTATATGTGCATGTAGTGTTTTAGGATAACCTGTAAATTACATGTAACGGAATAATAAATAAATAAATAAATAAATAAATAAATAAATGTGTTTACAATTATTTATTATTTAAAGATAGACAGGTTTCTTTTAGCGCTTGCCTCAACACACATTCCCGAACTGTTCAACTTGCAGCAATGTGCCTGACCACCACATGCATGTATTTACGGAATGTGCTCAAAATGCAGCGGTTAGATTTGTCATAAATTTGATTTAAAGACTGTTGGGCAATACAACGTAATACTTGCAGATCCGAAGTCATGTGTTGCAAAAAAGCTTATCAAATTATGTCATAGACCTATTAGGTACTCATTAGCTCCAAGTGAATGACTAAATAAGTGTATTATTTTTTATCTATATTATTTGATTTCTGAACCAGGGCGGCCTGGTCGTAATTTATCGCTTACTTTGCATTAAATAAAATAAAAACACGTGCATGTACCTATTACCTAATTGTACTCTATATAAGTTTACAAACTTATATAGAGTACAATTATTTATGTTTTGATTTCAGTCAAAAAATAGGTTGATTATGTCATCTGAAAATGATGTAGAACAATTCCAGGCCCAACCAATCTTTTTTGATACAGAATCATTGATAGTATGAAATGTAATATAGTCTCATTTTTATTTCTTAATTTAATATACAATTTTATAAAATTGGATAAACACTCAAAATGCAAATTCAACTGTCGCATCAAATTAAATTCCAATGATGGCTCCTAATATCGCTGCTTCATGCATTCTACTCGTATAATCCCGCGCGCTCAGCAGTGCAGCGGTCGCCCGATCTCGCTGATTGAAGACCGTTTTGTGCTTGCCATGCGTTTTGCTCATGTATTACAGAGCTGATCTACTAACATACTTCAACCATGCATTTTCTATGGCACATTAACTGACTCAGTAAAAATATCGCTTCGATCGTCAATACTTCAACCAAAAGCACGTTTGCACATGCATGATTTTTCATAAGAACTAAATACATAGATCGCTTATTTTAATCTTTTAAAACATTATGCGATGTCAAGCAATACTCAAAACTCAAACTGTTATCAAATACTTCATATTTCTTTACATTGCTTTATTAAAAAAAAGAAGAAACGGTCAAAATTTACTTGTGCTTACAAATGTTTACGTCTTTAGGTTCTTGAAAGTTTAAATGTGCCTTCGTTTGGAGTTTTGAGCTAATCCAGGATGTAGAATCAACATGTTTACCATAATAATTAAGTAAGATTCAAAATATTTTACGTAGTCGGCTGTTTGTTTTTTCAAAAATCGGTCATATCAACTTTCATAATTTTGAGTCACAGTGTCACTCTCACCTTACCTCTCTCTCTCTCTCTAACGCTACCTCATAAGCTAAAATCTATCATGCCGTTTAAGCTACAGAGCGTGACAAATAAATATACATACATACACACACTCGATAAACATAATCATCCTCCTGGCGCGGTCGGGTATAAAGAGAGTAAAGCAAATACAGATACTAGGTGAACCACAAATAATTAATCACGTCCATTCTTACAGTCGATGCTTGTGTAATAATAAAACTAAGTCAAGTAATAAGTAAGTAATAAATTTCTATCAAAACCCGATTTCATTTGTATCTGAAATGTAATTCCCACGGCGGCTCGTAATGGCGCCGCGTCATGCCCCACGCATACGCAGGCAGGCCTCACTCAGTCCGTGCTGATTGAAACAGACCGATTTGTGCTTGCCACGCGTTTTCCTAGTCTGCTGCGGATTTACTCGACCTCATACAACTGGCAGTCTGTCCTCATACAAATGGCAAAAGACAGTATTCCTGCAACGATTGCAAATACTAAAGATAACCATTTTTGGTTATCTTAATACCATTAACCATTTTTGTGCTTGCCACGCGTTCCCTTGTCTGCTGCGGATTTACTCGAGCCATTCCCACCCATAGTATGTCCTCATACAACTGGCAAAAGACAGTATTTCTGCAACGATTGCAAATACTGAAGTTAACTTTTTTGGTTATCATAACACCAATAACCATTTTTGGTTATCTTAAGTATTTGCAATCGTTGCAATAAAAATTAGACTCAGTTTTTTTCTCTACATCGATCCACATATCGACGGGAGAAAGCGGAATGAGAATGCGTATCACATATCGAGAATTTGCCAAAATAACTTCGCTGCGACCCGTAGACGTCCCACTGGTGGGCACGGGTCTCCCCCACAGACATATGTCTACCCCTGTAGACCCGTGCTACGGGAGGTCTAGAGCAGACTCCACCACGCTGCTCCAATGCGGATTGGTTAGTGGCCAACCCAGTGTCGAATGTTCTCAAGTCACCTGAAGGTCTTGACCATTGAAAACAAACGAGACCGACGGCTTTACGTGCCCTCCGAAGCACGGGCGTCCATGAATCGATCGGCATTTGCAGCCAAATCAAACATTTAAAAATTAAGTAGAAATAAAAATTTGGTATCAAATAAATAAATAATAATAAAATAAATTTTACAGGACTAGCTATGCAAAAAAAAATTACATAGTACATTTAGACTAACGCTTCATATTGTTAAAGCTCGAGTAACTCCAGAAATGTCTCATAAAATTCTGTGTCTACCGTGTGATGTATCACAAGAGAAATTCCACGTAGGTAACGCAGCCGCCACCGCGCCAGTTTGACGTCGGCAACATTATTCTGTGTCAAGGTGTTACGGGTCGCGTACTCCGATCGTATGTACGAGTACGTTCCACCCCTGCCTCGCCTTACCTTCTCGCGCGTAAACAATTATCATGGAATTTTAATCATGACAGCAAACAGAATCCATTTAGCGGCGACGTACTCAAATGTCTGGGGTGGTGTCGGAAATCCGCGCGATGTCGTTTAAGTGGCGGATAATTTATTCCACATCCAGGAAATACCGATGAACCGATCGCATCCACAAGACACCCCCTTAATCCTTTGATGGATTCTACTCAGCAGACGACGTCGGAGAAAATACCGAAAGAGTGCTCGCTGCACGAAAATAACACAAAAACTTATCTTTAAGCGATTACCCCGTGTTGAACATATGATCAGTGGAGTAATGTTCACACCGAACACTTTGCTTCACCTGCTCTACTTTCTTACCTATGAGTACCTACTATTATAGCTAGATGCACATTACGTTATTATTTCCTCTTCAGAGCCAACATCAACTTGGTAGGAAAATAATACGTAGGTACCCGTGTCTGTAATCTAATACCAATGTAATTTATCTTTTACATCATCTTCATGCTTTTTATGCCAATTCCAATCCCAATTTAGTCAAATTTCTTCTTTGATATGAAATTGTGAAGGTTGTCTCATCTTTCATATTCGTGATTCTATATTTTTATAGTCGTCATTAGCTACTCAATTTAAAACTAAATTTTCGAATAGACTTCGTCTAATCTTTACAAGTGGGTACCAACTACAAAACTCCGGGTATACCGACACGAGAGCTGGGTTCACTCTCGCTGTAGATCAGTCGGCCAATCGCAGCAATCCCGGCGAGTCAACGACCTAGCAGGCCAATCGCGGCGTGCACGATCTGCTCTAGTACCTACTCGTCAACCGAAACAAATCGACATTATTCTTTCTTTTTTCCAGTCACGGATGCTGTCGCTTTGGTCGTCACACGAGGCAAAAGTGATTGCGTTTTTACATCCGCACTGCCGTCCAATTCAATCAGTTTACAGACCATCTCAACGCGTGCATCCCGCTGCGCTTTTCCAACTACCGAATACCTGCACAGTATTTAACGACACGAGGCAGTGGATATTTTGTTCAGAAAAGTTACCTAAACCTTAAGCTTACCCTTACGGCAGAGTTAAAGGTAATGTTTCAGAAAAACTTTCATAATGAACGTTTGCATTAATGAAATCCAGGTATTTAAAACTTCTTCACTCATTTTAACGAGTTGAAAGGGGGGAGACGAGCATTACTCAAAAGCTGCAAGTCTGGCTCACACATCTAAAATGGAACGAGGAATTCCGCGTCGGAACAGTAAATCACATTTTTAAGTGCACTAGAAATTAGATGTGAGGTTATGCAATAACGGTCTACAGTTAGCGAGAATATATTCGAGTGAGGGTTTAAATTGGCGGTGTGCGTCGAGACGTTCCGCATCGGATTCGGCGGCGCGCGTGTGCGCCGACCATTACAGGCCGTCTAACAGTGCCTTCCATAATTAACATAGCGGCTTAACACGCTAGATAATAATTATATATTTCGCTAGCTATAAATAACAATGGATTAACAATGCGAGGAGCAGGGAGCGACCGGCAAGATGCATGCGGTGGACGGCGGCCAAAAGTCAGCCGAGCGAGTAATACGCGCCCGGCCCGCCCCGGGATTAACAATTTGGTGAGCAGATTGTTTGCGGGAATACATTTCCGACACTGAATTTATTATACTAAAACAGAATAGTACAAAATCTGATGGTTACCGGTAAAGTATGCGCGAGCCGTATATATCTGATTAGGCGTTTTAGCGCAACGCTAATTGCTAGCAACAAACAAATATATTGCACGAATGGCATTAAACTGATTCGGGTTTGTGGTCGTTCATCACGTTCGCGTCGCAATATCGGGGAAACCTCAAATTGCGTCATATCGTTTCTGGTCTTTTTTATGTTTTTTCTTCATTGCTCTATATTTCCTGTCGTATTTTTGCCTTCAATATGATGAAATACTGTTTAGATATAATGAAAACAACAACATAAATATAGTGCAAAAATAACTATAAATATATGTTGAAATACAAGCTATCAACTGGATAATAATTCAATTTTACTGTTCATGCCGTCGCACTAGAGGTATACTACCACTACTCTACCAGCGCTGCAGTGGCGGCGCGGCAATAATCATCGTACACCGTTATTAGACGAATTATATGCGCTCTACTTATGTTTAATTATCTCTCCAATTTCGGTAAAGTTTTGAACCTTACAGTTAAAAACATAAATGAAATATTTTGGTAAAAATTTTAAAATGCTAATACCTACATATCTGGGAAAGTTAAAAAAAGTTCTTAGTAGCTAAACAGAATACACGAGTGTTTCATTACACACTAAAAATATTAAAAGTCAACTATAAAGTTATTCAAAGGCTGGTCACAAAGTAACAATGCATTTTATAGCAAATATATAAACAATTTAGCTTGTATCAATCAATTCGTTAATACGGGAAGAAATAAATAGTAGGAACGTATATCATCATACTGTGATGTTATAAAAATGTTAAAGAAAAAACACTTCATTATAAATGAAATATACCATATCAAAGACATACGACAATAATCCACACCAAACCGCACGAATAGCAGACATCGACGGAAATTTGGGCGCCTCGTTGGAAGGCAAGAAACGTTCCCGGGCAATCCGACCGGTGCGCAAACACACGCCGTCATCAAAGACAGACACTGTGTTATGAAAACAAGCAACCGAGAACAAACACAAACAAACACACGAAACAATTGATGAGAACCGAGAGAGAAGCGGTGGAGGGCTGCGCTACGTAGGTGTTCATTACTCGATGAACAATTTCTTTAAGACAATAACAAACAACACGTGCATCGTCACCTCGATAAGAGAACAGAAGTTTAAAAAAAATAATATGTTTGACGTCAACGGTCCAAGTAGGTTTAATAGGCCTAAACAATATATCGGCAGGCGGGAGAGATAAGGTAGTCAAGATGAAAATACAAGGTACTAAAAACTTTAATTTCACATAAATATAACCTAATCTAAAGTGGTGAGACCCGTCCGATGTTACTTCGTACGGGAATGGTTTATCGTGGGAACGGCTACAAAACACCGGCTGTAATTTCTGGAGTTTACGTGGTTGTGTCAGCACATCACTCATACGTATGAAATGTCGAATTGATATTATCCGTAAGTAATAAGACTCAAAGTAATTGGACTAAAAATAAAGAACAGCCGAGTTTTTTTGCGAAATATAACGCGGTGTAAAAGTAAACATGAAGGTAGGAAAGTAAATTGACCTGCATGTTGTGCTTCTAATTTTAAATGTGAGGGTTCTATTTGCGCTGCAAATATCCGACATCAAAAGCAACGTTTGATGATTTTGATAGTTAATGTTTCCTCCTTCATGAGTATCCAAATCTTCGTTTAAATTCTGCTAAAGTGAAAGACACATTTTAGGTGCATGAAATTCCGCACACGATGTGTTAACGAAGAAGGAAATACCAACATTCCATTTTAACTACAAGCTGATTAATTTAATGCACCTAGGTAAGTATTCTATAGAAATAATCTTTTCGATCAATAATGTAATACATTATTGATCGAAGGAAATAATGCGGAAGTTTAACTAATTTAAAGTAAATTAAAGCTGAATTATACTGTCAATTTTTTTTTTAAAAAGCTTTTATAACTTTTTTTTTATTTTCATGCATTGTCGTCGGAACCTAATATGTGTGCCAAATTTCAGCTCGATAGCTTCAGTGGAAGTGGGTGAAATATTGATTGCAAGATTCCAGGACATACATGAATACATACGAGTGAAGTTAAATAAAAGCTTTTAAAATCCATTCATACGCACCTATTTATTTTGTTTGAACGCGCTTAAGTCTGAAACTACCAGTCCGATTTAAAAAATATTTTTGTACTGGAAAGTCAGATTCAGAAGGTATCCTTGGGTGTTGTTAATAGGTAGATTTTGGCAGTAAAATCCATGATTAAAATATGTAGCAGTTATAAACGAATCTATGGTATGTATATATTTATTATATTTATGTATGTTTTTATACAACTATGTATCTAAGACCAAGCATAACTTATAATATTGTAATTATATGGTTAAATCAATTATTTTGTTTGTTTATTGTAGTCAAAATAAATCCACACGAGCACAGCCGCGGGCGTCCTCTAGTATATAATAAAGGTATTCAAGCATTCAGTATGTATCGAACACATGACACGTTAATTCTTGTATATGAATATATCTACTAATCTATAAAGCAAGAGTAGAGTTGCAGTTAACTCTAACAGCTTAATTATCGGAAGAGGATGTGCGGCGCGCGTTACCCCACGAAATTGTGTAGCGATAAATCGTACCGGTTCAGCTGAGCAATTATTGTCGTGTGCTTTATACGCGTGTTTATACTACAATCAAATGTACAACATTACACAACTATCTGTTTGTCAAACGCGTATACGACTGTAATGAAACATTTGGTTTTATTGCAAACATAAATAAATATAAATTTGATGTTGGGTGTAAACTAACGATACTCGTAGGTTTACTTGCTTTGTTTATGTCATGACATTAACATATAATTTAATTACTCAAATTATACTGTTCCCTTCGATCGAGATAATTTAAGCTTTAGTGCGATGATGCAGTGCGATGTAAGTGCACGGATTCTTTTTGAAAATATATTTTTTATTCAAGAAATCTTTACACTATCGTTACATTATATAATTTTCGCAGTGGATCTCAGAGCAATGAGACCTTTATACAATGTATGCAGTATTGGCGTAGCTTCTGACTTACGTATTTCTAAAGAAGCTCTTCTGGGGAAGGAACCCCTTGGTCATGACATGAACATTACCTATGTAATGTTAAAACCACACTAACATCGACCTTGTATAAAGCCCATTACATACATAAATAAACCTTTTAATGTAAATTACCAAGGCAGCCTTTTCGTTTTGAAGATATTCGGGTTCACTTACCTGAAATAAAAAAAAAACACATTTTACTTAAAAAAAAAACACTCAAAGATTGTCAATCTTTATGGGAATCGCCGTAATTTTGGCTACCTTTAATTTTCGTTATGATAAGGTACTAAGTTCATTTGAGGTTTGATATCTATATATAATTATATATAAAATCGAAATAAACGACAAAAAATCTTTTTTTTTATTTTCTCAAAAACCACCGCTGCCACCACTGGACCGATGAAGCTGATATTTGCCAGAGCTGTAGGTTTTAGGAATGAGATTCGCACTAAGAAAGGATATTTTGAAATTCAATCTCTAAATGGTTGGAAAAGGGGTTAAAAGTTTCAAAGAAACTCCTTGATTTGGAAAGCTTGATTTGAAAAGCACGAATCTTAATGTTTGGCCTTTTGTCAAGCAAAGATGGAAGACCTCATCATCACATCATCACAACCCTTCTTTGTCCCACTGTTAAGCACGGGTCTCCTCTCAGAATGGGAAGTATTAGGCTTCAGTACAGGGGTCGGCAACCTGCAGCTCGCGAGCCACATGCGGCTCTTTGGATTAGAAGCTGTTTTATCATACAACTTTATTTATGCATCTATTATTTATTGTTGGCAAGAAATTTCTTTTTGTCTCTTTAAAAACTTTGAAATTTTTGATTCTTCGGACTCAAAAGGTTGCCGAACCCTGCCTTAGTACACCACGCTGGCCAAGTGTGGATTGGCAGACTTCACATGCCTTCGAGAACATTTTGAAGAACTCTGGGGCATGTAGGTTTCCTAACGATGTGTCCTTCACCGTTACAGCGAGTACATTTAATTTCTTAAATCGCACAACCATAAGTATTCTGTGACATAACATAGAAAAGGCATTGGCGCGTGCCGCTTGGGTTTGAACCCGGACCTCTCGAGGGAGAGGTGAGTACGATAGCCACTGGGCTGTCACCGCTGTAACCGTAGCTTACAGATAAGGAAATTCTCAGTGGAGCCGCCAATATACCACGGGCGCTAAATATTTATTTGCCATATCGTAACTTAATGTAAGTTGTTCCCTACTAAGCGCCCACTGATGACGCGGGATTCGAACAGTACCGCCTGTGTGTAGTTGCTAATGGAAGCCTTTGTCCAGTTTAACTAACTGATGGATGGATTGCACTAAGCATATATGTAGACTACAAGCTAAATAGTAACCGAGTGCCTTATGCTATTTTTAACGTGGCCGAAGTCGTGGGTAACAATTAGTTTAATTATATGCATGGTGAGTACTGAGTACCAGCTACTAACTATTTGGTGTGATATTATGTAGAAATTTCCGCGAATGAGAATGTACCGCAAATTCCATCGCTAGCCGTGCCTATTTTTAGAGTGTTAATCGCAACAAAAACGTTGAATCGCTTCCGTGAAATGGTCAAGGGAACGGGTGGCCCAGTGTAAGTAAACTAATTTGCGGCAGCCATTTTGCAATATGGCGCACATTATAACGTCTCTTTATCCAGTCCATTTGGCCGTTGCTACTCTTTTTAATAACGTGCTTTAATTTTATACGCCTGTATCTCTGGGTTTATAGCATAATTGGGGTTTTCAGTAATCAAGCCTGAGTTTTTATTATTCATTGTCTAGAATACGCAAGTTGTTATTCTTTTGAGATTTATATAAGTAGGTAGTATAAAGCTCAGACTTCAGATTTATTTGTTTGTTCATTTGTTTTTTCATTAACCTACATAAAGGGAATACCTTAACATTTGGAATGGTCGATACATTTTATTTCCAATAGGTAAGTATAGCAGAATTGATGTTCCTAAGATGACCCTAGAGTTATAATCTATGTTTGTCCTTGAAATAAGTCACGTTATTCTAACTTGTACCTTCCTACTCATAGCATAGGTACCTACTTTGGATGCATTGAAAGTCGGCACCCAAGTAAAGCGTACATAAGTGGGTAGAGCGGGGGCGAGGTTTGATTTTGTTGTTATAATAGGCAGTCTTTAATGTCAGTACGTAAACATGATGACGTTTATACTCTAAAGCAACTAGAAACCAATATGAGTCATTAATCATACACGTAGGCCAAATGACACAAATATGCACTGACTATCAATAAAAATATTTCAAGGATTACAGAGATGACCCGTAAAAAATATATGACGGGAATAAATTGGAAGGAACTGGTACCTACCAATATGCACCATACCTGCAGTGATTCTTAGAGTTAAATTTGTTCGAATCAGTAGGTACTGCACTTTGTATGATTGATTACCTAGGTAGTATGGTTTGTCCGTATTCCAGAAAAGGTATAGATTCACTGTAGGTTAAATATGCTTCTCTTACCGTTTCTCTTACCGTTTCACTTTGGTTTAGTTTGTAAACCGAATTTTAAATTAAATAACCTTAAACGCAAAGGTAATATTTATTGCGCGAACGGTGGGATAATGAAAAGGTTTGCTTGTCGAATCTCGCTTCGCTTGATTGTTTATTCACGGTGCAAATGATTACCGGGGCAGTCGTTGTTGCACGGTCAATTCGAAATTTCGCAATAATTCCGAATATTTGAACGCCGGTAATTAAATAACAGTCATTAAAATCAACGAAATAGTTGGCGTAAAATCAAATTCCGATTATACTCCCTCGCTTATGCATGGGATCATGGAATGAATTGATTCTCATTGATACAAATAAAACAATCCAAATAGGCCTCCGTTTATTGAACAGTTGTTAAACATAACATCATTAAAATAGCATCACGCCTCTATTTACCCGAAGGGGAAGGAAGCGGTGTCGAATAAGTACACTGACTTTTCACCTTATAGTCCCATAGGTGGGGAAGTGAGCCTATTGTCATACATCGATTAGAAGAGCCCAATAATACTTTGCCTGACCTGTGGATCAAACCTAGGACCTCTAATTTGTGAATAATACACACACTATGTAAATGTAAATTCGGGATATATTTTGAAAAGGCTTACTGTAAAACTGTTAATTTGCCTTAAATTAAAGATTCATAAGGATATAACATAATAGGATTTTTCAACTTATATTCCTACCTGTTGTTATTGACCTAACTATTATCTATCTTAACATCTATCCTGGTTTCACGTTTTCGTTGGATGCAATATAAACTACCTGGCCTGATAACTAAAATTACAAGAATAGTTCCCACAATTCAGTACCAATTTATTATCCTTTAATCTACATTTATTTTCACAGACCTTCAAACTGTAAGTTTGTATAAAATTAATAATAACTTCCTTTTTTTAAAAGTCTTAACTTTTCATAGCGGAAAGTTAAAAATTTTAAAGAGCGGCAATAAAAGTATCAAACAATCCGAAGTCCCGCAGGCTGTTACGGCACTTCTAAAGACGTGCGAAGGCAGTTTTCAAATTAATTCCCCAATCAAATAAGCGAAACACTTGGCAGTTTATCACACTTTATAAAAAATTAAGGCTATTAATCACAATATTGGACAGCTATTGGCGGAGGGTTCCGATCGAGGGAAAGAGATTTTATCGAAAATTAAATGTAAAGAAATGTATATTTCATGCTAAGTCGGTCGTAAATTTCATAATTTTAAAACTTCAGCTGAAATATTATTTGGTATCTTGGACAAAAAAAAATTAGGATATTTTTTTTCTGTAGGTAAGTACCTACATGTCTGCCTAGGTTCCTGCAACATAAGAAATTGTAATGAGTTGTGTAAGAAAAAACAATACTTTAGCCGCAACCAAATTATTTCCATTCTTTTCACAAGTGCCTTCTTACCTCAACCCACAACGTAGGTATGATGCAGGTATTCGTATAGTACCAAAAGCAAAAGTGCATTTAGTTGTCGTGTAATGCTACTGGAAATAACTAGAGATACCATCAACCCTCTGTTAAAACCCTCTGTAAACGCCGCTTAATTTTAACTGTCATTATAATATAATGAATTTATGACAGCTAAAAAACCTTAAAAAAATTAAAATAATTACTAAAGTATATTATTATCATTAAAAGGAGTGTCTTTAGGCAAGGTTCCGAAGATACTGGCAAATTTTTAAAGTGTAAGTCACACCGATAAAAGTTCTATCGATTTGAACGATATATAAATCGAAAATATCAGTTCAAGTCGCGGCAGACGTGGCCACGATAAATAACTGCAGTATTACAACAATGAATGAGTGCACATGCCTCCGTATGACAAGTGAAAGTGCATTCAGTTGTCGCGATACTGCGAACTGCGAATACTTGTATCTCGATCGGTCATTCCGTGCGATCGTGAGTCGAGTGCTCAGGTGGCCGGCTCCAAGGCACCTGTTACGTTTCTACCTACCTACATCTTCCTGTTTTATTATTTTCTGCAACGCGCAGATAACATATTCATTACATTTGTGAAAAACATCATGACCGCTTTTCTTTTCTTTTGAGCGCTTTTAGCGCTGTAAAAATATCTTGCATTTTGTTTTTGTATAAAATGCTTCAGCGACCAGCGTTAACTTATTTATAGCGCGTCATCTTTGATGAAAATGTCTACCTATTTACACATTTAAGTTAACACTAAATTCACATACTTACTTACCTATTGTTTTTCCCCGACTGCGTTTCGACGATATTGCTTTTTTTCTGTAAATATTGCAACTTGTTGCAATCTGTTTTCCGGTATGTACTGAATATAATGCATACGTACAATTAGGTACAACAAAAATTCAAGAACCCAGTATAAATATCTAATTAGAAAAATAATTAACTATTCCAAAGGTCTATTTTATTTAGCAATTAAATCAACCATTTAGAGGATTTAAGGTTCAAAGAAAAGTTTTGTGAGCAATTTTGGCCTTAAGTACGCGTCTTAATAAGAAGCAAAACAAGGGAAGAGCACTGAGCAATTAGTATCAGATTCGCGACTTCCACGCACTCGAAACTAGCTGTCGTGCCGTGTGTCGGGCGCAGGCAGACTCTCTCCAAGTATGCGGCGTGCAAATTAATGCTTTTCGTTGCATATCACATCACATACCTCTCGCCCGAGAGCTCGAGACACGCGTCAAGCATTCGCGCCGCACCTAGAAACTATACTCGGAAGGAATGTACTATTACCTACTAGTATCGCTATAATATACATAACATAATGCTATATAACGTTAATCTTGAGGTAAAAACTAGAAGGGTGATCCTTGTATTTATTAGCTTCACTGCTTACGATTACCATTCCATGATTGATTGATGATTTTTACGGTTAAAACTATTTAATGTATCAAAAAAATGTATTTATTTGCCAGCTGGCCTAACAAGTCGTTTAATTTAGCCTCTTGCCTCAGTGAACCCGACATACGGCGTAGATAATTCATGCATTGCAAGCTTGGACGTTTTTGGCAATGATCTAAAAGTACAGAATTCTTAAGTACATTTTATTCATAAAGAAGTTACTCAAATAGCAAGCCAAATTCAGAAGCACGTTAAAGTCTTATGTGCCTTGAAGTATTTTCATATTTTATAAATACCTATCATCTCCTTATAAAGTAATTCTAAATTGAGCGCGTGCATCTACGAGTAGGTATTCCGCGGTTAAAAAGACCTTGAAATGTAGTCTAACAACACTTTAGGACCAAAACACACCAGAATGTGTTAAGATACCTACTGAAATGATTACATCATTTAGTATGAACAATGCCTGTTGTTATTCAGGTATATATATATGTATACCTGCTGTAAATGTATGTCAAAACGAAAAACTTTTACATCATAATATTCACTTGTAGATAAAGTTAATGGTTGTAAAAAGACCCAATGATTCAATATTTAAATTAAAATAACCATTGCCAGTATCATAAGTATTAAAATAAACGATGAAATAACATTATGAAGTTATAAATATATATGTATACCTAAATGTTATTTATATACTGACATAGGTTTTAAGTCTCGTTGCTGGCCATGATGATGATGATGATGAACTTGTGCCGAAACACATATTTTTTAATTTATACTACAGAAATATTGCAGAATGAAGCCAAACAGCTACAAATTAAACGTAGCATATTATAAATGTGCATACACAATATAAATATGTACGTAAAACCGCGCAGAGTATGAAAACGCCCTAAGCACAGTCGACGCGATTATCTAGCATTCGGATTACACAGTTACCAGGAAATGCCCGCAGAAGTTACATTAAAGTCGAGTTTGAGCTCAACTAGTCTCGTTGGCAGATTGTCGAACTGCTACTGTTTTAGTGCCGAAATTACTAGAACATAGAATATTATTCAGTTTCATCCGCTATGTCTGTTTGTACATATAAACTTATGCACCAAAAAGTTCGCAGCTCGCAGATTCATATAAAACATTTATTGTTAAAATTGTGGGTTTGGTTAACTAGTAACTTATATGTCTATCAAAATTGATTATAAAATTTGCATGGTTACAAAACACTTAAGATATTTCGAATTAAACAAAAACGTTAAACAAAAAAATTTTATAACAAATTAGACTATCTACAGCAATAGTAAAATAATACATACATAACTTTTATATTTTATTACTCGTAAGTTAACATAAACTATGGCCATAAGCAAATCTTGAAGGTCCAAATAAATACCAATTCAAAAAAAAGGAAGGAAGTTTAGTTTATTTCGTAAATATTGTTTTTTCGATATACTTTCATAATACAACTCATTACCCTCTCGACCTCTCGCTATACCTACCTAAACAATCTAAGTGATCCATAACGACGATTCTAAAACAACCACGCTTTAGCGTTGTGGCATCCTGGAAATTACCATCCATTAGGCTTATTAAAACCTAAAACGATCGATAAAGTTTTCAGTGTAAAATTGGAGCGAAATAGCCCTCCCTAGACAGAACCTCACAGCTTACCAAACAAGAAACATTTATATCACCCGGCGAGGGAGGTGATCCTTAGCGGAGGGGTTCGCCTACTGGCAGGTGAGTCCGCATATGCCCTCTTTAAATGCCAACGACCCCGGGGTAATAAAACATACACCTTTTATTGATAATGTAACAGGAGGTGGGTAGCTATCATTCTTATTATAAAAAAATGCCGAAGTTCGCTTGTTTGCTTATCAGATTACCAATTTATACCTACGAGTACGTTTACGGCTGACTGTCCATATGGGAAGCACCTTTTATAAAAATTGCCAATCATCATGTTTAAAATAATAATGCTGTTTGCAGTGTCTCATCTTGTGTGTATTATTCTGGCAGTATTTCATAAAACTCTGTTAACCAAATCCTGAAATTCATAACAGGCAATAGTAGTAAGGATTAGCCTTACCTACTACTGTTGCCTGTAGGTGCTATAGGCAAAGCATTTTGAAAAAAAAAAATAATTCTCAATTACCTTTTTGCAAGGACTTCGCTCTATTTGTAACATTATAAAATTATCTATATCTGGGATTCTGGGATTGACAGACCTCATCTGATCGGATGATTCCAAATAGACCAGCTTTACGAACGCTTCCACGTCACATAATCAAGGATAGCGTTGTCAAACTCCTAGAAATGTGTTCGTGGTTTCGTAGTAAGAAAAACATTGGCGGCAATATTCCAGCTTGTTATTTAGCATTCACGGTTCTGTGACGCTACACATATTTCCCGAGGGCTACCGAGGAGCGGTCGTTGAAACATCATAATGTCTAATTAACAAATTCGCCTTGTAACATTAGTGCTAATATAAACACACGGTCTCGCGTTGTTTGCGATGAAAAGAATCTGTTTTACCACTAGCGAGGAGGCGAGGTAGAGAATAACTCGATAATATAGAGAATAGCTTCTGTGAATAATATAGATAAAACATTAATCATTTTGCCTTTACTTTAAGTACTTACCTGTGCTATTATGATGACTTATTTACCCACGTCCTTTGGACAAGAATTTAATTTAATCCGTCGTCTAAACAAAAATTATGTTAATAGCTATTTAAACGTAACATTAATATGTAATAGGTAACTCGGTATAATAGGTTTTTCGAAAATATATGTATAGTCCCAGAACAAAATAATAAGAGGTATATAATTTGACTATTTGAGTTTCAAACTGCAGCTCGTTAGGAGTGAGACGAAAGCCTGAATGCGAGAAATCTCGGAGTGTTAATTTGCAGTTAACTGATGAAATGCAAACACGGTTAATAATCCAAGCGTTAGCGTGTAGTGTAGGTACCTACAGGGTTTTTGAATGTGCCAACATAACCTCAATTTTTGGATCGATTTAAGTATCCATGTATTTACTTCAATAACATGAAATTGAATTTTGGTTCAAGTGCATTCTAATTTTAATATTAATCTAATAGATATTTCTATTATATTGCTAGAATTTCTTAGTATCAATTCGAATGGTTATACGTGAACAAAAACGCTATAATTTTGTAAAATCAAACTTATCCCAACGAAATTACATAAATTATGTACTTACTCATGTTTTTGTTGATCATTTTTATATACAAGCATTCGCTAGTAGGTATAATACTCGTATTTTAAAATTTATTATATTTTAAATTAAAACACCTAATTAAACTTAATATGAAACCTATTTAGTAATTTGTGCAAGTACAAAAAAGCTTAGGTACCTACTCAACTCTCTCGTATACTTGCCGCGTTTATCTGGTGGTCATAAGCGCCACTGCTAAGTTAGAGCTTTATAGTTGGCACGTTCTATCCCCGGGTCGGGCAAAGTAATCCTAATTTTAAATTTCTCAGTAGTAGCTCGGAGTCTGGATTAGTGCACGGTGTATGGCAAGGCAATAGCGTCAACACCTACATGGGTGATGACACCTACATGACCTAATAATAATTGATGAAAAGTGGGTGTCTGTGTACCTCTGCCTACCCTTTCGGGGGAATACAGGCGTGATTTTATGTTATATAGTATATTATGTATACTAAAGTATGCAGACAACATAAAGCACTCGGAAATTTGTTTCGTTCCATTCACACCGCATAGTTAACTTGATATCTCTACGTATGCGAAGATTAAACCCAAGTGCCTCATATTACTCCTTATATGTAATCTTCACAGATTTGCTTTCAGCTTTTATATTTTCACATGTCTTTTATATACTAGGTGGAATAAGAATGTTTTGAAATATATTTTAACAAGAGAAACAAGACAAATACAATTAACGTAAAGTAATAACTAACAAAATAACGCTCTTCTCCGTATTACTTTCTTCTTATTAGTTACTAGTACTTCTTATTATTAGTACTAGACATAAAAACAATGCCAAACATTAATTATGATAAAAATACACAATGTTTAAAATAATAAAAGAAATAATATAATTTTACAGTAGTATAAATAGCATATCTGTGAATTGCCATTTATTCCTCACTAGCATTAGGTACTAGTCCGATACATTTAGATTAGCTTACACAGACAGGACACCGGACTGCACCAAAATTCTAAGCTAATTACAAATTAACACAAGAATTTCGACGGACAAAAGACGAAGTAGACGTTAATATAATAATAATAATAATAATAATAAAATAATCAGATAATTTCATCACATACTCGTATCTACCAACATATTAGAAAAATACAAAAATATAAAACAATTCTGCAAAAATTTCAGCACCACGGAAAAAAGCGTCGCTAAATCTTCCCACATTTAACGGTAGCCGGATGCTCGTGGCCATTAATTAATAACTCAGTTAAGCCCCTACTAAACCTTAACACATCAGGCTCGGCCTGCAACTTCCGGTCAAATCCCGCACCTCAACCCGCAAGCACTTCCGGTCACCGAAACTCGCTCGGTGTTACCAGCTGCCAAATACTGTTAGAGTTAAAGGATTGAAAATCACGCATCATTGTTACAAATATCAACATGGAAATTATTAACAATGATTGAAAATAGCACCTGATCCGGTACGATACAAAATTTTGTATTTGTTGCTTCAATCATGGTTTTGACAATGATCATTTAAACATGTTTTTTTTATTTTCGAAAATCATACTATACCTACATACAAAAATCTCAGTATTCTGTTCGTTTTTAAAAAGTACTTTTATGCAAGTTTTTTTAAAATGTCGTAATATTGTATGAAAATAAACGAGCAACGCGTATTTATATATGTATACATAAATGTCGCACGGTATTTGAAATATGTAATAATTTTATTTGTAAATCTATAGTTAGCATGTTATGATAATATTCAATTAACATTAAAAGTTCCCGGCTCGGCCCGGCTCGCCTAGTTACCATAAGTTGAATACACGGAAAACGCAACAGAACCGCACGAAACTGGAACGCGGCAAAACGACAATACGGGCAATTAACTCAAAAGCCATTTTTTTTTAAATGTATGACACGGACGAATGAAAAATCAAATAGGACCGCAGTGTATCAACCCGATGCATATCTGCGTATCTGCCCCCGAAAAAACGTTACATCAGAGGGAAAAAAGCATTATGTCAACGTGAGGGACGGCTATAGTTGTTCCCTGAGCTAGCCCCGGGAGTGAAAGAGACAAGGGAGTGCTTCATGCACCTGCGAGTTCACCTGGCGCAAGCCTCGTCCATATTTGATTAGGTTCTGCCGGGGTCGTCAGTTGTAACTATGATTGCGAGCGAATTTTATTTCTACAACGCAACTCTTAACTGGCAAGCTAACGGTAACAGTTAACTAGCCTTTGAAGTCGTTTGTATTTTGAGAGAGGTCTGATGCTAATTTTCCTCCTGTCAAATGATTTAATTATTAGCTAAATAAATACGTACCGAAGTTAGGATAGCATCATCTTATAAAATACTATCAATAAATATAATACTTATAACGTCTTATTTTCAATGTATATGTTACTGTAAAAGCTCGAACTACGGTAAATCCTAAGATTTAAGAGTAAGTCTTAGGATTTACCGACATGAGTTGGTAAATGTAAGGATTTATGAAAATGGGACATTTTTTTCAGGCTTCTACCATTAGAATTTAGTACATGCTAGGTTTTACCACTGATAGCTAGTAAAAGTTGGTTTTGGGATTAAAACAAAGATTATCAATCGATATTTTAATCTCTTTAAAACTATTATTAAAAGTCCAACCTAAACCTAACCTAATCTAACGTAATTTCGTGTCAGACAAGTTGGACCCTGTCACAAATGTCGACGGAACCCCGCTTCGCGGGGTCCCTTTTTTGCGTAAATAAACATAGACAAACCTGAACCTAACCTAACAAAATTTGGAGTCGATTGTGTCGTTTTTACTTGGCGGGGGGCTATGCCCCCCGAGCCCCCCTTTTTTTTACTATTCATTAAAATTCACGATTTACCGTGCCTTTAATGTAAATCCTAAGACTTACCAAGTGAATGGTGGTAAAAGTGCGAATCTCAAAATCGTTCGGGCTTTTACCATTAAGAGTTGGTAAATCTTAGGTTTAACCCTTAAATCTTAGGATTTACCGTAATTCGTGCATTTACAGTAACATATACATTTGTTTTTCTCAAAAAATTTAATCCTTATTTAATGTATAACGTAATTCCTTGTTCAGTTGATCAAGAATCCTAAATCACTCAATTTGTCGGATCCAATCATGACCCTTACTGGCATTCCTTCTGTGACCTACGCCTGTGACGAAATGAAATAAATTATCTTAATTGATCATGTTAAGAATGCTACGGGATGAGAGTGCTGACGTAATTGAATTGGATTAGTCAATTATGTGTTACGATGAGTAGTTACATTACTTGTATGAAAGTGTCCGTTTATGTTATAAAACGTAACATTTAAAATAAATCGTAAACATGGTCACACAGGAAAAAAAAAAGTTCGAATTAATGGTATTTAACTACTTAGAGTTTTTTTACTGATATCATACACATAACATGGTACAATAATAACAAAGTTAAGCACAAAAAACATCGCAAGTTAAGATTTTTGTAAATAACTGTAACAAATAAGTAATGTAAATTATGTAAATGAAAAATAATACATTTCAATGTAATTAATGAAAAAATTGTTAGAATGATTAATATAATCTTATATTAGATTATTTTAATATGTAAATTCCAAAAGCACTTGGTTTTAATAGCGAATTTACTGCGAGTATATGCATGTTATATACATATAAACCATCCTCTTCAATCAATCTATCTATTAAAAAAACGCATCAAAATCCGTTGCGTAGTTTTAAAGATCTAAGCATACATAGGGATAGACAGACAGCAGGAAGCGACTTTGTTTTATTAAACGGTTTTATTTAGCTTGCCCTGTTACTTTATAATATGTAGTGATATGAAACGATAAGCTATCTATGGATCAATAAATCATACTTGCGATAGTTTCACAGCGTTTGATTTAGGTGAGTCGTTATTGCAGAGTATCGCACAATTGATTCGACTTAGAATTCACACTAAGGTAACTTTTAGGACAAAGAATGAACTAAAATAAAAATATGACGACTTGGATAAAATTGAAACGTACACAGCGTCTACCACTCGAGCATAATTTGCGAATACAGGGTTAACGAGACCTATTTCCGTGGGGTCACGGTTTCTCATTTCAATAAATAGATGCACGAGTCAGTGAAACGGAGCGAGCGTAAATAATTGTAACGATTTATTCACATCGTCTAATTAACTGGCTTCTGGAACATTCAGTATTTTAGACACTTCAGAGTACATATACCTGCATCATGCGAACGAAGTTTCACGCACAGTGCTGCCAGATGGAACTATGTATGAAGGTACTGCGCACTGAATAAATTCAAAAACCACTATAGTTTGCACTAAATTCATGACTTGTCAAAAAGAAACAATATTATCTAAACATAGATTTTAATGATAAAATCAACACGATAATTAACAATTCATAAAATTAATTATCTTTCATTATATAAGACACATTTTAATCAAAGATAGCGTCGTTAAATTAAAAATTAAACATATACCAAGTACATTGGAAACATATATTTTAAAATATATAATTATTTAATGAAACTTAAAGTAAATACAAAAAAGATAAATAATTTATCTTTCGTTGGTTTCGGCCAATTCAATTCCGTGCGAACTTGCATAGACATTACCTACTCATTCCTATTCTATATAAAAGCTTTTAAAAAGGAACAAAATCAAGTATCTATAAAAATTATGAAGTAACTGACGAATTACTTGTTGTTGTTGTAACGAATTTTTTCACCTACTTGTCTAGTGACTACTTGTCTACCTTAGATAAAATATCAGTAGGTTAAGCAAAAAAAAAAAAGGTTAAGCACTAGGCACTAAATAGTCAAAAAAGCACTTGATCTAGTGCTGAAAGCACTAAAATCTCGTGTGAAATCTCGGTGAAATAATGAATGTAAATTTACTACCAAGTTGTTTGAATATCTTTAGAAAGCAAAATTGTGATAAACACCCACATTTTATTAATACACTGCTATTTTCTATTAACTCTCCGGCCCAGTTGGGAATGAATAATGGGCTCCTGACGGACGAAGAGTCTCGCAGAGGTTTGATCTTGACCCAGACATTTATGTAAATACAGTTCCTGTGACGCCAGAAGAACTTTAAATAAAAATATATTTAAAAAAGAAGCCTATAATCTGGTTAAAACACGCTAAATATATACCAAAAGCAGAAGAGATTTTGTTGCTTTTAAGAGCTTTTTTTTTGTTTTTAAACACGTTAATCTTTGGATGTATCAGTCAGATTTTACAAATTCATTTTGTAGTAGATAGTGACATTCGTGAGGTATTATTGGCTATAATTCAAACAATGAATTACGTGGTTTTATTATGCTGCTAGGTAGCGTCCATAGCCCAATGGCTAAGCGTCGATTCAATGTGATCGTAAGAGTTAAGCAACGGCGGGCCCGGTCGGTTTGTGGATGGGTGACCGCTAGTGGCAAAATTTCATGGCCGCTACCATGCTTCGGAGGGCACGTAAAGCCGTCGGTCCCGGTTGTTTTCAATGGTGGAAACAATCGTTAAGCCTTGTCGAAGACCTTCGGGTGGCTTGAGAACATTCGAGACTGGGTTGGCCACTAACCCCTCCACCAATCCGCATTGGAGCAGCGTGGTGGAGTATGCTCTAGACCTCCCGCAGCTGTGTCTGTGGTGGAGACCCGTGTCCAGCAGTGGGACGTCTATGGGTCGCAGCGATTATGCTGCTACTGCTTGTCTGTGGGAGTTCTATAGCAGGTTGCGTGTCCATGCCCTGCATGGGTTTTTATAATGCAAGGCATATTAATCCTTACGAACAAAAGTTACTTCATCGTCAAGAAAATATTATGAAGATTAACGTTGTTCTTTATAGCATGTCAGTTGGACAGAAAGTTAAAACATAAATATCGCGCGATAAAGCCGGAGTTTGAATTTTACTTTTTGGTAATACACTAGATAAGTAAAAATAAAATAACTAAATAATTTGGTCACGAATATTGTATTTTTTCGTGTCAGCCAACAAAGTGTCATAAATGTGTACACGTCACTTGCATGTTATATGAGGTCGCGTTGGTAATGGCAAGTTCGCGTGTGGGCGCGCCCTTACGCCAGGCGTAGTGTGACCACACCTTTAGGGCACATTGGTCATGTCATTAATAAATTAATAAGCTTCCAAAAATATGACTAATGAGAGTGTTCATTAAAATTATCGTGCTCATTATGCTGCACTTAAATTAACGAAGCGTATGTAATAGATTTATTAATCACAGTACTGACATTGCATTCACTTAGAGTACATTCACCACTGGAGGATTGCAGTAGAAATTGATACGCTCGGATAGAATTATAGAGAACAGAAATTACATAACCAATAAACAATGAACTCCTTCGCTAAAGCAACATAGCTTGGAAGTTAAAAAGTGTGGCTTGCGAGGATTGTTAGAGAATTGGGCTAAAGCCTTCATGCTTTAGCAAATAAGTTTTATTTATTATTATTATTAGGTTCCAGCTTAGAATACACGAGGTAAGCTAGGCAGGTAGGTAAATCTTGAAAGGTTATGGTCTCATGTACGAGCAACGTTGATATGGATAAATGGATGGATGGAAATTACCGTGTTAATGTAAATATCACGAATTAACAAACTTTCACAAATTTATAATTTTATACAACGAAAATGAATTAGTTCATGTAAGCAAGAAACCAAGCGAAAATTTAGAAGAAAAAGACGGCGAGATTTTAGAGACGGTAAATTTCTCACGGAAGGCATCTGATGTCTTCAGGGCTAACATATTAACTTCAGCACATAGAGCTGACTCAGACAAACCACTTTTAACGCTGATTCATAATTCTTTATTAAAGGTTAAAAGTAAATATATATCAGAATTTATTATTTATTATATAATATTACATTATATCGCAATTAAAAGCAATATGTATACCTATAAATATATTCAACAACAATTTTATATCCGTTAGCGTGGGAAATGAGAAGTATCATTTTTAATACCTTTGTGTTTACCAAGAACTGATAGCCCACTCTGCATTTACGAAATTATTCTTCCTGCATGATACAATATCATGACGTCTTACGAGGTTATGAATAACATTTATAAGATTTCGCCAGCACTTACTTATTTTCCAATGGCATTCGTACCTACAATTCACGTCGTGCGACATGTGAGTATTTAACTTAATAATATGTATAAAATTAAATGTCAGTGTCGATTAGAAACGGAAGTGCGCAGTTATCACATCCTATAGTAGCGTTGTGTTGCGTGAACTAGCAAACACTTAGTAAATAAAATATTAAAGTTAGTTTTAACGCTTAATTAAGTTCAAATGTGAGTGAAAACGTGCACGTATTAACGAGAATTAAAAGTATTAGAACACAGAATTGATCAAGTTTATCTCTGTTTTGCGCAGGGTGAACTGTGACTTTAGTTTTAATACAGTGTTTAATTAGGTACCTACTTTGTTTTATGTTCACACTTCACACCAACAATACCTACATGGATAAGAAGTCATATTATGAGGGTGTAGGAGTGATTGCATTACTTACTTTACTGTAAATTTAACATAATATATAACATCAGGCTTCTATTCCCTGAAGAGGAGCCAAAGTTGTGTGTGACTTTTCACCATAGCTATAGGTTCGTTCGTTTCCATGTCATAGGTTTGTGAGCCAATTGACATTGTTACCATATTATTACCATATTTATAATCCATATATAATATACCACAATTCAAAATACCGGTAATCGTTTGCCTGACATGGGAATCTAACCTAGGAACACTAGTAGAATATCGAGGCAGTTTAAATTTCATGTCTATTAATAGAAGTCGTCTTAAAAGATAATTCTAGCTAATATTATGACCTTAAAATGTATTTGAAATTATACTGCCAAGCGTTCTATCTTGAAAAGCCTATATTTATCTCATATCTCACAGACCAAGTAAACCATGTTGTTCCTGCTCTTATGTAGTTGGGCTGACTGCCAGAACAAAATTTGTGTGTGTGACCTTTTGTCTTGCTTTATGGTTATCATCTTATAACTTACACCAGGTACGACAGGTTAATGTCCTCACTGGAACACTGTTCTTGATTAGAAAATAGATTATAATATCGATACTATCTCGAGTTTACAGTGTCCGATTTATGTCACTATGACCACGACAAAATGATCGTTGCCATCGCGTGACATGATTACTATGTACCGAAAATTATTTTAAAATGTTTTGAAGGTAGTTGGTCGTATATATTTAGGAAGCACTCATTATGATTACCTTCCAAATTAAAACCTTGAAAACATTCTCCGCAGGTAGGATTTGAACCCACTACTGGGAGCGCATCGGTACTGGGAGCGCTTTAACCAACTGAGCCACCACGGTCAAATCACCATGTGTACGTCTTAAAGTAGCGTGAATTTGAATTTGATTGCAAAGCACAAGTTAGTGTAAAAATATACTGTAAAAATTTATTTTTTTAAAAAGCTATTACAAACTTTTTTATATAAAACTAGTGGTCCGCCCCGGCTTCGCACGGGTATTTTATATAAAAATCAAAACTATAATACACACACATAAACCCTATTTGCGTCAGGTTACTAAAAAAATAAAAATTTAACACGACTTTATTTTACATATATAGATTATAACAATAGTTTCGTTTACGCCTAGTAATATTATATAGCCTATGTCACTCAGTGAAGATGCAGCTTTCTAATGGTGAAAGAATTTTTGAAATCGGTCCAGTAGTCACGCCAGAATAGCTCGCAGATGGTAGATTTTTTCCTACTTACCTACTTGACACCGTCATATTTTGGACAATTCACACAATATCTTTATAAATTTTAGCCTGTGTGTTATTCTGATGTATAAGCTATATTTTTGTAAAGTTTCATTAAAATCCATTCAGTACTTTTTACGGGGAAAAGCAACACACATCCATCCATACATACTCGTACATACATACTTACAAACTTTCCCCTTTATAATATTAGTAGGATAGGATTAGTAAGGATTATACCTTATTATCCCCAGTGGCACGCACCAATGACTTTTCTAAGTTATGTGCGATTTAAGAAATTAAATGTCACTTGCTATAACGGTGAAGGAAACATCGTGAGGAAACCTGCATGCCTGAGAGTTCATCATAACGTTCTCGAAGGTATGTGAAGTCTGCCAATCCGCACTTGGCCAGCGTGGTGGACTAATGCCTAATCCCTCCCATTCTGAGAGGAGACCCGTGCCCAACAGTGGGACGTCTATGGGTCGCAACAAATACCTTATCAACAGCCTAAAATTTAAGTTTTATGCTTCTAGTTCTGAAAATGACAATACTTTCATACAACCTTTCATCTCCCTTTTCAACCCATTACACCACTTTTTTCCAATTAAAAAGTGTCTATGTCCTTTGTCAGGCTCTAGACTGTGTACCAAATTTCATTTAAATCGGTTCAGTAATTTTGGCGTGAAAGCGAAACAGACAGACAGACAGACAGACAGACAGACACTTCAAAACCAAACGTCCAATTTTAATCATTCAAAGACCAAATATTATCTACATAAACTGTAAATGTAGTCCAAAAAAAATTCAAGATAAAAAAATGGTTGTTGTGCCTCACTCGACATAGATAGGTATAGTGTGTCGCGGACTTTTTTATAGATATTTATAAGATCTACAATTAATTAGAACATTTTATGGTTCTATATTTTATAGTTTAGGCAGCGTACGCAAAATAAGTAACTTTTCTGGTTGATTTTTTACACCTTGTGTCCGAAAAACCCAAATATCTTACGGAACCCTATTTTTTTCCAAAATAAAATTTAGCCTATATCACCCGGGGATAGTGTAGCTTTCCAACAGTGAAAGAATTTTTCAAATCGGTTCAGTAGTTTTGAAGCCTATTCGATGCAAACAAACAAACAAACAATCAAATCTTTCCTCTTTATAATATTAGTATAGATAAAAAAGTGTCGTGCATTGTCATCGGAACCAAATATGTGTGCCAAATTTCAGCTCGATAGCTTCAGTGGAAGTGGGTGAAATATTGATTGCAAGATTCCAGGACATACATACATACATACATACATACGAGTGAAGTAAAATAAAAGCTTTTAATAAAAAATATCATTATTTAAAATGAATTTGTTTGCGTTGTGTTACAATTTATTATGTATGAATATAATATTATATAAGGTTAAAATACAAAAATGATTCCAAGATCATTTACCCAAATAAAATACCTTCGTACCAGAACCTGCATCTGCCGTCTAACCTAGATCATCAAAAGTTTGTAGGCTCCAGTTACTTAAATGATGCCACGGAATACATTAGGTACTAGCTGCGACCCATAGACGTCCCACTGTTGGGCACGGGTCTCCTCTCAGAATGGGAGGGATTAGGCCTTAGTCCACCACGCTGGCCAAGTGCGGATTGGCAGACTTCACATACCTTCGAGAACGTTATGATGAACTCTCAGGCATGCAGGTTTCCTCACGATGTGTCCTTCACCGTTATAGCAAGTGACATTTAATTTCTTAAATTAGGTACTATCTCTCAATAAAAATAAATCAATTATCATAAATTACAAGGCATACACTCGCGCTGTAGGCAAGTGCGGTATATCTCACCCATATTTCTTAAAAAATTATCTCTCGTGTTTTACATTGTATCACAATAGGGGCTATCAGCAATTTAAGTAACGCTTTGAAGCTGATGCGATTGCAATCTAAATTATATTATGTTGTTCGTATGTACTTAGGTACCTACTCGTTTCTCACTATTGTCTGTACGATTATGTATTGTACTATTGTGTTGAATCGTTCATTGATGGCTATTATTTGAGATACATGAGCAATACGATTATTTGTTTAAAATGCTTTGGTATATAATACTATCTTTGTGAATTCATTGATAATAAAATTATAATAAGTAGGAAAAGGTAAGTAAGTATATATCACTTTCATAGTATTTTCTCGTTGTCTTTGAAAATTCGTTGAATGGATCTACGGCACCTACTGACATGGAACTGAACAAAAAGGTGGTCTGATTGTGTAAGATTCAATGTGCCATTATTATGTATTTAATGTCGGAAAGGCCTGTTTGATTTTTTCTTTTAATATACTACTCCCTTAACATTAAAATTTAACAACAAACAAACCTAAAAGCACAGATTACTGAATCGGTACTACGTAACCTAAAAGTAAGTACCTGCATCAGTTATGCCCGGTTTCTGAAGTCTTCAGTTATATTATCAACAGCTATTGAATCAATAAAGTTAAACGTAAGATATATGTCGGATAACTGTCACTGGGTTTCTGAACACGCGAAGAGCCTTCCATTAACTATGAATCCGATAACGAGTACCTTAAACTGCCACTAGATGGGTCTCTTCAAAAGATCAAGTTTAAAATAGATATTCATTGTAGTTTGTACCCTAGGAATAGTCTTATTTGTAAGAAATATTTTTTCCATAGTCAATAAGTAGTAACACCTTGTTTTATTTACCAAATATTGTAATTTGGTATTTATTAGCATCTGTGAATCATAGTCAAATGTGAACAATATCTACAATTCTAATGTATAAAACCGAAATTGTCAGTCACTTTTGACAAAGTCAAAAGTCAAAGTAAAATAATTTATTTCGATATTTCGATGTCCATAATAGAACTCGTATTGATCTATTGTATTGTCCTACGAATAACTGTAAAATGTTTCACCGGGATTTCTAGACTAAAATTCAATACTATTTAACACGTACTTAGGCAATAATACCTTAAAAGTTTTTGTAATTTGTCATTAAAACGTCAAATAAAGTTAACGAACCGGTAAACGGCCATATTTCGTCAGTTAAGTTAATCTAACTATAAACGGAGTTTATCTTACATTGGGTTGTTCAGAAACACAATTTGAAAAGTTATCGAACCGATAGCGCTAATGAATAGATAAACTGCCGTCAAATGGACCTCAGAAACCGGGCATTAATATTGCACTGACACTGCATTGACATATTATCTATGTTTTTGTTACATATCTGAAGAAGAATAAATTTTAAGCTTAAAGTGTATGAACTGGACGAGTATGTATTTTACTTGACCGTTCTGGGGGCATTGTTATAAAACACAATGTTGTTGTCTTGTGCAACATTGCTGAAATTCGCAACGTTGCTTGGGCAACGCTTTTGCAGGTACAAGGCACTCGTTCGTTTGACCGTCTGATTGTCTTCTTGCATCGTCATGAATTTCATAATTCTACACTGAAGTTGTAGTTGTTATTCACAAAGATTTGAAGATTATAATTTTGATAAGTGTATATTAAAACTGCGTTAAACTTTATTTCAATATTTTTTTAATCGCAAATAAAAAATCAAATATCGGGTCAAGTTGTGAATTATTTTAGTTGATATTCAAAAGGTGCCTTAATAAACTCATTTTTCAACAGAATTTATATTTAGTTACCTGAATTATAATTTAAAAAACTTCGCTTATAATAAATTATCATAATTTTGAATTGTCTCAACTAGACTTCCGTAGATATCTAAGCCGTAGGTAATATCCGTTATTAAATGTGGTGCCGAAACTATGTCAGGGGCTTTTAAAATACAACATTAAATTTGATTGTTTTCGGAAATCTGGCATGTTAATTTGGCTTAATCAACTTTATTTCGATACTTAAATGATTTATATTAAGTAATTTATCACTGTTAGTTGCAAAATCCACATTTTTTTATGGATGTACCTATGATAGCAGTAAGATATTAAATGTAACTTGCTGTAACGGTTAAAGAAACTTCGTGAGGAAACCTGCATGCCTGAGAGTTCATCATATTGTTCTCGAAGGCATGTAAAGACTGTCAACCCGCACTTGGCCAGCGTGGTGGACGAAGACCCTGCCATTCTGAGAGGAGACCCTTGCCCAACAGTGGGACAAAGAAAGGATTGTGATGATGATAGCAAACGAGTTTACAGCACCACCGAGCCGTTGCCGCCCATGACAACTGTAACTGATATTGAATTAGAATGATGGGAACAAGGATAATAAAATTGTTAGTTCAGTTAGCAGAGGTAGTTAATAAGAATATTAGTTGATCAGTTCGTTAGTTTGTTTGAGTACTGGGGCAGGGACCCTTAGTGATAGCGTTAGTTGTTAGCAGTGTTATTAATAGTCCAGTTAGTAGTAATAAATAAGACTCTCATTCCATGTCAGTCTCAGCCGTGTTGCTAAGCTTGAGGTCGAAGATGGTTGCAACAACATCGATCTTCTTCAAATGAAGAAGTCTACGTGTGAAGAAACGACAAAGCGTATGTACTGAGATAAATGCCGATTGTACATAGCATTAGTTATGTAACAAATAAAAGATGAAATTTGGATCAAATGTTATTTTGTGTTTTTCTTCCACTTTTACCAAATACGTATTAACGAGCTAGATTTCTATTATTTTGTTATTTGATTTTGTTCAGGTTATATTATTCAGGTTATAACCTGATATTTATGTAAAATTTTTAGAGTGAAATGTAAAATCAAAACTCTTTTGGCAGGATTTCGAATTGGTTTGAAATAAACATCACGGAAAAATCATACCTTTAGTGCATTAAACTTTCATGGTGTCAAAAGCTTACCTGTAAAGAGAAAAAATATTAATTACAAAAAGAGCTTCGTGATACAGGACAAAAACAAATTCGGGTGAGCTAAATGGAATAGAAAATGATACTTTCACTTTCAAATATGCGTAAAATGAATTATTAAAAAGCAAAAAAGTAATCTACGCAGTATTATAGGGCCTACTTTCACATTTTTTAATGTGCCGTGGTAATCGAATTCTATAGTTTATTTTTAGAATGTACTATTTTCTATGTACCTACTTCAAAAAACATTGTTAAATCGTAGGTCCTCTAAAAATTCAAGAATAAAGTCTACCCCCAAGAGTATGCATTCCAATGGTAGCAATGTATTCTTCGTATTTATTGCCCTGTAACGTCAGTGATTGTGTATTGGTTTTCATTAGTCTATATTATTTAAAAGAAACCTACTCACGCAGACTAGGTCCTCTATAATATCAAGATTAAATTTGACCTCTATGAGTAGTAAAAATGCATAACAGTAGTAACTATGTGTTTATTGTAGTAGGCGTATTTATGCATGTATTAATGATTTTTTTTTAAATTAAAGGCCATATCAAAGAGATATTTCTATATAAATTTGATTTAAAAAATTACTTTAAAGTAGTTACATTTCAGAATATGGGCAAACTTTGTGTGTTTAGGTATATCTATACAGCGGAATGAAAAGGAGAGGCCAAGAGAGTTGCGGGGGCGAAGCCCACTAAAATAATAAACTAACATTTAAAAGTTACAAATATGTACCTGCTATTATTACTATTACTAATTACTATTATTTCAGACTTCTTAGTTTTGAAATCGGTTTTTTGGTATTTTAATATCGTTATTATGCCGAGCCCAACATTGGGACAAGGAAAGGGTTGTCGTGGAAAAAGTTAATAAAAACAAGTAATTTTATAAAAAGCACTGGCAGGCATTGAAAATCTGAAAATGGATGCCGTACAAACAAACAGTAACGTCCGCAACAATATCAATCAAATGGTCGGATAACTGGTTCATCACCCACGTGGAATATTCCATATTGGTCATATTTTAGCGGACTGCGGACACCGATCGCGGGTGAATCTGAAATGAGGCAAATAAGCAATTACGCGCTCACATTCGGGCTCGATTTCGCGATGTGGGAATTTCAGTCGCACTGCTGGCCACGCGAACGCATGTCCAATTGAGTGGACGCGCCGCTGAGTATTATACGCCACAACGTTGATTTGCATCGTCATAATAACTGATTACAATACAATATACAATGGATTACCTACTTGGATTACTAGATCTACTTTTAAATAAAAAAATGTCGCGATTCCAATAGGTACAATTCCAATAATAACACCAGTGTTTACATCAGTATTCATATATAACAGTACAGTTATTACTCCACATTCTGCAATGGCATTATGTTGATGGTGACCCGTAAGACATTGAAACAATTTTTAAAGTAGATCATAATATCGAGCTGCGTCGATTGGTGGAGGTCTGTATGAACCAAGATCAGAATTAGCCAGTACTTGATCCACGATCATAGTTACGTGGGCCAGTTAAATTTATTACTCAAGTCTTATTTATAGTTAAGTTGAGTTTTGTTTATTAACGTGAACTTAATGGCTGATGAAACAGCGATTAAAAACTATCATACTAAAACTGTAAAACAGCAAGCATCTAACTAATTGATACTCCTTATTACGAATATAAACGAAATGTGTAATAAATATATGCATATAAATGCGGTACCGTGAAGTTTATTGCGTCATATATTTGATTTTTGCCGAGTTCGCGTACCTATAATTCATACGGAGGTTACGTTTCGCGGAGGCGGGCGAGGCTTGCAGTTTTAGTAATACATACCTAAATGCAACGACAAAGGAAAATTCACCAACTGCAGACTGCAGGTGTTAGTTTCAATTGAGGTATCCGCGGTCTTTTAGGAGTTATCACTGATCACTCAATTTATGAGCTTCTACTTGAATATCTATTAAATAAATCGAGTGTTCTTAAAACGGTTTTATTGTTAAATAATTTCACAACTAAAGGATAAAAATTTATTTAAGCACAACGGATACGAATGCGACGCAATAATTATCCAAAAGATATATTAAAATAAAATACTTTTAAATGTTTCAGCTAAAAAATACTAAAAAACACGCTTTTGTAGATAACCGAAAATCGCTAATCCTGAAGATCCTGGTAAGGATAATGAGACAAACTATTTAAATTATTGCATTATCATCGGTCCTTGATAAGTGAGCAAAGTTTCAAATTAATCCGACGTCATTTTCTTAGAACGTGAAAATCACGTTCAAAGATTTCGTTACATAAAAAAACGTGTCAAAAACATTGTAAACTACTCTTATTCATCACCCGGCTTAATTGATGACCGGAAAAAATAAGTAATTCAAATTATAGCTTGAATAAAAAAAAATAAGATGTAGTCGTACCTATACTCACGAACTTACATATTTCGTAATTTAGAACATGCACACACGTGGCTTACGTGGTGTCTGCGTTACAGGCAAAACGCTTGTCTTTTTTTTGTAAACAAAACTCACAGAGGATTGAATTTACATAATAGGCTCTCGCCTCGTACGCAGCGAGCACGATATATTCAGATTTTCGTTATTACCTTGCTTCATTCAATCCGTTCCAAAAAATTATGTACTGCGGTTATATCAATAACGTTGATAAAAACAGAGAAAATTTAATATTCATCGCTGGATGTGTGCGTTAACAGATAATCGGATTCACGTACAGTGTAAGCGTAGGTAAGGCGAAAAGGGTAATATTTTAATTCTGGCACGAGTTTCTTGGTAGTAAGTAATTTGTTGTTGAGCTTGGATGTTTAAAGTAACAAAAACCTGTTGTAGTATGATTCAAACTTACACTGTTACTAAATATACCTAAATAAACAGACAGCTGACCGCGGTGGCTTAGTTTGTTAGAGCATTCAATTCCATATTACCTATGGGAAGGTCGTTGGTCCGAATCCCACCGGAGGTGAATTTTTTCAATGTAAAATAAATCTGCATTTGATTTGATAACACTCGTATAATAATCTACACATAGTTATAGTAAAACATTAACGAGTCCGCGTCTATAAGTAATTGAATAAATCTTGAAAAAAACTATCAGGGGATGATATGATTAGCAATCGATCCTAATTCGGCTTTTTTAAATTAATTGTCTGTCTGTCTATGTTCGCGAATCAAAAACCGAACCGATTCTAATGAAACTTGATACAAACATACACTGACTCCCCCTGTGACGGATCTTTTTTTTTTCACTAGTCACTCTTAATAAAATGAGAATGACAATAAGTTACAGGTAACTTAATGTAACTGAATTCTTGGGGCAACCTCAGTTATTTAGGGTCCTCTTGTATTAAATAATAGTGGACGCCCGCAGCTTCGCTCGCGTGGAATTAGACATTCAAAAACTTCAAAAACGGCAAAGTTTCATACTAAATTTGCACCCCCGTTTTACCCTCCTAGGGGGTGAATTTTCAAAAATCCTTTCTTAGTGCTCTCCTACGTTATAAAAGGAACCCCTGTGCAAAATTTCAAGTTTCTAACCCTTATAGTTTAGGCCCTGCTGCAGTCAGTCAGTCAGTCAGTCAGTCAGTCAGTCAGTCAGTCAGTCAGTCAGTCAGTCACCTTCTCCTTTTATATATATAGATAGAAACACTGTACGTACTTACTGCATTAACAATTCATAAAATCAACTACAAAATCGTAGGTGTCTCCTATGTAAAATAGCTATAAGCAATCTTATATTATTGTCTGCCTTCAAAATAGATTGGTACTTGCGTTAAATTTAATTATAATTGTATCTGCATTCGTTCCATGTCCACTCCAGCTAGAGCGTTTGACGAGAGCATAAAATCAAACGGTCGGGGCGCGACGACATAGCGTTGGTCGATCGCCAACTGCCACTGCCGCGCGCCCACTCCGCCGGTGTAAGCTCAACGCATATGCTGTTGTTAGATATGTGACCTTTATTTATCGACTTTTTTGTCCCCTATTATCATCTCTATTAGGCTGAGTCATACCACTGGCTGTGCGATATAGTAGGTACTTTAACTGTCGTTCATGGTTGCCAACCATACTATGTATATTTTATTTATTTATTTAAAGACTTTATTGATACCTTACAAAAGTAAAATACATAAATAAAATAAATAATGTTAAATAAATATATTACGCAAAAATACTATATTTCAATAAGATGAAATAATGAGCTCTTCATTTATCAGCATATGACACATTTATTGAACACAAAAAAATTATTAAGAATTAAAAGAAATGCCAAAAAATATAGTTCGTATAAAACTAAACAATTAACAAAAACATCTTACTTTTTGACTCTTTTTTGCTCTTTGTTCATAGTTTATATTGCAAAATACTATATTTAGACGTAAAAATGTTGGCAACCCTACTAATTTTTTATTGCTAACTACTGGACATCTGCTTCCTTAATATACGCTACTCGTACAAATACGTTGGCCTCTTATTCCAGCTATCTGCCGCCCGTCTTCGTCCGGTCGTCAATCTACCTAGTCTAGTGGGGTTAACTCCTTTTACCAAAAGGATAACATGTTCCGTTCATCAATACTCATGTAAGCACTTTAGTGGATATTCTAGATTACCTATCAGATGATGAGATATGTAGGTTTGCCCATGGTAATCGCTCAGTAGGTCATCATTCAAGACCAACTTATTTCGACTCCACTGCTTTCCTCTTCATCAGAATAGATCGTATGGATTATTTACATGATGTCTGTATTTCCCCTAAGCCACCTTTCCCTTCTGCCATGCTACATATTATAAAACCCACCCACCTTCAACCAACTTTGTTTACAACCCATGTAATTAATTTTCCAAGTAACTTGGCATTATCTTTAAAGTTAGCCAGAATACCCGCTAGAGGATTGACAGAACGCTAAGTTGGAGCGCGGTGAACACAGCTTTGGTCGTCAGCCAACAGCTGTCAGGCGATATCGCGCGCGCGACACTGTCGCAGCTTTCAGTTAACGCACTGCACATGGCGTGACGCGGCGTTAACTTCGAATTATACTCGTATCACATTTAATTCGCTGCATTCCTCGAAGTAACGTAACGTCACATCTGACGCCGACATCGAAGATGTAAGCAGAGGCGTGTAGTCATAACCACTTTTCACCAGTTATGTGTAGGTCCCTTGTATTAGGGACTGGCATTGCCACACTCCTTGAACAAATATAGACTCTAAGCTACTAACTTACTAGGAATTTCAAGTAAACAATAATTTCAAAACAATAATTGTTTGCACGACCCGGGGATCGTACCCAGGACCTCTAGCTGCTCTAGCTCAGCAGGCGCGCATACCTACAACCACTACGCCAACGAAAAAGTCACTATTACTTACTTTTCACACCTTCCTCTGGCAAAAGACAGACAGAGCGGTATTCAACGTTTTTTTCTATTATTTACTTGATAGATAACTGTGGCTCTCATTATGAAAATACGCTTTTACTTGTTTGATTGCAACCAAAGATGAAAACCTTTAACGGACGCTATCTAATTATGTGCCTTCCGAGTCCTGCCTTCTTCAAAACGTTGTGACATAGTACAGTCATTTTCCGCCAGATTGAAATAATGGCAACCAACCGTAAACATGCGTATTAATAAAAGTGACGGACTAAAATATTTATCAAGCACTTGCAGCGCCGCTAATTGGCATTTCCTACTCAGAGTAAAATTAGCACAGTTTCTAAATAGGGACGGGGAGTAAATTACTACAACAGTTTGTTAATGTTCAAATTGTTAGTTACTCAACTTACATACAATGACTCGCCTATTCACTTGACTGTACCTACATGCGAGTCTAAAAAAAGCTTTAGCAGAAAAATAAGCACATCAATTACTCATATAACATCTACCTACGCTTGTACTATTAAGTATTCTGTGCCTATGCTATGCTTAAGTGAGGGTGCCCAACATATAATATATAAACCATATTTATCTATAATACACTACTTAACAAGTTTTTCCTGTTTATCCCCAGCACCTTCGTAGTCAATACTGACTGTTAAACTCGAACTCTATAGCCTAATGTTAGGACTTAGGACAAGTTGTGGGTCCTAGATGCGATTAAAGTTACGTCCTTTTGCAATTTTTTGCAAGTCATTTTGCACTTTTTTTTAAATAGAGTACGTACGCATCAGGCAAACATATTTATTCCGAGCGCGTTATGCTCTACGTACGATTCTTGCTAAGAATTTGTTTTAATGAACTTATAGGTACAATACGCGAGTATGCGTCAGTTCAAAGACCGTTGGCTCACACACATAGATATACGAGCGTTACCAATTACCAACTCATTACCAACATACCAATATGCAATTTCATCGTACTTACCTACTACTCTGATTTCACAATCGTGTTTTAACACCTAGACCGTACTTTCGCAACTGACCGTCGGGTATACTCTACCCGTGCAGGCGGAACGCACTCGTGTACGAGTTTTGATAGTTAATGATGGAGTTGTATAGGAACTGGGCAAGACTGTAATTATATTCGGTCGTGCATAATTAATTCTGTTATGGGTGAATAGCGTGGATGCGGCGAATCAATTTTTTGACAAATGATTTTCTATCTATAGAGGTGCATCAGCAGGGACCTGTGCCTACAAACGAATTACTCGTTTCTGACTTTTTTAAGTCGGTTTTTTTGATAATTTATTCGCTTTTTTTTCATAAAGATTAATTTAAATATGAAGCAACTTAGACGTTTCAAATAAAACGTCATACGCAACATAATACAGTGAAGTAGAGGAATATGCAACCCAGCGCTTTTGAAGAGTCAAGACGCTTGGTGAAGTGCTGCCACTTAATGTAATCCCCCGCTGATCGGCTTTCCATAGTACGAGTGCAGCAGCTTTTGCATATCGCGAAGAACGATTTGCCTCCACTGAAGGAATCACTACATTACCTACATTACCTACATTTTGGTCAATTATCATTTTGTTATTTCTTGCCCGTATACTGTTTAGTAGAACTACGAGTAATGTAAACAAAAGTAAGTAAACATTTCATGTCTAACTGCGAATCCTCTTTGGGGATATGTTTGTCGTAAATATAGATCATAAAAGCAATCCTATGTATTATACAAAAGCAGTTTGGTCCGATTAAAATTATGTTATAGCCATTTAGAAATTTGATTTAAAAAAATAAAACCGCTCAAATACTGTTTAGATACTGACTCAACTTACTGTTTATGTACAAAAGCTTCAATTATATGAGCAGGGCAGCAACATAAAATGTTCGGCAGTGAATGTACTATAAATCATAGCACCTTTTGTGGCTGCGACGGCGACGTCCGCACAAGACCGCCGGATGATCCCGCGACGCACGACCGGATTAAATATAATATTGTCGTAAATACGTTTGCAATCCGCCTTCGTTTATTTTATGAACCCTCTGTTTCTTTCATTATTATAACGTGCGGACATAAATTCTCGTTCATAGTTTCTTGTGACTAGTCATGTGGTATGTGAATACGACGTGTTATACAGTTTTATTAAAATGAATATTGTAGGTTCAATATTTTCTTTTAAAAAGACTGTTATTATCTTAATATATATATTTCTTGTGTACGTGTGTATGACAGTGAACGCCTCCTAAAGGGCTGGATAGATGATAGGTAAAATTAATAAATAAATTTATAATAATATTAGATTATAGTTCGTTATCTACAAAAGCGAGTATTTTAGTTTTTTTTAAACGATGTTGTTATTTATATAGAATGTTAAATTATTATATAGAACTAGCTTTTACCCGCGGATCCGCCCGCGTGGTCAAAGGGAATTAACAATGAGTTGTTTAACATACATGACACATTTGTGGTGGATGAATAGTGACAGTTCCACAATTAAAAGATACTTAGAGGAACCTGAGGTAATGCTGACCGCAGATAAAGTGTACGTAAACTGACTTACTGGAGCAAATAAAAAAACATCGATATCTTCCCATGGGAATGTTTTACCGGGGTAAAAAGTAGCCTACGTCACTCTCCACCCTCCTCACTATATCCACACACAAAAACCATACCATATAATAGCTTCGTTGCGACGTGAAAGCCGGACAAACAAACAAATAAATAATCAAACAAACACACTTTCACATTTATAATATTAGTATGGATGTCATATACACTACTAAATAATTGTTAGATAGTAAATCAAGTAGGTACAGTCTCGAATCTATATATGCTTTTTTAATACTATAATAAAAAACAGACACTAATTCCTTGGTAGGCAACACTAATGAATTGGAATGAGGGTGGACAGTTTTTATGAAAGATTGGTCACAGCTACATTTACTGTATGGACTTGAGATGGAATGCCCGTATAAATACACATATCTATGTTATACGTAGGCGGTTTCGGAAATGAGTAATCTCTTAAAGATGAGCTAGTTGGCCGTTTTGAAACATAAAAACTTGTTATTAATAACCTATGATTCTAATAATCTTCTAAATAATGATTCTTCTGGAATTAGGGAAGTCTCGCCCCCAATATCCCGGAAGTTTGCTCTACTTGTTGGGGTTGCCTAGCGATACGCATATTTTTATATCACTAAAAGTGCACGGTGCGAAACATTGTCAATATAATACATTAACATCAATATACGAAGTATTACATCAAATGTTCGACACATTAGTCGTCGTCGTCGTTAGGTATATATATATTGTATGTTTATGAAATTGATCAACAACCTATTTGTTGATAATATTGTTATGATGCAAACAGAGAGGGTTCGTAAAAACTATAAAGTAAAGTGCATTGTAAACGTACCTACATAGTAACGTTTATATTATGACACGGACCAAGGACATGATGAACCTAATACTCTACGGAACCCTAACCCAGTAGTGTGTGAACAGGTACAGTCTACGTGAGAATTGGCTAATCGTCAGGATTTAGAGCGAAACGGAGGGTAACACAATAATACCAACATTATTCATCTTTATTAATACTATAAAAATTGCCCAAAGAATGGGAATTTGACTAAATTAGACTTGACATTTACTGTAAGAATTAAAATGACCAGGCACCACAGAGGAATGTAAGTAAGAATAAGAAGAAATACCAATACAATTTACTGTGATACTTTAACAATTGTAACACTTAGCGATACGTACTCATGGCCGCAGACAAATTATGCAAATTAATGACGATCACAATAGGTGGCATGACTTCATTCCAATCATTGCTATCGAGATCCGATGTGACGCACTACGTATTTTAAACGCGTTCCAACCATCCAACATCACAACAAAAGGAAGACGCAGTAATTAGCATTGCATCCACTTCGATGTATTGTTCGCTGGAGAGTTCCCCGCTTTACAAATGATCATTAATACGGCAAGGTGGGTTAAATCGAGACTGATTCGTTACTGGATCGGTTTTAAGCTAATTATGGCACGTTGCCTGCATTATGTTCGTAGGCGAATAACAAGAATTCTGATTTACTTTTGTTATGTTATATCCATAGATTTATTATACTAGAGTAGGTAGCATTGTAGTATTTGTGACAACAAATACTTTTAACTAACAAAAGACTACTCAACTACAGGAACATTTTTGTCTACAAAATGATGATGTATTAACTAAAGCTAATGGACCATGGAGGAAGAACGTTAATTGAACGTGCGATTTAAGAAATTAAATGTCACTTGCTGTAACTGTGAAGGACACGACGTGAGGAAACCTGCATGCCTGAGAGTTGTTCATAATGTTCTCGAAGGCATGTGATGTCTGCTACACCGTACTTAGCCAGCGTGGTGGACTAAGTCTTAATCCCTCCCATTCTGAGAGGAGACACGTGCCCAACAGTGGGACAAAAAAGGGTTATGGTGTAGGAAGAACTCATTGTACATTTTTAAGCTCGAGTCATCAATTGAATCCCGGTTTAGATTAGAAACCTGTAAAGCACGAAACTCAAAACCTGTATTTGTCTCAACCACGGAGTACTACACTAAAGCTCTATCGTACTCAAACGTAAACACGGCACGTGTTTTGATTCAAGTCGTAAAGTTGCAACTGGAATAAAATTAACCAAATCAACCGCTACCCGACATCATTCGTTACCTTTATTGTGAGTATTGTGCTAAGTCTCCACTGGAGTACATTTAATTTATAGTTAACTCTCCAATTCTCTAAAAACAGCTAGTGCTGTTATAAACTGCCAGCCATTTCTTCCCACTTAGAAATTCCACGTATTCTCTCGGATGTAAATATCTTATTCTTCGTAAAATAGTCAGATTTGTTTAAAGCTAATACTGCAGTTTGAAACATTTGCCGTGAGCATAGCTTAAGAATCTCAGCTATGAATGACATTAATAAAATCCATGCTGTATTAATTTGCGCAAGCCTAGGAAACTAAAGTAATCGAATAGTATAATATTGAATTTTAAACATAACTCACACAGCATCTAGATTCATTACTGAGTACCTACGCATATTGGCAAAGCCTTGTTATGTCCCTAGTACTATCAAATAACACTGACCATATTCACCGCACGAAATGATAAAATGTATCGGGTACATATTGTACTCTGAGGCTTCGACTGCGTTCAAATTGGCACATTTCGTAAACTCGTCACAAGAGATTAGTGCGGTTAATTCTTATAGGTAACATTTGTGAGAATAGATTACCTCAATATTCGATTGCTACACGCATAACGATCGTGAAATGGTTGGGAGGTGAGTATCTGACTATAATAAAGCTCTTAGATAATAGAAATAGAATTGGCTATCGGCCTTAACATTGATTTGAGTGTAGTTTTCTAACTCGTCGTCGTTAAAAATGTTTCACACCAATTTTTGGAATGAACTTCAAATGTACAATGAGTCTATCTGGAAATATAGCTATGTAGCTAGGAATATGTAAAATACATACCTCTACGTAAGGTCATACAAATAAATATTAAATAGTCTCGCAGTAACCCTACCATAAATGCAGAAGCAAAATGTATGCAGTAAGTATACATAGATTGACGGGATTAATGCGAGACGTACCTGTCAGCCGGGTCGAGAGACACCTTAATCGGCGAGTGCATGGCATGAAGCACGCTCGAATACAAGTGCGGGACAATATGCATGACCCAGTGTCGACAGTTTAATATTCAAAGTCGCGCGTTCGCGGCACGCTTCGCTGTAACAAAAGCACGCTCCTCTGCTTAACGAGTCAGACCGATGAGCTCCTTCGTATTTCAAACAAGTCGACCGAGTACGTGACCGCCACGAGGCAACATCTTAATTTCTGCAGTAACAGGGAGATTGTGAATTATTATCCTAGCTAATTCCAGACAGCGGGACGTCATCGAGGCGGCCGGCTGCCGGAGGGAGACGACGGGATTTTTAGAGTGAAATAGAGAGTGGGGACTTGATTAGATGAATCGTACCTTTATTTAAGGCGATGCCTGCTATGCGTTTTATGTCTCTAATAAACCTATTATAGTTACTTGTTCTCGTAAGACATGGTACGCATAATAAACAAAGTAAAAAGTCATAATCTCAACAAAGCGTTAAAAAACAAAAAGAATTTCATCTCATTAATATGAAAAGTTGTATTTCTCATATAATCAACGTTTGCCACCAAACTTTATTAAAAACCAACAAAGGATAAAGTTTCGCAAAATTCTGTAGACGTGACGAACATTTCAGATTAAAATGAATTAATCTACAGATTTTGTTCCGGAAACAATAGAGCTAATTCCTTTCTTACAAGCATCATCAGAACTTTGTATTACCAAATCATAGGCTCAATACACATTGTTATTTTTGTATATTTTTGCAAATATTTTGCACATTAGCAAGTAGAGCATATGTATCACAGGAAGTACATCTCATCTTCATCACAGTAACTTGATTCGTAGAGTCAGCTATTGTTGTTCACTCGCCAGTGTGAATCGAGTATTTCTAGGTTTACAATAAATTTATATCAGATTCAATCCCATCTATTAGAAACTACTCAAGGAAGGGAGGGCACGTACTAAAATGGATACCCGGCAGCAGTTTCGAACTTAAACTTCTAGTCGGCAAAGAAAGTTATCAGCAATCGAGGGGCCATTGATTGTGCACAAAGAGCCTTTCGTCTCGCGACATTCGAGTTCGATTTTCCGCTCACAATGCAGCCGTCGTTATTCCTCTTGCATTTGGGATTTTAGTTCCACGGCTCATTCGCCTCTATTCCACATTATTCGCTCTTTGCGTTAAGCTTACCTTGTTCGAATAAAGAACACCCATAATTTTGAGCATAAGCACGAACGTGACTCTTGCGCATCTCGTTTGATTTCCTGAGATATAATAATTGCAGTACCAGATAGTGAGAGTACACTAATCAATGTATGTATGCGTTTATTGCTATGGTGTCCAATAAAGTATTTTTTATTGAATAATTATATAGTATTCGAAAGGCCATATAATATTAACTTCAACTTTTAGGACTAAATGGTCATAAATGGCAGCACAGTATTCCGTAAGCCTTAAGGTGTTGGTAGTTTGTTCGTAAAATTATTGAATGTATTATTATATGTCATATATAAATATTATTATATTACATTGTATTAGATCTGCGGTTGATCGTATTACCGATTTCATATGGTCTGCACTGAAAATCATCGTTGTTGGTTCAGTACCGTTCCAACAGCTTAATACTGAGTGCAGACCATTTATAGTGTAACACTGCAAATTAAGTACATATCTAAGTACATAATAGTATTAATTTATTGTGTACCTACATACTTTTATGTGTCTTTTGTTTGTTTGTATCATATTTGTGTATGTTGTAGTGTGATTTCTGCAATAAACGTTCTTCTTCTTCTTAAAACTTTTTAGGCACTCATTCAGGATTTGCTAATACGTCAAAGCTTATATGGGCCATTGACCCTTACGACATGCGTATTGACAATTTCTAATTAACGTGGTCGGGCGTCGATCTGAACTGGATACGAAAACACAAAGCCGCGTATCTAGCGTCAACTCTTATTATGAAATCAGCATCAACGGCAGCTCTTATGTGCCTGACAACACAATTAATCAACAGCCTCCAAACAAATACCGTCAAATTAATACATTTTGTTCTGATTCATAAAGCTTTACGTCTACTTTGGCGAGTGGCCAAGTCGCTTGCACAATGCACAATAAATACCTACTACGACTACTCTTAATTACTCCACTGCCATTAAGAGTGCTGGTACACACTTCTGGGTCGTTAGTATCGCCATACATCAAAACGAGTCTATTACGACTTATGTTAGTGTCATTTTTCAAATTATCGCCTTCGTAACATTAAAAGTTATTAACTATTGACACATACCTACATGTTTCAGGCTACTTGAAGTTATTTTGTTGCCTTAATTATGTCTACAAATTGACTCGTCATTCATGTATGTAAGTTGCACGTGGATATATATTGAAATGGCTCCATTTACTATTTAGCTGATACGAAAATGTTTATACAAGTTATAGTTACCGAACATAAAATAGATTTAAGTAAAGTTATATTTTGATCGAATCAATTTAAAATATAATTTACTTAACATCAGAAATACTTTAAAACATGTCCAAGAATAATCACTAAATATAAAACAACACTTAGGTAGTAAGATGCTTAAGATTTTTTTTTCAAAGCCATTTAAGATTTATCTCACTAATATTGCTACCAGCCATGTGAGAGGAGTTTACTTACTAGTTAATTCATTTACCTATTATAAAGTAAATTCAAAGTAGATAAAAAACATAAGTCCTAAAACCTTCACATTTCTGCCATCAGAACATTTGGTTCTATTGGCAGAAATGTGACCTATAAGTTACAATATCTTGTTTTTTTTTAATTTGCATGTATAACGATTCGTTATTTCGATTTCATCATAAATAAACAGTCTGTAGGACAATTAAAATTTACAACATTAATGATAAATAAAAATAGCAAGACCACGTCAAAATATTACCTAGTAAAACTAACAAGGACAGTGTTGCAATCAAAATTAAATTAGAAGGGAAAAAGAGAGGTATATTTGCACGTTTTAATTCTATGAAGCCCGCAACCTCAGGTAATCCGATGAACGGGGTCGGTAGAGGCGATGATTGAATGCATCCTTCTTGCTCCTTGTTTACGTTTTCACAGCGTAATGAGAACTAGGTTCAACACGGTTGGAACAATGGGAACATTTTTTCCACATACATAATTATGTTAATTATTAGTTTTGACATGACCTTGCGATTATTTTGTGGAAGAACCACAGAACAATCTTTTATAAATAGGTTTGACGTGTTGTCAAAACTTATCTCAACACATACCTACGTGGATGAATATGTTAGTTTTATGTTCAAATGGAATCAAGATCACTAAACTGCCCGCGCATAAAAGTTGTTTTCCATACAAACTTTAATACGTTACTTAATAACAACTTTTATAATTACTATACATACGTTACTGTAATATATGCCTATATGGGCTTATGTTCTTAAACCGCCCAACAATAATTAGGATCTGATTACCAGTTACAGTACCTATAACATACGTTATTTATAAATGAATAGAAATAAAAGTCCAAATTCGTTACTCTGTTTAACCCTTTTTACTTCAACAGTGTGTTAATGACATCAGGCCTTCAAAATAAGGCGTTATAATGTTAAGCTGGCAACAGGCACTGGCACAGATTTCAGCGACCGCGTTAATACGGGGCTAGTAAAGTGCGGTCCGCTTAATTACGATGTGAATTTTGAACAACGACCGAATTTATCTCAATAAAACTCCACCGGCCAACCAAGCGCAGCTTTTATAAATTGCTGTGCAATCTGTACCAAGTTCTAAAAAGAGTCGATGTACGTTTTTGGTGGGAAACTTCTGCTGTCAGGGAATTAGGGACTTGGCTTTAGCAAAAGGATACTTCAGTCAGAGGTTCTGTTTGTATATGTATATAGTATCGACTCATATAATACCATCGCTTACTAGCTTCTACTGATTTATGCGATAAATACATTTTAGTCTACATTTCTACTTATAACAAAACTAGCTTTCCCCGCGGCTCCGCCCGCGTCAAGTCGTTTCCCGGGCAGAATTACCATCAAGGGATTGTTTAAAATATAATAAGTATAGCCTTTCTCAACGGTAAGCTACTACAAATCAAAATCTAACTTGACCTGCAATTCGGCCGATTAAAATCCGAGATATCGATCAATAGTATAAAAATTGGTTGAGTTATAATCGATTAAAAAACAAACGAATTTTCCGGGCTGAAAAGAAGCCTATGTTACTTTCCAGTACCTATACTATATCTATGCAAAAATCACGTCGATCCATCATTTCGTTGAGGCGGAGAAGAAGGACAAACCCAGAAACACACGTGTCCATTTATATATTAGTAAGGATACCTACTTTGGTCTTGATTTATTAATTTCAATATACGTGAATTGATTTTATAACCACTAAGCTCAACTCCCGTAGAGTTTCCCAAATATCTACAGAACTCCAAAGGTTATCTGACGCAGGTAAATTCATAAACGAAACTTTGCCAAAGTGTTACCTAAAAGTTTCTCAAAAGCCATAGCACACTGCTGCCGTCAAAAAGCCAAAATCGACCAGCAAATTCAATTAAAAGTTTTTCACGAGTAACCCAAACCGTAGAGCATTAGACAAAGCTCGATTAATTATTACAAAGGCAGCTCTTTACAACATCAGACAAACAAGATCCGTACTGAACTACACAAAGGCTTGAACGTAACCAGCAATCGCTCATTCATGCGACTAGGGGCCGGGGCGAGTGAAACTTGCCGTCCTCTTCCCTCGCAAACTTGGAATACACCCTTCTCTATCGTCCGGAAAAAGGAAAATGCGAGAGCAGCTATTTGTTTTTACAGTCGAGCGCCGAAGAACAAATTAGGTGGACAAACTGTTGAAGCGGCCGAGGTGTCTATATTCCACTCCGCGGAAATTCTTCTCTTAAAATCGTTCAGCTAGTGTTACGCCGATTGAACTTGAGTGAGGTAATCATTTTCGCTTCGATTTCAATGAAGCCATTGTGCGTTTATTCGATATATTCGTGGGAGGAAATTTGATTTCTGCAGTGTGTTGTACCTACTTCATATGGAATTATCAATTTTAAAACCGCTGCTTTATAATTGGTAACACAATAACAAAGCAAGCGACTACTGTAGATTCTCACTAAACAACAACGTATTAAAATGAACAAGCTGATTAACTCTTAAAGCACTAACAAGGGAAAAAATCTAAGGACAAAATCGGTCTATTGAAAACAAAACAAATGCACGCTATTCGAACGTGGTAACAATGCGTTACACAAAAACAAAATTCACACAATTCATCGATGACGACAATAGCATTGTTGGGAAATGTTACGCGCTTTGCCCCAAAATGACTGCGGCTGGATTATTACAAGTTGTATGAACGTATAACCACGAGATGTTAGTACATTAAGCTTTAATAATGTTACTTTTAAGTACTATATACGAGTTAATACGACAAACACCACCGACAACGAGCCTGCGACGAACACAAGAGCAACTTAAGATAATTCATTCATGTTCAAGTTTTATCAGAGAACAAATAGACATTAGTTACAGCCTTGAAAATGTAGAAAAATAATATGGGATTAAAGTAAAAATATTTTGATATTAAAGGTAAATACACACAATTTTTAAAATTTGTTAGGTACTAATAAGAGCAACCAATGCAACAGGTCATAATAAACATTTAAAACATAAAATACTTTCTTCAGTTTTAATATTATTTTGACCTAGTATCTCAATGAAATGAGTAGTTTGTAAGCAATAAGAAATGTTATAAGAAAAATACGAAGAAGCTTTATATTTTAGGTACGTTGAAATTAAAAAAGGTAAGTAATTTTATTACGACTTCTATTGCCAAGACAAGATATTGTACCGTATCATAAATTATGAACAAATGTATATGTTGTAAACACATAATTTTAATAAAAAGAGTAGGTAATTAATAAATCCACTAGAAGTCGCAGATAAACCTTGGTACCTTCTACTCCTGGACAGCCTACCTGGACAGCAGATTGCTGATACATTCAAGCACGTGTACCCCTTCTAAGATTAATATTTCTAAGAGCATCCTAACCTTAGCTAGATATACGTTTAAACGTGATAAGCAAACAAAAATAACCACAAAAACAAGAAACACGGCCTTCAAACGAACAGAAAAAGTCATAGGCTTCGCGAAGCCATACAGGTGTAGACTGGCCGAGTCGTTACCCGATCGACGTGACAAATCCCCTGATCGGTTGGACACTCGGTCGGAGGAGGGAAAGTGTGCAATGGTCGCTGAACAAAAGGCAGGGTAAAGATTAGTGAGTGACGAGACACGACTTGAATGTAATCCGTCTAATATTCCATTGAGATACGCGTGTGATGTTGTTTTCAAGCTGACAACAAAACGTAATGTACGATTCCATCGAATGGGTGGATGGATATTTGTATGTTATCACGCAATAACAAATGAACGGTTACTTTGTAAAATGACTTGCATTGTTTTTCATGTAGTAATATAAAAAAATGAATTCGAAGATTATTTTAACTGCCCGTTAAAAGAATAAAAGCAGCGAAATGTAGAGTAGTTAGAGGTAGAGTATATTATTCGCCAGCCCTACGTAAAGCCCGAGCTGTACCGGCGCCAGACACTCCGGCGTCGGCCGCGCCCGTCTATCGCGACCCGCCGCACCCCAGCCCAGCCAGGGTAGTCATGCGATACCTTTGCAGGGTTGCCAGGGCGGGGAGATTTTTTTAAAGTTTTTTATTTTAATTTTTCGAATGAAATCATTATTTTAGAACTGTTAATAAAATTGTCAGGCAATTTGCAGGTCAGGTCATTTATCAGATATACTCGTATTTATGTAATTTAAAAAATCAGGTTTGACATTCTTAGTGTGTGTTAGTTTAATTTTCGAAAATATTATGTTCATGTGTTCATTTAGATCAGAACTATTTGCAGGATTTATAGTCTGATTTGAAGTTGGCAATTACTTTACTAACTTGGTAATTATGGTACTATGTAGTTATAATTAATTACCTACTAGATTATCCAGTAAGTAATAAAATAAGTCATGATTATTATTCTACAAAATAATGTTCAGTATAACAGCTACCAACCCTAATATTCTGTACGTACTCGTATAGAATGACATCAGGGTCGGTTATTGCTTTTTCCTTTTAGAAACATGAAAAATGACGTAAACCATTAAAATACAATAAAGCTGCAATACATTAATTGGTTTCTTACGAGATATGTAATAAAACTTTATGATTGAAAGTAGTTCATAACAAATAGTTACAGTAATTTTCATTTAAAAGAAGTAGTGTAAATAATCCAAATATAGGTAATTTGTTAACAATTAGAAAAAACGAAACGACGATATGTGTAACAGGGTTCTACTTATGTAACACGCAATTTTTGAAATTGCATTTATATTATTTGATTGGTTCCTAACTCTATGGAATCAGAACGACCTACCGCAAGAGCGACCAATCTCTGATACGGGAACAGGGACTCAAATCTACACAAAAATATTGCATTAAATTAAGTTGTAAGCAGTAGTATCTTTCGATCGCTTACAATCTTTTCGATTTTAAAAATATGAACTACATTCAATGATTTTTAAATAATGTCAGCCTGAACAGGAAGTAGAATCCGCCAAATGTGAAAAAACCTATATTTTTTATCGATATAAGATAGCAAACGAGCTTGCAGCATGACAACCAGTTAAAACAATCAACTCTTTTTTTAAGGGGGTTTTGTCATTGCATGTCTATGTCCAAGCTATGTATGTACAAGCAAAATCACCACTTCACATTAACATGTAATTATACAACTGAATCAGCCAATTAGTTAAAAAACTAGGGTAGTTTAAGACTAATTTACAATAATTACCTACTAAAGCTAGTCCCTCAGGTCACGACAGACGGTCCCTGTTCGACATGGGCCGTGGGTAAATTCCACGGCGGGTTCGTCGGCGTGACCTTGGACCGTAGATTTTTATCAGAAGATATTGATATTCAGGGAAAAAAGGAAACCAAACTAATAAACATTTATAAATATTAAAAATTAAAAACGTAATGATCGATTTCAGGCTTATTCGCCACCTGATGGTAAATGGTCACAGTGAATGATACCACATATATGCGTTTACGGCCTTGAAGGACGCGTTAAACACACTTCTTGAAGCGCTCATGTCGTCCCCACCTGGAAGCTCATTTCGTTCTCCAAAAAAGGACTGCGAGAAGCGAACAGTGGTAGAAGACTAGGTGTCAATGTGGCATGACACTCAAACGTTGGATAACGAAATGAGTTTGGTGGTGATCAAAATTTTGCCGTCCCCATTCTGAGACTCGCTCCATACAGATTGGCTCCATGTGGTCGGTCCATGTGCGTCACCAGTGCTGTCAAGCATTAGCAATACATCCCAGAGTCTTGCTCTACCATATCACTGAACATCGTGAGAGAACACGACAAGAAGATTGATGCTGCGGATTTAATTCTGCATATAAAATGCTGCCGCCGCAAACATTTTCCTAATTGAGTAGTTAAGGTCATTCGGGCAAGGCAATAGCTCATACTATTAACCATGCCATTTCGTCTAGACTCAAGTATAATTTATGTCTCTACGAAGGCTTAAGTTACAGTTCGGGCACCGCAATTGTTCACTATACGTATTCAACTTCTGACAATGATAAGCTTAACGATGAATTATTATTGGTGAATTATAAACAGTTCTACAGTTCAAAGTTCGAACCGAACTAATTTGTGTCGTTAATAAATCGAATTGATATAAACCTATTCTTAATATATTTTGTTTTGTAATAAAATGTACTTGTGAAGTAAACAAAACCATGACTAATCAAGACATCGCTCAGCAAACAGTAGGGCACAGCATTTGTTGCTAATTTAAAGTAATATGTACCTACATAAATAATCAAAAACGTAAAGTGGTAAATAGTAACGAAACTGACTTTTAATTTGAATATGAATTGGCTTAATTTGACAAAATAAAAAGAAACAAATGCCAACCAATTTGGATCAGAACAAGTTATTATACTCAATCCATCCATTTTCCTGGATAATGAATCAAAAATAAAACCAACAATTTAATAGTGTTAGCTGTAACTTAATACGAGTACATAATATTTATGTACTAAGCAAAGTAGGTATTCACGGTGCTTATGAACTAAACAAACATTATTGCTGCCGGGATTAGGTACGCGCCGCGGCGCAAGTCAAGTCGCAACTTTGTACTCGTATACAAGTTACATACCTACTTACGTAGTTACTTGTTATGAGATGTCATGTAACCGATAGGTCCACTCGTATTTCCTTTATAAAGTACTAGTGGAAGCCCGCAGCTTCGCTCGCGTGGAATTAGACATAAGAATAGTTTCGTGTACATCTAGTAATATTATATTGCCTATGTCACTCAGTGAAGATGCAGCTTTCTAACGTTGAAAGAATTTTTGAAATCGGTCTAGTTGTTTTTGTGTGAAAACCTTCGATCAATGTACATTATTGATCGAAGGTGAAAACAGTAAAAACAAATGTTTCCTCTTTATAATATTAGCATAGACAGAAGCAATTCTTCTCAAAGAAAGCAATAACTACTTCGCAAAGATATTTCCTTTACTGTGCTGAGTCTAATTTTAATTGCATACGACGAATTACTGTTACATTGATGTAGAGGATAATGATGTATATTTTGATTGCTTACATGACGGATTAAACCTAACTTGTGTTGTATTATAACGTATTTAACAGTCGTGGACTGTAGGCTAGGTCATCTAAGGAGATACACCAAGTGATACTCAAATGATGACTATGCTGTAAGGTTACAGCTTAGTCAGCATACCTCTCTTCATAAATACCTTTATAGTCCACAATTCCACATTTCTCCCCTTTGCTAGACGACCGAGTTTATCAAAAGTTTCACGGCTACTGACTTTGCCTGCGGTGTGGTCCCGGTTCGCGTGAAGTATTAGTATTAGGGACTGATTTAGACTCCCATCTTATATTTTCCATACTGTTTGAGTGTCAGTATAGATATGAATAACTCTAATATTCAAGTATGATATTTTGAAGTCTAGATTCATTTTTTATTTCCATCTTGTCTACTACACAAAAAAATTGGCCACACTCAACACTCATCAAAGGTTAGGCCTACAAGTTAAGCTTCTTTGTACCCCTACTACTATTCTATTAGTACCCTACTATGATACATACAGTAAGCAAATTAAAATTGAGAAAAAAATTCAGAAATAAAAACATATACAGTAAACATTCAAGCACAAAGTATAGTACATACCTAGATCACCTCAGCTCACAGTTCTTTGGATAAAACTCGGTACAGTTTTCAAAGCAAATAAGTGTTATTGAGTGGACGCTTGAGTGATTGCACTGGCGCTATGTTAGCAAAGGGTTTTGTCCATAATCCTTCCCCTTTACTGAGCGCATGAGCTCACATCAAAGGGATGAGCTCAACATTAACTTGCAATAGGTGGTCTGCAATAGTCGTCTTATACAACAAGTTCACTCGTTTCAAAACCAATTAAAACTGACTATTTGGTTGTTGTATTTCTGTGCTATATCATTTCACTGTCCATTTTCATTTCATTGCTGGAGTGTTAACACATTTGTTCCTATCCTTCAGGATTAAGTAAGATGTTCACCTCTAAAGAAGTGTACCGCGGGAACCACATCTTTGCAAACCGGACAACAATTGCTTTAAAACTATTTTATTACACATTAGAAATGTTCTAGGTTTCCGTGGCGGCAAAATAATAAAACTTATGAAAAACAAATGAAATTTACAATGGTTCCTTATAGGCTCTACCATCTATTCAGCTCAACCTAACAATTCCACGTAAAAGTAACGAAAGCTCAATATTCGATACATTTTAATGCTGTCTGAGCCCATCTCTACTCTCCATGAGTAAATTAAGGTGGGACATAGAACCTACTCGTTGATTCAGCCAGACAAAGCGCTGTCTGTTGAGTTTCGCACGTCTCCTGGGGTGCTACGGTTTAGTTTGCTTATCGTACCCCTTCCCGTATTCAAACATAGGCGCGCATACACGAGTGCAACCCCACACGTGTATAACTCACCTACTAACGACAGGAATGTAATGAAACGTGCCCAATTAGACAGATTCCTCATACCTCCGACTAGAAACTAACAAGCACGTAACAATTCTTTTTAAATACGCTGGGAGCTATCCAATTACTTTTCAGATTTTTGCTGGCTGCTTCACTATTCAATGGTGGTTTCTGTTTTAACAACGCATTATTTAACTGTCAAGGCTGGATGTTTAGGTCAAATTATCCGATTGAAAACCAAATATTGTTTTAGTTGTAATTTGAAATAGAGAGGGTAAAAATAAGAGAGGTGAAATTCACCACGTCTTTAATGATCGATAAACAAAACTGGTATAAGTGGGTGCACTTAACACACCTCTACCTACCTCTCCGAAATAAAGTTGATGTATCATGTATTTAAATTGGTGAAAATGACATACATAGAATTTATGTAATCTGCACATGAAAATTTTAAATTCTAATTTTATAAGTACAAAAATGCATTTGATATATTATTTTGAAAATCAAACACAGATCGTTAATATACTCAAATAAGTGTAAGATGAGCGATAATAGCAACTCCTTCAACTGTTAACTTCACTACTACGTAAATAAACATGTGCACTGTAAGCGTGCAGTATAAACAGCTATTTACAAAGCTGTCTCTATTTGTCTCGGATCTCAGCAGACACAACCGCTACCCGTTGAAGCCTCTCAGATTGAATTCAAGACTTTTAAAAGTATCTCACTCTTCTTTTTCTTTCTCAACATTACTCCCGTTTTACAATTTTATTTTTTAAGAATTACTGCTACCTATTTGATTCATTAATTTATTTGGCAGTTTCTATTTGAACTTATTGTAGACGGCATAAAAAAAATAACGTTATATTTGATACTACGTCGTATAACTAAGTCGTACAATAAAATATTTAAATAGAAAGTACACATTATATTTGTTTTTAGGTTAAGGTACTTAATGATTTTGATTATGTGTATATGTGACGACACATTTTTATAATCAAACAATGCAAATATAAAATATATATATAAAATCCTGTTAAAACATGTTTTTATCAAACTAGTCACATTGTATATCTATCTATATATATAAAAGGAGAAGGTGACTGACTGACTGACTGACTGACTGACTGACTGACTGACTGACTGACATATCAACGCAGGGCCTAAACTATAAGGGCTAGAAACTTGAAATTGTGCACAGGGGTTCCTTTTATAACGTAGGGGAGCACTAAGAAAGGATTTTTGAAAATTCACCCCCTAAGGGGGTAAAACAGGGGTACAAAGTTAGTATGAAACTTTACCGTTTATGAAGTCGTTAGACGGGTAGACGTCGTTAATGCTGACTGACTGACTGACTGACTGACATATCAACGCAGGGCCTAAACTATAAGGGCTAGAAACTTGAAATTTTGCACAGGGGTTCCTTTTATAACGTAGGGGAGCACTAAGAAAGGATTTTTGAAAATACCCCCCCTAAGGGGGTAAAACGGGGGTGCAAAGTTAGTATGAAACTGCCGTTTTTGAAGTCAAGTGAGCAACCCGAACGCGGGCAGACGTCGTTAATGGGTCTAATTAATTCTACGCGAGCGAAGCTGCGGGCGTCCACTAGTCTACAATAAAAATAAACTACTTGAGTAGGTACGCGTGCTGTATGAACACCTATTTACAAAGTTGTCCGCACTCTATTTGTCTCTGCTCTAGGTGTCACAGCCACCACCGAATTACTCGTAGCACATTGAATTTACTCTACATTTTCACGAATAAAACGAGCTCAAGAAAAACGTATATTTATTCTCTACTTTATCTTTAAATCAATATTTATTCTTTCTCAACCTCTTTTTTTCCAAATAAATCACTATCAATGGATGAGACTATGCTTTGTTTACTGGGGCAAAATAAATGCGGAAGAATAAAAGAGCTATTTACAAAGTTGTCCCCACTCTATTTGTCTCACCCCTTGGCGAGCACAACCACTGTCCGTGGAAGCCTATTCGCGGTTTGCGTTAAGGATTTTATCACTTAGGCTGCTCTTGAACATTGGTTGTTGTAATCAAATACTTTCCTTAAACAAGATCTTTATATAATTCTTTATGAACATGCAAAACATAATATTGCTCAAAATTTTTAAAATACATGTAAGTAGGAAAGATATGCAAACTCTAAGTACCATCATCATCATCATGACAGCCCTTTCTTTGTCCTGCGCCGATATAGCAAGTGACATATAATTTCTTAAATCGCACATAACTTTGGCAAGTCATTGGTGCGTGCCGCTGGGGTTTGAACCCGGACCGCTCGAGTGAGAGGCGAATTCGATAGCCACTGGGCTGGTCACCGCTGATAACTCTAAGTAGTTACATAATAAATTAATAACAGAACGTAACATCGACATAGAGGTCGAATTCCCTCACTGAAGATCATAATGATATTTAACAGAAAAATTATTTAAGGTTTACCAATATAACGTGTACCAACTATCTCAAACAATTAATCTTAATTTAATTACATGCTAATTACAACAATTAGTACATCAAGTGCATTCACTATGGAATTTTATAACCTCTACTTTAATTTATAGAACTGTGGCGTAGAAGTTATTGCCTTGACCTATTATGAACAATAAATTTATTATGAGAATCACAATAGCTTGAAACTAGTATGTTATTAAATAAAATACTAAAAGAATGGTAACAAAAGAAAAGAGTTAAAAATAAAATCTGACATAAAACTAAAAGGGTAACGACTAAAATGTCTACGAAGATTCTAGTTCAACATGACAGCTCATCTATTTTTCCCTAAAGGGATAGGGCAACACCGTTTGTAATGATAGTTGTGTAAATGATAGAAAACAATAGTACCTAGTGACATAAGTAATCTTTTCGATCAATACTACATCGCCTTGTATCCTTTCTTTCCACACGCGAACAGGCAAGCTGAATAAGGCTCCGAGGCTATTTATAGAAGTGCCTCTACTTTATTTGTATCATCCAACACAACCGCTGCCCGCCGCGCCTCGTCGTTTACGCTAAGGATTTTATCGCTTTTCCTACGGCTCGAAATAAAACTATGGCCTCTCCCACCTCGACACAAGACGCGCTTTGACAAATACGATTTGTAATTTATTCACTTTTGCAAAAGTAAAATTTTCAAGGTTTAGTAGCGTATTCGCATTTGAATGTATATAAAAACTAAAAACCATTCCCAATTTATATCACCAATACGATATTACCAAGATTTTGGTAAGATTCTCGGAAAATCTTTACCTAACTATAATAAAATCATAGATCATTATCAATCTTACGATCGTTTATAAGAACTTTCAGGGCTTTTTAAAAAATATCCATAAATCAAGAGTAATCAAAAGCAACCGAGAAGAGTTCTAAGAGCTGGTATTTATTCAAACATTTCCGATTATTGAAACGATTGAAGAAACTCGCGGCTCGGAAGTGACATGGCGCCTCCTAGGGCTGTTTTCGACGTATCGATAAACATTAACAAACGCGACCTTCTCAGTTACACAATAAGATATAAAATATAACAATTTCCGTTGCCAATATAATCTTTCGGAAAGTTGTTGCCATCGTCGCGAGGAAAATTTCATTTTATTGTGTTAGCGAATGCTTATTGTATATCCGAACGTTTTCCCCTATTGTGAGGCTACGGACGCAGATATTACTATACAATTGTTGAATGATAAATTGCCAAGGCAATGCATTAAGTCCTTTCGGAAGCAGAGGATTCAGTGTCGCCTTAGTTTCAATTATTATTAAATTGTTAACTTAGAACAGATTAAGTAATAACGCTACTGAATGTTATTGATAATCGAAAATGATCTTTATACCACCTTCGATGTTTTTCTCACCGCCCAAAGGTTGATTGAGAGAATAGCTTGTAGCTTAAAGATATTAAGTTGACGTCAAGTTTCACATAAATATGTAAATAAATAAGTTAATGGAATGCTAGTTACCTCTTCCTCAGTGGTGGCGGTGTTGACGGAGTCCATGCTCTGGCAAAGCGCGAGCTCCATGGTCTTGTGGTGCGGCGAGCCGGGCCGCGGCGACGGCTGCGGCGGCGACACCAGCGCGCCCTGCGCCCCCGGCGGCTGCTGCGCGCCCGCGCCGCCCGGTCCCGCGGGGCTCACCGCCGCCTGCAGCCCCTGCGCCTGCGCCTGCTGACTCTGCAGCGCCTGCAAGCTCTGAGCCGCCTGGAGGCTCTGCTGAGCTTGCAGATTCTGCAGCGACTGGTGCGCCAGATTCAACTGGTGCTGCTGCACGATGCTCTGCTGCACTATGCTCTGCTGTACTTTGATGTGCTGGTGCACGGCGAGTTGATGGATCGGATGCAGCGTGCCGGGGGGTGCGGGGTATGGGGGGGAGAGCCGCTGGCGCTTCACTTGCGCACTCTGAAGCGCTTCGTGCAGCCTCTTCACCGGGAGCGGGCTCTGGCCGAGGTTATCCACGGCTATGGCGGGGCGTGCCGGCCGAGTCGCTTGACTCCGGCGAGCACCGACTGGTCAGTGACAGGGGGAGGGGCGCGCGCGACGCGACGTGATACCGATACCACGACAACGGCGCTTCACTACGCGCGTTGCACTTAATTGACTAGTCGAATTAAACGTTGTTACAATAAAGGTTTATTGCGCGTCTAAAGCGAATGTTTACTGCTTATCTCGATGCCTCGGCACTTATGTTCTCATTCATCTGAGTTAGTGCTGAGCTCGTCGACTAATCCTGAAAAGAGCAGAAAACATACGTGAATATTTTACTACACAGAGCTGCTAAGAACTCAATTAAGTAAAAAGTTTTCAATTAAAATAGAAAGGCAGTCCGACGCTTTACGATGCACGAGTTTGATTCACATAATGACATTAAATAAATCTTTGTTACTTCTAATCATTTATTTTCCTTCCTGACTCCAATTAGCATGAGAATCCCCTTAATGCTTCCACCAACAAATCGATAAGTACCCTCCGGGATATTTACCGCGCTTGGAGATTCTATTGGGAAACCAAGATTTACGATATCATGAGAAAATAATGAACGAAATGAAAATCTTAGTGGTTGAAATTAAAGTCACGGTTCTAATAAATAAAATCTGGCTCTGTGAATTTTCTTTTCAAATATTCAGTGCCGTTAACATTGCTTCCTATACAAAGTGTTCGTATTTCGTACCTACTTTTTCACAATAATTTACTAACGACAATCTGATATAACTATAAATTTAATACAAACCTAAGGACAATATAATCAAAATAATGGTTGCCTGGAATAAATCGCTAGTTAGCGATAAGGCCACCTATTGTACGTAGTTTTTAATCCTTATTCCATGTAATTGTTTCTGTATGTCTTGGTGTACAATAAAGAGTTAATAAATATATAAATCTCGTAAATGTTATGCGGTCACCGTCGTCGTACTATTGATACTTATCTATAAACACGAGAAGAGATGGCGATATAGTATCGGCAGCTATGAAGGAAAGATACGAGTACGTTAAGTTAGATGCCAACCTGTAATTTTACTCCTATAAGATCACCGATTAAACTTCAGACGGAAGCTATTTCCACTATAGCCCAAGAGCCCACGACGGCCAGACCTTCGTTATTTTATAAAAGTTGAAAGTTTCTCTGTACATGTCTCCTATACATATAAGAATAACCAGCGACTATAGAGTTTGGGTTGTGGTTACTTGGGCAGATAACAGGTAGTAAGGGTGTATAAAAAAGTACTTAAAATTTGTAAGACTATAAAGCTCAATTTTTTTATATTTCTTCGGGATAACTTTAGAAATCTCGTCATCCATTGCCGGACACTTATGACAGTTGCTACCCCCTGCCAGACACCCCTAAACTTTGATAAATTACAATTATACTTTCGTTATAGTATAAAAGCTAAATTTTACATACGAGTATGTTACTTGGGGACCTATAAAAATATGTTACCTCAATAGCCGGACAGTTATCATGGTTTTTACATCTTGCCAGACACATCGAAAGTCCACTATAGGTGCGAGCGCGAGGTAACAACTGTTCAAAACCTAACCAAAATACATGCAGAGTTGGGACTGTTAATTTGTCAGAGCTTACCTGGATTTCATGCCATCACAGGTTGTGATTTTAATCCTGCGCTCTTCAGAAAAGGAAAATTAAAACCATACAAGATATTAAAAAAAGGTCCAGAGTACCAGGAAGCTTTCAAGAACTTCGGCAACAACGAATTAATTGAAAATTTAAATCATCAACAAAACATCTTTAATATTATTCAGAGATTTATATGCAATGTCCACAATGTCCCTAATGTAATTGATGTTGATGACGCTAGACTTCAAATATTCATCGACTCGTACACAGTCTCCGATGTAAACGAAGCTTTTGACCGAAAGAAGTTGCGAAATTTTGACGCTAGCAACCTACCACCTTGCAAAAGCGAGCTACTGCAGCAATTTCTGCGAGCAAATTATATATGTACCATTTGGAATAATGCTCATTTGAAACCTTTTTTTAATATCTTGTATGGTTTTAATTTTCCTTTTCTGTAGAGCGCAGGATTAAAATCACAACCTGTGATGGCATGAAATCCAGGTAAGCTCTGACAAATTAACAGTCCCAACTCTGCATGTATTTTGGTTAGGTTTTGAACAGTTGTTACCTCGCGCTCGCACCTACAGTGAACTTTCGATGTGTCTGGCAAGATGTAATGAAAACTGTCCGGCTATTGAGGTAACATCTTTTTATAGGTCCCCAAGTAACATATATAAAATTTAGCTTTTATACTATAACGAAAGTATAAGTGTAATTTATCAAAGTTTAGGGGTGTCTGGCAGGGGGTAGCAACTGTCATAAGTGTCCGGCAATGGATGACGAGATTTCTAAAGTTATCCCGAAGAAAATATAAAAAAATTGAGCTTTATAGTCTTACAAATTTTAAGTACTTTTTTATACACCTTTACTACCTATTATCTGCCCAGGTAACCACAACCCAAACTCTATAGTCCGTGGTTATTCTTATATGTATAGGAGGCATGTACAGAGAAACTTTCAACTTTTATAAAATAACGAAGGTCTGGCCGTCGTGGGCTCTTGCTCTACTACTGTTAACTGGGTTGGCTGTCAAAAAGGACAAATAAATCCAGTTCAAGTTTATAATTAAGGATGACGATGAAGCATAATTTATTTATCATTATGGATTCACATACACAAAATTACTAGGTCGCAATTTATACCCTGACTATTTGAATCCTGGATAAAAATATTTAATTCGCAGTTACGATGACGTCAATAAATTATTGCCATAATAACCATAAGATAATTAATGTGTAATAAACTCACTACTTAAAAGTTTTAATTGCTATAATAACGACCTTCAATTTGACTATTTTCGACTATGGATCAAAGATTAACTAAATTCTAATTCACCGGTCCTAGGGTTTACTTTACTTTGTTTTTAGTCATTTAAATATTAAAATGCCAAACAACCGATTGCACACATGTGGGTGTCAGCCCGCCATTTAGTTTGTTACTCATAGCAATAAACACGTAGAATAATCTAAAATATCTAAATTAACGTCAAGGCGGATGATATCACAAACGTTTTAGTTGCAAATATATGATCGATTATTCTAGAATTGTATTGCAATCAGATTTCACTAATTATAGTGAATAACAAATTTAATAGAATTCCCTACCTAAGTAAGTAATGGAAGTTATAATAGGATATTTGTGTGTGGTGTTCGGTTACGTTTGTCTCGACCATCTTAGTCTTCATGGATATCAATTGCATCTCGTTTTTGACCAACTTTTAAACTTATGAGTCTTGTTGAATAAAGTAGTCATGGGTAATAGCCACTATATTCAGCAGCGATTGGGTGAAGTTGGATGCTCGTTTGCTATCTAATATCCATAAAAAATCTATTTTGCTTTCTGTTTATATACTATTGAAGTGACGATACTGATGATGTTTCTATTTCTTTCTCGCATGTAGGTAAAACATTCAATTTGTTGAAGTTATAATTTATTTCTTTCATTTTCAAATATCTAAAATAATTTTAGACCTTACTGAATAGTGATGAAATTGTCATGCTCCCTTTTTTTTGTCATGCTACGACTTTTTTATAATGTAGTTTTTGTAATCTCTCTAAATTTATTTTTCCCGATATATTATTTTGGTTTATTTGCCTGAGAACAGATGCCTGAAACATTATTGATAGCTTCCGTTTACGGAGAAGGGTAAACGAAAAGTTTTCCATCTCGCAGACAGAAAACGTGCGCCAGATAATACATTTTTGGAACGGACAAATGAAATAATATAAAAACAAACATCTAAAATAAACGGCGTTAAGATGGCCGGTCTCGTGTGTAATAAAAATGATCGTACGAGTATATTATCATATACAATACATATTCCGCCGGCACTAGTTTGCCCCAAGCCCGCTGGTTTTTGCCACATTTCGTGACTAATCTGGACACAAAAAAAAACTAGTTTCTTAACAAAGCATTATACCTATCTTTAGTCTTCACACACACTTCAACTTTGAATCCATTTATTTTCGTCACTGCTAAAATAATTTATACCTACGATACACAAAGTGATGGTCATATTGCTTGTAGATGCTCTATTAAAAAACTTCTTATAATTTAAAAATCGTAAGATATCATTTTATTTTAACTCCCCAAGTATAAATATGTGTTATAAATTTGTGTCTGTACGTGAAGCATAGTTGTTTTAAATATTACTTGAATGGATTTTTATCTATCATTTGAAGATCATAAATTAATTTTCTTGTTGTTAGGTCGAATTGTGTTTATATTTTTAGCAGATAGATTTAGTTAGATAAGTAATTTTAAATCACCTATACCTACGACGCAGACTTTCTATATATACTATTGTTATGAAAAAACCTCTATTTCCACCCTGAAGATGATCATCTTATGCAATCGAAACTAGTCGGCCTATTTCCGACTTAAATCACACGTGAGTAAGCCGGTAATTTCAACTATGAAAAACTTTATTTTTTAATACATTCATTAAAATACAAAAATAAAGCCATTTAGTTTTCGTATAAGAACTACGGCTTCTTCAGTTTGAACATCATTTTACGCTACATCTTCAACCAACACGAACGGTCACATTGTATTTTGCATATTCATATTCAGTAGTTGGGTACTCAAGACGAGAGTCTCAGCGAAGAATGTAGATGAAGGCAGGAAGTATGTAGGGTTTGTAAGCTATAGTCCAACTGTAATGTAGATAGCAGGTCCACTATGCATCCACTACGCATTGATATACGAAATAGAGTAATATGGAGTAACATGGGGCAAGACTAACACTTTTAAATACATAGTACAATTTGGACCAGTTACTGTCTTCATCATCATCATCAACAACCCTTTCTTTGTCCCACTATTGGGCACGGGTCTCCTCTCAGAGTGGGAGGGATTAGGCCTTAGTCCACTACGCTGACCAAGTCCGGATTGGCAGACTTCACATGCTTTGGAGATCATTATGATGTATTCTCAGGCATGCAGGTTTCCTCACGATGTGTCCTTCACCGTTATAGCAAGTGACAATTTCTTAAATCGCACATAACTTAGAAAAGTCATTGGTGCGTGCCGCTGGGGTATGAACCCGGACTGCTCGAGTGAGAGGCGAGTTCGATAGCCACTGGACTGTCACTGCATACTAACTATAAATTATATATAATTCCAACTAACCTAATTATTATATTATTCTATTGACGTAGGTACTTCAGGAGATATTCTTAATTATTTGTGTACAGCTTTTACTTTGAGGTAGTTAATCAAATATAATATGTAGTTAAAAAAAAGTTTTAAAGTCATTAATTTTACTCTTTCCACCAAGCCTCACTCAAAGGAGAACATGATGAAGACTCTTCAGGTCATCTCAATAGTAATGATGATGAGAGATCCGTGAAATTGTAAGATTTCATCATTATCTTTCAAAAAACGCCAAAAAACGTTTTTTGGCGGGCATGTTCATAGTTTACAATCATTAACTTATTATTAAAATAGTTACTTACTTCTTAATCCTTACTTCCCTGACCTAAGAAAATAATTAATTGGTGTAAAATTTCCCAAAACAAGCTATGGCAAATTTTCCTAAAGGAAACTTTTTTAGAATCTGAAGCGACAACACATAATGATGTCAAAGCTAAAGCTTTACGGTTTTCAAAGGTTCGCTAGGTTGACATCTGTCAAAGTGCATCAAACTCTTTAATCATTTCAAGTTAAACAGGAGCGAAATCAAAAGTGTAGCAAGAAACGGTTCAGCTTTGCAGCATTGCGTCACCAAACTAGCGCTGACATCAGACAGGTCTTATTAAGGCCTATGCTACACGGGCGGTTCTCCCGCCGCGGAAAACCGCTTCTGAACCGCACTGGACACAATTTAATATGAAGTTGTATGCTGCATACTACACTGCGCGGTTTCCCGTCGCGGCTCACAGGCGGGAGAAATTCGACCGCCGCATGCAGCGTCAAACCGCCGCTGATAACCGACGCTTTTAAACTACACGGACGGTTTCCCGCTATCCCGCCCTCATTCTGCGCGGGACCTTGGCGCTCGCTCGTCGTTCGTGTCTTGCGTGGCTAGTTAAGAACTTCTTTTATTAATCTGTTTGCCACTGGCAACATTTTGGTTTTGTGGCTGCGTCCATAGACTTATATTTTTTGATTGACAGTTGTCATCTTGTAATTTTCTCTCTTCCTGTCTAAAACTATAAAGAGTAAAAGGCATGATTTTTATTATACAGCTAGTGTCGCGTCAAAATGTTTGATACGGAGCGTTTTATTGCTGAAATACAAGATCGACCTGCTTTGTATGATGTGCAGTCGAAGGATTACGCCAATCGCGAACTAAAAGCGAAATTATGGATGGAAATAGGACAGGAAGTGGTTGAACATTGAATGAAATATTCCCAAAGTTAAACGATTACTTAACACTGGTTCCACCCACACATTGCGCTTTACTTTATTTTTTAATAATTCTATTAATATGAGAGCTGCAAGCGCAGTTATCATTGGCGGATCCATGTTGAAATGAACAAAAGGCAGCGATAAACCGCGTCCCGTGTAGTTTGATGGTCTGCGGCAGCTTTGTCGAGCGGTTTCCCGCGGCGGGAGAACCGCCCGTGTAGCCTCACCCTATATATATATATATATATATATATACATTATATATATATATATAGTAGATAACAAAGAGTGGCTCTGCTAATTACAGTCGGTAAGCCTGTTTTAATCTAGCAGGTATCTATAGGTCCATTTGTTGCAATTAACGTGACTCAATAGCATAATTATATTTCTGACCGATCGTCAGAACAGCAAAAGAAAACTCCCAGAAGGGGTAGCCGTATAGGATATAAATAAACGTTTATAAAATCAAATTGACTGAAACGTACAATATGAATAGGTATAAATTTTAAATACATACAACAAAAATACTCTGCTAAAATGTATCTTTTTATTTAAGTATTAAATTAATATCAATCAACAAAAACCATCAATGTTTACAGGTAATAGTCAAAGTATAACGCTAAGAAAAATGTCGACAATATTAACTCGGTCGCTGAATTCAAACTTCCATCCGTATATTTTCGCTGCGGCGAAGCTGAGTTGCGGCGTAGCGTCCATAGCGTCGATTCTATGTGACTGTCAGAGTTAAGCAACCACGGACGCGGTCGGTTTGTGGATGGGTGACCGCTAGTAGCAAAATTTCATGAGTGCTACTGTACTTCGTAGGGCATTTAGGCACGTAATTAAGAAACCACAAACTTTTACGTCATAAAATGATAAGGTTCAACAGTAAAGTTTATTTTAAGAAAATAAATATCAACATAATATGTAGTGAAAAAATAATACCAAATTTATGTTAAACTAAAATAAGCCGAAGCCATAGAATTTCACATATAAGATGATTACCATAATGTTGCCGACATTCTAATTATATTGGATTACTTTTGTGCCTTGGATGAAAAGAAAGAAAGAATCTCTCATAAGAATAATATTTCCTATAAGACATAATAATAGGAAAATCTGATGACAAACTATATTTGTGGACAGGTTATTACAGCATTATTGAAAGTCGCACATCTTTTTTTTCTTTATCAGAACCTCTTTTTATAAATTCAAGATAGCAAACGAGCTGGCAACACTACCCATCTACAGCCGCCTATGACACCTGTTAAGGACCCTAACACAGTAGAAATGGTATGGCTAAAGCACCGTGGTGGTACCGGGCCGGGTGAGCTCTAAATTTTTATTTATATATAGATATAAAAATAAATATAGACTGGTAGGCTAAGGAGCCTAATAACCTTTATTTTATGGCTCTACCACCTGAGTATACATGGACTCTACCACCAATCTTCTCAAGCGTATTAAATATGTAATAGTTTTGTAATAATAATAGAAGTTTAATTGAAAACTATTTGAGGTCGGCTACAAATAAATAGTTTTTGGAGTTATTTGATGATGCGAAGGGCAAATTGAATGTGAATGTTATTCTACCTTTGTCGGTAGTTGAATGAACATTCTTGGTAGAATCCAGTGCTTCCGTTTGGCGTTCTCATGTAGTACCAGCTGTTGCCACCCGGTATTATTATGGTACCAGCTATATTATTGAGGTAAGCTGTATTCAATATTTCAACATCTTAGTTTGCTCTAGTTCAGCTATTTGTCACTGCTTCTGTAGCAATACAAATTTAAACTATGAGACAGTAGAGACAGATATTTCGACCAATTCTCAAATATCTCGGTCATATTGTTACCTGTTATCTTAGGGACGAGACTGATTCAGAGAGGTAACGCAGGGCGTTGGTGGTAAGATGCTCTAAGAAAGTTACTTTATTTAAGGCTTTCTGCCAGTCATTTGATTCAAGTGCCAGCAGTACAGCGCCGTGTCCAATACAACAATATCTTTAGGATGCTATAGGAGTTGCTCTGGCGCTGCTGTAGCGCGTGGGGCACGTTCATGGAGGCACGAACGGATGCTCCATGCTATCATGCGTGAGAAGGCGGCCTCCATGCTGCAGCGCCTGACAAGATGTAGCAATAGTCTCCTAAAGTCAATTGCTGACAGATATGATGGCCTCTTTCGAAATCATTGGATGCGATTGGCTGTGGGTCGGTAGTATTTAACTGTGTAAATGTTGTGTTTTAATTAATTTAATTGCTTACTAACAACACTACTACTAACCTCTCCTTTCTAACCATTTTTATTTTACTTATATAAGTAATACTTATACTGTTTGTTTCATTTTATGCATTTGCTATAAGGACTATGTGTGATAATATCTGAAATAAATTGTTTATTATATTATATTATTATTATTATTAAAAATATACTTATTTGTTTATTTTCAACAGCACGAAACTGATATTTTTAAGCTTCATCGCTCGGTAGCAATTAATTATAACGAAATCAGAGTAGGTATGTTATTCAATTGAAACCCGATGCACTGTAGGTTTGCGGAGTATCCCAATGGCTATTCCATAAATGTGGCTAACAAAACAAACCCATTCAATTAACTGCGTCGGTTGAACGACCAATGGAACCATTCGCGTAATGAAATTTCGACAGAAATATAAACTGGCTGCCGTAGAGGGGCAACCGCGTGTGATAAGTATAAAATCTACAATTTCAAATAGATTAATCGCAGATATTGTAACCGACGTGGTATTATTATAAGTCGTTATATGACCAGCATTATAGAATTACAATGCCATTACAGAAACACATTAAGGTTTTTACATTCTAAAAATTAAGTCTGTAGAATATTTTTGGATATAAGTTGTAAGAAACAACATAATAAAAATATGTATTTACTATCTTGAGTTCTTCTGTTCACAGGATGATTAAAATAATCTAAAGAGATTCAACTTAAAAGCTATGCAATCTTCTTGTCCTTATTAGAAATAAGTTTCAGTAAGATAACCCAGAGTAAATAACGAAATCTTATAGACATGTGATATATATACGGAACGAATAATTATAACATGCCTATTTTGACTTGGCTTTCATTTTACTCAACACTGTATCTTTCGTTTTGCGATTATAGACTTACGAAAGTGCCTTCGAGAATTAACACTATCGAGCAGTTTCGTAATGAATGTTCGATCTCATTTGAGAAGAATTGAAGCTTTGTTGGTATATTAGATTATATAGACCATATTGATAGTGCGCCGCTGCAAATTGAATCTAATTGCCGCAACGAAGTGTTGAATCAGTCCGACCCAGCCTCGGTGGCCTAAATTGAGCCTATTTACCCACTTAGGATGAGAACACCCACCTGTTTAAGGAATAAATTTTCACGAGACGGTGACATCAGCTACTGAAGCACCGCCATTTTGACTTCAATTGTTATTGTTCCCAAATAACATTTTACTTATGGAACAAATTTTATTTGTTCAGCCCTCAATTCACATTCATACCCCACATAACATTAACAAACTAATCATAGGCCTTAAAGTTTAATAATGGCTGGAAATTTTATCAAATTAAGGTGGCTTCCACAGGTTCAATAGAGCAAAACTATTGCCAAGGTCGATAGATCATAGATTTCGATCAAAACGTCGAGAGTTGTAAATGTAACAAGAACTATTAACTAGTCGTTTATTTGATAGTGCCTTTTGCGTTGCTGTCGTATCGTGACGCAATGAATCCGGCACAATAGCAGGCCTTGGTACAAGTGACTATTCGAAACGGGCTCGCGGTAATTACGGCACCGAAGTGTAGAAGAACAGATTGACTACAAAAAAGTGTAATAACAGAGGTGTATGTGGAACAGCCGTGAGGAACGCAGACGGACGTACGATGACAAAAAGTTACTAAATTACGACATAAACGAAACTACGGAGTACTACGTGCCTACTTCTTTTATCGTTTGAACAGAGCATAGCGCATACAAAAGAGAATCTTTAAACAAAGCAAACAAGAATAAAATCACAAGATTAAATAATTTTACAAACGAATATATAAACCAGGAAGAATGGGTGAGATTTCAAAAATATATTTCTTGAATGAAAATTTCAACTAATATAACAAGATTTATACAATACATAAAGTGTTTTTTATTATGACTCGATCAACTTCTACACAATAACTTAATTTGTTCCAGAGTCACGCATTTGCCTAAATATCCCTTGACTTCAATAAAATTTGTACTTATAACATCTTCATAATTAACTCTTGCTTCGTTGTAGCATTTTTGACCAATCCTGATGTTTTTTAGTAGTAGTTTAGTATTCTATCGTCATCATATAGTTGTAAGAATTTATGAATACTTTTACAATTGGCCTGACATTGTTCTCAATATTTCACTGATTTCTTTAGCATTCGCTTGAACTTTACAATATGATGATATTTGTGCGAGAACAACTAAGAATTTGTTGCTACTATTAAGTGTTGTATAGTGTGGGTATATTCGTAAGCACAACTATGAAAAATCATTCATGTTTAACGACTTCAAACAACCGGGATGTGTTCACATTAATCATTTTGCAGTTGAATTCTCTGATGATTTTCTGTGACCTTTTCATGTCAACGCGTAGTTAAGATAATATGACTTATTAACTATAGTACTTCTTCTAGGGGTTCTTGTTTGTTCTGTCAGTTATGATTATCTTCATTAGTAAACTTTAATCAGATATTGGTGACAATAATCACAGTGAATAGTCTTTCACAATAGCCACACAGTTTTTCTTATGCATGACGCATGTCGCTCTTATCGGATTATTTAAATCGGAAGACCATATCTGTCTACGGAAATCCTGAGTTTGTGAAGCCTCAAATAAAGGCGATGGTTAATTAATTACTAACCTAACATTAGTTACTTAAACATCAGTTTTTATATTTTTATGCTATTGGTTGCTTTGGACAATCGCGCTTAGTTCAAACTTTGTTTTTATTTATTGTATTGTAAAATAAAAGTTATAAATACTTAGCTAAATAAATTTCACATAGGCTATATTTGATTTCTTTTAACGATATTATATACTTTATTGACTTTACTTTACTTTACTTTTTACTTTACTTACATTACTGTAACTACTAGTTTTACATATCGAAATATTTATTGAATTAATATAATAGGTTTTACTTTTATTTTAATTTAAAGTCCCCTGGTAACTAATACCAACCAATTCATCCAATATTTACTGTAAAATGTTAGTGGTTTAAATTTAAAGTTTTTAATATAGGTAAGTGTAATAAATTATATTATATATTATAATAATTATAAATATAACGTAATAATATATAAACGTAAAACTTTATCAAATAAAATAAATAAACAGCTAACATTTAAGAAACAAGCACTAAGTACTTCTTTGTTTTGCTTCAATTTCTAAACGCGCTTGTATCGGTTAGTTTGTTATGCTTATCTTACCGGCGCGAACAAATTAACGGGTCGTAAATTCGTAGCTGGTTCAGTTACATACTATGGAAGTTTTAAAGTAATTAGCACAATTTAACCAGTATGAATTTAAAATAAAAACATAATCAAAACATCCAAAACAAGTGTCAGCCTAAACTCTACATTAACGTAAAAATGTAATCTCAGGAATTTCTTATTTTTAATAAAGCTCTAACAACAAAGCTTCGGGCTGCCTTTTTTCAACAGTAATCACCGTTACCTAGAAAACAATAGCACATCTCACAACACACACACTGCTCGTCGGAAAACGCACATGCACAATTTTCCGAACATCAGTTACGGACACTGCGTCGGTCGCGTCGGAGCAAAGGGCGGCACAAACAAGCGCTACCTCTGCGCGCGAAAGACTGACGGCGCTCAGGCGGACGAACGAGCGAGCGGGACGCGCGGCGGGCGTGCCGCCGCACTGCGCGCGCATTCTCACTCTCTCTCGCACGCAACGGCTCTACATATCGTCGTCTCTCCCCCGAACGTCCGAGCACACCTTTCGTTCGCGAGACAGGTGTCCCTGTCCCTGTGTGCGTCCCGACATGGCAGACCTCGCGTGTATGCGCCCTTCCTGCGGCGGCGGATCGTTTTTTATGCCCGGCAGAAATTATAAAAAAGTAAATGGAGGGAAAATTAAATAAAACGTTTACAATGAAGCGTTTTCCTGTGCGCTTTGAATGATTCAGTGTGCGCTATTTTTCAGGGTGAGTATTCACGGAGGCACCACCGGCGGAATGATTACGGTGCTTTTTACGGATGTTTGAGTGATGTAGGTGGGCGTAATTAGGCATGGGGCGGAAAGGCATATTGATTGCGGTGACGCGGCTTTGTGGAAAAATCGATATTTTTGTATTAAAGGTGGCACGCGACGTGTCCGGCCCGTGCGTCCATGGATAAGTAAGTAAGCCTGCGTATCGATCGCCGACAAGTTTGACTCTAGTTTATGGCGCGCACTATAAACTTGCCCAACATTTTTCTGGAGCATTTGCTAAACATAGCCATACTAACGCAATGAGAAGATGGCATTTTTCTTGATTTAACGAAATAAAAATAAACTCGAGTGGAGGAATAAACGAGAGTGGAGAGGGGCATACAGCAGATGATATCCGCAGGATTAGAATATATGCCGACGAAACCCTAATCCGTAGGTTCTAGGACCTATAGTCTCCTGTCGCCGGTCGTGGGACGATAGAAGCCGTCCGCCCGCACTCACAGGTGCAGGTACTCACCGGGCATGGCTGCTTCGGTGAGTACCTGCATCGAGTAGCGAGACGTGTACCAATGTGTCACGATTGCGATGCACCCGAGGATACGTCGGGACACATGGCTGCTTGTGCCGCCTGAGGCCCTCAGCGACACACGTTAGTAGCTATTGTGGGTACGCATCTCTCGCTGACGAGGCTCGGGAGCGAAAGCTGTTGGTACACAACGGGCAAGTCATTGCAATAATAGAGACTGCGAGAATAATAGAGAGTGAACGAGAAAATGACGTACTTCCGGACTCAGTTCGCAGAAGGAAACTGGGGGGTTGGGAGAAGGCTTTGCGCACCTTCTCCCTTCCTAGGAGCGGCGCGTAGAACATACGTCAGGGATCCCGTGGCACCTCAATAGACGTTAGAGGTGGTGATGAGTTTTAGTGGATTATCCAACTTGTTTGGTGAATCCCACATACCCGCCTGCGGCTAGATGGGATGCGTAAATGCATTAAAAAAATGTAACTTCAGATCTTATGAGAATTAATTACACATGCAACAATAATATTCTTACCTATAAAATATTCTGACTACATTGTTTATAACACGTATCTAAACAAATTAAAAAACAAGGTCGGATGTAATAACAAAATTGCAAGCAATTTAGTTCAACCACGCCGGAGAGTCGAGAGATTATTACATTTATTAAAAATCCTAGAGACTAATGTGCAAACATTTCCATAAATTAGTGATTTTAACCTTACCAAAGCAGAAAAAATTGAATACTTGCGAATGTTTCTTAGAGGTTATAGATAGAGTAATAAATTAGAGTATTGGTATTATAAGAGGTATTCATCTTTACATATCTATCCACATCTGCAAGATGGTAGAGCACACCAGACCACATCAGACATAAGAGAGACCTGGGATTCACTATTATGGTTTTTGTCCTATAAGGTCCGTATCGCGACATCATATAACAAAAACCCCAGACGAGGGCTAGAACCTACTTACTTTAGGTATACAGCTGATCATGGCTCTGCTCTCGCCTAACAAAGGTTAAGGTGATAGTCGTTGCTGACCAGGATATCCAAACTCGTTATGTAAACACACATGGGTATGGTATGGGTTTTACATTCTCAATTTACTTATGTGTATATGTACCTGTTCTATAACATGTTGCATAATTTAAAAATACTAAAAAGCCGACTGCAAAATAAATAATATAAATGATGATAAACATTAGGTATCATTGTAGGAAAATTAGAGAGAATGGTTATTTACCAACTTTAATTCAAAATTAAAAAAAAAAAAAAATTGTATGTATGTTATTTATTAAACACCGTTTTGTTTTCATTTTGACTATATCATTATGGCGTCTGGTTGTCGCTGTGGTGAATCTTGGTTATAGTCATGTCTTTAGTGACACTCGCGTGGTTAAGACGAATCGCTTGACGTAAGGATAATTAAAATCGCCTTACGCGTTTGATCTCTAGAACGCCATAGAGGAACATACTTAAGACTGATAAACACAATACCCTGGTTTGCGTCGCGCAGTCTGATAAAAAAGTTAAAGCGAGCCCTGACTAAGTTCTGTTATAAGTATTTAATTAAAGCATGCATAACATAACACAGCTCGAACCACGGCACGGCGCTATTTCACGGGTCTTTGTCACCCTAATAGTATTTCGTTGTGCCCAGATGTTGAAGCACTTAGTGGCTTGCGCCGGTTTTATTATGAATAGCAACGGAACTAGTATTTTGTGGTTTCCCCGGGAGCTAGACACAAATTAATGCCCCAGCTTTCAGCTAGAAATTAATGTAATGCACCCAGGTTACGCCGAATTGTTGGCGTTCAGTATATTCAGCACGGACAGCTCAACGGGGATAATGGGTCTAATTTTATAATTGAACTGGATTTACCCGCGGTTCCACTCGGATTTGAGCGCTATAATAAATTCAGCGTGGTAATAAAAATGCACCTCTACGATCTGTTGAGACTTGATTGTGAGGAATTCGTTACTAGAAAATTTTATGTAATGTCTACATGGTTGGAACTTAACCAGCATACTAGGGGAAGTTCTATCTTAAACATTTTACTTAAAACTACAGGAACCAAAAATAAAGATAAATAGTTGTAAGCTTGACTGCGAAACAAGCGGTACAGGGTCTATCCCTGGGTTGGGCAGATCACTTGTGGTCCACCACTACCACAACTCTTTCTCTGTCCCATCTTTGGGCAGCGGTCTCCTCTTGAAACCGGAGGGGTCAGGCCTTATTTCACCATGCTGGCCAAGTAGGGAATGGCAGACTTCAATTCCGGTCACCCATTCACAAAGCGACCGCACCCATCGTTGCTTAACTATGTCGATCAAAAACGATCAACGCGAGCCGGAGTTTGAATTTGAGTACGATGTATAGTCACTTATTACCAGGGACTCAAACATAACTAATGAGAAGTGGGTGTATTAACAAATCTCTGTTTTCCCCTTCGGAAAATACGGTTGAATACATTAAACAAGCTCCTTCTATTCTTTCTTTCAAAAATCAAATAAAAGTTCACTATGTTTTCCCTATAACTTTTCTCAATCTCCAATTATTTTTACCTGCTTTGATTATGTTTCTACTTCTAGTATGTATTTTAATTTATTATGTGTCTTCACCTCATCTAGTATATTTTATGTCTAATAATAATTATTTATTAAAATTTATTTATCTGTGGTCACGTAATTGTGTCCTTTCGTGACATTGTGTGATTAAATGTACTAAATTTTACGCTGCTGTCCTACTTTTTTCTTCGATCAATATATCCGTTATGTATAGTTGGTTGTCTGGTAGCCATCGTTCTAAGCGATAAGACAACCAATTGTTTCACCTAGATGCTATTTATTCCTGTATCTTTCTATTTGTCTTTCTTTTTGGTCTACACTAAAGTATTTTTGTATTGTATTGTGTTGTACATTACGCTATGTTTAAAAAACCGATCTGAACCATTGTCGATCGCGCTACAACAGCTGTTAAATAAACATAGTTCCAGTTGACTTAGTACGTGTTTAGTTAGATAAAATTGAAAGAAACTTAAGAATCTCGAGGATAGTTTTATATAGCTCTGCGTTCATTTATCTTCAATGCACCGTCTTTATCCTCGGAACCCAAGCCGTGGGGCCGTGATAGCTGTAGCATAAAAGGCTGTTGTAAAGCTTGAATCCATCCAAAACTCTGGAAACACTTAAAGAGATTAAAACGCTTATCGTGTGAGTTTCTTGCTCGTTTTTCATTCTCATATTAAGGGGATTTTACTTTTCATTCCGTTATGTAACTTGCCCTGCTGAAAGATTAAATTTAAGGACTGTGATCTATGATATCATCGTCTTTTATCGTATTTATCGTATTTTTATTATGTTCCCCTTTTATAATTAATCGTATCAACTATCACGAACATAACAAAACAGTTCAAGATTTTTTGCGCTGTTGCCCAATAACCCTTAAATTAAGTAGGATGGACTCTTAAACTAGTTGTCCCATTTACAAATAATCATATTTCGAGGTCACACGCATGAGGCCGTATTTAAATAATTAATTAAATAGGGACAAAGGCAGCGATATAATATTAACAATAAGCAATGCGGTCCTTAAAGAATAGCGCCATTGGGACTTGAGCCGCACCGAGCGTGTGGAAGCATACTAAATGGTTTGATTTATTTATTCGGGGCGAATATAAAAGTCACGCATTTTAATGGAATAAATACAGAGCGGAAAATATTACCTCCGTTACTTTATATCGCGTTTTACTTCTGACAGTTCATGTGGTTATACTCACATAGCATGGATTGCTATGACTTATAAAATACTTATATATGTACTTGTTGGATCAAAATTAAACACATTTAGTGAAGCATAGATGAATATAGTTCCGTGTCTGTTCTATTAACTGCTGAAAAACTCCGTCGTCTAGAGTCAAGCTTGGGGAATCATGACAACCTAACAATACAAATTCATTGACATCGAAACTGAAACGACATGTAAAATTACAACTCTATGGGATAAGTGGAAGTGATCCAAATTTAGCTCACAAGGTTAAATCCAAAGAAAGTGTCTGTTACATTTATTGTTTCTTATTGAATATATATATAAGTGGAAAGTTATGTAGAAAACTCTACAAACTCCAACTATGTATCCATTTAAATTTAAAAACGAATAAGTACCCAACACGCTTTAGTAGACTCCAAAATTATTCGCTTACTGTACTGCTTACCAAAGTTAACCAGCAAATGGAACAAATTCAATTGTTTGAACTCTACCACTCTGCTCGTAGTGTCGCGTGTAATTATTAAAATCACCAAAATGTCTGGAACGAACACATTCACGAGAATACCTACCCAGAGTACCCAGAAGACACGAAAACTGCAGGCTAATAAACTTGTTAAAAATAATTCGTCGCTGAAACAACATGTCAGGGCATATACTCGCACCAGCTACTAAATTGCTACTAATGTTTCCTTTTGACTGATTTCGAAAGAAGGAAAAATGTGATTCTGAAAACAGTCGCTGTCTAGCGACAAAAATGTTGGTGGCAATAAATTAAAAAAAACAGGGCTGTTAAATCATTAATAAAAGAATAAAGAACCCATGCTGCAACGGTGGGACGTGGGATATAGGTAATACAAATCGATTACAATAGAATACCTAATAAAAAACAGCTACTTTATACATCAGTCAGCTACTCATTACAAAACTAACCTCACTTTTTTTCGTAAGGTTTCGAATTTAAATCCTTTAAATTTCGTAGTACAGCCTAGCCCGAAGTGACGGGATTGCGCCGTGTTTGTGTCCCCTCGCGTACCGTTACCGAGGCCACTAAATAACGTATTATATTACGTATTCCTGAGAGTTAGCTGTACCATTTTATACGATATATCTTTAAGACACGAGCTCTACGTACGCCAGAATACATTTTATCCGGTTTAAAGGGAACGCGGAGTTGGAAAGAAACATTTGCACTGAGAAATCTCAACTGGCTACTTAATCTAAAGCGAGTATGCAAGACTTCGGGTTGAATGCAGCGAATATGTTTCCACTCGGTGGGACTGTAGTTTGGCAAAACTAGAGACAACCTATTTACAACTGACATAGTTTATTTATTCTACCACGCTTCTCCAGTGCAGTTTGGGGATCACGTAACCACACTGAGAGAATGAGAAACTGATACAGCGCAAATCTTCGATTAAGCTTAGAGACTTTAACCTTCATTTAAAATGTTTCGTATTCATAATAAAATACCAGATTTAAAATAGAACCAGTACTCGTATTCTGGTAAATGTGACCTCTTGAGGAATTAAGTCCGTCAACCCGAAGCTGGGCAGTGTAGTGGACGATACCTAAGACCTTATGATTCTAAGTGTAGATCAGTGCTCCGTAGTGACCCAGTGATGTCATTATACTGAAACCACCAGAGTTTACCTTATATGACAGGCCCGTTGGCGCAATCGGTAGTAGTGACCCTGTCTGTTGCGCCAAAGGTCGTGGGTTCGAATCCCACTCAGGACAAATATTCGTGTGACTAACACTTGTATTTGTTCTGTGTCTGGATGTCAATATTATCTATTTAAGTATGTATTTAAAAATATCTATGTATGTATATCAGTCTCTGACACCCATAACACAGGCTCGCGCCTACTTTGGGGTCAGATGGCCGTGTGTGAGAATGTCCAAGATATTCATATTTATTTATTTATTTATATACCCAATATTAAAAAGCCATTTAGGAAAAAACCTACACATTTTAAAATACTACTTAGATTAAGGGTGGCTTATGAAATAGGGCAATATGCTACGCGCAACTACGTTCTCAGAATTTGACTGTCTGTAGCTAATAACATGCCGTGAAAAGGTCAGGGCGGGGGTTGGTATGGTAACAATTTTAATAAATAATTATCCTCTCCCGTGCCCCGCCGGAATAAACATGCAGGCTTGATATTACCTCTCACAGGTTAAGTCGTGCGCTTAGCTTGATTCGGAGTTCCCCCGGCATATTCATAATTGATTCGTTTTTCATCTTTACGTTCACATCGGAGGAAACAATTTCTGATTCTCCTTTTTTAACTGAATTCTAAAAAGAGGAGTTTTTCAAATAAACTGAACCGCGTTATCATTGTTGAAGTGTAATCGTCGGTAGTCGTTGGTTTTGGTGGTGGAGCCTATACCAACATAGGGTTCAACCGGAGCAGTACCACTGCTACACCCCTTCTTCCCCAACTGATCAACAAATGATTTTTATGATTAGATCAATTATAAATTAAGAAATACAAGTTTCGAGTAAGATTTGATAACATTGGTAAAAAATTAAACATGATAAAAGTGATAGATATGGCAAAATTTTAACGTATCACACATTTACTGAAGAGATTTATATTTTGACACATCCGAATCCAAACAAACGAAGCTCAATGGCCAATTTGATGCACAGCCGGGCACTCCTAAAAGGTCTGAGCTAATTGCAGTAAGATACCGTCCTTTGCTAATACGATATGTGTTACACGGGGCGCGGCTCTACATCGCTATAGAAAAGACACAAACGACACTATCCCACAAAGAGTATTCAACTTTCATTAACTGTAACTAAGGTTGAATTTGTGATACCCTTGTAAAATTTCGGGTTGTTCCTACTACGGCCATCCTTAATGGAAATTGTGAGCCGTGCCCGTGTCGTTACGCGCTGCAAATGTACATAATGTGTCGTCAAAAGGGTGAAATATACTTTAGAAGGCCGTGATTTTGTCCGCACCGCATCCAGGCTTACCCGCTTTTAAAAGTTTCGACAGTGACATTTATATTAGCTGTCCAAATGCCGAGGGGAGTCGTGATACTAATCTTTTGGACGAATGGAAATTATTTAAAAAGCAACCAGTTATCCGGTTATGCATACAATTGTACATAATTTTTTCTATGTACTTATTAATAAATTTTTACTTACCTACTAAATATTAATACATTTTTACTTACCTACAATCTTGGTATAGTATTTGGTAGGTACAATGTTTTGCTTATATGTCTTGAATCATGAATTCATAATTTGAAGAAAATACATGGTAAATGATATTTTATGACTTAAACGCTTCTCACAAAAATGTGTTCTATTATTAAAAGTGAAAAGTACGCTCGAAAAACAATACTTTTATTAAATTCTTCTTGCATTATCTGGAAAAGGAAAAAATGTCCGACTTTGTTACAATGAGACTAAGGGCGAAAAAAAAGTTTCGCGTTTCTTCACTGAAGAATTTTATTAATGTTCCAGACTTTCTTGTTGGGGTAAACATTATTTTAACACTTTGCAATGCTTTCTACGAATGAATATTTAACGGATGTAAATTTCATATGTCGGGTAGATAAGAAACATTATTATAAGAGAACGTACTTAAGCAGTAATGAAATCTGCTCGAAAGACAGTTACTCATATTTTAGAGGTAAAGAATAACGCCGGAAAGTTGAGAAAAGATCTGAGAAACATTTAATGTTGCGTTTAATGTTATCTTGTAATTTTTGAGTTACTTACGAGTTATAAACATAAACTAACTTCATCTACCATAAATGTGATGCTGATTGAATGTACCTATCAATATGACCTTAAACTGTGCTGCGCAAAATTTACAAATGTGTAAATATAGAATGGCTTTCTTGTAAGTTACATGCTTACATGCATTCGAAATCTTTTAAATTACTCTTGATATAATCTGCAACATATTCGAGGTACGGTATCTGTAGTCTATGAGGAAGCCTAGATTTCCTCCACCTGGCTATGATAAAAAGAAGAGGCTACGTATGATAAAACGTAGAGGCTACGATTTCTTATTATTGTAACTTATATACACAGCACAGCATGGCTAACAACTTCCTTCACCATTCTGCGTAGGAGCTGCGTCGTGGAGTATGCTCTAGACCTCCCGCAGATTTGTCTGTGGGGGAGACTCACGTGCCCATCAGTGGGACGTCTATTCCTTATATTCCTATTAGATAATTTATTGTAATTATTATTCTTAAAATACGTATTCACTTAACATATTTGCAGCGAATATTACACCAAAAAACATGCAAAAGCTGGTTCAGTACGGAAACCCCGCGAATTCATAAAAACTCTGTTACCCATTTTTCACAGCAGACGTGAGCAGCTACGAGCTATGCTAAGCTACTTCCGACACAAGCGTTAGTAGAATTAGTTTAGGTAGTAATAAAGCTCATATATTTTTAATGTGACATGTGCAATTTTATTATTGCTGCTATTACTTATTTTATGTTAACAACTTTGTTACGAGTATTGACTGTTTTGTAACTTGTTTAATACAATTTACAATTAGTGTATCTGTCATTCATACCTTTAATATTTATAGGTTTAATTGTTATTTAATGGTTTAACTTTATTTATTTATTTAAACCTTTATTTGCATCTAACAATATGGAGGATTTAATGCCTAATGGCTTCAACACCATCATGCATGGGGAGATACCATTAAGGCAATCGAAGCAATGGTTCTAACTCGTAATTCCTTAATACTGCACTGCCATCATAATATTTGCATTTTTTTTATCTTTATTTTAAGAGCTTTGTCATAATTTAGGTGAAACTATTATAAAGACATACGTCTTTTACAAATATGACAATTTCTTTGTTTTAGAAGCTACGAACGCATAGCTCTGGTAAAGAAACCTGGTATAGTGTAGAAATCCGCACGAATACATAAAACAGGCACTAGATAAATCGATATAGACCGTTTTTTCAAAACAAACGTGAACAAGCTATATGGCGCAGCTTTCTAACAAAATGCGGCTCTCTCAATTATGGCTATAAACCCAAGTTAGTTCAGATAGTTTTGTGAAAGAGGTGAGAAGTGAGATGTTCCAATATAAGACTGGCATCATTGTTATTATTGTACTCCATTTGTTGTTATGTACTATTTACCATTACCAAGATACACAAAGTCATCAAAACCACCTCTCAACAACAACTCTCAAACAACCTCTGTATATCTTATAATATGTCGGATACAAGTGGTCCATCCCATGCATCCCACTCCAAATATTACTAACTCAGGTTTAATACTAGCCGCTAGAGTTCTTCTTACCGTCTTGTAGTTTTTATGAGCATTATCTCGGTCTATGAAAACTTAGCCGTAATCGGAAAATAAGGGTTTCCATAAATGCCAGCTGCATATCGTGTAGTCTGTGCAAAGCAAAGCGGAGCACAGTCGGCGGCAACCGCGTAGGTAACCTGGTAATGTTCCAAAAAGCCTATTAAAGCTACGGCGGCCGCCAGAATATGACAAATGTCAAAAAACCAGCCGCAATGCAGAATAAAAAGCTACAATTTGCAACGCAAGCACGCTTTAATTCATTAATGATGCTACGAAAATGTTTACAACGCTTAAATATTAACACTTTTGGCGTATGTATTGCATTTTATTCAATTGCGGTGTTGCAACGTTATACAGGTACATTTCAAAAATTTGGCGAGCAAAAACTATTGCGGGTTCACTGAATTATTGAAAAAAAAAGCAGCATTGTTGGCGAGGTAAAAAGTAAGTCTCGCCAGTGATCTTCTTCGGGCTTGTAACTACAAGCCAGATTAGATAAGATATACTGTAATATGATTAACTTTAACATTTGAAAGTAAAATAAATGATTTCTAATTACCTATTCAGTTAACCAAGCATCCCCGGCTCTGTCCCACTATACCACCACAACCCTCCCACTGTCCCACTGTTGGGCTCAGTCTCCTTTCGGAATTGAAGTTAGGCCAAGGACGAGCAAACTTTTTCCTTCGCGTGCTCATATTTACTAAGGAAATCTATGGCGTTCCAGGGTTTTGTTCTTTTGGCTATACATATTTCATTATTGAAATAAAAATAAATAATGTAATGTAATGAAACAAATAAAAAAATAATAAGAATTTAATTAAATAAAAATATTGGTATGTTTGGTCGTAGCGTAGCGTCCATAGCCCAATGGCTCGGGTCGATTCAATTTGATCGAAAGAGTTAAGCAACGACGGGCGCGGTCGGTTTGTGGATGGGTGACCACTAGTGGCAAAATGTTATGGGTGCTACCGTGCTTCGGAGGGCACGTTAAGCCGTCGGTCCCGGCTGTTTTCAATGGTGAAAACGTCGTTAAGCCTTGTCGAAGACCTTCGAGTGGCTTGAGAACATTCGACACTGGATTGGCCACTAACCCCACCACCAATCCCCATTGGAGCAGCGCTGCAGCGTGATGGAGTAAGCACTAGACCACCGCAGATTTGTCTGTTGGGGAGATCTGTGCCCAGCAGTGGGACATATAAGGGTTGCAGCTAAACTGAACAAAAAAAAATCCTTCCATTATTATGATGATCATTCAATAATTCAATAATGTTACTTTGTAAGAATAAAATTAAGTTTGTATGTAGTGGTTGGTGGTAGATTATGTTAGGTAGATTGATGTTTCTCTTTTATAATTCCCGACCCCTATTCTTTATTATTTTCAACCTTTGTTGAACCCGACTCTCAAAACTCTATTAGGATGTGGATATGAGGATATACAAGAAGCAGTTCATTTGCAAATTGGCTCGCTTAAGGCTCGGATTGGGACAATAGGGAACGTCGGCACACATAGTGGAAGCTAAAAGCAAAATTATCCTTTTGTGTATAAAAATCCTTTGCTAAAGCTTTTTATATTTTACATAGACGAAAGCTATGATTGCGTGGAAGTTATGGGCGACGGTGAAAACACTGGTCTTTTATTCTTACACGCTTTTTTAAATTATCCGCTCTCGCTAACGATTTGTAAAGAGCAAATAATATTGTATAGTAATACCACGGACTACCTCTTTGGTAATACTTTATATTTTGTTATAACCGGTATCGTGATGCCGGGGTGCTTCGGTAGGACCATCTTTTACAGGATATATCTTTTTTTTAATTATCGTATTAATATCTTGTGTGATACAGCGTACCTAATATGAATATTATTAGTTAGCATACATATAAAATATTATTCCGGAAAAGCAAGTTATTGCAGATGTTTCTGTGGAAGTATAGATATGAAAGAGGAGTCAAAATTAAGTTCTTAATGTCTTTGCCCTAACGTATTTTCTGTACAGCATATCACCTATAGTAATTATAATCTTTTAATTATCAATGTAAATATTACCCATAATATAACTGTGTACGGTTTGTGTGTAAGGTGGGGTAAAACTAACACATTTTTATTCTATTTTATTATGTCGGTTAACAACAACGGTGTCGGTGTTCTTTTAAGAGATATTTTAAAAGTGTTTGTCTTGCCCCATCTATCTAACTAACATATGGCCACTTAATCGTAGCTAGGTAGAGTAGCAAATAGACACGTTGATCATAATCATCATCATCATCCGGGACAATTTTCCGAAGCAAATAAAGTAAAACATTAAAAAATAAAAAGATACAAAATCATAACAATGAAAATTAGCCTCAACGGAATTCTTCTACTTTCAAAACAAACTACGTTTTAGGTTTATGTGGTAAACGACAGATACATGTAATAATTCTGTTGTCATACGACTATAACTTCTCATGAATAATGTTCTGCGTTAAAACGCTTTACCTTAAAATTATTAATACATAGTAGGTAGTTAGTTGCCTTAATTAGTAGAGGAATTTGAACCATTATTGGTATAATTCCCACCCAGTCCTCGTTAAATCCGGACAGACCTCCCTTTCGGCGGTCTAACAGAATAACAAGCCATTTGTCTTCAATTATAAGGCAGTGCGATTTATACGTAAACAAAAGTAGCTTTATTCAAATTTCCCTACACTTGTGCTGCATTGAAAGAATTTATTTAGACCTGCCCAAACTTTAATACTGACAGTTACCTACGACTCGTCACTAGAGGTCGACAGGTCAGCTGAAAGCTAGTGGGGGCAAGAGGGGGCGTTGCCATGGCAACGAGCCCTACAACACGCCGTGGCGGCGCCGACCGCTGTATACGCGGGCGTGCTATGTATGTTTTATGAGTTTGTTGGTTGTAACTCGGACTGCAACATATGTATGGATAAACACCCGCGCATGGAAAATAGTACACCCTTTAATATTTAAAAAGTACACACCACGCGGTGCTGTGTTACTTGAATATGCAAGGCTGTGTGTCTTGTGTAGTTCGCAGTTCGCACCGCTATTAGGCCGTCAGCTTACCAGACCATAGAAGTTTAATTAAAGGCCCATTCAAACTACGCCAGTCGGTTAATATTCAAGTCTAGGCTTTTAGACTCCGTGTTGACTGACCGCTGATGGGCTTAGATAAATTTATTCATGTTCTACACGCAAAGTAACAGTAAAAAAGTTATTTATCTACTGGGACCTATCATTTATTACTGCGTGCTGCCGAACTCTGCCAGAAACGAATGTGAGATATGTTCACTATAAAAGGATAATATAACCAATGTAGCACGTTTATCATGCTTAAGTATAAAGGCGCCATTGATTCTAGACATAAAACGTACTACCGTATCGCCATAAAAATGAAACACTATTTTAAGATAAACTACGAGATGTCGGTGATACAGTTATAAAAACATTTAATTTCAGTTGCGTAGCAATTTTCAAATCTATATTTACTATACTTAATAATATTAAAAAAAGGAATGATTTGTTTGTAATGTTTTCACACAAAAATTACTGGAGAGATTTCAAAAATTCTTTCACCATTATATAGCTACATTTGCTCTGAGTGACATAGGCTAATATTACTAGGTGTAAACGAAACTATTGGTATGTATAATTCCACGCGAGCGAAGCTGCTGGGCGTCCACTAGTCATATACATATATATATTTCATAGTTTTATACCCAACATTCACACTTAGATTAGACATTCCATTACAAGTTACGCATTGAACTATTAAAATATGGAGAAAACTTCTTTGAAGAAGTCCTTTATTCCTTAGGCGGTAGAGTCTATGTGGAGCCGAATAGGTTTTATATTAAAATTTGGTTAACAGACTGACTGACTATTACTTTTAACCTGTCTAAACATAACATAACGTCACGCCTGTAGTTACCCGAACGGGTGGGCAGAGGTGTTTAGTACACCTACTATTCCCATGTAATAAGTGCTGAGCCTATTGCCATACATTAAATAATAATTCCAAGTAGAATAACTTAATAATACATTGCCCGACTTGATTTGTTCGTACCCAGGACGACATGCTCAGGATTCGCACATGTACTACTACTACTACTAGACTAACGACCACTGTACCTTTTAAGTCCATGTAACCGATTTACAAATTATAAGACAAATAGAACTTTTGTATATACGTAGCTGTTACTAGAATCAGCTTAGTGAGTCACGTCCCAACCTTCTTATGTAGAGACTAAACTTATGCCAGATAGCCAAACTTATTCCAGTTATATGCCGGTACCGTTTCGTTCGTGTTTTAAAACAGACAGTGTAATTTAGCAAATATACTCGTAAACTATTTGGTTCTTTATTACGTCTATTGAAAAAGTTATAAACTTAACATAACATCGTCTTTTTTACTCGGGGTTAGCAGTACCCACATAAGAATAGGTCCCATTTCATATGTAATGTTGTGCCATACACCGACTACAACTGAACAAGTGAAAATAATGCAATAATTATTTACCCGACCCGGGGGTCGATCCCAGATCTCTAACTTAGCAATTGTACTTGCAACCACTAGTAGTACATCGAAGCAATCAAAATAATACATGAAGTTCATGTCGTTCCAGTATATTTTGATAGATACTGTATGTATAGTAAAAAATAAAACGTTAAAAGTTAAGTTTCATTACACTATCAGTTCCCTCTGCTATCAGTAGAATACATTAGCTAAGTAAAACGTAAATTATAATCCAACATAATAGGAAATAATTAAAAATCAAATTCCTCATCTTTATGATAATACATAGCCAGCAACGTAGCAACGTATTGAATTATTCTCTATGGCAGTCGAAAAACAGTAACTCCTTCGAAAGTGCTTTGGGGAAATTACAGCGACATAATGCAGTACGATAATTGTTGCCATAAAAGCTAGTTTACCCAAGGCAGCCGTTATTATAACAAATTCTGTGCGGGTAACGGCTGCCCTCACGCACGCCCAGCGCGAGTAGGTACGTCCACTAGGTACCTACGCTGGCTAATCGGACTTCGTAAAGGGTTGTTCTATAAAAAGTTAATGGTAATTAGAATTCTTACCTTTTAATATTCAAGTATTTCTCTTCAGAAGTTATGCTTGTTTTATTACATACTAGTGGACGCCCGCAACTTCGCTCGCGTGGTGACTTTGTTCCACCTTAGAGGAAATAAATAAGCAGTTTTTTTTTTGTATTAAAATTTAAACCTTTTTTGTGGACCTTAAGGAACATGTTGTATGTTACTACACTTGCCGACCTCGGAAGTAAAGAAGGAATACTGGACACTGCATGGAAGCAGCCATACGCTTTAGACAAAAGTGTGTAAATCTTACAGTATACCATCTCCGTTTCTCATTTATCGCTCACAAGTCGCTTAAAGAGGCACAAAAAACTATAGCAAGTTGGTAGTAAAGCTTTCTGAAAAAGAAACTCCTCAGGGAAACGGCCCGCTCTGTGTGAAAAGTCTCCTTTGTACGGCCATGTTTATCTTGAAAATAATTAATAACCTACCGTTTCAAGTGTTACTTAGGTACCTTCGCACAACATTTCAAGACAAGCTAAATATTATAGGATTGCACGTTTACATGATACGTACTTACTGTTCATGAGGAGAATTAGGTAGAAACATTCAACAATAACCCAAGCTTCTGCATGTGTCTATTTCGCTAGCGTCCTCTATTTCTATAGCGCAGTTTTCCTCACGATGTTGTCCTTCACCATTACAGGAAGTGACATTTAATTTCTTAAATCGCACATAACTTATAAAGTCATTGGTGCGTGTCGCTTGGGTTTGAACCCGGACCACTATAATGAGAGGCAAGTTCGATAGTCGGCGCTTGAGACAATTTACATAATTCCCTTATAATCAATCAAATCAGTAGCAATACATCTGCATTTCTGCAACTACTAATATTTAACTTACCTTATCATAATTTAAGTATAAATAAAAACTAAAATTAATTTTTTTATTTTAAGAAGTCAACTAACTGACCTGTTGTTCATCCGGGCATCCCTTAAAACGAACTGAATCCCTGCCATGCCTAAATAAATGACTGAAAATAAGATTGTACCTATGTACTTAAAAATAATGATGATTCCACGCGAATGTCATATAAATAAAGCGGTATTCGTTTACAATAGGTACATGAAAAAAGGCATCGCGACAAAATAATTTGAGCACCACAACAAAGAAAGACCTTTTTCATATCAAACGTATCTGACTTCTTCACGGCAAGGCATTTCCTAGACAGACACAGGCAGTCCTCTGTCATTAAGCGACGATTCACTCAGGTGATACTCTGACTCACATACACGGTGTACCCATGTACATAGACTTCACTCGTAAGGCGAGCATAGAGATGAACGAGCTACGTTGCATTTTATATAAAATCCGTAAGACCTGCCCACTCAGCGATCTAACATTATGGTGCGTCGTCCTTTTGAAAAAGTCTCTTCCTATTTTCATGCAGATGTCGCAAGTTTGCAATGTTGAATTTATTTTATATCAAAAAAATAGCGTTCTATCGACGGTGGTTACTAATAAACGGATTGTAAAATAATAAAACTGCGTGCAACACGCATACTTTAACGTAAAATATTTTAACTTGTCACATCATTTACACGCTATGTAAATTTATAGGCTTATTTATAAAAATATTTTTCTTTCTACAAAAATTACACATACTTCTTTACATTAAGACCGCAGTTCGTGATTATGTTAAAGAAACACCTAATAATACTAAGGTATGAATGTAAGAAAAACTGTGGGGCTGCGACGATAACGTAGTACCTATGTTATGTTATATTCAGTGCTTAGTTGGTACTGAAAGTTCTGAGAATACCTGACCGCAAGCGTATTATGAGCACATTAAATTACCTTTTTAAATCCGTTCTTAATGTATCAGTTATGTAGGTAATCACTCGTCGAATTTTCCATTGACATAAGGTCTATAAAAATTTTTTTTGGAGATTAAGAAGACCTGATTATCATTATTTTGTTCTAGAATTAGATCAGTCGAAACTGTGACATTTGGTAATACTATATAATAAAAACTGTAATGTGGTAAAAAAACTTTAAACTTACCTACTACTATTACTAAACAAAATTATAACAAAAAAAATAATTTGAAGATTATTAAATCAAACAAATTGTTTTTATATACCTAAGAAATAAAATTATAAATACAGCCCCCTCGTGACATTAAAAGTTTGATTGTCAACGAAAATGATGAACAAAAATGTAAACCTAAATGGACTTAGTGTGAGGGGTAGAATTGGATCAACGAGTACGAGAATGAGTGGAAAATCTAAGTACCCACCTACCACCTACCACCCAAGTAGCTTTTGTTCGAAGTAAGTCAAGGATCAGTTTATTTTATACTGGAACGCTGAAAACAAGCTGAAGAATTGAGCGACAAAAATTTATTTATACGTTGTGAACAACGTGAACTCATTGACTGATGAGTCAATTGATCTCGTGGGTAAGGATGAAGGACGCTTAAATTAATAAGAATTTCGAAGAAGTAAGTATGATTACGTACAAATAAATACAGAGATACACCTTTTACATAATAAATTGTGCCAATCTTAGGAACAATTCTTTCAATCAATTTATCAACATCAATTCAATTATATCAATTACTTTTCGTGAATTTGCAATAAGACATTTTTTGCGGGAAAATTTTGCATTTTCCTATAAATCGTTAGTTAGTGGGTATGAGACTGGGAACTATTAGTGATAGTTAGTCCTGTTGGTGTTAGTAACAGTCCTGTGTTACTACCCTTGAGGACTAAGCTGATCGCCTCTAGAGAAGTGTAACCGGAAACCACACCTTTTCAACTGGACCACAATTGCTTTGAAAACAATTACTACACATTAAGTGGCGTGCGGGAGTACTCTCCCAGGCGAACTTTCTGTTTGGTGCCCTATAGGCTATACCACCTATAAAATATAATTTAAATTAAATATTTTACAAGTAATTTTACAATCCATCTACATATAATGATACCTAACACTAGACTTATGGCTAAATATTGATATGAACGCACGATACTATACTGGTTAGCCTTTGGTTTAGATATCAGTGTCAGTGTTGAAGTGAGTAGCCGTCGTCAACTTCTGATGTCCTCAACTTGTCAATTGAAGCGTAACACAGGCGCGTCTGTTTGTAAAGTAGTCGCACAATATGACCTCAATCTGATACAATCTCGTCGCAGCGATCGGTAACAATCCGTGTGGCTCTAGCTACTAGTGTCACCGGAAATTGGTCCACGGATCGGCGCGCGCAGGAAATGAAATCGCGTCCACGCATTCATCTATTGTACGCTGCGCCCGCGAACACCGCATTACGCATCGCCATGTTGTTCTTCTTCCTGTTATACGTTTTCATTTAAAAACTGTAACACATTATTTCACGTCTTGTCATAAAAAAATCTCGGGCTTGAATACGATTATAATGAATACAAATAAAATTAAACCTCTTTTCTACTATCTGGTAAGCCCAATGGTTGGCTGGTAGATAATGCATTGTGCGACTGAAGCTTGGACTTAAAGCTTGGACTCAAGTCTTAACCAGCTCACTTAATTGTTATTCAAATACAAGTAACTAACCCAATAATGCTGTTGTGGAAACATTATTGAAATATTTAATTGCGTATAGCTGACGGACCGCTCACTCGGTCACGGCGTCCGCACTCGGAGCGGATTCGAAATCGCAACTGGTCTATTACAAGAGCTAGCGATGCGTTGCGGTCGGTATCCGCTATTGACCAATCGAATCGGCACTTCGTAGTATTGACTACACAAGTGCATTATTTATAATCTTGTAAATTTAATAAACTGTCCAACAGATTACGAATCGACTCAAACTCCTCTCCCGTCACCACATAACTCCAATAGAGATAAGGCCTCACCAAAGATACATATTTGAGCACGTTCTTCGGGTCACCTTATTTGCTGACTCCCTGGTGCCTCCCGCAGATTATTTTAAGTAAATTAAGCACTCGTAAAACATACCGACATAAAATATCTTTGAGAAGCTTTAAACAATACCTAAACGTCAACTCATTTCCCTTCCAAAACATAAACTGTGGAACTAACCACCTTTGCAAGCAATACACCCGACAGCATTAATATCTGAAACTTTAGCAATCTATTCATCGCTGACGTGTCTGACGTCTGATATTCTGCAAGAAAACTCTGACCTTTTGAAGCCCGTTAATTGCAAACCAAGCTCAAGAATTAAAGCAAGCCACTACTAGGTCAGCGCACTATTCATATTATATAGCCGGCTTTTCAAAAGCTTGCAGTTGTTCGAACAAGTTTGTTTAAAATTTAACGGCCGCTTAGAGTATAACTACAATGGCTTAGACATACATAGCAAAATCTATTTTCTTTAAGGCTGGTACGAAGCGTCGAAAGAAAAATTCCTGGTAAAACCCAAAGATCATGTCTGGTTCTTTTGCTGGTGTACCCCAAATAGTAACGTAAGAAGTACATAATCTTGTGAATATTAACTGTAACTTTTATTAAACTCCACTTTAACAGTTGTTTCCATATATTTTTCTATACCATATACTGTTATTATATTCGACTGTCGACTGGACAGCGACCACTACATCGCAACGTAACGTAACGTTATTCTACATTCCGATAAAGATATTCTATTGTTTAAGTCCCAAGTGTGGTCACACACGGAATACTGCTCCCTCTGGGCGGGTGCACCAGCTTACCAGCTCAGCCAACATGACTCCATAGGTACAGCGGCGAGCGATCCGAATTGTCGATAAAAGCAAAGCTTACCTACTGGAAAATTAGAGGATCTTAGCCTTCAGAGTAGACAGTAACCACTTACTATCCGGTGGCCTGCATGCCTTGTTTGTCGTCATTATTAACTATAAAAAAACTGATGTATAATGTGCCTGAAATTTTCAAATATTTAGAAGCAAGTTATTTAGTAGCATGTAGCCTGAGAAAATTAAAACGCATTCATTCTATTATACCTACGCGAATTGCCAGAAAGTCAAAGAAAATTATAGTTCTGGGACCCCACCCCAAAGAGCTCTGTTTGACTTGTCAGGCAGTTTACTCAAGTTATCACTTCATCGGGGAAATGTGTAGGCAAATAGAAGTTAATGCGTTTTTTATTACCTGCCTGCCAACCGCTACAGTTTTTCCTATTATTATAATTTTTGTAAATGATCAATTTCGTTTTGATCATAGCTCGGCGATAACAAAATATTTGTGTTATCGCCGAACTATGGTATAATATAATTCATTGCGGCTACACTCTTCGAGTTGTGGTATGTAGCATTTAAAACAATGCTAGCTGAACATATAATACATACAAATAATTTTTATAAACCAATATTTTTTACATTAAGTAGATACTAAACATCTTTATAATATTAGTTAGGAACAACAGAGTAGGTGCTAGAAAATAATTTTACATTAATCTACTAAAATAGAATATAATGTATACTATTGAAACTTCTCGCTATACATTCTTGTTAAAATGTAGTCTCCCACTGTAACCCTGCCTGAGAAGATCGTCAAGATTATTAAAACGGATTTCCGTCGCGATCAAATTACGTAATAGCTTCAAATTCTCGTTAACGTATCGATTAATAATTACCGAACTAGCAGTGCACTCCCGGTACTCATATACCTATATATATTTAAAAATTGGTGGCTCGCGTTTATAACGAACCTATACCCTTAACACTTATACCATCTAAAAATTTGGTTGGGAAATATTTCCTATTCCTATACCAGAGTTTATACACTCACAATGTACCATCTCTACTACGTGGATAAAAAAGGCGTCTTCACGGCGTTGATCGAATGCTCTTATTTCGTTACGAACTCAACCAGATGGGACCAAAGACCTTATCCTGATAAGGAAAATACGGCGTCACTCTGAAAAGAGCTATAACTCAAATAAAATGGAAACCTCTCGCTGACTTACAACAAACGTAAAAGTAATTATTCTTCCGTTAAGTATAATATATAAGATTGTTATCCGGGTGGTGCCAAAACTAATTCGGTATGTAATTATTTTTTGGAAATAAATCGTTTTTTTTTAGTACTTCAATAAATCATGTAATGAAATAAATTTTGGAAAATGTTTAATTCAATATACGAGTAGGTATAGTACATTATACGTGACAATCTAAAAAAATATTTAGACAAAAAATATGTCTCACAAAAACTTACTACGATTACAATTAAGCCTACATACTGTTTCTTTGAATGTAATAATTTGATTATTGTATCATAACAAATTTTTTGATCAAAATGCAATATGAACAGTCAAGATAGCAAAGTCGAGATTTACCACCCTAAAAAAATGTTTATCCGATGAAGTATGTACATAAAAACCTTACCACTTAGCTTATGTAAATTACAAATTAGTAAAAGCGTAAGTAGTCTATTTAAAAAAATATACTAAGTAATGAAAACTGACTAAATCAACGTTTTAGACACTTTTCGCTTATAAGTGTTACACCAAGCGTATAATCATTCAATTTTAGTCTGTAACGCATAGCAAATAATAGCAATAGATACGGCGTACTGAGATATTAATCAAATTTACACAGTATGTACATAATATAATAGATTTAATATTGTTGTACAGTTGATAGCGGGATTCAGAAAATGGTACAGCGCCATCTAGTTTTATGAATCAATGCTACAATTTCTAATAATATTTCATAATACGTTATCACGTAAAATAATCGTACGTAAACCGACTTAAGAGGACTACAGAGGCTAAACGCGAGTTTTATAAACAAGATATCACACGAACCATTGCAGAGAATCAAATAAAAAAAATATATGGTATTCTTGGGGATATATGTTAGATTGCTACGGCCTTCAAAACATAATACATTAATGTTGACTCGATAGAAAAAAATCACGAAGATACCTCTAAAATAATCTTCTAAACAATCAAATCCCTTCTAAAATACGTGTTTTTTTTTTCAATTTAACATATATTTTTCATCACAATAAATACAATATATCAGTTATACCACTTTTTAAATCCATTTTGTAGAATTTCCAAAAAACCCTTGTTCTCATTTGCGCAGAGTTTTCGAACATAACTCGCGAGCATGTGTGTGTAAACGCCGTGTACCGACTAGAGGTGGGTTATAACAGGTTAAAATGAATACCTGTTGTCTCTGTTCCAGTTCCTTAAAAATAACAGTTCCAAATACCTGTTCCTAAAATAACACTATGTTTTTGTATACAGGTTCTACCACCTAGCTATTCAAAACAACAGCAATCGCACCGTATACAGGTTCTACCACCAACCCGCGATAAGGAAAGTAAAAAGTACTCGTTTCCAAAAGTAAAAAGTACTCGTTTGATTAAAATAAATTATAGTTTAATAAGAAAATAACCGGAACATCCGTCAGAATCAAAAATCTGAGTTACTCCTTAATCACACCTAAAAAAGTTGTACTTCAAAAACGTTTATTTATTTAATGTTAAAATTTACATAGTATTTTTTATATCTGAAACGTTATTTTAGTGCTGCTTTTATTTAAAATTGTAACAAATAGATATTTTGATATTAATAATATTATTTATCATCAGGTCTAAAAGTGGGTTCCTAGACGGTCTAGGTCCGTACCTACCTAAATTCAAATTCAAATTCAAATAATTTACTTCGCTATGAGTAGATTATACACGCTTAACGAAAGTCTAGGTAACTACAAACTACTTAAAGAGATATAATGCTATTCTAAACTGATTAATATAAAGCAAAGGATGAGCTATTTATCCTTGAATGAATAGCTAATCCTACACAGGTGCCTAACCTGCCTTATGGCTAATTTACAATAATTACCTACCACTAAGCTAAGCTCTAAGTCACGATAGACTATCTACCTGGTCATCGGCTTAAGGAAGAACTTTAATGATATGAACACAGAAAAGTTTTCAATTTTCGCTATAACTCATACATTAAGTAAGATCGAAATCTATAGACAATTAACCGTAAAAAAATTACAATAAACGAAACTGATGATAAAACCCATGTCAGTTCATTATCATCTTTGTCTGTTTAATCCCTTTTAATCTCATTCATATGTTACTGCACGTGTTGCCCGGCCGGATTCGGCCGATGAGTATTTACGAAGTCGTAGTTACATTGATTGAACGTTTTGTGACCAATCCCCTATCCACTCAAATGTCCGGGCGACTAGAGCAGCCTAAAAAATATGTGTCAAATGTCCGGGCTACTATAGTCGCCCAGAGGACTCCTTCTATTAAAACAAGTTTTTCTTTATGGAAATGTCTATGGTGTTTGTCGATGGTTCATTATTTAGAATCTGTATTAAATTTCCGTTCTTTCGGTTGGTCAACCTTATAAAATGAAGCTTCCCACCATTTTCTCTATGCTAACAAACACGTTCGGATACGCGCTACTATTTTTAAAGTTTCGTTTCAAGTAAACTAATTACGTCGATCATTATAATATAATCTCTTGTAATTTTAAAAACAATTACTTTACTTTTTGATATTTCTATGAACATTATAAATACCTATATAACCATTTTATATTACATGCCCAAATGAAGTAATACTTTCACAATTCTAAAATTATTTATGTAGTAATATGTATTAGCATTATTCTATCAGTGTTTCCGAATAGGTTCTGTTATCAATGGAAATAACAGATATGTAACACGATCTAATTTGAGAGTCACCTTTTGCAAGACGATTTCTTCTTGTGAAATGACGTACTATAATTTTCGGATAATAATTTATCAATGGAAATAACAGATATGTAACACGATCTAATTTGAGAGTCACCTTTTGCAAGACGATTTCTTCTTGTGAAATGACGTACTATAATTTTCGGATAATAATTTATCAATGGAAATAACAGATATGTAACACGATCTAATTTGAGAGTCACCTTTTGCAAGACGATTTCTTCTTGTGAAATGACGTACTATAATTTTCGGATAATAATTTATCAATGGAAATAACAGATATGTAACACGATCTAATTTGAGAGTCACCTTTTGCAAGACGATTTCTTCTTGTGAAATGACGTACTATAATTTTCGGATAATAATTTATCAATGGAAATAACAGATATGTAACACGATCTAATTTGAGAGTCACCTTTTGCAAGACGATTTCTTCTTGTGAAATGACGTACTATAATTTTCGGATAATAATTTATCAATGGAAGTAACAGATATGTAACACGATCTAATTTGAGAGTCACCTTTTGCAAGACGATTTCTTCTTGTGAAATGACGTACTATAATTTTCGGATAATAATACTATATGCTTCTCTTTTTAGCAAGTGTCAGTTAAGCGGGTGTAAGCGAGATAAATCAACAAAAAACTAATACTAAATAACAAGACCTAATTTGAGAGTCACCTTTGATGAAACATAATTTGTCAAATATGTATGATGCTGAGATTTACTGCTTGTTAACGGTCATGGTATGAAATCGAGTAATATTACTTTAGTCTTGAAACAAAACTTTCTTGAAATAAGCTTATTTCTTTAAAGATCTATAAAACACAAACCTTGAAAATAAAAGGCATCTGTTTTGTTCTACGAAACCATAAATTTAATGGTAACATTAAATTTATGGTTATCATCAACACGTAAGTGTTGATGATAAATTAACATTAAATTAGCTGTTTTTCTTTTTAATTGGTTTTTATTATCTTAATGTTCTTCCTACCTATTTGTAATCGTTATTTTATAATAATTAGGTGAATGTGGTGAATCAAATCAATTCAAATAAAACATTATCCCAATGTATTATTTCACTGCGTCTATTGAAACGTATCCGGAGAGGACCGGTAACGGATTGTCTATCTCACTTCATTTACATAGGAAGAAATGAGAAATGTATACGGGTCGGGCAGTAACAGGTACTGTCAGCCTGACAGTACATGTTACTGCGTCAGGTACTGCGACGGTCGTGGCGTAGTGCGTACTGGCCGGAACATATTGTTCCGCGTAACAGTTATAACAGTTGATCCTTTAGTGACTGCAATATCGGAACGACCGCCAGAACAGTTTATTACTTGGGATAACAGGTATTTTGTTCTGCAGATAACAGTACGGAACAGGGACATTTAAATACGTGTTATTTTTACGTGTTCCGGTAAATACGCCTCACTCCTAGTACCGACAGTCGCGGCTGAGGCCTCTTGCTAGACGGGCGTGTCGCGCTTTCTGCCGCAAAATTTCTGCAAGATTCCAACGTTATTTCATTACTTTTATTGATTGGTTATTACATTAGGTTAATTTATATAAATAATTTAACGTTATAAGTATTTTTTTAAGTTAGAAGGGCGTAAACGGACTCCTATTTTGTAAATAAACATGGGAAATAAATCAAAAGTGTTCATATAAAGCAAACGTCACACACATGAATGACGTAAAGATTTAAATTTTGTCAAACATTTATTAATTTTCATTGTTCTCTGCAATCCTGCAGAGTACAAAAAGATAGATACGTACACAGTTTTTCAACCCTAATCGTATAGCTGTAAATGGCGTAATTGGAGTTTGCGGCGAGTAAGAATCTCGCTCCAGAGACTCGGGTTCAAATCCCAGTTACACTTCCTATCTTTTTCAATTTTTTCTTTATTTTTTATGACTTTTTTTTTGTTATTATTTTATGCAAATGAAATAAAAAGCTAATAATATTTATATATGTCATAATATGTATTTATTACAGGAAAAGAGAATCCAAAGATAATATCAATAACGGGGAAATTATAGACATTAGCAGTGAGTAAGAATCTCGCTCTAGAGACTCGGGTTCAAATTCCAGTTACACTTCCTTTCTTTTTCAATTTTTTCTTTATTTTTTTATGACTTTTTTTTTGTTATTATTTTAAGTAACTAAAAAAATTGCATAAATCTAATTTCATTACGTTGTCGTACCTTCCTATAAATTTTTTGTTAGGTCAATTATTACTTAAAATAAACGCCATCTACTGAAACACTTCCCCGTATAAGCCGCGCAGATAGAGAATAGATTTGAAAATGGCGTCCTCTCGCATGCGTTCTCGCTCACTCTCTATCGCTGTCTATACTCACACAGTGAAGTACGAGCTGCAAACAAATAATCAGTCGGGATTCGCTTTCTAAGCTACTTGACGTACTCCGAGTAATTGTTGTTTTCGTTGATATTGTTGTTTTTGTTTGCGTTACATTTGATTGTTATTTATTTTCGTTAAGTTTTTGTTACGAACGTTGACATTTTGTGATGTAATTGAACAGCAACACCGAAGATGAAAGTGACGACTCTGAAGACCAGGACTGTGAAAGTGACCAGTCCATGGAAGATTTTAACCAATTCATGGAGGGAATTGAACCAGTAATGGGTACAGATGACCAGGACACTGCTGGACCAAGCGGTTTATAAAACCTTTGATACCATTCCCATCCTATTGTTCTTTATTTTTATAATCTGATTCTGAAATGTCACAATTAATAAAGGCAAATTTTACAATTGACCAGTCCATGGAAGATTTTAACCAATTCATGGAGGGAATTGAACCAGTAATGGGTACAGATGACCAGGACACTGCTGGACCAAGCGGTTTATAAAACCTTTGATACCATTCCCATCCTATTGTTCTTTATTTTTATAATCTGATTCTGAAATGTCACAATTAATAAAGGCAAATTTTACAATCCAGTGTTTTAAGTACCCTTGCTTGTGTTGTGTGTTGTGCTTGTATTTTAAGTGCCATTTTCAGATCTATTCTCTATCTGCGCGGGTTATACAGGCGATTAATACAGTACCTCATGACATGTCATTGTATGCTCTGTAAGGTAGTTCTGAGGTTTTCCGTTAGAGGCGCTGTTGTCGTTTGTGAGAATGTGTGCACCGATTCTCAAGGTCATTTTGCACCACTAGGCGCCTTAACAGACAAATATTACTATTATTTTTATTTACATAAATCACTAAAAACCCAGTACCCAGTTGTACTTGGTTGTACCGTGATTCAACCTGTGCATCATTTTGTAGGTATACTGCAATCTTTTATTTATATTATGCACTACTTTAAATTAATAAAATCAATAAAACACTTACCAAAATCTTCTTTCTTCATACGGCAATCGTCAATAAACAGTTAATTATTTAAAAATGTATATAGTAGAATTCGTTCGTCAAAATATTTATAAAACGCTCTTGATGCTTACACAATAATATCTACGTTTAAGTAAATAATGTATAAGGGATCTTTGACCTTCAGGCACTATAATGATATGTATTTTTGTTTGGTTATTATCCTAAGTAATAGCTATGTTTATAACAATTACAAGCACGGGCTACTGCACATTCAGCTTAACACCACCTTCACTGTCTTTCGAAACCAAGAGTTCTGATTAAAGTAGCCAAGTCTTTTTATTCTCTCATATTAAAAACATTATTACTGTTCGATTTTTTTACGAAAATATTCACATTATTTTCTCACGTATGTATGTCGGCTAATTTTACTGGTATCTTTGTCTATATAAAATCATTTTCACTCATAAGAAACGTAAAGAATAAATCACTGAAATAAGTTGAATTCACAAGACTGCAATTATTATTGTTCGTGGTGATTTTAGATGTTAAATTGCTTCGTGGTTTTCCGAAGCGTGCTTGTAATGTCAGAATTGTCAAATGGCACGCACATGCGCAGTGGCGGTGTTGTGACAAGCTGCGTGGATTGAAAGTCGATAAAATTGCGTACTTTGAATACGGAACCAATGTACTCTGTGTACGGAACATAGTTTAAAATCTTTGATTAATAATCACCAGAAAGAAAAATTGGATTAATACACTTATAGGATTCTACTATCTTCTATCACGCAAATAAAAAGTATATAAAATTATATCTTCTAGATATAATTTTCATGTTCATCCAATATACATAGGTAGGTTTAAGACAAGACAACTTTAGACTTCAAGAATGTATAAAAAGCATACAGTAGAATAGAGAAACAGAGGCAGTAGCAGGCTATTACCCAGTGTAAACTGCCTGCAATAAACACACGAGTAGGTCTTTGACCGCATTATGTTTCAAAATTACCGCTAAATAAATTTAAATTATAACTTAAATTAATTCAATTACTTTGTATTCTCTTGAAATGATTAATTTTTATGAATTATGATCTTTTTTAACTATAACTGTCAAATTAAGAGTTCGCCTTGAGTTCGCTATAGGTATTAAATGTCGTCAAACTTTTTATAACTAATCATTTCATGAAGGGCACTACATTTTAACTTCATTTCCTGTCGAAATTGAATCTTTTCTTACAAAATTAGAACTATTTAGTTTCATCTTTAGCTGTATTATATCCAAACATTCAATTTCGAACACTTCACTTTCGTCTTGTTTATTCGTTGGCAATATACATTGTACATCCTACAATGTTATCTCAAAATTTGGTATTAGGTTGGTCAAAATGCGTCGACATGTTTCCATGTTATTTCTAAACTAACCTTACTAAAGTGAAGTCAAATAATTGTTATCTTGATTTCTCATTAGTTAGAACCTTCCTCCCATTTTTTGACCATCTGTACAAACAGACAAACATACAATTGAAAAAAATGTTTTCGGAATTTACATCGATAACAATTGTTTTTTGTCAAGATTCATATACAATATACATACGTGGACTCGATAGAGTTTTATTATACCATATAAGTATGTTAAGTTTAGGTCCCATGAGGTGATGAGACTATTGCATGACATGACACAAATCCGGACACTGAGCTGTTACCAGGTATTTCAAGTTAGAAAAATCCAATAGTTGTTGCCCAACCTGGGGATCCAACCCAGGTCTTCTGGTTTATGTCGGGCTAGCGACCACTAGACCAAAGATTGACATCTAAAATGGTTTATAGTAGGTAGTATGTAGGTATTTATTTTTTATAGTATTGGACAGACAAACAGACATACGGGCCACCTGATGGTAAGTGGTCACCGTCGTTTATGGACACGTGCGAAACCATGTATGATGTCCCTTAATAAATGGCATAGAAGTTTGTTTGAATATTTCTTAAATTACAATAGAATTCCTTCGAAACGAAACTAATATTATGTTTAATTCCACGCGAGCGCAGCTGCGGGCGTCCACTAGTCTTTTTGAAAATTCACCCCCTAAAACGGGGGTGCAAAGTTAGTATAAAACTTTGCCGTTTTTGAAGTCAAGTGGGCAACCCGAACGCGGGAAGACGTCGTTAATGGGTCTAACTCTACGCGAGCGAAGCTGCGGGCGTCCACTAGTTAATAATAAATATTAAGTCATTAAGTTATTCCTCCACCAATCCGCATTAGAGCAGCGTGGTGGAGTATGCTCTAGACCTCCTGCAGCTGCCTGTGGGGGAGACCCGTGCCCAGCTGTGGGACGTGTGGGTTGCAGCAGCAGCAGCATTAAGTCATTCGCAAATTCTTATTTTTTCAAATTCAAGCGTTTTATCACTAACGAGTGGTCCTTATCACGAGTTTCAGGTCTTACCCACGGTCCGACGACGCATTTTGTGCAACTCGTGTTCGTAGGCTGTGGTGACCACGTCGTCAGGCTGTAAGGAATAAAACAGAAATCAATCGTAATTTCGTAAACCTCAGCTTAGTTATGCAACCAAGTGGGATATGGTGTGGTTATACTTGTATCGCATTGTTCCGATGGACGCAATAAAGTGTCTTCAAATTAATGGTTTATTGTTCTTTGTGAACAACCAATGACTCGGAACGTAGGTACGTTGCTTTGTTACGATACCGTTACGATAACACACGCGCGAATAATAAAGGCCAGTAGGCCTTTTATCATGTTGTAAATCACGAAATTTTTATCTTGATTTAAAATTACTAGTTTGCTTTTTTAATGTACATTATTTTAATCATTTTACCTACGAGTATTCGTAATCCAATGGATCACCACTCTGTATTCGTAATTCTGAGTTCTGAATATTGAACAGGCGTTTTTTTTTTTCCACGGAAACGGCATGTTTTACCGGCGCAATACCGTTGGGCAAGCAAAATGTATGAGTTAATACGGGGTGCTCATATATTTTTGTGGCCGGTTACTTCCATACACGTCTACGATAAAACATTCCGTGCAAAATTCAATAACTCCTCTAGTACTAAAGGTCTACGCATTTAATAGACACATACGTTATTGTTTGCTACTGAAAATGTAAATTAAGATTTAAGTCCAGCAAAAGCATACTTCGTTAGCACCCTGCCTCACACCTTTCCCAACGTGTAACACAGGGCGAGAGTGTTTATTTTAATTAGTATATTACTAATGAAACCGCTCTCTCCTTTTTAATAACTAGGTTTACAAACGCTACGAATATTGCTACGGTCACACTTGCTGTTCGAACCACGCTCGCTTTTGATCGAGCATATTCAGCATGCGAATTTATTTTTAACGCAGGCAAAGGTCGCAGGCAGCAACTAATTTTAAGATACGAGTGAGTGGTTTAAATTTAAGTTGCAAAATTTTACCCAAACAAACAAACTGTAACACTTAAACTATAAATTAAAGCTTGTGAAATCGCTTCATGCACTGAATTTTAGTTATAGAATTCTGTAATTGTCACTCTAATTGGATTTCATAAAAAATTGTGCATAGAAATTATTTAAAAGCAATGCAGAAACAATTGGTATGTATTTCTTACCGTACCTAAAATAGAAATCAGAAAAGTAATAATGATCCCAATTGTTTAACAGGCTACTTGCTAAAATGCGACCACTTATCGTTTAAGCCGAATCAAGTTTTTGCAACTAGAAATGTTATGAAATGAATTGAACTGGAAATCGCAAACGGCTTGCGACAATGCGAAGTACTATCGACTGCACACAAATAGTAGTAGTTCGAACAGTTATTACCAATATTGGAAACTTTGGTAATTGATAAACTCTTCGACGCTTTGCGCTTTGATTGGAATTGTGTGAAGGAGAGCTATTCGAACCTTCTTGATAATTTCAGTACTGTTACTGAAATGATCAAAAATTGTCCCGAGAAAACACTTTTCTAGGCTTCAGTAGGCTAGGCTAGGTCCAGGCTAGTCCAGTACCTACGAAAGCGAAACAATGACTTTGTGAATTCGTTGACCAGCTTGGAACAGTCCTTATTTTTCAACATTTTTTATTGTTTGTTTGTACTGGTTCACATTCATTCATCATTGTGATTTAAATAATGCCTTATATTATAAGTATTTTCACATTTAATATAATATTTCTACCAAATTCAAAGAGTAGGTACCTTTTATTACAACATTCAAAAATAGCACATAAATAGTAGTGATTTAAAAAAACGATATTCTTGCAGGATCTTGATGAAACAATGTCTGTGATTTCGCTCGTTTTTTAAGATTCGAAGCGTTCCCTACATTAGACTTCATCACACAAACTACCTTCTGAACTGTTGCATTGAATGTATGATTTCCCTATGGAAGAAATTAAGACCTTACCCGTTATTGATTAATTTGCCAACAATTTTTCACTTAACGGTCAAATAATTAATACTGCGTACAAATTATTAAATTTAAAAAATAAAATTATGTAACTTAACAAAGTTAATCTATATTAATCTTCCAGTATTTATAAGTAACAACCCCGATTTCGGCAGCTAAGAGCAACAATTAAGATCTGACTCAGACATCTTCGCGTTACCGAAACAATTAGAAGCAGCAAGTAGGTTGGGTCACGACCCGTTTACCGAGATTATCGCTTCAGCACTAAACAGAGCATCTTAAAGACCGCCATAAAGTAATTATTGTTAACAATTAATTTAACCATAGATCATCGAAAGCAGATCGTTACATTTTGTGTTTATAAAGACTAGTGGACGTCCGCAACTTTGCTTGCGGATGGGGGGTGCTGCAAGCTCCTTTGCAAAAGAGTTTTCATATAAAACATATAAAACCTATATGTGGTGGATTATATATACGCTATGGATGAGAAATAAGCAAAATTTGTTGATTCTTCTCTTTCTTTAATCAAGTTATTTAAATCTAAATAAATCTTTAATAGCGTAGACACTAAACAGTGCCATACTCACTTACCTATAAGGCTATAAGTAAGTTGTGACTTAGTGGGATTGATTTGTGATGATTGTGGGATGGGATTCTATACACCCGCTTATACTTTTTACAAATGGAAAGGTTTCAAGCAATGTAAATATACTTACATACATACGTTTCTAGTTCTTTTTTAAGCAAAAAGCAAAAAATACGCATGTTTTAACTAGTTATAAATATTTACTAAACATAATTAGCTATAGGTTTTATGGTGACCTAAAGGATAATTATTAGTAGGTACATATTTAATTACATTTTCAAGTTGTATTTACATATTTTAAGGTACACAGAACGAATTTGCACCAAGTGGAATTTTAAAACGTAACATAATTTTGTAATTTGTACAAATATTAATATTAAACGACATAATTAATTACTTTCTTTTATTACAACTTAAATAACCCAAAACTAAACAAAGAAAAATTTTATACTAAGTAATCGCAAAATAAATATGTCATACAGAAGCAAACCTTGTGGAATTGTACACAGAACGCTGGCCCGCTGTATAGCGACGCTAATTTTTTGGGTGAAAAAGCTGCGAGCTCTCCGGTCACCTGAGCTGAGAAGTTCATTTCAATTCTTCATGAAGTTCTTCTTATTCTTCATATCATAGGACCTAAAGTTTCTACTGCAAGCGCCGCAAATTCATAATTATCTAAAATATTACTATATTTGCGACGCTTGCTTGGGGAACTGAGCCTGGTCCGGAGCAGCCCCAACCTTTTTTTTACATGTTTTTGTTAATTACTATTTATTTTTATACAAACTATATACCCGTAATATAGGCAACCCTAGGTATAGATAGTGTCTTCACCTACTTACTGCAAGCTCCTTTGCAAAAGAGTTTTCATATAAAACATATAAAACCTATATGTGGTGGATTATATATACGCTATGGATGAGAAATAAGCAAAATTTGTTGATTCTTCTCTTTCTTTAATCAAGTTATTTAAATCTAAATAAATCTTTAATAGCGTAGACACTAAACAGTGCCATACTCACTTACCTATAAGGCTATAAGTAAGTTGTGACTTAGTGGGATTGATTTGTGATGATTGTGGGATGGGATTCTATACACCCGCTTATACTTTTTACAAATGGAAAGGTTTCAAGCAATGTAAATATACTTACATACATACGTTTCTAGTTCTTTTTTAAGCAAAAAGCAAAAAATACGCATGTTTTAACTAGTTATAAATATTTACTAAACATAATTAGCTATAGGTTTTATGGTGACCTAAAGGATAATTATTAGTAGGTACATATTTAATTACATTTTCAAGTTGTATTTACATATTTTAAGGTACACAGAACGAATTTGCACCAAGTGGAATTTTAAAACGTAACATAATTTTGTAATTTGTACAAATATTAATATTAAACGACATAATTAATTACTTTCTTTTATTACAACTTAAATAACCCAAAACTAAACAAAGAAAAATTTTATACTAAGTAATCGCAAAATAAATATGTCATACAGAAGCAAACCTTGTGGAATTGTACACAGAACGCTGGCCCGCTGTATAGCGACGCTAATTTTTTGGGTGAAAAAGCTGCGAGCTCTCCGGTCACCTGAGCTGAGAAGTTCATTTCAATTCTTCATGAAGTTCTTCTTATTCTTCATATCATAGGACCTAAAGTTTCTACTGCAAGCGCCGCAAATTCATAATTATCTAAAATATTACTATATTTGCGACGCTTGCTTGGGGAACTGAGCCTGGTCCGGAGCAGCCCCAACCTTTTTTTTACATGTTTTTGTTAATTACTATTTATTTTTATACAAACTATATACCCGTAATATAGGCAACCCTAGGTATAGATAGTGTCTTCACCTACTTACTCATCGTCGATATTCTGTTCTCCGTAAGACAGTCGGTAATTAACGTAGGTGTTCCACTATTATGTAGCGAGTTATACGTACGTAGGTACACAAAGTGAATACCTTGATCATCCAATATCTACAAGGAATTTAATGAACCGAGACTTGTAGGTAGCTAGTTAGTTCTCGTTCGATATTAACAAAGGGCTAAATGAAGAATGTTATAGTTAGTTTAAATAGATGTCATTTACGTGTACCTACCTCCATAGTAAATCAATCAAAAAATCCAATTTCAACACCACGCCACTGTAAGGAATTTTTGTTACTTATAACTGGAAATTTCTAGTTTTATAGCCCTTTAATGTCTACTTTGAACCTACCATTCCGGGGTTTTAACCCAGAACTTTCAGCTTAGCAGGCACGCTTACGACCACTGGAATACCATGAGAGAAACTTATGTACAAAATAACATTTATATACAAAAGTACCTAAGTATCGGTGACAGCACTCCCAGATTAACCTAATAATATAAATCTGAAGTTTCGTTTTAAAAATTTTTGCGTCAGAATTCGATTTGAGTTTTGACTAGTAAATTCTAGACTCATTTCTAGATACATATTAAATGGAGTGGTCAGTAGGTATGAGACTGAATGACATCAATGATTAAAATATACAAAAAGAGTCAGAGATCCTACTTTAGGATTTCTTTCAGTCAGAGATCCTACTTTAGTTCTGATTGAAAGAAATCCTAGTCCTAGATTATATAGGACATGAATGATGAAATATAAAAAAAACGCCACGAACAACGGGTGCGCAACTCAATCCGCGCGTCCAAGATGGCGCGCATAGAGCACAGCGCACACGCCATGTCCGTCACGCTTGACCGGTGAAGCGCGAACCGTTTTTTTCTACATAAACATTGTTCGCAGCAGAGAAATCGACGGGCGTAACTGCGGCCATTGTTGTACGCCGTTTAAACTTCGAGAATATTAGAGCGTGATACTGTACAATAAATGAGGACTACACAGAATGGTTAAATCGTTTTATCTCGGTGTACGTACACGATAAAATCAGCAGCTAGCATAGATAGGAATTTCGACGGGCTCACCAGTTCCGGTGACTATACCTAATGTATTGAGAAACTCATAATAACAAAACGCCTGTATTTCCCAACAGCGGGTAGGAGTGTGTTGTACTACTACACCCACTTTCATCAGTTATGTTTAATTATTGGCTCACCTGTTACACCCAATGTAACAGGTGAGCCAATTATTTGACTCCGAGCTGCTACCGGGCATTTCCAGTAAGAAAAACCCAATAGTTGTTGCCTCACCCGGGGATCAAACCCAGGACCTCTTGCTTAACAGTCGTGCTAACGACCACTAGAACACAAGTACCGTATGTATCGTCCATAGCCCAATGGTTCGCGTCGATTCAATGTGATCGAAAGAGTTAAGCAACGACGGGCGCGGTCGGTTTATGGATGGGTGACCGCTAGTGGCAAAATTTCATGGATAGCGTGCTTCGGAGGGCACGTAAAGCCGTCGGTCCCGGTTGTTTTCAAAGCTGGAAACAGTCGTTAAGCCTTGTCGAAGACCTTCGGGTGGCTTGAGAACATTCGACACTGGGTTGGCCACTAACCCCTTCACCAATCCGCATTGGAGCAGCGTGGTGGAGTATGCTCTAGACCTCGCGCATCAGTGTCAGTGGGGGAGACTCGTGCGCAGCAGTCGGGTCACAGCGATACCTAAGTATCGTTGGCGTAGGGTAGTAAAGGACTTAATTCAGAGGGCACAGGGCTAGGCTGGTATGGCCACGATTATGGATGCCCTAAATTCAGCAGTGGCCTTTGACATGCTGATGGATGGATGTATCCAAACATAATTTGCTCGCAAATTAATTACATACTCTGACCGAACAAGGCAGAAATATTTATTAGGTTGTTCATGTGTAGGTAAAGTAGGTAACTCATTATTTCTTATGTTTTTAATGAAATTGTATTTAAAAAAAAATGGATATAAGATAGAAAAAGAGCTTGCAGCACCAGCCATCCTCTGTCGTCCATGACAACTGTGCGTACTGACGTACGGGACTGACTTTGAACAAGACACAAATAAAGACCCGGATGTAACTCCAGTTAATTGAGAGAGTTAATTAGAACATTAGTTGGTCAGTTCGTTAGTGGGCATGAGGTCTGGGGACTATTAGTGATAGTAGTCCTGTTAGTTGGTGCGTAATAGTCCAGTTAGTAATTTAATTTAGTCTCGTTCCAAATCAGTCATAGATATGTTGCTGCCCTTGAAGACTAAGATGGTGGCCCTTATATAAACGTAAACCGTGTAACCACACCTTTCCAACCGGACCACAATTGTTTTAAAAACAATTATTACACGGTAGAAATATTACAAGGGTACTAGGTATGTACCGTGGCAGCCGGTGGTGATCACCAATAAATATCAACTAAGATTTTTTCAAAATAAACTGCTACTTTCCAGAAGTTCAGGCGATAAACCACAAAAAGTACGAATTATGGAGACGTTTTTGAAACTTTGTCACATTATGCAACTTCTTTTACCTAGACATGTTTTGACGACTTAAGTAATGTACCCTATATCGTAAACCCGTTTCGATATCACTTCCGTTTCATTACAATTACTAAAACATTCTTTGTTCAAGCGTATTGAGGCGCATCTATTCAAATTACGCCATATCTATGCGCATACGCAATGAACCCACATGTTTTGTAGTTCATCATTATCGATCTTTTATATAGCTACTTTTGTTGTTTGTAGGCACATATTAACTTAAGTGAATAGTCTTATACATGGTACATGGACATGTAACGTTATGGTACAATCTAATTCATGCAATAACATTAACTATGTATAGGCACTTATACATTAACTGTAGCGTCCATAGCCCAATGGCTCGCGTCGATTCAATGTGATCGAAAGAATTAAGCAACGACGGGCGCGGTCGGTTTGTGGATGGGTGAACGCTAGTGGCAAAATTTCATGGACGCTACCGTGTTTCGGAGGGCACGTAAAGCCGTCGGTCCCGGTTGTTTTCAATGCTGAAAACAGTCGTGAAGCTTTGTCGAAGGTCTTCGGGTGACTTGAGAACATTCGACACTGGGTTGGCCACTAACCCCTACACCAATCTGCATTGCAGTGGAGTTTGTTCTAGACCTCCCGCAGCAGTGTCTGTGGGGGAGTCCCGTGCCCAGATGTGCGACGTCTATGGGTCGCAGCGAGTCATGTTAGTTGTTATTTTTTTATAACAATGACGATCAAACAGGCATACGGGCTCACCTAATGGTTACCATCGCAAATCAAAAACCGACATCAAAACTAAAATGTGAGAAATATAAATAATTCGTATGTGGGCACAGGTCCCTAGCACAGTCACAGGTCGAGTGCATACTCCACTACTGTAATGTAACTTTTGAGTGTTAATTTTTTATTTTAGTGGGAGGCTTCGCCCCCGCGCCCTTCTTAATCTCTCTTTATCATTCCGCTGCTCTCCAGCGGAGAGCAGCGGCCAGATAAACACACAACATTTGCCCGTATTCTGCATTGTAATTACTTTAACGGTAATTATTAAAAGCTTTTATTTAACTTCACTCGTATGTATGTATGTCCTGGAATCTTGCAATCAATATTTCACCCACTTCCACTGAAGGTATCGAGCTGAAATTCGGCACACATATTTGGTTCCGATGACAATGCACGAGATTATAATAAAAAGTTATAAAAAGCTTTTTAAAATAATATATATTTATAATTTTTTTTAATGAAATCTACACAGAATCTACTGTGATCAGATTTTTGATTAAATAAAAAATGTTTATTTGCAAAGCGAAGAACACATAGTTCGCTACCCTTGTTATGCATTTTTACTAGGTAATCTTAGAGGTTAAATTGCATTTTGAAATAAGTATATAGAGGACCCCGTCTGTGGTGAGACCTTTCGAATAAAAAAAGAATCATCAAAATCTTTAAACACTGACGCTACACTACGGAAATTACCATAACTATTACTAACATTGGTATCCTTATTGTGAAATTTATATGGGACCATCTTCGATGTGTGTTCTATCCTACACGTACATACACAAAAATTCATCATAATTGGTTAATAAACGACGAAGTAATCACTGTACATAATTATATACTACATACAAAAAATGTTAGCAAGTAAATCGGTAGGTCAAGTAGGTCGGTATAGCAAGTATATTGATTAACACTCCTACGTGTTTCTTCATGCAAGTATTTGAAACTCGAGTAGGTATTACCTATGCAAGGTAAGAAGGTAAGCACTGATATAAGATTTCATAATAAAGTATTGTATTGTACCTGTTGTATTGGCCTTGTTGCCTGAAAAAGGACGACCTGTGGGTATAGTAAAACGTATAGTACAGCTATTTACTCATTGTAATGGAAGACTTGTGGAATACATATAGAAACCGTGATGAAACTAATGAGCTTTTTTTTTACATTTACTGCTAGAAACGAACCTGCGAATGCCCGGAAATGCGGGTATCGTATGGCGCGGCGCGGACATGCTGTCAGTCATAAGTGATCGTTTTGCCAGCCATATTATGTCCCCCGCACTGATGCCCCATGCGCAGCTATCCCTCCGGATTTCGTTCGGAGCTAAACTTTCGTGCCACGAGGAATACAGAACGAGGTAAAGGTTAAATTCAAATTTCACAGCATGCCTCGCTGTTTTTTTTGTTCCGCTTGGTACACACGGCCATTTACCGTTACATTTGTCTGCAAGTTTTTTCATAATAACATAAACTAATAAAGTTTTAGTTTATGATCGTATGAGCGCGCCGACGCCTTATTACGGTTTATGTTGTGACGAAAAAAATTATGAAGTTACTTTGTGGTTCTAGTGTATGTAAACTTTTATTCCGAAGAAATCCATTTTAATTATGTAAGTTCTTTAATCTTCAGACTTAGAGGACTTAGGTGTGCTTTACCAAGTGGTAGTGTGCGTAGGTATTCGAAAATTTCGAAATAAGAGTTACCTAGTAGTTAATAGTAGTACCTACCTAGTAGTTTCCATAAAACCTAAATCTATCAACAATCTATCAAGATAAGAATGGTAACTTCAGCAACTTCAGAGAGGAGCAGCATCAGGTAGGGGAGATGGGGGAAATGGGAGTCACTTAAGAAAAACACAAGTCATAAATAATCAGTCTTTTATTTTGCCTATTTTAATTATAAATCTTAAACTAATGAGGTATCAAGTAGCTTTAGTAATTTTTGGCTATCGTCATCAAACACGCTACAAAAATTAAAAAACAAAAAACAAATTTTGACTCTAGTTACCCACATAAGCGGGTGATGGGAGTCAATCCTAGGAGTAATCCGAGACAAAACTTCTAAACAAAAAATCAACAAAATATAAACGTCTATCAATCAATAAAGTTTATATTATATTATAACTACTTAATTATGACAAAAATCACAATCATACCGAGAGAGACGGCAGCGGTACCACACCTCTCTCGACTTTCCTTCTTCAAGGCATATCATACACCGCCAGCAAGTCACTACCACTCAAACATGCTATGCGTCTTTCTTTTCCAGTTACTTGGCATCTGAAATGAATAAAAACATTTTACAAATATAGTTCATACTACAAGATAGTGCGGGTTATGGGTCACGAGTCACCCGACTCTCATTACCCCAATGACAGTTTTCGACTAGGATTCAAAATTCAACTCAAAAAACATTACAAATTCATATCACACGAATCACTATCTCTAAGTTCAATTACGATACAACAACTTAAAATAACTTTAATCTTAAAACAAACTGTAGTAAATACTTACTTTTTCAATCAAAATTTCTATAGTATTATACCAAATTCTCTCTTGTGATACTTGTCTCTCTGCCAATGACACGAGCGCCACTAGCGGTCCGCCGTGTTCGCATGTGCGGTGGTGTTGCGGAGGGGGGCCCCGTGCGACATAGCCATATTCTGTGCTGCGTTCTGTTTTGTTTATTTTAATTATATTATTAATTTAATAATTTAATTAATTATTATATTAACCGACCCGCATTACCCACTGACTCTCATTCCCCCTTTTCCCCTAATGGCTTTTCAGGTCTACATAAGACCGAACCGTCAGACAGAACCTAGGTGCTATTAGTACCCAATACCTAAATAGGAAACATCGCTATTCAATTGAAAAAATCGGTTATCATTTAAACTACTCTGTCAAGAAAATGAATTAATGAATTAACTAACAATTTCATAAATACCAAATCGCATGATACCACGCGAAAGCGCAATTTCGGCTATGATCTGTTTGCTAGCAACATAATGGTTTATAGATACGTACGGTATGCACTGCGTAGTGATCAAACAATAAAACCAGGTTAACGTCATCTAACCTTCGCTTAGATTTATTTATTTATTATTTATATATTTATTATTACTTAAAATAGTTATACAGCTAAATTTAAACATAAAAGGTGTCACAAACCAAAGATTAATCTACTTTGCAATAATCCGCGAAAAAACTTGTATGATGGTGTAGTATACCTTCAAGCACGCAGCACCTCCCTCCCTCCCACACGCAACAATGAATACATACACCAACACACAAACTAACACGTGTTTCGCCCCAAAACAAGGCATCCTCAGGGTTAGTAGACTCTATGACGGTTAATCGCAAAGTTAATCGGTTAATCGACTTTAATCGACTTTGCGTGTATGTATTCTTGAATTGAAATATGCTTGAAAGTATACATACACCATCATACAAGTTTGTTCGCGGATTGTTGCAAAGTAGATTAACCTTTGGTTTGTAATAATGGAGTTCCGCAAAGTAACGCCTGATACAACTAATTATAAAAGGTGTCGCTTAAACTCACATGAGTATTTCTGTTACACATAAAGTTAGATACAGATTAAAAATAATTTTGTTATTTTGAGTAGGTACCTAAGACCTAGGTGTCTGCCTATTTATTAGTGTTATGTTTGAAAAGTTGCCTTGCTATATACGATTAAGCAACATACGAATAAGAAAGGAGGTTTTTGGATATAAGATGTCAACGAGCATGCAGCACGACCCATCTGCTGCCGCCCATGACAACTGTGACACACACAAGATTCAATTATAGTGTAGGGGCTAGGACGGTTAGCAAAGAGTTAATAAGGGCATTCGTTGGTAAGTTCGTTAGTAGGTATGTCTGGGGAAGGGACTGTTAGTGACAGCTAGTCCTGGAGTCTCGTTCCAAGTCAGTCGCAGATTCGGATCTACCGTTCAGTACTAACATGGTCGCCGCTAAAGAAGTGTAAGCGGAAACCACAACTATTCAACTGGAACACAATTGCTTTAAAAGCATTACCTACACGGTAGAAATGGTACTGCATACTCTATCCTATCATCAATGACTAACAGGATTTATTTAGTCCTAATAGTTCCTACGATTACAACGTACTTTAAATGGTCTGTTACTCATAGCTAAACTAATGGGCTACGAGAAATTACATGTCCTCGTGGCTATTCTTACTTTTGTACCTACTATAAACAATTTCCTAGTATATAGGTAGGTACCTACCTACCTATATACTAGGAAATTATATATTAAATACTAGTAATATAAGTAGGTACTTATATTCTTCACAAGTTAACCCTAAACAGTGAACCTCTAATGTCTACGGCTTGTTTCCACGAGTGAATTTGTATGCGAGTCGCTGTTTCTTCTCTCGACACTACGGTTACTAAAAAATAGGTAGGTACAAACCAACTAATATTCATGTTAAAATCTAAAAACATTGTTATTTACTAAGTATTAGAAACACTAAGAATCTCTTTCGTTATTTGGGACTCTTTGTCGTTTTCATAATTTTGCAATATTTTTATTTCAAAGAAGTACATACCTAACAGACTACGAAAGTATACATACGTATAATACATACATATAAGTAAGTATATCATACTTATACATAATTTTCATTAAAACCTCTGGCCGTATCGACTAAAATGATTCAATTACATATGTATTTAAAAAACTTTTAGTTGCAATTTGAACTTGTCCATTTAGGCCTGGGATGTGTAAGGGGTTGCGTCGGGCATACGGCATATAAGGTAGCTAAAATGTTAGTTCATTTACGATAACATGGTTAGTTAGTTTGTTAATTTATTGAAAACGGAAATAAAACGATACGAATGTCACGTACATTCGTATCGTTTTGGTCTTTTGGTAATTAATAAAAGACATACTTTTATTTTACTTTTAATTTGAATGGATAGGATATAATAGGTTTATAAAGCATAGCATAGTAACATTAGTAACAGTAAGTTGAAATACATAATGTAAAAGTTATATGTATAATTATGTTAAAGAAGTAATTTGAGTATTGGCACTTTTTATTCTAGATTTTCAAATTCAGCAATGATTTTGAAAGTCAAATCATTTTAATTAAGTGATACATTTTATATACTTATATAAGTAGCGAGTTGCAAAGTAAAAAAAAATGAATCATATTTACGAGTATGTATAAATTTAACATTCGTTGGTGCTTATTAGCTTTGGTCAAGCTTCGTAATTAGCAACGAAAGAGGAATATAAATAAAATTATGATTAAAATATACAATTTAGAATTTCAAGCAGATTGAAATGTACTTTCAATCAATGGGTAGCAGTAGGTGGATACTTTACTCAGTACTAAATGGAAATTTAACTATGTACATAAACAAAAATGTTGTCAATGTGACGTTAGTCTACACTCTATCTATCAAACATTTATTTTGATCTCAGAACAATTATTTTTTAAAGATAAATAGTGGTCGTACACTAATAAATACAGCTTCTTAAGTCATTTATAGGTATTTTAAATAATTAGTTTACTACAACAATTACAATGTAAACTCCGTTTTTCTTAAGCTGTCATATTTGGTAAACAATATCAACATTACTTTCTTTTGTAAAAAATGTTAAAAACAATAAGTAGACATCTGAAATTAATTATAACATTAAAATGTTACAAACCGTTACAGAAAAACCAAGATGCTGATTATGGATTTTTATAAGACCTTTTTATTTTGTCTTCCATAAGAAACAGAATAAAATGTGTAATTTTATCTAAAAGTAGATGCCAGTTGGTAACTTTGACAACGATAAGCTTTATTATATATGTACATTTAATCTTATGCAGGAATTGTACTTGTTTGTCATTTATTCCATTCATTGGTTGATGTCTTAAAAATGTTAAAAAACAGTATGTAGCTACTGACTAGTATAAATTGTATTTTGGTTGGCCATTAAGTATCTAACAACATAATCTACCTCTGTTCACTTAATATCAATGCTTTAATGCCTGAATCTACATAGTATGAATCAGGTGGTCTATTCTGATTCTGTACAATATAAATCAGGATTTTCTCCGCCGTCGCATTTTATCATATCGTATTCAATCTGTTTTCTTTTGCACAGGACCCTAACGAACCCAGAGTAAATAACGTCGAATGACGCAGACTGAAAATGAGTGGCCTTCGGCATTGTTATAGAGTCTTATCGTACTTTGAGATAACCATCAGAATTACATCGGAGATTTTACCGTTTACTAAGTGGTACTATAACTCATCTTAAACTTTCAAAAGCAACTTCAAAGTGATTCTAGCCAGGTAAACGTACCAATAGGTGTAAGTTGATTGGATCCAGTATATTTGACAGTTGTACGTTTCCATTGACAAACATTTCTCAAAGTAAACCCGTCTTAGCTGCAAGACTAGAACAATTACACATAGCTATAAGAAGTGAAGTAACATGCTTAGATCCATATATTAATTAAAAAGGGGTAAAAACGTTACCATAGAAAATATACTAGAATAGATATCATAGAAATCATAGAAATCAGTGCTCCTATATGGCACGAAATCTATAGGAAGATGATGTACTGACAAGAAACAAAGCAGAAACTGCACAAATTTGATAAGATTTAGTGTGCCCCTTTAAAGATTTTTAGAGCTGTCAAATGCATCCGATGAACTCACAAAATCACTCCGCCGCCAGTCCCAGATTAAATTATAACACATACTCGTAGATTGAATAAATAAAACTATTAATGCTGTCTTTTCAGCCAAAAAGCTTCACCTGCCTATCAACATCCAAAAAACCACACGAATAAAATTTCTACTTAAACAAAATAATAAAAAAATAATAACAATAACAGTTGAACAACCGTAACAAGCTACCAAGTGATCCAGGGCGGTTGATTCATTTTACTTATTGGTGTGTATGTCATATTAACAGGCAAGTTTATAATCGCATAAGGTTTATGCAATTGCTTCAGAGTACGAAGTATGGTCACGCCGTTTCTCCCCAGTAGGAACGCTGCTGGTATGTTCACATTTAAATCCATTCTGAAATAAAAAAAAATTATTTTGACTGATAAAGTAACGATATTAAAATATCAAAAAACTTACTTCAAAACTTAAAAGTAAGAAATAATAGTAAATTTATTTGTGGGCTATGGCTCTATCTACGTCGCAGAAGGGTCAAGTGGATTAAATGGAATTTCCGTAGCACTGATATGATTTATACCGACAAATGGTACCGTTGGAATCAGCATAGTCTAGTCTCAAAATGACTGTTGTCGCATTTGAAAGTGGTGGAATTGAATGTATAACGTCACAAAGATGGAGGCTTATAGGTTTAGATCTTGGCGAATATTGTGATAACCATCCGCCAAATTAGGTATCAAATGATTGCTATTTAAATTGATAACAACATGTGCATAGTTACTTGTTAATTGTTTATTCACGTAATATATTTCAGTCATTCAACTAGGAATAAGACTATTATTATACTGTATGAGTGTTATACCAGTAATATATGTATTTTGAAAGATTATGCTTACTTATCGTCGACCATTTCTATGAGGTGGTCAGATGCATCATCCCATTTTTCTATAGATTCTGTAATTATTATGGCCCGTGCTCCAGCTTGTTGAGCTTTTGCTGTTTTGTATACAAATGAACATTCCCTGGAATTGTAGAAATAAAATACAATTAATATAATGAATAAAAAACATCCTCCTTGTTCAAAATAATCTATTGTTTTTTTTTTGTTTTGTTTAATGCAATTTTGTTTTCTGTAATCCTGATTCTGTATTTACCTTATTTTTAAATTCAACATTGCGATTAAAAGACACTAAAGAATTTTACTAAAATGGACAAGTCTAAAAAACTGAGTATGACCCTGACCCCCTCCACACCAAACCGGCTGTAAAAGCACAAACTTGCTCCGAGACAGTTCGCTTCCGAATCTCCATAGCCTAGCCTATCCTATAACGGATAACCCAACCTACTTCACAACGTAACATACAAATCCGTCCACGGATTTTAACGTGACGTCTGGACTGACAGACAAGCAGAAAATATTTTCAAAAAACATTCATCCTCCTCTGAGGGAACTCCTCAATCGACTTACTAATTTTCATTTTTTTTACTGATCAACAGCTTCAAGAATGAAAAGATTAATTCATTGTATGGAAACAAACAAATAGGGACAGAATATGGTCAAATTTAAGTGCTTTTTATTCTTTACTGGGATAGAATAGGGAAATCCAAAACCACAGAAGATTATGTTGTCTATGAAAACAGTAATTTTTTTTATTTGGTATCATAAAATTTTTGGCCAAGGGTGAGTTGACCAAAAAATTACAACTATTTAATTAACATACCCTCTTTCAGATAGTGCTATCTGTCCTACTAGCTCTTCATAGTTCTTTATATCTGAACAGCTATGGGATGGATTTGTCGGTACCAAGTGTGCCTTTTCAAATACATAGCTTTGGTTCTGGAAAAGTAAATAAAATTTAATTACATATGAATATAAACCCGCAGTATTAGTTTTAATTTTTACCTGCACTATTCTTTATTAAACAGGTAAATATTGACCAATAGTATTAATCCATCACTGAATCGTCCGGCAGTTAAGTAGGTGATAGCTAGTGGCAGAATTCATTGAATGCTTCCGTGCATTAAAGGTTACGTTACGTTAAGTCGTCAGTCCACTTCACAACATAAGATAACAATTGTGATACTCTACTCAGCTGACTTCTTTAGATCATCTCAAGGTCTCACCTTATCAAAAAAAAGGAAACCTATGATCGTTTTTCTGAGTTGTGGTAACAAGAAATTAAAATACTGTACACTTACAAACGGAGCACCAAAATCTTTTGCTGGTCTAACTCTATAGGAATATCTCAGTTCGGGAGGATCAATTATCTCAAAGAACACATCACCAGCTATAATGTCTGATGGTGAAGTACCATCATAAAAGTGCCATTGATTTCCTGAAATAAATTTAATGTAAAAATAAATAATTTGATTTAATTAAACAAATGAGCTTATAATGATAAAAAAAGTACAAAACATAATAATGTTTTTACAATTGATTTTGAAGATATTTGATTTACTATTTTATTAATTTCTTTGTACAACAGATGTATTGTTAATTTTATTGGTTTAATAACATGTGAATGGTGATTATAAATGAAAATTCTCAAGTGTATTTGCAGGCATGAGCTATAAATCACTAATTTTATACAGTACACCACAATGCGCAGAATGTATCCTTTATTCCTTTCCCTACTAAAACACACTCAAAAATTGATATTTTTAGGTGCACATTAACCCACAATTAAGCAATGCACATTAGTTATGCCGTAGTCCACCATGCCGGTAAATTGCGGATGCCATCAATCCGCTTCGTCTTCGCGAACATTATATGCGTACAGCGATGAAATTAAATGAAAACAAACATTGGTCTTTAATTACTTACCCCCTGAATATACTGTGTCGGCTCTCAAAATTATCAATATCAAAAGAATCATAAATAGCCAAGCTAGTTTATCGATTTTTAGAGCTGATACAAACATAGCACACTCTTACTTCACAGTTATGTCACTAATTAATAGTTACATACATCTTGAAAATGAACTAAAATATTGTATTAAACCTTTAAAGAATTAATTGGGATCAACTTAGTTCTTTATTTGGATATGTACATAAAATTCAGATAGGTTGACGTTGACTGCTGACATTTATATAATGTATTGCCATTGTTAACAGAATTAAGAGGATGTGAAATAAGGTCACGTGATTTAAAGCCGATGATTTCTCTAATATGGCGTCAACTCCACCCATCAACCGCCTAAAAAACCGCCCCCTGGCTCATAGTAGGTAGTATTGTACTCTTACATTCTATACTGTCCAAAATCGATAAAGGTTTAAATAAAGTAAAAATTAAAAAGTTTTGAATTTTTAAATGTGGAGAAAAAACCAATTTGAATTTAAAAAAATTACAAAAAAGACACTATCTATTGCAAACTTACTCAACTTGACTAAATTCGATGACACCGAAAGCCTATGAATTTCTAAAAATGGCGTCCATAACCAGTTTCAAGGCGGTTGTTTGTTGGTACAACATAAGATTTTATTAATTGAATTGAATGTGTGACCTCTCTTGTATTTGAAGTAAAACTTCATAAGGCGACGATTTCTCAGCAAATTATACGAAAAGTCTTTCCTGTTCCCACGCTTTTACAATCAAATATTATAATTAAAAGCACATAGTTTACACTTCAGCCCAGAAATAGAGACAACTTGAACGATCCATAATTTATTTTTGGTTTTTACGTGCATTTATAAAAGCGTATTTTTCTAGTTTTTTTAAATCTAATAATTTATACATTTTTCATCATCTCTTTATCCCCTTATGGTATACCCATGCCAAATTCTAAAAAATTCACCCAGGGGTATACAATGAATGAATGCAAACCTGAAACATATTCATACATGCATTTTAAAATGTTGGTACTTAATCTAAAATAAACATAATACTGTACGGGAGGATGACATTACACTTTTTTTTGTATGTGTAGGCGTTCATCGATTTATAAGACGTTATCAAGTCAACAAATATCGTACTTTCTATCGATAACGTCTCCACATAGTACGCACAACACTAGTAAAAGCAGTCATTTTATCTGCCACTGGAGATTTAGGATTTATACACGCCTTGATTATATAGCCTATGTCACTCAGTGAAGATGCAGCTTTCTAATGGTGAAAGAATTTTTGAAATCGGTACTGTAGTTTTTGAGTGAAAACATTACATACTTATAGGATTAACTCCTTAGAAAGTTTGTGAGTGCGATTGATCAAAGGGTCTGCCTCTGAGGTACGGATCTCTGCTTATGTCAACGCTGTGTTTGTAACTCTAGAAGGGGATCCAATCACTCGGGGATACCTCGTGTTGGCCTTTCGAAAGTTGTGTCTTCATCCCGTTGGCGGGGACGGTGTACATATGGTTGTATTTTATATCAGAGGTAGGGAGTCATTCTGTAGTTTGTCATCGAAGTCTTCTAGCACATGACTAGATCGTCAAAATAAAATTGGTACTCCCGTTTCCGGTTAGTAATCAGTTGATTGATTGATTGTACCACCATAGATTTATTATTAATAAATTTGTACCACCAAAGGATTTGGATGGCTGGCAGCCATAACAAAGTAGGACTTTCAGTTTATGAACTGAATTATAGTTGGTAGTTCTGATTGTAGATTGGATCGTTAATTTCGATGATTGAGTGAATGACTTCATTTTATTTTGTTTGGGATTTACAGCAAAATAAAATAGTCTAAAATTGTTATTAATGGTGACAAATTCGCATCTTTTCGTTTTGTGTTTCGTTCTGTGGTGTGGTTTCGAGGAAAGTTAGAATAATTCATCGGTCACTGATATGCGGAGTAATTGTGTAAAAGTTTTCATGAGATGAATTTTATTCATTCATATCGTACAATGACTTATCAAACAGCTGATTCAATTATTGTCATTCTTTTAATATTTTACCTTATTTTTGATGATTCAGAAATTATTATTTTTTCGGATTACTGCAACACATTTACACTTGTTATTTAAACATAATTAAGATTTCTATCTGTGAAATAAAACATCGTAAAATTTAAAATTTCTTTCACAAGTTTGACGAATCAATTAATATAATAATTATGACCGTTTTTAGAAACACGACTTCAACAAAATATGTGCGATTTGTATTTGTACAGTTATTTCCCCAAAGGGGTAGGCACAGGTGTGTAGTACAGCCATTTTTCACCAACAACTCCTTTAATAACGTTACTTTTTACGTTTTCTTTCTTTACGTTTACTCTAAGGCGTTTACTCTCTTACTCCAATTTTTCTAACATGATTTAAAGTTTAAAGTTAACATTTCTTTTGTGGTATGTGGTAAAGCAAAATAATACGGATGGGTATTCCAAGGTTGTATATCTAACCCAAAAGTTTCAATTGTGTACCCGTAGCCGGTACATATTTAATCATTATTTCATTTAAAAATTAATGGTTGTCTATAAATTCGGATAACGGTTTACTTTAGCAGGTTTAATTTTTGATGTGAAACTTCTTTAGAATCGTTGTGATTTCAAACTCGATGAAACGAAAAAATAGTCATAGAGACACAAACACTTTACGGTGCGCTTGCTGCTTGTTTTTAATAGCTAGGTGGTTGAACCTATTTACGGTGCGCTTGCTGTTTTATTTGGTTGTACATAATAAGTAATAAAAATAACTATAACAATAACTTATAAATTTCAAGTACCTGATAAGTTTTACTTCAATCGCGCGTAAAGGTTACACGCACACATATTTTTTTTAAATAGAGGACTTGTGTTACTTTAGTCTATGGATGGGGGTCAGTATTTAAATATCTATTATTTTTTATAATCTAGGTACTCTTTGTCTATGGAGCGGGAATTCCAAAAGTTTGGCTTGTTATGTTAGTGTAGGCTGCAGATGCAGCCCGGACACTCGAGTGGATAAAGTACCTACTTTGCATTTACTGTTCATTAGTGTTCGTGTTCATACTCTTTGCTTTGCACAGACAGAGTACTTTGTAATGAGTAGTAACGTATGCCCCACACTAGCATAACCGTGTGCATACCAATCCCAATGCTCCCAATGCCCAATTGGGATTGGTTAATTCTCTGTTGTTAGCAGTATATATACAAAGATTTACTTCAAAGAGTGTTTATTAAAAGTGTTAAGCAAAAGCAATGCAGTTATGCAACGATACTAGTACGTATCAGTCAGTCAACAGTCATTCAGGTCTCTGTATATATTATATAGATATATAGATATACGGCGTATAGTTAAAGTACATTAATAAAGTCTTGTGCCTTTAATCTGACAGCCGGTCTCATAGGTGTGTAGATTATAATAATAATCTACGTGTATATCTATTATCTATTCCACAAACTAATAAGTGATCTTTTCTGTGCCGCCGGTTGAATACAACACAGAGACCACAGAGTAAATTTTTTTTGGTTGCACAGTTTGTTTCAAGTGTAACTGTTTATAGTGTATAAATTGTATATAAATTAATAAATAAAATGATACTTTAGTAAGTGATTACTTGAAAAACGTAGTGATTACTTGCTCAGTGATTACTTGCTCAGTGCTTTATTTAGATTCGCGGTCGCCGGTCGGTGCTATTTTGTTTTACTCCCCTTTCTTCCTTCATGTTTTACCCTCAGATGATTAAAAAAGATTTTTTTTTTCATCTGAGTTTTTACAATGGAAAATACACAAACGTGGCTTGTACCTTTTTTTAAAAGCTTTTTTGTATCTACAAGTAAATTTTTCATGGTATAGGTACGTGTACGTTGTCCTGTTTTAAACAAAGATTTATCCGATATAATGGATTTAAAAAAACATGAACCACCAAAAACCAATTTGGTGCCACGGTCTTATCAAAATCAACTTGAAGAAATTGCTGCTGCTAAAAATACTCTAATTCATTTACCCACAGGTAATTTCTTTTTTTCTGCTTATAGTTATTTGCAAGTTTAATACTAATGTTGTGCCTTATTTATGAAAATATTGTAAGTATGTTTTTATTATAAGTATGCAGATAATTCTGCACAGATATGTATTATTCTAATTCAATGATGATGAAATCTTTTGAAATGGTTATCTTATTGCCTCCATATAGCAGAGTATATTAAAACAAATTTACTTTAACAATGAGAATTTAAGAGCTATATAAGCCAACTTTGTGATGACTCATAAAGCAGACTACTTTGATATTGAAGTACTCAGGTTTGCTTGTGTTAGTTTCATAGTGTCTATAATCTGATCCAGAATTGTTATTAAATTATATCCAAAATGTAAACAATGAAACATGAAACATCCTGTAACTAATGTAAACATCAAAGTTCAACTGTAGGTCATAAAAGTTTAATGTTTTATCTCACTTTTTAAAAGAATATCAATAGGCAGGCCCCTCTGAAAAAAGGGGTGCTCAGCGAAAATCAGCCAAGAGAAGATGAGACAATCTAAAAACCAATTTTTGCAACATTTCAGCTTTGTGCGAATTAATGTAACCTTGAATGTCTATTTTGACCAGGCTAATGTGAGAGCATCAACTGCTCAGCCCTGATGCATGCCTGATGATGGGCATGTTACGCATACCAACAAGCTGATGATTTATCTCTGATGAGGGGCATGTTGGCGCAATCGGTAGTGACCCTGTCTGTTATGCCAGGGGTTGTGGGTTCAAATGACAAACACTTGTGTTTGTTCTGTGTCTGGATGTTAATATTATCTATTTGAGTATGTATTTAAAAATATATATGTATGTATATCAGTCTGACACCCATAGTACATGCTCTCGCCTAATTTGGGTTCAGATGGCAGTGTGTGAGAATGTCCATGATATTTATTATTTATTTATTTTATTATTAATCTCTTGTATGGAGTTAACCTATTTGTTTTAGTATACTTTGCTTAAATATAATTATTAAAATGTTGTTTAAAGGAGAATTGAAACTTTTGGAGCCATAGATATTTCAAATTTCCTATTGTAAGTACAAACTTGTAAGCTAACAAATCTTTAATGTTTGTTCACAGGATCAGGCAAAACCTTCATTGCCATACAGCTAATAGCAAGATTTAGACATGATCTAAAAAAGCCATGGGGTCAGGGTGGCAAAAGAACATTTTTTTTAGTCAACACAGTACCTTTGGCAAAACAACAGGTTAGTATGCACTGATGTCTCTGATGTTATTTGCGACTATGTTTTATTATTATTTGATACTTTATCAATTTTGAACCTATAAACCAGCACAGCAACCTTGTTTGATCTATGTTTACCTACCCTTTAATATCATCAATATTAAGACTGCTATCCCCTATACCTACTTCCTATTTATAAACTTACAATGAAAAATAATTGCATAAAAAACACATTACATAATATAACATCACGCCTTTATTTCCCCGAAGTGGTAGGCAAAGGTGTGTTATACACCAATACCGGTCACAAATACTCTGCGCTACTCCCAGTTTCGTTGCGACCCATAGTCGTCCCAATGCTGGACACGGGTCTCCCCCACAGACACTGCTGCGGGAGATCTAGAGCATACTCCACCACGCTGCTCCAATGCGGATTTGTGGAGGGGTTAATGGTCAACCCAGTTTCGAATGTTCTCAAGCCACCCGAAGGTCTTCGACAAGGCTTAACGACTGTTTTCAGAGCATTGAAAACAACCGGGACCGACGGCTTTACGTGCCCTCAGAAGCACGGTATTCCCATTCCCAGTTTAAAATTAGAAAATCCCAGTAATACTATGCGCGACCCGGGGATCGAACCTAGAACCTGTAGCTTAGCAATCGCGCTTACGACCGCTAGACCAACGAGGCACGCACATAAATACAAGCATGTTATAGTCATATTTCCTGTAAAATATTTATATTTTCTGTGTATGATTAAAGCAAAGAATGATTAAACACCGATGCCCAGTAGAAGGGGTAGCTGCCTTTACTAGCGAAGATGCTGTTGATTACTGGGACAAAGCCAAATGGGATAAAGAATTATCACAAAATCAGGTAAAATGAAATAAATAGAAGCATTATTAAACTGCAATGATTTTTTTAGCAAGTGGTCACATTTCTAGATAAAATCATGATTTCTTATAGTAGTTTTAAATAAAAAATTAATAATAATATAATAAAAAATTAAACATTTTATTTAAGTTAAACAGTTTTATTGTAAAAGAGATTTATTTTTTCGTCTAATCAATGCCCTAGATTGATGAGGGGGGGTGTGATGACTGGTACCTAGGACCTATCGAATTATTTTTTATCTTTTAGTACATTGTCTACATCATTTTATAATCTCTTTTACAATAAAACCGTTTAACTAAAAAAAAATTTTTTTATTTACCTAAAGTATTTAATTTTTAATTTGTATTGATCAGTTTAGCCTTAATTTCATTATTCATATTCCATTTTGGATTTTTATTTAAGTTCGATACATAACTTAATTTAATTCTGCAAATCAAACACTTTCATTTGATACCCATATTGTGAAAGTACATAGTGATATAATATATTATCCGCCATTTTGTAGCGGCGGCCATCTTGGATTTTTATTTAATTTTTATACATAACTTTATTTTGCTAATTAAGGCTTTTCATTTGATACCCAATATTGAAGGGGTTGTGAAAAGAAAAATGAACCTGCCATTTTGTTGGAGACCATATTGGATTTTTATTTAATTTGGATACATAACATTTTTCTGCTAATTAAGGCCTTTCATTTGATACCCACATTGTGGAAGTAGCGATATAATATGTTATCCGCCATATATATATAAGGAGACACCTATATGTATATAGCCAAATGCAAGGGTCGCTGACGTACGTAGGTGAAAACCCGAAGTAAACCCTACACGTACCCCCTGGCCCTACACGTACCCCCTGGCTGGTGCCAACGAGAGACATCGTATTACAGGAAGTAATAGGAATAGGTTTCAAGTAAGGGGCTGTAATCTCCCCAAAACTTTTAAAACAACCAAAAGTCACATCCTATTGCACCATGACAATGCGAACAAGACAAAGTAATTTTTGGCTTCTGAAAAGGTAGACGTATGACACGTCTCACTAGCTTTCAACCAGCACGTGTAAAACATGCCCTTAGACCAACGGTGTTCATGTTTTTTTTAAAATGGTTAACCAAATGAAAAAGTATTTAAAATGTAATGGAGAATACTTCAAAAAGCAGTAATATTTTACTTATATGTAAATTGTTTTTTAAATGAGGCTCAAAACGTTCAGTGCCATACTTTTTACAAATATGTATATGGGAAAGTGCGATTGTTGCTTTGTTGTTCTTCTACTCAACAAATTCTGGATCTACCTATGTGATATTTTGCAGACTGAAATAATTGTTCAATAATTAACTGCCGACATCGATGAAATATTAATATATTTCATCGATTGATGGCTATCTCGGAGATTATGATCGGGGAAACTGCGGGGAAGTCAGGTTTTGCTAATCAAAAAATGGTAATCTTTGGTGGAGTTTAATACAGGTGCTTATCATTATTTTAAACCATCCCTGAATGGTACATGTAATTCTGCACCAATTGAAGTGTTCTTTAAATTAATAAAAAATGGTACATGGTTTACACATTTTTTTATTATGAGGTATGTTCTATGTATTTCAGGTGATTGTTATGACCAGTCAAATTTTAAATGACATGCTCACCCATGGCTACATAAATATAAAAGATATAAACCTATTAATATTTGATGAATGTCATCACGCAGTTGATGATCACCCCATGAGAGTGATTATGAAGAAATTTGAGGGATGTCCACCAAACATGCAACCAAGAATTCTAGGTAAGTCATATTTGTTAGATGTTAGAAGCGGTCCTAGATATAGGTGCGTCATTTTTACGTGATCGACGAATTAAGCAACGTCGGAACATGTATCAAAATTCCTATGGGTAGTAGTTAAGCTATGATAACTTCTGGACGGGTCTGAGACGGTCTAACGGGTCTTCCCCAAAGAGTCAGCTGCGGGAGGTCTAGAGCATACTACACGCTGCTCCGATGCGGACTGGTGGATGGGATAGTGGCCATCCCACTGTCGAAAACAATCGGGACCGACGGCTTAACGTGCCCTCCGAAGCACGGTAGCGCCCATGAAATTTTGTTACTAGCGGGGTCATCTTACCACAAAAGTTGTTATCTATCCACAAAAGTTGTTATTATATAATATGTTGTTCGTGACTTCACTCGCGTAAAATTGGTTCATTGATTTATCTTTACATAAGAACCTAAAGATAGATGTGTCATTTTACACAAGTATTCACTGTGTGTATAATGCTATAGACAGGTGCTCTGTACACTGTTTTTAAGTGTTATATTATCCCTGTGTTAGCATGGAATTGCTCTTACAGACCGTTTATATGCTTCTATTCAAGGTTTGTCACAGACGACGTCAGGACCGCATGCTTGGTTTATATTCAACCGAATAAATTGATTTAACTTTTCAGTAAATTATATTTTATCTTCATATTTACAATCACTGATTTATAAAATATGTAATGCAATGTGATAGTCATTAAAAAAAAATGTATTTTTTAGGCTTGACCGCAACGCTTCTAAATGGCAACGTCAAAATTAGTAAAGTGAGGGAGACATTACGAGATTTGGAAACAACTTTTCATGCAACAATCGCTAAAGTGGATGACTTAGGAGAAGTTTTAACGTAATTTTTTTTTGTGTACATTTCTCTAATAAATATTGTGAACAATTCATATTAGGTTATTTTTACTACTTCATCGAACTTTTACTATCTTAAATTTAAGCTATAACTATTCCTTTCTTTAGATGATACAAACCTGTAACCATGATAACTAGTGGAATAATTTTGTTTTTACAGATATTCTACTAATCCCATGGAATTTATAGAGTACTATGTGCTTCCAATGCAAACTAATGCGAGTATAGAAGCTACCAAGTTGCTTACTGAGTTACAATATTTAATAATGGCCGTCAAACTTCCAGTGCCCAGTTCAACTAGGGATATCACATTGAAAAAAGGTCAAAAAAATATAACAAGTGATCCAGCAAAGGTATGTTTTTAAAATAATGTTTTATTAGACTAATACTCAGTCCTTGTACTCTCCTTAGACCTATGTTTTGTTAGTATTCCTAAAAAAAGTTTGGAATTTACTTCCCTACCAAGGCTGAATATAATATTATGAAAGATTGTTGAATGTCCTTGAATTAAGGAAAATGTGAAATAAATTAAGTCTTTGCGATTAACTGTCGTGGAGTCTACTTACCCTGAGGATTCCTTGTTTTGGGGCGAAACAAATGTTGGTGTGTGTGTTGGTATATGTATTCATTGATCGCGTGTGCATGTTTCCTGTGTTGGAGGGAGGGAGGTGCTGCGTGCATGAAGGTATACATATACCACCATACATTTTTGTTCGCGGATTGTTGCAAAGTAGATTAATCCTTGGGTTTGTAATAATGGAGTTCCGCAAAGTAACGCCTGACACAATTATGTAGTGGAACAGTAGATGTTTTCTACCGAAACAAAAACAAATATAGGATTATAACATAACAAAATAGGAATTTTCGAAATTTCAATCCAAATTACACTAATTGCCTACCAACTTTTTGCAACATTAATAATTCCTGGATTTTCATAGATTACAAAAGGCGTGAAAAATATGGTGTCATCCATGATGAACCATTTAAACGAAATGGGAGTATACGGCGGTGCCATGACAATTCTCGCATACATCATACTGCTAGAGCGCCTCAAGCGCAAAGCAAGTACAAAGCAAGAGGAAACCTTTTATAAATTTTGTATAACTCACTGCGTTAGGTAAGTAAATACCCTATTCTTTTTGGGGATTCTAACCGGATGGTATAAAACTTGCAAATGTTTTAAACAAACATAATTATTGTCTGTCATAAACCAATCCTGTGGTCATGTATTTGTATTCCTTTCGTGACATTGTATTTTATTGTGCGCCGTTGCCCTACTTTTTTATTCGATCAATTGGTTGTCTGAAAGAGATCGCCAATTGTTCCATCTAGATGTTCTTTATTTCAGTGTCTATGTGTGTCTTCTTTTTTTTGCACAATAATGTATTTTTGTATTGTATTGTATTGTCTCCATACATACTAAAGTATGAACGTGCAAACGTAAAGGAGATGTTCAAAAGTGGTACTTAATTCCGAAAAAAATCGGGCAGCAATGTGTATGTTTCATGGGTCATTTGATTATATAAAAAGCTAATTTTATGATGCTTTCGTTTTTTTAAAAACATGTGTAATTAATTAAACATAATGAAACTGTTGTTAAGGCGCTGTAAGTATCTAAAATAGTACGAGTAAAGTAATGGGCGGAGTTAAGGGCGATCGGTGAGCTCCCCCTCTGCGCCCCACAGGTGCGTAGTAATCTATATATATAAAAGAAAGTCGTGTTAGTTACACCACTTATAACTCAAGAACGGCAGAACAGATTTGGCTGAAAATTGGTAGGGAGGTAGCTTAGAGCCAGGAGACGGACATAGGATACTTTTTATCCCGTTCGACAGCGTTCCCGTGTGACTTGACATGAAACGTCAGTCACTATAAAACGTGGTATAACAAAAAAGAATCAGACTCGGAATAACAAAACGCAAATGACAGCTATGTAATTGACGTATAATGACAGCTATGTAATCTACTATATAAAAATAAGTCGGGTTTTCCTTCCTGACGCTATAACTCCAGAACGCACGAACCGATTTCCACGGTTTTGCATTCGTTGGAAAGGTCTCGGGCTCGGTGAGGTTTATAGCAAAGAAAATTTAGGAAAAATTTCAACAGAAAAGCGGGAAAAATCTTTTTTCACATACAGCGCCATCTCTGATACATAGCATGTACTACAAACCAATATTTTAAGTAGATGGCGCCGGTGCGTGATAGGTAGTGGTAGGGGTAGATGTAGGGGTAGTGTTAGTGGTAGGTGTAGTGGTAGGGGTAGTGGTAGGGGTAGTGGTAGGGGTAGTGGTAGTGGTATTGGTAATGGTAGTGGTAGGGGTAGGGGTAGTGGTAGGGGTAGTGGTAGGGGTATTGGTAGGTGTAGTGTTAGTGTTAGGGGTAGGGGTAGTGGTATTGGTAATGGTAGGGGTAGGGGTAGTGGTAGAGGTAGGGGTAGTGGTAGGAGTAGTGGTAGTGGTAGGGGTAGTGGTAGTAGTAGGTGTAGTGGTATTGGTAGTGGTAGTTGTAGTCCACACACTTACATGAAGTTCTCCCAAAATATTCAGTAAAAATTATTTATATGGCAAAACAACGTTTGCCGGGTCAGCTAGTAATTAAATAAAATAGATCTAACGTAATTGGACTAAAAACACAAATTATCTAAATTAACTCTTAATAAAACTTTTCACTCAAATTATAACTGTCACAAGTAATAAAGGCACCCAGTGTGGCTAGCATTCCGTCTCCCTACCGATATTCAGATTCAAACAAAACAATCGGAGGATCGTTTTTTTGTTTGCATCATCAAATTATAATCAGAATAATTTTGATTTTCTTCCCATCCAACTTTTGTATGGTTTCGAATTTAGTACCAAATCACATACATTTTTTGAACATCTCCTTTGTAGGTTAAGAGTTCCGAGGGTTGATTCATCGATCCATCAGCCTCTAGACTCAATCTAGAAGTCTAATGGACTGAACCTCCTCTATAAATATTAAATGTAATCTTATTAAAAAGGATCCTCTGTATTTTATGCAGTATTTGTTATTGTGTGTGATAAAAATTTTTTTTTTTTTTTTTAGGGCACGAATGATATTACTCGAAGCCATGATTAATGAAACTGGATATATGAAGATAGTTAAACATTCATCGAAACGTATTATATATCTACTAAATATCCTCAAGGAGTATAATCCAACAACCATTGCGCAACAAAAAGGTATGTACTCGTTTAAAGGAATATTTATTATATCACTAGCTGACCCCGCAAACGTTGTTCTGCCATGTGAAATATCAAAGTGACGCGACGCTTTACGTTAATGAACGACGGGTAAAAAAGTTACACTTCAGAAAAAGAATTAGACTGCGTACGCAATAGGGGAAGTCCCTTCGAGCAAGAAGTTGTTCGAGCTTCGAGTTTAATTAGGCCAAATTATACAAAGTCTTAATTTTTACTTATAATTAATTGTTATTATTACTACACTTCTACTGGTTCTAGTTTTTTCAATTTTTTTAAAATAAGTTCCTATTATGTTTTTAAAACAATCTGCAAGCCAAGTTTGTTATAAGTTTTTTGGTTTTTAAGGCATTTTAGTGGACGAAAATCTCAAAAAATATTGAAATTATATCGTTTGTCGTCTCGTATTTTTAAAGTTGGACCGATAATTGTTGTTTTAATATTTATAAATATCCATTGTTTAATCGTTTTAACAAATCAAAAGAAAAAAATCGTTTTGAATTGATACTTTTTTTAAAATAAATTTTTGATGTTGCATTTTCGACATATTTTGAAAAAAGCTAAAAACCATGATAACTCAAAAATTGTTCACTTTTGCATAATGCATATGGGGGTTAAAATTATCACAAATAGTCACCCCTATCACCTCCTAACGGGAATACGTCGAATTACCAATAACCCTGTATATATTAAGATATCATTTGCATGAATTAGTTGTACAGGATGGTCAAGTAATACATATTACCCTTATTCTATCACTAAATAGTGTGCAAATATGTATAATATTTATATGAAAGATAAAAAAATATTTTGACTTATTATAATAAATAAGTCAAAATACCCACCACCACCCTTTATTTGTCTTACTGTTCCTCTCGGAGAGGGTGTAGGCCAGCTTGGCCAGTCCGAATCGTATGGCTTCACATGCTTTAGAGAACATTACCCTTCACGATTACAGAATGTGACAATTAGTTTCTTAAAAACTCGACCGCTTAAAAAAAATGAAGAGTTTTAGCATTTTTTTAACAATTTACAGGGACATTTAAGTACAATAAAAAACGGAACCATATGTCAGCAATAATATTCACGCAGCAACGGTTTACATCAAAGGTTTTATTCAATATATTGAAAGAGGTTAAGGAGGCGAATCCTGCGGAGTATGGTTTTATAAAACATGATTTTGTAGTTGGTTTTAATGTGAACCCTATGAACAACACTAGAGAGGACCACTATGCGAAAAAGCTCTCACAGCAGGCCCTCTTGAAATTCGCCAACAAGTAAGACAATATTTAATTAATTTCTTTTCAGCATGTGTTTTGTCGAAGGGGTAGGCACTTATAGGAAAAGGTCACTCTTCACCATCAATTTTTAGATTGTGTGGTTAGACGGTGAGCCAATTGTTACACAAGGAAACAATTACAAACTGCGAACCATTAGTGGCAATTTCCAGCAAGAAAACCATTAATACTTTGCCTGACCCGGGGATCGAACCCAGCTTGTAATTTTAGCTTGACACTAACGCTCGCGCCCACTAGGTAGAGAGGCAGACGAGGAGTATATTTTAACTGATTTCAATTAATATATAAATAATAATAAGCCCGCAGGCAGCTTGGGGCATGTTGTTGGGGAGTAACGACCCTACGGACCTGAGTTCCCCTGGGACACCCACCCCGCCCCATCTGGCCCCCTCACCTCCGGCTTGCCCTTCTGGTCTGGTGGACTGGTGGACCTCTGGCTTGCCTTAATCGTCCGTCCAAAGTGCGGCGTTAGAATTAGTTATATGCTCGCAGGGTGGAAGTGAAACTTGCCTAAATCGCAAGTTGGTAGAGAGGTACAACCCTCGACACCCCGAGCCACTCAAGAACATGTTGGCGCCTTTGCGGTCTAGAGCGTTGGCATGTTTTACCTGCAGCTTTTAAGATTTGTAACGATATGAATGGCAGGTGTCATAGTTCTCCATAACCGATGTATCAGTCCCTCTATTCAGCATAAATCCACCACAATAGACTTAATAACTTTATATAATATACTTAATTATCCTTTGTAATAGTTCCTGCACATCTTGCGGGCCCATCGTCGGGTGTACCAATTGATGGTGCAGTCGATCGAGCGAGGCTGGTATCCGCCACGTGTGCGATATCACAACTCATTAGAATGTCTCGAAGGGGCCTCTAACTGGTGGACCTGTGTCCCTACGCAAGCATTCCAAATTACCGTGTCCACATCTGAACCAATGGAATTTAAAGATATATATACTAATACTGACATCATATATTGTGCTACTTCACTTTAACTGTATGCTAATAACGAAAAATATCTAAAGTGTCTGTTGACTTCAGCTCACATAACTGAAATTAGTTATTGTAACTTGAAGAAGGCTAAGCTTATACTTAAATGGCAATTACCTGGCTCAAAAACGGTACTCTTATCATACCGTTCTATAATATCATTAAAATGAATATAAATTTGTTTACAAAACGGAAAATGCCAGAGCACTGATATTATGTGCAGCCGTTTTTTGGAAGATTCTTTCATTTTAATAAGCCTTCTTTGTTGTAGGGATCTCAACTGCCTCATATCAACATCCGTTATAGAAGAGGGTGTGGACATACCGCAGTGTTTGCTTGTTGTACGCTACGACCCGCCGCTAGAATACAGATCGTATATACAAAGCAAAGGTTAGAAGAGAATTTACCTTCGTTCTTGTAAAATATATCGACGACTTCGAATAATGTCTTTTAGAAGAATATGAACTAGCCTATGAATCAAACTCTTATTCCACGCGTGTGAAACTGCAGGCATCCAAGTATGTACAATTTTATTTTCTTGCAGGTCGTGCAAGAAGTCAAGATGCAAGCTACATTATTTTAGTCAATGCAGAAAACGAAACCAAATTTAAGTCCCAATTCGAAAACTTTCAAACAACGGAGAAGTATATTTATAATGTAAGTAATATTATGTTTATTGTCAAATCCAAGTCTACAGTCTCCGTACATACGTTGCGGCTTGTTTAAAATGCCTATACTTCTAGAGCGACTTCCTTCGTGTTAATACATCTATAGGTACTTCTATACTCAATATTATAAAGCTGAAGAGTTTGCTTGGTTGGATTCGTTAATCTCATATATTAGGTACTGGCTTGATTAGAAAATAGTATATTTCATTACAAGTGCGGAAAGCCTGTCATTGCAAAGAGTTCCGACAAATGTCTACCCGAGCCGAAGGCGAGGGTTGACAGTCGGAACAAGTTGCAATGACGGTTCCGCACGTGTGCTGAACAACTATTTTTAATACAGTTGCGAAAAAATGAAGCAATTTAATAAAATAATAAAATCACGAACTACGTGCTACGAACACTCGTGCTTTTTCTTTACCTTTTCCGAACTCGTGCGTTCTCTTTCCCAACTGTCAAAATAAGGTCTATTAAAAAGAAAAAACCAACCACGAAGTTTTTACTAAAAAAAAACTGAGACTGACTCTGAATAAGACTCAAATAGGGAGTGGGATGGTTAGTCCAGTTAGCTGAGAGAGTTAATTAGAAAATTAGTTGGTCAGTTCGTTAGTGGGTATGAAGACTGGGGACTTTTAGTGATAGTTAGTCCTGTTATTTGGTGTTTGTAATACTCCAATTGTAATTGTAAATTTCGTTTCAAGTCGATCACACATTCCATACTTAAAATTGTAATTTATGATTATTTTATATAGCTGTTGTTTGGAAATACCGATGAACGTGCTGCCCCTAGTCAAACAGATGTCGATTCAATGTACGACGAAGATAAGATACCACCCTATATAACGAAGAATGGAAGTAAGTAATCACGCAAACACAATTTATTTTCTAACTAGCGACCCGCCCCGGCTCCGCACAGGTGCAATGCTTATAATAAATATACTACAGAATGTCTTTATGTATGTACAACGTTTACAGCTTTTTTGTCATTAGACAATATAAACATGTTTTCTTGAGAGGTTACTCTTGAAATAGACCACATAGGGACATACAGACAGCGGGAAGCGACTGTGTTTTATAATATTTAGTGATAAGTACCAAGTCAAGGTATTTATGGTTATATTAATTAGTAAAAGTTAGGTTATCGATAGCCTATTATCATCTGTAGCTTGGAACGTCAGATTTTTTTAAATCATTCCAGATCATCTTTCATCTGTATCAGCAATAAGTCTTCTAAATCGATACTGTTCCACATTACCCGGAGATCAGTTTTCCGCGATCACAGCTGTGTGGCTATTGGAACATCGAAACGAGAAAAAGGTCATAAGTGTTCTCATGCCCATCACGTGCCCCATCAAGGAAGTTACAGAGGTACATACTATTGTAGATATAAATCACAAAATCAAAATAATATCAATAATCAAAAACCACGTGCATGTAATTGCATTGCATGCACGTGGTTTTTAGAGAACAAATTAGAGTGGGTTAAAAATTGTTTAAATGTTGGGAGAAATTAAAACAATTTTTAGAAAGTAAAACAGAAATAGTTGGAAAAAAAGGTGCTATAAAAATTTTGAAATCAGATTTTCATTTACCTATACAATACAACCTTTTCAACCCTGATTTAACCTCTACTGGGACGAATTCTCTTTCATGTTATGGGACGGATTCTCCTTCTAATGATTGTGCAGTATTTAAATCAGCAGTAGTCTTTTAACTTTAATTCGATTATCCGTGACAATGTTCTACATTATTTTTCCAGGGTGACCCTTATGAGGATCTAAAAGTAGCTAAACGCTCGGCAGCCTTGAAAGTATGCATCAAGCTTCACCAGATTGAAGAACTAGATTCTATTACATTGTTGCCGAAACAATACGCGTAAGTTTCACTGACTTGTATTTTTACGATTTATTGTATTAAAGCAACTATGTTAAAATTCAAAAATTCAAAATTCAAATAATTTATTTCGCTATGAGGTGATTACACACGCTTAACGAAAGTCTAGGTAACTAAAAACTACTTAATGCTATTCTAAACTGATTAATATAAAGCAAAGGATGAGCTATTTATCCTTGAATGAATAGCTAATCCTACACAGGTGCCTAACCTGCCTTATGGCTAATTTACAATAATTACCTACCACTAAGCTAAGCTCTAAGTCACGATAGACTATCTACCTGGTCATCGGCTTAAGGAAGAACTTACAATATTCTTATCCTATGCCCTAGTGTAGGCCGAGAGAGAAAAAAGCCGGAGGAAAAAACTCTCGGTACTCTTTTAAAATTCAAATTAATTTTTACAGAAAAATGTACAGTATGACCATGATATGATTAGGACAGACACGAGACAGCCAATCGTGTATGCCAAGAATCACCCCATATGCCACCTGCTTACAATATTTAGTATAATTAATACAAAAGCATAGTGATAGCCTGTCAGAGTTTAATTCAGTCCCATGCCTTCTTATCATCCAAATACTCCTGAATATTATAATAAGCTTTTTGACATAATGTTTGTTTGATGGTTTTTTTAAACCTGTGTAAAGGCAGAGACTGAACCGCAGCCGGGACTTTATTGAATATTAGAATAGACATTCCTATGAAGGAACGACTTTTCTTACTAAGCCGGACTTTTCTTACTAGTTTGTGGCCGTTCCTTAGTGTTACATTGCGTAAGGCATTTAGGTCACTACGACTTACAAACTGATGCCTATTTTTACGAATATACATAAGATTCTCATAGATGTACTGCGATGCAAAGGTTAGGATGTTTATTTCCTTAAATTTTTCTCTAAGGGAGTCTCTAAGTCGTCGTTAATAATTTATTATATTTCAATTATGGTCGACGGTGATAGATTCCGCCATTTTAAGCTTTTAATCGCATTTTAAGCCTCTTTAAACGCATTTCAGGCTGACAACGATTTGAAACATTGTAAGTAAATTTCGGTTAAAACAAGATTCATTTAGTTTAATTTGCCTAGTAGGTGATTTTGCGTTTAATAAATGTCAGAGACAACAATTAATTATAAGATATACATACTTAAATCCTTATTCTTACTAATATATAAATGGGAAACATTGTTTGGTGGTTTGTCCTTCTTCTATTCCTTAACGATACGATGAATTGGAGTGATTTATTGCAAAGATACGGTCTGGAAAATGACATAGGCAACTATTTATCCCAGAAAAACTCCAGGTTCCAGTGAAATGGACAAAAAACTAATAATCGTTCGATTTGTAATCGATTAATTTTTAATCGAATGATCGATAAAATCTTAATATTAGTCAGATAGTTTATCCGCCAGTTGTGCTTGTTACAGGAAAGTGAACTTCGACTCTGAATCTATAAAGGCATGTTTTCCAAACTGGCCATGGGACGAAATCGAAAATAAAAATCTACCCAAAGCTGGTACCAACCGCTACGTCCGGAAACATAAGAAAGAAGTGAGTATTTCTCATTTAAATATACATATTGCATAGACATTATATTTTTTATTAACACACTTAATACTTATAATCTCAGTAATTGATTCTTTAGCAAACTAGTAATCTATCCATACTAATATCACAAAGTAGATATTAGGAACAGAGATTAAGCTTCTTAAGAACGTGCAAATCGGTTGCACTCCTACAAGCACGCGTGACATCTGTGCGTGGCCACTGGCCGCTTGTCGCGTACGCGGCGAGACTGGAAAAAACCGGTTGACGCTGTCACATAAAGTTGACTATCTCAGGGTAATCGCTACGCACATTGTTGGTTTTGTTAGTTGCAAGTTTGAATATCTAATATAAAAACGTGGTATTAATAATAATGGTTGTATATTGTACTGTGTGTATGAATAATGCTATAAAAAATAAAAATATATCATACTTTAACTATCCCAAGGAGTGCAATAGGTAAGTAAGTAAATATTTGATTATTACTTTTTCAAGTAAGTACCTTTATTTTACTGTATGATCCTTTTTTTTAATAAGAAATGGGTACTACACGGTGTGTTTTTACCTTTTTATTATTGTTACAAGCTTTTACTAAACATTTGTAGGTATGTGGGTGGGTTGGTACGTACTATGTATTTTAAGTTTAAGTATTGCAAGTGAGATTTGAACCACATCCAGATGTCTTATTGAACTGAAATTTTTATTCCTGCGTAACTTCGGTGACAGTACAATAATATTATAGATTATAACCTGACGCTGCAGCTAGGATTTGATATGCCATGTGAGTGTTTCCCGATACATTACTTGAAAAAACTATATACATATTAGATTTAGAACTTGCCATACCATAAAAAGAAATAATAAAATATTAAACAATAAAAATTATAAAATAAAATTATAAGAGTAAGAAATTTGTGAAGTATGTTATTTTCTATTCTGTATTAGTTCTTATTGTAGTATTCTTTTTATATTCTGAATAATAAAACTATTTAACAAAATTAAATGATTTCTTTAATTTGTCTTAACCTGTTGTGACAACCCTACCAAAATAGGTAACAATTTTGCACGTTCCTAAGAAGCTTAGCCTCTGTTCCTAATATCTACTTTGTGCTAATATCTTTGAAAGTTTCAAATTGAAACTCGGAGCCCTCCTGTAGCGCCGGAGTAGGCCACCGAGTGGGTTTTAGTGGGTGAAAGTCCCACATAACCCGGCGTCGCTCCCACGACGTCCGGGTACCTTTTCAATGTTTCCATCAGGACGAAATCGCAGTTACTAAGTAATAACTTTTTGCTATGAGTTCACTGCTAAGCATGTATGGATGTAATAGTAACAAAGCGAATGTTTTTAGTTTCCAGTGTGCCTTAACGCTCCATGTGATTGGCGAGGCAGTCAGTTGTTCGCTCTCCACGTAATAAAGTTAAAGCCAGCATTCCCAAGGCCGAGTGATTCCCGCGAAAGTGCTCTTTACGACTTGCTCTTCAAAAGCGAAGGCTACGGATTCTTGACTTTGAAGCCGTTGCCCAAGATATGCAGTTTCCCCATGTTCTTGACGATAGGTGAAGTGGTGACGTCATTCGAACTCAACTACGCCATAATACCACTTGATGAGGGTGTTTTTGATCTGATTAAAAAGTAAGTTCTATCATGGCACGACCATAACCATAGTTGATTCTATGTGATCGACAAAGTTAAGCAACGACGGGCGCGGTCGGTTTGTTTCTTGGCTGGTTGGGTGGCTAGTGGCAAAGTTTCATGGGCGCTACCGTCCTTCAGAGGACACGTTAAGCCGTCGGTCCCGGATGTTCTCCTTGTCGATGACCTTCGGTTGACTTGAGAACATTCGACATTGTGTTAGAGACTAACCCCTCCACCAAACCGCATTGAAGTAGTGTAGGGGAGTATCCCGTTGCTGAGTTTGTGGGGACACCCGTACCCAGCAGTGGGACGTCTATGGGCCGCAGCTAATCAATAAAAATCAGTCATTTAATTACGTTGATGAAGATGAATATGTAAACACCACTTTTCTGTGGATATAGACAGACACTCACAAATATTTTACTGTACAAACTGAAAAATATTACAGACACACGATCCCGGGTTCGGTGGCTTGCAGGGTAAATATAAGTACCACAGTATGCAAATGAATTATCGTTGTCATATTCTCGTTTCCATTTGGATGAGGTGCATTTAAATATATATACATGCAAATAATTCTAATGATTTACGTATTGTTACGCAGTTTTCGTTTCTTTGTAACTTATCAATAATATACATGCACAATTTTGTTTTCCGCTTGAAAAGTGAACAACTAATTCAGCTTCTCAGAATACAGAAAAATTACTGAAGCAAATACAAATGCTACTCTTAAATAGATTAGTTTGGTATTTCGGTGCTAAGTTGTACGCAGGGACTGAAAGCGGTTATGGTATAAGGGTATGGTACCAGAATAAAATGAGTGTACCTTATTTAACCTTTATTTATTTATTTATTTATTTAATGCTTTATTGTTACACCAAAGAAGATGTTATGCGAGTCAGTATCGAAAAATATTGAGTGACCGTTGCGAGACTTTGCATGAGGGGTATTTATTATTGTTTATAGCTGAAATGCTTTTCAACCGTCGCTTTCATCAGTATAGGAAATCTTTCAATATTAAGGTTTAAGTACCGGTATCGAAATTTACCTTTCTCCAATTATAAATTCAAAATTATGGTACCAAAATAATTTTGGGTGTCGAAATATTCCGGTAACCGTTATTTTTATCTCATGTTTATACCGCAATATAAAGCTACTTTAATTTTTGTGTTATTCCGTCCCTGGTTGTACGTGTAACAGTTAACTGCTCAAGTTAATAACTTCGAAGAGGTGGCCCTGCTAAGTCGACTGCATTAGTTTTAGACACAGAATGCGTAGTAGAATTTTACACGCTTTTTCTGATTACTTCTGTGTTCTTAGTTCAGCTTATAATTTACACAATAATTAACACTCGAAATCTGCAACAAGCCTTCTGAAATGGTTTTTGTTTACATTTTCATTTCAATGACACACTACTGTACTAACACTATAATATTGCTTTAGCACTAATGATATTCTAAGCTGTCTACTACCTTTGTAATTTTTCAGGTTTCATTTCTTTATATTTGACCAAGTCCTCGAAGTAGCAAAGAGATTCACAGTGTTCGATGGAGTGATGAACAATCTGTATGTTGTTCCGATTGTAGAAAATGACGGTTATGATATTGACTGGGCAACTATGCAAAAGTATAAAGAAACTATACCGACAGAGCCACCCTCGATGGAAGTAAGTCAAAACAAACTGTACTTTTATTTTAGGATCTAAGCATTAATCTATGTCTAGTCTTAATATGTTCTAGGATCTAAAGTAGTCTATGTCACTCTCCTCTATATATATATATACGAGATTTATTTTGATTTGTTTTTTTTTTCTCTAGGAACGTACCTCTTTAGTAGTTAACCCAGATGAATATCAGTATGCCGTTGTAACCCCCTGGTATCGAGGAGGCATCCACAATGACAAGTAGGTGATAATCATAATATTAATACGTTAAGCACAAACTTTAGATCCCTTTATACGAAAATAATAATAAAATGCTTTCGAATTTATTTGTAATTAATCAAATCAAAATAAATAAATAAAAAAAGAAAACACAACACGCAGTACCATTGGCTTGACACAATATATATATATTTACTACAATTGGTTACCTAGATACGCCACAAAATTCATTTGGATTAAGACAAAGACCTTCTATTTAAACTACAAAACGAGCTGCTCAGAATAAAAAGTTTACCGCAGCGCGTGAGGTGTTTAATAAAATATCGTGGTTTAAATATTAGTTTAAAAAAACAATTAGTTGTAAACAGAAATTGGTTTTTGTGTTAAATGATAATGATTTATTCTGCAATCCTTTTCATTTTGTTTCTATATTATTTTAAAAGCACAAATTACAATTAACCGTTACCCCTGCGCTTACAAGACATGCTGTCACGGAAGCGCAGAAACGCGCTGGCGGAAAAGTTGTCTGTTTCTCAACTGAAGTTGATGTCTGTTTCTCTTCTTCAGGTACATAGTATCAAAAGTACTTGAATATATGACACCAATGTCGCACTTTAGTGACAGTTGCCCAACATTTGAATCATACTACGAGAATAAGTACAATGTTTCAATTCACGGCAGTAAGGACCAGCCTTTACTCGAGGTATGTACTTACTTGAGTTGTACATACAACAGACATGCATTTAATTTTTTTAAGTCGCTTTGTGATATACGGATGAGATAGATATGCTCGCAAGATATTCGAAAAGTGAAATAAAAGACATCTTTTCACACAACAATTTTAAGAAAGGAAGTAATAAAAATTGTAATTTTTTTTTAAATATATATATTTTAAACTTACTTAACAATATCGACCATCCATAATCTCATCCATCCATATATCATCCATCAACCCACATAATTTTCCCTTTCGTCCTCAAGTTCGTTTGCTTTAAATTGTAAAAGGAATACGCAATACTGATACCAGTTACAGCATAAATCACACGAAAAAAGACAAAGAGTAGGTAAACCTTGTTATGTACAAAATCTTCTTACTTGAGCTTCTCCACGACTTTTTTTTTTTATGGATACAGGATAGCAAACGAGCTTGCAGCACCACCCATCCGCTGCCGCCCATGACAACTGTGACTGACTTTGAATAAGACTCAATTAGGGACTGGGATGGTTAGTCCAATTAGTTGAGAAAGTTAATTAGAACATTAGTTGGTCAGTTCGTTAGTAGGTATGAGGACTGGGGACTGTTAGTGATAGTTAGTCCTATTAGTTGGTGTTAGTAATAGTCCAGTTAGTACTTGTTAGTAGGAGTCTCGTGCTCAGTTAGTCACAGATGTGTTGCTACCCTTGAGGACTAAGATAGTCGCCTCTAAAGAAGTGTAACCGGAATCCACACCCTTCCAACCGGACCACAATTGCTTTAAAAACAATTCCGTACCCCAGAAGTAAACTGTGTCAAGTCCATTTTTTATGAATTTCACTTTTTTAATGATTTAGGTCCAATTTTTTAAGACGGATTTAATGGTAAATCGTGTCAATTCATAACTTCCTTAAATAAAAAAATACTCAGAAATAAATTGTGTTAAGTGACAAACTAGCACAGGGTAAACTAATTTATGTCCCACATAACACTTTGGAATTGTGAAATTTTTACTCTATGGTACAATTTTAAGTTAAGTCCCACATAACACATTTTACCTCCAAGTATTTTATGGCACTTGAACTTTTAATGCATTAGTCCTAGTTAAATAAAAACAACAACAAGAATAAATACCTTAAAAATTACATCCTTTTATAATAAAATAAATTTTTAACATACTGGGTCGTATACCTATTAGTTCCATGGGACGTGAAGATAATAGAATGAGCATAGAGAATGATCGAAATACTGTTGGTTGTCATGTCATTGTCAGCTGTTGTCGTTCTGACATGTAGACTCGCGCGAATATTGGTTTGTTTTAAATCACAGAGTACATTTTATATAACTGTTTTAAATCTGTTTGTTTGTATTTGTAATTTAATGCATTCATTTCTTTAATATCCAGCGAGACATGCTTATGGATTGTTTCTAAATAATTGAATTTTATAAGAATAAAGTGTTATTGTGACAAAGTATACAGCGTATTTGTGTTATTGTCTGGGAAAGCAATAAAGCTATTAATTATTATTATGAAGCGATCTTCTAGAGGATATAAGATGGTAGAAGTAAGTAATGATTTCTATAATTTTTTTGTGTACTTATCTGTTATCTGGTGCACTTATGGGGCTCCGATTAAGCAGCTCCCATGAGTGACCCCAACATGATTCAAATAACATATTTAAAATATGTGTTCTTTAGCTGCTTTTATAAACAGTGATTTCTTTATAGAAAGCTAAAGCTCCGCCTGATAAATTTGCAATGAATAGAAACTCACCTATTGCTATGAAGCAAGAGTATTCAGAAATGCATGTGAATAAAATAAACCAGTCACAGAACATTCTTAGCATAGAAAGTCACATACCATCTTCTGGCTACATTGAATTATCGGTAAGTAACTACAGCAAAACCTTGATTATTATTAAATTTTGATTAAGTCAACTTTTAATTAATTTTGTATTTATTTTTTAGCCAAAAAAGATTCAACAATTTCACAACACACAATTCTTATCAGATTATAAAGAACCTGGTAATATCAACAACAGAAAAACTAAGGATACTGATTTTCAAGTAAGTTTTATTATTACTCTTACCTTACTCCATCTTCGCTGGTGTGAAATATTTATTATTTTGACATACAAACAAAGTATCATATTTCTTTATACTCATGCAAACAAATTAGATAGCATCCATTTAATATAGTCTAGAAATTATTAAGTTTAGTACCTATCTCTTTTGTTTCTCTTTATCTTGACAAAGTACCAAATGTACTAACCTTCAATTAGTATTCAATAAGGTCTGTTAATTGCAGCTGAATAATGACATACAATGTCTGCCAATTTCACCCTCCATTATACCTATCATGGTTGATCAAGTATGTGAAGATTTACCCATTGATGTGGCACTTACACCTGCTGCTGCTCGAGAAGGATCTAAGGTAAAATATAGAATGTAATATTTTGTTGCAATTGTTGAATATGTTATTGGTTACTACATATTTAATTTTGTTACTATTTATTTGCAGCTAAACAGTAACTCAAATTGTGAACAAACTTCACCGATTCTTTTAACATCCAAAGATGACAAAATCAGTAAACACTTACCTGATGATATAAAACTTGTTGATGGTTGTGAAGAACTTGAGGTAAGATTTCTTCTCTTTAGTTTTTTTTTCTTCTAAAGTACAATTATATTTTTATGATTTCATTGCAGCTAAAAAATAACACACAAAGTCTTCCGACTTCACCTTCCATTATAGCTACGATGGATAATCAAATTGATGAAAACTTACCTGATGAAATGATACCTGACGTTGAATGGGAAGACCTTGAGGTAATAATAATTAAATTTCTTCTTTTATTCGTTATTTTATATTTTTTTACAAAATAACGCCAGTTAGATGAAATTTGGCACACAGAGAATTAACATATACCATATATTGTTTACTCAGCACTAACTAAATCTAAAAAGTGGATTTCTCAGCTTTTAAAAGCTTTATTACCATTTTTGGGCATGCATACCTACATTAAAAGCTGCTGTTTAAGAAATACCCTTTCCATGCAAACAATAACAATTTTAAACATTTCCTTTTATACAGAATAACAACTATGAACCAAGTAATGACTCAGTAAAAGATCCAGACTATAAAGACGATTCTGCATTGACTGACGCATCAACCGATATAGATGAACCATTGGAAAACAACCCAAACATACAAACAAAAAGGCAAAGTCGCAAAAGAATAAGAGATCCCAAGAACTGGAAAGTCAATAAAAGAAAACGTCTACGCAATGAAGGACAAGAATATGTTAGTAAAAGAGGAACTACTATAGCAGCAAAAGAAATGAGACCACCGTGTTTACATACCTGTAAGAAAAAATGCTATGAAAAAATATCCCATGAAAAAAGACTTGAAATATTTAAAAGCTTCTACCACACTGATTTCAATAACGATATGAAACGTACATTTGTGGCAAATCGTGTCACGAAAGCTCATATTGAAAGGCGGAGATCGCGTAATGACTCTAGACTATACAAAAGAAGGGTGTCCTTAAAGTACAGTTTTAAAATAAATGATAAAGATGTATATGTATGTAAACCCTTCTTTCTCAATACTCTTTGCATTTCCCAAAGCTTTGTCGATGTTGCTCTTAAAAAAGTTCTAGATGGCGGATGTGTACAATCAGATCAAAGGGGCCAAAAAGAACCGCCAAACAAAACAAAAGAAAATGTCAAAGAAATAATACGTCAGCATATTCAATCATTTCCAGTAATAGAGAGTCATTATAGTAGAGAACGTTCGGCCCGAAAATATCTTGGTAATCACCTGTCAATATCTAAAATGTTTGAACTTTATCTCGAGAGATGTAGAGAAAGTGGCACACCTAGAAATTTAATTGGCAAACAGTGGCTTTATTATCATATTTTTAATACTGAATATAATTATGCTTTTAAGCTACCTGTTCATGATAGTTGCGATACATGTGACCGTTATTTGATAACTTTAAAAGAAACAACAGGACCTGAAAAAGAGCTGCTCCAAATAGATTACAATACCCACTTAATGGAAGCTCAAACCCGATACTCTGAAAAAACACGCGATAAAACTGAAAGTAAGAAAAACAGCGACAAAAAAAAAGTGATTATGATAGATTTGCAAAAATGTCTACCCACACCAAATTTATTTAACAGTCAAATGTTTTATCTTAGGAAACTTTGGACATTAAATTTAACTATTTACGACGCAACAATCCATAAAACTTTCTGTTGCATGTGGGATGAATCTATTTCGGGTAGAGGTGGTGAAGAGATAGCATCATGTTTGAATAAATGGGCCCTATCTGAACTAGCAGACACAAATGTAGAGGAGTTGACAGTTTGGTCTGACAATTGTGCTGGACAAAACAGAAATTTCATTTTGGTTTCTTTTTATATGAGGCTTTTGAAAAAAATACCAATAAAAGTGATAAATCACAAGTACCTCTTAAAAGGTCATACGCATATGGAGGTTGATGTACAACACTCTGTAATCGAAAGAGCCAAAAAAAAACTGGACAGTTTCCAAATCATGGTGCCTTGGGATTGGAAGCAATTTGTGCGGAGTTGTAATTCACCCAACAATCCCATGGAAGTCATAAGCATGGAAACCAATGACTTCAAAAACTTTAAATCATTGTATTCGGGACCTGAAGCTCCTCTTGTAATAAGAAAAAAAGGTGCCAATAGCCAACAAGTGCTAATTTCCGAAATGGTTTGGATGCAAGTAAGAGCATCAGAGCCAGATATCCTATATTATAAAACGAGTTTCAATGATATTGAATTTCAGAGCACAGACTTAAGAAGAGGTACAAGACGTTTACCAAGACCATGGCCTGAAGATGTACCACCCATAAGGTCAGGTACAAAACCTGTAAATTCTAAAAAATATAAAGATTTGATGACTTCTCTACAATGGGTCCCAACAATTTTTCACGATTACTATAAAAAATTGCAGCATGGAGCAGAAATACCGGAATTCCCTGAAGTTTGCAGTACAAATATATAAATTTTGAATTTCGTCATAAAATGTAGTAATAATGCAGACGAAACCACGGCTGAAAGTATAATTCATAATAAATAATGGACTTGACACAGTAGTTTTATTAATATATGTAAGTAATATATTTTCGGAGAACAATGCGTTAAGTCCTCCTGTGGACGTTAGGTACATGCTAAAATATTTTTAACACTATGATATTATAAAGTACTCCTTTAAGCATAAAAACCATGATAATAATCAATGTTTCCTAAAAACATTTAAAAATAAAATGAAAAATTCATATAAATTTTTCGTTTTTTGCTTCTCCTGTAAAGTTCGCCAATTGTGACTTGACACACATTACCTCTGAGGTACTCAATTATTACACGGCAGAAATAGTACTACGTACCGTGGCGGGCGGTGGTACTGCCCCGGGCGAACTCTATATGGAACCAATTAGCTTTCATATAAAACCTATTTGGTTCCCTATAGGCTCTACCACCTACTAATACCTTAGCCATAATTCTGCAGGTCCGCAACATTAGCAGTCGTATGAACTGCCTAATGCCACGCGCTGCGACGTTAAATTCATTATCTGAGAAACGCAAGAAGCTGATATCATTCGCCATCGGCGACGACAAGCCGAAGGGGTTTGCGGAAATATTCGTACCGGAGTTCTGTATAAAGCAAGACTACCCCGGCGTTCTGTGGTACAAGGCAATGCTTTTGCCCAGTGTCATTCACAGGTTGGTACATTTGAATGAATGAACGATGTATGTGAATGAAACAGAGAAACATACAGTGAAAAACAGAAGAATGTAACATTTGTACTAGGTAAACTCAAGATAATAATAATAATAATAATAATAAATATCTTGGACATTCTCACACACGGCCATCTGACCCCAAAGTAGGCGCGAGCCTGTGTTATGGGTGTCAGAGACTGATATACATACATAGATATTTTTAAATACATACTTAAATAGATAATATTGACATCCAGACACAGAACAAATACAAGTGTTCGTCACACGAATATTTGTCCTGAGTGGGATTCGAACCCACGACCTTTGGCGCAACAGACAGGGTCACTACCGATTGCGCCAACGGGCCTGTCACCACGTACCACGTACTCGTAGAAGTGTTATTCAAATATTTTGTTATGTACCTATATTACGTTATGATTGTTGTTGTAATATCTTCTTCTTTTGTTGCTATGTCCTAACGGACGTCAGCGACCATCTTTTGTGTTTCGCTTCTGTTTTTCGCCATCTTAGCCAGTACAGTTGTAATATAATATAATATTTTATTTTTAGAGTGACCAATTTATTGATTGCCGAAGAACTGCGCGTGACCATTGCGAAAGAAACAAAATATGGCTGCATCGAGTTACCTGAAGGTAAGTTTAATAATAAATTAAACACATGTACATATTTATAGAGTAACAAAAACGTGCTTGAAATCTGTCGCCTTATTGATATATACATTTGTACGCACTGATAATTATAGTAGTTAAATACGCACGATCGAACCAATCAAAATCTGAGAAATCGATCAGATGATTAAATATTGATCGATAGTTAATAATAAAGATTATTTCAGTTTTTCGTCAATTTCTCGGAAGCCATGCAATTTTCGGAGATAACAAAGTAGCCTATGTCACTTTCCTGGCCTTACACTACATCTATGCAAAAAATCAATCCATCATTTCGTTGAGGCGAGAAAGACAAACCAACAAACGCACGTTCCCATTTATATATGTAAGGATGAACCTGGATATCGTCCACTAGGTTTTACGACTACACTCGTTTAAGAAACAACGGGCTTTCGGGGTCCGTGTCCCGGATCCTGGTTTTCGATATTTTAATACCGATATTTAAAAAAAATCACAAAAATACCGGGACCCCGGTATTGGAAGCACTAATTGTCACCGATATATCGTAAGTGTAACCGATAACCAAACGATACAAGAACGGTAAACCGTATACAGGTTCTACCACCTATCATCACACTTAAATTGTAGGTGAAGAATGGCTGCCTATTGAAGTAAACTTACACATCGCAACAAACTCTATGCTGGCTCAAGTCGAAGATCCTCATCCGAATATAGATAGCATCGACAGGTATTGCTTAAATTTACATTAATAGCTGCAGGATAGTTAATAAAAGATAAAGTATGTCATGTATGTATGTGTATAGCTCGAAATACCCCAGCTGCCCTAGATATAACTTCTCTCTTCACACAGAAAATCATTTCACATTCAAATTTCGAGTTCATGTAGGTATTGCACTAACGTAATGAAAGAAGATTATAGTGGAAAATTGAACGTCTCATGCATAACATATAGCTTATTTCTGTTATGTTACTGATGCGATACCTACTACTTTTTTTAAATTCAGAATCAACAACCCTATCGATCAGCTTGCTAACAAACCACGGAATATAATATCGATGAAGGAAAGTGTGTACCAACTACAGAAAAAGAAGATTAGCAAGGAATACCCTTGGGATGTGAGTATAAAGGACATTGTCGTTTTTCGCCAAAGAATTTGCAGACTTCTAGTCTATACAGTAATTCTTAGCTTATTTACTGTGCGTTATTCGAAATGCTAGAATTTAACGGTCACTTCAGATTATTAAAAAATAAATAAATGGACCCTTCATTCGCTTCACGCCTATTTCCCTGTTCTCCGAAAAATATTCAAAGTCATCGCTTCAGCGCTTGATCCGTAGGTAGTAAAAACTTGCCGAAGCAAATTAAAGCGCTGAGCGCTGCACTAAAAGCAGAGAGAGCTAACTTGACAGGTTAGCGTCAGGCATCCATTTTGAATCAAAGTATTGATTGACAGACGAAGTGGACGCCCGCAGCTTCGCTCGCGTGGAATTAATTAGACATAATAATGAATTCTTCTTAACGCGTTAACTTTAGCTCCACAAATTTGTAATGAATCCGTAAATGTGTTATTCCCTATGTTTATTTTACATCCTTAAAGGTAACATTTTCACAAACTGAATACCATTTTTATTTATATTTAATCTGTTGATTAGATATAGTATAGGTATGTATAAATAAATATGGCACTTATATTTTAGGCTGTTGTCTAAAATATAAATTTAATGCTTCTAATTCTGAAAATGATAATATTTTCATGCAACCTTTCATCCCCCTTTTCAACCCTTTACAACACTTTTTTCCAATTAAAAAGTAGCCTATGCCCTTGCTCAGGCTCTAGTTAGATTATATGTGTACGAAATTTCATTTAAATCGGCTCAGTAGTTTTGGCGTGAAAGCGAGACACAGAGTTAATTTCGCATTTATAATATTAGTATGGAAGTATGGATTATCTACTATATAAAAATAAGTCGGGTTTTCCTTCCTGACGCTATAACTCCAGAACGCACGACCCGATTTCCACGGTTTTGCATTCGTTGGAAAGGTCTCAGGCTCCGTGAGGTTTATAGCAAAGAAAATTCAGGAAAAATTTCAACAGAAAAGCGGGAAATAGTATATTTCGCTACAAGTGCGGAAAGCCTGTCATTGCAAAGAGTTCCGACAAATGTCTACCCGAGCCGAAGGCGAGGGTTGACAGTGGGAACAAGTTGCAATGACGGTTCCGCACGTGTACTGAACGACTATTTTTAATACAGTTGCGAAAAAATGAAGCAATTTGATAAAATAATAAAAAACACAAACTAAACTCGCAGCGAACATTTTTGGAAAATGGCGCCAACCGTAAAAGAATACAGAGTATTGCAGAGTTTTTTTTTTGTTTTCTTCACCCATTCTGGGTAGGCAAAGGGAACTATGCCCATACAGCCAAGTCTTCAGTAGAATTTTTTTATTGACATGAAATTTAATGAGATGAAATGAAATGAAACCTAACCTAATTCATTGAATCAAATCATTAAATCTGATATTGAAACAAATTAGTAGCTTCTTTTTAGAAATATTTGCATGAAACATAAAAACTTCTATGAATTTTTTTTTTCGTGGTTGGTTTTTTCTTTATAATAGACATTATTTTGACAGTTGGGAAAGAGAACGCACGAGTTCGGAAAATGTAAAGAAAAAGCACGAGTGTGTAATAGCTCACTTCCCGAACGCTATACGTCCCTGTAATATGCCACTTTTTGAGCAACTGTATTAAAAAATTATTTATATGGCAAAACAACGTTTGCCGGGTCAGCTAGTGTTGATGTAAAAAAAAAATCTTTATATAGGAAAGCAGCGAGCCCTTAGACGTGGAACGCTACGTAAGCACTGCGACCATGATGGACATCGAATGTTACGATACGTTCGTGAGCGGGCTGTTGAACGAGAAGAACAGCCTCGTCGTACCACAGGCCAAGCAGGCGAAGCCGACGGACGCTCCCGCGATTTTGCCGCCAACCAGGTGATCCATCCATCCATCCATCCTTCCATCATTCCATCATGCAGTAAAACACGGGGACTTTGATATGTTTCTGTGTACTGAGCCTCAATTTTTAAAAGTTGCTGGTCGACATATGGAGACCATGACCGCTGGTACCAGTGTTACTCTATAATTACTTTATAATTATTATTTTTTAACTTTAAATTTGTGTACCTACTTCATGATTACTATCTCATTCTCATTGTATTATTTGTATCGCATTTGTGTCTGGTGTATCAACTGTAAGCAAATTGCTGACTAAATAATAAATAAATAAATAAATAAATCAGTTCGAGATGCTTTTTGTGCGTTTTGAAGACTGTATGGCCGCGCAGGCATCTCAGGCATGCAGGTTTCCTCACGATCTGTCCTTCACCGTTATAGCAAGTGACATTTAATTTCTTAAATCGCACATAACTTAGAAAAGTTATTGGTGCGTGCAGCTGGTGTTTGAACCCGGACCGCTCGAGTGTGAGGCGAGTTCGATAGCCACTGGACGGTCACCGCTATACCGTACTGTTGAGGAAACCTGCAAGCCTGAAAGTTCTATAATGTCCCGGATTCGAATACTATCTGGGGAAGATATTTATATCGGAGATTTATTATGTATTCTGTATGCGTCCATCTGTGTCCGTTTTTATTTTCTGTTTTGAAGGTCCATTAGTGCAGCATGCAGGTTGCGCCATACTTTACGGAAGCTCTGAACTTCACTCAGGTTGAAGTTCGCGCATGTTTTGTTCCGCTTTTGCTTCTTCAAACTTGAATTATTTACTAGACGAAATTAATTTCTGTTCGGTGTCACTATCGTTGAATCTTAGACCTATGTATACATATATTCCACCAATCCGCATTGGAGCAGCGTGGTGGAATATACTCTAGACCTCCCGCAGCTGTGTCTAGAGCAGTGGGTCTCCACCCGTGCCCAGTAGTGGGACGTCTATGGGTTGCATCGATACATAATATGCTGAACCTCAAGCTAGTCGCCTACCGCCACTATGAGATTGAAACAAGTTTTTTTTCATATAAAAATAATTTTTATTTTCCAGATACAACGACAAGATCGCCATACTATCAAAAACACCGAAGGGAAGGGGCCCCGAACAGCGAGACATTCTAACGGCGCTCACTATGATCAAATCGCACGATACATTTAATCTGGAGCGAGTGGAAACCCTGGGGGATGCCTTCCTCAAGTTCGCAGCGAGCTTGTATCTGTTCCACAAGTTCCCGAAAATGAATGAGGGTCAGCTCACTAATATTAAGTGTAGGTTGATCGGAAACAGGTGCGTTCAAGATTTTACGTGATTTATTTATCTATACTAATATTATAAAGAGGAAAGATTTGATTGTTTGTTTGTTTGTTTGCATCGAATAGGCTTCAAAACTACTGAACCGATTTGAAAAATTCTTTCACTGTTGGAAAGCTACACTATCCCCGGGTGACATAGGCTACATTTTATTTTGGAAAAAAATAGGGTTCCGTAAGATATTTGGGTTTTTCGGACACAAGGTGTAAAAAATCAACCAGAAAAGTTACTTATTTTGCGTACGCTGCCTAAACATAAAATGTTCTAATTAATTGTAGATCTTATAAATATCTATAAAAAAGTCCGCGACACACTATACCTATCTATGTCGAGTGAGGCACAACAACCATTTTTTTATCTTGAATTTTTTTTGGACTACATTTTCAGTTTATGTAGATAATATTTGGTCTTTGAATGATTAAAATTGGACGTTTGGTTTTGAAGTGTCTGTCTGTCTGTCTGTTTCGCTTTCACGCCAAAACTACTGAACCGATTTAAATGAAATTTGGTACACAGTCTAGAGCCTGACAAAGGACATAGACACTTTTTAATTGGAAAAAAGTGTTGTAATGGGTTGAAAAGGGAGATGAAAGGTTGTATGAAAGTATTGTCATTTTCAAAACTAGAAGCATAAAACTTAAATTTTAGGCTGTTGATAAGGTATAATCCTTACTAATCCTATCCTACTAATATTATAAAGGGGAAAGTTTGTAAGTATGTATGTATGTATGGATGGATGTGTGTTACTTTTTTTCACGTAAAAAGTACTGAATGGATTTTAATGAAACTTTACAATAATATAGCTTAAACATCAGAATAACACACAGGTTAAAATTTATAAAGATATTGTGTGAATTGTCCAAAATATGACGATAAGTGTCAAGTAGGTAAGTAGGAAAAAATCTACCATCTGCGAGCTATTCTGGCGTGCGCTGCCAAAACTACTGGACCGATTTCAAAAATTCTTTCACCATTAGAAAGCTGCATCTTCACTGAGTGACATAGGCTATATAATATTAATAGGCGTAAACGAAACTATTGTTATAATCTATATATGTAAAATAAAGTCGTGTTAAATTTTTATTTTTTTAGTAACCTGACGCAAATAGGGTTTATGTGTGTGTATTATAATTTTGATTTTTATATAAAATACCCGTGCGAAGCCGGGGCGGACCTCTAGTATATATATAAAAGGAGAAGGTGACTGACTGACTGACTGACTGACTGACTGACTGACTGACTGACTGACTGACTGACTGACTGACTGACTGACTGACTGACTGACTGACTGACATATCAACGCAGGGCCTAAACTATAAGGGCTAGAAACTTGAAATTTTGCACAGGAGTACCTTTTATAACGTAGGGGAGCACTAAGAAAGGATTTTTGAAAATTCACCCCCTAAGGGGGTAAAACGGGGGTGCAAAGTTAGTATGAAACTTTGCCGTTTTTGATGTTATTCGAATGAAATTCGAAGGAAAATGAAGGTTTTTTATTGAGTTTCTATTATATTTATATTGGTTATAACATTATGGCTGCTGTGATGGATGCGCAGTACTGTAATTCGCCGCACATGCGCAACAACTAAGTTTAGAGTGGTCAAAATTTGTGGCGAGTACTTATAGTCTATAGTATTGACGGACCCGTTGGCGCAATCGGTAGTGATCATACCTGTTGCGCCTGTTCGTCTGACGAACACTTGTGTTTGTTCTGTGTCTGGATGTCAATATTATCTATTTAAGTATGTATTTAAAAATATCTATGCATGTATATCAGTCTCTGACACCCGTAGTACGGGTTCGCGCCTAATTTGAGGTCAGATGGCCGTGTGTCAGATGGCAATGTCCATGGAATTTATTTATTTAATTTATATCGCATGTATGATACATGATCTAATAGATTAAACGTATAGTAAAACGTATTATATAATTAAATAACCATGTTAAGTGGAGACTGCTTGCTGCTTTTCAATATAAGTGGTTCTATGTGAAGTTATTTTTTAAATTTCTTTGCCTTAAGTTATGAAAAATACTAACTAACGTATGAGCACGTATTAGTTGTAAAAAAATGGTTTACATTTCTTGTAATTGGATTATCAAGTCGGTAGGTACTTATCGGGTTTACTATTGGCAGGAATTTATACTACGCGGGTGAGAAAAAAAACTTGGGCGGTCGTATGAAAGTGGAACAGTTCAGTCCAAAGCAAGACTTTCTGGTGCCAGGGTTCTTCGCACCGAAGATAATAGAGGACTTCATCAAGGAACATAAGGTAAGGATATTTTTTTTAATATCAATAAAAATTCATAAAAATCTGTCGCAATAAAAAAAAATATAACCTCACATTTCAACGATAAGGTTACTCTTTAACTCTTTTTATACGCAAGAGAAATCTAATGTTATATTGTTCGATGGTAGATTTTTATTTTTTTGCGTGAAACTTGATGAATTCTTGAACTGATGCAAATATGTCGTTAGTTAACTCTATTGGCGTTTGCATGCTCGCGAAATGCCCGCCATACTCTAGCGTTGTCGACCGTACTAAGTTGGGAAACTTGTCGAGTAAAATCCAATCTGGTTGGTAAACAACTTCGTATTTGAAGTTCAGGGCAGCTGTAGGCACTGGTGTTGGAATGCTAGAACAAGAAAGTATAAATTAATCAATAGGAAATAAATTAATGCATTATTGTTTAATTTATTACTAAACTAGTGGACGCCCGCAGCTTCGCTCGCGTGGAATTAGACATTCACTAACATCAAAAACGGCAGTTTCATACTAACTTTGCACCACCGTTTTACCCCCTTAGGGGGTGAATTTTCAAAAATCCTTTCTTAGTGCTCCCCTACGTTGTAAAAGGAACCCCTGTGCAAAATTTCAAGTTTCTAACCCTTATAGTTTAGGCCCTGCGTTGATATGTCAGTCAGTCAGTCAGTCAGTCAGTCAGTCAGTCAGTCAGTCAGTCAGTTAGTCAGTCAGTCAGTCAGTCACCTTCTCCTTTTATATATATAGATGATTTTATTCTTACTTCTGTATAACAGCCAGTTCGGGCCAAGAGAATCCTTCGGCGTAAATTCTAACCGACGTAGTTATCTGCTCGTTTGCCCACATTATAGTGATTGTGTCGAGAACGTCGTCTATGTTCAAGTTGTCGAGGCCCCCGTGTGCTGTGTCAACCTGGTCTCTGTTGCTACATATCCCCATCTTTTCCATTATATACGCTGCCATGCCAGCCGGTGAGTCTGTCAGCGCAGCTCCTAATATTTGAAACATGTACGATATAATATATATATATATATTTTTACATAGATGGGTACCAGGGCGGCATGTTCGCAGGCCTTTAAATTTATATAAAAAAATAATGATCTGGTAGTTGTCTGTGTGTCCACCCGCAACACAGTCCTCGACCTACCCCGGGGGTGTGAGTGGGTAGCGTTTTGTTTATTTTTTTTATATAATACTCATCATAATTAACATAATCTCAAAATTGAGAACAAGCTTTTTAGGCTTACACAAAAAATCTTATTGTGACTGTTCGACGTATAGAACTGTTTATTGATTTTTAATTCCAATTATAAAGGTTGGACTTTAATTTCAAATAGAGGACGCTTGAAATTAGACGTACAGAAATTAGCCATCGGCGACAAATCTAGTCATCCTTCTCAAATACATTACAGTTCGAACATTACTTTGAACTTAATTCTAACCTAAATCATTTGAAATTAATCCTAAGCTAAATTATTTATTCATTTAACTGGTATACACTTGTTCCAAATATAAAGCATAACTTAATATCAAAATCCATTAGCAGATTTTCACGTTGTCGGAACAATAATAATTGTTTGTACAATAGTAATTATATTATTATAATAGTTTTTCTTTTCTTTTTAGTGTGTGAAATTGTAAAAATGGGTGGCAATAAACAGATTATATTATTATTATTTATTTATTTAAATAATTATTGTTCGAAACTTTTTCCCATTTAACTGCAAAACACTGAATTTGTGGTGGAGTACACATTTTAATGTATCATTTTAAAACCAGGAGTAAAAAATTAAAAGCTACAACATTTTTTTCTTTTTTTATCGTACAAATTACAAAAAGAAAACAGTTTTTATAAGGTTTCATTTTTAATTTCAATAAAATACTACCCAAGACTAGCAACGAAATTACAGGAATAGTCAAATGTGTTGACATATATTCGCTTAAGAAAGGTAGCTTACCAATAGTGTCGGGTTTGGTCGCTTGCATGTGAAAATATCCACTTTCCCTCATTATATACTTCATCAAGTTTTTCAAAGGATATATCCTCCGTAAGTGCTTAGGGTCTCCAATTAGGCTTGGAAACAAGGATCCTAGTAATAACTTTACGGAACTTATTCGCCTCGAAGACAACGGCATGTTTGTATGGAATCTGTAAGAAGTTGTATGGTTTTGTATAAATAAAGAAGTGCTTTTGTCGCCAGTGTCAATTACAATACATTGACAAAGCAAAGCTAAACCGTGGTTCTTTGTTTAAGAGGGCTACTTAAGTTATCGACTTGCCATATTTGGATATTTGGATAACTGTCTCCAAAGCCTAGATTCTAAAAAACTTCCACCACTCAGGTTGGCCACTTAACCTTCCACCAATCGGTACTAGAACTGCGCAGCGAGGTAAACTCCAGGCCTTCTCAGTCAAGAGAAGAGACCTACTATTAGAAGATATACACATATTTTGGAGGCAGTATATTTCTGGCTTTCGAAACTAATGGTAGGCACTATTCAGGCGAGGCAATCGCCGCGAACGATAGAACAAAGGGAATGGTATACTGCCAAAGCACAAGGCGGTCAATAAGACCGCGCAGCCAGTTACCACCGCATTAACGCGATTTTCATTGTTGTAGATATGGTAAAAAAACACCGCTCTGTCGTCGTCTGCGCAGCGCTTTACTGAAAATCTCAACAAAGTTAGTCTAGTGTCTAGTCGATGATTTCGCAAGGATATATTTTGCCAGATAGGTTAAATAAACTTATTCAACCATGTATTGCGCCACCTGCTGTAATGGTGAAGGAAAAGTCGTGAGGAAACCTGCATTCACCTTATACACGCGGAGCGCTAGTTTGCTCGTTTCATCCTTCAAGAACCCACAACATAAAACAATATTCCCACACACACTAAACAAATGCTTAAAATAACAGTTTAATACGTGCGAATCCTACACCCGCGGTCAGCCTGTAAGTTTTGTGCGGGTACCAAGTTCAGAGCGGCAATAAAGTTTGTACTATGCCTAAGTAAATCTTTTTTCAGATTGAACCGTAATATTTTAGATTATAGTAAAAGGACTTACCCCAAAACTTCTTCTGGAAACAATGTGCAAATGTGACTAGCAGCTTGGGATCCCCAATCACCAGCATGGATATAGAACTTTTCAAATCCAAGACGTTTCATTAGATTTCTCATCATTATTCCAATGTGTACCGGATTCAAACCTGGCTTATTCGTGCCCTGAAATATTTTTTATTACTCTGATTTGTTTTTAATTCTCAATGGAGCACCGTCTTCGAGTATGCTCAAGACCTTCTCTGTTGTGGGAAGAAACCCTTACCCTGCAGTGGGAGGGTAATAGGTTGCGGCAAATGTATCTGAATCCATTAGGTTCTTCTTAATTTTCATTACTAATGGGAAAGTATGTTTGTTGGTTTGCCCTTCTTCTCCAACGGAGTGATTTAACTAGTATAAGGCATGCAGAGTGACAAAGATTACTTTTTTATCCCGGCAAATTCCATGGTTCCCGTGAAATGGACAAAACACTCAAGTAATCGTTCAATTTATAATCGATAATTAACTATCGATCAATTTTAATCGATTGATGGCTATCTCGGATTACGATCGGCCTACCAACAATCAGGTTATAGTTAAATAAAAGCAAATTTTCTGAAAAACTGACCTCTGAAAAACCGAATCCTGGTAAGTCTGCTGCGATAACTTCGAATACAAAATCATATTCACGTCTAGGTGCCGTTAGTATCGGTATTATCGAATGGAACTCCTTCGAAGAACTCGGCCAACCGTGCAACAGCAGCAACGGAAGCACTTTGGTACCTTCTTTCCTTTCTGGGGCTTCTCTGACGAAGTGAATATCTAGGCCCTGTATTCTTGTTTTATAGTGCAGAAACCTATTTAATTTTTCCGTCCTGCCCTTAAAGTCGTACTCCTTAAGCCAATAAGTTAAAACCTTGTCCAAATAAATGGTATTTATCCCATACTCAGACTGAATTCCTTCCAGTGGCCTTCTGAAAGGTCGTCTGTTTTCCAATCTTTTCTTCAAATCGGCCACCATCTGCAGGATATTGGTTCAACAGCTAAGAACTTAACCGTAGACATCAAATTAATTCAAAATTAGATGGTGAAAGAATTTCTGCTATCGTCTCGTTATTGCCTACGGAGCCCTATCAACAAAAGAACTAAATATAGACACATGCATGTTATTTATCGCAGCAATAACATTTCCTTGAATTGAAAGATACAGTTGATAAATTTATAAGGAATAGGCAGGTACGAAGGGATAGATAGAGATGTCTTGTTACTACAAGTTTGTTGTTACACCCACTTTGATCCATTATGTTTAGTGCTGTGAGCCTTTGGCCATATACCGGGCACAAATCCAGACTACGAAGCTGCTACCTGGCATTTATGTACCTGGCAGTTATAAAAACCCAATAATAAATTGTTGCACGACCCTAGGGTCGAACCCAGGGTCTCTAGCTTAGTAGATGCGCTTGAGACCACTAGACCAAAGATTTATACCTAAATCAATATCGTTCATTGTCCTTGCGTACGTACACTGTAATAAGTTTTTAAATAAAGAGAAACTTTTTAGTAAACTAGGCATTTTATTTATTAAAATGAATGAATCTCTTTTTAAGAATATTAAAATTATAATTAAGTTTAAAAATTATATCAAAAAAGTACCATACCGTGTCATTAAACTGTATAGTAAAATCACTTATGGAAATATCTTCTATTTCTGGTTTCGATCCATCTCCCCACCATCTTTTATAATCTAGGTCAGGAATATCAGGGATCCCTTGGTTGACGAATAATCCCAGTAAAATAGAAAATAAAGTGACAGTAATTGTCGTCCAATTATACATCTGGAAAACAGTGATTATAAAATAACTAGTTCATTTGATTTTCATGTTCGTATCGATAGTGGTTTGTTATAAATGTTTCGAGATTTTTGAGAGATAACTGGATAACTGTATGCCTGCATCAATACGAGTTTCTTTTGAAATACAGGTCACGGGTGCAACAATCTCAGTAAGTCTTACTCGTAACCAGTTGGTTATACATGAAGGTACTTACTTTTAAAACAAAAGTGTCGGAACTTTCACACGCTTCGATTTTACAAAGCACTTAACTGAAAACACTTCACAGTCTGCCACTTGGTTATCTACAGATAAACACTTGATAAATTTGAAAAAGACAAAAAGAATTAAAATTATTATTGTAAGTCAAAATAAAAGCAATACGTGTGTATGCGCCGGCGTCCTTAGCCGAAATCGTTAAGTACAATGTACTTACACGGGTTTTGTCATAGTGAGTGTTGTCTAATCAGTGATCATCGCTTGGCCTCGACCTTGCCACTGATGTATGAAGCTATATAAATACATCCTAAACAAGAAAAAGGATTCGAAGTCTGAACCGGTTTAAAAAAATATAAGTCGGTACTTACCAAATTCTATTTACCTACCTACATCATAAATCTTAACCTGATGTCATAACATGAAGTAAAGGAATTTAAATTTATGTTGCGTTCAATCACAACTATCTTTGTAACATTTAGGTGTTTTTCAAGAATATTACATAGCAAACGAGTATACAGCTCCATCTCACAACTTGGTAATAAAACTGGATGATTGAATCGAACAGGGATCAGAAAGTGACTGGGAATGTTAGTCCAGTTTAAAATAGGGCACGTTTTTATCACTATCTTCACAACTCATCTCTGAGCTAAATGGCTACAAAACAAGCGTAGGAATTCAAATGAGGAGTCGATAGCCAACTGCGCGTTACATTTCACATGTCTTTTGTGACATTACACATTACTTCACTTCTGGTATGTAGGTTCAGTTACGATATTTTCCTTAACTCTTGAAGGCGTTACACCAGGCATGCCATAGCACTATTCTAGTCCCGATCAACCGGGTCGACGCACTGATGGTAATCTACTGATTTTATCATATAATATTGGTATTATCAGATTGTGAATATGTAGATCGAACTCGAAACAGTTCCCCGAATAATTTCTGAGTTTCAAAACAGTTTGTGTAAAAATGTAAATGATTCCAAGAAACACTTCTCTCCTTAAATATTTATTTTAACCTACTTTTCCATGTCACTCGTCCGTCTTCGATTACTCTTATCGAGGGGGACTTTTACATTTGTTGTTTTATTTATAAACGGCCTCAATTTGGATTCCGGTTGATGTATCCTGTATGCGCTTTTTGGTTACATTTCACGCCACAGTCAATTTTATTATGATACTAGTGGACGCCTGCAGCTTCGCTCGCGTGGAATTAGACATTCACTAACTTCAAAAACGGTAAAGTTTCATAAGTACTAACTTCGCACCCCACCCCCTTAGGGGGTGAATTTTCAAAAATCCTTTCTTAAGTGCTCCCCTACGTTATAAAAGGAACCCCTGTGCAAAATTTCAAGTTTCTAACCCTTGTAGTTTAGGCCCTGCGTTGATATGTCAGTCAGTCAGTCAGTCAGTCAGCTTCTCCTTTTATATATATAGATATACTCGTGCATTGTAGCTACTGCATGCAGGTTACTGTTTGTTTGGTTAAAAATCACAATGATTTTAAATCAAGGTTTGTGGATGTTTTAACAAAACCCTTCACTAAATGTACGCACAGGTGGCATTTCTGAAATAAGTAGGTGGGTTTAAGGAATTATGTATGACTTGCTACCCTTAAGGAATTATGTATGACTTGCTGTTTATCCATCTATAAATATCAAAAACTTGCAATGGCTACCGTGATTACTAGAGGAAGCCTCTATAATTATAAAGGATGGTCCGCCCCGGCTTCGCACGGGTATTTTATATAAAAATCAAAATTATAATACACATACAAAAACCCTATTTGCGTCAGGTTACTAAAAAAATGTGTACCAAATTTCATTTAAATCGGTTCAGTAGTTTTGGCGTGAAAGCGAAACAGACAGACAGACATACAGACAGACACTTCAAAACCAAACGTCCAATTTTAATCATTCAAGACCAAATATTATCTACATAAACTGTAAGTAAATGTAGTCCAAAAAAAAATTCAAGATAAAAAAATGGTTGTTGTTCCTCACTCGACATAGATAGGTATAGTGTGTCGCGGACTTATTTATAGATATTTATAAGATCTACAATTAATTATAACATTTTATGGTTCTATCTTTTATAGTTTAGGCAGCGTACGCAAAATAAGTAACTTTTCTGGTTGTTTTTTTACACCTTGTGTCCGAAAAACCCAAATATCTTACGGAACCCTATTTTTTTCCAAAATAAAATTTAGCCCATGTCACCCGGGGATAGTGTAGCTTTCCAACAGTGAAAGAATTTTTCAAATCGGTTCAGTAGTTTTGAAGCCTATTCGATTCAAACAAACAATCAAATCTTTCCTCTTTATATATTAGTATAGATAACTCTGTCACCGCGTTTGTTCAGTGCGAACTACCTACCTAGCCTACACAATGTGTACCTTCGCAAAACTAATATTATGAAGAAGGAAGTATTCTCTTTTTATTATCTTAAAGTTTTTCCTACTGGAGTCTTCCACAAATTGAACCCATTGTGATTGTGACATGTATGACAAAAAGGACAGGAGTACAAAGGGAAAATAGCGTTAGTTTAATACGTCAGTATACGTCTGTGAAATTAATTAGCTTTAAAAATTATTCTTTCTTGTCATGAGACCTTTCTCGCGCAGTTGCGGCCGTCGTTCCTCATCGGTATGACATTTCCGACACAAGACATACTCAGTGGCGAGTTGTCGGAAGAAAGCTTTGCCGAGTTCAAGGAGAAATTCGCGAACTGCGAGGGCGTTACTGAAATCGAACCGCCCGACAGCGCGCAGAACACAATGCAGAGCTACGTACGGGCGCAAGCGATCTCCGATAAGGTACTACGATCACTCTATGTGATTTGACGTAAGCTTTATGCTCAGAGAACATTTTTAATGGATATAAGATAGCAAACGAACATGCATCAGCAAATCAACTGCTCCCGCTAATGGCAACGGACTGACTTTGAACAAAACTCAAATAGACTAGGTACCTAGTCCGGTTGCAGAAAGTGTTAATCAGAACATTCGTTGGTCATTAGTTGGTCAGTTCGTTTGTAGGTATGAGGACTGTGGCAGGGACAGTTACACGCAGAGAAATATACAAGGTACGTTACTGACCACTTTGTTGATGACTTGTACACACAAATATGACTTGTATTTTAAAAGCTTTCATTTACGTATGTATGTTTCATGTAGCTTTCATTACGTTTTTGTACGTATGTATGTATGTCCTGGAATCTTGCAATCAATATTTCATCCACTTCCACTGAAGCTATCGATCTGAAATTTGGCATAATATTTTTGTTTATTAATAATTCAATTGTAATAATACATAAGTGTAAGACGACCTACGGTTAATAATTAATAATTAACTGTTGAGTGTGAGATCTATTGTTGTTAGAATTGTTTGCGCGACATCCCGAAGCGAGTGGCTCAAAACCAGGATTAAGTAACCAGCCAATTAACTCAGTAACTGAGTTAACTATACCATCAACAAAGTCTGTCAGTCAGATGTCGCAATCGACAAAGTAATACTATTACTATAGATATAGTCTATAGCAATTATCAATAAAAATATTATGTATATTATTATATTAATCGATTCAAAATGTATTTGATCGTCAAAATCGATTTGAACTATCAATTAATGCGGTTGATCTTTTTGCAGGATGTTGCTGATTGTGTTGAAGGTTTAATCGGAACTTACCTGCTAAATGGAGGCGTTTTGGGAGCCATTAAAGTAATGGAATGGATGAAGATCATACCACCCGAGGTAATTAAATTAATACTTTGCATATTGAAGTTTTCTTTGTTCTTACAATGAAGTTAAAGTTAAGTAGTTTGGCTTTAGTCAATTTGTATGTGAAAATGTTTTATCAGTTTATTTGCCATTTCCTGTAGTCCTATTGAAGGTATTTGATAGGTAATCTTATAGAGGATAGAGTTGTGAGTTTTTAAGAGAAGCATATTACGCATAGATCATAAACTGGACCAGTTAAAAATCACTTTTGTACCAAAATATTAAGTCTGTCAGCATTAAAATTTAGGGAGGGAATTGTCTAGTGGTTGCAAGCGCGACTGCTTAACTAGAGGTCCTGGGTTTGAGCCCCGGGTCGGGCAAAGTTACTTAAAATATGGTGGCACAATCATATTATTCGGGTGACATTTTGTTTGTCTGCCACTACCAACCACAAACCATTCTTTGTCCCACTCGCTGTGGGACATGCGTTCCTCTTGGAATGGGGGGTAGGTCGTAGTGCTCAAGTGCCACACTGGCCAAGTGCGGATTGGCATTCTTCACATGCCTTCAACGATATTATGGTGAACTCTCAGGCATGCAGTTTTCTTCACGATGATTTCCTTCACCCTTACAGCAGGTGAAAGTTTAAATTCTTCTTTATTTTGTTTGATATTTAGCCTATAATAATCACTTATTCCAGGATAAATTCGCTAGTTATTTGAACAAGCGAATTAGTACCGTCGTGACTCAAAAAACAGCAACCGCAGACGAAGTGGATTATATTATGAATCAGAATAGGCCAGATATCGAGAAGATATTGAATTACAAGTTCAAAGACCCATCGTTATTGTTGGAGGTCAGTATATATTAATTTATTTGTGACTTTATATATTATGACTTTGTCTAGTGGTCGCAAGCGCGACAGTTAAAAGGTCCTGGGTTCAATGCTCGGGTTGGGCAAAGTATTATTGGGTTTTTGTAACTTGAAATGTCTAGTAGTAAGTATCTTGGAGTCTGGATTTGTGTCCGGAACTAGGGTCAACATTTTTTTAAATAGGGGGAAATCTTCGAAAGACGAAGATCTTCCTACCGACCTGGGGGGAGGCCGGGGTATGTGAGGGTGAGGTTGAGGTTTAAGAATATTTATTTCTCAAAAAAGAATTACAGAATTCACTTACATGAGAAACATAACATCATTGTTGTTTACATATTGGGGCATTACGTACAATAGTTACAAAATATAAAGGAACTTGGGGGTAATTTCTCAAAAATATTTGTAGGTAGTTCAGTTGTTATTCACTGATATTACATTGTAACACAGAGTTAGCGAAGTACACGGTACTAGATGCGACATTGAGCGTAGTGCGTGTGTATGTATGAAATATATTGTTAATTGTAGTTAAGGTAATGGTATGTGTGGGTACTCAATAAAACCCCCTCGGCAGTCTTCCTGCGCATATAGTGATGCTCCGGGATCTCCTAGGGAATGCACCGGTGCCTCTCTTGCGCTTCGCCCAAAAGGCTCTTCTCGGGGGAATAATCCCCACTCTTCAGATCAGACAGTTAGGGCAGTCTGCGGTACCACCTGCCCTCTTCTCTCAGTCGTACAAACGGCCAGAAAACCCTGGTCAATTTGCGACTGCTTAGTACCATTACCCGGGATTATGGACGAAACGTTATGGCTGATGATTTCCACCGCCCCGTCGCCTACTTGTGGGATCTGCCCTCTCTCGATCCCGTAAGTAACTTGGCTGTAACATACCATAAGCGTAGCGTCCATAGCCCAGTGGCTCGTTTCGATTCAATGTGATCGAAAGAGTTAAGCAACGACCGGCCTGTTTACATATTGGGGCATTACGTACAATAGTTACAAAATATAAAGGAACTTGGGGGTAATTTCTCAAAAATATTTGTAGGTAGTTCAGTTGTTATTCACTGATATTACATTATGTAACACAGAGTTAGCGAAGTACACGGTACTAGATGCGACATTGAGCGTAGTGCGTGTGTATGTATGAAATATATTGTTAATTGTAGTTAAGGTAATGGTATGTGTGGGTACTCAATAAAACCCCCTCGGCAGTCTTCCTGCGCATATAGAGATGCTCCGGGATCTCATAAGGAATGCACCGGTGCCTCTCTTGCGCTTCGCCCAAAAGGCTCTTCTCGGGGGAATAATCCCCACTCTTCAGATCAGACAGTTAGGGCAGTCTGCGGTACCACCTGCCCTCTTCTCTCAGTCGTACAAACGGCCAGAAAACCCTGGTCAATTTGCGACTGCTTAGTACCATTACCCGGGATTATGGACGAAACGTTATGGCTGATGATTTCCACCGCCCCGTCGCCTACTTGTGGGATCTGCCCTCTCTCGATCCCGTAAGTAACTTGGCTGTAACATACCATAAGCGTAGCGTCCATAGCCCAGTGGCTCGTTTCGATTCAATGTGATCGAAAGAGTTAAGCAACGACCGGCGCGGTCGGTTTGTGGATGGGTGACCGCTAGTGGCAAAAATTTCATGGACGCTACCGTGCTTCGGAGGGCACGTAAAGCCGTCGGTCCCGGTTGTTTTCAATGCTGGAAACAGTCGTTAAGCCTTGTCGAAGACCTTCGGGTGGCTTGAGAACATTCGACACTGGGTTGGCCACTAACCGGCCCTCTACCAATCCGCATTGGAGCAGCGTGGTGGAGTATGCTCTAGACCTCCCGCAGCAGTGTCTGTGGGGGAGACCCGTGCCCAGCAGTGGGACGTCTATGGGTCGCAGCGAACATACAATAAGAACACGACGAGTGTATTCGCAGGCGATATCGCACCCGTCGTACATACGCAACCGCTACACGGGCTCGTACGAGCGGCTCGAGTTTCTCGGGGACGCGCTGCTCGACTTCCTGATAACGTCGCACATATTCGAGAACTGCGGCGACCTGAAACCGTTAATGGGTCTAATTCTACGCGAGCGAAGCTGCGGGCGTCCACTAGTATACAATAAGAACACGATGAGTGTATTCGCAGGCGATATCGCACCCGTCGTACATACGCAACCGCTACACGGGCTCGTACGAGCGGCTCGAGTTTCTCGGGAACGCGCTGCTCGACTTCCTGATAACGTCGCACATATTCGAGAACTGCGGCGACCTGAAACCGTTAATGGGTCTAATTCTACGCGAGCGAAGCTGCGGGCGTCCACTAGTATACAATAAGAACACGATGAGTGTATTCGCAGGCGATATCGCACCCGTCGTACATACGCAACCGCTACACGGGCTCGTACGAGCGGCTCGAGTTTCTCGGGGACGCGCTGCTCGACTTCCTGATAACGTCGCACATATTCGAGAACTGCGGCGACCTGAAACCGTTAATGGGTCTAATTCTACGCGAGCGAAGCTGCGGGCGTCCACTAGTATACAATAAGAACACGATGAGTGTATTCGCAGGCGATATCGCACCCGTCGTACATACGCAACCGCTACACGGGCTCGTACGAGCGGCTCGAGTTTCTCGGGGACGCGCTGCTCGACTTCCTGATAACGTCGCACATATTCGAGAACTGCGGCGACCTGAAACCGGGCGACCTGACCGACTTGCGGTCGGCGCTCGTCAACAATGTCACCTTCGCATCGTATGTCGTCAAGTTGGGACTGCACAAGTTAGTATACAGGCTTTTTTTTTTGGATACAAGATAGCAAATGAGCTTGCAGCACCACCCATCCGCTGCCGCCCATGACAACTGTGACTGACATTGAACAAGACTCAATTAGGGACTGGGATGGTTAGTCCAATTAGTTGAGATTAGGTAATTAGAACATTAGTTGGTCAGTTCGTTAGTAGGTAGGTATGAGGACTGGGGACTGTTAGTGACAGTTAGTCCTGTTACTGTTAGTTGGAAATGGTACTAGGTACCGTGGCGGCTAGGCTATTCTGTAAATGTCCAGAACTGTTCAAAGTACATAATCTATAGTCCGTCAATCTGAACATAATGTCTAGTTTTTTTTCCTATACAAATAAAAAATCAAATCTTTTAAAATTGTAACTTATGTAATGTAAAATAAAATTAACTGTAGATAATACAGAAAAACCGGAGAATCACTTTAATTTACAAACCTTTGCTGTAAATTTCAAGATAATATTTGAGAAAAATTCCGTATAAACTTTCATCCTCTATTCCAGGAGAACCTCTTTATTTTTTGAGATGAATAGTATCTTAGATCTTTCTCAAGGATTCAGTTTGTGTATGTATCAAATTTCATTAAAATTAGTTTCATAGTTTTATATTCCACCGCGCAACCATAAATTTAAAAAAAAAATTTTCGTAATCTGCATCGATTACCCCAGATAGTTTTTTTTTTTCATGATTTTTTCATTGAACAGACTCGGGCAAGTTTTATTATATCTATAGATTTATTTATTTTTAAATACATACTAAAATGATTTCTAATTCGTTTCAGATATCTGTGCATGCAGCTGAACCCCGTACTAGAGAACGCGATACTGAACTTCGTTGAACACCAGGAGCAACGCGGACACGAGATCGTCGAAGACGTGCTTTACCTCGTCGACGAGGAGGAATGTCAGATCGCCGAATACATCGATGTGCCCAAGGTTCGATTCTTGGCTTCCCACTTACCTAGTATAAATAAATAAATATCTTGGACATTCTCACACACGGCCATCTGACCCCAAAGTAGGCGCGAGCCTGTGTTATGGGTGTCAGAGACTGATATACATACATAGATATTTTTTAAATACATACTTAAATAGATAATATTGACATCCAGACACAGAACAAATACAAGTGTTCGTCACACGAATATTTGTCCTGAGTGGGATTCGAACCCACGACCTTTGGCGCAACAGACAGGGTCACTACCGATTGCGCCAACGGGCCTGTCAGTTAACTAGTGGACGCCCGCAGCTTCGCTCGCGTGGAATTAGACATGACAATAGTTTCGTTTACATCTAGTAATATTATATAGCCTATGTCACTCAGTGTAAATGCTGCTTTGTAATGGTAAAAGAATTTTTGAAATCGGTCCAGTAGTTTTGTGTGAAAACATTACAAACAAACGTAGTAAAGAGAGTATATGTATTTGCCATTATAGTAGTAGTATAGTTTAGTAGTTTGGATTTTTGCAAGATTGTCATGAAATGAGGATTGCAATCGGAGAGGACTTTTAATTTGACCATAAATTAGCGGAAGCGGCAATTCATATGTATGAAAATAACGTTTCGCTCGACAAATCTGCATAATGTGGAAACACACTCCACATCCACACAACCGCATCCGCCTCCACATTCATGGCATTCCTGCAGCTTTAAAGTAATACATAATAATATACATATACCTAATGCGTGTACAATATAGTGAAATCTAATTTTAAAAGCTTTTATTTAACTTCACTCGTATGTATGTATATATGTATGTATGTACCTATGTCCTGGAATCTTGCAATCAATATTTCACCCACTTCCACTGAAGCTATCGAGCTGAAATTTGGCACACATATTAGGTTCCGATGACAATGCATGAAAATAAATGAAAATTTTAAAAAAATATATTTAAAATACTAGTGGACGCCCGCAGCTTCGCTCGCGTGGAATTAGAGATAATAATAGATTAAAAAGTAGCCTATGTCCTTCCTCAGGCTCTATAGACTATCTGTGTACCAAATTTCATTTAAATCGGTTCAGTAGTTTTGGCGTGAAAACGACACAGACAGACAGACAGAGTTACTTTCGCATTTATAATATTAGTATGGATAAGAAGATTTTTTTTTATATTTACATATTTGTAATTGTAATTTTATTTCATTTTCATAGACGCTGAGCGACATATTCGAGTCGATTACGGGCGCGATATACTTGGACAGCGGGGGCAACGCGGCGGCGGTGTGGGATGTGTTGTACAGGATAATGCACCGCGAGATAGCGCATTTCTCCATGCAGATACCGAAGCAGCCGGTGCGAGTGTTGTACGAGACAATCCACGCGTGCCCCTCCTTCGGGTGAGTTTAACGACTAATTAAGATTACAGGCGCGATATACTTGGACAGCGGCGGCGACGCGGCGGCGGTGTGGGATGTGTTGTACAGGATAATGCACCGCGAGATAGCGCATTTCTCCATGCAGATACCGAAGCAGCCGGTGCGAGTGTTGTACGAGACAATCCACGCGTGCCCCTCCTTCGGGTGAGTTTGACGACTAATTAAGGCCTTTATTAGCCTACTAGCTTTTACCCGCGGCCCCGCCCGCGTGGTCAAAGGGAATTAACAATGAGTTGTTTATCATACATGACACATTTGTAAAGTGTATTATTTGGTAGCGAAATTCAGAACTTGCAAATGAATTTTATTAACGCCATCTATTAACAACATCCGGAACTAAATATCTAGCAAATAACAAAACATCGATATCTTCCCATGGGGATGTTTTACCGCGGTAAAAAGTAGCCTACGTCACTCTCCGCCCTCCTCGCTATCTCCACACACAAAAACCATACCATATAATAGCTTCGTTGCGACGTGAAAGCCGGACAAACAAACAAACACACTTTCACATTTATAATATTAAGTATGGATCGCCCGCGCTGGAGGTCGCGTGTGTATTCTACCAGATAATATGCCGGATCCCTCCACACGCGCTGAGGAAGGCCACCGACATTAAAGGGTAGTACCACCACGGTACCTAGTATCATTTCTGCTTGAAATGAGACTCAATTAGGGACTGGGATGGTTAGTCCAACTAGTTGAGAGAGTTAATTAGAACATTAGTTGGTCAGTTCGTTAGTAGGTATGAGGACTGGGGACTTTTAGTGATAGTTAATCCTATTAGTTCGTGTTAGTAATAGTCCAGTTAGTACTTGTTAGTAGGAGTCTCGTTCTGAGTCAGTCACAGATGTGTTGCTACCCTTGAGGACTAAGATGGTCGCCTCTAAAGAAGTGCAACCGGACCATAATTGCTTTAGAAACAATGATTACACGGCAGAAATGGTACTAGGTACCGTAGCGGGCGGTGGTACTGCCCCGGGCGAACTCTATATGTATATATCTCATACATGTATATATCAATATTATTGTTATTATGTGACAGTAAAGAGGCCATGTTTGTGATGATGATAAAGTATAAAAGTATTTAGCGAATTCTGAGTGTTAATTTGAACTTATTTTATTTTTCGCAGCAAACCAATTACGACTGATAAGGAGCCCCCGAAGGTGTTAATGCCCGTTACATTCACGACTCAAGGACGACAGCAAATAGTGTATGGTGTCGGCACGAACAAGTCTCAAGCGAAACGGGCGGCCGCTAAGTTAGCTCTAAAGATTTTAGGGCTGTAAAAAGACTTATTTTAGAGTTAATGTTAAAGTTATAACTCATAACCCGGGCAAAACTGTTATTAACAACATTTAGACTGATTACAAAATAAAACCCGTCGAAGATGTCCACGAAACCATAACTTACTTTTTTTGTGTAAGCCAAATAGCCTAACCTTAACCTAACCTAGCCAGTACGATGATAGGCACTATGTGATTTTGTTGCTCTTGCGGTCGGTCAGTCGAAAGGGGGCTTACTAAGGATATGTGCCAAAACAATTTTCACCTAGTTTTTTGTGTCATTGTGGCGCAATGGTTTTGACCGGGTTATGAGGTTTGACTATCTAAGAAAACTATTTTTTTTTAATTTTACTGCACATATACGCATATACACGTCTCAAGTAGAATAGATAAAACGATTTAATTAATTTTAAGCAGACCAGTGCCCCATATAATTAAATGTTACTAAGCCAAACGATATATTTGAACATAGTTCATGCTCAAAGAAACTAAAGTTTCAACTACGAAATTATGATGGCAAAATGATCGTTTGAAAACATTTTGATGTTTGGTTTGGTAACATTTTGGTTGGTTTCATCATTGCGATCAATTGACTGATTATCGGCCGAAATTATTAATTATTTATTAAAAATTATGGATAGATTTGGCTATCTGAGATAGATATTTGACACATTTTATATGGAGCTTATGTCAAATTTCAATCTCCGATAGCCAAATATATCCGTTGATTGGTTATTATTAACCAGATTTTTACGATAAAGTGTGGACAGCTAAATCCAACGGTTGTCTGTGTCAATCTAACAGTGTAACTAGAGAATAGACATCGATTCATGGAAAACTGTCAAAAGTATCCCGTCAAAGATAGCAATTGATCACCGGTCATTTTATCTTAAGCTGTAGTTAGATATTTAATTTTTATCCAATTACGTCGTTTTACCGTCGTTAGGCAAATGGGAATTTATCTCGTTTACTTATTTACTTAACTAAATATTTTTTTTATTTAATTAATGTACTGTAACATTAGGTATTCGTAAGTAAAGTACCTATACCTAATAAGTTGTTAATTTATTAAAATTTATCTCAGATGCCCAAATCTGTCCATAAATTATTAAATATTAATTTCCATGTTTAGTGTAGGTTTTCATAGCGACATCTTACGTTAATTATTAGGTAGGTATGATCAGTGATAACTACGGGAATAGGGGCTGTTTGTGATAACTAGTGCTGTAGATGATTTAGTTTTTTTTGGTTGTTATTAATCAGTTACAGATGTATTGCTTACCTCTAAAGTGTGACTGGAACCTTGTTCGTAACATTACACAATTTGCTTTGAAAACAATTATTACCTTCGGTGACGATGGTAGTGCCCCAAGCAAATATTCCATAAATGACCAAAATTCATATTTTCGTAACACAATAGAGAATTCAATAATCATCGACAGCAGCACTAGCGGATTTTTTTGTTATAATATAATTGCCTAGGGGGAACAGCTCCATCTGCAAATAACGGAGATTTTGGAAAAAAAATCCGAGACTACGCCACGCTCCTTTGTATGAGCTTTAATAATGGTCAGATGTAATAAATGCATCATCATCACAACCCTTTCTTTGTCCCACTGTTGGGCACGGGTCTCCTCTCAGAATCGGATAGGGATTAGGCCTTAGACCACCCCGCTAGCCAAGTGCAGATTGGCAGATTTCACATGCCTTCAAGAACATCATGAATAACTCTCAGGCATGCTGATTTCCTCACAATGTGTCCTTCACCCTTGTAGCAAGTGACATTTAATTTCTTAAATCGCACATAACTTAGAAAAGTCATTGGTTCGTGCCGATGGGGTTTGAACCCGCACCGCCCGAGTGAGAGGCGAGTTCGATAGCCACTCGGCTGTCACCGCTTAAATAGAAATAATTGCATTGTTACTTAAATAAACCAATCATTTTCATGGTAGGTATTAAAAAAAAACCAAGCAGTACCATGTCAAATGGATTTTATTAATATAAATAGCCGATTTACAAGAAGTATGTGCTTGGCCTTTTGTAAGCGAAGGTGTTGAGTCGCTTGTGATGGTGCACGCGCTTGGGTAGCGGGAAGCTGATCTTGCTGCTGTGGAACTGCTTCACCTGCGGCCGGCGGCACGCGGAGGCCTTGATCGTCTCCACTTTGATGATCTGGTGACAAAAAATTATTTATCCATACTAATATTATAAATGTGAAAGTGTGTTTGTTTGTTTGTCCGGCTTTCACGTCGCAAAGAAGCTATTATATGGTATGGTTTTTGTGTGTGGAGATAGTTAGGAGGGTGGAGAGTGACGTAGGCTACTTTTTACCGCGGTAAAACATCACCATGGGAAGATATCGTTGTTTTATTATTTGCTAGATATTTAGTTCCGGATGTTGTTAATAGATGGCGTTAGTAAAATTCATTTGCAAGTTCTTATCTTAGTATCTTTTAATCGTGGAACTGTCACTATTCATCCACCACAAATGTGTCATGTATGATAAAAAACTCATTGTTAATTCCCTTTGACCGCGCGGGCGGAGCCGCGGGTAAAAGCTAGTTATTAACATACGGGGTAGTAAATATATAAATAATGAATATAAGGGGTAGGTATATTACTATACACCTTGTATAGTAAACCCACTTTTCACCAGTTACGGTTAGTTCCCATGTATTTAGAGCATATTTCCAAACACCAGACAAATCCAGACCAAGCTGCTCATGCTAGAAAAACTCAATAGTTGTTGCCCAATCCGAGCATCGAACCCCAACAGCTTAGCAGTCAGACCACTGCTAAGCTGTGCACCACTTAACACACAGAGGCATATAACACAAGAACATACATTAGTTCATTGTCTGATACCCCGCTCTAAATAGGGATTGACTGTTAGAAAATGCCCATACCATGTCTCTAATACAGTTGCAGATATAAATAAAATAGAAATAATGAAATATACAATAATAGTTGCAATCCTAGGGAAAAAACAGTAAGCACTCAGCATTTGCTACAACACCTCACAGCAATTCTGTGCATCGTTTTGTCGCGTAGTTCGGCAATGGGGAATTTCAGGGTGCAACCTGCTCCACTGCGGATCGGTTATTAGCTAACCCATTATCGAAAGTCCTCAAGCCAACCACCCTGCTACAATGCGGATTGGTGGAGTTGGACCATTTATTGAAAGACCTCAACCTACTCGAAGGTCTTTGACAAAGCTTTTCAATTGTTTTTATCATTGAAAACAAACAGGACAAATGGCTAAACATACACTCCTGAAGCTGTAGCACTCATGAAATTAGTCACTAGAGGTCACCCACCACAAACCGCACCCGTCATTGCTTAACTCTGTTGACCACATTGAAACGACACGAGCTATTGGACTATGAGTGGATACATATTTTAAATCAATACATACATGGATGGAATGCGCGCGAGCTCTGTGTCTAGCGCCCATATCACGGTAGCACTGAGTGACGGCACCACCCACGCTCAAGTCACGGTACTCTCTGTACATGTTGTGGACACCAGAACGGGACTCGTAACGCAGCCAGATACCAAAGTTCTTGATCTTGATTGGACTCTTCTCTGGGATTTCCTGAAATTTAATTGAAACACGAGATTGGTTTGATTGATAAACTGAAAATAATAGCAATAACTTATTATTATTAACCGATTCGTTGCGGCACCCATTTTGGAAAACTTTTCGCCGTGGCTGGGAACAAATTTTCTATGACACGACTGGCGTGTCAAGCGCCATAGAAGTCCATGGCACGCCTAGTGTGCCATCAGCCATGTGTATAAAACTACATGCTTTTTTTACTTTTTTACTGGTTTAGACTTGATTCAAGTTTAGTTGGAGTCAAACTACGGGACTGTACGGCACGATACGTTAATTACATTGGTTTTGCAGAGGTAAACTACGTGTTATTCCTGAAATGGAAGGTAAGTGACTTTACTTATTCAGATGTTTCAAACCTTTTTGATATTGTTTATTATTTTTCGGTGTATTCACGTAAGTGGTCAAGGAAGGAAACTAATGTCTAATGTGTGTAATATATACTATATTTGTATAAGGTAATAAATAGGTACATATAACATTTAAAAGCTAGGGTTATGAGAGGTATTATTTTATTTGTAAAAGCATTGAATTACAATTTATTTATAAACAAACAACAGCTGGTCAGATAAAACAGATAGGACTTTGTAACGCGTTAATATTGAACTACAAGTGTTTACCGCGACGCAGGGAAATTTTTAAAATTTAAATTAAATCGTCGTATGTACTGCAAAACGTCATTACTGCCAAAAGTAAGATTCGAGATAATTGCGATTTAACCCGGCGAGCGTAAGGTTGGGTGTGGTACACCCAGACCTAGAAAAATCGATTAATATTTTAATAGCGAATTGGTATTACTCTTCGCGCGCCTGAGTAGCTGCGCGGGGGGAGGTACGGAAGCGTCGACTGCCACTGCGATGAGTGCGATGGTCGACCGCCACCCGGCGAATTATGTGGATGAGTTTGAAGCTGTCAGCGGGTGCGTGAAACCCACATTACGCTACTTGTAACGATTTTGAACAAACACATTTTATTTTATTTTTATTATTTTGTGCATTGTTTTAGTTTATTTTCTGGATAAATGTCTAGAATGTCGTACGAAGACACCCAAAATAGGTTATTACGTCTTTTTGAAGAAGCTGAAGCCAGTTCTTATGACGAATCTGGTAGTGACCAAGATAATATTGATAATTAGTGTAAGAACCTTTGAAAGTGAGACAGAGCAGGAGTTGTATGATGATGATCTATAAAGAGATGTGAAATATGTCCTACATAGAAAGACCGCAAGACAAAATACGTTTGCTACCAGTGCAGTTCCGTTATCTATGCATGGAACATGCCATTTTCGTCTGTGAAAACTGCACAAGATCACCAGATGAATAAGTATTTTTTTATTAGTTTTATGATGCAGTGTAAGTATTATTTTGCTTGTATATTTAGTCTATTACAAGAAAAAATACTTTATGTTGTTTTAGTTTTTATATTTTTGACAAAAAGTGATAAACATGTGCCACAACTAATAAATGTAAGTTAAAATTGTTAATTTTGTTAATTTCATAAATAAATAACAATAATTAATTATTCTTTTTATTTCACCCTTAAATTAGTTCATAATTGAAGTAAATATCAGTTTAATATTCAAGAAAATAAATATTAAAAATTATAGTGTGTTAAAAACACACAATCACTATCTGGGTGTGCCACACCCACCTAGCGCTTTGTGTTACATATTCTAACCTTGCGCTCGCCGGGTTAAACAGTCGATGAAAAAATGACACGCCTATCGTGTCATAAGCCACTAGTTAAAACCATTGATGACACGCCTGTCGTGCCATCAGCAACGAATTTGTGTACCTAGTGCAAATGTAAATTCAATGCAATTTATAAAGGTTGTCAATCCCTGGAAATGTTGCATTCACGCAATATCGAGAGGCTAAGACAACAGGCTTAATCTACGTGGAAAATCTTGATAGTTTTGTTCTTGGCAGACCCTTCTAAAACTTAATCTGAGGGTGTTACAGTCGATGAAAAAATGACACGCCTATCGTGTCATAAGCCACTAGTTAAAACCATTGATGACACGCCTGTCGTGCCATCAGCAACGAATCGGTTAACATTGCTGCCAATCATGACTAAGACAGCCCATAGAAATGTAACCAGAAACCACACATCTAAGGAGATAACCACACCACTAAGACTAATCCTCTTGGATTCCTAGTCTTGAAATCCCATAATTTTTTGGAAGGAGATAGGGTTTCCTACTCTTTAGCCACAAAAATCCAAGTTTTATTAATGCTATAGATCCATGCACCTAACTTTCACTAATAAGTTACTATTTAATTATGTTTAAAACAATGAAATGTTTTTTTCATTAATTTATTAATCAGTTTTAATCTTTTCCATAATAATATAGAGTGAAATCAAACATCCATATTTTGATAAAGAACCACCAAATTGCAAAGCTAGTAAACACTAATGTTGCTGTAAGGGTTTGGGAAGCATTTAAATTTTTATCATATCTCTTCATGTAAATATTATTATAGTTGTGAGAGTGCATGTTTTTCAATGACAAAAGTCATGTTTTTATAGTTGATGTCTATCAATACAAAGTAAATTAAAGAGTTCATATATATTATATATCATTAGTATGGTGTAAGTTACTAGTTATTGGTGTTAACCCAACAAAGGAATTTTATTTGTTTACATTTATTCTAGATGGAATTAGAACAGAGTAATAGTATCAAATTATAAAGGTTTACCCAATTTTTACCTTTATTAATGCTTAAAATACTAATCAACCAACAGGTTCTCATTGGGTTGTTTAATATTAAAAAATAAAATTGCATGTAAAAAATTATTGTTCAGTATTGGGCTGGGCTAATGGGGCTGTTGTTACAATTTAATTTAATTTAGTTCAAGATTATTTTACTTTGATTGATCAGTAAGGATAGACAGATTCCAGTGCCTGCCTGCTGGCTCCATCATGAGATAGGAAGTTGCTACAACTTTATATTTCAGCTTTGACAAAACTTAACCACCAAATATCGTGATGTACAGAAATGAAGTGATAAAAAAGCATACATCATAAAAAAGGCCTAGATCACCTAAAGTCCCCCCCTGTCTCTCTCTATGCTGTGTCGGTATGCATTAATTAGTTAACTTTTGATATTTTAAGTATCCAAAAACTGTTTACTTCTCTACTCTTCTTCTACTACAGAAGCCAATGAAAAAAAATCTAAACAAACCTTGATGGAGACAATTTCTCCTGTGGTCTTCTTGAACTTCTTCAGTTGTCTTAAGAAGTACCAGAATCTAGACTTGGCGACGATGGGGTCTGGAGAGAAGATTCTCATCTTATATAGAGGAGGTTTTGGCTCCTTCTCCGAAGGCAGCTTGCGCCCGATAACTTCATATTCTCGCAACTGAAAAGTAACAATTAAAACTATTATTTGTGTTCGAATTCATATTATAAATAGTTAATAGAACAAAAATGTATGAACTTCTAAAACCAATCACAACACTACATAACCTCAAATAATTATTGGCACAATTAATAGCAACTACACAACCGATTTTTTGATATTAGGATAAGAATATGGTATATATAATAGTATTGTTATTTTTAGAGATAATATTATGAGATTTTGAATAGAAAAATAAACTGAAAAAGATGATTATGCTGTAGCGGCAACGTGTACCAAGCACCTCACAACTTTATCACCACTGTACAAAATTTCACTGGAGACACATCACCTATTACTTTAATAGTTGAAACCACTTAATACACTTTAGATTATAACTGTTTTGATTTAAATTCGTTTTTAAAAATAATCTTACCTCTCCTTTTGCCTTCATTTTTGGAGATTTTTAGCTAAAAGATCTGCTGTCAACGGAAACGGAACACTGCCGAAAGGAAGAGTTTGGTTATGTCACATATGTCTATGAACAAACATGGCGTAGCTAGAGTTGTGTGCACGATATCGATAAATATTAGAATTAGTACAATAGTACAAATAACGAGATGATTCATTAATCTTTCTCTCTCACAAAACTTGGTCCCTTGGTCCGTGGGGTCCTAGTGCTATAAGGCTTTTTGAGGAAATAGCAAAAAGGTTAGCCGACATCACAGGAGACCGAAGAGCTGGCACCTCGGACAAAGAATTAGCCCAAAGGGGGAACGCTGCCAGTATCTTCGGAACCTTGCTTAGGGGGACTACTTTTAATAATATGTATTAGTTATTATTTTATATTTTTTTATAAGGTTTTTTAGTTTTAGGATAAATAAGTATATATTATACATAATTCATCTTTTTTAATTTACTTGAAATGAATGTACGGTCAATCTGGGTAACTTTGGCCGTAGTTATAACTTTGGCCCAAAATTATATTTCCGATTATTATTATTTTTTACAGATTGCCTTAATTGATAAAAAAATAATTTTACAAATAAAAGATAGAAGGTATCTTCGTAAACGTATTTCACCCGCCGAAATGTGTCATTTGTCAATGACAAAATTCAAAAGTTGCCTTTTTCGTGAGTGCACTAAAGACGGTACTTTTCTCAGTATTAAAAAGTAGCATTCAGCGCTGTTCTTATTAGGTTTTGAATGGTAAGTTGCAATGTATTGTGCTACCAACTTGTCTGCCTATCATTTAATAATTTTTTTGCAATATATAATACAGTATTTTTTCTAGAAACATCTAAAATATTTCAAAACTACTTTGGTGTTACTATATCAGGGTAACATTGGCCCGGGATAAGGTTACACTAATATTTTACTATCATACTAATATGTTGCCAGATTTTGGAAAATGTGTCGAATTAGATATAAATATGTATGTAGTACATTCGATTTCGTGAAAAAATCTTTTTTTCCATACAGAAAAAGATATCATGCCTTAGGACGAATCTCTTTAATGACAAAGGCTACAGATTGTTGGATTTGGCCAACGAATCGACCAGAAATAGTGCTATTATCAATAAACAATAATCATAAGTCTTAGATGAATCGTAAATAACTCGAAAATGCAGTAATTTTGAGATAAATTATGATTTTTGGCGATGGAATGGGATGATTAGAAAGGATGACTTTACAGCATTTTTTGATAATTAAGTAGTTACTTTTCGGTTAAAATTTTATTTTTTAACAATTATTTAGATATTTTGAAGGGCCATAACAGCCTGATTTCCTATTTTTCCTATCAATACCAAATAATAAAAGATTTAATAAAAAAATATGTTTCATAGGGCAACATTTTAAACCTTATAAACCTTATTAAATAAGGTACAAAAAATATTGACTTTGGATGTAGACTTTATATTTTTCTGCTAGTATTTAGTGGCCAATGCTACCTAGTTCACTTATTTTGCGAGAAATCATAAAAAACATGCACCAGGCCAGGCCTGGGTCAATTTTACCCCAACTCTAACTGTAACTTTGACCCATCGGTTTTATTACTTTTTCATTTCTTTTTTCTAAGAAACTATCATTATATTGCTAGGTTTATAGAATCAGTGGCTCTCAAAGCCATCAAAAAGTCTTCTTGGATGAGTCTTCCGCACTAATTTAAACATTTATTGCATTTTCATTCCGAAAAGTGGGCCAATGTTACCCAGGTTGACTGGTAGTTGTTGTTGAGTTTATCTTATCATGTGATCTAGCGACGGCATATATCAATCCCTTACATTTTATTATTTTCTTGTTGTTATGGTTTTATTAATTGTACTATTATTCTGTGGTTTTATGTAGTATTATATTATTGTAATTTAATTTAGTGGCAGAATAATTAGCATTCAGATTTTCACAATTGACAATATACTTGTGTCGTTTGTATGTCACTACTGTCACGAGTGTCATTTCATTTCATCTGTTCAATCAAAATGGTCAAAATTCTGAGTTTTGATTTTGCGTTGCAAGTAGATGACATAGGTTAATTGCAATATTTGCAATGCAAACCATTTATTTTTTTCTCGCATAAATTGAGTTTCTCTGCTCCAACAATGATTAGGAAAATAGGACGTGTGGTGAGGTACGGGCTATATGGCGGTGTGGCAATAGGCGGTGCAGTTGTGGCATTGAAATATCACGACACTGATTACGGATCCTTGTCAGTTGTAAGGCTAACCAGGACTGCAAAGACCGCGGTGGAAATCGGGAGAACATACAAGACCATGTTGTACAGTCAGGAATGGGATCGCACTTCGAAAGAGTATTTGCAGGTCAGAAGTAAGGCTCACCAAATTGGGGCAGAGAAAATACTCGAATTATGTAAAGCAAATAAAGGCGTTTATATTAAAGTTGGGCAGCACGTCGGAGCTCTCGATTATCTACTGCCTAATGAATATGTAGCAACTATGCGTATTCTGCATAAGGATGCGCCCCGGAATACAGTAGAGGAACTTTATGCCGTCATAAAGGAGGATTTGAAGAGGGACGTAAGTGCGAACAGTTGTATTTTGTTTGCTCAATTTATTTCAAATAATATTTGCTTATTAATCGTTATTAATGTAATTGATGTCTGTTGAATAAATAAGGGCTTATGTTTGTCGATTCATGAAAAATATTGAATTACTACAAAACAATATTAGTGGTCCCAAACAATAAGATATTGGCATGTGAAGTGTTTAAAATTAAACAGTGCGATATAAAAGTATTATTTTAATTTATACTATAGTAGGACTGAAATGGATCTTTTAATATAATATGCATTATTATTGTGCAACACTTTCCACTGGTACAAAAATGATTGAATTGAATGTTTCCTGATGGCCTTTCCTTTTTCCAGCCTAAAGAATTATTTGAGGAGTTTGATCCTGAGCCCTTAGGCACTGCATCTTTAGCACAAGTTCACAGAGCAAAGCTTAAAGATGGGACAGAAGTTGCTGTCAAAGTACAACATCATTTTGTAAGAAAAAATACAAAAATAGATCTGAAATGGATGGAATTAATGATCAATATGATGTCAAAAGTATTCCCAGATTTTCAAATGCAATGGCTTGTTGATGAAACTAAGAAGAATATTGCAAAGGAACTAGATTTCTTACAGGAGGGCAAAAATGCTGAAAAAGTTGCAGAGATGTTTAAAAACTACACATGGTTGAAGGTTCCAAAGATCTTCTGGGAATATAGTACTGAGCGAGTACTAGTTATGGAATATGTAATAGGAGGACAAATCAATGATATTAAATATATTGATGTAAGTATATAAACTCCTATAAGCGGTGACAGCCCAGTGGTTATCGAACTCGCCTCTCAACCCCCAGCGGCGGGTCTCCCCAACCGAAACAGCCAGGGGAGATCTAAAGCATTTTTAACAGGCTGTCTTGTGCTGCAAGACTGCAGCCTGTTTCTATACTTAATTAGTTGAAACTGTTGAGCATGGGTCTCCCCAACCAAAACAGCCAGGGGAGGTCTAAAGACATACTACACCACACTGATCCATAGGGGATGGGTGGAGTTTATATCGCTCGCTGCGACCCATAGATGTCCCACTGTTGGGCACGGGTCTCTTCTCAGAAAGGGAGGGATTAGGCCTTAGTCCACCACGCTGGCCAAGTGCAGATTGGCAGACTTCACATGCCTTCGAGAACATTATAAAGAACTCTCAGGCTTGCAGGTTTCCTCACGATGTGTCCTTCACCGTTATAGCAAGTGACATTTAATTTCATAAATCGCACATAACTTAGAAAGTCATTGGTGCATGCCGCTGGGGTTTGAACCAAGCAACTCTCTAGGTCAAGGTCAGATTTACACGTTTGTGCCGCTAACTGTACTAACCTCTACCAATCTGCACTTGAGTAGGATGGTGGAGTACTTTCCACACACTTTTTCACACGTAGGCAGAGACCTTGCACTGGAAACACTAACTTCTATTCTAAAGTGACCAGATACCACTAGATATTGTAGGTTTGTGTACTACTGTTTATTGCAGGTTAAACACAAAAGTTTACAATATTATAAGACCCTTATAATTGTAATACATATATAATTTCTTATTTTTTCAGAAACACAAAATAAGTAGACCTGAAATATGCAGAAAACTGGGTGACCTATATTCTCATATGATCTTTGTTACTGGTTATGTGCACAGCGATCCACATCCAGGGAACATACTTGTGAAGCAGGATCCAGGGGATAAAGAAGTCACAGTGTACCTGTTGGACCACGGTTTGTATGCTGTAAGTCATAGATTTATGTAAGTTGAAATGAAAAAAAGTATAGTGTTAAGGATACCACAACATACTTGCTGTCAGTTTGTGTTTGCATGCTGATGCAGTGTCGTGCTGCCATTGAGCACAGGCAAACGGATACTCATGATAGCATAGCATCCTTTAATTTTTATTCAACAACTATGTGTATGCGGGTGAAGAGTAATTGCGAACCATGGTATGAATGTGTGCCCGCTGGTTTATATTAGAGAGCTGACTGGATGCTTCAGTTACTGTCCACCACTTTTCAACCTTTTTTTATTTACATAACATCACAGGTATACTTAAAGGAATACTTAAGCATTTATTTATACTATATCTATGTCAACATCTAAATCAACTCAAAATAATAATTTATTTTTCTCTATTTACGATTCCAGCAACTGAGCGACTCTTTCCGTTACCACTATTCAAAGCTATGGCTCTCGATAATAGCAAAAGATAAGGAGGAAATGAGAATTCACTCTGAGAAACTTGGCATAGAAAAAGAATTGTATGGTCTTTTCGCTTGCATGGTCTCTGGTCGGCCCTGGGATGTGATTATGAAGGGAATTGATGTTACCAAACCATCTTCTGAAGAGGTGTGTACTATCATTAATTCTTCTCTCTAGTCAGCCCAAATGAATCCACCCACCACTACAACCCTGTCTTTGTCCTACTGTTGGCTTCTGATATCTTCTCAAAATTGAAGGGATGAGGCCATAGTCTACCTCTATGAGGCCTAGTCAAATGCATATGGCAGACTTCACAGACCTTATCAATATGGAGAACTCGGAGGCATGCAAGTTTCCAATGTTGACGATGTTTTCCTTCACCTTATAGCAGGTGATATTTAATTTGTCAAGCATAATTTTCATTCGTAATTCATTAATTCAATTCATTTCAATTTAAAATTAGTCTACTACTGGACATAGGCCTCTCCCAAGGTACCACTGAGGCATATTTTCGACTCTACTCATCTTATTCCCATCGCCTTGCGTAGATAGTCGCAGGATCTTTATCTTGCTGTTTACTCCAACAGTTGTCAGTCCTCTTGTAGATATGTCCAAGATAAATCATGACTTTACAGTCATATGATTGCATCAAATTTGATTTTAAAATTTTCCTTGTGCAATACAAGGTAAACTATTACAATTTCATCACAGGATAACCCATGTAACCGTGCTTCGGAGGGCACGTAAAGCCGTCGGTCCCAGTTGTTTTCAATGCTGGAAACAGTCGTTAAGCCTTGTCGAAGACCTTCGGGTGGCTAGAGAACATTCGACACTGGGTTGGCCACTAACCACTCCACCAATCCGCATTGGAGCAGCGTGGTGGAGTATGCTCTAGACCTCCATCAGCAGTGTCTGTGGGGGAGACCCGTGCCCAGCAGTGGGACGTCTATGGGTCGCAGCAATAACACATATTCAATTTTCATTTTCCTTACATTCAATTAATTATTAAATTCTGCCTACAAAATAAATGCGCTTATTAATAAACTAGCTTTTACCCGCGGCTCCGCCCGCGTGGTCAAAGGGAATTAACAATGAGTTGTTTATCATACATGACAACGCCATCTATTAACAACATCCGGAACTAAATATCTAGAAAATAACAAAACATCGATATCTTCCCATGGGGATGTTTTACCGCGGTAAAAAGTAGCCTACGTCACTCTCCACCCACCTCACTATCTCCACACACAAAAACCATACCATATAATAGCTTCGTTGCGACGTGAAAGCCGGACAAACAAACAAACACACTTTCCCATTTATAATATTAGTATGGACACTTTCCCATTTATAATATTAGTATGGATTTTACAGAAATCGACATTCCAAAACGAGCTGCCAAATTTCCTACATCGGGTAACGCAATGTCTGGAACACGTGGATCGAGAAGCATTGCTAGTGTTGAAAACGAACGATCTAATACGTAGTATTGAGTTCGCTTTAGGCATGCAAGATCGTATGTGTGGCTTCATGGTCATGACCAAATGTTGTACGCAGAGTATATACGAACTTGAGTACAAGGTAATCTATCTTTTTAACCGACTCCGATTAAAGAGGAGGTTTGGAGGCTGCTTTTTTATATAATGTATTGTTCATGAACCGATTTTGGTGATTATTTTTTTTTAAATCAAATTTAAAGGGCTTTCTCGCTAAAGCGAACATGTCGCCCTGTTTACATGCATCTATGTAAGACGAATTTCACTTATTTCCTATCTAACAACTAATTCGACAATCTTTTGTTATTATTTGATATATTGTTATTATTATTTGTTATATATACTTATATACGATTTATTTATTTTCAGAATGCAACTTCAATGTTAAGGAGGCAGTATTTAAACGCGAAATATTTGTGGTCAACGCTTGTATTGTATTTCTATAGTATATATCTGAAGTATTTCAATATTGTCTATGGTTAGGTTAATTTTATTTAAATCCTTAGCACAATTAAGAGCAACTTGAGAGAGTAACCAAATATATTTATTGTAAATTATTTAATTTAAGAGTCTTCTCACGAGGCTCGTTCAAACATTTAGTATGGTGTTTGGTATTTTGCTAATATTCACCAATATTTATAAAATGGATATAAAATATAAAATTTAAAAAAAAAAGAGTAAAATGAAAAACAATTGGGATTCACATCAGTCAATACGTTTATTGTAACATAACCGGGTTGTGTATAGGTGTTGACGTCTAGTTTTATTTCCTAGTCACAGAAAAACTGTAAATTACCACTATACCTCAGTTTAGTAAATACAATTTGTCCAAAATAATCAGACATTTGTATTTCGAATCTGAATACTATTTGGCTTTCTAAGTTTCTAAGTACGCTATCAGTGCCTGATTACCAATTATGTTTGTAATTATAGTGTTGTATAGATTTAATAATCAGAATTCCCAAAAACAATGTACATATTGCCCATATATTTTTATAGTTTGATATAATAATTAATTGATTACTTTTCAAACTCAAAATAAAAATATACATTTATAAATGGTTTTTTATTTAATTCGCTTTAATAATACGTCAACAATACGTTATAATAGAAGAACATAACAGTAGATAGTCAAGTTACAATTGTATTTTGTTCTCAAGGTTGGATAGTTTATTAGTCAAAGTGTTTAAATCGCTCTGTATTTTCATCAAGATATTAGCAAAATTGTCTCTGCTTTTACGTCCATGGATTTTATAGAACAAAGACGATGTAGATATCTTGCAAGAAATGTCCGATTGCTTGCTCTCTGACGGGAATATGTTATTTGAATGGTTATTCATAATGCGAAATTTATTTAAACTAATTGTTTCATTGATTACTTGCGGCTTAGCTGAAATAAGTGGATAAGGTAATAAATAATTGTTTTAAGAATGGTCGTCCATAGCCCAATGTCTCGCGACGATTCAATGTGATCGACAGAAATAAGCAACGACGGGCGCACTTGGTTTGTGGATGGGTGACCGCTAGAGGCAAAATTTTTCATACAATGCTTTACAGGCACTGGGTTGTCTACTAACCAATCCGCACTGGAGCAACGTGGTGGAGTATGCTCTAGTCCACCCGCAGCTGTGTCTGTGGGGGATACCCGTGCCCAGCAGTGGGACTTCGATAGCTTAGCTTTTAAGAATGGTTGCATCGAAGGCCTTTGAGATGGGAAGTCGACATTCGGATTCGGATCTACGAGCGTGACGGACGAGAATTTCAACTAACTTTTTTAAATACGGTATTCTGTGGAAGTCATTCGCTGCGACCCATAGACGTCCCACTGCTGGGCACGGGTCTCTCCCACAGACACTTCTGCGGGAGGTCTAGAGCATACTCCACCACGCTGCTCCAATGCGGATTGGTGGAGGGGTTAGTGGCCAACCCAGTGTCGAATGTTCTCAAGCCACCCGAAGGTCTTCGACAAGGCTTAACGACTGTTTCCAGCATTGAAAACAACCGGGACCGACGGCTTTACGTGCCCTCCGAAGCACGGTAGCGCCCATGAAATTTTTGCCACTAGCGGTCACCCATCCACAAACCGACCGCGCCAGTCGTTGCTTAACACTTTCGATCACATTGAATCGAAGCGAGCCACTGGGCTATGGACGCTACAGTGGAACTGGCTATAATTCAAATAAACAATATTATCATACATGCAATAACAATACTTACACGTGTTCCCATAACGGTTTTCATTTAAATCAAGTTGAACTTTCTCATCGAAGATGCTGCTGGTTGTGCTTAATTCGCCAATATTGGATTCCCTCGCATCGCCGTTACCAATTTTTAGCATGTGGCCGTGTACTGCTGTAGAAAGCGAGTTAAAACATCTATGTATGTTGGTCTTCGATCAATAATATGTTGGTAAAAAATGTTTTATATCAGTTTTTCATAGGATCCTCCAGTGTAGCTACTGAGTGGTTCTTACGCTTAATACCAGCATCGTTTAGTTAAATAAAAGATAACGCTTTTGTAGATATCCAAACTAAAATGTAGATATTGTCAATTTTTTAAATTTTTTGAAATTGTTACGGTATTTAGCAAGTAGTTTCAAATTAATCCGACGTTCAAAGGGGTGAAAGTGAGTGATAAACACGTTCAAAGATTCCGTTACACATATTATACATACATACCATGCTAATAAAAGCGTATTAAAAAGGAAACTTCACTAAGGTTTCAACGAATACGCAGTAGTCACTCACATATCTTCTGTTTCGCTGTTAGCCAAACTTCTAGAATATACGGGTGCTGCGGGTCATTGCCCTTCCGTAGGTGCGTCAGGGGAATTTCGCATTCGTCTCCGGACTTCAGTATAATGACTTCTTCGCAGTAATCGGGGAGGTCGAGCAAATTCCAAATTTTATGGCGCAGCTGCGATATAGACGCCGTGGGCTTAACGGATATATAGCGCAGTCTGTGTTCAATCACTGGAATAGCGGTGAAATAATTAATGCCTAACTTATGTTCCAATCATCAGGGAAAAAATTGAATATGCTACTGGTATGCTCATTCTGTATCATTGTATGTAATCATAATATTTATCCTCAAGTGTAACATTACAAGTTCCCAGCCATAATATTACAACAACATAAACCCTGCTAGGACGTTGCTAATTTAATCGATGGCACTAATTATAGTACATGGAAATGACACAGACGTTCCGAGCGTGCTTCCAATTTTAGTCTGTAACCCATAGAAATACCGCGAATAAATTCAGCTGCATTACGATTTGCAAATATTGGCAATGCTTCTGATTTGACTGAAGCTAAATTCTGTGTTGTGTTTTGTTGTTCATTCTCGCAATACCTAGGTACTCTTATTTCTTATGACGTTATCACGTAAATCGTCCGTAAACCGACATTACAGACAACTATTACTTTTTTTGCTATTCGAAAGATTCCAGAATCAATCAAATAAAACATTGTGACACATCGTTACATACGAAACGAACATGTTCAAGAAACAATGTTGGATTGCTCAGAGATTTAACAATCATAACAACATGTTGACAAAAAGTTACGACTGTACGCTAATAAATGCTATAATATGGTTTTATTACCAACGACTTAAAAACCTCTTATTAATTACGAAATTCAAAGTTTCTAGAAAACTTTCTTCTAAAAATTTCTAGTGCAGGCAGGAATCCACGACCTTCCCATCAGTACTGGGAATGCTCTAACCGCTAAGCCATCCTGGTTCGTACCACCAGCCATAAACCTTACACAATGCCCATAATATGTAGGTGACTTACCACCCAAATCATGTCGTCGTATTATCAGAAAGGTTATGACGTCCTTTTTGAATAATCTTACGGGTGCTGTAAGAAGCTTTAAAAGGGACATCTTCAGAATTAACTGAACGAATTCATGCCTCAAATACAATGAAATTTTGTTCAAGTACCATAGTCATATTGCGGCTATACTGTCACCAACACTTCAATGTTGAAGCAGATTGAAGCTTTTTTGACAGAAAAAAACGTATTTCATTTATAAAGTAGGTATGTACCTATTTGATAATTTGTACTTATCTATAACATTAGGTCTTTACCTGTGAAATTTGAGATTTTTTCCGATTTGACGCAAGTGATTCAACACTGAGCAGGTAATCACTACGTTTAGTGATTCAATGTTGTTGTGACACTAACTCCAAAACCCACAGTAAGCTCGGCCATAAAATGAGTTGGATTCGCTTCCACTATCTTCAATTCGTTATCGACAATGGTTACCGGCCGACCGCGAGGCTCGTTCTTCAACTCAAAATATTCACATAAAACGATTGAACCAATAATGAACCGTGGTTATGCAAGCAGTGTTAGGCCCGTACACGTCGTTAATGTTTCATGTTGTTAGCGCAGTATTTCCACGTAGAAAGTCATATTCTTAAATTGTACGAATTTTCAGTTATTCATGGCGCCAAAAACTACCGCAATTTCGCAAACACAACAAGTGAATACGTGCCAGTTGGTACGTTTTTTTGTTTACTCAGCGTCACACAGGACAACAAACATAACACTATGTTCATTTGTTTATGTATTGTTGTATATTATATCTATAGTATAAATAGTACATATTGAAGTTTAAGTATGTTTTCAACAAAAAAAATAAATTTAATGAGAATTTATTTCATTTAAATAACACTTATTATTAGTATCTTATCACTAAATTTTACAAAATTAACTAATAGTAACTCATTTAATCTTCACAGCTTGTAGTGCAAACAGCAACTGCGTTGAGCCGATGAACTTCCAGCTATTGCTAAGCGGGTTGTATATAATCCCGTAAATTATTTCTACGTGGCAATTATCTGAAAAAGATATTAATGAATATATTATGTCATCGATATAAGAAACATTTCACTTTTCCATGACACACGAGCGGCACGATACAAACTGCAGTGGCAACTGCATGCCGTTGGAAACTTAAATGTAGTCGACGGTCTCTCAACCGAAATTTTTTATTGATATACGATACACACATAACCATTTGGTGCCGCCCACAATAACTTAAACACGACTCGAATAGGACTAGCATGATTAGTACAATTTAGTAGGGAGGTAACGAACGAACGGTAAGAATAAGAACATTAGTTGTTAAGTTCGTTAGTAGATATAAGGACTCGGGCAGGTACTGTAAGGTGGCCCCTGGACATTCTGGCGGATATGGACGCAGAGGTCTTTCATAAGACCCGCGACCTCCGCCAAAGGGACGACCCCCATGAGGCGATCGAGGAGCTACGACGAAGGTCAAAAAGGCGGGCCTTGTTGCGCTGGCGTGAGCGATTGGCAGAGCCTCGCAGTGCGCGCCAGCGTATAGTAAGGGCTGTCTTGCCAAACCTCAAGAGCTGGCTTGAGAACAGCGGAAACGTCACCTATCACCTCACCCAGATACTCACCGGACATGGCTGCTTCGGTGAGTATCTGCATAGGATAGGAAGGGAGGAGGCGGCGCAGTGCCACCACTGCGGGCATTCAGAGGATTCCGCGCAGCACACGCTCGAGAACTGCCCTGCATGGGAGTCAGAGCGGCGGATCCTCACGGACGCAATCGGGCAAGATCTTTCCCCGGCAGCCGTGGTCGCGGCGATGCTCCGGAGCGGGGAAGCGTGGCGAAGCGTCACCTCCTTCTGCGACGCAGTAATGCTCGCGAAGGAGGACGCCGAGCGAAGGCGAGAACGCTCGGATCCCGCTCGGAGGAGGAGCCGCCGCGGCAGACGTCATGAACGTCCCGCGCCGGGGGAGTCTTGACTCCCGTGACGAGCCTGCCCAGGCACCGCGCTGGAGGGCACCGGTGCGTTCTACACAGAGATCCCGGAGCCCTCCCGGAGCGCTGAGGATGGTGCCCGATGGGTTTTAGTGGGTATTCCGGCAGTAGGCCGGCGAGTCCCACACTCCGTGCGTAAAGGCATTTCCCATCGTTAAAAAAAAATAAAAAAAAGGTACTGTAAGGTGACAATAAGTCCTGTTAATTGCTGTTAGTAATTAGTACGAGTCGCGTTCTAAGGCGGTCACAGTTGCTAGAGTCTTAAAACCAAAGTTCACCACATTGCAGAAGTTTAGATTGGCAGACTCAATATGCAGACAGGATTATCACGGAGAAATCTTGAGTAATTCAGATGATTCTTCCTTAGCGTTACAGCATAATTCTGCTTAAACTACGGACCCATTTTACACGTCATCGCTGTCAAAAAACTAATAAATTGATTGCAAAGTCCAAAACAGGTTAGAATTGAAGTAATCGTGGTTTTTCGCACCTGGGTAATATTTCTTTTTTATTTTATTAATATTTGGGTGACATACAATATTTAAAAAATGTAAAATATAGAACAGAGATTGATGCAAATTCTAATTCTAATAATTTATTTCGCTATGAGGTGATTACACACGCTTAACGAAAGTCTAGGTAACTACAAACTACATAAAGAGAAGAGATATAATGCTATTCTAAACTGATTAATATAAAGCAAAGGATGAGCTATTGATCCTTGAATGAATAGCTAATCCTACACAGGTGCCTAACTTTGCAGAAATCATTCAAAATAATTATCTGCTATATACATCTCGTTTTCTTTGCAGTTCATATCTGCCATGAATTCAAAGGCAGACCGGTTAAAATACCAGTCTTCAGACCATCAACTTACTCCGCTCCAGCAGGAACGAGAGCTCGGCCGGCGTGGTGAACTTCTCATACTGATGCGTGCCCTGCGGCAATAGCTTCAGCACGTACTCCGCGACGTATATACCGAACACACGCGATATTGTCGTGCGTGTTGGTGTCGTGAAGAACACGCGTCCGCCCGGCTTTAGGGCCTCCACACACGATGAATTCAAAGAGTGACCGGTTAAAATACCAGTCTAAAACGACCATCAACTTACTCCGCTCCAGCAGGAACGAGAGCTCAGCCGGCGTGGTGAACTTCTCATACTGATGCGTGCCCTGCGGCAATAGCTTCAGCACGTACTCCGCGACGTATATACCGAACACACGCGATATTGTCGTGCGTGTTGGTGTCGTGAAGAACACGCGTCCGCCCGGCTTTAGGGCCTCCACACACGATGAATTCAAAGAGTGACCGGTTAAAATACCAGTCTAAAACGACCATCAACTTACTCCGCTCCAGCAGGAACGAGAGCTCGGCCGGCGTGGTGAACTTCTCATACTGATGCGTGCCCTGCGGCAATAGCTTCAGCACGTACTCCGCGACGTATATACCGAACACACGCGATATTGTCGTGCGTGTTGGTGTCGTGAAGAACACGCGTCCGCCCGGCTTTAGGGCCTCCACACACGATTTCACGAACAACTCCTTGTCGTTCACGTGCTCTATGACTTCGGACGCTACTACAGCGTCGTAGTGGTTCTTGTGAGTTTGCACGTGTTCCTGAAAAGGACCGTTAGTGAGTTACTTTCATGTCATCATTATTACTGACTTAGAACTGTTACTAACAATTACTTTTTATTTTATTTTATGAATACAGGATAGCAAACGAGCTTGCAGCACCACCCATCCACTGCCACCCATGATAACTGTGACTGACTTTGAACAAAACTCAATTAGGGACTGGGATGGTTAGTCCAATTAGTTGAGAAAGTTAATTAGAACATTAGTTGGTTAGTTAGTCCTGTTAGTTGGTGTTAGTAATATTCCAGTTAGTACTTGTTAGTAGGAGTCTCGTTCTAAGTCAGTCACAGATGTGTTGCTACCCTTGAGGACTAAGATGGTCGCCACTAAAGAAGTGTAACCGGAATCCACACCTTTCCAACCGGACCACAATTGCTTTAAAAACAATTATTACACGACAGAAATGGTACTAGGTACCGTGGCGGGCGGTGGTACTGCCCCGGGCGAACTCTATATGGAACCAATTAGCTTTCATATAAAACCATAGCCCAATGGCTCGCGTCGATTCCATGTGATCGACAACGTTAGGCAACGATGGACGAATTGCTTCGCTAGTGGCAAAATTTCATGGGCGCTACCGTGCTTCGGAGGGAACGTTTTAAGCCGTTGTGCAAATGTGTTAAAACTTACACAGTCATGTGGAGAACGGAATCATCGGAGTCGGAGGAGTAAGGTCTACCACTACCACACTAGTCAAATCCAGATTGTTATATACTTCAAATATTCCTACAGATATTTCCTAACATAGATATGTTTCTCCATTAAATTGCTTAAACATAGAAAAGTCAAAGCCGCTGGGATTTGAACCGGGGTTAGAGACACGTCGAGGTTTCAGCCATTGGGCTTTCTTCAATTCTAATATAACAAACTAGTGGACGCCCGCAGCTTCGCTCGCGTGGAATTAGACATTCACTACCTTCAAAAACGGCAAAGTTTCATACTAACTTTGCACCCCCGTTTTACCCTCCTAGGGGGTGAATTTTCAAAAATCCTTTCTTAGTGCTCCCCTACGTTATAAAAGGAACCCCTGTGCAAAATTTCAAGTTTCTAACCCTTATAGTTTAGGCCCTGCGTTGATATGTCAGTCAGTCAGTCAGTCAGTCAGTCAGTCACTTTCTCCTTTTATATATATAAGATAGATTATAATATTAACAATAGAAAACAATCGGTAACGACGGTTTAATGTGACCTCCGAAGTACGAAAGCGCTTATGTAACACCCGAATACCCGACCACATACCGAACGCGCCCAACGATGCTTAACTCAACCATGTACGATGCTATGAGCACTTCTAGCTAAGATTACTCAAAATATACCTCAATAGTAGTAAAAATGTATTGGGGCTTGTTGTTCTGTATCTTCGGGTCAATTTTGCAATGCTCCTGCGCAATGTCAATCAGCTCTTTCCCAGCGTCTATTCCGGTCACCTGCGCTCCGACTCTTGCTAGTGCCTAGAATTATTCTTAATAATAATCTTAAAATATTAATATTATTCAAATGTCACCTACTGTGACGGTGTAGGAAAACATCGTAGGTAGCCTGCATGCCTGACAATTCTCCATAATGTCCTCGAAGGCATGTAAGTTTGCCAATTCGCACCTGGCCAGCGTGGTGAACTAAGGCCTAAATTCCCTCCCATTCTGAGAGGAGATCCGTGCCCAACAGTGGGACAAAGAAAGAGTTTTGATGATGAAATTTTGAAATCAGTAACTACCGTGATTCTTGCCGTGTTCTTCTCAGTCGCATCAATAAAATTGCTGAAGATAAAAATGTAATGACGTTCATTGTATATGCTATACAAATACCATATAGTGAAAAATAAATGTATCTGAATCTATGCAAATTACTTTGATCTATCATCCCATTGAGGATAAACCAAAAAACCCACTTGCCCTTTTTTATAAGCTTTTATTTAACTTCACTCGTATGTATTGGTCTAGAATCTTGCAATCAATATTTCACCGACTTCCACTGAAGCTATCGAGCTGAAATTTGGCACACATATTTGGTTCCGATGACAATGCACGAAAATAAAAATAAGTTGTAAAAGCTTTTAAAAAAAAAAATTACAGTTTTTTAAAAGCTTTTATGTATATTAATAAGGATATGCTTAAAGTTATAATTTACCTCCGACAATATGCCACCGCCACAACCTACATCTAAAATTGTTTTGCCATTTAATGGTTTTGCAGTCCTTTCATCATATGAACATTGTATCATTCCATCTCGTATAAAAGGTACACTGAAAATTTGAAAAAAAATGCCTTGTGAATAATAAATTTAAGATTATAGATTCTATGGTTTTGCTATATGGAATGGAATGGCAGGTTTTTTAATGGATATAAACAAGCATTCAGCACCACCCTTCTGCTGCCAGTTTCACAGGAACCATGCAATTTTATGGGATAAAAAAAAGGTACAATGTTACTCTCCAGGCCCCATTCTTCATCTGTGCAAAAAATCACATTGATCCATCATTTTGTTGAGTAGGAAACAGACAAACCAATAAAAATCATTTATTCAAAATTGAACGATTAAAATAGTTTTTTTGTCCATTTCACAGGAATTATGCAATTTTATGGGAAAATCCTTGGAGGAGGAGAAGGACAAACCAACAAACACACAATTATATTAGTTGATGGATTTTGTAGGGGACAACACAAAACATTGTGAATATTGACAACACATAACATTGTGTTGTCAATATTAACAATCATACATAGCTATGTATTGTTTATTTATATTTAGAATTCCCATAGGACAATAATTTTTTTTTGTCATTTTGTTTTGCACATTCCCATGTCTACTGACAGACAAAATGTGAAAAACAATAAAAAAAACTTTTTCATCATTGCGTACTCCAGATGACAGTTTGGCCCAAACTGCAAAAGAGAAAGCCGATCTCCTGGGTGCTGTTTTTGCGTTAAACTCGACACTTGACGACAATGGGGCCACACCGCCCACCATCCCGCGGTGTGAGAGTTCTATGCCTGATGTACAGTTTACACAGAAAGCTGACATGCGGGCTCTGTTCTGGCCAAACTTGCAGAAAAGAAGCTCGGTGTGATAAACAGGGCGCGATATTATTTCACGCCCAAACACCGACTTCTATTGTACAAGTCCCAAGTGAGGCCGCACATGGAGTACTGTTTCCATCTCTGGGGAGGTGCTCCGGCTTACCAGCTGAATCCACTTGACTCCATACAGCGACGAGCGATCCGAGTTGTTGGCGATCCCAATCTTACCGGTAAATTGGAGGACCTGAGTCTCCGGAGAGTCATAGGTTCTCTCTGTGTCCTGTACCGTATTTACCATGGTGAGTGCTCGGAGAAACTTCGTAACTTAATCCCACCAACCTAATTCAACTATCGCACTAAACGCAGAGGTCTGAAACATCCACACCGAATCGACTCCTGAGGTTTTGCCTTCAAGCTACGACATGGAGCGCTTCAAAAAGAGTGTGAAACGCTTCCTTCAAGGCAGGCAACGCACCTGTGATACCCCTGGTGTCGCACATGTCCATAGACGACGGTGACCACTTACCATCAGGTAATGTACCGTACGTCTGTTTGTCCATCTATATTATAAAAAAAAAAACAATGGCATGCTGGCATTTTCAAATAAGCAGTACCTATGTAAATAATTACTTACTATAATATATTCCTACTTTTTGTAGTATGATATGGTGTATATTAACATATTAAATAAATAAATAAACATGAATAAAACCTATTAATTGTTCTCTGTTCAGACTAAAGTGTTGTTATAAATAAAATATATAGTAAATAATTATAACAGAAAAAACTCACCGAATTTGATTGAAACTATGCAAAGCCTTGATTGGTCCATTTGCATCCCACCATTTATTGCCACTTTCTGCATGCTTTTGAATATCTTTAGGGTCAACTGTACTTTGAGGTTCTTTGCCACTTGACAAAGGCTCACTTGATTTGTGAGTTGAACTGTTGAGACTGGCACTTAAGTACCTGGAAATGATTAATTAGAAAATTAGTAGCGTTATTATAGTGATTAATCTGTGAAATAAGTCTGTCCAGTGTCCTGGCTGGAATTTGTACACGGAACAGCTCAGCGGTTGCGGAGTTGCAATCACTCGCTCGACCGATCCAAAGATGATAAAGATGAGCTTATGATACTTACAATTTCTTGTGCAATCCACATCTTGCAACTAATGACCTCGTAAATAGTACCATTTTAAATGATTTTAATTTTCTTCGACTTTAAACAATGCAGTCGTAAATAAAAACTTTCTAGCAACCTGATACTAAAATTATGTAATTTAAAAACTTAGTTACTGACTTAATTTAAACTGATCTCCCCCGAGGAGGGGTTAGCTTTATGAACTTGTTCTGCTGTGTGATAATTATTGTTTATTTTTTATTTTAAAGTTAATCGACCTGCCAACTTCGTGCTGTCGATCGACTTTTGACATTTGAGTTGAGTTGATTTGATTGAGGTGAGGCATGCAGTGTTGCCAGTGGCAGATAGTCAAATGTAACATGAGACAGCTCAAAAAGTAACATTTTCACGAGAAAAGTAACATTTCCATTTTTTATGAGGGAAACAACACTATACTATATTATGACACTTTTTTACACAAAAATTAAAAAAGTTTTCTATCCCATTAGGTAGCAGTTAAACAATTTTTGATCGAATAATTGATCGGAAATCCTAGAAAAATCCGGCCAAGTGCAAGTCGGACTTGCGTACCAAGGGTCCCGTACCATCTAACTACAAAAAACATGATTTTTTTGCCAGATATTTGTTGACAGACCCCTCAGATGAATAAAAAAAGGTAGATAAAGCGCGGCCTTAGTTACAGGTGAAGCCAAAAAACTCGGCTCCTTAAAGTAAACACACGCGATCACGCACACAGATGCATTAAACTAGGCTCATTTTCGTCAGTACCTCCCGGAGCGCCGTACAATAACTTTGCCTACAAAATGCCGTCCTGTGTATTTAAATGGTGCAAAAACAACACTAAACGCAACAATAAGTGTCAAGGAATATCGTTTGACACATAAGTACAAACAAAACTATATTTTTTAATGTTAACACTACTTCATTTGAGGTTGTTCGGGTCAAAGTCGGGAGTTGACGTAACGGGAGAGTGTTGCCAAGTTCCCTTAATTCGAATTGCCTAAATTTGGGTAAGTCGTGGAGAAATTATGTAGATTGCACGTAATTATTGTTTTTGTATGTTATATCTAATTGAAGTCAAGATAAATATACATTTATATTTTAACTCGCGTGTTTAAATTCTTATGTACCTAAATATTTTTTTTACTATCAAATATTATGGTTTTAGATTTCCAAAGGATATTATTGTAAGAGATGAATGGGTAGGTAGCTGCTTTAAAAATGAGCCGAGATGAACCAAGATGTTTTCGATATATGCGCAACTTGCGAAGTAATATCACAGAATAATAGTACAAGTACAGAAGGCCCCCTTCGAAAAGTCATTTAAAGAAATATAGACTCTAGCTACGATACGATTAGGTTCAATTCAGATCGTGCAGCGCTTAATAACCTACGCATAAAGTTACCTACAGGTTGCGTCTCTTTCTAGCGCGTAACTCTTACTTTTTCTGGCAAAAACGGGGCTGTCTTCTTTTAAAAAATAAATGAATTGTTGAATTACCATTTTTGTAGTATGTACTCTAGAGAACAAATGACTTTCAAAATAAAAACGTCAGGTAGGTGTTAATAGTGCTTTAATTCTAATACATTGGTATATGTACGACAAACGAAACATAAACAGTCTCTGATATTTAATGAATGTTCTAGGTAGATAGACACTTCGTCGTTTCGTCATAAGTCTTGGTCATCAGCCTAAATGCTAGACGCGTAACGTGTTGTACGATTGTATGTAAGCTAAGTACCTACCACCAAGGTACCAAGGTACTTAGCTAAAACAATCTTTTAGTTTTATAGGGAGTGACTGACTTCGTACTAAATAATTAATGAAATATTTATACATAACGCCCCGTCGGTCGAGTGGTTTAGGTACGTGGTCTAAGGATCTCGGATTCGATTCCCGGGTCGAGCAAAATGTGTTCTAGATTTTTTCGAACATAGTTCGGGTTTGTGATCACCAACCCGCATTTGGCAAATGACTTGATTTCAATGATGGAGGCCTTTGCCCTGCAGTGGGACATTTATAGGCTGTTACTTTTTTACTTTATTTATACCTACCTAACTATAGAGTAGGTAACCTACTCAATACATACTTATTTCTCTAACCATTATGGGTAAAGTAAAGTAGGTATATAATAATTTCATAATAATCATAACAGTTTTTAAAATCTTACCTCTCAGCGTCCTTAGGAAGCCGAAAAAAAGTCAAATTCGGATCGCTATCTTTGTTATGACAATTAAACACTGCACAGTATCTTCTTGCCTTCTTTTTCTCCATGTTTTATACAATGCAACGAACAAATGAAGTACCTATATAGTCAAGGTAAAACGGAACAAACCTTACGCGTACCTACGTCACACAGCCCTGGCGCGTGAGGCCAGACTAGTCTGCTCTAACAGGTCGCTGTGCGTAGTTACATTTTTGATACCTACACGTGGAGTGGGACAGGCCTGGTAGGTAATATTAAGAAAATATCTATAGAGAATATAAATTTGGTGAGGGAAAGTCAGCATACCTATATAGTCACGCAAATTTTAGGTTCTTTTACAGGTAACAATAGAACTTTTAATAACTTAGAAAATGACCATGATTATGCTGGCCATGGGCATAAAGTAAATTTAATACGATTAGTTATTGAAAAATATTTGATAAGACTGCATCATATTTCTAAAATGAATACAATAAAGATGACACTGAGTTCTAAGCGCCAAAAATTTTAAAAACTTATACAGCATAAAGGATTCTAGATTAAAACTAAAATTAAATTAAATTAAATTTTTATGTTATGATGAGGTAATATTTACCCCACCTAAGTAATTATCAGGGACTTTTAAAAAAAAATGGCAACACTTCGCTAACTCACACATAGTTTTAAAAATGGTTACAGTTTCTTATTAGAAGTGCGGCATCTACCTTTTTTTATTCATCTGAGACAGACCCTTAAATTTTTATTTTTTCTATTTTGTAGTATTTATTAATATAGCGGCAACAGAAATGCATCATTTGTGAAAATTTCAAATGTCTAACTATCACGGCTCATGAGATATAGCCTGGTAACAGACGGTCAAACGGACAGCGTACCTAGTCTTAGTAATGGGGTCCCGTTTTACCCCTTGGGTACAGAACCCTAATATCATTAATAATGTGTAAGATAATATATACCAACCAATTTAGAAATGTATTTCAATACCTATATTCTAAGTAAATTACATAAAAACTATATTAAAATATCAAAAAAATAGTTTGAAGTTACACTTTCGTTAGGCGAATTAAAATAATTGACTTTTACTTTGACTTTGACTTGACCAAGAATAAAAATTCTTAGATATCTGCCAGAGCAATGATTTTAAATACATAAGTAAAAAAGAAGCAGATATTATATTTTAAAACGAGAGAAAACCAAGAATATAGATGCTGCAAAGACCTTATATTACCTAATAAAATAAATGATCGCCCAAATGCCCCGCCCGTACTTGTCTACGCCTATGGCTGGTATTTTTTGAGAAGTAAATGTCAACAATTCGCAAAACTTTATTCGAAAATTTATCATCAGTCACACTTGTCATGGGCGGCAGCGGATGTGTGGTGCTGCAAGCTCGTTTGCTATCCATAAATAAAAAATCCCCACGAGCGATAAATATAATAATATATTATTTTTACTTTCGCATTACCTTTTACCTACCAACTACTTACTTACTTACTACTACTTACGACATTTTATTCCGGAGTTTACGTAGATACACACAATAATAATAAAATTTCTTTCCTACAAAACAGTGTCGTAACACCCCTATAACAATCTTGTTTTTAGATACTTTGTGTGTAAAGAAAGATACAAGACCTTGTTAATCGAAAAATACAACTTAATATTTCATTACTATGGGCAATAATGGGCATCAAGTAGCTTTTATAGAAAATTGCATGCATTAGTAGGTAAGCAAGTAACTGGTAATGTTTAAGACATAATTAATGGTTTTTATGTATAAATTATCATTTTAAAAAGGTTTAACATAAGTAAGCAGGATTATTTTTAACTAATAGAACCCTGCAGCTTCGCTTGTGTGGAATAAATATCTATATATGACAAAAGTGTCGTTCTTGTCCTTCTGAAGGAAATAGCCGGAAAAACTCTACCCATTGAAGTTGACATCAGAATCTCTAAAAGTACGTCACGCACTGACGCAAAACTAAACAACATTTGATCAGATCTAATGTGCCACTTTCAGAGCGTATATAACATGCCTATCTACTATTTACTACACTTTCATATAATATTGTGTATCTACCCAAGTCTCATACACTTCGACAATCGTGGTTTCTTAAAGCTTGAAGCCTGTATTTTTTATATTTAGATCTAATGGCAAACATTGTACATAAACCCAAACTCTAAGCTTAATAGTATTATGTTATTAGTTTATAACTTCACTAGACCCAGGATTCAAATCAGGACCGCTCGCTTAGAAGTCTCGTTTGAAACCACTAGACCAAAATATCAGAGACTACCTACTGTAATACTAATCGTGAGTACGATACCGTTACCGGTAGAGTTACCGAGAGATTCGTTCTGTTCTAGTATTAGATACCTATGTGATGTCTTTGTTTATCAGGATTTTATCAGGGTTGTCGAATTACTTTTTACCTTGGAGAAGCTTCGCCTTAAGACTTCATGCGTCACCCCGTTAGGTACCTACCTGTCTCGAACCGTTAAACTGAATATCGTCACAGCTCGCTTAGCCTCCACTTCCACTGAATTAAAGCGTATTTAGTAGTTTCAATCCAAATACAGATATGAGCTTCTGGTTTAAAAGATCACACTAATGTTATAAAGGAGAAAGTTTGTGAGTGTATGTTTTGTTTGTTACTTCCTCACGCTCAAACGGTTGGACCAATTTTGATAAAATTTGGTATGGAGGTGGCTGACACCTTGGATTAATATTGGTATTCTTTTGGATTATAGGTGGTATTCTTAATATGCACACACTTTACTTAATCCATGGCTTAGTACTTATTTATTGCATGCCACATTAAAAAATCGCTGTTTCATTTAATTACCTATTACAATTTTAATACATCTAGACCTTATCGAGACATAATTATTATTCGCTTCTCTCTCTTGACAATTTAAATCTACCTTTCTCCTTTTGAATAACTTTAACTTATAGACCAACCAACATTATCACTTTTTTTTAGTTTATTTTAATTTTTAAGCTTGTTTTATTCTCAAGTATTAACCATAGATAGGTACTGTGGAGAAAGACCCATTTATCCTGTTAACTGCTCAACTCAACTGGATAAATGGACATTGATATTTTTTTTGCGAAAGAGCTTGGTGGCAGCCCTAACTGCAACAGTATTCGAGAATGTAGCCCAAATATGCACAGCTAAGTGGAGTTTTGTGCTCATGCAGCTGTGTTACTTGTGAACATTAGTTCCTTATTTGCATCTCCATCTACATGTACTTAGATTTGCATTGTAATTCTTATTTGCCAATGGTTACTTTATAATTTCTTGACATGACTTCTGGTAGGCCGGGTATTTACCTAATCCGGGACCCATAAGTTCAGAAGAATTAATAGGTAGGTAGGTACGTACTCTATACGTAGGTACTCTATAAACGTATGGTAAGCAAAGTAGGTGGGTGAAAATTCCACATTTGTCACTAACTGGCTAACTGTCGTAGAGTCAACTTACTCTGAGGATGTTCCGTGTGGGGGCGAAACACGTGTTGGTGGTTGTTCGTATGCATTGATATATATATCATAGCATTGCATAATCCTGAGGTAGTCATGCACTTTGTAGTATGACCACAACTCAATGTTCGTATGTATATTATCATGAGAGTATACACGAGTATGCATGAGAGTATACACCATGATACGAGTAAATTAAAACTAACTTTATGAAAATTCCACATAACACGGCGTCGCTCCCACGTCGTCCGGGTACATTTTCAAGGTTTCCGAATCGTTAATCGAAAAAAAGGCTCCAAGTTATAACAAGATATTGTTATGACAACGCAAAGACGAAGCTCTGCGCGTGCCGTGTGTGGAAATCTCTGTGCAAGACTAACAATTATCTGAATTATTGCGTTCTAAATTCAAATGTGACGTTTTCCAGTATTATCGTGGATTGCATCACAGACACCGAATCGATTATCAAAAAGACCATCCGTATTTTATCACCAAAGACATCACCACAACCCTTTCTTTGTCCCACTGTTGGGCACGGGTCTCCTCTCAGAATGACAATAAAAGTTACTATTGATCACTGACCAATGTGCCAAGAAGTCCACAAACATAAACAGGAGACGTTATTACAATAGGTAAGTATACCTTAGTAGTTAAGTAGTAGAAGGTACTTGTGAATGAGCTACTTGTATCTACATTTTGTTAGCAATACATAATTTATCACGTGCCATGGTGAGCATCTACTTGCATAGTCGTTGTTGTATTGTTTGTGTGTAATGCAGTTGAAATTAAATCCCCAGAAACAGCTGTAGCAACAGAATTACAATTCTAGATTGCTTACAGTCTAAATAAACTCGTACCTACACAATGGTCTCCTATTTGTTCGTGTCGCTGCTTTGTACCTACTGTATTGCCAGTTTTGGACACACGTAAAGGTTCGTTTGTGCTGTGAAAGGAGAGAATACAAAAAGGAATCTGAAATAAACTTAAAAAGTAATTATTGTCCAAGAATAAAGTTACACGTTGACGTTTAAAGATGTCATTTTATTTGGTAACATAGTATAGTAACTGTATGTGATTAAAGAGGTGTCAGATCATTATGTAGAATTTGTCCGGTATTGTTATTGGTGAGTAAACTGTAAACGAAACTGCCGCAATGTTTAAATTCACGCGAACGAAGCTGCGGGCGTTATGATCGTTTCTTGGTAGGTAGTCATGCACTTTGTAGTATTTCTGTACATACTTCTAATAAATATTGTAATTATTGCATTCCCACCTTCCGCGCATTATTTTATTAAAGGGTTAAAAACGTAGGAATAATTGTAGGATGGTACAAAGTTTTCCCTTTCAGTTAATTAATAATAGGGAACATAATAAAAGATATTTTATTTCAAAAATACTAGTTTATCCTACTTAATTGTCCCTACGCTTTAATGATTCTTACATACAATTTAATATTATTGTATTAATTTTAAATTATATATTTTTTTTATGTATAATATAAGTGCTATTGAATTAAGTTAATTTAATTTAATTAATTTAAGTTTAAAAATTGTATGTACTACTTTAACTCTAACTTTTCTTCTTAAGTTGAAAATAATATTATTCAACAACAATCCAGAATTTTCCTCTAGATGTATATTATTTTTAAGTAAGTCCACGGGAGGGCACTGTTGACCTGTAACACTGGTTCCCCAGGAACCTATTTCAGGCACCAGGCTCTCGCAAATCAGGCTTTTTTATGTTAACTACTGTATCCTAAGTAAGTTGTAACACATTGCGAGAGCAAATAAAGATTTTATTATTTATTATATTATACAACAAAACAAAAACACAAATTTATCTCAAAATCCTATCAAAAACAGCAACCATTCAAGTGGTTTTATTAAGTTTCACAGCACGCATCGCATACATGAGCGATTGCCAGTTGATCCATTTCCATTTATGTGACCAGAAGTAGTAAACGTATCCCTGAGTGAGATCCACACGACAGTCATCTGTAATCAAAATTTGCTTAAGTACGTAAACATAGATTTTTAATTTATGTAAATCATCGTCATGATAATTCTTGGTACCTGCCTACCAAAACATATAACAATTAAGTAAATTTAAATATAATTATTATCACTTTTGAAATTAGGCAGTTGGTAAGTATCAACATACATTTAATTATCATAAGTAATGCTCTATTATTTATGATCTTATCATTATAAAAAATATTTTGGGAAACTATATGGAATTGTGTCTTAATTTAAGCAATTAAAAATTACCGAGCGCCTCAATAGATATAAAACGTAAGTATATGCCGCTTTTCTTGATACTTATTTTCGTAAATAATCTTATAGCTTTAACGAACGTGATTATAATCATTTAATGAATTATATGATTAATACTGTATAATATTGGAATTAAAAACGGTAAACTTACATAACTCAAGCCAGTACTTAAGTTCATCCTGAGTTGTAAATTTGTGGTAATGGTGAGTCCCTCTCGGAACGACGTTGAGAGCTTCTACCAAAAATACACCCAGGAGCTGTGACATCCTCGTTCTGTTTGGGGTAGTAAAAATAATTTTACCACCAGGTTTCAAGGCTCTCACACAAGCTTCGACAAATGGTTCTCTTTGGGTGTGGTCTATGTGTTCTATGACTTCTGAGGCGACCACAGCATCATACTCATTGGTATGTTGCATTGCATAATCCTGAGAAAAGTGAAAGTGGGATGAGTACCGGTTAGAGTCTCCTTCTTATGGTGATAATGTGAGAATAAATTATTAAAAAAAGAAACCTGTAGGGACGCGCAATTTATTTACAAAACAAAATATTTAGGTAGTAGGTATCTCAATTGATCAGAGCGTAAATAAAAACTGTTTAAGTCCGAGTTGGACTCGCACCCGTATGGTTCCGTCCACCGAGCGATTTATAGTACAAGTACAATAGCTAGAGAGCCCTGTGACAGACAGACACAGAGACAGCGGAGGCATATTAATAGGGTTCCATTTGTTAAACTTTGGGTACGGATCCTAATGACTAGACATTTAAAAAAATAAATCTACTCTTGACCTTTCCAAAGATATAGCGAGGTGACAAAATATGCAAATGTGAAAACCAATTCAAATTTAAATTCATAGCTCGAGTAGGGTCTTAGGTAAGGTGCGAATATTTATTCATCTTTGCATATTTCTGTCAAGTTTTCTCGTTGACCTTTTTCTTTGGTAAACATCTGTAAATAGTTCGTTTTGTCTAAAGACATGGCATTGATTAAATTTAAGGGTGTGTGAAATAAGTTTTAGCCAATCATACACGAAAATAAAATAACAGGTTAGGTAGGTACGGTCTATGATTAAAAAATGTCTCGGTGGCCTAGTGGTCGTAAGGGTCGTAACCGCAACTGCTAAGCTAGAGGTCCTGGGTTCGATCCCTGAATCGGGTTTATCAACTATTAGGTTTTTCTATCTTGAAATGCATAACTTGAAATGCTCGGAATCTGGATTTGTGCCCGATGTATGGCAATAGGCTAGTTTGGGTTTGTGGCCAACACAGTGTCGAATGTTCTCAGGGTATCCGAAGGTCTTCGACAAGGTTTAGTTACGATTGATTACAATCAAAAACAAAAAGGATCGACGACGTCTTAACCTCCGTCGTTGCGCCCGACATCCCGATTTGACAAACATTGCACTAGATTGGTCTAGTGAGATAGTTCCATTATAACTATCTTGCGCTGGATAATCATAGTAAGATAATTACGAGTATATCACACCTCCAACTCCACTGCGACATATCTACATGAGATATGCCGCAGATATCACCAACTAATGATATGATTTTACAGGTAGGTACATGAGGTATCTGAATTTGTATCAAATAGTCTCATGAATAGGTTATGGATTCATAGATATCCCAGGGCTTGTTTATGGTCCAAGAATAAAATATTTAAACTTTCAAGAGTGTTCTCAAATTTTAAATAGGTATTCGCATCGTCTGGCCTCATAATAAAAGGCAGAATCATTTATTGCCCTAGAGGTGAATACGTTGAGTCCGAGAATCACATGTGTAAATGAAACAAATTTTGAGAATTTTATATCTGTGCCTATTGAATATGGTGTATTTTTTGATGCGTATAACACCACTTAAGAAAATATGTATAGTAAATAATCTTCAGTATTTACCTCGATAGTTGTGTGGAAATACGTGGGTTTATTTGTCAAACTCGGATTGGCAGCAGCGTGTTCTTTTGCTGCCTGCAGTAGCTCCTTGCAAGGATCGATTCCCGTTATGTCTGCACCGAGCTTTGCTAAGTCCTTAAAAATCACATGAAATTAATATAATATTAATACATTCCTATAACACCTTATGCTATATTGTTTGCAATGCTTAGAAGTCTGTCTTTGCTAAATACCAGTGTTCTAGTTGAAGGTACAGGCTGTAGGTACCGTCCTCGCCATGAAAAAACTTTGGGTTGCTGTTCGAAAAGTCCCTGATTCAAATCCAGTTTCAAATTCAATCCTTTTACTAAGTCTGGTATGTTATAGATGCGTTTTAAGTAACTAAAAGCTAACATAGGTGACGTAGGTAAATTAGGTTTGTGTCTGGCAATCTACACTACATGGCATGGATAAGCTCATTTCAATCCTGAAAATACGTATGTATGTATGAATAGGTTATGGATACATAGTGTAGATAATAAGTATGATATGAATAGGTTATGGATAGTAGTATAAATTATGTAGGTATGTCAATAACATTTTCCTCGGTATTTTTTGCATCAGTTTCGTAAAATAAACTATATCTTACCTCTGCCAGTAACCCAGGCCCACAGCCCACTTCTAGAATTTTCTTGCCCTGCAGGCACGTAGATTGGGGTGTATCTGAGGTCATAGTCACTAAACTGTCTCGAATAAATGGAACCCTGGAATTTTATTTAAAACTATTCTTTATAGATTTGCAAATAATCTTTAATAGTGTCTAACTAATTAGATCTGTACAATCAGGCTCTTCTATTATCAGGAGAGACCTATATCTAAAGGTCTATGATCAGAAGGGTAATTGATAGCAATGTTGGGGCAAGGATAAAAGAGGTAGCTAGATGTGTTACCTTCATAGAATCCAGTGTATCCTATAACTCCCACATTCCCACCACCATCACAACCCTATTTTTGTCCCATTGTTAGGCTTGAGTCTGTTTTCGGAATGGTACGCCTGGTCCCAGTAGTTCCATTATCTAGACGGATGAAGGGGTTGGGCCATAGTCCACCAAGCGGCCAAGTGCGGATTGGTAGACTTCACATGCCTTCGAAAACATTATGGAGAACTTTCAATCATGCAGGATTCCTCACAATGTTTTCTTTCACCGTCATAGCAGGTGACATTTATTTTAATCAATCACCTAAGAAAAGCCATTGATGCGTGGGGCTTGGATTTGAACCCAAACCTTCTCGAGTGAGAGGCGAGTTTGATGACATGTGGCTAACATGCAACCGCTGTTTTATCACGTTTTTCTATAAATGTAAAAATCAACTTACCGAATAACATTGAAGGCGTGTAAGGGCTTAATCGGTCCCTCAGGGTTCCACCAATGTGCGGCAAATTTGGACAGATGTTGCTGGTCAACCGCATCGATACTTTTACCATTTAGGCTTCGATGTTGATACAAAGCTCTAAAAGAAGGACGCAGCGCCGGCGAACACTTTGATCTAAAACAAAACAATACAATACAAAACATAACAATATAACACTTGTGATCTATATATATAAAAGGAGAAGCTGACTGACTGACTGACTGACATATCAACGCAGGGCCTAAACTATAAGGGTTAGAAACATGAAATTTTGCACAGGGGTTCCTTTTATAACGTAGGGTGGCACTAAGAAAGGATTTTTGAAAATTCATCCCCTAAGGGGGTAAAACGGGGGTGCAAAGTTAGTATGAAACTTTGCCGTTTTTGAAGTCAAGTGGGCAACCCGAACGAGAGCAGACGTCGTTAATGGGTCTAATTCTGCACGAGCGAAGCTGCGGGCGTCCACTAGTTTGATCATAATTATTTGTTTTGTCTGTTTGGTCAATAAGATCTACTTAACACACAAAACAAGAGGGGATAATAACAGATGGGGAAATTATAGTTTTATTCTAAAATAAAATTCCCTTCGATGGTATTTGAAAGCGTATAATTATATTATAATTAGTAACATATGGTGTCAATTTATGGTGTCTACCAGAATCTACTTTAACCACAGTGGTGAAGAATTAATCGCCATCTACATGTCGCTCAATCAAATAAATCTGTGAAATATTACATATAAAATTGTTTTATTATCGGTACTTACAGCTTCTTTACTATGGCTGGTGGTTTCAAAAATGATGCCATGTCGTCTGCGAGTATTTGAAGACTTGTTTAAAAATAAGAATTAATATGATACACCCTTTAATAATTTTACACTAGTAATCCTAAACAGTCATCACAGTGAAACTGCGATCAGCTGTTAAAGGATAAGCAGGTATATAAGGTATGCATTTGCTTTATATTACTTAGGTGTTAAGTTATAAGGCATAGTTCTAACGAAACGTTAAATCAACCGATGAATAACAAAAATTACGGTTCCTTTTAATCATACGGTTTAAAACTGATGGCAACAATACCTATATGATCTAGATTGTCTTGAATTTTATTAATAACCAATGTAGGTAGTCTATATATTATTATAGGTATTATAATTTTTATTTATTGTAATTTAATTAAAATTAATATATGTAGGTAGATGGGTAATATTTTATGTACATTACCTATGTTTCTAATCTTCAGTTCTTAATGTTAGAAAATGTATAAATTAGATATTGATTTCGCTACCTTGACTTAAATAATCGGAATGTTAGATTTTTTTGTCAATCAAAGGGATGTAAAAATATAAATAAAATAATAAGTAATTTAATTTAATTTATCTAAAAATATGACTTTCCAGCTTATTCGGCTATCCTACTCAGATTTATCAAGTTTACGACACTCGCTCAACAAGTCTATTTATTTATTTATTTATAGTCTAGGTACATCTTGCTTACAGTTAAAAATGAAACCTTAAACAACCGTGAATTTATCTACATGGGTATACATGGTGTGGTAATATTTTATTTTATTAAGGTTCCTATAGTCTACAAAAAACTGTTGGATTTATCGCTTGGTCTGAATGCTGCCTTAAACTCCAAAGTTGCGTACCAGTTGGACATAAACAGCAACAATTATTTGCGTCATCTTGGTTACTAGATACAGTGTGTTTTATAAATGGCCTATTTTTATACATAATATAATGACTGATTTTACAATGGCTTATATGGATAAATCTTAAACCATAGAAGATACAGATAATAATTATTATGAATGATCATTTCATTGTATGGGAAGAAAATAATCAGGACAGTAGAAGTTGATCAAATTTAGAGTTTTATTCTTTTTTTAAATTAAAAGCTTTTATTTAATTTCACTCGTATGTATGTATGTATGTCCTGGAATCTTGCAATTTTATATCTTGCTTTTATATCCCTTTGCTTTTATATCCCTATAAAAAAGAGAGGTTTTGGTTCATAACAGATTCCCTATAGATTTCAGTTTTTTCCATAGGTGCTGTTCCACTCTCACATCCAAAAAAACACACTGTATATGCATTTGTAATTTATTTTATTAGGAAATGAAAGTTAAATTATTTGATGATGTTCAGTGGCGTGACACTAAATAGGCACTGAATTATTTTATTACAATTTAATGTAAAATTATACTTAAGTTTCTCAATCTAATAGTTAGTAATAATAATAAAATCTTTACTGACCCATATAAAAACTATCAATTCATTTACAATATGTACATTCAGTTTTTTTTTTAATTAATTTTAAAACTAATCCTATAATAATTCAATTCATAGTGAATAACTTATTAGGTTGTGGTCTTGTGTTTAACTGCATAAAAATAGTTCAATTTCTCAAAATAAAAAAAATACATATAATATCTCTATCAGTATGATTCATAAATTCATGAATGAACACATAAGCTTAGTACTGATTTATTTTAATGTATAAAATTATAAACCCTACTTCAATCATTAAAATATTATAATTAGTAATTTTTTGTTGCAATTTATTCAATGACTCGCCAGACTTTTGATAAATGGGATACGTGCATATATATACATTTAATATTTAACGTTAACTTATCTCATAATGAATAAATTCAAATGTAATTTTTTTGCTGTTTTAATTACAAATTATTACAACCACAAGCAGGTAGGAATATACTTACTAACCTACTAAATAGAAAAATTTTCATCTAACTTATTTATCGTTAAGTTTAAAAAAATATTGCTGATTTCTACGGTAGGATAAAACTAGTTTGAGTAACTAGATTGGATACTTCACACATAAAGGTCTCATTGCTCTGAGCTTGATACTCATACGCACCACTTGAGCTTAGGGCCAGTGCAATTAACGGCATACGAGTCAATCCATCAAAGTCTCAGTCTCCTTCAGCTTAACGCCAGACGTCCATAAATTGCAGCCACTACTCATCTTGGAATGCTAAAGCTAAATAGGGTCCACAATAAATAACTCCCCAATAAAGTGCCCAATAAATCAAATGCAAATTAAGATGGTTATAATTGACTTACAGGATTGATATGTTGGTAGATACAAAACTGTCGGACCTTGTGAAAATTCCGAGAAATGAAGATTGAAATAAAATATGTATTGAGTTTTTGTCAATTTTCTTTCACAAACTCAAATTTCTTCGACTATAATTTATCTCACAAGGCGGCATTGCAGCTAGTCGTATAATCAATTATTTTCATTTTTAAACAATATGATAGGTATAATTTGAACAATAAAAAAAATATTGGACTGAATTTTTTTTTTATCCCGCATATAGCACGTGTACCTATAAAACTATATCAAACAACTGGGATGATGCTAAAGCTTTACTCGTATGTGTAACTAACCCGCATGTCTTGTTGTAGTTTTTGTAGGGTTCCGTACTCAAAATGTAACAAATAGGACGTAGGTACTCGCTGATGTTTCGTATGTGTCCAGTTCAAAGTCATGTCCAGCCAGTTGCTGTATTCTCGACGCTTTCGATAAACGGCCGGTCAGTAACCCATCGTAAGTGCTATCGTTGCATTTGGCTACTGGAGATAGATAAATCTAGAATATAATTTATGATCCTGTTGTTCAGCCGTAATGAAATACTTATGGCTGAACGTATAGGTAAATAACGGCTGCTGGTAGGTAAATACCTACACCAGCAAACGATCAAAACGTGTTTTTTTTTCTACATCTAATAGCTCGGTTATGTTCAAATTAGCACTAAAATTTTGTTCGACAAAAGCAAGTTAAACTAAGTTTGAGGAATTCGGCCATTTTAAAACCTAATTATTTAACCTAATTAACACATGGTACAAAACGATACTTTTCTCTTCTCTTAAATTAATTCTAGGATTCTAGTTATATAATATATGAGGACTTCTACCAGATTTTACTTAGTGGAAGACCCGATTTGACTTCAAAGACTATTATTGATTAGTCGTCAACGTCAACCTCGACAATATCAAACAAATTCTTTTTGACACAATTTTGTTTTTGGGTTGAGGTTGTGTATGTCACAGGTGTATGTTGTGGTATCAAAGTATTAATTTAGCTCCAAAAACATTTTTTAAAAGCCATGACCAAAACGGCACAAAGCAAACCGGCCGCAGATCTATCCGAACTATGCAGCAGTAGCTTCACAGTGACGTTTGCAATAGAAATCCTCGGGCTTGACATATGGCATGACTGCAACGAAGGCTGGTTGGATCTTGGGCCATGTCTGCAGGGTATGAAGGTCCAGTACCAACTGTATCCTGGGCGCATATTCGACATAGACATCTTAATTTGGCCGCATGTTGCTAAGGTATATTTAATATCCTATTACTGAATGATTAGTGTAATTTATTCGGTCGGTTTGTGGATGGGCGACCGCTAGTGGCAAAATTTCCCACCATGCTTCGGAGGGCACGTATAGCCGTCGGTCCCGCTCGCTGCTGCGACCCATAGACGTCCTACTGCTGGGCACGGGTCTCCCCCACAGACGCAGCTGCCGATTAGTTTTGGTTAAACACGATCTTCAGAATATCATTTTTTGAAACGTTACTCAACAGATTTTATTTATTTTTAACTGCAAAACAATAACAACAAGTACATTCTGCAGGCAATTAAGCATACAAATGTTTAGCAATTTTTTGTACATAATAATATGTAAGCTTACAAGCACACGGGCTACTTAATAGTAATACTTAGGTACTTGCTATTGTAGAGGAATCGTCTATTCGTCACCTGATCGGATAACTGAACAGCCTACATGTTGAAACAGGTGCTTTAAATGATCTCTCATTAACAGGGAAAGGTAGTACATTTAAATTTGTCTAACATTATTTTTTTAGTTGTGTTGATTACAGATATGGTGTGGCACCCAGTGCGGCTGGGTGCGTACGTGGCAGTTTCTGGAGCGTCGCTGGCTCTCCTTCTCTATAAGCAATATTTTTCCAGTTAGGGTCATTGACCTGAGGAGCTACGTCGCGACGGTAACCCCTACTTTTGGATTGGGATCTATAAGTGCTAAGTGAGTATAGTATTTTTTTCTGAGAGATGCATTTGGGACTTCAGAAGTCAAGGTCTGTAGGAATGAGTGTGATTTGAAGTCGTTCAAGTTCAATGTTTAACAGGGGATTTACAAAAAACGTCCGCCTTCGCAAAAGATAATAGTAAAATTGACAACATAAAAAATGTTTCCAGTGCTAAGAACGACAAGAACACAGAAGCTTTCCTTCCGCGGCTTAAGTTTGGTGAGCGACGTTACTTCGCAACAGTTATTGAAAAAGAAGAAAGCATTCAGACAAGCATCCAACGCATAATATGGAATCATCTCGAAGCATTTATACCGGGTTCATACTTGGATCAAGATTTTGACATTCCACATTGTGTAAAGGGTAAATGATTCGCACTTTTTGCATATTCAGCACCATCTGTTGACGTTGTGCTTTCAAGTTATTGCTTATATTCTTATTGCAGATATTCGTCATCAGGATGCAGTTTTGTATAATGTACGGGAAGCAATTCTCAATCGAACCATCCCTATTAGTGTTGAAGAATCTTTTATAGAACCAGAGCCGACTAACCTTCGAGATAGACGTGAATCCAAGATACCTAAAGAAAAAGAGAAAAAGAAAACAGTCGAATTACCGAAAACTAAGTTTGAAATTAAACTGTCAGGAGATGCTATACTGGCTGGTAGGTACATAACTTTATTGTAATTCATTAGTGATGATTGTAGACGAAGTAAAATAAAGTAACATAACATAAAATCACACCTGTATTTTCCTGAAGGCATGCCTACCCCACACACACCATCCCTTCACATACACACAACCAATTCTCACCAGATATTCTTACGTCATACACCAGGTATTGTTATACACCGGGCATAAATCCAGTCTCCGATCTGCTTGTAGTTACAATGTACAGCTTCGTAATGATAAATAGACAGAACAATTTCTTGAATTAGCACATTACCAAGGAAATTATTTATAATAAAATACTGAGCCTTTCTAATTAGAAGTCGTTTCTTCGAACCCAAGCCACTCGAATTCATCAATAAACCACTTGAACCTGTAATAACTTTTAGAACTGGCTACGTAATGATCGACTGGGAAATTAAGAAATTCCTAAATTTGAATAATATTGAAAATACAATATTTATTTATTTATTCATTTATTTGAGGTCACAAACTATTACATTAATGGTGTTGTAAGATATATATTTGTTACAAGTAGAATTATATATAATGTTACAAGTAAAATAAAAACTGAGTGACAGTGATGATGATCTTGATAAAGTCTCTCTGCGACTCATAGACGTCCCACTACTGGGCACGAATCTCACGGATCTTGCTATGGCATTGAGGTTGGTAAGCATGCGGTGTAAAGGAGCTGAACGTCGTTTGCTGTGAGAGGCCTGGAACTGTAAAAAAGACTTATTTATGAGATCCGGGGTGCAATTTATTCATTTGAATAAAAAACCTGGTCTGCCAGATTGCGTCTATATTCGAGGATGTTCATTTTAAAATGTTTTAACCTATAACATTGTGTTGGTTTTGAGGATTTTTCATAAACAGATGTAAAGTCTTTATACTTAATAAAAATAATATGCCTAAAATATTTATCAATATAGGTGTTGGAAGGGTTATCCCCTTCGAAACAGTAGGAGACCAATCACCGGAGCAAGGTGAAATAATAGCACTGATTAGTACTAATAATTTACCAGCCCAAGATGACCTGCCAATGATATTTGTAAATGTGGATAGTGTCGCTGAAGTGCCCGTGGAAGAATTTAGGAAAGCCCGGTGTGTTTTGGTATAATATTTTGTGTCACCATTTCCCAGTATATAAGAAGACTAGTGGACGCCCGCAGCTTCGCTCGCGTAGTGTTAGACCCATTAACGACGTCTACCCGTCTAACGACTTCAAAAACGGCAAAGTTTCATACTAAATTTGCACCCCCGTTTTACCCCCTTAGGGGGTGAATTTTCAAAAATCCTTTCTTAGTGCTCCCCTACGTTATAAAAGGAACCCCTGTGCAAAATTTCAAGTTTCTAGCCCTTATAGTTTAGGCCCTGCGTTGATATGTCAGTCAGTCAGTCAGTCAGTCAGTCAGTTAGTCAGTCACCTTCTTCTTTTATATATATAGAAGAAGGACAATCCAATAAACCAACAAAAAATTCGTTAAAAATAGAATGATTATTACAGTTTTTTCGGTCCATTTCCACGGGAACCATGCAATTTTTCATTAAAATGTAGCCTATGTCACCAAGTCTTTTATTGTAGGTTGTCTGACCAAAGTCATGTCGTACAACCGATAATCGTACACCACCAGATGGTGCGTACGTAAACGACATTACAGAAAACCTGATTTTGTTAAATGTAATAATAATAAAATAATAATTTTTGGAATATCCATCTGCAACAAACCGCAAATCTTTGGCTACCAATATCTAAGAACAATTATAGGTCATCTGCAAATAAAAAACAGCGAGCCGCACTAACTGCATCATGAAAATCCAATGGATGGTGCCAACTAAAGGTACAGATTCAGTGTGCCACTTTCAGAGCCATCTAGCTTTTTTAAACTTGTTATAACAATGCATTTCAACATGAATACTTATTTTCTGACGGATTTCTAGATCTAAGCTATATAATTTACAGTTTAGAGATAAATGTAAATAATCTTTATATGAAAATTCTATTTACTTTACGCAGAATTTCCCATTTATATACACGTTGGAGACTTGGAGATGAGGAGCATATAGCTGAACCACAACATATAAAATCAAGAAACTTTGTAATGTTGAACGACCATCACGCTCTTCCACTGAATCCCGCTTCGATTACTGAAATAACTGCAGCATTCTTGGATAAGCCTTTTGAAATAGAGGTAAAAACGATCGAGCCAATTATATCCTTGTTTTCACCTTATTACGTATCTAATTAGGTTTAGTTATTTACTAATTGTCAATTGTTGTGCCATTAGTTACGCGGAAGAAGACTACCGAGGTTGGTGAACTCTAATCCGCGCTTATTTGGATGCGACCAAGTAGATTGCACTTTTGGTTCGGTGGTGCCAAAACATTCAACTACAGAGCCTCTGGATATTATTTTAGCTGTTACAAAAATTAATGCACGCTCTCTGGCTAAAGGGAATAACGGTCTTGTCAAAGGAGAATTCCCTTTGTATCCTCCTACTTTATTATCGAGTGTATTACACCGGGATGGAGTTTGCACTAATGACATTAATGGTATAAGGAAAACACTGAAACCCGACGTGATAGTTCAACCAGGAGTGATTTTGCAAGCTCAAATGTCAATGGACATTTCAATAGGAGTAGTCGGATGTAAGCCAACTAAATTGAAAAACAGTTTTTCTCGATTGTATTGTCTTGTTTATGAAGTGAAACCTATTATGGTGATAATAGAACAGTTATATGCAATTAACGAAGAACTAACAAATATTGGCAATAGAGATGAATTGATAACAGGATTTGCATTAGATACTGGTGATATCGTGTTCCTTTATGTCGAGGGAAAAAGAGATGGTCCTATTTTACGAGTTTGGGATCTACTAGAAGATTTTTATGGCAAAGTGGTACCGGTTTTCTCAAGTTCTGATAGGTATTCCACGAGACTGTATCCCGGTACGTTTTATTCTTTTTTTTTTTAAATAATTCAATAGATATAAATCATTAATTTTAAAATAAAAAATAAACAGAATTGAGCATTATATAGTTAGATAAAATGCCATCAGGTTCAATGATTTTATTTAAGTAAGAAAGCAGGTATGTTAAAAGTACAATCACGCGCGAAGTGAAGACTCAAAAACGTCCCAATCGGAACGTTTGCTTTTTAGTTTGCGAGTTCATAAAGTACATTGAACAATTCACTGACTTTACACTACAGTGATAACTATAGCAGAAGGCAGGGTTTCATAGCACAACATTGTACATTTAGGTACATGTAGTCATGTAGATTTAAGTTACATATTTTGTAATTTGATGCATTTACTCGCAGAAATTCTGGCAGCTATGATTCCATTCCTAGTGTTGAAAATGTATGCTCCCATGGGAGTAATTCTGGCCTGTCCCTCTGTATATGCGCGTCCTGCTTTGCCTACTCCAACAAAATCAGTTGAGTATTGCCAAATATCCAAATATGAAGTAAGTATTGACGGATAAGTAACTGATACAAGAGCATAATAATGTTAAATCTCTTAGGCACCATAAACAGTTTGCTTTAGACGAATTCTCTGTCGAAATGATAAAATTGAATTAATTTATTTAAATTTTATTTTTGACAGGCTTTGTTGAAATTAGACCGTCTGATCGCTGGTAAGCTACGCCAAACACCTTCTCGTGCTGATATGCCATCGTTTGAAGAGCTGATGAGTTTTAAACTGGAACTGTGTATACCTCGTCGTACAACTGCGGATGCTATTAGCGAAAGTATCTGCTTGTTTAGTAAGTTAAATTCTCATTATGGTAAAAACTGGAACAATCCCAAAATGTTTATGAATAATTTATTATTTTTGGCATGTTGAAATTCATTGATAGTTCTAGATAATCTCTCGTCTTAATCGTTTGTGAATATAGAAGTTTCAAAAAAGATCCCACAATGACAAAGCAACGCTGTTTTTTTTATTGAACTGAACGAAGTAATTTTATGGGATGTCTAATTGCCTATGAAGCGATTTAAAAAAAAGGACCTTCAGGCTGGCTGCCATTCTGTAAAAGCGATAAGAAAACATACATACGTAACATGTATTTTGATACGATAGATACGCCATGTGTGCTTTTAAAACTGTTTGTTTTGTTTGCAGTGCAAAACCCATCACAGAACTGCGTACCAGAAGTTGATAAAAAGTTAAACAGGTATAGTTTTACTATGCTTTCAATAAGAAATACTTTCTGAATATAATAATAAACTGTTCTCTATACATTACCGGCAATCAGTGTAATTCAGGTATTACATACAATCCCTAGGTTAATGTATGGAATTCCTGGGCCATCCAGGCAATGTATTACTACGCGTTTTGGATATTATATAGAATCCCGTATCATACAGATTGCCGGTAACATATATTTATACCAAATACAAAATGGTAAGCAGTTATAATATAGCGGTGACAGCCCAGTGGCTATCGAACTCGCCTCTCACTCGAGCGGTCCGGGTTAAAACCCCAGCGGCACGCACCAATGACTTTTCTAAGTTATGTGCGATTTAAGAAATTAAATGTCACTAGCTACAACGGTGAAGGACACATCGTGAGGAAACCTGCATGCCTGAGAGTTCTTCATAATGTTCTCGAAGGCATGTGAAGTCTGCCAATCCGAACTTGGCCAGCGTGGTGGACTAAGGCCTAATCCCTCCCATTCTGAGAGGAGACCCGTGCCCAACAGTGGGACGTCTATGGGTCGCATCGAAGCAGTTATAATAGGCATGTATAGTCTGTCAAGAAAGTCATGAAAAGAATGTTTTAGGAACTAATTATTTTGCATGCTGTGGCAACACTGAATTACTATCAAGCTGTGTATATCAATTGTCACTTCGTAGGTTGTTATGAATGATTTGCACGGATTTTTTGAAGTATTTCTAGGTTTTCTTATCTTGAAACGGTTTAATAAGTTAGAATGAATCGGAATGTTTATAAGAGTGGCTCGAGACAAATCATATTTAAGGTTTTTGAAGAATTTATGAGTGAATTTCAAGCGGGAAAGTTGCTTTCCGAGTTGGACGATGTTTACGGTCGAACAGCAAAAGTAACTGGTATGTACACGTATTTTATTGTTAAATAAAGTGAAGCGACTGTAGTCCCTCTAAATTTTTTGTTTTTAAATGTAATTTTACTTGTATAAATAGTATTGTTTACCTATTTTTTAGGTTATCAAGTTATACCTAATTATGCTGCAAATATTACTACACGGTGAACAATTTTGATCCTTTATTATTTTTTATTCAAATATAACTAAATAATTTGAGATATTTATTATTTGTTTATATTTAATATGCTCGCACTGTTTTCAGGTGTCTCCGAAAGCACCGTTCGGCGCATAGTGGACGAAGGCATGAAGAATGGGGGTAAATTTGTAACGCCTGGCAAAAACAGGAAAGGAAGACCTAAGAAAGAGATCGATGATTTTGATATATGTGCTATTCGTCAAAAAGTTCAGTTTTTCTACACTGTACAAAAAGAAGTACCTACATTAAGAAAACTATTATCAACGGTGAAGGACGAATTGAATTTTGATGGCAGTCACGAACATTTAAGACAGATTTTATTCTCCATTGGCTTTAAATTTAAAAAATGTCAAACAAATAGATTGGCCCTGATAGAGAAACCAGCAATAGCATCAAAGCGGGAGTATTATTTAAAGCAAATTCTTGACAATAGAAGTTTGCCAGAGGAACTTCAAAAAAACATTATTTATTTGGACGAGAGTTACATACACGAGTCGTACAAAGTAACTAAATGTTGGCAGTCTGTTAATGTTGCAGGTGTCCAACAAAATATATCCAAAGGGAAACGGTGGATAATAGTACATGCTGGTAGTGAGAAAGGTTTTGTGCCGAATGCGCTTCTAATATTTTCTGGTAAAAACAAGCAAGAAGATTACCATTCCGAGATGAATGCTCATAATTTTACGAAATGGATAACAGAAAAGTTAGTGCCCAATTTAAATGAACCATCAATCATTGTGATGGATAATGCACCATACCACTCAGTTATAACAAACAAGGTATATTATTATTAATGTCTTTCTTATTTTTATATTATGCAGAATGATTGTATGTTTAAAATTAAATTACATTACTAAATATTCGATTTTCACCAGGCTCCTACATCTGCTTCAAGAGTCGATGAAATAAAATTGTGGTTACTAGAAAATAACATTGCATTTGATGAAACATTAAGGAAACCATCCTTGTTAATGTTGGTAAAAAAACATAAGCCTGACCCTGTATATTATATTGATGAACTTTTAGGAGAATATGGACATACAGTGGTAAGACTGCCGCCTTACCATTGTGATCTAAACCCCATTGAATTAATTTGGGCAATGGTAAAAAAGCGTATTGCATTAAAGAATGTTGGTGGTCAAAATGTTGCAAAGTTGGCAGAAGAAGTATTCCAGTCAGTAACTTCACAAGAATGGAAAAATTGTGTTGACCATGTCATTAAGATTGAAAAAGAATATCACACTCGAGGAGGAACTTTATATAACGATGTTGATAGACTTGTCATCCAATTAGGGGATGATAGTTCCAGTGAATCCGAAGAGGAAGAAATGGACCAACCTCACTGTGCAGGAAGTTCAGGAAATATTTCGGGAGTCGAATACCTGGACACAGATTTCGACTCTGATTAATAAAAAATAATATTATTTCAGTTTATTTTTTTTTGTACCCTAGTGTTGGCCGATTTTGAGAGCTATTTTTCACTAAGCCCTGTTACATAATAGCAGGATAGACGTATACATAATTAAATTCAGCCATAGAGACTATAGATTGCAGTCAGTCGTAAGTTTTAACTGTCGAAACGTATTCAATCAAGTTATATAAACGATCTGCTCGTTATGCTATCGTATAATAGATATACTCTAGTTACTGTAAACAAAAAGGCTTTGTTCTACGCCTTATGAGTAATAAGAACCGAGATAAAATATAACGACCACTTTTGGCACCACTCAAGTGGACGTCGTGCGAGTGAGATCAAATAAACTTGTTTTACAAGAAATATTTGTATGGTAGTATACTAATATTTTGCTTGTATTGTTTTAGATACATGGACAGGATTATATAGTAATAAAAACACATAGAATTTATTACGTAGTTTTTTAATAAAATCCAAATAACATCAGTACATTTCACAACCTATTTTTCCAAAGCTATTTTCTAATATTATTACGTCCTCGGCGGAGTTGTAATAAATCATGGCACTAGATTAATGTTTCTAGATTCTCAATTTAATTAGGTTTAGCTTATTAAAACAGTCATAATGGAAAGAAACTGAATCTAATAAGAAATGAGCCAAGAAATAAGTGAGCCTGGGAACACCGGTCTCCGGTTGCCACGCTTGACGTTTTCCTGTCAAATCTGCGTCACGCTTGAGAGGTTAATGGCTTATTAATAATAAGGTATTTACAATAATAACTTATTATATTTATTATAAAATAAAAATAAAAACCAAGCATCAAAACTTTTCAGTCAATGTATATAGGGATATCATATTAAAGATAGTGGCGCCCTCCTTTTTTTTCATGACTTTCTTGACAGACTATATGTATTGATTGATTAATAGATATTTACTTGCTGTGTTTTGTTTGTGCAGGCAAACTAAACACTAGGTTTTCGACGGATATTTTGAAAATACTAGATTTAAACAAAATCTACAGTATTATCAAAAAAGAAAAACGGAAATGGAATTTCAGTCTACCTACATTCCTTCTAACTCTTTTTGTCATCAATATCAAATAAAGTTCGGTTTATAACTAAATACGTTTATTATTAGATGTTAGATTTAAGACGTAATTTGCGATTTTTTTATTGAAGTATTCTGCAAAAAATTGTCTGAGTTGGCTTTCCTTGCAAATTTTATAAAGCACCTACAAGTCTGATGTTTGCAAAATGTTTGCTCCTTCGTATAATTACCTACATTATTCATTAAAATAGGTGAACTGGAACTTCGAACTTTGACAGTTTTCTGCTCAGATTAACTTCATTACCTCACAAAGGCTATGAAAAATTACCACAAAATGCAATACAAGCGCGTTTTTAATCGTGTTTAGGGATGGGTCTTTGAGATCGAAACGGTTTTTACTTTTTAGTATTGTGGGTTCTTAAACGCGCTGTAAGTGCTTTAGTTGTAACCTAAATGTAAATATTTAATATAATTGTTGTTATACTATTTAATTGATTAATTAATACTATTAATACCTTCAGTTCTTATCACATTGGTATACACCGTATACAGAGGAAGACAAAAATATCAAATATTTCAAGGAATACATAGCGACGACGGTCAACAAGAGATAATACTGATATAGCACCATTGATTTGATTTGGACATACAATGTAAACTCCCATCATGCTACTTGTTAAATTTAAGTAAGTACTAGCACGGACTACATACTATACTAGGTAACAAGAACTCCAACGAATTCATTTTTATTTTCTATTTTAACTATTTTTTATTCTATTTGAAGATTTTAGGATGATAACAACCCCTTAATAAATACTTATATATACTAAATTATGGCCTCGCATTTCTATAAATATGAGTTTTATTAATTTTAAAATTATAAGCTGTCGTTAAAACATTTTGCAAACTTGAAACTTGTAATAACCCCAGTAGGGTACCTACCTGAGTGGCCTACGCCTACGGCGAAAACCCCAAATGAAAATTATTTCGCGTAAGTATTCGGGTATAAATTAATAATAACTTTTCGTGTGAAGTTTGCAAAATATGAATAACTAGGTATGAAATTCTACTTACAATTGCGAGATCCACTTGACCGGTATTTGTTTTTGTACTTCCGGCGCAAACTCTGATCATTACATAAAATAATATTATGCCTGTATTTCCCCGAAGGAATAGGCAGACGTATAATATACACACACTTACCACTAGTTTGAAGCAAACTTCGTCGTTCATTCTTAATTTGCTAAAAAGTGTCGTGCAAAGAGCAGTGCGCTGGCAGCGATAATAATTGAACATGCTTAATTCAATTTGTTGCGATTTTACTCGCGGCGAGTAACATTTAATTGCAGCGAGCATATCACACCAAGCGAATTTGCTCGCGGCGATTGCATTCTGCGACTATTTGCCTCGTGTGACTGAAACTTAAGGTTTTACTCATTAAGGTAAAGGGTGATGAATTATTTCCGACTCTGATTTAATACTAGTTATAAATTGGGTGCATAAAGTTGGCTTTTTGGAGCATTCATAAGTTTACTCGTAACATCAATCTAACGCGTTCGTAACTGCGATGAGGGTCACAACTCCATTCTGGCTAGCATGCAGCAGGGAATTTATGAGGACTTTACTGAATTTATGAACACTAGGCGATATAGCTACACAGTTTATCGGAAACGGTGAAGAAGAACAAGCCGCTTTAGTTGCGGTCAGGGGTTTGGCTGTTTACCTTTATTAAGGACGTAAGATAGCAAACGAGCATGCAGCACCATCCATCTGTGTGACAAATGTGTGAGACTTTGATCAAGACATGTCAGGGACTGGGACCGTATATTCTGGAAGCGATACTATGTCTTAGAAAACACAGTATAAGTGGGTGGTACTATTCCGGCGGCTGTTAAAGATTCTACCACCATTTTGTTGAATTCCTTCTAAAATACAAGATAGTATTAGGAAGTTTACAAGACACGCCATCCTCTCGAGAGCTTCCTTAGAAATGCAGAGTTCTAAACTTCTGTCAAACTTCGTTTACCATCAAAATGGCGTTAGCTGAGTCGGGAGGTACCTATACATAGGAGGCCACGTGAATTTATGAACGCAGTTCAACGGAATTTGTACAGCCTGTGTGTTGTGGAAAACGATCGTAAACATAGTGGATAAAACTTAACGTTTTGCACATTCTGATCTATTTACTCATAATAAAGGAATTCCCGCTGAGTTTGTAACCTACGAGTATGTAACATGAACCTTTCCTCCTTCATTTTTCACGACCCGATTACACGTATTTGTCTCTGTAATAATAACTGCCTGACCGGGATTCGGGGGACACGACACTAGCAATATACTTATATTATAAAGAGGAAAGATGTGTTTGTAATGTTTTCACACAAAAACTAATGAACCGATTTCAAAAATTCTTTCACCATTAGAAAGCTGGATCTTCAGTGAGTGATATAGGTTATATAATATGACTAGGTGTAAACGAAACTATTGTTATGTCTAATTCCACGCGAGCGAAGCTGCGGTCGTCTACTAGTTTATTTAATTAATAATGCGTCTAATTAAGGTTTAATACACCCAGACTCAACAGGCAGTCTCGTTGAATAATAAAATGAAATAAATTTATAGCTAAAATAACGGTAAATAACAATATTAATATAGGTAATATAAAAAATGCTTGCAAGGATACCAACGATACCCTAATGTCAAAACCGAGATCTGAAAACATCGTTTTCCTGAGATATCTTGTAAACTTGAATGTATGATTGGCAATTTTTCTGCCTATAAACATCCTCTTGAACTTGTTTGTTGAACCATAAAAGAAGTAGGGTGTTAGATCACGCCATTTTGGTAAGCCAGACTCGCACGTATGTAGCAAAATTTTATTATTATAGCAACGTTATTCTTATACGTTTTCGCCTCACAAAATAATATTAAGTATTTGGATTTTTTTATCATAGTAGTTCATAAGAAAATAAACTACACCTCACATACATATTCCGCCTGACTTTTTTAGACCACCAACATTTTTTAGACAATATTAAAACAGAGCAAGGTAAACCAGTGTACAACGTATTTGCCGATTGCTTGATTGATAAACCATTTACTTCTACATATTATTATTATTCAGGGATTAAAAGCCCCTAAGACTATTTATTTACTCACTCTCCTAGGAACCTATAAAAACTTTTTGGAACTTCAGACCTTTCCTGAAAGATAGGTAGGTAGGTACGTCAGTAAATATTTGAATAGGTACAAACATTTAGATGTACATTTGGGCTCTAGCATGTCAAAGGTAAATATTGACGTACCTAAAAGCTTTGGTGTCGTAAAAGATTGAACCTAGACCGCTTCGTACCTACAGTTTTGTACGTCGAAGCTATGTAAAGCTTTTTAAGCAGATAGGTATGTTTGACCTACGCTAATATTTAGGTTCCCTAAAATTACTGACGAGATTAAAATACCTAACCAAATGATAAACGAATTTACTTACGAACTCTTACGAACATATTTTACTAGCTGTTGCCCGCGACTTTGCCCGCGTTAAACTGGCTTAAGGCAATCGTTTATTATGCCGCTAGTAGTCTACCTATCCATTCTTAGCAGTAGTGTGTAGTCCGTGGCAGTAGAAATCCATCCATCAGTTACACATACATACTCGGCTTCCTGCAGTCTTTTTCAAGTCATCAGTCCACATAATCGAAGGGCATTTAGGTAGGTACCTACTTACATTAAGTTTGAACATGGCAAAAATGGTGTTAGGGCCCGTGGTGTACTGGCGACTCCGCTGAGATTTCCTTGTCTGTCCATCTGTCCATCCATCAGTCAATAATATAGGCCGGGATTCGAACTTGGTACCCGCGGTTCAGCAGTCAGGGTCCCTCACCACCGCGCCATGGAGCCGTTATGATAATCCTTCTCTAGTCTAGTAAATAAAATGTACCTAATTTAAAATGACTCTACTAAAAATATCCATTATCCGACTTAATCCTACAGCGGTTTGCCCGTGGCTACTTCATCTTTCGAGCTATGTCGGAATTCATTCTTTACGCGATGTATCGAGTACAGTTCTTTCCACTGCCTGCTGGACGCTCAGTCCTGCTTTCTACCACCTTATCGGAGGATTTTGTGAAGTCCCGAATTTATTTGCCACCGAGCCATAATGATCACAGAACTCCTACAGAAACTTCTTTTGCCTGTTCCACGACGACGAATACGCTAATTAATTTTAAAACTTACCAGTTTTACATACAAGCAATCTATTCTTCTAAAGATATACTTATAGAAGAAATTTAAACATGGAAAAATAAGGTCACTGGCATTAGGTAAATAATTTACCTTACATTACATTACATTAGCTTAGAGCGAGGATACACATAGGGACATTGATAAATGACAGATAGAAATAATGAAAAGGTTGGTGGAAGTGTCCGCAGTCGTGTTCCAACCTAACAAATAAATCTACTTCGAAAAACTCAAATCAATCTTGTCGGGAACGTTTTAAAAAAAATGTCTAGAAATTCGAATAGACTTGAAATTCTTTGTTCTTGTATATACCTGATGATGACTTAGCAATTAGAGCCTAGATCCCAGTGGGCACCTACTCTTAGAGTCATAATACATAAAGTTAGGTTGTGCTTACGAAGTAGAGCATAGAGCCTCTTTCTATACTGTGGCATATCATTGTATACATTTTTGAATAGTACTTTGTAGGTACCTACCGACTACCTATAATAACAGTTGGATTTTCCTCGGGGGTTAAAAGAGATAAGAGCAAACGCCCACATTACACAATAGGACAGATTTTACTGCTTTTGCGTTTCCGTTTTTATGACACCATTGATTTATCGGGCAGATAAAATGGCTGGAACCCACTGCTTTCTTTAATCTGTACTTAAGGATATTTTTTTTAAATATTTACGATTGAATAAGTAAACCTGTTCAGTGCAAATAATTTTATAATAAATAAGAACTCATTGAACAGGATTCCTGTTACATTTACCTTCGAATCTTTAGAAACTTGGTCTGTTTTGGAGTTCTCAGCGCAGTGCCAAGTCAACTCACGATACCGCCGTTTCCTCGTTTATTATATGTGTGTACGTTATTCCATTGGGTCATTATTATTATAATTCTGGCATTTCTGAACAATAACCTTTGTAAAACACATGCCGCATGCCATGCTCACAACTCTTACACTAGCCCATTGTTGAGCATAGGTTTCCTTGGGGTAAGATCTAAGTCCGCCGTAAAGTGTACGTTGAGAGAAGGATCTAGAAGAATCTAACTTAGATCTTCATAGTAGATCATCTTCAGGAGTGAACGCGTTCACGGCGGGCAGCGAGCGCGTTCACTCCTGAAGGTGATCACCTTAATTGATCGAAACTAGTCGGCCTATTTCCGACTTAAATCACACGTGAGATCTACAGTACTATGAAGACCTAAGTCCTCCTAGATCCTTCTAGATCCTTCTCTCAACAAACACTTGTTTGAGAGGAGGGGATTAATAAACACAAACAATCCTATTAACAGTTTATACCACAGAACAGATAACCTCTTTTATCTGTTCTGTGGTTTATACTATAGGACTGAGAACTGAGCTATAGGATATTTTTAGTACATTTAATGTTTACCTCGATCTGTCCGTGCTACGAGTATATTCATAACAATCATTTCATTGAATGCCTTCTGTTACTGAAAAAATGTCGTTATAGTAAAAAAATATTAATTTAAAAAAAAAAGCTTTTTATAACTTTATTTTTATTTTCGGGCATTGTCATCGGAACCAAATATATGTGCCAAATTTTAGCTCAATAGCTTCAGTGGAAGTGGGTGAAATATTGATTGCAAGATTCCAGGACATACATACATACTCGTACATACATAGATACATACGAGTGAAGTTAAATAAAAGCTTTTAAAAAACAAAAACTCCTCATTTCAAAACAAATTTCTGCACATTTGTTGTTTTATTTTTTACATCCGCTGTGTCTATGAGAAATGTATTATCTTAGAAAGCCGGCTCGTCACTGTAATAAAATTTGTGTGAATGTTCACAAACAGTAGGTACCTACAGTTCACGCACTGTTCTTGTCACAAATACTGTACACAGCTCACTCACTGGATGAAAGTGGCAAGTCATGCTCAGTAAATTTTCTGGGAAAGGAGGCATTTTCCCCGTAATTGAGCTCTAATAGACTGTCTGTTATTTTAATGACGTGCAGAATGTTGCTGAGTTCCTTTTTGTGATAAATTATCAGGAAAATATATTTTGCCTACAAACAATAAGTATCTACAGAGGAAATTTTACTATAATTGATACTATTTTTATTAAATTCGCAACAAATTTCAAGTGTGTTACTAGTGGTCAATCATCAACTGCTGGCCAGACCGATGCAGTTTAATTCTACCTTTTTTTTGATAATGTTATACACGCGTTTATGAGCATTTCGAACGCTTACACGCTGCTCACATCGTACAGTCGACGGGTCACGTAATCAAATCGTTTTATATTCAGCTCACTACTGTTATTTACTAACATCTTGCTTTTGCTGATATTTTTATCGCGGAAGTTTTATTGTTTCTTGTTTGGCTACCTTCTTATCTGAGGAGATAGTAAATAGCTGATGGGCTAGTCTACACGACATGTTTTCACGTCGTACATGGTATTTTTTATGGTGTTAAACTGCCCTGAAATATGCAATTTAAGGTAGGTATTTGCCACAGAAATGTTTGGAAATAATTTTACCACCAATGCAAAAGTAAATCTTAGATTGCTATCACCGTAGTATCATATGGCTTAGTATCTGATATTTGAACTGTGGTTAGCATCACACATGCATAATATGATCATTGTTGTGTGCCTTAAGTTACTACTACCTTTTTTTAATTAGATTTTGTAAATCCCCAGTCATAAATATTTCCTACCAATCTTCGATAAGCTACTAATCGTAGTGTGTAAGGGTCCGGACCGCATTTATTTTTGCTTCGAATGGCATCTTTACAATGGTTCCTAATGTTATTATTAGATGGAAAAAGTTATCGTCGACAGATGATATTGTCGATCGTTAAAGCACTTCCGAACTTATATTCCACTTTTTCCGTCTTTTCAAGATTGTTTTAAAAAGCTTTACTATCTGCCTTACTATCAACCTTTTCTCATCACGTAATAATGTTTGTACTTTTATTGAATTGCCAGTAGATATCCATTTCACTAACAAAAATGTATATAAACCGGGGTAAAGATTCAGGCACGGTACCCCTTTGGGGACGAGTTGCCTTCCAAAATGTTTTACATTCAGTGTAGGTAGGACTCAGGGCTCTAGAGAACTTAATGGACTATAAAACCAAGTGGTGTTCAACTACTTAAAACATAACTTCGAAAGGTCAAAGGGTGCCTGGGATTCTGTTAGAATTCCTAGGTAAAATAAGACGAAATGTTACTACATTACTACATCCCTACAATCCATATTCTATACATACAATATAAATACTTATATGTAAGTAGGCGTTATATCGTAGTTGAGTGAGACGCGAGTGACAATTAATTAGCTATGGATAGATGAGGAAGCGTTATTATTTTAGTAACGTAATTAATTTTGCTAGGAAAGTAACTTAGGTATCACGTAACTTTAAATATCATTCGCATACGAAACCCCCAAAGCGTCTATGAATTTCACATTGTCTCTATTTTTCAAATTCACTCGGACGCCTTAATCACGCAGGGCCCTGATTTCTGAATTTAACTGATACGATTATGACATATTATTCGTATGCGAATTTCATAACGAGTTAACTGTAGGCCTACGCAAAGTATAAATTCATCTTAAACACTGTGAAGGTCCCGAAAATTAAATAATGAAGCTTGGTCTACCATTATCAAATAAGCATGATGACACATCCAATCTTTAAAAAAAAAAACATTATTTCAATAAATTTAAATCAGTTTTAACGCCAATTATTGCAGTTTTTCCTATAAGTATAGTAAGTTAATTTAGCGGAAAACGCTTGTAGGTGTCATGGCATCCACTTGTACGTCACGCCTAGGTAAATATGAAGCTTTATTTTTAACAGAAGCCCAAGTGACCGGTGAATATTAGCTTAGCCTTGAAGTCATCCGCTCTGATTGGCGTTTCTAGTAACATGGCCGATTGCTATATTTTATACTTTTATTTTAATGAAATAATGATTTCATTCAACCCGCAATATACATCCATAAATAAAAAAAGGCGAAACTCGTATTTCTTTATTTTAACTAATAGCTGAAATTTTAGCTTAGCTTATTCAATTGTGAGACATTTTTCGCTCATTATAAATTAAAAGGTGTACCTACATAAGGATCCAGATCAGGAAAATGAATTATTTTACCTTTTGCTGTCGCTTAATTAGTTCACTTACTTGGTTGCTAATGTTACAATGCACTTGTCATTAGAGCCTTCGTACCTACAACTGAGATGGCATGGAGCTTGCTCACTTTACCACGCTACAGTGTATATTAGAATTAGTAAGTTCACTCAGATATTCATACTAAAAATATAACCCTGCTGTGATTAATTTCTCACAATTAGACGCAATGGTAAGTGGTCTCGTTCGTCAAATTGGTCTTTAGTGGCATGCATTTCCGTTCTTTTCAAATCACGACCTATATTTCATTGTTCTGCAATGGCTCATACAAAGCTCATTTTGAACCTGCAATGTAATTGTTATGCCGATGCGACATAGCCAAACAATTTTATACGTAAGTATTTATCGATTTATAGTCCGTTCAACGAAACGAGATTCCAGACGTAAACAAACCGACTGCAAGGCCATTCGCTAATGCAGGGTTTTGTAACTTTTTTTACTTACTCTAATTTTTAAAATGTAAAATAAATTTATATTTTGATAATTACCTACTACTTAACCACTCAAATGTCCGGGCGTATTTATACGCCTAAAAAAATAAGTGTCAAATGTCCAGGGCGTATTTATACGCCTTTTTTTTCATAGGAATCCTATGCAAACTCTGGGCGTATAAATACGCCCGGACATTTGGTGTTTATTTATATGGAATCTGTATTAAATTTCCTTTCTCTGGGTAGGTAAAACATATAAACCGACGAAACCAATATTTTCTATAAAATGTTTGAAGTGGGTGACGCCATCTTTTCTTAAGTGGTTGTAATCTGATCTTTTCATATGTAAACAAAAGTTTATCTATTATCCCACTGTATTAGTGTTAAATATACTATAACAACTAAAAAATAATAAATAACTACAAAATAAAAAGTCCGTCCAAATGTTTTCAAACTCATCAATAGCCTCGTTTGACCTTCAGCATTATTGCCGTGAGCCGTGCGGAAGATAGAAAACAAACAAGATAGAAAGAGATAGAATATATTTTGTTTGTTCCGTCGTCACTACGAGTCAATGCTCGGCGTTGTTTACGTCTGGAATCTCGTTTCGTTGAACGGACTATAGATGCCGTATTCGTCTAATGAACTTTTATAACGTTATTTGTTTATTTATTCACAAGTGGGTTATGCCTATTGTACAGCTGTTACGGCACCATACTTAGATCAACAAACAGTATAACGGTATTGAGAGCACAATGGGTACTTAAAAGATTATCTTCCACGGTATTATATCTAGGATTATCTTCTATTCAAGTAAATGGCGTTTATACATTTTACCTATCTTACGATTCTCATATTTATAAGAGATGTGTGCTCATATTCGTACAGGAATTCTTTACTTTTCTGTACTTGTCCTACATATCATATAATATAGGATAGCGGATTAGCAATAGGCCTAATAAGGCGCTGATCCTATTGCCATAAACCGGGCACAAATCCAAACTTCGCCACTACTGGGTATTTAAAGTTGGAAAAACTCATTAACAGTTTCCGAGACCAAGAGAATTTAAACTAGGATTCCTATCGCTATTACAACATTCGCGATGCGAGTGTTGCGACCCCTTGACCAACGAGGCAGCATAAATACTTACTAATCAATACAAGTAAAATAAATCTCCTTGTCTCATAAGATAGATTAGGAAGGCTTAATTCTGTCCATAAATATCTTTTTCGCCATCGCCTTAATCTAATTAGAGATAGGTAGTGTCCACGAAATACATCATCCACAAAACAATCTAAAAAGCGTAACAAAAAGTGTTGGATGAAGAGGAAAGCAAGGAATTAGGTAAAAAATCCGTCATTAGTCCTTCATTTGGTGTAAAGAACCGAAAATCTGTCGTTCTTTATCATCCGATATCATTAACGTTAATGATCACTAAATGAAGAGAGGATCAGGAGAGCCGAATAAAAGGGGATTCTAAAGTTGTCTTAATGGCTTTTACTTCATTTGGCTGAGTCCATACTTAATATTTATTACTATTTTTATTATTTATATTATATTTATTTATACTTAATATTTGTTTATCATCAATCTGTGGCAGTCGATGGTTGAATATGTAGTTGTTAGTCCTGAATGCCAACCAGGCGTTACTCTCAGACAAACCTTTTATTTGTAGTATTACTACGAGTAGCTGACGACGCCGCCGCGGCGCGATGGTTATGTATGACCTCATGACCCTGATTGATCCTGGATTAATGAATCCTAGCAATTTTTCTAATTTCTTTTAGGTGATAGAACCTGTATGCACAAAACGTTTGTGTTTGAGGTCACCACTAATAGATGTGACGATAGGTACTCGTACTATTAAAATAAGTGCTTTTATTTTTACAAATAATCATCCTTCAAGGTATAAAAAGACCTGAAATAGAGGAAACAACATTTTGAATTTTTTTTCGAAGACAAAGATTATCGTTTCATTATTCCCGAATATTCGAGTGTAATTAATTGGTCTTACCTTCATAGCTGTTGTTATCGGGTGTTCCAGTTGGAAAGGTTACTTGACGCGTCGGTTACAAATACATTTAGCTTCTTATGCCCGGTTTCTGAGGTCCATTTGACGGCAGTTTATCTATTCATTAGCGCTATCGGTTCGATAACTTTTCAAATTGTGTTTCTGAACAACCCAATGTAAGATAAACTCCGTTTATAGTTAGATTAACTTAACTGACGAAATATGGCCGTTTACCGGTTCGTTAACTTTATTTGACGTTTTTATGACAAATGACAAAAACTTTTAAGGTATTATTGCCTAAGTACGTGTTAAATAGTATTGAATTTTAGTCTAGAAATCCCGGTGAAACATTTTACAGTTATTCGTAGGACATAACAATAGATCAATACGAGTTCTATTAAGGACATCGAAATATCGAAATAAATTATTTTACTTTGACTTTTGACTTTGTCAAAAGTGACTGACAATTTCGGTTATAAACATTAGAATTGTAGATATTGTTTACATTTGACTATGATGCACAGATGCTAATAAATACCAAATTACAATATTTGGTAAATAAAACAAGGTGTTACTACTTATTGACTATGGAAAAAATATTTCTTAGAAATAAGACTATTCCTAGGGTACAAACTACAATGAATATCTATTTTAAACTTGATCTTTTGAAGAGACCCATCTAGTGGCAGTTTAAGGTACTCGTTATCGGATTCATAGTTAATGGAAGGCTCTTCGCGTGTTCAGAAACCCAGTGACAGTTATCCGACATATATCTTACGTTTAACTTTATTGATTCAATAGCTGTTGATAATATAACTGAAGACTTCAGAAACCGGCCATTAGTCCTTTAAGGATAGCCTACTGGTAGCAGCACATCTATGGCCCACACAGAACGGCGATTTTACTAAAAATACTAACTGGTTAATAGTTTATTGATAATACTAACTCTAACCACGGGAAAATCCGGGAGAGTTGTACAGAAGAATATCTTTCATGATATTCTCCACATCGCCGAAATCCTTTTAAAATTCACTAGCTATCAGGCTGGTTGCCAGGCCGTAACACACTCGCTCTTTGCCACATTCTTCACGGCTTCCTTATGAACGCCATAACGCAGGTTTGACAAGAAGCAAAATAAACATGATAATGGTGGAAAAGTACTCCGAATTAAGGCAATGACATGTGTCTGGATTGTATTTATAAATGAATATAGTTTTATGTGTTTTAGATCTGTGGTTTAGCCTATTTCTAGAATCCCGTAAAGAAGTTGATAAAGGTGGGTAAGAGATTTGATCCAATCGCCATAAAATGTTATTCAAAAATGTCGATATAAATAATTAATGCGTTCACAAGAATAAAACTGATTCTACCCGCAAAGTCTCTAAATAGGATTTAGAAAAGTTAAGCTACAACAGGCGTGGTTTTGTTTTTTTTTGTTTCATTTTTCTAAGGTCTAACTGTGTGATTAGTGAATTTTTTCATAATAAATTTTAAAATACCTATTTTTTTATCATACCTAACCTATATGTAGGTACATACTGTGTGAGCCTAGAGATCTAAAATTGATCATAGTTGCATGTAGCGAATGTTAATAAGGTTTTTACTACCTACTGTTTTTTCAAATTTTTTATTGATTCGCTATGAAGCTTTACTTGAAAACACTATGAAGCTTTACTTTAATGGTCGGCTTGCGATTTTGTTACATGAATACCGAAGGTATTTACTTGGTAACACTAAATGTTCGACATGCGATTTACGATTTCGTAACATGAATACCTACCGAAGTTCTTTACTTGGAAACATTAAATTTTCAGTGCATCACTGAGCACAATCGTGTCTCACAGCTTTCCACCTCTCGATGCGACGGAACCATCGGAACCATAATCCCGTTGACTCACAAACTGAGGATAACGCCGCGCCGGTAACAGATTGCGCATAAGACGCTCGGAGCAATTACGGCTTCGCTTGAAGTGCTGTATCAGATAGGAGACGGCTACTGTCATCAATCTTTTGACTAAGCGATCATATGAAATAGAATTTAGTATTTTGGTTCAAATATAATTTTATTGTCAGGCAACTGAGACCGCTTACATGAGACCGTTACACAAATGCAAATGTAACAAAAATTAATAACGAAATAATAAAATGTAATAAAACTGTATACCTAAAATTCTTCGTTTAAAAAAAAAACATATGTGAAACGAAGAAAATTTGAGATCCAAACAATCCATTGCAGATTTATTTTCACTATCATGGCTACTGAGGACGCAATCCCCGTCTCTCAGAGTACGTTATACTTTAGAGTTTGTGTGGCAGATTGGCAGACTTGGGTTTGAATCAGACTCCCCTCGAATGAGAGACGAGTTCGGTTCGGCCTCTGGGCTTACCTACACCTATATATATTTTTTTACGTGTCGAATTTTAGACCTAAATCCACTTAAGCCAGGTTGATTCTATGTATATGATTTATAGAACATTTTTTTTAGTACATCGTTCAATAAATCATGGCGTGAATATTCGTGGAACACAATGTGAAATAATAGACGGTACGTCAACATAAATCCTCCATTTTTATGATCTGCGTCTGCTCTTAGTAAGTAGGTACCTTTTTGATAGAATCAGCATACGCTATCGTATAACCCAGTATACTACATATATTTATACATTAAAATCTTATTGATTCCTACCTAGTCGTAGCTCAAGACAAGGAAACAGAGAAACCAACATAGACGGTTGCGCAATTACTCGTAAATAATTTTTAAAGGCGAATTCAAATAACGCTTTTATAAAAGTGAGTTAGCTCTTGAATTATTGATTTATTTTTTCTATAAAAAATAGAACAAATAAATCAATACATAATTGAAAAAAATAAATCTTTGATTAATCTAGGTAGTTACGTAAACTAGTAGCAAACTATTTGATATTCCACAGCAATTTTGAAGTTAGAGGATACCTTGGCACTATATTAAAGCACCTCTACTTCTCTGGTTCTACCTAACTAAAGTTTAGTCTCCAGAGTTTATTATTAGAGCTAATAATTGACTTGTAGGTACTTTGCTATTACTATAATTAAATTACGTAGTTTGAAACTTAAGGCGAGGTATTTCGACGAATTCCTTCCCTTACTCTCACGCCTCCTCATGTAGCGTTAGTTACAGGAAAGGAAGCTTGCTGCCGAAAGCGCGGCGAGCGCATCGTAGAGTAAAATAACAATTTATGGGATAAATTGTCGTCGTATAAAATGTCGTCTGTCCACCTTGTTGAAGGGCGACCTGTGCTCCTTTTTCCGAGTCGTGGTTTCCATTCAAGGACTTTTAGATCAAATAATGTAAAGTAACATTTTTTTTTTCAGAATTCTATTAATGTTCACTGCGATTAATCGCCTTTAAGCAAGTGCTGTGTATGGATTGTTGATTAATACATGATAAGGAATTAGGAACTTGTAGCTAAACTGAGACAAAGGGATTGAAATTAACCTTTCTTAAATTATTTTAAAGATCACTAGGCTAGCAATGGCTATAAAATATATCTCTATATACTTGTTCTCATATTATATATAATTCATCCTTAGGTAACCATGGGAACATTCGCAACAGTAAATACACCATACGTAAGTATACACAATACAACTACATTAGATATATCACTTTAGAATGTAAAAGCATTTACCTAGTACAACGAAGTCGCGGTGTATGTTTCAACTAGCATAAATACTAAAAATGCCACAAAAGTACTAAAACACAGCGCGTATCTACCCACTTTACTACACAAACTAAACAACGATGTATGTGGAAAGTGTTCGCAATTCGCAACATTACGCAGGCCTTGCATCGTTAGCCCCATTGAATCCGCACTTCTGCATGTCATATTACTTTTGATTTTAATTAAACACTGAAATCTGAAATGAGTTTGCTTGCTAAGTATTCTGTGTCCATGTATAAAATTTAGCCTTATTAATATTTAATAATATCCCATCATCCAGCTTTTTATGGTCCACTGCTGGACACAGGGCTCTCTTTCCAAACGCCCTTATGCCTCCTGAATTATTTCTTCTCGCAAACAATCATGCGACACTATAAACTGCAAGCTTAGTAACGAAACTTATGGTAACATCATGCCTACATTTACACGAAGGCAGAGGTGTGTAGTTCTGAGCTCATCCACTCTTCACCAGCACATTTAGTTACCATGTGACGACGAGCGACATGCTAAAAAATGTGTGAACAAATTAAACTATGCATTAAAATGCAACATTTATGAATGAGAACGCTACCATGCGCGACTCGCGACATCTTGTTATGAGTCGAGGCCGTTGTGAAGCGTCGTTAGTCACCGAGACATTGCGCCTCTGCTCTTAATGCAGCTGCCGTTTGCTGCTGCGTTGAGCATTCAATGTACGTTTTGAATTAAAGAAAACTATTTCTCGCATAGAGAATAATATATGATTTTCCCGTGAAAAACGCTCTTAGACAGAATGTATTATTGGAATTTCTTTGTACAATAATGTTTTGTATTGTTAGAGGAGACAGTAAAATAAGAAAATTAAAGTCAGTTGATTAGTAGTAACTAACTAACTTAAACTGGACTACCAGTTAGTATATTTAGTACGTGTCTAGTCACCGGAAACCACACGCCTTTATACGCCATATACCTACGAGTTGTAGGTAATAATGTAGATTATGAAGGTAGGTAGTAGTAGAATATTTTTGTATGAAAACTTCGTTTCATTAAAGGAGTATTCCTGAAGTTGTACCTATCAATTGAATATTATATACGAAAGGTAACTCTCTCTCTCTCTCTTTCTATCTTCACTAACTTATATCTCCTTCTCAACTTCCGGTCGCTTCGATTCTCGCCAATTTCTGTAACGCTTTCGTCAAGCATTCACCAGCTGACCTTTTATTGATCAGTTTAGAATAGCATTATACTTGTATCTCTTTTCATTAGGTAGTTTGTAATTACCTAGAATTTCGCTAATCACCTCATAGCGAAATAAATTATTTGACTTTGACTCGTAAAGAGCTTTAACTTCGAAAATTGCATAAAAAAATCAGTCTATCTATGCAAAATATTGCTGCGTAAATTATCAGTTAATTGAAACTCAAAAAAAGAAGAAAGTATGAAAAATAAAACTCATGTGCCTATCTTGTGAGCTAAGCGTCAAGCATTATTAGTACTCGTTAGTCACTGAGACGCTGCGTTTCACATGCTGTTTGCAGTTTTACAGATATGAGTCACGTAGAGAATTTTGTGCATTGGAAGCACAATGTTAATTTTCTGTCAGTTAAGTTATTTTCGTTGGTTAGCTTGTATTTGACCTTGAATTTTAAATAAGAAGGTAAACACTTTGTCTTCCAGGCTAAAAATATCCCGTATTAATCAAGTTAACTAAGTACTTGTGAAAGAATAAGTATCAAATCTAATTTTATGTAACCATATTATTTCAGTAAAAAGCGAGTTGGTAAGAAATGAAAAGTTCACAGAAATCCTTCAGTTTGCGAGATTGTAGCGTCAAGTGTCGTTAGTCACCGAGACGCTGCTAGGCAGCTCCGCTGCATTTCACATGCCGTTTGCAGTTTTGTCAGCTTTGAGTGATAGTACCTTGTGCATTTAAGGCTGTGATATGGGCTACATTTTGAATCTCACCTTGGGGGTTAGGGGTTCAAACTAAAATTATTATTACAATGGAAAATTGAAATATAGGTACCTAGTGGAGGTATGATTAACACATGGGGCAAGACTAACACATAAATATATGTTGAAGTATACATTTTGTTTTAATTTACTATGTTAGTTAAAACAACCACTAACGGTGTCAGGTAACTATACACAATAAAATAGAATAAGTAGTCTTATCCCAAGTGATATTCTTTTCCACCATATTTTTTTAATATTTAAAAAAAATTCAGGTTAAAAATGTAGTCAAATGTACTTATTCGACTACATTTGATCCTAAAAATTCACGGAAAATATTATCTGGTGCAATAATAATGTTTTGTTTCAGAACTTTAATGAACATGAACTATTGACTATTAGTGACATTGGGTGTATTTACACCCAACAACAAAGTTATCAGGGAGAAAATTACAAAAGGTTTTTCTGAATTTCTTATATTAAGCTCAGTCACTTTCAAGCACTTAAAAATTTCACTCCATCGACGTAGTTTAATTGTTTTCTACGCCATTAACCGCAACACTTATTGAAAAATAAACTTTGAATAAAAGCATCGTAGGTTCCTCTAAACTGTAAATTGTGTCCTAAATCAATAGGTATCTATTAATGTTATAAAATGTATGAGCTTGTTATTTTTATATTGCGTCCGTATTTAGTTAAATTTTTAAACTTGAAAACAATAAGACCAAGCCATACGCTTTTTTCAAAATACCTTAATCCCCGGAGATAAGCGCGGAACTTAATTACTTCACGGGCACATGGGCTTAGAAAAATCAATAACCTACCCCTTCCCATTCCAGGAAGAGACCAGAGCCCAACTGTGGGACAAAGAAAGGCAAGAATATGGTGATGGCGGCGTGAAAAATGCTGCTCTCCCGAATAATATAACTATTGAAATTGGCGTTTCTAGTTGATAGAGATTTATCAAGAAACGACATTTCCTCCTCTCGCTTCCCTTATCTGACTTTAAACAATCCTACGTCGTGATAAAGCATTTTCAGCCGAAAATTGCTTCAAATGCTTTTCAGATTACACTTGAGACGCGTTTACGTAAACCATTTGTTTCGTTGATCTATAAAAAAATAACGCTCTCATTAATTAAATGTTAGATATGTTGGTAGCAATATGGATGGTGAGATTAAGTATCTAGTACTTGTATTATTAAGTACATTTTCTGTGCTAGTACTAAAATACCAAATAATAACACTTTAAAATAACGTATATAACTAGGCAAGTATATTTATTTCAAATAAGAGAATGCACAACAAAAAACATTTTTAACACATAGTAACCAGTAGGTACCTACTTTAAACCAAATAAAATTATACAATCAACCAAAAATTAACAAATACTGCATCATTTTGCTTGAAAAGGGACAGCCCACTAAGGCACTAAGGGGCAGCGGATACTAAGCCACTGCGCTGATTTTCAGTTGGGCCCTTTTGGGACGGAATTCGGACGATCAGAAATGATGATCGTCTAGTCAAATAAATCAAATAATGTTGTACCTACTACACTACGACTTTTAGTAGTTTTATACGTGACTAAACGCTCGAATCCGCATTGGAGCATTGTGGTGGAGTATTCTTTATCTCCATCAGCTGTGGCTGTGGGAGGGACATGTGCCCAACAGTAGAACAACAACCAAGTGGAACAACACCTATGGATTGTACGTACTAGTGTAGCTAGCTAGCAAACGAATTTATTATTGTTTTTTCCTTTTAAGTTTTGAAGTCGGTTTTCTGATATTTTAATATCGTTATTTCATCAAGAACTATAAACTACTTGTCGTTCCTTCCTCTAATGTAACTTTACGGAAATAGATCATTATGGAAGTCGTAGTTGTAAACAGTACTTTCCTCTTGTTTATCTTCAGTTGCAGTGTTGTCGATCTTTGTAGATTTCTGTAGGAAGATACTCATTGACTTGTTTACTCAAGTTGAACTTTTGTAAAGAAAACAATTTCATTTATGTATTTTTACGACGAAAATAATTTCCTAAATTTATTTCTACTAATAATAATTATTTTATACCTATAATAATATATTATAAAACTTTAATAATTCTAAAGGACCAAAGGACAACACAGTCTTATTTAAAATTTGTAATCGATGCATTTTTGGATGGCAGCGCATTGATGGTGCACAATATACATGCTCGTTTGCTAACTTCTATCCATATTTTTTTTCTTATTTTATCTTATCTTCTTTATCTTTTCTTATTTTATCTTTTCTTCTTTATCTTTTCTTATTTTATCTTTTCTTATCTTCTTTATCTTTTCTTATCTTTTCTTATTTTATTTTATCCTTTGCTAAAATTCATCAAGTTTCGGGTTAGATACTGCGAGGACAATGATAAATGATGGACAGAGCTGAGCATTGGATAAGAACGTCCGCGATCGTTGTTTTCCAATCTATCGAATAAATCTTGTCGAATTCGTGCGGCCATCAGTTGGGGATTTAAATTGTTCGCTCAATATATTTAGCAAAGCGTCACAGACGTGGAAGGTTGAACGTTGACTAATTAATTCTTAGGAATTAATCTTCCTCTTGTTTGTTTATTGGATTCAAATAACTACCTTAAGAGCCTCTCCAGTTGGTACACAAACTAACTACTAACTTATCAGCTTTAACTGGTTGACGTTGGATAGATTTACGTTGATATCGACCATCACTATCGGATGACATCTTACTACCCATATGACTCCCTAAGCAATTATGGTACCTACCAGAAAGTAACACGGGTCGAGCAAAGTATTACCTATTAGGTTTTTCTAACTCGACATTCCTAGAAGTAGCTCGGGGTTTAGATTTTGCCAAGTTTATGCCAATAGGCTTACCACCTATTACATGAGACCTAAACATAACCGGTGAAAATTTGATGTATTGTGTATACATAAAATTTTGCCTGCTTTACTCGGGAAAATACAACCGCGATGTTTTGTAGTTTTTCGTGGTTACCGTTATATATACTATTATCTACAAATCTTTTTAATACTACCGTAGGTACCTAAGTTGAAACTATATTTTCATCTGAATTTTTATAAGGTAAGTATATTTTAATAAAAAACTTCATTTAGTGTGGACTTTCTCTCGGCCATAACGAAGTTCTTAAAGGTGCAAAGTTACCCGCTAGTTCAAGAAAACTATTTTAATGAATAAATTCATAATACTTGTCAAGTAGTAGGTAATGTGTAAGAATGTAGGTGCCTTTCTAGGTTCCGTACCAGAATGATATAGCTACAAATGGAAGACCTTGTTTAGGTACCTAATGCCACATATGCTTTGGTAGATATAGGTGAAATTGTGGTTGGCTTTCAATACAATCGAACTTAAGGTAAATTATTAAATAAATTACCTAGGATAAATACCAAGGTATGTATTGCGTCTTGTCAGGAAATTTTAGCTAAGTTATTTAGCGAAAGCTATTTTATAGGTTTTACCACAAAGTCTCCTAAATTCCACTACTATTAGATACTAGGATTAAGATTCAAAAAAGCTAATCAGTAAGAAAACTAACGTCGGGTGTAGATAATAAGATCTGCAACTCATAATATATCTATCTTGACCAACCCTAAATCGTCTGCAGCAAGCGGTTAAGAGGACTACAGAGGCTAAACGCGAGTTTTATAAACAAGATATCACACGAACCATTGCAGAGAATCAAATAAAAAAAATATATGGTATTCTTGGGGATATATGTTATATTGCTATGGTCTTCAAAACATAATACATTAATTTTGACTCGATAGAAAAAAATCACGAAGATACCTCTAAAATAATCTTCTAAACAATCAAATCCCTTCTAAAATACGTATTTTTTTTTTCAATTTAACATATATTTTTCATCACAATAAATACAATATTTCGGTTGTACCACTTTTTAAATCCACTTTGTAGAATTTCCAAAAAACCCTTGTTCTCATTTTCGGACATATTTCGCGAGAAATGGCGAGCATGTGTGAGTAAACGCCGTGTACCGACAGTCGCGGCTCAGGCCTCTTGCTAGACGGGCGTGTCGCGCTTTCTGCCGCAAAATTTCTGCAAGATTCCAACGTTATTTCATTACTTTTATTGATTGGATAATACATTTTTTGATTTATTTAAATAATTTAACGGTATATGTATTTTTTAAATTCGTAAACGGACTCCTATTTTGTAAATAAACATGGGAAATAAATCAAAAGTATTCATATAAAGCAAACGTCACACATATGAATGACGTAAAGAGGTAAAAGCATTTTAATTTTGTCAAACACTTATTAATTTTCATTGTTTTCTCTGCAGTTTTGCAGAGTACAAAAAGATAGATACGTACACAGTTTTTCAACCCTAATCATATAACTGTAAATGGCGTAGTTGGGAGTTGGCGGTGAGTAAGAATCTCGCTCTAGAGACTCGGGTTCAAATTCCAGTTACACTTCCTTTCTTTTTCAATTTTTTCTTTATTTTTTTATGACTTTTTTTTTGTTATTATTTTAAGTAACTAAAAAAATTGCATAAATCTAATTTCATTACGTTGTCGTACCTTCCTATAAATTTTTTGTTAGGTCAATTATTACTTAAAATAAACGCCATCTACTGAAACACTTCCCCGTATAAGCCGCGCAGATAGAGAATAGATTTGAAAATGGCGTCCTCTCGCATGCGTTCTCGCTCACTCTCTATCGCTGTCTATACTCACACAGTGAAGTACGAGCTGCAAACAAATAATCAGTCGGGATTCGCTTTCTAAGCTACTTGACGCACTCCGAGTAATTGTTGTTTTCGTTGATATTGTTGTTTTTGTTTGCGTTACATTTGATTGTTATTTATTTTCGTTAAGTTTTTGTTACGAACGTTGACATTTTGTGATGTAATTGAACAGCAACACCGAAGATGAAAGTGACGACTCTGAAGACCAGGACTGTGAAAGTGACCAGTCCATGGAAGATTTTAACCAATTCATGGAGGGAATTGAACCAGTAATGGGTACAGATGACCAGGACACTGCTGGACCAAGCGGTTTATAAAACCTTTGATACCATTCCCATCCTATTGTTCTTTATTTTTATAATCTGATTCTGAAATGTCACAATTAATAAAGGCAAATTTTACAATCCAGTGTTTTAAGTACCCTTGCTTGTGTTGTGTGTTGTGCTTGTATTTTAAGTGCCATTTTCAGATCTATTCTCTATCTGCGCGGGTTATACAGGCGATTAATACAGTACCTCATGACATGTCATTGTATGCTCTGTAAGGTAGTTCTGAGGTTTTCCGTTAGAGGCGCTGTTGTCGTTTGTGAGAATGTGTGCACCGATTCTCAAGGTCATTTTGCACCACTAGGCGCCTTAAGATGAATTATTCGCAGTCTTGAAACATAATACGCACACAAAGAAATGAAGCTAACCACATTTTTACGATAACTCGAGCGCAAAAGCTCTTACAATCAATGAAGCAAAAGGTAACATTGCCACTGAAACGGGGAAGAAGAACACATTGTTTCGTTCATAAAATAGAATTTCCGAGTTGCCACCTTATCTAATAAAATTTTTTGCCCTGCTGTATCATCTTAATATTACATCAGATACAAAGGGCTTAGATAATAGAATCAGTACTCCCATTGAAGCTTGAAATGTTTTTTGAACTTATGTATACAGTAAGAATTGTACTCACAATACCACGTTTTTAACAGCAACGCTTAAAATTTTCTCTTTCCCGGTTAATCTACATTTTTACGATACGCTACAGCTGATGATAAAATTCCTATGAATATGAATATATTTGGCATGTATAATTGAAATGTCTAAGTTAAAAATTATGGAGAGAAATATAAAATATAAAATAAACTCACGCCTGTGTTCCACCGCTGAGGTAGTTAGAAGTGTGATGTACATCAGTTATGTGGCCCATGAAATAAGATCTATGGCAATGAGCCTGTTGCCCTGCACCGGGAACAAATCCAGACTCCGTCCTATTACTAAAAATTTTAAGATGAAAGTCAGGAAAATCCCAACAGGTAATTCTTTGCCAACCCGAGGATAAAACTGAGGACCTCTGGACCAACGAGGCCGTAACATTGCATCGGACACTGCCAATTAGCAAGAAGCATTATCTAACTACTTTAATTACTAGTTTTATTAATTTAATATTTGATTGACTGTTTGTTAAGGAACATATTATTATTATTAATCATTTATTTATTTATAGACATATATTCATGATTTTAATTGTTAAATTATTGTTAGATGATTTTTGACATTTTACTGACTCAGATTTTCCCAATATAAGCGCGTTTCGAGCAGGCGAATCATTGTGAATCCTAGACGAGTAAGGGGTTACCCTGTACAAGTACAAATATACCAGCTAGTAATTTTATTTCACCCATCCGACTTACCGACTATCGTTTTAATACTGTTTAAATTTCTGCAATTACAGCAATTATGGGTGGTTATAATAGTTTTAATACATCCATCCATTAGCTTTTTGAAATCCAATACTCGAAATTAAGTGCCATGAGAATCCAGGAGTCTCCGCCTTCTTCTTCAAGAACGATGTCTGGTGGGCAGCCAGAAACCCAATTTTCGAGACGACGGTCACTCGAGGACTTTCTTACCCAATCGATTGTAAGTTTGCGAGCATAAACGCAAACAAAACATTGTGAGATAAGTCGAGCTTGTTCAAAGTGAGTCACAGTTGTCATGAGCGTCAGCGGATGAGTGGTGCTGCAAGCTCGTTTGCTATCATATACCCATAAAATTAAAATTAAATTAAAATTAAAGTTTTATGAGATAACACTTCACTGCTACATAAGATTACACATGAGTTACAAAAAGCTAATAAGCAGTAAATACCTACATAACTAAACACTTGCTACAAATTGGTAACTTGCTAACTGAATCAGATCCAATTCAATATCCCTGTATCCAGCATGAAGTTCGACTCTATTATTAACATTGTAACTTACTAGTTGTTGTAGATACCTATCGGGTACCCAAACTGAATAACTTATTGTATAGCTGAAATGAAACTCATAGAATAGATCTAATGCGTTAAAATTAAGGAAAGTTTTAAAAGCATAGAAGGTCTCTTTCTTCTAAAACTCTTTATTCTCGTATTTAACCAACTTCATGAAAAGTGGTTAAATATTTCCCGTTGTTTCTTATATTATAGAGATTTTTTCTAAAGCTCCAGCTTTGATTCAATAATAATGTAATGGGATCAAATTATAAAAATTGTTAATTTTGAAAAGAGTAACTACCGAGTTTCTTGCCGTGTTCTTCTCGGTAGCATCAACTTTGTGAACCGGCGGTAGATAAGAAATGTTATAACGTTCAATAAGCGTATTAGACCAGTGCAGAAGCCTTTAAAAATAATAAAAAGTGAAAAAAAATAATAGTAGAATATAACCTATTAGAAAAGGAGGAGAGTATTATAAACATTAAAGGAAAAATAAATTCCGGGAGATCTGAGGTAGGGAACGGGAAGGGGGGGGGGGGTGTTTAAGGGGAAAAAACGGTTTATGTTGATTTCCGGCAAAACTAAAAGTCCTATGGAAAAAAGTCAAATGGCAAAGTTGTAGATAGTAAAAAGATCTAAAACTTTTGTATTTACACTTTTTTCACATAACCTCAAAATGTATGTGAAAAGTTCAAAAAACCAAGTTTTTGGTTTTTTATTTTTATCTTTTACAAATAATTTTTCTTTTTCACAAAATTTGGTGAAAACTTACCTTTTTATGTCCTAAATACGCTGTAATTTATTTGATTAGAAATATTTATTTTTTCAACCTTATTTTGAATTAAGATCGAAAAAGAACCCTAATTTTCAATCGAAAATTCACCCGTCAAAATATCAGCTTTTTTCAAAAATTTGGTATATTTTCTGTTCGTTAAAACCTCTACTTTCCGATGGTGTAAAAAAAAATACATCTTACTATAGTAAATCTTCTCAGAAAATGCAATCTTTACCTACTTCTTTTCCTTCCTTTGCTTTTTTTTGTCTTACACATATACATTTTTTACATCACTATACACTTTATATAGATTTTTAATATATTTATATATTTTAAATAATATTTATATATTTTTAACAAAACTTTTTACGGACTTTTTATCGATTTTTAATATATTAATATATTTTTAATATATTTATATATTTTAAATAATATTTATATATTTTAAATATATTAAAAATCTATAAAAAGTGAATAATGATGTAAAAAATGTATATGTGTAAGACAAAAAAAAGCAAAGGAAGGAAAAGAAGTAATTAAAGATTGCATTTTCTGAGAAGATTTACTATGGTAAGATATATTTTTTTTTTCACCATCGGAAAGTAGAGGTTTTAACGAACAGAAAGCATACCAACTTTTTGAAAAAAGCTGATATTTTGACGGGTGAATTTTCGATTGAAAATTAGGGTTCTTTTTCGATATTAATTCAAAATAAGGTTGAAAAAATAAATATTTCTAATCAAATAAATTACAGCGTATTTGGGACATAAAAAGGTAAGTTTTCACCAAATTTCGTGAAAAAGAAAAATTATTTGTAAAAGATAAAAATAAAAAACCAAAAACTTGGTTTTTTGAACTTTTCACATACATTTTGAGGTTATGTGAAAAAAGTGTAAATACAAAAGTTTTAGATCTTTTTACTATCTACAACTTTGCCATTTGACTTTTTTCCATAGGACTTTTAGTTTTGCCGGAAATCGACATAAACCGTTTTTTCCCCTTAAACACCCCCCCTTCCCGTTCCCTACCTCAGATCTCCCGGAATTTATTTTTCCTTTAATGTTTATAATACTCTCCTCCTTTTCTAATAGGTTATTTTCTACTATTATTTTTTTTTGTTTTAAAAGCTATCGAGACTGGTCTATATACAAAATACCATATAATGAAAAATAAATGAATCTGAATCTGATCTTAGCTACTCATACTGGAAAATTGAAAGTTTCCTGTGGGAATGGACAAAAACCTGTAATAATCATTTGATTTTTAATGGAACCTATAAATCGAATGATTTTTTATCTATTGAAATTGATGGCTATCTTGGATTATGATCGGCTAGACTGCGGGTGAAACTACTCGTAGATGTTGTTTAGTGGTGATCTTTGGTGTAACTTACCGTTCATATATTATTCTTTAAACCATTCCTAGACGGTAGAAGTAAACGACATGACGCGGGCGGAGCCGCAGGGACAGCTAGTATAAAATAATTGTCTTCAATATAAATATGCAATTTAATAATAAATGCTAATTTTTAGCAATGCAGGAATAAGTTAGATTACAATTAAGATTTCCCAGTGATTTGTATGTATATTTGTTAATAACATATTTAATTTTTTTTAACCACAATACAGTAATAGGTACTACATACTAAAACCCGAAAAAATATTATTAAATAAGTATGGCATCAACTCCCACATTATTTTACTAGTGGACGCCCGCAGCTTCGCTCGCGTAGAATTAGACCCATTAACGACGTCTACCCGTCTAACGACTTCAAAAACGGCTAAGTTTCATACTAACTTTGCACCCCCGTTTTACCCCCTTAGGGGGTGAATTTTCAAAAATCCTTTCTTAGTGCTCCCCTACGTTATAAAAGGAACCCCTATGCAAAATTTCAAGTTTCTAGCCCTTATAGTTTAGGCCCTGCGTTGATATGTCAGTCAGTCAGTCAGTCAGTCAGTCAGTCAGTCAGTCAGTCACCTTCTCCTTTTATATATATAGATATGTTAGCATGGCATGATCTGCATATAGCCAATTATTTGGCTTACTACCTTTTCGTTAACTTGAATCCTTCTAACTACTAGCCTGTTGCGGACGGCGACGTATAGTGAATAAGTGTATATATAGAGACTGTTAAGGACGTCGACATATAGTGTAATTAATGTGTACGTAGAAACATGTATAGTTAAGAATTACGTATATAAGTAAAATAAGTCGATGTAAATAAAACAGAAACACCGTTACTATACGAGATGGAGCGATGCGTAAGAATAGGAAAGGAATAGCGCACAATATGAAACAGAGATAGCGAACCTTTGTCTTGCATGCGGTAGAGCAGTACCGATGCAACATCGCGACCGAATGCACCGTGTTGTAACGGGATCGTCTAAGAAACAATACGCCGCGCCTAACAATAAACGTGGCAATTAGTTTTGAGACGAAATGTAATAAAAGGAACTTTCTAAGGATTGTAACGGCACTCAGATATCTCACTCGGATCTTAACACTTGTTTAACGATAGTTCACGACAGCTCATCTCAGTACATTTACCGCGTCATTGTAAACTCGTCCGGTTCAATAAATAAGAACTACATGGAAAGAAGTCTTTAATATATATAATATACAGTCCACTACTCTGTAGTCAGCTACAGTGTTGGTCATTTCGAGCCGAATAAGGAATATTGAGCCGGAGCTTCAAACGTCGGATCAACTACAGTGTTGGTCATTCAACGTCGGATTGGGAAATCAAGGGCTAGTCCTATGCTTCGCCGGAATCCAAGCGGGATTCAATCAGCGGTCAATTCACAAGCGATTTGACGCTACGGACTACAGCCAGAAGAGGTTTCAAGAAAAATCCACACTACGGTCGATTCAAAGGGAAATCGACGCAACAAGCGGGTACAGGAGCAAGCGAACGAGTCAAAATACGTTCGATTCAAGAGGGAATCAACGTTACAAGCGAATCCACAAGCGGATTCACGCTTCAAGACGCCACATGTCTGCATCGGGCTCTAACAACACTCCGGTGGCAATGAACACAAGGGGTCGTGTTCACTCAGAATCGGGATACGGGGAATCGGAAGCTCAGCGAGGTGGTAGATTAATGGAGATCGTGCCAGAGATACCGACGGGCATATCTACCATGGGGCCGCCTGCACAACTGAGCACACCGAGAACAGAAGAGCTACGTCGCCGGCACTTACACACCGGACGAATACATAGCAACGATGCAAGAATCAAGCAAGCACAATATGAAGCCGAGAAAGAACTGAGTCAAATAGAAGAAAAGCGACTCAAAATTAGAGAGAAGCTTATAAAATCGAGACTAGCCGCCGAAATGTCAGTGATCGAAGCGGAATCGGACTACGCCGCCAGCGTATGCAACGAAAGAACGCAAGATTGGTTGGACAGAAGCATTGGGGGCACACGGCCGGAACCACAAGAGGATCGTCCTCTCGTTAATGAGCAACGGGGGGAGAGTTCAAAGCAACGAGGAATACAGCAACTGGCCGACGCATTAGAAAAAATGATAACTGCAAGGCCGCCACCTCGGCAAACAGCGGAACTACCGATCTTCACGGGAACCATAGCCGAGTGGTTACCATTCAAAGCCGCCATAGAAGACTCCACAAGGTTATTTAAATTTTCACCAACGGAAAATCTTCTACGGTTAAGAAACTGTCTGCGAGGGGAAGCGCGGGAAACAGTGCTCTCACAGCTGTTTACCGCGTCCGACCCAGATGTTATTATGCGCACGCTGGAAATGAAATACGGGCGTCCGGAATACATTATAGACCGCGCGATTGAAGAGTTGAAAAAACTACCAAGACTCGGGAATGCATCGAACGAGCTCTACGACATGGCAGTCAAAGTACAAAATATTGTCTATACAATAAAGAGTGTAGACAAAAGGGGATACCTACGGAATCCTATGCTGGTACGCGATGTAATGGACAAGCTGAGTCCTCACCTCGTCAGCAAATGGGCGGAGTACGCCGCCACGCACGAACATCAGATCATGGAGGAGAACGAAATGTCGGTTCTCTCAGAATTTCTTATGAAAGAAGCGGATCTGATGCTTCGATACACCCACACAACCAAGCGAAGCTTCAGCGCTCCAGTACAAACACGTAAAGAAACAATCGCAAGACGGGCGATCAACCGAGGCGTGTACACTACTGAAGACGTCACTGAAGAAAGAAAATGCTTCGTTTGTCAAGCGGGAGGACACAGCCCTCCGGAGTGCTCAAGGCTAAAGGCGTTAGATGTCAACGGGCGATGGAAATGGGCAAAAGATAATAAGATTTGCTTCAAATGCCTAAGAGGAAGACATAATAAGTTCGCCTGCAAAGCTAAGGCGTGCGGAGTCCACGGGTGCACCTACAAGCACCACGCACTACTGCACAAAGAAAAGCAAGCGGAAGCCACACTCAGCACTCAAGACGACAGCGAACCGAACGACACGGCCGCGGCAGTTATGAATGTAACAATGAAGAGAACGCCAACCTCAGTCCTGCTTAAAACCTGTAAAGTAAAGCTCAGGGGACCACGGGGGGAGATAATCACGTACGCTCTCCTAGACGAAGGGTCCACGGTCACATTAATCGACGAAGACGTAGCAAACGAGCTCGCCGACGGAGGACCGAACCAGCCTCTCAACATAAGAGGAATAAACGAACAAAAAAGGATAAACAGCAAGGCAATAAAGATCGAAATACAAGGACTGAGCGAGCACGTAAAACATGAAATAAAAGCTCGCACAGTAAAGAATCTTATGTTACATCAACAACGCATACCGCGCGACCTGGGTCGGTACAAGCACTTACGCGCCATACAGTCAAAGATCTGCGTAGAGGAAGCAAAGCCACGCATACTAATAGGGGCCGACAACTGGCAACTAATAGTATCGAGACAGCTTCGCGCCGGCAAGAAGAGGGAACCCGCCGCATCATGGACGAAACTGGGTTGGGTTCTACATGGGTCGGCACCTAGAAGCACAATAATGGGCGAGAATGAAAATAGCGTGCTTCACATATGCGCAAGTGACAAACTATTAGCGAAGATCGTCGAGTCGCATTTCGAAGTAGACTCACTCGGCGTCTCGACGAAACAAAAAGTAAACAAGAATGAAGAAAGAGCAATTGGAACGTTCGAAGCAACTGTTAAAAGAATAGACGGGCACTTTGAAGTCGGCCTACCGTGGAAAACGGACAACCCAGCGCTTCCGGATAGCTACGAATCGGCTCTAAAGCGATTCAACACGCTAGAAAAGAAAATGAAAAGGGAACCTGCATTCCAACAAGAATATACTGCTCAAGTGGACAATCTAATAAGAAAAGGGTACGCGACGGAAATCGACGGCAGCGAGATGAATAGTCCAATTAAATGGTTCCTGCCTCACTTCGCCGTCACGAACCACAACAAGCCGGGGAAAATTAGAATGGTCTTCGACGCAGCAGCAAGAGTGGAAGGAATCTGCCTTAACGATTTCTTATTGGAAGGGCCCGACCTATTGTCCCCACTCACGAAGATTCTGTTTGGATTCCGGGAAAGAAAAATAGCAGTAACGGCCGACATAGAAGAAATGTTTTTAAGAGTAAAAATTAGAACAGAAGACCAGCCCGCTCAAATGTTTTTATGGCGTGCAGAGCCCAAGGAAGCCATTAAACAAATGAAGATGACTTCAATGATATTCGGGGCATCTAGCTCGCCTTATCTCGCTCACAGTGTGAGAAATCGCAACGCCGCCGAGTATGAAAACAAATACCCAGAGGCAGCCGCAGCGATTAAAGAAAAGCACTACATAGCCATACCAAGATGCTACAATCTGCGTGCGACGCCGGAAACACACGTCGAATTACACGTGTTTGTCGACGCGAGCGAGCAAGCCTTCGCCGCGGTGGCCTATTGGAGGATCGTGGACAAATCTATTAGTACGATCCAAGTAATGGCTAAGGCGAAGGTCGCGCCGACAAAAACACTCACAATACCAAGACTGGAACTTCAAGCGGCACTAATAGGAGCACGACTGGCTAACACAATAGTCAGAGAACACAGTTGGAAACCTATAAGAACGATATACTGGAGCGACTCAACGACCGTTCTACACTGGGTACGGAACGAAAGAGCAAAAAAGTATACTCCATTCGTATCACATCGTCTCGCCGAGATCGCCGAATTAACACAAGTTGAAGACTGGCGATGGGTTCCGACCGCGCTCAACGTAGCCGACGACGCGACAAGGCTTGAAGCAAAGAGAATTACTAATGAAGATCGATGGTTCACGGGGCCTTCGTTCCTGCGAGAGACTGAACTGAATTGGCCGATGGAACAAGACATAAACATCGAAACTGCACTCACGATCACCAACGATGAAGCGATCGACGACGCCGCACTGCCAGAGCTAATTAGATTTTCGTCCTATGAGAATCTGATTAGAGTGACAACAACAGATAACAAGAGACTTCAACTGGAAGTCAAACACATGCAAGCGGCCGAAGAACAATGGATTCAGCGAGCGCAACGGGATTCCTACAATGAAGAATATTTAACGACGCTAATTCCTCAAGGGCAAGCAACGGGCAAGGTACCAGCGTTACAAGAAGGTGACCTGGTGGTGGTGATCGACCACACGTTACTTCGCAACACTTGGCCCAGGGGAGTCGTTGAGCGTGTTGATCCAGGTCCAGACGGCATCATCCGAACGGCGGACATAAGAACGAGAGGCGGAGTGTTCCGGAGACCGGCGACGCGGCTCGCCGTCCTGCGGATAGACAAGGCTGCGAAGGATCTACGCCGGGGGGAGACTGTTGCGGACGGCGACGTATAGTGAATAAGTGTATATATAGAGACTGTTAAGGACGTCGACATATAGTGTAATTAATGTGTACGTAGAAACATGTATAGTTAAGAATTACGTATATAAGTAAAATAAGTCGATGTAAATAAAACAGAAACACCGTTACTATACGAGATGGAGCGATGCGTAAGAATAGGAAAGGAATAGCGCACAATATGAAACAGAGATAGCGAACCTTTGTCTTGCATGCGGTAGAGCAGTACCGATGCAACATCGCGACCGAATGCACCGTGTTGTAACGGGATCGTCTAAGAAACAATACGCCGCGCCTAACAATAAACGTGGCAATTAGTTTTGAGACGAAATGTAATAAAAGGAACTTTCTAAGGATTGTAACGGCACTCAGATATCTCACTCGGATCTTAACACTTGTTTAACGATAGTTCACGACAGCTCATCTCAGTACATTTACCGCGTCATTGTAAACTCGTCCGGTTCAATAAATAAGAACTACATAGAAAGAAGTCTTTAATATATATAATATACAGTCCACTACTCTGTAGCCAGCTACATAGCCCATTTAATCGTAGGCCGATGGAAGGCCGTCTTAGACCGATAACAATACAACCTTACGTGTGTTTATTTGATTAGCATCAATATGATTAACGTCATTATTTACTCGCCACGCGATATTTGTAGGCATTCAACCTAGTTTCACAATAAAGTAATTTTCCAAGCGGTGCTGTAAGCCTTGGAAAATACAAATTTAGCAATATCCAATATGGCTTCTACATCAACGCGGGCTATCACATTGGAGCACGACAAATGGCAATTTAATTCTCGTTTTAGGAAATCTAAGTTTTCTATCTGGGTGCATGTACCTATTCGTTAAAAAACCTTTTCTTAGACGAATAAATTAGGCATATACTCGTACATTTATCTACCTCGAGCGAGTAAGAGTAGTTGTGTTATTTTAATACTGCAGAATTGCCGTGAATGCAGGGGTTGGGTGCATTATGATCTGTGTGCATTATTTAAGGGTTGCATTTTGGTAGATGCAAATCTGCGTAGCAAAGCATTTTTAATCCCAGACGTTACAAGGTTGACGTATCTGCCTGTGTGTCTGTGGTTTTTATAGCTCGTACGAATGAACCAATTTTGATGTGCTCTTTTAAATCTGACGTGATCGAGTTGTTTCTAAGCTATAATTAATGAAAATCTCTGCAAGAGTTTGATTGTCATCAAATGTAATTAATAGAGAAATATCAGAAACTATGCACAAATAAAAAATAAAATAAGTATCTAAGCATCTATTCATTCAATATTCATTTGATATAACCAAATTAAAGTAGAAAATAATTGAAATTATAAATAAGTTAAATTTAAACTTATATTATACTAGTGGACGCGCCCGCAGCTTCGCTCGCGTTACACATTCACTAACTTCAAAAACGGCAAAGCTTCATACTAACTTTGCACCCCCGTTTTACCCCCTTAGGGGATGAATTTTCAAATTTTTCTCGCCGTAAAAACCATCCTTGAACTTCAACGAACATTTAAAAAAAAGAATTGACCAAATTGGTCCAGGCGTTGTTGAGTTATGCGCTTACCAACACATTTTGCGATTCATTTTTATAATCTATATATATAAAAGGAGAAGGTGACTGACTGACTGACTGACTGACTGACTGACTGACTGACATATCAACGCAGGGCCTAAACTATAAGGGCTAGAAACTTGAAATTTTGCACAGGGGTTCCTTTTATAACGTAGGGGAGCACTAAGAAAGGATTTTTGAAAATTCACCCCCTAAGGGGGTAAAACGGGGGTGCAAAGTTAGTATGAAACTTTACCGTTTTTGATGTTATTCGAATGAAATTCAGTACCTATGAAGGTTTTTTATTGAGTTTCGAAAATCATCTCTTAAGGGGGGGTAAAAGGGGGGTGCAAAGTTAGTAGGTATAAAAGTTTTTCGTATATACCTACATTATTTCAACGAAATTTTGTATTTAGGTTATGTTACGTCTAATTCCACGCGAGCGAAGCTGCGGGCGTCCACTATTTTGAAAATTTTGAAAATTCACCCCCTAAGGGGGTAAAACGGGGGTGCAAAGTTAGTATGAAACTTTGCCGTTTTTTAAGTCAAGTGGGCAACCCGAACGCGGGCAGACGTCCTTAATGGGTCTATTCTACGCGAGCGAAGCTGCGGGCGTCCACTAGTATAGATATAAGACACAACAAACACAAGTGCTCGTCACACGAATGTTTGTCATGAGTGGGATTCGAAGCCGAGCCATTTCGAGCCATAATAATAGAAAAAAAAGTATTTAACACAAACGAATGAAATTAATCTATTAGAAATCATTTATAAATTTATATACTCCAAAATAATGAATGATGCGCAGTATAAAAATAATTAGAATCTGAACGAATCCGGATCAAAGAGATATTATAGGCTATAGTGAATTATGTTCGTTTGTACGGACAGGACCGCTTTGTCCTCGAAATTGTTTTTTATCGAGTCCATTCTACTGGAAGATGATAATCCCCGAATATTCGGTATGAATAACATTACTTCCAACTGTGGATTTATCGTAGCCTCTCCGGTATCTAAAAAGCCGATTCTATTAAGATTTAGCGAGGTCCACATCCTTTTATTAAAAACGGTGAAAATGTCAATAGAAAAGCGTTTGATATCGTTTGATTTGAAGATTCTGGGTGTATCTTTAAATGCTTCGAATATGAAAAGTTGTAATAAGTTTTCTCTACAAGCGGGAAACTAAGAAGTCGTGTAATTACATTTGTACGGAATTGTAATTCCATTTGTCGCTTTGTACAGTTTTTACGGAAGCATTCGATACGACCAAATAACATTATCAAACCACTGTGTAAACGAATAAATGGGTTATTAGTATTTTAAAACAATTGATAATATGAAGTTTAACAACGACGTAGATGTACCTCTACGTTACCTTTAGAATTAAGATCAGATTTCGTTTGCCACATTTATAGTGCATGTAATTCATCTACCTTAATTACATTTTGTATATCGATTTTGAAAACTAATTTTTACTTGAAATTGACATTTACGAGAAATTACTAACTCGTGTTGCTCCGTTCTTAAGCTAGGTAGGTATAGGTAGGGAAGTTCGCAAGTCAATGCAGGAGTAAGGTTGACTTCAAGTAATGATTTCGATTCTGATTTGAATTTATGTATTTGTTTAGAACATATTTAATTTTTTGTATTAGACCTTCATCCTTCGAAAACTAAGGGTAGCACTGACAGCGCATGCGTGCGAGAACGTTGCTTCGTTGAAAGCAGTTTACTCTGTGCCCTGATTGGAATCGGACCTGGGCAATATCAGCGGGAAACGGGAGTACAACTTTCCAATCTTTCCGGAAAAATATGACTTGACTGTATGAGTTATATCCAAGGCCAATTACGCAGCTTTAACGCGAGTGATTCTAATAACAGTTTTATTCCGAAATGATTGATACAGAAAGTTTGACTGTCTCAAAACTTTTGAAACAATTTGCATAATATAACTGTATGTATAATAGTGTGGTGACACAGTGTAAGTTTAATTTGATGTGTGGGATTGTAAGTGCTTAACTTAACTTATGAATTGATTTCCCTAAAAGCCGTTCAACATTGATGAATTTGGTAAGTTAAATTACTTCTATATAAATACACTAAAATATGTATCAAGTTATTGAAAACCATGTAATTTTATATGAGGAAACAAGTTATAAGTGCGTTTCACAGGTTGGATATAAAATTATTTTACGATGTTTTAAGCGCAAACTATGAAGCTGAGAATTTATTGCGAGGTGATAACTTTTCCAATAACACCTCTTTACTTGTTTACGAGTTTGCACGTTGACTCTTGTTTTATTGATCCTTATCTTTTACTGTTAGGCTAAACTAAAATAATACTAATACTGGTAGCATTGGTAACTCCGCTGGACTAATATCAATAGGTAGTCTAACAGCGGTTCCCCAGCGATAGAACAGCGGTCGCCAAACGGTAGCCCAGTGGCTATCAACTCAGCCTCTCACTCCGGGGGAACTAGGTTCAAATACAAGCGACATTCACCTATAACTGTAATGTGCGTTTTAAGAATAATAAATTTCACCTGCACGCTGTGCAAAAAAACATCTTGAAGAAACCCGCATACCTGAGATTTCTTTTAAATGTTTTCGAAAGCATGAGAAGTCCGTCAATAAGCTTTTAGCCGGGCTAGAGACTAAGGCCTGCCCCTACCATTTCAAGTGGTGACCCAAGTCTAACAGTGAGACAAAGAAAAGGTGGTAGTTGCCCATTAGCTCGTCGATCAGGTAATAATGTAAAAAAATATATAAAAAAGCCGCCAATAGTGAAGCGGAACCAGACTTGGAAAGCATTAGTACAAAATTAAACTGGTTTTTCAGTAAAAAAGATGTACTCCCTTTCATCAGCATCTCGGTGATCTGCCACTAATAGTAACGTAGTAGTATTAGTACTGAGTAAGATTTATATGCCGGAATCTCGGAAAAAGAAATAAAAATGTTTCTTTTTGTCTATTTTATTAGATCTGGTTTTGTGGGAAGTAGGTATTGCTGTAATTAATTTAAATAGAAATAAAATAAAAAATTATCAGTAATCTAAAATTATCATCAAATGTTTTTTCTTCTGTCAGATACAATTTTTTTTTGTAATTACTTGTTTTTCGTCGTTAAGGAATTTTCCCTCTTGTGTAATGTAATAGTTGTTGATGATTAAATCAATAGTGCTGATAATTCAGCAATAATAGTAACTGTATTAAAACATTACGTGTTGGTCGTCTGAAAAGCATAGTAGGTACCTACGCATCGGACGGATCTTGTCATTTTACGGTTTTTATCGAAATCTACCGATAAAGTAGATCGATTTGTAATAACCGATAGAAGCGTTGGAATATTTGTAACACGCTTTTATTAGCTTCGTATGTATGTAGGTATGTATGTATGATGTTATGGATTTTTGAAATTGATTTTCACTCACTTCAAAACGTCAGATTTATTTGAAACTTTGTACACTAATCAAGGACCTATGATAATGCAATAATAAAAATAAATAAATAGAAAAAAAAAACAAAATCTAATCTAACGTTCTCAAGGATTAAGTCTGCTAATCTTCGTCAGCGTGGTGGAGTAAGGCTGAACTTCATGTGTATAGCCGTTAATGGGCCGTATATAATGACTGGTTTTTGATAATATTCAACAACTGTCTCGCTGGTTGAGTAGTCGTTAGCGCGACTTATTAAGCTAGAGAGAGGTTCGATCTCTGGGTTGGGCAAAGTACTTGATACTAGGTTTTTCTTTCTGGATATTTTATAGCTACTGCTATAAAATTTACTGCTCGGAGTTTCTAGTTACAGGAGTTATATGGTGGTTTTAAATAATATTTAGTTACTGTAAGGTCATATTATGACCTTACAGTAACTAACTGGTGATATTGGGTGCAGTACACCACACCTATGATTACTCTTCGGAGATACAATACAATTATGTTATGTCAATGATCTACAAAAAGTGCAGTGGCATGAAAATAGTAGTTAGTAATAAAATGAAAAAAACAATAATACATTTATATATTTTAGTACATAGAACTCTCTCCTTTTTTTTATTATTTTAATTTATTATGGAATTTATTATTAAAGAATTAGTTTGATTTAGTTGGCTTACGTTTAGTTAATGCTCGTTAACTGTACAGGAAGTATTAAGGTAAAGGTAAAATTAGAATACCTGACCTTTGTAGGGCTACCTTGATACGGTGTGAAATCATACAAGTATTTATTTTATAATTTTAGCCGAACTAATTTGGTTTCAGATGAAACCTTCAAATCTCGTTAAAAGTTACAAGAAATTTAATATTTCTCAAATCAGAAATATCTATCCATACTAATATTATAAATGTGAAAGTGTGTTTGTTTATTTATTTGTTTGTTTGTCCGGCTTTCACGTCGCAACGAAGCTATTATATGGTATGGTTTTTGTGTGTGGAGATAGTGAGGAGGGTGGAGAGTGACGTAGGCTACTTTTTACCACGGTAAAACATCCCCATGGGAAGATATCGATGTTTTGTTATTTGCTAGATATTTAGTTCCGGATGTTGTTAATAGATGGCGTTTATTTAGCGAAAATTTAGTTAAGTAGTTAGTATAGCAGTTAAGTAGTTAGTATCTTTTAATCGTGGAACTGTCACTATTCATCCACCAATAAATGTGTCATGTATGATAAACAACTCATTGTTAATTCCCTTTGACCACGCGGGCGGAGCCGCGGGCAAAAGCTAGTACCTAGGTAATAAAGGACTTATTAATTGTTGTTGTATTTTTGTTTGTGGTCATAAGGAAATTTAAAGAAGTCTATCACTCAATGGACTTCAAACTCTAAAAGAGTTTCTATATGATTTGAGACCACATTTAAACGGATCACAAGAAAACGAACCTGCTGCTGTCTGTAGGTATGTGGTCTCCTGTAACCTTTTCGGAAAATTGTCCGGGAGTCCGGGGACTTGTCAATGCGATTTGTGAAGATCCCTCGAAAACAACTTGTAGACGTGGCTCAATAGCGCAATAAGCCTGTTATTCTTCAGAAGGGTTTTATCACCATTCTTGAAGAACAACACCACCTCACTTATGCGTCACGTCTCCGGGAAATTCAATAGCGATGACGGAATCGAAGAACTTCTGGAGCGCCTTAGGACAGGTTTCGATCTTCAGCTTTGTCAACTATCTTTACCCAATGGATTGATTATATATATAAATAGATTTTTATGGCTGCAATACATTTTTGTGGGGATAATAACATTCATGTACTTGAATCCTACCACCACACAGCAGTAAACAAAAATGTTCTTGGGAAATTCACCCGTAGAAAATGAAAAGATGTTTCATCTACCCTTGCCTCAATTACGTTTTGTGGTTGTAACTATACTAGGCATAATTGAAGGCTCGATAAACCATACTAGCAGCATCGTCTACGTTTATTGATAATAAGCTTGTTATTTTGATAATAATTGGAGTACCTACTTGTACTTTGGTTTCATGTAATATATGTGGATCCAGTATTTAGTTTGTTAGGATCCAAGATGTAAATAGTGCAACTGAATAAGCTTTAACCATGAAGATTTCTAATAATACCCGGGGTAAATAAATAGGGGGGGGGGTTATTATTAGAAATCTTCAATAGTTCCAAGTAGGTAAAACTTTAGAGTTTGACTCATATTGTTAGTTTTAACAAGATGATTAATAACATTTGTTTGTAAATGGTTTTTTTAAACATAGGCACGTATAGTATAAAAACACATTCACATCCAATAGGGTTATTCAGATATTGACCGTGCGTTTTGTACAATCATTAAGGCCGTAGAGTTATACTGACAATGATATTTTTTTATTAAGTAGGTAGGTACTATTTACCATATTTATTTTAATTATTTAATACTTGACGAGCCCGTTGGCGTAATCGGTAGTTAACCTGTCTGTTGCCAGGGGTCGTGTGTTCGAATTCCACTCAGGACAAATATTCGTGTGATGAACACTTGTATTATTTATTGTTCTGTGTCTGGATGTTAATAATATCTATTTAAGTATGTATTTAAAATTTTCTATGTAAGTATATCAGTCTATGACATCCATATTACAGGTTCGTTTATAGTTTAGGGTCAGATGGCCGTGTGAGAATGTCCAAGATATTAAAAAAAAAATATAGCAAATATTTTGCGAAATATTCAAATTTTTAAAATGATCGTGATTGGTCAACCAGAATTGTGACAAAACTGTAAGTACATCTAATGAAGTTGTCTTCAAGGTTCAGCTAAAGTTTGCCAGCTTTAACCTGTCACTCACTGTCGGCTGTTGCCAGCCTCAGCCTTTAATCTGAGTTGCCAGCCATGTTTTATTTCGTTGACAACTTGCTGTCAAGAATTTTCACGATGAACCATAGCTAACTTCATGTTCGCATCGTTTCGTCACAACGGGCGCGCAAACTGCTCAATAAAATTTAATATTAGGTATTAATGACTATTTCTGACTTAATTATTGATATTTACTCAGTGATTACAGCAGTGTCAGCCCAGTGGACTCGCCTCTCACTCGAGCGGTCCGGGTTCAAACGGCGGCACGCACCAATGACTTTTCTAAGTTATGTGCGATTTAAGAAATTAAATGTTACTTGCTGTAACGGTGAAGGACAAATCGTGAGGAAACCTGGATGCCTGAGAGTTCATCATAATGTTCTCGATGGCATTGTTAAGTCTGCAAATCCGCACTTGGCCAGCGTGGTGGATCAAGGCTTTCCCTACCGTTCTGTATTACCTAAATATATTACGTACAACGTGTCACAATCGAAAAGGTCACATCTGTTGGAAAAATAATAGTTTTAGCATAGAGAAATTAATGTAGGCCGTGGATTTAGTTAATTATGTGCGTCGATCGATAAAACCCTCTGTTACCCTAAACACACGCCATGGTACCTTCGCCCAAAACTAATGCATGTTCCAGTGTTCTCTTTTGTTAAGACGTCCCTCTCGCCGTGACACTCAAAGCTTCCACCGCTTGTGATCCCCGCGGGTGACAAAGGCAAACACTGAGCTGTCGCAAACGTTTAGTATAGTTACCTACTGGAACACACGCTCAACTTTCGTACGACACAACATCTAGTGCTAATTAAGTTATTTTTTAATTGCCGGGTAAGAAGAAGATCTTTAAATTTAAAATAAAAAATCTAGGAGGTCTACTGTAAGACTATTGAGAATTTTGCACTGATTATATACAAGATACCTGTGTTGTAAGCTATAGATTAGTGGCAATAATGCCTCAGCGTGAGGTGGTTATGGTATTTTTGCAATGACATTATTGTAACAATAATAACTAAATTTTGACTTGGTCAGCATTCTGAAAAAAAAAATGACTACAAACTGTTTTTTCTCGAGTCCTTGATGGAGAACTGTCGAACTCATGACAAAAAAATTATAAAAAACAAATGGTTGTCTGTAAAGTCGCTTTACGGACGATAATTTTACGTGATAACGTCGTCATGAGAAAACATCTTTTCATTTTACTTTATAAACAGTTGACAAAACAGTTCTCGTGTAGGTTTTGTGCTGTCGCTGTCTCTATTCTACTCGGACGCATCGGCCGATGGAGTTTGTGTTAGAAAACAATGAAGCAAAACGCCACTATCCTTTTTGGAGTCACAAGTAGGAACGCAACATTTATTTACACTTATTTTCTGAAGTTCTATCTAATATATATATACATATATTAATGAAGAGTATTGCCATAATGCAAATTAACTTTGTATCAAACAACAACAAAACACTACACAGAATTTAGATTCAGAGCAGAAGCATTGCCAATATTTTGTCGATACCATAGCGTGCATTCGGCAGATGGAGTGGAAGAGAGATGGATGCGTGTTTGTTCTTGCTTGCACACTAGGAACGCTGCGATACACTCATGAGTCACGCTTTTTCATGCGTGTAGCCGGCGTTCATCGATTTACAAGATGTTATCACGTCGAAAAAAACATTCTTTTATTAAGTAAATACAATACCTACAAACTCACAAGCAAGCGAGTTTTATGACTAGTCTGAAAAGATGCCTACACGATAGAAAAGCTACAATCTTACTCTTACTTATCTATGGCTGCGGCGACGTACCTACTTAGTGATACGAGAGACATCTTAGAACCTAAATAAAATTAGACTATTGCTACTCAGGAGAGACATTTATTTTTACGCTGAGTAACGGCGTGGGCATTCACGAGCCACATAAATCACTTTAATATAGCGAAGTAGTAATCATCTCTGACGCTATCCTATGTTTATTTGGAGGCGGTATATCCCTTGGGCGCTGAACTTAATCTTGGAATGAATCAAACAAGTTTTATAGCTCATTACAAAATGGTGGCATAATCAAACATGAAGGCTTAGGACAAACAAACAAGAGAAACACATCCATTAAGTTAATTAATACTGTTACTGTCGGTTATATTGTTAGCAATAACATTTGGGAAACTACATACATGGTTTGGACATCACTGCCTTCGTAACGGTGATTGTGGCTTTTCCAACTTTGATTAACGTAAGTTTCCGGACGTTATTTTCGCTGGGATAACTTTAGTTGAAAGCGATGTCGGATAACCTGATGGTTCACTGATTTTTTAATCAATCTACTTTAATTAATATCTACTCTAATTCTATGTTTATTTATAGTCCTTTTCAATGTTTGCAATCAGTGTCATAGATGGCATGGCTGTATGATCGTTTATTATTTAATATTTGTATGAATAATTATACTACTTTCACTAAAAAACGAGTAGGTACCTACCTATTTAAAATAATAAATTAATAGTTTAAAAAAATCTAGAAAAACACGCTTTTATAAATGCACGTAAAAACCAAAAAATAAATTATGGATCGTTCAAGTTGTCTCTATTTCTGGGCTGAAGTGTAAACTATGTGCTTTTAATTATAATATTTGGTTGTAAAAGCGTGGGGTTTGGTTACGCGCGCCGTTGCTATTGGGCTATGGACGCTTCTATAAATTAGTTTCTTACTTAACTTACGAGTATACCTAAAATTCCACAATATGATTCGGCAAATGTTCAAGGGTAAGGCATTTTAGTTTTTTTGAAAGACTTATCTAATCTTCTGAAGATTAGATGAGAGCTTTGTGATTAGGGAAGGTCGGCTTTATCTAACCTTGCGTTAGCATTGTACGTGTGATGTCTTTTGTCTCCAGTCAAATGACCTCTATAAACATGTCCTCGTAACGAGCTTCGTCCACTATAGTATCACCGAGACTCTTTCATTGTCCCACTGTTGGGCACGGGTCTCCTCTCAGAATGGAAGAAATTAGGCTTTAGTCCACCACGCTGGCCAAGTGCGGATTGGCAGACTTCACGTGCCTTCGAGAACATTGTACAGAACTCTCAGGCATGAAGGTTTCCTCACGTTACAGCAAGTGACATTTATTAATTTATTAAATCGAACTTAACTTAGAAAAGTCATTGGCGCCTGCCGCTTGGATTCTAACCCGGAAAGCTCGAGTAAGAGGCGAGTTCAATAGCCACTGGACTGCCACTATTGTACACTCATTCAAAAATAATCCAATGAACACCGGGATATAATTGTCATAAAATTCTATAAAAACTTTGGTAATATCAAGTTGGTTTTCTTTCTTCTTGGATGTAATTTGTCGACCATTATGTGCTTTTGTGGACGGAGCTTCAGAGATCCTCTCAGTCAGTCCTTGTTAGTGTTGCCGTGGTTTGTTCATTAAAGGTTGCGACACTCGGTCTGAAGTGTTGGATGTCAAAGCTTAGACACAAAAGTATTATTTTTGTCTTTTTGTACTCTTACAGGATTCCAAAGGATAAAGCTATTGTTCGGATATACCTCTTTGACTATGTCGTACTGCATAGTATCAAGTTAATATCTATGTGATATTATACTTTGTCATAATAGCGTACCTATTGTGTTAGTAAAGATGGTGCTCGAAATGAAGGGAGGTTTAGGTCTAGCATAAAGAAGGAAGACAACACAGTTTAACATTATTTAGGGATATTTATTATATAAAAGTTATTAATGAATGTTATTTAGTATTAAATTTAGTTTATAAGTATACTAGTTCATGTATTATGCGAATAAATTATCTACATAGATCTACATTTACATATATGTACCTATGTAATATAGACAGCAACTTAAATAGGAGTGTCGGCTAAGTTGATCCTTGCGGAGAGGGCTGGCAGATTTTCGCTCAGAAAATAAGCTTAGCTGTAACGATTCTGGGCACTGTATCACATGCATGTTAGTTTAGGTTTTCATTATTTGTTTAGTATATAAGTTATAGCTTTGTAATGTTATTATTTCTAGTTACCAACTTTTCATTCTGTTCATAGGCAAAACTGTTCGAAACAAATATTACATTTTAATGTTCTATACAATTTTACGAGTCAAGGATGCGAGCGATTTGAGAGTATTGATAAAAATCTCGAGGAAAACTGGCGAAATGGTTATTTGTTGTGTGACTAACATGCGAATATGAGTACTTTGTATGCTTCGGAGAATCAAAATGACATGTATTGGGCCAGATTCAATATTGAGCAAATCAATCTTTCGAATTACTTCGTTACAATGTGTCATTGGTCTACTGTTAGATGTTTGTGTTTCTGTTGAATAAGAAGAGTTAAGGACAGTCAAGACAAAAATAAGAATAATATTGAAAACTAATTTATACGCGAGCGGAGCCGCCCGAAACCCTAGTAGGGGAGACTGGGGGCAAAAGTAACAGTTTTTACTTCATGGCCGATTGTGCTAAAACTGTTGATATTTAACAAAATCCTGTTAGTCTCCAAGAAAGAGAATTTAAGTGTCTACCAAATTGTGCAGCTAACGTTCGAGTACTAATTGTAATTTTGTTGCAATCACACTTTTAAAAGGGAGTGTCGAATGTTACATTTGACCCCTAGTACAGGGTCGTTTGTAACATAGTTTTGATGGACAATAAAATGATAGTTTTAATTGATATAGCTATATTTTAATTTTTTAAATAATCACAATCTATAATACAATCAGTTTTATAATTGGTAACTCAAATAAATGCTTTCAATTCTTCAAGCCGCTTCGAAACAAAAAAATATACACTTCTCTTTGTAACTGATCAAAAACTAATGTATTACTTTATAAACTCACAATTTTAGACAAATTATGAGCACTACGTCATTAAACAACATCTAAATCGTACATTTCTTTGATGTATTCAACAATAATCAGTAACGACAATTTGTATGTAAAACGGTGCGTTACTAACAACCCCTTGTTACATTTAACCCCTGTCATATTTCTGCGAACAAAAGCATCACAGGTATTCCAGTATTTTTAACATTTAACAATAATAATAAGTATAGGATTTGAATAATTCAATTTTCAATTGAAATCTTAGTTCAAGAGAAAATACGTATGTTGGTGTTAGTGCGCTTTTAATGCGTTTGTTCAAACAAAATAGAACTTATCAAAAAATGTAGAAACCAAAAAATTGTAATTAATAATAATAATTAATTGCGCCAGAATCACCTGAAATGTGTTGTAAACCCTGGAAGAAGCACCTTCACGTGCCGGTTTTATTCAGAATCACAATTATAGCATACGTAGCCGTGTGGTTCTTTTGGTGTGCACAATTTATGGACCCATAGGTGGCACTCTGTACAAGAAACCCATAACTCATTTGGCCTACTATTTTTGTATGAATCCATACAAACAAGGCAAAAATAGTCCTCTTCTTCGTCCTCTTCGTCGTTCGTTTTTTTCGCTTCCTTTCTTTTCCTTATCTCTTCAGTTTCTTTTCCAATAACCCCTTTTTTTGGCGTGCCCGTGTATATCGCCGTTTGACTTTTCTTCCTTCCCCTGATTGAAGATTAACATGGTCGTATAGCTGCAGGAGAGAATTTTGGAGATAAATTATATTATATTTCCCCAACTTTACTTTGGCAGAGAATCGTTAAAACAAAAATCTAAAGATTTTTTACTCAAATATCATATATATATCATATATATAAATAATTAGGTGCAACAATTATTTTCACCTCGGGGTCATTTGTACCAAGGGGTCAATAGTAACGTTACTATTGACCCCGACAAAAATGGTACAATTGTTCCTGAAGACTGTTTTATTTCAAAACAAAAATAAATCAGAAACTCTGAACATTATTTAACTTATACTATAAGGCTTATATTGTGTGATAAACATAGATTCTAATACTAGTCGTTAATTTACTTATAGTTTGTAAATTAAAGAGTAATAACAGATTTCACAAAGTACGAAAACTTACTTCAGGGCTGTCCAAATGGCCGGAGTCAAAAACACACATCCACGGCGGTCAGAGCACACGGCCGACTGGTTAGCCTACCCGAGCATGATACGGCCTATGCCCCCGCGCCCGTACACTCTTCCGCGTTGCTTGGGAACCAAAATATCACCAACGTTACTATTGCCCCGTGTTACTTTTGCCCCCAGTCTCCCCTAAGATATAAACCTATTTTTATTATTTGTGCAAAATGTTTAATAATTAAATGGTCTCTAATAGTAAGGATAGTTTAAGCCCACAGTTAACCAGGGTTTACCCGAAATTTGATCTGACGCACATTTTCATAATCGGTTTAACGTGATTTAATGCAATTATTGACTGATATTTACCGAAATTGTTATGCGAATGGATAATGAATTGGCTCATTTGGTATTTTATTAGTGGTGTAACGTTATGGATTGTGGCCATTTTGCATTTGAGTATCCGATTTGCGAAAGAAAGAGTCTGGTATTATTATTAGTGTATTTTAGTTTATCGGCCTGTCCATTTTCTATTTATGTTTTACTTAGGATGTGACCCATACCATACACCCATATATAATATTGGTTTATGTAACTTAAAGTACCTACATAAACATCTATTAACTTCTGTCACTCAACAATTATTTAGAACAATTGAGATTGAATACCTGTATATAGATATTTACATTATTATAAATGTTACATATTTTAGACTGAATATAAGAATATGTTATATATTAAGTTAACATTAAAAATTATATAGCTTCTTTAGTAACAAACATTTCAAGTGAACGGAGACAACCCATCCGAACCCCTTCACGATGGGTGACATAGATAAGTGCCTGACATGGGGCAGGTGTAAGTGGGTAAACCACTTGAGTTTGCAACAATAACGTCAAGTATGTTAATCTAATGTATATTATTGTATATACTCGTATGTAGTGGGATGTAAATACGTTACGAGGGCACGTTAAGCTTCAGTTAAGTTCAGATCCGGATTTTACTTATCATCAACTTAATGACATACATATCTCAGTCGTTAAGCAATCATACGCTTTGATAAGAGATCCGTGCCCTGAAGTGGGGTGAAGGTTTTAGTCACTGGGACCCGTTGCTAGATACGAGTATGGGTCCTCGAATGAAGACCGCGTCTCGGAAAGGAAAGTTGGCCGCTCTACGATGAGGTGGACTGACGATCTGAGGAAGACAGCGGGAAGCCTATGTATTCAGAGGGCGCAAGATCGGGAAGAGTGGCGACGATTGAAGAAGGCCTATTTTCAGCATTGGACCTCTTGACTTTTTTCGTCATATTCCAACCAATTTACACAAAACCTTAACAAATTATACCTACCTTCTTCACGAATCACTCTGTCTTATAAAACCGCATGAAAATCCGTTCATTATTTTTTTAGTTTATCGCGTACATACAAACAGACGCGGTGTGGGACTATATTTTTTAATATGTAGCAGTGATAGCTTACCAAACAATCTAGCCAGTCACCAATGCGTGAGTCGCCAATGCGTCAATGAATGGCTGTTGGAATGTGGCGTAATATCTTCAAGTTCCAGTTACATGGTCTACCAGCTTAACACTAACCATTTTCAAGCCGGTAGAACATGCAGACGGATCCTACGTTCCTCTGTAATAACATTGCAAGCAAATTACACTTCCTTGTTGTTCCTACTTGTTTGAAGCTTTTACCTTGGCGACCTACCTTGTGACCGCAAGATATTTCATTCAGTAAACATTCGTCATATAAAGTTTTCGGTTGACCGAAACTAATTCAGCGAAGGCAGTTGGCAAGATACACTCGTATTAAAGTAAAACTTGGACTAAGTTTCCAGAGCTGAGGTCAGATGTATCTTCATAGTAAGATTTATACTATGTTTCTACTTGATAATGCGAAACTGGTCAATTCGATGACAACGAGTTCACATTAAGTGGATCATAATACGTTGGTTTCTAAACGTCCTAAGTAATAAGTTATGATTGAAAAAAAATAAGCAAATAAATTGTGCATTTAGGTGCCTATGTGAATTTTTAATTTGATGCCCTAGAAATACGAAAGTGCTGAGTTATTTTTAATACCATCCTGTATCCATAATCCAATATCGATCTTCAAAAGTAAATTACTGTGTTTCGTATATCCAAGAAAGGATCAGCTTACAAGCTGCCTTGATTAAGGTGAGAGTGAGAGCAGGAAGAATTAGTTTCTTGAATTGCACTTGCTATACAGATCTTTCTCCTGAAAGATCTGTATAGGAAATTCCTTATTAACTTGGTTTCGATTTATTACAACTATTCGTTCACTTAAAGAGTTGAGCTTAAAGAAAATGTCGTTTGGTTAACAAGACACGTATTTTCGTCGTTTTCGTAGTTCGCTGTTTTATTGTACTTCGAAAACAGAAGCCGATTATGTGGACTCGGTGATGAGGGTTCACTACATAACAAAACGAATTGTTTATTTTTCGGTATTCTAAGAATACTTTTTCAATTTTAGAATAGTTTATTTATTTGAAGTATTTTCTGAATACTATGATTTAAGGAGAGGTTGGCAGACAGCTAGTCAGGTTTTCAACCCAGCAGTTAAGGGCTTCATTCCTGAATAATTAGATAGTAAAAAGTTTTACGTTTTAACCGGTTCGTAGAATTATTGATAACCAGTTCAGAGTCGGGGTTCCCATTCAAAATACGAGTAAAATACACATCCCTAAAAGTGAGCTCAATTTTTATAACAATACGATATTATTCACAGAACAGATAAAGGAGAATGTGAAACCGGTACCCGCGGTTCGGCATTCAGGGTCGCTTACCGCACCACGGAGTCATTAGTAATAGAGAACCACTTACCTTCTTACCTTTTGTACTACGTAATAAACGTTTTCAAAGCAATTGTGTTCCGGTAACAATTACTAACTGTACTATTCCAAACACCAAATAAGGACTCACTGTCACTAATAATCCCTGCCCCAGTCCAGTACTCACTCTGTGTTAACTGGAGTAAACTATCCTAATCCCTATTCGCGTCTTATTCAAAGCCTGTCACAGATGTCATGGGCGGCAACGGTTGTGTATGTACGTAGGTTCAAATAAAGTGCAAAATAGTGGTGATTAGTGCTGTGAGATGTTTCAATTGTAGTAAATATTAAATAGTGAATTACAAAACGGTAACACTACTGACATATAGTTATTGTTATATATTACTAATAAAATATGATTTTATATAGAAAAATATTGTTTTATTAACTAAATATTTAAAAAAAGGTTTAAAAACGATTTTTTCAATACCAGTATTTAAAAAGTCCGGTATTTTTAAGCCCCAGTTTTTAGTCAGTTTTTCTAGTAGAGGGTCATGTTAAGAGAATTGCGGTATAGGGAATTCTTCTGTGTTTTTAATATTCGGTTTTATTTTTAAAATAATAATATTACTGAAAAATTACTAGTTTTATCTATCTACTTAGGTAGATTCTAGACAAAACAGTGTATAAAAATAACAATATAGGTACAGGTTGTGAATAGAAGAACTTACGTTGATAGATACGTTACGATAGGGATCGTTTTCAAACAAGATTACAAAAACCTATAGCAGAAATCACGGATTTTCTCTAACCACTACAGATGTGGTTTTATTCAAAGAATTTTATGTCCTCTGTAAAACGCTTTGTGAGTTTTACTATTTTCTACTCGATTGTTTATTGGTTGAACATGAAAGGAAGTCCTGATTTTATTGGCAAGGTTGTTTATTTCTTATCTGCCCCGTTAGTCTAGGGTTGCAAGTGTGATAGCAAAGCTAGAGGAGAGGGAACGGTTCAATTCCTGGGTCGCGCAAAGTATTTTTGGGCTTTACTTACTAGAAATTCTCAAAAGTATTAGTTATTAATTAGTAGTAGAAATAACTATAGTAGTACTTAGCATGCACGCAAGGCACTACTACTCTGATTTAATTTTCTTAGTTAATTCAATTAGTTACTTGTTGCTGGCTGCACTAGCGCTACCACCTGAAACCCAGCGCTACTGAAAACCAGCGCTACGGTTACTGCCGTAGCATATGCTGAGTGTACGCCTTTTTGGAACAGGAGGTGCAACTTAATAATGATTAGTTCTTCTTCAAATGTTATTTGTTGTAATTTCTGTACCAAATAAATATTTTCTATTTCTATTTCAATCACGCAAAAACTACAAAACGGATTTGGATGAAACTTGGCACATAGAAAAGTTTTCATCCAGTAAATATGTTCCCTTGGAATGCTTCACATTTATTGAAAAGTAGTCTGGCACAACGTCAACAGATGGCGCTGACACTAATTATTTACTTGATAACACTTTTTCCGCCGGCGAAGCCGCCGCGGGCCAAACCTAGTTTCAGTAAGTCAGAATGTTGGATGGATGGAACAGGTATACAGAATAATAATATTAGTTATTTTAAAAATGTATCTAATATGTTCTTCAATAAATGTTAGTATTGTATTTCAAAACCCTGACTCGACTCGATAGACAGACATATTCGTGATCGTTTTCAACTTAATACAATAATATGAAAACACTGCATATTTTCGCTATTCCGCTGTCGAAATTCAGGCATGAGGTAGGTGGGAGTGAATTTTGCAAATCTCTCCACTGAGGCTAAAAATTTCAAACTTTTGTAGCGATACCGGAACCTTGACAGCTCTGTTGTGTGGCCATACTATTCTTTTTGTCGGTAAATTTAATCCACACAAAAGCTTTATGCGATTAATTTGCTGAAGCAATTTGAAGCGACCGCTGTTTAAAATATTGTTTTTCATATCATTTCTTTAAATGAATTCGTGTCGCTTGTGATCGCTCTTCCAATTTTTCGGTGATTGTTTCGTGTTTTCTATAGCAATAAAAGATCAAACACAAGAAAATATTCTATTATTCAATATTATTAGATTTAAGTTATTATACAATTTTTTAAATGAAATAAGTATAATGTTCTTGTACGCACGTTTTCCGATATTTTGTCGATTGTGAATTGATTCTGTTCATTATAAATACGATCAGGTACAACAAAAACAGTTGACAACAACATAGGTACGAGTTGAAACACTCGTGCCTATGTTGTATTCAATTACAATAAATATTATTAGGTCCTACTGGCTTTTGACGAATAGCTTGTCCCGCTCCTACCGTGTATAATACAAAAAACAATCATCGGTACAATATAAAAACATTTAAGGGATGGTTTTGATTCAAATCAATAACAGTCCACCCGGTTCATTTAATGAAAGTACAGCATAAAGTCGGCACCAAGTTTCAGAATTAGTGTCAGCGCCATCTGTTGACGTTGAGCCGAACAAACAACTTTCCAATAAACGTATAAAGCATCCCATAGGAACATATTTCCAGGATGTGAAGTATCCTATGTGCTAATCGAGATTATCATCTAAACGGATTTGGTTGAACCAAATCCGTTTATTAGTTTATAAAAAAAAAAAAACACATTTATAATATTAATAGGATTGAAGTAGCTCTGATTGGATAAAAATTCGTGATGCGGCTGATCTATACTTTATTAATTATTATTTATCTAGGAATCATAATATGCCGTACAAAATCAATATTCTTTACTGTCCATCTGTCTCATATTGTCATAATTTTTACCAGAGTTTAGCAGTTGGTAGAGAATACTTTTAGGCCAGAACGGAACCGTTTGTTAAATATACATTTAGGTACGCATATAACGACATAAAAGGCGCGGTAAGCCTACCGCGGGGACGTGAGTATGTTACTTTCGTTTCGACCCGCAATTTTATAGAATGCACTGAATACAAAAATGTATTCATATACTTTGGCTTGTGATGCAGGTGACTGTAACACAGGTAAATAAACACAGTTACATGTGTGATCCGAGTGCAAATATCTGCGAAATAATGTGCCTCGGGCGGGAATCGAAACAGTAACCCGCGATTCGGCAGTGCGTTCACCACTGTGCCACAGAGTCGTGAATGACATACAAATAACTGTACAATTTCTCAATAAGCATCCCAAACATCACAACGGGTATTTGCTCAGGTGTCCGAAATAAATAAAGGCAATACAAAATTGCTTGAACATTTCTCATTGTTCCGTGCGACGTTGATAGACTCCACCCGAACTCGTCCAATAGACAGAGCAAACAGGATAATTCTCATGCGTTCAACCACAAACTTTTGTTGTTTATATTCGTTTCGCGTCGTCACACATTCTGTTGAAACGTTTTTTTTTTAACCGTCACCTGAATATTGTTGAACGTTGTTTGAAACGTTGGAAATGATGGGGCTGAGAATCTACATTCTGTTTTATAAACATTCACACATTTTTTGAAATTGGAATTTTGTTAATTTGAATGTTGAACACATTTAGTATACCGACTCAGTATGGTATTTTTCTGATAAAAAGGTGTAGAAAATCACTTGCGATCTCAACCGCAACAAAACTCTCTTTCTAGAAAATGAATCACAAATAATGAATTATTTTCTCGTTATTTATTCGTACTGAACACGAAACTCTTTCATCAATTCTTTTAACAGCTTTCAAAGATAGAGTCGAGTGTATAATATTTAGGTAACACAATATAATATGTCAAATTAACATCTGCGTGTATAACCCTGTACTCGTTACTCACACTGGTTTTGGGTAGACTAGAGTTCATGAGGGTACTGGCCGAATAATTAACTGATCCATACTGATCCCTTTGTCCTCTTATTGTAGCTCCCGTCTGCCTGAGGCATTGTCACTGGACCCTGATAGAAGCTACAGAGGGACAAACAGGCTTACATTTCAAGACTCCTCTTTGAAGCTGATGTTTAAAAAAGATGTGTCTGAGTCAAAGCCATTATGCTCTGATTTATTACTTTTTCCAAGAATTGGAGGCTCCATTTCGAGCAGCGGTGAACACTCCATCTGTACTAGCATTTATTCATTTCTCTATTCACAACGTACGGACATTTCGCATGTAGCATTGTATCAAAGGACGAGAAATTCCATTGCCACAACGGAAATGTTGTACCTACAGTGAGATCGGTGGTGACACTTAATATTGCTTTGTGTCAATGTGACCCCTTTCACGCTATCTACTTTAAGCTTATTCCTGATACCGATATTTTGTAGTTCGGAGCTAGCGCATTGCGCATTTATTGTTAAGGTAGCAAACGAGTTTGCAGCACCACCCACCCACTGATGCTCATGACAACTGTGACTGACTTTGAACATGACTCAAATAGGAACAGGAATGGCTAGTCAAGTTAGCTGAGAGAGTCAATTAGAACATTAGTTGGTCAGTTTGTTAGTGGATATGAGGACTGCGCACTGTTATAGTTAGGCCTGTTAGTAATATTCCAGATAGTCATCGTTAGTTAGGTTAGAGTATCGTTACAAGTCAGCGGCAACTTCTTGAGAAGGCGCGAGAGAAAGGGAAGGAATTCGTCGAAATACCTCGCTTTAAGCGACAGTTTATTTAATACAGTATACGGTAGGCACCATTTCTGAAACCTTCAGTTTTTCTGATCCTAGTAATATTAAGATTTAAATAAATAGAACAAACACGGTGTTATTATATTAGCATAATAATAATTTTGCCTTAATATAATCTTCGTATATCTCAAATACTAAATTGCAGTCAGAAATCGCTTACTTGTAGTAAAGTCGGAACTGCGAATATTAAGTGACACTACAAAGAGGAATGAGCGTTGATATCTAAATCTACGGGCACATTTGGGCCGCCCGGGTGCTCGCGCTTACTAATCAGATTGAGATAAAGCCGCTTCCTGCTGAGTTTTCGCTTTCAATGATAAAATCAGAAGCGGGATTTCGCTAGGCACACAACTACTTACCTGCCCGCTGAATAGTGACTGTTTTATGGCAATAGTTAAAGTACCTGAGCGATTTTAAGAAATGCTTTTGTCGTTTACCCTATTACTGATCTGTAATCAGGAACGTAATATTGCTAGGCAAAAATCTTTGTTCCCACCTACCAATGAAATAATCTTTAATCTGTACCAAACGATATTTTAGTATCGTTTGATACAGATAAAACTTCGTTTTAACGATGTACTTAAGCATTTATTTTTTGTCATCGTATTGCAGTATGAGGTGTTACTATTTGTTGATTCGTGTTCGCATAAATCCTGTAAGGACATTACAATGTAAAAATTATAGGGTTATTAATATTAATTTTATTTTTACATATTATTAATATTAATGTTAAAATATAAATTTAAATAAAGTGTGTATATTTTTTCGGAGTTCACCATAATTTGATGTCATTGAAAGCAAAATACGTTTATTTTTTGTTTGGAAGCATGAAATTAGATGCGAGTTCTTGCTCAGATCGTAAAACTATAGATATTAATGCTTCGAAATAATGTTATTAAGGCAATCGAATAATGGTGGCAATTTTGGGACAAGTAAACACGTTGCGAGCTTTAAATAAAAATTGTTACAATGTCGGCATTCCAAAAACGGTCATTCCATGAACATTATTTATTTACGAAGCTACTAAAGATAAATCACCGTAACGATGGTTGCTAAAACCCAAACATCAACGTTTGCGGTTATGGAACCTGTTACTGCTGTTACAAAAATTATATTCTGCGGTGGTCCATCTATTGAAATCTGGATTTATAAAATTAAATCAGAATTAATGACCTTTCTCTGTTTGTCTTCAATCTGCGTAGGAGATGGAATATATGAAACCTGAATTGTTCTGATAACTAACTGCGCAATTCAAGTAAAATTAAAGCAATCAGTATGCATACAGAGCGTATACTCAGCGGTGCTAATAATGCCTGCAATAAGCTCCTTATCAAACTTAGTGACAGAATTCCCCACCTCTGAAACTTGGAAGTAGTTAATGTTATCAAGTGGAAGGCATTTATCTTCACGTCAGGAGAGCACTAAACTTCACACAGTTGGAGCCTTGAAATAATTTGAGCCGGAAAATACGTTTCTTGACTAAATTGTAACTTTTATCTCCTGTTATTTTTGTACAGGTAAGTTTCTATATGGTAGTACCATTAATAATTGTGAATATTTCAATTTCAATGAATAGGAGGACAATGGCGTTGTAATTTGTAAGAATTATAAATAGATAACGGAGTTAACTATGTTATGCAATTATGATGATGATATTTTTGATTATTATAATACCTATAAGCTAAATCTGTGGATCCGGTGTTCATAAATAATATGTCGCTTGATGAAAAATTTCAGAAAGATATAGTGGATAAACATAAATAAATTTTGCAAAAATATTAACTTAGGCATGTGTGAACTATGCGATGTTGTAAGTAGTTTGATCTTAATAATGAAATAAGAAAAATAAGTTTTCAGAAGGCACAGGACCGGTCGGAGTGGTGTCGTTTAGGTAACAATTTTAATTCCTACATTTGCGTATGGATTTTGATGATTCTTATTACAGAGTAGATTCTATAAAAAATCATTAAAAAATTACCCTTATTCTAGTTAAAATTCAGAATACGGGCAAATTTTGTGTTTATCTCTCTACAGCGGAATGGAAGAGAGATGTTAAGAGGGGTGCCGCTGGAGAAGGGCCACTAATATAGTAAACAACTTAGCACTCAAAAATTACAAATAAAATAACGATATTAAAATATCAAAAAACTGACTTCAAAACTAAAATGTCAGTAGTTCGTTTGTGGGCACAGGTCCCTGCTTCAGTCACAGCTGAGAGAGTCTGAAAGCATACTCCGCCACACTGCTCCAATGCGGATTGATTCGTTTATTCATGTAATATTTTTAAGTCGGGCCCAATTTCATGTTGATATGGAATAGCCGGGCTGACTGAACGATTTCAGTGGTTTGATTGGAATTTGGAGTTGTTGTATATGTCTCCGTCCATCAGCCTATTAAAGTACATTGTTGGACATAGGCCTATACATACGTTTATACCTTCTTACGCTCAGTTATGGAACCTCTGCCTCAAGGCAGTAAGACGTTTATAAATAAAGCACAATAATGTATGAGGAATGGAAAGGACCGTGATGGATGATGTTTAGTTAAATATTTCAGTACTAGCATTACAGTGAGCTTAAGGATTATGATATTGGGAAGGAAAGATTTTTTGTTATAAACAGTACCTATTTTGACAGTATTTATTTAACGTTTAAAATGATGAGATATAGTGGATGAGTACGATAGTTGGATAGTTGGATTTTCCTATTAAATGTTCTTAAAATATCAGGTTCAATAAAGTTTTAATCTGGTTTAATAGCAAATGTTTATTTTCTAAACAGTACGGACCGTTTATTTCAAGAATTGGAATTTACTATCTGAATTAAGATTGCATTGTTGGAAGTTAGCATCACTGGTCTCAGAGAGATTGAAATTCAATGAGCCTTTGCGGATTCACGATTGTTGAAACATTTCACACAACAGTAAACAGGAGTTTATTTTCATGTTGTTTTTCTGTTTCATTCCATGCGGAAACATTTGCATAATTGCAAGTGATTAGATTAACATGCCTGTAGTATAATTTCCCCAAGTACCTGCGACAACTTGGAGACTAATTCCATCTAGTTCATCTTCATGTGAAATCAAATGTTTGGGTTTCATTCAATATGAAGCGAGATAATTACTTGATGAGTATAGTGCTTACATAATTATTTACTAGTTACATGGTCAGTTGCACGTACATATCGTAAGTTAAGTAACGGAGCCATTTTTGTCGTATTATAAAGTGGAAAGTGGTAAGCTAAAAATATATTTATAGAAATGAAATGTGTGAATGATAATGAAATCTTTTATATCCTATCGTATACAAGCCTCCACTTAGTAATCTGTGCTCTCGCTCTTGCCGTCCACAACCCCAGAAGTCCCCTTTTTTTTCGCTTCTTATTCGTATATACTACAGACAGGGGCTACTGTAGCACTATTATGGTTTTGAGTTGCAGGAACCCCAGGGATTCCTACTTGCTAAGACTTGTTTCATATACCGCCTACTATTCGAGTGGTAAGGAGGGAAATAAAAAGTAATGGCCGCCATAGTCATTACACCGCAAATTACATTTAAGCAATCTTATACTGTAGGACACAACTTCTTTCAGCCCATCCTGAGATAACTTCAGTAATTTTGTGTTATCTTGTTCGCTGCGACCCAAGACGTCCCACTGTTGGGCACGGGTCTCCTCTCAGAATGGGAGGGATTAGGCCTTAGTCCACCACGCTGGCCAAGTGCGGATTGGCAGACTTCACATACCTTCGAGAACGTTATGATGAACTCTCAGGCATGCAGGTTTCCTCACGATGTGTCCTTCACCGTTATAGCAAGTGACATTTTAATTTCTTAAAACGCACATAACTTAGAAAAGTCATTGGTGCGTGCCACTGGGGTTTGAACCCGGACCGCTCGAGTGAGAGGCGAGTTCGATAGCCGCTGGGCTGTCACTCACTTTTATCTTTTAGAGTTATCTTGTTAATTTCATTAAAATGTAGTGTGTTCGTTAGGTTAGTAAGAGGTAAACCATTTTTACACACATATATTTACGAGATTATTTAATTTTAAAATACAATAAATATAGTATTTTTCGAGGGTATGCCAACATCGTACCAAATACTATCAGAATCCGACTAAGATTTAGATTATATCAATCACATCGACTCATCATTCCGTCGAGGAGAAGAAGAAAGACAAACCATTAGTGCAACGATACAACAAACACACTTGCTAATTTTATATATTAGTAAGGTTAAGGACCAGTGAGGATAAGAATAATTATTATAGTTATTTTATGTGACAGTGTCGACTTCACTGGTGCGACAAAAGTAAAATGACATTAACAATATCTTCAACTGCACGGCTCCGGCACGGAGTTTTTTTAAAGAGAACTAATAGGGCTTGAATACATCTTCGTAGCAAATTTGACGACAGCTTTTCCGCCAGCTCTAGAACTTTCCCGTTACAAATAGCAGTAATTATATAGTTCTTAAGAATGACGATACTCCCATTTTGGCAAGTTGATAAAGAACAGAACTTTTAACCAAACAACTTTATAACGCTCCGGGTGAAAAAACATTTTTTAACCTTATTGAAATGAAATTAAGTCAGCTATAATAACTTTTAGATACGCTGACAATACAATAGCCCAAATATAATGTTGACTATAAAGCTTTTACAATTTGCTTTGAAATGTAAAAGTTTCTTTTGATTAGTCTAGAATCCAAAATATCACACCAGTTGACGTCTGGACACTCATCATGCCAGCTAAAATGAAATTCTTTCTTTGTGTTTTTAAAATTAATCTCAGAGCTTTTTACCCGAATGCGCCAGAATTTTCGAGTATATGTATGTATATTTCTTTGGCACACTCTTTAGCCTAAACGGCTTGATGGATTTGAGATTTTCAAAGGTGTCGTTAGATTCATCTCAATTGTGAGAGTGCCCAGTAGGTATATCAAAATTAAGAAAGTTATCATCTTCAATTTTTTTTTCGAATCCGATCGAGTGGTCAAAATAACGGGTTTCATCAAGAGAAAAATTAAAAAAAAAGGTATATTTACTAAAAACTTAAAAATTCATAATATTATCTATTGAAAATAAATCCGACTGCGTAAACTGAAAAAATATTCTCATACTTTCTTAATAAATGAACTAAAAAGATGGAAACAAGTTAAAATGTTAAACATTTTTTTTAATGATTATGGATGACAGTGTTCACTAATGAAGTCGTACGTAGCAATTACATTAACTATGATTTCTATTTTGTTATCATTCAGTTAATAATTTATTAAGAAAGTGTGAATATATTTTTTGTACATTTTCAAAAAAATTTGATAGTCTAAGGATTCTTATAGATATTAATAATGTAATTTCTTTCTTTTTGCCTAAAACAAGTCTTTTTTTATCACGGTTTGATTTAAAAATTTCGACCAACGAATTTTGACTGACTTCTGTGGTGAATGCCTTATGATAAAAATCGGAGAGTGGTAGCCCTGAAGATTTTTGTTATGAGTCGTTAATAATACACTAGGCGGCCAAACTCATGTTTTATATTGTTTCAAGACACGTAACCATGAGCGCTTCAGAAGTTACTGGTTAAGCTGGTGAGGAAATAAAGCGTAATTGGACGTAAATGGTGGATTATGAGAAGTGTCTTTGCTCCGCTCGAAGTAATTGAACAACAGAAGAGTAGGTAATTAAATGAGATCAAGTATAAAAACATTATGGTGATAATATAAGTCATCATCACAACCCTTTCTTTGTCCCACTGTTGGGCTCGGGTCTCCTCTCAGAATGGGAGGGATTAGGCCTTAGTCCACCACGCTGGCCAAGTGCGGATTGGCAGACTTCGCATACCTTCGAGAACGTTATGAACTCTCAGGCATGCAGGTTTCCTTACGATGTGTCCTTCACCGTTATAGCAAGTGACATTTAATTGCTTAAATCGCACATAACTTAGAAAAGTCATTGGTGCGTGCCACTGGGGTTTGAACCCGGACCGCTCGAGTGAGAGGCGAGTTCGATAGCCACTGGGCTGTCACCGCTCTATTACCGCGATTAGATATACTTAACAAAAATTTCGTTTAATGTTCTTGTCCTTCTGAAGGAATAAATAAATAACCGAAAAATCTCTACCCATTTAAGTTCAAATAGAACAGTTAATACCGGTGCTAGTAATAATAAGTCAATGCTTAGTAGGTATACATAAATCGACATTACATACTCTAAAAATACCGAATCTTAACACTGCCTCGTTGGTCCAGTGATCTAGAGTTTGCGAGGGCGATTGTTAGACTAACGCTGGATATCATTAACCTATCTACGAGTAAGGATAGATTTGGCTATCGGAGAAAGAAATTTGACAAATTTTATATTATGGAACTTTATGTCAAATTGCTATCTCCGATAGCATACCACCACGCTGGCCAAGTGCGGATTGGCAGACTTCACATGCCTTCGAGAACATTATGATGAACTCTCAGGCATGTAGGTTTCCTCACGCGATGTGTCTTTCTCCGCTATAGTAAGTGATGTTTAATTTCTTAAATCGCACTTATCATAGAAAAGTCATTGGTGCGTGGCGCTTGGGTTTGAACCCGGACCACTCGAGTGAGAGGCGAGTGCGATAGTCACTGGGCTGTCACCGCTTATTTTAATTATCTCTTCCGCTTTATAATATCAATATAGATGTTTTTATTAGCAGTGTACTACATCTACTATAATATACCTAAGAAATTTCTATGAACACAATTAGTAACTAGAACTTCAAATAATAGAACTCGCTATTCAAGGTGTTAAAATAGGTCTAAGCAACGTTAATATTCAGCTACAAACCTTGGTTTTGCAACACACGTAGCATACAAGATATTGTAGTAAGTATAATTTAATTGGATAAGCATAATTATCTTAGTGAACGGATTACTGTTATCAATGTACACAAAGCCCGCGGTTTCATAATTATACCTTACAGAGTACAGGTTGTAGAATTAGTATTTCTGTTTGTTAATACCTGCAAACCTATACAAGTGTGTTTCTTTTAGCGTGAACGCTAATATAAAAGAATTATAATTGTATGGGATTGACATTAGCTAAACAAAGGTCACGTGATCAAGCGTTACGAACATCGGTATTGTTAACGTTAAGACGTTCTTGTAGAAATAGAAACGCTTTGAGGCGTTTAACACCTGTCTCCTGCCTGCTGACTACTAAAATCAGTGGGGTACATATAAGCCATTAAATAGCGCCGCTTAAATAAAGTTAAAATTAGTGTTTACGCGTTCGATTCGTTTGATCGAGTAAGCGAGCACTAACCCCACTGTAATAAGTTAGCAATTTATGATTGCAAACTAGCTTGCAGTACCACCCATTCGCTGCCGCCCATGACAACTCATACTGAATTTGACGGGACTGGGATGGTTATTCCAATTAGCTGAAAGAGTTAATCAGAACATTAGTTGGTAATGTTCCAAGTTCCAAGTCAGTCACAGATATGTTGCTACCCTTGAGGACTAAGATGGGCGCCTGTAAAGAAGTGTAACCGGACTGCAATTGATTTAAAAACCACAAAAACCATAGAAATGGTACTACGTACCGTGGCGGCATTTATTTACAAAGCTAGATATAATCTAGGTTTTTTTTCTAGGATAAATTTTTTTAGACTGCCTCGTTGGTCTAGTGGTCATAACTACGACTACTTAGCCAGAGGTCCTGGGTTCTGTCTTGTTCACCGCGTCTGGCAACAACTATTGGGTCTATATAACTTGCAATGCCCGCTAGCAGCTCGGAGTCTGAATTTGTGCCCAGTATATGGCAATATACCGGCCGTTGACAAGCTAAAAAGAGTCTGGTGCAACCGCAATATCACTAAAGCCACAAAAGTCCGCTTAATGAGAAGCTTAGTCTTTCCCATATTTCTTTATGGCGCAGAAACGTGGATGGTCCGCCTCAAAGACCGACGTAAGATCGATGCACTCGAGATGTGGTGCTGGCGGCGACTGCTGCGGATCCCCTGGACAGCGTTTCGGACCAACGTTTCAACCCTGGAGGAACTCAAGATCAATGAGAGATTATCGTCGACTGTGCTTTTACGAATCCTCAAATATTTCGGACACGTTGTTCAAAATAATCACTCCATGGAATGTTTTGTTGTCCAGGGGCAGGTAGAGGGCAGGCGGTCACGCGGTCGATCACCTATACGTTGGACAGACATAATTAAAGCGTCGACACAGACTTCTATAGTCCAGAATGCCCGTGACGCTGAAGACCGCAATAAGTGGAGACGCATCGCAATTGTATGGGCCAATAATAACAGAGCATCATCGACCACGACCACTCTGTCAAGAGTGAATGACTGAGGAGGATATGGCAATAGGTTCATCACCTATTGGCCCACATGGGACCTGAACATCCTTTCGGGGCAATATAGGCGAGATGTTATGATGTTTTATGTTAATTTATTTTAGTGAGATTTTTACTTGTTAACTGATAACAAAATCAAACCAACTTTTGTGATCAATCCAAAATTGCTTATTTAAACTTTAGCTATATGTATTTAACTTTGAGAGCCAATATACAACCGGATAAACCTTTAGTGGGTACCCGGGCAAATTTATCGGCATCCGAGTAACTTTATCATTTTCATAATCTGCCGTAATCGTCTCATTATTACGCTGTTCTCGGTTTGGTGAAAGCTTCTGTTATATCAATATTTTTATGGATTTTACACAGCGACTGAACAATCTGCAAATGTAACTTTGTTTCATACAATATCTAGGACTTAGAATGTTAATGATCAACAGTTCTTAATCTGAAGGTTTAAATTAAAAGATAATTGGGAAGGTCGTGGGTATCACCTGTGGTCAATTTTTTCATGTTAAATAAGTTTGAATTTGGTAATTAATATTCCTTGTACATATTATATACATTAAATTCTCTAGGACAAAATAAAAAAAGAATGGCGTCAAAAACGAATGAAATGAAGTAAAAAGTAAAATAGCATAAGGGTTTCGAGTAAAAGATCGTACCGTATCTTTGTTGTTTTGTTATTACGAGTGTTGTTGATGTTGATACCACTTAGTGTTCCTATATAATCAAAATCAAATATGAATTTATACGACTGTTTGCGGAGATACAGAAAGTCAAGTGTCCTCGGGCACGACAAAGGACTGTTGACTCGCTGATAACAATTTATTGACGTAACCGATCCAGCTCTCCTAATACTATTGGGTCACTCGCGTCTCGGCGGCAGATCATAAAAAAGAAGTATACCATAAAAATGTCTTTTTGGCACCGGAATCCCAGTAATTCGGCAAATCGTATAATGTTGAGCGATATTTTTGGTAGTGATATAGATCGAAGTTTTAATTGGTTAGTGATAAATGTTTGTATCGAAGTTTTCTTTGGCGAGTCGGAATGTTTTCTAGTTACTTTATATTTAAATAGAATCCTTGCTGCTTGAAAGTGCTTAAATTTTAAATAAAGTCATCCGATTTTTGTAGGATATACGAATTGTGTTAATTATCTTTTACCTTACCGACCCTGATCCTTGACTAGATCTATCTATCTATATTTATGGAGCGTGCCCAATCACCTTATGGCGAAATAAAATAGATGACCCTGACTTTTTAACATCGTAAATTTCATATTCTACATAACATTACATAACGCCTGTATTCCCCGAAGGCGTAGTCTGAGGTGTGGTATACTAGGTAGGTACCACCCCCAGACGTCCCACTGCTGGGCATGGGTCTCCCCCACAGACTCAGCTGCGACGTCCCTGTCTAGAGCATACTCCACCACGTTGCTCCATTGCCGAACGCAGTCTGCAAAATCATGCGCTTTTCATTTTATTTTATGTTCTTTACATGTTCTTACATTTGTTTCTTGTTCATTATTTATTAAAATAATAATAAACGCCATAATTTACCTATTACCTGTCACGTTTCTCCAATAGATCTTCCTTTATTATCAAAGTTTCGTTTACTTTTTCAGTTAGTTCTTAAAATCTTTACCAAAGTCCTTAAATTATAGCTGGATTTAGCACTAAGCCTTAAAGAGCCTTCGTCCTGAATAAATTAGGAAAAATAAAATGGGCTATTGTCTGATTGTTCTAAATGAAAGCCATTTAAGCTGCATAAGTTTACTGAAAGATTTATTATTTGATAATGTGTTATTATATTGTGTTAGTTTTGTTTTACGATGTATTTTCTTGCTTCAAATACCTAACGCTTTCAGAATCAGAGATGTTAGGATACGTCACAGATAACTTGGTTACGTCGTTTAATCTTAGGTTATAAAGTGTCCAGGCCCACTGTTTTTGTTTTCTATTGCAGTATGTATGCCTCCCTCCATATCTATTAATATATTTTTAATAATGGCAATCTTTTAGAACACCGTAACATGATACCTATCACTGTTACCTGTCATTCGATTTGATGCTTTGGGGACGATAACAAGATGGCGGGTAGAGGGATGTAATGTACACACAATTAAGTTTGAATAATTATACATACCGTTAAATTTTTTTTTTTTTTAAAAATCTTTTTAAACCTTTTTTTTTATTTTCATGCATTGTCATCGGAACCAAATATGTGTGCCAAAATTCAACCCGATAGCTTCAGTGGAAGTGGGTGAAATATTGATTGCAAGATTCCAGGACATACATACATACGAGTGAAGTTAAATAAAAGCTTTTTAAATGATTATAATGGTATTTTTGGAATTCTTTTTGTACAAGATAAGTGACAGTTGAATATATAAAGTTAAACAGTTGTTTCTGACTATAGAACCAGCCAGTAACCTTGAAATAATTCATAAAACGGAATGAAACAGCTGAATTAAAGAAAAAATATTACAGTCAATCTGGGTAACTTTGGCCGTAGTTATAACTTTGGCCCAAAATTATATTTCCGATTATTATTATTTTTTACAGATTGCCTTAATTGTTAAAAAAATAATTTTACAAATAAAAGATAGAAGGTATCTTCGTAAACGTATTTCACCCGCAGAAATGTGTCATTTGTCAATGACAAAATTCAAAAGTTGCCTTTTTCGTGAGTGCATTATATTCTCAGTGTTAAAAAGTAGCATTCAGCGCTGTTCTTATTAGGTTTTGATTGGTAAAGTTGCAATTTAATGTGTTACCAACTTGTCTGCCTATCATTTAATAATTTTTTTGCAATATATAATACAGTATTTTTTCTAGAAACATCTAAAATATTTCAAAACTACTTTGGAGTTACTATATCAGGGTAACATTGGCCCGGGATAAAGTTACACTAATATTTTACTATCATACTAATATGTTGCCAGATTTTGGAAAATGTGTCGAATTTGATATAAATATGTATGTAGTACATTCGATATCGTGAAAAAATCTTTTTTTCTATACAGAAAAAGATATCATGCCTAAGAACGAATCTCTTTAATGACAAAGGCTACAGATTGTTGGATTTGGCCAACGAATCGACCAGAAATAGTGTCAATTAACAATAATCATAAGTCTTAAATGAATCGTAAATAACTCGAAAAGGCAGTTATTTTGAGATAAATGATGAGTTTTGGCGATGGAATGGGATGATTAGAAAAGATGACTTAACAGCATTTTTTGATAATGAAGTAGTTACTTTTCAGTTAAAATTTTATTTTTTAACAATTATTTAGATATTTTGAAGGGCCGTAACAGCCTGATTTCTTATTTTTCCTATCAATATCAAATAATAAAAGATTTAATAAAAAAATATGTTTCATAGGGCAACATTTTATTTCATACCTAAATTTTCCTTACAAACCTTAAATAAGGCACAAAAAATATTGACTTTGGATGTAGACTATATATTTTTTGCTAGTATTTAGTGGCCAATGCTACCTAGTTCACTTATTTTGCGAGAAATCATAAAAAACATGCACCAGGCCAGGCCTGGGTCAATTTTACCCCAACTCTAATTGTAACTTTGACCCATCGGTTTTATTACTTTTTCATTTCTTTTTTCTAAGAAACTATCATTATATTGCTAGGTTTATAGAATCAGTGGCTCTCAAAGCCATCAAAAAGTCTTCTTGGATGAGTCTTCCGCACTAATTTAAACATTTATTGCATTTTAATTCCGAAAAGTGGGCCAATGTTACCCAGGTTGACTGTACTATAACGATATACGGTCCTGGTATATTAATACAAATTGTATTTACTAATTTACAATTTTACTTTAGTTTGATTTTATGCGATCATTGATATAATTTGTACTTTTTTAAAGAAGGTTACGTTTAATAAATAAATTAATAAACGCTAGACTGTTGCTCATTGCCCCCGCTTAAGCCTAATGTCTGTGTCCATTATTATTAACATCGATGACCGAAGTACAAATATTTATTTGACAAATAAATATTTTTTCACCACCGCGTCAGAGTTACGAGTACAATGATACAATGTTGTGTTTAGTATTCATGACCAAACTTCACATCATAAAACAGCGCATTCAGCGTTCTGTGAGAGTGAGGCTATTCCTGCTTCCTTCGTTGATTAACCTACATTCTAACCGACGTGGCCTGACGTCTAGACATAGCATGACATGCAAAATTGTTGTCCTATGTTCACTGGAGCAATTTCTAGACAGATTAATTTCTTGCATGTGCGTTTTGCATATATACTGCACATTTTACTATAGGAGCATTTGTAAGTTTAATTTAATTTTCTAATTTATTGGCAAATACCTCCTATTTTTTTTCACTACGAAGTGATGGTAACAGGGTCGTTTTTAGTGACACAATCCAACATACTGGTCATGTGCGACAGAGATTACAGATTTTTTTGACACGTGCGGAGACGCGGGAAAAGCCAGTTTACTATAGATATGGTTTTACATGATTGTAGGTAATTTACCAGGCGCATACTGAGGCAAGTGGCGTTTGCTCGTATGCGCTTAACATCGATCTACTGTTATATTTTTGATTTGACGATATTTATTTCCTCCCATTCCGAGAGGAGACCCGTGCCCAACAGAGGGACAATGAAAGCGAGTGCAAAAAAATCCATCAATGGATCTTTTCAATGGATTTAAGTGGATGTAGAGGAAAGGTGATGATGTTAAAAAATAAAATATACGTAGGCATTGATATATAAGTGTACGTAGGTATACACGGGAAACGTAAGAGTTAGATTGTCAAATAATTAAAGCGAATTATGATGTGTGTGCCACAAATGTGGAATACAATAAATATCATGAATTAAGTAAAGTGTGTGGATGATAAGAATACCGCATTTTACGACGACCACGAGCGTCAAGAGTACTGCGACGAAGAAGAAAAGGTAAAGAAGATTCTATTAAATTAGATTCAGTCACCACGTACTTATGTTTTATGTACCTACATAAACATGTTCATGCGAACCTTCTTTGAGTGTTTCCTAATACGCAAACCAACAAATACGCAGCAAAAGGTTTATTTTGAGGGATGTTATTTATTTGTTTAAGAATGTGAATGAAGTCCCGCGCCCAAGTCACCCAAACCAAAATTGGATTGTCGTAATGTGAAAAGGATTTTAATCTTATTTAAAAAGCTTTTACATTAAAAAATTTAGCAATGATAGGTACCTACTTTACTAAGTATTCGCATCAGTACAGATTCTTTTTATGCGTATTAACTTATCTCATCGATAATAATAAAAACAATGTAAATTAGGACGGTTTCCTCGTCACAAATCGATCACTAGCCAAATATGATGGATGGGTTTTTTTTGAAAATGAGTCAGGCATAGGCATTCGACGACTAGATGGTCTACGGTAAAGTAAAATTTAGGTAACTAGAGTATATTCCGAGGTAGATTCATACCCTATATTATATAGAACTAGTGGACGCCCGCAGCTTCGCTCGCGTTACACATTCACTAACTTCAAAAACGGCAAAGCTTCATACTAACTTTGCACCCCCGTTTTACCCCCTTAGGTGATGAATTTTCAAATTTTTCTCGCCGTAAAAACCATCCTTGAGCTTGAACGAACATTTAAAAAAAAGAATTGGCCAAATTGTTCCAGGCGTTGTTGAGTTATGCGCTTACCAACATATTTTGCGATTCATTTTTATTATATAGACCCGATCGTACTACCAAATCTTTGCGAACCAAACTAAACGCGGAAGAAAAGAAAGCGTTGTCAGAGGACCATTGTGACATCACATGGAACGTTTGAGTGAAGTTTTCGCTCAAGGAACGGTTGGCTTTGGAAGAAACGTTGTGGCATGCGGCGAAATAATTAACAAATGGAAAATTCTTCAGTGGTAGATGAAAGGTATACAGTATTTTTTATGTATTAGATAGCTAACGAGTATACCTATAGCACTATCCACCCACTGCTGCACATGAGACTTGGCGCAGAACCTGAACAAGACTTAAATTTGTTGCTTGCTTCACTCGAGGACTGAGATATTCGCTTTTTGATAAGTGGAGTAGGTACACTTACAATACAATTTATACAATATACAAAGGTACATTTTCAAGATGCACAAAATATCATATATCCCTGAAGGAATACGCAGAGGTATGTGTACACCTACTTATGTTTAGGTCCCATGTAAATAATTATTAAGGTGAGCTTCTTGCTATACACGAGACACAATTATTGAATTAATAATAGTTTATTATAAGATTTAAATACAATAAATCTATTTTGTGATACTTACAATAAAGTCTAAAATAATAGTGCAAACGGTCTAAATATCTACCCACTAGAGTGAGGAGGCATAAACCTAGCTTCTATTGAAGCAAGCTTCGGGCCGTTTATCTTTAGGGGTTTACGAGTTGCATGTGTTCTTCCGTATCTTAGCCGTTAACATTGTATCCTCGATGAATGCCAGTCATTAGGTATTGCGATGATACAAAACAAGGACTCACTTGGTAAAGTTACAAGAAAGGACATGTAAACATTTTTATTGAAAGAAATATATTTATCCAAATAAATCATACTTGGATAATGTATTTACAAGTGATACAAATAATCTATTTAGCTACTGCATTCTTATTACTAATGCATACTGAAAATGTATTAGGAAATATAAACAATTTACATTTGTTTTGTTAAACTAGTAGGTACTTTATTTGTTAAGTAGGTAAGTAGTCGCACCCTGAACTCGCCATCGCTCGAACTACGCGGCAAAATGGAAGCACCGAATATCAGTGCTGTGGCATTTTGTTTGTTGCAGCAAATGCTGAGTGCTTTCCAATTTTTCGCAATAAAAGCAAAATAATATTTCCAATATTATTATTTTGCTTTTTTTTCCTAATTTTATTACTTAAGGGGATATCACAAGCGAACAAGTCGACACTTTTTCCATACAAACGTAGTCCCCTGTTTCCTCCTAGGATAAAGAAGTTACAGAAGAGAAAAAAATACCATACGATTTATACGTACCTCTGCCATGACTGTACGTTTTGTTTTTTTTCATAATTTGATTAATAGAAGATAAAAAAAATCATTTAAAATAAAAAAATCGACTTTTTTTACATACATTTTCAAACATCAAGCAAACTGGTAATTACTAACATATCCCAAAAAAGCAAAACGTACGGGCATAGATTAGACCCTGTTCTACATTTTAACTGAAAGAAATATTGAAATCGGTCTAGATTTCGAGGAGGAAACAGGGGATTACGAAAGGACGATTTTCTTAATTTTACGTAGGTAAAATCAGTTCGAGACTGCACTTCTCTCTATCGCACGCTAAGGGGCTCAGCGCGACGGCAATATTTTTGGTAAAATTAAACCTATTCTTCAAAAGTGACGGTCGACTGATATCCTCTTAATTGTTGTAGTTATTAGCGAAAATTAATTCTATTCTTTTCTACAGATACAAACCATAAATCTCAGTATCAATTTTATTTTTTATTTGATACGCTTAGAATACGAACCTAAACTATGTACCTACTAAATTGTATGATAAATTGAACAAATATTACCATTATTTAAATTTCATGGAGGGATCTGAACATTTTTCAATAAATCTATCTAAAAGAGATCCATCTTTGAAATACATTTATCTTACCACGTTGAGAGAGTACTAAACATCACGGAACCGACGCTCCGAATAATTTCACGAGGAAAAAACACGGGTCATTAACTAATTGTTACAAAATGGAATCACACTGAAAGGCTTTACTTTAGATTCGCAGTAGATTTATTGTTTTTACTCACGCCACAGAGAAAGTTTCAAACTCATTAGACTTTTTTGTTGTGGAATCCTTCTTACGCGGGTCTTTTGTCAGAAAGTAAAATTCTCGATATGTATGTAAATGAATCAATTGCTATTTGAATGTTATGGGAATTGCAGTTTGTATGACATATTTTCTCTTGATTGCTTTATACTAACTGTAATCAAAAAATGCTAACAAATAACCCAATATTTTACTTTTGAGTACATTTTTTTATGGACATAAGATAGCAAACGAGCTTGCAGGACCACCCAACCGCTGCCGCCCATGACAACTGTGTTGTGGCTGACTTTGAACAAGACTCAAACAGGGACTGGAATAGTTAGTCCGGTTAGCTGAGAGTTGATTAGAACAAAAGTTGGTCAGTTCTTTAGTACCCACTAATGAAGACTGGGGGGAGTGTTAGTCTTGTTAGTAAGAGTCTAGTTTCAAGTCACTCACAAATGAATAATCCCATTTAAATGGCAATTCGCAGCTTCTTGGCGGGCTAATAATAGAATTTATAATCGGGATTAAAGATGATCAAATTAAGAAATATATTGCAGCCTCTAGAGAGTTAGAATTCGAGGATTTAAACTGAAAATGGACGATGTATATAAGATGATCTATATACAGATCTGTCCAGTATATCAGTACAATCATTAGATGCGTGATTTTAAGATTTCTGAATTGAATAGGTAATTCACGCTGACGAAGTATTTAGGCTGTTTGCGGGCACAGCTTATTTAAAAATAAAGCAACTGAAATAACAAAATAACCATGTGGATCCTGTAACCTGAATTTTCTCGGTTCGCCAGATCGGTCGTCGCTTACCAAAAATACTCTTTGATCGGAATAAGTTTAATTATTTCAGCAAGTATTTAACGCACATTTCCTAAGAAAAATTAGTTTGAAATTGAAGTTGCTAAGGCCAGTATAATTAAACCTCACGTTTCGGGAAAGGATCATGTACGATCTTGAGGACGGATGAGCTAATCCTGATTTTGATCCTGATTTGAGTTTAGTTAATTAATACGGGTCAGATAAATCGTGTAAAAGTATGATAAAATACGGTTATCGTCCATCGATAACAATTGACGTTGTGGACAGTCCGGGCTTCCAGAGTGATAACGGAGGTCATAAAAAGAAAGGATGCCGTTTGCGCATAAAGATATACATCTACAGGGTCATATTATAGAGCAGGTCGGCATAGCTAGTAATTCTTTTCCTGTATTCTTTCCAGCCATTTCTTATTTCATGCGTTTTCCTTCTGGGGTTTGAATTTCTTATGAATTTCGTCAAGTAAATCCGCTTTGATTGTTTCATTTTGTTTTGGCGTAGTAAACGGAAATATGTAAATTTTTTGATGATTTATAACGAAAACTAAATGATTTGAAAAGACTTTGTAGGTACAATGTACGAGTCATCGCTAATAACTGTCTAAGAACAGATACCTAAGTAAGTACTATACTAATAAAGATATTTCACGTGGATTTTTATATGAATGTATTTCACGTAGTATGACTAAGTACCACTTCTAAGCAATAAGCTGCTGATGATACTTTAACTGTCAATCATTTCTTAAAATATAAATATTGCAACAAGCTGTTGCGCAAGTTGTTGTTGTATTTAGGTCATTCAAAAATGAAGCTAAAGGGAAAAGCCAACCATAAAGTGAATGGCAAAGACTCGTTGAATTTTAATCTGTGTACGACTAGCGATGCTTACTGCGCACCGATAATGCAATCTTGATCTCGATAGCAAATTCCATTTCCCGGTTCAAAGGGCTGAAACCACTGAGGAACCGCGGCTGAAACGGAGATATTCAAAATTCATTGTGTTACTTGCGAACTTTTTGCGATATCTTCGACAACTAAAGTTATGCAGTAATTACACTACACAAGTACACGAGGAGACTAATTATCTGCAATCTATTTGTGTTGATACAATTGCGTTGCTCGGGGCTATAATAGTGCTGCGGAAGCCCCTGCTTCTCGTAAGAGGTGACTGAAATATCTGGAGGGGACTTCTGGGAATGCGGGCCGCAATAGTGGGAGCTCGAACCGCCCATCAAGTGACACCGGGAAAGATAACGTTGTATGTGGCTTCACAGCGTTGTATATATAATAATATAGGGTTTGACAACTTACTATGGAGGTTTGTGCGCAGCGATAGAGGACAGCGCGTTCTAAAAGAGATCCCGGAGCCCTCCTGTTGCACCGAGGTATGCCCACACAATCCGGCTTCTCTCGATGCCGATGGGGTAGAGCGAAGCGAAGACTCTTTATTTATACTATGCCGATGGTTTTCCTTTAAACAAGAAAATATTTGCATGGTCGCGGCTTATCCCTCAACTGAGATCACCCGAAGCGTATGAATACTACCGCGCTACTCCAGTATGGATTGTTTGGAGGTATGTTGAATATTTGAGAAATGTTTACCAGCAATAACTGTTATGGTATCAGTCTGGTTTAACATAGTGAATGTGTTGAAATATTTATCAATGGGCGCGATGACGAGTTAATGAATTTCACGAACTATTTAATTAATAACAATCCTTTACCTTTGGAGCGTTTAGGAGTAAGATTAAGCTTAAAACTTTCTCTCCACTTGCTCAATCATCATCCAATCTCAAGTATTTTTTTTTTATATATGTATTTTATTTTAGCTCAGCTGTAGTATCTTATTGAATAATTGAATAAACCACAGAATATGTCTGTTATATATTTGTGGTTTATTCAATTATATTGTTTCAGTCTCTGTCGGTCGAAATAAGAAGATGCTTTATCGTAGTGGTAGGTAATCCACATACCTGAACCACAGTATATCCTAAAAACTCCATAAAGCACGTTAAATTGAACCTAATGGTTCTAATTAGAATTACTTCAACTACTAGGCACCAACAGTAATAAGTAATTATTTGTGTTCCGGTTATTGTATTGTAACCAGAAATTACACCTATCCATGGTGTGGTTTTTGGTTACAATAACGCAATGGCACCGGTCTCCGACCGGCCTCCTCTATCCGACCATTTCGAAAAAGTCGTAATAAGTTTTAAATTTCACACCTAAGACTCACGAAATTTAACGCATTTTATTCATTCAATATTCGTGCGTCAATTGACAAAAAATGGTTTTAAAATCGTAACAAACAAAACGTCAGTTGGTTCAAAACTGCGAAAGGGTGCATTTTTATTGTTTCGTAATGTAAAAAAAGTTAAAAGTGTAGAATCATACTAATCTCGATTTTTGCGGAAGTAAGCCTACCAGTAAGTATTTTGTGTTTATATCGTATAAATACACTTACAGTGATCATAATTACAAAGTTTAAACTCCGAATTTTAGTAAATTGATAGGTTTATCAAGTTATTAAGATTGGACGGAATGAGGTCTCTCTAAAAATCGTAAGTTCCGAAATCCGACCGGTTGGACGGAAACAAGATTTTTGTACTTCGCACTGAAAGTTAATTATTAGCTTTGTTTTCACTAAAAACTTATTTTTCACGTTCGACTGTTAAAGTAAATTTTGTGATACTTTAGGGAACCTGTATACGACCTACTCTAAAATCATTACATTCAATGTTATTTGACTCGAAACATAAAGATTTTTCTAGACTTTCTTGATTTTTTACAAAGTATCTGTGTTGTTATAAATAAATATTTTACTTAACATATCAAGTTTTTGGGGTGTTCTTTGATGATATTCTGCGTTTTAAGGTTTACATGACATTTTTTTTTACTAAACACAAACATATACGTTGTTTTAGTTGATTAATAGACAAACTTTAATAATGGTCGGAAATACGGTATACTTTATTTGCCTCTTCCCTGTTTCCGTCCGTGCAGGTCGCAATCACGTTTTCAATGTACTTGATTGCGACCATCCATCCATCAGCCTTTTTGGGTCCACTGCTCAGCTGGACATAGGCCTCCCTCAATAGTCGCCACTCTTCCCGATCCTACGCCCTCTGAATCCAATGGTTTCCGCTGTCTTCTTCAGGTCGTCAGTCCACCTCGTTGGGGGCGGCCAATACTTCGTGTTCCGAGACGCATTCTCCACTCGAGGACTTTTCTCACCCAACGATTATCCGTCCGCCGAGCGACGTTGCCTGCCCATTGCCACTTCAGTCCGCTGATCTTGCGAGCTATGTCGGTAACCTTCGTTCGTCTACGTCCCGTAAAGAAACACCGAGCATAGCTCTGTCCACAGCGCGTTGAGCGACTATGAGCTTGCCTAACGCTGCCCACCCGAGCTGGATTCTGCGAGTGACCTCTTTCTCGAAGTTGGACTTACCCAACTGGACCACTTGTCCCAGATAAACGTACTCGTCAAAAACTTCGAGAGCAGCGCCGTCAACAACAACCGGTATAGGTTTGACATGCACATTGGACCATGTTCATTTTCAAACCCACCCGTTGGCGCTGTTCAGGTCTCCTAGCATGGTGTTGAGGTCGTCCAGCGATTCCACCAACATCGGAAAATTGAAGGCGTTCTCCGTTGATGTTGATGCCGCGACCTTTCCACTCCATCAGCTTGAACACATCTTCCAATGCAGCGGTGAAAATAACATCCCCTTGCCCAGGGTTGGAAATTATCAAGATGTTCATTAATAGTTATCCGATAATTATCGGATAATTAAAATATAAATGTAAAAACGTAAGAACGTTAAAACAATAAACAAATTACAACAATAAAATCCTGTTATTTTTAAACAAATTCACACCGTATTGGTAGACAATTAAGTTCATTTTAGTCAAAACGTCACGGACCGGTCGGAATTCGGCGCCTAAGCGGTCGGATTCACGCAAAACACCACTGGGCGGTCGGAAAACGGGGATCTTAGTATTTCATTTGATCTGCATTGAAAAGTCAAGATTTTGATATAAAATGTACCACTTAGACTACTTTGTCTTAATATTTTAGTTAAAAAAAATATATGACCACAAAAACGTATTAATTTTTAAACTTCATAAATTGAATTTTGTTATCTTTTTGGGATTCAAACATAAAACGCCGATAAGCGGTCGGAATTCGGTGCCTTTGCGTTACAAGTAATTTGTGATTGTATCTATTACCGACATTTATGAGTCTTGTTCAGGGTCTGTCACAGACGTCATCTCACACTCGGCGTGTACGCCGTGCCCGCCGCGAGCGCGTTCACTCCTGAAGATGATCGTCGTAATAGATCGAAACTAGTCGGCATATTTCCGACTTAAATCACACGTGAGATAGCCGGTAACTTCAACTATGAGTATTTAGAGTAAGTTAAATAATTAAAATTTGTCGCGTATAAAAAATGAATTATCGTATATAAAAAGTATTAGAATGTGTAATGTAATTAAAAGGGGTTTAAAGAATGAATTCTACGCGAACAAGTTATTTGTTTGAGTTTAAAGTTAAATGAATAAAATGATAATGATCTACTCCTTCAGCTCTCGTAGATACATTGAACTATTGGATCAAGGACCTCTTGCAGGCTTATCCTGTGGGAGTTCTATTTGAAATAAAAGATAGAATTTAAAACAAGATTTTATATTGACACAATCGCGTCTTACATGGCGGTTCGGTCCGCAAATGACAATGCTTAGGCATGCAACTTAAACTAATTGAAGTTACGCTAGTAAAGTTCAGATTAGGCTTTCCGTAAGAACGATAAGGCAACGGTGCCTGTGGAATACGTCGCGCACTGATTCTACACTGTCTGGCCAGTTAATAAGATATTTAAATTGACTTACATGGTACCATGAACGCATCACACCGTACACGTATCGTAGACGAACGAAGAAAGGTTGTCTGTCCGTCGTGACGCCGCTAGATGACGAATCCAGAAGTTGAAACGCAATGGCAATGATTGCAGCTGCATCCAGGATCGCAAACGCAGGCAGGCAGGTGAGAAAACGTGCGGTGCGTGACGTGGCGTGATTATGCAAGCAGACGGCAGGCAGCAGCAGTAGAACACGGCGAATCCTTGGGATCACCAACTGGTTGAGATGACCAGCGAGCACTAGAAGACTAGCCCTTCGGATGACATGCCCAAAGCGTAGCTGGCGTGGCGTGGCATAGCGTGGTGCGCACTCTGAGAAGACTCTTCATCAGACCTCTCGTCGTATGCGTCACCCGTATCATGAGAAGACGAAATCCACTTCAGCTGATGACGGAATCCGATATCCCTCGCAGAGATGCGGTCGAATGAAACGCGATTGTAAGGTTATGGCGGGGCGACCTCGTGGCACGCCGTGCAAGAAGTTACAAAATAAGTAATCTACGTTACATAAAGAAGATGGGTGGCGACCCAGCTTGACTAAAGAACTTTAAACATTGCGAGGAGCGTACTCGCTACTAAAGAAAAGCTCATATAAACTTGTACATTTTACTAAAATATGGCGGCCATACGGAAGCCTTATGCCATTTAAAAGGTGAGCCGATCTCCGGCGCAGAACGACACGCGTGTCCTGCGTCGGCGTTTGAATCGAACTAATTTAACAATTTGTTCAACGACATTCATCGATAATCGGAAATCATACATAGTTCATTCATCATAGACTATAAAACGTCTAACAGCCATAGACTTCAGTCGATATAAAGATTTATGATAATTGAAATTATTAAATCGTTTATACTGGAAATGTTCCTAATAATTTTCTATGTACGAATATATGAGTACATTATAAAACGGATGTTTAATTGCGGAGAAATAAACAAAAGAATGTATTACCATAGACAACTGTCTGGCAGAATGTGATGATATCAAGACGCAATAAAAACTAATCTAGTCTGTGCTATGGATGTTGATCGTTATCTGTGTTACGATATGTTGTCAAAATTATTAAAAATAAGATTATCACGAATCTCTAATGTAATGTAATAATCAGAAAGAAGATTTTATGCTGATTCTAAATATACCTTTATGTCTGAATTCTGTTCAGTAGTTACTGAGCAGTTTCCATTTGAATGCCATCGATATTGTTGAATGTTCGTAAAGTAACAATTAAACAAATATAGCATTAATCTATGAGTTGAAGGTTATTCTAGATTGTACTAAGCTATTCAAATACTAGAATAAACGAAAATGATGGAAATCCATGCATTTCATTGTACTTCAATCAAAGTAGTAGGTATTTACAAATACACTGCTACAATACCCTCCTTCGAACAAAAGAGGCTAACTGCCGGTTAGCCGACACAGCCGGGGTACTACGAAAAAAAAACTTCTAACCCTAAGTTAAAGTTTTTTTTATTGTTGAGAAGTAAACTTAATAATATCAAAGTTCAAAAAAAAAAATACTGACACCTAAGCTATGTCCTAAACTAGCAGTAATCTCTAATTAAACAGTCTAATGTAAACAGAGATATAAATGGAGATATAACAGTAATATAAACAGAGATATAAATAAATGGAGAGCTCTCATTAAAACTACAAAGATGTAAGAACTAAAGTATGCTATCCTAGGAGTATTAATAATGCTATACCTACATAGTATACATATATCTACTTGGTATTGAGTATTATCTATAGTAACCCTAAGGTAATAATAATCCTAGGCTTATTCAAATTCAATACTATGTATTGAAAAAAAAAATATGGTAAGTAATAACAACTAACTAAGCAAGCTTAAATATATTAAGTTTTCTTAAAAAAAATGCTATGTAAGTATAATAATACATTTACATAATATATGTATGGTATACTTAGTTATAAAGTGAACCACAGTGCTGATCAGGCAACTGGGGAAGAGTAACACAGCTTATTATGGAATAATAGCTGGTTATCATCAAAGTCCGGGAAGTTATGAGTATGGTCAAAGTCCAGAAAGCTATGAGTACTCATACAAAAGGTTGTTGATATGGAATGAGAGATTAAGGTAATCTTAAATTCCTCAAGAAAAAAAACTTGTTCTCCATTATTGTGGGAACAATATAAGATCAAAATTGATCAAAAGTGTGTATGTCCAAGGCAAAAAAATGTGTGTATCCACACGCCACTTTTCATTTTCATGAATAGTGCCAAAAAATGTGTGTATCCACACGCCACTTTTCATTTTCATGAATAGTGCCAAAAAATGTACATTTAAGTACCCAAAAGTGAGACAAGTGAAAACTTAATTTCAATTGTTTAAAGAAAAGTACTGAACCGATTTTGATCAGACAAACAGTACTGAGTTCCTTGGTATACACAGGTACAAAAACTTTTAAGTTTTGTCCTAAAATGTGATAATAAAAAAAAATTTCAAAATGTCAAAATTTTTGTCACAAAAAAAGAAAAAATTCTTGCATATGTTAAACACCTTGTGGCACTTTTATAATGTCCTTTACATGATACTTCCCAATATTTTTTGTGTCAATTTCCTCTAATTGGTAAACAACATCAGATAGTTTGTCAATTATTTTACACTTGACAAACCTCGGTGCTAATTTAGCTGAGAAAAACTTTGCTGCGTTTGACTGTACAAAGTTACGCCTCCACACAATGTCACCTATGCGCAGCCTGAGCTCACGGCGTCGCAGGTTATATCTGTGAGCGTTCTGTTTGTACGCTTTGGTCAGTGCACAGCTTACACGTTGGAAGATATCTGAGAGGTCATTTAAGGACTGAGCTGTTATGTTCCTAGGTGTGGTTTCGATTTCATCAGCCGAATGAGGAGCACTGCCTCTTAGGATGTGCATTGCACCGTCGGCGATGAGTTCGCGACCTCGAGCCAAAAAGTATGGTGTATAACCAGTAGCAAGGTTAATTGTTGTATTTAAATATAGTTGTATTTGAGGGAGAAATGTCGACCACTTCCTGTGATCCTCTTCAACTAAAATAGCTAAGCAGGTTTGGATTGTTTGGTTGTATCGCTCAACTGTATTAGACTGTGGTGCATAATATGCATTATAAAAAATTTTAGGAATTGAGTGTTTAGAACAAAAAATTTTGAAATCCTTACTTTGAAAAATTGTAGCATTATCACAGATAATAACACACGGAGTGCCTTCTTTAAATAAGATTTCCGACTCAAGAAAAGAAGTGACAGTTTTAGTAGTTGCTGTCCTAAGAGGGTGAAGCCAACAAAACTTTGAAAAAACGTCGACTACTGAAAGAATGTAAACATGACCAGAATATGATTTAGCCAGAGGGCCTATAATATCTATAGAGAGTGTATGCATTGGACGGTCAACCTTTTTTTGGTTTGTCATGTGACCGTGTGGTACACTGTTAGTGTGTTTGTAAGCCTTACACTTTTCGCAACTAGATACGTAGTTTTTAATATCAGCGTACATGTTTTTCCAAAAATAGTTTTCTTTTATTTTGGCTACAGTTTTAAATATACCGGGGTGTACAGCGCTTACTTCATGATTCTGCTTTATACACTCCTGTACTAATTCATGAGGAAGGACGATTTTCCAAGCATTTTCCTCGTGCGATTTAGATGTCGGTTTACTATATCTAAATAAAATATTATCTTTAATTTGATAGTTTTTATGAAACATAGGATTTATTTGGACATTTTTAAACAACGTGTTATACCAATCATCCTTAGAAGAGTTACCTCCGGTGAATGTGATAGCACTAACTTCCATTCTAGATAAAATATCTGGAACAATATGTGATGAACCTTTTCTATGGCGGATTTCAAAATCAAAACATGCTAATTGCATGGACCAACGAGCTAAACGTCCAGAAGGGTTGTTTAGTGTTTTTAACCATTTAAGACTCATGTGGTCAGTTACTAAAATAAAGTGAGAACACTCTATATAAGGCCTAAAATGTAAGACAGAGTCGACCACTGCTAATAATTCACGCTCAGTGGTACTATAATTTCTCTCTGTTTTTGACAGCAGACGTGAATGAAAAGCTATAGGATGTTCTATACCATCTATTTCTTGTACAAGAACACTACCAATTCCCACTGATGAAGCATCAGTGTGGATTTGAAAAGGTATGGAGAAATCAGGGCAGGCAAGTACTGGTGCCTGAGTGAGAGCTTCTTTGAGTGCCAAAAATGACTTTTCAGCATCATCACCCCAAGCAATTGCATCTTTTCCCTTTTTCTTACCAATTAATGCTGTCATTGGAGCAATTATTGTAGAAAAGTTATTAACAAACCTACGATAATAAGAACATAAACCAATAAAAGCACGCAATTGTCTTGCTGAAGTTGGCCTAGGAAATTGTCTAATACAGTCTAATTTCTTTGGATCTGTTTGTAGACCCTGTGAGCTTACAATATAACCCAAATAACGCAATTCCTCTTTGCAAAAATTACATTTATCAAAATTGATAGTCAAACCTGCGTTACTTAATTTGTCAAAAACCGCATGTAAAATATCCAGATGCTCCCTAAAAGTACTGGTTGCAATCAAAAGATCATCACAGTATCCGAAAATCTTTTCGCCATACTTGTGTTCAAACAAAGAGTCTATTAAGCGTTGCATGTCACAACCAGCATTGCACAAACTAGAAGGTATTTTTTTAAATTCAAAGAGACCACGATTAGGCACAACGAAAGCAGTCTTTTGGCAAGACGTACCAGATCCCTCTGTATTATCCGAGTCACAAAGTGAAATTTGCCAGTATGCTGCTGACAAGTCAATTGAAGTTAAGAAGCGTGCGCCTCTGAGGTTATCTAGTATTGAGGATATGTAAGGCAATGGATAAGAGTCCTTAACAGTGACGTCATTCAACCTTCTAGCGTCAAGACAAAATCTAAGTGAACCATCCTTTTTAGAAGTCATAACGACAGGACTGGACCATGGTGACTTTGATGGTGCAATCACACCTAGTTGTAGCATTTTATCTACTTCAGCATTCAATGCTTGTAATTTTGCTGGAGATAAAGGATAGTATTTTTGTTTAATTGGTGGTCCTGTTGTTATAATTCTATGTTCAATTATATCGGTTTTACCCAAACCGTTGGTTTCAGAGTCAATAGTTCTAAATTTATTAATCAATTTGTCTAACTCAATTGATTCTAATGGAGAAAGTTCACTCTTCGAAATTATACCACAAAATTTATTTAAAAGTTGGTAATGAACATGATGAATATCCTCAGTAGATGCTACATTGTTGCAGTTGAATGATTTAAAAATTCCAGATTGATAAACAAAATCCATGCCTAAAATAAAGTTATCCGATATTTCCGGTATAACCATGAATGTTATGTTAAAAATTTTACCATTGTAATTAATAGGTACTATGATAATTCCTATTGTTTTTACCTCAGAGCCGTTGGCGCATTTAGCAACTAAGTCAGTTGACTGTAACTCGAATCCTAATTCAAAAAGTTTAGTATGGTAGCTGTTACCTATAACTGAAAGATTAGCACCGGTATCCAAAAGTCCTTTGTAAATACAATTATTTATTGAAAATTCAAGAAAAATTCTGTTGTCAAGATTCGTAGATGAAATGCCTGGTGTAAGTGTACCTAGGTGTTTTTCTAAGTCAGAACTAGATATACCTACAATGGTTACATTTTTTGAATTTGAAGGTTGTTGCTTATTCGGGTGGGTAGCTAAGGGTGGGTTACACTTAGGACAAGAGGATGTAAGTGTACCTTTTGCCTTACACTTAAAACAAACAATGTCACGTATTGTCTTACAGTGTTTATATGAATGACCCGATTTTTTGCATTTCAGGCATATAATAGTAGAATTAAATTTCTTTTGAAGTTGTGTGTTGACAACGGTAATATGCTTTTGACTTTTAGAAGACCTGTTATTGGAACTGGAAGAAGGTGAGACAGCATATGCCTCGTAACGTTTGCCTAAAGAAATTAATCTGTCAATGGTGTCTATATCATTGACAGCCAAAAGTTGTGCATAGATGGGTAGCAAATTATGTTTAATGACTTCAATAAGGGTGCTTTCCGATAGAGGAGAAGTCAGCCTTGAATTCATTGTTTGCATGTCTAAAATGTACATATGTAAAGGTTGATTTGAGCTTTGTTTGTGATCCCTAATTTGTTTTTCTAAAACATAGTCACTATCGAAGGCTGTAAAGAATGTTTTGAATTTATTATGTAAGTCATCTAAAGTAACTACGGAATCTCTGACTTGCCTATAATAGTCGAGGGCCTTGCCTCCTAAAAGATCTGAAAAACATTTGACAACTTTTGATTCAGGAATATCCCTACGGGAATATCCCTCAGGAATATCCCTACGGTGTGGGTAGTTTGATCGAATTGTGACAGCACGCGTCTATTTGTTCTAAACCCGATTAAAATTAGTAAAACTTGTTTAATTGTAATTTTAACAGTGAATAAAAGAACAGTACAGTGGTGCAAACTTAATGTGATAATAATAATATGACGATGATCGTTTGTTTAGAATCTTGATGATTTTGTAAACTAAAAGTGATATTGGTGCTATTTGGCTGGAGCAGGCGCAGGTTGTTGTGTTGTGTAACTATTAGTACTTACATTAGAAAATTTTCATCTTGTGTTAATATTAATTCTAAAAACATGACCAATCACTGCCCTAAATGTGGAAAATTTATATCAGTTGACGGTATAAAATGTTGGAAGTGTTCAAAACTGTTTCATCGCCAATGTGCCAAGAAAAACGCCGACGGGCGAGTTGCGTCTAAATGGTCGTGTACAAGCTGCGGTAGCAAACCTACTGTTGCTCAAAATGTTTCACCCCTTTCAAGCAGTTCTGCTGAGGATTCTGGCGATGCACTGAAGACGAGTCTTGCTCAAGAAATGAGACTTTTACGTCAAGAAATGTCGACAGTGTGTCAAGAAATAATGAGTTTTCGGCAAGAGGTGGCAAAATTAAATAGTAACATTACAGAATTTAGTTCTCGGTTAAACAGCGTAGAAGAAAGGGTGACCACCTTGGAGAAACGCATTTCAGAAGTAGAATCAAATATGAATTCGAGTAACGGAGTGGAGCTACGTGACTACATCAATGAGCTCGAGCAAAAAACATACGGTAATGACTTGGAGATACTGGGGATCGAAGAGCGGACCGGTGAGGACACTACTCAGCTGGTGTGTCTGGTAGCACAAAATGTAGCAGTTCCTTTGGATCAGCGGGAAGTCATCTTCGCAGAGAGGAGAGGCAAGCGGCGCAGCGAGGAGGACGGCGAGGACGGCGAGGGTGGCGGGAGGGGGCCGCGGCCGCTTGTGGTGCGGCTCGCGCGGCGCGCGGTGCGCGACCAGCTGCTGCGCGCCGCGCGCGCCCGCCGAAACGCTAACGTGGTCAGCGTGCCGGGCTCCGAGCCCCGCCGGTTCTATATAAATGAGCGCCTCACTAAGATAAACCGCCAGCTGTTCTATGAAGTCCGCAGGAGAGGAAAAATTGCTGGCTGGAAATTCACTTGGTGTAGATATGGAAAAATCTATGTTCGATGCGATGTAGATCTACAAAGCTACTGTGTTCGTTCCCTGGATGACTTATCTCAAATAGAAATTGACACTGCCTGTAATAAATAAATATACATAAATACCTAATTCAAGAGACCATAAAGATAAATATTCCTACAAAATTTTCAGTTATTATAAAAATTTAGTAGTATATACCTAATTAATATTAACTTATTTAAATTAACATTTTTAGTATCAGTTTCTAAGTATGATATTTATATTTTAGTTAGGTATTTTAAGATCTTTTAAGTACCTACTTACCTTGATGTTAGGTAATGAACGAGTGGATTGCTATAAAATATTGATATAAACTTAAATTATCTTATTAAAATTATAGACAATCAACTAGGGACAGGTCTCAGAGCTTTTATCCATAGTAAATAAGGAATTATATAAGCTAACCAATTAATAAACTCTGTAGGCTCCTTTACCTTGTCATTTTATAAACCTACTACCATGCTGATGAATGTGTAGGTAAATATTTTTATATCATTTAATTCTTGGTAAGGTTTAAAAACGTATGTATGCTTATTAATAAAATATTTTTACAAGCTACGCTTTGACGTTTCAGTATAGTAAAAAAAAAAATATAATTTCAAATGATTAAATCAAAATCAAATGGTACAGTTTTAGAATTTAAATATTTCAGCGCAAGTGTCTGTTTATAGGTCAGGGTCATTTTTCTTTCATTCATTTTCGTTTGTTTTTTTGATTTAGTATTACTAATAATTGTTATGTATTAGGTACTTTATTTGTAAGCCAAGATTTAATAGTAAGTATATGTACGGAAAATATATATATTATTTAAGCACATATTTGTAAAAATGTAAATCATTTATTTATAAACATTAGTAAATATTGTACTGTTCCTTTCATATCTTCTTTTAGCAGTTTTTATTTTTTTATTTTTAAGATTTTAATTTGTACTTACCTACTACCTATCTTAATAGTGTTGGTTTAAAATATTTATGTTCAGTGGTCATGTCACAACTCGACCAAACTAATCACTCAGAACAGGTCCGTACTGAAAATCAGCGTCATGGCTTCCTTTCGAGTCATGACATAATGCTGAGTACGGCCCTATTTTGCTTATATTTAAAACTAAATATGTTATATTATATCTGTGTGTGTATTTTTATTATAAGCAAAATAAATTATTTTCTATTTCTATTTCTATTCTATTTCTACATCTCATACAATCGTTAATCCGCAAGAAAAAATCCACTATACATGAATCGCCTGTGAACTTTAAATTCCACGATTTTAGGTTATCATCCCTTGTCACATAAGTAACCCTATTATCTGGTTGACCTTGGATGGGTTGATCACAATCTGAACCGTGAGACAAAGAAGCTGATGTTTGTGGCTGTGAGATGGGTTTATGCCTATGCGTCACATTACTAAAAGATTCCTTTAAGTCTGGATCAACAGCTAAGTTATCGCTCGAATCATGAAAAGTTTCAAGTGGAGTCGCCATTATACAAAATAGTTGTGAAAACAACTTTTAGTGTTGATAAGTAAACAGTGTTTGCATAAAAAAAAAGGACTGGTTTATTCAAGACCTCGCTAACTATATAGACAAAGGCTGTGATATCCAGTAAAAAAAAACAATTGCAAGTACAATAATAAAATATTATAATTATTGTTTGCGACTGCTAAAAATATACAAACTTGTAAGTTTGTCACAAAAGGTATAGTCTGTCAAGAAAGTCATGAAAAAAAAGGAGGGCGCCACTATCTTTAATATGATATCCCTATATACATTGACTGAAAAGTTTTGATGCTTGGTTTTTATTTTTATTTTATAATAAATATAATAAGTTATTATTGTAAATACCTTATTATTAATAAGCCATTAACCTCTCAAGCGTGACGCAGATTTGACAGGAAAACGTCAAGCGTGGCAACCGGAGACCGGTGTTCCCAGGCTCACTTATTTCTTGGCTCATTTCTTATTAGATTCAGTTTCTTTCCATTATGACTGTTTTAATAAGCTAAACCTAATTAAATTGAGAATCTAGAAACATTAATCTAGTGCCATGATTTATTACAACTCCGCCGAGGACGTAATAATATTAGAAAATAGCTTTGGAAAAATAGGTTGTGAAATGTACTGATGTTATTTGGATTTTATTAAAAAACTACGTAATAAATTCTATGTGTTTTTATTACTATATAATCCTGTCCATGTATCTAAAACAATACAAGCAAAATATTAGTATACTACCATACAAATATTTCTTGTAAAACAAGTTTATTTGATCTCACTCGCACGACGTCCACTTGAGTGGTGCCAAAAGTGGTCGTTATATTTTATCTCGGTTCTTATTACTCATAAGGCGTAGAACAAAGCCTTTTTGTTTACAGTAACTAGAGTATATCTATTATACGATAGCATAACGAGCAGATCGTTTATATAACTTGATTGAATACGTTTCGACAGTTAAAACTTACGACTGACTGCAATCTATAGTCTCTATGGCTGAATTTAATTATGTATACGTCTATCCTGCTATTATGTAACAGGGCTTAGTGAAAAATAGCTCTCAAAATCGGCCAACACTAGGGTACAAAAAAAAATAAACTGAAATAATATTATTTTTTATTAATCAGAGTCGAAATCTGTGTCCAGGTATTCGACTCCCGAAATATTTCCTGAACTTCCTGCACAGTGAGGTTGGTCCATTTCTTCCTCTTCGGATTCACTGGAACTATCATCCCCTAATTGGATGACAAGTCTATCAACATCGTTATATAAAGTTCCTCCTCGAGTGTGATATTCTTTTTCAATCTTAATGACATGGTCAACACAATTTTTCCATTCTTGTGAAGTTACTGACTGGAATACTTCTTCTGCCAACTTTGCAACATTTTGACCACCAACATTCTTTAATGCAATACGCTTTTTTACCATTGCCCAAATTAATTCAATGGGGTTTAGATCACAATGGTAAGGCGGCAGTCTTACCACTGTATGTCCATATTCTCCTAAAAGTTCATCAATATAATATACAGGGTCAGGCTTATGTTTTTTTACCAACATTAACAAGGATGGTTTCCTTAATGTTTCATCAAATGCAATGTTATTTTCTAGTAACCACAATTTTATTTCATCGACTCTTGAAGCAGATGTAGGAGCCTGGTGAAAATCGAATATTTAGTAATGTAATTTAATTTTAAACATACAATCATTCTGCATAATATAAAAATAAGAAAGACATTAATAATAATATACCTTGTTTGTTATAACTGAGTGGTATGGTGCATTATCCATCACAATGATTGATGGTTCATTTAAATTGGGCACTAACTTTTCTGTTATCCATTTCGTAAAATTATGAGCATTCATCTCGGAATGGTAATCTTCTTGCTTGTTTTTACCAGAAAATATTAGAAGCGCATTCGGCACAAAACCTTTCTCACTACCAGCATGTACTATTATCCACCGTTTCCCTTTGGATATATTTTGTTGGACACCTGCAACATTAACAGACTGCCAACATTTAGTTACTTTGTACGACTCGTGTATGTAACTCTCGTCCAAATAAATAATGTTTTTTTGAAGTTCCTCTGGCAAACTTCTATTGTCAAGAATTTGCTTTAAATAATACTCCCGCTTTGATGCTATTGCTGGTTTCTCTATCAGGGCCAATCTATTTGTTTGACATTTTTTAAATTTAAAGCCAATGGAGAATAAAATCTGTCTTAAATGTTCGTGACTGCCATCAAAATTCAATTCGTCCTTCACCGTTGATAATAGTTTTCTTAATGTAGGTACTTCTTTTTGTACAGTGTAGAAAAACTGAACTTTTTGACGAATAGCACATATATCAAAATCATCGATCTCTTTCTTAGGTCTTCCTTTCCTGTTTTTGCCAGGCGTTACAAATTTACCCCCATTCTTCATGCCTTCGTCCACTATGCGCCGAACGGTGCTTTCGGAGACACCTGAAAACAGTGCGAGCATATTAAATATAAACAAATAATAAATATCTCAAATTATTTAGTTATATTTGAATAAAAAATAATAAAGGATCAAAATTGTTCACCGTGTAGTAATATTTGCAGCATAATTAGGTATAACTTGATAACCTAAAAAATAGGTAAACAATACTATTTATACAAGTAAAATTACATTTAAAAACAAAAAATTTAGAGGGACTACAGTCGCTTCACTTTATTTAACAATAAAATACGTGTACATACCAGTTACTTTTGCTGTTCGACCGTAAACATCGTCCAACTCGGAAAGCAACTTTCCCGCTTGAAATTCACTCATAAATTCTTCAAAAACCTTAAATATGATTTGTCTCGAGCCACTCTTATAAACATTCCGATTCATTCTAACTTATTAAACCGTTTCAAGATAAGAAAACCTAGAAATACTTCAAAAAATCCGTGCAAATCATTCATAACAACCTACGAAGTGACAATTGATATACACAGCTTGATAGTAATTCAGTGTTGCCACAGCATGCAAAATAATTAGTTCCTAAAACATTCTTTTCATGACTTTCTTGACAGACTATAATGTTCCATCAAGGAAACATTCGAAAGAATGCAAACAAAATTCACTGTTTAATTACCAAACGATACGTGAGAAGAATCTCTCTCGTACAAAAATATAACAACTCGCCAAAAATTATCAATCGATAATGTAAAAATAGATTTACCAAAAAAAAAATTATTCCAAACAGAATCCACAGGATAAAGAATAATTAAATAAGTTCGGGCGCCATTGTCGCGTATAAAAAATGAATTATCGTATATAAAAAGTATTAGAATGTGTAATGTAATTAAAAGGGGTTTAAAGAATGAATTCTACGCGAACAAGTTATTTGTTTGAGTTTAAAGTTAAATGAATAAAATGATAATGATCTACTCCTTCAGCTCTCGTAGATACATTGAACTATTGGATCAAGGACCTCTTGCAGGCTTATCCTGTGGGAGTTCTATTTGAAATAAAAGATAGAATTTAAAACAAGATTTTATATTGACACAATCGCGTCTTACATGGCGGTTCGGTCCGCAAATGACAATGCTTAGGCATGCAACTTAAACTAATTGAAGTTACGCTAGTAAAGTTCAGATTAGGCTTTCCGTAAGAACGATAAGGCAACGGTGCCTGTGGAATACGTCGCGCACTGATTCTACACTGTCTGGCCAGTTAATAAGATATTTAAATTGACTTACATGGTACCATGAACGCATCACACCGTACACGTATCGTAGACGAACGAAGAAAGGTTGTCTGTCCGTCGTGACGCCGCTAGATGACGAATCCAGAAGTTGAAACGCAATGGCAATGATTGCAGCTGCATCCAGGATCGCAAACGCAGGCAGGCAGGTGAGAAAACGTGCGGTGCGTGACGTGGCGTGATTATGCAAGCAGACGGCAGGCAGCAGCAGTAGAACACGGCGAATCCTTGGGATCACCAACTGGTTGAGATGACCAGCGAGCACTAGAAGACTAGCCCTTCGGATGACATGCCCAAAGCGTAGCTGGCGTGGCGTGGCATAGCGTGGTGCGCACTCTGAGAAGACTCTTCATCAGACCTCTCGTCGTATGCGTCACCCGTATCATGAGAAGACGAAATCCACTTCAGCTGATGACGGAATCCGATATCCCTCGCAGAGATGCGGTCGAATGAAACGCGATTGTAAGGTTATGGCGGGGCGACCTCGTGGCACGCCGTGCAAGAAGTTACAAAATAAGTAATCTACGTTACATAAAGAAGATGGGTGGCGACCCAGCTTGACTAAAGAACTTTAAACATTGCGAGGAGCGTACTCGCTACTAAAGAAAAGCTCATATAAACTTGTACATTTTACTAAAATATGGCGGCCATACGGAAGCCTTATGCCATTTAAAAGGTGAGCCGATCTCCGGCGCAGAACGACACGCGTGTCCTGCGTCGGCGTTTGAATCGAACTAATTTAACAATTTGTTCAACGACATTCATCGATAATCGGAAATCATACATAGTTCATTCATCATAGACTATAAAACGTCTAACAGCCATAGACTTCAGTCGATATAAAGATTTATGATAATTGAAATTATTAAATCGTTTATACTGGAAATGTTCCTAATAATTTTCTATGTACGAATATATGAGTACATTATAAAACGGATGTTTAATTGCGGAGAAATAAACAAAAGAATGTATTACCATAGACAACTGTCTGGCAGAATGTGATGATATCAAGACGCAATAAAAACTAATCTAGTCTGTGCTATGGATGTTGATCGTTATCTGTGTTACGATATGTTGTCAAAATTATTAAAAATAAGATTATCACGAATCTCTAATGTAATGTAATAATCAGAAAGAAGATTTTATGCTGATTCTAAATATACCTTTATGTCTGAATTCTGTTCAGTAGTTACTGAGCAGTTTCCATTTGAATGCCATCGATATTGTTGAATGTTCGTAAAGTAACAATTAAACAAATATAGCATTAATCTATGAGTTGAAGGTTATTCTAGATTGTACTAAGCTATTCAAATACTAGAATAAACGAAAATGATGGAAATCCATGCATTTCATTGTACTTCAATCAAAGTAGTAGGTATTTACAAATACACTGCTACAAATTATACTATTTTATATAACTGTCGACGAAAGGCTACGTCGTAAACGTAAAACCGTCTCTGAAGGGCACGTGAAAATATAACGATGAACGAAACAAGCTCGCGGCAAGCGGCGTTGTTCACACCGTAGATAGGCTGAATTATGTATCTCTTTGAAGGATGAAACTCAAACGATGGTAATAAAATGTTCACGCCCTTGAAACGTGTCGTTACACAAGTTTGAATTTTAACACAGCATAACGACAATAATATTGTAAATCGCGTGCTGACCACCTACTTTGTGGTGCTGACTGTAAATATTTCGGCTGGCTATAAATATTAAATAATTTACACGATTGATATATATTATGAAGTAAAAAAGAAGTACGGTATCTTCATATTATTCTGTGCTCGCAAAAGGCACATTCATTTATACTACATATGCATGACCATCAGTCAGGGACACTAACCTATTCACCAATCCGGCCTAAAATCCCTACCTACCTAATCCAGAGCCCCAATTTCACAAATAAATATACCATATTTTTCAACCGCATTCAAATTCTGCCATCTCCTAAGTCATGTCTCTAATTAGCCAGCACTTTATTAAATTAGAGCCTTCGCCAACCTTATAACGACTTGTGTTCGCAAAATTGAATCAAATTTCAATAAAAAGTCACCTTTATTAGAAGTCCAAAGGGAGTACAGAACTGAAAAGACATTCAAAGAAATAACGAAGGTTATCATTATGTATATTACAAACGGAGTAATGAAAGATCCATTAACTTTGATTTGATATGAATATATATGCGTTTACGACTTAATTGTAATATGTTTTAGCAAAGAGAATTTTATGTTTCATTCAAAGACATGCATAGATTAATACATTAAATTAAATAGGTACGGGATTTTTTACATCATTCGGATCATATTGGGTTATCATATTATATATAATACCTACTAACAAAAATTAATAGTATAATAAAATTAATAGTAGGATAGTATACTAGCTGAATATACATTCAAGAGCGTCAATTTATCAAAAATTATATGTAAATGTGTTTTGGAGCAATAATAATATTGGGAAACTTCTTTTAGTCTTACCAAAAATATATGTACTCGTATGTAATACATATGTAGTACAACCTTAAATTGACATTTAATATTATTGTCTACATGCCAATACAACGTCTAGCAATAAACTTACGAGTACCTAAAGGCCCCAGGCTTTGGCAAAAAAATTGTGTAGAAAGTAAAGTTAACAACTATTGTAATAGCGAGTTCTTTCAGAAGGACAGTAAAAGGAAAATCTCGGAGCAAATAAATAGTTTTGCAATAGTCATCTTGAAAGTTACATCGATAGCGATACAAAGTTACGTAGAAAATTCTTACGAGAAACTTACGCATTTCTCTCATTATTTAATTATTTATGTCTCTTATTTTCGTGTTATTCATTTTAAACTATAATACTATGTTCCTTTATGATCAGTAATGTAACAGTCATTGTAATTTTTATATATTTTGTTCTTTAACTACCAATACCTACCACCTTATTCTCCAACTCCCTCACCAATCTCCTTTAATAGTGGTGGAAAAGAATAGATTTTAACAACTTTTTTGCAAGGGACATTTCTGAATTGGAATTAAATTCTTTCAACAAAAGTATGTCAAGAAACAACTAGCCGAGACTCAAACGTAAAATACATACTTATAATAAAAGCTTGCTACAAACAAGGTTAAACATGCAATGAATTGGAATCGCTTAAAACATAAGTTTGACGCGACGGGAAGTACCTAATCTTTGCAACAATCACTTTAACTCAGGTTGTGCAAGTAGGTTTTACGTTAGTTTGTCCCTGTAGCTCGGGACCAGAATACGAGCTACGGTATCCCCTGCCTGTCGTAAGAGGCGACTAAAAGGGGGTTTCGGGGTTACGGGCGGCTAGAGTGGGAGCTCAAACCGCCCACCCAGTAGCCCCGAGCAGGACGACGGTATGTGTGGCCGCATACCGTCGTAACAAGGGCAGATTAGGGAGAGGGCAGTACCTCCCAAGCAGAGCCCGCACAGAAGGGCACCGCGCTAAGAGGACTCTGGTTGCGTTCCATTGGAGATCCCGGAGTCCTCCACATAGCGCCGAGGAAGGCCACCGGGGGGGTTTTAGTGCGGTAAATCCCACATAACCCTGTGTTGCTCCCACGGCACCGGGTACCTTTTGAAGGTTTCCCCCTCGACAACAAAAAAAAAAAAAAGGTTTTACGTTAGTTAATTAATACGAGCTTAAGTTTAAGAGAGTGCATCAAAGGAAGTCGCGCAAAATGTAAGCTTCACTTAAAGCGTATTTGATTTGTGCAAAACGGAAAATCCTTATCTCGTACGCGACTTGAGTTGCGTCTCAAGTTGTGTCGCTATCTTCAAGGCAACATGAGACATCATACAAAATGTTTCATATTGAAATGTTTTCATAACTCGGCTTTAGTGAACTTTTTCAATTTCATACGTTTGTTGCAGAGATACTCCTAGGAGTTGCATTCACTTTCCGTTGAATTTCCGTTTGCCATATTCAGTTTGCGTGACGTTCTACTAAACTTTATTCTGTCTAGAATTATAATATTTGTTTTGGTTCCTTATTTTCAAGGCTTTAAATATCTATAGCAATATGTTATAAGTATTTTTATCTAAAGGTTCAGAATCATCAGATAGATGTATTGATTGGTATAGGCTATAGTGTATGTATAAACACTGCACCCTAGAAGATATAACTCTATATATCTTCTAGGGTGCACCAAGTAGTGCTCGACTAAGGATTTCTGGACAGCCATGGTATTGTCATTTGGGTAAACCGAATCTCTTTATCTTGCTATTTGCCAGTCTTCGTATTGCTTTTATTAATCCTGACGCTTATATAAGGTAGGAAAACAGTTTGACATGTGTATTTTATTTTACTACACTATGTATATTATAAGTACATGAATAGATTTTATCGCTAGATTGTAACTAACCAGCTAACTGAACTTGGACTCTTTGGCATAATAAAAGGTTATTAATTAAATAGTAGCTTATTTATAGTTTGTGGCGTCAGTGAAGATTAAGGCTTTTTTGGGTGTGTAGAATTTGTATCTAAGTGCGCGTTTATAACTACTCGACAGCAAGTTAATTTAATGTTACACGATTATATGAGTATACTGCTCTTCTTTATCATCTTTTTTATTATATCTATGCTATCTGATCTATTTTCTTTCTTCACAAATTCATCATCTGCAAAGGTTCAAATATTCAATCTTAATTTAATAAGAAAAAAAAACGCAAAATGCCGCAATCTAGCAAATAGAAAGAGAAATAATGTGTTCGTTTATTTCTAAATCCTCACGTATTTCTGATACGACAGGAACATGGGAAGTCGATGAACAAACAAATCCGATTTGACGTCTCGACGGGACTGAAAAACAAGTAATCAATCAAGTTATGAATATAAGTATTTAATCTTAGGGCTTTTTCAATGAATGCTGAATATCAGCGGCGACAATGTAACGGAATGATTACCATTAATGAGCATTTGTAAAATGATTTGACAATGTACTCAAAGGTATAGTGAGTTTGTTTTTGTGATAGTGGATAAATTTTGTTTTCCTGTTCAATCCCTGGGTTTGGCAAAGTGTTTTCAGGTTTGTCTAACGTAAAATTCTCACTAGTAGCAATTTAACGTATGGCGATAGACTCACCACATTTAAATGGGATATAAGCACAACAGGTGAAAAGTGGCTGAATACTCAGCTCTGCCTACACTTACGGGGAAATACAGTTGTGATTTTAAGTAATGTTTTAGGGCAGTTAAAAGTACAAACTATTAATTACTTCGAATGAAAATGAATTTAAACTTATGTGTATACGAAGTTTACCTACATGACGTACAAAGTCAGTACCTAATCAATAATTTGCCACCCATGTATTTCAGTCGTATGCTTTCAGAGTAATAAATTAAGTTAAATCGTCTATGCTTTTATATAAATACATATGTGAGAAAACAGGATATCAAGATCAGGTATTTTCGCGGTTCGTATAGATGCTTGATTTTATTTCGATAGCTGCTTAAATTGATCCCTTTATAGATTGGCAATTCAATAAGCCTGTATAAAACACCATTAAGTGGATCGAAATCGATCTTCAAGTAGTTTGATAGTGCTCTCGAAGTGCCATATAGAGTTCGCCCGGGGCAGTACCACCGCCCGCCACGGTACCTAGTACCATTTCTGCCGTGTAATAATTGTTTTTAAAGCAATTGTGGTCCGGTTGGAAAGGTGTGGATTCCGGTTACACTTCTTTAGAGGCGACCATCTTAGTCCTCAAGGGTAGCAACACATCTGTGACTGACTTAGAACGAGACTCCTACTAACAAGTACTAACTGGACTATTACTAACAACAACTAACAGGACTAACTATCACTAACAGTCCCCAGTCCTCATACCTACTAACGAACTGACCAACTAATGTTCTAATTAACTCTCTCAACTAATTGGACTAACCATCCCAGTCCCTTATTGAGTCTTGTTCAAAGTCAGTCACAGTTGTCATGGGCGGCAGCGGATGGGTGGTGCTGCAGGCTCGTTTGCTATCTTTTTCCCATAAAAAAAAAAAGTTTGATAGTGCTCTCGAAGATTTTATACACCTATCTAACAAAGTTATCCATATTCACTGACTAGTTTGTAACTGTGTCTTAATTATTTTCTAGTACCTACTAGATACTTTCTCAATATTTTATGGAGCATTGTAATTGTAAAGTGATGAAATTATAGTTAAGTAGGTACATAATAATCTATAAAAATAATTGTTGGTAAAATTTTAGGCTGTAACTTATAAATGTGTAATAAAGCTATTTTTATTAATATCCTAGTGAAAATAAACTTTAAAAAATATCAGCAACCCCAGCAGCAATTAACATGTTTTAGGCCAACGATTCACATTCAAGCAACACTTTGAAATAACGAAGACTATTGTTTTGAGCTAGTGACAAATCAATGCAGGTTTCAATCTATGTCAATGATTGTAAGGTATTTGTATGAGTCATTGCGAATAACGGTTTGCGAGCTAGTAGAATATATTTTAAAATGTTTACACCTATTACAACCCTAAATTATCTAGAGCAGAGAAAAAGGAGACACATTTGATATTCCTATAGAATGTGATGCAAATGCGTTAAATTAATAATGTAAAAAAAATTGGAAAATGAAAATATAAATATAAATGATATATTTTTATGAACGGTCGACGATATTTTCATGCACTTAGCAAACCATACGCTTTTGCGTTCACGAATTGAGACTAACAACATTGTAATAAACAGTAATTTATAGTCGTACCGCTTGCTCTAATAGTCGTTCTTTAATTAATTTATCTGTTTGCGATATGACAGATCATAAATATTTTTGTCTTTTAAAACTTTCATATTTCATTCACTGCGTCTATTGAAGCTCTTCAACTGGTGCATATTAAGGCATATTGAAACAGTTGTTTTGTGTTGCGAAACAGTCAGGGTTGTTAGATTTTTAATGAAAAATAAATCGAAAAGTACCTACGCTTTTATAAATCATATTTGTTATTTGTATAAATTTTACTGTGTATTTGTGTTGTGCGAGGCCAAGGGGAGCGCTGGGTGCGAAGCCCCTCACAAAAGTGTTAGATTTTCCACTTAAAAGCTATAAATATAATAACGATATTAAAAGACCAATAAAACCACATAAGAACTTGTAAGAAAGAAATATTAAATTTTAAACTGGAAACTGTATTAATATAATAATTCATGTTGATAAGCCGTTTCAGTTGCCAACCTAGCTGAAAAATACGTAATAAATATAATATACGTAGTAAATAACGTAAATAAACCAATCCGCATTAGAGCAGCGGTTTTGTTTTAGACCTCCCTCAGCTGTGGCTATAGGACTTGTGTCCAACCAGTTTTAGTGAGATAACTAAATTATTTTTGTTTAAGTTTTGATGGCGGTTTTCTAATATTTTATACAAAACTTTGATGTTATCAGTAGGTAGTATTTAAGTAAAACAATATTTTTAGATTTTTCGTCGTACACTAACAATGTCAATAAAGTAGGGCTCTCCTTTTGGGCCAGTAAGGTGCCGTGAACGTTATTCCAAAGACATTCTTTATTTATGAATTGTAACATAAGGTACAGTGGGCCTCGGCGTGAATGACGATAGGCGTCTTTATTGCGCCGCTGATAAATGGAGAAGACCATGAGTGTTGAAAATAACTGTCATACAAAGTAATATTATAAATTGTACATATTTACGCCCTTTTGTGAATGCGGTCGTATTTTTTGTTTCCTGACAACGAACTCTATCACGATCCTTTGTAAAGGACCAAAGAAAGCGCAAGAAGGTGCTAAGATATACGAGTGCCTAGGTGTATGATGTCCAAATAAATATAAAAATCAAATAAGACACTGAATATTAGAAAAAAAAACGTATGTGTGAAAATAATGAAATACGTTGCTTAGTTCAAACATTTATATAAAACTAGTGGACGCCCGCAGCTTCGCTCGCGTGGAATTAGACGTAACATAACCTAAATACAAAATTTCATTGAAATAATTTATGTATATACGAAAATCTTTTACACCTACTAACTTTGCACCCCCCTTTTACCCCCCCTTAAGAGATGATTTTCGAAACTCAATAAAAAACCTTCATTGGTACTGAATTTCATTAGAATAACATCAAAAACGGCAAAGTTTCATACTAACTTTGCACCCCCGTTTTACCCCCTTAGGGTGTGAATTTTCAAAAATCCTTTCTTAGTGCTCCCCTACGTTATAAAAGGAACCCCTGTGCAAAATTTCAAGTTTCTAGCCCTTATAGTTTAGGCCCTGCGTTGATATGTCAGTCAGTCAGTCAGTCAGTCAGTCAGTCAGTCACCTTCTCCTTTTATATATATAGATATATAAAAGGAGAAGAGAGAGAATAGATATATATAGATGTTGGTCTCAGAGATTATGTTGCCACAGATTTTTTTCCATGGACATACATGTTGAAAGGTAAGTGTAAGATTGTGTATTTTGTAAGATTGTGTATTTCGTGATGTCTACAGTTTAATTACTAATACAGTAATAATTACAGGATTTATTACTGCGTAACAATTGCTTATTATTGTTACAAATGGAAACGAATAGTATATTACTACGCGTATATTACTACGAGTATGATGTGGTGCCCCATACACAATAAATACTTTTCCGTAGCAAGATATCAACACATAAAAATGCAACCAGTGTGAGCGCTACGCTTTACATTCAATGAGCATTAGTATAGACTTAGTTACGTTTGTACGTACTTATCGTACGAGCACCTACCTACATTTTACTTAATTGAATTAATGTTAAATTAAATTCAGGTGTATCAAAATTTGGTGGTTGCGTACATAATTGTAGCGGTCTGTCTGTGCTGTCTTGTCGCTACGGTTTTAAAGAATGTTAGCAATTAACCGCTGCCGAACATTTTCCGCATTGGAGTTAAAGGAAAAATGCTGAGTATTTCTGAGCTTATACCGAATTTTTCACATTGAAAATAATGAATTCACAGCGTTTAAAACTTTACTGGGAATGTCAAAGTCTACAAAGGTAGTTTATTCTGAAGGAAATATTGCCATGGCGTTAATATGCCTTAATTATATTTTTCAACAATGTCAGTTGAGTGGAGTAATTGACAATGGAGTAATTTTTTCGTTTACTGTGTGTACCTATTGTAAACGAAGATACCATGCTGATGAAAAACACAGAAAATGTGACTTTACAAAACGTTAAAGACTTAGAATTTCCAGCGGTTTTCCATCGCCAACTACAAGTAATCCGCCATTGTTTAACCATTGCCACCATTGAACCGTTTCCCTATGCTGCATATACCGAGTTGTTGTCTCAATTCGATTCTTCCGTCTACATATAACCGGTGGGGGGTTATGTTTTCCAAAGACTAGGTAATTTTGTTAGAATCGGATAAATAACGCGATCTTTTGTATGAACAGAGAAAGGAAAACATAAATTTGCGTGCTACATGACACATTGTATCATTTGATAGGTCCATTGCTCCCTTGTGTTAGCGTATGCTAATATGCTCCGTCCATTGTAATGCCGGGCCGGGCCATATTATTGCACGTTACTTGTATAGACACCATTTGTGTCTGTTGACGCACCTCCTCTGGGATTACGATCACGAGTGAAACCCTGTTGTTCAGCGTTGGGCATGACAAGCGTTGTGCATGTAGGAGAATAACGGCTTTGCATAGTAATGCGAGTTATGGTCGATTTATATTAGGTATTATAATTTAGGCACAGTTTTGTGTTTTGGGAAGTCCACAGAACCTAGTCATTATTCGTGTTTGACATCAGTCGCCAGAAAGGGTCGTTACTAGTTAGACTAAAAGCAGCCTAGAAGGACTAGAATATAGAATTCATGTTCTTATTATTTAGTTACTTATCTTTTAGGTTTGATGATTACCATGATCTTAAGAATAAAGACTATTACTTGCCCACAGTTTTTTTGGCTGACCAACTATTCTTATAATTCTGACTATACGGTTGTGGTGAACTTTACTAAGTCATATTTATCAAAAATCATACGACATTGTAAGACCTAACCGAATTGTAACAAAATTATTATGAAGTGTAAAAGTACAGTCGCGCCATTATAAATGCGAATACATGATAAAATATGCAACGAGCAGCGTAAGCTCTATTTAAATGTGGAATTATACTTAATCTCTGTACACGGACCAGTGCTTCCGTCCTTAGGAAAATTCCTCTCAAGGTATTTATCAAACATTTAACATCAGCTTAAATTATGAACGGCAGATAATCCGAGATATTTTTCCCATTCCAATTTTACGCTACACCTCTGAGTATTTAACTGCTGCTCTTAGTATATATACTTAGTATAATATACTTATAAATAGCAGCCTTGTTTAAATCTCTCATGATCAGAAGGTCAAATAATCTCACCTTTACTCTGATCCCATATTGTATACACCTGGAAATTGATCAGAAATCTGAATACAGAACAAACATTGCCTTATTTCATTTACATTATTATGACAGTCATGTGATCACCAGTTTCTAGATTCACTTGACTTGATTGAATTGTACTGCCACACATGATACCCTTAAACTCTGAAGAAGATTATGAATTATTTTATTCACAGAAGCTGCGATACATTATTATTTCTCTAAGCTATATAAAATGGCCCAGAAACTATACAGAAAATATGCGGGCTGGCGAGGATGGAAGATGATGATGCAAATCGTATGCACACGGGACTTGTCCAATAAAAGCTAGAAAATAAATGCGTCCTAACTTTAATAGGCGAGCTGTGTCGTGACTCGTGGGGATGTATAATATTTTTTTAATATCTGCGTCATGCGATATAAAATAGAAATCAACTACTTACCTAACTACCTATAATTCATTATGTTGAAGATATTTTCAACCCAACCATCCTAGGTATGGGCCATTAGCCCACACACTTACAAAACAGTTGTCATGGGCGCTAGCTGATGGGTAGTGCTGCAAGCTCGTTTGCTATCTTGTATCCACAAAAAAAAAAAGAGACCACAGCACTAAAATAAGAAGAGATGTTATCAATGTTATCGAATCAAAAAAAAACCACCCGAAGGACTTCAACATGGCTTAGCTACTGTTTGAACCGGCTTAACGTGCCCTCCAAAGCACGGTAGCGTTCATGAAATTTTGCCACTAGCGGTTATCAATACACATTCCATCCGCGCCCGTCGTTGTTTAACTTTGTTGATCACCTTGAATCGAAGCGAGCCATTGGGCTATGGACCCTTGGGCTATGGTGGCTGTTAAAGAAATTAATTGATTGATTTCTGTGGTGGCTGTGATATTATGTGGTAATTAGAACGAGTTTAAGATAGTAACGAGGTACTGGGAACAACTTATTAACCGAAATATAACGTTTTTTTTGTTTACCAGAACTTGTTAAATTTTATGATTTCAAATTGGTTTTCATAGAAAAAGATAAAAGACAGTATATCTGATACTGCTATGGTTTCTGATTCAGACAGCTGATCACTCACAATCACAGTAAAGACAAAACCATACTCGCAAACACACTGTACCTATATACCTATAGATATAATAAATAATAGATAAAGAAAAATTGCATTTTATTTCTTTGCATGAGGTTACACGGTGAATGCACAACATTATTTAGCTTTAATGATTCATATAAAAATATAGTTTATAAATCATATAATTATCATGTAACCGGAAATAACAACACCTTTCAAATATGTTAACAAATTTCACAAGCGTTGTGACCTAGTGAGTTTTTATAAATATTTTTCGCCTTGTTTCACTTCGTCCGTAGACTGATTAGACACGCTCCGATTGCATGGCTAATGTTCAAAGCGGAAAGCCTTAGGTCTCTTTCAGCATGTACGTTTATCACTTTCATGCTATTCTGAATCGAGTTTGAATAACGCAGACGAACAGCTATTATAGACTTTTGTCTGTAGTTTAAATAAAGCAGACAAACAGATACAGACTGTTGTCTGCTTTATTCAAATAATAATATAATTAAAGATTATCACATTAAGAATGTTCATAATTATCTATAGGATTTATATTGTATATCGTATACGATATACCTACGGTATTGAATACGATATAGATACCGTAGAATTGAACTGTGTGCGTGAAATCTAATTATATCTGTGACAGCGCACCATAGAGCTAGGAAAAAAGGTGTCCCAAAGTTAAAAATATTTTTTATTCAATTTAATAATAATATTTTAAATTTTAATTTTACACTATCTAACGGGTATTAGGTCAAGTCGTTGCGCTGAGGTTGGGAATTGGATGGGAGAATGCGAGTGGCACAATTTCAAGAGCTTCCGAGAACACTTAAGCAGTAAAAAAATAATATCTATTTATTTTAATATTATTACGCATACAGGCAGCTTAACTGTACAACAAGAGTGTAGCTGGGATACGTTACACTTATTCAAAACTATTAAATGCGAGGTTTGTTCGTGTTTACAAAATAAATATAAGTTTTTGTTACTCATAAGCTGCATAGAATTCAAAACGCTTGTTTACATTTAGCAGGATTTGTACGTGTACAATTGGCATGCGAGTGGTGTGACTTTATAACATGCCATTTCTGTTTGATGTGAGTTCCGTCGTATTCATTGGCAAACATGTGCAGACCCGAACTGTTAAATCCAGTAGCTAATGCAGGCCATATGCATGATACTCACTATGACAACGTTTGACGTTTAATTCAAACTTAGCAGCCGCTTTGCATTTTCACTTTAACCCAGATTCTGTCGCGTGACGCCTGTGAAATTAATTTTTAGGTAGGCTTCTGCTTCGTCATGGGTATGCTTGTGGCGCGGTGAAATAACGAAATTTTCAGGGCTTTTAATGTTTGTTCTGGAAAAGTAAATTAAAGTGATAACGTTGGCTGAGTGATAATTACTTTATGATACCGATGTTCAGATTAAACCTTTTTGCTAATATTGTGTTACAAAAATGTATTACATCTGCTTCAAATACCAAATTACACCAAGCGGAATAGTATCGACCATTCATGTTAATACCTAAAATGTAACGAACCTGTTAAGTTTTTCAAGTAAACGGATTGGATTTTCGTACACCTTTTCAAACAATTACGCGCATAATTATAAGGGTTAACTCACGTAAAGTTACTTTAACTATTGACAAAAATGATGTACTTACATCATCGTGCCAACGTCGAAACATTTGTAATATTACAACGTTGTTATGGTTTATCTGCAACGTAAAACTCAATGTACCTACATTGAGTTAGCATAAAAATATTAACAGCAAACTTGTTCAATGTTACAGAATCCCAATGTGTGAATGAAGGCGAAAAAGGTAAAATCTAGGTAGTACAGAGTAAATAAAACCTTTTATCCGTAAATATGTCACGTGGAGTGAGTTTTCATGGATGGAGACATGTTTTCTAACGAGCGATGCGGCTGATGTTACACACATGTTGACGAGCAATTAGTCAGCATAATTAAGTATGATTTGAATGTAAATTAATATAAAAACCTATTCAGATATTATAAATTTTATTTTCCCTACCCATCAATAAGACCTGGAGCTAATCAGATTTCGGTTTCAACTCTTAAACTCGGGTCTTTATAGTTTATTTTTCTGTATCAATTTGTGTTAATTTTCTGTGTAACAACCGCACCTAGTTAGGGCTTGCCCCGTGTTAGGGCTTATTTAATTAATTAATTTATTTAATTTGCATGTCACCTTATAGGCGTTAGCCTATGTTAACAGGGCCAACATAATGCCTAAAAGCATTTTCTACCAGCCAACCCTGGGTGGATATAGAAAATTTGCAGGTGGCAGGTAAAAATTAAAAAGAATAACAATTAATTAATAGGTATCCCTATATATATAGATAAATATACATAATATAATTGCGTAACTGTGAGTTTTAATTAAAAAACATACGGTACAAAAAATTATCTCATTTAATTTTCATATTTTTAAGAACTGTGCAAAATAAATGAAAACCAAACATTTTCTTTTGCGAACCCGGAAATGTTTCATTAATAAGAATAAGAATCTCAATGACTGGGCATTGTCGTGATTACATTGTTATTTCGTTTAGCTAAAAATTAACCGCTCTGATTATTTGAAGCATGATAATTAAAATGGGACGTGAATTGTTTTAAAATAAGGCTTCAAGGAAAAAGTATAATTTCAAGATGTTTTTATTTAATAATTCAATAAATTTATGTTTTACGTTCTCAGACTTATTTTAAGTAACATTTAGATTAATTGTCTTTATCATAAGTAGGTAGTACCTATATCTGAAATGTTAAACGATCCTAGTAGTGAGTATTTTCAAGATAATGGGTAAACAGCGGAGGCTGTGAGCTGTGAACACTCGAGCTAGTTCAAGAAAATAATTTATTTCAGGTATATACTTAAGAAAGAAAAAAATTTACAACTAAAGTCCATACAAACTGTCATACCGTATCCCTAGGGAACTTCAATATTATTCGGGAGTTAAAGTGTCCTAAAACCTACTTATGTAATAACTTCACCAAGATACATCTAGATCCGTCCACGGATTTTCACGTGATGTCCGGACAGAAAGACAGACAGTATTTTCAGAAAATATTTATTTTTGAGTTCTAACTCTTTACTATAATTATCTATCTATCTAATAAGATTGGAATTTAAAAAAATATTCAATATACAGAAAAAGTTCCTCTTCAGTTTAATTATAGAACCTATAGAATAGAAGATAGTACCTATATAGTTTAGAAGATATTTTATAGCATAGAAGATGGATATGAAAATGATCACTTTATAATAATTATTATTATAAAGTGATCATTTTTTATCGTATGCACGAGAAATGGCACAGGATTAACAACCCAGATATTAGAAATTTTTTTTTTTTTTTTATGGAAAAAAGATAGCAAACGAGCTTGCAGCACCACCCATCCGCTGCCGCCCATGACAACTGTGACTGACTTTGAACAAGACTCAATTAGGGACTGGGATGGTTAGTCCAATTAGTTGGGAGAGTTAATTAGAACATTAGTTGGTCAGTTCGTTAGTAGGTATGAGGACTGGGGACTGTTAGTGATAGTTAGTCCTGTTAGTTGGTGTTAGTAATAGTCCAGTTAGTACTTGTTAGTAGGAGTCTCGTTCTAAGTCAGTCACAGATGTGTTGCTACCCTTGAGGACTAAGATGGTCGCCTCTAAAGAAGTGTAACCGGAATCCACACCTTTCCAACCGGACCACAATTGCTTTAAAAACAATTATTACACGGCAGAAGTGGTACTAGGTACCGTGGCGGGCGGTGGTACTGCCCCGGGCGAACTCTATATGGAACCAATTAGCTTTCGTATAAAACCTATTTGGTTCCCTATAGGCTCTACCACCTACAAAATCTCTATTTACTTCCACATCAATATCTCTATTTACTTCCACACAAGTTATCTCTGGGGTGTTGTATAACGGGAAATTACGGATACAGTTTAACAAACAATATTCCCGGAGTGATTAATATCTACACGTGCGTGCTAGTATTTGCAAGAGAAGCTACTGATTTAGAAAGTTATTAATAATTGTACTCCTACCTGACATGTAGTGGCCTTAGGGACTTTATTGCTATTACATTAGACACGACGTCGAGAAATAGAGATTGATTGACGGGGAGCAATCTTGAAAAATATTTCGGGGAGAAAAAGTTTGGAAAGGCAGGTTTGGTTAGTAATTTATTTTTATTTTATATTTAAATAATGGCAATGTGTGATACATTGCTATTTAGTAAAATAAAATAAAAAAGTCTTATGAGACGTCACATGAGACATTGAATAGCTTTAGTCCTGTTTGTTTGAATCATGGGTTCGACCTACTGGTGGATAGATGTTAAGTCAATGACCATTTAAATACCAATTTTTTCGATTTATTTTTTGGGTCCTACCATAGATGAATCTGATTTTATCAGTCAATCATTTAGAGCCGCTAGGTGAGGTGCTGATAGAACAAAAGAAATAAAGCAGTAATATTGTTCGTTACATCAATGACCTTTGGGAAGCATCCGTTCCTCGAGAAAAGGAAGACTTGCTTTTATCGCGAAATAATTGAAGAAAGGTCTGATTTATGGCATATTCGGATGTAAGGGATTTACACCAAGAGCTCCTTCCAACAATAATTCTGGCGGCAAAAGGTCAAGCGTGTGGGCTGTAAATGTTGATGATTTTAGGTTATTTTGACCCCAGGATATGTAACGTACGACTCAGTTACTGATATTACATGTTTTTTGACAAAATAAAAATAAAGTAAAAATATTACTTAAATAATAAAACACATTTATAACTTTAATACGTACTTGTATTTTCTTGAAGATTCTTTTACTTTGGTTTTTATAACATGCGTATAACAAAATATTTTTATATAAAATTCAATAAGATGTGTTTGTGACAGAGAACTTTTCGAAAGCAATTTATATATTCAAAGCCATACAAAGGCAACTTTGATCTAAATTTAAATTTCTTCTTAGGTACAGAATGATTGAACGAAAACATACCTATCTAGAATTCATGCATTTATATTAGTTTACAATCGATGTTAAGTATTTTGGGTACCTATCTGTACCTGCCTCGTTAGTCTACTCGGTGCAAACGACACTGCTGAGCTAGAGGTTTCGATTTCCGGTCCTCGGGAATATTTTTGTGTTTTTCTAGTGTGAAATTCTCACTAGTAGGTAACTTGGAGGCTATGGAGTGTATGGCAATAGATTCACCGCCTATTACAAAGCCTAAAATTAAGCATCGAAAAGTTTGGGTAGGTAAGTAGGTTCTACTAAAAACCTCTATCTACCCGTTCGGCGAAATTGTGATGTTATTGTGTATGCTGTATGTTATACAAGTAAATCATCATCAAAAGACCGATCCTACCCGCTGACATAGATGAATCTAAAATTCCAACTGAGTTGATATTGCTAGCCTATACATCTTAGTAGCTTATAAATGCATTTTTTTTATAATTGCGTTTCCTAATTTCAAAGATACCACATATCACGATGGCAACGACATTGGATGTAAAAGGTGCATGCAGCAATGAAAGCTAAAAACTTAAAGTGCCACAGAATAATAATTAACCTAGTTACTTCAGAGCCTTTGTAGCTGTACCTTCTGCATTTATCTATACCGTAGCCTGTCATTACGCTCGCGGTTCATAGTAACCTGCTGTAGCTCGCGCTACGGTAACATCAGCTAGGTATCTAAAGAGAAAATTTCAAAAAAGAAACATTTTAAGATGTTTTTTTATTCCTAATGTGAACTATAAGTAGAAAAAAGAACTTGAAAAGCTTTTTGGTTTTTAAGCATGTGTGATTAAAAAAAAAGAAGATTCTTAAGTTTCATTAAATTCAATTCAGGTTATCGAAATATTATTTTGAGATTTACAATTTTTCCGATGAGTCTTATTAAGCAGTTCTAGCCATAGCCTTAGGAATAGCGGTAGGTATTTAAAATTTTAAAATATAGAGATATAATCTATATATATAAAAGAAAGTCGTGTTAGTTACACCATTTATAACTCAAGAATGGCCGAACCGATTTGGCTGAAAATTTGCCGGGAGGTACCTTAGAACCGGGGGACTGCTATAGGATACTTTTTACACCGTTCCGTTTTATTTTATTTTTTAGTGACAGTTGATACTTTGACAATTTGAAATTTTTGAAGTCGACCAGTTGATGTGTTTGTTTTACAGAGTACATTTTAAATGTTTGTTTCGAATATCTATTAGCTTATTGTGTCAATACTATCATTAACAATACCATGCCGCGACCAAGACAATCAATTCTTTTCCGACAAAGCCGTAATCCACCTAGGATTCGAAACATTGCGCGTCAAAGGGCACGTGAAGAGCGCCGCGTTAGTATGGCGACTTCGTGCTTCTCAATCACAAGAGCAAAACGAGGCAGCCACTGAAACGGCTAGGTTGGCAATGCGAAATCGTGGATCAAAGCTCAGAGATCAAGAACTAGATAATTTTAGAAGAAATTTATCAAGTACTGATTTGAATCGAGCAGCGTTTCAATACGATTTCAGAACTGATTACTGTCCGCCACCTGAACCATTACATTCATTGTTTCTTGGCGAAACACCAGAATCACGACATTTTCTAGCAAACATTCGAAAATATAATAGTTGTTTCCAAATGACCTGATTCGGGGTAGTCATTATGGAAGAACGAGGATTTAATCCGACATTAAAGGTATGTATTAATTTATTTAATTTTTGTACTTACAAAGAATAAAGTAGGAACATTAACATACTATAATTATTACTATGTTATGTATGCAAATTATAAAAAAAATATTTATAAATCAGTAATACTGACTTTGCTTTTGATTTTGTAGATACAAGGACAGACAGATTTACCATTGAATCGGATCATTACAACCTCTCGAAGATGCACAAAATATTTTTTTACAATTATACTGCATGGGCAACATGATCGACGTCAAGAGATTCAGCAATGAAAAGAGCAATTAAACAAGATCTGCAGCAAATACTTCATGAACTTCATGCGTTGGTCAGGTTGTTCAAGAGTGCTTTGGAGCGCATGACAAATGACGACTACAAAGTGGTGATCAGAGCGGATAAACAACCATCTGGAAAACACGAACGCACATTTAACGCTCCAGATTAAGTCAAATTAATAATTTATTAACATTAATTTAAGATCATCTGCATTATTTGATCTAGCGCATGAAAATAAAACGGGAAATGTCGTCTATCACAAGGTTAATATATATAATGGTCAATAAAGAATGATTAATATAATTAATTTGTTTTATTTATATTATGTACTATGCTAATAAAAATAAAATCAAAAATATACTCATTTATTTCCTGCGCGGAACAAAGTTCGCGGGGTTAGCTAGTTTATTTATAAAATTCTTAACAAACAATATTATTCGTAATATGAATAAAAAGTATTTATTTTGTAGTAAATAAGAGCGCTCAGTTATAAAATAAAATGATAAGCTGAAAAAATCTTCAGGAAAAACCTAGTGTAATTATTTATTACCCGAAGGTCACATGTAAGCTTTTATCGCGGAAAAAATATAGAAAAGAATTTTATGATAGAGATATTGACATTTTCTTACAGAATTCAATGACGCGACGGTACAATATAGTAATGAAGAATTAGTAGGAGATTAGGTAGGTACCTACTGTAGCTTCAAACCGTTTCGGTCATTGAGACGAAATATTATGTTTTCCGGATTCTATTTAAGGAAAAACTCCGGAAAATATGGCTCCACTGGACCTTCTCGTTAAGTGGGTTTGCATTCAATTCCTTAAAGTCCATTGGTTAAACGTGAAATCAAAGGCATCTTACAAAGCTGTACAGAGGCTGTATATAGCCATTAATGCTGAATTTATTTTATAAAACGGTTTAATCATCATTTATGATAAAGCAATGTTGGAAAATGAATGCTTTTTCTTTATATTTGGGTTTATTTTTTTACAAGACTTCACGGCGGCTCCGCCCGAGTCAATAAGTTTAACGTGCAGACTACCTCTACCATCCAGTGATGTTTTAAAATATAATGGCCTTTATCAACGGCAAGCTATAGGCAAAGATTTCCACTAATCAGCCGCAGTCCGGCCAATCATGATCAGAGATGATCATGTTTGTAATGTCTTGTAATACATATACTTAATAATGTATAAAAACAATACAGATGGCACGAACTTCCCAACGTTCAGGGTCGTCCTGAAAATCATCCTGTCGGATGCGAGCTTGCCACGGCCATTTGCTAATGGCGTCCTATTTCGCCATAATTAATTTTAATATATTTATATTTGATTTGTTATAATAGGCTAACAGCGAGGTTATAACTGAACCCTTAGCTATATAGGTATGTATTTGTTAAATACATACACTCAATTTGAAAGCTTCTGAAAGCTAATACGATATTAATTCGATGCAATGTTAGCCCGCGGAAATCAACGCTTGTGCAATAATTACAACTGAAAAGGTTATATAAGTATATAACTAACAAGAAATTACGTATACTCGTAATTAGGTCATGGCTGAGAATGAGAAATGCTGTTTATTCATTATGCTCCACTCTTGCCTGCTTTGCGGTAAGTACGTTATGTAGGTACATTACTCGCAACACCAAAGCTTTCGCAAAACATATCCACCTCAATGAGCAGTAATTACTTCATCTTACCTAGAACTGTTTCAAGCCTTATAGCATGAAGTGAAGTTGCTTCAGTTGTTGCTGGTTTCTTACAGAAATATTTGTTTTCCTTAGTCAAAATATTAAATACTTCCGACTTGCTTAACAAATATTACTAATATTTAGGCTGAGAAATGAAGCCTACTTCTCTCTCTTTCTCTTCAGCCCACATTAGTCCACTGTTGGACATAGGCCTCTCCCAAGGCACGCCACTGAGCCCTATCTTCGGCTCTCCTCATCCACTTGCTCCCCGCCGCCTTGCGCAGATCGTCGCGCCACCTAGCAGGAGGTCGTCCCACACTACGTGTGCCTATTCGCGGTCTCCACTCGAGCAGTCGTTTACTCCAACGACTGTCGGTCCTCCGGCAGATTTGGCCCGCCTGGTACTTCCAGAGATTTACGCATCTAACAAACAAACAATTTCTCCCACTTTATAATTTTAGGATAGATAATAATGGTTTTCGATATAATGTAGTATAATATACATATATAATACATCTTGATATTCAAATATAAATTAATTTAAGACCTTCACAATTAAGTTGAACTTTAGGCTCACCATTAAATCTATATATATAAAAGGAGAAGGTGACTGACTGACTGACTGACTGACTGACATATCAACGCAGGGCCTAAACTATAAGGGCTAGAAACTTGAAATTTTGCACAGGGGTTCTTTTTATAACGTAGGGGAGCACTAAGAAAGGATTTTTGAAAATTCACCCCCTAAGGGGGTAAAACGGGGGTGCAAAGTTAGTATGAAATTTGCCGTTTTTGAACTCAAGCGGGCAGACGTAGTTAATGGGTCTAATTCTACGCGAGCGAAGCTGCGGGCGTCCACTAGTTTCTTTATAAGACTAAGAAAACTACGATTTTACTAAGAAATGTTGTTGGATTATGAAATTTTAATTTAAAGGCTGAATGTAATTAGTAGATTTGCAAATACATAGTAATTCTTTGTTTTCACATTTATGTTATCACCAAAACAGGAAGACAAATGTAACCATAAAATATGGGTGATATTTCGAACATACGATTCCAGTTTGGGCTGGAATTTTCAGAAAACATTCCGGACATTACATTTTATATATTTCCTCCTGTGGGAGAACAATCGAGGCGAACTCGTGGCCGCAATCAGCGTTAGAACTTCCGAGTTCCCTACTTTTGTCTATTCTTCTCAGAACACCAGTTTAAAGTTTTCATGATCACGGTATAGTTTTACCTATTATTGGAGAAGAATAATTTATTATTCAGACATCGTACGAAAGCTATTACAGGATTTGTTAATGAGACTAATTTCTAATACAGTTAACTATTTAAGTTGAACATCAACTGAATACAACTGAATGCTCATTGTAAGCTAAAATTGGATAGCCGAGGCATATTAATAGGGTTCCGTTTTTTACCCTTTTGATTTGGAACCCTAAAAAAGCAGTGACTATAAAACAGCAAACAACTCTATTTATATAGTGTTTGTGGCATTTTGTGACTTCACTTTCCGGCACGCAAGCGTTTTCTTCTGAGCTGGTTACCTTGAGCTACTAATGCCTTAATGATTTGTAGGTGATATGTGGTAGAATTAGTCAGGTGACGCGAGTTGGTGGCCGATGATCCCCACCGACTGGACTGGAATATTTCTGTGCATTATCACTGTCGAATCTCTAGGAAGAGAAGGCTAGGTGTTATTCTTCTAAAGAATATAATTTGAGCTTGTTATAATAAGTATAATAAATAGCTAACCAACGGCATATTATTTTAACACGTTTTTATTGTCTTGGTATGTAAGTAAGTATGTATGTATGTATGTATCTTTAAACGTGATTTTCATCCCCTCTAAACGTCGGATTAATTTGAAAAGTTTGCCCTAATTATCTCGAACCGATGACAATAACTCAAATAGTTTGCCCCATTATCTTATCCAGGATCTTCTGAATTAGCGATTTTCATTGTTTTTTTATATATAGGTATATAAATTATACACTAGATTGTTGTCCGCTCCCTAGCCTCCTTATTTTGGCAAGTGAATTTGATAATAACTCTCTTAATAGAGGATCCCGCTATACAACGACCTTCACCGAGATGTTTATTTAATAAAACGTATTTTATATTCAATTTAATATGTCAATAAATATAGTACATACGGGTTGGCTAACTAATTTCAGTCCAGGATATGATTAATTAATAATTTAAAAAAAAAATTTTTTTAAACATTTCACCGGTTTGATTATTAGACAAATTCTATACCAATCGAAAGTATGAAGCCCACAGATTATGCAAACGTTAGGTTGGCTATTCTTTTCCGGTCACAACTCTCGAGTAGCCAGGTATAAACAGGTAAATCGATCGATATCGCATTTTGCACCGGTCTGATTATTGAATTAAAATTAAATGAAATTGAAGATTACTCCATTATGAACACGGTGGTATAGGGTTGACTGCGAAAAATCAGTCCCGAATTCCAGTTGTCGAATTTTCAAAAGTGAGATATTGCTGCGAGTGAATGTGTGCGACTGAGAGGTCCCAACCAACCATCCCATGCGATAGAAGAGGACACAGCATAGCAGCTGTTTAAAGTCCGCCCATAATAAAGGAAAAGTAAAACCTTTTCAGCTATTTTCGAAAAATTCGACAACTGGAATTCGGGACTGATTTTTCGCAGTCAACCCTATACCACCGTGTTCATAATGGAATAATCTTCAATTTCATTTAATTTTAATTCAATAATCAGACCGGTGCAAAATGCGATATCGATCGATTTACCTGTTTATACCTGGCTACTCGAGAGTTGTGACCGGAAAAGAATAGCCAACCTAACGTTTGCATAATCTGTGGGCTTCATACTTTCGATTGGTATATAATTTGTCTAATAATCAAACCGGTGAAATGTTTAAAAAAATTTTTTTTTTAAATTATTAATTAATCATATCCTGGACTGAAATTAGTTAGCCAACCCATATGTACTATATTTATTGACATATTAAATTGAATATAAAATACGTTTTATTAAATAAACATCTCGGTGAAGGTCGTTGTATAGCGGGATCTTAGACTATCAGCTGTTCTAATAACCAGTATCGTGTATTAGCTCTTTCTTTTTTTACGCGGTACAAAATTATAATACGAATAAATGTATTAAGTAATTTAGATTTAGCACAAGATTCAAGACGTTTTAGTTTCGCCGCCTTATAATGGAAAAATGTTCGTTACTCTTAGTAAAAAAAATATTTCAATACATTTATTACGCGTGATTCGCAACGGTTTTCACTAAACCAGAAAACATTGCTGTTGGGTCGTCAGATTCAATCACAGCTAAATGTTTTGCACACGTGGATTTCCAAGCGATTTTTCAAATTAAAATTGGAAACGTATGTAGTCCCTAGCATAGAATTAACAAATTAAATTGGCACACGTGTTTGAACTTAATGGGTAGTACGGACATGTTTGCTTTTATTGAGGGCAACGTAACAAAGTGGCGTATGAACAAAAATGCTATTTTGCAGGTTATGGCTGCTGGAGCTGACTGTTAAACCATTCGGGATGATTGGTTTTCAAACTTGATTGGATTCTTTGTTAAATATTACCGGCTTACTCACGTGTGATTTAAGTCGGAAATAGGCCGACTAGTTTCGATCGATTACGACGATCACATTTTATGTGGCATAAAGTATAAGAGCTATTGACGATGAAACCAATAAATTTTATAACAAGAGTTATCCGGAAATAACTATGACACAAACATCAAAAACAGATAACATAAATGCTTCCTTATCCGTCTATCTACGTATAATTTGGAAGATTTAGGTATTATGCGGATGACGAATGCGAATATGACTTTAATTGAACCCTTTTCAACAAGCTACAAACGAGTAAAGTTTATACGGAGTAACTGTTTGGATTTGATATGTTTAAATCGGATGCCCGAGGTTTATAGGGATTAATAGGATCATAATGTTAAAATGACGTAAAATGGAGCTCAGCTCAAGACGTAAAATTTTCAGACGTAATACATATTATTATAATTATTATTATCTAAGGTAAATGAAATAAAAATAATTCAAAAAGCTAAATCAATTGAAAAAAGTGCAAAATTTCAACTCAATCGCTAACCGGGAAGTGAGAATCAAATTTAAATTGCAAGATTTGATCAACGACAAACATCGGGACAGGTGAAACTAAATAAAAGCTTACGAAAATTTTAATATTGCATTTACCTCCGACTGTTTGGTCCTCCTACTACCTATAGCAAAAGTCTACTCGAAAAAAAAGTACTACTTCAATAAAATTAATAAATAATATAAGTATAATCTAATCTAAATTATCGCCGGTAGCTCGATATCTATTTAACCGCATTGGCTTTGTTGACTAAAACATTAGGTATATGCGCCATAATTTATTTTAAAATACTTTTTGTGACAAACAACCTCTATAATTTATAAGGCTTAGCGCCTGAATTCCAGTTAGATTATCGAACCAAAAATTGCTTTACTCACGTAACTGGCCTCGTTATTAAACTGTGGTGGGCCGTATCATGATAAGCTTTAAGTGGTCTGATTCCTGCTGGGTGAGAAATTAATAACACATATATTACAATACAAGCATGAAAACTCAACAAAAAATATTTTTTTGCGTGAAAATAATCGTTAAGCCTTATCGAAAACCTTTGACTGGCTTCAGAACATTCGACACTGGGTAGTCCACTAACCCTCTCCACCAATCCGCATTAAAGCAGGGTGTGGAGTATGACTCCCGCAAATGCGTCTGTAGAAACCTTAGCCCAACAGTGGGACGTCTATTGGTTGCAACTTTATAGAAACATCCGTTGGACGATAACACAATTAATAACTAATTCTGTCAAGAATTATACGAAAATTATTATTATTATTATATTTCAAGTAAGTATACGTAGTTAAAATATTTGTCTGATATAATATTTTTCTAATTTTATGACACAGCTTACATTTATCTGCATGCGCTACAGTTTATAATGCTGATTGCGTAGTTTCTGTTTCATGATATTCTGTTATTGTCGCAGTTAGTCTGAACTATGAACTATGAAACGACCTTGAAACTAGTTGATCATTTTTACGACCTAACTCACCATTTATGGATAAAAGAACTCAGCATATTTGTTCAGCGGGGTAGATATTAGCTTTGTTTTATACGATTTTCATTTTAACTTTTAACAATACCTAAGTATCGCAGACATAACAAATCAAAATTTAAGGGATTTTAGCTAAACTAACCTCTATGTCAGTAAATAAAGCTTAAAGTATTCAACCAACCGATTTTAGCAATGGAATGGGTCACGACTTAAGCCCTCTATTTCAATGAGAATGGCTTTATCGCGCAGCGTGACATAAACTCGCTTTTGCTATGAAAAGTGCTTCCAGTCAGTCTCCTGTTGACTCTGTAATTTATGATCTGAGAAGAAATTTTCTGAAATAGCATAACATCTTGGTAAAAGCAGAGTATTTGGTTACAATCGCATCTTAGTATAACATTTAACCTCAGGTTAGTCTTTTGTCATAGGAAAGGGCAACCTTGGGATTTTAATGATTGCAATTAGTTACAATACAACCCTTAGAAGTCCCACTCCTGGGCATGGGTCTCCCCTCTAGACACAGCTGCGGGAAGTCTAACTAGAGCAGGATGGGTAGCCGTTGACTACTAGCTAGGGATCAAAATACTTCTACGGTAGCTCCTGCCTGTCGTACAAGGCGACTAAAAGGAGACTTCTGGGGTTGCGGACAGTGAGAGTGAGAGCTTGAACCGTCCATCATGACCTCAAAAGACGATGCTGTTTGAAAATCCCGTCTTGGGCGCAGCACCGGAGGGCACCGGTGCGTTCTACAAAATATCCCGCAGCCCTCCTGTAGCGCTGGAGTAAGCCAGCGAGCGGGTTTTAGTGGATGAAATTTCCACATAACCCGGCGTCGCTCCCACGACGTTCGAGTAACTTTGCAAGGTTTCCCATTCGTTAAACAAAAAAAAGAGGGTAGTTATTGACTAGGGTGTACTCCATCCACGATACGAGAATGAGTTTTGGTATTTTGGATCCATAGGCCTCTACTACATCTAATCTTGGGGTATGCCTCAACCAGTGGATCGCTAATGGACGATGATCATTTTGATCATAATAGTAAAGTTAAGTCTTATCAGTTCTAGGTTAGTAGTCTCTAACGAAGTTATTCTACCCTAAATCTTATAAACCGTTCATTCTAAGCTCTCAAGTTGGAATTTGAGCAAAAATCTGCAAAACCACTCTGAAAGGATCGCCCGCCGCGGCTATATTGAAAATTTTACTTAAGACGGAATTAGAAATCCCGTGAGAGTGGGATTTCGAGCTCAATGTCAAATGAAAATTATACTCGTTTTGGATGCTGAGAGGATAATGTGTATACATTTTCAATTTTTTTTTGATCCTTTAGATGTAATCAGAGTCTGAGGTTTTTTTCATAACCTCCTGGAATCAAAGGCTAAAATATTGCATAATGGGTTAATCCAATATTACAACTTTCATGTTGTTTGCACTTTAAAGGCTAGGGAAACATTTATTATAAGGGAATATTATCGAAACATTCTCAAGAGTGTATATGAATTATTAAGTACTGACTCAAGTGCAAAAAGTTATAGTACACTACATGGTTTTGATATTAAATTGACTGAGTTAAGATGGATCCGATGGATGGAATCAGAATTTTCATTTACAATTACCTACATATAAGTAAACATGTTAAAGAAGTAACATAGTAAAAATAAGTCAGAAAACATATACCACGCTTACAGACATCTTACGTACTTGATATCTCAAGATATCTTTTTTAATAAATATATTCAGCGGGTAATTCTGGAACCTTCTTTGATAAAAATATGTCACTCGCAAGGCATCGCACTTCAATACTTCCTTTTCAAAGACCTTTTCAAGCCTCAGTCGACTGAAAGGCGTTTTGTGTTCAGTGTTCGACCCCCGATCGACGAGTAATATTTATTTTGATTCTACGCACACGGTACCATCGAGTTGAGGGATCTCCTTACAATTGCTGTAGGCCTAGTACTTATACAATGTTAAAGTAATAATTGTATAGCCCCAATATTCGCTAAAATAGTTATTTAATTAACCAAATAGATAGTCCATGGGTGGGACTGTGGTAGTTTCAATAAGTGTCACGCAAATCACCGGTTTGCCCTTGTGTTGAACACAGGAGTGTTATGACAGGTAGTAGATAAATGTGGTAATAATTCATTATGTTGCCCAAGTTCAAGGTAATCTTTAGACACTCTTTTATTACTCACGAGTACATACCTATCTATCATTTAAAAATACTCAAATTTTATAAAGTTCACTTAAAATGTTTTAATTCGTGTATATAATATAGGACAAAAATAAAATTTCGATAATTTTTTACATTTTCATATAAATTTAAATTATTATTTCGAATAATAACCGGCCAAGTACAAGTCGGACTACGGGTTCCATACATACGGTTGTACGGTTATTTAATAGTTACATACACAACTATAGTAGTGGTATACAATATATACAAATATATTAAGATATAAAATCTAAGAACATGTTACGTTTCTTTTTTGGACATGACTGGCCCCTTGCCGCAAACGATAATGATCCTGCCTTCTGCGTTAGGGGTCGTTGGCTCAAATCCCACTCAGGACAAACATTCGTGTGACGAACACTTGTGTTTTTTCTATCTGGATATTAATATCTATATAAGTATGTATTTAAAAATATCTATGTATATATCATTGTACAGGCTCTGCCAAGTTAGGGTTAGATGGCCGTGTATGAGGATTTCCATGATAATAATAATTATTATTCATGTACATAGTAAAAGTAAGGTTCATTACATTCAAAAAGTTGCGACTGTATCTCACTCACGAATCTCGAGACAAGATTCTAATTAATAAAGTAAGTCACGTTTAAGCTTCACGGGAATAACTAATTTAAGTTAAAACCTAAGCTATTATGTTCTGTATCGTCTAGTTAAATTATATTGTCATACTAAATTTAATCTTATAGTTACCCTCTGAAAATTTCGCATATTGTGTCGTTGACTCCTGGTTATTATTTTATAATGAAATGGCCATCATACATCTCTTAGAATTATATTGAGTGCGTTTTTAAAACAAATAATTAATTTATATAAATTGTTGTAGCGTCCATAGCCCAATGGCTCGCGTATCGACGAGTTAAGCAACGACGGGCGCGGTCGGTTTGTGGATGGGTGACCGCTAGTGGCAAAATTTCATGGACGCTACCGTGCTTCGGAGGGCACGTAAAGCCGTCGGTCCCGGTTGTTTTCAATGCTGGAAATAGTCGTTAAGCCTTGTCGAAGACCTTCGGGTGGCTTGAGAACATTCGACACTGGGTTGGCCACTAACCCCTCCACCAATCCGCATCGTAGCAGCGTGGTGGAGTATGCTCTAGAGCTAGACCTCCCGCAGCAGTGTCTGTGGGGGAGACCCCACAGACACAGTCCAGCAGTTGGACGTCTATGGGTCGCAGCGATATAAATTGTTTACTCAACAGTCTTGTTCCATATAATATTTGCTTGCAGTTTTGTAATACTTTTAACCCGTTGTGTAATTTATTAATTGATGATTCAAATAAATAAAAAAAGTTATGTTGTTAAAATAAATAAATAAATTTATAAAACTGTAAATTTATTCATAAAATTAATTTCATATAACAGCTCCTCTCCTTTCCTTTATTCGTGGTCATTTATAACCCTGAACAAATAGTATGTTACACCATTTCAACAGCGCGACAGCCGAGCCGGTTATCGAAAACGCCTCTCACTTTAGGATTCTCAAGGGGGCAAGGATTCGGACTCAAACCCAAGGTTCACGCAATAAAGTAATGTGCGTTTTAAGAAATTACATCTTCATCATTCTGAAATGTGAAGGAAAAACATTGCGAGGGAACCTGCCTGAGAGTTCTCCAAAATGTTCTAAAAGGCATATGAAGTCTGCCAATCCGCACTTGGCCAGCGTGATGGACTTTTGCCTAACCTCTCCCATTCTTAAAGAAATCCCGTGCCCATCAGTTTTGAAACGCAAATAAGAACAGAAAGCTTCCGTTTCATTCAAAGCAAGCTGTGTCAAGATGAGAACGATGCTCTGCGTACAAAGCATTCAAGTGTTTATATTTGTATGAGAACGTGTTCCTAACGACTTTTGCTTTTCGAACCGTATTAACTCTTGTTTATGTCGGTTTTTGCTAATAATAGATACCAATAAAGTTCAAACAAATTAAAAAATACCTGAATGATTCGTGAGTTCCTGAGTGATATTCATAGTTGAAATTACCGGCTTACTCACGTGTGATTAAGAGTGTACGCAGTGCCCGCCGCGAGCGCGTTCACTCCTGAAGATGATCATCGTAATCGATCGAAAATAGTCGACCCATTTCCGACTCAAATCACGGTATTAAGTCGGTAATTTCAAGTATAAAAATAATTCGTCCGTAAGTCAGTTGAATAACGGACAAATACCTCTTTTGTTTGTCCTTTAACAAATACGTTTACAAGTACCTCTTTTGTTTGTCCGTTATTCAACTGACTTCTTCTTTTGTTTTATCATAGCAACAAAATTTATGTAATGGTCAATTTTCTATTAGACCAACTAAGATAGTTGAGAGTTTGAGTAGTAAAAAATAAAAAAAGAGATCTGCCTTAACATTGGCCACAAATTACCACTAGCATAATAAAACAGCAACAACATAAATATTTTTCTAAATTAATATACATAGCTACATATAATACAATACAATATACTACAATACAAGATATTAAAAAATATTTTGCATATATATAAAAATAAACCACTGCTACCCCATAGACGTCCCACTGCTGGGCACGGGTCTCCCCCACAGACACTGTTGCAGGAGGTCTGGAGCGTACTCCCCTACGCTGCTCCAATGCGGATTGGTGGACACAAAAACAAAGACAAAAAGAAACAACTAAATATATACGTAAATATACACACAAAAGATATATAGAATAATTATATAGACAAAAAAAACTCTGATTGGTTTCATATGAAATGGCTCAATAAGAAGGTAATAATATTCCCGAACTTTCGAACGTCAAACTGAGAGAAGAGTGCTTGAAATCGCTGGAGAATCTTGTTAGGTTAAATATGTTGTGATAAGTGTAGTAGTTCCCTGTTCTTATATGGATGGAAGAACTCAAGATTTTTTCTTAGAAAGAGACGTTTTGTTAGAAATATAAAAAGGGAATTTAGTTCAAGTAAACTAATTACACTCACTAATTTATCTTAACATCATAAACTCTAACTGTTATTAAACTTATTAATTAAGCTGTACAATCTGATAAGTAACAGGTATCGGGTTGTCTCGAAAATAGGTATCTATCTATTTACCTTAAAATTAAGGAGAACTCCGTGAAATTTCACTTTGGATCTTGCAAACTTTATATTGCTTCTCAGAAGTTTGATTAAGAAATACTTTTATCTTTTTGAGTTCGATACCGATACCGTGTGTTAAGGTAAAATTGGGTGCCCCCGATGAATTCCTGAAAACCATTTTTGAAGTAGGTATGACTTGATTATATGGAATACTATTTAGCTTGGCTCGCGTGGAATTAGAATTAATAATAGATTCTTCTTAGCATTAACTTTAGCTCCACAAATTTGTAATGAATCCGTAAATGTGTTATCCCCTATGTTTATTTTACACCCTTAAAGTTTACATTTTTACAAACTTTGAATGCCATATTTATTAATATCTAATCAACAGCCAAAAATATAAATTTTATGCTTCTAGTTCTGATCACACATACTTTCATACAACCTTTCAACCCCCTTTTCAATCCTTTACAATTAAATTTATTTTACTTTTTTTCAATTAAAAAGTAGCCTTTAATGACTTGAATGATCTTTCTTAGGCTCTAGACCTAGACTATCTGTGTATCAAATTTCATTTAAATCGGTTCAGTAGTTTTAGCGTGAAAGCGAGACAGACAGACAGAGTTACTTTCGCATTTATATATTAGTATAGATTGACGATAATCCATAACTTATGAAGTTATATACTTAATATCATCTCTACTCATCGTTCTTGTCGTCTTTGATATGTGTTGGATTTTTATCTCAGGCAATTTGCATTTAAAATCATGTAAAGGACGTCTTAAAAATTGTGTGTAACATTCTCCTCCGCAGTTATAGCAGAGTTAGCATCCTCTTTCAGTTTCAGAAAATTTACGTAAACTAGTGTGATTTGTAAGATGTAATACTTTGAATATCTTCATAATTTACTGGGAGTAAGTAAATCATGCATGTTCTTCTATTGTTGTTCTTTTTTTAATTTTAGAGTCTATGCCATGAGACCAGACCTGTCTCTATGAGGTATGGCAAATGTTGCTCGCTATTCAATTTATGTAAATAGCCTGCACATAGTCTACGAGCAATAAAAACAGCTAACTGCCTGTAGATAAAAGTACGAATCTGTTACAGAGTTTCTGACAGTTTATCAAGCGGAATTTTCCAAATTTCTGGCTCAATTTTCCTGCAGTTTTATTTACGGAGACAAATTCATTTTAACTCCACCACCCCCACCTATTTTCACTACTAGGCACGGGTCTCTTCTCTGAATAAGTGAGTTTAGGCAATTGGCCACTATGCTGGCCAAGTGCACATTGGTGGACATTTATTTCCTATCCTATTTAAGGTACGTAGCCAATTCTAGTAACATAGTGCACTTCCCACTCTAGTTTTCCACCATATCGAGAAGCGAACTGTGCCGGTTTTCAAATCGAGGCCTTTTTACCAACTGTTTCGGCCTTCAGAATAGTGGGAGGTGTTTGCCTCGATCAATTATTATTTGATTGCCCCTACCTTTTATTTATTCTTAAAGTAAAATTGGTACCTTCTGTTCATCAACAAATTTCATCACCGCTTATCCGGTATTTCTAGGTCGAGAGATTTTCCATTACATAAGCTATTTTAGGTAAAAGTTATTTGATGCCATGACAATTTGAAATACAAATAGATATCTTTCATATCATTTTAAAGGTACAATGAATCTTCAATCACTTGGTCATACTTGGTTACACGGTTAAGACAATCAGCAAGTGTGGTTGATACTTCTATCAACTTTAAACAACATAACATCAGTATACCCGAAGGGGTAGGCAGAGGTATGTAGTCCACATTTCCCCAGGTGTTTATTGGTCTCATGTAATAGGTGATGAGAATTGAAAATAAAATAACGTAAATACTATAACGAGTTTAACATAGTTGTTATTTTTTGGAACTAGAACACCATTTATAAAAAAAATATTGGCTCACGCGTTGAAAAACTCGTTGATTATTTGTTATCCAACATAATGGTACATAAAGTGTGAAAAATCACTTTTACAGGCTCAAACTGGCAGTGATCCAAATATTTTTAAAATGGAGCAGATAACTTTTTAATTCGCAGACTAAACTCATCGCGCTGCTAGCGGGTGTAAACTAACAATGCAATTTTAACTCGTGAAGTAGCGGGAGAACTTACGTAAAACTACATTAAATACGTGTATCAGTAAGTTCTTTATTAAGGTTACTCTTTGAACAACTCTTACCTCGAGTCAATCTTGTTATTTGCTGTTTGGAAACATATCTGTCGCTCAGTGAGTTCAATAAAACTATTCTACACATTGTTACTTTTGGATGGAATCAATGCTTTTTATCAGAGATACAGGAATCCTTTACAAGTGTCCCGAAATTGGTCGCAAAGGCTTCCAAAATTGACTCATACAGCAAAGCGAGAGTCAAATCTATATATAAAAAATTGTTCAATGCTTGCAAACTTGGTAAAGAACGTAATTTTTTTTTACATTTATTTTAATACGGACTATCAGCTCTAAGTGCTCTAACCATGTTCTTTACGCCATAAAATGTAGTAAACTTTTGTTTATCAGATAAAACATATCTGATGCCTGTGTCTGTGTAGATTTGAAGAATTTGTTAAAATTCTACAAGATCTTTTCAAATCCACACAGAAATTTTATTGATTAATATATGCATAGTTTAAAACTTACATTGTCTTACACTATAGAGGGATGCACAAGAGAACTCACAGAGATCAGTGCATTTGCGTCATGGACTTGCGTTGACGAGCCACTTATATAATGTGTGATAACGTGATCTACGTATGTGATTTTACAAATTTTTTTTATCTTTATTCCCAGATCCACTCCCCCTAAATACAATACGCCATCACCTTCACCGGAAACGGGCGCCACGATATTACCGATGAGGCTTGCCAACCATGAGTGCTTGGTGCTGCATCGCAATCATGATGGCCACGATCAGTACCGGTGTGCAGTCTCCCGCCCCGCAGAATGCTGAAGCTACAGAGACTTATGGTACTATATATTTATGATATGTAATATTAAATAAAGCGGCAAACACGACTGTTATTATATCTATGACATTTAACAATCTTGATTGCCACGTATCATTTATTTACACGCTTTTATTAGCTTAGTATGTATGTATGTATGTAACGGCATCTTTGAAGGTGATTTTCACCTACGAAAGACATAAAAAGTGATATACAGGATTTTACCAACATAGAACTTTTGCCTGCATAGAACATATTTTCTGCTATTTTTAATTTATTTTCTTCAAAGAGTCCAGATGAATGCATATATCTTGCATTAGTAATGAATGTAGACTTAGTAATAACGATCGGCATTGTTGCCGTGTAACAAAGGCACAAAACGCGCTGAGTCATTAATGAAACATACTCGTATCTACAGGTATTATATTTAGTCACATTATAAAAGTCCGTTTTTGTTTAAAGTCCAAAGTGTTGAATTATTAAAAGCTAAAGATGGTTGGTTGGTTGAAATATTTAATTCCTCAAGAAAAAAGAATTTTGGTGTATTATTATTGATAAATCTACGTCTTCATAATATTATGTGGTACCCAAACTTCAAAAACATTCCGTAAACCAAAACTAACTAAAAACCAACTTGAAACAAAAAGATATAATAGTAATTTGTTTGTGAGCACAGGTCCCTCCGACAGTCACAGCTGGGGGGGTAGAGAGCATACCCACACTGCTCCAATACGGATTTATTCATTTATTCACGTAATATTTTTCAGACAGGCTAGCAGTTCATATTACATGAAAGTTGGACTTTGAGTTCATGGATATGGATTTTCATGATTCTTCTTTTATTTGAAAGTCTCAGAATACAGACAGTCCACAGACTAGGTCCTCTATAAATTTCAAGGTTAAATTTGACCCCTAAAAGTACAATCATCAAAATCCAAACACACACAAACACCGATGCTACCTACAGGGCAATGTAAAACAACCACTAACATTACTGCCCTTTTTAAAAAAAAAATATATGGGACCATCTGCCGTGTATGTTCTACCAAAGACAAAATAATCCTCAAAACTGGTTAATAAACGACAATCGCTGTACATACATTAAAAAAAATACAAACAGCCGAATATAGAACCTTCTCCTTTTTTCGAAGTCGGAATGAGTTAACACATTTAGAACACAAAAAGTTTAATGAAAGTTCCTACAGGATATTATAAAGATTTGAGATGAAGCATGCGGGAAATAAATTATATACACCGATGGTAGGTACTAACAAAAAATAAAATAACGAAAAGTATTTTGTAAATTTCTATAATATTTTTTGTTATTTTTACCTATTGTTCAACTTCTTGTCAGAACTACTAGTAGTTGTATTGCTGACATGAAGTTAGTGGTAGTAGTATTTTGAAGTTCCTTTACAAACAGTAACATTTTATTTTGACAAAATTAAATGTTGTTTTCCGAGCACTTTGGACGAAAAGTTTGAATAGAGTTTAGATGCGTGCTTTCCAAATTTAATATCGTAATAATATATGATTATAGTTTTCATAAACTCGAAAAGTTCGTACCAAGTTGGGGTTGTCGCGGAGTACGACAGCGTCCGTTCTCACACTCAACACTCCCCTCATTTCACGTCCTGCAGTTGGAAAAGTTTGGGAACCAGCTTGACTACTACAACGACTAAACAAATTGAAATTTCAGCACGTTATCTTCAATATATGGCGCAAAATCCCGTTCTGGTGCGCGGAAAACACAATAATTTATGATTTGTGTACGTGAACACTAGTTCAAAATTGGTTTGAGAAAACTATTATGCGGAATATCATACAAGAAATAAAAATGTACCTACAATTAATTTGAAAGTACCCCTTGAACCCCTGCTAGTAAATAGGTCACAATTTTGTTTGTTTCATATTAAAATTAAGTGTTTTATTAAAACGTGTCACTGCATAGGTATGTATATAGTTTTCCGAATTATTTTATTATTCGCTGTAACTTTATTAAATATATTTTCACACGAGATTATTTTTTTATGTACCTACGTTAAATAACCAAAAATATAAGACACTTATAATTTGTCATAGAGTGACCAATTAAATTAATCAAACATTTCTACATATTAGCATATCCCTTGTAATCAGGAATATGCTAGGTCGTATTTCTGAACCAATGAGTCAATTGAAATGGAATGTAATCGGAACGAAAATTGCGTAGCAACGACTCAATGAGCGTTGTTACAAATTAAAATTTAATTCCTGGATGATTCAAGTAATGGGGACTCGACATCGTCTCCTTTGATCTGTTATTATATTTACAAACATATTACTTAAAATTTATTGCTATTAAGTAAAATGAACGTTGAACATTGTTTCGGCCACCAACTCGTTCTGTTTGGTGTTCAAATATTAAGTTCAAATATTAGTATACCTAAAATGTGACCTGATCTAATCGATCTGACCATTCGATTAAGCAAAATAAATTTAATGTCGTTTTGTTGCAGGCGAAGAAAAAACCTAATTATGAAAGTTTAAGTTTACTTATTAAACAAGAAGTTAAATTAAAGTCTTAAATTCAGACCAATTATAATAAATAAAACCCGATATGACGTAAAACGACTTTGTCCAGAGACGAATTATTGCCAGCGACCTAAGATTTAAATCAGGGTCGCCCTTTTCAAGAGCCGACTCTCGTAAATCCTAGCTACTATAAATTTTAATACAACTTCTACAAAGTTGACTTCGTTTGTTGAAGTCAGTAAAATGTTAGATACGTAACCCTGTGCCCTATGGGCCGCGAGTAGGGTGCTTATACAGTTTCAGCCATAATAATTAAAATGATATTGTATGAGAGGCCTGATTCTGAACCCAACCCTCTGGATAATATGGTAATAATTTTCATATTTTATTTATGTTTGCTATATTTAATGTTATAAATGTAATATTTGTCTGCGTTCTGTGCAATTTTTATTCAAACTAATGTATTTATTTTATACAGGAAAGTATATTATTATGTACATAATCGTAGGTACATAAACAATTATTTTGTTTTAAATTGGACTGCCTATTTTCTACAAAAATACTATTTATATTAATTTCTAAAATAATCCTATCTTCAATACTTTGTAGATACGAACAGACAAACAAAATGGATTATTATTATTTTACTTGTATTCGTTAATTGCAGAATTGAACAATACCTAAATTAAAGTAAAATATTTTTATTATCAAATTTGAACCATTTGGCAAGCTTCAATTGGATAAAAACATTTTAATTTATATTTTTTACATAGTAACCCAAATTTAATTTAACTGCACTCAAACTTATATATTTTGTACTTATATCACAGAGTAGGTAATTAAAGTAGGTTTTTATATACTACATGGTTACGTACAAATAAAGTCTGGAACTAGAACTTATATTGTTTTCTCTACAACCTTCAACTATAATACAACAACAAACCTACATAAAACCTTCAACAAACAACCCATAATTTATAAGTAGTAAGAGATTTTCACCGGTTTGGGGTTTAATGGCTCTGAAATATTGGGACCCTTTTTAGGAAAGCGAGGCTGTGCAAGCAGTCTTATCAGCAGCGGCTTTATTTTACTACGATGTAATAAGGGAGCTGTTTGTAACAGGGAATAGGCATATCCATACAAATTTAAAATTTAAAATGAATGATACATTCAAAACCATTTTTCAATCAGATGAAATATGTCAGAAAATATTATCTATCCACAAATTTAAAACATTGTATGTATATATGTACTTAGTGACACCATAGTTACCCTTACGCAGTCACTACCTACCTTAAAAGTCAAGTACCTATATACCATAGAAAACCCTCATACAATAAAATGTTACAAGTTTTTACCCCTTACGCAAAAGTAAGGGGCATAAACTTATATCACATTATAAAAGTATAATAACAGCGGCGAATGTGTGAATGACATTATTGTCTTAAATAATGTTACAGACCTATAATAATGCATGTAGCCTACCTATTCATTCTTAGCTAGTAGTAGTAATCCATCCAAACGTCAGACCTTGCTGGGCATAGGCTTCCATTAGCAAATACACAAAGATTGTACTCTTCGAGTCCCGTAGTCTTCGTAGGCGCTTAGTACCTTGGTGTAACATTATATCTTGATATTTGATTACATACTATAATAAAGGCTATAGTGAATCAGTGACATATTAATTATGCTTTTGCGCAAATTTTTCAGAACATGTAAAGGGGAACAATTCTTTCAAAAATGATGTTTGCGTAACCTTAACCGTTTCTCGTTAACGGAAGCTCTCAAAACGAATATTTTTTAATTTTAATCTATTGGTTGTAGCGTGATATGTACATAGCGTGATATGTACATAGCCTAGAGTGTTTCTCGATAAATGGACTATCCAACATAAAATTTTTTTATCAATTCGAACCAGTAGTTCATGAGATGAGTGTGTGACCAAACAAACAAATTTTTCAGCTTTTTAATATAAGCAGTATAGAGGTCCGTAGTGATGAAAATAATGTTCACTTTTCACAAAATTAGAGTCAAAATGTTTGCTTGAAAGGTAGCAAAACACAATATTTTCAATGGAACTTCTTTGTGCTGGTGTTTAACAAAGGAGTACAAATCACAATGGGACACATTTGCATGATAGAACATGTTAAGTGGAAGCTCACATATGTACGTATGTAGGTATACATTCAACGAGCCGGGTTATCACGAGAATAGCGTAGGTATTAACCTATTTTTCTTCGATTTTATATGTATATACAGAATATTTTCATTAATTAATCTTTATATAGGTATCTATGCACTATCAATATAAGTTTACATGGACATATGGCCATGAAAAAAATGTTTTTATGTTTTTTTGTATTATTCTAACTAGTAGCAGCCAGCAGCCTCGCTGGCGTGGATTAGATGTAACGAAAGCATCATTTCTTTTCCTGTCCTTTTCATGGAATTATCCGGAAAAACTCTACCCACTGAAGTCCAAATAGAAGAGGTATTAACGGGATAAAAGTCCATCCATCTGTCTATCTAATCTAACCTTTGTATACGTACATAACACACTCTAATAACGTTTAAAAAAATAAATTATTTTAATTATTGCATTATCATCGCTCCTTGATAAGTGTGGAAAGTATTAAATTAATTCGACGCAAGGGCTATTGGTAAGCTAGAGATACAGGGTTCAATCTCCGGATCGGGAAACAACTAAGTATTTCAACTAACTTGAAATGTTCGGCAGCATCTCGGAGTCTGGATTTGTCCCCGATGTATGGCAATAGACTCACTAACTTACATACCTAAACATAACTGATGAAAAATGGGTTTACTACAACACACCTCTGCCTGCCCCTTTGGAGAAATACAATCGAGATGTTATGTTATGATTAAATTGAATTTAAAACAATACAATCATGACCCTCTCAACCAGTAACTTATACCAAAACCCCTAACCCCAACCTACAAATACTACTAATAACCTTAGACTAGCCAACAATAGTTATTAAATAAGTATGTACCCACTATGATAATTTACAATTGAACTCCTCAAAACGACCTTAATAATAATTACGTTTACTTACCTAGTATATTAGTAAAAAGTAAAATTCAAACTCCGTTTCGCTCTTCACGCGCGACATCCGTGTGATGTAAAACAAGTAGTTAGTAAAATGTATAGATTGTGTATAGTAATAACATATTTCACAAACCCTCTGTCTCACTCATAATAAATATCTAAGCAAGGCCTTAACCCATGGTATTTGAAAAAAATCTCAGAAGCCTCGTTTTCTCTTCCAAACGCAATCTCGTTCCGCGTTCTCATTCAACAATGTAATAATTTCGCAAAATCATGGCTAGAATTTTGTGTATTCGTGTGATAAAATACAAGAGTCACGGCGTGATATTGCGTAATGTCTGCATTTTTTTTATTATAAAACAGCTTTGTTATATTTTTACGATTTAACGAGACATTTTCTCAATACTCAGACGAAAAATTTAGGCCTATAGAAAAGTGTATATTATTGAAATATAATTGACTGACCTGATTGTGTGACCTTTTTACCTACCTCATTTGAAAATTAAATTCACCGCCGTTTCGTAGTTACTACATAACAGTAGCTACATAATAATTATGTACATTATACGTGTTCTACGCAATAAATTAACCCGAAGCATAACGTCTTTTCTGCTCTGTATTAGACAAACTTTATGACAAGAGACGCGCCTAAAGTATAAATCCTGTGACTGTTTATGTACTCGTAGATATGAAGAAAGTTATACAGAAGCCTCGGAAGGGCGGCTTACTCGTATGATAACCTGCTTTGATCTATAAATAAACATAAAAGTTATTTAGCGCCTGCCGTATGTACATAAAGTTTAACCATAAATTATGAGAGTTTAACCCTAAATTGTTTATGTCTACCTTAAGAGAGGTATACATATTGTACTAGATAGTAAAGGCGCGAGTTTCTTTTAATGAAGGTAAAAAGGCCGAGAGAGTAATAATTTTTTTTTACTTTTTTGAATGTTTGTTAAAAATTTTAATTTAATTTTTATTTTCATAAGTTATCCCTGCCCGTAATGCTGTCTTATTTATTCGGTAGGTTAGCAATTTTTTCTAAGACTGCTGTAACTATTTGCAGATCTCTTTATCAAGGGCACAGGTTCATATTGAAATGGCACAATATTGTATGCATTTAGGACATTTATTTCTGACATTGTTGTTTCCATATAGTGTTTGGATATAGGTGACAGCTTTAAAAGAAATGTAAGTACCTACAATAATCTTAAAATAACAACAGTAACAATAAGGACCTCAAACAAACAAGTAAGTACTTATGAATATAAAAAAGAGAATAGAAGAATACATTATAATTTAATCACGGATCTTGACAAATAAGCGTCAAAATCATGCGCGCTCGTCCGAAGGCGGGCCACTCCCAAGGGAGTTGCTGGACCTTATACCCTCCGACCAGTGGCGGGCCACCATAGAATCAAAAAACCCAGGACTGCCTAACACCGAGCCCACTTAGTAACGTCACTAAAGGCAACAGAATTACATCAATCATTCATCACCTAAAAACCGCGCGACTCGCGATGCGTCGCGCAATCGCGCGCAACCAATAAACTAGCTAGCGCAACAAACCCCAAGCTACGAAGCCCGGGTTCGCAGTCTATATACATATAGGCTTAGGAACAGCATATACATCTCTGTCTAACGTACACAAAACGACAAAGATAGACTATCGGGAAAAATCATAACTAATGATCAAAAACTTTTGGTAGAAGCCTGATTGTTTGCCAGAGTGTAATGCGCTGTCTATTTTTAGGGTAAAATTTAAAAATGATGGGCAGTTTGTTGGTACACAACTAGGACAATAAATGTAATTTATCTTGATGTAATTTGCGTTTTTATTTTAAAATAACCCGAATAACACAATCTAAATGGTATAACATAAATATATTTACATTTAACCGTACTAGACTAGACATGATAAGATCCTAAGTACCCATTTAGATTTATTAGTAAATTATGTATTCAGAAGTTTTAAAATCTGGTTAGTGGTACATATTGGACACATAGTTTATCTTGGATTTAAAAGTTCTATACTATTTATTTGAAAAATTACGGGATAAATCTAGTCTTAAGACATGGCAACCCCACGCTGCTCAAACGTCAACCAATGTCAAAACTTTTCAATCAAAGTCAAAGTCAAATAATTTATTTGAATTATTTCGCTATGATTGGACACGCAACGAACTTAAAAGTTTGCATAATTTAATTTTTGTAGCTTCATAGATGTGAAAGTGATATAACGTACGACGTATAATTGAAAATGTGACATTTTAGTGCTATATTGGAGACTATTGTTCATTGAGAGCATGTGAAAATTATTCCAGTAGAGTGACTTGGAGCAAAAGGTAAAATATTTGTATTAAGTATAAGTTTGCATCCAAGTTAGCTCAATATGTATTGGTGGTTTCAGTGTAACAATGTTTGAAGTTTGTTATGATGTCATAATAGCTGTAGAGTGAAAGAGTAATTGTAAATTATTCGTATTTTTATTTTGTTTTAAATATTCGTCACCTGTTACGCCATCTGTGTTTCTTTAAATGCACCAGTTACTAGAATGGTTTACGCAGTCGATATTCGAACATATAGTATTTTTCACTAGATGTCGCTATTGTATGGAACAGAGTTCATTCATGTGAAGTGAAATGTTTCGGTTATGATGGTGAGTCTGTCTCAGTGGACTGAACTGGACTGTCTCATTCCAAGATTTCCAAGAGAAGGTGAAGAGACCCGTGCCCAGTGTGGACAGATATTTTGTATACTCAGGTCATGGATGTTAAACTTTTGTGAATATTAAGTAGGTATTCTCGCTATCTGCAGCTCGCACCTAATCGTAATGTTGGGACAACATTAAAAAAAATGCGGATAAGTACTCATGGGCAAGTCATAACTGGGCATGCTCACCCATGGAAGCATGGCGCCGCCACTGCCTCCGACCAACTGGTGGGTGACTGACAGGGAGCATGGACACGACAGCGGGGATTATACCGAAGGTGTTTGTGCCCCTGGAGCAATTGCCCGGGTAGTGGGACCTCCCAAATCCCGTAAGGGATCACGCAGGCGACAAACTCGTTGCAAATGAGGAAGTATATAGTTCAGCAGTTCAGTTCACCCCGATTTAAAGTTGGTGAACAACATATCATTTGTTTTGCAGGCGGCTTATTTTTTAAAAATGCAACTGTTACGAAATTTTAATATATTTTTTATATATAAAATAAATCCTAAATTATTTTAAAAGTCAAAACTTTTAACTAATTACAGAGAAAATTCTGTGGAACTTTGCGACAGCAGTTGAATGATACTGATGATAAATATTGTTTGCAGATCGACACTACTGGTACACTCAGGCACAAGAAACCTTGCAGAAGAGGCTGCAGTACGCGTCAGACAAGAAACCTATAGCAAAGTGAGTGTTAAACAAAGACATTAAAGGTTACCATACAGCGGCCTTTTAAGGCGCCTAGTGGTGCAAAATGACCTTGAGAATCGGTGCACACATTCTCACAAACGACAACAGCGCCTCTAACGGAAAACCTCAGAACTACCTTACAGAGCATACAATGACATGTCATGAGGTACTGTATTAATCGCCTGTATAACCCGCGCAGATAGAGAATAGATCTGAAAATGGCACTTAAAATACAAGCACAACACACAACACAAGCAAGGGTACTTAAAACACTGGATTGTAAAATTTGCCTTTATTAATTGTGACATTTCAGAATCAGATTATAAAAATAAAGAACAATAGGATGGGAATGGTATCAAAGGTTTTATAAACCGCTTGGTCCAGCAGTGTCCTGGTCATCTGTACCCATTACTGGTTCAATTCCCTCCATGAATTGGTTAAAATCTTCCATGGACTGGTCACTTTCACAGTCCTGGTCTTCAGAGTCGTCACTTTCATCTTCGGTGTTGCTGTTCAATTACATCACAAAATGTCAACGTTCGTAACAAAAACTTAACGAAAATAAATAACAATCAAATGTAACGCAAACAAAAACAACAATATCAACGAAAACAACAATTACTCGGAGTGCGTCAAGTAGCTTAGAAAGCGAATCCCGACTGATTATTTGTTTGCAGCTCGTACTTCACTGTGTGAGTATAGACAGCGATAGAGAGTGAGCGAGAACGCATGCGAGAGGACGCCATTTTCAAATCTATTCTCTATCTGCGCGGCTTATACGGGGAAGTGTTTCAGTAGATGGCGTTTATTTTAAGTAATAATTGACCTAACAAAAAATTTATAGGAAGGTACGACAACGTAATGAAATTAGATTTATGCAATTTTTTTAGTTACTTAAAATAATAACAAAAAAAAAGTCATAAAAAAATAAAGAAAAAATTGAAAAAGAAAGGAAGTGTAACTGGAATTTGAACCCGAGTCTCTAGAGCGAGATTCTTACTCACTGCTAATGTCTATAATTTCCCCGTTATTGATATTATCTTTGGATTCTCTTTTCCTGTAATAAATACATATTATGACATATATAAATATTATTAGCTTTTTATTTCATTTGCATAAAATAATAACAAAAAAAAAGTCATAAAAAATAAAGAAAAAATTGAAAAAGATAGGAAGTGTAACTGGGATTTGAACCCGAGTCTCTGGAGCGAGATTCTTACTCGCCGCAAACTCCAATTACGCCATTTACAGCTATACGATTAGGGTTGAAAAACTGTGTACGTATCTATCTTTTTGTACTCTGCAGGATTGCAGAGAACAATGAAAATTAATAAATGTTTGACAAAATTTAAATCTTTACGTCATTCATGTGTGTGACGTTTGCTTTATATGAACACTTTTGATTTATTTCCCATGTTTATTTACAAAATAGGAGTCCGTTTACGCCCTTCTAACTTAAAAAAATACTTATAACGTTAAATTATTTATATAAATTAACCTAATGTAATAACCAATCAATAAAAGTAATGAAATAACGTTGGAATCTTGCAGAAATTTTGCGGCAGAAAGCGCGACACGCCCGTCTAGCAAGAGGCCTCAGCCGCGACTGTCGGTACACGGCGTTTACACACACATGCTCGCGAGTTATGTTCGAAAACTCTGCGCAAATGAGAACAAGGGTTTTTTGGAAATTCTACAAAATGGATTTAAAAAGTGGTATAACTGATATATTGTATTTATTGTGATGAAAAATATATGTTAAATTGAAAAAAAAAAACACGTATTTTAGAAGGGATTTGATTGTTTAGAAGATTATTTTAGAGGTATCTTCGTGATTTTTTTCTATCGAGTCAACATTAATGTATTATGTTTTGAAGGCCGTAGCAATCTAACATATATCCCCAAGAATATCATATATTTTTTTTATTTGATTCTCTGCAATGGTTCGTGTGATATCTTGTTTATAAAACTCGCGTTTAGCCTCTGTAGTCCTCTTAATAACCGTGTAATTATGCGATTATGTCAGAAGTAAGTAGGTACGAGTAAAATAACAACGTAACGTTACAATTACAAGGTCTTAATGTTTTAAATTGAATGTGATTTCTCACGAAATCTATGTACGAGTGTGTATGCTGTACCATTTCTCTCTTATACTTACTGTTTAAAAATACCTACGATGATTTAATTTTGTTAATCCAATAAAAAACACAATTTCATTGGGAATCAAATTAACGCGTTACATTCGTTGTGCGAAACAAAATTATCCGTTGCTCTTGTAATTGGTTTCCAATTCATGTGATGACTCAATTACCATTTAAAGGATGGCAGACTGTCGTTCAGTGGGTTTTAATGTGGCATTAAACAAGTGTATGTCTCATCATTAAACACTGGATATAAAACCTTGTGCGAAAGGAAAAACTTTAACTGTACTGCAACACCGGATTAGGCATACCGCGAGCGTTTTAGCACAACAGTGGTTTTAATGTTGTAGCGAAAGTGTCTTTGAATTATGATTGTTGTGGTAACTTTTATAGCACCTTATTTATGTTCAATAAAATTTCCTTGTGAGTAAACCTGCATGACCTTTTCTTGCTGCGACACTGTTATTTTCGGGTCACATTACATTTGTGATCGAAAGTAAGAACGTTGCGAGAAATAATGGTATACTTACTAACAATTACTAATTAACGTAGCTAATTCTATATTCCTTATAGAAACGAACTGATTAAATAGACCTCCATATCCCAATATAGTATACTTACCCTTAGTATACCTACCGACCGGCACAATTAGTGCTTAATGTGTATTTTTTCCTGTACAAAATTGTACCCAATTTGGTTACAATAGCCAGGAATAAATAAATTTCCCACAACGATACAAACAAGAATGTTAATTGGAATTTTAATGTTTTTACTTTTTCGGTTAGTCGATAAAATGATTCTCTCGCAGAAAAATATCCGAGTACCTCTGCAAACAGCGGACCTATCACTAATTGGACTATTTCACGTACGAGTATTCCTCACCATATTGTTTTCTTATTGCTCGATATGGTAGGACGAATGCTATCAACTTTATAAAACTTCAGCTTCGAAGGCTGTAAAATATTGACCCTTATTTAACAACCCAAGAAAGATAAAGAAAAAAGAACATAAGAATTAAGGTTAGTTGGTTAGACTCTGTTAAACCATTAGTACGTTTAGCCAATAGGTACTGACTCTTTGACAAATTCATGAACAACGAAATAATTGCGAATTGTGTTTGCCTTTCACATAATGTCAAAGGTTGCTAGTTTTTCTGCACAGAAATTGATGTAATTAATTATCTTATAGAGTTTATAATTTGAGTTTATTAGGACTATCTTTAAGTAGGTTATACATTTTGTATTTTATGGTAATCACAATTACCTAAGGCGAAGACTTCACGATCTAAGCTAAGTCTGGCTAAGTTTTCTCACGTTTCGCTATCGGTAAATTAAAACTGACACGTTGACAACTTGACACATTTAACATTAAGTTATGAAAGGTGAAAAAGATAAAAAGTAATCGAATGAGTTTTTTTAAAATTACTAACTGTTTTTACTGTTGTTAGGTACGTACCTTTTTTACCCGTACTTACAAGCATTACAGTCCTAAATGTTTTTTTTAAGAAGCTTGCCTATATTTTGACGTGATGACTAGGTATTTTTGAACATCATAACTACTCGTAAGTGCTATGTATCGACAAATTCTTCAAGTAAAAAATCGGCGTATAATTTTGAATTAGTTTTCCTAGTCAAATCATTGGGTTATATACTAATAGGTAATACTGGTCCTTGCTCTATAGTAATACGTTTCCCCGGGGAAACCTAGGTTTCCAGGCTTCTGCTTAAATTAACGGTAATATATATACTCTCGACTAAAAGGCGACTATGAAACATTAAAAATAATTTGCCATCAAATTTTCATAATGTCAACCATAATCTTTTCAGCATTCAATATTTATTTTATTTGCCGTAATATTTCGCATAGTATTTATTTCTATGTCGCTCGATCTACCTAATACCTCTTAATATTCTGCCTCAAAATTATTAAACACTTAAAATAATACCTTTTATCGGGGCATCTTTATCGCTACACTGGTTTCCTTTTATCTGTAGATAATTTAGTTTTCTTAGGATAAACTTGTTTCAGTAGCAGTAGATAAAGTTGGCTATACTTAATATTAATGGACTATGAATGAATAGCTAATTATGGGTCTTGCCTGATTCAAACACTAATTAGGTACTTTAAGTGGGAGCTACCTACCTCGTAACTTACCTATGTTTAGGAGGTAAATAGGGTCTATACTACAGAAACTTTATATTATAATGGAACCTGTGTACCCCGGTACCTTGTAGTATTTCTGCCATATACCCATATACTTTTATCCGCATATTATATAGGTGTAGTTTCCGGTTATATTTTTCTTGAGGCGACCATCTTAGATTTTGCCTTCTGGCTACAATATGTGACAGAATTGGATCAGACTTGCATGGTATACTCGTTTACTCATTTCTATTCATAAAAATTATTATAGTACTAGACTACCCTAAAAGTCACTTGACCCACCATTCATAAAGAAATTCAAAATTTTCCAAATTTAAACCTTGGGTTGGTTCTGTTCTGAAGTACATGTAATAAGCAGCTAATGTTACTTGGCGCCTAATTAAATAACATGCCCACTTTCGTTCTTAATTATTTGAGGGAATTAAATTACATTACGAATAAATCATACCTACCTATAAGGTTAATGTAATGTAATATTGATCGTGAAAATTTGTTAAACAGTAAATAAAAGCGCAAGTTGTTTAAAGATTAATGATGCATGCCGGAATTCAAAGCTGAAAATGTTGACCGCTTTCAGTACGCAACCCACATTAATATATTTCTTGTGTTACATAATAAATTTACAATGTGTCGCTGCAGATTATTTCGGTTAATATACCTAGCGTTATAAACTGTTGAAAAAACTGAAAAAGATCTACTTAACCACAAATAATTTTTTGTAGTTATGTTTTTGTTTTTACCACATCACATGCAGTGCTGAAACGTTAAACGTATTAAATAGATTTGCTGGACCCGTTAAGTGCGACGCGACAGTCATGATTACAAACAAGTCTTTAGGACGCTTAGGGGTTTCCATTCGCAATGGGTTTATTGTTTTATATGATGTGAGACTATATACTTATAATAATAACTATGACTGTGAGTAAATAATGATGATGCCTCAGAGCCGATTTCAGCTACAGCGACGCTTCTGGACTCTCCGGAATTTTCCAATTTAAGAGCTTATTTGCTGAGCTCTCTGATGTGCTCTGAAGTGAGTGACGTAGGTACCCTATATTGGCACTAAATGTACGTCCGCGATAGATTACATGTGAGATACCATCACGATTACCGAACGATTTCATCCAATAAAGGTTCTACCATCTAAAAAACGATCGTGTACGCATGTAGATTTTATTATTGCGTTTTTCACTACAATTATAAGCAAGTTAGTCAGTAGCTTACATTTAAATTAATTTTATTTATTTAAATTATAATTTATTTAGTTTAAAATTATCCTTTATTAAATTTATTCTTTATCAGTTCTTAAATAAAAATTGTCCATTTAATTTATTCTAGATAATGAAGTCATATTTATTTTAAATTTTAATCTATTTTAATGATATTTTTACTGTTCTAGTGTTAAAATGGAATTTAAAAAATTGTAAATTTAATGTGAAGCATATAGAGATAAGACCAATTTGTATTTTATTATTATTTATTAATAATAATAAAATAAAATAAACATAAATATTTTATTATTATTTATTAACATTATAATGTCTAAGTATATTTTTGTAGGAACGTTATTCTGGTAGTAGGCGACGGGATGAGTCTGACCACGGCCACTGCAGCCAGGATACTCCGGGGTCAGCGGCGAGGTCAGTCCGGGGAAGACGCTGACTTAGCTTGGGACACCTTTCCCGCCGTTGCACTTGCTAAGGTATTTCTTCACAACCATGCAGTTCAACCTGTACCCGATATTCGAAAATATTAATAGAAATAATTATATTATGTAATATATGAGTACGTAAGTACTATAATAAGTAAGGCATTAGCGGAGTTAGGCTAGCATGCGTTAAAGTACAAAAAACATATGGTAATAGTCTAATTTTGCACATACATAAGTGTCTCGTACCCATAAAAATAAAAACATTTGGGACTGGTAAACACAAATTCATAAATTACTTAGTCCAATCTTATTTAAATGTTGTCCCATCATAATATGCGGATACTAAGTCCGCCGAGTCCCACTATATCTTGTGTCCACTTTATCTCTGGTGTGCACTGGTTAGTGACCAACGCACACCACACACAATAAAAGCATTTGATCGCGTTTAGAGCAATTCTCGGTATTTGGTAATATATGCCACAGTCAGATAACTATATTCGGGCACAGAGCAGGTCAAAGCTTTGTGTCCAAGACCTGCCTCTCAAATTATGTTTACCTATGTTCAAAAATGTAATACTAGAGGTGCGAGCATAAAATTATGTTGGGTAAGGAATATAATTGCGTTAAAATAATTACTTTGGATACAAGAGAGATATTATCAATTGCAAGCAAGACCCTTGCTTGTGTTAAATTAACTTAACAAATGTGTAAGCGAATTTAGTGTGAGATATTCATTAGGGTGAATTAAACTCAGTAAATAAAATTATCTTATCTTAAATTAAAGTTATTTTAGGAGCAGCTACAAAATTTATTTAACTAATCTATATATATAAAAGGAGAAGGTGACTGACTGACTGACTGACTGACTGACTGACATATCAACGCAGGGCCTAAACTATAAGGGCTAGAAACTTGAAATTTTGCACAGGGGTTCCTTTTATAACGTAGGGGAGCACTAAGAAAGGATTTTTGAAAATTCACCCCCTAAGGGGGTAAAACGGGGGTGCAAAGTTAGTATGAAAATTTGCCGTTTTTGAAGTCGTTAGACGGGTAGACGTCGTTAATGGATCTAATTCTACGCGAGCGAAGCTGCGGGCGTCCACTAGTGATACATATTCTTATTCTCTTTTTATGTGAAGACAGAAGCAAGCGAGAATGTAACTTTGACCTTCGCGTGCCTTCCAGAACATTCGTAATAACCTTTGAACAGGACGTTAGCTTGAAAGGAATGGACTCCTAGTATTTATTAGATTTAGATTTGCTTTGCTATCCTACAGGGATTATAAATAAAAGTGTACCCAGTGGTATCTAACTTAAGTACATTTATTTATCAACGTAAAAATAATCTTTATCTATACTAATATTATAAAGAGGAATGATTTGTTTGTAATAAACTACTACACCGATTTCAAAAATTATTTCACCATTAGAAAGCTACATCACTGAACGACATAGGCTATATAATATGACTAGGTGTAAACGAAACTATTGTTATGTCTAATTCTATGTCGCGAGCGAAGCTGCGGGGATCCACTATATGATAATACTACCCTTACTTATTGCACGGTAATGATCTAATAATGTCCATGTTTTACCGCCCAGACGTATAACGTAGACGCCCAAACGGGAGAGTCGTCTGCGTGCGCTACAGCCCTATTATGCGGCGTGAAGGCTAGATACGAGACTCTGGGCCTGGACGCAGGTGGTCGGTTCAACAACTGCGCGTCGGCCATACACTCAAAAGTTACTTCATTGATCGACTGGGCGCACGATGCTGGTTTGTATCTTTGTCTTCTAACCCCTCCATTTAACCCAGACGTAACTACAACGAAGTTGTCCAAATAGGAGTGTTTTCAGCTTTCTTTTGCGGCTAGAGAGCTAGACCCTTTTTGAAAGATTGAAATTGAAAGGCCCAATAGCTCCGCTTCGGCCATTTACTTTATTGGGCACTTTATTGATCAACTTGGCGCATCAGTTGGTAACTTTATAATAGATCATATCCCATCCATCTACTTGGATTAACTGGGCGTACCATGGTGTTTATTTTTAATCCATGTATCCTTGGTAAGTTTTAAGTCATCTAATCCATCAAGTCTGGACACAGACCTCCTCTAATATTTAAGGCGTTCTGGAAGAATTCATATTATAATTTCAGGAAAACACCTGCTACTGATTTCCTTTAATATTTAGTAACTACGCGTAATATCCCATTTCGCTATCGAAAACCAATTCTTCTTATACTGTGACCTATGTCTTTGAAGGCAACCGAATACTCTCCATATTTTTGGACCGCAGAGGAACATAAAAAAGTTGTAGTATCACTAGCCTATCGGAGCATTCAGATACTAAAATATCACAAAATACTCACGGCCGATTCCCATTATTTATCGCCTATCAGTATTCGGATTTGGAAAACTCATAAATATGGTGTGCCGAACAAGGTGGTTCTGGTTTATTGATGTTTTACCGAAGTTCAATACCGTTCAAACACTCTTCGGTGTTTACTACAACCACAACACTTTCTTTGTCCCACTGTTGGGCAAAGGTCTCCATTCGATATGAGACGGATTAAGCTTTAGTACATGCTGGCCAAGTTTGTATCGGAAGACTTCAGATGCCTTCACTATGGATCACTCTCAGGCATACAGGTGTCCTTCACCGTTGCAGCAAATGACATTTAATTTCTAACATACATAGAAAAGAAATTGGTGCGTGCTGATTGGATTTGAAGTCAGATCGATAGTTTTCGATTAGTTTGACTGCCTTTGATTTTTGACGTGTTTTATTTTTATTTATATTTAAACTCAGACCCTATATAATAAAATAAGTGTCTAAATTCTAAGAACATAGTAGTCTTATGTCCTACATTAAATTACATAAATTTATATCCAGGTAAATCAAGCGGGATCGTGACAACGGCTCGGATCACCCACGCAACCCCGGCGGCTCTGTACGCCCACGCGCCCTCGAGGTACTGGGAAGACGACAGTAGAGTCCCGCCCACAGTGCGCAGGGACTGCAAGGATATCGCCTTGCAACTAGTGGAAAACGAACCTGGGAGGAGTATAAATGTAAGTGTCATATGACAAATCACTGGAAGCCCTGGAAGGTTTTAAAATCCATACTAATATTATAAATGTGAAAGTGTGTTTGTTTGTTTGTCCGGCTTTCACGACGCAACGAAGCTATTATATGGTATGGTTTTTGTGTGTGGAAGTAGTGAGGAGGGTGGAGAGTGACGTAGGCTACTTTTTACCGCGGTAAAACATCCCCATGGGAAGATATCGATGTTTTGTTATTTGCTAGATATTTAGTTCCGGATGTTGTTAATAGATGGCGTTAGTAAAATTCATTTTCAAATTCTTATCTATGTATGATAAACAACTCATTGTTAATTCCCTTTAACCACGCGGGCGGAGCCGCGGCTAAAAGCTAGTATTGAAATAATAAAATGTACAGATAATATGTTATGTACGTGTGTTGCCTTATTTGCGTTATATTCACGATGAAATTATTATGTTATATTGAAAAAAATATTTTGGCCAATTTATCCGAACTGTATTTCTGTGGGACTCACTGGAAATTAGTGCTATTTTTCAGCTAATATGCTGTGAGTACATACGACTCCCTCAATCGTCGCCACTCCTCCCAATCCTGAGCCCTCTGAATCCAATGTTCTCCCGCTTCTTTCTTCTGTTTCTGTTTGAGGGAGGCCTATGTCCAGCAGTTGACCCAAAAAGGCTGATTGATGGATGGATGGATGAATGCTGTGAATAAGTGTATATAAGATTCATTTATATTTTCCATTATTATTAAGCTTTGAAAAAACACACTAAACTGAACAATCCCATGTGAATACTACTTAAATACTGATTAATGAATTATTTACGCAAGCGACACAATGGTAAGGGTAACCTTATCGCTCTGATATTAATAAGAGCAACACCAGATCCAAATTAATACTGACCCATTGTATTTCGGTAATCGTTCATGCATATTTTGAATATCCAACCGCGTATTATCAATTCATCAGTTGGCTTATCGGCAATGGTTTCCGCAAAATGTTGATATTTGTTAATTGTTATTTTCCCTGATATTTTAATGCTTAATCTTTTAGTATTCTGTTTGTTGATGTGGCACTTATTTAATACATATTTCAATATTTTATTTTAATACCGTTGATTGCTATTAATAATTCTCCTCCTAACCCTACCTGTTAACTGTCTCAGCCTTATGACATACAGACACTACTTAAGAAAAAATAAAATGGAACTCAGACAAAATCTGTTATACAAAGCCTGTTATAGAAAATGGATAAATAAATAAAATATTAAAATTTTAAGCCATAGAATGGATCCAGTAAACAATATGTAAATAAGCAATCAAAAGCTTCCAATATAAGCTCACTTACGAGTACAAGCATTTCGTTTATATGATACAGGTAAAAGTCTAATTGTGTGCATTCGATGCCGTGGCTTTAAATTGTATTGCAAAACTGTGTTCGAATTCAGAATTCCTTGTCGACTCGGGACCAATTCTCGTCTTCTAATTCAGTGAAATATATTAGTACAAAATGTTAGGTATTTCAATGAAGTATTTCTCTTTTAGTGTAAATAATTCTCTGTGTGACCGTTTAATCTTGATCTCCATTACATTTGTCGCATACTACACCTCGCGTCTCTTCGTTCATTGCTTACTCAAGATTAATGCTAATTACTTTCTCCCGAGCTTACTAGTTAGTATTTAATGTCTTTAATATTGCATTAGCCCTGCTACACAATGTTATGTAATTTAATTAGTACTCTGATTGTACTATGTACTCAATGTGTATGTAAAAATATATACCTACATTTTTATGGATATAAGATAGCCATATATATGCCACGTGTCCATAGACGCCGGTGAACACATACAGGTGGCCCGTATGCCTGTTTGTCCGACTATACTATAAAAAAAAGCCAACGAGAATGCAGCACCACATGCTGCCTATGACGGCTGTAACTGACATTGAAGAAGACTCAAATAAGGACTGGGGTGGTTACTCCAGTTAAAAAATTGTTAGTAAGTACTTTAATGGTCAGGTCATTAGTAATTATAAGGACTGGTTTAGGGACTGTTAGTGATGATCGTCTCTAAAGAAATGTACCCGCGAACCTCTACTACCTTTCTAACCGGACCCCAATTGCTTAAAAACTGTTGTTAATAGGCCCTACCACCTAAATTATCAGCTCAATATTGGATAAAAGCTTGTCTTTGCAAAAATATATGCTATGAAATATCTGTTTCTTTTGGGTCTGGTACGATATGAAAGGCTTCAGTGTTCATCTCTGAAGTCTACCTATATAGACGTTAAGTGGACTAATCTGTGGAAATACTGTGTAAATATACAAAAATGATCAAAAAATATAGAAAATTAAAAAAAAACTTTTACGAATTTCTTGTCTTTTCAAAGGTAATAATGGGAGGAGGAAGACGACACTTTCTGCCTACCGTCACACCAGATCCTGAGCATCCAAATAGAGAAGGGAGAAGACTAGATGGTAGAAACCTAGCAGAAGACTGGGCCAGAGAAAAGAAGAGGCGGAGGTTAAGAGCGCAATATATTCACACAAAGGAACAACTTGCAAAATTGGATCCAAGATCCGTTGATTATATTTTAGGTAAGTGACTAGGATATTTCTATTTATTGTCCAAGATTATTAACACACAAGACTTAGCGGTTTTGACTATATTTGATTTTAGAAAAATATTAACTCCAGCAACAACGTTTGATTAGGTTTTTACAAAGCTACAAAAGGATAATATAACAGTCTAGAATCTGGAGGCAAAGAGATAATGAACGTCTGTCCGATCCGACGGTCGCAGTCCGAATGCATCCATGTCTGATGGCTGGTGTCCCCGGTCGCCATCTTGCGCTCCCCTCTCCTTCTCGTATGTACTACGAGCACGCCACTCTGACGTCACCGCTGAAGGCGCCCCCTAGAGCTTCCGCTAACTCGGCCGTTCCTGACATCGGCTCGTCCTCGACGCCTCGACCGCGGTACCTTCAAGACAATAAATAATACGTAAACTTTACACTCATCTTACAAACAATGAGAACAAAAAAAGAAACGGATTAATTTCATTTTCATTAATTCATTTCATTTTCATTAATTTTATGTCTAACAGGGTCTAGGATGTAAAACACAAAAATAAACACTTTAGACACTAGCAGAGCCCTCAGGTTACTAGTTACCATACAGAGCCCTCGGGTTGTATGACTGGCAGAGCCCTCAGGGTACCAGATTTCATCAAGTACAGAGCCCTCAGGGTGTACCACAGGCAGAGCCCTCAGGGTGCCAGGTTTCATCAAGTACAGAGCCCTCAGGGTGTACCACAGGCAGAGCCCTCAGGGTGCCAGATTTCATCAAGTACAGAGCCCTCAGGGTGTACCACAGGCAGAGCCCTCAGGGTGCCAGGTTTCATCAAGTACAGAGCCCTCAGGGTGTACCACAGGCAGAGCCCTCAGGGTGCCAGGTTTCATCAAGTACAGAGCCCTCAGGGTGTACGACAGCACTCGCGCTCCAGGCAGCACCCGTGGCGCGCAGACAGCACACGCCCTCCGGGCAGCACCCGTGGCGAGCAGACAGCACACGCCTTCCGGGCAGCACCCGTGGCGCGCAGACAGCACACGCCTTCCGGGCAGCACCCGTGGCGAGCAGACAGCACACGCCCTCCGGGCAGCACCCGTGGCGAGCAGACAGCACACGCCTTCCGGGCAGCACCCGTGGCGCGCAGACAGCACACGCCTTCCGGGCAGCACCCGTGGCGAGCAGACAGCACACGCCTTCCGGGCAGCACCCGTGGCGAGCAGACAGCACACGCCTTCCGGGCAGCACCCGTGGCGAGCAGACAGCACACGCCCTCCGGGCAGCACCCGTGGCGAGCAGACAGCACACGCCTTCCGGGCAGCACCCGTGGCGCGCAGACAGCACACGCCTTCCGGGCAGCACCCGTGGCGAGCAGACAGCACACGCCTTCCGGGCAGCACCCGTGGCGAGCAGACAGCACACGCCTTCCGGGCAGCACCCGTGGCGAGCAGACAGCACACGCCCTCCGGGCAGCACCCGTGGCGAGCAGACAGCACACGCCTTCCGGGCAGCACCCGTGGCGCGCAGACAGCACACGCCTTCCGGGCAGCACCCGTGGCGAGCAGACAGCACACGCCTTCCGGGCAGCACCCGTGGCGAGCAGACAGCACACGCCCTCCGGGCAGCACCCGTGGCGCGCAGACAGCACACGCGCTCCAGGCAGCACCCGTGGCGCGCAGACAGCACACGCCCTCCGGGCAGCACCCGTGGCGCGCAGACAGCACACGCCCTCCGGGCAGCACCCGTGGCGCGCAGACAGCACACGCCCTCCGGGCAGCACCCGTGGCGCGCAGACAGCACACGCCCTCCGGGCAGCACCCGTGGCGCGCAGACAGCACACGCCCTCCGGGCAGCACCCGTGGCGCGCAGACAGCACACGCCCTCCGGGCAGCACCCGTGGCGCGCAGACAGCACACGCCCTCCGGGCAGCACCCGTGGCGCGCAGACAGCACACGCCCTCCGGGCAGCACCCGTGGCGCGCAGACAGCACACGCGCTCCAGGCAGCAGAGCAGCAGCTGCAGAGCTCGCTTTTGCGTTGCGTGCGCAATGGAAACATTTTCTGAAACATAAGCAGAAGCGTAAACTCACTTTCAAAGACTGGGGTGCACTTTGAGCACCACTTTTCTATCCAAGGCATCCTATATTAAGCTGCGACCTGTGTTGTTTTACCACGTGTACCACTAAGCAGTTTAAACTCATATCGGTAGCTTGGTAACACTATGAACCCCTTCATGCCAGGGTCGAGAGCTTCCCAGGTAGTGCTTCAATTATGAGCCGACTCGGCCTAACCTGACCGTGACCATTTTTAATTTATAGAAAATCCAGCTTCAGTTAAAGTTTTTAAAACAGAATCAAGCAAAGTAAGATTTTCTTCAACACGTACTCGTAATTTTTCATCATTGATAATTTGTACGGTCAATTATAGTACACGGGTACATCACTAGTTAATTTATTATCGAACACACTATCTTTAACAGTAGTGTTGGTAGCAATACCACTTAAAAATAGTCAGAATACTTGGACAGTACGTTTAGTAAGAGCTGTTTAATATCGGCAGTACTGTGCTATGTACAATAATACGTTGTGAGTCGCCGGTTCAAACATAAGCAACATTTCCTATTCAAAACATCCGTACCAATGATTACGGAGGTATTTAAAAATTCGCTGTTTACTAGTATAAAAGTCTACCTCCAACGTAGTATCATGTAACTCCACCGGTAAAGTAGTAATAGCATTGACTTCTACCTCAGTACCTCCTAAACCTCGTAATAATTTATGCGTCGTTTTCACGTAACACGCGAAGTGCTTTATTAATTTGCGAGATAATAATGAAACGCACGAGCAGTTGTCAATCAATACATCCAAATCGGTACACCCATTATGACGGCAGTAATAATTTCACTATTTTTTTGAAATACCATCATTCTGTTGACAAAAGTTAACACCATTTTTTTTATTTCTAAATTCTACCCGTTCGTTTGCTAAACATCTACCTCCGAATGCCCGAGTATTTTTCAGACACAAAATATTGGTTTGATCTCACCGGGAGAGAGCTATCACTTCCAATAGGCGCTCACGGCCTTGTTCACGTCGCTCGGCGGCGATGGTGCTGGCGCGGCGGCATGCCCGCTCGATTTCTCGGGTACCAGGTGTTGGGGCGTAGCGCGGGTACGCGCGGCTGGAACCGCCAAGGCGTGGCCATGCTCCCCGCTTGAAGCTGCCAACAACGTCTCAGTTTCCCCATGTGATCGCCTGTCTTCTGGGGCCTGTAATCTTTACAAAATCCATTTGATTATTAGGAAAGGGAGTGCGTGTATAACGCCTTATGGCATCGCACCAACCCTGCCCGATCGAAAAATAAAGCAATGAATATGGCTGTTAGCGGCAAAAGGCATTCATATCCCAATTCTGAACTTAGCGGTTTTGACTATATTTGATTTTAGAAAAATATTAACTCCAGCAACAACGTTTGATTAGGTTTTTACAAAGCTACAAAAGGATAATATAACAGTCTAGAATCTGGAGGCAAAGAGATAATGAACGTCTGTCCGATCCGACGGTCGCAGTCCGAATGCATCCATGTCTGATGGCTGGTGTCCCCGGTCGCCATCTTGCGCTCCCCTCTCCTTCTCGTATGTACTACGAGCACGCCACTCTGACGTCACCGCTGAAGGCGCCCCCTAGAGCTTCCGCTAACTCAAGATTATTAGAACAAAATTGTTTCCTGCCTATTATTTTCTTCTTAAACTTAAAGATAAGATAATAGTAATAAGTAATAAGTAATAATAAGAAGAAAATAATAGGCAGGAAACAATTTTATTCAACTGAATTTAATATAGTTTTGATTTGTATTTAAACCGAATAATAAACAAATACATAAAAAACACATACTCTTTTGGCTTGAACTAAAATAAAATAAAAATCTTACTGAAAGTGAAACTGAATAAAATTCGTCTACCTTTTTATTTTCTTTCTCAGAGTCTCAATAACTTTTACAACATAAACCAAATCTTGAGTGCCTATTAATTAACTTACTCTGTTGAACTCAATGGCGACGGAGGAAGAATTAATTTACAGATGGTTGAAGAAAAAACTTTTGAGACAAATTAGTGAACACATTTTAAGTCCAAAGATTCTGAGACCTAAGAAACTAAACAATCTTGTTGAAAGTTATCGGAGTAAAATTTAGTAGGATTTTGTACTTTGATTTCAACAAAAAATTATACTAGGTACGAGTATCTATAGATATCGATTTACAGTGCCGGGAATTGTAGGTACTATATGTACGAGTATATAGAGCATGTCATCTGGTCACTAGATAACGAAATTAAATAATAATCGGTTTTATGTTTAACTTTCTGTTGTTTTTAATTCTATCTCGTCCTACATAATTATATGATAGTATGGATGTCCGATTTATTATGACTAAATTGCTGAGAGATAAGAAGTCTATTCGAGAATATTTTTAGAAGAATATTTAAAGAACTAAACTGATCTGATTGCTACATTTTAATAGGTATACTAAGTACTAACAGTCATTTTAATGTAGGTTTTACATTCTCTTAAAAGTATTAGTTTTAATTTAAAATAAATTATACATTTTAAATTATATAAAAAGGTATTATTAAGTACCTACAAGACACATCGATAAAAGTTTTAATGAGATTATACTATTGGAGTCTTATTTAGTTTCTCTCATTATTAAACCAGTTGTTTGGAGCTTCCAGCGGATTTCATTTACCAGTATTACAATGTAATTAGTGCGAGGCTTGTAATCCTTTATTGCTTTTTTTATCTTTTTACCAGCAAAAAGTAGGAGTAAATTTATATCTTTCCTTACCTTCCTTATATATAGAATAAATTGTTAATTTAATCAGTTGCTACGTACTTAATTTAGCTAAACGTAAAGAAATATATTTTGAGCGTTTGTTATTTTATGTGTATGAATCTAAATTTTTACAAATAAAGAAAACATTGAAATCGTAAAAGGGTTGTCAACATGATTATATAATACTAACTAGTGGACGCCCGCAGCTTCGCTCGCGTGGAATTAGACATTCACTAACTTCAAAAACGGCAAAGTTTCATACTAACTTTGCACCCCCGTTTTACCCCCCTAGGGGGTGAATTTTCAAAAATCCTTTCTTAGTGCTCCCCTATGTTATAAAAGGAACCCCTGTGCAAAATTTCAAGTTTCTAACCCTTATAGTTTAGGCCCTGTGTTGATATGTCAGTCAGTCAGTCAGTCAGTCAGTCAGTCAGTCAGTCACCTTCTCCTTTTATATATATAGATATGACTGTAATTAAGTTCAGCTCCTGCTCTTACTTAGATACATTAGAGCTGTTTTCTATCTCCCATTACAAATCAAACATTTGCTCAGGGTTATTCGAGTATTCGCACATGGAGTTCAACGCGGAGCGGGGCGCGGTGGCGGACGCGGAGGAGGGCACGTCCTCCAGTCCGGTTGTGAAGGCGGACGACCCGTCGCTTGCGGACATGACAAGAGCGGCGCTGGCTGTGCTCACGAAGAATGACAAAGGGTTCTTCCTGCTTCTTGAAGGTATGGAGACGTGTACCATCTTATTACTAACGTTTTTATATTTAACTTTTATTCTTTACTTAGTATTTTAAATTATATTCAATGTCTAGCACTTACGACTTAGGGAAGCCTAATGTTGTGTTAATCTTGGAAATAAATAAATTTTCTTTGGCTTCCTATTGAGGACGGGTCTGAACTCGTATTGCTCTCGATATGGGGTTGCTCAATCCGCACAGATACAGCTACAGATTTCGAGAGGAGACCCATGCTGAGATTTGCAAATAAAAACCTTTGGTTATGTTATGTTTCGATACATTGTTAAGATTTCAAACTATTTAGAACTGTAATAGATGTAAAATCAGAACTGTAATCGTATTTATTATTGCATTATGTGCGATCACGGCTGCGCTTACTAAAATCGTTTTTGGATTTTTTAAGTTCTTATAGGTACGTAAATGAAGTATTATTTACAAAACATTAGCGGAACTCTTTTTCTTTTTTTTTGCAACGCAGAGAAAGTATTATTTTTAGAATATTTAGAACTTTCCAGAAATTGAAACGGTTTGCAAACTATTATGGACTTTGCGCTCTACACGGTAAGCGCAAAAGCTTGCGGCTTATGCACTTTGTGCTTATAGTGAAACAAAAAGGAATCCATACATTTTCATTGGTACTTCTGATTTTATGTAGCGTTTCTTAGTAGCAAAGCAAACCGTGTGTTAGAACTTTTTCATTTTTATAAGGACAGTGATATTCGTGTGGCTTATTAAGATTAAAGTCTCAAGTAAGAATTTCCTCAGTCACAAGCGTTTTAAGTAATATAGAAATAAGCAAAGCAATACAGTTCTTTTTCAACTCTGTCAAACACTTTTCAACCAACAAATATTTTTTACTTGCGTATCAGCAGCAGCAGCTACAATAAAGTGTCTATCCTGTCACATCTTCCGAAATTTCTTGATCTATTGAAAACTTCCCTTTGTTCTAGGTGGACGGATCGATCACGCTCATCACTACAACAATCCTTACAGAGCTCTAGACGAGACCTTGGAATTAGAAACGGCGCTCTTAGCTGCATTAGAGCGGGTGAACCCGGCGGAAACGTTGATAGTGGTCACCGCCGATCACGGCCACGTAATGACTTTTGGTGGGCAAGCCACGCCTAGGGGACATCCAATTTTAGGTAAGTGAATTAAGCCTTAGTAATAGCCTACTAGAAATGTACGAGCATCTGTACTGCGAACATTTTATTTTGATAACAGTGTGGAAGTGTAAAAAAGGTAAGATTTAAATGCGCCCTGAAAATTAATATGTTTAAACTAATATGTAGCTTTACCTTAGTTTGTAGTCTTATTGATTCTAATATCTACTAATAAGGACTACCGCTTTTAATCTGGATAAATCAATATAATAAATATATAAATAAATATAACTGACTGACTGACTGACTGACTGACTGACTGACTGACTGACTGACTGACTGACTGACATATCAACGCAGGGCCTAAACTAAACTTGAAATTTTGCACAGGTGTTCCTTTTATAACGTAGGAGAGCACTAAGAAAGGATTTTTGAAAATTTATCCCTGGAGGGGGTAATACAGGGGTGCAAAGTTTTTGATGTCAAGTGGGCAACCCGAACGCGGGCAGACGTCGTTAAAGAAACGATGTTGAGTGATGCAAATATTGATTAAACCTTGTCACAAATAAGAATATCGATTAATGTTCCACAGGATCTGACACAGTCCCATCAGACATCGACGGGCTGCGCTACACGACTCTGCTGTACGGCACGGGGCCCGGGTACTCGGAGCCCCGAGCGTTGCCATTGAACGGGACTTTGTCTGCGCCAGTCGACGCGGTTCACTCGGCCGCAGTGCCAAGACAGTGGGCGACGCATGGGGGTGAGGATGTCCCCGTGTACGCTTTGGGTAAGTAAGCCCTATTAGAATAATCAATTAATGCGGATAATTCTGTATTATGATCGTCGTCCAATAACCCGTGATCTAAACCTAACTTTCGCTGCGACCCATAGACGTCCCACTGCTGGGCACGGGTTTCCCCCACAGACACTGCTGCGGGAGGTCTAGAGCATACTCCACCACGCTGCTCCAATGCTTTAGAAAGGGGTTAGTGGCCAACCCAGTGTCGAATGTTCTCAAGCCATCCGAAGGTCTTCGACAAGGCTTAACAAAAAGGCAGCAATGAAAACAACCGGGACCGACTTTACGTGCCCTCCGAAGCACGGTAGCGAACCATGAAATTTTTGCCACTAGCGGTCCGCGCCCGTCGTTGCTTAGCTCTTTCGATCACATTGAATCGACGCGAGCCATTGGGCTATGGACGCTACACCTAACTTTAGTAGAACAAAATAATTAAGTGGGTCCGATACCCACGGATTGGCAGACATTGACTTCGGTGACTCATCAAAACTTAATGATTGCCAAATATTTGTCAACTGCAGGTATTATTTATTGTTTAAATAGGTCCAATGGCAACGATTTTGTTCGCTGGAGTAGTGGAGCAAAGCTACATTCCACATGCGATTGCGTACGCGGCGTGTCTTGCACATCAAGCGAGGCGATGCGCGGAAAACAACTACACCCAACCGCAGGTAGTTCAAATATCCGAACAATATTTTTATATTTAAAAAAAACGTAAAAAATTCACAGTTTGGTGGTTATCATATATGTTACATATGATTCTTCAGAATAAAATTAAAAAACAGACGCATTGTAAAAATTTAAGGTTACACCTTTTGAACATTTTCAAGATCATTTTCTGGTTCATTCATCGTTCAAGACGCGTTTAAATAAAAGTTTTATTGCTAATTAATTGACACAAAATAGATAAATCGTTTATTATTAAATAATATACATTAATAAGAGTTTTCATATATGCGCATGTAGAGATATTTCAACATTTTTTATATTGAATTGTATTTGGATATTTTTGTACAAGGTTTGTTAACCTTGAAATTTTTTCCAGATAAAAATTCCGGCTTGCGTCCCATCTGAAGTGAGTAGCGTGTCAGTAGCAGATGACACGAGAAACGAAAGTCCGAACGGTCGTCGCGTAGTTGTCGCCTCAAGCGTTATGGCCGATGAACGCGCGCCGCGGTCATCCGCCCCGCTCCCCGCTCCGCTCGTCACGCAATACTACCCCATATTATTGACTCTGCACTTGATCACACACTTAAGACAGGCCCGGCTCACGATTGATCAATATGTTTGATGTACACACAAGTAACAATAGATCACAAAGATATTTTGTACAGAAAATGTTTGTAGATACACTAATGGCACTAAGTTTTAAAAATATGTATTTGGTGCATGTAAATAAATAATTTATGATTTATTTTCTAGTGTTTCATTTTCGTGTTATTTTATTTCGTTTCCGTATCAAATTTGTAGTTATGTTTATGACCCGGTACTCGATACTGGCTGAAACAATCCGACTTTCAGTCCGGGCATTATTATTATTCCGACTCTCCGATGATTTTTTTTTTTACTTCCTCTGATGGCTGAGTTACATACTCGTACATGTGTTGCTATTTGAGAAGGAAAAATTCGAGATGAAACCTGTCTGAGTTCTACCACAGAATAATAGTACAAGTTCTACATAATATTTATTATTGGTACGTGAAGTATCCCAATCCTTACTTAGCCAGCGTATTGGCCTGACCTTCTCAAGTAGAGACCACTACTCAATAGTGCGTCAGAGATGTCTTGTTATGATTACTACTGGCACTGGTGTTGAGAGCGTGGGCACCTATTAGGTACTATCTGTCTAAAAATCTAATAACAATTAATGTCGATAAGTGATGCGATCAAATAAATTAGCAACCGAAACCACGAAACCACCGAATAAACCCCAAAAGTTTTTATCACTACATCTTGAATAACTGCTCTTTGCAAGTTCAGGGTTTACTACGTAACACCGATAGCTAATTGGAATGAGATCCTGAAGTATGATTGGAACTCAGTTCTGTTACTAATACATATTAGTAATATCTACCTATGAGTTGTGCAGTACATAATAGGCTTGTGTGCACATCTTAGTCCGAGTCTGTATTATACAAAAAAAAAAAAAATTTTTTTTTGTAATAATATATCAATAGAATAGAATAGAATAGAATAGCTTTTATTTTCACCAGTGACCAGCAATACAAAAAATAAAAATAAAAAATACAATAAGACTTAAATCTAAAATAAAAAACATGATAATAAAAAATACGAGGAGACAAAAAACAGTAATATAAAAAAAAAAAAAAATCTTAAATTAGGTTTAACTTAAATTATTATTATTACACTTATTATTACAAATTATTATTATTAGGTATTAACACGTTTTTTTTTTTTTTTTCAATACAGCTGTTGCCACCAGTGAAAAATTGGAGCGCACTCAGCTTATGCTTTGGCATAAAACCTCAGCTGCTGGTTTTCAGTGCGCCCCAGTTGAAGTAGTTTGGGCAGTGGTGTACATTTGTTTACAACTACTAGGTATACTATAAATATTTTTAGGTAGAAAAAAAGGAACAATTTCATGGGTTTTTCTATAATTTTAAAATTAGCATAATGTGGATACCCGGAGTAGCAGATTTAAGTTAAGTATGTGTGTGTGTGTGTGTGTGTGTGTGTGTATATGTGTGTGTGTGTGTACGCGTATGAGTGAATGTGTGTGATTTTATGTTGAAATTTTTTGTATGTTTAGGAGATGCATTTTGAATTTAATTTTAAAGTTTTGTATCGATTTAAGGCTCCTGATAGGTGGCGGGAGATTATTCCAGCAATGAGTCGCATTATATTGAAAACTACCCCGAAAAGCGTGCGAACAACCCCTGTTATAACTAAGTTTATACGAGGAACCCCTTGTTATATATTTTACATTACAAGACTTTAGCCATCGTAATTTTCCATAAAGGTAAGGTGGAGATTCCGTTTGGACAACCCCGAATAGCAATGTGGCGAAATGTAACGTTCTACGATATTTCATTTTTAGCATATTCGCATTATTAAGGTATGGGGTTACGTGTGCACGTGGCGGTATCTGAAAACAGTATCTGGCACAGGCGTTTTGAACGCGCTGAATTAAATTCTGTGAGCGTACCAGAAGCCTAGGGCCAATTACGGTGTCAGCGTAGTTTAGCTTCGAAAGCACTATACTTTCACAGAGTTTTGCACGTAATTCAGGCCCAATAAATGGTCTAATTCTGTAGAGCACTTTCAATCGGTAGAAACAATTTCTAACTATACCAACCACGTGGTTTTCAAACCGTAGTGATTCATCCATGAGTAAGCCTAAGTTACGAGCTTCTTTGACGCGTTGTATAGGTTCTGAGTTCACAAAAATATTAATATTACTTGCAGCTACTTGTAAAACTTTTTTTTTAGTGCCTATCAGTAAGTATTTTGTTTTCTGTGGATTGAGAACAAGCGTATTTTTTTTCGGACCAATCATAAATGCGCTGCAAATCAGAGTTAAGTTGGTCTACAGCAGTTTTGACCTCCGATGGTTTGCAAGAGATGTATATTTGAAGGTCATCAGCATATATATGATACTTACAGTACTGTATATGCTTGATTACGTCTGCACTGTATAATATGAAAAGTAAAGGCCCAATGATGGATCCCTGTGGAATACCCCTTTTTAACGGTTTCCTACATGACGACCGCTTTTCCCCATTAGCTTCTTCCAAAACTACCGCTTGCGAACGGTTCTGAAAGTAGCTGTCAAACCATTTTACCGCTTTAGCGCTTAGTCCGTAATATTCTAGCTTTGATAAGAGAAGTGGTATATTTACTGAGTCAAAGGCGCGTGTATAATCAAGCAGGACCAGGATAGAAATCTCGCCCTCACACTGTGCATTGAGCAGATCGTCCACAACATCCATCAGAGTGGTCGTTGTACTTCTTTTTTGCCTGAAACCAGACTGAGTATTTGGCAAAATGTCGTTCGTCTCAAGATACCTTTTCAGTTGGTCACACGCGATTTTTTCCAGAATCTTTGACGAGTTTGGTAAGATACTTATAGGCCTTAGATCCCTTATTTCAGCTGGATTATCCTTCTTAGGTATCGGTTTAACAATTGCTTGCTGCCATAAATTTGGGAAAGTGCTTGTTTCAAAAGACGTGTTAATGATAGCAGTGAGAACTTCAAGTGTGCTTGATAGCGTTAACAACAACATTTTTTGAGAGATCCCATCAGCACCTATAGCATTTGAACACAAACTCTTTATAGCTTTACTGACGTCTGTCGCAGTGACCGTACAAAAGTCGAACGTAGCCGTCCCGTGACTATGAAAGTGGTAAAAGGTAATATTTGAAAGCGGTGCCTCACTTCTACCCGGAACGCTTAAAAAATGATCGTTTATGCGATCGGGATCATTTATAGCTGGTGGTAAAGATAAGTCGCTGTTTTTCTTCATTGTGACATGTTCCTTTAGGTATTTCCACATAATTTGAGGTCTAGCGAGGTTAGAATTAATGTAATGAGTGAAATAGGCCTTTTTTTCTGTATAAAGGGCAGTATTAACTACATTTTTAAGGTCCTTGTAGTAGATCTTGTGAATATCCAGGCCAGTTTTATACGCCCTAGTCTGAGCTTTATTCCTTGTTCTCATCATTTGACGGACATTGAATGTCACCCAGGGGTGTCGCTGAGCTTTAATATATGAATTTGTAATGGGTGCATGCTTATCAAATAAGTTTATCACTTGCCGTGTGTATAGCGTTGTCATCTCGTTTACATTTGATAAGTCTTTTGTGCGTTTCCAATCGGCAGCAAGCAGATCTTCCTGAAAAAGGTTCAAATCAATATTCTTTAGAGATCTGTACGTTATTAATTTTGAGCGTTTACGAATTTTTACTGTATTCAATAGGAACGATATCACTAACAAGTATATCACTAACAAGTCTTGTAAGGTGAACACAATACATTGATTAAATCTATATCTATTCACAATTTTTTTTTGTTAGTTCGTGCCTTATGATTGAATGAGGAAGTCTAAGTTGCAACACTTTTTCAAAGAAGTTGAATCTATATGGACTGAGTCGCGGGCATCATCTGGTAGCTAATATAATGTTTGGCAGTTGAAAGTGAGATTTGGTAGTAGTACCACAGAATACATAATAGTTGCTATGGATTATAATTATATACCCTTAGGATTTATAGCAACAGATTCAGCCGTATAATAAGCATCATATTGATGGCTTGGCTTGGCTCATAAAACTAACAGTGGGTCTGAATTAAACTAGCTACCGAATCCATCGATAGATCGTCAATAAAATTTACAACATGCCAGTACCTACTCGATATCTACATTTATTGCCCAACATATAAACATAAATGATTTGTTTACGGACTTGTTTTGGTTCTCCACTGGAGTTAAAAGCAGAGTAAGTAGATATATATTTGTGAATTCTGAAATGTGTTTACTGAAGCATTAAGGAAATCCTATCTATTCTGCCCGTGGAGTAGGTTTTGATACGTACTTATATATAGACAATCTTATTTTTGCAAGTGGGTACCTAGACTACATACTAGTTGTATACTGCGCGGTAAAATAAAAGTAATATTTTGTAAAATAACTGTGCTTCGACTTTTTAGCCTAATTATACTAGGTAATTCTTTCCATTTTCCCTGCAATGCGTAACAAGCGTACACAGAACACTTAAGGTTTTGTAAAAATTAAAAAGAAATTTAAAAATCCAAAAGTAAAGCGATATAGAGCCGAGATATTTCATAGCAGTGTCAAGGTAAAGTGATCGTTTTTGTAACGCACGATGGAAGCTTTTTGTTACGTTCCTTTTTGTTATCTACCATTTCTGTATACTCTTTCCGCTTTGTTATTTCCCGCGGCTTTCACTTTGGACAAGGTTTCAGCGATACGTATTGTTATTTGTCACTTGTTTATCAGTTCATGGGCATAACGGCCGAAATTAATAACCTATATTTGGATAGTTTTGGCGATCTGAGATCTTTAATTTATGTCTATCTATGTTTCTATGTCATGTTTTCTAATGGAGCTTATGTCAAATTTCTACCTCTGATAGCCAAATCAATCCGTAGATAGGTTATTAATTTCCAGATTAAAACTTATATCATGCAATAATTATTAATATAGTATAAGTTGAGGCATTTGTTAATTTCGAAATTATCCGCTACGAAATTCCACGAGTCTGTTAGTTTATTTACTCTATAAAATAATTCCCATGCGATGCATGATTGCGTCGCAATTTCCGTTTCCGAGAAAAACAAAGAAACAAGATTTATTAATATTGTTACCTGCAGAGACGGGTTATGATTAAGTACGCAAAATGTTTGTAAATAACCATGAAAAATTAACCTTATGAAAAATATCGTCATGAAATGAATTGGAATATTTAAGCAATTTATCATTGTCTGATTATTATTCTGCTTTTCGATTGCATAGAACTAAGAGAAATATAATAATTCCATTGAAACATAATGATATTATTATCGGAAATTTAATTACACGGCGAGATCCTTATCGATATCTTATAACAATTAATTTATCCTTTGCTGAAAATCACGTGAGATAATAACAATAAACTTTGATTTATTCATAAAATCTTTTTATTTGTTGTCAATACATAGTTGACTAAGCTAACAACCCATATACGTCCCATTGTTGGGCACGGGTCTCAGATGCACTTAACAATTGTTTCAATTAAAACAACCGGGACTGACCCTTCGTAGCACGGAATCCACACATTCACAAACCAACTGCGCCCGACGTGCAACGTCTCAGCACCTTTATTCTTCGTTATCTTTTAGACATAATCATCTGAACTAAGCTATGAGTATTGTTATGTATTCACGAGTACATTTCATTAAGTTTAATAATGCCTTAAAGCTTTCACATCACTACAACATAACCACATTCTATTATATTCCACAAATGACAGGCACGTCGGTTGACAAGGACCCATGCGTGTGGGGCAGGTTCATCTGTTTTATGTGCTGTATCTTTATAAAGGTTACACTGTTGACGAAGATTTATGGGTCAGACACGGCGACTCAATGTGGGTAAACTCACTCACAAGATTAACATGATCTTATTCTTATTTCTTGTAATATCCAGGATTGTTGTAATAAATCTACCTGGGTAATTATGTTAAATCTTACCCCCTTTTCATACCAAATTCATAAAATTATTAAGTAAGTATTTTGCCTTCTTTAATCAAAATCTAAAAATTTGCAAGAAAGTGACAGCAGTGACTTTATAGATATAATAAATGTATTATTTTCATATAAATAATAATGGATCATTGTCGGAGGTCGTGCGTAATAAATGTACCTAAAATAAAATCATACTCTAAAAAAATTTTTTTTTTAAAAGTTTTTATAACTTTTTATTTTATTTTCATGCATTGTCATCGGAACCTAATATGTGTGCCAAATTTCAGCTCGATAGCTTCAGTGGAAGTGGGTGAAATATTGATTGCAAGATTCCAGGACATACATACTTACATGAATGAATACATACGAGTGAAGTTAATTAGAAGCTTTTAAAATAACGTTAAATCACACGTGAGGAAGCCGGTAACTTCAACTATGAATAAAGACCACTCACGAATCGTTCCGTAATAAAATACAAAATAATGTAGGTAATATCAAAATCTTATTTAAATTTTTTTAAGAATGTCACGTACCTATGTACATACAAGTACATACATATGTAAGTACATAAAAGAAAATTATATAAACATTACTTTATCATGAATTACATTATTTACCAGAGAGAAGTATTTTCAGTGGTAGATTACATACATTGTAACGTCGACCAATTTGTCCATTATGAGTATGGTATAAATTTTGAATTTTCAGTCATTTTTATACATATTTTAAGAATAGTTGAAAATCTACTAATGTAAGTTGCGATAAGTAGATCGTGACTTAATGTACTAATATTGTGAGCATAAAACTTTTTAACCTCACTGCGACGATCCTTTTTAGGGTCAGGTCTTTGTATACGTTGTAACATTGTATAGGTGTCACTCCGATGATGAAGATTTATATCGCAAAAACCGTGACACGTGCCCCAGAAAGTAAAAGAAAATTTAAGTAACTTCTAAGTGTTATGAGTACATAATATAACTTCATTCACTTCATAATAATATGTATATAGTGTAGCTTCCTATTGCAATGGTTACGTGTAAATTCCGTTTTTTTTTAGACTTATTTGGTAAACAATCTTGGCACTACTTTACTAAATATAATTTTTTTTTAATAATTAAAATAGATATAAGTTACTTTATACTACATTGTTTTATTTTATTACCCTTTTTAAATTATGTCTATCTTATTTTCAAATTAAAAATTACGATAAAATGATACTGAAAGATGTTTATTACTAAATAGGACAAAACTGGACAGTAACTGTGCAATTTTCAAAACATAATGGTAGATTCTAGGCAGGTCTGTTCTAAGATTTATCGTCACTTAACACTGTGAGAATTTACACTCGTGTCTTAAATGACTTTATCGTAAATAAATATTGTAATGAATATGAACACTCTTCTCTTATTTTTCTTCGAACGCATAAAGGGAACGGGCCATACTCTGTGGTCCTCCATCTATGCGTAGGACCAATCAGAGCGCGGCATCTGTTTTGCCGCGCATTTTTGTATCGAGCATAATCGCGAGAATGAGAGACTGAACGGAGTTAGTGCGGACAAGGGTTTTTTATTATTTTTTAATTTGTTGTTTTAAAAGTAAATAATTTTGTTAAGGAATAAAAACTTTTCTTACAATATACAATTTCAAATCACATTCAAAAGCAAATAATGGTCTAAAATTCACGCGTTAGTAAAGCCGTAACAATTGATAGCTACACGTGTACTATTTAGTAAAGCTGACCACAATTTCGACAACGTTGACCCAGAAGCTCGCACGCAGGCTTTGACGCGTGTTACGGCTAATAGCAGGTGTCCCTGCTATTTGTGCATCGACATTCACTCAATATTAGTAATGGTGGACGCCCGCAGCTTCGCTCGCGTAGAATTAGACCCATTAACGACGTCTGCCCGCGTTCGGGTTGTCCACTAGACTTAAAAAACTGAAATGTTTCATACTAAATTTGCATCCCCGTTTTACCCCCTTAGGGGGTGAATTTTCAAAAATCCTTTCTTAGCGCTCCCCTTCGTTATAAAAGGAACCCCTATGCAAAATTTCAAGTTTCTAACCCTTATAGTTTAGGCCCTGCGTTGATATGTCAGTCAGTTACGGCTAAAAGCAGGTGTCCCTGCTATTTGTGCATCGACATTCACTCAATATTAGTAATGGTGGACGCCCGCAGCTTCGCTCGCGTAGAATTAGACCCATTAACGACGTCTGCCCGCGTTCGGGTTGTCCACTAGACTTAAAAAACTGAAATGTTTCATACTAAATTGCATCCCCGTTTTACCCCCTTAGGGGGTGAATTTTCAAAAATCCTTTCTTAGCGCTCCCCTTCGTTATAAAAGGAACCCCTATGCAAAATTTCAAGTTTCTAACCCTTATAGTTTAGGCCCTGCGTTGATATGTCAGTCAGTCAGTCAGTCAGTTCGTCAGTCAGTCAGTCAGTCAGTCAGTCAGTCAGTTGCGACCAGTATCTTAAAAAATACCTACCTACATATAAATTATAAATTGATTTCACTGCCTGTACTTATATAACAAGAAAAATACATTTAGTTAGCTAATAATAACACGCTGCAATCTGAATCGCGCCTTAGAAGTGTTGCCACTTACAGTCAATCACACAAGGGCAACTGCTGGCTAACAAAATATATAATAGTTACAGGAAATAGCTCTTAAAATTCCATCTACACTATAATTTATTATTATGGATCCGAACTAACTTGTAAGTTTCACATAGTAGAATCTCATACGGAATGGAGAGTTCATTATGTGGAAGTCATCCAACCCCCAAAAATAACTATTGAATTATTTCCGAAGTATAATTTGTTTCTAAGAGGATTTTTTTGTGTTGGAGATACATTGGTAAACTGGCTGCTTCCTGTAAACATCCAATACGACCAATAGGTACTCCTACAGAGAAGGAAAAAGGAAAAGATATCCTCTATAAATCTAGACGAAATTTCAAGTCCTTCGGAACTTTCTTAGTTCCGAAGGACTTGAAATTTCAAAAAAGTAAAGCCATGAAAGTAACAAAAAGTAGATGATTATAATATCCCTATTAAGTAACTATTTAGTCAGATAAACATTTCTTTTTTATACTAAGTAAAAAGAATAAATAAGTCCTCTAACGTAGCTGGTTATGTTGATATGTACCTACGAAGCTTGAACAACTTTCTTATTGAATTTTTAGTAATATCCAAAACTCACGTAAGCTCCATCGCATTATACGAGTATCCAAATCGAATCTATCGGTTATTCATAATCATAAAAGTTCTCAGGCAGGCGTGACAAAATAGACGTTACGTTACGGTATCACCTTTGTTATGGTAATAATCCAAGGACTCAAGAGGTCAAAGCGTAATAAAAAGGATAGGGAAGGAAGGACACCTCAAATTCTGTTTAATAGAAAGTACAATTTTACTTTTTCTTAATTGTTCATTTATTATCTTATACTTATATTATTATTAATATATAAATATTACTTATACATCTTCGGGTCTATTCATTATTAATGGAATTGTAAAGGAACGTGCACCTTCACTAGCCTTATTACATAGAGATTGGCCTTATTACACGTTGGTTTAACGTCAAATTGGTTTAGGTTAGGTTACGTACTTTTGATCACTGGGCAATAACTCGTAAATTGTAAACGTATGTTAAATAAAATCAAGAAAGGCACAGTTTAACCTATCAAAATGTAATACATAACTCCTAAAGTTTACCTTTCGGATTATTTAGCGAAAAGTTTCTGGTTTTGGAGAAATAAATCTGCAATCGTATGGCCGCATCAGGAACTACGCCACTCGCCGCACGACATTGCGAATTTACAAACCCACTAGAGTATGAGCGTTTAATGGTTTAAGTGCTCATACTTTAGTGGGTATACTATTTTTCTATACAAAGATATATAGCGTGCACCCGCAAGGGTTTAACGAAGGCTCCACTTCAACAAACCCTTCCAGAGCTTCCTGGAATAAAGTTTGAGCCAGGAGATGCGGGTTTCACCTCGACTGTCATTGCAACTCGCTCCCAACATCTGCGGCTTGCCTTACATGAGCGTGCGAGAATCTGATTTACGATATTAATTTCTCCTATTTTGCAATATTGAAATTAATTGCGAATATGTGTGTGCGACAGAGATGTGTAGTACCACCCACTTTTCGACCGTTTTTTAGGTCCCATTTAAAAGGTGGCAAGACTATTGACAGATCGGGCACACATTCAGTTTCAGAGCTTTTACCAGGCAGTCCAAGTTAGATAAACAAAAGTATTTGTTGCCGGGTCGGGGCAACGAACTCAGGACCTCAGTCGTTCTTGTGACCACTAGACCAACGAGGCAGTCACATCTTTTAGTTGGTATTAATTTGTATAGATGTACAATTTCTCTATCCATTATACAGGAGATAACAATTAATTTAATTATTAAATAATCTGAAGAATCAATAAGCAAACGAGCTAGCAATAATATTATAGTTATTTACTGAAGTAGATTTATAAAGGAATGCAACACATAAAGAGTGCCGTTCTTAATCCCTAATCATTCACCACAAAACCACCGCTTTAAAAGTTATAAAACAAGTAGGTATTATTATCAAAATCCAGCACATTATGCTGCTATTAATAAAATGGCTTTAAATTCAAAATTCCGGCCATTACTTCTGAATGTCACAAGTAATTTATTATGCGACTATTGAAAGTAGATGGATTTTGGTCAACAGATAAAATAGCGTCAATAGGTAAACGTGGATTAGATGAATGAATAGGGTAGGGTTGAATACGTATATGGAATTGAGTGATGTAGAAACAGATGAACGTTTAAAATAATACGATGTTAATGTACTCGTATGTTTGTAATGTAATTGTGGAAGATACCTACGGAAGGAAAGGGAGTTTAATGGGGGAAACATAAAATTTTATATTACTTACTATATACTATAATACTATTACTACACTTATACTAAAATATTACTATTACTTATACTACAATATTATTAACTTAAAATATTTAAAAAAAAACTGATATCTTTTATTAATTAATTTAATTTAATTATTTATTTAATTCTTTTGAAACGTTAAATTACTTCTATTACTAGGAAGAATAGGAATGTTAGGAAGATACGTTATCATTTATCATTTTTATTTTACTATGAAAAAAAAATTCGCTTCGAATTCTTGACTTGTTTTCAATAATTTTATAAATAACTAGCTGACCCGGCAAACGTTGTTTTGCCATATAAATAATTTTTACTGAATATTTTGGGAGATTTTCCCGCTTTTCTGTTGAAATTTTTCCTGAATTTTCTTTGCTATAAACCTCACGGAGCCCGAGACCTTTCCAACGAATGCAAAACCGTGGAAATCGGTTCGTGCGTTCTGGAGTTATAGCGTCAGGAAGGAAAACCCGACTTATTTTTATATAGTAGATTTGTCATGGAATGAACTAAATTAGAGACAAAATAGAAAGTTATACAAAAACAAAATAACAGCTTGTAACAAAAGGCTTGCATCCTTACTGAAATAAGAACATCCCTAAATGTATTTATTTATTTTAATAGAATCACTATATAGAATCAATTATTATTGAACTGTTAACGTTATCAACTGTACAATTTGTTATCTTAATTGCAGTTTTTGTTGACGATAAAATGATAAAGCAATTACAAAACGCTGCGGGAATGTAACAATACTCGGGAAAGTTCGGTGCAGATGCATCAAATGCTTCCGGATTTCCTGATTGCTTATTAATTAGTTACATGTTTTTTTAGTTTTTAGTATTTTTGTTTTTACAAAAAGTTCACAATATATATTTATTAATTTATCAAACTTCAGTATACTTTTAGGCTAAATTAATTCGTTAGTTTCGCTTAAAATAATTTTCATGTTGGTTCTGTGTAGCTTACGATGCCTACGTACATACAATAGGAGTAATTTCAAAGATCTACAAAATAATATGTATGTATGAAGTCCTAACCACTAGTACCTCATTGTTAGTCGGTCACAGATACGTTGCTACCCTTGACGATTAAATAATATTATTACTATTCCTTCTATGCCACTATTTTGATGCTACTAACCAGTAGGATATTAGGGGCAGTAAGGTTTAAAATAAACAAAGCCAGTACTTAAAACCGCGTTGCATGCTAATGCGCAGTGCAGCTGCGGTCAACGTTCAGCCGTTACTCATTCGATAAAACTATCGGATGCAACGCCCAGTTTAATTTTATTACTCGTATCTTTATTTGTGGGAACGATATTGTAAGGTTTATGTTCACAAAGGATATTGATTGAATACGTATCGGATATTTTATTAATCTGCTAGTAACTCTCGTTAGGATACTGGTTGTATTCATATATTGACAAGCTTTGAATTTTTCATTGTAGAAATGTATGTACATAAGACTTGGGGGTGCGAACCGTTCGGCCGCACAAGGCCTCGCGCTTGCAGAGGCCTCGTGGTCTTAAGTTAATACTTACTGTTAATTTTGCCACCCATTACAAAATTATGCAATCTTCTTGGGAGTCACACATTATTTTTGTATGAACTACTAATAATATAGACTCGATGTAAATTCTTCTTATTCAAAAGGTTCATTGATATGGGTACGGCCTTCTATAATCGGTGTCATTCTACAAAGTCCCTCAAAGCCTTCCGAATCCTGGAGGATTCCACTCATCGGTTCAGTGGTCGGATGGCAGTCAATAGTCCATTTTCAGTCTTGTTCTCAATTCAAAAACTTACCAATCGTTTTATCGAATTATAATCGAATGATTTCTTTAGTGTAGAGTCCTTTTCTCGAGAACCATGCAAATTTTCGGGATAAAAAGTAACCTATGTTTACTCGCCAGGCCCTATTCTGCATCTCACATCGATCCAGCAATTCTTTGAGTACGCGACGAAGGGCAAACGAACAAAACATCAAACCAACTAACACAGTTTCTCATTTAAATGTATATTATTAAGAATTACAAATTCATGTTATTAATTTGTATTCAAATTCAATTATGTATTATGAATTTATAATGTATGTTGAAATTCTCTTTATGTCATTAAATATTAAAAATAACCTTTGAATTTTTTGTTAAGTTTGTTCACTGTAGGAAGCCAAATCTGAACTTGATGATGATTGTTAAAAATTATACCAAAAATTATTGATGCTAAAGGGATTTAGCCATTAACAATGCAAGGCCACTTAGGGTCGGTTTCTGTATTGTCCTGCAACGACCTTGTTTGCGGAGCAGTGAACAAAGGAGTTAATACCATCGTTTGTAGGAAGTGGCAACGAATTGAACGGGTGTTTACTTTGTTGAACTTATAATTTATGAGCTGGTTTCATGTTTCCGCCGTGGAGTCAGCCGCGTACAGTCACTTTGTAACATTTTATTAAGTAATGACAGATCTATATACAGACATATGATACGATACTATTAGATTTTTTGTTGCCAATTGAGTACACATGTTGCCAAATTGGAAGCGCACTGTACGAATAGGTTTGTTCTCGCAGTATTTGCTGCTGTTAAGCTTTATGTTTATTTGAAAAAATTTACTAATTTATAGTACTTATAAGTTTATTTACTTACTACCTGTATTCTCTTTAACTTGGGCTCAATTGAGTTGAAACCGTTTATTGGATATGGATTAGAATACAATTTTTGATTTGCAATTTTGCAGTGCCTTATCATACAAAATACTTGTAAAGTTTACCTTCATGGCACATACGACAACCTAACTATGCTAATACTAACTGTTATTATTAGTACAACTTCTGTAAAAAGGATCGGAGTAAGTCTGTTTGACAAAGTTCTAAAATATAAAGAAGAATATCCGTTAGAAATTACCACAACAATTCCGTTACAGTACAAGTGACACATTTTTATGGCAAAGCTAACAACGTAATTTCCGTTTATTCAAGGTATAATTTTGCCCAGAAGCGCCCACAAGAGAGTCGTTTGGTAAAACAATTTGTAAACACAGTCACGCACGATTATTATGAATACTAACGTGTCTTTTGTGAATTATTCTGCATTTATGTACAACTGAAATATTTTAAATTACTAATTTTGATTTTAATTCTACTAATATTATAAATGTTGCTTGGATGTTGCTTGGATGTTTGTTACTGAATCACGCAAAAACTACTAAACGGATTTTGATAAAACTTAGCACATGGGTTGACGATAACCTAGATCTGCTCATGAGATGTTTCATCCCCAAAACATGTTGCCTTGAGATATATTGCACGTTTATCGGAAATCTGTTTGGCACACCGTCAACAGATAGCACTCTCACTAATTCTAATTACAGTTCACATGCTGCGAAAAAAGCTAAATATCAATATTGTAAAAAGTTCACTGTGAAGTTTTAATAACTTATTCAAAAGTTATTTGGAATTTTCTATGATCGGGTGAAGATTCCCGTTCCCAACATTGGCATAGTAACAGGGTTATGGTGGTGGTGATGGCCAAGGCTTTCACAGCACAGCCGAAACGGAAATCATGTGGTATTTTCCAGGGTATGATAAAGCCGGCCTGGTTACCTCTAGTTTTTTTATGGTTTCTTCTAGTAATTGAATCTACTATGGTAGATAGCAAAATAAAAATAAACATTCTAACAAGCCAACCTAATGGTCGTCGAACTGGTTAACATAATTAAAACAAAAACCCTTGATTTAAATGATTTAAAAAATATACATATAATATTTGTGACAAAGTAAATAGGTAAATACACTGAGTTAAATATACATATATATCAATGGGTAAATATTAATGAAATGTTATTTGGCGAAAGATGTTATATTAGGTTAAGTGTTTCGTGAAAGGAGGAATCAATAAAGGATCATATTGATTTGTACAAATTAAACTTAAAAATAAATTTCTACTTCGCATTTTTTCAGTACCGACCTTTTAGGAGGTGCGTTGTCGTGTTGTCAGTGGCATAACTATTGGTTCCAAAAGGTTCATAGATTTACGATCTATGAAATTTCTAGCGTAGTTATAGGAGCTGTTTTGTTTATTGCTGTCCTGTTTTTAACACATTCAAAAATTGTTCACCGACATTGGAACTCGGTGAACGCAACGCTTGCTCGGGTTAAGTGTGTTAGGGTCCGCCTTTTGCTTGTCCTGGTAGAGCAACAAGGATAATAAAGTAGACCCGATTCGGGTGTAACTGGCCGTTTCGTAAGTTTCTATATTTTTGGACAAAATTTAAAAATACGATTCTGATTTCGGGGTCAGACATTCAGAGTGGCCCCAACAGGATACTAAAGTTAGATTGTATTCACCAGTGATACCGCCGATATGGTGTCTACGCCCGATTTAACTATTTTAGTAAAATATAATCATCGCTGATGCTATTCCTGATAAACGGGGCGATCGAAGAAAAAGGGATAAATTCGGGCCAGTCGTCTTAGGACTTAACCTTTTTGCAAAATTAACTAAGTTTAGTAAATTTATACCTCAATGTCTTTATACCTCTAGAATTGCAATCTGTAACTCGAGAAAACCAGGCCCATTGACTCAGACCTACACGTCTATAAAGACCTGCTTATAATTTAACCATCCATCCATATTTTGATAATGATGATACTACTATAATAATAAATATCATGGACATTCTCACACAAGACCATCTGACCCCAAATTAGGCGCGAGCCTGTACAGTGGTTGTTTTTAAAAGCTTTTATTTAACTTCACTCATATGTATTGTATGTATGTCCTGGAATCTTGCAAATCAATATTTCACCCACTTCCACTGAAGCTAAAAAAAATTTACAGTATAAATTGTAATGGTTGGAATATCTGCGACATCCGCGAACAACATAACCGGATAGTTATATAGTTATAATAATATAAAAACCCACGAGGGCTATATAAAAAACTTGTAATAAATTATTTTTAACTTTCTCCCTAAGGCGTGTGAAGTCTTGAGCACGTAAACGCTGAATGGGAGAAATCAGGAACGAGACACTGAACGCGGCCATGACAGATGGATGGTTTGGAGTGGGGCTGTCGTCATTGTTACAATTTTAAAAAAATATTTAAAATAAAACATTCCTGATCTAAAAATTACGTGGAAGACTTTAGAGTAGGCGTTGCTACAACTTGTCAATCACTTCGATTAAATCGTTCACATAATTACAATCGAACATTACTATGCTCGTTTGATTGTAAATAAATTGTAATGGTTATATTTGCAAGTCTGGAAATCCTTAGCTTTATTGTATTGCAATATTTAAGAGAAGCTATGTAAAAGTATGTGTTTTGATGCTATTGGCTATCTTTAATTGGCTTAAAATTGGCAAGCCAAACAAATATTCAATGAAAAAAGGTTTACAAATTCAGCCACTCTGCTTGGTTGGGGCTTTACAGAGAGTATTCTAATCAAATATGCTTCAGTGTCCGATGTATCCGGAGCTTACAGACAGATGCACCAGTATTTCAAATTCCAACAGAAAAATATCTGTTTCCGCAAGTACTATGCTATTCTTTATAAATAACATAGAAGCGGTGAGCGCTGAGAGGCATTAGCCCTCAAGAGGGTCCAGGAGCTCAATTTTTAAATCGCTCGCCGCGCGTCGAACGAAAAATTACGCGTCTTTTATACCTGTCAAGCACTCAGTTACCTCCTAAAACGAAAATTATTTATATTAAAAAGAAAATTACTACCTACCTATTGCGCGACGATTAAATCGATTTTCTACATTATGTGTTGGTGAAATTATAATCGTCACAAGTCATCAACCTAAAATTTTAAATCGTGTTTCATTACGCTTCATGTACGCATTACGTGAAACAGGTAGGTATATGGATCGGCACGAAAGTACCTCTGATGTTCAATTTGCAGAAATTTAAAATATCGCCTTGCGTGGGACAAGCATGTTGTCAGTCGTAAGCACTGATTGGTTCGCCAGAGGCATTATGTCCCCCGCATTGCATACCCTATGCGCAACTATCCCCTTCGAACTTTGTTCAAAGCTACACTTTCGTGCCGATGTTTATACGATCTAATTAGGTTTATACACAGTATAAGGATTTACCTTTAATTTCTCTGCGGTAGTTATAAAGGTGAATGTTGGTGTTAACGTCATTAGGTAGTAATTAATTCCAATCAATCATTGCGTGCTTTTACGGCCCATGTGACCGATGCGATTCGTAATGGGAATAATAATATTAATTACCTACGAAGCATTTTACGTGGAAGTTAGGCTGTATACGGTTTTTTATATATTATACCTATTATAGTTTATACGAAGTTCATTGTGTAAACTTCGTTAATATTCATCACTTACATTAGAGCTTTCCTTCGCTGTGGGTCAATAAGTCTGTTGGTATGCTTGTTCGTAAAGCTATAATTTAAAATATCATCCACTGATCAATGAATGAAAATACAGTAGTAGGTATATCGATAGGTACTATCATTCGCCATGTTACGACATACAGAACAGAGATGTGTAATACCAACTGTTCACTAGTTATGTTAGGTCCCGTGCAGCCATACAACATGTTCCGGGATCAAATTAAGGAAAAATAATGTAACTAGAAAAAGTTCAATAAAAAATAAATTAAATGTTGAAATAGATGTATTTACTTGTGCATACTTATTTATTTATTATTTTATCTCCCAGATTAATCCGCTAACGAGCTTAAAATGAGCTGATTAATAAGCTTGGAGTAATAAGTTCTGTTTATATTCAATTTGCTTGCTTCTAACCCCTTAGCGCCTAATTACCTCATTATTCAATTTTGTTTGTATAATTAAGTCTTGGTGAAAATATGGTTTCACAGTTCATTTACATCATACTTTGACGCCTATAGTTAAGTGTTAAGCTTATTTTGTGTATTTGCTCCTCTGCTGGGGTGTATATATGTGAAATAAAGTTTTTTCTATTTCTATTAAGTTCGAATTAAAATGTTACTTTAGTTAAGAAATTATATAATAGTATTATTTCAGAAATTAAATGTCACTTGCTGTAACGGTGAATGACACATCGTGAGGAAACCTGAATGCCTGAGAGTTCTTCATAATGTTTTCGAAGGCATGTGAAGTCTGCCAATCCACACTTGGCCAGCGTGGTGGACTAAGGCCTAACCCCTCCTATTTCGAGAAGAGACCCGCTCCCTACAGTGGGACCTAGGAAGGATTGTAATTGTCGACCGGTCATTAATTGTCAGCGTGCTTGACTAGGTTTTAACCCCTCATTCAATGTAACATAGATATTGATTGCAGATCGGGTTGGAAGAAATTTATAGTCTTGGTGTTGCGAGATACACTCGACCCTTCTGAAGGTCTGGATGGTGGAAACGATAAATTGCGGACAGGACTTAATTTAAATTGGGTCGGTACTACATACCACTATCAATAAATACGTAAGAACTGAAAGAAGATGTATTATACCTAAAGTAAATTGTTACATGATATGATACGATGTTATCGATCATCGATGTATCGATTATTAATTCCATGAAATCATTACAAATTGAAAGTAATATCAGATTTCTATGTTATTAGTTTTTTTAATTAGATGTGGTTTGTGTTAAAATGGTTATGGTTAACATGGTTTTAAATTTACCAGCAATTTTTGTAGATAGTCTATCAAGTACAATACACCCAATTATATTTTTTGTAAGCTTGCTTCAAAACCTATCTATCCATGTGTAGCTTTTAAGTGTCCACTACTGGACACAGACCTCCTTCTATCGCCGCCACACCTCCTGTGCTCTTTTGAATCCAGCGGTTTCCCGTTGTCTTCTTCAGGTCGTCAGTCCACCTAGTCAGAGGGAGGCTAATATTTCGTTTTTCAATTCGTGGTCTCCATTCGAGGACATTTCCAATCCACCAGTCATCATTCTGTTAAGCGACGTGGCCTGCCTATTGCCACTTTAATAACAATAGGCATGCCACGTCGTTTTTTTTCTGTGTGTTTTTATTGTTTTATATGTGTGTAGTGTAATCTTGCCCGTAAGACTGATTATGTTTTCGCTGACGCAATAGACACAGACCTGTAAAGTTAACGGTAAGTTTTTGTAAATAAATAAACAAATAAACTAATTTCGCCAACTCTTCAACCGACAGGTAGGTACGGATTTCATTTCACGAATCTTGTCTCGTAGAGAAATACCGAGCATAGCTCCCTGAGTATAGCGCACTGAGTGAAGGTAAAGAACCACGTCTCGGATCCATAAGTCATCACTGGCAACACACTGCTCTTAATAGGCCTACAATTTTAGGAAAACCATGTCAATTGTGTATAAAATTTTAATAGTGGCCATTGTCTATTATGTTTATGTATCAAGTCCATACATACCCTCGTGAGTTATGCGCAGGCCTGTTTGGGACCAATTCAGTGAAAACGATAAATTGTTTGAAATGCTCCATTAAGTAAAAGCTTCTGCCCAACAAACGAGTTTTACATTAGCATCAGTAAGGGGAACAAAAGGTCTTAGCGAGCTATGGGCAATATGATTATTGCACTGCGAATTGAATGGGTAACTAAAATACTTGGACATGGGTTTCTAAATAATCATTTTTTACATTTCTACGTTTTCCTGGATAAATTTCACTATAGTGCAATTTTACAACGGAACTTAGGCTTATTACAACGGAGAGTGAGATTATATAATTATTATTGTGAAATTTAGTCTTATTTCGCAGTTTATGTATCGGTTTATGTACCATTTAAAATAGGTTATATTTATTTCGCTTTATTTATGGGCAAGTTTAAATAACTAATAATTAACCATACTCCTTTCAAATGATATAAAACTCTTCCATACATCCGATGCAGATGGGTGCATACAATACAATTTCAATAAAACCAACAGCACGCTGAGGCACCACAGTGTAACTGTGATTATTGTTTTTGGTCGAAGGCTGATCAACTTACGTCCCTACTCTGTTTTTCGAGTCGTGGTTTCCATTCGACGAGTTTTCTGATCTATCAGTTCTGTTGATAGCCCTTCGAGCGTCAGGGCCTGCCAATGTCCATGGTTCCTTCAATTCGGTATTCTAAGTTTAATCAATATGATTATATTCTAGCATAATATTTCTACGCAGAATTCATTTCTATTGCAGCTCTATTAGCATATATGTATCTAACTAGCAATTATTTTTGTACTCAGAATTTTATTGAATAGTAAATTTTCACGCTTGAAGCCATTGATATATATGTTACCACTAGATTAGTAATCACCGCGCCAAAGCCTTGCCACTGGAATTAAGGCCGCAGCCATAATCGTAGCTAACGTCAGTTCAGTAGGTACCTACTCTATGTGACGCCGGCCGAGTTAAACTTTAAAAAAATATCTTCAAAATGGGCAAATGCACAGTGAAATAGTGCGATTAAAGATCACAAAAACATAATAAGTCCACTGGAATTACTTTCCACACGTAATTTTATTGTTTCTGTATTTACATCAACGTAAAAACGCAATAAAATAAATAAATCGTACAATTTTGAAAAATAGATTCAGTGTGACCACTAAAAACTTAGTTTTAGATCCCCACAATTCTTTAATAATTTGTAATTTATGGAATAAGTGAATATTTTTTTTAAATAATAATAACAACGTTGCAGTGTGCCTAAAGATGCAGCACGCCGTGATAAATGGGTGGAAATAATTCGATTATAGAGAAAAGAGACAGACTGGCTACCTACAAAATATTTAAAGAATTTGCGATACACCCGGGAGATCACATATACTCAATACTAGTCGATCATTCCCTTTTATTAGTAAACTAGAGGACGCCCGCAGCTTCGCGTGGAATCAGATATAACAATAGTTTCGTTTACTTTAGTTTCGTTTACGTTGAATAATAATGGTTTGATTATTGTCGGCACTTTTATCAACTTTTAAAATGTAAAAAAGTATTTATAGTGACATAACTACAGTGGTTGGACCGACACTTTTTGTAAATTATGATGTGTTCTGCAAAGTTGTAGTACATTATTTTATTCTATCATCAATAGTTAGACGCGCACGCGATGTAAAGAATATTTTAGGTTATTTTCACACCTTGGGAATGATTATTGCATTTTTATTAAGATCCCTATCCTATCCTAAATATTTAAAAATAAGATTGTATTACGAAAGCAAATTATTTACTCAAACTTACAAAAAAGAGTGTAAAAGGCAATTGTATACAAAACTTATGTTATAAAGCGGAGTATGATTTCATTAATTTCAGATCATCAAAATTCTATTTACAGCCTTCTAATTCATTCAATAAGAAATACATATGTAATTCAAATATTTTAAAGTTAATTTAATTTAGTATTAAAACTTTTCTATGGCTTAAAAAAATTGGGTAAAACTTCGCATGGGTAGGCAACCCTGTCGCGCCGATTCCCGTCATTGCATGTTAATATTGCGATCATTGTCTAATCTACGCGACGGTATTGTTATTGTGTAGATATATGTTTAAATTCAAATGTTTAGTGATTTCAAAGCTACGTCGTCACGTTTAAAAAGTGGTTACGATTTATTTGAGGCATTCTGATGAGGTTTGCTTCTCTAGTATATTGAACTCAGTGCTTGAAACAGTAGGAATTAATTAGACAACATTATGTAGGTACCTACTTGTTAAAAGCATATTATCTTAATACTTTCAATGGATTTGATGGAAGTATAGGTATTGCTTATTAATATGTTTTAAAATTGTTCTATCTATTATAATTTTGCTATAGGCCGAATTCCAATTTCTTTGGGACCTGAACCGTTAAAAGCCAAAGTCCAACTTTGATTGTGTCAATCATTTTTGTTTTCCTTGGCTTATTAACATGGAACCTTTTTACCTTCGTCTCAAAGCGGTTGCCGATCAATCTATGTAGAAAATAAGAGAAGGTCGAAAATGACAGCAACTTTTTTTTATAACGCCGTTGTAAAAGCCTGACTTATGAGAACACTCACTCAGGAATTAGTTAAAATCGCTTTTGTGTGGTTTCATGTATTGAGATTGTTTTGAATAAAACTTAGCCTAACAAGCAGACGAGGATCACTGATCACATTTCTCTGTGATAGGTAGATATATCATTTGTGTGAGTGTGTGAACTTCAGAATAGCAATTAATCAGGGCATCTTAAGCTTGCAAAGATACACCATTCAATCTTTGCATACTTGAATTGCATTTGAAATAGGTACTTATTAAAATTTCTGTGAGCACACGCCTTTTAATGTTGGTGTTGTAGGCAGAAGGAACATAATATATGCTTTATCCTTTATCTGAGCTTAATAACATTGCATATAGGTACCTACTTGCCACGAACTAGCCATCTGATCAACACTATAATAAGTATTATGGCAACATACCAGTGGACAGTCTCATGAAATTGTTGATTTTTTCAAGGTTCTATAAACTGTGCGACCTATGTTTTACGTAACAAAAGAATATTTTTAATCTTTTAGATAAATCAAATTCTCAAATATAATCCGAATGAGTTTTGTACATAATTTTGTCAAGTTCAATAATATTGGCAGATATACGTATCTCTATAAAAGTCAAGTCAAAATTGTGTGAAAGTTAATATTTATATAAAGTAGGTCGGTAGTTAATCAATGTATAAAGTAATCAAAGGCCAATAAACCTAGCTAACTTCTTTTTTAGTCGTTCAACCTTTGTAAATAAAAGAAAAACTTAAAATTTGCCCGTATTCTGAATTGCAACTATTTTAAGAGTAAACTACTCTGCGATAAGATATTACAAATAAAAAAAAATCATCAAAATCCATCGAGTCGGTTATATAATCCTATTAGCTTTATTACAGACAAGTTTTCAAACATCAGTGAAATTTTACTAACAACGGTATTGAAAATTTGCATCCACTAGTGTAGTTGATCTTTATGACACCACTTTGCTAGAACTCGAGCCATAACTTCGGCAATAAGAAACTTATGTCTGTCGTTGCGGTGATTATCCGGGATTTATAACAACCATTAATCGGAACATCTTTAACTCTGTACTTTTACTATGTAACACTTTACAGTTACAATTAAAATGATTTACAATTAAAATGATGATAATTTAAATAATAAATTGTTAGCTATAACCATAGATATAAGAAGAAGTAGCAAAAGAAGCTAATCCGCCATAGGCGCTGTACAACATGAAGCTTCGAAAACGTGCCAATTGGTACGCCAACGCCATGCTTATTATCACATTAAAAGCACAGAATTTTTAAGCATATCTATAGCATAAAAAGCAATGGCTGCAACTCATAGACGTCCTACTATTGCGTATGGGTCTTCCCCACAGATGCAGGTGCAGGAGATCTAGACCACACTCCAACACGCTACTCCAAGGCGGATTCACACTTTCCCATTTAGATATTAATAAACGATTAGTAAGATGGAAACCGTCCAAGCTCTTATTGAACTTTTTAAATACTAATGTTTCTTTTTTATAAGTAAATCTTATTGCTTGTGGTATCTACACACTAAACTTGCCATTTTATATTCCCGTTTCCTGTATTGAGTCTACTGGAAGAGATTCCACACTGGAATACTACCCTTGTACAATGTTTTATGTCTTATATACTTAATAAGTTTTCGTATTCACGTTTCTCTGTGTAATAAATAAACTGTGAAATAAATAAAAATAAAATAAACTTCTCACTCCAAAAATCTTCTCACTCCAATTCGCACTGAAGCAATGTTGTAATGATTCAAGAGTCGGGTGACGGAAATAACGCCACCCTACGAGTACATGCTGCTTTTGGGGCAGTATAATGGTAATAAAGATTACCTGTCATGTGCCGGTCCTGTATAAGGTATATTTCGCAGGCTTTTAAAGACTACAAATGACATGCCATTAGTTTTGGGTCGTTATGTTTTCCACCGCTCCTTATTTTCATTGTCTAGGAGGCATTTCATCTGTACAATAAGAATTGGCATTCGCAATAACTGAGTTTTATTGATAAATAGGGTTGATATGGAGAGTGACCAGATATAAATAAGTAAGCATTGATAATTCATGCGCATTCTGTACTACGGAGTGACCTCCTCGGAGTTAAGCCATGTCGGAGGCACTCGGGCGGGCGTCTGTCTTGGATCCCGAGTCACCAAAAAGCATAATTAATTAAAAAATTTATTGTGTGAACCATTTACCTAATTAATTATTAATTAGGTAAATTAATCTTAGAAACTAACATAGTAAGATAACAACAAAAGTAATAATTGGTAGGTGCATCTGCGATATTTGTGTGAGTGAGAATAGAAACTGGTTCACATCGTTTTTAGCGCTTCAATGTACAGGATGAATGAAGTGAGAAGTTGGAACATACAAACAACATAATATAGGTATGTTCCTATTTGTTTAGAAACAAGCTTTTAAATTTACTCTTGTAGTTTGTTTCTTTTATATATTTTCAAACCTTACTTACATTTATTACTTTATAGAGTTCGCCCGGGGCAGTACCACCGCCCGCCACGGTACCTAGTACCATTTCTGCCGTGTAATAATTGTTTTACAGCAATTATGGTCCGGTTGGAAAGGTGTGGTTTCCGGTTACACTTCTTTAGAGGCGACCATCTTAGTCCTCAAGGGTAGCAACACATCTGTGAGTGACTTAGATCGAGACTCCTACTAACAAGTACTAACTGGACTATTACTAACACCAACTAACAGGACTAACTATAACTAACAGTCCCCAGTCCTCATACCTACTAACGAACTGACTAATGTTCTAATTAACTCTCTCAACTAATTGGACTAACCAAGGTTTCTCTCTCACGTAATTTTTTTTTGTTAGCAGGTTTATTTAGCCAACGTTTGTCTGAAATTCCACATATCGTAAGAGGAGCTTATCTATAAAGTCAGTTATGATGTTTAATATGCAAGAGGTCTCTCGTAACGCTGTGACTATATAAACGAACCAACAAAGGGACCATCGTTTAATCACAATGTAAGCAAATACTTTATAGTAGGGGAGCCCAAGAGGGGATTTTGCGGGATACTCAAGCGCGTAAGTTTAATATACAGTGGGATACCTTGTACCCGGTTAAGTACCTCCACCAAATATGAGCCCCATATATAAATGGGGCCGTCAAGGATAAAGGATCAGATTAGTAAAAAAAAAAAAATTGTCATCAGAAATTCTTGAGCGCGTTAGATTAAGGTAGGGTGAGTTAATTACATGCTAAAAAGTGTATATTCCACTAATCTTACAATTTGAGAGTAACGTAAAGAAAGGGGAGGGCTACAAATTTGTAGCCCTCCCCTTTCTTTACGCTACAAATTTGTAGCCCTCCCCTTTACGTTACTCTCAAATTGTAAGATTAGTGGAATATACACTTTTTAGCATGTAATTAAGTCACCCTACCTTAATCTAACGCGCTCAAGAATTTCTGATGACAATTTTTTTTTTTTTACTAATCTGATCCTTTATCCTTGACGGCCCCATTTATATATGGGGCTCATATTTGGTGGAGGTACTTAACCGGGTACAAGGTATCCCACTGTATATTAAACTTACGCGCTTGAGTATCCCGCAAAATCCCCTCTTGGGCTCCCCTACTATTATTAAATTACTAGCTGGTAGACTGATACATGTTACAAACCAGTATTTAATGACTTAGGTACTTAATCAATATTTACCTACCACAAATCCCAATTATTATGTTTTATAGTACTGTGTAGTACTACTGGGATGGGGTGGAGAGCACAAAGAATATTCTGTAATTGCTGTATGACACGTTTATTACTACGCAAAAGAAAACGAACATATTACATTTTAAACGCGCGAGCCGCGGGAGTGTCTCGAGTACTATCTGCCATTCCCCGCTCACTCGCGCCATTCGGCCTTGTGGCAAAAAGGGGCAACTCCCTACTTGGGTTGCCTGCTCTATTATTGGGATACCACACGCTATAGTTTAAAACATATAAAGTCCTAAATGTGAAAAAACAATCATAAACCTTTTACTCGTAGGTTTAAAGTTTTGTCGTCTTTATTCAAACTCAATTTGAAAGTAAGTGACATAACCCTTTATAGCTAAAGGATTATTGATATCATATTATTATGATATTAAAAAGTACGTTTCTATTAAAAAAGAGATTTGTTATGTTATAAAAAATACAAAATTATAAAGAGTTAATCCAAGCAATTTAAAAGGGTTAGCTCGTTAATAAGCTAATGAATTTGTACAAAGAGACTTTGTTCAGCCACTCCACCCTTTTGCCTTATACATGATAAAGGTGGTTTACAAAGCGGCGGCTCATCAGTTCCGCGCTCATATTGGTAAGTGCCTTACCTTATGATAAATCTCTTATAATGATGCATCAGTGTTTTTCTTATTGAACAAGTGTAGGCATCTGCGCGGTTATGAGCGCATGGAATATGACCATTATTGGAATATTGGCGGAATCAACATTACGTCTGTTTTTCTTTGAAAGGGTAAGCAGAGGTGTGGTACCAGTTATAGTTAGGTCCTAGGTTTAGGTGGTGAGCTATTGACATACACCGGGCACAAATCTAGACTCCACGGATTTTCGAAATTGATACTTTGCCCGACCCGGGATCGAACCCAGGACCACTAGCTTGGCAGTCGTAATTACGACCAACAAACCAATGAGGCAGTCTAGTTCACCTTATGAAAACCACTAATGGCAATGTTGCTTTAGCCCTACCGTGCTTTGAGTAACGCACAAAGCTATCGGTCCCGAACAATACTGAGCAACATAGAAGATCAGTAGTTATTATGCAATCAAATTTGTATCACGATGAAAGAAAATAACGCCAGAAAACATGTTTATTAGTAAGTATATTTTAATTTTTTATTATACAAATAGTAGATATTTATAATTATATCTATGTATGGATATATGTACTGTCATTTGTACACCTATACCCTCTCTCTTCTCATTTATATTCCTTTGTCTTCTAGACAACCTTTGGGTTCGCTAATACGACCGCCTTTTGGCCAATAATTTTAATGTATATCATTGTTTTATTATTTATGTTTATTTGTTGTATACATTAAAGTGTATTTGTTTGTATTATTTGTATTCTCGAATGCATGTAATTTAAATGTTGAAACTACCTTGTCTAAAAATATTTCATGGGCATTTTAAGATGTTCCATTTTATTTTTAATATTTTTTTTTATAATTATTCCTCCCTTACATTTCCCTACGTAGATACATTATAAAATAATTTTGGCTCAAAGTTCCAGGTAAGCAAGGGGGAATAACAACTTTGAAGTAGGATATTTCACCGCTGTGTTGTCTTAATAAAAACGACGAAGCGAAATTACCCGCAAACATCCTTTCCTTGATCAATATCAATACAGTTCAACTGTCAACAAATATCCAGGAGGTATCGAGGATAAGCGATTCTTGCTCGAAAAACCTACTCGACTACCAACCTGAATATTAAGCAATTCACTAACCAATATCTGACTCGTACTCTTTATAGGCATGAGCGGGTTCAGGGAAAAGTAAAAGTGGCAGTAGCATTATAAAAGTTCTGGTGTCTTTTCAGTACACATCAATAAGAGAGATACAAATATTTGTTAAGCATTTGTAGATAATTACTTATCAATTAATTCTATTCAAATACTATCTTAAAATTTTCAATATTGTTGTAAGCTTATTTATGATGTCTGCAACAAAAAAATGAAAATCAGTTTTTTTATTTTTATTTTAATAAAATAAACAAACAAATAACTAAACGCTTAGACTTACACTCCTTAGTTAGTATCTCCACCGCGGCCGGGATTCCAACCTGGGCTCACAGTCTGTTAATCACAGTTTCAGGGCCATTCGCCACAGGGTTACTAAAAGAATGTTGAAAAATAACGTATTATTGTGTACAGAATCCTCTTTTATCAGACTCTAAATCTGAGGGAGTTAAAGGAAAGGCGTGGAAATAAAGCGGTATAAACTGCGACGTCATAGCTAGCGCGAGATTTTATTCTTGTGTTCTTTTCTAAATAATAACTGTGTTTAAAGACACGTATATTTCCCGTTCCACCAAACATTCCGCTAAGTGTTACGCCACCCGTAACGCCAAGTGTTACTCTAACCATATTCATTCAATTTTAGTATGTAAACCATAGCAATAGAGATCGTTTACTTTTTTTTTTGGGCCCAGACAAATAAAGAGGGCTACGCTCCGGGAGACGTGGGGAGGGAGGTAGTGAATGCTTATGCACTTCAGCGCCCCGATAGCGCTGGGTATGTGGGACTCACGAGGATATGCCAACGTGTCTTCCCACTAAACACTACCTTGTTTGCGGCTTTAGGCTTGGGCTTCTTAGCCTTCATCTGATGCGACCTCTCCTGGGAGAGGGTTGGGGGCGGGAGAGGAGGTTGTTTACTAGGGCGTACTGAGATTTGAATTGAATTTTACATAGTACAGTTGATAGGGTGGTTCAGAAAAAGGCACAGCATCATGTAGTTTCGCTGCGACCCATAGACGTCCCACTGTTGGGCACGGGTCTCCCCCACAGACTAGGTCTAGAATACTACTCCACCACGCTGCTCCAATGCGGAATGGTGGGTTAGTGGCCAACCCAGTGTCGAACCAGTGTTCTCAAGCCACCCGAAGGTCATCGACAAGGCTTAACGAGCCATTGGGCAATGGACGCTACATGTTGTTTACGTTTTGTGAAAATTTAATGATGACAATGTAACATAAATGATATAAATTAAATTAATTAAATAATCAGACTTTTTAAAAAATACACGGCCAATTGCGCTCGATTCTGGCATGGCGTCTAGCCAGCAACCCGAGTAAATTATGACTTAAAGCAATTTGAAATTGATATCATTAATCAAAATTCAATTGCCAGTTGGTGTAATATACTTCAGTATAATAAATTATTTTGATGTACATAGTTCACTTGATCAATGTCATTAATAATTAATTTCAATCTTTCTGGAATTAGCCGAGTTACTGTAGGATAATGAAGTAGGTACTTGTTTGTGTAAATTATTTGATTGAGCAGTAATTTGAGGTAATAATTCTTGGAAATTGAGTTGGCTTATCTGAAACGGCGAAGAGATATATAATATGTATATAAGATATGGGAAGAGGCAAAAATTAATAACGACGACACCAAGTGAATAAAGCAATTGTCCCACATAACCACAGCGGAGTATTAAATCAAAAATCTGGTTAAATTAAAACTGGAAGAAAAAGGCTTCATTGTCATCACGTAGCACGGACGTGGCTTATTTTCAAGGCTTTAATAATAAGTTAAATACATCTGAAAATAATACTGATTTTATCCTGAATAAGATAATATTTGATAAGGTAAAATCTACCTTGACTAAGTATTATGGATACCAAATAGGGGAATCGGCCCGAGAAAACTATGTACAGAACATACATTAAAAGCACTGTAATAGCATAATGTTTACGAGTGCCTAAAGTATAAAATAAATAATAATATACTTATTATTTTATACTTGTCACGCTCAGTGTTTTATATTTTAAGTATATATTATTTTACGAGTACCTACCTTCAAAATTTTCGACCGAAGCTATTCTTAATTTGGAAGGCAGACGATTCTATCAAATCTAAGATCATAAAAAATCATCCAGCCGTTCTTCAGTTTTATGAAACGTAACTACCCGACTTAGTTTTTTACATAATATGTTTATAGATATCCGAATATGTAAAATGATAAAACCAAAACAGAGTTTTGGAGACACGCATCAGTCACGATGAATCCTACCACAAATTTCCCCAACAATATATTCCAGGGTATTCAAAGTAATCCAGGGTGGCGACTCCGTTTGTCGGCTAAAGCCTGTGAAGAGGGAAGAAATTCTTCATGACTACGTTCTGATGTGGACAAATCTGGAATGATTTATTCACCACCATCACACGGGTCTCCTTTCAGAATGGGAGAGATTAGGCCTTACTCCACCACGTTGGCCAAGTGAGGATTGGCAGACTTCACATGCCTTCGGAAACATTATGTAGAACTCTCAGGCATACAGGTTTCCTCATGATGTGACACCGTTACAACAAGTGAAATTAAATTTCTTAAGTCGCACATAACTTAGGAAAGTCATTGGTGCCATTCCATTTGGTTTTGAACCCGGACCGCTCGATTGAGAGACGAGTTCGATAGCCGCCCAGTGGCTATCGAACTCGTCTCAATGTCACCGCAATTTCACCCACGATTATCTCTCTCTGCATATCTTAATATTAGTGCAATTACATTATGTTGCGTTATAATTAAGTACCTACATACTTGCGGTAACTACGGGTCTCTTCTCACTCCACTCCAGACTTCACCAACATGCTGCTCCAGTGAGGACCTTTTTGAAATGTGCGGAAATCAATTTTTATTGATATTCACTTACTTCTCATTCTTTCAATTCAAAACAACTTAATGTATTTTGTCAAATAATGCTTTACGTCATTTAAACTTGTTTTTTTTTCAACATCAACTAGGTAATACTTAAATACTTCAAAAATGTTGCTATTCAAATGTGAAAATGTTGTTCTTCAGAAATAAGCAGTGAGGATCTGCATAATACTAAAAGAATTTTGAACTCGTCATACCAAAACAAATCTCAGCTGCAAACTTTCCTTGCAACTAACCATTCATCTGAGTTCACTGCAATAACCGTATATAATTGGGAGCGCAAGGAAAATACTCGCCGAGGCCTCCCAGTAGGTATTACTAATAGCGTATTCCGGTAAGAAATGCCCGGGCAATATGTTCCGGGGATATCCTCAGTAATCCGGGGTCTGAGAGTCGTAATATGTCGGGCGAGCCGCATTTACGGGCGCGATCCAGAACGTTCCGTGAGGTAATGATGGGCTGCGATGCGATCAACACGATCGAATTGTCGTGACAGATGGATGCCATCAGACTACGGGAGATCTAAGCGAAGATGGGATTTTTTGTGAAGTTTTTCTTTCCGGTGTAGGCCATTCATATCAAAAAGATTCAAAGTAAGCAGATTGTATGGGGCGTGAATCGATGACACGGTAAATATTGAATCAATCTATCTATATATATAAAAGGAGAAGGTGACTGACTGATTGGCATATCAACGCAGGGCCTAAACTATAAGGGTTAGAAACTTGGAATTTTGCACAGGGGTTCCTTTTATAAAGTAGGGGAGCACTAAGAAAGGATTTTTGAAAATTCACCCGCTAAGGGGGTAAAACGGGGGTGCAAAGTTAGTATGAAACTATGCCGTTTTTGAAGTCAAGAGGGCAACCCGAACACGGGCAGACGTCGTTGATGGGTCTAATTCTACGCGAGCGAAGCTGCGGGTGTCCACTAGTTCAAATATAAAAATACAATCGAAAAAGGGTGTAGTAAATGCACAAAGCGGAAACTTAGAGTTTGTCAATCGTCTTAAGATATGGGTTTGGTTTGCAAGCAATAAAATCGCTTACCTACTATAAACCTTTACGTTATATATTTTTTATAAATAGATGAAATCGCAGAAACGAAGATGAAGTATGAGAAGGAATTATAGATCAACCACTTGTAAAACTACATGTCCTACTGGTTGAATAGAAAGATGACAACTCTCGGAACCGTGCTGTAATTTTTCCTCTGTGCCTGCGGCTAATGTCGAGTGACACCTTTTCGTCCATCTGTACCTACACTGTCCCACTGTGAATTATTAATGCCATATGAGGGATGTTTTCTTTGTTTGTCGTATAAAGCACTGAAGCACTCTTTATTTTTATTACAATCTAGTAGTTTTTCGGTAAAATATGTAATATGTAATTTTGGGTAAACTTAAATTATTATTGAGATCCAATAAAATTCTCACCTTAAGGACATACATGCGTTGCTTGAGGACTAAGTTGCCTTGTTTTTAAGTCAAATTGTGTTTGATCCAATATTCATTTTACTAACCTAAACCTATAGGTTAGTAAAATTAATATTGGACCAGAACACAATTAATAGGAACAATTTTATTATTATCACCGGTAAAAATAAGTGTGTCAGTAGCACGATACTGAAGCGGGCGAACCTTTTTCATTCCTTTTTTAATAATGTAAAACAAACACTTAAGTAGTGATTGAAAAATTTAACAACGCCGAGAATCCTGAAATCTCGGTGGATTCCAATGCCTTAATTGTCTAAGTTTACGGCTTACTGGAAGGGTTCCATTTTGTGTCCGATGCCGTGTTTCAAACGTCAAAGTAAAGTTTTAATTACGTAGAAAACTTGATGGTTACCCGTTTGAGTATTATCGTATCAACTTATTAACTTTATTTTACTGATATATCAAGCGTGAATTTGGTATTGATATAAAAAAAATCTTAGCTTACTAATAATTAAATAACTTATCTATCAATCGTTTCAGTTTGGTTTATAATTTGAATAATTTACCAATGCTGTCTCAAAGATAATGATAGGTAGGACTTGCAAATATTAACTAACCGTTTATATACGAACAGCATGATACACAACCCAATATCAAGGACCAAATCCTACTGTGAACTAGATAACGCTTATAGATCTGGATAACGCTTTCACAATGTATCATTTCACACAATATGACATCCATGACCTGAGTACAAGTATTTATCTACGAAATAAATCTTCTACAATCGGGATTCGAACCCGGGACCAGTCAGGCCTATTCATCACTGTGCCGTGGAATCGTCATCTACAAATCCCCGAATTTGTACCTTTCATGTATGGTAGCGTCCATAGCCCAATGGCTCAGGTCGATTCAATGTGATCGAATGAGTTAAGCAACGACGGGCGCGGTCGGCTTGTGGATGGGTGACCGCTAGTGGCAAAATTTCATGGACGCTACCGTGCTTCGGAGGGCACGTAAAGCCGTCGGTCCCGGTTGTTTTCAATGTTGGAAACAGTCGTTAAGCCTTGTCGAAGAGTGAAGAAGTGGCTTGAGAACATTCGACACTGGGTTGGCCACTAACCCCTCCACCAATCCGCATTGGAGCAGCGTGGTGGAGTATGCTCTAGACCTCCCGCAGCTGCGTCTGTGGGGGAGACCCGTGCCCAGCAGTGGGACGTCTATGGGTCGCAGCGATGTATGGAGAACGAGAGCAAAATAAAATCGTCTTTTATTCATCCCATAAAACTTCCATACGTTGGGATAGGTACTTAGTAAATGTATCACCTAACTAGACCTCGGTTCCATCATCTGTCATCCTTCAGCCCTGAAGGACATCGCATCGGATTATCAAGCCTATGATGGATAACGCAAGTCATTTGTAAGCCCTTTCATCACTCGCTCACTATATTTTTCCGACCTCAAACTGAACACTTTTTCCAAGGAACGGCGACAGTTTGTTATTATGTCGTGAATAATATTAAGTGCTACGTTGAGAAGTCTTCATGTTCCCTTATAAAGTGTTAAAAATTTATATAATTATAACGTATGTAAACCTAACTTTTTTTTGTATCTTCAAATCCAGCCAGTCTGTGAGATTTTTACTCACTAAAACCCCCTCGTCGGCTATCCTGCGCATCTGGAAGGCCTCATAAGAGGTTCATTTACATCAAATGAATATTTTTGTATAAAAACTAATTTTGTTACTAACTTAGCAAACGTTTTAATAAATTACATAGGTAACAGCATTATCCGCCAAAATATGTACCGCAATAAACGGGTAAGTGTTATGTGTTATCCTTCATGTCTCTGTTAATCACTCGACTGCGACTCATATCTCGATCGATAGGGTAAATCCTTAAATTCAAATCACTTCAACGCAACAAGTGGGCCAAGAGATAGACTAAGTACTACGGTATTGTTTCTATTTAAGAAATATTAATCGCAGTCGAGCGATTAAGTCACGCGAGTAGTTCCGAAATAGGGTCCCTGTACAGTACTACCATATTATTTTGTTATAACGAGCATATTCCCTCGAAATTGAAACAACAACGGAGATTTGAGTACACTGTTGTTTGATATAATTATTATTTACTGTGAACTGTTTCCACACTTAACGCTTCAACGCCCTAATAACAGTTAACTACTGTCTTCATTGATTAAACATAATAATATTAAGCAAACAGTTTACTGTAAGCGGTCCTTTTAAGATGCGGCCGCATTATTTGGTTATTAAATATACTTAATGTGTAATCTAATTACTATTTTTAATTTTACCTGTAATTTTCCAACAAGAAATCTATTGTTACTACATGTTGGTCATATTAAATGAAAAACCCTTCCAATTTATCTTCTGACAAGGTTTCCAGTTAGAATTATCTAGAAACGACCAACTTAGTCCTCAAGAGTGAACGCATAATATGTGAACTAATCGGAACGAGGCGTTTATTAGCAATTACTAATGGACTATTACTAACACTAACTAACATGGCAAATAAACACACACAAACTGACCAACTAATGTTAATCTGGATCTGCAGCTGCTAACTAGACTGAATACCAGTCCCTATATGAATTTTGTCCAGAGTTTGTCAAACTGATTTTGAGCTAGACTCAAATAGTTACTCGGATGGTTAGTCCAGTTAGCTAAAAATAACGGTCAGTTCGTGAGTGGGTGATGAGGACTGGGGACTGTTAGTGATAGTCCTTTCAGTGGGTGTTCATTTTTACCGATATAACTTTAGATATTTTATAGTTACGAAATAGGATATAAAGGATTACGGTGCAATATAGCCTTAAATATGTGCTTAAAACTTTAGCGCGACAACCGCCGCAGCTACTTAGGTAAACTGACCACTGATCTTCTAGTTGTCTATCTGAATTTGTATTCCATAGGTATAACATCAAATTTTCATTTGTGAATTCCGTAGGTACACAAGTGACATTAAAAAGTTTAATCCCCGTTTCATATTAGTTGTACCTACTAAGTGGTGTATGTACGTTAGTGTGTATATACGTGATATAGGTGGTATGTTATATATACGTGTAGTGAGGAAATATCTGCGTGATGGATCGCGGCCCCAACCTCATTCCTGGCTTAAATAGCAAAGATGCTCTAGATTGCAGCAGAATTTATGAAATTAATATATGTAGGTACGTAGCTTAGTTCTTTTGGTTGAACCTAAAATTTTATTGAATACTAAGACTTATACAGATACGAGGTTTTTGAAAGTGTTTATTAATTAATAACTAACTAACTATTGTCTGCAGCTTCGCCCTTCGAAAAATTAAACAAACGGTCCTAATCCTTCTAATATTTTATTTAAAAAAAGAAAGAGTATTTTCGTTTCGTTCAACAGGAAACACGTGCTAAAATAAAAATAAAAAGCCAAATATAATATATATAACAATTAAGGCTGGCCTAAACCATATTCATTGCTCACTTAGGTCGCATTGGTGCTTAGGTTGCCTTTTCCCCCATTGGTTATAAGTCTTCAAAAGCAGTGTAGAAGTAGACTTAGAGAAAAGTCATCTTGTCTTGCAAAGTAGGTACTTGCGGCAATGTGCTGTCTTCAGTTCGGTTGGCTCCTGCTACATACAGTCCTTATATTTATTTTTAATTTATTGTTGTCTTATTTGCTGTTTAGAGAACAGATATATCGATTGCCGTTAAAAAATATAGTGACTTTGTTTTCACTACGCCAATAACAATTGTGCCTGCGTTGCAAATAAACAAAGTAGGTATTGCAGAACGTGACGCTTTGTGAAAACTGTTTGGTCAATATTGTAGTTCGTGCGGTGCTATGATTAATGAGGTTTTCTAAATAATCAGAGTTTTCTCCAATGGTCAACATTTTGTTTTGAAAAAGTATGATTAATAATCTACCGTGCGGAATGCAATTTCAATCTATTGCCTTCGTTGCTTCTTTATAATTATTTTAAAACGCGTATCTTGAATACAAATAAACATTTAAATGTTTGTCCGTATACGATTTTATGCTGTTACAGGGTAAAACTGGCCAAATTTACCTTTTATCCCAGAAGGATGTGTGTCTGTGAGGAATAATTTAGTAATTAACAAGTGATACCATAAACTCATTCTAATTTAATTAAAGTGACATCAAGAGCATTATGTAAGCATAAATTTAATTTCAAATTTTCATTTCAGTATGTATAATGTAGAGTTTTTAAGTATTTACCTACTATTTTGCCGAACGTACAATACGAAACCAAACTTCGTAACCTATGTTTAAATAAAACGTTTTAGGAATATTTGCTTCGATTTGAGAGATTTTACACGCCGCTGTTATTCTTTCATGAAATTCTAATCTCAGAACTCAGATAGGCTTTCGATAAGATTTTCTTACCCTTATAATCTTTATCGAATTCTTACGACGCCGGCCGCGCGAATATTTGTGTATATTACAAATTCAGGGGCGCTTTTGTGGCTCTTTTGTGGTATTTAGGAATCCAAAGAAAAAGTAGAAATTATTGCTGCTAATACTTGAACATAATAATATTTTGTTATTCAAATAAAAATTAATTTACAAAGCAATAAATAATAATAAAATAATCTAATATTTAGTAATGTCACCCTTAACATAAAACAACAAAGTAGGTAGGTACCTAATCAAATTCTTAACATAATAATACCACAACTATGTTTCAAAGGGAACTTAAAAATAAATATTCAGTGATAAAGAAGAGTGCGGAAGACCAGAAGTCGACAACAGCAGGCATCGTTTGGTATACGTTTTGGCCCAGCAGTGGTTCTCAATATTCTAAGCTTAATTCCCCGTCCCACGAAATAATCGCCATCTTTAAGACGTTAAATGATTTATCAAAATGAATCTTTAATACAAAATAAAAGTCATCTAAATCAGATACATAGAAAATCCGATACAAATTCGCAGCTGTTTCCATTTTCTTTTACATAATATATACAATTTACATTGAAGTACATACAACTCATATAGTAACGACATACTACAATAAAAATGGATGTGAATGAGCCCACTTCCCAATCTGGCAAGCAGAGAGCACTACACTGAATATAAACAACGGGCGGCAAGAAAAAAGCAATTGCAATTTAAAAGTACCATTTCTGTGCTCATATTTCCTTTTTGTTCCTGTTTATACAGCTATGAAATGCAAAACTTACGTTTTAAACTTTAAGATTTTCCGCGATACTTTCTGTGAAAATTTATAAGCTTTTTTGTAAGAGAAAATCGTCTTCCAATAACAGGAACCGCAAACCTTCTTTATCCATTATATTTCAGTGTCTTATTGTTTCTGAAAAAATACTTTTGAAGAATAAATAAACTTATTTACGATTGAATGAGCATTGAAGAATTTGTTACTCGTAGTTGGAACCCTGAAAGATCTACGAATCGGCAGCCATGACAAATTTGGCAGGGATCGGTAAGTTATTTTATTTATTGATTTCTATTCGATATTCGAGTAGGCACTTACCTATGTACCTATTGCGATAATAATTCTACCAATTTACATTGAAATCGCTTCGATATTATTTGAGTCCATCGTGCATATAATATACACTGACAGACAGACAGTAAAAAAAAAAAGTTTTAAAATTGATATCAATGACTTATTATTTCACCTATTCAATGTACATGTACCCAGAGACAGAGACACATAAACTTGACACAATCCTTGAGTTTTTGACGTGATAACGTCTTATAAATTGATGAACAGCGCATAATAATATGAAAAAGTGTCCCGTTCCGCCTGAGTGTTTTTATTAAATTAATATTTAATTTTATTAAATTAATTTTACACACGACAACATTGGCGGTTCCATGGCTCCGAAATAGGGAACTGTCAAAATCAATATATAGACTTGTCTGTTGTCTGTTATCTTTGTATTTTCAATTCTCCTTTTTTGTATTGTATAAAATAATGATTATGACGTTATCACGTAAATCTATCGTCCGTAAACCGACTTTACAGACAACCAGTTTTTTATATAACATGGGTTGCATGCATTTTCACTGATCAATTTAAATATTCTCCTGAATATCATACCAGGAAAGTTGTTCTTGAAGCTACTAACTAAAATGATGGTCCATTTTAGTATCTTATATTACGTTCAAATGAATAAATAGAAAATAGGGGACAGAGTACCAAAAGCGGCCATTATATCAGGCAGATATTACTCTAAAATTAAATTGAATGAAGCTCTGTGAAATGCGAATTAATGGGTATTGGCTTGATGCCCATCTATTCTAATAATCCTTACCTTGGCCAAGAGACAACAAGGTGTATAAAAACCTGACTGGTTCGATTTCTTGCTTAAACAAGCATAATTTCTACTACTCTACTTAAATATTAAACGTGTTAAAAGTTATTTTACCATGTATTATGATGAAAATGTTTTCAAATCTTTTATATAAATTATATTAGGTACAGCAATTCAACCGCTTTATTGTGAAATAGTATCCTTTCAATCAGCCAGGAATTACTTTTGTCTACCATTAAATGTTACAGTCGCAGGGATTGATAATTGAAAACTAGACTTCATCGAGGATTCAATCAAAATCAATCCTTTAACGGATTGAGCGACTAGGTACACACACTCGAACTACGTATAATTTATTATAAATACTAGTAAATAAATGAGTAGTGTTTTACAGAAAATATAAACTTAAGCTACCTTATATATCAAATATCGCTGGTAACGAGCTGGCAGACCGCCTAGCGCGTAAAGGGGCCAAAGGGGCCCATCTATGCCCGGAATCCTTCTGTGGAGTATCCAGAAGCACTATCCGCCAACAGCTCCATGCCCAATGCGTAAAGGAGGAACTGGAGACGAAGCTTACGAGCCAGGACAACTCCACTCCAAAGCATTTATCAAAGGGTATGAACGGAAACGCTCTGAAGAGCATAATTTCGTTTTAAAATTAAAAAACAATAAAACTCAGATTTTCATTTGTTATTAAAAAAAAATATGAGTACATATGTCAACAAAAATTAAATGTTGTCAATTAACTATTTCTATATCATTTGAATAGAAATTTCACGGTCGCACGACTCACAACAATAACATGCTCCGTAAGTTTTTTAGAAGTCCCCCCAAACACTTAAAGTTATATTGTAAGATGTTCCAAATTATGTATTGATACACAATAGAACCTCAACAACAGATGAATAAAACACGGTCTGTATTCACGCCTGAGGGTGTTTTTATCTGTGACAAAACCTTTATCAACAAACTTGTGAATCACTCCGGTTTTTACGTATCCTGTTATCCCATTTCTATTCACGTGCAAGGTTTCTTATCTATTTGCAGATGTTGTATTATCAAAACCCAAGGTCAAAGACCAACTTCAAGCCATATTGTTTTATATATTTTATTGTGATTGCTACCGATAACTTTCAAAGATAATCGAGATTTTTCGTTTCTTTTGTTACTACGTTAAATAAAAATTAAACTAAATTAATAGTGTCTTTGAAAAACATGTAGGCGTCGATATTAAGTGTGTAAACAATTTTAAGTAATCCCTCCACAAAAAAAACCTCTTACTTTCTATAAAAAAAAAATTGTTAAAAAAAATATATTTAATTTTTATTTCATTCTTTTTAATTTCTTTTCTGTCTTCTCTAATTTTGATAGTTATCTGCCTATATTACTGAAGTAAATATTGCGTCTAGATCCCAATCGGAGCTAAAAAAAGGTGATGACCTTGAAACGCCTGAACAGATTATTATAAATTGTAGGTAACAACCATCTGGACGTCAGCCTTAAAACAAAAAAAATCATCCTAATCGGTCCATTCGTTTAGAAGCTACTATGCCACAGACAGACACACAGGCACATAGACGTCAAACTCTTAATACCTACCCGTCTTTTTTTGTTGGGGGTTAACTTTATTCGGTATGACGTCATACTGAAAAACAACGGTTAAAGGTACATAAATTTTTGGGTTATTCTCTCCCTGGATCGAACCAGACCACTACTTACGACCACTAGACCAACATGGAGTGGTCCAGGAGCCAGGTACATTTTCGGTCAATGATTTCCTCTCGAGCGAAACTTCGTAAAATGCATAAGGGACTTATACTATGAACACTCGCAACCGTCAGCTGCGACTCCGTGGGTGGGTTGGGCAGTGGCAGCCTCCCACGCATGGAGAAAAAAAAAGTTTTTTCAGTCATTTCCTCTCATTTGAAAATTTATCAGAGTATAGTTTATGTAGTATTTTGAAAGAAAAACATTCTCAGCTGACCATAACACGGTGGATTATACGTCAGCTGGCTCCTTGAACATGAAAAAAAAATTTATATTTTCAATGATTTCCTCTCAACTAAAAATTTACCTGGTGATCGTTTATATGCTACTATGAATGAAAATTAATCTCAGCTGGCTGTATCTCAGTGGAAAGTTTGTCAGCTGGTACCTTGAAAGGTGTAACGCAACAGCATGTATGACCTACTGAAACTTATCAGCTGAAGACTATTCCCTTGGCTTACAGCTAGCTGATTTTTTTTATTATTTATTAGAGTATTTTAACAATTCTCTGATAAATTTTCATCCGGGAGGAAATAATGTTTCTTAAGTTATTTGGCAGTATGTTTGATTTGAGAGTTGTGATAACAAATATGAAGTTTAATATTGGAGGAAATGTTGGTATGAGTAAATTAATTATTGAATAATTTATTGTAGCTTATTTTTTCAATTAATAAGCTTGTATTTCAATTAATTGATTAATAAAACAATAAAAATTAATTATTTTCATTCTCGCTTTGGCTTGAGTCGCTTTCATCTCTCTCTGATTCACTGTCAGAGTCGCTGTCAGAGTTATATGCGATCATGTCTTCATCATCATCATCTGTGAAAAAATGAAAAGAAAAATTATTACTCCGCATGTATAGTAAAACATGATCATATGAAAAAATAAAAATATAAAAAAAGAATTGATACCTTTTTCAGGCTAAATGGTTATCTCCTCAATCGATGTTGGTAACTGAACCCCAGAAAACCAATCAAATTCAAATCGGTTGTCTATTTCTACCCAAATTTTCCTGTATACGCTTAATGTAGAAGGAGTCTATAGTGTATTAGTATATTAGTATATAGTATAATTTCCTAGTTCAAAACTATAGTAATAAAAGTAAATAGTATATAACTAAATTATACTTTTTCTTACATTAAATTAATATAAATTTATACTCGAAATAATGTAAAGAAATAATATCCAATCTTTATACATACGGTAATGTTGAAGAAGGTGTGTCTTCTGATGTCGTTATTCTTTTTCTATATTTTGGCGGCAAAGCTGTATAGCGTCGATAACAATCACTGTGATACAGCTGAAAATTGTTTGGTTGTGTAGCAAGCACACTATCGTGACCAGTTATATTATTAGCACTTCGTATTGCTAATACATATCTGCACTTATTTAAATTATCTTCACTAAATAATTTTAGCTCAGCATTATTTTTTTTACAAAACACACAAAAAGGTATTACGTTCGACATGTTCTGCTCTGAACTGAACTGTTACTATACAAACACGCTTTTCAACTAAACACGTTTCAGTCTTTCTCTTCGAGTCGCATTATAGTCCCCACCTTTTTTTTTTCTACCGAAAATCTTCTGCATGCGCTATACACAACAAAGGGCCTTTGTACGCAGTCATAGGTAAAACTTACCCTCTCCAAGTGTACCTTTTGCAAGTGTATAGCATCTGGAGAAGGTAATTTTAATTTACAATCTAGCTGCAACATAGAAGTAAAGAATAACTTAAGAAACGTTATTTCCTCCCGGATGAAAATTTATCAGAGAATTGTTAAAATACTCTAGTAAATAATAAAAAAAATCAGCTAGCTGTAAGCCAAGGGAATAGTCTTCAGCTGATAAGTTTCAGTAGGTCATACATGCTGTTGCGTTACACCTTTCAAGGTACCAGCTGACAAACTTTCCACTGAGATACAGCCAGCTGAGATTAATTTTCATTCATAGTAGCATATAAACGATCACCAGGTAAATTTTTAGTTGAGAGGAAATCATTGAAAATATAAATTTTTTTTTCATGTTCAAGGAGCCAGCTGACGTATAATCCACCGTGTTATGGTCAGCTGAGAATGTTTTTCTTTCAAAATACTACATAAACTATACTCTGATAAATTTTCAAATGAGAGGAAATGACTGAAAAAACTTTTTTTTTCTCCATGCGTGGGAGGCTGCCACTGCCCAACCCACCCACGGAGTCGCAGCTGACGGTCGCGAGTGTTCATAGTATAAGTCCCTTATGCATTTTACGAAGTTTCGATTGGGAGGGACTTGGTCATGAAAATCTGTCACTGGCTCCCGGTCCAGAGGTAGTATTTATACTTAAAAATCAATGGGTTTAAAAAATTATCACTTACCTGATGGTGTACGTACCTATCTATTAAAATACGAAACATAAACTTTTCTCATAGGAATAAAAAAATAAACAAATATGCTGGCAATTACCCGGTTCTACACTTTCATATCCACAGAGCGAATTTCTGTAGTTGCAAGTATTAAGTGGCGGGCACTGCAATAATTTTCCGTCTTTCAAGTACCACAGCGAATCAGTCCGAACGCCAAAAGGTTCAGGAACCACTTGATAACTGATCGTGAAATTAGATTGGCTGGTCCCTTGGGTGAATTAATTTTGCACCCTAATCAAAGTTGGCGCAAGTTACACTGACTCGGTTCACTTTCAAGTTGATACTGTGACCAAATATCTACGTACACTATCTACATTTACCTATGTTATAGGTAATCTATCTCGATGTTTATTATGTGGTTTTCGGTTACGTTCTAGCGGTCCTGGGTTCGATCCCCGGTCGGTTTCTAACTTGAACTTATTTCTTGTCCAAAATAGAAAAGTAGCAAAACTGTGTCACCAGGGATAAAATTGAGTGTCACATTTTTCAAATCTTTTCAAATCAATAGGTAATATAATATAGTGTATGTATTAGAAATGTCTATAGATTTATATCTATTGAAAACTTAAGCGTAGCGTAACTTTGTAGCGTCCAATGGCACGCGTCGATTCAATGTAATCGAAAGAGTTAAGCAATGACGGGCGCGGTCGGTTTGTGGATGGATGACCGCTAGTGGCAAAATTTCATGGACACTACCGTGCTTCGGAGGGCACGTAAAGCCATCAGTTTCTGTTGTTTTCAATAGTGGAAACAGTCGTTAAGCCTTATCGAAGACCTTCGGGTGGCTTGAGAACATTGGAGCAGCGTGGTGGAGTATGCCTCCCGTAGCATAGTCCGTGTGGGGGAGACCCGTGCCCAGCAGTGGGACGTCTATGGGTCGCAGTAGCGAGCGAAAACTTAAGCGGTGACGGCTATCGAACTCCCCTCTCACTCGAGCGGGACGGGTTCAAAGCGGTACGCACAATGTCTATTCTAAGTTATGCAGAAGCAATTAAATGTCACTTGCTGTGACGGTGAAGGACACATCATGAGGAAACCTGTATGCCTGAGAGATCTTCATAATGCTCTGAAAGCATGCGAAGTCTGCCAATCCGCACTTGGCCAGCGTGGTGGACTAAGGCCTAATCCCTCCCATTCTGAGAGGAGACCCGTGCCCAACAGTGGGACAAAGAAAGGGTTGTGGTGGAAAACTTAAAAGTTATAATATTAATAAGTACAACTGAAAAAAAAACTAATGCCGTCGACGGAATCACAGTCTGCGAAAGCCTCCTCACACAATCACCCAGTTATTTGCTTTATACGATGCAATAAATCTAACAAATTACTCTTCTGACTATATATTTTTGTGCGGGCGAGGCTGTATATCTACCAAATGGGTATATCTACCATACTTCGTTCTCAACATTAGCACAGAATAGTCTGTAAGCCGAAGGTAAGCTAGACAAAGAAAATAATTCTAATCTGCTCTAAAAGCTTTCGGAATTTACTACACTCCTGGGCCTGCAATGAAGATAATTATTTTTCCATTTTGTTATATCTATATATATAAAAGGAGAAGGTGACTGACTGACTGACTGACATATCAACGCAGGGCCTAAACTATAAGGGGTAGAAACTTGAAATTTTGCACAGGGGTTCCTTTTATAACGTAGGGGAGCACTAAGAAAGGATTTTTGAAAATTCACCCCCTAGGGGGGTAAAACGGGGGTGCAAAGTTAGTATGAAACTTTGCCGTTTTTGAAGTTAGTGAATGTCTAATTCCACGCGAGCGAAGCTGCGGGCGTCCACTAGTTATTATATGTATAACTAGTGGACGCCCGCAGCTTCGCTCGCGTGGAATTAGACATTCACTAACATCAAAAACGGTAGTTTCATACTAACTTTGCACCACCGTTTTAACCCCTTAGGGGGTGAATTTTCAAAAATCCTTTCTTAGTGCTCCCCTACGTTGTAAAAGGAACCCCTGTGCAGAATTTCAAGTTTCTAACCCTTATAGTTTAGGCCCTGCGTTGATATGTCAGTCAGTCAGTCAGTCAGTCAGTCAGTCAGTCAGTCAGTCAGTCAGTCAGTCAGTCAGTCACCTTCTCCTTTTATATATATAGATAAACGAATTTTCAATTCAATTGAAGAAGACATTTTGAAAAGTAAATTGACAGTTAGGCCGTATCTACGAGTAAGTATGTAGGTATAAATGCGTCCATAGTCCACATCCACTATGATCGACAGAGTTAAGCAACGACGGTTTTTGGATGGGTGAGTTTGCCGCTAGTGGCAAAAAATTCAAGGATGTTACCTTGCTTCGGAGGGCACGTTAAGCCGTCGCTTACTTCAGCTCTGTCTGTGAGTGAAACCCGTTCCCAGCAGTGAGTGGGATGTCTATGGGCTGTGGCTGTAGTTACAAATGCGGGTATGGTACTAATAATACGTAGGTAGGTAAAAATTGGATTAGACTATTACCAACACCAACTTACAGGATTAACTAACACTAACAGTCCACATTCATCATAGCCAACGAAGGAACAGACCAACTAATGTCCTAATTAACTCTCTCAGCTAACTGGACTAACCATCCCAGTCCCTATTTATGTTCAAAGTCAGTTGTTATGGGCGGCAGCCATAGAGATTCTCCTTTCTTCCTTCATGGCGGCAGCCCATAGTTGGTGCTGCAAGCTCATTTGCTACTTATATTTATAAAAAAGTGCACTAAGTTCTTAGTTATTTAGTCCACGCAATAAATATTCGTGCAAAGATTTGCTTATCTAAAATTCCGTTCTTGTGACGCAAAATTCGTAAGCAACACCTAAGGGATTCTAAACATTTTTATACAGATGGATGATGATTCATGAATATTGAAAAGTATCCACGTCTCAAATGCACGAAGTTTGAGTTTCTTGTCCATCGCTTCTTCTGTACAATCAAATATTTAAAGTTTACACTGCACGAAATTCCCAGGTTGGATGGTTCGTAAAAACAAAGATGCCAGGGGATATTTTTGAATCTCGCTCGCATACGATAGCCGCAAAAACGTATACGAATTTCATATTGTCTCTATTTTTATAATTCAATCGGACGCCTTATTTAACGAGTGTTCCGTACCAATCGATCGAATTCTAATTTCACCGGACGATAGAATGTATAATAGATTTAATTCGCAGTGTTTAAGTTTCATTTTGACTGTTCGTGCCTACAATTTACTGTAAACTAAATCGCAATCGAAAATGTTTCGAATACGAAAATGGAAAGTCGTATACCTAGGTGAAATTCAAAAATAGGGGTCCAGGTAACTACTAGTCTTTGCAAACCTTTGTAACTGGGTCAATGTATTTGGTTTTATTGTGAGACGTGTGCCTTCGTTCTACCTTTTTCAGTGATACAGATAGATTTTTGCTCGTACCACAGAGTCGCTCGTACGTATACGGGTACCTGATAGGTACTAAGTAAGTAGTTAGGAACCGATCAGGTAAATTTTGTATCAAATGTGAATTGCTTTATTTTAAAAAGTAGACTTTCATAGAGTTTTAAACACCATTGTGAGCGATAAGCAGGTTTAAAAAAACTGATTAATGTAGCCGCAGTTGGGAGCCAAAAAAAAGCAATATTCTTATTTCTTTATTTCATTTCATGATATATTATAGTAGGTACTACTAGCTGACACGCAAACGTTGTTCTGCCATATGAAAGTTATGCGACGGTTAAAATATTTGGATATTGTTCAAACAAAAATACTAAAATCGTGTAAAGTCGTTTATAACATTTCCAAATTGTGAATCTAAACCATTCTCGAATCCCCTTGAACACACACAAAAACATTTCATCAAAATCTATCCAGCTGTTTAGGAGGAGTTCACTGTCATACACACGAACACAAGAAATATATTTATTAAGAAGGGAATAATAAAAGAAGAGGAATTTACCATGTGATAGTGTGTTACATACTGTATACAATGAACATTAGACTAGGTCAATGAAATACTTAAATCATACTATATCGGGTCCTGAATAAAATGGAAATGGGAATGTCTGTCTGTAATAGTGATTTTTACTAACAAGTTAAAGTGTGATAAAGAGCTATGTTACATGCAGGAAATTCTACTGCTAACCTGAAAAAAAACACTGAATCCAATTTAACCTTCCTTTAAGCAAAAAAGTGCTATAATTAGAGCGAGCAGCGCCGCTTAGAACCGCCAATTAGCTGGAAATGAAAACGAAAAATAGGCACGAAAGAAATGGTTTGAAAGCATTGAAACCGCAGCGCAGAGCAGGCGGAATGTCTAAAGTGTAAAGTGGATGTCTTTACTTAATCGCAATATAGATAACCTACTAGGTATGTCTTAAGATATTCGTTTGAGATACAACGATATTTTATCAACAACAATTTCACTACTTGGTACTGCAGCTGAGCTATCAATGACTCTGAATAATTGTATTAGGACTAATACGTACATAGTAGTAATTAAATTTAATAGTTGTTTTAAATTTCATATCTACCTAATGCTGAATACTGTTTTTGTATGTGTTGTTTCAGTATTTTGGACACAATTATTTTACTTTTTCATCATAATATTTTTAATCCTACCCTGAAAATCTTAGTCCCTGGAAGACAGATATTTCCGCAGATAATTACACAGATATTATTTCCTTTTTATGTAGATGGATAAGATCAATGGCTGGATTGTTCGAACTTGCTCAGGGGTAAGATTATTTTCGAATACGTGAGATATACATAATATATTATTATGTATAAGAAAAAGGGTGAAGATTCGCTACTATTCCTACTACTCTCGTGAATATTAACTTGAATTAGGCTAATGCATACAATATCCTTTTTGGTACGAGTTTGCCGAGTGAACCATCAACACATTGCACTTGAAGAACAACATAATATATTAATTATTGTGCTATTATATTTTATTATATAAAGAAAAAACCAATGCCTTCGAGTACTATTAAAAAGTGCACAAATATGCTTCAAGAACCAAGAACAAACTCTACTGTATCACATTTTATTAATTAGTACACCAAAACATATTTATCTAAAAATCACTGTATGTTTTGAATGTAGTTCGCCATTTTTCGGAATCAGAATTGGAATAAGCAAGAACTACATTAGACCGACGCACACGTCTGACACGTCTCATACGTGTGACGTTGGTGTGCACATCATACACGTGTGTGCGTCGCACACGTGTTTCGCGCATTTCACGCTGGTTTTCTGAGTATTTGGAATAGTGTATGGTGCATATCTATTGTTTGGCGTTTGGTTATATTTATTTGATATGGTTGCTTGACTTAATACAGCTATCGGTGTTCTACGTTGTGCTTCATTCCATTCTAGGTGTCTTAGCTCAGCCTCGTGGATGGATTTGTGAATTTCCATTTTAATCTTTGTTTGGTCAATTTTGGGGAGCTTTTTTAGCATGTGACTCATACTAAGAAAAAAATAGTCTGTGTCATCCATTTCGTTCAGTTTGATTCTGTTATTTTGTGAAGTTATCATTAAATCCAACATTTCGTTCATTTGGCTTTCAGGCGTATTTTGTCGTTTATTACGAGGTAGACTTGAAGGTGTTGGCGTGCGCTCATTTGATATAGGCGAAGGCAACGGTGATGATATGCCTAACGGAGATGGCTGTGTATTAATGTCTATTTCAGACTCTAGACTATTGTTATCTTCCGGCTTTAACTCTATGTTTCCCCACGTGTCTCTTCCTTCGAGAAAAGGTAAAAGGAAAGACATCTGTTCTTCATACCTCCATGGCGCAATTTTTTTTGTAGCTTTACCACTTTTCTTCACTCTTCTTTTGATAGCATTGTTATAACAATTGCGTAGTTTCGTCCACGTAGATTTGCATTCTTCACCTGAAACAAAATATTATAACAATGATTAGGCATCAGGCATCGCAAAAGTAGCTAAAAATGTATTGATGCATCAAAAATAATACAAGAATAATGTAACAATTTTTTCATTAATTTTGCGCATTAACAACGAATTATTTAAAATAGGATAGTATATTATATAAATCGCTGTCAAAAGGCTTCATGTGTAAGTTATATGATTTAAAAAAATTGAAATACATAATGCCATGCATAAAATTTCAAGTAGGATAATAATAAATCACACTCCTAGCAATCCTGTGCTATGTGAAGTAGACTGATAGACATACATAGTAAGGTTTAAATATATACATGTTCAGACATTAAACACCCAAATACAAAATCAACAAATCTACTCATTACACAAAATTAGTCATGTAAATAAAATTAGTACAGAAGCAGACATATTCCCATATTTTTGGTTGGTTGGTCCAGTGATGGTAGCTTAACCACTTGAGCCGGGGGTCGCGGGTTCGATTCCCGCCCGAAGCCAACATTTGTGTAATGAGCATATTTGTTGGTTTTTGGATTCTGGGTGTTTATTTTAATTTAAGTATTTATTTAAAAACACTTTTAAAAATATTTAATTATGTAGGTATATCAGTTGTTTTGTAACCATGACAACACCATAACAACACCAACAAATTATTTATTTTTTAATAATTTATTTATATATTTAAGTACTCCATATTATGCTACTTATAAATGAAAATAGGCTTTACTTACTTGATTTGTTGCATATTTTAGATATTTCCTCCCACGCTTCATTTTTCATTGCATTGTCTCGGTATTCTTGTAGCTTGACATTATATATAACAGGATACTGCCGAACCAATGCAATAAGCTCTTCGTTCATTTTGAAATAGAAATAGAAAATAACTTTTCTTATAAGGAATAGAAATAAATTTTCGTACTTCGCGTAAAACCACAGCGAACATGTGTGATTGAATGAAATGACGCGTACAACGTCTCAGACGCAGAGCTACACTAAACACACACACGCCGCCCGACGCGTGTTTTACCCCGTCAGTCTTCCGACGTTTTTCTGGAATCGATAGGTCGGCGTCGCGTACGTGGCCCACGTGTGCCCAATGTAGTTGCGTGGAATTGAACGAAGTGACAAGGCGACGCGGAATTCGCTGACTCGCTCGCCCTTGACTTGAAACTTACCGTTCTATCTCGCTCGGTCGATTAACACTAGTGACTACTGCTAGTAAGAACGTAACGCATCTTCCATTTTAAATCTGTGGTGGCATAGTGCGTGGTAGGAATGCGATGCAAAAGGCACGCAGAATTAATGATTTTTAAACTAACTGGTTTGCTACAATAGATGTGTTTTCCAAAAACGTTCCTTCATTTCTATATAAATATAAATCTTAATGTTATTCGATTTTGAATAAGTCATTCGGAGACGCCAATAAGCGTCGTAGCGCGTAGGTGTGTTTGAAGAGTAACGTAGGTGGATTTAATCTAATAATCATTTGTGACGTAGTGAGTAGGACGCAATCTTCATTGTAGGCAAAAATAGAGAAAATCCTATATAACAAATAACGTTTTCCGTAATTCCTATTGTGAAACATAATTCTTTGCTGAGGACTCCTCTGCTTCTGGGTCGCGCATGACGTCTAAAAACGTAGAACGTGGCCGAAGTAGGTTACACAGCAGGTCATAGTTGGTGAAAATCACACATATAGGTGGTAGAGCCTATAGGGAACCAAATAGGTTTTATATGAAAGCTAATTGGTTCCATATAGAGTTCGCCCGGGGCAGTACCACCGCCCGCCACGGTACGTAGTACCATTTCTGCCGTGTAATAATTGTTTTAAAGCAATTGTGGTCCGGTTGGAAAGGTGTGGATTCCGGTTACACTTCTTTAGAGGCGACCATCTTAGTCCTCAAGGGTAGCAACACATCTGTGACTGACTTAGAACGAGACTCCTACTAACAAGTACTAACTGGACTATTACTAACAGGACTAACTATCTCTAACAGTCCCCAGTCCTCATACCTACTAACGAACTGACCAACTAATGTTCTAATTAACTCTCTCAACTAATTGGACTAACCATCCCAGTCCCTAATTGAGTCTTGTTCAAAGTCAGTCACAGTTGTCATGGGCGGCAGCGGATGGGTGGTGCTGCAAGCTCGTTTGCTATCTTTTACCCATAAAAAAAAAAAAAAATAGCCCGGCGTCCCATATAGCTCTCACGATGACATTTGAAAGTTTTCTCACTTGTTATGGTCCAAGAGCTGGCATCAATTTTTGGGTAGGTATTTGAGGCAAGCTGAAAACTTGTCCAACGCCTCTCCTATTATACCCCAACACGGAACTGCAGACCTGGCTGGTGAGGGGCAAAATCAACTCCTATATAAATTAAAAAAAAAAAGATTACGCAAAAAAAAATTTATATTCTGTAAACATTGGACTACAACTTATAAAAATTACATAATGCCTCAAATATATTTTTGGAAATATTTTTTTTTTTTAATTTATAAGTATAGGGGTTGATTTTGTCCCGCTACTCACCAGCCAGGTCTGCAGTTCCGTGTTGGGGTATAATAGGAGAGGCGTTGGACAAGTTTTCAGCTTGCCTCAATTACCTACCGAAAAATTGGTGCCAGCTCTCCTACTATTAAACAAAACAAAAAACATACAGATACCTACCAGTCACCAGGTACTTTACGTGCTGTTCGTTCTTTTCTTTTGCATCATAATTTCCAGTAAATGTAGTTTGAATTTCATAAAAGTTTTCCGCAAGAATCTAACGAGGCGGAAAGATAATGGATGGCGAAGGATTGCAGTTGCAGAGAGACACATTCCTCTCGTTCTAAAGGAAAAAATCTTTCAAACTTTACCAAGAAAGCGGACGGCTCTGTGAAGTTAAACCAAAGTTATGCACTTGGAGACGGCACACTGAATAAAAGGCAAATGAACGCAAACGTACCTGAGACGCTTTTTTCATCCGCTAACGTTTTGTTACGTGGCGGGTAGATTCAGAAACAGATTAATTTATTTATCACTATACGGTCTTTGTGTAAGCTTAATGGACATCATTTAATTTTAATCTACCGCCGGTTTACAAGTTACTCATATCAATATTTACAATTTAATAATTTTTTATATCATTGTTAAAGTTAAAGTGGAGCTGGAGATACTTCAGATAAAGGGTTTAATTTGGTTTTAGTAGTCATTTGTTATTTATTGGCTTTGTTTAATATTATACTTTAATTTATTTTTTGAGGGATAAGTAACATATTTTTTAAGATATATTATTGTAGAAGCAAACACAAGATTTAGATATTTTACTTGGTCTAGAACTAGATACAATTAATTTAACTTTATTTGTTGTATTAATATGTGTAGGTACAGAATTTTGTGCGTGGTGTGGCAAAAGACCTGCTAGAGACTGACTATTAGACGAGTCCTAAATATAAAAGGTCGGTGAAATGTTGGTGTACGCAGCACGCCTACCCCTTTGGGAAAATATAGGCATGATTTTATGTTAATTTTCTCTTCTGTCATGGCATAGATAACAAACGGTGCGAGATAATGAAGTCATAAATATTATTCCTTGCATGTATTGCAGATGCTACGTAATACGACATATCTCACGACAGCGGCACGGCAACCTCAAACGCTAATTCAATGATATGCATTGAATCTAACGCCCTTAATCCTAATCTAATCCAGATGCTACTTGACGATTCCGTGCCAGAATAACAATCTGTTATTATGCTGTGCAATCGTGCTTCGTATTTGTCAATGTGAATAATATTTAAGGTAGGTAAGGTTAGGCTTTGGGTTAAATGTAAGATAGGATAGGAAGATTACATTGAATCGGCGAGCATGTATATATATTATACACTAATGAATGTAGATTATGCGAAAGAAGTGTGGTTGCATTATGATAAGTGGAAATCTGTTGTATTTGCCTACCCCAATTTGCATTTCATATTATGTACTTGTGAATGTAGGGGATGAAGTGGTCACACCAACATGCCTGACACGTTAGAGGTAAAAAAAATTTGCTGTGTTTCAATCAGCGCGGCGGTACTACGAGTACATTATCTGCGTTCACTTACCTCTCAGGGGTCCACTGTTTGGCATTAATTTCCCTTAGTAATGAAGTAGTAAGCCGTTCGTGTTACTAACAATTACAATCTGGACTATTACTAACATCAACTAACAGGACTAACTAACAGTCCTCAGTCCTCATACCCACTAACGAACTAAATAACTAATGTTCTCTTTAAGTATCTCAGCTAACTGGACAAACCATCCCAGTCCCTATTTGAGTCTTGTTCAAAGTCAGTCACAGTTATCGGGCGGAAGGGTTATGCTGTCTTATTCATAAAACAATCATAGCACTCGCGGTAGAATGTATTTAGACGTTAAAAAATAATAATTCTATAGTGTCTTGATTCACTGCTCGCAAACGTGTTAATTGTTAAGCATAAATCATAGTTGCTTATGTTTATAGAATTGACAGTTATTATGAATTATTGAAAATTATGGTCTTGCTACATTCAAGTGAGGGACTACCATGTAGGTACACCGACTATTGTATAACATTCTTAAACCACCTATAATTGTTTGACGCCCGCAGCTTCGCTCGCGTGGAATTAGACATACAAATAGTTTTGTTTATACCTATAATATTATATAGCCTATATCACCCCGTGAAGATGCAGCTTTCTAATGGTGAAAGAATTTTTGAAATCGGTCCTGTAGTTTTTGTGTGAAAACATTACAAACAAATCATTCCTCTTTATAATATTAGTATAGAAGTATATATATAGTAGATAAAGGCATGTCTTGTGACTGTAGTTCTGTGATTACATTAAGAAGAACTTGTGACAACTTTGATAAGGGGCATAATTAATTCAGCGGGAGGGAAAGTCAATACAACTTCTCATATCTAAAGCTATGTGGAATTACTACAGGTCGCAAAACAGTTCCACTGGGAATGAGCACGGCATTCTAGGCACATATTTTATCGTATGCTTAGTGAAGTTTAATCTAAGATCGTATGCTTTAAACCCGATTGCAATGTGCTTTTGGCTACTCGAGCATAATTATTGACGCCTATCATAAGCCACAGAATACCTAATAGTACTCGTAACTTAGTTAGTTAGTTAGTTCGTAAGTAAATTTGCAGTACCTACAAAGTACTACAACTTTTGCTATTTTTATAAGCAAAAGTAGCATCGAATCTGTGAAAAACTTGGAAAGAGACTTAGAAAATTAAATATCTGCGATGGATGTCTTGGTCGGCAGTGAATGGGTCGACTTGAATTTCTTGTATTCATAAAGAAAAATAGACTGATAAAATATCATTATACTCTGATGTGATATTCCATCCCGATGTGTCATATAAATACTATTATGATTATGTACCTAGGTACGTCTTAATTTATATAGTTGGGTAAGTATTTATGTTCCTGATACCCAAGCCTCACAGTCTGTGTGAAAGGGGCAAATGATTATTCAATATCCCTCTCCTGAATACTTGCAAATTTAGTGGTTCTTGGGGTCGGGTATGACTCCAGGCCCAGACCCTTCCATTATTAATATTTTATGCGTGCATAAATAAAGATCAGTGTTAAAGAGGGCTGCCTAGAGATTAATATCATAATTAGCGTAGAGTAGTTTACTTACATGGAGGTTCTTTTAATTATGAATGATACCAAGATATTTTAATTACCAAAGGCGGAGGCTAAGTAGTTGCTTAATCACCAAACATACAACTTTCACATTTATAATATGTACTAGAAGGTTTATTATTCTGTTAGTAAAAAAGTTAACTTAATTAGTAAAAAGTTTTAAATAAGAATCCAAATCTATGCCCGTCAGTTTTATTATTAAACCAGTTGGTCACCTCTGGTAAAACAAAACTGGCAAAAATCACATGCACCTTTTCAACCGGAAAACAATAATTTTAAAAACAATTATTTTACGATATACATAGATACGAGCAAAGCGGATAAAACGGAAACAATTAGGGAAAATACACAGCATAACATTACCTGAATTCGTGTGTAAACAACATTGTAAAAAAGTTTTTTCCGGAAATTCAATAGTCTATGAAAATGCTACACAAAAGTTATCAGAAAATAGAGGTTCCACGAGTTCTGGAATTAATTAAAAGCAACCACTGGGTTGTTTTATGATCTTTTTTATACATATTACCTTTCATGAAATTTTATGAATTTGTTTTAGTACCTAACCTACTAAAAACTAGTAAAGAATACTATAATCGCTATTGATTACGTTACCATTTATTGGTCTTAGATAAAAACATTTCATCTATACTATACCTATTTACTATAATACCTATCTGATTGATACTGATAATAAAAAGAGGAAAGATTTGTTTGTAATGTTTTCACACAAAAACTACTGGACCGATTTCAAAAATCTTTCACCATTAGAATGCTGCATCTTCACTGAGTGGCATAGGCTATGTAATAAAATAGCCTATGCCACTGTTGTTAACTCTTATTCCACACGTGCGAAGCTGCGGGCGTCCACTAGTTTTAGATATTTGTGTATCGGTGTGGTTTCTGGTTACATTGCTTTAGAGGTAACCATCTTAGAACAATAAACGACCATCCTAGACTTAGGGCAATAATGCATCTGCGACTGAATGAGACTTACTAACAATTACTAACTAGACCATCACTTAACGTCCCTTCCCTAGTTCTCACACCTACTAACTGCTCACTGGACTGACTATACCAGTCCCTAATCATTATTGTTCAAAGTCTGTCACAGTTGTGATGGGCGGCAGCGGTTGGATGCAAGCTCATTTGCTATTTTATATCCATAAAAAAACATCTATAAAAAATTGTGATGTTCTCCAATGCCCGTACCCTGTGCCCGTACCCGTCTACGGCGACTCGCCGTTAGCGCCTGCATATTTTAGAATCGCACGCTCCGCGTCGTATAAAAAATTACGAGTAATCTCCTGATCGACAGCGGCGTCTGTACTTTTGAGTTATTTGAAGGCAACAAGTGGTTTAAGGTACTCACCTGGCAAGCTATGGAACAATCAACTGAATTGTTTCTTAGAACGAAAATGAGTCGATGTCGAGTGGACCTGCGGCGAGTGATCCAAATATAATCGCTCATGAAGTGAAGACAAACTTTGTTTTACGGTTTGTTGCAACTGAGCTTTGATTATTTACTGCAATAGGTATCTGTCCATCATTGTTATACTCGTACGAGGTAAGGTACGGGCAGATAATTTGTGTAATTTAGTCTTGTTCACAGTTGTCGTTTGCTGTTTTATATCCATATTATTATAAATACAAGCATTACCTACCTACTCGTAAATTAGGAGCGGTGTTAATTAACGTGAACCAACCGGGTACATTTCGCATGTGTTTAAGTCGGGATTTGGCCATATAATTGGTAATTCGGTCGTTTCATTCGAAATCATCAGCGACGTTGGTCTAGTGGTGGTAACCGTGACTTCTTAGCTACAGGTTCTGGGTGTGATCCTCGGGTCTAGCAAAGTATTATGGTTTTTTTTAACTTGAAATTCTTAGTAGTAGCTTTAGGATTTGTATCCGTGTAAAATGTGGGTGTATGTTATAATATGTTATGTTAGGGATATTGTTTTGCTATTTAACCCAAAATATGTGTAAAGGTTCCTGTAAAATTAGCAAAAATATAATGTATTGACACAACTCAAAAACTCGTAATTAGTTACTTTTAAAAATTTTTGTTACTTTTTAATTTAACTTTTTGTGATAATTCTGCATCTAAAAATGATAGAAAATGATATATACTCGTATAAACGGGCAGAGCCGTGGCGAATGCTAAATTATATTATAATTACAAGCTCTTCCGATTCCGGCTTTAAGCCTGGAAAATTCAGCACATACACATTTTATGAATTATCGAGCAATTAACCTTGAGAGCCCTTAACGGGAAATCATGGGTCGTTACCCTTACAGTTGTTACGTAGCCAAATTAAAAACAAATTTCCTCCAATCCATGTTGACTGTGGGACCCTCGTTACTCCAGTTCCCATTTAATTGATTAAAGCAACCCAAATCGTGTGCCTAAAACACTTGAACCGACCCAGAATGTGTTTACCAATCTTATGGATTACTGAACGGATTTGAACTAAGTTCTCGAATTTTAACTGGCATTTATAGTGCCTGTGATAAATTTTGAACATGGCAGTTCGCGCTTAGCCTTGGCCCTTGACCAATGAGTCTATTCTAATGCAATAAAATTAACTAAAAATTGTTTGCCCACATTTATTTTATTATAATAAAATAATGACCCTCTTATTGAGTTGTGTTTTAATGATATTATAAAAGCACTATTTTCATGAAATTAAAATGTTATATTTTGATAGAAATTACTACTGTCACTATGATAGTGATGATGGGCGGCCTACACTAGATGTGTCATCAACATAACTTCACGCCTATATTTCCCCGAAGGAGAAGGCAGATGTAGTATACCTGCACGCACTTTTACCAGTTTAAAATTTAGTAGCCATAATCTGCCAGACATATCAAAAATCATCAGGATTTCCGTAGTCCGAAAACATCGCCAGGTTTTGGCCTTTGGCTATAGCTCATTAGCCAAGCCGTGCTAGGATGCGGCTGAATACGGAAAAACCTAATGATCTAAGCTCGGCCCAAATGAGATAGTGACCTTACCAAAAGCTACTTAAAGCAAGAAACTGTATTTACGGATTAAACTGTGTAGCATGGTGACTATTAAAAAACAATTGGTGTTACAACGGGACTCAATTCTGATATTTTCAGACACAGCCTTTCGCTGTCGATTGCTGGACATAGGCTACCCTTAGTTGACTGACTAAGGATACGATATGATTATTTTCTGTCACCCACCTTTTAGTTAGTATCCTAAAAGTTAGAGTTGAATAAAATATAATTAATAAAGTTACTTACTATGAACGTGTAAAATAAATATTAATACAACGATGTTAAATTAGTGGTAACTTAATTTCTTCTTCTTAATTTCATGGGCACTTCAGTGCATCGGCCGTCGCCACGTCGGTCCCTGTTGTTTTCTGAAAATTCGACTCTAGGTATCTCTCTACATTCGACACTAAACCCTCCACCAATTCGCATTAGAGCATCGTAGTGGAGTATGCTCTAGCCTCTCGCAGCTGGTGTCTGTGGGGGAGACCCGTGTCAGTAGCGGGAAGTCTATGGGTTGTAGAATAATATAGCAAGGCGTAGACTCAAAATATTACGGCGTTTAAATAACATCTTAAAAATTATCAAATTAAATGACCTGCTTACCACCTGCTGAATATAGTGGCAAGTGGAAACATCAATCATTTACATAATCATATACACATCATGAGAAAATCTCCTTGCCTGAGAGGTCTCTAAGTCTCAAAGGCGTATGAAATGTATTATTTCGCACTTTACCAGTATAGTACCTAGTGGACCTTGACCTCACCCTTATCATTCTGGAAAAGACGCGCTTGAATTGTGGGTCACTAACGGGTTACGAAGATGACAATGGAAATATTATTATCAAATAAAATTAATGTATTTCTCTTCATGAAAGGATTTAGGCTCGATTTAGGTATATTGTGTCTGTGATACAACACGAAAGAGTAATATATAATATTATGTTCTGTGTTATCTTCATGTTGTGATTTATGCTGTATTCTTATCATTAACCGCACTTTCTCCGCCTTCTCAAGTTCAGCGGAAACACGGATAGCATAACAAGCTCAAGATTATGTTAAGAGGTCAATTCGTATTCCGTTTCCTCGTTACCGAACAATGTTATTTATTAATTTTATTAATTCGCGTGAATGATTAGATTACCTACCTATATTTATTTTTTATTTTATTGTATTTTTTAAGCTTTACGGCTCCTAGGCACGTCGACCATAGCTGTTCGTTTGTGCCCGTTGCTCGTTGTTTGTAAATTATATTATTTACTTTTGTAAGACAATTTTTATTTTCTTATAAAATCACATATAGGTAATTGCAAAAAAAAATCACGCCTGGACCACGCTGACTCCACTCAATCTTCCTTTCTCTTTTTCAAATCCCCGCGAATACCTTGATGTGCTTTAAGCGCGCCGATTGGTGGTCAACTGAGCGACCGTGCTTATTGGCCGCTCGCTGCAACACACGACCACAAATGCGCGGCAAAACGGATGCCGTGCTTTGATTGGTCCTAAGGATCGCGAAGATTAGCGCGTTTGCTTTCCGCGTTCAAAAAATTAAATTTGAAACAGCAAAGAGTGCGTTCGCATTTATTACACTTTTCTTTAAGTTTTATTGTACCTAATGTGCTCAGTTTTCAATCACGGCTTTGTGAAATTATTACCGTCTAGTTCCTGCGCTTATACTATTATATTTGGGAGTTTTGTTACTTATTTATGGTCTACTAGTGGACGCCCGCAGCTTCGCTCGCGTAGAACTAATTCTATTACCCATTAACGACGTCTACCCGTCTAACGATTTCAAAAACGGCAAAGTTTCATACTAACTTTGCACCCCCGTTTTACCCCCTTTCATTTTTACGAGAAAAGATAGCTGGCCATCCAATTCATTATAACATTTCAACCATATGAGCATAATAATATGTTAAAGTTACAAACAAAAAAGAGAAAAGCAATAAAATTTTACAGCTACCTATAGCTTCGAACGCGACTATCATGAATGAGCGCACAACACAAATATTCAATTTGGCGCTCATTTGGTGTGGACGTTTTTGCGAGCTGATTGTGTATCTGTTCATTTTTTAAAGATCGATGATCGCAACGCTTAGTTGCGATGGATACGACCGGCGCGGGGCGGATAGCAAGTTTAGCAACAATGTCTTACTCCATGCGAGCATATCTACAGGCATCCACAAGTAGGTAACGTATAAATTTCACACAGCGGGCTTCCGTAATCTCAAAATTCACTTAATTACCTCCACGAGCATGAATAAGCAGAATATTCTATTTCCATGACAATTAATGCCAAGCCTTGAGCGAAGTCCCTGTTTGATTTTTGTTGGGGCCGGGCTAAAATAATAAAAACCTTACTTATTTGTACATTGTGTTTATACGGAAGAGTATGCAGGATTACCTTGTTAGTAATTTTCTACCTCTGTATGTGGGTACTCATACTTAAAAACAAATAAATGATTTCATTCATGTTCATTAATTCATTCACATAAATAATAATGCATGGTATGGTTATTGACCCATTTAGTTGTTAAAAATGTAATGAGCTCTGTTTGAAAAGTTCAAACTACGAACTTAACTTATACATAGAGCATTTTTGTATCTTACTATCGCCCAAGTTCGCCTAACATCTGACTAATAGAAAACCGATTTATGTATGAAGTTATTTCTAACATGCATCTTTGCTATCCTTACAATGTTTAATAACCTAAGTTTGTACATAAATAATTTTAATAGACTGCTGGTAAAGCATCTTCTAAAAGTTCATTTCCTTGAAATTTTCAGAGAGTAATGCTCAGTCCGCGTGTGTTCTGAGTAAGGGAACGATAACTCATTCATGAAAGGTGCGTTTTTAGGTTTATGATTTCATTTATCATTATATAATTGTAGCAAGTGGACAGCAGTGGGACGTCTATGGGTCGAAGCGAATTGTAGCTAATTCAAAAATAAACATAATATTTTTAATAAGTTACACATAACTTCCGCAATGAAATCTATGATTTCTTAATCAAATTTATTTAGCATGCTATGCCATTATACACGCAAAGCTTAAAAAAACTCATGAACTCTATGATTGGTCGTGATTTCATAATATTATTTTATTCATAGAAGGAATTATGATCTAAAGTCAGCCAGCTCTAGAAGTGCCTTTATAACTTAAAGGATTTTGAGCAGAACTAAATCGATTGATCTTCAGTTATTGTAAGTTTCGTAAAATATTTTCGACATATTTTTCTTAGTTTATATTATTGTATTTATAATATATTGCATTTATAAATAATTATTTATTTAAATATATTATTATATAAAATTTTTATTATTATTATTTACTTTCTTTTTTTCGATTTAATTTTATCTTATTTTTATTTTGTTTCGTTTAATTCATTTTCATACGGTACACCAAATTACGATAGTTGTATAATTAGAGTCGATACAATGCATATTACGATCTTTTATATCTAATGTATTATTGTATAGTATGTATGTACCTAGATATCTGACAGTTCTAAAGCCTTAATTTTATCTGATGCACACTTAACTTCGAAAAATAATATCTTGAATCTATGTATTTCTGTTCTGACTTTCCTCTTCATTATTAAACGAACCTGATTTTATCCCGTGCCGAATTATTTTTCTTGCACCGAGTAGGTACAAGAAGAAAAAAATAATTAAATGACGTGTACGTAATACGACGCCGAATGAATACGGAATAGAGAGATGCACCAATTCTAAAGGGTCCGGCTGGCAGGAACTAAATTTTATGTTCGGTATTTATTGTACTTCGATAGCCAATCGGTAGTGAGACGTGAGAGTGACTAACCTTGCCGCCGGGTCTCGCGTTCCTGAGGAGCCGGCCTCTGTTTAATCCACAGGAACTGGTTGGTACGATCTGCCTCACAGCAGTGGCACAGAACAATCACTAGCACTTTTACGGTTTTGAAACGGTTTCGGCGAGCGTGCGCGTAGCGGTGCGCGTGCGGTGCGGCGTTTATAGCGAAACTGACTGATGATCGCGCGGTCGGCGTGGTTCTTGTCTTAACATACCAGCGCTAACAGATGTTTTTGAAAATGAGTAACTGATTTATAGAATTGGTGCATTTTTGATGGAATACTGATAACACCGTAAAATCCTGAAATAAATTTGGTGTAAAAAATATCTAATTACACATAATGCGAGCAAGCAGAGCAAGCAATTTTGTTTTTAACGAGCTTAGTCAAAATAAACAATTAATTATCTTGCGGCTTTTAGATGGCCTTAAAAAATCGAAATTTATCCAGAACAGTGTCACCTTTAAGAGCAGCTTGTCATAGTAAAAAGGTACCTATAGTTTAATCACCATGTATCAAAAGTGCCAAAAAATACAAATAATTATTGTGTCCTTGAATTAAAATGTAAGTCAGTTTTACAAAATGTACAAAAAAATAACAACAAACATTAAATTTGATTTAAAAATTTATTGCATTCACATAAACCTGAGTATCATTAAATTTGTATGACAAAAGTCAAGACAAAAAATAATTCAATTAAAATATTATAATATTGTGATGTAGGTAGTTTATTTGTACATAGTACCTACTTTAATTATTCACTTATTAATACAGCTTAGGGATTCGATTTTTCTCCAGCCTCTTGAAATACAACGATTTGCTTATTTCTCCTTCTTCTAGCATGCGGCCCAAGTCTCACTGGCGTGGCCCCATCTTCATGAGACACCTGAAGAAAGAAAAATAAATGATATTATTATTTTACACGACATTCAATTAATATATTTATAATAAGAAAAAATTAAATGCATTTATTTTGCAGCTTTCCGCGCAGTCTAAGGTCATGGCAAATAAAGCCGCTGTTTCCGGTGTATAATTTTATTATTTACGTGTCTTAAATAACATTAACTTACATGATTAGGTTTAAGAGCAAATGTAGGTATAGTTTTTGTATAGAGTCCGCCCGGGGCAGGACCACCGCCCGCCACGGTACCTAGTGCCATTTCTACCGTGTAACAAATTGTTTTAGAGCAGTTGTTTACAGAGGCGACTAAAAATTGCTAACTGGACTATTAATACCAACAACCAGCAGGACTGACTATCACTAACAACCCCTGCAGCAGTCCTCATAGGCTCGTACGTTCTAACGAACTCATCAATAAATGTTATTTTAACAGCCTCTATTAACTGGGCTAACCATCCCAGTTTTTATTGTTTTAAGCCGTTCACAGTTGTCATGAGCGGCAGCGGAAGAGTGTTGCTGTATGCTCGTTTGCTATCTTATTTCTATAAAAAAACAGCCAGCTAGCCTCTCCCAGTACCTACCCAAATAGGTAGGTAGGAGGTAGTTGTTACCTGAATATTTTTCCGAGCAGGTACGTTATTTTGCAGAAACGAGTTAACAGCACCCAGGGTATTAATAGGAATCTGTGGAATAAAACTTTATGTAACTTCTATCACTTCAAGCAAATAAAACATGTATAAATATTATATCACTTTCATGAACTTTGAAGTTGAAGATAGAAATCTATATTACCTTCATTACTCAACTGGATAGAACTCGATGAAAATGCTTACATTTTGCAGTTAGACAAGTACTGTTATTCTGTGGTTAGACTTGAAATTGCTATGTACCTTCTAAAATCTTAAATAAATAAGCAGTAAATAAATAGACGTGAAGCTTGTCAAACAGGAATAAAAGTATTTCAAAATACATTATAATCATACCTACTGTTCCATATTTTCGAGTTTTCTAAGAGCACATAATATTTTGTAATTTTTCAATCAGAGCGTAAAACAAAGTTTTAAATTAATTGATTTGCGGTTTACAATAAATCATGTGTCAAATCATCTCATTTGTAATTTTTCATTCATGTTACCAACTCTAAATTAAATTAATTTATTTATATCAACATGTTAGTACAATATTTCTTTACATACGATTTTGCATTGTTATATTGGTCAGTGAATGAACATTGTTATAGGAATCCCAACTTAATATTATAGCGTAAAAGATAGCGTTGAGTATTAAGATGATATTTTAAAGAATTTTAATAATTTATTTACTCGTAATAAGTAGCAAGTATCTATAACATTAAATTAAAGCACAAAATATAAACATTATTGAAAATTGTATAGATAGGTACCTACAGTGTGTTCAAACTGGACTTTTAACAAACAGAAAGTAAATATATAAATGAAAATAAATAAAATTATGAATTTACTTGCATTTAAGTGCCTAATATGAGAGGAATACTAATCAATTTAAATGCTACAATTAGATTTTATGAAAAATGATGTCGTTAGTATGAAGTGATATGATTATAAAAAATGCATTTTATAGTATCAAGCCAAATCTCAAATTACTAAAACGCAACGCTATTAGTGGAACAAAACGTGACATCAGTTTACTCTCGAGGTCTTCAATAAGTTGTTTGTATGATTTCTGGTGATTAATTTACTTTTACTTTTTTAAAGTCCTTACATAAGTTGAAATTATCTTCACAACAGTATAAACTGCTCAAACATGATACTTTGTCGGTTCTCATTACCATGAATTACATTTTCCTTATACCTCTTTCGGCATAAGGAAACATATTTTGTCAGAGTTTTGATGTTATTTTGGCACATAAGTCATAATATTTATATTAAACTTTATTGTGCTTCTAATAAGTTGATTTTATAACTCACTGTTGTAACTTTCAGTAATCAACTTTGTGAACCAAGCACTTTGTTTGACATCGAACTTGTGTAATGTGACGTCACAAAATAAGCGCGCCAAAATTGCCACATTTGAGTCGCCCAAAAATGATAGTGATTTTAATATATTGGTTTTTATTTTGGATTTGTTATATTCATTTTTGGTAATGTAAAAAAGTAGTAAAAACGTGTATTTAAAACATGCATATTTCCATTGTTATTAGTATAAGCATCAAATTAAATTAAATGTTATGGTCTATTTCAATGATAAAAAATCGTTAGTTGATGAATGAGATGACTTACGGCGAAAATGTCATCAATAAATTTAGAAGCGCTCGGAGTCTCGACCGTTATTTGTGAGCTTGAAGATGATACTGATGATGTGTCATGCTTCGATGGTATGGAATCCGTTTCTGGAAGTTTGAACTAGCATGAAAAAGTGTACAATGATTATGAATCTATTAATAAAGTAACTTCTTCTTATTCTTACAACCTACAATGCTATACATGACATAAAATTAAACTTATTTGATATTGCTTTAATGTTAATTATAGCAATTTGTTATAATTTTATATAACCTGCAAGCTACAACCCATAGGTTTTCATCTGTTGAGAACAGGTCTATCCTACAGCCTCCACGCTGCTCCTAAGCAGATTGGTGGTGATGTAATTTTATATACCTACTCATAGCTATTAAATATATTTAGCTGAAGCTAATAATTATAACCTATACCTACAAACGTTAGGTACGTACCTACTACAAATATATTTGATGGATACGTTATAGGTAGCTGTGCTTTGTTATTAACGTATATAGTAGGTACGACGCAGGTACAGTATTTAGAAAAAAATTAATCACAATTACAAAATGAATACAAATTAAGTGTAAAATGTGTGTGGTTTAATATATAATTGCTGAGTTAAAGAAAAAGTTGCTAAATATAGGAAGGTACTCGTATATTGACATAATGCAGCAGCTTTTTACTGCAAAATATTTTTACCTCCTCGGCTATGGACGTGGCAGAGGTCGTTTAAAATAAAAACATAATAAAAGCTAGAAGATAAAAACATCATCAAAATTATGAGGCCAGTGGAGGCGCTGAGATTATCCTTGGACTGTCTGTTTGCCGCGGGTCGCTTTCGCGCCTTATCACGGCTCTAAAATAAAAGTAAATTCTCTACTTGGAATTAAACTTTATGACAAATAGTACATTTTACATATTTCATTCCCGCACCTTGAAACAATTTTTATGCTCGCTACCTACCAATTTAAATGAAACACAAGTTTTATACATAAACAATCAAGTTATTTTTTCATAGTTTTTCCGTTTAATACAAAGTGTACAGAAAATTGTAGATCTATTATAACTTTAATCACATCCTATTCAAATTTAAAAAAAGCTATATTATTATAATTATTATTATGTCTACAATTAACATATTTGTAAGTTAGTTTTTCAAATTAATTTTATATAACACATTTATAAACTTAAACACGTTTATTTTCTCATATAAAAATTTGAGTTACGCATGTAACTTAATATAAAAAGTCCATAATGTTTTACAAATAAGCACCTGCTTGAACCGAGGCAGACTTCTGAACGGAAATATTTGTATTAGCCGCCGTGTTACTGAGGAAATTACCCACCGCTCTCAATGTCGAAATGGGAATCTGAAAAAAATGTGTTGGAAATTATACCCCTCGTTAACTTAACTGAAGGCGGCGTAAGAGCTTAAATTCCTTTTTCAATTGAGCTTCTATTTCTTCAAAAGATATCGAAAGGTTTTCCTTTAATAAAGATGATTACAACATTTTTTTTTCCTTAGCACACGATATCATGCACGAATGTAATGGTTTTATTTTACAACTGATAAACAATGGTCTATCCAAACATAACATAACATAAATCAGGCTTGTATTTCCCTGAAGGGGTAGGCAGAGGTGTGTTATGATATACCAATATTTCACCAGTTATGTTTAGAACTGATGTAATAGGTGGTGAGCCTATTGCCACATATACATATACACCGGGCACAAATCCAGACTCCGAGATGCTACCGGGCATCTAAATATAGAAAACCCCCAATATTTGTTGCCCGACCCATCGACCTCTAATTTAGTAGTCACGGTTACGATCACCAGCGTGACCAGACCATCAAAGTTATTTTAGATATTATTTACGAAACCTATTAAACACCATGAAACACGAAATGAGTGAGGAATTGGTTTATACGACTGTAGCTGTCTCCTAGACTGTGTCCTCAGACATCATCACAGACATCATCTGGTGGCTTTGGCTTCGGCCTTAATGTATTATTAGGACGTCTGCGACACTAGTTTTGTGTAAAAATATATTACATCTCCTCTTTCCTGTCCTCCTACATGAGTATAAACAAATCAAGTAAGTTATGAGCTAAGATGCTTATGTATTTAAGACAGTCAGTCAGTTAATTATAAATTCTTTACTCCGTAAATACCTCATATTATTACGTAAGGATGTAAATAGAATGTAATAATAATATTATATGACAGTAACTTACATTAAATATATCCTGGAAGAAACTTGGATTTCTTTGGTAAGTAACCTGCTTTGTGTATGTGTGTCCTACGTCACCATTGGCTTCGATTCCAACTGAGGCTCCAGCATTTGCGTTTGCTTCAGCACCAACGTCTATCCTCTTCTCAATTGCTGTTTCGAGATTGTGACCAGCGGGAGGCACGATTTCGCCGTCACCCCCAATGTAACCGCCTAGGAAGGCAGTTTTACGGAAATGCGGTCGGCGAGGCTTATAATGGGCGTGAGCAATGTGTTTCTCCACTATTTGCGGTGGCGGCTCCTGATAAACCTGTTTAAAATGTCAAAATTAAAGTAAGGCCGGGAATTAGTAGGACAGACACCAATATCAAATTGTTTATTCACATGAATTTGTTAATTACGTGCCTGATCACTAGGCATGAAAAATTGTTTGTGACAAAAAATACATTTACGAGTAAGTGCAGGTTATCGAGTTTGTTAATTTGCATAAACTGTAGGCTGCCTCAAGGCCTTTGGTGCGTAGTCCTATAGGTGACCTATTCAAGACAAACCTTATATACTCTATGATTATAATTCCGCTGAGGCATCATCCAAGAACGACGGCTACTATATCCACGTGGTCGCGCTTCGAAGACAGAGTTCATGATGTCTTGGAAATTAAAAGTAGGATATATTGGTTTACGATAATAGTAACTGTTTGGTATCCACGCTTTACTCACTTCTTTTACTATAACGGGTGGTTTTATATCTACACTAGTTTCAGATTCAACGTTATTTAGTGGGACAACTTCATTGGCAGCGTCAATGTTGAAACTTGCTTGTATATTTTTATTAACAGGTTTCACTTCTAGAACCTGGTCATTATTTTCTGAAAGCAATACCCCAGATGACCCTTCAACTGTTGTTTCTCCTGCCTGTAAAAGATACACGAATGATTAACTCAACGTCAGGGTTAAATGCCAACATGCATTAAAATTTCTAACAGACTACGTTGCACTTTGTGAATAAGATGCGGAGATATAACTTGAATTGAATTAAATTCAAGTTATATGTCACTAACTAAAGTTATACTTTGCAATAACTCTTGTCTTGTCTATGTAATATGCCAGTGAAAAAAAAAGCCAGTGACACAGTTACTAAATCATTGGTTTTCAAATGATAGGAATCAACAAATCATGCAACTATAACTAATGCTATGCAACCCATCATAAAAACAAGCTAAATATTTCAAACGCTCAATGCATTCTACACGTAGGTGAACTACATGCTTCGAAGATAGGAATATCAAGTCTGTGAATAAAGAGATTTTTCAAAGCACCAATTTATTACGTGCATGCTCATATAAATCTGTATATTTTACCTTTACTTGAGGGTAGTCAGATGTTAGTTTTCCTAATACAACAAAAGGTTATAAAATGAAAACAGTACATTCTTATTTAATTTTGTTTAAAAAATCAATTTTATTAGAATATTATATAGAACTAACCCAATCAAAATTAATTTACCCTAAAGACAGGTATGTGACATACGAGTATATAAAATACGTTTTTGTATATTTTTACTGAATACAAGAACCATCACTATAGATACTTAATAATCTCATGAGTAACTGCCGAGAGTATAAAGGCAGTATAAAAAGAAAAACGATGATTATGTCGTCGTCTATCGCTGTCCTTTTTTCTGGGCGCGTAACTGAATTTCCATCTCCTTGCGTTTTTGTTTCTCTTCCTTTCTTCGCTTTCTTAGATCCTTGATTTTGTCACCTACCAGTCCAGACGAAGCAAAGCGATCGCCAGCCTGAGCCGAAGCGAAACCGCCTCCAGCAGACTTTTCAGCGTTAACTTCTCCGCCGAGACCTGCTGACGCTTTCACGTTGCCTCCTGCTGTGGCTCCAGCGAAGAGACCACCTGTTTATGGAAGAATTGGCTTTAGGAAGGATTGTCTTGCTTTTAAATTCTTATTTTCAGTTGCTACAACACATGATGCAACTATATTAGGAGGTCCAGCAGTGAACTCTGAAAGGCTTATGGACGTTTTACGTTAAATTGAGTCGCACTACGAACTTTCACTATGAGCGTTTGTATTATTAAAATATTACAAGAGATGGACATCAAATTTTTCAAAAGGTAGATTTAAATGAGCCCCAACCCAGAAACTCAATAGTATTTTATTCTATATTTATTAATCTATATATAATTCATTTTAATAACGAGTATTTTTTTTACGAGTATTATTTTATTTATTGATTTCTCTCTAATATGCGTTGCCTGTTTGAACCCATAGACTTCTCATTTCAGAGCTCCAGGTTTCTACCTAGCACCTGTTCAGGTGACAGTCTGTGTTCAAACCCCAGCGGCACGAACCAATGACTTTTCTAAGTTATGTGCGATTTTAGAAATTAAAATATGTCACTTCCTACAACGGTGAAGGCCACATCATGAGGAAACCTGCATGCCTGAGAATTCTTCATAATGTTCTCGAAGGCATGTGAAGTCAGCCATTCCGCACTTGGCCAGCGTGGTGGACTAAGGCCTGATTCCTCCCATTCTGAGAAACCCGTGCCCAACAGTGGGACAAATAAAGGGTTGTGATGATGATGATGACTTGTTCAACACTTATTAAACACATTTATTCTATAGCTATTTCACAATAGCTATCATAGCATAAGTACGCCGACCCAAATGTTGTGATTCATAGTTGCATGGCAGATGTTAAACCTGCTTATGAGCTTTCGACAGTACGCTAACCTCCCTCTCCCTCCCGTATAAACTAACATTGAAGCAAAGCTGTAATGGGTTGTAGCGTAATGCGTTTTACAATCAAAATCCATTACTCAAAGGACCATGGCCCATAGATTAAGAAACCAGAGGAAATTATTGGTTTTATATGGAACTTATTATTACCGCCCAAGCTTCAAATTACCATTTCTGCTGAGTAATTTGCAAAACAATTTTGTTCCGGCTAGAAATATGTAGTTACCCCTTATTGCTTATAGGTAGCAAGCATCTGTGACAGACTTGGAACGAGACTCTTATGAGTCATCTTCTGGACCATGGTGCCATGGGCGGCAGTGGTTGGGTGGATGCACGTTTTCTATCTTCTATCCTAAACGGGATATTTATCTTAACACTGAGGAATTATATAATTATACTGTGATGCTAGTGTAAAGCGTGCTGGTAACTTATTGCATTGAAATTTAATTAAGGTTTTTGTTACTCAATACTTATGTTTGTAACATCACTGTTAGGTTTTTGTGTAAAGCGAATAGGTTTAGTATGTGTATACAAACTTTAAAATAAATCAAATTTTAATTTAATATCTTGAATTACCTACCTACTTAGTAGATGGTAGATATAGACAACGATTTATAATAATATACATTGTGAAAAGGTGTCTGAAACCCTGCGCTGAAAGCGTACTTTAATCACTGTTGGATTTAAACCTAACAGAGCCCATTAAGGTTACACATAAAACGTTTTTAAATCATTGAAGCAATGTTTGAATTACCGTACTATTTCCTTACTATTTCCTTATGGAAAGGTTTTATTATCTCAGAATTGTAATAATTATTGAGACCTTTAAGATAAAGTTCGAGGTAAAACGAGAAGGTAGAAGGGAGTTTCATTACTGTTCATTGTTCAGTGATTAAATAACTCTTTGGCTATAAATAACTTTATTCAAGTTTGTTAATTGATTTCATAATTTGGTTAAATCATTTGATGATTGAAGCTTTTGGTGATGGGACTTGGGAATAATGTTTTTGCACTTTCCCATATTCTTGAATATAGGCTAAACATACTGTACATTAAAGATGTAATTTACAGTTTAGTTACACATATACTTATAACTGTTTTTAAGAAAAGTTTAGTTAGGTATTATATACCTTCTTTAATTTTATAATCGACAAAAAAACTGAAATGTTAATTTAAATTTTATTTATATTGCTCCCCCAATAGCTTACCTCAGGAAGAAGACTTGTAAACTGAGTTAACTTGATCATTGAATCATCGTTATATCACTCGGTCAAAAGCGGTGAACAAAGATGAAAATTGATTAAAACTGATATTAGTATCTAAGTAAGCTTAAATACGATAGGTACATCTTCAGTGTTAAATAATTTAAAAGTGTTGCCTACGTGACATTAGACCGTCTCTGTTATCAGAGAAACATGAATAAGACTATGAGACTATGTGTATACCTAGTCAGAAAATCCATACTAATATTATAAATGTGAAAGTGTGTTTGTTTGTTTGTCCGGCTTTCACGTCGCAACGAAGCTATTATATGGTATGGTTTTTGTGTGTGGAGATAGTGAGGAGGGTGGAGAGTGACGTAGGCTACTTTTTAGCGCGGTAAAACATCCTCATGGGAAGATATCGATGTTTTGTTATTTGCTAGATATTTAGTTCCGGATGTTGTTAACAGATGGCATTGTTAATTCCCTTTTCCCACGCGGGCGGAGCCGCGGGTAAAAGCTAGTACCAAAATAAGTAAAAAAAATCTCACCTGAGGCACCGCCATTTCCATCTACAGAACCACCAAGCCCAGCTCTTGCTGATTGTCCATGTGGAGTTCCAGCTTCGGCGTATAAGCCACCGGCAGTACCTTTTCCACCTACAATAAAAAACATGGTTCAACTGTTTATTATGTACATATTAATTAACACGGTAGGTACTCAACCAATACCGGTTGTTGGATGATATATTTCTACTCAAGTTCCTCACTGTCCTATGGACATTGTGGTAATAAATTTCGCTCCCAAATCAGCCAATACTTTTTATAAGTCATGGTATCACTAGTAGGGTCAAAATCAAGAGTTTAATCGAACAATAACAAGTAGTTTTGTTCATTTTTATGCGGAATAATTTACCTTTCTTGAGTTTTCATAAATATAACGATAATGCAGCTTGTTAGTGCCTACAAGGTTTAATTTTTTGTGAGTCAGTAGGTACAAAATGCAAAAACGGTAAGGTATTATTCTCCACACGTGTCTTAATTACATTAGACTTAATTACTTGGTAAATACTCGTACAATTCAATTATGATGGTATGAATCAGGTGTACGAGGAAATCATTTAATTTCTTGTGTTGTATCTCTGTGTCTAGTGTTACGCACTGCCGTATTAAAAGAAGCATGATCTACCTACTTTATTTACTAGTTTTATTAATTTAATATTTGATTGACTGTTTCTTAATGAACAGATTATTATTAATCAATTATTTATTTATACATATTCAAGATTTTAATTGTTAAATTATTGTTAGATGATTTCTGATGAGAGTTTGTATTGACTCAGATTTTCCCAATTTATGTGCATGTTTCGAGCAGGCGGATCATTGTGAAACCTAGACGAGTAAGGGGTTACACTACCAGTCTACCCAATTATCTATGTACATAGGTATACCAGCGTTGAATAGTTATTTTATTTCACCCATCCGGCCTGCCTTCTATCGTTTTAATACTATTTTTCTCTATAAGTAATGCTTTAACCGACCTTTTTTATATGTATAGCGATGACTTACTCGTTTATGACGAAAACTATAAAATATATAGAAGAAAACAGTGCAAAAAACATGGATTTATTTAATCGTCAAAAATACGCTTACATAAATAAGATTTTAAACTAACTTATGTTAATATACAAAGTGTTTAATGTGCTTACACCGCCGGTGGGAAATAAGATCCACAGACAGACCAAGTTAATTACATTTTGTGAAAAACAAAAAAGGTTAGATAACATGTATCACCGAGAGAGAGAGAGGTAATAAAAATTTTAAAAGAATTTTAGTTTTAGTATTATTAACACTTGTTACAACGTGGTAACAAGTTGCTTTGATTAGTTTAATGTCTGCATCACATAATTTCTAAATAACTTATATGCGGATTAAATTTTGTTTGAAATGACCGATATGTAGGCACTTAATTATGTACATTATTTATTTAGTCAGTTCGTTGCGCTAACTTGTGGCTAAGACCAAAAAGATGTTACCGAATTAACGTTGGTGGTTCGCCAAAAAGTTAACGAGATAGTAATGAATAGCTTAAAATGAAGATGAGATAATCTAAAGATAACATTTGGCAGGACCACAAGTACCATTTGCAAAAGTGCAAAAGATATTAAGCTGATATTTTGTTTCATAACTAGTCTAGAAACTTGGCTTCGGTTTATGTATTACACATGATAAAGGAGAATTATAGCTTCATTTTCATTCGCAAGCTAAATTTATGTATTGAAAGCTAAATTTAAGTGGTATCTAGATCTAATCGGGGGAAGGCAACAAATTGCTGACTCATCTTTTCACACCAATACTAGCTACAATCCATAGCTTCCCACTGTAGGTTACGGGTCTCCGCCACAGACACCGATATGGGAGGTCTTCGACAAGGCTTATTGATTGTTTTTAAAATAAAAAAACAATTGGAACCGAAGGATTAACGTGCAGTCCGACGCATGGTAGCGTGCATGAAATTTTACGACTAGCGTTGTCACCCATCAACCGACCGCGCAAGACGTTGGTCAACTCGGTCGATCACATACGATTGCCTCGAGCCATTGGGCTACCAACGCTACACAATTATCACTACTATGACAATCTGATCAGATCGTTAACGTCTGATATCTCTTAGATAACAAACTATGCTGAGTTCTAAGACTGAGTGAGAGAGAGACTGATTCATAATAAGAAGGTAATAATATTAGTTAAGTTTAGTCTGTTCAGCGAACTTCAGACCCGCAAATAGTAGACGTTTAGTAAAACAATACATTACAAAGCCGTTAAGAAAGTTACAAGTAAGCATTACATTCTGAACAGTAAGCCCTACTGTTTGTGGGGACTCATTACCAGGCGCAAATGACGCCGTTAAGACGAATTGTGGTTTGCTATGAATCTTGTTGTAATTACGCACAGGTACAATGATGATCGTTTATAAGGTGTTATAATTTTACTGATATTAGTGAATGAGCATACAGCAGCACCCATGACAAAACCTTGAACAAGACTCTTAAGAGTCTCGTTTAATGTCAGTCACAGATGCTTCGCTACTCATTAAGACTAATGGACTCCTCTAGAAAAGTGTACCTACCTATCTAACAAAAAACCCAAACCTAAAAAAATAAGTAGTACCCTTGTACAATTTTATTCCTGTCTTATATGTATACTGTACCTATTTCCTAACTAAAGTATGTACATAAATTATGAAATAAATAAACCATTTTTGTGTCAACCAGTTTCTCATAATCAGGCGTTATTAAGTTTATGTTCTTATGGTAATAAACGTTAATTTGCCTCAGTCGGACATTTAATTCGGATCTGAACACAGACAGACGTATTTCAAAGCCCCAGTTATATCAAATTCAATAACGTTGACAGACGGGTGCGGTCACGAAATATCATGTTGGCTAGGTAATATGCAAGCGTGCGTGTACCTACAAAACATATGTGTGGTCAAGCTACCTAGTAAGCGACCGCTGGTTCCCATTGGGATAGTTAAACAGAACAAAGGTACCTAATCTTAGTGTAACACGTGACACTAGGTTTATTGTATTTTTTTAAATCTTTATTTGTTATTCATCACAAATTATTATGTAACTAATAAAATATGTCTACATCATACAAGCAAAATCACATTTGTATATATTTTTTATCGATTAAAATGCCATTGCATTCATTCCTCCACCAATCCGCATTGGAGCAGCGTGGTGGAGTATGCTCTAGACCTCCCGCAGCTGTCTGTGGGGGAGACCCGTGCCCATCAGTGGGACGTCTATGGGTCGCAGCGTGAAAATGCCATTATATATTTACAAATACTATTCAATATTTACTGTGATATTAAGTAACTAGATAATAAATCATATTATTTTCTTAAATATTTCTACTTGCTCTATCACAAGGGGTTGTGCCAACATTCCATATTCATGGCTACCAACAAAGACAATTCAGTGGATTGCAATCTTACTGAGTTTCAGTGATATGAGCATTTACCGTTGCTCGTAGATCAATTCTTACTAAGTAGTTCCAGACATTGAAGTTTCGTATAATTACCTACTTCATTCGTAAAATAGTTTAGTTTAGTTTAGATTTTAAAAATTCATAAAATCTAAGAATCTACGAAAACTCAGAAAGGAGCTCAAGAGTTAGTATAGGATGTTTATGATCATTAGTAAACTGTTCGTTAGAATTCATGGAACTATTGGAGCACGAAAGTTTTTCTACAACTAACAGACAATTTTATTCTTTCACTGTCGGCCTGACACTGGTCTCAAACAAGATGACAAGACAAACTGTTAACCTGGACCAGGTTTGAGAATCACTTTTTTAATGCAGCCATATTTATTTATATATTGAATATATATATTTACTTTATACCTATATGATTTTGAATTGATCTGATTTAATAGCGAGGTGTGCGAGTGGAATGATCGACCGCTATTTTAATATCCCTTTAAATACCCACAGCTTTGAATAATTACTTAATGCTATTATTAGTAACAAAATACATTCGACGACGAAATATAAACGTAGCTCCTAACATGAATAATTCCAAATATTAAATCAGCATTTTTAACAGACTTCGAAAACAGGGGAAGGTTAGAACTTCGACAGTTTTTTGATTCTAATTTTATTTGAAAGGTCTGATTACAGAGTAGGTCCTCTATAAATTTCAAGATAAAATTTTACCCCTAACAGTTTTAAAAATGCATAAAAATCGCGTTTATTATGCTGTTGTCGTATCTATCTATGGATTTGGATGATCCTTTTTTATTAAAACTTAAAAGGCCTGTAGATTACTGAGCAGATTCTATATAAATTTCATTAAAAAGTGGTACGAGTAATCGTTGCTATCTTATATACAAATACATAAATCATCTGCAATCTATCGTTCCCGGAAGGAGTTGTACCGATTAAGTTCAGCAGAACTTCAAAAGGCTGATGGTCGATCTGCTAGGTTACATTTATTAATTTAACTTTATGGAACTAATAAAATAAGACTTAATTCACAGTTTAGTAAGTAGTAGTAAGGGCCATAAGTTAGAGGGAAAGAAAATGCTGTAATAATAATGCATTAGTGATAATAATGGAAGATAAATTTGCAAACCCAATAATAAGTATGTCATCGTATCAATAATCAATATCCACTACCACCACCGCGACAACCCTTTCTTTGTCCCACTGTTGGGGTCTCCTCTCGAAATTGGAGGGGTTAAGCGTGGATTAGCAGAATTCACATGAGCTCGAGAACAGGGTCATGAACATCTAAGGCATGCAGGTTTCCTCACGATTTTTCATCACCGTTACACCAGGTGAAATTTAATGTTTCTTTACTACTCATAACATAGACAATTGGTGCGTGCCGCTAGGATTTGAACCCAGACTTTACAATATCGTTAAATAAAGCTGATGATGACGAGATTGGTAGGTGTCTGATGTCTGAATGACGAAGCGCCGTCAAAAATATCTTGGAAAAAAAATGTCCGCTGCAATTTAATAAAAACCAGCGTTCAAACGCCCAGTAATTAATGACGCAATTTATCTGTCAGTTGATTAATTCGAAATACTCCTGGATATTTCTTTAATTAATGTTTGATTGTAAAAAAATGTTTGGAATATTTTTATATAATCTTACTGTTAATCGTAGTGTCATAAAGTACACATTCTAATTTACTAGTCAGTTACTATTTAAAAGTTAGTTAGTGAGCCCTATGTATTAGTCTTATTCAATCTCACTATATTTATACTATCTTAATATATATATTTCTTGTGTAGGTACGTGTATATGACAGTGAACTCCTCCTAAACGGCTGGATAGATGTTGATGAAATTTTGGGTGTGTGTTCAAGGGGATTCGAGAATGGTTTAGATTCACAATTTAGTCCACCGGAAAATGATTTTAAACACTATTTTAGTATATTTTTTTAACCGTCGTTCACTGACGTGAAGCGTCGCGTCACTTTGACATTTCATATGGCAGAACAACGTTTGCGGGGTCAGCTATATTTTCTTACCACTTTCCTGATTCGGAGTTCAATTATTGAGTCGTATCATGCAGACATGATAGGCACAGTTTAGAATTCCTTTTAAAAAGTTCTTCCCGTTCAGCCTTACGTACACCGCGAGCGTCTCAATGTTAAAAAACAATCGCCCAGACATTCGGGTATCAGATATTGGTATCGCTATGGAATTGTTAGAAAAACAAAGCGCTCAGTGATTGAAAGCGCAAATAACTACACGGTGCCTAGGCTTTTTCATTAAATACTACGCTGATCCGGTGTTCATTGTTTTTATTCATTGCAATATCCCTTCATCATTTATTATTTTTATGAACGAGAATGAATAAATGCTTGGCTGTTATTTTATTTCTATCTCCATATTGCATTTTGTTTATGAACGCGAGGTAAGCGCCGTTACACACATAGACGGTTTCCAAAAAAAATTTCTACTACCTATATTAATTTAATATAGTAATTATATGTATTGATCGTATATAAGTGTATTAAAGCGTCTAATTAAAGATAAATGTAAGAATATATAATCTGTGAGACGGAATGGATTTAATATGTCAAAAAAAAGGTTTCCCTCTCCTCCCCTGTAATATATGGTTTGGTTTTTTGGTTTTTCATTTCTTGGATTATTTGGTTTTTATATTATTGCGCTGCGCAATAATATAAAAACTACAAAATTGTTTAAATAATAAAATAATAAATTTCACTGCAAGTAAATAGTGTTTCACCATGCAAACCATAACCCCGCAACAATATGCTAGCCTAAATTTTAAATAAAATCTTACCTAGCAGTCCACCGATACCAACTCCTGCATGATAACCGCCAAAATTGACTCCTAATTTTCCATTTTCAAACGTGATAAATTGGGGCGCCTGAAAAAAAAGAAGTAAAATCATTAGACATCATAATGATATTAGGTGTACCTATAAAAGAAGAATCTTGCAGCATCGAATCTATAGACGGCTATCATATTTTGCATACAGAAAATAATTAATTGTTAGGTAAATACTAGATTTTGCCTCGTATTACATTAATCTACCAATATTTTACACTTCATTTGATTAAAAATAGTAAGTCGGCGTCAATCTTTCGTCAAATATACTACATTCACCACTTCTTGCTCAGTTTCAAGTCAGTAACTAAATATCGTCCACATCTTGATAAATTTTACTTGATATTTAAATGCCTAAATGTATGTTTTTTGTGAAGAGACCCAAACGGGCGGGACGTTAATGAAACTGAGTCAGGTGCTTCTTATATATGTAATTTTTTAGACAAAGGATTTATAAAGCTTGTTAGTAATCTAAGCGCCGTGTGCCTCGCGCGTAGCATTGAGTTTTATGACGTAAATATTTATAGCTTACTACGTGAATTGTATGACAATTATAACATTACACAGGATTGCTCTTGTGATTTTAAATATTCTTGTAAGATTTAATCATTTGATTTAAAAACTTTTTTTACACTCAACTATGTAACACAAAAACTAACTAACTAACTGGACTATTACTAACACCAACTAACAGGACTAACTATCACTAACAGTCCCCAGTCCTTATACCTACAAACGAACTGACCAACTAATGTTCTAATATAATTAACACTCTCAACTAATTGGACTAACCATACCAGTCCCTAATTGAGTCTTGTTCAAAGTCAGTCACAGTTGTCATGGGCGGCAGCGGATGGGTGGTGCTGCAAGCTCGTTTGCTATCTTTTATCCATAAAAAATAAAAAACTAGAAGATCTCCGTTATGTTCTCGAAAACATATTCGCGAAATGTCTTGGTTAGATTTGTGGACTGTTGCCAGTCATATTCCGAGAGGAGACCCATGCCCAACAATGGGACAAAGTGATTGGGAATAGTGTGCAATTTATGGGTTGTGTTGATGACTATATAAATAACATTTACAATCCTCAGAGCTTCAAAGATCCAATCCAACAGAATTACAAAACATTATCCAATGTTCATACGTGTAAAGGTTAGTTGCCCAACTGTAATTATACATTACTCAACGTGTTTGGTATAAATAATTCCATAATAACAAACGTATGGCATGGCCACAATTACACTTGCTATAACATAATAGTGTCTGCCATTATGACCGTTTCCATGACCTAAGTTACACGCAATTACACCATATAATTATCTTTTGTTGTTCGATACTATCAACACTACATACATCGAAGGGGAGATTTAGCTAGTTTTTATTGGATTTCACTATAGGTGTAATTTGCTCTTGTCAATTCAGATAGAAATCTTTACTAATACAATAAATTGGAGCTATTTTTTTTCTATTTGATGGAAGGTGGTGTTAACGCTTTAAAAAAACTCTTATGTAATCATGTACGAGGAATATATCACGGGCATAATATTATTATCATGTTAGGACTAATAATTATCCTCTCAATATTTTAAACTGGACTTAATAAGTATTAGCGTACCTACATAAAAACAGAAGAAGGAAACGTAGGCACGTAACACGTTGGTACGTACCAATACAAAAGTTTTTTTTTTCATGGATTTAAGGTAGCAAAAAAGCTTGCAGCATTAGCTGCTGCCCATGACGCAATCTCCCCACTAAAATAATAAAAGTTACAAATAAGCTGGGATATGGAGGCTGCCAAAACACACGCCACCTCAACGAATGGTCCGGGAATCTCCAATTACTCCGATAGCCATCACTCGCTGTGCTCTCCTTATCATAGCGATGATTTGCTCAGTAAAAGCCTCTTACAAAGTCATCGAACGCTCTACACCCAAATATAGGCGGTGACTGCTTGCTTCGGGACCCCCCCAGTGTAGGATATATCCGGTTTATCTCGACAGTCACACCTCTCTAAAGACTGTCAGCATTCTAAAGGCTGTCAACGACAAGTACAAAGTACTAGGAAGTACTTCATACTGAAGCGAACATCGATACGATTCCACCTATCATTATAGAGGATCCCCTTGACGATGGGCTTGTGTGGTTCATGACAGCAAAGAACCTCTGTTTTGCTTTCTGCAACTTGGATGCCTAACAAGATTATTCTCTCAACTACTCGAGTCACAGTCATAGAGAGATGGGCAGCATCTTCATAACTATCACCCTGGACTGTGATTAAAGTGTCATCTGCGTGACAGGTCACATTATCACATGTCACTTCGCAATGCCCAGTCGTGGTCACGACCATGGATTGGTCACGACCAATATTCCACAAGAGAAGCCCAAGAACGAACCCTGTGGAACACCGCACGCCTTCGTTTTCCCTGTAACTGTCATTCTTGAATGGGAAACATTATACATCTGTCACTGAGATAGTTCTACCTAATTTGACTGAGATGAGGGGGTTTTTATGGGTCTTAAAAGCTTTGGCTATGTCTAGAGACACTGCCAGTACTATCCCTATATATAATCTTGGAGAATTGTTTTCTGAGTGAGGGTTTCTATGCGCAGGATAGCATCGATCGTAGTACCAACTTTAAGTGGTAAACGGAAAAGTTCTGACACAGTAATGAAGACAAAGAGGGCAGAATCACGCAGAAATACTAAACAACATTATGCAAGATGCATTCAACTTGATAAATTGTTTTCAATTAATTAGACCCTATTATGTTTCTATTATTACATACCTATTGGTTATTTTAATAATATTAATTTATTTATTACGCTTCTAGTGATTTACATTTTAAATACCTAATACTCTTAGGTACAGACAAATATGAACATCTGGTTATACTCGTATACTTGCTGAAATAAGGTGTTGTATCTGTTGGTGCTGGCTAAAAGCGTGTAATTTTTTTAATATATGATAATAATAAAAAAATATTGAGTTATAAAAACATAAATTAATTAAAGTTATTTTGATGTTCTCTATCATTGCATATGTCTAAGCGTCATTTTTGGTGTACTTGCTAAATAATATTAGAAGATATAAATATACCTACTGATCAAAATAGAAAGGCCTTAAATAGCTATGAAAACATTTTCACTGACCCCAGAGTGCAATTAAATGTACCAGTTAATTATCACGCCAAGTTAATTGACAAGAGCAAATAATATTGAGTTTAATATCCTGTGCACTCTCAGACTATGACCGCTTCCTCTGTCGGACTGGAATAGTAAATAAACCGGAGCCGAGACAAATAATGAAGCAGAGGATACATAGAAATTGATTATTTTCTTCAATATTCATAAAAGATTAGGTAAAGAAAGTGAAAGTGGTTTATTATAGAAATAAATGGGTAAATACCCACTATTACCACGTTTTAAAAACTTAATTTTTAGAATGAGTAACTGAAGGTCCAATAAGTATTAATCAAAGGATCCAATAAGTATTAATAAGTATATAATTTAAAAAATTAAAGAAGTAAATAATATATAACCACTTTTACCAAGACGTACTAAACTGCATTTTATTAAGAAAAGAAAGGACAATGGACAATTTGGCGCCACTTGCACAATTAATTGTATGAATATTAATTTTCATGGTTAAAACATTGGATATTCAACGAACACTTCAGGCTCAACGAAAGTCTTCACATTGACGAGTCTACCGAAAAAGCCTAAAGTAATAAATTCGACCATTAGAGTTAGACCATTAGTCTCTTGCGTTTCAAAATTATATTCGGTAAACAGTTCTAAATTACATTTCGTACGCAGAGTTAGTAATTTGAAGTGGCAATGGGCAGGCCACATCGTTCGAAGGACTGATAACTTATCTTATCTAATTCAGACCAGAATACCACTGCCAAAAATTACTGTCCAGTAATTTCCAGTGTCGAGTGTCATTTCCCTGAGGCTGAGCCTGCGAATCCTCTACATCCGATCTCGTTATTTCCGTTTTACACAACACGTTATTACCATAAATTTGTAAACAACTGAAAGCTACGTGCGGTAACAGTGTTTATTTTGTAAATATGACAATTCGGCATAACTGTGGCGATTTTATTAGTTAACCCTTGAATAAATATATCTTCGTCGTTTAATAGTAGAAAAGTATACATCTAGGTATTGGGTTCGTATCTTTCACGCGAATATTTTTTTTTTGAATGTGAATTGGTGGAGAGGTTACTGGCCAACGTAATTTCGAGTGTTCTCAAGCTTCTGGAAGTCTTCAACAAGGCTTAACGATTGTTTTACACATGAAAACAACCATGTCCGACGGTCCGACAACGTGACCTCCAAACACCCATGTAATTTTGCCACTCCACATACCGGCCGCACCTAACGTTGCTTAACTTGATTAATCACGTACGATCGATGATATTGAGCGATTTATTATTAGCCAGCTAGTAAAATGAAATTGTCTGTGAAAAATTAATTGTTTAGTCAGTGGTTTTATTTAGTATCCAATTTTGTAAGAGAGGTTTGTTACCCATTTATAAAAAATGCACATAAAAATATTTTTAAGATTTTCAACGAACCAACACCGAATTATCTACATAGGAATGGGTAAAATTTAGTTGAGGTATAATTGAGCGTAGCGTCCATACCCAATGGCTCGCGTCGATTGAATGTGATCGAAAGAGTTAAGCAACGACGGGCGCGGTCGGTTTGTGGATGGGTGACCGCTAGTGGCAAAATTTCATGGACGCTACCGTGCTTCGGAGTGCACATAAAGCCGTCAGTCCCGGTTGTTTTCAATGCTGGAAACATTCGCGGAGACCTTCGGGTGGCTTGAGAACATTCGACACTGGGTTGAACACTAAGCCCTCCACCGATCCGCTTTGGAGCAGCGTGGTGGAGTATGCTCTAGACCTCCCGCAGCAGTGTCAGTGGGCGAGACGTGCCCGTGCCCAGCAGTGGGATATCTATGGGTCATAGCGAATACAATTGAGATCCTGATTTAATTAAATTTATGTGAGTATAATTTATAGTACTTAGTACATATTGTCTCATGAATATTTGACATCGCTGATCCAATACAGCGACGTGAGGGCAATCTCGGTCGGTATTAGGTCAAGGGTTCACGAAATCTGTGCTATTAATATTCAAGACATCACTGTATTTGATAGTTAAATGTAAATACGGTCACCCTGTATGACTCTTGACTTGCTCGAGATGACATTTCTAATTTGGTAGACGACACTTGACAATCATGCAATATTAGAAGTGTCAAAATTATCCGTCTAATATAAACGTGATTATTTGTTAATTATGGAGAGTCGCATTGTGCAACTGGCAGACATTGAAATGGATTATTAATGTATAAATAATGAGTTTCCAAACGAATGGATTACACTAGGGAAACACAATTATTTGAGTCACTTTAATTAGTTCTCCAAAACGATGCGCACCTGATATTTGACGTGGAATTATTGAGGAATTACAAGAATGTACTTTTAATGGACCACACATTTTGTTTCGTAAACTAACGCTTGCACAACGGTGTGGCGAATGTGAAATTAGTTAACAAACATTGTTTGTATTCGCTGTTGCACGCAAGATATTTGAAGTTGAAGCCAAATTATTGAGTGGAAATATTAATATAGATAGAGACAGATAGCTGCGTTATTATTTTTATGAATTTGAAAACTGTGGTATATCTAAGGCCTGTTTCAAACTGAACAAGATTTGAACCATGAAAGACAATTGAATGAAATGTTAAACTAGCAACTAGGTAAACATTTAATTCAATTGTCACTGCCCATTACCCTAGTGTTAAGCCATTACATTCTATCATTAGCTGAAAGCTGAATACCTTAAATTGAGTTAATAAGAAACAATAGCTCTGCCACAAAAAGAAACGTCATAGTCTGAATCATGACTGAGAACTTCTAAATTACAAGATGGTTTTGGTTTTCATATTTAGATCAATATCTTAATTTTGCGACAACAAAAAGACGTTATGAAACTTTATTTTTATATAAAAAATAAAAATGTACATGGTAATTAATTAATTACTAATTTTTAGTTGGTATCTAGTAGAGTAGGCAGCTCAGATATATGTAAGCAGGTAATTTGTAGGTAGGTATATGAGTTTTTTTGTAATTATTACTACGGAAATTGACACATTTTTGTCAATTCGTCTTATAACAGTATTGAAATTGATATAATTAAGCTATTAAACAGATATTTATAAAATTAGTCTGAACTATACTTAATATTAAAAATATTATTTGTATTTTTACTTCTGTTAATGAAGGTAATTGATATTGCAGTCTAAGCAATATATTCTATCCCTTGAGAGTACTGAGACAAAATTAGGTCACCGGAGCGGGTAACATTTCACCACTTTGTGCTAATTAAAACCTAAACAAATATGAACATGAATGCGTATTTGATATATTAATGCATACCAATATTAGCATAAATCCGGTAAATTTAACTCATGGCTCTGACAATATAAAAGTACTTACGGACTAAAAGCGGGGAATCGTTGAAAAGCCATCGGTAGAAATCAATTTTGCGAATCAGATGTGCTCTTCGCATGGAAATATACCAATTTTTCGTTCAATCCTATATTTTGCACTGGCCATTTTTATTTTATGAATGTTGTTTTATGGTTTAAAGGTTAAAAATTATGTTGTAGAAAAATATAAAGTGACATATAGGAATTATATAACTGGCGGACGTTTGTGTTAATTTAAATAAAATCACTGAGAATAAACCATGAGTTAAATCATAATTTCCAATAATGTAATGTCTCAGAAATGGACTCCCGCTGGTAACAAAATGATCCCATTATAGGATCCAATCATAGGATCAAAACTGGCTTTACTATGTAGCGTTCCCTTCATCATGCGGGTCGCTCAACTCATTACTATAACATAAACACTTATTGTAATTACCTACCTTTTTCCGATACTAAACAATTTTCAGTTATTTTCATATACCTATTTGATAAACTGCAAAATATTCTTTATTTTTACCAACTAATGAACCAAGTTTTATTTTCATACGGATCTAAAGTGACTGCTTGAGTTTTCAAACCAAGCCTCCATTTCTACTTTTTTCTTTTTAGATTCACAGACGTTCAGGTATTTCCAGTGCCTATTAGCACAGTATAGAACACATTTATCCCCTATTTTTTTTAAAATTCATTATACATTGTGAATGCAATGCACATAGTAAGCTATTTTATATATATCACACCAATACTCGTATTTAAACTGGGTTAATTTTTAAAACAACTCTTTATCACTTGAAATTTTTTGAAAATAAATTTACAGTATTGTTGTCGTCTTATACGAAAATTCCTTAAGTAGGTAATAATTAAATAATCTTTTTTTAAACGGTTTGTTTGATACCGTAATAATTTTTAGGTCAGGTTGACTTTCTTGTTGTAGATGATATGAAATGAACTGGTGGCCTGATTTCAAAATATTATATGAATAAACGAACCGTAAAAGCTTCTAAAACTATTAGTTAAGGAATTGTCCTTTAGAACAATTACAACAATATACACTTATAAATACAATTATTCTAAAGCTTCTAAAACTATTAGTTAAGGAATTGTCCTTTAGAACAATTACAACAATATACACTTATAAATACAATTATTCTAAAAATATTACGATTGATAAATATTGATTTAAAATTTCGGTGCTCTTGAACACCCGCAACGGTGTCTGTGGGAGGGACCTGTGCCCATAAACGAATTTACTATTATTTATTACTTAATAGTTTTATAGTTGGGTTTTTGATATTTTTATTTTAAAACATAACTTAAATCATACTTAAATCTTAGTTCCACTAAAAGAGCATGTTAGTTCCCTCAACCACGCTTTGAGATCCTATCCATTTTCGGAATATGCTTTATACATTTTCGCAACTCCAGAGGTTGCTAAACTAACCCGCGCTCGGCTAGGTAGGTAAGGTAGTTAAAAGATAAGGTAAAATAAGGATTTAAAAACTTACCATTGACACTTGTGAGATAAGCGCAGCAAGCAGAATGAGCGATATGAACCGCTTCATGTTTTCTAAAATGAGAAAAAATAACATTTTAAAAAGTTTGTTCCATTTAAGTCCAAATCATTGAAATAATCTAATGAATTAGCTTAGGAAATAAGGCGCGATCAATAATTAAAAAAAAGGAAACAATATGTGCTTAAAGGGTTAATTAGATAAATTAAGTAGATAAATAAATCGTCTTCATTGTTTGTTGTACCTATTTGTACATTTATACAATAATTAAATCCTAACTAAACTTAAATTGAGTTTCTATCCAGGTGAATTACATTTTATTTTATCGATTATTTTCAAGAATCATTGTGATTATAAAAATATATATCTATTAGTTAATTTAAAAAAAAAGATTGTCACTGTAGGCATGTCGTAAACTATTTTCTGTGAGTTCACTTTAAAAAAAATTTACATCTCGATAATAGGAATTATAATGCCATTTAACAGCCGCATAAGGTCTACATTTTAAATGCAAGCTGTATTTCTCGTGTGAAACATTTTGCATCGCATACTGCGCTATTTTAGAACAACATAAACATTTCTACTTATGTGAATTTAAATACACTTGAAAGGATCTTAACAAAGTCGTTTAACTAAAGCGATTTCAAAAATAAGAAGAGAAATATTTTTCTTCTTAGTCACTGCACAAAATGTTCTCTATAAATGGAACGGACATGGGAAATTTATTACATTAAAACAAAATTTAAATCACTTAAGTTGATACAAACTATACGAAATTATGTTGATCAATGAATTCCTTCCTAAGCTTCATGATGCGCTACATAGCATTTATTTTGATACGATAATTACTTAGCTACCTACGTATTAACAGACAGGTCGTACCTATACAAAATGACGATTCTACCACGAGAAATAGCGGTGTAATAAACTTGTTTTCGTGGTTGTACGCTTTGCAATATCAAATTTGTTTACACTTATGAATATTAGAGTGTCGATACGTCAATGTTATAATATTTACGATACCGGACTTGTTTGTTTTATTTAAAAAATATTTTTGTAATAAAATCATCTCATCTGCGATACATAAAAGTGCCCTCATTCCTATGAGATATAAACCGCAGATTGCACCAGGTCCGTCATGGCGTCACATCTGTACACTTTCACTTGCAGTTTACGACATCTTGCGTCATTAAATATATTTTAGAATCAGGTATTTTGATTGTGGTTTGAACTTCTTCAATAAGTAAGAGAACAGTAAATTTATGGTTAATTGTTATGAGTTTCAATCATCAACACAAATCTTATGAATTGTTTCAAGTAATCAATTAAAATAAGTCTATTTTAAAATTAAATGAAATGAAGATTCTTCGCATGATGGCAAATATACTATAAATCATGTATATTTCCTAAATAACACCATGTTAAATTTTGTTGGACATAATGGTAATATACCTACTAGAGTAGGTTATAGTAATTTACAGATCCTGTTGCATAGTATTTTTGGACAAATTGTATGACAAATAATGTACAATTATAGATACACCTCTTCATATCCACTCGTCATACTACAAACAGAACAATGTTAGCATATAATTATGTATTTATTTGAAGAATGGCAAAAAATGGTGTATGTTTTCTACTCAATATTGTCGGCTTTGACGCAATCATTGTTTAATAGTTACCTACCCAGGTGAAGTTAAGCGCTTTTGAGGACGAAAACTATAGTCGTGGTTAGTTGGTATGGGTTGCTTATTGCTGACCATTACCTAATGTTGAAGTATTGTCACATACATATCATTTTTTTTTCTCGGCTATCTAGACCGGCATATGTCAAGGCCACAAAATAAAAGGGTTTTACCCAAAATATGTATTTACCTAAGCTTGACTAACAATTCTGATTTTGAAAATAATTAAATGTAGGTAAATCGTGCGTGCTAAAAATGGCGCTTTGTCATATGGCGACTCTCTGTATTGCATAGCATAGCATAGCATATAGTATACCCGCTATGCTGTTTAAAAAAAATCCTGATTATAAGTTATAATTAAGGTGTGTTACGTTACCTTAGTTTTCCTTAAATATAAGTCGAAGCTTAATTATTACAAGTGAAGAACTAACTATTTAAAGTAGATAATAATCATTCATATTATTTATCTAATGAGTAGTGAGTAAATAAAATGACGCTCTTAATTAAACGAAGATTACACTACTTCAATGTTTGTTGCAACTGCAGGGATTTCATCGGAAACTGTTTAGTATTGCAAATGGTTCATTGTTCTGTTACAGTTCTGCTTCACTCTGACAAGTAGAGTGTGCAGATAATTGAATATTAATGGAGAGACTTGCCAACGCATACAATACAATTATTACTTTATTATGAATATATAATCGCAAACGAGCATTCAGCACCACCCACTCACTGCCTCTCTGGTTTTATTTTTATTTCACTTAAGTACCTACCTATAGTTAATACCTATAACATAAAATTTTGGTGTCATTCAATATTATCTTTATTTATGAATAATCTAATGTCAGTTAATCCGATGTTCTTCATATTCCAATAGATATGTTGGCTTCTTACCATTATTGAATTCATTGCATCATGTGCTTATACTACAAAGCACATGATGCATGTAAATAATATTCCAAATTAATGAAGATAGCATGGTTATCCTATGTTTTCATCTTCGCTTAAGGTAAACCTTAGGTCTTACGCAAGTATTGAAGCTAATTATCACTTGCCTTGTTAAGATACTCTTAAGATTATCCAGATGAAAATGTATCTTTGTTAAGTAAATACAGAAAGAAATGTAGAAATAGAAGAAAGAAATGTACTTATATATAATATAATAATATAGAAACAATGGCTTTTACAGTTTTAAAATTTAATGATTAATCATATGGAGAGGTCGTAAACATTCACTTATCTAATAGCAGTAGTAATAATGTTTGTCTTACCTTAGCACAACACAATACTATGTTCACAACCAACACCTCATCGAACAGACTCACAAAGAACTATTCACTTTGTATTTAAATTTTGCGCCAAATTCGATAGCTTGTTGGACAATCGCGTGCGCCAGCGCAGGCTATGTTGTGCGAACTACGGTCATAGACCAGCCGCTCGCTTGGGTAACCAGTAAGGCCTTAACGGGCTCGTTAACACCGGAATAGTATACCTGTATTAAATAAGTATATGATACCGGTTAGTGCATTCTTTTTGGTTATGTTATGTATACATTTTCCTTGTAAATAAAAATGCACTTGCACTAGATAATTACTTTTTAGCGCGTTTATTTTAGATTATTATTTATGTATTAGGTACTATAGCGTGCTTATTTTAGTTTAATTTAATTAGGATACAAAGCTAAGCAGAGCAGCAAAGCAGAGTATTTCTTTAAATAAAACGCATAAAGCAATTTTTTTAATAAACTTGGTTTTCATTTCGTTTCACACCAAGTTTTTATTATAATAAGAAGTAAAACTATATAATAAATAAATAAAATAATATATGTTTGTGACGAGTTAACGCTGCCAGCGTTATGGGCACTACCCGTATGTTATAACACTATGGAAAGAGCTTGAAGAATGGTTATTTATTTTAAAACTTTTCAGTTTTAATTATGAGATGGGTTTACTGCAAAAATTTTTTTTTGGTACCACATAATATTTTTTATTTTTCTTCATTTTGTTAAAAACGTTCGCTGCGACCCATAGACGTCCCACTGTTGGGCACGGGTCTCCTCTCAGAATGGGAGGGATTAGGCCTTAGTCCACCACGCTGGCCAAGTGCGGATTGGCAGACTTCACATACCTTCGAGAACGTTTTGATGAACTCTCAGGCATGCAGGTTTCCTCATGATGTGTCCTTCACCGTTATAGCAAGTAACATTTAATTTCTTAAAACGCACATAACTTAAGTCATTGGTCGTGCCACTGGGGTTTGAACCCGGACCGCTCGAGTGAGAGGCGAGTTCGATAGCCGCTGGGCTGTCACCGCTTAAAAACGTTAAGTAGTATTATTATATTAATTACGTGTAATTTTGAAAATTACTAGTATTATCAAAATTTAATTCAACTAGGTAAATGTTGTAAAACCGTTTCAATAAAAAACATAAAAATATCACGTTCGGGGATTTCCTGTATATTGAATTGCTACTCGTGGACCAGTTCCATTTCCTTTTATGTTTATACACGCATAAGTGGAGAAACCCAAATGGAGTTTAGTGAAGGGTAAAACAAATAACATGTAATAAATTGTACTTTCCATCCTAAATTTTAATACCTACTATCCCTCAACTTGCTATTATTATTTTTAAATAAGTAGATAGGTTTGTGTCTTAAAATAAGTTTAATGGGAATTAAAAAGTTACGAACAGCTTCACCAATTTTCTCAAACAATTTAAAACATCTGCTATCTATGTGCCTAAGTTTGTTTCGGTAAAAATTTCATGTTTGCTTTCGTTATTATTGCGCCTCCGCTGTCTCAGTAAGTCATCTCAGATCTCCGAAAATTCCGTTTCAAAGTCCATGTTTCTTGCCTGATGCATTGACGTCATCAACACTAGGTATAGTGGTTGTAATTATACCCTGATATTTTTATTGAATGTTAATATCTTAGATTGCATTCTGTTGTACAAAACAGGATATGGAAAAAATAGGTAACTGCGATTTGATATTTTCATTTGATTAATTTAACAAAGATTATTTCTCGTAAAAAGTAAAGGATAAACAATGGTTATTGGGCTTAGGGATCTAAGAGATATACATATACAATTATGGACTTTTTTTGTAGACCTTTTTAAAATATACCTATGTAAAATATTTTGTAGGTACATTATTTTTATCTACCTCGTAGGGTTCAGCAAATCAAAATCCGTTGCGTAGTTTTAAAGATCTAAGCATAAATAGGGGCAGACAGACAGCGGGAAGCGACTTTGTTTTATAATAATAATATGTAGTGATTTGAGGGGGACACCCGTGCCGAACAGTGGAACGTTCATGAGTTACAGTTTAGGATAATTTTGAATTAAATTTCCAGGTGACGGCTATCAATTTAAGTAAGAGCTCTTGGATTATAATAATATACAGGTATACGAGTATACGCAGAATGCAATTCTTTTCAAAAATCGTTTTGAGTTTATTTTTCTTTTAAACCTTGAATAATGACTTGTGGATTGATACCTGCAAAATTTCATGTGCACTTCCGGCGTTCGGAGGTCTCGTTAAATTTGGTCCGGAATTTTTTTAATTGTAAAAACAATTGTTAAGATTTATCAAAGAACTGCGACTTATCTAATACTTGACATTCGACACTGGCAGACCGCATTAGCAGGAGTAGATGTCTAAGGGCTCCCGCAGCTGTGACTGTTTGACTCGTGTCCAATAGTGGGTCATCAAGGATTCTAGTTTAATAATCAGAAATTATAATATTCGATACATGGCTGATGTAAAGCTGCTCATTAGTATTATAAACACAATTCAAGATACGGTCTAGTGAACAAGCCAAAAGTAATTCAACTCAACGGAGATTGTTTATTGGAGAGGATGCTCGGGAAATATATCGAGAATATGTTTGACATACACAATTGGTTTAGAAGTCGAATTTAAATTTAGAATTCTGCATGCATATCTGAACCTGAAACATAAAATCTAAAGCTATATTGTGAATTTATTCAAATGCATCATCTTTTGCTGTATACGAGATCTTTTATGCTGTTAGAATAGTTTTTTTCTAGTTAGAAGGTAAACTGTTCTACAATCGGTTAAATACCAGCCTTTTGATTCAAAACGGGCCTCGTAATTCAATCTTCAATTATTAAACAAACAAAAAAAAAGAAAAGGTTAGCAATTTGAGAAAATTGCAAAATTAAGCTCAGCGTGTAAACACAAAAACAAACGAAACTGCATTGTGTGTAATTACCTACGGCTAAAATCATAAGCTCTCTGGATGAAGCGAAAAATATCTCAAAGTTTTAAGGGCGATGCAATATTCCAGCTTTACGAGGTCAATTTCGGAAAGTTTCGGAACACATTGTTGTATCTCCATTGCAACGGGACATTTCTGACTCGCAAAACTTCCTATACCAATTAAAAAAACTGAGCAACAAAACAAATTATACCATAACATAACGCCTGTATTTCTCCGAAGGGGTAGGTAAAGGTGAGTACACCCACTTTTCACCACTTATGTTATGTCCCATGTGGTGGTGAGGATAACGTACACGAATCCAGACTCCGAGCTCCTACTGCAAATTTCAAAGGCAAACCTAATAAAACGGGGATCAAACCCAGGACCTGAGAACCTGACGTGATCAGCTGGCATCTGCCAGCTGATCACGTCAGGTTCTCAGGTCTACTAATCTTTGTTAGTTGTTAGATTAGTAGATTCAAAACGAGGAGGATTGTTTTTGTCATAAGATTTCATGAAATTAATTGTCTATGCAGTGCCGACATTAAGAAAAGGCAGCCTAACCTAACCTAACCTACGAAAACTACCGACTATAAGCTCCAAAAAGAATTGATAGCTTTTAGGCACAATGCCTCAGAAAAACCGTTAAAAATTGACAATAGGTAAAATCCAAATAAAAGAATGTCGTACCTTCGAGTATGTCGTGTTTGGAAAGCCAAAGGTCGAAACGGAGCATTGTTCGTACGAGTAGGCCACTTGGTTGTTATATTATATTAGTCTCAAGTTTTTAACGGTTTTATGAAAGTATAAAATTGTTTGATAGTTGAACTCCTTAGAATATGAAATTGTGACCGTAAAAACGCTGATTGTTATGTTGAGTTTATACCATAGATTTATTAGTATAATATTATTAGTATAATTAATTATGTAAAGTATAATATATTATTATGTAGTTTAAATAATTATAAGTATAATAAATGTATGGTTTATACCTACATACATTTATTGTTAGTTTGTTGTTACATTGTTGTTTTATTTCTACCTAAAGATTGACTGGTACAGAATGCTTTAAGCATTAAGTCCGCCTTTTATCCCTCATATTTTATAGGTACAATATAATTAATAAACAAATAAGTATACATTATAGTGCTATTATAAATAAATGTCACTCTAGATAAACTTTATAAGGTAGGTACCTACGTTGGTAGGTACCACAAAACTATTGTAAAAAAATGTACTGAAAACTTGAGTAGCTGACCTTAAACTTTCTTTTAAGCATACTTAGTGACACTGATTTATTATGAAAGTTATCCTTAAATAGTTCCCCTAAAGGTAATTCACATCCTGACCTTATAGGACCATTAGAAATTCGTTCGTCTTCGTGAGAAGAAAGAAAACGTTTTACGGAGATGCGAAGAAAAAACACCTCGTCATTAATTCTATATTAGCAAAAAATTCTTCGTAAATTATCCGGCCGTGCAAGCTTGATAAAGCGAGCTAAGGGCGTTTGTACATTAGTCACTTTCACTAGTTTTTCTTTATAAAGACTCATTTAATAAGATTTTATTGAAAATAAATATAACATCAGGCTTGTATTTTCCCAAATAGGTAGACAGAGTTGTGTACTATAAACACATTTCATAATTTATGTTTATTTCCATGTAATGCCATTGCCATCGTGCAGACTTATTCCGAGCTAATTGTAAACATTTCGGAGGTTAAGCCTTCGGTTGTTTTCAGTTACAGACAGACAGACCTTTCCTCCTTTCAGTTGTAAAAATCATCGCTATGTCATCGCTAAGCTACCCCCCTTCAACTTTTTTTTTGTGGAGGACAAAAGATTTGTCTGATTCCACGCGAGCGAAAAGTAATAAAAAGCACTGAGTGGTTGTCAGAGACTGATTTATTTATTCACGTTTTGTTTGTTACAAGCCTAGCACAGACTATAACAATGTTGCCGGATCAATCAACAGATATTAAAATTGATGAAGTAGACAGACATTTTTTTAATACATAAAAAAAAAATTTCCACAAATGGACATTATCTTGTCAAAATTATTATATGAGATTTTCAATATTTTGTTACGTCGTTTCAGTCTATTATATGTATAAATGTAGGGAATATAAATAAACTTAAAGAATAAATTACGTAGGATCGGTAAATAAATATCAATAAAACTTAATAGGTACTTAGCGTATAAAATTTAACATTTTATTGAAATTGTTGGTTTTACCATAGTAGGTAAACCTATTAGATTGAATATTTGCGTAGAAGTAGAGAAGAGAAATTATTTATTCTGTAGTAAAGTAATAATGTACCCGTGTATTTTAGCACATTTGTACTCCATTAAATACTTTATAAGTTATCTACCTATTCTATATTTTTATTCATTCAGCTGGTAAATACATGTAGCAAATAAGAATTAATAATTGTATTGAAATTTAAGAAATATCTAAATAAACTTCTATCCCGTATCCTAAGCGAACCTCTTCATTTTCAGAAAATGCCTTTGTTTTTATCTTAATCTATAGTGATAAAAATATTTATTTTCAAATTTTTAACGTTAGCTGAAAAAGAGAAAGAGAACATTCTAGTCATTGCAGCATTTTCATGAAAGAAATGGAAAAATAATTATAAATTAGGAAATTGACGGTGGCCTAAAGGCTTCCACTCCAAAATCAGTTTTTCCTATTCATTGCAGAGAATGAGTGTGATTTGTTTTTATTGTTTACACGTTTGTTACACTGTACACCACCAATGCGTCAAATTTAAACTTAATTATAGTAAATTATTTGTAAGATTACTTTTTAGATCCACTTTATTCAATCGTTCTTGTCGTAACAGTGGAAATAACCTTACAAATTTACGGTGTTAGCGAGTCTCAGCCGTATTCGCATCGGTCCGGATCTTTCTGTAAAATATTATGAGATGACTTGCAAGTTTTTAGGAAATTGCTTTCTTTTCATTAAATGCTCAAATAATTGTTTCATTGATATATTCAGGAGGAAGTTAATTTATACAACATCCTTTTATATCCTGATTGAGATTTTTTTACGTAATGTAGGTGTCGATAACTTTTGATGCAAGTACTTTTAGAATCTTTATTTTTATTATTCATTTCCGTAGTAAGCATACATCGTCATTAACTCACAGATTAAATTGTCTCCGTCCGAATACCACTCTCCGAGGCCTCAACTCCAATATCAGATTTTCCTATTCATTGCAGGGAATGAGTGAGTGTGTTTTGTTTGTATGGTGTACACTTTTGTTACACTGTATTGGTTTATTTAAACTTATATTTTTGGTAGTAATAAAGTTTTTACATACTTATTAACTTATATATGTAAGTATGTTAGCGAAAACTTTATATCATTATATTATACTTTAAGTAATGTTGCAGAAAAATACTGTCAATGACGATTGTAACGCAAGCCAACCACAAGAAAAGACATAAAAAATTATAATAATAAAAACTACAACAAAAAAACACCCGCACTTAGGAATTAGGGTAGGTACCGAAAAAAATAAAACAATACAACGTCGCTCCCATGACTTGAACAGATAAAGTCAAAAAATTAATAGCCAAATAAACATTTTCACCCGGCCAGGATTCACATCCGGGACAAAAGCTCGTCTGATAGGTTCACTTACAGACGCACAACGAAGTCGTATCAAATAATGCATCTACAATATTTTGTATTTAGAAAAACTTAGCAAAGTAAAAAAAAAATTGGAAGACGTCTAAACATAACATACATTTGCATGAAGGTCACTTGGGTCTCGCAAATAACTGTAATTTTTTACCTCTAAGAAGACCCACTTACTCGATTACCGTACTTTTACACAGTTTTGCAATACGTTTAAGTGCCTACATATTACACAAATTTTCCCGCATGTCACTTCGCAGATACCGAGCTGCGTTGTTTTAACAAATGTGAGCAAAGAGCACGGTATTGTTCTAGAAACAAGAACGAATACAATAATATGTTAATACAAAACCAACAGGGCGCAAAAAGTTTTTTAATAAAAAGTCCTCAACTGACGCACTTTGCTTTCAAGAGGTGCTTATCCTTGCTTCGAAGTACGTATTAAAAATTTGTAGACGAAAGCGCGAGCTGTTTGTGTAAGCAATTTTATCTTGTGACACGAAATTAATTTAGGGCTTCTAGATATTGCAGAAATGTGACACGTCTGGTATTTTTAGCAAAAGTGTACCTTCATTCCTATACCTACCGATTCATTTAACTTCAATTCGCCGATGACCTAAAAATGAAAGGAAACTCGCCGGATGATACGGGTAGGATGGGGATGAGTGGCGCCGATGAGTAGGTATGATGCATGATGCTCTGCGAAGTGAAGTGGCAGTGGTCTCTGTAAGTGTTAGAAATGGTACATTGACTATGTTTTAACATAGGTCTCGGCTAACAGCCTTATCACAGATGTTTATGGTTCCATATTATAGAACCAGAAAAGGTCCTTTAAAGACTACCACCTAAGCAAAAGCACAATTGTTTGTTAATAATAGCAAGGGTTCTATCGAGCGAAGCGTACTCAATTTGACTCTAAATAAGCTGGCACGCGTGATCTAAACGCACCTCAACTGTGCGAGAAGTGCTATAAATTAAAATCTCATATCGTATTACTCATCTCGGCGTCGACATTCATATGCGGTTTATGTTTCGTGCCTCCACAATACATCACGAGGCGTGACACCGTTTGCAAATGGAAAATATAACATATACACCTGCATAAAGCTATGCACTCACATTTTCATTAAAAAACCTGGATTTTTTACAGTAAATTGTATGACGTTTGTATAGAAAATAAATGTTATGAGACATAAGTCAGCGCGGCTTTTCATTTAGATTTAGAGTCTATAATATTGTTTTGGGTTAATGTTTTTGTAAAGGATTAACATAAGGTTTTTTTAACGTTTATATTTATTATACCCGATTTTCTACAACCCGTAGTTTTTTTTAAAATAAATGTGTTACGGAAAGGCGTGTTTCCGGACTTGGCGGTGGAATGAACGTGTTTCCGGTTAAACAACTAACAAGAGACGTCAGTATTTATTACATTACCTTATTATTCAAGCTCAAACAACCTACGATCCAAGAACACTATCACTAATATGAACTATACTAACTTTGGCTTAGAGTAAGGTACTACCTTTCTGTATCTACAAAAAAAGGTTGACGCTACCTCATAAAACAATAGCTGAAGCACCCATAGTCAATCAGTTCGCTAACACAAGCAAGTGGCATGCACAAATTCAGACAATAGTCTGTTGCCCACTATTAAGCCTCAAATCCCGCATTCGCGTATTGTCATTGAATAAAAATTCGAATAAAATAAAAAATCTGAGGATGCTCTCATGGATAGTTATTATCAAGATGTTGAAATCATATTGGTTCCAATAAAACAGCCTGGGGTACAAAAAATATTAATTTTCTCCCAACAGGCAATTCAAAATCTTATTATTATTATTACTTACTTATTGTAAGTTAAAAATTTAGTTTGATTAAGTCTTCGATCAAAGGATTCAGTACTTATTCACGGCATTTAAACTTAAAAACAACTTTGACATTTGCTTATGGATTTCCCGTCAGTAATATTATAATTGTAATTGTAATTAGTAAACAAAGTAAGTAAGCGCTTGGCGTGTTATGGACAGAACACTTTAAATTAAAATCGTTGTGAATCATTTTTGGCACTCTATATTAGCTCTAAAATATAAGGCACACGGTCTGTATTGCTTTGATATGGCACAATACATTAATTAGTTTGACAACGAGCTCTCGGCAGCAAGTAATGCTTCCTAGCCGCTTATCAAGCGGTTAAGTCTCACCACAGAAACTTTTCCATTAACTGAATCACTTAATTGGAGCTTATTTTTTGCTCACTCGTTACACATCTCAAAAATTGAATATGCCTCCTGTTTTTACAATATATTGTTTAACCTTGAAAAATGTCCCAGAGCAAATAAAAGTTATGTTTCTTTGTCACTATTTTTTATTCACGTTACCCTAAGTGCACGGGCCGGTAAAGACATTTTATTTAATGCCGAGAGTATGACGCAGAAATAAACAATTAGTTCAGAGCCGGTTTGTGCAGTTTACAAGAAGTTTCTAGGTTTAGTTCAACGACGGACTAAATTAGTTCGCGTCAACAGCGGAGGATTACAGTTCAGAGGCACTCAAATAATTCCTTTCATTTGGATCATAATATAATTGTATCTCCTCTCCTTTTAGATTCTACGATACAGGGTTTAGAATAAGTTAAGTCCAATACGTTTTACGTTTACGTTTTTAGCCTACGTTTTTTTATATAGCTAGATATTCTACCAGTTAAAATAATTGTACACCCTTACACAAATTTCAAAGACAGCAATAACTAGAAGTTCGCCCGTTAAATTTTCGATCACCACACAGCCCTTTCTTGTCCCACTGTTGAACTACGGTCTACTTTCGGAATGGGAGGGGTTAGGTCATTAGTCTACCAGCTGGTCAAGTGCGGATTGGCAGTGCGATTATAATTTGTGAATTTTTCGTCTTTAATTTTGTCTTAATTTTAAAAATGAGTGCCACCATATTTCCTCAAAATATGCAAAAGATGATTTCCAGTGTGTTGTTGTAAGAAATGTTCAGTTAAAATACATCAATCCTCGCACTGAACTCAACTCTTAAAACTTTAAATTGTCTGTTTTATTTGAGAGCCACTGGAACTATCTCGTGTTGTTGCTCACTCAATTATGTGTAAAGAATAGTTCTGTTTCCTTCACACACAGTAGTTGGAGAACTGGAATTTAGCATTTAAAACGAAATTGGTTAGTTCGTAAACTTGGTTAGGTTCAATTACAAAATCCCAACATTCCATTATAGTAGGTACCTACGGTTAAATATAATACATTATGGCGTATTATAACTTTTATTTCGTTTATGTTACAAATGATGTATGTTTAAAGTAGAGTGATTAATAAAAAATAAATATAATAATATAAATAATTAAACTATTTTTAAAAATTCAACATTTTAGTTCGGTGTTTTTATTTTTAACAATTTTGCTATTGTAAAGTACCTACACATGGAACTGTCGGGTTGCTCATATTATATACTAACTAGCGGACGCCGAGTGGTCGAAATTCGACCATAAATAATAAACTCTATAATCATAGACTTAATCCAAGCAATGTTCAAAGTAATATGTGACAAATAACATGCCATCGTACCTAGCTTACTAACTAATAAATACTGTTGTGTGTCAAATCAATGGTACTGTGTGTAATGTTTTTCCTAATATTAATTTTATGTATTTCTAATGCATATTAAATTAAAATGTTAGCTTTCCGCATTCCTCCATACTCCTTTAACACAAAAAAACGTTATTTGTCATCGGTCATGTAAGCCTACTTGACGCGCTATTACGTGCTATTGAAGCGCATGTTGCAAAAGCTAAGTTTGTATTATCAACGGAATATTGCTGAGATCTTCAGTGAGGCTTGCCATCAGGCCTTTATCCAAGTTTGCGTTCTGCGGTCTTCCCCGACTGTTACACAAACACGATGCCGGCTTTCTGGCCGAGAGCTGCTCAAACCCCGGACCGGTTCTTGTTTGCGTACCCCGGGCTCTGATCTGTCTCATATACTGTTCATTTTGTATGACGTTAGATTAAACCACTTAGATTTGTTGTTTGAAAAACGACAATATTCTAACTATAGATTTTAGGAAATATTGAGTTATGTGTTGTAATCACATTTTTCGTGAGAAACAAAAAATATGTTTGTATTATTAAAAGTTATAGAGACGCTAAAAATACCACAGTATAAAATTATTCATAGTTTTAGCTTTCTTATTTTCAAACAAATAAAAATAAAATTTAATAACACTTAAAAATACTTCTCCAATCTGGTCTATCTATACTCTAGACCTAGATTACCTAGATTTTCATCGTAGGGTGTGCCCGTGTAGGCTAACCTGGATAACAAGTTAAGATATTATAAGTAAAAGCTGAATATGACAGGAACCTAAAAATTGGCAAGAAAATACGAAGGCCTCCACCCAGATACAGACCAGCTCTTTGTTCTGAGCCCTCTTAATGTAACCATAGATATTTAATTACTCTTTATATCTATCTATAAGTTATAGATAATAACGATAGTAAATAATATTTGAACTTACATTATTGTTTTGTCTACTTTTTAAAAGCTTTTATTTAACTTCACTCCTATGTATCCATGTATGTATCTATGTATGTTTGTCCTTGCAATCAATATTTCACCCACTTCCACTGAACCTATCGAGCTGAAAGGCACACATATTTGGTTCCGATGACAATCAACGAAAATAAAAATAAAAGTTATAAAAAGTTTTTTCTTAAAAAATATATTTTTTATTTCTATGCTAACTACTAATGTGCATGAAACATTTAAATATAAAGGCTTATTAGAATATGCATAAGAATAATTACACCCGGTCCATCCTTGTCTTATAGTCTTCTACGTTTTCTTGCTTATAGTCACCCCGTCATTGCATTTGCATTGCAGAATTCCAGCATCGCGAATTGCAACATCAGCAACATGTACGAACTTCCTAAGTTATGTTTTTGCAGAGCGGAAAATTTAGATAAGGCCTCAGGCTTAGATTTTCTCTGCTCTCACATATTCAGAGTGCTTCCCAGTTTCATTCACCTTTAAATGGTATTATCATTCGATTTTTTATGGATTTAAGATAGGAACCGAGCTTGCAGCACCACCTATCCGCTACTTGTCATAAGACCTGTGACTGACTTTTAACAAGACTCGAGTAGGGACTAGGACATTGGTTAGTCCAGTTAGCAGTTAATTAGATCATTAGTTTGTTAGTTCGTTAGTAGGTATTAGAGGACTGGGGCAGAGACTGTAAGTGATAGTGTCAGTCCTTTTATCTGGTGATAGTAATAGTCCAGTTACTAATTGCTAGTAAGAGTCTCGTTTTCAGTCATTCACAGATGCGTTGCTACCCCTGAGGACTCAGATGATTGCCCCTAAAAAGTGTAACCGGAAACCACACATTTCCGGACCACAATTGATTTAAAAACAATTATTTGTAGAATAGGTACCGTGGCGGGCAATCGCAATAGGCGTTTGATGAAGTGCTTAGGTGACGCTCGTTTGAAGCTTATAGTAGTCAAGCTGTTCGAGATCAAACGATCGAAAGTCTCGAGCGTTTCTGTGCAACGAAGCTCACGCTAAGCCTCCAGGTTACTGGTTTTATTAACTCACCGAGAGAGATCCCAAGCATAACGAATAATATTGGATATTCTGGTATATTAAAATGATTTGTTTGTAACTCCTCCAACAATTTGCATTGGAATGCAGGGTCTTCTGAGTAGTTTGTAGAGAACCGGGTCCTGCAGTTATGGGTTGCCTTTCCAGCGCAGTCAATAACAGAGATTGCTCATTGGACACGCAAACCATAACATATCGTTAAATACATTTGATGCCAATAACGAAATGTGTGAAAATCTGTTTATATCCACTGTGGTCGTAACCGAAACTGCTAAGCTAGGCTTTGATACCCGGGAAGAGCAACAACGATTGGGTTTGGTAACTTGAAATGCCCGGTAGCAGCACGGAGTCTCGATTTGTGCCCCGTGTATGGCAATAGTCTTACTACCTTACATGAGGTCTATGCAGAGGCACAGGATCGGGAGGATTGAAGAAGGCCCATGTCCAGTAGTGGACCTCGAAAGGCTGATGGATGGATGGATGGAAACATAACTGGCGAAATTCAGGTGTATACACACCTCTGCCTACCCTTTCGCAGAAATACAGGCGTGATGTTGTGTTATGTAATCTAACATTCTTTTTTTAAATCTTTCAAACTGTTTTACAGCTATGGGCGACGCCATATTAGCTACGATGAGTTTCTTCAGGTAATAATCTTAAGTGAACGCATATTTTCTCAGCGTAAGTCGTTAAACAATTCACGATACTACTAAGCATAAGAGTATATTACAAAGGATATGCTATATTCTGCTATATTCAGATAGCAGCATAACTTTAAGAGGCGTTATAAAGAACCCTGCAGGCTATCTTAGAGATTATTACACGGGTACAGTTCACAGCACCTGCCGCCCTCCTGTTTCAGAATAATTGAGTGGTGTCGCAATTTAGCCGTGTTATCATCTGAACAGTGAACTAAACACGATATTAATTTAGCTTCAGCGGAACAGTTTGGGCATCCATTTGAAATTCAATTCGTAGCAGATCAGGGACTGGGACCTGAATTTAGATTACCTAGCGTTTTGTTTCGATTAATAGGGCTGTGTCAAAGGGAGTTCCGATCGTTCAGTGTTATTGTTTGATAAATATACAAAGGTCTGTATTGAATTCTGACTGCCATAAAGGGTTGCAGATGCAGGAGTAGGGTTTGAGATGTTAGATTAGACACGATGTATTAGGTGCCGTTCTATATCCCGCTAACTTTGTGTTAGCCTTTTCACGAGATAAACTACTTTTCAATGTCTAGTTTACGTACCTAGTAACTCTTCGATCAATAATGTACGTAACTATTCAGTAATATGGGGTCTCGTCTTTATAAACCATATTAGATAATTTTATAGTTAATAAATTTAAAATTTATGTTTACGTATTTATATAGGTATTTAGTTATTTAAATATAATGGTATGCATATATGTATGTACGTATGTATGTAAGAATGTTTGTTTATAATGTAAGTAGTATAATAATTAATCAAGCTTTAGGTATAATAAATTGTACACCTGCCATCAACCTTTCACCATCACCAAGGGCTAATTGGTGGAAAATGCCGCATGGCATTAAATACGCCCTTTATTTATATTGAGGGTTAATGTAACAAGTACAATTATTATTATTTATATTTGAAAATAAAGTATAACTGAAAATTGAATAAATACACCCTGAACTATAGGTTAAGGTATACTAATTTATCCTATTGCTAATCTCTTCGGACAAAGCCCTCGTATAATTAAGATAGAACTTCACATACTGGTAAGTTCGTTTAATCACTAATTTGTAGCTAGAGTAGGTATGTACAGTGTAGCAGGACTGTAAAAGAGTTATATTTCTATAAACAACCTAAATAATAAGATTAATAAGTCACCATCGATATCATGTTTTCAATAATTACTTTCGGCTAATCCACACAAGACATAAAACAACAAAGTCAAGTAATTTTCCTAATTAGGCGAAACAAATAGCTATCATCTATCTTTAAAAATTAGAATCACTTTTGTAATCTCTTCTATCCTCGGCAAATTTGTCGTTGAAGTTTGTATCCCGGGGAACAAATTTAAGTCCGCTTGGTTATTCTTTTAGTTGGTTACTTATTACTAGGTTACAATAACATTAACATTAACAAATTCATTTGTCATTTACTGTAATCTTGCACTCAAAAATAACATTTTTTAAGTTGATGATAACTCCTAGTTTTGTTTGGTTGGAAAATCATACAGATAGGCTGTAAGATTTGTCCGTGTCTAAAATTTAATAATAACCTACTAATAGTAATAAACTAATACTTTATTTGGCTCAGATTCGTCCCAGATCATAAACATTGGCCAACAACAACTCGACGACAAAAAAGCACAATCGACATAAAACTTGAAAGCAGCCAACCGATGGAAATGTTTCGTGGTTTGTTAATTCCGACAACATGGCTTGTTGTTGTGCGTAGTATCGGATGATGGGAAGACGATTTTGTGAGTTACTTACTGATATAATACCACGTAAACTTTAACACAAAAACATGTTTTTATAGATTTCAAAAATAACAATCGAGCACGCAGCAACAGAAGAGATTGCTATTTATTTATCAATAAGAGCAATATTTGTTAAATATTGTATTGTACCATTAATATGACTTGTAAAGCAGATTATTATTTGTATTGTACACGTATAAAAACATAAAACTTCTCATGTTGGTACAATGGTAAGTATAAGTAAAAGTAAGCCAGATAAACATGTCTCGTACATGAGATCCTATTTTGAAAGCCTCGTAGATAAAACCATGCTCCAAATACGACAAACACATCGTGTGGATCGTCGGATCACGGTAAGGCAAAAAAATTAAATTGAGAATAGCGTTATTAATTTTTCGGGTGGTTAGAACACGTCAAATTTCGATGAATATTAAATAGTAAATTTGTTTCGTTTGTTTGTATGTTATACTAGCTTTTGCCCGCGGCTCCGCCCGCGTGGTCAAAGGGAATTAACAATGAGTTGTTTATCATACATGACACATTTATTGGTGGATGAATAGTGACAGTTCCACGATTAAAAGATTCTAACTACTTAACTGCTATACTAACTACTTAACTAAATTTTCGCTAAATAAACGCCATCTATTAACAACATCCGGAACTAAATATCTAGCAAATAACAAAACATCGATATCTTCCCATGGGGATGTTTTACCGCGGTAAAAAGTAGCCTACGTCACTCTCCACCCTCCTCACTATCTCCACACACAAAAACCATACCATATAATAGCCTCGTTGCGACGTGAAAGCCGGATAAACAAACAAATAAATAAACAAACACACTTTCACATTTATAATATTAGTATGGATTGACATCAATATTTTTGCTATTGATTAGTTATATGTACTTACTAGTGGACGCCCGCAGCTTCGCTCGCGTAGAATTAGACCCATTAACGACGTCTACCCGTCTAAAGACTTCAAAAACGGCAAAGTTTCATACTAACTTTGCACCCCCGTTTTACCCCCTTAGGGGGTGAATTTTCAGAAATCCTTTCTTAGTGCTCCCCTACATTATAAAAGGAACCCCTGTGCAAAATTTCAAGTTTCTAGCCCTTATAGTTTAGGCCCTGCGTTGATATGTCAGTCAGTCAGTCAGTCAGTCAGTCAGTCAGTCACCTTCTCCTTTTATATATATAGATTAATTTTAAAATTCTTTTCTATTTAAACAAAAAAATTACAAGCTTTCAAACGGTAAATGGAATGAAAAATAATATTTACTATAACAATGTTATATTTAATTACTTACTTACGTACATACGGACGTACTATAGAAGGTTCTACCACGCTTACCTTTACTCGTAACAATATACCTGCAAACTTTTACTTTATATTACTTCCTTGACTGCAAATCACTAGATAGTTTATAGTATATTTCGCTACAAGTGCGGAAAGCCTGTCATTGCAAAGAGTTCCGACAAATGTCTACCCGAGCCGAAGGCGAGGGTTGACAGTCGGAACAAGTTGCAATGACGGTTCCGCACGTGTACTGAACAACTATTTTTAATACAGTTGCGAAAAAATGAAGCAATTTAATAAAATAATAAAAACACAAACTAAACTCGCAAAGAACATTTTTGGAAAATGGCGCCAACCGTAAAAGAATACAGAGTATTGCAGAGATTTTTTTTTTCTTCACCCATTCTGGGTAGGTAAAGGGAACTATGCCCATACAGCCAAGTCTTCAGTAGAATTTTTTTATTGACATGAAATTTAATGAGATGAAATGAAGTGAAACCTAACCTAACTCATTGAATCAAATCATTAAATCTGATATTGAAACAAATTAGTAGCTTCTTTTTAGAAATATTTACATGAATCATAAAAACTTCTATGAATTTTTTTTTAGTAAAAACTTCGTGGTTGGTTTTTTCTTTTTAATAGACATTATTTTGACAGTTGGGAAAGAGAACGCACGAGTTCGGAAAAGGTAAAGAAAAAGCACGAGTGTGTAATAGCTCACTTCCCGAACGCTATACGTCCCTGTAATACGCCACTTTTTGAGCAACTGTATTAAAAAAATATTATATTTAAATGAGTTTAATATAATATTTTCCCCGAGCAGCTATTTTGAGATTTTAAATTACTCTACTCAAGTAATTCTATAGCTTCTTTTTGAGTTTAATCATTTACTTTTATAATTCGATATCGAAGCCTTAAAGAGCCTTTATACAACATCAATTTTCCCTTGAAATTTATATTACGACTGGTATACTGATATCCAACTTCGCATAGTAAATAGATATATTTAAATGTATGTAGGTATGTATGGTTATGTAAATAAATCAACAAATCATTAAAATTTACACGTCCAGCAATTGTCTACTTTCCGATCTTGACAGTAATGTACCTATGTATTATTATTTTTAAACGCTTTTTAGTTCGTTATTTGGTTTAGCTTTTTACAAAACTATAACCACATACAGTGCGACATAATGTTATTTTATATGACTTAATTTATAAATTAAAAGTAAGCAGTATTTAATTTGTAATACTAATAATGTTTAATAACATTTTTCTTGATTTAAGAATTGTAAGTTCTACGTTCCGCTTGCGGTACAGACCTACTGTGTTATCTCCAATGTAGCTGCCACTCTTGGGGAAAAAGATAGATTGACTTACGTCTTCGTAGTTGCATTAATACTATTCTAGACAGAGTATTCTTAACTATACCTACAGAATTCGACTGTTCTATATGTAATTAAGAACTAATGTCTTGTACATACGAAATTCTTGGATATTTAACATAACGATTGCTATGTAACAATTTAGTTCTGGTATTCTGGTAATTTGTTATGGATGATTTTAAGTTCCACTGTTGAAACCTACGATTAAAAAATGCGCAGAAAATTAATAAGATTTATATTAGAATTTTAAATACATAAAAGGCTCAAGTTGCCATTTTGCCAGGCCTTTCATCTGAATACATCGGACTCAAGGCGGATCTATTACTTCCATGCATCGAACACATGGACTACATACATTGGCTAGGCATTCAGAATTGGAAATGTCAAGTGACGTCAACGCCTCACCCGCCTAAAGACTTTCTGAGCTCAGGATTAAATTATTTCTATTCATCGGACACCTTTCGGACCTTTTTTAGGTCTTCTATAAAAGTAAATTTCGTATGTTTACACACAAAGTTTTTGGCTTTAAAACGTATGTGAATGAATGAATGGGTATGAGAATGACATGTCCATGATGTTATGATGTCGTCCAAATAAGAATAAAATATATTACAAAATTCAATACATTAATGTAAATAAGTAAATTAGTAAAAACCAATTTCTACATCCGCACACCGGGTGCAATAACGTCATAAATGCTAAAATTGCTAAAATTAGATATTGATCACAAATTATGTCAAACATGCGTCTACATCCGGTGCAGCAATATCATAAATGTAAATCCTAAAATTACCCACGGAGGGCGTAAATGTCGTTGTGGTTTTGGCGGGTTTTTGTGAACGCTAGTGCGAGAACGTTCTAATTGGTCAGTTGTGCGCCTCCCCCCGCAGGAAGTGTTTGTGAGTAGGAGCAACAACGTCACAAAGGTAATTATGACAAATATTTTCATACAATTTTGGGGCAAGAATGTCACAAGTGAACACTTCTGACTTTGTGGTTCTATTTTCTATTACAAGCAGCAAGTAATACTATCATTTTGTACAATTATGTCAATATTGACAGCAAAAGAATAAGTTAGTAAACTACCTTATTGTGTAATGTTAGTAATTATTTTAACTGTTTATATAATATTAAAAATAATAACATTGTTTCAGGTTCATATTTTGTATGTACTACTATGCTGTTAACAAGTTACAGATAAATTCCGTGACCCATAAATTTTTAATAAAGGGCCACACACAGAATGAGGGAGATGCGGCTCACTCAGTAATTGAAAAATCTGTCACTAGGGCAAAAAAATCTGGTGCTATTTACGTACCAGACCAGTACATTTCTTTAATCAGAAACGCTAAGAAGACAGGAAAACCTTTTATAGTAAAAGAATTAAACTATACCGATTTCATGGATTTGAAGAAACTAGCAGATGACTTAATATAAATACAACATGAAATGTTTCTGGAGAAGCTATTAAAACGACTGATATTAAAGTTATAAGTTTTATGAAGGGCTGTGATATTTATAAGTATAAAACTACATACAAGACTGATAATTTGAATGAGGCAAACATTTACGGCCAAACCAGGACATTGCGGCAAAATACAACACGTCCAAGGAATTATATAAATATAGAGGAAATATCTTTGAATCCTGCTTATACGTCTAATATACCAATAAGTGATAGAAAAAAACAAGATCTGTTAGAATTGGTTCAAAAAAATATTGTGCCTCGCTATTATGAACATTCTTATAATCAGCTTTAGTTGGTTAGTTCTGATTTTTAAGATTGTTTTTAATGACTGATTATTAAATGTAAGAGTAATTAGGTACTTAGTACAAAGACATAAGGATGCTAGAATTATTATAAACTGCTACATAACTGTACCAGTATAAGCCTGTTATGGTAAAAAAAACCTTTGATTGTTTTTCTACAAATTTTATTTCTAGCCTGTTAGTTCCTCGTAAAAGTCTGATTATGGGTACTTTAATGTAAGAAGTTTTTCATATTTTTTACATTTAGAGTTTTGATTTTTTGCTATTTAATACATTTAGAGTTTTGATTTTTTGTTTAGTTCGGACTTTATGACGTTATTGCACAGAAACGTTCTACTTTCAATTTAACTTTCTGCACAATAACGTCATAAATGTAGGTATCGTTTTTAAAAACATTAAAAATGTACCACTTATATAATATTTTTATTTCTGAAACAACCTTAATTTCAAAATATAGAAAACAAACAATATTTTGGTCATTGATATATAATAGTATTGTAATTAAATTTCATTTTATTAAAACAACAACTTTTAAATCGATCTCCTGAAAAAAACGTAATTTGTTACTTATGACGTTGTTGCACCCGGTGTGCTGAGTGAAGATTGAAAGTATTACTTTCAATCTTCAATCTAATAAAACTCCAAGGGCTTTCAAAGTATTAGGTACCTTCATTTGTATTATACCAAATTCTAGAAATCTTGGTAGGAAAATAATAAATTCGAAAGTAAGATTAATGGTCTGTGTACAATTTGCATTACCTTGACGTATCCGCGAGTGATTAATTTATCTTAAAATATATTTCCTTTTAATTTATTCTGTAAAATTGTTTCGCGGCTCAGATGGTTGTGACTGAACCTCCCCATCTCAGGTTGTTGTGATTGTTGTTTTTACATAGTCAAAAGATTATTTTTCTTCAAATTGCCTGTAACGGTGGGCGACCATCAAATACACTTATAAAATATTGTTAGGTAAGGTAAAATAAAGAGGAGAGAGGTAAAGTACATAAAGAAGGAATCTAAACGACAGAGTTTTCCATAAGGTGCAATCTAATAATCATATCAAGTGAAGTTAAGTTAATAAGAGGGCTTTTGAAAATCGAATCGCTCAGTTTTAAGATTATTATATTTACATTATTAAGCTGTCACCCACTAATACAACATGAAAACAAGAATATCATTAACAAATTATTTATTATTAATATTAGGTAAAGGATGCAGACTAAAGTCCCGAAATTTATATTGATTTATTGCATGCTACAACTGTTTATAAATATTATTTTAATTTTTATTTACTTTATACAGGAAACATCCCCAGTTTAGTCCTTCAAGTAGGTACTCAGGGCACTTCGGGGCCTTTGGGTATCTGCTTGTTGTTTTATTCGTAGTTTAATTTTATTTATGAAACTGGTTGTTGCCCTTCTACATTCCATCAGTATCCATTCTACTTATGTGTAGGTAAAATAAAAGGGAGGATCAGGTAAGTTTTGACCAAACTGTAGAAACATTGCCTAAAGAGCTGTAAAATTTCATAACCAATTTTAAAAAATTACTGATTATATTCGGGTTTTCTAACTTCAAATTCTTTCATAAAGTACGGAATTTGGATTTGTGTATCGCAATAGCCTCACCACCTGACCATTTGACCTAAATATAACTGGTGAAACGAGGGAGTCAAACAAAACTCTGCCTATCCCTTCAAGGAAATACATATAATAATAGCTCATAATTTAATTAGATTTCCGAAATTAAGATGTTCTAAGATGTTCTAAGATGTTCTGGAATTGTAAGTTCATGTGAAAATGATGAAATTCATTCATAATTAAAATTCAAAGCTCCAGGAAGTATATAATGAAGGAAGTAAATGTGCTGAGTTAATTAACGTATCATGTTGTCATCATGGCTGTCGAAAAATTGCAGAAAGTAATGTATTTATTAGAACGAGTATCTCAATAATCAATAAAGTAACGTCGAGTAAAACACGAGCTGGCATGTCAAAGAATTTTTATTTTCATCTTTGTTACATTTTTTCGTCAAACAATCACTTGTTTGCTATGTATTATTTATCTGTACTTACATATCTAGTAACACATCGCTCAGTGGCAGACTGAGTCAAATAAGTTAGTCGAGGCTACTTTTACTACAAACTACCTGGTATGATTCTCTGCGATAAAAAATTACATTACTAAAATAAGTTAAATGGGTGAGACCTATTCTAAGGAACGCCGTGAAGTTAGGTTATGCTTTTCACTTCACAAACATTTCCACAACAGCTCACGTAACCGGTAACGATTAAACTAAGTCTCTAATTAACTTAAAGTACTCAAGACTGTGCAGTCATTGTGGCGAAATGCTAGCTGGCAGTTTATCCGGGCATTAGTTTATAATACAAGAATGAATTCCATTTTCCTTCGTCTAGTTTACGAGTCCCGAACAAAAAAATAAAATGTGGATGTTTTTTACAAAAGAGATTCATTAACACGCTTTTTTTTATATTCATCAAATATGTGCTGTAGTAATAATACATTTTAATTTAAATGACTTTCTTTTACTTGAAAGATACATTTATTAATATATAAATGGGAAAATGTGTTTTTGGTTTTTATTTTCACTTATCATCAACGGAATTCTGACTCAATATGATTTTTTTTGCATAGTATACGTCCTGGACTGTTAGCGTCCATAGCCCAATGGCTCGCTTCGATTCAATGTGATCGAAAAAGTTAAGCAACGACGGGCACGGTCGGTTTGTGGATGGGTGACCGCTAGTGGCAAAATTTCATGGACGCTACCGTGCTTCGGAGGGCACGTAAAGCCGTCGATCCCGGCTGTTTTCAATGCTGGAAACAGTCGTTAAGCCTTGTCGAAGACCTTCGGGTGGCTTGAGAACATTCAACACTGGGCTGGCCACTAACCCCTCCACCAATCCGCATTGGAGCAGGGTGGTGGAGTATGCTCTAGATCCCGCAGAAGTGTCTGTGGGGGAGACCCGTGCCCAGCAGTGGGACGTCTATGGGTCGCAGCGAGCGAGCGAGCGATTGGTTACAATAAAGTTATTCAAAGGTAGCAGAAGACCCTCTTACGCTTACATGTTTGAAATAGATCTATAACTTCTACACGTGTTGACCTCGTTTTCATACATAAAACAAGATATCACGTAAAATAAGCACCCATACTTTTGTTGCAATGTGAAGCGTAACGCCTTTAGCGTATTTTTCTTGTCTCATAAGCACTTATGTCGCTGCTCACGTAACCACTAAAGATTTGGCGCGGTTGCTAATTAAGTAGAAGTATCTGTTCAGGACCGCAGGCCTTGTTAAGATCTGAGGTTAGATTTCTTGCTCATTTATGAGATTGCTCTCATAAGAAAGCTTCGTTCTTTCTGCTTTTCTATTTTCCACGCATGGAATTACGCTTCAAGCTGCATCTGTGTTGATTTATAAATAAAGCTAAGCTGCAACCCATTGACGTCCCACTGCTGGGACCAGTCCCTTCTACAGGCAAATCTGCGGGATCAAATCGCGACACAGCAAATCCAGCACGCTACTCCAATGCGAATTTGTGGAGGGGTTAGTGGCCAAACCAGTGTCGAATGTTCTCAAGACACCGAAAGGACTTCGACAAGGCTCAACGATTATTTTCACCACTGAAAACAACCGGGACCGATGGCTTATCGTCCTCCGAAGCACGGTAGTGCCACCCATCGCTGCTTAGTCGTAGATCACATTGAATCGACGCAAGCCATTGTGCTATGGACGCCACGTGTGAATTTATTATCATTACCATCTATGTCACGCGTAATGCATCCTGGTAGATAGTCATATGAATCTCGTTATACATATATAACTAAGGTTCTAAGGAGCCAACAAAAGTAGTTTCTACGCTTGTCACTATTTCTTTTAGTGGCCAATATTTTTTAAACCCACTCAATTCTTTTACTTATTTAATTTGATATAAGGTATCTCAAAGCAGTAATTTGTATTAAATATTTCTCTCTCATATTGTAACTTGTTATCATCTTATTCGATGGATAAACAAGATTTAATATTAGGAGCATTAGAACAAAAGCTGTTCATCAACATTTTCCAGATATTAAAAGGAAGTAATATAAAAATCCGGAAGCCACATGGGTCTACCTTTTATAAATAAACATAAGATGGAATTTGCAAGCTTCTTTTGCTTGTGTTTAATACGAAATGCTTGGCGATAAAATACGGAATTTACATGACGTTTTCATGAGCAGGGCCGCTACCTAAGTGTTGGATATATGGCAGTACTGAGTCTCGATAGCGACATTTATCGCGTACTAGCTGTTAGCTGTGGTTTCGTTTAAACTACGTTTCAAATGCATTTAGTATTTTCTCACTTTTGGCTGTGATCACCCTAGAAGTAGATATAATTATATTTAAAGATCTAATAGCATTAATATTTTATTTTTACCCAGCGGTGTGGTATTCCGGCGATTCTAAGGTCCTTATAATAAAATAAAATGATATTGATTATATTTATGAAAATATCTATTTAATAAGTAAGAATGGATGGAAATCTCAACATCGTGTCGCTGAAGCAATAGTATACATTAGTTTATTAATATCTATATCTGTAGAATCTGTATCTAAATCGATGATGAAAAGCGATGAGTACAAATATTATCATCTATAAAATAAAACTCCTTAATTCACCATATCACGCATGCAATTTATGTGAAATAATAAATTCTTCTCCCTTAGGTATTTTATCACAAGCCAATGCGTTTCATATTCAAATATTGATAAAATAGTACTTTACAAATAATCCCGCAAGTGCCCGCATGAACTGTAATTTATAGCCGTCGTGTGACCACTCCATTTCAAAGTATTCAATTTAATGACAAAATCAGTTTTATTAACACGCAGTAATAAAAAATATCTAACGAATCGTACATAAATAATAATTATGCACATTATTATTTGAGGAAAGTAAACAAATATGGTATAGTACCCCTAATACGGAATCTAACATGTATTGCGGTAGGTAACCGGTAGGACATGCGACTGTATCCTGTATCATATAAATTATAGCGTATAATTGTTATTAGATATTTCTGTAAGTTTTATTTATTTCCTTTTTATTGTGTTATCAAATCAATTATTCTCAAGCTAACTTTAATGGCCAATTATTGGAAAGATAATTTTTACTTAACTTACGGTGATCATACCAGCAGAACTTATTATTGAACACCGTCACTTTTACAACCGTACGAGTACATTTTGAAGTTGGTTACAATTGTAGGTAGGTATACGGGCGGTATAGGCACCCCAACGACAATATTTAATAGCAGCTTTGGTTTGGTTTGTCAATCACCGCGTTAAAGTTAGATTAGTTTGGTATTAGAAACTTACTTTAACAATAACAGTTATTTGGACGTAGCGATCCAGATTTGTTCATGTAGGTTCAGATGAAAAGTATCGGATGTTTTCTGGCTACTTTAACATTAACAGCAGTAACAGCAATAGAATCTTTTGCCTATCGAATCACTTAACCAAAATCAATGTTTAATGGTTCAATAGAGTCAATAAAACAAGTAAAACTATACCAGCACATTTGAAAAATTGATCAAATTGGATATGAAAAATCGTTGATCAAAAATCGAATACAATTGGTGGCACACGGTCTGATCTATATCCAATGATCACGGTTATTTAAAAAGGTTGCAACTGCTAGTTTTGGTCACCCTGTTAGCACTCTGCACATGCATTTGTTAGTCTAACTTACTTTTTGCTACGTCACTGAGCCGCGCCGTTCAGAGAAGCATTTCAATTGTCCGATTCGACAGGCGCTACCATTTCTGTGAACAACGAACACTCCGTCAGTGTCTAACTTTTAATCCGTTTGCCGACTTTGGCAGGAGAATTGTGGTTTGGCTACAACTATATGGGAATTCGCGGTTTCGTAAAAATAATATCATAGCAATTAAATGACATTGATTGCGTCCATAAAAATTATACTTAGTGCTTTAATGGTGTTTATATTTATAACATATTTACACAGGTGTTGCGCCTACCTTTTTCATGAGCATCGGCGACATGGTTATCGAACAAAGCACATCTATATGAAACCATAAACATGAAATCTAAAAAGATCTGTATTAAAACTTCTGTATACTAACTTCTACGATTTAAGTTAAAATAAATGGTTGTACCTACTCCTACAAATAATCGAATGGTCGAAATTCAAGAGTAATTAATTTTTTTAAATTTCAAATGTACCCTATTACGTTTTTACTGCCACAAGACTATACATATCTTTTTAATATTTCATATACTTAATCCAAATCAATGTTCAAAGTCACATGCGACAAATAACATGGCAACATATCCAGGTAACCCACTATCAAATATGTTGTGTGTCAAACTAATCGTAATGAGTGCAATATTTTCTTTTAATAATTCAATGTATTTCTAGTGCATATTATATAAAAATTTTAGCTTTCTGCACTTCTCTACATAAACTTTAATGGTGCCAAATTTCATACACTTCCGTCATTGTAATTTGCTTAATAAGGAATTAGTGCTAGATTATGTACGTATTAATATTATCATAACTTATGTGGTTTTCTTCATATAATTAACACTTCAAGTGTTGATGTTTATTTACTTCAAAACGCAGAAACATGGCGTGCGTCTCCCGTACTAGGGATTTGAAGGGTTTGTTTGACACCGTTCCTTAATTATGCCAAATGAAATAAGTTAACTACGGCGGTAAGTTAATCCGGGTTTAAATATAAATGTCACGTCACGAACAAATTTCCATAATTTTGGCAGGTGAATTTATGCACAACGCGTCATTTATTTTAACGTTGCCGCGTTGTTAGGGTTCCTTATATAAATTTCAAACCGAATATCAAAAACATGATAATATTTTAATCAATACCCAGCTGTGCGCTCAATTTTAAGTGCATGCAAGTTTACCTGTGCAGTCCCACATGGCTAGCCAAACTATCTATATTTCGTCGGTTTCACTCAAGTAAAGAGGAAAATAATTGGGTAGTTACTTTCTTTGTATCATTATCATCAGTCATACTCGTGACATGAAAAAGTTAGAAAGGGTATGAAAAATTGCCACAACCACGAATAAATGGTATAAAACCATTAAGACGAATAATGCACTATTAGAACGGGCTGAGCAAAGTGCTACACATAAAGTCTCTGTAAAATCCGTCACTGTACTACGTGAAACTGAATATTAGCCTTCTAGCGGACATTCATATCATATAAAGACGTATTTTATTTTCTGACTGTAAAGGCCCCTGCACATAATGACCGGCTTAGCGTTTACCTCGCCTTTACAATCTCTATATTCGACATCCATTGAAAGTGCTGCCTTTACGGTTGAATTGTTCGATTTCTTTTCAAGAAGCAAGCTCCATAAGGCCTTACGAACTTAAGAATATTGCATACCGTGTTTAAAAGGCAAAGTGCCTATTTATTTTCAAAGCGACCATTTGGTAAACATTGGTACTCATAAAATATTTCTTCTGTAGCAAATATTCCCTTTGAAACAGGTGACTTTGAATGTCAGATAGCTTGCTGTGAAATAGCCATAGCCTTTTCTATATTAAATTATGACAAATATATTTATCAATAAGCCAAGCGTATAGTGAGGTGCACTGATACAATAGATAGACATTTTTTAGTATATTAAAACTTAAATTATAAAATGCCTCGTAATTTGATTATACCGATTGAAGTAAGAAGCTCTCTGCATGAAATGTTTCAATATTACAGATTAGATAATAATAACTTCTCAATATTTTGGAATGATTTTACCATTCCAAAATACCAAGTGATTCAAAGAAGGTTTTACCACTGAGATGAAGGTGGATAAAAATACACAGTTAACTTGTGAAATAAATTACTATGTATAATATTTTAAAAATATCACTCATAATTCGGCTGTATATTACTTGAAAATACTTCATGTGCATTTTTAAACGAAGTGGGGCCCAACTTCTCAGGTTTTTCAAACACTCATAATCATAAATTAAATTTGCATATTCCTAAGAGGTTGTTAGACCTGCATCTGACTGAAACGAAGCGATAAAAAATTCTACATGAGTCTTTAAAATATATCGATACCTTGAATCTCAAATGGCGTAATCACCATTTTGGCCAAAATGACTTTTGAATGCTGTCTTACTGCTTTTTTTTTTCTCTATCGATCTGTCCAATCAGAGTTTTAAAATTCGCAAAAAAGTGGTGATTACAGCCCACGTGTTTTTCGTCGATGAACAAGAATTTTCTAATTGTTTAGTCGTAAATACCTTTAAAAAAATATTTTTTAAGATTTCGGTCGATACACCAGTTAAAATTATAATGATGTGAAAAATACTGATTATCGATTTAGGCGTATAGGACTGATAAGTTTAACTATGGCGTTTACGACTCAAGTTACTTTAAGAATTTAAAATAAAATAAATAATTTTAGGGGGTATTAACCTTCTTGCATTTAATTTGGCGTTTACGACCCATGGATTTTTAATAGTACATTATGATACAAGTGCGGTAAGTTGAAAATTACAGCCGAGGCGATATTGCTAGCCCGAGCCGTAGGCGAGGGCTACAAGAAAGCAGAGGCTGTAATTATCAAAGCGCACGTGTGTCATACGACGTTTTATAACATATTTGCGAGTAAATAAATTAATAAATTCATCATTACTTGATGACATTTTCAAATAAAAACAATGCAACGAAAAGAAAAAGCGCGCGGAATAATTTTTACTTGTTCACAAAACGATGCGCGCGCATCAGCACTTTTTTTTAAGGCAAAGACACAAAAACAACCAGTATTACTAATAAAGTAAATTAATATTTTTTTGTTTTTGATAAATTATATAACAGATAAATTATTGTAATTTATTGTCAAAATTAATTAAATTAAAGAATTAATTGTTTATTTTTTATATTTTATCTCCCAAAGTTAATTTTATTCATAAAATGTTGACCACTTTTCTGACATAAAAACTCTTTGCTAAGATTGAAAAAAGTATCGTTCGTTTTAGACGGACCATCTAGATAAACCGTGACCTTTTTAAAAAGAAATCATTACATTACAGCACAAGTGCTTTTTACATTACATTACCGCACAAGTGCTGTAATGAGATACATTACGGTATTGAAATTGGTGTAATAAGAGACCCTTTACGAGCAAATGTGTTATAAATAGTATATTTCGCTACAAGTGCGGAAAGCCTGTCATTGCAAAGAGTTCCGACAAATGTCTACCCGAGCCGAAGGCGAGGGTTGACAGTCGGAACAAGTTGCAATGACGGTTCCGCACGTGTACTGAACAACTATTTTTAATACAGTTGCGAAAAAATGAAGCAATTTATTAAAATAATAAAAACACAAACTAAACTCGCAAAGAACATTTTTGGAAAATGGCTCCAACCATAAAAGAATACAGAGTATAGCAGAGATTTTTTTTTGTTTTATTCACCCATTCTGGGCAGGCAAAGGGAACTATGCCCATACAGCCAAGTCTTCAGTAGAATTTTTTTATTGACATGAAATTTAATGAGATGAAATGAAGTGAAACCTTACCTAACTCATTGAATCAAATCATTAAATCTGATATTGAAACAAATTAGTAGCTTCTTTTTAGAAATATTTGTATGAATCATAAAAACTTCTATGAATTTCTTTTTAGTAAAAACTTCGTGGTTGGTTTTTTTCTTTTTAATAGACATTATTTTGACATTTGGGAAAGAGAACGCACGAGTTCGGAAAAGGTAAAGAAAAAGCACGAGTGTGTAATAGCTCACTTCCCGAACGCTATACGTCCCTGTAATACGCCACTTTTTGAGCAACTGTATTAAAAAATATGTTTTATACTTTTGTCGTATCAACCATGTTATATATGAAATGTTAGGCCAAAAAAATCTGTATTATAAAATGAATTGACTCTTACGCCCCATCATTTTTAAAAATAATATTTCACGAAGAGTATCTTCGTTTGCCTTCAGATAAAAAGGTACCTACTAATCGACTTATTAGCAGAAACCGATGAAGAGGACGAAGAAGGTGAATATGAAAAACCTCAGTTTAATTCTTTAAACGTTTTCCTTTCATGTTAGTTCATGTTGACGATAATTTAGGTCTGTGATTTATAATTAAACTCATTAAATTCTAGTTAGAATAGTGAAATTGACGTGTTTTATTTCTTTTGGCCAATACTACTCGTATTGAAGATTGTTTAGTTGCAGGAAAAACCTAAAAGATAAACGAAGTGTTCCGTGCCGCGCTGTTTGACACACTATAGCTAGTACGAGTACCGAGTAAATTATATTTTATTTTTCAAATTACCGACCATAAGCTGTTGTTTACTCTTATTAACTAGGCATAAGTTTAACATAAATATTAATTTATCAACTCAAAACTCATCTTTACTTTAAACTTTGTGCACACAACAAGTGAACATGTTAATTTATATTCTCATTCAGTGAAATGTTATTTCTTTTGAGAATAAAGTTTCTTCGACCACAAGTGGCAGGAGTGTTGCTAGCGCCTAAATCTTATACAGATCTTAGATCCTAGCTTTAACATTTTAAAACGTTCGTTTTATTTCTTTACACACTAGAAGACTATCTAGAATCTAGGCGCTAAGCAAGGCTCCTGTCAGTGCCTTAGTGAGGACCTAGCCTTAGTTCATGCGAAGTATAATATTATTATGTCTATCCTAATCTAAAAACAAACCAGAATTATACATACACAATAATTTTAGTTTGAACTGCAAACCAAAATTATTGTGTTTGGATAATTGAAGTAATAAAATCTATTTCATTGTTGCACTTGCTATTAATTTTGTAATAATCAAATTACCCATATTTGTCTCTTTTCTTGCATCTTCCTTCCTTCCTTGTTTTTTATAAGTCAATTAGGCTGTTACACCCTGTTACACCGTAACTTTTTACAGAACAGCCTTTTTTTTGGGTCGTAAACTCCAAGTTATCAAATTTTTTTTGGCGTAATAACAAATCATTTTTGCAAATATTGGTTGAATTTTTAATACCGTATTACTGTGTTATAAAGCTCCCTAAATAAGTTAATTACATCCAATTTTCATTTAAATAGCATTATTAATTGAAAAGATATGAATTTTAATCTAAGATATTTTTTTTGTTTCGGCTCTCCTGAAAAATGACGATTTGGTGATTACGCCATTTGAGATTCAAGGTATCGATATCTAAGTACGTTCATTCGGACTCGCTCTAGGCTAGCTAAGTAGACACTTGAACCGCCGAGTTTGCATTGCCTTACATAACTTGCACTAAGTCAAAAATAATTAGTGAGAATAATCTAGCCAGAGTTCCCTCGTTAGGAGTGTATTGCTGATGAACTTCTCACATTATCTTTATGTTAAACAGCTACTTTAATATGCGACAATCAAGCTGTGAATTCTTGTTTATAATACTTGGTTATGGTTATAAATAAAATCATTTGATGTAAAATTGTATGAGCTGGAAGAAGAATTGAACAAGTTACACTACAGTATTCTAGGGTTATCTGAAGTCCGAAGACAGGGGGAGGACACCTCAAATCTGGTAGCTTGTTCTTCCACCGGAAGGGCGAACATCTCTTCCAAGGTGGTGTCGGGTATCGGCGAACAAAAGGTGGGAATTTGGAATTATCTTGGAGTAATCGCTGGATGATCTCAACACATTGACCTGAACAGGTAGGTTTGAAAATGAACATGGACTAGAACATGATCTTCTCCAATTTGCATGTCAAATCTATGCAAGTCAGGTACGCTGTTCTCGAAGTTATTGACGAGTATATTTACCTGGGACAAGTGATGGGATGGGCAAGTAAAACTTCGAGAAAAAGGTCACTCGAATAATTCAACTTGACTGGGCAGCGTTCTGAAAGCTATGATATATAATTTACATCGAGATTACTTCAGTGCCTGAGGACGAACGTGCTCTTCCTCTTTTGGCTCCCCTTTTTGTGATAATGAACCTTCTAATACGTAGAATGACATATTAGGTATACATACATAGCATCACGCTTATATTTCCCCGAAGGCGTAGCGTAGGCAGAAGTAGGTACACCCACTTTTCACCAGTCATGTTAAGGTCCTATGTAATAGATAGCGAGCCAATTGATATATCCGAACTGCTACCGGGCATTTTAAGTTAGAAAAACCCAACAGTTGTTACCCGACCCGAAGCCGTAACCTCTAGCTTCGCAGTCGCATTTGCAACCCCTAAATCAACGAACACATATCAGTTCTATGTAATTATGCAATTGTAGCGTCCATAGCCCAATGGCTCGCATCGATTCCATGTGATCGAAAGACCAACGACGGGCGCGGTCGGTTTGTGAATGGGTGACCGCTAGTGGCAAAATTTCATGGACGCTACCGTGCTTCGGAGGGCACGTAAAGCCGTCGGTCCCGGTTGTTTTCAATGCTGAAAACAGTCGTTAAGCCTTGTCGAAGACCTTCGGGTGACTTGAGAACATTCGACACTGGGTTGGCCACTAAGCCCTCCACCAATCCGCATTGGAGCAGCGTGGTGGAGTATGCTCTAGACCTCCCGCAGCAGTGTCTGTGGGGGAGACCCGTGCCCAGCAGTGGGACGTCTATGGGTCGCAGCGACGAATTATGCAATAGTATGCAATAATATGCAATTTTTGTCAAAATGCGCGTTAATTGCTCGCTGATTGCTCAGCTAATAGACCCGATGATTTTCCATTACGTATTAGTCAATAAAAAAATTATCAAGTGTGTATGATTCACAAGCAAGTGACCATGAGCGATGAAGTAAAATAAATACCTAGGTATATTTATAGGACGGGGGTGTGGGCAGTTATGCCCACAAGCCACTGCGACCTAAAGAGATCTATTGTAGGTAGGTATATAAGATCTTTCTTATTCCTGTTTTATGTTTAACTGCTTTTGACTTTATTGTTTTACTCGTAAAATACCTATAGTTATAATTTAAAGGAAAAGTGGAACGTTCTTGATAATTACACTGTTTTTTAATGAGCCCGACGCATAAAACATTTTTATGTGACCGCGACTTTTATGTATTCACAACGAACCATAGGTCTTGCAGGGATTAATAGTCTATTCTAGTGATGGGCGATAATTGTATATAAAATATTGAATGAATTGACAATCGTTCACATGCATATTGGAATTATCGATTAATCATCGTCGCCGATAGACTATCGAATGAAATCAAACTAACGACTATTTTTTGTCCTGCGCTTATAATAAATACCATGGCATTTATGACTTTCGATTTTAATGTTTATGTTAACACTATCAGATATAGTTACACATATACCTATTTACGAAAAAATTTACGCGCATTCGCAAAATAAACACGGTTGTATTATTTGTACGCATCGAAGACTGCACGGTTCCTGATCAAAACCCTTCTGAATAATATCGACGCGACGCGATATTCGATAGCTTGATGGTAATGCAGGGAGCATCGTGTATTCGAAAAATTACATCGAAGCCGCGCGGGTATCCCGATCGAATAACTATCCAACTATCGACTGACGCCTATCGAATTTATTCGAATAGTTTAAACTATCGAATTATTTGATGGTTTTTGTTAACTATCGCCAATCGCTAGTATAGGCCCTACAGCGGGGGTGTATGAGTGTGTTGTGATTATTCAACATGCATATGGCAGTCAGAAGGAAGGCACTTGACTACTAAAAAACATTGAAGTTTCAAATTAACTTACTTGTATCATAGAGGACGCTTGTAGTACGTAAGCACTCGTGTAAAAAACAAAACAAATTGTAAGTAAGTTCTTACATAGGTATTTTCCTTATAAGTATAATATTTTAAATCAATAATATAATAAAATAAATTGAGTAAAAAATGCAATTAATGCTCAATAGATCATAAGTAGAACCTTGACCATAATATAAATACTTACCTACGTGTTTGTTTTCGTAAGAAAGATATGAATAAAAGTACATACTCCTAACTTGGTTTTAACAATAATTTGTTCTCTTATTACTCTAACAGACAACCGTTTACTCTGCTAGCTTAATCCTAAGTAAACACATAAATCCCAGGAGTCAAAGAAGTCAGAAGTTAAAGTTTGCTTTGATGAATCCTATACCGTGATCCGAAATTAAAATGAATGATGAATTGAAGGAAATTATTTAATTAACAACAGTTCCAAAGTAAAACTTAAAGAAGCAAAGTAAGAAGCATAAAAATTATAATCAATTGGAAAAGTCATTGAATCCGACTGTAGTCATTTGACTGAAAATTTAATAAATAATTTGTATTCGGATTTTTTTACTTAGAAATATTTATTTATTTATATTGATAATAATTCATCTACACACTATAATTTGCATATGAGCAACAAAGTAAAAGCTGTACTTTGTATTTTATGTAAGTGATAGTATAAGAAGTAAAAAAAATCTAAAAAAGTGTCTAAATCCACGCGAGCAAAGATGCTGGCATCTTCTAGTGTTAACTAAACTAACAGCAACTCTAACAACAAAAGCCTATAGTTATTTAGATTGTAGGTACAAAATCTTCCCTGTAATTTAGTGTATTTTTGGTTCATTTTCACAACCCTTTCCTTGTCCCACTGTTGGGCACGGGTCTCGTCAAAGAATGGGAGGGATTAGGCTTTTGTACACCGCGCTGGCCAAATGCGGATTTGCAGACTTTACATGCATTCGAGAACATTATGATCAGGGCATGCAGGTTTCCTCACGATGTGTAATCGTTATATCAAGTGACATTTAATTGCTTAAATCGCGCATAACTTGGAAAAGTCATTGGTGCATGCCGATTTGGTTTGAACCCGGTTACTCCTAATAAATCTATATAATAAAAATGAATCGCAAAATGTGTTGGTAAGCGCATAACTCAACAACGCCTGGACCGATTTGGACAATTCTTTTTTTAAAATGTTCGTTGAAGTTCAAGGATGGTTTTTACGGCGAGAAAAATTTGAAAATTCATCCCCTAAGGGGGTAAAACGGGGGTGCAAAGTTAGTATGAAGCTTTGCCGTTTTTGAAGTTAGTGAATGTGTAACGCGAGCGAAGCTGCGGGCGTCCACTAGTATAAAATAAAATATAAAAAATGAATCGCAAAATGTGTTGGTAAGCGCATAACTCAACAACGCCTGGACCAATTTGGCCAATTCTTTTTTTTAAATGTTTGTTGAAGTTCAAGGATGGTTTTTACGGCGAGAAAAATTTGAAAATTCATCCCCTAAGGGGGTAAAATGGGGGTGCAAAGTTAGTATGAAGCTTTGCCGTTTTTGAAGTTAGTGAATGTGTAACGCGAGCGAAGCTGCGGGCGTCCACTAGTATAAAATAAAATAAATGTTGGTACGTCCTTATGATAGCAACGTCAGAACTTTTTTACGACCCCAGTGAATACATAAAGGGATCGTGCAGTAAATTATACACATTCTTACAAAACATGGAATATGGGTTGTGATTTATGATTGCAATCTAAATAATCCAATGAGCACATTCATATCCGGAAGAAGATCTGGATGAATCACGTTTTTTGGAAGCAGTCATCTGCATGGATTTTGTGAAACAATAGACGTGAATGTTAGACAAAGGATTCGTCTAACAATAAGTCGCTTCGATGCCGACTTAATTTCCGCATCTCGTTTGTGTGCTTAATCTGGCAAAGCTATATTATTTACGGGTATAACATCCTCTGAAAGCGCTCAGTCGTTCGGCGAGTGGCACGTAGTTTATTTACCAGATCATGCTGCTTTAACCGCGGTTGTATGTCGGTTTGCTCAGCTATATCAGGCTCTATCTATCTGAATGATAATACAAATGATAAAATAAAATAAAATAAGTAGTAATTAAAATGACATGTGTATAAGAAAAAACTAACAATGATCATGAAAGTTCGTAATATACCATTGGGCTAGTATAAGGCATAGATGTAAATTTCCATTTACCGGACACAATTATAAACTCCGAGGTCCTGGGAGTGCTGAGTTAGACAAATCCAGCAATACATTGCGCGATTCAAGGATTGAACCCAGGATCTCTAGCTCAGCTGTCGCGCTGATCACTAGACCATCGAGGCAGTTGATGCAGCGAGCATAAAACTTCACTTTAGCTAAAATTTATTATTGACTTTGATCATCCTTGAATTTAAAACTGAAATATGATAGAACACCTATAAATAAACATCATAAATATTTAATTAAAGGACACAAGCAGTTTAAAATCACGCCGGGTTAGACTACTATCTATCCCGACCGGTAATGGACGGATGTCCGCTGGAAAACATTTTTACCGCTTCTGAATTTTAAATTACAACGAAGCTTGGTAGATCTTAGAATTGAGATAGTTTAGCTTATTGATCATGGTTTGAATGCTGAGAATCTTTTAGTATTAAAATAACCTAATATCAAAAAAATTACCTTTTGAAGTTTATTAAAATAACGATATCAAAAAAATACGAATAATTCAAAAAACTTTGGTTTCATGTAAAATGGTTTAAACTAGAAATTGAATTAAGATAATGATTATTAATGAAAATATCGTCCGTTTACTGCAAGAACATTGCTTGTATTGAGAAGTAAAGCATTTTTTTATTACATTGTGTGCTACCATTCTGTTTTACGTATTGTTCATAAAGAAATACCAAAAATTATTGATAAATTTTGTGTACCTTCAAAAATCAAAGCAAATGGCAATTCTGTATGTGAAACTATAAGTTTTAATGATGCTCATATCTTCGAACGAAGCTCTTCGAGTAATCATGATTGAACTTCACACTGGTAAGTTAGTTTAATCATCAAGTACAGTTTATAACACCTTGAACATCGACTTGGCGAGCTCAATAAATGCAAAAACTCACTTATTTCTAGCTGTTCCTTGGCAGTTATGTTAAAAAGTATTTATTTCTTGAAGTAGACCTGTATTTTAGTTTCAGTGGCAAGAAATCATTGAATTTATATTTTTCATTACTTGTAAATATGTAATGTGGATTTATTAAAAGTTTTGTATGTCAGTTAATGAGTTCAGTAAATGTAGTTTACCTGCTGTAACGGTGAAGGAAACATCACAAGGAAACCTGCATGAGTTATAACAATGAAAGTTCTTCCGGTATAATAAAGAAAGAACAAAAGATAAATATTCTTTAACATTATGTACATCAGTAAAATTTAAATTTATTAAATCGTACAAAATTTTGGTAATTAAGGTGAAACTTTTGCAGAAAGTTGTAAAGGAAATTGAATTGTCCAACTCTAAATAAAAGTTTTCTGTTAGCCACGAGTTCAAAAGAACTCTCGACAAATCTGTCGAGAGTTTTTTTTTGCTTCAAAGGAATCCCCTTGAGACTACTGCATCAAGCAAGTTATTTAGAATATCTAAGCGGAAATATCAAGGAATTCAACCAATAATGTTGTGAAACGATCTAACAACATTATTTAGATGATGTTTTATTTAATTAAATAAGTATTAAAAACTCCGAATGTTTACATCGCGGGGATTTACTAGTAATAAAAATAAACAATATTAGGTATATTATTATTACATTACATCGATGTTGTTTCTACACTACAAAGTGTTATGTCAGTGGACAGAGACTTAAATATTTTTTATTACGTAGCAGCTTAAGTTAAAATTAACTTCATACAAAAAAAATTTTGTTTCGACAAAAAATCAGGTCCTCCAAAGTCATTCAGCGAATGGAAAAAACGCAACAATATTCGCTTCATTTAATTTTATTTTACCTCGATAAAACTACAAAATGCAAAAGGCATTCAACCCATTTCAATCTTCTTCCACTTAAGACGCTGTAGACCCGCCGAGACCGCGTTTGCTAGTTTTTTGAATCCATGGGAAACATAAAAAACAGTGATTTAAAATTCTAAAAATAATATATGTCTTATTTAAGAATCTGTCGAACATCCAGTCGGGTTCAGTAACACAATTAGATTAACTTTACTCGATATAAAAAAATCCCAAAGTTACCCCTTTTTCTAATGTTTAATCTATCTTATCAGCTACAAAACAAACGTTTAATTTTTATTTTTATATGAATGAAAAGATAGTAAGATTGTCTAGATCTAGTCGTAGATTTTATCTAGATAAAATGATTAAAATAATTACTATGTTGAAATATCTATCAAATGCGCGAGAAATCCAAGCAGCCCAATCGCGAGTCATACTTCAGTCGCGCGTCGGCGCTCTTAGACGGTGGACCTGTGTCAGTTTTTTCCGCGCAATCATATATTTAATCCGTCAAATGCAGCTCATAGCTCATGTCAATAAAATGCCACAGTAAAAGTAAAACAGTAGTTGGTAGGTGGTAGAGCCTATAGGGAACCAAATAGGTTTTATATGAAAACTAATTGGTTCCATATAGAGTTCGCCCGGGGCAGTACCACCGCCCGCCACGGTACCTAGTACCATTTCTGCCGTGTAATAATTGTTTTTAAAGCAATTATGGTCCGGTTGGAAAGGTGTGGTTTCCGGTTACACTTCTTTAGAGGCGACCATCTTAGTCCTCAAGGGTACAGTCACAGTTGTCATGGGCGGCAGTGGAAGGGTGGTGCTGCAAGCTCGTTTGCTATCCTGTATCCATTAAAAAAAAATTGTGTGTACTTATGTACACCCGTTAGAATTTATACTTCTTTGTATAACCTTTGCAAGAACAACTGCACTGTCGATGTCTTATTTCAATCACCATGACATTGACGTTGTCACAAGAAGAACAACTGAAAATAAATAATTTTCGAGGTGGAAACTAGGCTATACCTAAAAGGTATTTAATACATTGAAAGTTTTATTATAACGCATTAACTATCTAGTTAAATAAAGTTTATTTATTTATCACAAAAAATCACCGGAATGAGCCCGCAGACTTTGACAATTGAAAGTGTACACTGTCAAACCATTTTTTGACAATGTTGACTATAGCTAAATTTTTTACACTTTATTACTTCAATTCTTAATTTATTATATAGTTGACGTTTTGATTTCTTTTTTTTATCTTTCTTCTTTCCAATATAGTGCATTCATTCATTCTCACGTATTCATATTTTTCAATCACAGCTTTCAGAAAAGTTACTCTGTGGTTAAATATGGCTGGTTACTCTAGAGAATGTTGATGGATTTCTTTAAAAATATTAATGTTTATGGAACCTAACAACATCTCCAGGAATTCTAGAATAAATTAATTGTATTATACTAAAAATCCAAATCAAACTAAACATATTTAAATCTATACATATATAAAAGAAAGTCGTGTTAGTTACACTTTTTATAACTGAAAACGGCTGAACCGATTTGGCTGAAAATTTGTGGGGAGGTAGCTTAGAACCAGGATACTTTTTATCACGTTCCGTTTGATTTTTTTTATGTCAGTTGAAAATTTGACAATTTGAATTTTTGAAGTCGACAGGTGTGTTTGTGTTTCTATAGGCTAATAATTGAGCCGATATTATCATTAACAATACCATACTGCGACCAAGACGGTCAAATCTTTACTGACAAAGACGCAATGCAAATAGGATTCGAAACATTGCGAATCAAAGGACTGAAGAAGAACAACAAATTGTTCTTGAAGAGCGCTTGTTGTAGTATGGCTCAACAAGTTCTCAATCACAGTGGATTAAGTTTTCACAATGTGCCCAAGAAGTAAACTCTATTAAAAGAAGGTGAGAAATGGCATTCTGCTTAGCAAAATACCTTGTTACGACGCAATTATTGGACAATGTAACGTCAATTCTAATTTCAAACGCAATTGTATTCAAGAGTATGAAACCAAATAACACTCAAGATGTGATTGGAATCACATTGATGTTGGACAATAATTGATGTTATTTTCAAGAGAAAGAGTCCTGATCTGGCACCGTATGACTTATTTTGTTTCGTATAATAAATTTCCTATTTAATCCTATCCTATATTATATTTCTCTAAAATAAAAATCTGCTGAAAGGGATACAGTTTTTATCGCTGGAAGACGCGCTAACAGCGTTCGAGAAGGCAGTGGAAGGGGTGTCTGCGGCGACTGGAAAAAATGTTTCGAAAATTGGTTCAGACCCATGAAACTTTGTAAAGAGGATGGTGGAGGGTTCTTTGAAAAGATTTAATTAAAATATTTTATCCATAGAAGTTAGTTTTTTAGTTTCTCTAAACTTTCTTTGTGTTCCACGTACATAAATAAATAAATATTTATGAACAATCCCACCACGTTAACCTAGTCCCGTGGTAAGCTCGTAAGAACTTGTAATACGGGTATCAGTTAACGGAAATAAACGTAGGAAATTTTATATTACAGAAACAAATGTCTTGTCCAAGGCGGGATTCGAACCCGGGAACCCTTCCTTGGGTGTCGGCCGTCAAACATACAATATAATAAAATAAAGGTATAGAATATTAAGATTAAGAATATTAGATATTATAAAATTGTACCATTTGAAGTAAATTTATACACTTTTTTACAAATAAATATTTTTGCATTTGTATTATCTTTCCTTCTGTTAGAATACTGTAGTCATATTGATATCACTGTACTGTGACATCAGTGCTACGGCCGCCTGCCGAACTTTTGGCGTGTAACACATTGACAGCTCCCCGCGGATTGCCCCGCACCTCACCCCCTCAAATCGGCTCGAACGCCGGAATATAGGGCCTTAAAGGGGAGTTACATAGTAATTTTATTGTGCATTCTAGATAGCTGTCGGTAACTCTGGTTGTTATCTTGTCAGGCGATCAAAGAAGCAATGCATTCAAAGTTTCAAATCTAGTTGGGCAATAACAAGGAATAGAACATTGTGGTTCCGGTAAATATGCACTTAATTACAGGCTAAGTATTTTTATATGAAATGAAGTGAATATTTTAAGAACGTATTTCATGAATATTGGTGCTTAAAGCACAATGGCTCGCGTCGATCATTAAATCCAATACCTAACTACAATACCTAATACTTTAGCTCACATCAAACGAACAGATTTATTTATATAAAGCATTCAAACGGATTACATCGAAACATAGGCCTCTGCGGCCACGTACTTTGTGCTAATACTTACTTAACTTTGCTCATGGATAATCTATACTAATTACAGAGAGGAAAGATTTGATTGTTTGTTTGCATTGAAAAATGTAACAAATGTATTTAATATCATTGCTCAGTAACTACTACGAATCGATTTGAAAAAATTCTTTCACTGTTAGGAAGCTACACTTCCCCGGGTGACATAGGCTATAGGTAGGTACCTATTATATTTTCGAAAAAAAAAACGCGGGATTCGAGTACAATCTGAGTGTATTCACTAATGGAAGCCTGTGTCCAGCAGTCTAGACTTATGGATAGATTGCTACTACTAAGAATGGCTGAATATAGCCTACAAGCTCCATATTAACCGGGTGTTATAAGCTATTTTCAACGCGGGCGAAGTCGCGAGCAACCGCTAGTTTTAAATATACCCGTTTGACTACCTTTATACTGATACTTCTACTTTTGGTTTAAGACCCGATCTTGTTATTAATTTTATTGAAATAAACTTCATCGCAATTAAATATATCGTAAACACCGCTTGCACATAACGCTTTGGGGTGTTTATGTTGTAATAAAAAGCAGGTAGGTAATTTTAACACGCTGGATTATATTATGAGATTCACATGTAACAAAATAAATTTTGGAATAGGTACTTACAATTTCTTAGATAATTAACAAGCTTCTAATTTGGCGTATTGATATAAAACTTTGCAAATGGCGTGTAACTCAAGCCCACAGACGATGTTAAAGCCGATGTTTGCCTTTCACAAGACATAAGTGGGTAATATTACATTTAGTTTCATTTCCATTCGTGTTGTTCGAAATGATTTGAGTTGAATTTCTAAAATTTCATCTTTTTTTTTTTAGTTAGGCCAGCAGTGTATTTAATATTAATATGAAAGTTGGCCTGAATTCAAAATATTACGTAATTAAACGAATCAGTCCGCATTGGAGCAGTGTGGTGGAGTATGCTTTCAACTGCGTGAGTGTGAGGGTGTGGACCCGTGGCCACAATTTAATTATTATTGATTTTGACCCTTTAGTTTTGAAGTTGTTTTTTATATTTTATTCTTCTAGTTCTTTTGTTTGTAACTTTTGAGAAGGTATATCAACACCGCTTCAGCGCAATAAACATGAAGAACTTCATCTTGAAATTTATAGAGGACCTGGTATGGTCTCACCAAGACCATCCAAATAAACGAAGGATCATGAAATCTACTGGGCAATTAACACAACTATTCAACATTTCTACCCTTATTTGGCTTATACTCCTAGGGGTAGATTTTTTTTTCATGAAATTCATATAAAACCACCATCGATGTATCTTCTACCAAAGACAAAAATAATCACTAAAATCGGTTAATAAACGACGAAGTTATCCCTGTAGAACATAGAACCTCCTCCTTTTTTCGTAGTAGGTTAAAAATGTTCGGCCGGTGGTCACTTAATGGTGACTTTTCTGTGCGTACTTACGACTCGAGTTTCAAATCCAATATCATTATTCTATTTCGAGTCTTAGGTGCTCCTCTTGGCCGGTAGCCAGTCGCTTAGTTCGTGACCAACAGAAGCGCATTATAGCACGACCTTCCGCCTCACACAAATCTGGAATTTAATTTGTATGATAAATGGATTTAAATCTCGTCCCTGAGACGTGAAATAGTGAGCGGTTCTTTGTCGGCGAGGAAAAATTTTAATATGGTTAGCATTCGTAATTAGGCAACAGACATCCATCTACAGACAGAACTATGGCGATCTTGAACAATAAATATTCTGAATTTACACGGGATTTCATTTACCCCATTATGCGATAATTTTCCTTCTGAGATTGTCTCCATGTTCCTGATCTATGACGGGTGCAATTGATAAGATGCAAAAAGAGTTTCTTGTGGGTCTTGCGCACAAAGGCGCGCGTGGTGGCAAACGTAGGTTTGATGTACCTGTGTGCCCACGCGCAAAGGATTGATGCGTAATGGCGACCTTCGGGTGGCTTTATTCGTTCCGCCACTCGGGTTGGTCATTTCTCATTTATTAATGCGCGTTTGAGAGTCTACTTATTTGTATGTTTGTTGCTGTAGGGTTCCACTAGATATATAAAAGGAGAAGCTGACTGACTGACTGACTGACTGACATATGAACGCAGGGCCTAAACAATAAGGGTTAAGAGGATATCAGTCGACCGTCACTTTTGAAGAATAGGTTTTTACCAAAAATTTGGCGTCGCGCTGAGCCCCTTAGCGTGCGATAGAGAGAAGTGCAGTCTCGAACTGATTTTACCTACGTAAAATTAAGAAAATCGTCCTTTCGTAATCCCCTGTTTCCTCCTCGAAATCTAGACCGATTTCAATATTTCTTTCAGTTAAAATGTAGAACAGGGTCTAAGCTATGCCCGTACGTTTTGCTTTTTTGGGATATGTTAGTAATTACCAGTTTGCTTGATGTTTGAAAATGTATGTAAAAAAAGTCGATTTTTTTTATTTTAAAAGAATTTTTTTCTCTTCTATTAATCAAATTATGAAAAAAAAACAAAACGTACAGTCATGGCAGAGGTACGTATAAATCGTATGGTATTTTTTTCTCTTCTGTAACTTCTTTATCCTAGGAGGAAACAGGGGACTACGTTTGTATGGAAAAAGTGTCGACTTGTTCGCTTGTGATATCCTCTTAAGGGGTTGAAATTTTGCACAGGGGTTCCTTTTATAACGTAGGGGAGCACTAAGAAAGGATTTTTGAAAATTCACTCCCTAAGGGGGTAAAACGTAAAGTTTGCCGTTTTTGAAGTCAAGTGGGCAACCCGAACGCGGGCAGACGTCGTTGATGAGTCTAATTCTACGCGAGCGAAGCTGCGGGCGTCCACTAGTTGTAAATAAATTAAAAAATAACTCTGATTTCATATCACGAATTTATTTCTTTACTAGTGAACGCAGCTTCGGTTTCGTGGAATTAGACATAGCAACAGTTTCGTTTACACAGTTTTACCTAGTTGCAACCCTCCTCAAAGACACTACCGAATCAAGGGCAAGCAACAATATCAGGGGCAGACAGGCAATAATTGGAAAAAACAAATCGTATTCTGTATCGATTACTTACTATTTTTAAGATTTATTCAATGTACAGATGTGAACTCGTTAGAGTTTTATTATTGTAATATAGATTTTTATTTACTGTTTATTGTTTGTCTAAATTTAGGCTACAATGAGCGGAATTAATCCTTGCACCACTCGCTATTTCCAACTTTTGGGCACGGGTCTCCTCTAAGAATGGGAGGGCCTTAGTCCATTACTTATTCGGACAGGGTGACTTTGTGTGTTATAATACGAAGACGAGGAAGACGTACATCTTTGTTAAATCATTAAATAATCTTCACTTTATGTCCACGGTGTTATTGACCTTTTAGGTATCTACCTATATCGGGTTTTCCCATAATAATATAGGAGCGTTACCCTGTTCTTCAGTATTTCCTATTTCTTCATTTTCTAAGTCTGTCTCGCTTACTCGGGGCACAGCGTGGCGGTCAAAATGCTAAAAATATTTACGTAAGCGGGTGTGATTGCGGAGCCTACTCCCCGCGAGGGGTGTTAAGGGTTAATGCCTTATGGCTTTCTCTACTAGTCAACCTTTGATGATGCTCACATATATATTTATTGAATCTTTTTATAATTTACGAAACGAAACTAAAATTACTTTACTTTACAACACCAATAAATAAGGTTTATTATCTGAAATATTCATTTCAGTTACTAAGCCTTATTTATAAAATTAATAAATTTAATTAAATTAATTTATAAAATTAATAATAAAAGCCTTATCATTATTTATAAATAAGGCTTAATGACTGAAATATTCATTTCAGTTAATAAGCCTTATTTAATGCCGTAGAGCATTTGACACTACAAAACAGCGAGACTCTGAGGATTGAGCTGTGATTAGGCTTGTCTTCTATTCTGGCCGGCAAGAGTAGATACTCGTAAGTCATATTAGTTATTTCGTAGATATAATATAATTGCATTGGGATCTTTAGAGATTTTTTATTAATTGCCCTACCGGCAAGTTATCGTTTTTATGTGTACAATAGATTTGTATGAATTAAAAAAAATAGTTCACTATCACTGGGTACCTACTCCTTTTCTTTTTTTCATTTAGACAATAGTGGTAGAGAAAAATTTAGACATTCCAAATTGCGAGGTATTTCTATGCCATCATAATATTGTAGGATGGTTACATTACACTTGTAGTACCACCTACTCGGCAACCATAGAAACAAAATAAGATTATTTTGAGCTAAAATACTTGATGAAAAAATTGGAATTAGCAGACATTCCAACTTCAAATTGGAGCTTTGTTCTTCAGTCCAGAAAATGTTGAAACTGCGATGTTTGCATTTTCATAAAAGTTCCCTAGAATAATTGGATGATGCAATGGTTGTCTCATAATTGATCTGAAATTTCACCGAATCATGGAAAAATGTCGTGAAATGTCTCGTTAAAAGATTCCATCGGAAAAGTAATAGAATTTTCCGCCGCGTTTTTTCTGCAGAAACGTTAGATAAGCTGTAGATGCAATTCGATATTCTACTGTAATTAGTTTTATTTATTCAACGGGGCTTGATATTGATGGCTGTGCGTAACCCGCGGAGTATTTTTTATGTGTTTGTTTTATGTATTCTAAAAGTCTCCTTCTCAAAACTAAGAATTGTGATCTCCACACAGTCACTATGCTGATCGGTAGGCTGACAATATTATCTTATACTAGTGGACTAGTGGACCGCAGCTTCGCTCGCGTGGAATTAGACATTATAATAAGTTTCTTGCCGTGTTCTTCTCGGTAGCATCAACTTTGTGAACCGGCGGTAGATAAAAAATGTTATGACGTTCATTAAGCGTATACAAAATACCATATAATGAAATAAAAATAAAAAATAGTTTCGTTTACACCTAGTAAGTAATATTATTTAGCCTATATCACTCAGTGAAGATGCAGCTTTCTAATGGTGTAAGAATTTTTGAAATTGGTCCAGTAGTTTTTGTGTGTAAACATGACAAACAAATGTTTCTTCATTATAATATAAGTAGGTATAGACGACGGGCAGCGTTCGGGAAACTAAGGCATATCTTGACATCCAATTTACCCCAATGCCTGAACGAAAAAGTGTTCGAGTAATGTATATTGCCAGTGATGACTTACGGATCCGAGACGTGGTCTTTTACCGTCGGCCTATTTCACAAGCTCAGAGTCACTCAACGCGCTATGGATATAACTATGCTCGGTATTTCACTGCGCGACCGTATCAGTAAGTAACTCTTATTCCAAATAAATCTCCTAAACAAAAAGTCTTTCAAACACTGACTATTACTCGTACTATAATTCTGTGCTATTACTTCAAATCTTTATAAAATTGTATAGTGAAAAAGTGTGTAAGTGTAAGTATCTGGTTTATTTAGAGTAAAATATAATACACCACTAACAAATGGAGACTACCACAGCTTGACAATCTACATAACCATTTTATAATACCTACTTACAAGAAACGTTTCGTTATTCAGATTGTGTCGTAGCATGCGTAGCAGAGATGAATAAAAGAAATGTCAATGGATCCAACCATATATTTTAGGCAAACAGCGACAAATGACAGCCAGTATTACAAATCTGTCTTTTATTTTTATCGCGGAATATATCGCGATTTTGAGAAAATGGTTACCTGTTAAAGACACAATGATATTGGTTTTTCGATGCCAGATGTTAGCAGATAGCAAAAACACACAGCAGATTGTTTATAACAGCATAAAAGTCACCAAAAAAATGTTGTATTTAAATATTACTTTATCTGATGATAATATTTTTAAAAGACATTTAACAGCTAAAAACGTAGATTAAGAGCTATAATTCAAAAAAAATGCTTGGAAGAATTGAATTGGATTCAAAAACAAACATCCTTGTAGTCGTACCAAATCACTATTACTATTACAGTCAGAAATCTTCTAATTAGAGGTAGGTACCTACTTTCAAGTCGGGGATGTCTCGGTGACATAGTTTTTCAAACGCAGTCGGCCTATTAGCCGTGAATGCTTTGTCATTCTCTTTTATCATTCACGTTTAAACTATGTCGAGGCTGTACAATAGGGCTACAATTCTTTTATAACGTTTCATTGCCGGGAGCGCGCCTCGTCCGACAATAAAGACCATATTTGAATACCATGGTAGCGCATTCCAGTCATGCTATCATCAAAATATTAATATGGTATTTCACCTGGTGTTCGCTTAATTGGGCAACCAGGTTGGTGGTGCTACCAGTATCTTTAAGGTTACCAAATGTTTATGTAGGCTCTAGGCTCTAGCACGTGCATGCGCAACATAATATGAAAAAATAATTTCGATCCATCGTCCAAGAAAAAAGGACAAACAAAAAACATAAATTCGTATTTATATATTAAGTAGTGGAGCAGCAATTTCGTTTATGATTTATATTATTTTCTAGGGCATTACAATTATTGCGCAATTGATCTCAAAGACCAGCAGCGGACCTGGAATGCAATCAGGTCCTGGTCTTATTGGCCCGGAGGCGATCTATAGAGAACTCCATCTCTCCCTCGGTGATGAGAGGGTTAGAACCTGCGATCTGTTCGTCTGCAGCCACCGTAAATGTTCTAGATATGCCGAAATCTTACCTTGAATAAAATATCATAATAATAGGTATACCTACGGCCTAACGATTATACGAATATCCGACGACTTTACAGGTAGTAAATTAAAAACACAAAAACGCTGAGTTTGAATTGCAGATAATATTATTAAATTGCCATGATTCACAATAACACTTGTAAACAGACTACTTTTCCCTCATTTACCTACATCATATTAAAAAATTGGTGAACTTTCTGTATTAATTTCTGTGCTCAACGTTTGATGTTGAATTTGAAACCAAACATTCCTTTTATCCTCCTAAGGTTTTATCAGGATTGAGGATGAAAGTAATAAACCTCTGAGACCTTCGCGCTATAAACGTACGTAAAATTATTTTAAATTTCCATTAAAAATAGTCGTTCTGACTATTAAACAATTAAAAATGTAAAAAAAATATCTATTAGTAAAAACTCAATGCTAAGATAGCCGTAGGTACCACTATTAGCTACTTGCGTACACAAGAGGTTGATACGTATTACGGTCCGAAATCGTACGTGTCCGACTCGTACTTGACCAGTTTTTTTAAGTTTAATTAAATCTTACAAACACAACTAGTTAGAGTTGTATTATATGTAAATAAAAATATTAATTTATATGCACTTACCTAAACAATGATAATTTTAGGTATATGTATAACAAACATACATCAATGATTAAGTAAGATAATTGTGTATATAGTTTATCTTTATACATAGGTAATGGATTTCCTGAAACTGAACTGTATTAATGAGCAGGGTTAGGAAATCGCCGGTTGTGTTTAATGAACATATGAAATAACAAGCAGGTAGGTTGTACCTGCCTGCGAATACAGGTTACAGTCCTACATAATAAATTGACATGGAGATGGTTCGCCCAGTCTGCTTTTCATGTCAAGTATCTGTCTTTACTGACACAAATATTAATAAAAGTTATTTCACTGAAAATTTTAATTCTTAGGAATATCGTTTAGGCATTTTTAGATAATTGCTCATTATTCTTACGAAAATCAAAGGAGTTGTTTTAACTCCTGTATGTTTGATGAGCGTATTCAAACTCTTTGATATTATACAGAGTTATAATTAAACTGTCATGAAGTTACTAATAACAAGACAAATATCATCAACCCAGCGCTATATAACGTGTTTGTCAAAAACAAAACGTAAATTAATCCCAAACATCAACGAAAACCAAAATGGAGTTTTAGTGATAGTTTGTACCATGTGTATTTTGTATGAAATTAAGTGATACAAAATACAAACTAAGATTAAAGCTATCAAGTATCTAAATAGTAAAATATTTAACGCTTTTATGGCGAAGTCAAAAGTCAAACAAATTCGTTCTTAAGGTTCTTTGCGTAGAGCTCAGTCAAATAGAAAATTAGGAAACTTAAATTCACAGACGAATTACTTTTAAATTCTTCGATAAACCATTAACATTCGAAAATTTCTCAAACTTTCTTAAGCGTAAAGATATTTTCGTCAATATGGCGCACTGGCTTCTTGTCACTCTCCAAAATGCTCGCTATTTAAGTTCAAATTATTTAAATATAAATAAATATCTTGGACATTCTCACACACGGCCATCTGACCCCAAAGTAGGCGCGAGCCTGTGTTATGGGTGTCAGAGACTGATATACATACATAGATATTTTTAAATACATACTTAAATAGATAATATTGACATCCAGACACATTACAAATACAAGTGTTCGTCACACGAATATTTGTCCTGAGTGGGATTCGAACCCACGACCTTTGGCGCAACAGACAGGGTCACTACCGATTGCGCCAACGGGCCTGTCATTTCATTTAATATTACTACATAATCACTAAACTAGCTATGAAAAGTGGTGGGGAAACACCACCGTTTATCATACTGTGATACTTTACCTACTTCTACCTTCCCCTTCGGAGAAGTAATTTAAGTAATATTCCGAAATTTTTGAGACTATGAAGACTTGAAATAAAAGTCGCAGATTGGTAGACATTCTTGTGAATACGAAATGAAGGCGACTACCTAAAAGTACCGCATGACCATTTCAAGGAAGAAAATATTCCTAAAATTAACATTTTTATGAATTGGGATTTGCGTAAAAAGTGTAATTTTAATGACAATGTATTTGATGATACGACATGATTGTAATCAGACTTACGAATTTTACTTTCCGTTAAAGAATTGAATCAATTTTGTTAACACTATAGGAAAATAGGATGGAGACAAACTACTGGCTATCAAACATTGGCAGTTGGATAAAAACTTGTAAAGGATAAAAGACTGGCCCACTTGAAAGTCTAGTAACGAAATAAAGCCGGACAAATTCGTTCGTTCATAAATGTCGGCAGGTTTTCGAATTTTGCTCTCTACTCAGAAATGTCAGCGGGATCAAAAATGTGAGAATTCAAATATATATTTTCACATACCTATTCTGTGTTTGGCATGTGCTGACCGCGTATTCTTATTTATGCTTTCAATTTCAGCCGGCAAACCGCTTCAGCGTCATATTTTGTCACTGCGTAAGCTGAAGGCCAATAGACAGTCAGCCAGTCGAAGAGTTTTCTTTTTAAATTCCTAAATACATAACTTTTCTTACATATTCATTCGAAATAAAACTGAAATATTAGTTTAAATGGCAAGTATTGATGTAATGCAAAAAATTGCAAAAAATAGATTATCATTTATTTGATATTATTGGCAGTTCGAGTCAAGAAAGCCCGCCCTGCGGAGTGGAGGCCTAGCCTGTTCAATTGTGGACTAGATGATCAATACCAATATTATAAAGTGGAAAGATTTTTTGTTTGTTGTTGTCACGCAATTCTCTGAAAGTACCGTTCGATTTGAAAAAATCTTTTTGTTCTAGATAGCCACATTTATGAGGGTAGAAAAATAGTATAGGTTGTCTAGAATTAGGTTTCACTTCTCAGCTTGCCCTAAATATTGATATTTGTTAAGCAAGTCGGAAGGGCAATCTCTCCTAAAAATCCTTAAACCACGTGCGCCGTCTTACTTTTTCATCGTAGCTCCAAGAAATTATTGGAAGCAGGTACAGTGTAAAAAGAGGATGTTATAAATCAAAGGGACATGAAACTGTAATAAAAACATGACCACTGGTGTCGCGGCACAGCTGAGCGTAACGGCATGTGAACTGCTACCGATTCCAGTAAGTAGGTAGTAGAACCCATATATCATTGTAGTAGGAAGCTTTTATTAACTTTTAGTGACAATACCGTTATTACGATAGTTTCAATATGCTCTAGCTAGAATATTTGGATTTACATATATTTTGTGTATAACTGTTTTATTAAAACTCAGATTCTCTGACTAACTCGCTCGCTTGAAACTATATTTATCTACTTTGTATACCTAAATAAGTCAGTCCGTTTCATCTGACCATCCTGTTTTCAGAGGATGGTGAGGTTTGGATGACGCCCAGAATATAAAGCCATTTGACATTCTCTAGCTTCGTTTGCAGTCGTAATGACTTCTTATAACGTACCTATACACAAAGTGGGGAGCGTCCTAACCTTGTAAGCTGCTATTATCATTTATTATTCCATAAGCCTCCGAACTTGTTATTTTGTGTGCCCAACCCCGCCAATTTCCTACGCTACCTCATTATGTTTCTAGGAGGAAGACCTTCCGCCCTACGATAGGCGCGACGGTAAACAGCTTTATTAAGAACACGTATGAAGCCACTATGTAACTGACAAAGCTCCGAATAATTTCGTATATTGACTATAACGTTCGTGATAATGTTACTGGTGGCTGACAAACATGAAATTATCTCGCTCGTCACTCTCGTCGGAAAAGGTATAAAAAATTGTTACGGTAAATCACACGACAAATAAAAATCACTTAACTTAATTGTATTTTCGCGGTGTTACTAGATAATACAAGGAAAACCCTTAGCTATACACTCTATCATACTTATGGCAGTAAGTACATATAATTTTACAGTAAGTACGTCCGTAGAACTTGCTATAAAGGACACAAAAAATGAATAAGTAAGTGGAGTATGCTCTAGAGCTCCCGCAGATTTGTCTTTTTTTTAATAATAAAGATAGACAAACAGACATACGGGCCACCTGATGGTAAGTGGTCGCCGTCGTCTATGGACACGTGCGACACCAGGGGTATCACAGGTGCGTTGCCTGCCTGCTATCTTGACTGTTCCTCACTACTAAAATGATTACTAATAATATTAATATATAATTATAATTAATACTTATTGTTCATCCTTTTTATTTTATTCCTGATACCTACTAACGAACTGACCCACTTATATGCATAAGGGTTGCCAACCGTATCTACTCTCAATTCATAGTCATTTAATTCAACAACAATCTGTCCCTTACTAAGTCACAAAACACGCGATTATCAGCATGTTTTCCTTTCTTTCTAATTGTGATCGATAGTAAAAATGCCAATGAAAAAAAGCGATTTCTTGAACTCAATTACCCATAAAAGGGAAAGGCGATAATACAGCAAGTTTTCATAGGCGACAATCACGATGGAGGTATCGATAAAATTTGATGTCTTATTCACATAGCCACCTTCATGCAACGATCAAAATGTCAGTAATAACGTAATAAGTAACACGAAATGGTTTGTAACCTTGTAACCAATATACAACGGAGAAAGGTAAGTAAGTATGCAGGGCACCAACGGAACAAAATCAAAGTGAGTGAAATTATTTACATTTAATATTCAATAGATTAAAGGTACATATTTCTGCAACAAATTCGGTATTGATCCATATGATAATTTAATTATTTAATTTATAACTGAATCTTGACATAGACAATAACTAGCATAGATAAATAGACAAACTCTATAACAAAAATTACTCGGTACAAGTTTATACTTGTTAGTATCTACTTGTTTTGGTAGCCAACCCAATTTTCGAAGATTTTCAGCCGCTTAAAAGCTTCCGACGTGGCTTAACATCTGTTATATCTTGTAATAACAGCTGGTACCAATGGCTTTACGTGCAGGAAGTGCGTGAAGTACTAAGCGGTCAAGAAATGCCACTATCGATGGGTTATCAATGTCACGAGAGGAGTGACCACTAGCGAAATTCTTTTACCATTAACCCCTTAACAATACTGTAACATATTTTTGTTATTTTTCTTTTTAAATATTTAATACAATTTTATTGATTACCACTCCAGAATGTTTCTAACATCTCATTTTGTAGTGCAATCATCATGCTACGTATGAAACCAAATGTGTTCTCGACGGTCTTAAGATGTTTCCAACTTAAAAAACACTGCTATATTTCACGCTGACACTAATACAGCGAGGGAATTATGCATGAAATTGGATGTAATAAAAGTTTGACTCGATTTAGGGAGTGATTGTACGGAATGACGTAATCAGAAACATTGTTGTCGTCATAATGTTATTATTTGAAGCAATTTTATTTTATGGGCAGAATTTGTAGGGTAATTTTTCAAGACTCATTCACATCGCAGAGGTTATTGCTCTGATGTATCGGATATATTCAGGCTGTTGCGAGGCATGGGTGGTAGCGTAATAGATGGCATCATTATGACTGTTCTGCGTAATTTGTCATCTACACAATTCGGCATGTATGCTGACACTGCAGTACATTTTCCGTATTCACTAATCTCCCTCTGCGTACTCATTAACCGAAAGCTGATTGCTTCCGCTGCGCTATATTGACATGACATATATTTTCTTTAATGCTGTAATTTACTTGGATGACGCAATAATCTTTTGGAATTATTACCAGCAATGTATGCTCCAGCTAGTATGAAAATAGTATAAAAATAATTTAATGTAGTAGTAGTACAATCAATCTGGGTAACTTTGGCCGTAGTTATAACTTTGGCCCAAAATTATATTTCCGATTATTATTATTTTTTACAGATTGCCTTAATTGATAAAAAAATAATTTTACAAATAAAAGATAGAAGGTATCTTCGTAAACGTATTTCACCCGCCGAAATGTGTCATTTGTGAATGACAAAATTCGAAAGTTGCCTTTTTCGTGAGTGCATTATAGACGGTACTTTTCTCAGTGTTAAAAAGTAGCATTCAGCGCTGTTCTTATTAGGTTTTGAATGGTAAGTTGCAATGTATTGTGTTACCAACTTGTCTGCCTATCATATAATAAATTTTTTGCAATATTTATTACAGTATTTTTTCTAGAAACATCTAAAATATTTCAAAACTACTTTGGATTTACTATATCAGGGTAACATTGGCCCGGGATAAGGTTACACTAATATTTTACTATCATACTAATATGTTGCCAGATTTTGGAAAATGTGTCGAATTTGATATAAATATGTATGTAGTACATTCGATATCGTGAAAAAAATCTTTTTTTCCATACAGAAAAAGATATCATGCCTCAGGACGAATCGCTTTAATGACAAAGGCTACAGATTGTTGGATTTGGCCAACGAATCGACCAGAAATAGTGCTATTATCAATTAATAATAATCCTAAGTCTTAGATGAATCGTAAATAACTCGAAAAGGCAGTTATTTTGAGATAAGTGATGATTTTTGGCGATGGAATGGGATGATTAGAAAGGATGACTTTACAGCATTTTTTGATAATTAAGTAGTTACTTTTCGGTTAAAATTTTATTTTTTAACAATTATTTAGATATTTTGAAAGGCCATAACAGCCTGATTTCCTATTTTTCCTATCAATACCAAATAATAAAAGATTTAATAAAAAAATATGTTTCATAGGGCAACATTTTATTTCATACCTAAATTTTCCTCACAAACCTTAACTAAGGTACAAAAAATATTGACTTTGGATGTAGACTATATATTTTTCTGCTAGTATTTAGTGGCCAATGCTACCTAGTTCACTTATTTTGCGAGAAATCATAAAAAACATGCACCAGGCCAGGCCTGGGTCAATTTTACCCCAACTCTAATTGTAACTTTGACCCATCGGTTTTATTACTTTTTCATTTCTTTTTTCTAAGAAACTATCATTATATTGCTAGGTTTATAGAATCAGTGGCTCTCAAAGCCATCAAAAAGTCTTCTTGGATGAGTCTTCCGCACTAATTTAAACATTTATTGCATTTTAATTCCGAAAAGTGGGCCAATGTTACCCAGGTTGACTGTATGTAGTAGCTCGACCATATACCAAAAAAAATTTTTGGAGTCAAATGGACAGCAACGAGGACATTGGCAATGAGTGATCGTATGACTCAGCAGGATTTAGTTTATATATATATAAGAAATAAGAAAGTAATAATATGCCATCGTAAATTGTTCATAATTCTACTATCCTACTAATATTATGTTTGTTACTCAATCACACAAAAGCTACAAAACGGATTTGGATGAAACTTGGCACATAGGTAGATGATTATCTAGATTAGCACATTGGATACTTTTCATCCCGAAAATATGTTTCCTTGGGATGCTTTGTAATTGGTTGTTTGGGTTTGGATGCTGTCTGTGAGTCAGGACGTGGTCTTACTTCGGTAATCAGTTACTGTATACGGCTGCTTGCATCGTAGTATCTGCAAAAAAAAACAGCATTATATTATTCTAAAAAATGTTAAATTTAAATTTGGAATTGCTATTTTCTCTATTTGTAGTCAAATGTAGTTTCTACCGACTCGATTGGTTAAGCTGAAACTACTTATATACAGTGTGCAAAAATACTTTGAGAATCTCGTCCTCAATCCTGACAGAAAAGCGATCCATTCACAGCATTATGGTACAAAATGAAATGCCAACACAAGTAATTTATTGAACAAGTGCAACGTACACTCTACTGTATATCTGGTGCAAATGAAATTGTTAGCGCACTGTTTTCCAAATTTGAAATCAATGAAAACTAATTCATTCACACTACTAACAATAACAAACATTTAATAGACCAAATAGCATTAAATGTTTCTCACTCATACATCACGCCATCACAAATCCATTTCTGCTCTTATTTTGTTGGAAATGAATTTGTTCGACCGCGGTTTTAATGGTACATATTATTATTTGATACATGCAATGATAAACATATAAATCTTACTAAAAAGTTTATACTTATTTTACAAGTGTTTTAAAGGGATTAAATACTACCAACAGACCCCGCAAACTACTGCAAAGCACAGGATTTTCTTCACATCATATAAATCCTAGAGCTTACTCTTTAATGCGGATTAAGAGAGGCTGGAATCTAAACCGTGTATTGAAAGATTTAAGACGGGAATAGCAATGAAAATTAAGGATGAAGTAATTAAGCATCACAGTTAGAGTAACTGTGAACTTTCAAACACGTAGACACATTATGATAACCCGGTCAGAAGATCGATTAATCGATAGGTTTCGATTTTCTGACCCACAGCCAGCCAGATTAACTGACCAACGTTCGAATGAGTCATCTGTAGTATTTGAGTTATTTTTTTAAAACTTGACGAAAAACTTTGCAACGAAGCATAAAAAAATTCATAACCTCTCCTGCCAACACTGAATGGTTTGCTGCATTTATTTAAAATTTTTAAATTACTTGGTTTCGACGAAACGAAAAACTGCTTTATATGTATTAAATAAATAAATAATACATAAATATCATGGACACCTTCACATACAGCCATCTAACCCTATCAAGGCAGAGTTACGACGGGTTTCAGAGAACTGATATGCAAATATAGATGTTAAAAAAACATACATAATTAACATCCAGACACACAAGTGTTCATCACACGAATGTTTGATCTGAGTGGGATTCAAACCCACCACGACCCCACCACGAACTACCATCGCGTCAACGGGCCAGTCAAATAAAAATAAAATGTGTACCTATGTTAAAAAAAATAATTAAATGTTGTCAAACCCAATTTGGAGATTATTATGATACACTGTAGTCCGCGGTTACACTAAGTATCGCGTGCAAAGCCCGTTTCCAAACCAAATTAAATTCAAGGTTTGGGAGACACGAGAGACAGTTTTCTAACGTGCCTTGTTCACCGCGGATTGGACTCTTGGCTTCCGGCCAAAGGAGACGTTGAAACAGAACCTTGTATTGGGCGTGAGACTAAAAATTTTAGTACGTATTCAAAGATAAGCGCTTCTCGATACTTGTGTAATTCGCTTCCATCCTGTTTATGTAAAATAGTATGAAAGGTTTTTGGCAAGGTCTTATTCTTTGAATTATGTTGGCAAATACCACCTTATTTGATTTGTTTTTATCAATCTATGCTATAAATAAATATGATTTTATTAAACCATTTTTCGGAGATAAAGTACCTATGTATTAATAAAAAGGAGCTAGGTATCAAATTCATTTAATGTTTTTAGTTCGACACAGTGTAAGAGATATTAAGTTAATTTTCTCACACTTAAATTTATTATAACAATAATAAATACCCGTATTATAATAAATATAAGTAATCTATATATATAAAAGGAGCAGCTGACTGACTGACTGACATATCAACGCAGGGCCTAAACTATAAGGGTTAGAAACTTGAAATTTTGTACAGGGGTTCCTTTTATAACGTAAGGGAGCACTAAGAAAGGATTTTTGAAAATTCATCCCGGGGGTAAAACGGGGGTGCAAAGTTAGTAGGTATAAAAGTTTTTCGTATTTACCTACAGTATTTCAATGAAATTTTGTATTTAGGTTATTAGTTCCTAATAATTATTATTGGCGATATCCTATATCTCAGAGTTTAAAGTATCGGATTCGAAACTATCTAGCGGGCCGGGATAACACATTTACAGATTCATTATAAATTTGTGGAGCTAAAGTTAAAGCGTTAAGAAGAATATATTATTACCTATGTCTAATTCCACGCAAGCTAAGCTGCGGGCGTCCACTAGTAGTTTAATATAGAAAGATTATTAGGCCCAAGATGTAAAAATAAATGTAAGAGGGTAGGTAAGGTAATAAAAGAAAGTAACTTTTCTGATTTTCACAGTACGCTTTTTAACGATTTAAAAGGTTTTATCCTTTTTTTTTTCTTCCTTGATCGAAGGTTTAATAATAATTAATAATTAATAGACTTAAATACTGACAGGGTTAGCTGATAGTGAGTGGTAAACGATACTTAATGACGACGTTAGCTTTTTTGCTAGCAGATAAGCAAACAGTTGAGTAAACAACAAGCTGATTAAATTAATAAATCTTAATAAATTACTTTAATTTTTCATTAGAATTTAAGCCAGCAGCCCCGAAATATCAATATTCAGCAATAAATAAAATTGATCTCTTAATCTGTCTGTCCCAAACACCTGCTACCGACGTCATTTATTACTTAATTTGTTTGATTAGGCCCCGAGCGAATCGTAAATATTTTTGTAGATGAAGAGGACAGAAAGCCACCTTTACAAGTTCACCGTGCATTGTCTGTCTCTGTCAAGATAATTTCCTTTTCTTTTCTTGGAATTCTTAAACAGATATTCCAATTTCTTTTTTTGCAAGAATTTTTTTAAAATTATTTTCGTAGATCTTGTCTGATTTGGTTTAACAGCTCTACAAGTGAATAGCATCTTTCAAATAAATCTATACTCTATAACTCTATGTACTTTACTATTTCATATACAACTCCATATACTTTACTCTATATTAGGTACTATACATCTATAATTGGTTTGTTTCTACATATAGATATATTGAATATTAATCAGATAATTAGTAATGGGGGAGACCCGTGCCCAGCAGTGGGACGTCTATGGGTCGCAGCGAATTAGTAATCGATAACAATTCCAAAAATATATTAAACTAGTGGACGCCCGCAGCTTCGCTCGCGTGGAATTAGACATAATAATATATGTTTATTTTACACCCTTACATAATTTTTACAAACTTTGAATGACATATTTATTTATATCTAATCCACAGCCTATAATATAAATTTTATGCTTCTAGTTCTGAAAATGACAAAACTTTCATAGAACCTTTCAACCCCCTTTTCAACCCCTTAAGACATCTTTTTCCAAATAAAAAGTAGCCTATGTCCTTTCTTAGGCTCTAGACTATCTGTGTACCAAATTTCATTTAAATCGGTTCAGTAGTTTTAGCGAGAAAGCGACACAGACAGACAGACAGAGTTACTTTCGCATTTATAATATTAGTATGGATAGTATGGATTAGAATTTAATCCTTGAGATGGTTCTATAATATTTTTTAATCTGGAAAATCTTGAAGTTCCTAGTAACTAAGTATGTTCCTAGAATTAATTTTATAGGTATTATACAATTTGCTTGAAAATTTGTAAAGTACGTACTTATACGTACGTAATATGTATCTAATATACGAAAATAAAAATAACATCACGCCTTTATTTCTTTGAGTGGACAGGCATGTGTGCACCCACTTTTTTCACCAATTATGTTTAGGTCCCATATAAAATAGGTGGTTAGACTATTTCCATTTATCGGTCACAAAGTGAGACTCCGATTTGCTGCCAGGTATATCAAGTTAAATGTTATATATATTATATGCCTGTGTCCAGCAGTGTATAAATAAAGGCTGATGATGATGATGATGATATCAAGTTAGAAAAACTCAGTAGTAGTTGCTTGACCCGGGGATCGAACCCAAAACCTCTAGCTTAGCAATCGATCTTGCGACCACTAGACCTTGTCCAGTAATGCCAAAGAGAATTGCACATAATTCTCTTTGTGTAGAAAATGACAAAGATATAAAAAAACTACGTAATATATCTACGTATACTTATATTAAATTATTACGATATTAGACACCTATTCTAACATTTAAGCAGTAGCAGTAAAATCTAATCAGTAGCAGTAAAGTCAATTTAACGAAAGTATGACATAAAGTGTCCACTGCGTTATGAGCAACAAACATTCAAACATCTAAAATACAAACATTCACATTTATAATAAACTAGTGGACGCCCGCAGCTTCGCTCGCGTGGAATTAGACATTCACTAACTTCAAAAACGGCAAAGTTTCATACTAAATTTGCACCCCCGTTTTACCCCCTTAGGGGGTGAATTTTCAAAAATCCTTTCTTAGTGCTCCCCTACTTTATAAAAGGAACCCCTGTGCAAAATTTCAAGTTTATAACCCTTACCTATAGTTTAGGCCCTGCGTTGATATGTCAGTCAGTCAGTCAGTCAGTCAGTCAGTCAGTCACCTTCTCCTTATATATATATATAGGTAAGTAGAAAAATTATTTAGGAGAAATCCAAGTGATATTGATTTAATTATGATATCTTAAATACTAATATTATAAAGAGGAAACATTTGTTTGTAATGGTTTTCACACAAAAACTACTGGACCGATTTCAAAAATTCTTTCACCGTTAGAAAGCTGCATCTTCACTGAGTGACATAGGTTATAAAATATTACTAGGTATAAACGAAACTATTGTTATGTCTAAATAACACGCGAGCGAAGCTGCGTGCATCCACTAGTTTATTATATTTACCTTAATATAATAGTAATATCGACCAATTTACCTAAATATATAAGATGTAGGTACCTACTTCGGCTATTAATATTTGCGGCCTCACTTGCGCTTAGGCTATATTCGAGAAGGGTCCGAATTCCAAAAACACCTTACCTAAATTCTGGGGATTGGGTCACTCGACGTATCACAAGGAATTTCCTTTGAGATACTTCATAAATTATTACTTATATCTCAAGGCAGCGCCGATCTGGTTCTAAGCAACTAGCAGGTCGCAAGAAAATATTAATATCGTACAATATCCACTTTAGCGTGGAATATTGGATGTAAGCCAAAGCAGCCATGTGGCCAAGCTATGTACGTAAGCTTTGTATTTTTTAGTTCAGTAGATTTCAGATTCATTTATTTTTCATTATATGGTATTTTTGTATACGCTTAATGAACGTCATAACATTACTACCGCCGGTTCACAAAGTTGATGCTACCGAGAAGAACACGGCAAGAAACTCGGTAGTTACTCTTTTCAAAATTTACAATTTTTATAATTTGATCACATTACATTATTATTGAACAAGTGGAGCTGGAGATACTTCGCACCAAGCATTTCTATCGTTTAAGTAATCATTAATTTTATAGAAAGCTTTATTAAGGAGGTTTTGTTTAATGTAAGATTTAAATTTATACTCTGAGAGACAAGTAATATTTCCACACACAGTTCCCCATAAAAGATTTTGATACTTTACTTAGTCTAGAGCTAGGTACAATCAATTTATCCTTATTTCTTGTACTAAAGTTATGTACACTGCTTTTTTTGTCAAAGTAAAAAATGGTACACGAAAGTAACCCGTTCATCAATTCCTATCTGTCAATAAACGTTTCCATACACCAAGTAGTAAGTACATTATAATTTTTAATTGTATTTAGCACTGAAGAAAAGATATGGTTGAAAGGATACTAATATTATGCATGATTCAAGTGTCACTGTTTGACTCTCATAATTATTCTTATTACACACATATAAGCGACAACAGTTTTTTTTATGGATACAAGATAGCAACCGAGCTTGCAGCACCACCCATCCGCTGCCGCCCATGACAACTGTAACTGACTTTGAACAAGACTCAATTAGGGACTGGGGTGGTTTATCCAATTAGTTGAGATAGTTATTTAGAACATTAGTTCGTCAGTTCGTTAGTAGGTATGAGGACTGGGGACTGTTAGTGATAGTTAGTCCTGTTAGTTGGTGTTAGTAATAGTCCAGTTAGTACTTGTTAGTAGGAGTCTCGTTCTAAGTCAGTCACATATGAGTTGCTACCCTTGAGGACTAAGATGGTCGCCTCTAAAGAAGTATAACCGGAAACCACTCCTTTCCAACCGGACCATAATTGCTTTAAAAACAATTATTACATGGCAGAAATGGTACTAGGTACCGTGGCGGGCGGTGGTATTTACTAACAAATATTTTTCACAATCAAATCACACAGCAATAAACACAATTTTAAATGTTTTCCGTACTAACGCTACCTATCGTAGGCAATCTACACTCACATAGGAAAAAAGTTGAAATACCTACATGAACATTGGCTATCACTGGCGCTAAATATAATGACGTCTATCAAGCACTTTAAAAATCGGTCTGCGGAAGGGCTAACATATTCCTTCAACAATTTGCACTAGAGCAGCGTGGTGGAACCAAGCCATCTCAGTTGCAAGAGGCACACTTTCATTGCTATTTCAAATTCTTCTTACCGCCGCAGATTTTTTGTGTACCGAAGATTTACTCATGGATTTTAATGGCGCCGTAAATGTCGACATTTGTCGTAGATTCGGTCAGTTATGTGGCTCCACGTGCTATGTATTTGTATTCCGATGGTGGCTCGTGAAATAAGATGGCCGCTGGGGCCCGAATGCTCCCTACCCAATTAATCAGTGGACTCTGTGACGACCACTAATGCAATTACGTTCAAACATAGAGTGGTAAGGTAAGGCGTTAACGATATTAACGATACGTCACTTGGATGTCGTTGAAGACCTACAGTTATCTAAGAATTTAGGTAGGCTTTACGAATACTAATGTACCAACTACCTACATAACATAAATATGATACTAATTGAACTAACATTCTCAGTTAATTTCTATTCGAGAATTTCGAGATTGGCCTCAGAATTATGGGCGGCGGCATTCCAAATTGTACTTACTTATTATTTTTTTTTTTTGCTATGCAAGTGAAGTATAAGTTTTGATAAATTATTTTCCCTATGAATACGGATTTTAAATAAAATGGCATACGCTAAACACTTTTTATGGATTACATTGTAATTGCCTTTAGGAAAAGGAAGTTGCATCTACTTAATAACATTATACAACAGATTTTACATCCACAATTCATTCATAGTGTATTTAGCACGAAACAACTGACATCATGTTAGTATGAATGACGCTAATTGGGCGCTTGTTGGTGATGTATAGGTAGGTATTTGACAAGCATTAATTCATTAGCCATTAGGTCATAGGTATAATCAAGATAAATTTATTATGAATAAACATATAAACACAAAAATAAATGATTGTACCATGCTGTAATATCACTTTGTGATCACCCATGCAGATGAAAGCCTAAAGGCAATTCTTTTTCTTTATTTTATTTCATCCAATCTGCTTTTTTGAGTCCACTGCTCGACTTAGGCCCTGGAAGATATATCATTAATTGTCGGGGAATTCTTTCGTCTGGAACCATGCCTGGGTTTATAATTAGGGCATGTATGTTACTATATTTTGTTTGTTTCATAATAATAATAATATCATTTTTTTCAGACAAGTGTTAACTTTATAGAATTTGAACATTGCGATAGCTGCAGTAGTTTTCTAGAAAATACCCTTTTAATTACTCTATGGTAATGGCATGGGGCGCTCGGCTCGGCTTGGATCGGATCGAGCGCTCGGATGTTCAAGGAGGACCTAGCTGTCAAACTCGGTACGTGCATGTGGACATTTAATATTTTGCAAGTTGTAAGAATTCACCCCAACTAAAAACATTACAAGTTTTTCTTGTAATGGTCATTTTGGAGTTTTGTCATTGTTGGAATGTTGACATAACAAGTCAGATATAAGCTTCTAAAATGCGTAAAAGACTAAATTGTCAACTCTTCACTTCGTCATTCAGAACACGTCGTCTTTTCAGCAAGGGTTGAGCCTACCCACTAGAGTATATCTCCAATCTTACCGCTCTCACAGCTGAATATTATGTATAAGGCCTTTATCTTAGAACTCGGGTCTGGAGCTCACTGTCGAATATCCCTTACTTATGTAACCTTTTCATGTCATGGAGGCAGACTAATGTCGATACTTGTGTAGTAATGAACTAAGTTATAGAATTTGAACAGTAGTAGGTACATAAGTATATCGGAGGGTAGTTAAACCGGTTAAAGCTTTTAAAATTATTTTCATATGATGACATAACACCACACCTTTATTTCCCCGAAGGGGTAGTCAGAGGGTAGGCGCCAACTCTTCACCAGAACACGAAAAAATTGAATACGCCAAGTTATATCTATACTTATAGCCTTGGCTGGGGAAAGATTCGCCAATGATAAAAGTCATGCAACTGCCTTACTCGAATAAAGATTACAGGATTACAGTTGGCAGGATTACACCTATACTGCAGTCTTCAAAGTGTAATAAAACATTAAAAAAATATTTTTTTATTTTAAACAAATTCGCGGATACATATACAGACGGACAGTCTGAAGGTCTGTCGAAACTCTGTAATGACAAACTGAGTAGCTGAGAAATTTTTAATTTTTGTAATAATTTAGTACCCACTGAAAACTAATTTGCATTTTATTGTGAGTATGGAAATACTTTCAGACGGAGTATAGCAGTCGTTATTTGTAATGAAACTTTTTACGAGTCTGTTGAAATTTCATATTATTTAGTTATAACCATTGATATATATTTAACTCAATGGTTATAACAGTTTATGTATATGTTTTACATGTTCTTAAAGTTAAATGAGAAAATTGTTTTCATAATATCATGATACGTCTTGGTTCTAGCAATCTAAGTGCCGTTCTGGAGGGTTTAATAAATCTTCTATATAATAAAAATGAATCGCAAAATGTGTTGGTAAGCGCATAACTCAACAACGCCTGGACCAATTTGGCCAATTCTTTTTTTTAAATGTTCGTTGAAGTTCAAGGATGGTTTTTACGGCGAGAAAAATTTGACAATTCATCCCCTAAGGGTTTAAAACGGGGGTGCAAAGTTAGTATGAAGCTGTGTAACGCGAGCGAAGCTGCGGGCGTCCACTAGTATAAAATAAAATTAAAATATAATAAAATGTCATGCTGTCAAAGTGACTGCTGCTGTTCATCTGTTCGTCTAATTCAAATAGGTACTATTTTGGTTTTAACTAGTGAACGTTTTTAGTGAACACGAAAATGGAAAAATATCATTATAAGTTTTTATGGGAAAAACTTACACATGGGGCAAGACTAACACATGAGGGAAGACTACTTGTTTTGATGTGCGAATTGTTTCCTCACGATTCCATTTTTCATTTCATAATGGCACGTAGGTAATACTAGAAAAAATTTTTACATCTCTAGCGTTCCACGACCAAATTGGCCGTGCTCCCTGAAATAACATTACTCAAATAAATCTAGAATAGCACGTGATATAAACGGTCGGTGCATTTTCTCGAACTTTCGCAAACACGCCTCGTAGAAATGAAATGTGTGATGCAAAATACGTTTATTCGAATATTTTGAGCGCTGATATTATCAACTGTCAATGTTCTTAAGTGTTTTTGTAATAACTACTACAGATTACATATAATAAGTATACAATACTTAACTTAGGCCCGCATTAGCAAAAGCTGAGACAACTCCTGTTGTAATTTTTTAAAGTCTGCTTATATTTAAAAATGACAATAAATTTTTTTTTATAATTCTGAATGTCTTTAAATTTCACGGGTCTAAATGTGGACCCGGTAATTTGGAAGGCTTGCGTGGGCACACGTGGCGGATACCACCCTCGATCGACTGCACCATCAATTGGTACACCCGAAGATGTGCCCCGCCAGATGTACAGGAACTATTGCAAAGGAATGGAATACTACTTTGGGTCTATTGTAGTGAATAAGGAACTGCTACATGGGCTATGATGGAGGACTATGACACCTGCCAATCAGATCATTACTAATCTAAAAAGCGGCAGATGGTGACTCCCCACTCACTGTATGGGATACCTACCTAAACATGCCGACACGATGGACGGCAAAGGCGGCAACATGTTCGTGAGTGGCTCAGGTTGGCGGGAGGTGTCCCGCGCTTTAAATGAGGTGTTTTACCCACTCTACCAATTCGCGATTAATGCAAGTTTCACTTCTACCCTACGAGCATATATCTCTACGCCCCACTGGATGGTTAAGGCAAGCCAGAGGCGAGACTCCTGCGGTCCACTCCGACCAGCCAGCAAGCCGGAGATGGGGAGCCTGATCGAGTTCAGGAGAACTCGGGTCCGTGGGGTCGCTACTCCTCAACAGCTCGCCACAAGCTGCCCTGTCTTATATTATTTCGTTTTAGAATAACAGGTGGATCAAAATGATCAAGTCTAAATTAGGTGTTTTAAGTATTATCTAAGAGCTGCTTTATGCAGGGTTATTGTCTGCTTGGCTGGGCTTGGACAGAAACCACCATTATACAGCTATAGCAAAATACGTTTTTGTCTATTGTAAAATCTTTTACTTGCGTGAAAAATATTTTAATTTAATTTTTCAAGATTTCCGATTTTAAACCCTATTCAACAACCAAAACATAAGATTTTTCTTTATCTTAAAATAATGTTCTCAAGTGGAATTTTGATACCAGATGCTCGGTGACACAGTTTCTAACTCAAGCGGGAATATTTAGTGCAGGAACAAATTCTCTTTGAGAGAGATTTAAAGCGTAAATTATTTTGTTGGGCAAAAAAATATTACGCGCAAAAGTTGGGATCGGCTTATGTCACTTTGCCATGATACAGGTGATAAACGAGCCAAGTTTAGTCGTGCACTACGACAAGTTATGACGGACGAGGACAAGTTTGATGGTGGGAAATATATCACACCAGATAAATTTAATTATCTAGCACGCACTCCTGTACAGGTTTATGTTGCTGTAAAAGCCGCATATTGGTAAGTCTTCAGTTTTACCAGGAAATATTAAGATTTGCTGTCAAGAGTAGGTTAATGTGAGGATTTATATAAGTATGACGATTTTTTCGCGCCTTAGCCATTCGAATTTTGAAAGTAGAAAATGTTGGTTTTGAGAATATCTAAGCTACAACCCATAGACGTCCTACTGTCGGGCAGGGTCTCTCCCCTGCCAATGATATAGAACTCTAGCTCTAGAGCATACCTCACCGCGCTAATCCAGTGAGGAATAGAGAAAATGAAACATACATTTTTTGAGAAGTTCAAGATAGAAAAAATACTTTTTATTTGACGGGGCGCAAGCCTTCCAAATTACCGGGTCCACATCTGGACCCGTGAAATTTAAAGAGATACATAATAATAATAAAAAAAAAATATTGTCATTAAGTATAGGTTTGACATAGTGGAATACAGAAATACAAGGAACCAAAATAAATAAATTAAGAAACATTGCTGAATTTTATTTTATATTAGTTCTCCTAATCATCTTAAACCTATGTTCTTCATGCCAGGCAGCTGCGTTCTTTGGAAAATCTATTTTTTTTAAACTTTTGATTGCCTCTTACAGTTCTGGTTACTTGTCGTCTCATTTGCAGTTCAAGTCGCTTAGCTATGGAATAAAGGCCCATTGTTATTAGGAGTGTTGGGCAATTTCGCATTCAAAGGAAGAATGAAAGCAAAAATATAGTATAATTCGTAACGTAACCACGTGCACTATTTTTATGGCAATCTGATGAAGGGTTAGGTAATCAAGTTATTATGACATTTTTTATAGATATACCTAATCAATCATATTATTGTCTTAAAATAATATTTCGGCATACAAATATAGTTAATCAGTTCATTTCGTTGATAACAAGTCGTTGACCTTACCAATTGTTAGATAATTATAATATAATTATTCTCGTAATTTAATTGGTTAATGTACTTTGATTTGCATTAAATTAATACTAGTTAGTAGCTGATTATAGATCAGACATAATATTAATTAGGCGTTTTAGTAACCTCTCTTATACCTAGTTACCTACCTACATTTTAATTTCCCCTTTCTTTGTCCCACTGTTAGGCACGGATCTCCTCTCATAATGGGAGGGTTAGGCCTTAGTTTACCATGCTGCCCAAGTGCGGATTGTCAGACTTCACATGCCTTCGAGAACATTATGAAGAATTCTCAGGCATGCAGGTTTCCTCACGATATGTCCTTCACCGTATAGCAATTGACATTTAATTTCTTAAATCGCACATAACTAGAAATGTCATATTGGTACGTGCCGCTTGGGTTTCAACCCGGACTTATGCATAGAATCACTAATTTTCTCATTGTCATATGAAACTTACTAATAATGGCATTATATAAAACTATATTATAGATAATGTGAAAAATACATATGGCCATTTAATGCCAAAATATATATAAGATACGAGTAGATACGATATGATATTATATATTATTTATCAGGGAAAAATATGTAATAAAATGCAAAAGCAAAACAAATTATCTGCATTTGAGAAAAGTTCTACCCATATCGAAAATTCGGATTTGTTCTACCTATCACAGTTTGTGTTAATATAATTTGTACGTAATTTACACTCAAAAACTTAAAACCATTTCATGATACCTGCGTGTAAATATAAGTGTAAATAGAACAAACAAAACCATATAATGCATATGCTGCTCAATTCTCAAATGTCTCAATGTCAACACGAAATTGAACAGTGGGGTTATTATCACAGTAAATAATAGTACCATCTGGCGCTAACGAGCCTCTCAATAAATTATTCATTCGGACAGCATAGTTTGTTGTGGAATAAATTATATCCAACAATCAATTATTATTGTTTGTAAAGTTCATAATTTTTTCACTGAAAATTGTCCATGTAATCTTTTCTGATCGGAGTTTAAAACTTTTTGATTACCTATCTACTTAAATCAACCATAAGTAAAATTAGTCTGAAACTGTTTAATAGTGAATAGTAGAGTTTGAGAATTGATGATCCATTTCATGGGTGTCTTCGCAAAATTTACCCATACCGTGCACATTAAATAGTAACAAAGCAAGTAGGTACTCGTACGATTTACAAGAGACACATTTCAAAGTACCTATTAATAAATAAGGGGGGTAAGGGGAGAACGGAAACTACATCTCATCCGACCCAATTGTCATCCTCACCTGCTCGCGCTAGTGGTCCTTCTCAGGATAGCTGGCGGCGGCGACCCAAGGGTCGTCGTGGTACCCCCTGCTAGACAACAGACGAGGCAATGGCGACCGAGCATAGGCGGTATAACCTAACACCCAGTAGGGCAACCATCTGGAAGAGGCTTCAGCAGCCTGGGGAACCAAATACTCCCCAAAAGGACTGGTGCAGAAGGCAACGGGAAACCACTGCACTATCTTCCCAAGAAATCTAGTATGAAATGATCGCACAGAGAGATGATATGGCATACGATCCGGCTACCACCCGGCGCCACGACGAGTCCAGGTCTCGTGGTGTGAAGTGTGCTACTGGCCACGCTGGGGTGGCTCGCCAGGCACAGAGTGGACACAATGTTACTGGTGACGGCTCGAAGCCATCAACGAACCACCGGTCACTCAGAAAGAGGGTTGCACTTGCAACGTGGAATGTCCGGGGCATGATCGAATTAGTGAAAAAGGAAACTATCGATAAGGAACAACTAGCCTACACATTGGACATCTTGGGCCTCAGCGAAACTCACATGAGAGGTACAGGGTTTTACAAAACGAGCAGAGGGCATACCGTATACTTTTCTGGCCCTGACAATGAGAGCAGCAAAGGCGTGGCAATATCTGTTACACAGGAGATCGATAAATGTGTTCTGGGATACAACCCTGTTAGCGACCGTATAATTACTCTGAAACTCAACACTAAACCATGTCGAATGAATATCGTACAGGTGTACGCGCCTACGAGCGGCCGCACCAAGGAGAACGAAGAAGACATTGAAGCATTCTACAACCAGTTAGACGACACTTTTAACTCGCTGCCTAGGAGAGAAGTGAATATCCTGATGGGTGACCTGAATGCCAAAGTTGGATGCACAGAGTACGACAATCACCTGAGAGATGTTGTTGGACGTTTTGGATTAGGCCAACGGAACGACAGAGGAGACCGATGGCTGCAGTTTTGTGCGGCTAACTCATTGGCCATAATGAATACATGGTTCCAACAACATCCTCGACGACTATATACGTGGATATCGCCAGGCGACAGGACTAGAAACCAAATCGATTACATTGCAGTTCCGAAAAGATGGAAATCGTGTGTGACAAATACCAAGACCTACCCAGGTGCTGACTGTGGTAGTGATCATACACTACTGGTCGCAAATCTTGTCCTTAAGCTGAAAAAATGTTACCGGCTAGTCGATATACATAAACGTAGGCTTACCGCAGCAGAACAAGCTAATTTTAAGACACGATTCCAACAAAAACTGTCAATGGGAGTACAGATAAATGACAGATGCGATGTGAATGATAACTGGAAGGAGTTCAAAGAACTGGTGCTGACAGCTCACAAAGAAAGCCTAGTGGAAACGCGTGACCCACCCCGCACTTCATGGTTATCAGATGAGACATGGGACGTCATAAACAAAAAGAAAGATCTACTGAAAACTCTCTCAAGTGATGACAGCCGTGAAAAATATAAAGATCTCGCTAAAGAAGTGCAGCGTCGCTCTAGGGAAGACAAAAACCAGTACTTCAATAACATCTGTACGGAGATCGAAGGTCACGCCCAAAAGATGCACACTCGAGATCTTTTCATGAAAATAAAGGTCATAACGCGAGATTTCAAGGCGAAAACTTGGGCAATAGAGGATTCAAATGGAGGTTTGCTCACAGAGATTGACAAGGTGGTAGACAGATGGAGAGGATACTGTGAAGACCTGTATGCAGACGCGACAGTAAAAACAAGGAACTCTCAACACAGCTTAACCGACATTCCTCATGAGCCTGACATCTTGAAATCGGAGATCGAATTCGCCGTAAAGAAGTTAAAGCTTAATAAATCGGCCGGAAGTGACTATGTATTTGCCGAAAATCTGAAGCTCATGGGTGATGACGGTATATCCATCCTACAAAGGCTGTGCCATCAAATATGGAAGAATGGTCAGTGGATCAGCGACTGGCAAAAATCCATCTTAATACCTTTACACAAAAAGGGATCAACCAAGTCCTGTGGCAACTACAGGACTGTGGCGCTCATATCCCATGCGAGCAAAGTTCTACTGTACGTTATCAACGAACGCCTCAAAGCATTCTTGCAGTGGCAGATTCCAGTAGAGCAAGCGGGATTTGTTAAAGGGCGGGGCACAAGGGAACAGATTGTGAATGTCAGGCAGATCATAGAGAAGTGCCGTGAGTTCAACATTCCAATGCTGATGTGTTTCGTCGACTACTCTAAGGCGTTCGACTGTGTTAGATGGGATTGTTTGTGGAGCATTCTGACCGAAATGGGAGTACCAGAGCACCTTGTTATCCTTATTGAAAACCTCTACCAGAATGGAAGCACAGTTGTAAAAGTGAACAATGTCCTGTCAAAGCCCTTTAAACCGCAGAAAGGTGTGAGACAAGGATGCATCCTATCTCCGATCCTCTTTAACATCTACGGGGAATATATAATGAGACGTGCCCTAGAGGATTGGGATGGTGGTATATCCATTGGCGGCAGAAAGATTAGCAACCTGAGATACGCAGATGACACTACATTGTTTGCATCGTCGGAGGAAGAACTGGCACTACTATTGTCTAGGGTAGAGAAAGAGAGTGAGTTAGTCGGCCTCACCATCAACAAGGCGAAAACCAAAATCTTGATGGTAGATAGACCCGGCTTGCTAATTCGTTCCAATGAACTCAGAGACCTGGAGTTCGTTGACCAGTTTGTTTACCTTGGCTCTCTTCTCACTAACGAGGGTGGCACGGAGAAAGAAATAGCCAGAAGGATCCAAATGTCCAAAGCAGCCATGACTAAACTCACTAGGATATGGAAAGACCGCAATATATCCCGTAAAACCAAAGTGAGGCTGGTGCGTACGTTGGTCTTCTCAATCTTCTTTTACGGCGCTGAATCCTGGACGATTAGAAAGAAAGAGAGGGATAAAATAGATGCGTTTGAGATGTGGTGTTGGAGGCGGATGTTGCGTATCCCGTGGACTGCACGCCGGACCAACGTGTCTATACTAAAGGAGCTCAAGATAACCACAAGACTGTCCGCTATTTGCTCACAGAGGATTCTCAAGTATTTTGGACACATCGCTCGAAGGGACCCTGACAGTTTAGAAAAGCTGATTGTTGTTGGCAAGGTCGACGGGAAAAGACCACGCGGCCGCTCACCTACCCGGTGGTCCGACCTAGTAAAGAACCTCACAGGCCTGCCGATAACCCAAGCACTAAAGACCGCCGAGGACAGAACATCGTGGAGAGGAATAGTGCACCGAGTGACCATGACCAACACTTCAGACTAGACACGACCTTCAGCAATGAAGAAACCGATTGAGAAGATTAATAAATAAACGTATACATACATTGTAATGTTACTCGAATGTAACCAAACTCTAAAATACATACTACACTACTAATGTACCTACTACATGTTAGCTGAGCTTATAGTTTTTAATCATGTCGAACTTTGTGAAAACTTTTAGCAAGATATACTGCTTTGATTTCTTAAGGGGAAATTATTTTTCAAGTAAACGAAATAACATTTTTTCCTGAAATTCCGTACTTCGGTACAGGTATTCAAGGTATTAGTTTATAGTAGAACAAGAAGTAGTTTTAATTGCCAAAAAACCTGCCTAACAATTTTATTTCTGTTATTACTGTCTATTGTGGTCCGTACCACTTGAATTCTAATTTCGCCCGGCGATAGAGGCTTTCTGAGAAACTGAATCTTCTGAATACGCCTTTGAAACATACCTATTTTACTTTTGTCGGTACAACGAAGTCCAGTCCGTACTTGGTTGTATAGAGGCAATATATCTTAAATAAGTATATTGTTTGTTTTAAAGTTGGCACAGCATGTGAATGGCTGACCATACAATGCATTTGTTTGTGGAACACGGGAAATTCGTGTGAAATTTAAACAACGGAGCTTACTTTATCCAGAAGTAAGTATTTACTCTTACGAGAAAATGTCGGTTAAGCTTTAACTATCCGAAAAGACTTATAAAACGTATCCAATTTTAACTTTATTTAATAAAGTATTTGCTACCTACCGTTCGTTTTTTTTCTTCTGATAATTAATATTAATAAGTGGGATAGTAAACAGAAAAAATACATTTTTAGGTGAGTGAATAATTTTCTGGAAACGTTTCCTTATTAATCTTTGTAGAATAATTACCAAGAATTTGATCCGTGACTACGTGGCATGCACGTCATAATAGCACTTTGCTGGAAATAGACTGGAACTCGTGGAGTTGAGATCCCTGTACAATTCGATTTTTTTTTGTATTTTGACCCTAATAGTTAACGCTCACAGTTAATTTTGTAGCATTCATACTAAAATTAAGAAATAAAACCAATAAAAACATGCTGTTGAAATACTAAAATGAAATGATATGACAAATCGCATATAATAATCTGCTTTACGCAAGTGGTTCAATTTAATCTGATTGCTGCCGATAAATATTTGAAGCCCGGCTGATTCCAGTGAAAACTGAAAAATATATTCCTTGAATTTAAAATGAATCCATTCTGTTCGCAAACATTGACGGCAAGTGAGAACCATTCATTTTGTTTACACATATCACTACGAAACGAATCCTACCCTAATACTTAAGATTAATCATAATACATTGAGTTTTATAAGGTTTAACAATAAGCTACTATAACTCTTGCAACTTGTGTATTCAGGTTGAACAAACTCACAGTGATAACGACAGTATTCTCCATTAAGCATTCTGTAAAGTGTATCCTCCATCATCCGATAAAATTGAATATTGGCTTATAAAAAAAGACTTTCCTTCTTTGAAGTTTAAAAATATGTCGCCTTCAGATTTAGCTTTTTGATCAAGACACGAGCGCGCCCTCTGGTGGATACTACTGTAAGCGCGACCTTTATTAATATAATTAAATTTGTTTTATACCCTTGCTTTGTATTTACTTGATTAATTCTTAATTTCGCCAACCCTTTTTGAATTTAAATCGACTGATGGCTGACTAACTGATTATTTTTAATGGCGATGCATTCAGTGCGAATCATGAAACTGCTCCATTCATTTCAACAAATAAATTTGAAATTCAAATAATAACCTCATAATAGCCAATTGAATTATATGAATAAAATAATGAACACAGAAAGTGACTTTAGCCGAACTATTTTGGTTCACTTCTATTGCTGTCGATAAAAATTGAATATTGGATTCCAGTGACCGCTTACAGTGGAGATATTCGTTGAAGTATGAAAATCCCTCGCCTTCAGATTTAGCTCTTTGTTCGAGCCACGATCACGTCTTCTGGGAGCTATTACAGGAAGCAGTTACGGTCACCTTGTTTATGGATGAAACCATTACCAAAAGTGTATTAAGTATCTTTTCGTTTTAAGGTTTAATTTTCTACGTCATGGACAAGTAATACAAAATCAGCATAAGTAATTAAATTGAAATAAAATATTAATTGAAATGAAACATTTTGTACTTAAAACAATAACGATTATTTTTAAAAAGTCCATTATAGTTAAGATTAATGGGGATTTAAAATAAGAATAAACACACTTTTTGGGTATGAATAAAATTGATGGTTGTTTGTTTGTATGTGATAAAAATAACACGAATACTCGTACAAAATAGTAAAATTAAACAACTGTTTTGGATGTCTACATAAGTATTATAGATTGTACGAAGTATTTGTATAAGCGAAAAAAAAGCGAATAATTATGTAAAAAAACTTAAAGGTGTAAGTAAATGTTTTCAAATTCAATAGCTAGCCGGGATAAGCTTCCGATAGAGGAAGTTCCCGTTTGAAGTTAGTTGTGAGCTACAGTTGCTAACTGTAGGAGTTCTCAGTAATTGCCTTCTCCATGGCCCACGAATTCAGGCCACTGTATGTACAGTCAAACCTCGAAACACGCTATTGGTTAGGGCTTTGACGAAGATCACCTGAGCCTGAGCTTCGGTATTTTACTATAACATATAGGCAAAATTTCTCCAATCCATGTAACGATATCTAAAATTCGATAGTAGCGAAAACTCACTGTCAACTCACTCTCAGTTTTCACTTAAGTTTATATTGATTTTTATGGTCACAATACACGCACACGAAGGATGGAAACGCGTATCTCCAAAAACTTTCAAGGTGTACATACCATGCTACTTGCTCTACTACGAACTAATAACGAACACCCATCCATCCTCCATGTAAGTGGTCATACATAACCTGAGAAATATAATTTACGTATTGTGAGCGGGCTCCAAAACTCTAAATATACTATGCAAAAATTTAATATCCAGCGAGGCTGGATGACATGATATCGATAGGCTGAGTGATGGGTCATTTATCTCTAGACCCTAAATCATTCTTGGATCCTAAAACGGGGGACGTAAATAAGTGAGAACAAGGCGTGCTGGCGAGGATTTTAGATATATTTACGTCATTCACGACAAGAAGGGATTGAATAATCGATCTTAATATTTCACATCCACGTACTGGTGTGTTACCCCCTTACCCCCTTGTATAACGTTGGGTAAAAAATTACACCAATGAACCTATGTTTGTAACCTGTTCTTTAATTGTGATGATGATAATTGTCTAATAATTTTGAATTTACAACAATTTACAACTATCTGAAAATCTAACTGAAATCCTTCTACTGAAACATTACGATAAAATACCTACTAAATCCTACCCGATGTGGTAAAGCAATCAATTAACAGTAAGATTAAAATACTTGATTAATTTTATCGGGACCTTGACCAAAATTCGTGATGAAGCTCATGTACCTACCTACTACAATACGCTAGCAAAAACTAATTAGTGACATGTATTTTTCGAAATTGGGGATTTAGCGCGGGTAAAGTCAGAAGCAAAGCCTTTTTTTTAAATCGCTGGGAAACTCTTACTGCATTTCTTCAAAACAAGAAGTCGATTTGTACAAAAGTAAATCTTTATCGTATTTTATACTATTTTTGTATATGCATTGACACGCCTTTACTTAAAACAACAACACTTACGTTTGATATTTTACACTAAACTCTTACACAAAATTAAGTAATATCGAGAAGGCCGTTACTTCCACCCATACGGCTACATAAACTCATGGTAGAGAACATGACACGGCGGAACATAGCGGAACTGATTTACCGATTTTCTTCTTGAGGGCGGAAATAAGACGATTTTCCAGCAAAAGCCAACTTCTGTTAGGCAAATTGCACACTAAATTCACGGTTATGGGTAATTTTAGCAATGTATTTCCACGATAAGACACAGAAATCAAATAAATGACTCGCAAAGTGTAAACCAATAAACGCATAACGGAACAAATGAATGCATAATACTCACTTATATAGTTTGCATTGCAAATTAGATTATTATGGTCTCGTTGGATTGACGAGTAATTGTTCAATTTAATGAAAATAACTGTTGTTATATGTACTGTAATTTTAATTATTTTACGATACATTCATCGAATCCAATATAAAATAACAAACATGTACATACTTAATTTAAAACGCAATGAACTGGAAAGGCCACTCTCATCGGAATCTGTTGAAAAATACCTGCACGAATGATTACCAGAGCAGGCCCGACCTTCTGTAATGTAGTTACATGTAGAAGAAGAAGAACTGGTATATAAAGTAATATACCAATAAAAAAGAATAAATAAGAATTGGTATAAAAAAACTAGTGGACTCGCTTCGCTCGCGTGGAATTAGACATTCACTAACTTCAAAAACGGCAAAGTTTCATACTAACTTTGCACCCCCGTTTTACCCCCCTAGGGGGTGAATTTTCAAAAATCCTTTCTTAGTGCTCCCCTACGTTATAAAAGGAACCCCTGTGCAAAATTTCAAGTTTCTAACCCTTATAGTTTAAGTTTTTAATAACGTTATTTTATTTGTGACTTTTGAGTATTATATTTTATTATGTACTAGTATTATATTTTAGTGAAAAATTTTGTTAAATGTTCAACAGATCAACCTTAAAATAAGGCAGTTCAAATAGAAAAAGAATCATTAAAATGACAACAAGAAACTCAAACACAGCTATAGTGTAATAATCCCGAGGAATGCATAGTTTAACACCGTTATTATGAATTTTTACTACTCTTACGAGTAAAGTTTATTCTTTAAATTTATAGAGGGCCTAGTCTGTGTTAAGACCTTTCAAATAAAAAAAGAATCATGAAAAACCGTACACCAACACTGACGCTACAGGGCAATGAACACGAAATACATTGCTTCCCTTTTTATGCATATTTATGATCTTGGGGCTAGAAGCTATTTTATCGAAAAGTTTTCATTCATTCATTTTTAATCATATCTAATAAAATAGGTACCTACATGAATAAAGAACTAACATGTCTATAAAGTAAGCTCTAATGAACATAAAGTACGATGGTGAGTGATGGCCAGCCCTGAAGGAGAGATCTTTTAAGAACATGCCTTATTCATAATATTTAAGGATCAGCATTTCATTTCAATACTATTCTAAATGATTCACTTTTTGAATAATACCTAGATGCATTTGAATAAACCCGTCTTAACTTATAACGTAATATGGACATAACCAGAATTACGAACTATTACATTCTACCTTTCGTGAAAGGGCGTAAAGGTCTAACTTTAATAGAGCTATCAGTAAAGTGAGAGGGTTTCTGATAACATTAATCATAGTTAGAGCTGATACAACAATGGGTAATGAAATGTTGAAATGTATTGTGTTCACTCTATCACTCGAATACTTGACTCAATATTCACTACTAGAGGACGCCCGCAGCTTCGCTCGCGTGGAGTTAGTTGATATTAAGGCAGCTTGGTTCATTGTTGCTACTTATTCTCCCCAAAAACATGACTGGAAAAACTCTACCCTGTACCTCTGAAACCCTAGGAAATGTTATTCTTTAGAATCCTTTTAAGTCAACAACAATACAATATGGACAAACTTTCATTCCCTTTTCAACCCTTTGTAGTTTGAAAACTCAAAAACGCTGATTTTATATTGGAGACCACATATCAAAGTCCTGTCACTCTATATTTGAAAACAGTAGCATATATATTTCGTCCGGTATCAATAATGTTCGATAGATAGAATAAATTATCTCAAATCCTAATGCTATATTGAGTATAATAGAATTAATCTGTAATGAAGAGATATTAGATTGGCGTAGATTCAAACGCCATCATATTAGTGGAACTATTGGAAATGGAATTCATGCTTCAAATCTCATTTCGAGCACGAGTGCCAGGCCAGCCATCTTACGCCCTCACCTATCACGAAATATGCGGAAAATCTTCTATAATGTCCTCTTTCCACACTCTAAGAGATAGTAAATATGTTGAAAATTATTTTCCCTTCTGTATACCATCACGGAGTAAGTATGTCTTAGAACATATTACTTAACCACTTTTTTGCTTTTATTAAAAGACACTAAATATAGATCCTAATTTTATTAATTTATCATAAATATGTAACTAATAATTATATGGCTGTTAAACTGAAAAAAAAAACCCTTATATTTATCTGTAAAATATATCAAAACTAGCTAGTAAAGTGTACTAATCTAGGTTGTTGGTTTCATGTTCTAAGGTTAATCATCTACCTATATTATGTGCCGAACTCGTTAATTCTGTTTTGTGAGGTGCCAAGTTTCATCCAAATCTATTTTGTAGTTTTTGCGTGATTGACGCCCGGTTTCTGAAAGGCTGATCAAAATTCAAATCAACTAACAACTCTGTTAACTTAACAGCGCTGTCAAATCAATTTCGATTTCTGAAACGTTGATCAGAGAAAAATTTACTAATCCATGATTAATTTGATTTGACATTCGGTTGACTTTTATCGCGTAACAAGCGTTTCAGAAACTCTAAATTGCGGTTGACATAGGATTCTGGTGCATGATTTGATCGGCTTGTCAGTTGACAAGACGATCAAATCTGATCTATGATTACCCTTCTAGCAACCCAAATGTTACCTAACAAGAGATTTGACGGCCGATTAGTTAATTTTTCTGTTGATCAGCCTTTCAGAAACCGGGCGTGAGTCACAAACATCCAAACACCCTAACATCCAAACTTACAAACTTTTACTTTTATAATGTTAAGTAGGATGTGAGGAGCCCATTAGTAGACTACAGGTAATCCTATTAAATTCAAATTCGCTTCTCAAAACGCGAGTTTCCAATGTCATCTTTTAAATTTCCGATCCAATAAGTTTGTTTTTAAAAATGGCGTCGAAACAGTCGGACGAGAAGATTGTCAAAGGATAGTTATCTTTTAACGATTTGCTATAATGGCCAACTTAATTGGCAAATAGACTAAATAATTCCAAAGTAATTTGATTGAAAATAATACGGTGTATTTATTGTGGAAAACTTATAGGTACACTTTGATTTAAGTGGCCAATTACATTTTAAATAATTATCATCTCTTCTCTGAATAGTTGAATTGTATGAAATATTTAGGTTTATTTATTAAAGACTACCTTTACAAGCGGTTCCGACTGCGTTAAATATAATATAAATATTATATATGTATACATATATATTTTTTAATATAAAACGTTTAACCTTTTTCGACGGAAACCTACACCAAAGATTACCACTAATAAAAAACTAGCACCTGCAGTTTGGCCGAGATATCGATCAATCGATTAAAAGTTGGCCTTGGTTGACCAACTTTCATATTGATAGGAAATAAACTATTAAGTTAATAAACGAAACAATTCGCATTGGAGCATTATGGTGGAGTAAGCTCTCGACTCAACTGTGACTGTGGGAGGGACCTGTGTCTACAAACGAATTACAATTATTTCTTGCTTTTTAGTTTTGAAGTCGGTTTTTTGATATTTATATTAGTACTAATTGAGTCTTGTTCAAAGTCAGTCACAGTTGTCATGGGCGGCAGCGGATGTGTGGTGCTGCAAGCTCATTTGCTATCTTGTATCCATAAAAAAAAGAACAGTTTTATAGCGATATTGACCTAGCCAATTTAAAGTAGGTAGGTACTGCTGCTTACTTCTTAAAAACGCTAAACATTAGTAGATACATACTTTTAGCCAACTAATCTTAGGAACTTGCATAATTTTTTTCTTCCAACGAGATTCCCGGTTCAATATATTTGTATATAGCTCTAAATCTAAAAGTCAATTAACAGTACTCTCCACTTAGCTATATAGGAAACTCGGATATACGGTAGAAAGCTTGGCTGGAGTAATAACCGAAGTTTTAAGGCTTTTAGCGGCTCGCGCAATATTAATTTAACCTCCAAAGCTATACTGTTCAATATTTTTAGAGGATTGAAAAATAAAAGTACTTTTTAACATAACATCGCGCCTGCAATTTTCTGAAGGAATAGACAGCGTGTGGCCACCCAGAACATTTATTTCCTCGCTATACAGCTAAGCTAATTCTTTAACCCAAAAAACCAGCATTCCGGTCACCTGAAGTAAAGATCAACTTGGTCAACATGTCTTCAAACTACAATGGACTCAATGTTTCAACCGCAAGCGCCACAAATTCGTAGGCCCCTCAAATGCAACTGTATTTGCGGCGCTTTAGAAATTGCGCCTGGTCAGCTGCGCCTCAGCTGTATTCGCATTCGCATGGACATAGGAAGGGGCCGACTCAACACATGTTACATCTTACACCAGAGCGCGACCCATACGCAACGGTACAAGCATTATTCTATCAGATCTCTTGCCACCGACTCTATGTGGCTCTAGTGAAGCTGGATTAGAGCCCTGCGGAAAATCAAATCATTTAGAAAGAAAGAAAGAAAATTATTTTATTTTCATCACATTTCATCAGCAGTTAGGTACATTAAAAGACGAAGATGTATGTAGAATTGATGTATTAATATTAAAAAGGATAAAAATTAGACGCCCTCAGCAAATGGCAAACCAACAGGCGCTGGTTTTCAGGGTGACTTGTTTGCAATGGGTACTTCGGGCAAGTTGACATACAAGTAAAATTGTGCTTTATACTTATATCTACTTGTATTGCTGATCTTAACAACTATACGATTTGATATTTTATGTTGCTATATCTAAATATGCGCCCAGCACATCTGGTGCAGGACAATCCATGCCGACCAAACTGATCCACGCTATAGCCACATGAGCAATGATGAGCTACACAAACCTTGGCACTAGTTGGCACCAAGACGAAGACCTACTGTAACTCTCAGAAATGATTCGTTTAAAATTTTCCCCAGATTTTTTGATGGAAGACTTATTACCAATGGCTCATATTAGGTGCAGAAACTGCTAAATGTCTGGCTCTTACTTAACCGCATAGTTAAAGTTTATATAGCGAAAAAATGCAGAAAACTCAAAATATTACTTAATATAAAATATCAGGGCATAAATTAACACATTTTCAATGTACAACTAGCGCCATCTAGTGTAATCTATGGTGATTATGTAGATGAAAGCATAGATGACGATTTGTTATTGGACTTGAATTTATTCATTTATATACATTTTTGATTAATTTTGAACTCAGCGACCACAAGTAATAATAGATACCAGCGTGCTTGTCAAGTTGTTGCCAATCCACGCTCCACTAACCTAAACTAACCGAAGAAAAAAGGCGGTCGCTCCCACAATAAAACATAGAAAAGGCCACACCAAAATCGACTTAACCCTCAAGTGTAAATCATGATTTTTCCCAGTCTGACTTTGTAAATAAGGGTTACGAAATGCGGGTTAAGCTCAGTCATCGCCCTTCGCACGCCGCCGTCGCCCTGCTTGGTGCCTTGTCGGCCGCAATTTACTTCAAGCCTCGCTGCCAAAAATATAAATCTTAAGAACCCAATTTCCTTGCAAAACTGAGTGTGGATTACTTGGGATAAATCCGCTTTAAAATAAAATTTTCATTAGAATTCAGCGCTGTGAAGAAAGATTTTTCGTTTTACCAACCTTACGTAAGTTAAGGTAAAGAGCGGTTCGTCGGGCAAGGGTTCACTGCAAATGATTTCTCATGTACATTTTAAATAAGTTCATTACTATAGTAGTAGCTCTCAGATTCACATGTGCGTATCTCGGCCAGATCATTTATAAAAAATATCACGTATTATGGCACGCTCTTGACACTGAAAGGAGCTCATTTTTTTTTAAAATATGTACTAAATATCTTCAAAGTACCTTTAAGTTGCGTTCGCTCGTTAGGATTAATAACCACGAAAAATGAATTGCTCTCCAAATAAGCATTCGTACCATAAATTTAAGTTATATGAGAAACTTATTATAAGTTATTCCATTAAGGGAAAACTACTCGTAGTTCACAAAAAGGCATACGAGTATGACCTACCTGGTGGAAAGTGGTCACCAGAAGTATGAATATTATGTATGTTGACGGCCTATATTTTGGTTTCCCACCGGATTCATAGGAATCGGAAAAAGTGTAAAAATCTGCAAGCTGTGGAATTTGAAAGTTTGTAAAATTATACCGTTAAAAAATATATTTTTTTAAAAAGCTTTTTAAAACTTTTTTTTTATTTTCATGCATTGTTGTCAGAACCAAATATGTGTGCCAAATTTCAGCTCGATAGCTTCAGTGGAAGTGGGTGAAATATTGATTGCAAGATTCCAGGACATGGATACATACGAGTGAAGTTAAATAAAAGCTTTTGATAAGTAGTAATGGATAATTTTATTCAGCACAGTTTTAATCTAGTAAACTGTATTTTCTTTACAGTCTGCTTTCAGTACCTACCTACTAATTCGTAAAAGGCAGTAAACTAGTCAGAGTTCAACGACCTTATTCTATGTATCTATTCATTGAGACGTATTTGGGCTGTTAAAGCTAATTGGTCGTTATCTATACCGAGACTTGGTGCTGACACTGAACCCTTTGTTCACAGTACTAAGAAGATTATGGAGATATGAATAATATTCAGCCACTAATCTGTTTTGTCTATCTTTACTGTAACAACTCATGTTAAATTTGTTAGCGAGTAAAGCAGCGATAGAATGTAAATTTTTTTTATGGAATTAAATTCTTTCTTTCTTTCTATTGCGAAGAATTTGACCCAGTTGAGCATAGAAAAGTTAGAGTAATACCAGTAGAGGCCACTCATCCAGCTGACGAGACCGGTGGTAGAGTATAATAAAACGAGTAGGTTAACATACAAGAGGTAATTCGGAAGTAATGTTTGTATTGTAGTGTGTATCCTAGCAAGTAACCAGATGTTTAGTCACTACGCTCTAAGCGCTAAGCAAGCCTACGTTCAGTACATTCGGGGCTAGGCAGCCGCGCACCTACCCGTTTGCTTCACGTATTTGGTACACAATCACAATCCTACTTTTTATTGAAATACTCCACCAATCCGCATTGGAGCAGCGTGGTGGAGTATGCTCTAGACCTCCCACAGTCTCGGTCCCGTCAGTTGCGGGGCTAAATGTGCCTAATGTAACCTGTCAATGGGTCGAAAGATCTATGACCTGTGCTGTATTTGTGTACCAAGTATGTACCTACTAATAAACTGCCCTTAGGTAATTATTCTTATTACTAATTGGTAGACATAAGTGTGAGTAGGCTAGTAATCATGGGGTCGAAGTTAACTATACTCTGCCGGGAGTAGCTAAACAGTATACAGGCCGGCATCAAAGTCTAGCTTTGACCTTGAATATCGCCTGGCGCGGAGCTAGCGGGTTGTCAGTTGTAAGCCCTGATTGGCTATCCAGCCATATTATATCCCCCGCACCAATACCCCACGCGCAGCTATCCCCTCAGGATTTCGTTCAGAGCTACGAGTAAATCGATCGTGTGACAGTGCCTCTAGCCGCACGACTTCAAGCTTTTAATTTTTGGCTCTTATTGCAATGTTCAAGTGAATACATTATTTGAGTATCGTCCCAGAAAAAACATTCGGGCATTTCACAACTCTCTCACATCATTTATATTCTATAGTCGTCGAGAGAGTCCCAACTCACAACCCCTTGAATAACAGTAGGTACGTAGCTACTGAACGTTTAATATTCACGGGCCCGTAATGTTTGATGACGGTATAGATACTATATTGCATGGATGGAGTGTGGGAATACAATTGTTTAAAGAAACTGAGTTTACATAAGTTATGAACTTAAGTTACTGCTGAGTACGCATTTAGTCAGCTGATTTGACTTTTATCCGCTTCATGGACGTTAATGCAGAGGAGGTAACGTGGTCCAAATGACCCCAGATATGGCTTATAATTTTTATCAAGAAATGATTGAACTTGTCTACTGTTTCCGGTAGGCTCAAGCATAACACAACTATACATAAAAAAATATGTGTTTTGTCCTAAAATTTATTTTGTGATTTTTCTACTCACTGTGTTTAAAATAAAGAAAAAATACCCACATTCCTTAAAAAGTTTGCTTTTGTGGTAGTTATGATTTAAGTGATAAACAACAATTAACTGTTTTTTAAAAGACTCATAGAGGTTAAAATGTCGTCTAGAAAGTGTAAATATTCATGCTGACGCATTTTGTTACAATACAAGTATGTGGTACATTTATTAAAGTACCAGATATAACATTTTATTGAAATGCGTGTGAAAAACTTTTTTAACCGTCGGAGACGGTCATTAGTATGGACGTTAAACGAAACGCAGCACGAGTTGGGAGAGATGGCAGCACCGTCGCGATGACGTCGATATTCGGCTAACTTCGTGCTACAACAGAGCCTAGCCGGTGGAGGGGCGCTGGATGGGACTTCACTTATCATTTGACTGTCCTAGTGAGCGGTTCCTCTACTCTAGGAACTGTTATTCGTTTCGTTTACCCGGTGTGATTATAATTGTGTAAAGTAAAAATTATTCAAGAAGTAATAAAACGTGATTATTGTGCATACGCCGTTTCTCTTTGCTCGATTACCCTAGCTGTACGCCCACACAATGGCTGACGATGGTATTGATAATACGGCCTATACGACATCAGAATGTGGGATCGAATCGAGCAAACGAGAAAATACGTGGTAAAAACCTCGACACTTCTCAATGGCGAATGATGCCAACTAATCGCCGCACTCAGCAAAGCCTTGAAAGGAACGGCGTCAACGTGGCTGTCACAGTGTGGACAGGCAGGCCCCATCGCTTCGCGCTGCGGGAACGCCAGCCCTGCTGCCGCCGCCTCGCCGAGCACCGTGCCACGAGCTGAACGTAGAGTCGACCTGTGCTTGGTCGAGCCCCCTTCAGGACCACAACATACGGTCAGTCGTTATAATTTTTACTTTGATTCAGGAGCCGAGTGCTCATTAGTTAAAGAAAGTATTTCTAAGTAATTGCAAAGTATTGCTAAGAAATTGCATTATTTACACTGCGTAAATAAATGATAGGTCGCGAGATTTTATTTTCCGGTTTTGTTCTTAACATAAGCGCGAAAGAATTAACACTAACAAAGAGTAACGTTATTAATTTGTGCTCTGCAATAGTTCCCAGTCGGGTATAAGTTTTGATGAGATATACACCGACATTTCTCCTGAGCGTAAACAATCACTTGTCGGTATATTAGAAAAGTTTTCAAAATATTTTGTTACTGGTTTTCCGAATACCCGCTTCAAAACTTATAAACTACGAATTTGCTAAATCGATCAAAATAAAACTGTACAAAGTCGGCCTTACCGCTGCGCGCCAGAGGAACGAAAAGTAATGCCCGAGCGAGTCCGCTTGAATTACTCGTCGGTAAAATCGCGCGTCCCCTTAGAAATATAAGGGACGATTCAGAGTTGTAGAGGTGTTAAACGGAGATAGTTACACATTGAGAGCGTTAGATTCTAGACGTACCTACAAGTACGCGCATGATAGGCGAGGATGCCTGAGGGCCAAGTACCACTTCAAGTAGAAGAATTTGAGTCGAGGAATAGTGATGAGTCTTAGTCGGCTGGTCGGACCGTACCAGTAGTCATTTCGTAGCCGTAGTCCGTTAGAAGTCGGTATCTGCTTTCAGTAGACCGTGGATGCGCGGTGCGCGAGTGACTCTGGCGGAGGTCGGGTCTTGTAGAGACCATAGAGTCCGTGGGACTCGGCATTCAGGGGAATGCAATAAGACAAACGTGAGGTTTGTAGTGAGTCCGTGGGACTCGGCATTCAGGGGAATGCAATAAGACAAACGTGAGGTTTGTAGTTGGGGCTTAATGAAAAGCCACAGGCCACGAGTGAGATTCATGCTTTGTATTCTGTAAAGTTGTAATGATGATTACCTTTTAATGATGATGGCAAGTTATTGGCAAACATTGGTACTTGGTTGCTTAAGCATTTTTAATTGATCGAATCTTTAATTTAATCAAAATATTTAGTTACGATATTTGATGTAGGACGTAAGTCAATTTAAAAGAAAATTATTATGATAAGATTGCTTTCATTTCTTTTTCAATTCGTAGTCGTAGCAGCATTTAGTAAAGCTAAGTGTCAGGAATGACCGAACGGTGTACTGTGCGATGTTTTCTTTGTTCCAGAATGAACACACGAGGTCGTGTGTAGCGCAGGATGGCCGTGTCGGAGACGGTCATTAGTATGGACGTTAAACGAAACGCAGCACGAGTTGGGAGAGATGGCAGCACCGTCGCGATGACGTCGATATTCGGCTAACTTCGTGCTACAACAGAGCCTAGCCGGTGGAGGGGCGCTGGATGGGACTTCACTTATCATTTGACTGTCCTAGTGAGCGGTTCCTCTACTCTAGGAACTGTTATTCGTTTCGTTTACCCGGTGTGATTATAATTGTGTAAAGTAAAAATTATTCAAGAAGTAATAAAACGTGATTATTGTGCATACGCCGTTTCTCTTTGCTCGATTACCCTAGCTGTACGCCCACACAATGGCTGACGATGGTATTGATAATACGGCCTATACGACATACTTATTTTTACGTGAAATCTCAGTAGTAGTAGATACTTACTACTTACTGCTTATTTTCAAGTTAGAAAAACCCAACAATAATTTTTTCCGACCCGAAGATCGAACGCAGGACGTAAGGCGTAGCAGTCACACTAGCGAACCCTAAGATAGGTACCTTTTTTTTTTGTTTATTTTCTGTGGTCTTACTAAAACCATATAATACATAATAGAAATAATGAGTAAGATAGGTACCTTTTTTTTTTGTTTATTTTCTGTGGTCTTACTAAAACCATATAATACATAATAGAAATAATAATACAGGTAAAATTTGTTTTATCATATTCATTTAATTCTATAATAAAAACAGATTGCAGGTTTAATTGAAAAGCTTTTTAGATAATTCAATTTGTACTAAATTGGACATTGTTGTACAACAAAGGATTTAAGAATTTAGATTTCATTTTCAACTTCCTACATCCGTTCTCGTTGCCAGATCTCATTTCCGTGATAACTTTACAATTATCGTGATGCTCATCACGTACTCTAGAATGGATGTATGAAACGTTTTCAACTCAATGATTAATCCAATCAAACGGAATCAGTGGATATCCGTAGAACGTGTTCTCATCATGTTAGGGCAGCATTGTATCATCTTATAGATTTTCATAATGTTGGTTATGTAGGTACTATTTAAAAATTTTGGTTTCGATATTTTAATCGGGTCAAAGTGGTTTTCTAGATAATTTTCTATAACGCACAACGGAAAGCTTAACATAATGTGATGAAATAGTTACTTGAACAGTTTTTTGATTGGATATCCATATAACATAGAACTGGATTTCGTTAGTACGACAATGGGTATTGTCACTCAGCCTTTAGTTACTTAGTAAGTATTGCAAATATAGAAAAAAATGAATTTCAGATAATTTCATTTCAATTCCAGTTATCACGCTTATATACACTTAAGTATACTTAGTAAACCAAACTTTTCTCATTCCGTAATCATTTTAAACACGAAAGATAATTTATAACGGTAGCTAAATACATGTAATCCTCGAGTTGGAGTAAAGACTGATAGAACGAAATGAGATAAATCATAGCGTAGGATTTTTTTAATGGATGAAACATTCACATGTAAAGCAAAAAATATTTTTAACTTTCACTAATCTGTCACGCCGTGTTTTTAGTTTAGAACTCAATAAATAATGCTACGATATCCTGAAAAAGATTTGACTAAATGGAGAACTTATCGGATGGCAAAATATTGTAAGTGCGAAATTAGGCAGAAGACATAAAATACCTACGTATTTTATGTATTTTAGTTAGTTTGAAAAGAGAACTACTTATTTATCTTTCTAGCATTTCTACGTTCTACTGTGTTTGTGTTCATTACCTGCGATCCGTCCAGAAAACACCCGCAAATACTGAGAAATGAATGCCAATTAAGCTGTATATCTACGCGCGGGTATTTGATGTTGTGAAGATAAATCAAAAGGCGTGGAATATAGAAAACGTAACAGGAGGTTTATGTTATACATATAGCGTTTTTATAACGTGCCTACGTTACAAAACATAATTGTGAAAAATTACGTCCTATCTCTACCACGGTCTAAGTTGAAAGAGAGTTACCTACATTATTTACTTAAGAATTGACAGACTGGTTTAATGGCTACGATCGATACATAATCTTGCCATATAGCCAACATTATCTTGTCTTTAAACAAGTTGCGTAGAATAAAGTGTAGAAAAAAAATATGAGAAAAAATAACTATCTCCACTTTCACTATCTCGATCTCGTTATATCATCTCAATAAATTGTATGAGCTTTACGCAAGGGAGGCAACAACGCTTCATTCCAGTAGAAGTCTTCCAACATACGCAGGTAGGCTGCCGAGGGGTTTCAGCGTGTTAGAATTTTCATTTAACCTCGTCAGTCAATAGCCCAAGTCGTTTACTGGCAAGAAAAGTGTTACCATTTATTAACAGGTACCTTTTGCTTGTTCCACCACTCTCGTAATTATTCCCACTCCTTAACATTTCCTAGCCGTTGTAAACAGTCCTGTTTACAGCATTATTTGATAATTTTTGCAGTTCAAAATTACTACTTTTGCAGAATGAAACTAGAAATGCTGCCGACTCGGCGATTAAAATAAGTGTACTTTTTAGGTTACAAATTGGAAACCGACAATTTTTTTGGATTCGGGATTTTTTTCTGACTAAACTACTGCATTATGAGAAGGTTGTGTGAGTGAAACCTCTTTGGAAAACCAATTTTTATTTTAAGTAACGTGAAGTTCGTCTTTACAGCCGCGAACCGGCGCAGCTTTTTTATTAGATTATTTGCCCAGATTAAAAATTCTTCTGGTAACATCCTATAAAACGAAAGACTTATCATTGAAATAATATAGTATAAGTAATACCTACTTTTGTATTTAATATTTGTTTTAAGTAAGGCAAAAATACTCAAAAATAAAATATTATTGCATTTAAATTCAAAGAAATGCACAATATTCTGTTAAAATAATATAATGATGATAATTGTTATTATATTCATTGACAATTAAGTAATGATGTTATACGTTTATCATGCTTATATCGAAATAAAGTTATGTCTATGCTATGTCTTCTATTAGTTGTTGAGTTGTTACGTTTGAACACCGGCTAGGGAGATATAGGTATGTTTGTTAAATTATAAACAAAAAATATTTAGAAAACTATCGCTTTACCTGGCATGACGTTGGTTATTCCAAACTTTTCAGTTCTCTTCTAAAATGTGAAGCGGAAAGTAGCTACCGAGCTGAAGCGTAGACCAAGGGTACTTAAACTGAAGTTTATTTTTAACAGAAGCAACTTTTAACTATGCCATTGTTTGTGGTAAACGAAAAAAGAGTAAGTTAGTGGGTAGCTCAGCTCGCCCACCGTAAGTAGGTACTAGTAAGTACATAAATCTGGTTCTAGGCGGAAAGGCGGGAGAGATACATCCTTTCTTATTTTCGTTCAAGACGTTCAAACTCAATATTATTCAATATAAAACATTAGGTAATAGTGCTTCAAGCAACCCAAAATCTTTTAATAGACAGACTGGAGAATTAATTAAGATACAACATACAACGATCCAGAACGTCTCTGCTATGTCTTCTATTAGTTGTTGAGTTGTTACGTTTGAACACCGGCTAGGGAGATATAGGTATGTTTGTTAAATTATAAACAAAAAATATTTAGAAAACTATCGCTTTACCTGGCATGACGTTGGTTATTCCAAACTTTTCAGTTCTCTTCTAAAATGTGAAGCGGAAAGTAGCTACCGAGCTGAAGCGTAGACCAAGGGTACTTAAACTAAAGTTTATTTTTAACAGAAGCAACTTTTAACTATGCCATTGTTTGTGGTAAACGAAAAAAGAGTAAGTTAGTGGGTAGCTCAGCTCGCCCACCGTAAGTAGGTACTAGTAAGTACATAAATCTGGTTCTAGGCGGAAAGGCGGGAGAGATACATCCTTTCTTATTTTCGTTCAAGACGTTCAAACTCAATATTATTCAATATAAAACATTAGGTAATAGTGCTTCAAGCAACCCAAAATCTTTTAATAGACAGACTGGAGAATTAATTAAGATACAACATACTCGTACAACGATCCAGAACGTCTCTGAGTGCTTAACGACTGGTATCCTATATATTTATGAATATACGAGTAGATGCACTCTTAAAAATGCACTTCATCGTAACTCTTTAAGATGACTACTGTGATGGCTCAAGTGAAAGAGAAAAAGACTGATCATTAAAATCATGATTAAGTTTCTTAAATCGAAAAATATTGTTTTAAGATATCATTCAGTATTATTACCCCAAGTACCTATGTAATAAAAGTTACCAACGTTACCTTTTTGTCAATTACGGAGTGGATATCTTATTAGGGTCAACGCTCTTTCTATGCTTTATTTACAAAGGTATCATTGCTCTGACCTGGTATCTTACCGTATAAACCGGGACCGACGGCTCAGCGTCCAAAGAACGATTGCACTCTAGGATTTTCTTTATAGTAACGGCCACCTTAATTCATCCCGAATGGCCAAATGGTAAATTCGGCCAACCCCAGGATCGAAAGCCTTTAATTGGTAAAACGAAACTATATTATCCGATTACGGTGTGATATTATTTAAAATTATAACTCTATCGGGCATTAAGCAACAGGAAGAAAAATAAAATGTAAATGGCCCCTTTTAACATCTGGCGAACAGTCCTCTGTAAGCAGATGAAACTTCCAAGAACAAGTTCCACTACAAAGAACAATGTTACCAGACTCGAGGAATAAACAAAAGGAGTTATTCAGTAACCAGTTCGCAGCGGCTTAGCGACCGTGTTGTCTTAATCCGTAAAGATTTCCCGAGCGTGAAGGCGGATTTCAGTCGGTCGAGTGTTGTCCGATGAAACTTGCCTTTTATATTTTTAAACCGGAAAAAATAGATGCTGTATTTTCCTAAGTTCCTTAGTTTACGAATGCGTGAACCTATAACTAGGTACATTACATGATAAAATGGACGAAAATGAATTGTATTCCTATAACGTTCACATGCACACCAACTTCGCTTTGACACGTAACCACCGTTTAACCACACTTCCTGCACTAATAAGACTTTAACACTTTGATATCACTTGTTCATCTTCATTGTCAATCGAACGGTTTTGAATTCGAATTTGAATTTTGATTCTGGAAATCGTTTGGATCTCAAGCACAGCATTAATGACACTACAGATTTAATGAAAAACAGAGAGATTTCCACAGAATCCTCTTTTAGACAAGAAGTCGTAAAAATAATAATTTACCACGTATAATTTCACGTGTCAAATATAGGTATGTTTAATAAGTAAATCACTCTCTCAATTAATATTTGTCCTAGAGCACTTAACTTTTTAAAGCTGTGTGCACTTTAATCAGATAAATGTATTTCCCTTATTTTTATTTTTATTATTCTAAACCCTTTCTTTTTCCCACTGTTGAGTACGGGTCTCCTACTTATACTGTATATAATATAACTGAAAATCACTGTATCTTAAGTACAAGAAACAACAAGGAACTAGTAAATCTACTTTAGAACAAACACATCCTGATCACGTAGGACGACGTCGGGAAACGATTTTCTTTAAAATATATCAATAAAAACAAACCTCAAGCAATCAATTGTTGAATATTAGTTCTTGGCTTCTATAATGTTGCATTTTTCAGTTTTATGTTCCCGCGATAAGTCACAGGTCTGGATATGAGCAGTTGCAATTTAACTTCGCAAACTACTGCGCAATTTAAGCTGTTTCTGTTTCATTACATTGTAACAGAGTTGACGTATGTAGGTAATATAGCTAAGGAACATTGATAAAAGGATAGTAGCCTGAAATATAAATTTCCGTACATTCCATTTCAGTGTATCAAAATATGGACATAAGTTTATTTCTGTATAATTCGTTTAAAGACTACGAAGTGTTGGATACGAACTAAAGAACTGTTTTATTCATGTTTCCTTTGAATATAAGAGTATTTAAAGGGTATAATTTATCTAGTAATGTCAATAACAGTACATGTAAGATTCACTACCAATTATTCCATTAAATAAGGCAACTCTTGCTCTCAAATAAAGTAAAAAAAATTGTTTCCTTTACCGTTACAGCTCCGTTATGTTAAATTTCTAACGCACATATCTTAAAAAAGTCAATAGTCCTTGGGTTTTTGCCCAGACACCCCTGAGCAAGTACTTTTTATTTATTTACTAGCTTTTACCCGCGGCTCCGCCCGCGTGGTCAAAGGGAATTAACAATGAGTTGTTTAACATACATGACACATTTGTGGTGGATGAATAGTGACAGTTCTACAATTAAAAGATACTTAGAGGAACCAGAGGTAATGCTGACCGCAGATAAAGTGTACGTAAACTGATTTACTGGAGCAAATAAAAAAACATCGATATCTTCAAATGGGGATGTTTTACCGAGGTAAAAAGTAGCCTACGTCACTCTCCACCCTCCTCACTATCACCACACACAAAAACCATACCATTTAATAGCTTTAATAGCTTAAACGTGAAAGCCGGACAAACAAACAAATAAACAAACAAACACATTTCACATTTATAATATTAGTATGGATTTGGAAAACTTACAGCTAAACAAATACAGGACAGTACTGAGTACAGCTCAGAGTATACTGTATACTGAGATCGATAAGATAACTGTTGATACCTGTACAGCTGTCGCCGTTTTAGTAACTACTAGGCTAAAATATGTTCAATACCTGCTAAAATCGTTCAAGTACATGAGAAGTAGGTATCGTAACGATTTAATTCCAATCTCTATATCTCTCGAAGATTTGAAGTGGCCAGACGTTTTTGATTGCATTTCGCAGCTAGATTGCTTCAGACGCGATCGGCTGAATCCCTGTTGGCGAAAGAATTTGTAGTAGCAACTAAATTGTTATTGAGTTTGCAAGTATTAAAAATTCAATCAGAATCTAAACTCATCTCAAATTCAATGGGATTGTGTTATTTTAAAATTCAAACGTGAATAAAAAATTATAACTGAGCTAGGTTTTGAAACATTGAATATTTTAGAGTCGTAAACAGGATAGAATAATTTATTAACAATGAACGATTGAGTTTTTCGTTATTGGTAATGATAAAGCATAATATATTTTGCATGATGCAGGATAACATAGCAAAATCTGTTATCAGGCCCAATTTTCTATTCAATTGTCTCAATATTTAACTAACACATATAACATACACATAACTTCATGTTTGGTTAAACGAAATAAGACTATCAGCAATGGGCTTTAATTACCATTAATTAGGTAGGTATATGCCGTTTTTCAGGCTATGAAAGAAGCTGTTAGTCATTATTCACATTCTCACATGAATAATGAATTCGATTAAAATCAGCTTCACAATACAAACTTAACATGACTTTACATAAATCTCTATCTACAATAAAAATAAAAATAACATCATTTTATTCCTCGTGAAACAGCAAAGCACGACGAAATATGACGTTAAGGGTAAAACATTACCGATATAAATTCGTATTCAGTTTCCAACGAGTGGTAATTTATGAAAGCGGTTCTGCATTGCGATGACGATTAAATTAATAAAGTACAACGTACTTAAAAAACTATGGAGTATGAGAGAATAATGCAAAAATAAATAAATAATATAATTAGTATACAGGCTTTATCAACGGCAAGCTACACCAAAACATTACCACTTATAGTTCGGACGATTATAATCCGAGATAGTATCAATCGATTGAAACTTCATCAATGTTTAATAATTGATTAAAAATCGAACGATTAATTCAGTGTTTTGTCCATTTCACGGAATCCATTCAATTTTCCGGAATAAAAAGTAAATAGTTGTTAATTGTTGTAGCGTCCATAGCCCAATGGCTCGTGTCGATTCAATGTGATCGAAAGAGTTAAGCAACGACGGGCGCGGTCGGTTTGTGGATGGGTGATCGCTAGTGGCAAAATTTCATGGACGCTAACCGTGCTTCGGAGGGCACGTAAAGCCGTCGGTCCCGGTTGTTTTCAATGGTGGAAACAGTCGTTAAGCCTTGTCGAAGACCTTCGGGTGGCTTGAGAACATTCGACACTGGGTTGGCCACTAACCCCTCCACCAATCCACATTGGAGCAGCGTGGTGGAGTATGCTCTAGACCTCCCGCAGCAGTGTCTATGGGGGAGACCCGTGCCCTGCAGTGGGACGTCTATGGGTCGCAGCGAGTTGTTACTTGCGTCACTCTTCAGGCAGTACCAGATCCATCATTCCGTTGAGTAGTAGGAGAAGGACAAACCGACAAACACACTTTCCCATTAATATATTAGTAAGGATAGCCAACGCGGAGAGCATGCTATAACACCATCTGCGGCTGCCAGAGACCATTGTAATAGACCCTAAACAATACTCATAAGTCTCCCTTGAGGGTTAAAGGTTGCCTTTAGAAACATTTGACGGGATGGCCCAAGAGCATACTGCAAATACTTGTATCTACAAATCTATACAGATCTATACAGATCTATAGCGCGATAATAGCGAGTGTCTATATTTATAGTTGAAATGTTGCCTCAGCTGTCGATATCCATGGTCATAATACCTTACTTACCTATAACCTGCTTCAGAGTTCAGCCTTTACTTGCCAATAAAAATCCACATAGGCTATAGAAATCCCTTAGAAATTTCAAACGAAAGCCAATGATGAGAACGCGCCATTTATAGGGATAGTACGAGGCTTTGTACTCGTATATGCTTTAGGTTAACCGCTGTGCGGCGGTAAGCTGGCCTTCCCTTTGATGTCATATTAAATTAACCAGAGAAGGAAACGTTCTGTGCAGTAATTTTTTATATCTCTTGCGTAATACTTTGGAAACTTTCTTTCTTCATATGATATTCCTTCGTACAATTTCAGATTTGTTGAGTTTATTTATAGTCTAAACTTATTCAGCTAGTTATCTGTCATATAATTTTTAATTAATTCGAATTCTTTTGCGAAGATTTTTTAAATTTTAGATTTTAGATTAAAATGTATAAAATTTAAGACTAAAAATTTTAATTGGATTTGTAAATAAGGACTTTTTTATTAAAATAACAATAACAAAAAGTGTGTAACAATTGACCACAAAATAACTTATTATGATGCGATTCCATAAACAGTATGTAAATTAGTAAGAATATAGCTTAGTTAATTAATCAACAGTAGTATAAAGAGATTGACTAAATTCTCGTTACTTTTACTGTGTTATTTTCTTTCACCGCGTGCATTTATAATAATAATATTTTTTCACAAACCTAAAAAAGTGAAAAAAATACCATGGTATGTGTAGTCGTCAAGCCTATAACACAATGCATTTAACACGATATTTCTATACTATACTGTATTATACTTTACTTTATATGTAGGTCTGCATAACGCTGGCCTTTGCCTGAGTGCTAATCTATGCGATCAGGCGATGCGCACGTACTACACGCACACGGGTTGGGGTAGTAAATTAAGATACTTATATAATTATACTTATACTTGTATATACTTGAATAACCACATCAATGGAAGGTTTTTAAAATTCTGTTCATAACTGTGACTTTTGTGTAATTTTATCAGTCAGAAGGTATGAACTAGAAATCGCTGGATCTTGCGGGAATGTGGCGTGCCTCAGCTGAAAAAAAAAAGTTCAGTTCAGATTATGTTTGGCGATTAGGTACTATACCTCGCATAGAAGACTCGCTCATGTAAATTAAGATAGCTATACAGCCTGTGTGATTCTTCAGTTAATTGGATCATGTAATTAGAGTTGTAGGTATTATGTTAATATTTACTGAGTCGGATTGACGAATTCCAAGAATTAAGCCAGTTAGCGTTAGATATGGGTACCTGTTGTTACAATCTTATAAGTTTATGTTAATTTCTTTAATAGTGGTGGAAATAGTGCAGTGGCGTGAAATCAGCCTTTCACTCGAGAGGGGCCGGATTCATATCCCAGCAGTACGCATAAATTGCTTTTCCATGTTCTACGTTTTAATAATAAAGTACCACTTGGGGAATGGCGAAGGAAAACGTCACGAGGAAACTTGCCTGCATGCCTGATAAATATATAATTTTCTCGAAGGCATGTGAAGTCCGCCAATCCCCATTTAGCCAGCGTCCACCATGGCCTAAATTCTCACACCATTTGGTACGCCAAACTGTGAGACAATTAAAGGGTTGTGGTTGTAACTTCTGTATCAACTATCTTCTTTGAACATAACTAACTATTTTTGGAAACAATGAAAATTGATTTCAAAGCAATCAAATAGAAAATTCTGAATATATTTTCATCACAGTTACCAGAATAGGACTAGACAAAAACAAAATTAGGTACGCAGACAAATTCCCGGGAAGACTCAAGTTATAATAAACTAAAGGATTCCAATTATACTAGATTTCAATTGGGACCATTAAATTAACCGCTTGAACATTCGCTACAATACGAGAGAGTCATTGAATAATTAAATAACAGTCACCAGTCGCCTTGGAAGGCGCCCTTTTGTTAAGTCAGCGGAAACTCAACAGCTACGACAATGCAAACACAATAGCTCCCCGCATTAGGTTCATTCATTGCATCACCGTGATAAAAAGTAGGTTGGTCGGTACGAAGCTACATTTAGCAAGATATCCATTAAATTAATTATCAATTAAATTAATAATGACCACATTAAAATAATTGAAGAAAGGTGATAAAATTTGGTAATTTACATTATTATAGATAATTTTATAGGCGCTTCGAAATTGAGAATTTGAGAAATTGAGGTCTGATCCGCAAGCTCATAGTCGCTCAGCGCGCCATGGCGCTAGAGAGCCATGCTGGGTATTTCTCTACGGGACCGTATTCGCAAATGATGAAATCCGTAGACGAACGGGGTAATGGGTAGGCCATGTCCCTCGACGGACTGATAACCGTTGGGTAAGAAAGTCGGTACTCGAGTGAAAACCGCGTCTCGGAAAACGAAGTATAGGCCATCCTCCGACGTGGTGGACTGACGACCTGAAGAAAGAAGACAGAGGGAATCCGTTGGATACAGAGGGCCTAGGCGGGAACCTATTCTCCGGTCGTTCCTAGTCGGAAACCGCGACACGAAAGTTACAATGTTAGCCGTTAGTTCTTGTTCTAACTATTGTATTTTAATACTATACTGTTATATTATTCTATACTATTATATTCAATATTTTCATTATCTTACGTAGCCATCTTACGTAGTCTCGTCCAATTTTGATGTGGTTTCAGATGCTACTACCCTTAAGGACTAAGGCAAAGACCTGAGTATGACCTGAGTGAAAATGGCCTTCTCTTATATATACCCAGAACCTGTAGCTTAGCAGTCGCGGTTACGATTAGACCAACTCTTCCTTCCGAACAATCACTTGAAAACTACGAGTACTAACCTACATTACAAAGTTGAATAGCAATCAATCATAAATTGAATGGAGCAGGCAAAAGGCAGGGCAGTCACGGAAACAGTGGGTATAATTAATTGAGGTCTGAAACTAATGAGGCAACGAGGTCATTCAGCGTGTAGGTACCTACTCGTACTAGACGTGCCAAATGGAAATTCAATAGACTTAAGTGGACAACGGGACGATCACAGGCACGTGTCATTGTATCATTTATTATTACTCGGATGCGCAATGACAAATGGTTACAAAAGATTCGATTATTTGGTTGAGTATGAAAAATACTACTCAATCGATAGATGCGGCGAGTATACAGGATGTTACAAAACTACCCGTAAAGCCGAAAGGAGGTTTTTTTTTTTTTTTATTATCTATTTTATTTGGAGGACTTTTATAATATTATGTCAGTCCTATCGTATTTTCTAAATGGGACGTTATAACGAGTCCATTCACGATATTTAAGAACCGTAGTAACGCTGTATAACATACCCCAAATAAATAAATAAATATTATTTTCACTGATGTGCAAACCCTATTTCAGTAAAATTAAAGAGTAAACTACGCAGAATGTACCTACATTTCTAGCTAATTAGCGGAACGACAAAAAATTTAAAAGACCTAACCCAACGAAACAACCTAACCGAACACTTACTTTTTCATAATAAACGTAAAACAGAAACAAAGTGTGCTCCGCCTTGCTCAATACTCACCTCGCTCGTTGGGATATGGCTTGTGTGGCATTTCGCGCCATCTTCGGTGTTATTGATGCGAAAACCGATTTAACACGCTGTTTCATCTCGGCAACCGTTGGGCAATCCGAGAAATACACTCTGTCCTTCACTTAACCCCACAAAAAAGAAGTCTAAGGGTGTGAGGTCCGGAGAACGAGCCATAGCACCGGTCCCCCGCGGCCGATCCTCGCGGAAGGACGTTAAGATGTTCTCGTACTTTGCAAGCAAAATGTGCCGGAGCCTGATCATTCTGAAACATCATGTTTCTTTTTTTTCCAACTTGACATTATTTGAAGCCAGTACTTTAGTATAATGGCATCCTTGTATTGAAGTAGCAAACATTTATGAATGAAAAATAGAAAAACTATTAAAGTAGAATTATTAGGTAAAATACCTATTTTTGTACGCATTTCTGTTAATTAATCTGGTTCCGTGACATGACAGCTTACTAGGGTTGACAATATTTTTTGCTTTGATAATTAATTATATTTTTTTTTTTTTATTTAATATTTTATGTACCCACTTTTCAGCATAAAATACAAAAAATTGAGTAACAAAGGAAGTAAATGGTACAAGGGTTAGTACCCTTTTTTTCTACGGGGTCTTTTGTAGCACGTAGAAGCTATTGATTTTGAAATACAGCATAACATAGCGTTGCAGCTACATTAGTTAAACATGATGTACCTAAACACTATTTGAAACGTCAAAGTAAGACAAAAATACAGTCTTTTCTTTTTATGGATATGAGAACTAGTAGCTTTTATAACTGAATGCCAAAATAGATTCCACATTATAAAGCGCTCATTCATTTCGCTCAACATCAATCATAAGCCGAATGGAGCCTGCAGTAAAACCGGGCAATGACGGAAATAGTGGGGCTAATTAGCGAAACTCATCTAAAATTAAGTCTCAAGTTTAGTCTGCGGGAATTAGATAAATCAAATTTGAATTCAATGGGCTTTTCAGTTTGAAATTACTTATTAGGAAGATGATTTACCGGACATAAAGAGTATGCTCAAATACGACTATCATTCAAAGTCGTTCGTGTTCAACGGAAGTTGAGTTGATTGTGTTGAATTAATTCCCTTCTTTACTGTGTACCTACCCTAGACCAGACACACATTTCAAAAATGACAAAATTTCACAAACAAATATTTACGGTTTAAGACTTTTTTTTTTTTTAAATCTTTTTAAAAAATTATAAAATTAAAAAAAAATCTAAATATCTCTATATATCTCTTTAAAAAATTTAAATATCTTGGACATTCTCACACACGGCCATCTGACCCCAAAGTAGGCGCGAGCCTGTAATATGGGTGTCAGAGACATACATACATAAATAGATAATATTAACATCCAGACGCAGAACAAATACAAGTGTTCATCACACGAATATTTGTTCTGAGTGGGATTCGAACCCACGACCCCTGGCGTAACAGGCAGGGTCACTACCGATTGCGCCAACGGGCCCGTCATGAGCATTTATGAGATTTTGAATTAAGTACTAATCAAAGAATATAACATTACGCCTTTATTTCCCCGAAAGGGTAGGCAGAGGTGTGTAGTACACCCACATTTCACCAGTTATGTTCAGGTCCATGTAGGTAATAGATGGTGAGCCTATTGCCATACACCGGGCACAAATCCATACTTGAAGCTGCTAACGGGCATTTCAAGTTAGAAAAATCCAATAGTTGTTACACGGGGATCAAACACAGGACCTCTAGCTTATAAACCAACAAGACATATTATTAAATATTAAAAATAGAAGAAGACCATCGACGGTATCTACATCAAAGAGTATTTTTACTAAAGAAAATAATAAAGAATATTCCTAACTTAAATCGGATTGAATTGATCGTGAAAACCGCGCTTTTCGAGTGTAATCGGATTATATAGAATATGTAAGTGAGATAATGGTAATCTATGTTGGCAATGAATTTTTGAAGAAAACTTTGTTTACATGGCTTGTTTTTTCTTATTTGTACAGTTTTCTGTATTTTTACATTTTTACATTTCTTGTACTTTTAGCTTCACCTCCAACTATAATTAACGGAGCGGTTTCTAAACTAAATAGTTTAGGTAGGTAGATATCCCATCCTCGTCGCCATATGTAGTGCTCCGTGTCACCCTTGTCATAAAGGGTACGTTAATTGGCTCGTTACCACACCAGTGCGTCAGCAAACGTCCGTTCTCGCCCGTGGCTAATACGTGACTGTTTTCGTCACTCCCGTGTGCTCGAGACAACGTCATGTTTAACAGATTATATATAGATCGCATACACTACATCCCTTCCTTATTATAAATTTAATAATCGAGAACATAGTCCACATTAAGATAGCAAACGAGCTCGCAGCACCACCCATCCATTTGTTAATTAAATTAATTTTTTTTTTTTTTTTCAAAGTTCACTAACATTGCAATTGGAGAATTAAATATTTCAATCTTACTTACATATGAAATGCATACTTCTATGTATTTTCATTCTAAGATGAGTTACCTTCTGGTACTGTATACGTAACCATAATTATTTGTCTAATTAACACCAAATGTACGCTTTCAAACGTAAGATTTAGAAAAATAAGCAAAATTTGTTTGTGAACGCCGTGCCCGCCGCGAGCACGTTCACTCCTGAAGATGATCATCACAAGAGACCGAAACCAGTCGGACCATTCTCGACTCAAACCACACGTGAGTAAGCCGGTAACTTCAACCATGAATATAGACACTCACGAATCGTTCAGTAATAAAATTTGTTTCGTTTACAACTGACGTTGGGCTTATACCGGCTGATAGCGTGTACGCAATGGTCTCGCTTATCTTTTTCGCTCTAACATAATATGAGTATCTATGTTATTTTTCTTTCGCATTGCCAATCTATTAAGTATTATAAACCTATGAAGGACACCAGTTGATCAGATCGTTAGTAACAGTCCAGCCAGCAACCGTCAGCAAGTCGCTTCATGTCAGACATAAACACGACACGCGCCGCGTTTGATGCGTTGGTGGCGTATTTGTAATATAATGAGTATTGTTTTTTGGATTAGTCATCAACGGATATCATATACTATATAGTCGCAATTGCAGTCAGTAGGAAGTACTAGGTTTCTAGTTGTGTTTTCACAAAGCCTAAGATTGTATTCGATCTTGTAAACTGGCATGTTACACCATCCGGATGTCGATACTATATATTCAAGCATGTTTTTAAAATGTCCATACATGCATATGAGACTCCGACACCCATAGCACAGGTCAGTACCCAGTTTAGGGTCCATGATTTTTATTTATTTTTTTATTAAATAAAGTATCGCTCTAAAAATCCATATGTAGATCTCGTAGATTTATGAAACAACTAGAAATAAATGAGCTAGGTACCTATCTCACGACGAGTAAGTACATTCCTTACTACTACATCCATCCTTCAAAAGTGTTGGATACTCGGCGTGCCGTTTTCTATCACCATTACAATGGCCCTATCCCAATACATAAGTCACAAAAAGGTATTGAGTAAAGAAAAATATCAGTATAAAATAGACATTAATTGATACGGACATAGGCCTTTCCCAAAATGCAGGCCTCCAAAGCAATGCCTACGGAATGTGTATTAGAATTTATAATAAGATATCCGAACCTATACAAAACTTGTTGATTTTTTTTTTTTTTTTTTGACAGCATAATCTAAGTGACCCATTAATTTACCTACTATGACATTTGCATACCACAAAGTGGTAAGAGTGAGGGACTACCTTTAATTGTAGCATCAAATTGTGCTACTTAAAATATGGAACGTACTTACAGCAAAGCAGCGTAGTTTCCGACACATAGCATAGGTACCGACAACCTTACCCTTCGACGGCTGAGCAACCATACCCTTCGTTGGCCGCGTTTGGCTTTTTATAGGCACGGTCGGGTAGTTGACCGCTTAGTGAGGGTCGATCGTGCACCGTCCTCGGCTGCACCTTGGACTTTTTCAGGATGTAACTTTTCTTTAGTAGGTAGGCATTATCCAATCATTTGTAACCACTGGCTGTTGCAGCTGTCACCGTAGCACCGCGACCGCCTAGCGCACCTGTAACACGACGCATCAAATGCGCCCGTCCGACGATGCATCTTGTGCAGACACGGGTATTCCCATTACAAGTGCTATATCCGATCTAGGCTTAAGAGTACGTACGCGGCGCCAGCATGGTATGCTCTGGCGGCGCCACGCAGCGCAAGCGTCTCCAGGCCCAGCCTCGCCCTGCGAGAAATCACAGGAGCGGGGCGCTACGTCCGGAACGCGGTGATAGCGCGCGACAGCAGGCTGGACGTGTTATGTATAACCGCGCCGACAATGGGCCACATCCTCACCTAAGAGGGACAGCGCCGCTGCACGCGCGCAACCCTGAAGGCCGACCGCTACATAGAGAGCTGTTGGACCTTCTTCCCTCCGACCATCTAGGGGGAATTCGTGACATACGGCTAGTCGCGTGCGCGACGTACGACTGGCTCTCACGCTCAACAGCGGGGAAGTCACCAACGGGGTTTACCCCTGGAGCAATTTCCCGGATAGAGGGGATCTCCCCTTATTCCGAATTCCCTCAGCGCAGGAGTGCCTACAGCGCCGCGCAAGAGGAGGAAAGGTGACAGACCTGTCTGGTATTCCCACTACGAATCCTGTGCAAAAGGGAAATAACCTGGTGACCATCATCTTTTCCATTGCTTAAATCTTAAAGCAACTGTAGCGTTGTCTCCTTCGAAATTCAGCTTTTCCGGAGCTGGCAATAAGTTTGTAATTTTCGTGGTAGGTAGATATGGGGCGACCTAGAACTGAAGTAAATCTTGGTAACTACAAGTTTACAGTATATTATTAATTCATCCCCACATCTACATACAGTCAACTAGTATCATAATGCATTTACTGCCTGATACGCAATCACGTACGATTTACAATTTCATGTAGGTTCGCACTACCTAAACACATGATCACATACGATTTACAATTTCATGTAGGTTCGCACTACCTGAACACACGATCACGTACGATTTTCAATTTCATGTAGGTTCGCACTACCTAAACACACGATCACGTACGATTTTCAATTTCATGTAGGTTCGCACTACCTAAACACACGATCACGTACGATTTTCAATTTCATGTAGGTTCGCACTACCTAAACACACGATCACGTACGATTTTCAATTTCATGTAGGTTCGCACTACCTAAACACACGATCACGTACGATTTTCAATTTCATGTAGGTTCGCACTACCTAAACACACGATCACGCACGATTTACAATTTCATGTAGGTTCGTACTACCAGTTACACACGATCACGCACGATTCACAATTTCATGTAGGTTCGTACTACCAGTTACACACGATCACGCACGATTCACAATTTCATGTAGGTTCGTACTACCAGTTACACACGATCACGCACGATTTATAGGTTCGTACTACCTAACACACGATCACGCACGATTTACAATTTCATGTAGGTTCGTACTACCAGTTACACACGATCACGCACGATTCACAATTTCATGTAGGTTCGTACTACCAGTTACACACGATCACGCACGATTCACAATTTCATGTAGGTTCGTACTACCAGTTACACACGATCACGCACGATTCACAATTTCATGTAGGTTCGTACGACCAGTTACACACGATCACGCACGATTCACAATTTCATGTAGGTTCGTACTACCAGTTACACACGATCACGCACGATTTATAGGTTCGTACTACCTAACATATTCTTGCTATCTGCGAAAACTATTGATGATAGAATAAAAATTAAATAATGTACTACGACTTTGCAGACACCTCATTATTTACAAAAGTGTCGCGATACCATATATCCAACTACTGTAGTTATGCCACTATAACAACTTTTTTACATTTTAAAAGTTGATATAATTTGCTCAATATAATCAAACCACATTATTCATACCTCTGTATCAGTCCTTATCGCATTAAATGATATTTTATTAAAGACCGTTTCAATACCCGTAAAATACAAATTGTTAAAATCGGAAATTCCATTCAAAACATACCAATAACGAATTTAAAATGTCCGTCTAAGGAAAATAATGCATTTATAAAATAAAGCGGTGTGGGTGGCCCCGCGCAGCGTAGTCTCAGATATATTACTTAAGGGATGAATAGAATTGATGAATTGCTTCATATTAGCAACAAATGTTTGCAGTCGAATTAATTAATAGAAACATAGGATATGTAGGTACCCTTCATCTCGATGATCCCCGAAGAGTATCTGTATCCATGTTACATGTCACACATGTCCACAATACAGATTAAAATCTTTTCGTTTTACACCCATATGAGCAATTCTTCAGGTAGGCAATCCATTTCACACAGTACAGATTAAAATCTATACGTTTTATCCCTTTAAGAACAATCCTTCAGGTAGGTGTAAGTACCTGGTTATGAGTTTATGATACAATTTATTTATTTATGATTTTGTTATCACTGAAATAAGAGCCTATATCATCTTGTCTACTTGAAACTTATATAATAATAATATAACTTAATATAATATGCCTTGGCCAAAGGCAACGAGTTTTTTGTAGTAACTTACATAAAAAATGCTGTAAATTCAATCTATTTATAAAGCGTATTTTTTATTATGTATTGGAATGAAATACAACACAGGTAATACAACAAAGAGCCTACCTACTCTTTTTGAAATTCATAGGTATTTGTGAATTTTAAATTTTTATTATAACTAGGTAAATATAAATAAAATTTTATTTTTGAAATTAAAAGTATTTGTGAAATTTGTGTAACGAAAATTGTAATTATTGTGCTTGTATTATTTTTCATGGAAATAAAGGGCTATTTTATTTTTTATTATTATAATATAATATGCATGTTCTCTGTGTAAGTTGTGCTTCCTTGTAAGTGACATTTTCACTCTGGCACACAACACCATTTAATGTAATTCGTATAATAATCTGTGAAATGTTGTTGGGATGCCTTAACTCTAATAATTAAATAAATACAAGAAATCAACCTATCTAGGTCAATACTTAGTACCGTTAGGTATGGCTTATTAAATTACCAGCTTTAGTTGTAATTCATTAAAATTATTGATTACTAAAGTCATAGCCTCGAATAAATAATAGCATAACTAGTGTTGCCGCTGTTGTTCCGGTATAATATTACTCAAAACAATATAAAACCACCACACAGTTTACGGTAAGTAGTTGTAATGTATTGGAAAACAATGGCGGTTACATACATGTTACGTACGGACAATTCGATTGGTCGCGTAGAGGTCCCACGAACAAGACATTCCGTGCCTAACATTGGACGGGTCTCTCACCACTCTAGATTTAGTTTAGTAATAAGTTAAAATGTAATTTTCTATTGAAGAAAATTAAATAGTTTATAGAACTTAACGTCTCGACCACCTAATTTCACCCTGCCGCCGATATGTAACTTACATACCTACACGATACATAATTCTAAGTGTTCACTGAGTGCGATGCGTTATAGTGAAGAGTAGGACGCGAATCATACATGAGTTTGTAAGAGTAGCCTATTTTTTTTTTTGTAATGAGCGCGCACAATGTCCCACCTCAAATGAGGCGAAGTGTATATTGTTCGTCGCGATACATTTGAAGTACTGACTAGAACAACTAGGAATTCGAACTCAATTTTATGAATAATAAAAACTGTAATAAATTGTTTACAATAATCTGCCGCGATACCTGCCTACCGCATAGCAATGCCGCGACACGATGATTAGGTAATCGGGATCCTTATGGACAGAGGTATGTATATTTATTTTATGTTGATCCATCAGTAATTTAACAATCAATCCTAAAGTAATAAACATCCAATGCATAAAGTTCTTAGACCATCCAATTTTATTTATGTACCTACATACTTATTCAACCTTCCTCTCTTCGTACTTCGAAAAAATATTTTTAATATTTTTAATTTACCACTAACCTTTTATTCTCGTCGCCATATGTAGTGCTCCGTGTCACCCTTGTCATAAAGGGTACGTTAATTGGCTCGTTACCACACCAGTGCGTCAGCAAACGTCCGTTCTCGCCCGTGGCTAATACGTGACTGTTTTCGTCACTCCCGTGTGCTCGAGACAACGTCATGTTTAACAGATTATATATAGATCGCATACACTACAGTAATAATTGTTTTTAAAGCAATTGTGGTCCGGTTGGAAAGGTGTGGATTCCGGTTACACTTCTTTAGAGGCGACCATCTTAGTCCTCAAGGTTAGCAACACATCTGTGACTGACTTAGAACGAGACTCCTACTAACAAGTACTAACTGGACTATTACTAACACCAACTAACAGGACTAACTATCACTAACAGTCCCCAGTCCTCATACCCACTAACGAACTGACCAACTAATGTTCTAATTAACTTTCTCAACTAATTGGACTAACCATCCCAGTCCCTAATTGAGTCTTGTTCAAAGTCAGTCACAGTTGTCATGGGCGGCAGCGGATGGGTGGTGCTGCAAGCTCGTTTGCTATCCTGTATCCATAAAAAAAAAAAAAAATAATATCAGAGCTTAAGTTTACGCCAAAATTCTAATAAGTTTAAAAAATAACTTTAGACCTCTGTTATAGATTCTTAAATTGTTTTGACCCAAGGTTTATTACCCAAGCTACAAAAACCACGTAACGCACCATTTCGAAAAATCTTAGCCGCAGGAATCGTATTAAATTTAATTTTTACTTAGTCTGTTTCATTTAATAATGTGTTAGTAAAATGCGTCATTTAAATTTAAGTCTCGGCCTGCTAGTACCGAACGAGTGTTTCATAGTTTTTAAGAGCTACATCCACCCTCCCTCGCGCGTGGACCCCGCTCGATTGATCTGTCAACGTGTCATACCAGACTGTAAACGACGCAACGAAGTCGCATGAGTTGCGAAATTCGATCTGCCAGCGGGGTTGAGAGACGCGCGGGAGGGGCGGCCGACCGCGCTAGGCTCGGCGCCGGCGTTCAAGCCAGTCGACTGAAGATCAACTGGAGATCGGACGACGCACGCCCTGAGACCAACCGTTCCGTGCGCATTAGCCGGCTCGGAATATTGGGATTTATTGTTAATTACTTTTTTGTTTTGTAAATTGTGCATTCCCGCATTAGGGTAAGTTTAAAATGGCATATAATATTATAATTTAAAACGTAGCTAGTGCTTTCAGTGTTTTCTTTCGCAGTTTAAGAATACTGGTTGAGAGACCGTTACTTTAATTTCACACTATTCTTGCACAACCTGCCCAACGCAATTTTATATCACCCGCCTTAATTCTTCCGCATTTGACTAAAATTGCTCAAGTAGGGGCAGGTACCTTTTTTCCAAATTATAATGTCTTTCCTAAAATTGTTTTCTTATATTTTTGGCCTAACGCTCTTTAAGATAATTAATGTTTTGTAAACTCCGTTCTGGTTGTTCCACCACGTCAAAACTGCTATTTAGCTTTTCTTGTGTGACGTATTGGTGGACTACCGGATCGGGCCGTTGATTTACCGAATGCTAATCATTTGGTAACATCAATTCCAGGTGCCACGCTATCGCATAGACGTGTTGCATTACACACGCCTTCGCTTCACACGCCTGGTGCACTGTTGTCACGGACGCGCTAGCCCGTGCCCTTCGCGTGACCTCGAGCCTGCGCGTAGTAGCGCCACGCCGTCGTACCACTGCCGTGCCGCACCTGGCTACGTCTCCGCACTCCGGGCCATCCACCACCTTCGGCCGGACTACACGTCACAAGGGGAGTACGACGCTACGGAAGAGGAAACTGGTTAGGCCGATTTACCACGACCTTATAAATTTTATGTGCTCGCCGACTGGGTTAGGGTTATTTTGCCAATAAATCTGTATTGCCTACCCAGGGGATTTATTTATTAAGGCGCTTCTTAGTTAGTAAACCTGCGGCGGTACAAGACAACATGTCGAACGTGATAAGCCAGAGGAACAGAGGAACAGGACGATAATAAACAACTGTTGTAGGATATACCACTTAATAGTCTGAGATAATTGTAAAGTTGACGTAATTAAATCTTTAGTTAATAACCACAAAGCAATGAACGTAATTTGATGCAACTATTCTATTAGAGCTGACTTATGCTGCGAAAATGCGGCAGTCTTGCAATTAATGTCTACAGTTGGTTCTGTATTTTGACCGTCCACAAGTCAGTTGATCATAATACGAGTAGGTACATTTATCGTTACGACGCTAAAGCCACAATATAAATTCCCAACTAGATTAAAACGTTGCACCAATGACTATGATAATGAGGTCGCGTAGGCTGTTTGAAAATAACTTTGTACACCAAAAGCAATTCTATTGAAAATTGCTTTTTGTTTTATATACGAGTAGGTTATTTGGTCTGGCAAAATAAACATTTCTATCCATCCTCCCTCCGTTTGCTTGCTTAACTCTGCTGAAGGGAGGCATGCGTCCCTAATGTCTCAAAGGTCATAGCTGTACTCACACACTTCGCCATTAAGTTAACTGCAGTCGTTGCATGTTTATTATGAAAAACTGTTGAATACGAGTTTGAACTCGCACCCGTAGGTACCGTAACTACGTAAAAATAGATAACTTCGACATAATATATAGCAGGCTTCTCAGTGACCCATTGGCAAGCTCTGGCGCTTTAGAACCGCGAATGCATGAGTTCGGAGCCGAGCATATTACATATTTAAATATTTATATAAATTTTAATTACTAAAAACAATTATTAAGTACACACGGAGGGCACTATAAACATTGTCAAGCATAGGTGGACTAAATTGTCTTTGTACCTAATTGTTATTATACCAAATGTTCTCTTGATTAAAGGTATCCTGTCTGCCGCATGTGTTTATCACGCATCGCTTGACTAACATGTTTGGATGCAGTCTTAATACGGACTGTTGCACACGCAACACCTCAACGTCGTTACCATCGTTTATTTTGCTTTATAATGAACTAGTGGACGCCCGCAGCTTCGCTCTCATGGAATTAGACGCAATAATAGATTCTTCATAACGCTACTGTACACGTATACTGCTGAATATACACTATACAGGTTCTTTAATATATTAGGTAATGAATATAGAATATGGTTCGGTTAGTGCACACGAAGCATTAACTAAACGCCGGATATTACCGTAGTAAAACAATGAAACATGGTCCAAGCGCCATTCCTTACACTGGGTGTGCAACTAGCAGGAGTAGGTTTTTAGGTAAGCGTACACTATAAAATACCTTCTTCATGCATATTAAGCAAAATACTTACTTAAATCGTTTATATTTAAGCTCTCATTTAAATTCGAGAGATAATTTATAAATGAATATAAATTAATATTAAGAATAAATCTAAAACTAAAACAAATATAAAAATTTGGTCCCTGTGGTAAGACCAAAATGATAGCAGCGTTACCTCTCTGTATCGCTATGCTGATACGCTGGGTGAGGAAACTGGCCACCGGTAATTTCATGCAAAATATATAATTAAAAACCAAATTAAAACTTTATCGTCATGGTTTGAACTATAAAAGCGTCGAATAATAACGACGTCGTCGCCGAGTGCTCGAAATTCGACCATAATTATTTTTTAAAATTTTAAGTTCAAACTTAAGTTATTCATATATCTCTTTAATCATAGACTTAATCCAAACAAATGTTCAAAATCTTATGTGATAAATAACATGCCATCGTATTCAGGTATACGTAAATAATAATATTATGGCGTGTGTCAAGCCAATGGTAACTAGTGTGTGTAATGTTTTCTTTTATTAATATAATATATAATAATTCTAATGCATATTATATGAAAATATTAGGGTTCTGCACTCTTCGAGTATCGAATAATAACGATAATCATAAATTAAGCGCATTTTATCACGATAACCACATTAATACCAATCGGCTATATGTTTGCTTCTTATATAATGCTTTCTTAAGTACCTCTTACTTGACTATAGCTTTAATTAATTACTACTCCAGAGCAAACATTCAAGAATGATTAAAGTCATTTCAGTTAAACTGGAATATCACAAGAAATACTAAATAAACATTTTCTTCAGACGCGCGCAATGCAGAAATGAGGCGACAGTCTCGCTTCAGTTTTTCTGTGTAATACAAAGTATTTTTCACAGTTAAATGCTTAAAATTAAAACTTGACGTTTATTTTGAGCAACCATCCGTGCTGCCTTTTTAGAAGTCTTCGCCCTGTACGTGTAAAATTTTATGAGCGCTTTCATGGTGCTTTAAAGGCTAAGTTAAACCGTCAGTCTGTCGTTTTCAATTGTAAATTGTTGAAGACCTTTAGTCTTAAGAATAATCGTTACACGTTTGGCCACTGCCACCTGCACCAATCCGCATTGGAGTAGCGTGTTGAAGTATGCTATTGACCTCCCTCAGTTGTGGTTGTGAAATTGTATATTGATGGAGAATCAATAACGTGTCATCCAAGTTTTTGTCGTGACTTTTACTTCTAAGTAATTCTTATAAGGATTAAAAATATAAACAAAGTTATAAAAATTTCATTTAAAAATCAAATCGAAACAAGAACCTGAGCGTGTTAAATGTTCTAACAAAAACCGCTGCGAGTATGTGAATACTCTGAGTTTTTACTCTGTAATTAAACTACGTCTGAAACAAATTGATTCCAACCGGACTATATTTGCAGATAATTTATTGAGAGGTCTTAGACAGGATACTACAAAGGAAACGAGTCCCGTAATTATAAATAAATCCCTAAGTGCACGAGAATTTTCCAACAAATCTTTACGAAACGCTGAAGCGTGAAAGACTTGAGCTGTAAGGATGCTAATTACACAATTTATTGTTACCCTTATTTAGTAAAGAGGGAATTTTTACCAAACTACCACAATTTGATTGAATTTGAAGTATTCCCACGGATTTCGGTTTTTACTTGATATCTGTTGGTATACGAGCATAGACGCTGGTTAAGACTCTGGATTATGTGACAGTGACATGTTTTTGTATGAGAGTGACCATTCATACAAAATTACTTCTTCCAATTGAAGCTCACGTATTTCACAAATGCCAGAGGAACTATCCAACTAGACTTGAGAGACTTGTTCCCCAGGTTACAAAATATGAATGAAAATTTGCCAGTCTATAGCCGGTATAGTATTAAATAAATAAATAGTATTCTTTGGTTAAAGTTAAATCGAAATACAGCACTGAAGAGCCGTTATGATAGTCACAATATGAGTTGAAAAACATTACAATACCAAAAGGATTAGATCAACTTTAGATTGAAATCTTTCTGTAATTAAAATCGCATTTATTTAAATTTTGCCACCATTGAAAAGAAAAGAAAAGAAACATCTGTCCAAAAGGCACGTCACAGTAATTATACTTAATTTTTCCGCTCGGTTGAATCTAGTTGTTCGGTGCTTTTCTTTTTAAAGCTAAATTGCGAATTTCTTTGTCTTTACAACTTAATATCTTCGTTATTGAGATTAGAGGGTGGTTGACAGCGGTGATAGCCTAGGGGATGAAATTGTGGCTCTTACTCAACAACAGCTGAGTTCCCATCGGTAACTAAGTGAGATTTTTAAGGTAGTTATTAATTAATACTCTATTTAAGCTTCAGAAAATTGAGTGGTATTGCTGACTCAATTTTCTGAAGCCCAGTGGTTATAGAATAGAATAGAATAGAATAAATATTTATTTTGCTTGCACACACAAAAATTAATACAAAAAAAAATACAGTTCATATTATAATTTAAGTACAAAAGCAAAATAGGACTGCACTCAGCATTTGCCATGATCCTAATGAATCATGACGCTGATTTTCAGTGCAGCCCTGTTTTGAGTTAGTTTGATCGGTAAGCCTATCCAATTTATTTTTATATACTATAAATAATGTTATCCAATTCAACTCTCTCTCTCTCTCTCTCTCTCGCAGATGACTTATCTATGTGCGTGCGTTTTATGAAATTTATATGATATCTTAAGTCACACTGAAGGAAACATTGTGAAAAAACTTACATAACTGTGAGCTCTTATAATGTCAATGTCTCTCATAATGTTTTCGAACTTTTCAAAGGGGTGAAGACTGCTTACCCATACTTGGACAGCATGGTTGATTAAGGCTTCCCGTTCTGAAAGGAGATCCGTGCCCAACAGTGGGATAAACAAAGGGTTGTGGTTGGATTTCACAAGTCAATGAAGCACTCACTAACTTATGGTGCTCAGTAAATCATTGAACCATTGCCCTTTAAATTTGCCTAACGTCATCGCTTTACCCTAAGTCACAACTTTCTTAAACACATTAAAAGTTATCCACTTCCTTCACTCTAATGTCATTAAGACGGCAGTTCTTTTTTAGTACTTTTTATTGACTTGAGTGAACAAATGCCAGGGTTAAACCAAGCAATGTATACTTCAAAGCATTTAATTGAAATGCACTTCTTTGAATCTTTATGAATCTTTAAGGAATGAGAACAAGATTTAAAACAACTCTGTAAAACTCTTGTGAATGTCAATTAAAAAAGAAAGTATTTTACATTCGATATCATAACTTGCTACAGGAATTTCTCGGAGATAAACATTTCATATAGGTTTACTTTGTTTGTGTATTTTGGAGTCGAATTGGAAATTTACTTGGAAAATAATTTAGCTCAAATAAATTTAGTCAATAAAAAAATAAATTATTGACAAATGAAATTTGCTGCTGCAGTCAAATGGATAAGATCAACTTACACAAAAACCCGTCAGACCTTAGGTACAGTATCTCAAATAAAATAGTATGATGATTCCAAAATATATAGCGAGAAAGCAGCAATTTAACATTGTAACTGATTTTATGCGGCACGTCTGTTTGAAGTACCTACTTTACGTGCTAGCAACGGCGCAATTTGAAAATTGGGTAGCTTGTAAAACTACAAGAATATATTCTTGCATGCAAGCTTACGGACTATTCATGAAATTTATTTATTTAAGCTAAAAAGAATACTTTTCATCCTTGTTAAATGTGGACAATGGAGTTCAACCGATCGTTATGTCATCTTGGTGTCCAAGGAGGACATAACAACGATAAACAATACATGCAAGCAAAGCTACGGGTAGCCATAAGTAGACATATGAAAAACAAACATTGAAAAATCAAAATCCATCAATATTTCATTATTTTAAATGAAATAGTTATCTATGAGTACCAATTCAATTAAACGACTGAACTTGACAGAACACATATTTCCTTTTAGACGTTAGACCTTTTATTAGTCCTCTAACCCTGTGTCAATGAACATCAACGATCCTTTGCTCACAATGTTAAACCATTGTATAATTAATCCGGCTTAGGATACGCCTCTGAGGATACCTCTCCGCTCCCGACATTTATATTTAAAATAGAACTTATGGTCTTCTAGAAGTTCCGTATGGATAAAAATATTGGATGTTTATTAGGATTAACATGTTTTTAGATCTTTCCTGCTTATTAAAATACAAATATATTTGAATGTGGGAGCTACTTACGCTCAGATATCAAAAGTAAGTGAAGGTTTTGTAAAGTGATAGTTTTAACTCTAGAAAATCGCATGTGGTCTTTGTCCCATCCAAGTTAAAAAATAATACAGTACAATACAAATACTCTTTTTTGTACACCAAAAAGAACATGTTACATACACACAAACTATAAATAGGTGTACAAAAAGGCGGCCTTAGTTGGAGGTTGGAAGAAAACATATTAATCATTCTGGTTAAGATACAATTATTTTAACTGTTTCTTAAAACTGGGCAAGGACGGAACATAACAGATATGGGGAGGCAGGTGATTGTACTTGTAAATAATTTGAAACAGAATGAATTAGTTTGAGAAGGGGTTTGAAGAGCAAGGTAATAGAAAGACCGACGTAAACGGTTGTTTAGGTTAAAGTGTGTTTAAAGTTATTGTGTTTTAAAATAATTTGGAGTCACAGGATTGAATAGTCAAGAGTAGAACGAAGAAAGAGTGTGTGCATCCTAATGGAGACGGATTGGATGCTACTTACGTTTTTTGCGAAACTCGGAAACATGATCATATTTGCGTAAACCAAATATGAATCTGATGCTGACGTTTTGGAGGTGCTCAAGCTTATTAATTTGCTCCGCAGTGACATCAAGATAGCAAATATCGGCTATAGATCTTCTCCTACCTAACCTAACCTAACCTATCTTAAATGGTAGACAAATATTTGTACTAAGGTCTTTGCTGTCAGTTTTTATTTTTAACCGTGTGTTATTTTAATATAATGTTATACCCACCTACCTACCTATCTAAATTGAAACACAATAAAAATTACATTTACAAGTAGATAAATTAAATCAAACCACATATTGTGCCATTTCTACCTAAACTATGTAACGTAATGAGACTGGAAAGATTATCAACCTCTGTAATGGATCACCAAACTTAAATGATTTATGAATCAGTCGAAATGATATTACACTTCGTTATATGAGGGTTGCTACATAAATATTATTGTGGCTAAATGAGATCGGACGTACATATTGATATGAAACAAATTGATACCTAGTGGTCCTTACATTTATGCTTGTTTGGTTAGATCCCATTAAAACTTTGGTTTAGAACAAAGGCGCCCCGTGGCAAACAAAAACAATATTAATTTTCTGTCACCTAAGTTAAGATTGAGCAGGTCGGAGTGGTGTCGTTTAGGAGAGGCCTATTCCAGCAGTGGACCTCAAGAGGCTGATGGATGGATGGATGTAGTTAAGATTTGTCACTAATCATTTTGTCAGAATAGCCAATATTTTTGTTTAAAAATTAATGAAAAAAAAAACACTTTTTCATACTTGGGGTGGCTGTTTGGTTGATATCTCGAGAACGGATTTACCTTATGAATTTTTGATTTACTAACTGGACAATTACTAACACCACCTAACAGGACTAACTATCACTAACAGTCCCTAGTCCTCATACTCACTAACGAACTGACCAAATAATGTTCTAATTAACTCTCTCACTGGACTAACCATCCCAGTCCCTAATTGAGTCTTGTCAAAGGTCAGTCACCTGTGTCGTGGGCAGTAGCGGATGGCTTGCAGCACGCAAGCTCGTTTGCTATCTTGTATCTATAAAAAAACGTAAGCAATACGTTTTTTTTTTTCAAATTTATTGTTTGTCTGTCTGTCGCTCTTGTAGATAACCGAACTAAAATATAGTTTTTTTTAAATTATTTCATTGCAATGTTAGCGGTCAGCGGTCTTTGATAAGTGTTGATAAGTGTGCAGTTTCAAATTAATCCGTCGTTTTGAAGTGAGCGAAAATAACGTTCAAAGATTCCGTTCAATACATACGTTTGTGCATACCAAGCTAATAAAAGCGTGTTAAAATGGTTGGTATTGTAGTTGTAATTTCCATAAATATCTTGTACAGAACAAGAAGAGCTACCTTAATGTTCTGAAACATTCTAAGCAAGACTAGGGCGTTCCTTGAATTTTAATCACCTGTTGCTAATTATTCGAAGCAACGAATGAATCAGTTGAATATTAATGCCCCTAGAAATTAGGGTAGGTACTTACCAACCTACCAAACTGGAAATGGTTCACAATGAAGTAAAATTTTTGTTTGTGTCCAACACGAATAGGTACATATTTTATTCATCACAAACATTTTTAGCCTTTTTTTAGCACTTAAAAATCAGAGAAGCTATGCCAAACTTCAATCCATAGATGTCCCACTTGGCTGCTGGGCTAGATGGCCTAGGTTACAGATTGTTGGAGGGGTACAGCCAACCCAATGTCGAATGTTCCCAAAGATCTTCGACAAGGCTTAACAATTGTTTTACAATTGACCTACATACATACACATTAACAGCATACTATTTTATAGCGCACCATCGCCATAACACCGGCGCGGGGATTTTTGCCGATGTTGTGAAATTTAAAAAAACCTATTTCTATAACAAGCATAATTATTATTTTGTCCCGGTTGTTTTCAATGGTGGAAACGTCAAACGTGGTCGTTAAGCCTTGTCGAAAATCTACGGGTGGCTTGAGAACATTCGACACTGGGTTGCCACTAACCCCTCCACCAATCCGCATTGGTGCAGCGTGGTGGAGTATGCTCTAGACCTACCGCAGCTGCGTCTGTGGGACAGACCCGTGCCCAGCAGTGGGACGTCTCTGGGTCGCAGCGAGCGATATACATATAATGTTCGAGCTTGATACACGATCCTCATTTTAAACTCGTCTAAGCGTCCCTTTAGACGAGGTTAAAATGCGTAATTAATGTAGTGTTCATAGCCCAATGGCTCGCGTCGATTTAATGTGATCAATGGAGGCAACGACGGGAGCGGAATACTTAGGTCGGTCCCGATGGTGAAAACAATGGTGAAGCCTTGTCGAAGACCTTCGAGTGGCTTGAGAACATTAGACACTGGGTTGGCAACTAACTTCAACGCCAATCAGCATTGGAGCAGCGTTCTGGAGTATTCTCTAGACATCCCGCAGATTTGTCTGTGGCGCGTAGTAGTAGAGACCCGCAACCAGCAGTGGGATGTCTACTCTTTAACCAACGAGATCATAGAACATTTAACGAACAATATATAGTTGGTCAGTTCGTTAGTTCCTGTGAGTTTTGTAAGCACGGACTACATTTATGGTGTAGTCTAGTTAATGATACTTTGTAAAAATCCCGTTCTAATTTGGTCACAAATGTGTCGTCGATAGAAAAGTGACAGTGACAACATTCCTTGGATAAATTGCTTGCCTAACGGGCGAACTTCTATATAGGTCTGAAATTAATTGCTGTTTATCTGAAATATTTAGGCTTTATATATACAAGGGATTAAATCAATTTTCTGTGCAGAATTATGCTAATAGTATTAGAAATATATTTGTACCAACATTGTGTGAGGTGTTGTTAATAGGTATGTAGGTAGTGTTAGGTCGAATAGAAACACCCACGAGAACTAATGGTAAAATATATATATTTATCGTCTCATAACGAAGTGCTTGTAGATTTAAAACGCCCATTTGTATCCCGAGTGTCGCGTAAGTGGTGCTATTTCTGTACTTTGTTCTTAGTCTGGGAACATTTTCGTGTCCTATTCAAAGTTTCCAGGACTAATTAGAAAATTTAGATACTCATTCCCTCTGCTCTATTAAATTAAGCTTTTGAAATAAGTTTAAAACCATTGCCGAGGTATGTAACCTTCGGTAATAAATGTTATGTTATTGCGTGATGTTATTTTGTTCTTGTAATATTTCTATTATTTGAGAATTGTGTACTTGCGTTTAAGCTCTTTAAATAAAGAAAAATAAAAAATAAAATAAAAAAAGTTATAAAAACCTTTTTTTTATATTTTAATAATTATTATTTAATTTATTATTTTTCATTTACGTACTCCAGAAATACGAAAAAGATCACGCCCGTATTCCCCCACCCACTGTTCAAAAGTTATGTTTACGTCCAATGTGGGTATAATAGGTGAGCCTATGACATATACCGGGCGCAAATCCAGACTCCGAGCTGTTACCGGGCGAACCCAGTACGACTGTAATAACGACCACTAGACCATTGAGACAGAAACGAACTTATAAAAACTCATGCACAAAGGTAAGGTTCCCTGAAATATCTGTCAGTGTACAGAAAGATGAAGACATGCAAATAAATAAGCGTGCAAAAAGAAAATTTAGATACAAAAAAATGATTTCAGTTATTAAACCTACATTTAATCTAAAATATATCTCTATATATATAAAAGGAGAAGCTGACTGACTGACTGACTGACTGACATATCAACGCAGGGCCTAAACTATAAGGGTTAGAAACTTGAAATTTTGCACAGGAGTTCCTTTTATAACGTTGGGGAGCACTAAGAAAGGATTTTTGAAAATTCACCCCCTAAGGGGGTAAAACGGGGGTGCAAAGTTAGTAGGTATAAAAGTTTTTCGTATTTACCTACATTATATGTAATATGTCCTATGTCTAATTACACGCGAGCAAAGCTGCGGGCGTTGGTAAGGTTAGGAGGGACAGGGACAAAGGGGTCATCCCGCGTAATGCCCGCCACGGGTAAAGCTAACATGTTCACACGTCGCTAGTATGGAGCTAGGGTGGAGGGATTATGGTCAGGATTTAATTAACCTTTTATATTTAAAGTCATCTTTCTACGTCAAATGTAAACCATTGCTAAATGCACCAATTTCATAGTATAAAGAAGTCGCTCCGCTCTGCCAATGTTATTGCATATTATCCGATTCAACAACTACTACAAATAGATTTTCTGGAAATATGTATATGAAAGTCATATACATATTTCCACACACTAAGTATGTAAGTTTAATTTAGTAAAATCTTTTTAAGTGAGAGTCATTAATATTAGATATACCTACAATTTAATAAACAATTTTATTAGATAATTAGGCCCTTAATTTAGCTACATTTTTAAGGATAGTTTGGAGTCAAACATTTGTTAGGATCGCCAATAAAAATTAATTATGCCATGGACTACATGACACGTCACAAATTATAGTAATCAAAAAAGTGTCACATCATTAATGCATACAGATTGAAGCATTGTAGATATTTTTCGTTGTAAAACAATTGACAAGAATAATATTTTTACTAGAGCAAATAAAATCGAAACCTCCGTATATTTCTACATCAGCACAGCAAAATCGAAATATATCTACCAAAGTTTATGCATTGAATTTCCACTGAAAACAGAACATGATTTACGGATCCTTGGCGGTGGAGGATGCGACACTTGTCGCAAAGTTTACACTTCAAATAGGTAATAACAGCATAACAGAAACGACTGATATCATCTGAACGCCAACGTGCCAACTTCGCGTTGCCAATAATTGAATAGACGTGGGATGGATTATGAAACCCTACGGATGAACTGCTTGCATTAAGTCCGCCTTTTGTACCACAAGTTTTCTGGTATAATAAAGAATAAATATATAAATAAATCAGTCACAAATGTGTTGCTACCGTTGAGGACTAAGATGGTCGCCCCTGAACAAGTGTAACCAGAACCACACAATTCTGTTATGTAATATGAAAAATTTATTTCCATTTTGAATTACGAAAAAATTGCCAACCCGACTGCCAAACAAATTTTAGGTACATATCTGTCTAACAGTGAATAGTCGGGTTGTATTCTCGGATGCTATCACTTCATAAAAAAAAAAAGGTTTACGAATAATTAACGTCGAATTTACAGTTGTAACCTATAATTTAATTGGTCGCAAATGCTACGAACGGGGATTTTTGTAAAGCTTTTGGGGACGAGTTCTTTGTTATTCATTTGTCCGCTTCAAAGAGGTTACCGTGTCGTTTCAGTCGACCTTTTGGTGAATTCCGCAGACCCTTTCGCGCGTTGTTCGGAATAAAAATAGTATTGTGTTATTGTAGTCACTGGAATGCTCTGTTAATCTTGCACTAGCAGTATGTGTGGGTATTAAGAAGAAACAACAGTTATAGACCATCATCAACCCTTTATTTGTCCCACTGTTGGGCACGTGTCTCCTTTCAGGATGGGAGGGATTAGGCCTTAGTCCACCATGCTGACCAAGTGTGGATGGGCTAACTTCACATGCCTTCGAGAACATTATGAAGAACACTGAGGCATGCAGGTTTCCTCACGATGTGTCCTTCACCGTTATAGCAAGTGAGATTTAATTTCATAAATGGCATATAACTTAGAAAAGTCATTGGTGCGTGCCGCTTGGGTTTGAACCCGGACCACTCGATTGAGAGCCGATATCGATAGCCACTGGGCTGTCATCGCAGTTATAGAATGAATGTAAAAGTGAATGAATGACTGTCTTAATTGTAGTTACTTCGGCTTCTCGTTCATTGAATTGTATTGTTATTATGAAGTTATTTGCATTTCAAGCTGTAACGATGAAAAATACATCAAGGCGAAACCGACATGCCTAAGAATTCTTTAAATTCCATAATTCTATGTTGTGATGGACTAATTCCGAAAGTAGGGAAACCTGTACTCAATAGTGGAATGATCAGATGAAAAGTTATGATAGTGAATCCTAGGCAAACAATATAAATGAATATTACATTTACATTACATGTGTCTGTGTGTGTGCATACAGTAATGCAGCTGACATGCATAATGATTTTAGTTTTACGTATTGGCAAGCATTTGGAATTATGTAATTTTCACATTTTTTTTTAAATTGATGATTGATAATGCTATTTAACAGCCTAAGATGTATAATTAACCGGACAGAAACCAATTAAATTCAAAACTGCAACCGAATTACGTAGAGAACATACTCGTACCTACCTATATACTTTCTAGATTCTTCCAGGAAGAAATCTAACCAAATAAGGCACAAAAAAATTAAATCCCTTACTCGCGCCAGAGGCCAGAGACCTCACAATCTAAAGAGATCAACAATAACATTATTCGCAAATCAAACTCGAGATTGAAAAATGAATGGAATGGAAATCAGATATTACCAATGATTAAAGATATTCCAACGCTCAGAAATACGATTTGAAGTCATAGTATTTATATGTAAATGTATTTTGAGATGGTCCAATAATTACAAAGATATATTTTGACTTTTTAGAACAACTTGATAATTTAGAATTTTGTTTTAATATTCTTCCTTATCCTTAAAAAATCAAAATATTTCCGAAAACAACATTATTCCCACGGACTACATTATTAAAGGTATTATCTACTATATAAAAATAAGTCGGGTTTTCCTTCCTGACGCTATAACTCCAGAACGCACGAACCGATTTCCACGGTTTTGCATTCGTTGGAAAGGTTTCGGGCTCCGTGAGGTTTATAGCAAAGAAAATTCAGGAAAAATTTCAACAGAAAAGCGGGAAAATCTTTTTTCACATACAGCGCCATCTCTGATACATAGCATGTACTACAAACCAATATTTTAAGTAGATCGCGCCGGTGCGTGATAGGTAGTGGTAGGGGTAGTGGTAGGGGTAGTGGTAAATGTAGGGTTAGTGGTAGTGGTAGGGGTAGTGGTAGGGGTAGTGGTAGTGGTAGGGGTAGTGGTAGTGTAAGTGGTAGGGTAGTGGTAGTGGTAGGGGTGTTAGTAGTGGTATTGGTAGTGGTAATGGTAGTGGTAGGGGTAGTGGTAGTGGTAGGGGTAGTGGTAGGGGTAGGGGTAGGGGTAGTGGTAGTAGTAGTGGTAGTGGTAGTGGTAGTTGTAGGCCACACACTTACATGAAGTTCTCCCAAAATATTCAGTAAAAATTATTTAAATGGCAAAACAACGTTTGCCGGGTCAGCTAGTTACTTATAGTTTCTATATGATTCATTTTATTGATTACTTATGTCACAAAATGTTTTTTTAACTTCATTTAACGGTATAAAAATTACGAAAATTAAAAATTGCATTTAGATATCATTCTAAGATTAAGGAAAGTTATAACCCTATTTACCACGAAAAACCACCCTTGTCTACTAAAAAAGCCTTTTGTTCTCAGAATACAACACTTTTGTCATAGCGTATTTAGCTTTTTATTCTTCCGGCCCTGTGATATGACAGGAAATATATTTTAAGAAAATCTGTTGGCGTAAGTCTGGCATTCGCAATTTCAGGGTGGGTTCAGAAGGTCAATTATGTATTATTACAATTTCTTCGCTCGCTGCGACCCATAGACGTCCCACTGTTGGGCACGGGTCTCCTCTCAGATTGGGAGGGATTAGGCCTTAGTCCACCACGCTGGCCAAGTGCGGATTGGCAGACTTCACATACCTTCGAGAACGTTATGATGAACTCTCAGGCATGCAGGTTTCCTCACGATGTGTCCTTCACCGTTATAGCAAGTGACATTTAATTTCTTAAAATGCACATAACTTAGAAAAGTCATTGGTGCGTGCCACTGGGGTTTGAACCCGGACCGCTCGAGTGAGAGGCGAGTTCGATAGCCGCTGGGCTGTCACCGCTATCACTATCACTACAATTTCTTATCAACTATTTATTATAATGGATGAACTTTTTGTGTGCAGATATCTATTTTTGTAATCTTGTCTTCTACAACAATTTTATAATGCATTTTCTTCATATTTATTAGGGTGTTAGTTTCCCCGCAGCAACCGCAATATCTTGCCAGTTAACTCGGCGGTAGATGATTCACAATCAAATCACTTATCAAAGCTTGAATTACCTAATAGGCGTTGATCAAACTAAATTTAATGGGACGAACACTAATTCCCGGTCATGCAGATCTCATTAATGTAATCTGAGTGTACTGTGTATCTGATTGAGTCGAACATTGTCTATGCTAATTACTACTACTCGTAACAATGGGTAGGCACACTGGGTGTCGCGTTTTTTTAATATGAGACTACAGATCTACACAATCTATTAAGTGTCATTACGTTAAGGCCCTCAGTACACCACGTGGATAAGAGTCACTTCGTTTACCAGTATACTATTTGAAATACAATTATTTACTTTTTAGAAAGTATATTTAATTTCTATCTAATTTATTAGTTATGTCATGCAATATTTGATGTCACGTCACACACACATAACAAAATAATAATATCCCTTTGCCCTCTACGCATGTCACTGCTTCGTGACACACTATTTCAGATCTGTCAGACAGCGCTCTCATGATATCGGATATCACATACATAACACATTACTCAAGACCATGCATCGTTTATGTAACTATGATGGTACGCTAGATTAAACACTTTGTCGTGCGTGTTTATCCATATTCAGTAACTGGTTGACTCCCGCAGCTTAGGCCAATTTGAGGTAAGTAAATACAAACATATAATGTAGGTAAGCCTTCTGGCAGTTATGATTTTTATAATCAAAAAGTTATAGTTCGCCGTATTTTATTAAAAGCTTTTATTTAACTTCACTCGTATGTATACAAGGTGTCCCAAAATTCAACGATAATACTGAACCAGTGGATGGACCTGGTAATGACTACTCCAGGAAAAAAAAGAAAAAAAAAAATATCTTGATTTTTTTTCAAATTACATAATAAAAAGGAAATTCTTAGAAAATTGACACCCCTCATGATATTTTTAACTACCATGCCCACAATTTTTGAGCTATTTCTGATATTTTTTTTGTATCCGTGACCTAAGTAGTACTGCTATCTACCACAAATCTTAAAATTCCTATAATGTCTGTAGTTTTTACACAATAAACAATTAAAATCATTGTTTTCCCAAAAAATTTTGATCAAATTTACTTTCAGTCCACTTTCACTCATTGTGGTATAAAAAAAAAGTATAGACACCACTATGGCAAGTTTTTTTAAAAGTTGACGCAACTGTTCAAGATTCCAAAATGGTATAATACTCTTGGAAAACTAGTCACAAAAAAAAAGTATAATATTTCTAAACAAGAACCATATAAAAATACTGAAGCCCATTTATTGTATTACTCGTACCTATGCAATACGTTAAATACTCTTTGCTAAACTGGGGAAAATTTCTCTTTTGGCAAATGAAGAGAGAATTAGAAATATATAAATTAGTACGTGTCTAGGTGTGATTTCATTAAATGATCTAAATTAATTAAAAAACAACAAAAATTGTATCGAGAAGTTTATGTGTATATAGAATATGTAATTTGATAAACATGTAGTATGACTTCACTTGTGTTCTCGTTAAATAATCTTGTTTAATTACACCAGGTAATTTTGAAGAGGATTTAAAAGTTATGACACTACGAGTATAAAACGATTTTCATGAAATTTAAATATCTAAATTATATTTTACTAAAAAATAATGGCAGGTGTTGAAAGTATCAGTGCGTGATACATAATCTGTTTCAAAAACCTTAACATTCGATAAACTGTAAAAAGCACGTTCGGAAACAACTTCAGCAGCATTTTACTGAATTCATAAATAACAATTGTTTAAAAATTCCGTCCAATTAAATTATTGATTTTTATTGTTTACACGATTGATTCAAGGTTGAAGACATCAAGTATGAACACTGCTATTAATAAAACTCAATAAACTTCTGAGAATTGCAAAGACTTTAATAAATTTGTCTACCAAACAATTGATCTAACTAAAGAATACCTACCCACCTATATATTGTAGACACTCGCGTTTGATTCAAAGGTAAGGTTTGTGTTTAAGAAGGCTAAACTAAAAAGAGAGAACTATAGGATTACAGTAAGAGAATAATATAGTACAGTATAGACATTATTCCTATGGTACAGTATAGAATGTAATAATCCCTCGCCTTAAAACTGTCGTCATTTTTCTCACAATATAATTATGTCAAGCGATTACCTGAAAAGCCGATAAAGTGCCGGACGGAATTATTAAAACCATTTGCCAGGCACCCTTCGTAAAGTTAATCACTAGATGAATAAAATTATTAGCAACAACCGTCCAATTTAAAAGGCTCAAATATTTTAGAGTAAAATGAGTTTATGAGGATTCTTTGGTATATTTATTAGAAATGGCCAAAATGATTACTACTTAGAAACTGAAAAAATATAGGTAGGTATATAATGTCTAAAGGAATATAGTTTATTGTAATTTCCATTAAGTTATTTTTTTTTATCGTAGACTAGTTGATACCCGAACTTAAACCAAAACTTTAGAACTTAACGCTTAAAATTAAACTGATGTACGAATGTGACTACGCGAAGATTTAAGGTTCACGCGTTTGAAACTGACACGGATTGGTATACTGCAAATGCCGTAGTGACTTCGCATATAATTATATTCGCGAATGTCGGGTTCACATGCGGGTTTGCTCACTCGTACGCATGAGAATGACCAGCTTTTGACTAGGTCTACAGTTAAACTACAACAGCAAAGGGCGTTACACTCTATCTCGAAAGTAGAGGGAAGAAGAAAAATATCTTGAGTCAGTTGGTACTTTTTGGGTACACAAGCGAACTGGGAGTAACCCTATTGGACTAAGTAAAATAGTTTCAATCTTCGGGCCCTGTTACAGTTTTAAAATAATAGAGGTAAGTACAACTATTAAGTATTATGTGCTAGGTATAAGATAACTTTTAACTGCTTTAAACACTTATCAATAATATTTTTTCAGAACTCAGGCATAGCAGCACATTTCTTGCTAAATGAAATTTTAAAATAACTACGCAACAAACTTTCCATAAGTATAGTAAATGCCATTTTAATGAACTTTATAGGTGCCTTCTCTACATTCGCTAGTATGAATGTCCCATTTACATCTCACAGTGCTCGGAAGTAATACCGTCCGCTATTTTCAGTGCAATACATTTCAAGCTATTTTTGTAGCCACATTGTATTCCCCATGTATAATCCGCATTTATCATTTTCATGACCCACAGTCTCCGGGTATCTTTATTATTTTTCAGAATAAATTAGTGTTTCACTCAATTCAGGGCCAGTAACAGCGAAAGCTACTAAATATTAGCGCTCAGATAAATCAGGTAACGAAAGAATACACACGTTTACGACTTTGATTCGCAGAAAACTTTAAGGTGAACACTAAATTAATGTTTCTGTAATCTCAGAAATATGGTTCGTAGAATTGATTATCTGCGGGAGCAGATATAGAAAATTGATTTATTTTATACCGAGAGCAAAAATATCCGAAAGAATTAAAAAATAGTCATAATAAAGTTAGACAACGGATAAAAATATGATGTTTTACAGATTAAAATTTAAAAAAAAAAAAAACAAAGAAAAGTATAAAGTTTGAAGGTGACTTCAAGAATTCCAAAAATGATTTAATTTTTTTTTTAAATGATCCATTTATCTTTTTATTATCATTAAAGGAAATGCGGTGGTTCAACGCTCACTATCAAACAACAACATTTACTCATCGCGAGAACTTATTTCACCGTCGCATACTTAGCTATTATTTCCATCCAATTGTGGCAAAAGTACGTTGATAACAATTTGTTGAAGAGAAATACATTGAAGAAGTAACAAACACACAAACTTACAAACACTAGTTTTTATGTTAAAGTGATAGAGAATTTGATAATGCTTCAAATTAATTCAGTAAATTTTAGTTAATTTTTATTCTAGAGTAAATTGCGTTCCTTCTACACAGGTCTAATCTACACTTAGGCAAGTAGAGATTAGAGGTGGAGTAAGCAAGTAGAGATTGGAGGTACACTTATCATGTTAAAAGCTTTTATTTAACTTCACTCGTATGTATCTTGTAAGTATGTATGTCCTGGAATCTTGCAATCAATATTTCACCCACTTCCACTAAAGCTATCGAGCTGAAATTTGGCACACATATTTCCGATGTCAATGCATGAAAATAAAAAAAAGATTTAAAAAGCTTTTTAAAAAAAAAAATTTAACGGTATAATTATTTTATTATCCTTTTCGTGCTATGAACGAGGTTTTGAAGTAAGAGTGTATGGGTTCAGGCTGCCTGTACTGGCTGTAAGCCACTGCGGCTACTGACTAGATTTTAATTTAACTTGTTACAAACATGCACTGTATCCCTGAGTTCACAGAATACATCTACTTCCAAGTTTCAACAGTATAGTTCTTATAGTTTCGGAAAAAAGTGTCTGTGACATACAGACGGACGGACAGACAGACAGACAGACAGACATGACGAATCCATGAGGGTTCCGATTTTTGCCATTTGGCTAAGGAACCCTAAAAAAGAACCCTTTTGTACTTCTTGTATAATTATACAACTTTAAAACTTTAAATTTTAAAACTCACGGGCCCCGTTGAAAGCTGATAATTTCCGTAACACCTAACTAACAACACTTGAACAACGTCAGAATACTGTCGAGAGCGTGAAAATTTAAGCTCTCGCGATGACCGTTCTAAGTATTACTACGGATCGTTAACATTTTAACATTATTTTAATGTCTTCTTAACTTCATAATCGTAAAATTCAATGAGGTTTGCAGATAATATTTAGCTAACGCGCCTAATTGTGTTTCGCAGTTATTTTTGACTGCTAGGTTTTAATGCCGCTTCCGTTCTTCATACTCTAGCTAGAGCAAAGTCCGTTCTCATTTTTTTTAATAAATAATTCATACACCTCTTGCAGAAGTGTCACCCAAACTTATTTTTATTTTTATCCTTAATATGAATTTTGTTCCAATAGTAAAAATCAGCCGACAGTTATAGTAGATGGGTGACAGATAACTATGGTAATTCGATCCCAATTGCTTTTTCCAGATCATTATAAAATATCAAACGATGCAACTGCAACTGATAAGTAACGATAAGGTTAGGTTAGTTAAATTATCGCAACGACAATAGCAACTATAGGTGCAAGCATAAAATATTTAATACGTTTAAATCCGATCTGTACAAAATATTTTGCGAGTGTATTCCCTTATTTTCGTATCAATAAAAGTTACTTCAAAGTAGTTTAAAGGAAGAGAGTATTGGTTGCATTTTGAAGGATATTTTTGCAGAATTGCAGATGATATTTTTAAATTTCTCCATCTTGGGGATTGCCGATAACCACGTGAGAAATAAAATTATTATCATTTGCCCTACTGCGTTCAAATATTGTTTGGTTTAACCATGTTATTTTGGTTGTAGTCATGTAGTATCTACTTTTTTAAAGACAGCCATCGTAACTCTTCAAATTCAGCTATGTTACCGACATCTGTGACCGACTTTGGTTGAATGTAACTCAAATTCTACCTCTAATTGTAACGTAACTAACCAATATTAACACTAATAATTGGAAAATTTGTTACTAATACTTAGTCTTAAACTTGATAGGTTAGACAAGCCCAATTTACATTCTTCAGGAACTAGACTTACTGAACCAATCCCTTTGTGAGTTGTGTTCTGTTTGTCACAGCTGTCATGGGTATCGTATAGGTGGTGCAGCGTTTGATGATATATATTCATAAAAAATTAAAAATAATGTAAAAATCACAGTACTATATAATTACAGTTTTCTGTTATTGTAGTAAATATGTGGTTGTATATCTCGGTACCCTCTGTCCACACTACTCAATAATGTAAATCAAATATGGATGAAAACTAGCAGGTACTATCTAATAGATAGGTAGTATCTATTAAATCTGTAATTCCACTGAAACGCTTGTGATAATTTCATCTACGAGAGTACACTGCAATTGCATTTTGAACATGACAAACAAGCAAAGCAATGTGAAATAAACATTGCAACGGTTGGAAAACACTGTTGACAATAACTAGTTTACCTATATTTTACTTATCTACTAAATCATAAAATTATCGTTTTATATATACCTACTTAATTGAGATAGGAATGAGATAGTGTATTTTAAAGGAACATATCGTGATTTGTATTACAGGTGTTGCTGTCTGCCCATTAAATTAAATACTCTCAGAATAATCCACCTTAGAATACACAGTTTTGGTATCGATGTGTTTTATCTCAATATCGGTGGAAAATTTATAATGTCTGAAATATTTCGATAAGCTCCAGCAGGAAAATATTATTTTAATATCGTTCCTTTGATAGGGGAAAATAATATGAAAGAAATTTCTTTATGCCTAACAGAGCGGACAAAACTTCGATCAACATTGATGAGTAGAGCAGAATGATACTGGTACCTTTTGCTTATATTTCAGTCTCAATCGTGGCCTATGTTTTCCTGAAGAAATAATTGAGTTAGCTACCAATACAAGACCTGATCAAATGAAAAGGAAAAGTGAAGGACCTAAATACCTTGTCGCTAAGTTGTCGCTTGCGGCAGCGGACGTATGGTGCTACATGCCAATAAAATATTTCACCCTTCAGAGCCGATGAAGGCGGCGTCGGTTCTACCTATTAGAGATCTTCGAATAATATACTGGTTTCATATACTTGTATATCGCATATGTCAACGTCAATAATGTAGGTAGGTACCTAATGTGCGACATTTTTCAATAATTCAGTTTGTCATTAGTTTAGCGGAGATTTTCCGAGCTGCAATCACTGGAATCGCTGAATATTGATATTGCACTATGTGGATTTTGTACATCAATACCAGTATATTCGGATGTTTTCTTCTTGATAAACCTGAATAATTTAACCATTGTCCTACGGTTAAAAGAAGAAATAATTCTGGTATTTTTTTCAATAAATTCCAATTCGTTTTAAAGCGCTGGTTTAAAACATAATAATCTGAAAACCGTTTGTAAATTGGTACGTTAGGACGAAAAAGGAACCTTGCCATTTTTCAAGATTTGATTGACGCTTAATTAAATATTGTTTCCAATTAACTAATAGTAACCAATCGCCCATTACAGTTACATATATTACAATTTACAATCTATTTTTGGTAGATATAAATAAAAAGTTTAGAAGAATCGAAAATTTAAAAGGTACTGTTATTCTTTACATACCTACATAATTTAGTCGCGTATATTCGGTAAACGCTGATCCAAAGAGTATAATAGTATGCGCTGATCATTCTATTCATCTGCTGCGTTCATAAATTTCGGGCCGAGTACGCGAGAATCTGGGACAAAGCGTTATTTTTTCACTAACTCTTGCAAATTTCAGGCTACACTGCTTCCTTTGTAGAAGACTTTCTTAGAGCTTAACTGTAATTATGTCTCAGTAAATGAGCCTGTTATATTTAATTCTTTTTATGAATAAAGAGATAAGAAGAAGCAGTAGTTGAGAATTTTAATCAAAAGGTAAATTTATGCATTTGATTTATTTATCATTTTAAGTAAAGACGAGTGGGATTTAACAAAAAGAAAATGTAACAAAAGTTAAGCTTACTCAACCTGGATGGAAAGCACTCAAAAGCCAGATTCAATGCTGGCAACTCCGAAAGAGAACCCTTGACCATTAAGGAAATTGGCTTGCAATATCCAGATACTCATAAACTTTAAAGGTCTATTATGACGAATCTGCTATAGAAATCAAAGGTTTCATCCGTCAGCTAATCCTTCACAGTTAATATCCTACTAAATAATAAATGTGAAAGTTTGTATATTTGTGGCTCAACCACGTATTTCCAAAATGGTTTAGAATGAAACATGACTTATAGATAAATTTAGTTAAATGGTTTTACTACTACTGTTTTATTCTACGAGTATACCATCCCTTAAATATTAAAATAGGTGCCGATACTTATCTATTCTAAAGCGACTTATACATCGGCCAACCCTTTCGGAAATGTTATTTCTCAAGAGTCTTGTTTAGGATATGTTACATTTGGTATGGATGGCAGGTGCCAGATTTGATGGTGCTGCATGATCGTATCCATTAATACCTGTTTTTCATATTTTGTTTTTGTTTTACGTTTGTTTAAGCCCACCACAGCCTTGTGAATAAAACATTACTCTACACACATTGCAAACGACTCCGTTCGAACAAAACCACAGTTTTCGAGAGATTCCAAACTTGGAAACAGCCATTTATTACAGAAAGGAAACTTCCATTTATGCAAAAGTATTCAATATCAGTTTACCATGCAACTAAGTTTTCACAGTGGTCTAGGTTGACTAAAGTTTTATGTTATAACACGTCACTGCTATAATATTGCCTTTTTTTTATGGATACAAGATAGCAAACGAGCTTCCAGCACCACCATCCACTGCCGCCCATAACACATTGTTAAATACTTATTATGAAGGTAGTAGATGAATACTAATTTGTAGTTAAAAAACCCACCACAACTAGGTATATTTTTTATAGTAGTATGTTAGTTTGACAAAGGAAAAACTCATATACCTCATCTGCAGCGCTAAAGGCTAAAGGTATCAGATTTCATTTAATTATCTTCCAGTGACAAGCATAATAATTAGATCCCAATTACTTGAGACAAATTTTGCCTTGTAAGATAATAAAGGCGCTTAATTTAGACTAAATTAGAGTAAGATTTTATTTGGGAAGCCCTACATATAATATTGTCTTAATTATTATTATTCTCAGGTACTAATCTAATATTGAGAGTCGTAGTCGCCTCCATACTTTACGAAAATGACACCAATCCTAACTCTTCTTGAGAGTTTCAAAAATTATAGAAAATGTAGAATAACATATCATTATGTTCCTTCTAATTAACTAATATGTATTATATTATATTCTGGAGGTGAATTTTAGTCCTAAAGGGTAGGAACACCGCTGTGATCAACTTGGAAGGAGTCACTTGTTAGTAAGTGACTCGCATTACTTACTGGACTATTACTAACACCACCTAGCAGGATAACAGTAATAGTCAATGACAGGCCATGCCCATATGGCCAACAGCACACACACAACTACTAACGAACTGATCGTCTAATCTTTTTTTCATTTTTAAAAGAAAGCAAACGAGCTTGAAGCACCACCCATCCTCTGCCGCCCATGACAAACTGTGACTGACATTGACCAAGACTCAAATAGGCACTGGGATGGTTAGTCCAGTTAGCTGAGATTAGACTAAATTCGAATAAGTTGGTCAGTTCATTAATATTAGTTTGTGGGTATGAGGACTGGGGACTGTTAGTGATAGTTAGTCATGTTAGTTGGTGTTAGTAATAGTACAGTAAGTTAGAGTCTTGTTTCAAGTCAGTCACAGATGTGTTGCTACCCTTGAGGACTAAGATGCCTCTAAAGAAGTATAACCAACAACCACACCGTTCCAACCGGACCATAATTGCTTTAAAAACATGTGGTGTGCGCTGGTCCTGGCCTGGGTGAACTGTATATGGAACAACCATATAGAGATTACCATTCTAATCCCAACCCTACGTATATACTAATAAAGATTGGTATTGCACGTTATATACTAATAAAGATTGGTATTTCACGTTCTACAGACTCCTGTTATGTATGAAAATTAGGTCCATGTGTGTCTCTTGAAGATAATTTTTTTCCAATTTTCATTTCTGAACAATCATTTACCATAGAATTATCTCACTCTATGAATCACCTCAGAAATCTTGATCTGCAAAGTGACATAACAATAACGTCAACGATGTAAGACATAACTATGTAATGCCACGTATGTTACAGTAATTACTCAAGACTAGAGAACAGCTGCTGAATATCACATTGCTGAATATCATTGAAAATCAAAGAGATTAATATGTCTACTGTCTATGAGATTATTTTGGACAGGTAGGTTAGGCTGATGTTTGATCTGAATGAAAGGGTTTTTTACAACAGATTTTTCAATATCAATCTTTTCTCAGACCGTTTGTCCGTGACAGAAAGGAAAGGGGGATAGTGATCCTAGAATTAATCATCTGATTGTTTTTTATTCTGGTAACGTCTCTCAAAATATTCTCAACTCGATTAGTAATAGCGTAAAATTTTGTTTACACGAAATTTTTGCCTCAAACAATGAACCTTAAAAGCTTTTGTGAGTTTCAGATTGTCCCGTGCCACGGTCTCGAACTCTATTTAATTTGGAACCAACAAAGCAAGCGGAGGATACAAAGCGTTCCAAAATTTAATTTATTTCGTCTTGTATTAGTGTAAGAACAATAAGTAAAGTACCTTTACTGACTTCTTTATTCTTTTATTTTGGATTCCCAGTTTATGCGACTGTGCCCTTTCTTTCTCGTAAACGGCTTGCTCTGTTGTATTATGAACTGATCATATTTTATATATATATATATATATATATATATATATATATATATATATATATATATATATATATATATATGTATATATGATTAAAGATTATTTATTTCTCAAAAGATTTTACAGAATCGCTTACCGAGAAACATGATAACATAATATATTATGTTATCATGTTTCTTATAATATTATTATAAGTTATATCCATCCTGGAGCATACAAGACAAACGTTATTAATTATTTTAGTAGCATTTGGATCAAATTATAACAGAATTAAACAATATAAAACAAGAATTGCACAGCTACTAGTCACTAAGCGGGTACTTCAAAATTATTTTATTAATAATAGGTATACGTATATTTTATTAAAGATTAAAGTAATTTATGCTTACAGCCCCATCCGAGACTGTCAGCCCAGTTATTATAACATGATACTTAGTTTCAATTGGTTAATGTATTTAAAGCTCCGTAGTCAGTCTCCGCCCCTCTTGACCGGATGACTTTTAATTTAGAACTCCGCGTTTGATAATTAAATAGTTTTTAAATTTTATATCGAAATGGAAGCTATAGTTGGCACTGCTTAACATTCTGGAGACTACGCGCACTAGAAAAAATGTTTCGTCACTAGAAAATACTATGCTTCATCAAAATAGTATAGTTGGTGTAAGCTGTAGTGTTAGTTCTGTATTAGACCATAGTGCGCCGAAGTTAATTTAGATGTCTAATTTGTAGAGGGAAATTCGCATCAATTCCGTTTCAGAAGCAAATGAGTGTTTTTTTTTTTTTAATTTATTTTCCAATAAAAAGGTACATACATTTTTCACATATAAATTTCTGCCAAACTGTAGGCCAGTTTGTCGGCAGCCGGTATTTTCGTCGGCAACCAAAGTCTGCTGCATCGCCGATCTCCGCAGCTGAACGACTCTGTATGAGGGTGCCGTCGTCAAATGAATTCGCCGGCTTGGATATCGTCAACGTTATATATCGTACGTTGGCGGAGGTGAATCTCGCGATGGTTGGGCGCTATCACAGCTGCCGGCCAAGCCTCGGTCGGACCGGATTCCGCCCTTCATAACTTCATAGCTCCACATTGGACTAGACTCTGATTCATCTCTTTGACGTATGTCTCGCAACTGCAAGCTTTCCCGATCGATAGAAGCGCTGGCTTCAGAGCTGGCTTGAGCTGCACGGCCCGTACGCTAACTGTCCTCTCGAGCTTCTAGCGTGACCGGTGGCAATACGTTGACTGCGGTGCACGATCGAACGAGTAGGTATCCGACGATGTCAGGCGTCCGCCAAGGCAGTAATCTAGGACCCCTCCTATTTATCATAATGATAAACGATTTAAGGTGGTCCAGGAGTCTCCATGTCTTCTGTTTGCTGGTACGTGAAGAAGGTGACGTTTCAGTCCACGTCCGGCTTCAGAGAGCTATGATATGGGTTCAAATGTTGAATGCCAATGGTCGCGGCGCGTCAAATATGTTAAAGATCTCAACTACAGGAACCTCATTAGGATAGTTTTTATTTTGAAATGACTGTATCCGAGAGAGAGGCGTTTATTTTAAGCTCATTAAAATGTTACTTTACCCAGGATTAAAAACGCTACTCAGTTACGGTAGTGTCTCCAGGGTGCGACGGCGATGTTGAGACGATCTTGGTATAAAATAAATTGTGTTGTGATCCTTTTGTAATATAATGGGGCCAATTTGCCATAAGTTTTTGTCAGATTGTTGTAATTTTCTATACTGTACTATAAAGAGTGATTCTGAAAATTATTTCACAGACAAAAAGCAACATTATTACCGAATGTATTATATGAAGAGATAATAGAATTAAAGGAAGACCAAGAAAAGTATGAGTTATTGAATTTTTTTTTGTAAGGTTCCTACTAACTGTCTATCAATTCTGTATAGCACTAAGCCGTTTGTATTTAGTGCGATAAAATATTTTCATTCATTCGTTCAATTTTATTTTAATTTACCTCTTAACTAGGTACTTGCACCGCACTTTATACAGCATAGTTTTGTATAAGTAATTGAGAGCAGGGAAATGGGTTTAAAATCCCGCTGCTAATGCAGAATAGAGTAGGTAATATTTCAGTACGTGAAAAACGTCTCACACGCTAGGTACCTACAACAAGGACAACAATTGCTTTGACTCGGTCAAATTGCTTGCTTTGTCTTCAGAATGTGGTTTGGAATACAGAACCTGAGTTCCAAATTAAACCAGAAATAGCAGAATTGGCCGATGTGTTTTTGTCACACAAAAATTAGTTGTGTTCCACGATAACGTTGCTTAAGAATACTAAAACGTTGAAATTTATCAGCACGTGGCACGCTGACGAAGTTTTAAGATGTTGCACAAAAAAATAAAATATGATCTAAGACGTAGAAATATTTAACGAATAAATTGTTTGATGCGGACAATATTCATGTTATATAATCAATTATATAGGCAAGGACTTTGTCAGTCCCCTAATGTATAGGTAATCCGTTGGAGTAAGCGAGTGGAAACGGCAATGAAGATCACCTGCTAGGTGGCGCGACGATCTTCGCAAGGCGGGAGGCAAGTGGATGAGAAGAGTTGAACATCGGGTTTAGTGGCGTCTGTGGTAAGCCTATTCCTAGAGGTCGACTAATGTATGATGAAGATACAGAGAATCAATGTCACATCTTGTCATATTCTAAATAAATCTTCATTAAATTTAAAAGGAATCATCAAATTTGTTCAAAAGATAAGAAATAACCGATAAATACATTTATTTACGGACCTGTTTATACGGCAGCTACATGCAACGTAATGATAATTTCTGACCCGCAACAGACCCGTAATTTCTTTTATTTACACTGATATCAAATACTTGAACTAAAGCTCGTATCACACTGTCAGTCTATTGAAAGCAAAGACAATGTAATTTAAGTCTGAAAATTAATAAATCGAACTTGATATAGTAACGGTATTAAATAAGGTCCATCTAATATAAGGAAACTTTAAAGGTATTTAACTTTTGTCTATTATTTTTTAATTTTAAGTCATTCAGAAAATAAAACTACTGCAGCTCAGTTTAACTGGCTCGAGCTATTCAATTATATAAATATATACAAGTATTCCTTTTATTCATATATACAATTACGTTGAATATTATTAACCTATTGTGTTCCAACTATGTGAATTTTCATACTAATGTAAAATACACTTTCAGAAGTTTCACACAAAATTTGATCAAATTCGTGCACTTTTTTTTGAGTTTCGCGTTAGTATGAGTTCTTACCCTTGATTGTAACAGATTTCAATATCAACGAAGTGTATAATTTGCGAACACTGCATTGCAATGCATTGAATCTTAGTATGTGAAGAAAAAAAATGGTACCTATGTATATTGAATATTTTTTGCATTTACTTTTGTGGCGGTAATTAGGCGAACACTAAACAATAAACTTAATATAAACAAATAAATACATACTTGTATATATGTATTAACATCTAGACAGAGACACAAGTGTTCCACACACGGGTGTTTGTCTTAATTGGGATTCAAACCTGCCCAGGCGCAACTGGCGGAGTCACTACCGACTGCGCCAATGGGTCGGTCAAATGTCAACATATTGTATCATCTGTTATCAAAAACCTTAATAATACCACCACAATAAAAAGAAATCATACAGAGCTGATCAGGCAGTCTGGAAGAGACCTAAGAGTTTATACACGCGACGACCGTAGCAAATATATTCAAGCTCGGGATCGCAGTCCGATATTGCTCTACGATCTGCTAACATGAGTGTCAAAGTGCTTGTACTCTGGTCGTGTGTTATAAGTGCGGTACTGGGAGGTAACAATATTGTTTGAATTTAATTTTATAGACATCTATTATTTTAATTCTAAGTCTAAAGCATGCACTTGCTCCAATGCGTATTGGTTCTGGTTAGAGGCCAGAGGGTAACCAACCCAGTGTCGAATGCTCTCAAGCCGTCCAATGGTCTTAGACATGGCTTTGTTTATTGATTGTTTTACAATAATTGAAAACAATCGGGAGCGTCAGCTTAACATCCGAAGCAAGGAAGTAACGATGAAAATACCTTGCGGCTGCATTTTTTGATCGCAAGCGTATACAAGTCGGAAAACTCAATAGTACCTATCTACCTAACTCACAGCTGTACTAAATGTAGCAGTATAATGTCAGGCTCTGTACGATGGTGAGTGAACGTGAATGCCGGACTGCGCGTTTCGGGTTCGAATCGAAATGGGGATAGCTACGCTCTATAGGATAACCGCAAGTTTTGGAGATCATGTTGAGCAAATCAAACAATACCTACTTCAAAAGTAAACTCTATATAATATGCGTTGATTTATTACATGATTAGGTGTTAACTTTTACATAAAATCAAGACTGGTATAATCGATACCTCGTATGATGGTGCTGGATAAACTTACCTACACTTCAGCATTTGGCACTAGCTCTCGCGATTGACGCCATTTTCATCACATGGGGACTTTGGGGACTTGGTCTTTACCAAATAACACTAGAGGAGGCTTCGTATTTGCAGGCGAGGAATAAGACATTGCGGCAGAGACGAACGAAGAATAAGATATTCCTCCTCCTCATGAACATTACAGAACAAACTCTACCCAGTGACACCCTTTGGAACCAAATATTTTTATGGTATCTAATCCGAATAAATTGGCTTATAAAAAGGTTAATTAGTAGGTAATGATTGTTATGATGATGTTACCTTTTTATTTGGAGAGTGGAGAAATGACGTTGAGGATATTTGTTTCGGTATCATACTAAAGCGCGAGTGGCACTTCTCCCAGTGATAAAATTATATGCGTCATATAGATCAAATTGTTCATCATTGGTAAAATCCATCTCCAAATCATTGGTAAAATCCATCTCCAAATCACAAAATGTATGTTTCGAGAAGGTATTGAATTTATAAAATATTCTGAATAGTACGAAACAGTACGGATACAGTTAGTAGTTATCACTGAAGTGTCGAAAAAAATGTCTAATTCTGTACCTCCTGTGGATCTATGTCGAGTTGTACCCTTTTTGTTGACTTTAACCACAGAATGCTTTAACATAGAAATTTATACGAAAAAAAAATCACAATGTCTATCACGATTCTTGGTTTAAATATACTCGTGGACGCCCGCAGCTTCGCTCGTGTAGAATTAGACCCATTGGCCATCTGTTAAAATCGCCATCTTTTAAAATCGCTATAAATTATGATATTGTAAGCTATCCTATCTTTCAAGTTGGATCAAACTGCACACGGTGTGCAAATTTAATTTAAAATCGGTCAAGTAGTTTAGGAGTCCATCGCGGACAAACAACGTGACATGTGACTTATATATATATATATATACATATAGATGGAGCTAAAGAAGTTTTACTTCAGTCGTGTGGTCGGTTTATTAATTTTCTTAAGTTAGCCGTATGTCATTATTTCCAAAAATTCGTTCCTTATTAGTGATATGCCTACTTAATAAATTCACCCTCTATCTACCATAAAGGTAGCAACGCATCGTTGACTGACTTTAAACGAGACTCCCACGAACCTAGTTCAAGTTTTGTCAAAGAATGATGAACCACCATACACTGCTAACGAATACTTTATCAAACTTACATTGATTTATCATTTACAGACTTGAATACTTATAGCTGAACGGAAATCATATGATTTAACTGTTGCTTTATTGTATGATCATATGATGAACCACCATACACTGCTAGCGAATACTTTATCAAACTTACATTGATTTATCATGTACAGACTTGAATATTTATAGCTGAATGGAAATCATATGATTTAACTGTTACTTTATTGTATGATCATAAATGAAAACAGTCATCATCCATCCACAACGAACCTATTTAACATTTGTTAACCCCGCCGTTCCCTCATTGAGTAGGTATACTTACATATGATAAAAAGAAAATTTAGCAATACACACTCAACGTGACCAACCTGAAGTGTTTGCTATTGTTGATCAATTGTTGATCAATTGTCGACAATTTTGTTATGTGAGTTTATAAACGAGGTTCGCACCGTCCGCGATGTCTCGCCGCTCGTTTGACCTATGACTGTTTTTTTAATACAACTACTCTTTCCTTTCATTGGCAATTTCATTGACTGTTCTCGAACCATACCCCATGTAAGGTTACCGCCTCCACGACGGCCAACTGCGGATGGGTAGACTTCTCAAGCCACCAAGATAGTTAAGGAGAAATTCATCAGGCATGCAGGTTTCCTCTCGAAGTTTTACTCATCATTACAGCATGTGACATTCAAAATCTTTAGAAGAATCATCCTCATTTCGATTGAGTAAACGAATTTCAGCCACTGATAGACAGACAGACAAAGAGATATTTTTGAAATTCACTATAATGTACAGATTACTTATCAATTCCCTGATAACTCTTTACGAGATTTATATAATGTACACACAAAGCCAGGTTGTAAGTAGCTGGATACGTTTATCTTCCTTTTTCAAAACTTCTACCAAGTACCTACTGTTAATAAAAACAAAAACTAAAATAAACAAATTATTAATCTAACTTTATTCATCTGTGCATTAAAATTTTCAAAATATTTTACAGATTCTCTACTTACACCGTGTAGGACCGATGACGTGGAATGTTTATCGAAGACTACCAGTGAGTTTCTCTCGAAAACATGCCAGGGTATACCAGAGTATGACATACGAGCCATCGATCCTATGGTCATCAGTGCTACTGACTTCAAAGCCCCAGGCGACACTGAGATTGTATTTCACTTCAAAAACTTGAACGTCACAGGCTTAAAAGATCAGAAATTCTCCGATTTCAAGTAAGATTTTTTTTATATGAACTATATTTTACAGTCAGTGCCTACGGCGACCTGTAATTTTAGTCAAAAGGTCAACTTAAGTGGTTTTGTACTATAATTGTTACCTAAAGGTTAGTAAAAGATATTAAAATGTATTACAGAAAAATAATTCAAATATAGCTATTTAGTCTGAAGCCGAAATTAATATTTGTTTGAACAAAGTAAAATTATCTTAAGTAAAAATAGCTCAATTAACAATTGTTTGACTAAATAAACAAAATTGTATTCTATTCCTTAGAATGGATACATCGAAGAAAAACGTGGTTTTAACAACAAAAGCAGATATAAAAATAGCCGGAGATGTCACAGTAGAGCTCAGCAAGATATCCAAGACGTTCAGTGGATCCTTCACTCTGGGTGGAAGTAAGTTTAATATCTTATATCCATATAAAACAAATACATAGTAGGTACAAAACGACTCGAAGAATGCTTATATATCTACGAGTATGTATGTATGTATAAACTTTACTGAGTCAGAATACTAAATTGAGACCCAGTCTCAATTTAGTATCGGAATTCTGTCGTGACTATGAAAGATTAGTGACTGTATGACTGACAAAAAGACAAGCTGACTTGTCAACATATATTAAAAAGCTGCAGGGCGTTCGCAAATGATATGGATAGGTGTACCTACTCAATACAGAGTCTGAGCTATTTATGGCTTTTTTAATGTAAAGATGCTGCAATACTTAAGAGGATATCAGTCGACCGTCACTTTTGAAGAATAGGTTTTTACCAAAAATATTGCCGTCGCGCTGAGCCCCTTAGCGTGCGATAGAGAGAAGTGCAGTCTCGAACTGATTTTACCTACGTAAAATTAAGAAAATCGTCCTTTCGTAATCCCCTGTTTCCTCCTCGAAATCTAGACCGATTTCAATATTTCTTTCAGTTAAAATGTAGAACAGGGTCTAAGCTATGCCCGTACGTTTGCTTTTTTGGGATATGTTAGTAATTACCAGTTTGCTTGATGTTTGAAAATGTATGTAAAAAAAGTCGATTTTTTTGATTTTAAAAGATTTTTTTTCTCTTCTATTAATCAAATTATGAAAAAAAACAAAACGTACAGTCATGGCAGAGGTACGTATAAATCGTATGGTATTTTTTTCTCTTCTGTAACTTCTTTATCCTAGGAGGAAACAGGGGACTACGTTTGTATGGAAAAAGTGTCGACTTGTTCGCTTGTGATATCCTCTTAATAGTGATACTTATTAGTGCCTAAAGTAGAATACACGTTGTTCTATAGGGCCAAGAACGAATAAGCATATATCTTACAAACAAATCTATTCCGGCCCAACACCGGCCGTGCGGTGGACCACAGAAGACCGATTGCAATGTCTGATGCACTTACGTTGGCATCAGTCTGTCGCTCTGTTAACGAGGAACGTACCCACCTTCTATTGCCACAAAAGCCTAATATAGATGACGGTGCCCAGAAGTTTGAATGGCTAATTCAACGTACATACACATATGATTCCAAATTGGCACTACAGTTTAAATAAATTGTTTATTATTTAAACTATTACTATTTTGTTTTGTTGAAGTAACTAGCCATGTGGATGGGTGATCGCAAGTGGCAAAATTTCATGGACGCTAACGTGCTTCACGTAAAGCCGTCGGTCCTGATTGTTTTCAATGGTGGAAACAGTCGTTAAGCCTTGCCGAAGACCTTCGGGTGGCTTGTGAACATTCGACACTGGTTTGGCCACTAACCCCTCCACCAATCCGCATTGGAGCAGCGTGGTGGAGTATGCTCTAGACCTCCCGCAGCTATGTCTGTGGGGGAGACCCGTGCCCAGCAGTGGGACGTCTATGATTCGCAGCGAACTAGGTACGTGTCGTATGTATTCTAGTTCTAGGGTAGGTATTCCAGGGATTAAACTTCGCTACTTCATTTTAACAAAGGTAATTTCTTTGTTGGTAATGGAGTTGTAGTGACAACTCGTCAGATAGGTGACCTGAGTGAATTTGGTCACGAGTGATATTCGTAGTAGGTATATGTAAAAGGAAGGTTTCAGAGAATCATGTAATATTTTCAGGCGTAGCTGGCACTGCGACATACGACTACAGTTTCAAAGAAGACGATAAGGGAGTGACTCACTACGAAGTCGGACCTGAAAAAATCACTTGTCGTGTACTGGGCGAACCTAAAATTACGATTGGATCAGAATTGGACGAAGCCTTGAATGCAGGTTAGTCCAAACGTGATTATGATTTATCATGAGACTTTTTTTGAAACGAAACAATTTGTTTTTAAACATAAATATTTGTACGACTATTTTCATAAGAACGCCTGTCATAAGATGGAAGCAAAACTTCAATTCAAACTTATTATTTTAGCAATATCACAGCCATAGATTATAACTACATATTATACTAATCACAACTCATTTGATCTTTAAATATTGATCACATCAGGATGTAACTAATTATCTGTACCTTATTAATTATTAAAAAGTGAAAATTGAACAAAAAAAATAGTAGGAAAAAAATATTTAGGAAAAAAAATATCGACAAAAATTGTCTACCCTCTGTAATAGGTACAGAACCAAATTCTGTAATCTGAGGCTTCGCTGAATTGTGAATTAAGTGTGAAGTAACTTTACTAGTAGGTACAGAAGTCTTTGCATAATGACTTTAATAAAGTTCAAGATAGGCAACTTGACCCGTCTGCATGTTTGATAGGGTAAATCAGTGAGTTGACATTACGTTATACTACCTGTATTTTATCGAGGAAGCGGAAACCAGAAGTGTGCCACTTTTTACTAGTTATGTTTAGGTCCTTATAAATTGATAGGTGATGTGACATATTTATCATACATCCAGCACAACCCCAAACTCCGAATCGTACAAGTTACGAAAATCCAACTAACTACTTTGCCCACTCCGGGGATCGAACCCAGGATAGTAATTATTATCTATAAGATTTATTGGTGTTACTTCAGTTGTATTTGACCTCATTAACTATACATATTTTTTCAGATCCTGACGCAAAGGCGATCAGGCAACAAAACTCGGATGTTGTGTTGCTTAGAAAGGAAACCCTGTGCCACATCACAGCTGAATCCTACACTACAGTCATCCACAATATAAGGGCGGCTGCAAAGATTCTGCCAACCACTAGCTTCCTTATAGGAGTTTAAATGCAAATCATCATGATGAAAATATACCTAATGAAAATAAACTTTTTTTTGAGTGTCTTATGGTTTATTGATTTTTTTATATTGCAATGAGAACTAGAGTACTAGATGTGTGCTTAAAGAAACGAAACAATAGCTGATTTCCTACCAAATGAAGATGCGTGGTTTCGTTGGGTTGATATGGAATAAGAATAGCTTTCCATTATTATTTATTTTTATTCCACATCAACCAACTGATTGTTTAACTTAATTAAATTTGTAGTTACTTTAAGAGATTTTCATGTGTTATTCGTGTCCCATATGAAAGTCTTACTTCACATCATTAAATCACTGCATACTGGATCCATCCATCCATCAGCCTTTTGAGGTCCACTGCTGGACATAGGCCTCTCCGAAATTACATCACTTCGACCGGTCTTGTGCCTTCTGAAACCAGCGGTTTCCCGCCGTCTTCTTCAGGTCGTCTGTCCACCTGTCGAAGGACGACCTGTACTCCTTTTTCCGAGTCATGGTCTCAATTCGAGGACTTTTCCTTACCAATCAGAAACAAATTAAGATCGCCTTTATTAAAAGACGATAATCCAGTTCTTTAAATAACTGTCTAAATATTTGTCGAATCAACATACCGAAAATTAGGTAAACATTAAACATACATCGGTCGGAATATTTACAAAGTATCTGTGTCCATGTTAGTCATCTACATTAATTAGGAGGTTCTGTATACATTTTATGTTTCACAAAATGTAGACTCACTGACATAAACTGTTTAAATGTTCACATGGTACATGTTCTATTATTTTATCACTAGGTAATTACTTGACGACGCGTTGTGGTAGGTAATTTATGAGATGAATGACCCGAAGTTGTATCTAGTCGTATGACTGATTACAATTAGGTAAAATTAAATGATTAGTGAACAGCGCAGGAACTCTGACCACAATATAATCTCGTATGAGTACCTACCTGCCAAGTACCATATATATATGGCCATATTAAGCTAACCGACATAAAAAAGAGTTATTATGTACCGCTTTTACCAACTTACAGTGCAGTAATCGAGTGTACTCTCAACTCAATATATTTCGTCTTTTAAAGGTTATTTGCACTTCCTTGCCGGTCGGTAACATCAAAAGTACTTATGTCAGATTTTTTGCTTTGTTTGTGTTTATTCATAATAATGCGTTTTTGGAATTCAGGTATTTGCGTTTGTTAGTCACATTACTAATAAAATTTAAGCGTCCTTAGCCCAATGACTCGCGTTGATCGCAGTGGCGCAATTTCACCTGAACGTATATACATATAATATTAGGTAAACGAAACTATTGTTATGTCTAATCTTAAATATAATTGCTTCTTATTTGCAACAAAATAAATGTTTACAGTTGAACGGATAAAAATATAGGAGAGGTTGGTACTTTTTATCTAAGTGTTATAAATTAAATCTCATTGTAAAAATTAGGGGCGCGGGTGCGGGTAGGTCTTCACCTCGAATGGATATACATTCTGGGTTGGCAGTGCCTTAATAAGCATCATTGGTAAGTGTTTAAGCAGGACTGAGAGAGATTGCCACGGTAGTAAAAAGCCAAGTAAGTAAGTAGTAGTAGTAAGTGATTTCAGCGAGTCCCACATAACAACCTGACCGCTTATAGTGGAATGCGTAATTGCATTTCCCAGGGATAAAAAAAGGACTGAGCGAGATGAGAGTATCAAGCAGACTAAAACTAGATAGTTACCTACCACCTACCAACGCAAACGTCGACTAGTCATAGTTCAAGGCCAACCAGACGAATGAAAGTTATTAATAGCAATTCATCGCATTCGCTAGGTTATTGCCAATCAAGTTCATAAAAAATCTAGGTAGTAATCGTAACATTCATAACTATTCCCCATTGAGTGACGCAAAAAAGATTGATGAAACATTGATGAGATACGGTACATTGATGATTGAGACACCAAAATATGCGTGGCAGGCATTCTACTACTCGGCAACTGCATGACGTAGGTATTCTCCGACTAAATCTGGACTAGATCTCTTTCTCATCATCTCATTCTGATTTTTACCATAATTCTTCCCCAATTCGATCTGTATTTGAAACGACGTAACCTGCCATTGCAGTACTGAAACATACTCACTTTTCAGTTATTACGTATATCATCATAATTTACTGATCGACTCGCGTAGCTACACTCACTCTCACCATAGCTCGCTGAGTGACTATCATCAGGTTGTGATTATGAAAACATTGTAAATAAATAAGTTTATTATTGCTATAGGTAATACACAACATATTCATCATAATTACATTATCATCATCACGATAGTAATTTTTGTTGTGGTGGTGTTCCACCAACAACCCTTTCTTGGATCCACTATTGGGCGACCACAACAAGGAATGAAACCCAAAAGTCTCTTTTCCTGAATGGAGGGGTTAGTCTTGTATCAGAGAGGTTAGTCCACCACGCTGGCCATGTGAAGATTGGCAGTCTTCACATGCCTTCGAGAACATTATGGCATGGAGGTTTCCTGGTGATGTTTTTATTCACCGTTACATTAGCTAACATTAAATATTTTTGCATAATAATCAGGTGATTATGATTAGTAGGTGGATTGGTAGGTACCTACTATACTACAGGTGCACTATTGATCACTATTCTATTTCTGACATAGGTAGAACAAGATTCTTCTCACATTATAAGTAAGCTGAACTAGACAAGTGGCAAAACGCTAGTAGAATAGAAGTAGAATAGATTAACAAATGTATGGGATTGACATTCGCTTATGACTAATTAGTCGTTAGCGAAAGTCAATCCCATACATTTGTTAATCTATTCTACTAGCGTTTTTGCCACTTGTCTAGGCCCCCAATATTGAGCAAGATTCTGCAAGCCACACCTTTTTACTTTTAGGTACCTAGGTACCTTCCCAATTGAGTAGCAAACTGAACGAAAATATCATAATTGGTTTGTATTTATTGCCAGGATACGTCTACCGTTAGGGTAATTATTTTTTCCCACACGTTTTATTATGTATCAATTTTTTTTTGTTCCGCCTTCTGCCAATGTACCGTTCCGATTCTAGTTTTGAACAACCAGTTTATTAAATAACTAGTAGACGCCCGCAGCTAAACAATAGTTGCAAATATGAAGCAATTATATACTAGATAATATTCACATGTCCATCGCGCACATAGGGACAGACAGACATGAAAAAAATATTTTCAGAATCAGAATACTTATCAATTTATTATCCCTTGATAGATTTTTTCAAATGCTGTACTAAATACTTCAAAAGCTATTGCTCCTACCTAATAACGGTAGATATACTAAAAAACTAAAAATCTTCAGTTATGTTTTTAATATGTTACCTACGTCACTAAAATTGTAATTTTTAAGTAAGTAAATTAAAATCTTATTACAAAAAAAAAGAAAAGCTACTTCACTGGCCGTCGAAGATTTCCCCTTACCTCATACAGTACGTTGAGGTATATTTCATATTACTTTACTACTCGTGTCTACTGGCTTATTTACGAGTACCTATGCTATAATCATGTAGTGAGATGGTAAGGTTTCACGCACATGTCCGACTTTTTGACCGATTTTGTGTTTTACGAGGGATTAACTTCACTAAGGAAAAGGTCGACACGAGTCGCATCCTTTTATTTAGAATTATAATTAGGTGTAGACATTTAACTGTCAACAAAATTATGATTCCTTTTATTTGGTCCGATAAGTAGGTGAGAAAATCGGTCAAAAATCTTCTTTATTATTTTTCATTCTTTTAAATTCATTACCCGATCTGTTACTGATAATTTTTTTATCATTTACAATACACACTTGCTTCAAGGAACTACCCATCCATCCTTCTACCTTCACGGTGCACTGGTGGAGATCTCCCAATCAGTCCTCTGAATCCAGCTGTTTCCAGTTGTCTTGTTCAGGTCAGCAGTCCATCACGTCAGACTGTTCGAATATCTATTTTAGACTTCAGGATTGAGGTATTCTATGAGTACCTAACCTCTATTTCGAAGTTGGACTTACCCATCTCGACCACATGTCCCAGATTTCGACGAATATATTCCTCGACAATCTCGATTTGAGAGCATCGCCATCTACAACAACCGGTATAGAGTTGATAGAGATTGGATACCTAACATATTTTACCTTAATAATATGATAAGAGGTAAGAGTAAGATTTATTCGGGCGAAGTCTACAGAATACGGAGTCAACGAACTGAAGGTTTTTGTAGAGATTTATAATGAACACGTCCGAAAGAAGATTTACGATACGTTCCTACTTAGATTAGGGTCAGTTCACACATCCTATAAATGTAACTAACATTACACCACAAAGTACTACTAGTAGGTACTTTTAGTGAATGAAAATCTCATATACCTAACCCGATTACCTTACAGGATGTCACGGTACTTAGTCGTAAAAAAAGTTCCTTTCGTAAGTAAAACCGTAGATTAACAAGCTGACATTTCCGAGGGACTGGCTACTAACCTCTAAACATATCCACTCAGGGCCTGCGTAGGCAGTATGATTGATAACATGATGAGTGAGGAGGCTGTTATAAGGACGCAAGCAGCCTAATGAATTTTTTATGCAGTCAATAAAATTTATAACCCACGAAAAATACCATTGTGAATAATTATAACTTTTAAGCCAATATTAGGACACGTTTATAATAATTAACGTATGAATTTGATTTAAATAATTGTATTTGATCTCAAATTAATTGCGTGATTTTGTGTTTTTTAACCTAAAATTAAAATGTGAGATCTAGCGCATCCAATCGCTTATGAATTTGAGAGAGTGATATGACGCAATGATGTGCGTATTTTCCATCAATTCCAAACCGAACACTTCATCATATTTCACAATTATTCATCTATACTAATATTATAAAGAGGAAACATTTATTTGTAATGTTTTCACACAAAAACTACTGGACCGATTTCAAAAATTCTTTCACCATTAGTAAGCTGCATCTTGACTGAGTGACATAGGCTATAAATTATTACTAGTATCTATTTTATAAAAAATACACGTTTGACAGTAATAGGTACATATTGTTTAATTATGTACTGCATAAGAATTAAGTTATTATTATTGTTGGATTACCTATTCATCTACACCCTTATTAATAAAAATCGCTTACTCCAAGCGTAATCCGAAGTTACACTTGGACTAGTTAATTCTTGATTAACCTAGTAATAACTTCGTAATTGCAATGCTATTAATAAACATGGAATAGCCTCGGACTAACAATACATTTCTTAGTCCGAGTTTAACGAGTAAAATATGGCAACCTTTAAAATTTAAAAGTAAAAAGAGTGAGTCAGTGAACGACTTCATGCATTAAAATGACAGTGATAGCTCATATTTTGGGATTGACAACATCAAACTGGACGTGCAGTGACAGTGCAGCTCAGTCAATTTAAAGCGCTTTTAACCACAGAGTACATTTTACATACTCTAACCGCAACCTCGCTCCTCGAAGTTTGTTACTTGTAAAATTTAAAATTGATTTACTTTAATTAGGTAAATGTTGAAAGATGAACAACATAATATGAGAATTTTGGAAATTGCGGAAGAGAAGCGTGCACTAAAAATGGAAAATCTAAGAGAAATGGCGAAAAAGCGATTAATAAAAATGGAAATTCTTAGAGAAAATCTAAAAGAAGCAATTTTGGAAAGAGAAGAGAAATTTTATGAAAAAAAGAAATTTAGAATAAGTACCTAATAAGTATTCACCGAAACAGTTTTTGTTAAATTGATTATTAATCACGAAATTCCTTGCAAAAAGTAAATAATATGTCTAATGTCACATGCATGTGGTTTCAATTTTTCATTAAAGGTAGAAGAAATAAAACCAATAACAAATTATTCAATAAAATATGCATATTTATTCCTTCAGATTCTAGTCTATTTATTTTAATAATTCTCTTCGATAAATGCTGCCCGTGCTGCATTACCTCTGACACAGTTATTTATGGCCTGCATCACAGGAACAATGCTCTCCTCCTCTACACCCTCAAGCATATCATACTTGTACATGGCTATATTGTGCAGTACCTACTGTTAATGCAACAATGTACAATTTGGTATTTTCTAATTTTGTTGTGAAGTCTCGAAGTAAACATTTAAATCAGGACTTCCACACTACAAAACATCTTTCAACTGAGTTCCTTGTTTTTATGTACCCGGTTGTCCATCTCTTCCCTCTCAGTATTATCTTGAAAATCGGTATTTAGATTTAAGCTCAGTTTCATGCACCATGAAGTTCCAATAGATTTTGACGAGTTTTATACAACTTCACACGTCTCGCAGTAAATGTGGCACTTGGTTTTCCATCTCACGTATCTCGTCTATCACCATCAAATCATCAATAAAATAATCTCTATCCATCTTTAACAACTAAAAACGAACAGAACCAGAACCTACGGATGTATCAAAGTTTCTAAATAAATATCAATGACGTTTAGAACGCGTCAAGTCAACGTCAATGTTGTCAATGCACGCCTAATCGCTCGCTAAACCATCGCTAAACTATGTAGCGACATGGACTATCTTTGATTCTGAGAATAGACTTGGAGTAGCTTACTTCTTCGTTACTCCATGTTTATTAATAATGAATTTCATTAAATCTTATTTACGACAAGGTTTAAAGTTACTCTTGCTCTAGTCTATGTTTATTAATACGACCGCTAATGATCAAAAGCTAAGCCTATATAACTTTTCACTTTTTTAATAAATTAGTACTTAGTTGCTTTATATTAATCAATTTAGAATAGCATTATAATCTCTTTTTCGTTGAGTAGTTGTAGTTATCTAGACTTTATTAAGCGTGCCCAATCATCTCATTGCGAAATAAATGATTGTTTTTGTTTTGATTTTTGTTTTTTTCTTGACTCTTTCTAGAGCACCAAAGGCAGAGCGTCCTATCCTGAAGCCGTATTGTGCGTTGTACAGTCCGCCGTGGCTTGGCAAGAGATCCTCCAATCTGTTTGCAATTAGATTTTCCAGTAGCTTTGCACAGCAGTCTAAGTAGTATAGATGTATATAGTCTAGTATCCTGATACCTACATCAGCTGATTTCTTCGCCTTGCGCAGCAGAATGAGCCGTGTCTGTTTCCACTCGGCTGGGAATTCTCAGGACGCTAACACCGAGTTCATAAGGCTTCTAACGTCTTCCGGAATTAATTTAGCACCAATACAAACCGCTTCCAGATCAATTTTATCAGGTCTTGGAGTTATTGCTTCGTTCGATCGAGATCCTGGATTATCATTAAAATTATCCCAAGTTGTCTATAATGTTCTCGTAAGCATGTGAATTCCGTTGTCCAGCGAGGTGGACTAAATCCATTGTATCAATCAATGTATCCAAAATTTTACTATCAACATAGCGATTGAGTATACCAAGGATACTGAGAAAATAATATTATGTACCTAATACGATGTACAATCTAGTCAATATTTAAGTAAGTAGACAGCAAAATTCTTCATTGTAAAAAGTACGTACCTACCTGTGTCAGGTTCTACCGTGCAGTTGTGACAAATTATTTGGCGACACTTATTACTCACGCAGATAACATATTCGTGACTCGCTCAGCAAGATCCATTTTGTATCCAAAATATAAGGTGTTTCCATCATTCTTGTAATGCATATCTCCCAGGTATTTTATCACAGTCAATGATCTCAAGATTTCGCCATAATACTTGCCATATATTGACATATTTAATAACCCAAAGTGCTCGTGCTCTAAAACATTTTCAGAAAACTTGGCAATAGAAGCACTAGGTTAGTAGAAGGTGGTCCTTAGGTACTCTTATGGTAGAGGGAAAGATAATTCTTTTACCTACAGGGGAGTTACCTAAGCTACAGCATTACCTACTTCCGCCAGTACATATTAGACTCACTAGGATTTCAAGGGACTTCTAATTTAGCTTAGTTTATTTATTTTTTATAAAAACTCCTCAATAAAAAAAATCTTTAAATTGACAACGTAGTCTACCAGAAAATCCTAATGTTTAAGTTTTACATTAGGTACAGATGTAAACCCTTGCTTTTCAAAATAATATTCGGTACCTAAACAGTTCTACAGCTAATTTATGCCATTTTAGAGTGCTAGTGAGAAGCACATATTGCTTCTATCTTTTTTTTTATACGAGATAGCAAACGAGCTTGCAGCACCACCCATCCGCTGCCGCCCATGACTACTGTGACTGACTTTAAACAAGACTCAATTAGGGACTGGGACGGTTAGTCCAATTAGTTGAGAGTTAATTAGAACATTAGTTGGTCAGTTCGTTAGTAGGTATGAGGACTGGGGACTGTTAGTGATAGTTAGTTCTGTTAGTTTATGTTAGTACCTAATAGTTAGTCAGTCCAGTTAGTACTTGTTAGCAGGAGTCTTGTTCTAAGTCAGTCACAGATGTGTTGCTACCCTTGAGGACTAAGATGGTCGCCTCTAAAGAAGTGTAACCGGAAACCACACCTTTCCAACCAGGCCATAATTGCTATAAAAACAATTATTACACGGCAGAAATGATACTAGGTACCGTGGCGGGCGGTGGTACTGCCCCGGGCGAACTCTATATGGAACCAATTAGTTTTCATTTAAAACCTATTTCCCCTTTCCCCTCTACCACCTACTAACATTTGCAATCCGCTTCAAGATTATGTCTGACATGACAAACAATCTCTCCATGACAACTGACATTTTTGTATTATTGTAAGTTTGGTTAGTTAAGTTTCACGAATGGTATAATATAATATATGTATAGTAACAAGTAAATAAAATGTTTAGCGCTTTTCTAATTGATGTCTATAAATAACTCAATTATTGTCACAATTTTAAGTACCTAACACTCAGATTACAGAACGAATGGACCTAACATAATTAGTATTGATTGGTCACTGGCATAGAGTAGGTACATTTGTCACTGGTCGATCTGCAGAGATCGATGAACATTCTTGATACCGACGAGATCCGAGCAAATTCTTGTGCTAGAAGGACACTGCAGTGTTATGAGATTCATTCAACCTTTTGAGTAGGTACTTCCTTAACAAAAAATAATTATCCAATGGAGATCTTAAAATAAATGTAAATACGACATAACAGGTTGTGCAGGTATTTAAACATGTTTAAATGTGACCATGTGCCAAGTAATATAAGAGAAATAACAACAAAATGTCACATAATGTTTATGCTTTGTGATCACTACCATATTTGAACCCTTTGATTGCGGAGGCATCCTTAAATTGTTCCATTTGTTTGACAGAATGAAGTCAATCTCGCTTTTCAATTCCGCAAAGTCTACTTGGGTTGCTCTTTCCTCTGTCTTTGAGGTATTGACGCCTTCATACACTAACTCCACCTCTTGACCACATTTTGTGGATGTCTGCGCGTAAGAACTTCAGCGAATAGGTATCCATATATTATATAGCGAATAGGCTTCCATTTCATTAAAACAATTTTACGGGTCCCATTTAGTAGGAGTAATCTTCTGCAGTAGGTATTCTACCCTTTTTAGAATTTGTACAGACTACAACCATGTTAGTCCAAAAATTGAAACAGTGGATATATTCCACGACACGGTATACTCGGCCTCAAAGCAAAAATTATGTAGGTACACAGTTCCTAAACAAGAAGTTTTGATGTTATGAATTATTATTTTTCCTAGTTTTACTTCTATAAATAAAATTAAATATACAAAATAAATTACCAGATTGTATTAAGTAGGTAGAACTTAATATACGCTAAGTACCTATATCTACAATATAGGTACTACACTGCTTCTATGCTTCTACACTTTCTTGCGTAAGCGGTGCACACCTTTTCTACGCAGGGTACGGATTAGCCCAAACAGCATTTTGACAATGTTTGCGGAAAAGTAAGACAGCCATTGCCTTAACCATTGTTGCTTAATTCACAATATGTACCTACGTGAAAAAATTACAAAAATTTACATTTGTTTTGCAAATTGACATTAACTGATATTTGACATTGTAATAATTTTAAATTTGTACTTAATAATAATTTAAAAAATTTATTAAAATGTATCTACTATTATCTATTAACATTGTAAAAGAATTTTTAGTGTCTAAAATTTATGGGCTACATTGCCAGATTAATAATACAACACAATAACAAAATTAGTATTTTATATAAAAATCAAAATTATAATACACGCACATTATATAAAAATCAAAATTATAATACACGCACATAAACCCTATTTGCGTCAGGTTACTAAAAAAATAAAAATTTAACACGACTTTATTTTACATATAGATTATAACAATAGTTTCGTTTACGCCTAGTAATATTATATAGCCTACACGCACATTATATAAAAATCAAAATTATAATACACGCACATAAACCCTATTTGCGTCAGGTTACTAAAAAAATAAAAATTTAACACGACTTTATTTTACATATAGATTATAACAATAGTTTCGTTTACGCCTAGTAATATTATATAGCCTATGTCACTCAGTGAAGATGCAGCTTTCTAATGGTGAAAGAATTTTTGAAATCGGTCCAGTAGTTTTGGCAGCGCACGCCAGAATAGCTCGCAGATGGTAGATTTTTTCCGACTTACCTACTTGACACTTATCGTCATATTTTGGACAACTCACACAATATCTTTATAAATTTTAGCCTGTGTGTTATTCTGATGTTTAAGCTATATAATTGTAAAGTTTCATTAAAATCCATTCAGTACTTTTTACGTGAAAAAGTAACACACATCCAGTAACATCCATCCATACATACATACATACTTACAAACTTTCCTCTTTATAATATTAGTAGGATAGGATTAGTAAGGATTATACCTTATCAACAGCCTAAAATTTAAGTTTTATGCTTCTAGTTCTGAAAATGACAATACTTTCATACAACCTTTCATGTCCCTTTTCAACCCATTACCTACAACACTTTTTTCCAATTAAAAAGTGTCTATGTCCTTTGTCAGGCTCTAGACTGTGTACCAAATTTCATTTAAATCGGTTCAGTAGTTTTGGCGTGAAAGCGAAACAGACAGACAGACAGACAGATAGACACTTCAAAACCAAACGTCCAATTTTAATCATTCAAAGACCAAATATTATCTACATAAACTGTAAATGTAGTCCAAAAAAAATTCAAGATAAAAAAATGGTTGTTGTGCCTCACTCGACATAGATAGGTATAGTGTGACGCGGACTTTTTTATAGATATTTATAAGATCTACAATTAATTAGAACATTTTATGGTTCTATCTTTTATAGTTTAGGCAGCGTACGCAAAATAAGTAACTTTTCTGGTTGATTTTTTACACCTTGTGTCCGAAAAACCCAAATATCTTACGGAACCCTATTTTTTTCCAAAATAAAATTTAGCCTATGACACTCGGGGATAGTGTAGCTTTCCAACAGTGAAAGAATTTTTCAAATCGGTTCAGTAGTTTTGAAGCCTATTCGATGCAAACAAACAAACAAACAATCAAATCTTTCCTCTTTATAATATTAGTATAGATATTATTATAAAAATCAACCAGTTATGTAAGACCAAAGTCGAATTTATTATGATTCGCAGTGCTGGCGCAACAACACAATGGCAAATAATAATCCATACTAATATTATAAATGGGAAAGTGTGTTTGTTTGTTTGTTTGTCCGGCTTTCACGTCGCAACGAAGCTATTATATGATATGGTTTTTGTGTGTGGAGATAGTGAGGAGGGTGGAGAGTGACGTAGGCTACTTTTTACCGCGGTAAAACATCCCCATGGGAAGATATCGATATTTTGTTATTTGCTAGATATTTAGTTCTGGATGTTGTTAATAGATGGCGTTAGTAAAGTATCTTTTAATCATGGAACTGTTATTATTCATCCACCACAAATGTGTCATGTATGATAAACAACTCATTGTTAATTCCCTTTGACCACGCGGGCGGAGCCGCGGGCAAAAGCTAGTCTTAACTAAAATAACTGTGTAGAGTGGTCCAATCCCACCCATGTTTGTTTTTAAGGTGAGAGCATATTGCTTTTTTTTTCTATTCTCGAAGATTTTTAGATTCGATAAAAATTATCGAATTACTGTATTTTAACAATAGGTAAAGATTAATTGCACGAGATGATTTCATAATCTCAATTTCAACGGTATTCAAACTGCTAAAATCTCGTTCAAGGGAAGCCTAGCAAAAATATAGGTTGTGTTGCGTAGGCAATGCGCATTGAATTGAATTTCTATATGTAAAAGAAATACTCATCTACTTATTGTTAAATCAATATCAGATAATTAAATGATCCCATAAAGCATGTGAGAATCACACTTTCTAATCAATCGAATTTGCAGTCGCTTCAACCTACTTATTATTATAATATTACATCGTTTAACGATTTAACTGCCCAAGAAATTATTACAATAGAATTAAAATAGCCTATGAACAATATAATATCTTACATCGACGATAAATAATTATGTTTTTAGGTGTTACTAATTGGGCTTATTTTCGGACCATGTTTTTTTTATGTTGCATAATGTTCTTTAATTAAAAACGTCTAAATGTCCGTGTGCCTACGACTTTTGTTGGAGTGCGTATATATTAATCAATTAAAAATGTAGATATTAGTCTTATAAAAATTTAATATTGTAAGTATGTAACGTATCGTGAAGGTGATCAATATTTAGAACGTGTGCTGCATCTTAAGGATGGTTCGTAGCGAAAGCCGGTTCGTTCTTTTTGAAAAAGTAATCGCAGTATATATAAAAGTCGTGCGAACGAACGGTCGGTTTTCTCGAACTTTGTTTGGGCGCAAGATGACTTCCTTAAGGCTCATCGTGTGGATTCTCAGTGTCGTGGCATTTCCCAATTTATTGTTCTGCGATGGACAATATTTTCCTTACAGAAATTATGAAACAACTTGTGAGTTAATTCTTATTTTTATTTTGTTTCAATATTTTTAATCCTATACTTAATATATGTTTATCAGTGTGTATAATAATTAGGTAAAAAATAAGTTTAATAAGTAGGAGCGTTCTAGTTCTAAAGTAATAAGTTTTTTAAATAACGTGTGAGTACCTACACATTTGAAGTTCACGAAGATATTTTACATTTATGATTGATGATTGAAGATGAATAATAATACCATTAAAACAATGTTTATTAGTATCTGACAAATCGAAAAAATTGAAATAAGAAGATAATTTAAATTTTCTATTTAATTGGTATCTATCGTAAGTACATAACTTAGTTTATAAATTAAAACAAAATTTGAAGTTTCACTGCAGATTACCTACGTGCTTTATGATTATGAAGATCACATAAGCTGACAGCTTTTAAGTTACCTAATGCTTGAAAGGTGGAAGGGCTTCAAATACCTATACTTAGTAGGTACCTAACTATCTACCGTCATATTAATCGTCATTAATAGTTAGTAGGTATAATAATATACTTAGTACGAACTTAAGGAAGTAGGCATGTGAAGTAGTAGTTTTTAATTACCAAGCAAGAATACGGAGATTACAGTCCTAATGTCCTATTAGGGTAGAATAAACGGACCTCTACTCAAAGAGTTGTTACCATAAAATGAAAATTTGATAATTTGATCGTACCTAGGTACTTGCTTTTTTAAATATATTTTTCGGAACAATTACTTAAGTACTTATTATTTACTTTTTTTGCTTTTGTCAGATGTTAGTACCTACAGCTTAATTTGTTCATAATTAAAACGTTGCACACCGGTGCTTTCAAAGTGCATACATTATAACGAATGTTTAACTTAAGAATGACCTTGTGTTGCATTGAAATGTGCAATACAACGCTAAACTCTCTTGTGGCTACGTTACCTATTTAATTTAAACCTGATCAGTGTCTTTCACTGTTACCTGTCCGTTTAACTTTTATATTAGCGGCATAATTAGTGTTAAATAATCCTGGGTCGGAATCAGCGTCCCAAATCTGAATTTGACGGCCGACTTTTAGATTTAATTTATTTGTGATTTTCGCGACCTTTAGGTAATTCATAAATAAACATGCTATGTTTAAGATTAATAAAACAATTTCAAACATCATTATCACTGAAATATTGTTTTCTTTGATTCGGTCATGACTTCATAAGACTAGTCAAAAAATCGATCGTGTGTAAGAACCCTTGGATTGATTTTCAATAATTACTGGTTGTACTTAATATGTGCTAAACTTAAAAATAAATAGTAGGTAATAAATATCAGGGACATTCACACACGGCCATCTGACCCGCAAACTAGGCGCGAGCCTATTTCAGCCTATGGGTGTCAGAGACTGATATCCTACACACATACCTATTATGTATTTTAAGTAGTACATACTTAAATAGATAATATTAACATCCAGACACGGAACAAAAAGTGTTCGTCACACAAATGTTTGTCCGGGGTGGGATTCGAACCCACGACCCCTGACGTAACAGGCAAGGTCCCTACAGATTGCGCCATCGGGCCAGTCCCGGACGCCCGGGTATTATTTTCTAATTCTTTGCATTGTCATCGGTCCTTGATACGTGGGCAGTTTCAAATTAATCCGACATTTGGAAGTGGGTGAACGTTTAAAGATTCTCAAGCTAATGGACCGATGTATGGCAATAGGCTCACCAATAACATGGGACCTTTAAGCCTTTAACATAACTGGTGAAATGTAGGTGTGTGTGTGTCTGTGTGCCTCTACTCCTTCGGAGAAATACAAGCGTGATGTTATGTTATATATAGACTCAACTATTTTCTACAAAAATACTATGTCAGTACAAACAAACATACAGAAACAAAATAAAGTAGGTACGTAGGTTTAAGTGTTCAAACCTGCATTCAAGAACATTTAAAATATGATAATATCGTTATTAATTTATGTGAAGGTAAATATTGTAGGAAATTATTGCATTAGGTTAACCAATTACTAACCGGAATAGACGTAACTTTTCAGACTGGTGGTTCGTTGTCCAATATGCACTTGTTTGTTCTCAATAACATTCTAATACCTACCTACCGCTAATATTAATCATGCATCATTGAGTACCAAGATATCTATATATATAAAAGGAGAAGGTGACTGACTGACTGACTGACATATCAACGCAGGCCCTAAACTATAAGGGTTAGAAACTTGAAATTTTGCACAGGGGTTCCTTTTCCTGCGAATAAATAACTTTGACTTTTATAACGTAGGGGAGCACTAAGAAAGGATTTTTGAAAATTCACCCCCTAAGGGGGTAAAACGGGGGTGCAAAGGACGATGGACAAAAATGTATGGAACCTGGTACCGGCACCAATCGAAATGCCAACACCGTTGGAAAGGTCTTTTAGTGTAGAATAACAGTAACAAGGGCGCCAGTCCCAGTTTGCTGTCCGATCGGAGTAATCACTCCTTGAAAATTATTAATGTTTCTTATTAAAGTATTTCAATCAGGTCAATTTCTTCTCCACTTCGCCATAGTATTCATGTTTATTTTTTATTATGAGTTTAAATAATAAGCGGTGACAGCCCAGTGGCTATATAACTCTAACTAAATATACATCGTGAGGAAACCTGCATGCCTGAGGGTTCTTCATATCGTTCTCTAAGGGTTGTGACTCGTGGTGAAATAAAACATTGAATTTTAATTATCATTTTATTTATTTCTTACAATACTTTTTTATGTATTATTAAATACAAATAAAACTATAGTTCATACTTATTGTACATATTTAGCAGGACGATGCACGGTAGGTTCCTGTGCGCACATAATTTCTATTGTTTGGTACTTAGTGTTCGCTAGATACAAAGATTTCACTCTTCTCACTCTCTAGTATAGAGTAATGATAAATCTATGCTTCTCACACACTCGTCCTGCTAAACATGTACAATAAGTATGAACTTCATTTGTATTTAATAGTATGAAATTTTGCCGTTTTTGAAGTCAAGTGGGCAACCTGAACGCGGGCAGACGTCGTTGATGGGTCTTTTCTACGCGAGCGAAGCTGCGGGCGTCCAAATACAACATTTAGTAGTAAGGTATAGTTAGGTATAGGTAGGTAACGAACTAATATACTAACTCACCGACCAACTAATATTCTTATTAACACCCTATTACCTGGATAAACTGGATTAATCATTCCAGTCCCTATTTTGTCTTATTCAAGATGGGTCACAGTTGTTGTCATGGGATGCAGCGGATGGGTGGTGGTGTATGCTCGTTTGCTAACTTATATTCATTTTTGTATTTATTTTGTAGGTGCAACTTAGGGTAGGTACTACGTAATATTTACTCGCGATTAAGATACAAGAAGATATCGTGCCAATAAGACTTGAAAAATAGGCGTTTATCTATAATACTTCTATACTAATATTATAAAGAGGAATGATTTGTTTGAATGTCTCACACAAAAACTACTGGACCGATTTCAAAAATTCTTTCACCATTAGAAAGCTGCATCTTCACTGAGTGAAATAGGCTGTATAATATTATAGGTGTAAACGAAACTATTGTTGTCTAATTCCACGCGAGCGAAGCTACCAAAAATATTGCTGTCGCTCAGAACTCTGTCGATCAGCCTTCGCGTATGATAGAGAGAACAGCAGCTCGAACTGATTTTACCTACGTAAAATTTGAGGAAATCGTCCTTTCGTACTACCCTGTTTCCTCCCCGGTATATGGACCAATTGGAATATTTCTCTCGTATTTAAATAGAATAGCAATAGCGTCTAATCTAAGTATACCCAAACATTTTCCTTTTTTGTTTTAAGTTAGTATAACGGTATTAACCATTTGATTGCTAGATGTTGGAGAAAATTGACAGTTTTGGTGATTTCAAAAGATTTTTCAAATAATGAAAAAAATCTAAACGTGCCCACATGAGAAATACCGATGAGTATATCTTATGGTTAGGTATTTTTTTGTTGTTATAACTTCATTATCCTATGAGGAAACAAGGCTACGTTTGTATGGAAAAAGTTCCGCACGATTTACCCTTAACAAGGAAACCAATGAGAATAAATTAAATAATTTAAACCTAAGTAGATTTTTGTGTTTAGTAATTGCATACCTACATGTTAGGTATGCCTATTTATAGATATTTTTACCTATAGGTCTAGGTATATATCTATTTTTTCTAACCATAGCATAGGTAGAAAGTGCTTTGCTAAATTCCGTTACAGTTATATGCAATGCATTGTACCTATACTTCTTACCTACTACCAAGTAGATACTATTTAAATACGAAACTTATACTATATTAAATTATATCTATACTTTTATATTAAGTCACTATTTACCGCCAGTCAAATTGGATTTATCTATAGTCCAAAATAACTGTCTTCAATAGCAACAAAAAGTCAGAATAGGTATCTAGATGCCTAGGTACCTACCTATTTTAGCAGAGACATAAATTTGTTACTTTTTTTTCCATCAACATAACAAAAAGGTTAAATATTGAGGGAGAAAATCTAATATTCCGTGCAAGTTAAAAAAGGGTCGCGCTAAATATGTACATTGTTTAAGGCGCCTAGTGGTGCAAAATGACCTTGAGAATCGGTGCACACATTCTCACAAACGACAACAGCGCCTCTAACGGAAAACCTCAGAACTACCTTACAGAGCATACAATGACATGTCATGAGGTACTGTATTAATCGCCTGTATAACCCGCGCAGATAGAGAATAGATCTGAAAATGGCACTTAAAATACAAGCACAACACACAACACAAGCAAGGGTACTTAAAACACTGGATTGTAAAATTTGCCTTTATTAATTGTGACATTTCAGAATCAGATTATAAAAATAAAGAACAATAGGATGGGAATGGTATCAAAGGTTTTATAAACCGCTTGGTCCAGCAGTGTCCTGGTCATCTGTACCCATTACTGGTTCAATTCCCTCCATGAATTGGTTAAAATCTTCCATGGACTGGTCAATTGTAAAATTTGCCTTTATTAATTGTGACATTTCAGAATCAGATTATAAAAATAAAGAACAATAGGATGGGAATGGTATCAAAGGTTTTATAAACCGCTTGGTCCAGCAGTGTCCTGGTCATCTGTACCCATTACTGGTTCAATTCCCTCCATGAATTGGTTAAAATCTTCCATGGACTGGTCACTTTCACAGTCCTGGTCTTCAGAGTCGTCACTTTCATCTTCGGTGTTGCTGTTCAATTACATCACAAAATGTCAACGTTCGTAACAAAAACTTAACGAAAATAAATAACAATCAAATGTAACGCAAACAAAAACAACAATATCAACGAAAACAACAATTACTCGGAGTGCGTCAAGTAGCTTAGAAAGCGAATCCCGACTGATTATTTGTTTGCAGCTCGTACTTCACTGTGTGAGTATAGACAGCGATAGAGAGTGAGCGAGAACGCATGCGAGAGGACGCCATTTTCAAATCTATTCTCTATCTGCGCGGCTTATACGGGGAAGTGTTTCAGTAGATGGCGTTTATTTTAAGTAATAATTGACCTAACAAAAAATTTATAGGAAGGTACGACAACGTAATGAAATTAGATTTATGCAATTTTTTTAGTTACTTAAAATAATAACAAAAAAAAAGTCATAAAAAAATAAAGAAAAAATTGAAAAAGAAAGGAAGTGTAACTGGAATTTGAACCCGAGTCTCTAGAGCGAGATTCTTACTCACTGCCAATGTCTATAATTTCCCCGTTATTGATATTATCTTTGGATTCTCTTTTCCTGTAATAAATACATATTATGACATATATAAATATTATTAGCTTTTTATTTCATTTGCATAAAATAATAACAAAAAAAAAGTCATAAAAAATAAAGAAAAAATTGAAAAAGATAGGAAGTGTAACTGGGATTTGAACCCGAGTCTCTGGAGCGAGATTCTTACTCGCCGCAAACTCCAATTACGCCATTTACAGCTATACGATTAGGGTTGAAAAACTGTGTACTTATCTATCTTTTTGTACTCTGCAGGATTGCAGAGAACAATGAAAATTAATAAATGTTTGACAAAATTTAAATCTTTACGTCATTCATGTGTGTGACGTTTGCTTTATATGAACACTTTTGATTTATTTCCCATGTTTATTTACAAAATAGGAGTCCGTTTACGCCCTTCTAACTTAAAAAAATACTTATAACGTTAAATTATTTATATAAATTAACCTAATGTAATAACCAATCAATAAAAGTAATGAAATAACGTTGGAATCTTGCAGAAATTTTGCGGCAGAAAGCGCGACACGCCCGTCTAGCAAGAGGCCTCAGCCGCGACTGTCGGTACACGGCGTTTACACACACATGCTCGCGAGTTATGTTCGAAAACACTGCGCAAATGAGAACAAGGGTTTTTTGGAAATTCTAATAAATGGATTTAAAAAGTGGTATAACTGATATATTGTATTTATTGTGATGAAAAATATATGTTAAATTGAAAAAAAAAACACGTATTTTAGAAGGGATTTGATTGTTTAGAAGATTATTTTAGAGGTATCTTCGTGATTTTTTTCTATCGAGTCAACATTAATGTATTATGTTTTGAAGGCCGTAGCAATCTAACATATATCCCCAAGAATACCATATATTTTTTTTATTTGATTCTCTGCAATGGTTCGTGTGATATCTTGTTTATAAAACTCGCGTTTAGCCTCTGTAGTCCTCTTAAGCAACGTATTCAGAACATCTATACTCTACTAAATATAATAAAACTGAAGAGGGACTTTATTTTTACATCGAATTTATTTCAAAATTCAAATGCTGGGGCATTTTAATAACGGTTTAGAACTGAAAAGTTTTGACTAAGTTATGAGAAGATTGATTGGCTAGACACTAGTAATGTGAAAACAATTTTTTCGGGTCAACGTGAAGGCGTCCCTAGAAAATAAGGAAGGTTCCTTAGGTTTCAATGGATAGAGTTGTCTAGTAATGTTCATGAGGAGAATAGGTATCAACAATAAAATAAGCTACCGCAATGTTTAACTTCCTGTTTAACGTCCTCTTGCTTGCGACAGCTTTCTCATTTTGAAATCCTAGTACTTACTTTGTTATTGGGCTTAAGTCGAATAGCAAGAGTTATCTATACCTACTTAAAATTAAACACTATAATATAGTAGACGCCCGCAGCTTCGCTTGCGTGGATTAGATTATATATTATAAAATTTTGTCGTTTAGTTTATGTCCTTCACAAGCGTAGACGGGTCTACGTTCACAAGGAAATAACCCAAAAATCTCTACCATTGAAGTTCAAATAGAAGGGGTATTAACGGAATAAAAGTCTAAAAATCCATTCATCTTATCGAGGCTTAGTATACATGTATACATGTACATTATGTACATAAGTACCTACTCTAAAAATAAGACATCAACCAGTACCGCCTAGCAAAACCCCAACTATTTGTTGTTATTATTAGTAACTAGTGGACGCCCGCAGCTTCGCTCGCGTGGAATTAGACATAATAATATATTTTACACCCTTACAAAATTTTTACAAACTTTGAATGCCATAAAATATTTATTTATATCTAATCAACAGCCTATAATATAAATTTTATGCTTCTAGTCCTGAAAATGACAAAACTTTCATAGAACATTTCAACCCCTTACAACACTTTTTTCCCAAATAAAAAGTAGCCTATGTCCTTTCTCAGGCTCTAGACTATCTGTGTACCAAGTTTCATTTAAATCGGTTCAGTAGTTTTGGCGTGAAAGCGACACAGACAGACAGACAGAGTTACTTTCGCATTTATAATATAAGTATGGAAGTATGGATTGATACAACAACTTAGTATCAATTACTAATAATAGGTCGCAGCGAGTCAGTCATACGACCAGATAGATACAACTTGGGATCATTCATCACATAAATTACTTACCACAACGCGTAATGTCGTCAAGTAGTGATATAAATAAAATAATAGAACATGTTCCGTGTGAACATTTTAACAGTTTATGTCAGTGAGTCAACATTTTGTGAAACATAAAATTTAAACAGAACCTCCTAATTAATGTAGATGACTAACATGGACACAGATACTTTGTAAATATTCCGACCGATGTACTATGTTTATCAATGTTTACCAAATTTTCGGTATGTTGATACGATAAATGTTTAGACAGTTATTTAAAGAACTGGATTATCGTATTTTAATAACGGCGATTTTCATTTGTTTCTGATTAGTAAAGTACTGGTTTCCTCCAAAAGCGGTGGCGTCATGAAGCGGCCGTAATACAGCGATGAATGACGTCACTAGAACGTTGTCTATGAAAATTCAAATTCTGAGCCGCTTTTCACGCACTTATGTATTTTTTAACTTCCCACTAACACGTAAGCCCATTGAGATGCTAGTGTGTAGTCCGTGCTATAAATAACAAAGTTAATCTTTATACAATTAATCTTGGTCAATGAAATAGGTAATTTTCGTTTATAAGGATTAATATGACATGGATAATAAAACCGCTCGTCAATCTCTGTTTGAATATGGATAATTTTTCAAAAAATACTTTATTGTGATTAATGTACCTATGTACAAGAGTTAGGTATATGCTATCGCGAACATTTTATTGACTTTACATTGAGTTAAGATCTATAATTTATTTTATTATTTTTTTTTACTTATTTTTGTAAAACGTGCGCCGTCATAGGTTATTAAACCTATGACGGCGCACGCGGTTTAAGGATGTTTAGGAGCGCTTGCCTTTCCGACCTGCTTAACAAATATCAATATTTTGGGGCAAGCTGAAAAGATAAGCCTAGTTCTAGATAGCCTAAACTATTCCTCATGAATGTGGCTATCCAGTACAAAAAGGTTTTTATTTAAATCGGACTGGTACATCCAGAGATTAGCACGTTTAACCAAACAAAGAAACAAAAAATCTCTTCCGTTTTTTTTAAATATTAGTATAGATCCAAATCATGCTCTATGTAGTTACGTAACAATACATATATAAATTCAAATGATTTATTTGTTCCATAAAAAAAGTAAAAAATTACATTAACAATGCAAAATTTAACTATCTACTACCAACTACTGACCAAAAGAACCTGAAGACTGATGCAAATCTTTAATAATAGGCATGATGGTCTGAACTCTACCACACTACCAAATCACTACAATGACATTTAAACCGTTAGAAATTTTTGACCTGTTTTGAACGTTATAAGTTCATGTAAGTTCAATGTCGACATTTGAAGTGTTTTGTGCAATTCAATATTTTGTAACTATGTATTGACCTTTTGAAAAAGTTTCTTCATTTCTTTTCAAACAAGAATGTGAATCTTTAACGACTTTAAATTATTACATAAAAACCATGCATTTCTAAATTAACTTTCAAACCAATTAATTAATTTTGTAATTTTTGAGTATTCTATTTTAATATCTTTAGAGCATCATTCGCTATAAGGATCAAAACAGGCCGGCCTTGAAAAATGTCTTTAATGTATACATACCTAGTTAGGTATTAATAAAACTCGAGTCCGCGGCTGTACGATATACATGTATCTACATTGAATAAATCTGACCCCCTCGTAATTGCTACTGACTCTGCTAAAGGAGAGGTCCGGAGTTCGATCCTCGGGTCGGGCAACAACTAAGTATTGGGTAATTCTAACTTGTAATGCCCAGTAGCAGTTCGGAGTCTAGATTTGTGCCCGGTGTATGGCAATAGGCTTATCGTCTATTTATTACATGGGACCTAAGCATAACTGGTGAATCGCGGGTTACACACATCTGCCTACCCCTTCGGGAAAATACAGGCGTGATGTTATGTTATAAGTTGTAGATATGCAACCTTAAATGTAATATGCCACTGCTGCAATAATACCTAACGCGTTAATTTGAACAGATTTTGCAAAAAAGCTATCGGGGTTTGATAGGTAATCGTTATAGTTATGTATCCGAAAATATTTTTCTCAAATTTATTGACTGTCTGTCTGTTCCTCTCTATGTGCACGAGGGAATTAAAAACTACCGAACCGATTTTGATCAAACTTGAAACAAATATACACTGATTGCCTGATACGGATATCCGTATTTCTATATTTTGTTATTTAAAATATATCTAATATAAAATGTAAAAAAAATAAAATTATCAAAACACGTTTCTGCTTGGGTGAACCATCGGTGAAGTTTAATCTCAGCATCGGTATTAATGCCCTAGTAAAGATACATAATAATTATATATGTACTACTCCTCCAAAACAAATTATTATTCAGCTATTTTGTATTTTCAACCCATAAATGGTTAAAAAATAGGAGGAAAGTTTGAATTTTTTATGTTATTTTCACATATAATATATCTATCTGGGTTAACATAATAAACATTCCCGGAAAATATGGTCTCCTTCACATACTGGATGGAAGTACCTACCCATGTTTGAACGAGGAGCAGTGGGCATACTCCACAGTAGTGACTGTGGGAGGGACCAGTGCCCACAAACGAATTAGTATTGTTTCTGACTTTTTAGTTTTGAAGTCGGTTATTTGTCATGTTTTATATTTGCAAAACATGAAACTAGAGTAATCGTGGAAATACCGGTAGGTAGATATAGATAGGTACATGAATGAATACATACCTCTAGAATAATCATAAGCAACAGGATGATCGTGACTACCGAAGTTCTTTTATAAAATAAATATTTAGAGGATATTGGGCGTCATAAACGTAGTCCTGTTTCCTCCTAGGATATTGTAGCTACACTACATACCGATTAGATAGCTATCCGGATAGCTAACAGGGTACATACAACTCGATGACAATAAGTTTATGATGACAATACATTCTAAATCCATTTATTAGCATGATTCTGTTTCAGACACTTAAAATTACTGTCTTATTTTATTTCCAGCTGCACCAGTCCTTCCATTCCCAGCATGTAGAGTGGACGACGTCGATTGTCTACGACGGGGGTTGCGGACGTTTTTCTTCCTCATGGATTCTGGCTATGTGGGGATGAAACCAATCGATCCGCTCATAGTAAACAGTGTAACTGTTGCGCTACCAAACGAACAGATGTCGTTTTTGATGAGACGAATAAATGTCACAGGCGTAAGATGGAGTAAGCTCGTCGACAGAAAGTAAGCTTGTTTCCTCTGATTTTGGTTCGTCCAGTCGGTGACAAAATTGTTGAATGTTTTTGGTGTGGACTAACCAAATACGACCGTTTTTGATCGATTTTATCGGCACAAAGAAAGTAAAGAAAAAAATATTTTAGGTACGGACAATTTGTTGTTTAAAATGCTTCTAAAATGTTTCTATTGTTAGTCAACAAAGAGGTTTTTTTTGTTGTGGACTGACCAAACACGTTTTATTGTTTTGACCTGTGGTTCTGACATACGTAGCGTAAAAACCTGCTGTCGGATTATATTAACTTCTGAGATAGGGTAAGGCTAAAATGGGGCTACGAAGACTAACACTTAAATATTTCACCTACACACATTTCTTTTCTAATTACAATGTCGTTTACCCGACACCATTGTTGGGTAGGTACCTTTAACCGACGTATGGGATACAAGATAAGACGTCATGGAAGTTTGTATAAAATATTCCTTACATTATAAGTAATTAATCTAAGAGTAATTGTTTCATAATGTGCAAAAAGTAGGTACCTATTAATCAGTTGAAAGATTAAAAATATAGGATAGATAGGTACCTACCTACTTTGATCCCGGCTACTCCATTGGGATGGAGTTCGAAGGGTAGATTTCAACCGATAATGTTTTTGAGGAGGTTGGCAACTCTAGGTGCCATCTACGAGTATGTCAACGGTGTTTATAATTATGTCTAATTCCACTCGAGCGTAGCTGCAGGCGTCCACTAGTTAAAGTAAAAAATAGAATGCTTATTTTTCAGGTTCAATGTAGCTGGAGGGAAAAATGGCGTGCTGTTTTCAAGTAATTTGCATGTGACCGGCCAACTAACTATGAGCATGGCTGGTAGAATAGACCCCTTCACCGCGCACATTACAATGGATTTAAGTAAGCTATAACTTAAGGCCTATCCAACTTGTAACACTGGTCTGACCTAGTTATTATCAATGTGACCCTCTACATGACCATATGTAAATAAATATGACAATAGGTACCACAATGCAGCTTCCACTACAAGAACTAAATCACCCGTATCATAAGTACGTTAGGTTAAGATTTTCTGTTCATAGATCGGAGAGTCGATGCTTGGTGGTAAAATACATATCCATCCATGCATCAGGCTTTTGGAGTCATTGCTGGGCATAAGCCAACCAACACCACTCCTTCCGATCCTGAGCCCTCTTCTTCAGGTCATTGTTCCATTCGAAGGAGCCAGCAGGTATTTCGTTTCCCGCGTCGTGATCTTCAGGATCTCGGAGGGCATTTTTTACCAATCGGTTATCGGTCCTTCGATTGTCTTGTCCTGCCCATAATCACTCCGATGAATCCGCACGCAACAAAAAACGGTACATATTCGTAGCTCTCTCCATAGCACGCGGAGCGATTTTGTACTTGCGATTGAAGTCAATAGTAGAAAAGCCACGTCTCGGATACTATAAGTCATCACTGGGAAAACACGGTAAATCAATGACTGAGGTATGTAGTATGCATAGATTTATTATTCTATATCTATGGTAGTATGTATGTAGTTATCATGGTCAAGATGTGTTGTAGGTACCTACTTACATCTAGAAGCGGGCTACCTTCGATATATTTAAGAAGCAGCTCATCATGCTCCGATTCAAGGATATACATTCATTTCGAGTGACATTTTAAGTGCACGTGTTTATTTAATCAGACTTTCTTTGAAATAATCTGGTACCTAGTCCTTAGAACTTCAGCGAGTGTATAGGCAAGCAGACAAGAAAGCACCAAAAGCTTACTGTGCCGTCTTCTTAAACCAGCAGAACTTTACTTAACCTACCTCACCAGCTACCTCATTAGCATAAATGACGTCAAAAAACTGGTTTCATAAGAAAATTTGGTTTCATCATTATCTACATAATATGGAGATACCTAGAAATCCTAGTTTAGACATTCTAGTCTGTAGACAGACATTTAATATGTCAAGGACACAATTACCATCTCACATCAGTATTTACAAAACATCACCTGCGTTCATATGAAATTCTCAACAATTAATTATTTGCTACAAAGCTGATATACCTACTTAACAAAATTTTGATGAACTTGATAAGATTTAATCGTACCAACAACCTAACGCCTTTAAATTTTTATTTTTTATGTAAAATAAGTTTAAAATAACATTATTTTTTATTAAAAAAATGTGCTATTACAGTTGTTGAGAATTCAATTTCTTACCTAACCTTCTGTAAATGTAACACAGTGTGTTTTTTTAAATGGGCCATAGTTTGGAGAAATCTGAAACCTCAAGGAAACTATCTAGAAACAAAAAAAGAAGATTTGTTTCTATAGACAGATTCTCTGTATCTCCTGTGGTTTCAAATTTCCGAAAACTAGCTCAATTAAAAAAACACTGTGTTACATTTACATTTAGAGAAGGTTAGGTAGGTACCTTCCAACTTAATCATTTTCTTTATTGGTCTCACATAGCCGGGTATTAAAGAAAAAGTAAAAGTAAAACAAGTTTTGAATAACATTGGCGGGTCGAGTTTCTCACCAAAGTGCATTCAAAATGCATTTTTGCTTTCAGATGAAATCGAAAGTAACATCACTTACGCTATGACGGGACAGAGAGGATATGATAATGAAGACTACATACTCATTGGACCAGAAAGAATTGCTGTGAGGAATACTAGATTGCCGACATTCTTCTTGCAACCAGGTATGGCATATATGATAATGAGATGAACGATATGATATCACATTTCATTACCATCACCTACGTTTATTCATACGCCCGCGCCGAGATTATGCAAGGGACATCCCAGGTTGCGATAGGTACCTACACTTCAATAAAGCCTTGACATTATAAAAACTATTACCGCGTGGAGTAGTCGCTATAAAATACCTAGAATTTTTCTGCCTAAATAATATAAAATATGTGTAAACATTATTATTTATAATAACCTACTTATTTATACTTAAGTATCTATTTTTACTACATTTTTTACTCTCCCCGCCCGCAACCCCAGAAGTCCCCTTTTAGTCGCCTTTTACGACAGGCAGGAGCTACCGTAGCACTATTCTGGTTTCGAGCTACAGGGACGAAGTACAAAGGTACCTACTCATTTGTAATTTTACAATTAAATCATATTTAAGATAGAGTAGTCTTTATTTACGTTTTTGTCTTTATTTATGTTATTTTTACTACACATAAATTGTACATTTTACATTTTTTAGTGAAACCTTTTTTCGGAACGTTATGAATTCGATTTTATGAGACGAAAAAGCGAAAAAGAGTATGTAATTAAAAAGAGACAACTATAAGAGATGGTCTATACATGAATTCTATTTATCGAGAGATATATCGCTCGCTTTATATATGAAACATCACTAGTTTGATGTATTGACATTATGTACCTACATTAAAATATTTCAATTTCCTTGATATAAATTTAATTTATTATAAAGTTGACGTTTTAATTTTTTTTAAGTAATAAATCTAATGAAAACATTTATTGGTTCTCGAAGAAATCTAGAATAAATAAATTTTACTAGATAGTAAAATTCAAAATCAAATTGAAACTAAACATATTTAAATAGGTACCTATATAAAAAAAACAACAAAGCGGCTCTATGAAATGTTTGTTCTATATCTTGCGATTGGGTAAAGTGACTAAGGACTATGACGCGGAATTGTAGGTCTTTTTGCTTTTTGTTGCTCAATTGGCTCTGACATTTTTTAGCGCGGAACCTACGTCCATAGTTAGTAATATTATGTATGTCAATACGTATAATTTTGTTTTTTTTTTAAATTTAGAAACTACTTTAATAATAAAAATGTACTTAACATTCTTTTACGATTTATGATTATTCTGTGTGTAGATGAATTGGATTTTTTTTTATATTCTCATATTCATTAAATTTAATTGATAAAAATCACTCTTTATTTAATTTATCAATCACAATAAACTTTATTTAATTTATGAATTACAAACCTACTATTTATTCTCAATTGACCTTTTCTGATCTAACCATGTCTTTTCTATCTCTTCTTAACACTGTTCACAGATTCTAGCAGAGATGAAACTAGAGCTAACTTAACAGGTAGGAATTTTCTTGTCTCTTAGGTATTTAGTCTATCTAAATCTATATATAGATTAGGTATCTACTTGTCATAGTTTTATGAAGTGGGCAAATTAACACAGTAAAAACATTTTACTGTGTTACAGCATGCATGAACTTCAGGCAAGCATCAGGATTGGCTAGAAAATCTTTCTCTCCCTTCAACAATTCTATTCAATTTACCAGGGCACACTATTCAATTTACCAGTTTGCACCTCATAACTATTTTGAGCTTGTTTTGTGACATATCTATTTGAATTTTGACCTAGAAGGATTTCCTCCAAAGAATTAGAAGAAGACTTAGTAATTAACTTCTAATCTAATAATTACTAATAACTATGTCACTAATATTATAGTGTAGGTATGCTATTAAATCCACCTTTTAGGTTTCTTGCAATAAAAAATTTAAAAATAAACATTTATATTGTTACAGCTAACACAGAAGACTCCAATATGATTCAGCAAGTTCTTACTTCAAGGGAGACAATTATCGACCACTTAGCAAATGAAATTACTATAGCTTTAATGCATTCTATGGTTGATAACTGTAGACTGTTTGCTAGTAAAGTTCCTGTAAGACACTATTATACTTACAATAAATAGTCATAAGGCCTACTTTTGTATTCATTTATTTTCTCAAAATATTCACATTATTAAAATTCATAAGGAACACATGCAGAGTGGCCATTATTATTTAACCAATGCTTTTGTTGATTTGTAAGCAAAATTGGTTATGGAGGTCAGCTAGAGGTCAATTTCATTAGTACTATAGTTACCATTATAGCAAACTACAATACTAATCTATATGACTAACTATAGTAATAGTAACAGCCAATCATGAGAACCATCCCCTTGATTTACCCTATCAAAGAATTTTAATGAGACCGAATGAATGTTTAATATCAAGTTCCAGAGCATAACATCAATGATATCTTTTACTGCTAAAAAACATAACTAAAATCTTCAAACAACACAAAAACTCAATTGGAAATATTTTTTTTAAATCTCAAAAAGCATCTTCCAAGAATTCTTCTACAAAACTTCTATAAATTGCCATGAACTTTGCCACAAATGCTTCCAAATGAAAAATTGGTTTGTTGCCCATTCTCATCCTATGTTCAAATTTAGCTGCCTCACTTGCTACTTGACATTTTATTGTCATGTCACAGTTCCGAACTAATTCTTTTAGTAAACCAGCAAAAATCATATCTGGCGGCACACCGTGAATTAGCAACTCATATAACTTCTGTCTAACCTCTCCAAGCTTTTTAGGTGATTGTTCTGATAATATCATGGTAGCAGTCTCCCTGATAAACTGCTGCCAATCCGGCTCAGGAACTTTTTGATCCAATGTAAATGGATACTGCTGTACTTTACAAGCCTCACACATTAACAGGGCTCTGCGAAGATTACGGTCTGCAGATGTAGCTATTCGCATCGCAAGTTCTGATGGTAAACTCAGCCCTTCCTTTTTACAAACTGCATGAAGAACTGTCGCTATTTCAGTTTCCGTTGGTGCTGGTACACGTATAGTCAAACAACGTGACCGAATGGCTGGTATAACTCGTGATATGGAGTTGGCAATGAGGATGAGCCTACATGTTGATACATATTTCTCCATAGTACGACGAAGAGCGTGCTGTGCATCCTTTGTCAAATCGTCGACCTCGTTTAAGATTACAACTTTAAACTCACGTTGTCCTGATGAATCTATTTGATGGGTCTGAGCGACATTTTTGACCAAATCCATAATAACAACACGATCGTGTATACCGACATCCGTCGGGTTAACCTCTATGTGGTAGTTACTACTTACAGTCATGATTTCTATTTTCTTGTTAGAAGGAGTTGTAAAATGCATAGTTTCTTGTCTCAGACGTTCTGCGCCAGATCCATACAGTTCCCTCAGTAAACACATTATTCGGGTTTTCTTACCGGCTCCAGAGGGCCCGTAGATAAGTAGATGAGGGAAATCACTTTGTTGCACGAGACTTTTGAGTCTAACTGCTTGTTCCTTATGAAAATCTAATTTCATAAGGTCTTTAGGGCGATGTTTGTCAACCCAGAGACTCATATTTAAGAGTTACGTTAATAAGTTCCAACAAAATACAAAACACCCAACCAAAGTAACCAAACCAAACCAACCAAACACAAAAAGCGCGCGCACTACTGCTCTGCTCAATTTTTCTGACATTGTCTGTCATTGTCAGGCCACAGACTTTGAAATTTTTATTTTTCGAATACTGATTTGCAGTTGGCAGTGTTGGCACTTTATAGCGGGGTAAAGAGATAGTCCTGCAGCCATCGCCTATTCTTTTTAGTGATTAATAACAGGCTGAATTTTCGTGAGCAGGTTCGGTTCGACGAGACGCCCAAGTTCTTCTTCTGACAATTCTCGGTAGAGGTAGCTAATGTAGTGCGCAGGTATAGAACATGTCGATATGATGGGGTGTAGAAATTGTCCGAATAACCGCATGGTTTTTTTTTTTATATTGAAGTAATTGGACGGTAAACTATTGTCCTACAAATCGGATGGCTTGACTGGAGCGTCCTACACTCCGAATATGTTCAAGTAACGAGATCATCAAAATTGATAACAAGCTGATTTTTTGTATGAAGCTTGATAAATATTTGTACAATCAAATGGTCACACAGTCCTACAAATGTAGTGGTACGATTTCCCAGTCCTACGTTTAGAAGTTGTCCATTCCACGGTAAGACTTTTTTCATTCATAACTGTAGGACAAAAATAAAATAAGGTGAGTTACTGCATTCTTTGCCTAAATCAAACAATGTCCTACAAAAAAATAGGTATGTACCGCTAGTCCTACAAAAGTATTGAAAATAACATTATTTCGTTTTATTTAATTCAGAAATACAATTATAAAAATAATTCAATATAAGTACCTACATAAATTCAATCGTCGTCGGATTCCGATATATTGACGCTTCATCAGTTTCGTCTTCAACATCATCATAGGTAATCATCTACGTCGCAATAATCACAATTTTAGTGTCGGCTTCTTCGTGATAGTAAGTGAGATTGTTGTCAATTACTTTTTTTATTTTCCTTTCATCGGACACCTCATAGACGTAGCACTTGTCATAATTTAGTTTCAGTTTTTCCCGTCATTAGACCACAGAGTACATTTTATATAACTGAAAGACTATTATTAGACCACAACATCTTGGTGTCTCATACTTGTCGAATATAATATGAACTTCTTATAAATATTAATTATATTAATTACAGTTGTATGGTTTTTCCACTCTCGACCTCGAAGGACGGTTTTTCCTGAAACTCCCACCCTGAAACCCTCAGGGAGAAGGAGATTCAAGTTCCCCAGCAAAAATGGTATTACCTAAGAATTTTGATAATTATTTAAAATATTTATAATATTAATATTATAAATATTTGTATTATCTAAATATATGTAATTATTTTAATATGTGTTTCGAGATTTTACCACATCTTTCTGAAGGTTTTTGTGTACTCCAAACTCCAAACTACAAGAAATGCGTTGAATGAGTATTAAACGAAATATATTTATTTCTGGAAATACATACCGTTTTTTATGTAGGACAGTGATAAAATTGTGTTATACACTTTATTCCCGCAGGAAAAAATTAAAATTCAGTTGTTATTAATGAAAAAAGTCTTTCCGTAGAAGGGACAACTTCTAAACGTAGAACTGGGAAATCGTAACACTACATTTGTAGGACTGTGTGACCATTTGATTGTACAAATATTTATCAAGCTTCATACAAAAAATCAGCTTGTTATCAATAAATTTGATGGTCAAGCCATCGGATTTGTTGGACAATTGTTTTTCGGAGTTTACCGTCCAATTACCTCAATATAAAAAAAAACCATGCGGTTATTCAGACAATTTCTACACCCCACCAAATCGACATGTTCTATACCTGCGCACTACATTAGCTACCTCTACCGAGAATTGTCAGAAGAAGAACTTGGGCGTCTCGTCGAACCGAACCTGCTCGCGAAAATTCAGCCTGTTATTAATCATTAAAAAAAACAGGCGAGGGCTGCAGGACTAAGAGTACCGTAGAGAGTAAGCAAATGCAGAGAACAATACGTAAAAATAGTTCATATAGTCCACGTGCCACACAACGTCCAACACCTTCTCAAAATTAAAAAAGTCGCGAACCCTAAGATCCCGTAGTTAACCTCGATGGCCAAGTGATGGAACACCCTTGCACAACTATAGTGTAGTCGAATGACCGGCCCAAAACCCGAACTGCTATTGAAGGAATTGCCGAATGTGAGACAGAGTCAGTCCCTCGAACAACCTAGCCAATGTGGACAGCAACATAATGGGGCGTTATTTAACCGAGTAACGACCTTCCATGCAGTAGGGAAGTGTACCGTGAGCAGGATGCCGTTGTAGAGCTTATTCAAGCTGATTATGGCCCTTTGGTTGTTTATTTTGGTCAATGCCATGTTTGGTATCAGCGCCTGGCACTTTGCGTTTGGGTAAACACGTCCTAGCGACCTTCTGAGCCTCCGAGGGCGAAAAGAATTCGAAACATTTGAGCTGCGGAAAGATGGGGCGCGATTCACGGTCCGGGATTGTCGGGAGGCATGTAGATGAGGGCAGAAGGGGAAAAGACTCCAGCTTTTGCAGCCAGCAAGCTCCAGCAGCCAGCAAAAGCAAAGACGAGACCTTTGCCTTTATAGGCAGTTTGGGTTGGTCGTGAGACTGATTTTCATATAGCAGTTGCTCGCTGCTGCCTGTCAGCTGTCACACTGAACGAAGGTTATTTTTAATCTGTGCTCTGACTGACCAATTGACTCTTGTCAGCAGTCAGCAGTTTGTCAATCAGTGACAATCAGGCAGTAAGTCGTCGTGAGATGACATGATACATGACAGCCACACCACACACAAAATAATAATTTGTAGAAAAGCGCGGGAAGTGTTGAATTAGGCGGGCGTCCTTTTTTTGGCTAAACATTTGAAAATTAAATTAATTTGTTAATACAGGATCAGTTAAGTTGTAAAGTGTATATATTAGTAGTTATTGTTGATTATTTATATTTTTAGTTTGTTTTCTTCACTTGGTAACATTGATATATATGTTACCACTAGATTAGCAATCACCGCGCTTATGCCTTGCCACAGGCCATACGCCAACTGGCGTATGCGTAGCTCACGTCAGTTCAGTGCTCTGTGTGACGCCGGCCGAGTTGAACTGACAGAAAATATTTTCAAAATGGGCAAATGCACAGTGTAAATGTGCGATTCAAGATCACAAAAACTTATTAAGTCCACTAGAATTACTTTCCACACGTAATTTTATTATTTCTGTGTTTACATCAACGTAAAAACGCAATAAAATAAATAAATTGTAAAATTTTGAAATATAGGTTCAGTGTGACCACTAAAAACTTAGTTTTAGATCCCCACAATTCTGGGAGAATTTTAAATTATGGAATAAGTGAATATATTTTTTTTTTAATAATAACAACGTTGCAGTGTACCTAAAGATGCAGCACGCCGTGATAAGTGGGTGGAAATAATTCAATTATTGAGAAAAGAGACAGATGGCTACTTACAAAATATTAAAAGAATTTGCGATACACCCGGGAGATCACATATCCTCAATACTAGTTGATCATTCCCTTTTAGTGGTGGCAAACTAGTGGACGCCCGCAGCTTCGCTCGCGTGGAATTAGACATAACAATAGTTTCGTTTACACCTAGTTGCCACCCTCCGAGATGAAAAGTACCTACATATCCTACATTTTAATTAATTAATTCAACTGTAAACATTTGTTGCTAATATGAAGCAATTCATCAATTCTATTCATCTTTTAAGTAATACGCGGCTGCGCGGCGCCACCCACACCGTATTATTTTATTATTGCATTATTTTCTTTAGATTGACATTTTAAATTCGTTATATCTTTTTATTCGTTATTCGGATTTTAATAATTTAATAAGTATTTAACAGGTATTGAAACGGTCTTTAATATAATAATATTTAATGGGATAATGATTAATTCAAAGTTATGAATAATAATGGTTTGATTATTGTCGGCACTGTTATCAACTTTTAAAATGTAAAAAAGTAGTTATAGTGGAATAACTACAGTAGTTGGACATATGGTATCGCGACTTTTTGTAAATAATGATGTGATCTGCTAAGTCGTAGTACATTATTTTATTCTATCATCAATAGTTTTCGCAGCGCACGCGATGTAAAGAATATTTTAGGTAATTTTCACACCTTGGGTAATATTATTGCATTTTTATTAAGGATCCCTATTTTTTTTTAAATGTAATATATGTTACTCAGTGAAGGTGCAGCTTTTTAATGGTGAATGAATTTTCGAAATCGGTCCAGCAGTTTTTGTGTGAAAACATTACAAACATACATTCAAAAACACAAATGTATAATATTATTATATAGCCTATGTCAGAACGTAAAGATGCAGCTTTCTAATGGTGAAAGATTTTTTTGAAATCAGTCCAGTAGTTTCTGTGTTTTAACATTACAAACAAATTTTTCCTCTTTATAATATTAGTATAAATTCCATAATTTGCAAATATTTTAAAATAAGATTGTATTACGAAAGGAAATTATTTACTCAAACTTACAAAAAAGAGTCTAAAAGGCAATTGTATACAAAACTTATGTTATAAAGCGGAGTATGATTTCATTAATTTCAGATCATCAAAATTCTATTTACATATGTAATTCAAATATTTTAAAGTTAATTTAATTTAGTATTAAAACTTTTCTATGGCTTAAAAAAATTGGGTAAAACTTCGCGTGGGTAGGCAACCCTGTCGCGCCGATTCCCGTAATTGCATGTTAATATTGCGATCTTTGTCTAATCTACGCGACGGTATTGTTATTGTGACTTGTGTAAGTGAGACATATATATGTTTACATTCAAATGTTTAGTGATTTCAAAGCTACGTCGTCGCGTTTAAAAAGTGGTTACGCTATATTTGAGGCATTCTGATGAGGTTTGCTTCTCTAGTATATTTAACTCAATGCTTGGTAAGTCATTTTGTATTATATGTAAATAGGCGTAATATCTTGGCGTCTATGTTGGAGCCCGAAGACCCTGGAGGGACATCCCTCCAGGTGTCTCATGTAGTCACAATTGATGCGTCAGGAATGGAAACGGAAGGATCAATTGTAGATACAGAATGTTCGGAAAGCATGAAATCGGTTAAAAGAAAGAGAATCTCTGCTAGAAACCAAAAGAAGAGAAGGGATCACAGACATACGGTTATATCAGATTGCCAACTCTCTCCTAATGATTTAAAGGATAATGTTACTCCTAAAGTGCTCGAGTCTGATAATAAAAATACTGAAATCCACCATAATGAGGCTCCTACCTCTAACAATATTACAAGTAACCCTCGCGCTGCTAGATCGCTTTACCAGGCGTCAGACCCGGCGCCTTATGTTGTCCATGTTCAAAAAATCTTACAACCAAATCAAACCGGATCTATTCACCCAATACAATTTGGACTTTTCCTCAAAAAAAGTTTAATAAAAAGCATTGTAGAGGGAAGCATAAAAAAAATTGGAAGGAACAGTTTGTCTTTGCAATTTGAAACATTTCAGGATGCTAACACATTTTTAAATCACCAATCTCTTGATGTAAATAAATACAAAGCATTTATTCCGGCCTTCACTATCACCCGCATGGGAATAGTGAGAGGTGTCCCATGTGACTGGGACGAGAAAGATATCATGGAAAATATTGAGGTTCCGCAGAACTGTGGAAGCATTTTGAAAGTTCGTAGATTGAACAGAAAGGTATATGACGGCGAGACATCCAAGTTTATTCCAACTGAGACCGTAGTTTTAACCTTTGATGGGAAGGTGTTACCTCCCAGGGTCTATATATGTTTCAATTCCCTATCTGTAGAGCTTTATATTTACCCCACGCTGCAATGTTTTAATTGCTGCCGTTTCGGTCACACCAAAATGCAATGCAGAGGCACTCCAAGGTGTTACAAGTGTGGTGACAACCATTCAGGTATAAGCTGCGAGACTGATAGAAATGATGCTGTGTGTATCTTATGTTCTGGTTCACATTTTGCAACAGACAAAAAGTGCCCGGAGTACTCTAGGCAAAAATCTATAAAAGAAACAATGGCTAGACAATCAATTTCTTATTCAGAAGCCAGTAAAGTCCATCCACCAGTTTCAAAATCTTATGCTGATGTTGTTGCTTCTGCTTCATCGGCCCCTTCTGGCCCAACTATTAATTATTCCAGCCCCTATAATTTAACAAGCCCTTCTAAGAGTCCTACACAGTCATATAGGAAAACAGTATTTTCGAAACCCAAAGCTCGTCCCAGAAATGCTAGTAAGGGATATGATCAAAAAGCACATGCAGAGCTTATCCAAGATTACAGCAACATTCCTTCCTTTTCTACAGCTGGTTGTCTCAAAAATTACAATGATTTGTCAGAAATAGTAACAAAGGATCTCATCATTTCTATAATTCAGTATCTTTCACAATCTAATATAATTAAAATACCGTCCAACGATGCCGCTTCTTCAAAAAGTTTTTTAAATCATGGACCGTCAGAAACGTCCACAAAACCAGTCTCTGGTGATTCAATGGAATTGCCGGAGCATTAATAGTAAAAAAAGTGACCTAATTTTTTTATTGAATAGTTACAAACCATTTGCAGTCTCTCTTCAAGAGACTTGGCTTCGTCCTGGATTCAATTTTAGAATTCCAGGACATATCTGTCTTAGAGAAGACAGAACAGATGGGTATGGTGGAGTTGCACTAATTCTTAGGGGAGGTGTGCCCTTTGTCCACATACCCATCCCTAATCACAGTGATAAATTTTCCATTATTGCTGCTAGTGTAAATAATATTTGTTTTGTAAATATGTATATACCTCACCCTTCCACTGAAGTCTTTGACGATGTTCGTAGCATTCTATCTTCCCTCCCGCGCCCTATTTTGGTCATGGGAGATTTCAATGCACAACATTCTATGTGGGGAAGTTCTAAGTCTGATCATTATGGGGCTAGAATCTTAGATATCTTAGATGATAATAATTTATGCCTTCTAAACACTGGTTGTCCTACTAGAAGGACACAGCCTCATGAGGGTATTAGTGCACCAGACCTTACCCTGTGTAGTCCATCCCTTGCTCCTACATTAAACTGGTGGCCTCTATCGTCTTCATATGGAAGCGATCACTTTCCACTAATTGTATCATTTCCACAAAAAATTGGCGAAAAGACGTCAAAGGCTCCTCCCCGGCTAAAATATAAACTTAAGGATGCCAACTGGGCATTATTTAGAGATAAAGTTCAACAAAATTTATCAACCATACCGCCATTAAATGACAGCAATAATCATCTTTGTGCTGAAGCTTTTACACAGGCACTATTACAGGCTGCTGAGGAAGTTTTTCCTATAAAAAATAATAGTGGCAATGGGTATATTCCATCACCTCCTTGGTGGGACAGTGAGTGTTCTGCTGCAATAGCTGAGAGAAAGATAGCTGAAGAAAATTACAGAGAAAATTCTACAACACAAAATTTTAATATTCTTTATAATCTTATAATTAAAACATGTAAATTATTAAAACAAAAAAAATTTAATGGCTGGAAATCTTTTTGTGCCTCAATTTCACCAGACATTCCTCCATCTGAAGTTTGGCAAAATATTCGTAGATTCAGATCTGCTTTTAAACCTCCAAGGTCTCTTTTTATGGATAGCAGTACAATTGATTTGTTTCTAGACAAATTAGCTCCACCATTTGTCCCATCTATAGATAATATTTCTTTTGACTCACAGCTTTCTCTCCTCTCCCAGCATAATAGTAGCGATTCATTCGTTTTCTTTAGCCTTTCAGAACTCAAAGGGGTTCTTTCAAAACTTAGGGACTCAGCCCCAGGTTGTGATGGAATTCCATATTCTTTTCTTCAAAATCTGAACGACTCCTGCCTTTCTTATTTTCTCAGTTTAATTAATTCAATCTTAACATCAGGAAATATTCCTCCATCATGGAAAATTCATGAAGTTATCCCAATACATAAGTCCAACAAACCGATTAATGATCCATCATCATACAGACCAATTGCATTAGCTTCAGTTATTTCCAAAATTTCTGAACATTTAGTTAAAAATAGGCTAGAATGGTTTATCGAGAGTAAGGGGTTATTATCTCCAAACCAGTTTGGATTTAGGAAAGGGAGGAGTACAATGGATAGTCTCAGCATTTTTATGACTGACTTAAGATTGGCATTTTCGTACAATAATTCTGTGTTAGCAGCATTCTTAGATGTGTCTGCAGCCTATGATAATGTCAACCTTTCAATTCTGAAACAAAAAATGATTAATTTGGATATACCACAAATTTTTATAAGCTTCACAATCAATCTTCTCTCTGGTAGAATGCTTAAAGTAATATCAGAAGACTCCTATCAATCCCGTATTGCCTGGAAAGGTTTACCCCAGGGCTCAGTTTTAAGTCCCTTACTTTACAATATATATTCTCATGATCTGGAAGCCTCCCATAAGGGTAAAGTTAACACACTCCAATATGCAGATGATTTACTCCTCTATGTCTCTGGTGATTCTGTTGACAACATGTCTGATACTATGACATATTCCCTTAAGTTACTAAAAGTCTGGCTTGACAATAACTCTCTAAGCCTTTCGGTTCCTAAAAGTATTATAGTCTTATTTTCACGTATGAGGCTACCTCCATCAGTGTCTGTATTTTATAATAACAATAGGGTTCCTGTTAAAAGTGAAGCAACATTCCTTGGGGTAATTTTAGACTCGAGACTTACAGGAAGCCCTCATTGCTACTATATAAGTGCTAAATGTGAGAAGATTCTAAATATACTGCGTTGCCTCTCTGGAGTTTGGTGGGGAGCCCACCCTTTTTCTTTAAAGCTTCTATATAATGCCCTAATAAGGAGTATTTTAGACTATGGAACATTTATACTTGAACCCTGTAATGCAGTAGCTCTCCATAAGTTAGACATTATCCAGTCTAAGGCTCTGAGAATAATTGCTGGGGCTATGCGTTCGAGCCCTATAAACGCTTTGCAGGTCGAATGTTCTGAAGCCCCCCTGCACCTCAGACGACAATTTCTTTGTGACAGGTTTCTGTTTAGAACATTCCAAGTCTATAATCATCCTCTTTACTCTAAGTTACGGTCTCTGTTGAAATGTATGGATTATTCGTACTGGACTCATAAATCGCCGCCATGTCTTATTGTTAGTCTCCAAAAATACTTAGCTCTTCAAGCTCCAACACATAGATCACAATTTCTTCCTATATTTTGTGTTAACTATGATGCCTTAACTTTAAATCCATCTATTTTGTTTGATTTCGGTGTATGTAAACAAGATCCTTCTGCCAACGCCAAATTTAATGATATTATTGACAGTGACAGCCGATGGAAACATTGCCATTTAATTTTTAGTGATTCTTCCAAACCCGGTCCCGAGGAGTGTGTGGGAGTTGGCGTTTTCCATCAACAGTATGGCATTATACAGAAAATAAAATTGCCTCCAGAGACTTCAGTATTTACTGGAGAATGTTTTGGTCTGCTGAAGTCTCTGGAATACATTTTAATCATGAAGTTAAAAAACTCATTAATTTTAACCGACGCTAAAAGTGCCCTCCAAGCCTTGGAAAGATTTCCCTTTAACAGTAACAGAAATAATCATCCAGTCATTATTGCATGTCGTGATTTATTGTATCAATGTTTCATCAAAAATTACATAGTTTCTTTTGCTTGGATTCCGGGGCACTCAGGTATCTTTGGCAATACCAAGGCCGATAGCCTTGCCAAAGCTGCGGTCAATGACGGAGATCTGGTTCCGTACAAAAACTTTTGTTGTGATTTAGCTCTCCTTCCTAAATCTCAGTTATTGCATTCTTGGACACACATTTGGCGTTCTTCAAGTCAGACTAAAGGTCGATATTACAGCACAATCCAGGTGGATATACCTCCTAAACCGTGGTTTTCAAATCTGACGTTTGGTAAAGCTATCACTTCAACCCTTATTCGTATGAGGCTGGGCCATGCATGCATTCCCTTGCATTTGGCAAGGCTTAACCTTTTGCCTAGCGATACATGTGAGTGTGGCAATGACGTGGGGGATTTTATTCATATATTCTTTGCCTGTCCTCGACATGACCGTTCCGCTTTTATTTCCTCGCTTTTGTCAATTAAAATTCCTTTTCCTACTTCAATTTCTGTCCTTTTATTTAATATAAATATTGATGTATATAGAATTTTAGCCAGTTTCATTTTTCTTAATAATATAAAATTATAACTATTTACGTACTTATATACTAAATTTACCTGATCCTTTATCCAAATTTCGTTCCAAGTTCCAATTACTTCCAATTTCCAATCCAATAACACACTTCCTAACCTTTGTATGTGGCTGACGCACAAACCGTGCAGGCCAAGAAATGGGAAAAAAAAAAAAAAAAAAAAAGTCGTCGTGATTCAAATGCTGTGCAAAATTAAATCACGTCTAATAATTTCGTAAAAGCGTGGTAAACAAAACAAATAGTGTTTGAATTATTGCAGAATGTTCTAATTCATTTTATTTGGATAGATCTAATTTTTATCTATGTATTTACAATAACTTCCCGTGCTACCTAGTCATAGAAAATGTTTTTTGTCAGCTATTGTTTTAGGATTTTATTGTTTTTTATATTAGAAGAGTGTAATGGTGAAGTGTACAATCTTTACGGTGACGCAGGCCAGGCATATGCCTTAGAAATATACATAGGACACCCTCCACAGAAGGTAAGTAAGCCATAGGAATTCTTTTACACTTGAGTAACCACATTAGCCATGATATTGATCAGGGCTAACCTCCGAGACTTGTCTGGAAGGATTTGTAACGCTTAAATGAACAAATGAAATCGGCGTAGGTACAAATTATGATGTTACAACAGTCTGTCCATATGTAAACCCATAGACGTCCCACTGCTGGGCACAGGTCTCTCCCAAATCTGGCAGGATTGGACAAATCTGCTTCAGGTCTAGAGAATACTCCACCATGCTGCACCAATGCGGATTGGTGGAGGGGTCAGTGGCCAACCTCATGGAATACAGAGAGATAACGTAACCACAAAATTAATAATGTCTGCCATATTAATCAACTTCAAAAAAAGATGTATTTTTCGTTTTCTTTTTTAAATTTTGTGTATCTTTCTTGTTTAAATGTTTATCTCTCTATAGAACTCAAAAGTTACAAATAAAATAACAATATAAAAATATCAAAAAACGTACTTCAAAACTAAAGTCAGTAATAAAATTCGTTTGTGGGCACAGTTATGGGAGGTCGAAATCATACTCCACCATTCGGATTGATTTTCTTATTCATGTAATATTTTTTAGTCACTATGGCAATTTATTTGTTATCGATTGAGTCACATAAAATAAAAATTTTGATGAGAGTTTTTGAATATTTGATTATGATGAGTTTTAATTGTTAGTATTGATAAATATATTTCTTTTCAGCTGAATGTGTTAGTTGACACTGGTAGTACTACTCTGGCTATTGCCTCATATTCTAGAAAAGGCAGTGATAAATACTTCCATTTAGAAAATTCAACTACTCTCTTCAATAGTGGGAAAGAAGTAAGTCTTAGTGTTAAGATAGTATGAAAATATATTAGTTTCTTTAATCTTTTTTGAAAATCCATAAAAAAGGTTTAACAAAGGGCAGGCTTAATGTCAGTTCATTATGTATACTACACCAAAAATGAAAGTTGTCCTTGAGGTATGATGGTGTTGCTGGATCATATAAGATACGTACGAGTACAGAAGACATGGAATTCTAGAACATCACCTTTGACATATTGGAAGCCAATTCAGCTGATGGTGGTATGGAGAAATGTAGATATATTTGTGAAGACCAAATATATTATGGATACAATTATTAAGAAGCGTTCTAATTTGTTCTCCTATTAGGCCTGGATAACACCATAATCTATTATTGGTATCACAAGTGACTATAGTTTGGTCTTGAAGTACTTGTAATGACCAAGGGCACAAGGGTATGATGTCACGGAAAGACCTTGCCTTGCCAGGTCTATTGTTGACCATCAAGATTTTTAAGTTCCAGTGATTAACTATACAAACAATTTTTTTACTTTCAGGTGCAAGCTAAATACTCACAAGGCACATGGGTTGGTCGACTGGTATCCGATTTTGTGAAGTTTCCTTTATTACCATCTATACCTGAGGTCAGGTGCGATGTTGCCCTAATCACCAAGAGTCATAAATTTTTCATGAATGGATCTGGTTGGCAGGTAAGTATATTGCAACTCATTCAATTTGAATTCAATAATTGTTTCTTCTTACTTTTACTTAAATCTCACTCACACAATCAGTTAACAATCATGTCAATATTTTGTGCTTCAAATGATAATATAGAAATGTAGCCATGATTGTTTTGCTCATAGAATGTTAACTAAGCTGCAAAAGAACATAATACTGTGGGTTTTCTGTAGATTATTCTGAACAAAATTATTCAACTTAATAGTTAAATATTTGTTTGGTAAACATTTTAATAAAACCTTGCAATGATTATACTTTTTGAAAGAATGCTCAAAAACACTATTGAAAAGATGTAGAATTTCAATACGATTTTTTATTGGACACTTCTATTACAAAAATTCTATTTAATTTGGTTCAAACTTCTTCTATTCTCTGTATTTTTGTAAAAAAATCCAATGAATTAAAATGATTATTCAGTAGCTGGTAGCAACTACACGTTCAATTGTAAGAATAATAATTGGAACACATCAAAATATTTAATGGAACACTAAAATAGTGGTGGGTTCACACTAATCTTGAAAAGGTTTTATCTTTATAAACAATTAGCACAACCACTAAAACACTAGAGTAGACCCAGGTTGAGATAGACAGACAAAATTACTGGATTTTGTACCAATTTTTTGTTTTCAGGGTCTTTTAGGATTGGCATATCTTCCTGTTGGAGCATGGGGAGAGAATGTAGTCGTTGGTTCTTGGCTGGATTCCGTGGAACATGCTACGAACAAACCCATATCGTTCCAACTAAAGCTTTGCGGGACAGAGAGTGCAACAAATGCGACACATTATGGAAACTTGAAAATGCTTGGTAGGAATGAAGTCATCTTTTGACTGCAACCTGCTATTGTTTATGTATTGATTATGTTACAACTCCTTAAAAACAACAAAAAAATATATATTTCCTGCCTTGTATCGAAGCATCCACCTTAAGAGACCTATTACAAAATTGAAACGCTCAGGTTTAAGATTATTGTACTTTTTATAAGATGCCACCTATTACTAAATCAATAATTTATTATTATTATGTATCTCTTTAAATTTCGCGGGTCCAGAAGTGGACCCGGTAGTTTGGAAGGCGTATATGGGTACACAGGTCCAACTCATAGAGGCCCCTTGGAAACATTAAGTTAATAAGTTGTGATATGGCAAACGTGGTGGATACCACCCTCGACCGACTGGACCGGAAAGGAATGGAAACTATATTGGGTCTAGGGTGGTAGATTTAGTGGGAATGATCCATGGGATATGGAGAATTATGACACCTTCCATTCAGTCATAACAAATCTAAAAAGCGGCTGGTGGTACTGTATGGGCTACCCAAACATGTCGACGCGCTGGACGGCAATAGCTGAACATAGCGAAACAAAGGTCGTGGGTTCGAATCCCACTCAGAACAAATATTAGTGTGACGAACACTTGTATTTGTTCTGTGTCTGGATGTCAATATTATCTATTTAAGTATGTATTTATAAATATCTATGTATGTATATCAGTCTCTAACACATAACACAGGCTCGCGCCTACTTTGGGGTCAGATGGCCGTGTGTGAGAATGTCTAAGATATTTATTTATTTATTTAAATGATTTGACTTTAACATTTTAGATTGGCCGATAAGGTGACGTGACCACGTCAAGTGTTTCATTTTGAGTATTATAGTATACTTTTATTCATCATGCTTGCTTTCAGATGACAACTCAATAAATGAAGGTGTACAATACCGTACACCAATACTTCGTAAGCGTTGGTATGAAATCGGAGTTCTATCAGTGAGATTACTAAATTCAACCAGGACAAAAGTATTGGAGAATGCTAGCGATAGTCAAATAGACAAAATGACGAGAGTTCAGCATACAACCACTGACACAAGTGATATTGAAATCGACAAAGAAATGTGCTTAAACCTTAACGAAGAGAAAAGCATAGTAGATAGCGGTACTACTAATATAAGGTTGCCTGATAAAATATTTAAACAGGTAAATATAAATAAATACATATACATACATAAAGTCAAGCCTGTTAGCCAATGGGGCAGTTAATAAAAATGGATTTCCACTTACTATAATCCAGACAAACTCATTTCGCTTCATCTACTTTTATTAGAGTCTATACGTTTTCGTCATGCTCACTTCACATCCTCGCGGTACAGTGGAGTACACAGGCAGAAAACATCACTATTAAATCCATGACCTAAGAATCAATATATATTCGTATCTGCGAAATGTCGTCTATTGCGGCCGATATTCGAACCCGGGACCCGTGGTTCAGTCAGGTTCACACGCCAGCACCACTGTGCCATGAAGTCCTCATTGAGTATAACGTGAAATATATAATGTTGACTTCAAAATAATGTTAATAGGCTAATAAGACCTGTGACCAATGTATGTTTACACAGAGTGAATCACACTCATAAAAGATAATTCCGAACCTATTTTTTATCGAAACGTACTATTATTCTGTGTCGAAACCAAAAAGTAGGTTACTAATAGTCAGGACTATTACTAAAAATTAAAAAATCTAACAATGCCTTATAAATTGATGTGATTGTGTTGCATATTGGGTGTTTATTAAAAAACAAACTAAGTTGTATATTCCAGTTTCAAACGTAATTATGTGTATTTACATAGAATTTATGTAATAATCACTAACCCTTGTTCACTTACCTCTTCCAACCCATGCGATTTACCCTGATCAAGTATTCTCAAGACCTCAGTTGTGAGTACTGTTCATTAGACCGATTGTATTTACTTAATGTGTATTGAATTAAATTTTCAGGTGGTGGACCAATTGAGAAATGCAGTTCAAATATCAAATATGTTAATTTTGGATGAGTTTTGGTATTATGGAGAGGTAAATTAATTATGTTGGTACTTTACTACCTATTAATAATAGATACATATTGTAAACGCGTAAGTGATTAGCTTCGATCCGTGGCATTGCATTTTTCAATGTATCATTTTGGTTATGAAGTTAACCCGATTTGAATAATAATTTGAATTTAAATATAACGCCACGAACGGAACCATAAAAACCAAAAACCGCCAAAAATTGTATGGTGGAGCTATAAACAAATCCTTATCCTTCATAACTAATATATAAATCTGTGTGTGTGTGTTTGTTTGTTTGTCCTTCTTCACCGCCTTTTTCTCCGCCGGAATGATGGATCGACGTGATTTTTTGCATAGATGTGTAGTGTTGGGCCTGGAGAGTGACAAGGGCTTTTTATCCCGTAATATTGTTTGGTTTCCTTGACAAAATACTGAAATATAAATTCTATTTTCAATCGGTATATTATTATAACCATCGATCAACCTCAGATTATAATTGGCCGAAGTGCGGGTGAAGATAGATTTTGATAAATATTAATCTTTGGTGTAGCTTAACATTAACAAAACATGACGCCTGTATATCCCTGAAGGGGTAGGCATTGGTGTGTAATACACCCACTTCACCAGTTATGTTTAAGTCCCATGTTATAGCAATAGGTGGTGAGCCTATTGCTATACACCGGGCGCAAATCCAGATTACGAGCTGCTACCGGGAAGTTCGAGTTAGAAAAAACCCAATAGTTGATATAGGCTATAAGTACTTATTAAATTTTAAAACATCTCTTGATAGTATATAGTATAGCACGTAACACTATGTCACGCGAGTGGAGCTCGTGGTTGGAGAGCTACATCTTTACTGAGTGACATAGGCTATATAATATTACTAGGTGTAAACGAAACTATTGTTATGTCTAATTCCACGCGAGCGAAGCTGCGGGCGTCCACTAGTAAAAATATATTTAGTATACAAAATGTACCGTCAAGATTGGCGATGCAAAAAAAAATATTGATGAGCGTTAGCAGTTAACAGCAAGAACGTTAACTGTCTTGTTCCGCACACAAGTGATTAGTAATTAATATTAAGACGTAAAACAAAACAAGAATTAATCTACTTTGCAACAATCCGCGAACAAAAACGTATGGTGATGTATGTATACTTTCATGTATACTTTCAAGTATACATACATCACCATACGTTTTTGTTCGCGGATCGTCGCGAACAATCCGCGAACAATCCGCGAACAAAAACGTATGGTGATGTATGTATACTTTCATGTATACTTTCAAGTATACATACATCACCATACGTTTTTGTTCGCGGATTGTTGCAAAGTAGATTAATTCTTGTTTTGTAATAATGGAGTTCCGCAAAGTAACGCCTGATACAATTAATTATATTAAGACGTAATCTCATGGCGTGGCTGACTGTTCCAGGCGGCGTGTTGGCCCCAGCCGCAAGAGTGGTCGCTGCCGTGGCTAGCGATAGATCTCCTCAGCGCTGAAGCTGACAATCAATACTTCACACTGGAGATACCGCCGCAGGTACGGCCGTATGGCTTATTTATTTATTTATTTATTGAATCTTTATTGTAACTAAAAAAAAAAAATTAGGGACAAAAGGCGGACTTAATGCTTAAAGCATTCTGTGCCAGTCAACCTTTGGGCAGTCATAATACAGCGAAGGCGGTATTCTAATCAAGAAATAGGAAAAAATAAATCGTTAATAACAAAATAATTTAAATAATATCAATATGACATCGTTTGCTAAACTAGCAACCAATGCGGGTAGTCGTAAAAAAGAAAAACAATGGTTAAGACTTCTCGAAGACCTTCGGGTGGCTTGAGAATGTTTGATACAGGGCCACTAGGCCGCTAGAATTTCTAATCCGCTTTGGAGCAACGTGTTGGAGTATACTGTACCACGTATCGCTCGTTTCTGTGGGGAGACCCGCCCCAACAGTGGGACATCTATGGGTTGTATTGCAGCTAATTGTATTTAAGCAATTGTGTTCCGGCTAGAACACATCTATGGGTTGTGTTGTAGCTAATTGAATTTAAAGCAATTGTGTTCCGGCTAGAAGACATCTATGGGTTGTAGCTAATTGTATTTAAAGCAATTGTTTTCCGGCTATAAATATGTGCTTGATTTCTAGTTACACTTTGTTAGAGGCGGCCATCTTAGTGTGGTACTACACATCTGTGACAGGCTTGGAACGTGACTCCAATAAGTTTCGTTCCAATGTTAGTTGGATCAGGGGGCTTATTATGAGCTCTTAGTTCCAGGCAGTTTACGGCCGTAAATTGAACTGCCTGGCAATCACGTATTACGAACTCTTAATTCCAGCCAGTCAGCGGTCACGTGACACTTCGCTAGCTCTGACTGGCTTCTGGATGGATATTGGCCGGCAATACCGTATTATGAGCTTCCTATTGACATTACTTTTCAAGTTTATCTGTCTTTAAACTGTCAAAAATAACAATTCAGTTTGAGGTGTCCGTGGATAGCTTTTTTTGAATTGTTCTCAGCTTTTGTATTTAATTTGGTAATTCTAAATGTGTGACGAGCTGGAAATTTTCGAATTTACCGAGGCTGACGCCGCTCGCGAAAAGGATGAAAAAAGAGTACGCGGAAAACGTGTCTGAGAAGAATGTAAGCCATTCGATAAGTTACATGACCGTGAATTTCAAGAAACCGTTTATCAATGGTGGTACATCTGGTGGCCCGCCCCCCGTACGGTTGCTGGATGCCCGAATGGTTGCAATCCTTTTTTTCAGCTTAGCTTTGTAATCTACTCAATACTGAAAAAAGACGGGCTTAGGTATGGCTTTATCTACTATACATTTTCCTTTCTTCCTGTGTTGTTTCTAATATTTATTCCTGTTTTGAGTGTGTATGTACATAAATGATTAAATAAATAAATAAAATATTGGTTTTTCACTATCATTATTTTCCTATCACGATGATTTAGAAAGTCAGTAATTAAGATGAATACAAATTAGTTTTTATTTATACTACTTACACTAGACCAACCCTTCGAAGTTTTAAATGCGCCTTCTCCTTGGGATTTTAGATTTTCAGTTTAACGACTGTTTTCACCATTGAAAACAACCGGGACCGACGGCATTACGTGCCCTCCGAATCACGGTCGCGTTCATGAAATTTTACCACTAGCGGTCGCCCATCCTCAAACCAACCGCGCCCGTCGTTGCTTAACTCTTTCAATCACATTGAATCGACTCGAGCCATTGGGCTATGGATGCTACACAATAACATTTCCAATCTATATATATAAAAGGAGAAGGTGACTGACTGACTGACTGACTGACTGACTGACTGACTGACTGACTGACTGACTGACTGACTGACTGACATATCAACACAGGGCCTAAACTATAAGGGTTAGAAACTTGAAATTTTGCACAGGGGTTCAATTTATAACGTAGGGGAGCACTAAGAAAGGTTTTTTGAAAATTCATCCCCTAAGGGGGTAAAACGGGGGTGCAAAGTTAGTATGAAACTTTGCCGTTTTTGAAGTCAAGTTGGCAACCCGAACGCGGGCAGACGTCGTTAATGGGTCTAATTCTACGCGAGCGAAGCTGCGGGCGTCCACTAGTCAACTATAAAACTATGGAAAGGTTTTAAATAGCTGTACATAACGAAATATTAAACAATTAAAAAACCTACGCCATTCCAATTATTTCAAATGTGTAATTCTGTATTTATTACTCTATTAGAGTAGAATCTAAGAATGCACCTAATCAATAAAATTCTAACTTTAACGTAGAAGTAGATGATTTGCCGCCGAGGATTCGTGATCGTTCAGAAACATAATTTCATTAACAATGGCTTAAAATCATATAAAATTATTTTAAATTTTTTCCATATTTTTATAATTTTCCATTATTTTTCATCACGAAATACGTATATTCACTACTCATTTAATATTTCACATGAAACATTTAAATTAATACCTAATTTGAGCATAAAATATATAAATAATAAGAAACCGTAAACTTACCGATTAATATAAAATGACGTTTTTGAACGTTTCGCTTGTTGACACTAAACCATCCAGAGACAAACTATCCAGCCAAAAGCCGTCCAGAAGTAGGTACCTCATAATACGAAATAGAGCAATTCAGTTTAAGCCCGTAAACTGATTTGCCTGGAACTTGAATGGTTTTTAAAAAGTTCATAATAGGCCTACTGGTCTCGGCTGTATATGGGTGGTGCTTCAAGCTCGTTTGCTATGTATTATCCATGAATAAAAAAAGACAGACTAACGGACGGACAGCAAAGTCTTAATAATAGGGTAAGGTTTTTGGCTTTGTATACGGAACCCTAAAAACAAACAGACAAACTCACCGCGCCGCTGCCTCCAGCGACGGTCTCGTAGTACCCCCAGCTGGCCTCGCCTAGCGTCAAGTTGTTCATGCAGCCCTGCGACGCCGCGCACACCTGGGGTAACATCTTATATATAAAATTTCCGTGTCACAATGTTTGTTGCAGTACTCCTCCGAAACGGCTTTACCGATTTTTACCAAATTTTATATGCGTATTCAGTAGGTCTGAGAATCGACTAACATCTATTTTTCATCCCCCTAAATGTTAAGGGTAGTCCATCCCTAATTTTTTTTTTAAATTGTTAGATAAATTTTTATTTTTGTATTTTTTTATGATACAACATTAGAAAATACATACAACCCTGAATTTTCAACCCTCTACGATCAACCAAAAAGTATTTATATGGCAAAACAACGTTTGCCGGGTCAGCTGGTTTTAATATACAATTTGGTCTTAGCTGTTTTCTATTTCACTTCACGATTGACATGAATGCGGGGTACATATCTATACTTCTATACGAAAATTTTTTTTTTAAAAAGCTTTTATAACTTTTTATTTCGTGTGACGAACACTTGTATTTGTTCTGTGTCTGGATGATAATATTATCTATTTAAGTATGTATTTAAAAATATCTATGTATGTATATCAGTCTCTGACACCCATAACACAGGCTCGCGCCTACTTTGGGGTCAGATGGCCGTGTGTGAGTATGTCCAAGATATTTATTTATTTATTTATTTATTTATTTTATTTTCATGAATTGTCATCGGAACCTAATATGTGTGCCAAATTTCAGCTCGATAGCTTCAGTGGAAGTTGGTTAAATATTGATTGTAAGATTCCAGGACATACATACGAGTGAAGTTAAATAAAAGCTTTTAAAACACTGTTCCACATTTTTCCAGAACTTCATGCGTGTAGTGACAGCGCGGAGTAACAGCCGAGAGAGCGGCACCGTATCGGAGTTCTGCTACAAGCTGGGGCTGGAGGCGGGCGGCCGGGAGACCGTGCTCGGATACACCGCTATGGAGGGGCTGCAGGTGAATAAACTTAAAAAAAAAATTCAAAAATTCAAATAATTTCAAAAATTCAAATAATTTATTTCGCTATGAGGTGATTACACACGCTTAACGAAAGTCTAGGTAACTACAAACTACTTAAAGAGATATAATGCTATTCTAAACTGATTAATATAACAAAACAAGAATTAATCTACTTTGCAACAATCCGCGAACAAAAACGTATGGTGATGTATGTATACTTTCATGCACGTAGCACCTCCCTCCCTCCCACGCAGGAAAACATGCACATGCGATAAATGAATACCCACACACCATACACACACCAACACGTGTTTCGCCTCAAAACAAGGCATCCTCAGGGTAAGTATACATACATCACCATACGTTTTTGTTCGCGGATTGTTGCAAAGTAGATTAATTCTTGTTTTGTAATAATGGAGTTCCGCAAAGTAACGCCTGATACAATTAATGATTAATATAAAGCAAAGGATGAGCTATTTATCCTTGAATGAATAGCTAATCCTACACAGGTGCCTAACCTGCCTTATGGCTAATTTACAATAATTACCTACCACTAAGCTAAGCTCTAAGTCACGATAGACTATCTACCTGGTCATCGGCTTAAGGAAGAACTTACAATATTCTTATCCTATGCCCTAGTGTAGGCCGAGAGAGAAAAAAGCCGGAGGAAAAACTCTCGGTACTCATTTAACAATAATCCATCCACCCATACATCAGTCTTCGTCACTGCTTTATTTTTAGTAGCTTTCGTCCGTAGCTTCGCATGCGGAAAGTGTAATAGATTGTATGTATTCTATTGTTTGTGTTATTTATAATTGTTTTATTTGTATTGTAATTTGTTCTGTGTACATGCTTCTGCCATCGAGTCGCCAGTCTCCATTCTCAGGGCTGCTGGAAGAAATTTCTGAAGGAAATAAGCAGTACCTCTGTACACCTCTTTCTTTTTAATTGCTCTTGTTCTGTTCTCCTGTATGTACATGAAAAATAAATAAATAAATAAATAAAATAAAAAAATAAGTTTAGAATCAGTGTTAGCGCCATCTGTTGACGGTGTGCCAATAAACGTGCAAAGCATACCAAGGGAATGTATTTTCGGGATGAAAAGTATCCTTTGTGCTAATATAAGTTATCGTCTACCTATGTGGCAAGTTTGTGACTCCTGTGAGTTATGTGTTTTAAGAAATTAAATGTCACCTGCTGTAAAAATATCGTTAGGAAATATCAGGAACTACTGGTTCGAATTGATTTTTTTTTGTGCTTATAAAAAAGGTTATAGCGGTTATTATAGAGGTTAACGCGGGCGAAGTCGTAGACAACGGCTACTATTTGTTTATTTATTGATTGATTCTTTATTGTGCCATTTATCCATCATCCATCCATCAGCTTTAGAAGTCCACTTTCTGGACATAGGGCTCCATTGTTCATAAAAAAAAAAATCCGTTTTATTTGCATAATGCATTCTTTACCAGCTAAGTACTAGATGGAAAGAGAAAAAAAAAATTTTTTTTTAATTTAATCATTTAATCATTCAATCCAAAACATCACTAACCTTACAGGCTAACCTAATTTATTAGTGTTGCTTAAATTACTTTTACTTACTTACTTATATTTCTTCAACAAACAAGTCAAAATAAAATCAATACATAACAATCTAAGCAATGTCAAATATCATTCAATTATCAAATTACAATGTCCAACTTACAAAACTAAAAAATAAATAAAAATAAAATATGCCAAAATGTCAAGTGTTAAAACTTAAATACAATTTTTGTCTAAATGGGTCAGTAACTTAATATTATAAATTAAATCTGTGTGATGTCATATTAAAAAGAACCGCCGTGAATTCATTGATCGTACAATTAAATATATCAATAGTATTAATTAAAATATAAAAATGCTTCTAATACTCATACATTATTTCCTCCACAGATCCTGTTCAACAGATCGGCAAGTTGGATAGCCTGGCAAGCATCGGATTGCGGCCCCAAGGCCCGCGTGACCGGCCCGTACAACACCACCTCGTCTCTCCTCGCCCTCTGCCAACTGACCCAGCCAGTGCCCGAGGTAGCAGTGTCCATTAAGGCGGCCCAATGGACCCTCTGCGTGATATCCATCGTGGCGGCAGCGGTGCTGTTGTATCTTCTAGCGCCGTGCATCAAAATGTTCTTGGTCAAACCGTTGCCGAGGTCTCAACAAATTTCACTGTCTCAAGCGGCGCTGGTTGAAACGGAAACTGCGTAGAATATGTGGAACTGTCAATGCTGTTCAAATATACGCGACTAGTGGACGCCCGCAGCTTCGCTCGCGTAAAATTAGATCCATTAACGACGTCTGCCCGCGTTCCGGTTGCCCACTTGACTTCAAAACCGGCAAAGTTTCATACTAACTTTGCACCCCCGTTTTACCCCCTTGGGGGGTGAATTTTCAAAAATGCTTTCTTAGTGCTCCCCTACTTTATAAAAGGAACTCCTGTGCAAAATTTCAAGTTTCTAACCCTTATAGTTTAGGCCCTGCGTTGATATGTCAATCAGTCAGTCAATCAGTCAGTCAGTCAGCATCTCCTTTTATATATATAGATACATATATACTAACACGGAGAAGTATCGATGAAAAAATAGGTCATGTATTTAAAAAAGCAATTTTAACATCAACGTTTTAGTCACGTATAACATATGCTCCATGTGCTAATTTTCAGTGTCTGTGTAGTAGCAGCGCAGGATGTTATATCTAGTTTAATTATTTATTTACTATAAGTGACACCTATATGTGGTTACGTTTAAAACGGTTCTTATTCACACTAAAAATAGCACGAAAGCAGGTAATTAGTCCTTATTAAACAGTATTATTTGAATATTAACTTCCCTCTCATTTTTTGACAGATACTGCGTTTGTCTGAATAGGTTCTTGGGAATGTCTTCTGTTTTACTATTGCATTTACTAGCTTCGTCAATCAATATGTATCAGTAAAATCGTTATTATTAAATTGCCAATTGTCAGTTTAAGGCGTGCAACTACAGTTGCTATAGCTTTAAATATTTTAGTGCGATTTTGACCTGTTTGGTACTGTGTCTCACCTATTCGGTGACGCCGTAAAGGTATGTGTGACCATACAGCAAAAGTCCATTCGAAAAAAAAATTGTGCCGTTTCTTGCAACTTAGTGCCTACTGGACAATCCAGTGATTTTTACCCAACGAATTGTCTGTACCATGAGATGAAGTAATTACACTGGTTATTTCATGAAGTCAGTTTGGCGGATACTTGTATAGCTACGACCAAAATTTAAAATTATAAGTGATCGAATGTCGTATGTGAGAAAATTTAGTGGTAGTTTTAATAGTTAATAGATTTTTGGTTTGGAATGGTTAAAAGGATATAACATCAAAAGTAGCTACTAACACAGGGTTGTTGGCATTTCAACGTTAGAAGACGAACCGAATAGGTACAAAAAAGTATAAAATATTTAGGTATATACATACTTCTTAAATAGTGACTGTATATTTTTTAAAACCCGTATTATTAATCTCCAGTTAAAATTAGATCAGAAATGTTGGGTAGATATATCTATCTACTCTAATTTATAAATTATAGTGAACAAAAAGTTGTTTTTCACAAATTTAAGCACAATGATTAAGCATTTAACTGCTATATTACTAACAGGAACGTTGTTAAGCATATTTTATAATATTGCTCGTGGCGAACGAGTTAGTCCTGAAGATGTTCATCGTAATAGACCGAAACTAGTCGGCCGGTGTCCGACTTTAATTACACTCAGGAATCATTCAGTAATAAAATTATTTAATAATTGGCAACTTTAAAAAGGTGCTAAAACTTATTCTAAGACAGTGCTGCTATCATATTTTATGGAATATTCAAAGGAGGTAACTGACACTATGGAATATTTTTTTAATTTATTGTATTAATTATGTTTCTTAACTATGAAAATTTTCTCGCCGGCAAGGGTTAGTGTGAGATGAAAAGAAAAATTGTGTGAAAATGTTTCAAACGAAAGCCATTTTTACTGTCTCTTGTCTTTAAATCACTGCGCTCAGTCGTCAATACTTATTACAATCACGCTCTTGATTCAATTCTAGACTACTTCGCTAGTTCGTGATTGCCGACTTTTGCTCATTTGTTGAACAAATAATGTTCTTGACTCATAAACGTCATAAAAGCTAGATCATACACTGGAAGCATGAAAAATATGCCACCAATAAAAGTATTAAAAAGGATGTTTATGGTCCTTGCATGGTAAATGGCATGAGGACGTAAGCTTTCGAATTATGGTATTGTCTTTCTACTTTAAAGTTAAGTAAGTTTTTTATACAGTTTCTTGTATTATCTTACCACATATTTTAAAAGGATTATGTCAAATGAGAATAGTGATTAATAGTTGAGTAATAGTGTTTTGTGGTGGCATAGAAAAATTATCAATAAATTGCATCTTTAAAGTGCTCATTAAGTTAATATAATATATTAATTATAATTAAGTCATCTTATGAATAGGACTTTAAACATTTAAAACACAAATTTTGAATATGCACAAATTATAAATTTGTCTAAAAGTAACAGTTTATCTATTAAATAAAATTAATATTTTACAATATTTATCATAGGTAAAGATATCACAGTTGCCAAAATTGAAGATTTAAAACAAGTTAGGTACATACATACTCTTCTATTACTTAGATAAAATTGTTACTACAAATAATGTACTTACGTAATACGTACAGTTTTTAACACAACATTATTGGCAGCCTTTATTCTTTGAAATAAGTGATGCTTTTATGCATTGTTATTGGTATAGAATATTTTTATAACCCGACTAGGAATTAGACATAACAATCGCTTAAAGCCTTCCTCGATAAATTGACTATCCAACACAAAAATAGTTAAATAAATAAACAACAATAAACAACAAATAATAATAAAATTTTAATAAATATCGTAATAATAAATTCGATGGATTGACATCATTTTGGATCAATTTAATATCAATGTAACATTACATAAACATTACAGTACGTAAGGGTATAAATATGGTGACATTGTGTTAATATCTTATGTATTTGAACGCTGCCCTTTGATCAATATTTCCGTTAAATATAGTTGGTTGTCTGGAATATTTATGTTTTACAGTGCTTTTAAATAACATTACATGACATTTCTACTATATAAAATCGGATTATGCTTGCCATGAATTGTTTGAATGATTTTGAGTCACCATGTTTGCGTGTGTGTGTTTGGTGTGAGTGTTTGCACACTAATAAGTTATGAATTAATTTAAGCTTAATTTAAGGTATTCGATAAAATACATAGTTATAAATTTACTTGAGCCTTTCACGGACTCAATTTAACTTCAAATTAAACAAACATTATCAATATTAACTCTGTCCAGGTATCCCAGTGATCACTTACCAATAAACGATAAATCGATATAATTAATGTTATTATGTTAAATTACCTTTAGTTTAATAGTATTATTGAACTCAATGTAATTTTAAGTATTTAAAATGTTACCATACACTTGTAGATTTGGATGTATGTATATCAAATTTAAAAATTTAAAAAAGCAAATTTCATAAAAGTATTATAATAGAATAATGATGGATATAAAATTTTGTGAGCCATTATAAATGTAAGTAAATTAAATTTGTTTTAAACTACATATTTAAATTGACGCAATAACCTTTTTAGCAGATAGCGTTGATGTTTTTGCATGTGTTGGAAATGTGTGGAATAATTTATAATTTGATGGGTATCACAATATTCTGGTAAGCAATAATAGATCGAGTATTGAATATGTATTAGAATCGATAATTGTTACGTTTAAAAAGTATTAGACCGTCACTTGAGAATGTACTTAAGCTTAATTACACAGTCATTATTTTTACTTATTAATTACCTACTTCATAACTTAGGTTAGATCAATGATAATTCATCTTTTGTGTGTGCTTGCATTTGGTATGTTTGAAATAGTACCTACGTAGCAAATTAAGTAAAACTATTTGTGCATTCATCTCAAACAAGTATTATAAATTGTTAATTCCCGGTAACAAAAGTGTTTTAAAGTATTTGAAATTTGTTTAAAATTTTTATCATGTAAGTATTAATTAGTATACCAGCCACACGCCGCTATAGAATTTATACAAATAATAATTTGTTGGGTAATGAAAGAAATGATGTGTTTCTTTTTTCTGTTAATCTCACACAAATTAACATTACTCGACTTTTGTCTCGATTTACTTAGGTTATTTCAATGTGATATTTTAATAATTTTGAATTTATGATTTTCGAGGTATGTTTATGAACCATTATTGTATTAAGTTTTCGAATTTGGAGCGTGTGGTGAGAAAATTAAAATTTGTTGCTAACATCGGTATATCAAGTAGAAAAAGGGTGGTAGATATTCAGCGTGAAACCTTAGTAGAATTCAGCGTGAAAATGGCAAATATAATAGTGAATTGTTCACATTAGAGCTCGTCGCGTCAGTACACATAAATAAGCAGAATGACAAATATCCCGTCCACACGATCCGATTTTTATTTCTGTTAAGATTGATAATTGAAATTGTCTCCTTGTCACTCAACCAGGGTTTGACTGGTAGAAAATGCCATAAGGCATTAAGTCCGCCCATTGTATATCTCTTTAGAGGTGTCAATAAAGTTAAATAAATAAATAAATAAAAAATAATTTGGAAGAACACGAAACAAGTAAAATTCCAATCTTCATTCGATTTTACGAATATGTGCCTGCTCGGAAGGATACCTTTTACAGACTAAAAATGACATTGGTCTGATTTTTTCAAGGTCAAGTAGGGCGGTCGCGGCCACCAATGACCTTGAATTGGGCAATTTGCATATTATGCGTCCACACGAGACCATTCGAAATTCAATTTCGTCAAATTGCAATTCAATTTAGTCAGATTTCATATGGCGTTTTCAGAGCGCCGTAACTACGCATAATATGCGCTCTATATAATATAACAATACGTTTGATATAACGTTATCTACCCACCTTTTTTACACTTGTTATCCATATCGATGGTGGCATAAGTTAACAACTTACTGTTTTATGTTGTTCCTATTAGTTTATCTTTGGAGTAATTAGGACTTGAATTGTGAGTGGACTGACCAATTAATGATAAGGAGTTAAAAATCTTATCAGATTTATATTTACAAATAAAAAAATTGGGCATAATTCCTATTTTATTTTTGACCTTTATTGAATAAGTGGTACATTCCTATATCTCATTTATTCTTCATTTCATAATCCAGTTTTTATCATATTCATAAATATACCCACTTTTAGTATAATTTATTTAAGTCACTCCCTATACTTTTTTGAATTAATATATAGGTACTTATGCATATTTATTTCGTTGAAATACTTATGATAGATTTGCATTGATGGCTCTTTTATAAATGAACAGGAATACAATTTCATTGAAATTCCACCATTCGACAACCACTAGAACTTAATTTTTTCGAGTGGAAACATTTGGTACCTACTGCTATGTTAGGTAAAGGTTAGGTACGTTAAAATTACACAAATTTACATTACATTCCTTCTAAACTTAAGCGGAAGAACGGAGGAACTGATGTCTAGAACTCGTTTCTATGCAAATGTACAGATGGCTGTAACAGTCGAATTAAAAAAAACTGGATTGATCTTTTTTAAGGTCAGTGTTCGAATATAGGTGTAAGTGTTGTCGTTGTGATCCTTAAAATAATATTAGTCGACAAGTTCAACCCAAATATCTAATTTTTTTTAGATTAGAGAAGAACGGAACAAGCGGATCACCTGATGGTAAGTAGGTAGCTCTTACATAATTGCCTGATTGCATTGCAGTCGCAAAGTACGGTAAACAGGGTACGGTTGAAACAAAACAAATACCTCGCGAATAGTTGCGCGTTTCCTTGTAAGGACTTAAGGTAGGCTTTACATGGAGCTCAAAAAAGCTGCAAAAAGAACTCGCCTTCAGGGCCAGCGATGTATTGGTGAACCTTTTGGTGCTTTTCGTGTCCATAAGCGATGGTGACCACTTTCCACTAGGTAGGCCCGTCTCATTCTTCGTTCAGATAAAACTAACATTTAAAAAAAAACCGAGACATGTGTGGTTTTACCTACCCGTAGGTATTCTGTCCGGAATGCTCGTATTGTGTGAATATACCAAACTCTATATAGACAATAAAGTCAACGACATACCTAAATTCCCGCATTCATTTTTGACTTCCCAAGTAAGACAACCTAAAATAAAAGTCACGGAACTGTATAATGAAATGCCGGTTGTGGTGGAATTGAAAAGATTCGCTCTGCAAAAGTTTAATTTTCTACACGATGAATCTTATTCTTTGCATAGACGATGGTATGTAGGTAATAGGTAGGTATCCTTGTCTCCTTTCCTACCTCAGTGTCTAGTTATGTAATAATAATAAACGCTTACAAAGGAACTCGCACTAAAATTAGATCTACTTATATTAAGAAGTGTAAAAAAGTAGTCCATCTTGATTAACTCTTAACATCGCAGTATACCTACTTTTGTAACGTAGGTATCTAACCAGTAGTGTCCAACAGACTCATCCACTAAATGTTAGGTGTTTTAAAATGTACTATTGATTCGATATTTGAAACCGGAATTCTCGATAAAAGAGTTCGAACCCTTTCGGGTTTACATAAGTAGGTAATATTAGTTCTTAGGTAGGTAGATGTACGGCCAATTATATATGCTTACGTAGAGAACTTCAGTACCTACTTATGTAATTTATTTATTTAATATGTGTACATTTTCCTCAGTACTTACCTAATAATAGCCACTAAGAAACAATTTACTTCTTGTGTAGATTAAAGTGACAAATTAGCTTCTTGTGACTTCTGTGCTCCGAAGTGCACATTAAGTCTTTGCTCCCGGTTGTTATCATCGTTAAATCACATTCTTTTAGGCAGCATAAAAAAAAATCTAATTTTATTGTATCAGAGATTATTGTGTAAGTAAAAATCAAGGAAAACGCGACAGTGGAATTGAAAAATGAAAATAATTCAAGAACTACATTTATGTTGAGTTTTAAATAATAAAACCTAAAAAAAAGTACGGTGTGCGTTACAAGTACTTAAGTGTGTGCAGCCGCTTAAGCTTAGGTGTCTAGCCCTACAGTGGGTTAGTACGCTAATTGGTTGCAGAAGTAGCACAATACCTAATGATCATTCCTCTATGGTAATAGTTGCATAAACAGACTGTACAACTGCTGTAAAAACAATTATTATACGGTAGAAATGGTACTAGGTACCGTCGCAGGTGTGCCCCGAGCGAATTCTAAGTGAAACCCAAATATCTATCTGGCTCCCTTAGAATAATTACATATTCTAAGCTGGCTCCACATAGGCGCTTCCACCTTTTGTATGAATTTCCAGCTTGTATGAACCGTTTTTACCTACATATAGGTATCTACCGGTGGTAGGTATCTACCACCTTCTTATTACCTAAATACCTACTAAACCTGGTACCACCACTACTTATAATTATATCTCGTATCTGCATGTTTCTCACTTATTGTTTAGTCATGCAATGTAAACTAGTTTATATAACTGATCCTTTGAAATTATATTTCATTACTGATCATATTTCTCAATATGCAAACCGGCCTGATGTCTCCAACACTATTGTCTGTGATTGTTTTAACTCTATTCATTGCTATTGGTCTTTCTGCTGGTAAGTTTATCTGTTTCTACCTATATTTCTTTACTTTACTACATACATACTTCATTAGGATTTTCTTAGTTTATTTTAAAAACAGGTTTTATTTCGCTATACCACAAAATAGGTGCAAAAAATTTTTTTTTCAATAATAAAAGCACAGAATAGATTATAATTCTCAAGCTACAATATAATCACAGTGAGTATAATATACATGCACAGTCTCCGCTAGGAGGTTGGCAGGAAATTAATATATCACAACTTATGATAGGTACATACAATTTTAGCACAGAGAAAATTATTAAGTTCTGTGGTCACCGTGAAAAATCTTTTATTATATTGTTTGACTGGTAGTATAATTCTCCATAATCGCAAACCAATTACGAATATAATATGTATTCATTACCTACACATCAGCTAACAGCGATCGTTTTCGTAGGACCTACTTTTTCTATTAAAAGCCAAAAGTTACAAAACATGTCTAACCTCCTAGACTTCAATGAACTTCGAAGACGTTTCTAGAAGCATTGAAGCCTACACTGCCACGGGCATTGTGGATTTCTATTGCTGTTTTAAATAGAATTTATCTTCTGAATGGAAGTTCATAAGAGTTTGATTTTTGGTCACTAGCTCTGGGGAAACCTACATTTAAAAAGTCTTCTACATGGCTGACGTTTACGATAACTAGAGGATAGATTTGAGAATATTTTTTTTATATTTTGCCAAATAAGTCGCTACCTCCACAAAACGGTCTCTATTTGAGTAGCTAGTTTGTCTATGAAAGGATACTCCAAAAATATTACATTGTCATAAGTAGGTAGGTTTAATTACATAAGTTTATATAGATAAACTTAATATAGAATAATAAACGTATTATAGAATAATCCCTAGTTTATCTATAATAATCCTAGTTAGAAATCACGTGGGTGAGACACGGTAGGATCATTTAACTGCTAACACGCAGTTGTGAGACAGCTTCTACATCACTATCGACAAAAGTTACACAATTAAACAATTTGCAACATAGTTAATTGGTAGAGTCATGCGATAGTTGCAATAATTAAACCAGGAAATGGATTTACACATACTTACCTGCTCTGTACACAATAATGTATTGCTTATTTACTTATAAAACGACAGATTTTACTTTACCGATTATAAAATACACAAAATATAAGACGCGATACGTTCAAAGTCACTCCAGAAAAATTACATTGCCATATTTGCCATTTTTGCCATTCAAATTCTATTTTCGTTTGGTTATAAATTGTGTAGAATAGATTAAACAGTATTACAGTATAAACAGTCATAATTACTAATGTAACCTGGTGTTGGTTTGTGTTATTTTTATCAGACGGGATAGGTAGAAATAGCTGGCTACAATCCATGGACGTCCTACTGTTGGGCATGGTCTGACAGACAACAGTGGGAGGTCTAGAGCATACTCCACCACGCTACTCTAATGCGTTAGTGGCCAACCCAGTGTCGAATGTTCTCAAGTCACCCGAAGGTCTTCGACAAGGCTTAGGTAATGATTGTTTTTACCATTCAAAACAACTGGGACCGATGAATTAACGTGCCTTCTAAAGCACGGTTATGCCCATGAAATTTTGCCACTAGCGGTCACCCATCCAAACAAAAAATGTTTCAGTGCCGGACTTAAAAAGAAAATGTAAGCTTTCTGATTCGGCATGTCTGAAGACCGTAGCCCAGGAGGCCTTGCCTCAGCTGGCTGAAGGCATGTCTGAGCTTGGCACAGAAGCCCTCGACGTCATGCATATCCATAAAACCAAGGTCGACGTTGCTGGACTCAAGTTGACAGTCACCGATGCTTATGTGAAGGGCTTGAAGAATGCTGTCATTAAGCATATCAGGTATGACATCACCCTTAATTTTAATCAACTTAAGCTGGTAGGTACTAACCTAAAACCCTTCAACGGCCCGCTGAAATATACTCCACTACACGCTGAAATATACTACAGTGTGGATTCACGGATGAGTTATTGGCTAACACGATTATCGGAACTTTTAGGAATCCCGAGAGCCTCTTGCTTGAATTTATAACAGTTACCTGATATAGCTGGACCGACGTGACGGCTTGACGTGCCCTCCGAAGTCTGAGGCACGTATATACAAAATTTGCCAGTATCGGTCACCCATTTACTTGCCAGCCGAAGCTCAAGCTTAACGGTTAAACGGTCACTTAATAATTTAATTTAATTTTGTTACAGCTTTGATATGAACAAAAAAGTAGCGAAAATCACATACCAAGTAGACGATATGGACATGAAATCTAAGTACAAAGCTTCAGGTCAACTACTTGTTTTACCTATAAGTGGAGATGGTGACATGTTTATAGATTTGAGTAAGTTAATCAACTCGTTACATCAATTAGTGTTCATGGTCGTATGCAGGTGCGATACTGGTATCCATCCACACATTATAATCACGAAAGCTTGTGAGTGCGTGTGCATTGTATGTTTGTTACTTCTTCACCCTCAAACGGCTGGACCGATTTTGATTTTCATTTGGATAATAAATCAATTTCAAACAAAGGCTCGATTGTTTTACCGTGGGACCGACGGCTTAAGTTGGCTCACGAAATCCGGTAGCACCAATAAAATCTTGCCACTAGTCACCTATTCACAAACCGACCGCAGCCGTCGTTGCTTAACTCAATCGATCGTATATGATACATGGACTTATTAAAAACCTTTTTTTTACCAGAAAATCTATACATCGAAATGATTATGCCATTCGACGTTGTGAAGAACAAGGTCGGTGAAGACACGTTGCAACTGAAAAGTTATACATTCCAATACGAAGTCAAAGGAGGCGCTCGGTTCAACCTTACTAATCTGTTCAATGGAAACAAAGAATTGAGTAAGTTGTGTTCTCAACTATACGTGAGAGAAAACTTTCTACCCTTTTTTAAATTAGTGCGCTGCAGGAAGAAAATGAAATTAGGCGATGTTAAGGCTGTGTCATTCATCTACTTATGGTTAAAGTTTGTATAAACTTGTGTATGGGCATGAAGTGGACCTAGAATTATTACGATTTAATATTTATGGTTTATAAATTAAATAAGTATTTTAAATCTATATTCAAATTTTTGTGAGAAAGTACGATGGGGTTTGATAACTTAACTTATAGGTACTTCAAATGTATAGATCTAAAATCTAAATGTAAGATTTGGTGTCAAATTAGGTCACTCGCTCGGAGACCACTTGTTTCGATTATTAAGTATTTGTAGAACATAGAGCAAAGACATAGAGTCACCTAGAGATATAGGTATCTCAATGTGATTTATATCTTATTCGATTTAACCAATGTGTGTACGCTGTTAACTATTTTGTCATTATTACAGGTACTACACTGATTACTTTCATGAATGACAACTGGAAGACTTTATCTGTTGAATTCGGCAGACCTATGCTGGAAAATATTCAGAAGAAAACATTCGATGCCATCAAAACTTACCTTCAATCACAATCCCTAGATTATTTTGTTGATATTTAATATTACAATATAACCTGTATGTTACTTAACCACAAAAATAATCCAACACATCATTTTTTAACCCTAATTCAATCATCATTTAATTTAATTTTAATTCATTCAATTTCATGTGTCCTTTGAATGACTTGGAACGAAACTCTAAATTATTGATTGGACTATACCAAACAGAAATAAATAATAAATAATTGTCACTATCAGTCCTTGCTTCTTACTTAGTCCTTCTTTACATTTACTAGCGAACTGTCCAACTAAAGTTCTCATTAAATGATTTCTGTCTACCTTTCTACCAACGGTCCCTTTTTTAGTCAAGGGCGGCAGTGGATGGTGGTTCTGCGTAATGGTACTCTACTTCATATCCATAAATACAAATACAAATATTATTATTGGCCAGAATAAGAACAGCTACAAGATTAATCATGTAATTAATAGTGTGGGGACAACCCACACTAGGTTACCCTGTGTTGTGGGTAACAACGCTCTTGCAGTTACTAATACAATGGATGAACAGTTACATCTTAATATGAGTTACATAACTAGAAACAACAACAATGCAAGAAGTACTCTAAATATGTGCTACGTGCAGAATAAAAACATAAAAATAACCATATTCATGATATGCGCCTCTCCTTAAAGTAAGTACACCTAGCTGGTTTAGTTTTTCGCATTAAAAAACCGGGTGAAACGCTCCAGAAGAAGAAAAACTTCTTTAAGTGAGAAGAAACTCGTGCTCTGCAGTGACAAGCTAGACCCAGACATGCTCAAAGTCAACATTAAATCCTCAGTTCCAGACAAAGTACCTAGATTTTGATGAAAGGTCTTCGAGAACACCATGGAGACTTTCAGATATGCAGGTTATATCACAGCGTTTTTCTTAAACGCACTAGAAAAGTCATTGGAATCAATGATTTATTTTCTTTTCAGACTTTTTCTTTTCACCCTGACATCTCGAGTGGGAGACTAGTGGGAGGCTGAACTTACAATAGGCTATTATTATCGGTAGTAAAAACCACTTAAAATCTCGGGCACATGGCAGGTTCCTGTGAAATAGATGCAGGAATTTTATGCGATCAAAGCTTTGGTAGAAAACCAATATCTTGTCGATATCAGAACAAAAAAACAACACAGCGGAAACTCGGTAACTGAGAAAAAATACATGTTCTAAACTAATTTTTTCAAATACGAGGAAATACGATGTACATACAATGTTTTTAGTAGGTTCAGCAGTGCCTGAGACACGAATTGAACTTTCAGTTAAATATTTCCTGTTCGCAGCCTGTTCAAATCGCAGACTGACCTCGTAAAGACTTGTAGCATATTAATCTTAAACTGTATTAACTGCAAAAATAAAAAATAGTCAAAGGGTAACAAAATGATACAACATACCTACTGCTTCGTAATATCATATCGATGAAGTTGAATTTGCATACCGAATTCAATATCAAATCAACAGGGCATTCAATGTAAGTACTGCGGAACGAGATAATGATAGATCAGCCTTGATTACGTTACATGTTCAGTTTAGCAGATTCATATGGTATCCTTTAGGAGGGTTATCTGTTTATTATAGGCTGGAAAGGTAAAAAATAATCGAGCGACCTGACATTATTATTGTAAGTGAAATTATTAGATACTAATGAACGTCCGCAGCTTCGCTTGCGTGGTTTATATATAACGAAAGTTTCATTCCTTCTCATGTAAATATCCGGAAAAATTTACCCATTAAAGTTAAATTATACGAGGTATTATAATCAAAACGAACATGATCCCATCATCTACCAAATCCCTAACCCCAACCCGTAGAAATTACTAATATCAATGTAATAATAGCCTTAGACTAACATTAAAAAAACGACCTTTATTTAATGTTTACTTACCTAGTATATTACCAAAGAGTAAAATTCAAACTCCGTGCCGCTCTTCGCGCGGTATCTTTTTTTTTTACTTTATAGTACCTACTTCATAAACTATGTCCGATTGACATATTAAGTATAGATACTTGTACTATTATTCTGTGGTATAGATTAAAGAAGAAAGATAATCTTCATAAAATTTTCTTAATTATGAAGTATTTTTTGTTCGTAAGGATTGATATGGCATGCATAATAAAACCGCTCGAAAATCACTCTTGTATTTGCATAATTTTTCTTCAATAAATACTTTATTGTGATTTATTTATGTATAGGAGATAGGTATATGCTACCGCGGACTTATTTAGTAAATATCTTTGTAGAACATTGTAATAACCTATGACGAAGCAGTAAGATGTCACGCGGTTTAAGAATTTTTAGGAGCGCTTGCCCTTCCGACTTGCTTTAGAAATTATCAACATTTAGGACAAGCTGAGAAGTTAAATCTGGTTCTAGATACTTCCGGAGACTTTCAACAAAAAAAGAACCAAAAAATCTCTCCCGCTTTATAATTAGTATAGAACACAAAAAATACAAACACAAACTTATGTGTTATTATCATGATAATACATTAATTTAGTGCATGAACTAAAGAAAATTCTCTAAAAAATTATATATAGACCTCATTTATGTACCTAATTCAGTGACGTAATGTTAACAAAACACGGGAAATTGACGTAAACTTGGTAATTGTATTACCATTCAAATCAAATCAATTGAATTCTAATAAATATTATAACTTTATGAATATTTCATTGTATATTCTCAACTTAGTCGGGAAAGCAACAATTCACAAGGCAAACCGAAAAGATCAATATTAAAATGTTAATTTCTAATTTAGTTATTAAGTGTTTTTAGTAAGACTGTTTTCGCTTAAGTTTAGGTTCATCACACCCCAGTCTAACAATCAGTACCCTACTACTGAGATCTGAAACAAGGCCTATTTGACTACCACAACCCATTCTTTGTCCCAATGTTGGCCTCGTGCCTAATTGAAGTACGGATTAGCGCACTATACATGCCTTCGAAAGCATTTTGGAGTATGCAGGCATGCTGGTTTCATCACGATGTTTTTCTTCACGGTTACAGTAGGTGACATTGATATTCGCATTTCATCGCTTGTGTACCTTATGACAATGATTTTAAAAGGACTATTAGATAAGCAATCTCCATAGAACTCAGTGCTAGAAATGTGCTCATAAACAAATGAACTTGGTGTGGTGTTCGCTGCCCTGCGCGACTCTGAGTAAAAAAAAAGGCTTCACTTTTACAGCGCATAAGGCAGATCTGCTTATTTTTACAACTCCCTATCTATGCCACATATGGCATAGATTAACGGTAACTCATAAGTTACCGTTACCCATTTGACCAAACGGCCTACATCAATCGATTAGCAATGGATGACACGAAGGTATGTACTATTGCTTCTTTCACCTCCTGACTTATCAAGCCTTCACTTCAATACCCATTCATCGAATCAACTGTTACCTATAAGATAAATGCTATGTCAGCAATAATCGCTAGCAGCTGTCCTTAGCACCCGATTGGCGTATTAATCAACGTCAATTACACAGAGGCATAGGGGCTTCCGTTAGTCACGATTGTGGTACGATAGGATAACGGTAGCTTATTTATGTGTACCATATTCACGATATAGGTACCTCAGATACTACCGCTTATTTAGAACCTTTACACTTTATATTAATGCTACCTATTACATATCGAAATATACTCGAATGGAGACCACGACTCGGAAAATGGAGTACAGTTCGCCCTCCGACGAGGTGGACAGACGACCTGAAGAAGACGGCGGGATATCGTTGGATTAAGAAGGCACAGGACCGATCTGAGTGGTTTCGTTTTGGATAGGCCTATTGTGTCTAACAGTGGACCTCAAAAAGCTGATGGATGGACCTATTACATACTTTTTTTATTGTACTAACATATATAATATACAACCTATATAGTATAGTATACTCAAATTTTAAATTGTAAATTTAAAATAGAGTAACACTGAGTTTTTCTGAGTTCTTCTCCGATATTAAGCGAATACAAATAAATAGCTTATAATGAAAAATTAATGAATTTGAATTTGAATCTGAGTTCGCCTGGACGTGGGGTGGGTGTGGTGTGGTACCTCTTACTTGGTACCACCCCAAACCAAGTACTATTTCTACCGTATAATATTATTGTTTGGTATGCAATTGTGTATCGGTAGTTAAGGTTTGACTTCCGGATATAATTTTTCAGAGGCGATAATGCAAGTCCTCAAGGGTATGAATAGTAGCAACGCATTTATGACCATCTTTACGAATTGAAAACGAGACCCGTATAAGTCTTATTAAGTTTCCTTAAGATCCAAACATAGGGATTATTTAGTAGAATAACATAACTCTCGGCCTCATCCTGTTCCTAATTAAGTGAACAACTAAGTAATAATTGATATAACATAAACATAATTAACACAATGCCTTTATTTCCTAAAGGAATAGGTAGAGGTGTGTACTGTATAGTACACTTACTTTTCACAAGTTATGTTTAGGTCCCATACAATAAATAGGGAGCCTATTGCTATACACAATGAAGATAGATGGTGTTGGTGGTGCATGTTCTCATGTTATGATTCATACATAAAAACGCTTATAAATAAAATAAAAAAGAACATTGCAGCTCCATCTATCGAAAATTCCACCAATTAGTTGAATAAATTGTAATTTATACATGCAAAAAACAAATCTGAATCTGCTGCAATGAAATTCGCCCACAATTCTGTCATAATTTAATAACTTGCGTCGGTTCGCAGTCCGCATAAATAAAGAGCTGTTGCGTTGCACGTTCTCAAATTCGAAGCCGATTTTTCCGAACCTTTATGTTTCGTGAATAGTTAAGTCAACACCAAATATTTACGTTTATTACCAGAGACACAAGCATGAGTCATTATTATTGGATCATCATATAAATAATCATGAATTAATATTTATAAAAGCAATTTTGTTTTCCTAGTTTCTAACAACGCCTGTAGTTTTCCTAGAGTGAGAAACAGGCTCAAGTACTTATTTATTTTTATTTATATTTTTAATTATTATTGTTAACCATTTTTGGATCTTTAGGTTGTGGGCTTATTACCGTAAACCGGCTACAATTACAAACTAAGCTAGTATTAGGAATTTTAAGTTAGAAAAACCCAATATTTTACCCGACTTAGGAGTCGAATCCAGGAACCTTCCGTGCTTACAACCACATTATCAACGAGGTAGTTGATTAATAGGTATAGCAACAAATATGCCAGATTAGCAACCCTAACTTCAGCTTCGAACTATGGTCTCCCATAAATAGATAAATTAGTGATATATCTCAAGAGTCAAAGCTCAACATGAACCTTTAATTAATATAAGAAAATGGCGCCAGCGTATCCGCTACACATCATTGACGAAGGATTGTACGAGTAGGAGGCATTTCTGTATAATCCAATTAGAGCTGGTTTCCTCGCATAGTCTTATCAACGATAGGGGATGATAATTTGCATAAAACAATTATACATTATGGCTCCAGGGACACGAGGATTATCTTATATACAGTCATCTGAATTATGAATACTGTTATGTAAATGAAGTACTGAGTTCTAATTAAGACGTAAGCAAACATCTTAACAGGCGCGTGGTCGCAGTACCAATATATGTTTAGGAACGTTACGTATTAAGTTTATTTTGTTCTTGCCATGACTGCTTATTATGTACTCGTATGTATAACTTTGATTAAGGGTGCCTAGTAAATAAGTGACAAACTCGTAGATAGGTAATGTGTTACATTAAATTATTTTTTAGTTTCCAAATAAAGATTTATTTTTTTGTTGTTGTTATAATCCATGGAGGAGGAAATTCGTGATTCATTTTATAATCTAGTAAAACTGGTCAAGTACAAGTAGCAAGTGACACGAGTGGGTCTCCGTACCGTACCTACACACAGTAATCTTCCCTGCGGGCCATTGGCTATGGCGCTTTAGAAACGTTTAATACTCGCATATATAATATTGTTTGCCCACGACATGGGCAAAATGGAATGATTTCTCATAGAAAATAAGGCTGTCAAAGGGTAGAGTTTTTCCAGTACCTAATGTTCACGAGGAGAATACTCGTAAGTAGTAACAATAAACCCAGCTGCCTCAATGTCTACTAACTCCACGCGAGCGAAGCGTAGTTTTAAATAATGTCTAAGTGCTTGTATATGTGTATAGCACGAAGTTCGAAAAAATGCGTTAGTTTCTTGTATCGAATCCTGCTTGGGATTGAATTATTGACTTTTTATTATTTGTCATGATTGGCCGTAATGACACGTGATTTGTGAAAATTTCTGATGTCTACCTATAACGCTTCATAACATTGAGAAATGGAAGAAAGACGTAGATAAATCCTATTTTTAACTTGTAAGAGGACGTCTAACTTTTATAATTTTGTATCATATGTTGTGATAGCGGCTATAGATACATATTATATTATTCCTCCTTGGCAATAATATGCATTCGGTAAAAATTTAAAGAATCTACCTATTTCCTTTCAAGAGATAGAGACCTAATAGACATACAGTCAAACAGGGGACGCATATTAATAGAGTACTGTTTAATAAATGCAATAACCTTCTTTCTGACGCAGTGGGGTAAATAATAATAAATAAACGTAATTTAAATGATGACCTCGTAGACTAAATTAAAAATGACAAGGACTAAATGATTGAAATGAGCCTATATTTTACGGTAAAACATAGGTAAAACTAACACTAGACAATAGACATACCTACTCACTCGAATAAAATTATGACGAATGCCAATAACTTTTTCTCAGTTTTAACACTATCTCCGAAATATTAACTCAACTTCATGATACTGTCGAAATCCACTTTACGTAATGAATGGTATGAAATTAATATTCGGCTGAAACACGGACAGTTCAGTTTTAAACTCTTTCAACTTCGGATATTATTCATGGCCGCACTACGCTGAAGCTCCATTTGTCACTTCCCATGCAAAAAGTTATAAATAATGTATTGAGTGTGACTTAAAAAATATTTGTGTTTATATCAATAACTTTTTGTTAATAAGTCAGATTATTTTCCATAAAGGCAGAGTGAGAAACATAACAGTGTGACTAGTAAAGCAATACCAAAATCAAATGCTCTCAATTCTCAACCGAAATGTCACATACATCACAACTAATTAATTATTTTATAACAACATGCCAACATGTTTGAGTAATAAAATATTGTAAAAGTTGATCCCAACCTTGTGTGACCAGACACACAATGCGCGGGTCCCTACAGAGTCAATGATAGACGTCACTCAACACATACTCGTATCTGCTATGTGGTTTCACGTCGTTTGTTGATAATGCACATGTCTTTAGTTCTTAACCTGAGCCCCAAATAATAAAGCCACAGAATTCCTGATATGTACCTATTTTGGTAAGTGTAGCATTACATAGAATGTAATCATTTATTTATTTTGGCTAGTCCAATCACGATCCATCCATCCAAAGAACCATGACTTGTTATTCGATGTCTTGTTATTTAGTTTCTTAAGTATCAAATAAGCTAAAAAGATATAAGTTAAGAAATTTAGGCCAAAAACACTTTATTTAACATTTTCAAACACTTAATAAAACTGTCCGTCGTCGAGTGCTCTTGCAGTAATGGGGGAGTCGCCTTGACTTTTTGAGTTTCATGGCTTCCGTCCAAATCGACAAAATCGTTGTCTTTAGTTTATTACAATATACACGTCATAAGAAATCACTATAGATGGTTTGAGTAATGATAAGTACATACTTAATATTGTTGTCGTTATAAAGAGCAGAAGTGAAGAAAGAAATGGATAATCTTACTGAATTTCTTATAAGAATGTGTCTGATTTAAGAGCTACGAGTTCGTATTCGTAGCTTCGTCAGTGTCGTAGCTATGTCGTAGTAATGGCGTAGCAAACTGGTAGACTTAGAAAATTAAGAATTACGATTCTAAATTCTCCAACAACGACGGCCTTTTATGATGTTCGATGTATATTCTCCGTCCGAATCCCAGCTGGAGCAGATATTTATATCACAGATAACTATAGGGTTATAGATATTATGATATTTTCTGTGCGTATATAGGCCTAAGTTTCCAGTGAGAGTGTGGCTTCATCTTTTAACTTTGTTATTAAATTTATTTATATTTACACCTACCACACCTTTCTACACCGCCCAGGGTTAGCTGGTGGAGAATCCCATCAGGCATTAAGCTCGCCCTTTGTGTATTTTACTTTTGTAAGGTATCAATGAAGTCTTATAAAATAAATAAAATAAATCCGATACTTGATTGATTCATACCTATTTCAGTTAACTGAAGTACAAACCAATCAAATATCAATAAAGCCAATTTCGCAGGAGCTTTGCACGAAAATCAAGAGTAGCGGACTTTATTCCACCGTGATTTGCTCCACAGGGAACGACTTCAGAGCTACAGCAAGTTAACGGTTAACTTAACGTCAGCTCAGTCAGTCTTTATTCGGACGCCGAGCCCGCCACGTGCTAGCGTCCCGGTTTCCCCAATCGTACTTAACACGACAGATCAAATAATCTATCACTAACAATAAAACTATCCTTTATTTTATCGAAGAAATGTTAAGTGATAGACGATGGTTACCATCATTTGAAAAAAAAAAACATTTTTGGGTCATGATTTAAGTGATAAAGTGGTGTCATAAAACATATGTTGATATAGCTGAACTGAATCGCGATTTAGGTGAGTAATTTTTTTAAATAGGTACAAAACGTTGAAGTCAAAAAATTTACAAAATTAATGGCAGTAAAATAAATGTTTTCCTAAATATTTTTCTGAGAACTTGTAGTTTTGTGCCACAATATTAGAGAAATTATACAGTTCGGAAAATGTTCGGTGCTGTAACGTTTTCGTGCGTAACGCAATTAATTTTTGAATGAGTGTTAAAATTCTCTTGTGTCCCTTTTTTAATTAAATTTTCTTCTCTCCGTTTACATCTACTTAGTATGTAAATTTCTTGCAAGCCAGGTTACGGTAACCTGGAATTAATATTTCGGTTGAAAAAGTGCCTGCCGATGACACTTTAAATAAGTCAGGAACACGGTGCTTTAAAATTTGTTATTACACGTTATTAATTACATATATTGACAGGCCCGTTGGCGCAATCGGTAGAGACCCTGTCTGTTGCGCCAAAGGTCGTGGGTTCGAATCCCACTCAGGACAAATATTCGTGTGACGAACACTTGTATTTGTTCTGTGTCTGGATGTCAATATTATCTATTTAAGTATGTATGTAATATGTTATTGAAACAACTGCATAATATGTTGTTGCTCTGTAAAAAGCGGAGGTTTTATTTTTAAGAATATTAGCTACATTAGGTACATATCACACATACTTTTATAAACATAGCTTGAAAATACAAATCACTCTTAATAATTAGGTACAAACCTGTAAAAAGAAACAACATTAAAAGCTATTGCTTCATGGAGTTTGTCTTTTTATAATATTAAAATTATTTACGTGTGAAACGTATTGACATAATTCTTCTATCCGTCAATAGCGCTTTTTTAATCCAACATAGGGCAAGACACCACCACAGATAATATCAACAGTGGAAATTCAGATTAAATGAAGATTAAGAGAGCTTCATTTACATCTCCACCCCCCAAATATGCAAAAATCATCCAGGTATTGGTACAATTTTAGTAATGTGAAAATAATTCGATTCTAACTTTTTGTAACCTGTATCTATCTTATAAATGGAGTCAGATATTTTTTCTATAATTTTATAAGGTCCAATTTTTACTTCATCTAGTTTTTTTCTATTTAATCGGTTGCCATTTTCCACATACACTAAATCACCTACTTTTAACTGATAATTTATTCTATTTTTATCAAATTGTTGCTTATTGTAATTGTGTGATCTTATACTCCTTTCTAAAGCTATAGTTCTATCTTGTAATAAATCATTTTGTGTTTTTTCTTTTTTTAATTCATCTGGTAAGATATTAATTATTTTTCCTTGCAATAAATATATTGGGGAGAATCCAGTTACAGTGTGTTCTGTTTCATTATATTTCTGGGTACATTCATGAGCGATAGTGGTCCAAGCCATTTTATCTTTCTTTTCATTAATTTTACATCTTATCTTATTAATTAGTGTTTGATTTAATCGTTCATTTAAACCATTTGAAAAAGGTGCATTTACTGCAGTGTAGATAATAGGTACGTTCTCTTTTTTTAAAAAACCTTTGAATTCTTTTGAATTTATGCCTGGATATTGGTCAGATAAAATCATTCCAATTTTATTTTCAGTTGTAACCTTTTTTACAAGTTTTATAAAATCATTTGCGTTTTGGGTTTTTGATGTCAAAATGTAGGCATATCTAGTGAAATGGTCCACTAAAAGATGTAAGTAGGTTTTTGTAGAGCGGGAGCCACCAAATCCACCAATAGTATCTATAGAGACTATTTCAAAAGGGTAAGTAGCGGGACCCAGATAAGACATCAATCCGTATTTAAATCTAGTTCTAGTTTTATTTTTTATGCATATTTCACACTTATCGCAAATGTTTTTTATATTTTGTATTAAATTTTTTGCTGAATAAAACGGTTTAATTTTACTTTCCATTTGTTTTACTCCTATATGACAGTATGTACAATGTACGTTTTTTATAATCTTTTTACTAAATTTTTCTGTGACTATAATTTTATCTTTTTTTCCTATTCTTTTGAAGTATATTTTATCTTTAAGTATTAGTTTATTTTTATTTAGTTTTATATCTTTATTTTTATCTTGATCATTTCGGATGTCTTCTATTTTAATTAAATTCACGACTTTTAAAATCTCTTCCTGATTCACATGTGCTTCTAATACAGGGTTTCTACTTAAACTATCTGCTTCTAAATTATATTTACCTGGTGAATATATGACTTCAAAATTAAATTGCGATAAGTAATATGTGAGATCTCCTAACTCTTCATCTGTTCTTGCCTTAATATTAAGTTTTTCTAAAGGTTTATGGTCTGAGAACACTTTAAATTTTTGTCCTATGAGCCAATGTTGCCAGTATTTTATAGCTTCTTTTATAGCTAAACATTCCAGGTAAACAGCTTTTTTTCGTTTTTGGCTGTCATTTAATTTTCTCGAAAAGTATGCACATGGCTTCTCTTCTCCATTTTTTTTGTGGTTGTTTCAATATAGCCCCTATGCCCTGTATGCTAGCGTCTGTGTAAATATGTATAGGTAAGTCCGGATCAAATATCTCTAAAATAGGTTTTGCACAAAGTAGTTCCTTTATTTTATCAAAAGTTTCTTGGCATTTTTCTGACCAAGTAAATTTTTGATCTTTTCTCAACAAATTGTGCAAAGGATCTAATATGATTGATATGTTTGGTATATATTTGCCATAAAAGTTAATTTTACCTAAAAACTGTCTAATGTTTTTTTTTGTTTTAGGAATTGGAAAATCTTTTATAGCTATTAAATTATCTTTAAGTGGAGTAACTGTATTATTTTTTATTATGTGGCCTAAGTATTTCACAGAATCCTGACCAAATTTGCATTTAGAAAATTTTAATCTAAAGCCCTCTTTTGATATCGCTTCCAATAACCGCGTTAAGTGTTTAATGTGTTCATCAAATGTCTGGGAAAATATTAATATATCATCTATGAAATTTACTGTAAAATTAGATAAATCATGTTTCCTAATAATGCTACTTAGTATTCTTTGAAAAATTGCAGGTGATGTTTTTAAACCAAACGGCAAGCAAGTCCATTGAAAATGATTTTCTTGAGTAACAAATGCTGTTTTCTTTCTATCCTCTATTTTTAAAGGAATTGCCCAAAACGCAGAATTTATATCTAATGTTGAGAAATATTTACAGTTTCTTGTTTTTATCATTAGATCCTCTATTAGTGGAAATGGTTGTGATTGAGGAACCACTATTTTATTTAAGTCGCGAAAATCTATGCAAAGTCTAGATTTTCTCCCGTCTTCTTTTTTATAGGCTAGTGTCACAGGAGCCGCAAAAGGACTATAAGATTCTTCAATTAATTTTTTTTCTAATAATTTTGAAACTTGTTGTTCTATTTCTTTTTTATCTTCAAAATTGCATCTGTATGGTCTTTTGCTACAATATGTATCTACAAGTAAATCTATATGTGCTTCATAGCCCTTCACTAAACCTACATCATATTTATCTTTCGCGAATAGTGATTTATATTTTTTTATTAACTCATCTATTTTTGATTGTTGTTGAATGTCTAATTGATCAATTGAAATGTTGAAGTTAGTAATTTCTATGTGTTCATTAAAGTTAACTTTACATTTATCATTTATAATTAAATTATCTTTATCTGTTTGTTTTTTATCATTATTATCATCAGTTGAATATTGTATGTTTTGTATTTTGTCACCTGTAAAGCCAGGAATATTTTCATTATTTTCTTTTATCTCGTTGTTTAAGTTTTGTTTTATTTCTAGGTTTTCATTTTGAGTTAGTTGAAATGATTTTATGCAATCTAATCCAATCAAAAAATCATAATTAAAATTTTGTTCATCTACAACAAAAACATTTATTTTTCTCTCTAATTGAAAAATTTTAATCTTTAATGTTACAATTCCTATCGGTCTTTTTACACCATTAATCGTTTTTAAATTTGCCTGATTGTTATTATTGTTGGGTTTGTAATTTTTTAAGGATAAAAGCCTTGAATTAATTAAACTTACATTTGATCCTGAATCATAAACCCCCAATGTTTCTATGGCATCATTTATGATTAATTTTATTTTGATTAATGGTGGAATAATTAGTTTTTTGGATCTACTTCATTTAAACTCATTTCTAATTCGGAATTATTAACACTCCTGATCGGATCTTTCTTAGAACTGTCTTTATTTCTGAACCAGCAAATGGATTCAGGGTGATACCGGTTTCCTTTTTTTTCTTTTTCACAGATTTTGCATGGTTGGTATTTTAAGTTATTTTGTTTGATTTTACTATCCAAATATACTTCTTTTTTTTCTAAAATCTTTTTATTTAAATGTTCTAAGCCCCGAATGTTATTAAATAAATCCTCAGTTTCTTTTAAATTATTTCTATTAATTTCATCAGCTATAAAGTTTGGTAGCCCAGTTACAATTAAATCAATTAATGTTGGTTTATCCATAAATCTGTTAATCTCTAATAAAAGCCTTTCTTTCTTTAAAGCATATTCTAACAATGAACCTTGCCGATATTTATATTGAATTGCATACCTTATTGGTGTCCAACCTCTGTTCACATATGTCTCACAAAAGCTTTTTTTCCAAGTACACCATTCAGAATTAATTGTGTGTTTAATAAGCATTGAACCATACCAGTCTTGACATGAATCGTCCAAAAATAACCTAAACACTTGAATCTTGTGAATATCTTCAGTTATACCGGCACGAGTACATTCAGTTTCAAAGATAACCATCCATTGTGTGACACTAGACGTCTTTTGTGTGAATTTATCTATTAGGAGATTTTCGGATAATTGTTTTAAGTTAAACTGTTTAGGTTCTTTCTTCAATTCAGCCAAATTTTCTAATATTCTTGAAAGAGCTTCTGTTGAAGTTTCACTCGTCATAATCTGTGTTTTTGTTGTAATTTCTTCCAGTATATATCCTTTGAATTGCATATTTCCATCCTCATCCATATAGGTATTACGTAACTCTGGTGTCACTGAAATCCATACTTGTCGTTTTTCGTGTCTTCTTAGCAGTGTATTTTTTACTTTTTGAAAAGTTTGCGATTTCATTAATGCATCATGTAATTTCACCGGTTGGAAATTCTCCGGAATTAAAAAAGTATTTTTATCGGTATCCATTAATGAGGTTAAGCATATGACATTTGTCTTCGGATCTTCGCCCGATTTCACAACAAACTCAAATTTTAACTTTTCCATTGTTTACAACGGCTATCAATAATGTTGTTTTGTAATATGTTATTGAAACAACTGCATAATATGTTGTTGCTCTGTAAAAAGCGGAGGTTTTATTTTTAAGAATATTAGCTACATTAGGTACATATCACACATACTTTTATAAACATAGCTTGAAAATACAAATCACTCTTAATAATTAGGTACAAACCTGTAAAAAGAAACAACATTAAAAGCTATTGCTTCATGGAGTTTGTCTTTTTATAATATTAAAATTATTTACGTGTGAAACGTATTGACATAATTCTTCTATCCGTCAATAGCGCTTTTTTAATCCAACATAGGGCAAGACACCACCACAGATAATATCAACAGTGGAAATTCAGATTAAATGAAGATTAAGAGAGCTTCATTTACATGTATTTAAAAATATCTATGTATGTATATCAGTCTCTGACACCCATAACACAGGCTCGCGCCTACTTTGGGGTCAGATGCCCATGTGTGAGAATGTCCAAGATATTTATTATTATTATATTATAGTTAAAATTTGATTTTTGTTACGTGATTATAGTGGTTAAATTCCTTAAGGTACTTTGAAAATTTTAGAAATATTGATTCTTTTGTAAGATGTCAAACTGTTTTGGAAGTACTCTAAAATTTGGCTTGAAATTGCGGTTCAATTGCTTATATAGGCATTGAGTAGCGATACTGAAGCTATTATATGCGTCTAAATTCTTGTTATTTAATGTATTTTTGTGGTGGAAAATAAATATAAATAATAAATAAATAAATATCATGCACATTCTCACACACGCAATCTGACCCCAAACTAGGCGCGAGCCTGTGCTATGGGTGTTAGAGACTGATATTTTTAAATACAAACTTATATATTCAGATAATATTTACATTCAGACACAGAATTTGTCCTGAGTGGGATTCGAAATTTCGAACTATTCACTACCGATTGCGCTAACGGGCCCGTCAATTTTATAATTATAATATTTATGTATTATTCGTATTGCGACGTATTATAAAATACAGACAGGTAGTATCTACCATGCTCATTTACTATTTTAACCAGAAACACTTTAGACTATAATGAGGATAGGACTGAGATAATTATCGAGGACTTAGATAAGACTAAATAGTCGTTAAGCCTTGTCGAAGACCTTCGGGTGGCTTGAGAACATTCAACACTGGGTTGGCCACCATCCCCTCCACCAATGCGCATTGGAGCAGCGTGGTGGAGTATGCTCTAGACCTCCCGCAGCTATGTCTGTGGGGGAGACCCGTGCCCAGCAGTGGGACGTCTATGGGTCGCAGCAAAGCGAATTTTTACCTAGGCTCTTGGATTCCTTCTTTTCCGTTAACTTGACGTTGCCAATAAGGGGTTATAACTAGAGATAAAATTACCTCCAATACATTCATTGTTTTCCAATTCGAAAATTGTATTGCTGATAATTATATTTTTCTAGAGGCGATCAATTCTCCAAGTATAGCAACGCACTTGCAACTGACTTGGAACGATAATCTTACTAACAACTACTAGCAAAAACTTTCTCTGTCCCACTGTTGGGCACGGATCTTCTCTCGGAATGGTAGGCGTTAGGCCTTAGTCCACCACGCTGGCCAAGTGGGGCTTCACATGCATTCAAGAACATTCTGGAGAATTCTCAGGAATGCAGATAACAAACATACAACTATTAAATGGAATATTACTTAGAAACAGTAGTATCTTCACTAAATTGAATTATACTCCCAGTCTCCTCTTGAGTATTTTTCAAAGTTTATCACAGTTATCATAGGTGGCAGAGGATAAGTGTTGCTGCATGTTCGTTTGCTTTCTTATATCCATAAGTCCCTGTAGGTCAGACATTTACTTTCCTCTGTTATTACATTAACTTCACCAGCAGATCTAATATCGGTACAATTGAGTTATCAGCTCCGTTTCGGTGACAATAGAGTGATATTATTTTCCTTTTAGCTGTATAATTGGCTTAACTTTCACTGCCTCTTGGCACTTTACTTGAAAGGGTCGTCCTCAAACGATTTCTGACCCGAAATTACATAAAGAAACTTAGAAATACTATGTAACTACCTATGAAAAACCAATATATACCTATTTATTTTAAGGTCAGGTCAGAACGATATCTACTGTTATGGCGCTACTGTTTCAGCCAAAGCCCAATGAGGCTGCATTCAACGGAAAACATCGTGCGGAAACCGGGATGCCTGAGAGTTCTTCATAAATTTCTAGTTAAATCCTCACCCCCACTTTACACGTTACACTTATCGCTCGATATTATTTAGTTATTACACACATGTCTGTTTTGATAAATAATCACCTGTGGTGAGAGTCCAATAGTTATTCCTCTATTCTAATAGGCAATGCCGTAATTCCACGTAGGTACCCACACTGAATTTCTTTATGTATGCGTTATAAGTTCTAAATGGCTAATTACAAAATATAAATAGCAAAATTTTCTATCTACATGAAAAACAGTGGTTTTAAAAAAATATTAAAACGTTAATAGAACAAGGAAGGGTGAATAAAGCCAAAATTTTTCAATTTAAATGTAGCACAGCGCACAAATTTAGCCAAGTGAAAGCCAACCTTATTTTGGCTCCTTGATAGGGATTGGAGGGATAATATAAAAAGAGGAGAGAATAAAAATAGCAAACAAATAACGGTTACATTCTGAATGCGTAAACTTCAAATGGGGACAATGAATGTGCCACTCCGTTACATTACCCTGAAATCTTCTCTACTACAGTTTTTATATAGGCCTATCTGTGTGTGTACATTGCCACGTCCAATGTAAATTTCATACTAACATTGATTTAACCATTTAATAAATTATTATTATTATTAATGATCTTAATTATGTATTATTATTGATCTTAAGGAGGGAGAAATCGAGAGTTAATGATACTTTCACAGAGTTCAGTTTTAGGAAATGACTCATGATGACTATTAGAGTATTAAAAAAAACACTTGAATTTGGGTACTATTTTGGACCCAAACTCCTTGAGGATAGCAGTGGGTCTTCGTCTTGGGAACAGCATTTGTGAGGCTCATTTTTGTATCTGTGGCCGGGACGTGGATGGGTTTGGTCGACACGGCTTATCCTGTACCAGAAGTGCTGGTCGTATTTATCGTCACGGCGCTATAAATGATTTGATTCGGAGAGCTCTTGCCACCGTCTCTATCCCATCTACATTGGAGCCACATGGTATGTGTAGGGACGATGGAAAGAGACCTGACGGAGCGTCTCTGGTGCCGTGGCGTTTGGGTCGTGCTCTGGTGTGGGATGTTACATGTGTAGATAGTTTGGCCCCATCCTACATACATGAAACATCTAAAAAGGGTGGGGCTGCAGCCGACCAAGCTCAGTTCCTCAAGCGTCGCAAATATAGTAATCTTTTAGATAACTATGAATTTGCGGCGCTTGCAGTAGAAACATTAGGTCCTTGGTCGGCTGATATGAAGTCTTTCATGGAGGTCTTGTCCACCAGACTCATTTCCGTCTCAGGTGACCGGAGGGCTGGCAGCTTTTTCGCCCAAAAAATTAGCCTCGCTATACAGCGGGGCAACGCTGCCAGCGTTCTAGGTACAATGCCACAAGGCCTGTTTCTGGATGACATATTTATTTTGTAAATATTTCTTTTTAAATAATTTTTGTTTTAGTTTAAGTTAGATAATTAATTTCAAATTAATTAGGAGAGTCTTGTTTCTTATAATGAAATATGAAGTGCGTTATTTTTTTAAGTAGGTGGTGGTAATTAGTAGTTAGATATAAGTATATATTATTATAGTCAATTGTATTGAATGTGTATTTTAAACGTGTTGATTATGTTAAGTGCCCTCCCTGTCGAATTGGATTTTTCTGTAAGGACAGTGTGGGGCGAAAAAAACAAATAAATAAATAAATTTTTTCGATAACAAATTACAGGATTTTCATTTTGACAGACGGCGGGAATCGGGATAGACAGACGGAATACAATCCAATATAACAAAACAATACAATTAAATTAGAACCTTTGTTGCAAAACTCTTATCAGAAATGTTGGAAGAAGGCTCTCGCAATACAAGGGAAAGTATGTTAAGTACCTACTGAAGATGTAGATGTTATATAAATTTAATTCAAATCCTCGAACGCCTTATATTGTGCACTTTGTGAGACGTTCTAGGAATTGTAAGATACATCAACACAAGTGGAATGAATATTTTATACCATACAAGCGATCCTATGAAATGTTTCAGCAAACAGCAAATGTAGCTCACATGATTTGATTTTCCTCTCACAATATACCTTAGGCTAAAGTAAATTTCCACCGTCTCATTTTATTGCTAGGATCATCATTTTGAATATAGTTATGTTTACCCCCTTTTTATGCAGGATTCCGTGAATAAAATATCCTGACTTACATAATCTTGTCGTTACCGCCCTGCATTAAATAATAATGAAGTGGTTAAAAAATAACGACTTGTATTTTAAGCACTCTCTATTTATATGACAAGAAATTTTATCATCAGAGTATGGCCAGTTAGACTTTAATAATAACTTACTATTATATTTTTTTATATTAACTGTATTTATTTAAATAGAGATTTTTATGTTAGGAAAATATTTTTTATGCTAAGAAATTTATTAAAAAGCCAACTTTACTTCACCATGATGCTCCTGATGCGGAATCTTGCGGAATGTTGGAACAGTCTTAACATTTATATCTGTGTCAGAGTAAAATATCTTATTACTTCATTTTATTTGAAGGTGAACTACATCGATAAACAACAAAAATGTTTACAATAAAAGTTCTGTTAAACCAGAACATACTTATTACTTATTTTTTATTATTAATTCAAAACGTATTAAAGCAGGTATACGAGTCCAGTGCATACTAGTTTCATCCACAGATTTCTAGAAGCGGAACATACACGATGTGGTAAATTGATTTTTTTATTGAAATTATAAATCTTACACATGTATTGTTATAATGTAAGGCTCAGCGTAACAAAACATTTCGTAAGATTATTCGAATACAATAGATACAACATACTTACATGAAATGTCTTTGTTGTGAAAATGTATGTGTACAACTTCATCCTGGCGATATTACCATGCTGAATACATACTGGCAATTGGATTTATGGCTCTGAATAAAAATCAACGTTACCCGAATATCAGTCCATGAATCTTTGTCAAATATAAGAAATTTATTTCCGTGAAGAATAAGAATTTCAATAAAATACAATGCGATTTGCATTTTATTGAGGGAACTCTGTTTCAGCTATAAAAGTCGAAGCTGCGTCTGTTGCGTGGCTCTCTGTATGCTGCCATGCTTTACAAAGGCATTTATAACATCTACATTTTATTAAATATAAATGTCCTTCTTGGACTCGAGGTGTGCCGCCTTTTTTTACACTTATGGAACCGGGGTCCGGCTCAAAACGTACACTTCCCGAAACATCAACTTTCCAAAAAATAAACATCCCAATTTATTAATTTTAAAATGGTTATGAAATGAATTTAATGACAAACTATTTTAAAGGAATTCAATTAATTCGTCTTATTAAATTCTATTATTTTATTAGTTTTGGGAAAAAAAAATTTGATGAACATTAGTTAACTTTGGTTAGCTTGTAAGTTTCTCATAATATCAACATTATCATGTTTTAACACGACATTAGACATTATTCAATATTATCAAGTTATTGTGTGTATATCAAAGGAACCAATTATACCTACACTTATTAAAGATAGCTGCACATTCTTAGAGATAATGGCTCTGGAACTTGATCCGTTTAGATCTGAAAATGGCAAGACTTTTTGTGTAAAAGCATCTGAGAGCACTGAATTTCCTTGTATCTAAATTGTCTTTCTAATTTTCAGATTTATGTTTTTGTTCAGATTATCTTTGCTGCCTTCAGATCAGAGACAAAAACGATATTTTAATTGCAATACTCTTCTTTGTTGCACGGAATGAATAATTATACTGGTACTTTCCAAAATAGGTTCCGTTCTTTTGTGTAGCTGTTTATCGTAGCATTAATATTAGCTGAATTAAAAATATTTTGACGTTATATCAAGTTAACCTTTGTTTACTTTCCCTTGTGAAACAAACAGGAAAATACAATGAGTACAATATTTTCATGAGCGGAAAGTGTGTCAGAGCATCATTTAGTAAATAATATAACTCATATTATATTTGTTCAGTTATTAAAATAATTGAATACATTATTCGCACATAGCATTATAAGAAAATATGTCAATAATAAATTATGATTTTATTTTATGTATAAGCTGCAATCGACATCCCACTCCTTTTTTTTTATCGCTGGGAAATGCAATTTAGCAAGCATCCGCTTGCTAAGTATGGATTGGAAGACTTCATACGACTTCGAGAATATTATATGTATGTTTCTTACTTTACTTTTACTTATGTATAAACAAAAATAATATAGAAATATGTTTCAAATCTGATTTGTGTTTATAAAATGGTTAGATTTGTCTCTGCATGATCTCTTAGACTTACATTAGTTTCAATAATCAGGCAGGTAAATCAGTAGTTATTCTATAAAGGATCAATGGGTGAATTATTTCCATATATAATTTGCTCCCATATTTGTTCTAAAAACTGTTATTGTATGTAAAACAAAAGAATATATATTATTTTACAAACATTGGTTTATTTAGAATAACGTTGCCTACGTTATTCTTGAGTTGTTAAAGTATTTTTATGAATACGACAATATAATGATGTTTTTCGCACTGTCGCAGCCTCTAGAAAAGAGCTTAGATCAGCGATTTTCAAACCCAATCTATAATAAAAGTAAACGGATGGCGATGGCGTATATATCTGATTTTGCTAACAGAAATGTTCATTGGTTTTTGTGTGTTTTGTTTATTAAATCTGATCTCAATATAATTAATGGGCTAACCAACCGATATTTTCTTGATTAAACTGCTTCTACATCTACGAAAAAATTGCTAAATCAAATACTTCTAACTTACTGCACCAGTGTTTAGCTAAGTACTTTCATTTCGATGCTTTAAAGGAATGCACATAGAATATGAAAGGAATATTTAGGCTTCTTACAACAATTTAGTTAAAGTACTCTAGGGAAAAAATGGGTTCCATCATCTGACAATTTAACCGGTTAACGTTAAAGTTTACGTTAATTACTGTACGACGCTTGTTGTGTTTTATGCCGACGCTGTCAAAAGCGAAAACTCGCTAAACCCTGGTGCAACCCATTTTGCAAATAATGTTAATGTTACTGTTATTATTATAGTAAAATTAAACTTTAACTAGAACTGCGATGCAACTCAGCCTTGCATTAGTAGTCTTAATAGTCAAACCATCAACTTGATAAATGTCAGGCAAGCGAAAAAAGGTTGAGAACTTCTGACTTAGACCTTCAAAGATTTTTTCTTCGTCTATTTTTAGCTACTCTTGCTAAGCGCGATTGACCCAAATGCTTTGTGGCTTCTACAAAGTCAATTACTAACAGTGTCTTTATATCGGACACGTACTTTTTGAAGGTTTATATAAATATAAGTCTTTTTTGGCATTAACTTAAACTAAAAAAATGGTTTTTAAAAATTTCATTTTATTAACTCCCTCCGGAGTCTTATGGCCTGCCCGAGTGCCTTAAGGATGGAGAGAATGTCAGTTTATTTATTTATTTATTCAGTCAACATCTTGCTTACAGTTTAAGACCAAACACAAGTGTAAATTTATCTACATTTAACCAAAATAGTGTTATGTTACTAGAGCGCTGACACCTCTCTAACCACGTTAAACAAACAGGGTGAATTGCAACTGGCGTTGGCAGAATCCCAAAAATGTTAGTACATATTATTATATGTAAAACAGTTACAACATACTTACCAAATAAAATAGCATGTTGTGATCATTCAATTTGGTTTTATTAAGCAATTTAAATTGCCATGCATCAGTCTCCTTGATTTTGTTAAAAGCGTAGCTTAGTAAGTTAGCAAATTAATTATTTTGATATCCGAAATTGGGAAGACACTTACTTCAGCAACACAGTGCAAATTATACCTACATACAAACCTCAAATGTTAAAAATTAAAATACTTTGTATTTTGTATATTTATGTATAAAGTAGGTACCATAAATACGATTTGAATGTCATTGTGATTGCTAAGAACTTAACAAAGGGAATAGTATAAGTCGACGGATTGCTCTTGACATAATTAATATTGAGAGAATCTTCGTTGATTAATTATGTTAACTTTACTGGAGGCTGCAATTATGAGTTATGGTGGAAATTGGAACGAAGGAAGCAAAACATCTTCTGTCAAAAGCAAAACTCATCGCGTTTATCGGTTTTAAGTTTAACCTTTTTTAATTAGTTAATTGTTTTTGTTTTGGTATTTTTGTTATTATTGTTAATCTTTTGTAAATATTTATAATAATATTTTTAAATTAACACGATATGCGTAAACGCATTAACTAAAATTGAATTTGATCCACACTGACATACGAGTCCCCATTAAACAAACTTTAATGACTAAGTAGCAGTAGGTAAAGCATGATATATAAACAACCTACATTCGCTTTAAAAATATTTTTAATAATTTCAATGCGACTTTTAATTTTTATAACGCCTTTTTAACTAACCGGTAACAAAAAGTACCCAGATCTGTGATGTGGGCAATAGAAATATGATCACAATTTTTCACTATTTTTTTCCATAAAACAAACTATAGCATCTGAAGTTTGTCAGAAAGCTCAATTCTCATTGATCAATTCTGAAGACAATTAGGTACTCAGTAAATATACGATAGGTATGGTAAATTCAGATAGTTTAGTATATAATATAATTATACACAAATGCACATCACTTAGATTATACTTCTTGAGTTGTCTTTTGGGTAAACAATTTTAGCACTATTTTTTATTAAAATATTACTAAGTAAAATAATATAGTAAACAGAAATTAGTTTATAATTGTATTTATTTGAAGAACATATTTATTAAATGGCTACTTGTTCTGTAGTCCTTGTGTTCTGTAGACCTTATTTTTAAATCTAAAATTACGATAAAATTGTTTGTCAATTGCTCAAGTATGAAAAAACGTACCTACTACCGATCAAAGACAATATTGTTGTAATGTCAATCGACATACTTCGTTCACCAAAATGCCAGATTCGATCCATGTACATACTCGAATCACAAAGTAGACATCTCGAATAGCATATAATATAATATATAAAATATAAGCATATATTGAAAAAGGAACGTTAAATGAGTAGGTACGTAGTGAATCTGGCAGCATTTTCAACGACTCATATTTGAGAGGATTTCATTATACAGTAGAACCCGTTCAAGGAGCACTAGAAGAGGTCATGCGAGAATTTCTCATGAGAAAAGCCTAGGCCTCTAAATCTTAATAATGCGAAAATATTTAGAAGTGGTCAAAAACAAAATATTTATAGTATGAGTTACAATCATTGATATACCGATATTAATCCATATTAGAATTTATCGGTAAAATATTGGGCTCTACGAATCTAGTACGGGTTCCGAAACCGTTTTAGTTAGATGTAGATTCTTCCCGCTCATCAATTTAAATATTTTTTCAGTTGTATGTACATATTATAAATATCACGCGGTCGAAGACGCGGGCATCAGCTAGTTTGTGTATAAGCAAATTTGACTAGAAAAAATATCTACTACGTAACTAATTATTGGATGTCCACCAAATTAGATCGATTAGCAACTAAACGAGTGACACTCAAGACTTCGAATTGCCTTTGACGTACGAGTAAGTACCTATCTCTGGTCTGGTCTAATTAATCTGTTCTATAGATACCTATAAACCATGTAACATGTTTATGTAACTATTATAATATTATAAGTGCTTAGCAATGATTGTTTATTGCTTATACAAAAATTTAAATCTTTATGCGGTAAAAGGGGTTACGACTTAAGACTTACTTAAACAAATAAACCTCTATACTGATACTGATGATGCGATATTTTTTTTGGTAACTTCAAAATTTGTTCGACATAACATTATATTTTCTTTTCACTGTAGATTGGTAGGTAGGTATTTACATCAGTCACTCAGTGCCGAGTTCTCAGTTTCCCTAAAGACAAAGTGCCGTCATTTTATACAAGTGTACACAATTCTTGATAATGGATTTAATAATCGAACTTTCGGAGATTTTCGTAGATTGATGACGTCATAAATAGATTTCATGACGATAGATTTCCGTTTCGCCTAGCGAGACCTTTTAGGCGTAAAATCATTTGCGTTTTCATCTAAAGTGTCTTTTTTTGGTTCAGAATGAGAACTGAACACCCATTTTAATGCGGTAAAACAATAAAATTATGTATTTTGACAGCAAAAGTATTCCGGTTGTTATATTATGTGACAACTGAGTGAGTGTTGTTACCTACTAGTACAGCGTACCTATTCTAGTATAGGGACAACGTTAGAATGTAGCAATTATTTTGTTGTAAACTGTTTTTTGTTTTGGGCAATCAATTGTTTGTGTTTATTATATAGGTCTGGTTGATGGATTCATTTTTGAGAAAGACAGCATCCGGGTCCTCCAGGTCCATCCAGCAGCGACTCTTACATACCACAAACTGGACAGATAATTTACCACTAATACTTAGATGCTTGTAGTCACCCAGTTTATACATACCAACCAACGAATTGCCCCTCTGATGTTTTTTAACATTCTTTATTAATTAGATTATTTCGTCCAGTTACTGAGTCTTGTTCTTTGTCACAGAAGTTTGAACTCAGTAAATTTTAGTGTGTTACGTTTGTGTTGTCCCTTTACAAATCTCGAGCGCGTCCCTTCCCGATGACGGAGTGCCATGATTTTCCGGTAGTGTACACATCTTTACCACCAATTCATTAGCCGGGATAATGGACAACGCTTTTCCCAAACCACGAGGAAGTCTCCGTAGATTAATAGCACGCATAGACTTATTATATGGCTCAAATTGAGTAGACTTGCCACAATGGAATCCATTAGATTATGTACTTAAATCAGAAGACTTTCTCGCCAAGGTCGATTCTTGACTTAGATGCGTATGATTCAGTTCCTTGATATTGATACCGTGAGGTTATAACCGCTTTTGGTGTTTTAGAAATATTAACCGGACTTCACTCAGCATTTAACCAATGTTCAAATTATCCACAGGATTAGATTATGAGGTATCCGCAAATTTATCTACGTGGAAATTATTTATAAAGTCTACATTGAAACATAGAGAATACTTTTTGAAAGTCAAAATCTTCGTACATTAATAAAATCACAAGAACACATCATAAAAAATAAAAATAAATCTCTAGATTACATTTTCCAGCTATTTAGGAGCCAGAGACACATCGGCCCACGAATTATCATCACTTAGGTAGTCATATAGAAATAAAATTAAATAACAACCTTCCAATGTACATGCCAGGCTTTGATAATTCGAAATTGATATTCATATTTAGATAATTAGTAGTAAAACGCTGCCTGACATCACACTTACTGTCCTGGAACTATCAATGACGGGATACAGGAAATTATCTTTCTCGATAAGCTAAATTCTGCAGGATATTATCGGAAAAAATGCCGAATTAATTTACATTCAATATAAGGATTGTAGATATCTAAAACGTTAACGTTGGCAATTGGGTCGCTTAGGCAATTACCGTGATTTACGATTAAGAGGAACTTGCCGTGACCACGTACACCGTAAGTTACAGGAAGTAAATGGCAATTACGGAAATAATATACATTCATTTTTAAAGAAAACCTACTATAGTATTAGTGTAACTATAATAAGTAATAATTGAATAAAAAATAGGTAGGTATACAGTTTTACAGAGCTTCATCTCTTTGTCCCACTGTTGCGCACGGCTCTCCTCTCAGAAAGAACTTCAAGAACATTATCTCAGACATCCTCAGTTTCCTCACGATATGTCCTTCACCGTTATAGCAAATGACATTTAATTTCTTAAATCGCACATAACTTAGAAAAGTCATTGGTGCGTGCCGCTGGGGTTTGAACCCGGACCGTTCGAGTGAGAGGCGATTTTGATAGCCACTGGGATGTCACTGCTACAAATTATACAACCTTAAATAAAATTGCAAACATTAATGTAATTTAGGCTTGGTTTAACTTTAAACACAACGATATTTCTTAGTATTTTAATATGATGAATAGGTACAATAGTAATTTGGCCTTTTATTTGTTATACATATTTCGGTAAACAGGGCTATATAATAAGTTATTTAATACTAGCACATACCTACTACTTGTTTGGTCTGAGAACAGATCTGACATTTTTATCTTTTTAATTTGATACCTGACCCTGGTGCGGTGGTGGACGGAATGTCGAAATGCGGGTCCTGGATACGATCCCTGACATTTATTTCGCACATAAATATTTGTAATCAGCTTATGGAAGGTAAATGTAAAGGTAAAAAAAAAAGAAGAAAAAACGTTGAAACGTAAGCGTTAATTTATTTACTATCCAAACCAGCTTGATATTCTTATTGTTGTCAAATTTTCATGATTGTATTCATTGTGAACAAATCGACAAAAGCCGTAATGTACTAAGCTTACAAAATATAATATTAAACAGCCTGAAACACTGAAAATTCTTAGTAAGAACGAGAACTGAACATAAAACGTAAAAACTTTCCAAAAAATAAATGTCAAAACGTTATCAATTCATTGAATTCGCGAAGGATCTTTTCCTTCGCGAATCAAAACAGGCCCAACTGCTCAAACAAAAGTAGGCAAAAGTATATTAAAGCAGCAAAGTATGCAAAATCTTAAAAGAAATATCTATTGCCAACTTATGTTCACAACGTAGGAATGCTACCTATTTTTCTGCACGGTTTATTTGAAAACTAAGTTTTCGGTTGGTTCAGAAAGTTGTGTCTTTACGTTTAGGAGACATGATCTCAAGCGGTCTATTGAAACTGACGAAGGTCACGTCTCGAGAGTTGAATGGAGTATTCATAAGTAAAGTGTATTTCACTTTTGCTGTCTGTATCAGAGGAAGTAACCACGCTTGGTTTGAAGTAGTTATCGTCAGGTCCACTAGGTTAATTATAATCTTTATGCATAAAAATTTTATTCTGACTATGATTAAACTCTTTGGAATTTTTAGAAAATATTTATTTATCTATTGAGTTTCTTTGTGCGTTATTCGAAGTTGCTGTGTCGTTAGTAAATTTTTTTAATAAATATACAATGTTTTCCAGAAATTCTTTGCTTTTTAACGTAAACGTAATGAAAAGAAGCTCCATAATATTACAAAAATATATCACAATACCGGTGCTACGTACCAACTGTGTCTGACTTTGAACACAAGACTCTAACTAAATAGAGACTAGTATGGTTAGTCCAGTAAGCTGGAGTTCATAAAAACATTAGTTGGTCAATTCGTTAGTAGGCACGGGGACTGGGGTAGTGACTGTTCGCTGCTACCCATAGACGTCCCACTGCTGGGCACGGGTCTCCCCCCACAGACACTGCTGCGGGAGGTCTAGAGCATACTCCAACACGCTGCTCCAATGCGGATTGGTGGAGCAGTGACTGTTAGTAGTGGTTAATCCTGTTAGTTGGCTTAAATCATGGAGACCAGTTAGTAATTGTTAGTAAGAGTCTTGTTCCAAGCCAGTCACCGATGCGCAGCTACCCTTGAGGACTAAGATGGTCGCTTCTAAAGAATTATTACCGGAAACCACATTATTTGTTAGATATAATATAATACGCTTGATAATTATAAAAGTGAACTATGAACACAGTAACACAAACTTAACAATCTACTGATAAAGTATAAAGTAAGTAAGTAAATCACTTCAGTATTATGATACTAAAATCTAGTTTTCTACCCGCATGATATGACATGCAACTGGATTTTCTCAATCCGCGATATGATTGCAATACTCGTGTAAAATCAAGTGACATCGATTTAAGTATCCAACGCGCCGTTAGACGCGTCCTACTACACTGCTTCCTTTGTGAAAATCGATGACAAACGATGCGATTACCGAGCGAAAATGGACACGATTTTCATTCCGGTGCACACAGATAGTTTTATGGGCAATGCTTTGGTTGGTGTAAGGTCCATTTTTCACCAGAGATAATATGGATGTTTTAAACTTCAGCCAAGCTAATGCGCCACTTGACATGGTGCTTCTCAATTTAATCACATAACATCACCAATTGGTGGTTGGTCATCGAAATACTGGCGAAAGTGTTTGGCAATTAAGAGGACTACAGAGGCTAAACGCGAGTTTTATAAACAAGATATCACACGAACCATTGCAGAGAATCAAATAAAAAAAATATATGGTATTCTTGGGGATATATGTTATATTGCTATGGTCTTCAAAACATAATACATTAATTTTGACTCGATAGAAAAAAATCACGAAGATACCTCTAAAATAATCTTCTAAACAATCAAATCCCTTCTAAAATACGTATTTTTTTTTTCAATTTAACATATATTTTTCATCACAATAAATACAATATTTCGGTTGTACCACTTTTTAAATCCACTTTGTAGAATTTCCAAAAAACCCTTGTTCTCATTTTCGGACATATTTCGCGAGAAATGGCGAGCATGTGTGAGTAAACGCCGTGTACCGACAGTCGCGGCTGAGGCCTCTTGCTAGACGGGCGTGTCGCGCTTTCTGCCGCAAAATTTCTGCAAGATTCCAACGTTATTTCATTACTTTTATTGATTGGATAATACATTTTTTGATTTATTTAAATAATTTAACGGTATATGTATTTTTTAAATTCGTAAACGGACTCCTATTTTGTAAATAAACATGGGAAATAAATCAAAAGTATTCATATAAAGCAAACGTCACACATATGAATGACGTAAAGAGGTAAAAGCATTTTAATTTTGTCAAACACTTATTAATTTTCATTGTTTTCTCTGCAGTTTTGCAGAGTACAAAAAGATAGATACGTACACAGTTTTTCAACCCTAATCATATAACTGTAAATGGCGTAGTTGGGAGTTGGCGGTGAGTAAGAATCTCGCTCTAGAGACTCGGGTTCAAATCCCAGTTACACTTCCTATCTTTTTCAATTTTTTCTTTATTTTTTATGACTTTTTTTTTGTTATTATTTTATGCAAATGAAATAAAAAGCGAATAATATTTATATATGTCATAATATGTATTTATTACAGGAAAAGAGAATCCAAAGATAATATCAATAACGGGGAAATTATAGACATTAGCAGTGAGTAAGAATCTCGCTCTAGAGACTCGGGTTCAAATTCCAGTTACACTTCCTTTCTTTTTCAATTTTTTATTTATTTTTTTATGACTTTTTTTTTGTTATTATTTTAAGTAACTAAAAAAATTGCATAAATCTAATTTCATTACGTTGTCGTACCTTCCTATAAATTTTTTGTTAGGTCAATTATTACTTAAAATAAACGCCATCTACTGAAACACTTCCCCGTATAAGCCGCGCAGATAGAGAATAGATTTGAAAATAGCGTCCTCTCGCATGCGTTCTCGCTCACTCTCTATCGCTGTCTATACTCACACAGTGAAGTACGAGCTGCAAACAAATAATCAGTCGGGATTCGCTTTCTAAGCTACTTGACGCACTCCGAGTAATTGTTGTTTTCGTTGATATTGTTGTTTTTGTTTGCGTTACATTTGATTGTTATTTATTTTCGTTAAGTTTTTGTTACGAACGTTGACATTTTGTGATGTAATTGAACAGCAACACCGAAGATGAAAGTGACGACTCTGAAGACCAGGACTGTGAAAGTGACCAGTCCATGGAAGATTTTAACCAATTCATGGAGGGAATTGAACCAGTAATGGGTACAGATGACCAGGACACTGCTGGACCAAGCGGTTTATAAAACCTTTGATACCATTCCCATCCTATTGTTCTTTATTTTTATAATCTGATTCTGAAATGTCACAATTAATAAAGGCAAATTTTACAATCCAGTGTTTTAAGTACCCTTGCTTGTGTTGTGTGTTGTGCTTGTATTTTAAGTGCCATTTTCAGATCTATTCTCTATCTGCGCGGGTTATACAGGCGATTAATACAGTACCTCATGACATGTCATTGTATGCTCTGTAAGGTAGTTCTGAGGTTTTCCGTTAGAGGCGCTGTTGTCGTTTGTGAGAATGTGTGCACCGATTCTCAAGGTCATTTTGCACCACTAGGCGCCTTAATTACCGAATTCTTCTATTATCTTGAAATATAATTGAGCCAAATCTTCGAACATCTCCTAGGGTTTTTAACGGGCATGCAAATTCTCAAGCCTTCAAGTGTCCATTGTCCCAAGCCAAGGGTTTCCCGAAGAGATCATTTTCATAAATAGGTAGATGTCTTTTTACCCAAATGAGGCAACATCAATGGAGGGTAGGATAGTGAGTTTTGTTATTTAGTTAAGTTCAATGTAGGCTAAATTAATATTAATTTAAACTTATCGGAATTGTTTTGTGGCATTTTTTGATACTATGCTAGGATCATTGATTTAAAAGGGAAGACACTCTTACAAGCAGTCAATGTTCATACATAGAAAAAAATGTCTATTCAATATAACATAACTCACCTAATCTAACACCAATAAAAGTGTCGATATTTAGTAAAATTTTTGCAATGACGACTCTATTTAGAAAATCTTCTTTGAAAGTTTGTAGGTAAAGTAATCACGAACAGTTCTCAGAAAAGCAAAGTTTTATTTAATTTACTAATTTTAATTTAAGTGCGGCAGTAACACGTGGTCGGAAGCAGTACATCATTACACGTGTACGACCTAAATTCAGGTGACATCTACTATTCAAGTGCAACATGTCTGCTTGAACCAGCACAGCGTTAAAAGTGAACGTTAGAACCTGAAAATATTTAGGTGTTGATTATTAAAACAACTAGTGGCAGCCGAGTGGTCGACATCCATAATTCATTTAATAATAGATTCTTCTTAACGCGTTAACTTTAGCTCTATAAATTTGTACCTAATGAATCCTTAAATGTGTTATCCCCTATGTTTATTTTACACCCTTTAGGGTAACATTTTTACAAAGTTTGAATGCCATATTTATTTATATCTAATCAACAGCCTAAAATATAAATGTTATGCTTCTAGTTCTGAAAATGACAATACTTTCATCCCCCTTTTCAACCCTTTACAACACTTTTTTCCAATTAAAAAATAGCCAATGTCCTTTCTCAGGCCCTAAACTATCTGTGTACCAAATTTAAATCGGTTCAGTAGTTTTAGCGCGAAAGCGAGACAGAAAGAGAAAGTTACTTTCTCATTTATAATATTAGTATGGATTAACAACAATTTTAATTTTAATTTTATGTGCGCTCCAGGAATTATTTTACCTTTTTTTTTTTCTAGTACCTATCTCAGTAAGTGTTAACCTTTTTAGAAATAAATAATCTTTTACCATATTAAATAAAAATATAAGCTTTTTGCAAATCTTCTCTACATTATCTTTAACCGTGCCCGATTATATTTTTGTAAAAAGGGGTTGAAAGGGCTTTACGTATTAAAGTTATATAAACATGAAAAATAAAATAAATAAATAAACGAGTTGATAAGTACGTTAGAAAGGAACACATCGAAACTTTGATTGATATTTCAATCTAAGACGTATTTCATCCAAATTCCTTCAATAATTATGGCGTTAAAAGATACAAACATCCACAACATTGTAGCTTTCAGATTCATAATATTAAAAATATATTCTAGAAATAGAATAACTCCAATTCTACTTAACTCCAATTCTACTTAACAGGGCTCTCGGTAACTATCTGGCGAATTTTCCTCAACTATAGGATTTTCAGGTAGGTGTACAAGACAGCTACTTTCCGAAATTAAATGCAGAATAACGTTCCGCGGTACCGCTTTTCAGGAAAGAAGAAATACATTTTACACGACCTCAAGGAAGAACATAATGCAATAAATCACCGCGACAGCCATATATCAGTAACAAAAGGAAACTATGTTGTTTGCTATCTGAAATAAGGGGGAGTTTTATTTATGTAAAAGTATTACAAACTTATATACAGAGGTGAGGCTTCTCACTCATCTGGGTTCAAATCCCAGCGTCATTCAACGGTGACGGAAAACATCTTGAGTGCATGCCTGAATGTTCTTCATAATACTGAAGAAGACTTTACGGTAGCCCGTAGAGTCTTTCATTCTGCACTTCACCAACATGGTGAATATGATTAGACCAACAATTCCGTGAGTATAGCCGTGCCCAGCATTGGGACGTGGGACGTAATAGTGTATTAAATAATTGAATGAATAATAATGATTGATTCCCTCATAAATAGAACAGGTAAGTAACATTTTAGTTTCTTAAAATTTATATCCAAAATTCCGTTGGTTCTGAACCAGTTTTACTTTTTGAATTTTCCCTCTGCCTTGTGCATACACCATTTATTAGTCATTATTAGTTTAATCAAAAAAGTTAAACTTATTATTGTCAACATTTCATAAAACATGCACGCCTGCGGTGTTATTCCTTCTTTTATAATTTCAACTAAATACAAATACAAATACCTAATGTTTATTAATACTAGAGAAATCATAAATCGACAACAACGTATCTTTGTCTTCTCAGCCATCTCAACATTTCAGTGGCCTTATCACAAATCATAAGAAATAAAATTCTATTTCTCATAACTAGGACACAGCAGTGGATTTTGCTTTATGTGTCCCCAGAGGCTACTGGCTCAGTATGACGATTACTGACGCAATTCTCCAGCGTATAGGAAATCATATTTGTAACGTTTTATTATTGTTTGTGTAAGTTTTTTATCTGACATAATTAACATCAGGCCTACTTTTTACCATATTTGCTAACTTTTTATATAGATTAAGTAGATAGTATAGGCTTGTTTTGATTGATGCAATGGTATTAATTATCTGGCCAACTGATCACCAGTATCACGACTGAAATAAAGCTTTAGTCAATTGGCTGCAGTTTAGCCGTTAATAAAAACCACTTGATTTTGAAAATACGAATCACAACCACATTTCCGGTTAACGACCTTAATGCGCAGGTATTAGAATCCATATTGTCTAAATTTAATATCAGCTACCTCATGTATTTAATTTTGAAATCTTCGGTGCACCTGCGCATCACTAATAGGCCTTTAAAAATCTTGTTTGCAAAGTACCTACTTAAGTTAAAATTATTTTCTGCAAAAAGGGAAGTAAATAACACAAAAGAATAAAAGATAAAGTGGCTTAAATATCCATTCAAAGCCATTACCATAATGAATTGGCAAAATAAATTATTATTGCTTACAGAGTAAGAAAGTATGATTCGGCCTGGCCATCGTAAAAAATGCGTCCTCCCTACATGTTAACTAGACCATATCAAATGTTTTTCTTACGACAACATACACAAACGTTAACATATCCAAACATATCTACCTACATTGTAGCTCTACATATCCACACAAAGTAAGGAAATAAGCTAAGGAAGCAAGTTGGGACAAACTTGTAAAGTTTCCTTTTATTGTTTTGTTATGTAGAATATCTATCCCACGCAAGGAATTAGGACTGGAGTTATAAAATTAAAAGTTGATATTACTTATTATGATTTTTTTTTTTTTTATGGAAAAAAGATAGCAAACGAGCTTGCAGCACCACCCATCCGCTGCCGCCCATGACAACTGTGACTGACTTTGAACAAGACTCAATTAGGGACTGGGATGGTTAGTCCAATTAGTTGAGAGAGTTAATTAGAACATTAGTTGGTCAGTTCGTTAGTAGGTATGAGGACTGGGGACTGTTAGTGATAGTTAGTCCAGTTAGTTGGTGTTAGTAATAGTCCAGTTAGTACTTGTTAGTAGGAGTCTCGTTTTAAGTCAGTCACAGATGTGTTGCTACCCTTGAGGACTAAGATGGTCGCCTCTAAAGAAGTGTAACCGGAATCCACACCTTTCCAACCGGACCACAATTGCTTTAAAAACAATTATTACACGGCAGAAATGGTACTAGGTACCGTGGCGGGCGGTGGTACTGCCCCGGGCGAACTCTATATGGAACCAATTAGCTTTCATATAAAACCTATTTGGTTCCCTATAGGCTCTACCACCTAATAAATATAAAACCTATTTGGTTCCCTATAGGCTCTACCTCCTTGTTTCTACACGTAGCATTAGGAAACAATGGTAGGTTTCGTATTTTAAAAGTATGTAAAAGTTTATACTACTGGCCGCCCCGCAGTCTCTCTGTCATTCTCATAATAACCGTAAAACCCTTCTCACTGAAGTTCATATAAAAGAGGTAGTAACGGGATAAAAGTGCATCAATCCATCCATCTAATCCAAGCTTAGTATAAGTAGGTACATACATCTACATTACATACTCTAAAAATTAACCTACCTACCATAAATCTGATCAGATTTTACTTTTTATTATTATCTATCTGGATCTGGCTCAGAATGAATAGTTTTATGAAGAGTATGAGTACCAGTATGAGTCTTGAAATTATAAAAATATCTTGTCGTTGTTATATATTCGTGTTGAACAGATTTTCCTATGACAATCCACTTAAATTTATACCTTTCAATTTATAATTCCGCGATTCAATTTAACTATCAACAGCTGTAAATTATGCTTTGGCTCTAGGTGTTACGAATAAGATAATTTTCATCCTTACACGCGACGATCCATCTTCGTCACGATCGATCAAGAATCAAGATCACTTCAAGCGTCGAAACGATGGATCGTCTCATTTATGAAGATTGTGAAATAAAAGACTGTATAACCCAAAATCCCTGAAACTATCTACCATCTGAGCCTATCAAGATTAAAGTGACATCACTTCTATAAACGAATTCGTTTCCGAAAGTAACTCTGCAGTAAAGTAATAATAATATGTATAAATAGGTACATGGAAAATGTTATAATTTAAATATATTGATTACATACTAAGACTAAAAATATTATGCCGGTTAGGTACAAGAAGAGTTTCAAATTTATATGTACCATCATTGTAACAACCTTATTCTAAGCGAATAAGGAAATCTTATCTTATCTAATCTAAAGTAGCTTCTTATTTGTAAAATTAATTTCAGTATTAGTTTAGTCATAACAATTTTAGAGCAAATCGATATAAGTGTGAAGTACCTACCTATATAAAACATGTGCTCTGAAAGATGCTTTAAATCTGATCAAATTATTCTCAAGTAGAAAAACATTGTCAATCAACCGCCAAGAACAGGAGACTATCGTTTGAAATTATTTGTTTTGCTCTGTTAACCACTTTGCTTATATTTTGGACATCTTATTCTGGATCTGACAATAGTTACTTGTACTATTTTGTGCTATAGTGTACTTTTTGCTTAGTTAGGTAGTGTACTTTTTGTGTACTTGAGCCGCGCGCGGGAAAGCTAGTAAGCTAGCTTTCCCGCGCGCGGCTCCGTCCGGTCGGTTTTTAATAATTATCGACACCTATTCTAATATTCGAATCAAATCAGTAGCGTGAACCCGGTCCAGTTGAGAAATATTTGCTCATGTTCCCGTTCCCATCCACTGTCCATCCCACGACTATAAAGTCGCCACCGCGTTTCAGAATTAGTGTCAGCGCTTATTGGGACCGTAACCAGAATTCTCTGGAAGACGCTCTGGAGATCTCCTAGTTCTAATACCTTTATTTACGGTGGTAATTTAATTTAAAAAAAATATCTATCTCATCTCTCGGTGAATCCATCTCCTTAACCTTGATAAAATTGGTATGTAGGTAATATTATAAATGAGATAAGTAGTCTGTTTGTAGGTCTTTGAAATAAATTATGTAAAAAAAAATATAAAGCAAGCCAAAGGGAGTTAAATAAACAATGGAAAAAAACTGAACAAATCGGTCATATCAAAATCATATTTTAAAATTCTTACATTGTGAAGAGTAAAAAATATTATTTAAATACTAGTTAAAAACAGTAGCAACCCTGTGCTTCAAAGCGATATAGCTATGACATTTTAGACAATATTATTATATGTATCCCATTGGTTCCCATACTGGCAACACTCCAACATTGTGCGCATTTATCGCGAATGACCCAATAACCAGCAATGTTCGCATTGCATTCGTTATTCCCAAATTCCCTCCATTTCCAGAAGATTTGCAGTATCCTTCTTTTCGTAGTGGATTATAATCATGGAAAATCGTTTCTTTTTTCCTCATTTTCAACCTTATAAAAAGTATGAACAGGGTATACCTACATAGCATTCGATTTCCTCTATATTGTAAAACTAAAAACTAGACGATGATCATAAAAAACGAAAATAAAATAATAAATTTTGTAATTTATTCTGAAACTGAGAAATTCTTAATTTCATCCAGAAATACATACATCACTAACATTTAGGTGTAGTGATGGTTAAATAAAGGTCGGTTTTTCCTTTTAGTCGTCACAAAGTAAGATTCTGCCCCCATAACCATGTCAAAGTAGGAGTGTAATGTCTTACTGTTACGACAATGAAATCCTCGTTTTAATTTTCTGCGAGAATTTTTCTCTTTCCGCGTCATTTTTTAAGTGGGACAAAGGTTCCGCTTGAACTCATTCTACGAGAAACAGCTCACACACAAGTGACACTCTGGACCTAAAATCGTCACGCAATTTATTTAGTTTTTTTTAGCCCACAAGCTGATTACTGAGTTTTCGTTCGTGAGGAATTGGTTTTATTGAAAGCAGCGTGTTAAAAACCAAAACTCAAAACTGGGCTGTCGAAGCTCAAGAAAATAAATTCTGATTGGTAGTATGTACTAGATATAAACGCGTTTAAATAACTTTATGGCTCTATTATAATATTAGAATATATACTTTAATGGGAAGCTTGGAAATTAAATGCTGAATTGGTTTAAAGAATATTTATTTCTCATAAGACATACATTCAGTAAAAGTCACTTAAAATGAGAAACTTATTAGGTAGGTAGTACAGATAGTTCGGCTAAAAAAAGTATAGTGCAAATACAATATTATGTATAACTTAAGCACTATAAGATGTATATGAATGTATTAGATTACCTTTTTCTTACCTGTAGGGAAAAACCAGGATGACTGACGCAGTGCTCATTTAGAATTTATTAAATTCCGAAAACCGAAAAAAAATATTATACTGTCAATAAGGAGCACATCCCATCGCATCCCTCCATTACACAGTGCAAGCTAAAATGGAGGGAAGGGATCCAACCCTAAATAATGTATTTAACATTAAGATATTTTTGTATTTTTATATTCACCTTACATCTAAGTCGCCGAACTGCGGAACAGAAGGTTATCGCTTGTGCGTACGAAGGTGTACAATGTGTTCAGCCAGCGTCACAGAATAATAGTACCCAGCGTTTGCAATGTAAGCGCAAAAAAATGTGTTTATTTACGATAATATAATAGAAACCTCTTATATATTCAGTTTTTCTCTACTATATTGTGCATGTTATATAGGTACATATAAAGCTTCTTCTTGAATCACTCTATCTATTAAAAAAACCCGCATCAAAATCTGTTGTATCGACGTTTTTTTTTTATGGATACAGGATAGCAAACGAGCTTGCAGCACCACCCATCCGCCGCCACCCATGATAACTGTGACTGACTTTGAACAAGACTCAATTAGGGACTGGGATGGTTAGTCCAAGTTGAGAAAGTTAATAAGAACATTAGTTGGTCAGTTCGTTAGTAGGTATGAGGACTAGGGACTGTTAGTGATAGTTAGTCCTGTTAGTTGGTGTTAGTAATAGTCCAGTTAGTACTTGTTAGTAGGAGTCTCGTTCTAAGTCAGTCACAGACGCCTCTAAAGAAGTGTAAGTGTTGAACGCTTCGAAGTTGTAAGATATTGGCTGTTGTATAACTTTATAAGTAGTATTTATATTTACTATGTACCTAGTGATAATTTAGGCATTAACGTTGATTTCAACTATGCACCTGACTTTAAACATTGATTCGTTAGACAAATGCTTAAGTTTAACCATGGATAGGGATTTGATATTAGAATGAACATCTAATTATTAAAAAGAAAACATTCTAATGAGCCTTTTACTTATTTTTTCTACAGGTCATCATTCTTTAGTAGTATTTTTATGGTGGCGCATCTATACAGGTAAAACCAAATTTCTGGAAAATCCATAGTTGTTAGGTCAACAAAAACAAGTCAATTTGAGATAAAAGATCAAACTAGCTATATTCGTCGGAATTATTCATATTTACTTAATAATTCTAAATTTTGGAGGTACTTTCATTCAAAAGTGTGGCATCTATCCCGGTTTTGCCCTAGCCCTAACGGAGAGATGACTGAATCTGAGTCTTATTTTCATAGAAAACAAAAACGGAACACACAAATTTCCTTACAACTTTCTGCGTTGCTTATTCGATCCATACGTCTAAGTTCAATGTTCTATCAGCATAATAAATCAACGATATGTTCAACTCGAGTAACAAGGATAACATAGGAAATATGTTATCTGGAAAGTAAAGTAAAGTTTCGAAGGGTTGGTACACCGCTTGTAGATTTCTACACTGCTAATTTTGCGCAATTTTTTGGTCTTAAAATGTTTTTTATCTATATGATCTACAAACTAATAATATAAGCATTTTGTTTAATGTAGTAACCTAAAGTACTGGCTTTTAATAGGAATCCTTATTTTTTTACGAGGAAATCATTCTGAATGAAATTGAATATCAAACAAGATATCCTAGTTTAAGTTGAATTTCCATCCCGGTGGTTTTATTCAGGATTCTCTCGGCAGAAGATTTCAAATAGACCACCACTTTACAACACGCACATAATTGCAAGAAGCAAAAAAAATACACAGTGCATTCAACTCCTTGATGTCTCCGTGGCGCGGTGGTGACTGTTCCGGTGGCGGGTTCATATCCGGCCGGGCATATATTTATTTATTATTTGCTCTCGGGTTATGGATGTTACGATGTTAAATTGTAGTATTTTCTGTCCGCCACTCACCCACAGTCCGCAAAAATGGCCTATTGCGGGGGTGTGAGTGAGTGCGTTTATTTGTTTCGATAAATCTTTTTGACTGCTCACAGAAATTAATCAAGATAGAACGGCGATCACGTATTATTTTGATACAAGCGATGCGTGTCACTTTTTTCGTCAGCTCTGCCCAAGTCCCTCCTACTAAGTGACGTCAAACTATGGTAATTAGTGAGGTGAAACAATCGTTGTTGTAATCAAATCTATCGATTATCGATAACGTAACCTACCGTAGTAAAAGTATTGACGGACACTGACCGAACTTGTGCGATATTTTGCAGTAAGCAGCAGAAGTTGCAAGATTACGGCAATGATTGCGGCACGGGGTATACGCTCAGTTCACCTTCTATTTTGATTAATTTCTGTGGTACTGCTCCTAAAACAGAAGCATTGATAATATGCTGCAATGTCAATAATGATATTGGAGAGCCTGTGGCTTTTGCTCCACAATTACACTATTCCTACCTGCGTCAAAGCTGTCAGAAACAATGGAAACCGTAATTTACTTTTGGGCTATCCGATCAGTTAAACAAACCAATAACTTCATAAATAAATAATATCCTAATATCAACATGTTTAGTAAAACATAATTAGATAATACTTTATCTAAGGCCCTAACACAAAGTCCAGAACCTGTTATTGAATTAAAATTTATTTATCGTTATTCAAAGATTTTTAATAACTTTGAATGAAATAGGAAATAGAATAAAAGAGTCTATTATCCTTCTGTATTAGTAAGAAAGCAATTGTTACGTCAGGTCGTTGATTGTTCTCATTCTTAAACAATTGAAACGAGGAAATATTGAAGAAACAATTTGTTACAGAGAACGTACTGGTAGTATAAACAGAGTCCAAAAAGTTTTGTTTTAACTTTAACCATTAGAAATCTTTCAAGCCAATAATATTACAGCAATTAACTACAGACTACTCATTCTGTAAATCGATATACGAGTATGGTCGGCAATAGTTGGGAAATGTGATAGAACGTTAGTAGTAAAGTGTTACGATTTCGACTGTTGAATATTGATAGTTTTCTAATTTAATTTAATTTCTAATTTAGTTTCTGTAGAGGTGTGCGTAGCTACATAATGCGAGTAGTACATAGACTATCTAATGCAGGTGATCTTAATGGTATTATAACAAGGGTTAAGTTTTCTGTGCCGATATCACGTTTCAAGATTCTTGTTTGATTCTTTTCCAACGATATCTGCGATTTATAGGCGTGTTAAGAGCCAAGAACCGTAGTGGAGAAACGATTTCACAAATCAAACCGAAAGGTCATAAGTAATAACACAATAACACAACCGTTCTCCAGTAACAAGTGAAGTTGTTCTTCGAAAGCACGGCCATAATTTCGTATATCTAAGTAAGTGGCGGCTTTGAACTCTGTTCCATTTTAGTAAGGTCTGAAATTGTTTGTTTATCGAATGCAATTTGTACTCACACGCTGGATACTTTGCGGGGATGAAAGAAAATATAATTTGTCGAGTCGTTAAATGAAACGTGACTCGTTTCATTTTCGTTCTCAGCCAAGTTCGTGGGTAGCAGAAATTAGTGTTCCGGGGTGGCGCCAGAAAGACGCATGTAAGGACTTCGTAATTATCTTCACCCACATCACGCGATTCATGCCCGCAGTGTTTATGATAGACATTCCATGTACAATGCAAACTTTACACAAACTTTGCTGATAAGAATGCTTTTTTACGAGTATGTTCGATGGAGCAGAGATGGTAGGTAGGTACTTCATCTTGTCGATAAACCAAAGTGATTTTGCTTATCTATGGATTTTGCAGAATAAGATGTGAATTCTGATATTATTATCCTTATATGTATTATTATAGAATGTTTACGCTCTTATAATGAAAGATTAAATCTAAAATTAAAAATTGAAATTACGAATCTGAACACTATTTATCCTGTTTTTTTTGTTTTTATTTCACTCGGTACTTACCTATTTACTTGTTTTTTCCAGAACTTTGAGTGAGATAGATAAAAAATGCAATGACGTTCATTAAACGTATACAAATATCATTAAATTAAAAATAAATGAATCTGAATCTTTCTCTGTAAAAATCAATCGAAGAAATAATTATATTCTCCTGAACTCGTTTCTGTCTAGCTTTTGTTTATTTAATTAAAAATATGGCTAGAGCCCTGTCCAGTTACTGTCGAGAAGGCATTACATTGATCAAATTCTCAGGAGCAAAATATTTAGATTTAAGAACAGGACAGAATGGCGGACGATTTTACGACGGATTTTATTACTTTCTTAAGGCTACTGGGTGAATGCCAATCTTCTTAGTGTGCAAATGGAATACATATTACGTACTTCAACTTGATTTCTTAAATCAATCTGATTTGAATTGATTTATTACAAAATAGAGGAAATGTTTGATTTATCATGTTCAGATCCGCAGATTTAAGAAATATTCTCAAGTTTAATTTAAAACTCGCTATACATATTTGTAAGCTTAGGCTAGCTAAGGTAAACTAATTCAAGGTTAAAATCATTTTGCAAATTCAAACCATATGTTAGACAATCAACCGTTTTTCAAACCAAATCATCTTTATTTGCATGATAAGGTATTTAAAAAGATTTACAAGATACAATTTGACCTCCTATCTTAGCCCATAAGGCATGCAAAGTGATTTAATTCTATGCTATATTACTTATTCTAAGGATACAAATATAGTTAATAATCCTCATTATTACAGCTATATATTTATATAAACACAAAATACACAATAATTAACTAATTTAATGTCAGAATGTCTTATTATTACCTTCTTATTATTACCTTATCTTCTTAACGGAATAAAATGCTTTCCTTATTAAATATTTCTTATTAAACCCTTATTAAAACTTTCCTTAATAAAAATATGAAATAAATACGTCCTTAATGTTTTTTTTTTTAATTTAGGTATTTTCTTGTTTTATGTAGGTATACAGGTAACTTATTGTAAATTATTGGTACCATGTAAACAATGCTGTCGAAATATATTTTTGAACCTGTCGCTATACTTTATTCTAAATTAGTTAGTAGGTATCACACGAAATTTCAAGTAGGTAGGTATACTATTTAATTTTTATGGGAAAAGAGTAGGTAGGTATTAAATTAATACCCACCCCAAAAATCACACTCACTCTCAATCCGTATTATTATTATAGTGAAAAACATTGGCTCTTTAACAACACTTTCCGCGTCGTTTTCTTTATTCTAGAGCATGTTTGCAGACATTTTGTCGCCTGCATAGGGTGACTCAACTTTTTTATCGATGTATTTTCACTGGTTCAAACTAACTCTAACTTTACCGTAAAACTATATGCCGTGTATTCTAACCTTTCTCACAATTTTTTATACTGTAGATACCTACGCATAATAATTGATTTTTTTACACTACTACTTTATAAACACCCAAATTAGTTTTAATACCGGTCATTGTTATTAGACTTAACATACATAATTATAGTAGAAGTCTTAAAATAAAAGGATTGGTCTCAAAAATTTTTCCTAATATAATTACTCTTATCTACATAATTATTGTTAGTCAAAGTCAAAGTCAAAGTCAAATAATTTATTTCGCCATGAGGTGATTATACACGCTTAACGAAAGTCTAGAACAAACAAACTACTTAAACAGAAGAGATATAATGTTAACGTTGCTAACGTTGATAAAGATATAATTGTAACTTAGTCTGCGTAAATAAGTTTTTTTGAAAACCTTTGCTGATTCGATGCTACTGCGTGATGTCGTAACCTTCCTCAATTATAATTTAAGTTCTAGTTAATTTTTTAAGTGTAAGAACCAAAATGATACGTTTTACAAGTTTTTACGTAATTACGAGTTAATGTTAAAGTGAAAATAAAGTCAATGTAAAAGTTAATGTCACTCACTATATGTTTTAACTACATATTTTAAAACTTCCCATCACGGAGTGAAGCAACCACGCAAGCCTTCCTAAAGCTGTATCATGGATCAAGTAGGATTGCTATGATTGGAAAACATCAACCATAATAAAATGCAGGAAGTCAGTGTGGGTGTTGAAATTTGCTATTTATGCGAAAATCTGAGGAAAATGTTTAATTTATGGTGATTATTTTGGATAATTCTTCAGATGTTTTAATATACTTGTTTTATTATTTGGCGGGTAGACAAATCCAACAAATCAATCATAATAATCGGTAAATCATTCTCGAAATATGTATCATAAAATCAGCCACGAATATCAATGAACGACGGTTAAATATAAAAATACTAAAATAGTGTTTAAAAAACATTTTCCAGTGGACCAAATTGTGAATCTAAACCATGCTCGAATCCCATTGAACACACAAAAAATTTCATCAACATCTATTCAGCCGTCTAGGAGGAGTTCAGTGACATATACACGTACACAAGAAATATATATATTAAGATATATAATTAAAGGGACATACAGACTAGACCAGGCATTTTCATAGATAAGGATCGGAAGGAAGCGTTATTATTCCACTGATTTTAATAGTTATTAATAAACACGTTCTATCTACTAATGTTCAATAGGTCTGCACAGTTAATGCCATATCTGGTAGTACGTTTGTAATATACCTATTGGAGCAAATCCTAGGTTTATTAAAACTACATTACGTATTATTATCGTAATTAAACCTTTAGAGGCTTTGAGGAAAGTAACAGTAATTTTATAAATAACAAATTCTATTGTTAAATTTCACCTTGATTGTTTCAAATCTCATTACAATAGGCACTGGCGATGGCAAACTGAGGCCAATACGATTAGTAGAGTTAGCACGCGACAGGTAAGTACTTAGAATGACGAGTTATTTAACAATGTTAACCAGTCTACTATAGTTTTGTTAGTCCTCTGGAGATATAATTTTATGAGTTAGACAGCAGGCAGGTAATTAAAAGTTGAACTCTCCCGGGGGATGTATAAAATTTAGTCGTGTCGTCGTCGAGTTACAATTTTCAGGTTTTGTTTTTCCATTTAGAATGTTTTCTACGTCGTAAAAAAAGTGCCTCTTTGTGATCTTACAGGTTTCCTCGCAATGTTTTTTTTACCGTTATAGCAGGTGACATTTAATTTCTTAAATTGTACATAACTTCGAATACATAGGTGCTTTCTTACCGCCGGGCCACAGCCAAGCGCGGCGCGGATTGCGGCGCGGCGTGAGGCGCGGCAAGCGGTAAGCGGCGAAAACAAATAGTAGAGAACGTATGAAGTATGCCACAGCTACCGGCGACGCGACCTGCGGCGCGGTTTGCGGCGCAGTGAGAGACGCGCGGCACGCGGCGGCGACGGGCTGCGCGGTGTGCGATTGAAACAAATGTACTAGCCAGTATGGAGGCGGCCACAGCTCGGCGCGGCGCGCGCGGCGGCATCGGTGGACGCATTCAGCATCGCACGACCGAAACAAATAATTTTGGTTTTATCGCGCGTTGAGCCTCCTAAAATAATTGATTCTTCCAAGTCTTCGAGTATGTGGGCGATTATATAATCAAAATTTTCTATGCTTGCTCTCGTATATTCAAAAATACTATCGGGATAGTTCCTATATTCATAATAAAGAGTGGTGAATTCTCCTAAAGGAAAATGGGTCCTATTCTTGACTGAATGATATCTTGAGCTAAGAACGCACTTGTTTCAACGCAATACTAAGCCACTTTTGATAGAGGCATTTTAATAGTTTAACCGTTCTCTAAATACGTCCCCCGCTGACGTCGCCGCGGTCGCGCCTAGTGTAGCTGTGGCATACCACCGCAAATCGCGCCGCGCGCCGCGCCTCTCTTCGCACCGCGCGCCGCACCGCCAGAGACTGTGGGCAGGCCGTTAGTCCTTGGATTTGAACTTACACTCCCTCTAGTTAAATACGAGTTCGCTGTTACCGCTGCTATTTACTGTTGAGTTATAATGCCTACTTAAATTGATAGCAATTGTTCAAATAATTCTAATAATAGTTATTGTCATAGCGTCGAAGTTTCCAACTGAATTTTGACATTTCAATAAATTTTAAGACGGAAATATACATCAACAGTCTGAAATAATATACACGCGTATATTATTTCAGACTATGTATGATGTCACTGATATAAGTATAAATTTGCAACCCATAGACCTCCCACTGATGGGTACGGGTCTCCCCCATAGACAAATCTGCGGAAGGTCTAGAGCATACTTCACCACGATGCTCCAAAACGTATTGGTGGATGGGTTAGTGGCCAAACTAGCGTCGTATGTTCTCAAGCCACCCGAAGGTCTTAGACAAGGTTTGACTATTGTTTTTGCAATTGAAAATAACAGGGACCGAAGGCTTAACGTACCCACTGAAGCGAAGGTACCGTACCGCCCATAACATTATGCAACTAGCGGTCACCCATCCACAAACCGACCGCGCCCGTCATTGCTTAACCCTGACATTGAATCGACGCGAGTCATGTCGGGCTATGGACCATAATATGGAAATTGTTTTGTTTTTCTCGGAACATTTTTCTTCACCCTCAATAAAATATGGAAGATTAGCGGACGCCCGCAGCTTCGCTCGCGTAGAATTAGACCCAATCTGCCCGCGTCGCAAAACGACGTCTGCCCGCGTTCGGGTTGCCCACTTGACTTCAAAAACGGCAAAGTTTTATACTAACTTTGCACCCCCGTTTTACCCCCTTAGGGGATGAATTTTCAAAAATCCTTTCTTAGTGCTCCCCTACGTTATAAAAGGAACCCCTGTGCAAAATTTCAAGTTTCTAACCCTTATAGTTTAGGCTTGCGGCTTAGTGGACGCCCGCAGCTTCGCTCGCGTGGATTTAGACATTCACTAACTTCAAAAACGGCAATTTCATACCAACTTTGCACCCCCGTTTTACCCCCTTAGGGGGTGAATTTTCAAAAATCCTTTCTTAGTGCTCCCCTGCGTTATAAAAGGAACTCCTGTGCAAAATTTCAAGTTTCTAGCCCTTATAGTTTAGGCCCTGCGTTGATATGTCAGTCAGTCAGTCAGTCAGTCAGTCAGTCAGTCAGTCAGTCAGTCACCTTCTCCTTTTATATATATAGAAGATGAATGAGACTGTAAACGGTTTGACCATGTTAGTACTACCGCTACTTTTAATTTTTGCTTTGTGATAATTGTTAAGAATCTGTTGTTGTGTACAAGTGTGTCACTTGGGATTTAAATTCAGACCGAGCTTAAATCCCAAGTGACTTGTAGCGTTCCTGATATATATTTTCGCGTTTTATTCAATTAATAGTCATTTGCTTACAATGAAGAAACGTTGAGCATGCGCGACCATTTCACACTTGAGAAATAACCTTGCCTTTCATAATATGGATAGAATCACTTTAAAATAGATATATTGAAATTAATGTTGTTTCATGCTGTCGTTACCGTCGTTACATCGAGTGACCGCATGTATCGCTGCTGTCAACACTGACGCATCGGCTAATTTATCGCTCTAGCAATGCAAGCGTATATCAACATTTATGAGTTATTGCCCTGTTTTGGTTGAAATATGACTCAGTCACTAGAATTGGATGAATTTAAAAGTTTTATTGAAATTAATCACAAAAAAACGAACTACCGGCACGTTTTCCCAGTGGTTATTTACTTCGACGGATCCTTTGCCAATCTAAAAAATGTCATATCGAGAAATGCCAGCTCTAGATTGGTGGCCAGATTCTTAGAATACGTGTCACAACCGCACACATATCTCGGTTCAATTCTCTACGTTTTTGCGGTGAAAAATATTCTACGAGAGCTGAAGTGTTTCTCTCGACATAATGAGGTTGGTTTTATTTCAGTGTTGAGTTAGTCGAACGGCACGATTTCTTCGATAATTTCAATATCGAACAAAACGTTACAATAATGTTTGTAACATCGAATTTAAACAACAACATAAAATTGTTTTACTTGTAATATTTAATAACAAGAATATGTATATCAGTGGTGGTAAAAGCATGTGGATATCTGATATCTAAATATATTTTTGTGCTATTCTATTTTATGATTTAACCTTCACTGGCGGAATCTAATTACTGTATGCACTGACGATAAAATAGAGGGCAATACGATTAGTGGCTATATACGCACTTTATTGGATTCAAGATTACGGTGAGCCGATGCAGTATTAAACCGCTAAGCCAATATTTGAAGTCGATGACGCTGTTAGGTATGTTCTAGGTAAGTTAAAGATGGCTGGTCACAAGTATACGTTGGAGGAGCAAGTGGTGATAAATTAAACTCGGCCAGACACTTATGTAGTTGTTACGCGTTATAGTAGTTAAATAAAACAATTTGAAACATAAAAATACAGGTTAAACTACTACCTATACCAAATTTTCCACTTAATAATATTATTATGTAGAGGCCACATGATTTTGTTTAAGCGACTGTATGATAATAGGTATTGGTTCAAGTTCATGTACCTACATGCACTATCATAACTACTACTATAGACAGTAGTAAGTATGATAGAACATGTAGGTACAGTATTAGATCCCTTTTATAAATAACTAGTGAACGCCCGCAGCTTCGCTCGCGTGGAATTAGACATAACAATAGTTTCGTTTACACCTATTATATTATATAGCCTATCTCACTCAGTGAAGATGCAGCTTTCTGATGGTTTTTAAGATTTTTTTAGAATTAAAGAATTTTTGAAATCGGTCCAGTAGTTTTTGTGTGAAAAAATTACAAAATAAACTTTCCTCTATATCATATTAGTACCTACTTATAGATAGTTCTTCATACTATTCCAAATATGTTTTTTTAGTAAATATCAAAAACTTCGAGTACAATTCCTTAATACTTGGATAGATTATTTTTTATCTGCATATTTAATTTATCTTTGTACCAAACTACGAGTTGATAATTTTCGCTAATACCTATTACGATAAAAGTAGAATTGATTTCAACCCCGAGGCTTAAGGAACACGGACATTCCGTCCTTTTTTCCTGAAGACGCCACCGGAATATTTTATAAGATATCCGAAAGATCGCATTTTGACTTTACGTGAGCGCATTTCGGTTGAAAACTTCGTCAATTCAACCACCGAAGGGAAGTCAAATTTGTGTCCCTAAAGGATGTAATTAGAAATATTTTCCACACCCTTTCGATTAACCTCAATGTCTGGAGTGTTGTGCAGGCACACTATTGCGCATCTTAAACAACGTGTGAGCATTGTCATAAATTGCAAGTTGGTTAAAAAAATTATGACGTAGTCCCACTGTAATTGGCAAAAAATAAACATCAAAGGAAATAAACCAAAGGTCGGTTTATTATCCTGCCTTGTATTGAAATATAATCCTAAAACTACTTCCTGTCAGTGCAGGTACATAGTTGTTTTGAGTATTTCATAGATCGAAAGACTTTCCATATGTTTTTTAGTTTTAGTTGCAATGTTAGTTGCAAAAATGTTTTCTACCAAATTTTAATTGTCGCTTTTGTTCCAGGCGATGGTGACATCAAGTTGGCGAAGAACGTGAGAAGTGGTCGGTCTGCCCCTTATAATGAAGCAACGGAGGCGTTTGTGCGGAGTGAAAATAACATAACAAAAACTAAAGCCACTCAAACCGCGCTGTGTTGCATGCGATCTAAATGCCTTATTCAAGAGGAGTGTGCGCTGCTGCCCGCAGGCGCCGACTATGTTCGACTCGACCAAAGGCGCATTGCTCGTAGCGCCATCACTATCCAATACCTCGTGCTGGCTCAATAACAAAGGTTGGCCTTCTACCTTTCCTGCGCCAGGAGACATATTGAAAGCGTTCTTCATATTCGCCCTATCTATGGGAATTGTCTTTGGTAACCTCGTCCTCATCTGCGTGTTGAATAACCGGAGATATATCAAGTATATTGATAATCAGGTAAAAATACTTTAATGCCTTTGTTACTCTTCTTAAAAATACTTGTCTTTTTCCATCTGCGTTACTATTTTTCGTAAAAAAGAGATTTTAATTAAAAAATAGTTACACTTCTTATCCTAAATTGGTTCTGCCTAAATTACTCTTTTTGCGTAGGTACTATACTCGTATACCCATATTTCAAAATATATTACTCTTGATCTTTAGTAGTTCTCGTAAATGTTTTTTTGTAATTCATTTTTGCTTGCAGCCAAGATATCTTTTGACTTCGTTGGCGTTGAACGATCTGTTTACCGGTATTTTAGTTGCACCCGTGGCTCTTTTTCCGGCTTTGTACAAGTGTTGGCCTTACGGGGAAATATTCTGCCAAATTCAGGTAAGACTCCACTTTTTTATTTTGAGGTGAATATAATTACAAAATAAGTAGGTACTGAAATTAAGTATAATAAATATCTGTAGTTATATATACAGATATATCTATCTGTAGTTGCTAAAAGTCCTCTTGAATCTTGCGTATATGTAGTATAACTATAAATACATATAATTGCTACATCATCGTCATCACAATCCATCATTGGTCCATTACAAAACATCTACATCTTCCCAAAATCAGAAAGGTTGGGTAAGGGCAGGTGCGGTTTTGCAAACGATTCGAGACGGTTTTGAGCACATTATTTTAGGAGTGGTATCAGTTTTGTCTTTCAACAATACTTAAATAAAAAGTTGTGTCATGTAAGTCATTATGTTTATGACCTAAATAGCATGTCGTTTTGATAGAAATACCAACAATCTGCCACATAAGCGTTAAGAGCCGCATAGCATAATACTTCCCTATAGCGAAAGTAAATGAATATTCCATCAAATTTGAAGTGTTTCTTAATCCTGTTAGAGCAAGTCGAAGCTGTAAAGTCCTTGTGAAACTTTATTTAAACAAGAGATGAAGAGAAAATGAGTAAAGTTGGCCCTCGGAAAAAAATTTCTCAATTGAGTAGGCGAAGGTAAAAGGTAATCGGATGCTAGGGATAGGAGTGTTCGGTACGGTCACCAATTTATTTAATTTTACTGAAGTCCTCGAATTAAAATTTCATGTTGTTTTTGCTTTCCCCACAGAGTTTGTTTAATGAGATTCCCTTGGGTCTTGATCGAAATTCCGAATGTGCTGTAATAATGTAAGAGATGTCTAATAAAGGATCGCTATTGTGGTATCTCTTTTGATGATACGCTGAAAGTTTCGCAGTTTAAAAGACTTATTGTTGCCGAAACGCTGACTGCACGTCATTGGCGGACAATGAAATCGTTAAAACTTCATGGACAGTGCTTAATTCTTTATCGCTAATGGCTTATTTAGTGACTTTGCACAAAGTTTTCCCCAAAACGAGTTTATGCTTTTGCAAGTTAGCGAACCTTGAACGTTGTTAACAATTATCTTATTTTGTTTCAGGCCCTTTTGAGAGGAGCAGTGAGCCAACAAAGCGCTGTCATATTAGTCTGCATGGCAATAGATAGATATCTGTATTTGTTACATCCTAACACTTATCATAAGCATTCTAGTAAAAAGGTGAGATAACTATTGAATTATTTGAGGTATAAAATATTATGTGCATGTTTTAATTTCGCCAACCGTTTTACCGAACATGTAGCATTCAAATGTTTCAATTGGAACATATGAGTAAACACTATATGAGGTAGGTAATTTATGATTAGGTAAATCTCCTTTTCTTTAATATAATAATATATTTTGATGGTGACAATAAGCGGTAATAAGCTAATTAATCACTACATACAATTAAGTATGTAGCTGTCAGTTCAGTACTAATATACATATACTAGCTTTTACCCGCGGCTCCGCCCGCGTGGTCAAAGGGAATTAACAATGAGTTGTTTATCATACATGATAAATTTTTGGTGGATGAATAGTGACAGTTCCACAATTAAAAGATACTTAGAGGAACCTGAGGTAATGCTGACCGCAGATAAAGTGTACGTAAACTGACTTACTGGAGCAAATAAAAAAACATCGATATCTTCAAATGGGGATGTTTTACCGAGGTAAAAAGTAGCCTACGTCACTCTCCACCCTCCTCACTATCACCACACACAAAAACCATACCATTTAATAGCTTCGTTGCGACGTGAAAGCCGGACAAACAAACAAATAAACAAACAAACACACTTTCACATTTATAATATTAGTATGGATTAGTACAATTTACATATTCAGAGTTTATTGTTACAACAATATCTTTCTGTACAAACTGATGTTTATTTAATCATGACCTTAAATCAGGTATCCAGTTTAACGCCTCAGTAACACACAAAATTTACGTTCAAAATAATTTAAAATACGGCGTTATATCCGAGTTTGTATTCAGAGGAAACTTTGTCGATAACACCTTTCTTACCTTGAAATCTCTCCTTTGAGCCGCTTAAGAAGTTACGGCCGTCTGGATTTAAAACGTAACTTAGGCACTGTTTTAGCAAGGAGGATTATCTAAATTGTATACAATTTAGTCTTTTTTCATACTCAAATTTGTTTATTTTTTTATTTTAATTATCATGTCACCTTATAGACTAACATAACCACTTATTGCATAATGGCATTTTCTACCAGCCAACCCTGGATATAGAAAATTTTCTGGTGCCAGGTAAAAACTAAACTGAAAAGAAAACTACTATGAACAGGGATATACAGACAAATATACATACATAAACTTATAACAACAATAAATACATAAACTTAAATGTAATACTTATATAAATAATTAATACATAGACATTAAATGTACTTACGATAGTGATTATAATTTTGATTGAATATCATTATTAAAAAAAATTTCTTTTCTTTGCAGGGTTGCGTTTTGGTTATAAGTGTAACTTGGATATTATCAGTATCACTATTCGCTATTATGGTTTTACCGCGATCAGGTTATTATTTTAATGCAACTGGATTGATGGCTTGCGACGTATTTCACAGCAGAGTGGCGTTCCGGTAAATGCAGATTTGATATTATAATCTAGTGTACATTGAAGTTAAGCAGCGGTGGCAGCCCTGTGGCTATTGACCTCGTCTCTCCATTCGGGAGCTTCATACTTGGATTAGAACTCACACCGGATTCAAATACAAGCGGCACGCATCTATGTCTTAACTAGATTACCTATGTGCAATTTAAGAAATTAAATGTCTCCTGCTGTGACGGTGATAATATCGTATAACGTTTAAGATGGCATGTGAAGTCTGACCACCAGCACTTGGACTGACTTACCAGCGTGGCGGACTATGGCCTAAGCCACATGCCCAAACAATATATCAACTAATCCGTATTTTCAGGATACTATCGTGCTGTGCATATTACTTTCCGACAACAATGGCTTTGATGTATTGCTATGGCTCTGGTTTTCATGTCAGCAAAAACAGAAGCAAGTGTGACGATGCCCAACGAACGAACGGAGTGCAAGCATCTTGTACTAAAACATCACACTCTGAAATTGAAACTGTTGTAAGTAACACGTAGAAATAATATTTTTGATATGTAGAAAATTATTTCACTAACATTTGTTATAAGCTGTCATCTATCTTCTAACACAATATGGAAACAATATTTTCCGAAATAAATGATTTGATATTACTAATTATAATTAATTATTATTTCAGCAAATTCAAGCACCAGTTCGTCCACATAGTGTAAGTACATCAAGAACAATGGCTGCTATGTCTTTAGGATTCATAGTGATGGTAACACCTGCCACAATTCAGGAGGTAGTTGCTGCGTGTACAGGTTGTAAGGTAATGACTTAATAAGGATTGAAAGTTCCTGTTTCACTTTATCAGGTTTTAATATCATTTTAATTTTTATGTACTTCCAGGTCCCGCCAACCCTAGATTTTATCGTGACATGGTTAGCATTGAGCAATAGTTTCTGGAATCCATTCCTTTATTGGCTTCTTAACAGCCATTTTAGAAGAATCAGCCATGAACTACTTCAGTACTATGTAAGCAATAACATTGTTTGGGTTTAATCATACCCTTTGTTGACTGCTTACGGTATTATAAGGTGAAATAACAAAACGTCGTTTTGCAGATTTGCTGTCGGAGATCAAAATCATATCCAGGATATGAAAAGCCAACAGGTTGCTGTGGTTCGCCTATTGCATCGGACTTGCACTCCAAGGGCGAGTTCGAAGGACTCGGTGAAAAATATTGGGGAGAAATATTAGAACGAACTGTTTCTTCCACATCTCTGCATGCAATTCAAAAAGCTTGTCATCGAGATCCGTTACGATTTGGCGGATCTTTTAAGGGATGCCCGAGTGGCACATGCAAGCATAGTGCCAGATTTTTTGATGGATGTGGTCCTACAGATTACAGACAACTGGACAGGACTGCATTTCAAATTGAATCTTGTTCAAGACAATGTAGAATGAAAAATTCAGATTTCTGTCTATTTAGACCTGGGATTGAATGTGGACGATCTCGTTCTAATCTTAGTCTAGACGAAAGCACATACAATAAAACTTGTAACGGAAGGCATCCTGAATTGTGAGAGTTCCCTATCTGTCCGGTTTTCGGGCATAGAAGCAATAGTATAGGATTGTGTCCTAGTGTCGAACATTTTAATTCTAGTATAAAATGGAAGTTTAATGATTCATCATGTATAGACGATGATAATATGCCAAATTTAGAACATAATCTTGATAGAATTCGCAGCCTTAGTCATGAAAGAAGTTTTAGTGTGTACGGTGTAAAAGAAAATGATAATTTTTTAGAAGTTGAAGTGAACGATATCGTTGATGATGATTCTGATGAAAACAATGACTATAAAGGTGGTTGCAGTGGTTTGCATGACATTTGTGAAGATAAAAGTGAATACGGTCTAACACATAAGTTTTCTCGCAATTCTTCATTATCAAACAGAGAACTCGATGTGATCAAAGAAAGTTCGAGAAGCTCAAGTGATACAGAAGTAACTTTGACTCGATGAATTCAGAAAAAAGACAAAGAAGCAAAAAGTGTAAAATATAGGGAAATTAATGTACGAGTAAATTGTTCACTACAATAGATTTGTTATAAGGATATGAACCAAAATTAAATTTAGGTCGAAGTTTTGTAAATATCAGTCTTAGATATGTTTAGAACTACTCTATATGAAAGCCATTATTGTTTATATTAATTCATTACTATATAAATTATCAACAATCAGTATAATTTAAATACCTAATTTACTATTTGGTTCATGAATATTTACAGTTGGTATTTTGGTCTTTAGATTAGAAGTGATTGGATACCTTTCAAGAAATATTTAGTGCCAGAATATTGAAGTATTGTATTTCTAAAATTTTATTGTGAAAGTTTAACTTTATTTTTTTCAATATTATTTTCATATTATTAACGTTACTTTTTGATTATAACACATTTATTACATTAAATGTATGGAGCTCATTACTTTAAAACCTACTACTAATTATTATAATTTGGCGGCAACATGCATACCAAATGTAATAACTAAATTATAAAGATGTCGTAGAAAATTTTGTATTTTTTGTATGAGTACTAAAATAATATTAATACCTACTGTTACTGAGCCTATGACTATGAACTATGTATATTGTTTTCAATGTCGGTGTGAGTGTAAATCAAGCGAGTCTAAGCTGTCTAGAGAAAATTTTGAAAATATCGACAGGTACAGTAACTACAGCAAATTGATAAATTATTATTTATATATTTCACAGGTTTTTTTTCCAGTATACAACAAGAGAAGACTGTTTGCAAGTTTCATAAATTACTTAAGATCGCACAATACATATTGCTGGTTATTAAGATATCAAAAAGACTTAAGTATCTGGTCCGTAATAATAAAACATATTCGAGTTTGCGAATAGACTTCGTAAAAAAATGAACCGGGTAACGTTTGATCTTGGGTGTGATCAACTCATTCTGATCTGAAGGTTTATTAATACGGGCCCAAGTGGTAAAAACAGGTTGAAATCATAAATAATTAAAAATTCTAATTGTACTTGAGGTCGCACAACACTACATAACTAATCTAAGGTTAAGGTGTACACTTATTGTATTCTAAGTAATTATTAAGACAGTGAAAAGAAGAAATTAAAGAGTTTTTTAAAAACATGACAGTCTTTTTGAACCTTTCCTATGATTCATGCAACAATAAAGTTAAATTACTACTATTCTCCACTCTTCAAGCATATAATAATACTAGAGTGGTAATTTTAGACTGAGGCCAGGGTTTTCAAATGAGCATACTTTCACATACATTCGATGCCGCCCATGAAATTCATTACAAACTCTGAACACATCGTGTTGGTGATCCCAGTTAGATTAACGCTTGAGAGGCTGCGTCCCATCTCTTGTAGGCACTACCTACAGACGTTAGTGACACGCCCAAACAAAAACTCGTCAGTTGTAGTTAAGCAGTAGGTAAACATTTTTTTAAATGTGGTAATTTTTTTCTATATCCAATTTTGTTTGCAAAGCATACCGTTAACACATTAAAAAAATTATATACCTAAAATGTAGTCTCTGATATTAATGATTTACATGTAGATTTAGTGTTAGAGTTAATTGTTTCGCTAATAACTTTTAACCATAAGTATGCCTCTTAAACTAATGCAAAATATTATCTAACAATGTTGCCCTATGTTTAGGATACCTAAGTTAGAATAGGGCAACTAGGTACATACATCAGAAGAATTAATCCCGTTCAATATCTCATTCAACAAGATACATTTCTTTATGTCGTTAACAAACTCTCGATAGCTATTCATGAAATTATACTAAATTTAACTGTAGTTTGTTGTAACTGTTTTCTCAGAAATAAATTCCTGATAACATTTTTAATTATTATATACCAAGTAAGAAATTTGTAAAATTCTTCAGCATTTGTGTAAATTAATTTAATTTGGACTCTGTTATACCTGCAAGGTAGATGTATATACCTAATATCAGATTAAGCTGACAAATTATTTATCAACCAAATATGTCATTCAGGAAATTCGGCACGGCTTTTTGTCATAGCTTGAGTAATTTGTCTCAATTTAGGTCCATTTTTATGTTTTCACGATGCTGTATTAAGCGAGGAAATTATAATAAATGATATCGCGTGACATGCCAAATTACTTTTAAAACAGCTTTTCAGCCTTAGTTATAAAAGAAAAAAGAAATATTAATAAAAAAGAATATCCTGTACCTACTACTATTGAGTTTGAACGCAAATTATTGCAGTTTTATATGCAGATCTATATAGAACTGCAGTTTACACATACGTGTAAACTAGGAAACTTAGTTGTTGATAAAATATATAAAAATGCCATGCCAAAATGAGTTCTAGCACCGAAAATTGGATATTGTGACAGTAAATGTATTTAAAAGGAATTGTATTTTTTTAACTGCCAATATTTAATTCTTTTCTTTTGCAATATGTTATTAATAATCGTATTTTCTTACATTTTATTTTAAAAATAATTACATCGCGACTATCATAAAATTTCAAACAATGCTAAAACAATTAACAAATAATGTGTATGTAATAAGTGGAAAATTTACTGACATATTACACCTGTTATTTATATAACTACTTATATGTAATAAAAATTTTGTTTCCCAAATAAAAATACATTAAATAAATTCCTTAAGCAGGAAATTTACTGCGCCAAGCTACTGATAGCAAAGAGGAGTTCTCGGACTTTATAGTGTAGTGTTACGTTACGGCCGCACGCATTGGAACGTTCACGACGCGATGGCAGTGAATGTGGCGACGTGCCCCGCGTCTTTATGTGCTGTAATGCTACTCCCTTTACGCATTTATTATCTTTGAGTACTTTTAACACTTCAGTGAACTGTAGTATAAATAGGGACTCCATTCGCATTTCTTTATAAACGACGCCATGAAAAAAATGACATTAATAGTAGTAATAATAACCGTCCGCTGCTCCATGATAGTCTGAACAAAACTTAAATCGGGAGTTGAGGGTTGTAAACTAGACAGTTTGCAGGTGTTATTATGAATCAGTTGGTCAGTTCTTTAGTAGGTATGAAGATAGGGGTAGGCTGTTAGTGACATAGCGATTGTTGGTTAGTCTCGTTCTAAGTCGGTCACAGATGCGTTCCTACCCTTGAGGTCGAAGATGGTTGCTTCTTAAAAAAGCGTAACCGGAAGTGGAACGAATGAGAATCTTTAATTTTAAATCTTATATATTTTGGTTGAATAGTAGTCAATTGATTAAGGTACCTGCCCCGCCATTGATTCACCCGTCCCCCAATTATTCGTATTGGTTGAGGTCACGTGAGGTCACGTCACGTGATTCTCATACACCCTTTTGAATACAATTTAAGATTAAACTAGATTTATATAAATTACGCCGCTGTATTTATCTAAATTACTATCTGTCAAATTTAGGCCAGTTCAGCAATTAAACTAGAGCACGGATTTGATCTCATTTGATTTCAAACTTTATTTCTACCGGCGACTGGTAGTTCTACATAAATATTAGAAGCAAGCAAACAATGTCAATTGCTGTAGAAAACATGGTAACAAATTTATTATTACGCAGTAGGTAAGGTAGTTAATAAAATGTATTAAGACTTTCAAGTTTTTACGGTCAGGTAGTTCCAGCAGCGGAATACAGGTAACAACTATGTCACATTATGAAAGGTCCAGTGGCCGCATTGAATGTAGAAACGTGCTCGGGGTATGTATTTGAGACAACTTGAGGCCTCATCCTATTATTTTCACTTTTCCATAGTGTATATTCGTCCGTGGGTTGCCATGATGACGCATGTGTAATAATTGTACTTAAAGAAATTGTGTTCCGGTTAGAAACGTATGGTTTCAGGTTACACTTCTTTGGAGGCTACCAGCTTAGTTAAAAATAACGTGTATATTAAGTTCTAGATTTCTTAAATAAATTCAGACTGTTTATGTCTGCCAAACCAATGATATGTATTTTGAAGCCTACTCACCACTCACACTACATACGCACCACTTTTTTATTTTTAATGTTTAGCACTTGGCGGTGTCAAGTCTTAACTGCCGGATACACTGACGCGCATCCGAAGTAGATACGTATGTAGTACTATAGACATACTTTGTGGTACTATGGCCTACTTCGAGAAGTGTGGATTTGTTCGTGAGAGTGACTAACTTTGATTACATTAGAACAATACACAGTGGGTACCAACTAGAAATAAAACTTTGACCAGTATACCATTTCAATAATATTCATAGTCTGAAAACGGAGTATTGGCAGCTTTTTTAAGGTTGACTAATGACATGTTTTGAATCTAACGGAATTTAGAACGGCACAGGATCGGGAAGAGTGGCGTCTTGTGGCGCGTTGAAGGAGAGGCCTATGTTCAACAGAGAACTCTGCAAGACATCCCTGACTGAGGACTGATGGAAGGATGAAATCAAAAATTAATAATTTACACAAAATTTCTGCTCAGAATTTCCTCCAATAAAATGGATGCCAACGTGCAAGAAATGTTCATAGTGGACGGTGACTACTATATCAGGTGTTAGGTCCGCTTGTTCGATAGGCTCTATATAGGTCCTTTAATCTATAAAAAAAAATTGCCACTTATCCGTTAACTAGCGTCTATAACCGCTTAAGATCCAATATATAAAAAAACAGCTTCGTTTAATCTCAAGCTAAAACCTGCCTGAGGTTAAAAGGATGTTTGAATTGCAGAATGTCCACGCAACGCAATGAGCACTTTAATACTTATACTTAATCCAATATTAATCAGCTTCGTGTAATTTCAAGCTAAAAACCTCTTGGATGCTTCTGGAATTGACATTTAGATAAAGTTTTATTCCACGCTGTGATTCCACGAAAGAGAAAATAATATCCGTTGTTTTTGTTCTGCAAATTGTACAAAGTTTGAGCTCGTCCGCTTAGTATCCTTAAATATTGTCTTTCTGCAGTGATCCGGGCCAGGCTTCCATCTGTGTGCTAATAATAAAGTTTTCTCTTTCTATTAACACTTCAGTTTCCCTGCTACTTGCAATGCTCTTGGAATCAGTTTATGTAGAATATCTACAAGTTGTATCCACTATTTTAGTGGGGCATGGTTACTACATTTGGCCTTCTAACGCCTCTTTCAGGACACGTATAAACACGATTCATTAGCCTATGCACACGGCGCTTTAGCTTACGAACTATTAAGAGACAGTGCCCTGTCTCTTAATAATTCTCTTCTTTGTTTTCTGTAGAAAATGCAGTCACTGCACCTGTATTTTAACGATGACCTAATAAACAAGTTTATAGTCCCGATCCGTCGCCCTGCTGATAGGTTCATAAACCGGCGCAACTCCGTATTAAGTGTCATTGGTATTCAGTTTACGATTCTTCAGTTACGGTTTTACGATCCCATTACTCATACTAAAACTGTAAGTTTTGTAGGTATTGAAGAAAACTTGGCTAAATATAATATAGAATAAAGAAGAAGAAAGTTGTAGCGTAGCTGTTTTGCTGGTTGTACCTAAAACCTAGTTTCATGAAGGAACTCTATTAAGTCTTTTTAATTTCACTACGAGAAAATGGTATTTTCTTACAATTTTTTATGGATATATAAACACACGAGTTTCCAGCACCACCTAGCCGCTGCTGCCCATGACAAGTATGACAGACATTGAATAAAACTCACAGAGCCGGTCACAGATGCGTTGTTAGTCTCAGGAAAAATATGGTCGCCTCTAGAATATTGTAGCGTACATAGCCCAATGGCTCGCGTCGATTTTATGCGCGCGCGGTCGTTTTGTGGATGGGTGACCGCTGGTTGCAGAATTTAATGAGAACTACCGTGCTTCGGAGAGCACGTTAAACGTCAGTCCCGGTTGTTTTCAGTGGTTAAAACAATCGTTAAGTCTTGCCTTTCTGGTGGTTGACTACGCTTTAGAGCTCCCGCAGCTGTATCTGTGGGACCTGTGCCCAACTATGGGACGTGAATGTAGCTTGAATACTTTAACCGGAAACTTTTCGGTCACTTTTATTGGTATCTTCGGTGGGAGTGGTACTGCCCCAGGCGACTTTAAATAGATCCTATAAAGGTCCGTAAATAAATAAATAAATAGATAATCTAGACCACATAGAGTATTTTTGTATGATGCTATTTATTTCATGATGCATCCATCATCAATCATGAATTCACTCACGTAAGTAGGTACTTACATAGTAAATTTCACCGCAAAGGTCTACTGTAACATCATGTCATACATGAACGCCACGATCGCCGCAATCATCTTTCACACAATCCATCCATCTTTTTATCATGAAAAAACCGTGTGAAATATGTTTCTACGTTTCCGCTTTAACCCTCGCGTAAGGGGTCTTTTAGGCAGCCTAGGTAAATGCTTTATTCATCTAGCATCTAGATGTGGAATGATTAAGCGTCCTAAATCTGTGGAAACTGTAAGTTACCCCGTGTTTGTTTATTAAGATGTATAAAATATATCTTTATAGCCCAGTGAGCACATAGGCCTTTTACTGGGAGAGACGGGCTTTACAATACGAGTAATTAAATTATCTTCTATGTAAGTATGAATTTCTAAAATATTTAAATTAGAAGCAATCAAGTGTCACCTGCTGTAATAGTACTTGTACTATTATTCTGTGGTAATAGTAAAGTAATATATAGAAAAACTACACGCTTAACAGTTTTTTATAATGTCCTCAATGACGATGTTTATTTTCTTAAGATTTCCTGGCTCAGTTTAGGGTGAATGTTCCAACATAACATGATTATGAACGAATCCATTATCATCTCATATTAGACGTAGTAGGTACTCCTATTTTATTAATTGTATTCTATTTTGTGTATCTATATTTTAACTTTATTTAATTGAATAAAAAAAATGACCGTGACAGAGATTTCATAAGGGTTCTAAAGAACCACGCGACTAATCGAGGGTTAACGAAGACCTACTTTCGGAATGTTGGAGGCACGCAATTTCCTTAGCTTTTAATATCCGCCCCAAGAGGGGAAATAGTTAATAGAAAATTTCCACAGAAACTACATACTCTACCAATCTGCATTAGTGCAGCTTGCTGTATACCTCCCGCAGATTTGTCTGTGGAGGAGACCCGTGCCCAGCAGAGGGACGTCTATGGGTTGCGTAGGTTAAACTTTGAGTGTCATAATGGTGAAAGAAACTGCCACATATTGATATTAAATGAATTTCAATTTCAATACGATACGAGTTATATTTGTGTATAGTGCTGTCAATATAATTAATACACTTCCTGATTATAAGCTGATTTCTCTCACTAAATTTCAGGTTTTACAAAGTTCCCATTAAAATATAATTGATACGATCCAATATCAATAATAATATCAGTCGACTTCGAGACTGGAGATTGCAAATTGTGTGTGAAATTATTTTATTACTCTGCCCTAATTTCGGTATGAGCTTTAAAACTAATTGAATTTTGCCCATGAATATTTCTCATGTTGCTCGTATGTGTATCGATTTTGAAGTGAACATTTGATTATTTTTTGAGTATTTTGGTTTGAAAAGTGATAGAAACTATTTTTACCCTGGTGATTTCTACAGCGAATAATTTTTATGTTTCGTTGCAAGCCCAGATTTTTTCATAAATATATATAAAATATTGAATTAAGATGACTTCGGATGTAGAAGAGGAGTGACGATAACAAATAAAGTAAGTGCCTTTTGAGTTACTCAGAGGTACCCAGATGACATCCTTTCTGGAAAAGATACTCATACGAATGTCACACAGCTGGTTAGAGCACTCAATTTATTTGATACTTGAATCTGGTTGGATGTAATATTAAAACTTTTTAACACTTGATATAACTATTGTGACTTCTGCGTTTGTACAATAGTAGAACAGTGCAGTAACGTCATCACAACCTTTATATGTCCCACTGTTGGGCACGGGTCTCCTCTCAGATCTGGCTTAAAAAGTTGCTAACCTAATTTACATATAGGTAGTATTATTTTCTTTCTAATATTGCCAGGCTATTTATTATGGCGAGCAAATCCATATTGAAAATTACTTGAAAATCTATATTTTAAATTGACAATTCAATCAAAACTATAGATAGTAAGTAAGTAATTGTGAAAGTAGAAATATAATCTATCAGACAATTTGCTTCGCTGTGGTATCTCGTGGGATCACTGAAGAAATCTTTGAAATCCGCTGAGAGATATTGCAGAGATCATAAAACGTAAGAGGCGGTGCAATATTACAAAGCAAAGCATGTCGCACCAATATTAGCATTAAACTAGGTTACTGCTCCGGTAGAACTAGTCTCGATTTATCTATAAAGAGTTAAGGTAATAATGAGCAATTATCTGGCAGTAGGTATGACAGCTAATAGCAAAAGGTTTTTGAGTATTTTGTGCACCGGATGGCATATTTTGTTGTTGTTGCCGACATACAACAATTTTTCGGAGACCTTCTGGTATTCTGAAAGATGCCGACACTCGGGTTGATCACTCACCCCTCCATCAATCTGCATAGATTCGCGTGTTCAACGCCTTCAGATGTTTATAAGTGTTAATGTTATTTCGTCGTATTTCATTGAATACTTTTATAATAAAACTAAGATAAAACATTTAGTGGCGGTTCTTATTTAAATAATGCCACCTTATGTTCATAGTAACTGGTATAACCCTACAAGTCTCTTGGTATTATTCCTGTTCTCATTTTGTAATACAGTAGATAGCGCTCATAGCCCAACGGCTTTCACAACTGTGTCTATGTGGGATATCCGTGCCCAATAGTGGGACGTCTGTGGGTTGTAAAGGATGTAGCTAAATAGTAATGATTTCCCGTTTTGAATTGCACACTGCAGTCAGTAATGTTTTTAGTCAAAAACCTATTTTCGTATTAAAAAAAACATGTCTTAGTCGCAGCTTCAAAACTCTTGGTTAAAGCTGTCGAGACTATTGTGTTTCCGAGCAAGGCTTCCGAGTCATTCAATTTGGCACCCGCTTGAAGACATAACGTTACTTGCCAAATAATAATACTTCACCCACGTATAAATGGTAATCCAGCTTGAGAGCACATAGAGCTCAAATGTTGCAAAGTACAATCTATATATATAAAAGGAGAAGGTGACTGACTGACTGACTGACTGACTGACTGACTGACTGACTGACATATCAACGCAGGGCCTGAACTATAAGGGCTAGAAACTTGAAATTTTGCACAGGGGTTCCTTTTATAATGTAGGGGAGCACTAAGAAAGGATTTCTGAAAATTCACCCCCTAAGGGGGTAAAACGGGGGTGCAAAGTTAGTATGAAACTTTGCCGTTTTTGAAGTCTTTAGACGGGTAGACGTCGTTAATGGGTCTAATTCTACGCGAGCGAAGCTGCGGGCGTCCACTAGTTGTATATATATACAATGTAAATAGGTATACATTTATAAGCTATACGTCATTAGATCATGACTGATATCTAATGAAATATTTTATTTCGCTATAATCTAATATCGTTTCAACCAGCTTCCTCGCAGAAGTTAGGTCCTGACACAGATTTGATTGTTTGAAGTAGGTACCTGATTTTACGTTTAGTTTTCGGTACCTATCTAAAAATATGATTGTATTGTAACAGTGAACAAGCATAGAAATCAAAGAACATGAAGCAAGTCCATCGAAATTGTTAAAAACTAGTTTAGTTTAGATATCTAGCTAAGATTAAAGTTACTACTTCACGTGTTTGTGTGCGGTGACAGCCCAGTGGCTATCGAACTCGCCTCCCATTCGAGCGGCCCGGGTTCAAACCCAAGCGGCACGCACCAATGACTTTTCTATGTTATGTGCGATTTAAGAAATTAAATGTCACTTGCTGTAACGGTGAAGGACACATCACATGAGGAAACCTGCATGTCTGAGAGTTCTTCATAATGTTCTCGAAGGCATGTGAAGTCTGCCAAGTGCCAATCCGCACTTGGCCAACAGTAGGACAAAGAAAGGGTTGAGGTGGTGTTGTTACCCTTGAGAACCTAGATCAACCTTTTTTAATAGAAAAAAAAAAACATACTTCCCATAGAAATGCTATTTTTCATATATTCAGTCATACATCATTTTACAGATCAAGTTTAGGCCTATCATAATATCTGGCAGAATAAACACAAAGATTCTCGTTCCGAAATAAAGACAAAATTTACCACACCATGCCAAACATATTTGCACACTACATTAAGCTAGTAGTACATTTACGAACGAAAATTGGCATGCTAAAGCACATTTGGATTTAGAAACAGAACTCAAGCAATTTGCTCAAAGTAATGAGAAACCTGAGTTCCGTGATAATCCTTCAACATTAAGTTAACGCTGTTCAAGTGGCGTAATCTCAAGTCAAAAATCTAATGCAAAACGAAGACTTAATTTAGTTTTTACACGGTACAAATACTCGTATATGCCTACCTAAACCTTAATTTTTTATAACAAGAGTAAGTAAATGATAAATATTGAAGTCACTAACTGTACCTGCCTGACCCTAAAGCACCACTAACGAACAGACTAACTAATGAATAACTAACCATATCAGGCCTATTATGAGGATTATTTTAGGTTGTTGCATTCTCGTTTTATCTCGTTTTAGGTTGTTGCATTCTCGTTTCGAGGAAAATGAATGGAGTTGGCTGAAAATGATGATAAAATAATAAAATAAATAAGAAGCTGCTCAAAGATTACTAGTACTTAATTTTAGTTTGAGTGCGATAAATTTAAAAGCCTGTCATATTTTACTTCACCGTTAAAGTTTGTCTTTGTTCTAAACTTACAGAAGTCACAGTGTGAACCGTAGTTGGCGGATTAAAATGAACGTTTTTATAGTTTCTACTTTTAAGAACTCTCTGAAACTTTGCCTGAAGCTTGGTCAAAAGCTTTGAATTACAATATGCAATGAGAATTGAATACCTCAATTTCACATTTTTTATGATATAACTATGTAATTAAATTAATGCTTTGTAGTTGACTCACATCAAACCTACACACAAAAACACACAATTTTTTGCCAATATGGATTGGCAGACAAAACATGCCTTCGTGAACATCACGAAGAACTCTTTTTCATTACATTGAAAATTTAATTTCTTTAATTGCACATACTTACGTCATTGGCGCACGCAGCTTGGATTTGAATCCAGACCCCTTCAATTGACAAGCGAGTTCTAAATCCACGACTGTCATTGCTGTAATAACATAATAAATCACAGAGGAAGGCATGTATATACTATGATTATAGCTTATAACATGAAATTAAACCGTACTATGGGTTGGAATCTAACGGCACTATCATTTGCACAATAGACAAGTTGGATTTGTATTGACGTGAACCTCTGCTGAATGAATCAAGCGATAGAAGCTTTTCAGGTAAGCAAAACCCTGTGGATTAGATTGAACTTGAACTTGTATATTAATGTAGAAGTATAGTCTATGTCTATACTAGCCGAGTTATTCATAAAACATAAACATAATAAAACTCAACGCCTGTATTTCCCCGAAGGGGAAATGTTATACACCAACATAATAAAAAAACCTTTTATAAAACTTAGTGTCCAATCAATGTCTGTGTAATCAATCATTTAGTTTTCTTTATTCAAACTCAATTCATAATTTGAATGAAAAGTGACAGGCGTACCACTATTGAGTCTATATTTATACCGGTCTCTCCCAAAGCTATTAAAGAGAATATAACCACTACGTTTTAAAAGCTATTGTTAGGAAGGTTCAGAGCACACCACCACCGCTGCTCCAATGCGGATAGTGGCCAACCCAGTTTCGATTATTCTTAAACACCCTATTTAATCGGTAATCCGTAAAAATCGTTTTGCAATTGAAAATAACCGGGCCAGCCGGCTTAACGTGCCTTAAAAGTAGGGAAGCGGTCATGAAATTTTGCCACTAGCGGTCTCCCATCCACATACCTATCGATAGCGGCCGACGTGGCTAAACACTGTTAATTAAACGCGGTGATCGACGCGAACGGGTTGCGAGTGCTTTCTCATGAGTATGAGAGTTCATAGCAATATTACAATGCTATCTCTTGCCGGTCCATAGTCTAGTCCTGTACTATCTAAATTCACCCCCCCTCCCCCCCATAACTAATATTATTATTTATTTTTACAAAAAAGCAGTTAATACTTTACAAAGTTACGAAATGAAAAAAAGATATGAATGAATGAATGAAGATAGAGATTTCATATTTCAGATTTAGCCTTCTTTATAGACAATTCGAAGTCGTGTTTATCTGAAAAGCTTTACGCGATTTTTTCTTAATACACCCTGACTTGGCAAGCCGTTCAGATCTGTATTGTAGGTTAATCTTCACGAGAGTTGTGTTTGATGAACCATCCAATTGGTTGACTCATGTTGTTATTGACCCTGAAATTACTTCAGTAGTATACCTATAATATACAAATAATAATAGTATACTATCATGTATACGAGTGCGTAAGTGAACTATAAGCACAGCATAAAAAACTTTAATCTCTTTAATCTCTCTTTAATCTATAACTTGAATATCCCTCTCCCTAAGGGTTTCAGGGTGGGAGTTTCAGGAGAAACCGTCCTTCGAGGTCGGGGAGGGTATGTCACACAAAAAAAAAAACTGCAGATTTGAACCCGCCACTTAAGAGGTCGTGTGTCACTGAGCTATCACTGCTATCACCGCTGTTTCTGATGACACAGATTAATTTAAATCGCGTCTCCCACAGTCAAAACGCCTCGGTTAGCGGTCGGGAACTTATTTCACTCAGTGAAATGAGCGAAGTTTACGTTCAGTTGTTCCTTTGTTTCAACGTGCGATTTCATTTGCTCCGTATATCCTGTATCGGATTAGCTGTTGCGCGTTGAAGCTTGTTTGTTCTGGTAAATAACTTGGTTTGACGAGTTTAGTTTGTATTGCGATGATACACAAATGTAGAAATTATTTCAGATCTTACCCATAGTTACTCCAAGTCCGTTTGTCAATCTGCCCATCTTTCTTTCCGCGTCTAAATGACTTTAATTTATAACAAAAATCAAAAATATTTCGGGAATGTGAAACCAACTAAGTTCATCCTTCAAAAAGTAATATTTTTGCGATGTAGGTATTCTAGGTACCTATGTAGGTACTCGTATGTGCTACCTACGGATTAATCGAAATATCTCCAAACGGCGATGTAGGTATTCTAGGTACCTATGTAGGTACTCGTATGTGCTAGCTACGGATTAATCGAAATATCTCCAAACGGCGATGTAGGTATTCTAGGTACCTATGTAGGTACTCGTATGTGCTACCTACGGATTAATCGAAATATCTCCAAACGGCGATATAGGTATTCTAGGTACCTATGTAGGTACTCGTATGTGCTAGGTACCTACGGATTAATCGAAATATCTCCAAACGGCGATGTAGGTATTCTAGGTACCTATGTAGGTACTCGCATGTGCTACCTACGGATTAATCGAAATATCTCCAAACGGCGATGTAGGTATTCTAGGTACCTATGTAGGTACTCGTATGTGCTACCTACGGATTAATCGAAATATCTCCAAACGGCGATGTAGGTATTCTAGGTACCAATGTAGGTACTCGTATGTGCTACCTACGGATTAATCGAAATATCTCCAAACGGCGATGTAGGTATTCTAGGTACCTATGTAGGTACTCGTATGTGCTACCTACGGATTAATCGAAATATCTCCAAACGGCGATGTAGGTATTCTAGGTACCTATGTAGGTACTCGTATAAATAATTAAATATTTGTTAATTTACACAAAAATCCGCATTTTATGTTCGCATATCTTGCAACTACGGAATCTTTACCGCGTGGTCCCACACTCCAACGCCAATTATCCACTGCCGCCACGAAGATTACAGTATCAAGAAAAGGGTTGGTCAGTCCAGTAAATGAAGAATGAAAGCTTTCCCATTGTTAGAAGGTACCTACTTATAAAAACTAAAATATAAATAAAAAAAAATAAATAAAAAAAAAGTTAATATTTCTAATCTATGTTATATCTATATATATAAAAGGAGAAGGTGACTGACTGACTGACTGACTGACATATCAACGCAGGGCCTAAACTATAAGGGCTAAAAACTTGAAATTTTGCACAGGGGTTCCTTTTATAACATAGGGGAGCACTAAGAAAGGATTTTTGAAAATTCACCCCCTAAGGGGGTAAAAAGAGGGTGCAAAGTTAGTATGAAACTTTGCCGTTTTTGAAGTCGTTAGACGGGTAGACGTCGTTAATGGGTCTAATTCTACGCGAGCGAAGCTGCGGGCGTCCACTAGTTATTATTATATTTTGAGGGAAGTTGTTACGAGCGATATGTAACCGTCAACCACCACCTTTCCGTTTTTTATTAATTTATGATAATTTGCTTGCTATGATCGCAACCGCTGACGCTAAAGATATGTCAGACTATGAAGACTATACCACTGCCGCCACGAAGATTACAGTATCAAGAAAAGGGTTGGTCAGTCCAGTAAATGAAGAATGAAAGCTTTCCCATTGTTAGAAGGTACCTACTTATAAAAACTAAAATATAAATAAAAAAAAATAAATAAAAAAAAAGTTAATATTTCTAATCTATGTTATATCTATATATATAAAAGGAGAAGGTGACTGACTGACTGACTGACTGACATATCAACGCAGGGCCTAAACTATAAGGGCTAGAGACTTGAAATTTTGCACAGGCGTTCCTTTTATAACGTAGGGGAGCACTAAGAAAGGATTTTTTAAAATTCACCCCCTAAGGGGGTAAAACGGGGATGCAAAGATAGTATGAAACTTTGCCGTTTTTGATGTTATTCGAATGAAATTCAGTACCTATGAAGGTTTTTTATTGACTTTCGAAAATTATCTCTTAAGGGGGTGTAAAAGGGGGGTGCAAAGTTAGTAGGTATAAAAGTTTTTCATATATACCTACATTATTTCAATGAAATTTTGTATTTAGGTTATGTTACGTCTAATTCCACGCGAGCGAAGCTGCGGGCGGTCCACTAGTTATTATTATATTTTGAGGGAAGTTGTTACGAGCGATATGTAACCGTCAACCACCACCTTTCCGTTTTTTATTAATTTATGATAATTTGCTTGCTATGATCGCAACCGCTGACGCTAAAGATATGTCAGACTATGAAAAAGAAAACTTCGTACAGAAGAAGACAGTAGACAGATGATACCTGCTTAGTATTTTTGTAATATTTTATTATAATTTGTAGCTTGACATAATACTCGCAAAACAAAAAGGCAGACGTATTGTGACCTGTGTACACTAGTTACTTGTCCACACCTGTTAGGCGACGTGAGAATCGACGCAGGAAGCGACCTTTTTTTTTTTTTTTTTTCTCGCTGGGAAATGCATTTACGCATCCTGCCTGGTTTTATGAGAACACAGACAGGTATGTGGGACTCGCTGAGACCAGAATACCCACTAAAACCCAGCGGCACCATCAGCGCTTAAGATGAAGCGTCACGGGATCGCTTGCGCATTACTACCGTGACGCCTCAGCGCGTGCCTTACGGCACCTACTTTTTTTGTGCTCTCGTCTATGGGGGAAGTAGATGCGCATAGCGCCGTCTTCTTTCCCCGGGTCTCCTACTGCGAAGCGATCCTGCGTGAGCGCTGATCTCCCTCGCTCTTTCCGCAGCTTCTTTTTGGCAGATCACTTCCTCGCAAAACCTTGCCATTGCTTGCCAGCATCCTTCACTGCTAAGCATGGCATTAATCACACTTTGCAGTGAAAGATCCCCGCCTACAATTGCCGCCAGCGTGTGACGTTGGGGCCCCCAAGCAGCGCAGTCGTTGAGGGTATGGCGCGCCGTATCCTCAGGTGCGTCACACTCGTGGCAGGCAGGCGTTACCTCCCGTCTTGCTACTCTGTATAGGTAATCTCCGAAACAGCCATGTCCAGTAAGCATTTGTGCCATCCTGAACGTGACTGTTCCGTGCCCTCTGGAGATCCATCTATCGAAATGTGGGCGTATCGCCTCCACTATTTCCAGGCCAGCGACAGGAGATTCCAGGTCCTCCCTCCACATTTGGATCATGTCTTGGTGGGCCAGTTTTCGGAACCTTTCAATCTCTATCGCTGGCCGCTCACCCACTGATCGGAGATTAGAGCGAAGGCAGTGCACTTTGGATAGCATCTCCGCCTGAAGCTCCCATGGAGGGTCACTAGCAAGTAATGTGGCAGCCGTCCATGACACAGTACGGTATCCCCTGATTGCCCTCACCGCTGTTACTTTCTGTGGCCTACGGAGGAGCTTCTTATTTTCAACGGTGAGAGAGTCCGCCCAGATTGGTGCACCGTACAATGCCATGCTTCGAATAATCCCCGCATACAAACGTCTGCATGGTGACCCTGGGCCTCCCAAATTAGGAAGGAGTCTGCCAAGGGCGCCAGCTGCACTTATCAGCCTGGGTGCGAGTTGTGTGAAATGCGTTTTAAACTTCCACCTTCCGTCTAGGATCAAGCCAAGGTATTTTATTTGGGCTTTAACTTGCACCATAACGCCCTGAATTGATATACTGGCACCCCGGGGAGGACCTCTGCGTAGCCCATGAAATAGGACAGCTTCCGTCTTAGAGACTGATACTTGAAGTCCCAGCTGATCAATCCGTTCCACAACTAAAGAAGTAGCAACGGTGGCAAGGCGAGCTGCCTCCTCATAGTTTTTCCCGCGAGCCGTGACGAGAGTGTCATCTGCATAGCAGATCACCCTCGTTCTAGGAAGTAGAGGAGCCCGCAAAAGCCAGTCAAATCCGATGTTCCACAGAAGCGGGCCCAAAACCGATCCCTGTGGAACACCGCAGTAGACCCTACGCCGAAACAATCGCCCATCAGCTCCCTCCCATAGGACTTCTCTATCAAGAAGAAACGCATTCAATATTCCCCCTAGGTATTTTGGTAGGTTGTGGTACCTTAATGCTTCCGTCAGTGTTTCAAAAGGCAGGCTATTGAATGCGTTCTTGATATCTAGTGACACAGCCAGAATAACGTCTCCAGATTCAACTGCCTCCGAGCACATGGCTTTTAGGGTTTTAAGTGCGTCAATAGTCGAACGACCAATCCTGAATCCGTATTGACATTCAGATAAGTCAGGACCCACTTCTGCAAGGTGCCGGGTAATACGGGTAGCCAAGATTTTTTCAAAAAGCTTGCCGATTTCATCTAGCAACACTATGGGCCTATATGCTGAAGATGAACCGACAGGACGACCGGCTTTTGGTAGAAGACAGAGTTTGCCACTTTTCCAAGACTTCGGAAACCTCCCCGACTGTAAACACTTGTTGAAAAGTCTCCGAAGTTTTTCCCCCAGGAATTCCAAAGCAATAACGAGAACGCGACCTGGAATGCCGTCTGGCCCTGGCGCAGTCTTTTTAACTCTCAGGCAGTCCATAGCTACCTCCATCTCAGCCTCGGTAATGGCAGGGATGTGGTGTTCCTGTTCATCGCTCTCAACTTGAGCGGACATCTCCGGAGGAATGTGGGGTGGAGGATACGGGAAGAGTTCCCCAACGAGGTTTTGCATGTCATCCACATTTAGTGTCTCCGTAATAGGGGTGCTCCGAGATCGAAGCTTATTCCGTGCCGCACGGTAAGGACGTCCCCATGGATCTCGGTCAAGTTCAGCCAGCATTTCTTCCCGGGCGAGAGCTTTGGCCTGACTGATTGCCAGCTTTAAATTATTTTTAGCCTCTCTATACGCATCCAGAAGTTGAGAATCCAATACTGGGTCATGGCTGTTGCGCCTGCGGCTTCGGGTGTAGTCCCTACGAGCTCTGTTGCAGGCTACTCTGAGGTTAGAGATTTCTGTGGACCACCAATAGACCTGGTGCCTTCGCTGTAGGGTTCGGACCCTTGGCATGGCCGCATCACAAACTTCGATTAGGGCCCTGCGCATTTGATCAGCCATCGCGTCAACACTGACTCCTTCGCTGTAGTCAGGAGAAACCCACCGTTGTACGATGGCGGCTTCTTTAGCAATTTCCCTATCCAATTTACATAATGCCCAACGGGGGAAATGACATCGGCCGTGTCTTGAAATTGCGCGCCTTACTGAGTCACAGACTTCAAAGCGGATGTATTTATGGTCCGATAGGGTCTCCACATTGCTTGCCACTCTCCAATCCTTTATTTTGCATGCGACTGCAGGAGTGGCAAATGTTAGGTCTACCACAGAACCGCCCTGCTGGCGCACGCATATTAATGCTGTTCCCTGATTGACAAGCGATAAACCACAAAGAACAGCCCAGACCTGGAGGGCTCTGCCTCTCGCGTTCGTAGTGGGGTTTCCCCATGCCCTAGATTTGGCATTAAAATCGCCGAGGACGATTACGGGTTTCGGCGCCTGCCTGCAACAGGCAGCCCTGACACAATCAAGAAATATTTCAAACTCTGCAAGACTGCGGTTAGGGGAAAAGTAGATGCCAATTAGCACATATTTTCCCCACCCTGTCACAACATATCCTGAGCCTCTTTCGATTGGTGTAAGAGGGGGTCCGTGATTGCCCATTGTTAAGATTGCCACCATATCATCCAAGTCTCCGACCCAGTTCTGATTGTGCGGTACGAAATACGGCTCACAAGCTACAGCTACATCGATTTCCCACTCTGCCATAGATTGTAATAGCAGGTCTTGTGCTCCAGCGCAATGGTTTATGTTCGACTGGAGGAAACTAACATGTCGTACTGTATTCATGGAACGAGACGCCGTGCCGAACGGTCTTGCGTCGCTTCGCTCCGTACGCCGCGTGGATATTTTTTCTAGTCGATTTAAATTCATGCGGATAGTTACCTACTTGGTTGAGTCATCGTCTTGCACGTGTTGTTTTGAACCAGATGTGCCGCTCAGCTTCGCTAGTGGCACATTGATATTGATTTGTCGTTTGGATTCACTCCATAAATCATTTGCAGAATAGGGTTTACCACATTCAGGGTAATAATATCATAACTATTACCGTGCCACAGTGAACCCTACTCTGCAAGGAAATATTGATATATTGCGTAATATATCTGTGGGTAGGAATTGTTTTGTCTCTAAAGGATTGAAGTTGTAGAACCAATGAAATTGGCCAACTTCTAAAAAGAAGTGGGTTATTAATTGTTGGTGTTTTTGTTTGTTTGTTTTGTCTTTGTTGTTTCTCTTGGGTGGCTATGTTGTGTAGTTTATTAAACTAGTAATTTCTTTTCGTCCCTCTCCGTCGACCTTGCTATGGAGGATTTCACGGGAGTAGACGCTGATATATCGGTGGGAAGCAAAAGGCCTCACTCGGCTGTCGCAATACAAGACACCGAAGAGTCGGACTCTGATACAGAGATTGAGGCCATAGCATCAGCCAAATGTAGCAGTGCTCGTCGCGGTAAAGCCGCAGGAAAGGCTAGAGGTACTGGGCTTGCCCGTGCTAGGGCCGAAATAAAAAAGATGGAACTGGAGGCCAAAGAGGAGGCCTTTGAAAGAGCTCTGCGGAGTAGAACTTTTCGGAAGGAGTCCCGCCCAGTCCTAGATTCTGAGTACTCTTCTTCGTCTGAGATCCCCAAAGATAAATCTAACAGCCTTAGTGCCGAAGAGCTGAGGGCTATTGCAGGCCGGAATACAGCTACGATTGTGGAGATTGCTCAAAAATCGAGCAAAATAAAGGGCCCTATGATAAAAAAGCTACAGGACTCGGCGGCAGCAATTCAAGAGATCGTAGATACTCTGGCGTCCAGAACTGAGGCCGATGAAACCCGTAACTTGAGGGCTGATAACAGCCGCCTCCGCAAGGAGATAGAAAACCTAAAGTCTGAACTCAAGGTCCATCGGCGCGAGTTTTCGGACATGAAAGAAGCCGTAAAAGAGGCAGCTTCAATTCCCCTTCTTGATCATAGAATTGTCGAAGAGCTTAAGGGTTCAATTGTGTCCTCCGTCGGTGTTATGTTGGACGCACGATTTGCGGGAATCGAAGAGCGCCTGTTACCAGCAAGGCTGCACCGTCCGCCTCTTGCAGCGGACAAGAGAAATAAGGAGATACAAGCGGCTTTCGTACCTATGACGTCGCCTCAACGGGCACCGCAACCGGCACCAATGTCTAGTGGGCCTTCTTTAAACCAAGGAACGGCAAGGTCAGATGAAAGACAGATTTGTGTTCCTCAATTAGCAGAGGGCACTGTGGCCCCTACAGAGCCGCACGTTGCTCAGGGTGATGGCTGGTCCACCGTTGTCAGAAGAAATAACAAAGGAAAGAGGGCTACGACTGATATCGGCGCAGCAGATTTGACGACTACAACCGAAGTGAGGTCACCACACGTGGTAAAGCCAAAACTGGCCTCCCCTCTCACTGCTGCTGTTGTTATTACACTGGAACCAGAAGCAGCAGAAAAGGGAGTGACGTACGCTCAAATTATGGAGCGGGCCGAAAACGGCATAAACCTGCAAGAGCTTGGGATTGGCGGCGGTATGAAAGTGCGCCGAGCTGCCACTGGAGCAAGGCTGCTGGAGTTACCTAAGGAACAGACTGCGGAGCAGGCTGACCAGCTGGCGGAAAAACTACGCATAGTTCTAGATGGCATAGCTAGTGTTGTTCGGCCCACAAAACGAGCAGATCTGAGAATCACAGGCTTAGATGATTCGGCCACCGCGGAAAAAGTGGCTACTGCTATAGCAAAAGCAGGTAATTGCTCTTTGGAAGCCATTAAGGTTGGCCAGGTACAGACCGGACCAGCGGGAATGGGCACGGTAATTGTTAGGTGCCCCGTCGCGGCAGCCAAAATCCTTTCAGAGGCTGGTAAAATACTCGTCGGTTGGAGCGCGGCCAAGGTTCTGGTCCTCGAGCAGCGTCCCATGCGCTGCTATAGGTGCCTCGGCATTGGACATACTAGAGCGCTTTGCCCCTCAAGCATCGACCGTGGAAACATGTGTTTCCGATGTGGTATCGACGGTCATAAAGCGTCTAATTGCTCTGGCGCTCTGCGCTGTGCGGTGTGCGCTGATGCGGGCAAGCCCACCGGACATACAATGGGCGGTAAGGACTGCAATCCTCCCCCCACTAATGGCATTCCGGGTCAAAACACCAGGAACATCCCAAGTGAAAGGCGACAAAAAGCACAGGAGGAATCTAACATGTCATCATGAATACGCAGGAAGCGACCTGGAAAATTAACTGGCAACACCATTATGCCTTGTGCCTACCCAGTTTTGTCAATGTCAAGCACGAAAATACGGATTTCCCGAGATTTGCGGGAAAATTAAACGGCTTTTGGCACGTCACGTCACGTCACGTCGTTTTGCCGATTTGAATATCATATAGTGTTAGGGCCGAAATATATTTTCTTAGGATATTCGTAAATAATTGTCATTGTAGCGGTTAAAACTAAACTGCAAATAATTCGGCCAAGGTCAGGGTTTGACTTCCAGACGCGAACATCAGAAAAAAAAGCAAGAGGAGCGTATACTAGTTTTATTTATTTATTTTGCATTACGTTGCGCGCACAACTGAGCGGCAACATAATAATATCAAATTAGGTACTGCATGTAGTACTTGTGGCTTCACCTTGAGTTGTAAAAAAACGAAACGAATTTTATGTATGATATGTTATTACTATATTATACAATCATATACATATATACTCGTATATTAGTTTCGTATACACCCAATTGCTATCCTTCACAAAAACTATACCTATACCTATAAAGTGTTTTATGTGTTTCGTTCGCGTATTCTAATTTTTTATACATTCAATTGTGTTGTATTGAAATTTTAAAAATATTCAAACAAACTTCAGACAAATTATGTCCTATTATTACTTTCAGGAAACGCTTACAATGTTATTTCAATATTCAAATTTTTTATTCAATCAATTGTGAATTTGTATTGAAATTTTATAAATATTCAAACAAACTTCAGACAAATTATGTCCTATCATTTTCAGGAAACGCTTACAATGTTATTTCAAAATATTACATATAATAATATCATGTGGTTCAGAATGCGTCAACATGTTTAATGTAAACAATAATTACTTTCTGTACATGTTGTATATAATGTTATATGTATAAATAATTTTAAAAAATTTCGTTAAAAATATTGTAGCCTATTAATTCGGAGACCTTTGAGAGTTCTTCATTTTGAACAAGATTTTAAGAATTCTCAAACTCTCTCCTCGAATAATTGGATATATTTTTAACAGAACATTGGAATAAGTTTTCAGGATAGGTAGGCTTTGCCCCCGAGACTATTTACACATTTATTAAACACTAGTGGACGCCCGCAGCTTCGCTCGCGTTGAATTTAGACATAATACAATACTTTCATACAACCTTTCATCCCCCTTTTCACCCCTTTACAACAATTTTTTCCTACTAAAAATTAGCCTATGTCCTTTCTCAGGCTCTAGACTATCTGTTTACCAAATTTCATTTAAATCGGTTAAGTAGTTTTGGCGTGAAAGCGAAACAGACAGACAGGCAGAGTTACTTTCGCATTCATAATATTAGTAAGGATTTGAATTCATTTATTTGTTATTAACATACTTTTATTAGGTCCACTTGTATGTAACTCACAATGTAAGGGAATCTTTGAGAGCTAATTTAACCATCTTCCAAGGATCGTAGCGTAATGAAAATTGGCAGCTGTATGTACTTCTGAGACACATTCAATAATATGGTACTGTCGAGCTGATCTGATGATGGAGCCGGAAGATATTAGCTACTTTAAAGTGGAATCTTTGAGAGCTAATTTAACCATCTTCCAAGGATCGTAGCGTAATGAAAATTGGCAGCTGTATGTACTTCTGAAACGTATTCAATAATATGGTACTGTCGAGCTGATCTGATGATGGAGCCGGAAGATATTAGCTACTTTAAAGTGGAATCTTTGAGAGCTAATTTAACCATCTTCCAAGGATCGTAGCGTAATGAAAATTGGCAGCTGTATGTACTTCTGAGACACATTCAATAATATGGTACTGTCGAGCTGATCTGATGATGGAGCCGGAAGATATTAACTGGAACTTCATGATGGAATAAGGTATCATAGTCGTGTTTGCACTTGTGGTAAGGTCTTGTAATGAACTTTGACCACGATTAGGTTTTAAGGTCTGATGATGAAGCCGGAAGATGGGCACTGGAATTCCATGATGGAATATCGTATCATAGTCGTGTTTGCACTTGTGGTAAAGTCTTCTAATGAACTTTGACCACGATTAGGTTTCAAGGTCTCATGATTTCTTTTTTAGTTGGATTTTTTATAAAAGTGTGTTTTTTTAGTTTTTTTAAACTATTAATTATTATTACTATTACCTGCTACCGTGAATTGACATTCACTAAAATATGGTAATAATTTAAATATTTCAACGTAATCGGCCACACAAAAGTTTTTGCTGGAGACAATTCGATTGCGTTTTGAGTTAACAGGTTATCAAAAACAAAAAAAAAGATTATTATTTATTTCTAATTTTAATCTGGTTCAAAGTTAAACGAATATAACATTAGGTTATGAGTTATGACAAACTATGGTTGGTGCTTTCATGAATTGATCATATTTATATACCTATACCAGCTGACCCGGCAAACGTTGTTTTGCCAATCATAATTGAAGGAAATTATTAAAAATAAAAATCGCGATGGAAAAATAGGGGTTGATCGTAGAGGGTTGAAAATTCAGGGTTGTATGTATTTTCTAATGATGTATCTTAAAAAAAATATAAAATACAAATTTATCTAAAAATTAAAAAAAAAAAATTAGAGACCCTTAACATTTAGGGGGATGAAAAATAGATGTTAGTCGATTCTCAGACCTACTGAATACGCATATAAAATTTGGTGAAAATCGGTAAAGCCGTTTCGGAGGAGTAGGTACTGCAACAAACATTGTGACACGGAAATTTTATATATTAGAAGATATTAGAAGAATATGATTTGTTAATATCAGTAAAGTTATGTCCAAATATTTTTTTCTATATGTTCACTCCATACGTTACGTGTTCCTTGACTTTATCAAGGATAAATCAAACAGTAAATGCAATTTGTTTGAAATTTAACTTAACTACGCCTAACAGAAAAGTAAAGCTGGGACAGTTTTTAGCCAGCTTATACTGAACTTACCTAGCAAATTCTCTATGCAGAAGCTCTACCTGGCGGTTGATTTCATAGATTGTGTAGAGGTCAGCGTAAAGTGGTTGTTTCCGACGGTTTTCCACATAGCACAATAAGCTGTGAACGTTCAATATTTTCCTGTGAAAATACTAAGGATTATATCGTATATTCGAGGTACTGGCACTTATTTGGCGAGTTACTGTATTGGCTAACTTTAAAATATCCCACGGAGGTTATATGCTTCAAAAATCTATTTTTCCAAGCATTTCATCGTTTCGCTGTTTTTATTTTGTAGCTGTATGATATATTTTAATTAATGAGATTTATTAATGAAATAAATTTTGCTCGTTGTTGTTGTTTTGCGTGTTGTAACGTAGGTCACTATGTGGATAACGTAGGTACGGAAAATAAATTTTTATGCGCAAATCTCATCAAACTTCTCACTCCTAAATAGATAAAACCATAGAATGTAGCCCGAGATAAAACTCAGTGATCAAACTGAGTTTCACATCTTAATACATAAGTTATGATCACAAAATCCTTTACATTTATCACCGCTATCATCATAGTAGTTTTAGTTTATATTTAATTATCAAGCACCAGACAGAATTAGTTATAGTTACTACAAAGAACGTATTGAACGCAATTGACCGTAGGTATCAAGAAAAATTAAAATGAATGATTACCAAAACTATATAATCTTCTCTATGTTAATACTACATCAACCATCAAAAAGATGTTTGGTTAGTCCCCTTAAATATATACTCTTTAGCTATTTATCATCTAAAATGGCCTAAGTCCGGTCCGAATACTTAATTAATATGGAAGTCGTCAGTTATCGGCAGGAAATGAATAGCTGACAGAAGTCACCGTGCCGTCTAAATTTAATTTAGGATAAAATTCCTGTCTTGAAATGAAAATTCGAAAGGCAGGATATTGGATATTAGGAAACGGATATTAGAAAGTGTCAGATATTACCTTATGACTGAAAGTTCAATTTAATGAAGATGGTATTAATGGGCATACTGTAGGTAGACGAAATAACCCTTTCGTGATGATCGTACAGCTTGAAAACAAAACCAAAAAACTCAATTTAAAAATTTCGTTAACATTAGATATTAATTTATAAGTTCATTTAAATGATAATTTTAAAGAAATTTGTAAGACTTTTAAGCGTGTAAGAGTTTAGAAAAGGAACTGAATCAATGCAAGATGACGTTGACTGATAGTATGAGGCGGGAGACAACTCTCGTACTATTGTTAGTAACATCGTCACGTGTAGGTATTGACAAATCTTCGTCGACTCGACTCAGATCACATCTTATAAGACAAAGAAAACGGGCAAGTAACTTTGGATTTCATTTTTTCGAACTAAGCATTTTTTTGCAAAAACCGCTGGTTCAATGTGTACTTAAACAATCTAATAAGTAGTACCTAAGTAGTTGCGTTGCTATACACCTATATAAATTAAGCTTACAATTGGTATTGCCAGGATGGTTTTTCTAGGGATTTAACATGATTTTTACACTCTTTTCATGGAATGGAATTCAAACTTGATCGCGTAAACATACAATTACAATGCAAATTTCATTTTTGGATTATTATTAGAGGAAATGTACTTATTCTATGTAGAATGAATTCATTCCGAGTATGCTGCAAACAATCACATCATATATACTTTAAAACTTCTAAATTAAATTATTTTGATGATGTAATAAGGACGTCTACGAGCTTCGTCATCGCACTAAAGCGAATGAGGGTAGTTTATAACTACAGAAAGCAAGAAGCTGTGACGTTGATCGATGCTGTGGACACGGCTAACAAAATTGTTTTATTTCACTAGCAGCCCTAATGATATTATTAGACGTAGTGTGTTATTAATCAGCTTGATTCACGATTTTAAGGGTTGGCAAAAAAGGGCTATAAGTGAACAGTACTTCTTTGAGTACTGACAAAAATCCAATTATAATTGTGGCTCGCTGTAATTATTTATTTACAACTGCTGGTAACTCGAAGGTGGAACAATAATAAGTGTCCAGTAAAGAGTCGAAACATATTAGGTTGACTAACGACTTACGACCGTCACGAAGCTTCAGTACTGCCATCTTTCGATAATATCCCGATCTGAGATATTTATTCATCGCCCATCTGAAGGGCGGAAGCTCTACATAAATGTATGCCACTAACATTCACTCATCCCAGAGGTCTAAATAAATGTTTTTTTTTCGACTATCAGTCGTTTATCGCCTGCCTAAAATACCGAAATGAAAAAGAAAAATCGGTCATGTGCAATTCGGACTTGCACACTTAGGAATACGAATTATTAAACTAGTTACTAGTTTAATAATACTTCGTACTGGTTACTAAATACTTAGTATTAAATTAGTAGCCTACTAGAATTAAACTAATAGGTACTAGTTTAATAATTCGGATTATTATTATTATTAATAGGGTTTCGTTTGTGTTAGGAACCCTAAAAACGAACCACTTTTACCAATAGTCTTTAAAATAGTTAAAGGAGACGATCAATTTTGGGCCAAACGATGTACCGAGGTACAAAGTATTGGTAAAAAATCCTTACATTATACTAAAACTAATGGTCGATCAATTATTTTTAGAATCCTTATAGTTAGCTTGTAATAAAATAATAAAAAATGCAACAGTTCGTACCACAAAACTCCACATAGTAGTAACCACAAACTGGCTAGAGATACTACGGTAGTAACTACTCTGCACTGTTTATGTCATCTGCCAACTTCAGTTTTAGTGACAGACGTTACGTATTACGTATAGGTTTATTAACCTGTATTCAATTTACAAATAATTATTAGTTTAAAAACCGTTTCAAGAAAAAATTAGCCTTTAATGGTAATTAATACAATATTAAAATCAATATAAGATACTATGATTCTGTTTCTTAAGGTAGTTTATTAATACAATGCGCTTATTGTATATTTTATATAAGGGTATAGAGTAATTACAGATTTAGTAACAACCGAAACGCAATATTATGCTATATTGTCATAACTTGCAGTGTTGCAATCATGTTGCAATACATAAATTATCTTTTAAAGTTAATTTTAGGTGGTACAAATGCAGTAAAAAATCTAATGTATTTTTTTAATAAAATAACGCATTTTTTTCTCCTAAAATCAATTTTTGTATCCGAGGTACATCTCATGGCCCAAGTTCTATGGAAAGATAAACGTGTCCTTTGCAACCAATAAACTTAGTAAGTTCATATATAACCAAAAACTGACTTACACTAGTGTAGGTCAATAAAATGTCGACCGCCAATTGTTCGGGCCCTAGCCGCGGACGGGCTGCCGGCGGGCGGCGGGGCTGCGAGGTGCGCGGGACGCGGCGCAGCGGGTCATCGAACCACTCCGTCTCCGGCCCCGACAAAGACCGCGCGCGCGCATCGCTACTATTTAGCCGCGATTACCAAATTATTATATCTTTTATTTTTAATACAGTCCACTACTAAGTAAGGGGCTTTTGTATTATTTAAAGGCCCCACCAATAAATGCTCCTATCGCGCACTTTAAGAAGAATTTCGACCTGAGAAAATCGCCGCCGCTACGTAGCAGTCAGCTGTTCGTTACAGTTTGAATTATCGACGCGCGGCCGCGCAGAGTCTTTGCTTCAACGGCTGGGATTTGAAGTCGCCTTACAACAAGAAATTGGAAGAGATATTGGATGGAAGCATCTACGGAGTCTTGGTGAACGACATCAGCGCGACTGGGTGACTAACATCGAGAATTTCGCCGCGTCACCGCTTCGAGAATCTACTGGTTGGCTGCCATGTGGATGAGTTATAGGCATTGAGTGAGTCCGTTCCAATTTATTTCCTTACTTATCCTCTTTTAAAGGTCTTCAGCTACCAATATCTAATCTATCTTTTCCTTTTCACTGCCTCATACTGAACAACAAAAAAAAGTGTATTTATTAATTTCAAAGTAAGCATTTTTTCTTCAAGCATTCCTTCATACGCGCTTCTATTGCCTTGAGTTTAAGCTCATAATCACGCGCAGTGTATGATAGTTGCAACAGGTGCTGCCTGCATTCCTTATCTGCGTTCCTAACGGCCACCTGCGTGTCAAGTTCAAGGTCGTGCTCATTGCAGATTTATTAATTGTTATTCAAAGCTTATTATTGTTTACTTCTGTTCTATATTAGCATTGACCGCTAGTTTTTCGTGTGTCTATTCTTTACGGCTTTACACCCTTGCATAATGGCCAAATCAGACATAGAAACTTTGTTAAGAAAGCGCAGTGCTATAAAAGCAAAACTTACAAATTTCGAGAACTACTTTAACCTTCTATCTAGTGCCCAACCCATTTCAGACCTACAACGAATTGAGTTGGAAAGTCGTTTCGGTAAATTTGAGGCCTTATACGATGAATTCGATGATTTACAGATGGAGATTGAAGTGTCTTCTGTCAAGCCAAGTGACGCTTACGCAGAGCGCACCAAGTTTGAAGAGCAGTACCATCCTCTGGCCGCTCGGGCCCGCAGTCTTCTGCTGCGCAGCGGCGTCAGCGCCGAGGCCGGGTCTGTGGCGGGCTCAACGTGTAAACACACAGGTGAATCGTTTCAACAGGGTTTTATACGCTTACCTAAAATTGATTTGCCTAATTTCAATGGTAGTTATGAGTACTGGCTTGAGTATAGGGATACATTCTTGTCACTAATTCACAGTAGTAAATCTATCGATGACATTAGTAAGTTTCACTATTTGCGTGCATCGCTTACGGGAAATGCACTTGAAATTATTAAAAATATCGACTTTAAGGGTGACAATTACCAGATGGCGTGGAACTTGCTATGTGATCGATATGATAATAGTCGGCTTTTAGTAAACAATCACGTGCATGCATTGTTCAATGTTGATCGTATTTTAAAGGATTCTAGTGATTCATTGCGCCGGTTGATTGATGTCATAAATAAAAACATTCGAGCTTTAAAAACATTAAAGGAGCCCACCGATCATTGGGACACGCTTATAATTTATATGATGTCCAGCAAATTAGACGTAGTTACTAAAAGAAGTTGGGAGGAGTACCGTAGTGACCTATCTGAATCCCCTACTCTAAAGCAATTCTGTACCTTTTTGAGTAATAAAGCTGATTTATTAGAAACTGTAGATTTAGAAAAACATAATAATTTTAGTAAAATGCAGTCTAAGCCCAGTAGCTTCATAATTACTAACAACAAAAGCGATAACCTAAATCCTACGAATTCATTAAACAAACAATATACAAATGGTAAAATTAAAAGTAAATGCCCTTTATGTTCTAGCGAGCATCTTTTATATACTTGCGAGGTGTTTCGGAGTTTACCCATTGAAACTAGAATTTCTAAGGCAAAAGAGTTCAATGTTTGTTTAAATTGTTTGCGTACTGGCCATACCACTAAAAGATGCAGGTTATCGCGCTGTAAATACTGCAAGGGTAGGCATAACACGCTTTTACACTTAGAGCAATTTAAGCCTATTTCCTTCAAAGACCCAATGCCTAGTGCTTCTAGTGGTGATTGTAATAATGTTGCCTTACCGGCTGAAGCTTCCGTTCCTGAGGCCCCAATTATTTCAAAAAATGTTGCCCTAGCCAACGACATGCCTATACACCATACTACTGCGCCACAATGTTTACTTTCCACAGCGTTGGTGAGGGTGGTGAGCAGCAACGGGGAAAGGCTCGACGCCAGAGTCCTACTGGATAATGGTAGTACGGCCAATTTTATAACTCAGTCGCTTTGCGAAAGGCTGCGATTGCCTCGGCGTAGCACGAGCTCCACGGTAACAGGTATCAATAGTCAAAGCTCCAATTGTACACAGTCTTGTAGCATAGGAATTGAATCGTTTGATAGTACATATAAGGCACGCATAGATTGTTTTATCTTACCCGAAATCACGAATATTTTGCCATCAAAACTGATAGATATTAGTAACATTTCTTTTCCGTCTGGCCTTCGATTGGCGGACCCTTCGTTCAATATACCATCAGTGATTGACATTCTGGTAGGCGCTGAGATATTTTGGAATGTCTTAGGTGCTGCATTTATAAATCTAGGTAGGAACCAGCCCAAGCTGCGTGAGACTAAATTCGGATGGATTGTAACAGGCCCAATCGCTCTTCCACCGCAATCATCCTCGTCAGTTCACTCACACTTTTGTAATGCATCCCCTGGAAATATTTCTACGACTGATTTGCACAATAGCTTAACAAAATTTTGGGAATTTGATTCAGTCTCGGCAAAGCATTCTCTATCAAAAGAGGAACGAGACTGTGAACAAAGTTTTAGTAAAAATACCACTCGCGATAAAAATGGTACCTTTGTTGTTACCATTCCGTTAAAAGGCGATCCTAGCCTTCTGGGCGATTCTTACATAATGGCTAAGCGTCGCTTTATGTCCTTAGAGCGGCGTTTCCACCGAGACCCTGTATTCAAGGAACAATATATTAGCTTCATGAGGGAATACGAACGCTTAGGTCACATGACGGAGGTCCCCACGGCTGGGAAAAAATCTAATACCGTTGAGCTGTATTTGGCTCACCATGGAATCGCAAAAGATTCAAAATTTCGCGCAGTTTTCGACGCCTCGGCTGCGACAACATCTGGATTGTCTTTCAATGACATCCAAATGGTAGGTCCTACTGTACAGGACGATCTACTCTCTATTCTCCTTAGATATAGGCAACACAAATATGTGGTTTCTGCTGACATAGAGAAAATGTACCGGTGCATTCTCGTAAATCCGTCACAGCGATGTTTGCAAAAAATTCTTTTCCGTGATGATCCTTCGTCAGATTTAAAAACTTACTGCCTCAACACTGTAACCTACGGCCAAGCTAGCGCTAGCTACTTGGCCACAAAGTGTTTAACCAGCCTGGCAAATGCCGCTACAAACGAAGATGTGCAAATATCTATAAAACGTGACTTCTATGTTGACGACTATCTCAGTGGCAGTAATTGTTTAGAAAAAACCGTAAAGCTAGCTAAGGAAGTCGATTTTATTTTACGTTCCGCTAATTTTCATTTGCGCAAATGGCGATCTAACAGCCCTCAAGTATTGGCTCAAATTACAGATAGTTCATACATTCCCAGTAGCTTGAATATCTCTGAAAATAAAAACATCCCATCAAAGACTTTAGGTTTACATTGGATATGTGAGTCGGACTCTCTGTCCTTTTCCATAGGAATTGATCACAGTAAGCAAGTGACCAAACGCCATATTTTATCAGTTATTAGTCAGATATTTGACCCATTAGGTCTTGTTGGCCCTTGTGTAATAGAAGCTAAAATAATATTACAAAGGTTGTGGGTGACCAAACTTGACTGGGATGAACAGGTACCGGAGGAATTGCACCTCTTATGGCAGTCTTTTGCTAAAGCTCTGCCTTCTCTTAATAATTTAAAAATTCCTCGTTGGGTATTATGTGACAATTTTATTATAAATGAACTTCATATTTTTACAGACGCCTCCGAAAAGGCTTATGGTGCATGCGTCTATATGCGTTCAATAGACAGCAATGGGGTAATTAAAGTACAGCTTTTAATCTCAAAAAACCGCGTAGCACCTATCAGGCCTACGACTATTCCCCGCCTTGAGCTTTGCGGGGCCTTGCTAGGAACAAGGCTGTGTACAAAGGTTCGGAGCTCTCTTACAATAGCTTTAAATAAATGTCAATTCTGGTGCGACTCAACAATTGTGTTGAGTTGGCTTGCCATGGCACCGAGCACACTAAAGCCATTTGTGCGGAATCGGGTTGACGAGATACAAGAGAGCGCTATAGGCAAGTGGAGCTACGTGCCGTCGAGGGATAATCCGGCGGACCTCGTTTCCCGTGGGCTGAAGGCTGACCTAATCAGCGACTGCGCCTTGTGGTGGTCAGGGCCTGGGTTTTTGTTAAAAGGCGAATCCGAGTGGCCGACAATGCCTCATCCCGCCGCGAAGGATCACGCATCGGAAGGCGCACAGGATCTACCTGAGGTTATATCTCATACTGAGTCACCTAATCGCATTCATTCATTCTTGCAGTCACCAAATCAATCATTCATTTTACCATTAATCCATAAATATTCAAATTTTGATCGTTTACAGAGGGTAGTAGCATACATTCACAGATTCATTTTCAATTTAAAAAATAAAAACAATAGATCACAAGATGATCTTTCATGTCAAGAGCTTATGGAATCTCATAATTTTATAATCAAACATGCACAAATTGACATGTTTCCGGCCGAACATGCATTGCTTCAATCGGGAAAACCCTTGCCGCCCAAAAATAGACTTGCGTCCCTTAGTCCCTTTATTGATACGACTGGTATTCTTCGAGTGGGCGGAAGGCTAGACAACTCCCTTTACGATTATAGTGTCAAGCATCCAATGTTGCTATGCGGAAAACACCACATAAGCACAATTCTATTTCGTAAATTTCACACAGATCTTTTGCACGCCGGTCCTCAGTCACTCTTGGCAAATATCCGTCTAACGTATTGGCCTTTAGGCGGTAGGAACCTAGCTCGACGAATAGTTAGGCTATGTATTAAATGTTTTAAATTTAGGTGTGAAAACGTGCAGCCCATAATGGGTCAACTGCCGACTTCTAGGACCAACTTGGAGTTTCCCTTTCTAAATTCTAGCGTCGACTATGCTGGGCCTGTATTCATAGCTGACCGAAAAGGAAGAGGGTGTAAGCTTATAAAATCATACCTGTGTATTTTTGTTTGCCTTGCAGTAAAAGCGGTGCACATTGAGCTCGTTTCAGACCTGACCAAGGAAGGCTTCATGGCTGCATTGAACCGATTTGTGGCTCGTCGGGGAAAGCCCCAAACTATTTTGTCGGACAACGGGTCAAATTTCGTCGGGGGTTGCAATGAGCTGCAGCGCCTGCTCCAGGAGTCTAATATTTCCGGTGACATTGCTCAGCAGGGCATCAAATTTTCCTGGGCTCCGCCCTACTCCCCTCACATGAATGGCCTGGCTGTGTCAGCGGTACGGTCCACTAAGCATCATCTGAGGAGGCTGCTCAATGCAACGCATTTCACGTACGAAGAGCTAGCCACTTGTTTGGCTCAAATAGAGGCAGTACTCAATTCACGCCCCCTCACTCCTTTGTCCTCGGATCCTACCGACTTAACTGCCCTCAGCCCGTCTCTTTTCCTTATTGGCCGGCCACTCCTGTCTGTTCCGCATCCGCAGGTGGCCGACGGGAGCATCACCCGATTGGAGCGCTTCAAAGGAATAGAGTACATCAAGCAGCACTTTTGGAAGCGCTTCCAGCTTGAGTATGTCTCGCTGCTCCAACAAAAAACTAAATGGACTGCATCCTCAGGGCAGCTGGCGGTTGGAGAGCTGGTGCTGCTGAAGGAGAAGGGGCAGCCGCCCTTACTGTGGCCTTTGGGGCGCGTTACCAAGGTCTTCCCCGGCGTCGACGGGACTGCGAGGGTCGCGGAGCTGAGGACGAAGAAAGGAACCATCCTGCGGGCCTTTAACAACCTCTGCCCGCTTCCTCGGTGTTGAACCAGTCAACCCGGGGGAATATGTTCGGGCCCTAGCCGCGGACGGGCTGCCGGCGGGCGGCGGGGCTGCGAGGTGCGCGGGACGCGGCGCAGCGGGTCATCGAACCACTCCGTCTCCGGCCCCGACAAAGACCGCGCGCGCGCATCGCTACTATTTAGCCGCGATTACCATAAATCATATTATTTTATTTTTAATACAGTCCACTACTAAGTAAGGGGCTTTTGTATTATTTAAAGGCCCCACCACCAATCGCATTAATTCATTTGTTTGCACTGCGAACGAACGATGGTAATCACGTACTGCAAGCGAACACCTCTTTACCTCGAGTGGTAATTAAAATCAGCTTAAATATTAAACCGAAAAGCTCAATAAAGTTGTAGTTTTTGTATACAATAAAATTCCGCGGCTGCGGATAAAGCCGCAGACAAATATTCCCAACTTTTATGAGCTTTTAAGCAGTATAATATTATAATGAAATTTAATAAAACGTACGCATTAATTGACTCAGGTATAAAATGAAAATTTAAGTACAATAATGTACTTCTTGAGTAGACGGCTGACAAAGAGTTAATTAAATTACTTTGTTTGTGTTTGTTGTGTGTAGCGACACCTTAGCTATTTTTAACATGCTTTTATTAGGTCCACTTGTATGTAACTCACAATGTAAGGGAATCTTAGAGAGCTAATTTAACCATCTTCCAAGGATCGTAGCGTAATGAAAATTGGCAGCTGTATGTACTTCTGAGACACATTCGATAATATGGTACTGTCGAGCTGATCTGATGATGGAGCCGGAAGATATTAGCTACTTTAAAGTGGAATCTAAGAGAGCTAATTTAACCATCTTCCAAGGATCGTAGCGTAATGAAAATTGGCAGCTGTATGTAGTTCTGATGACAATACAATAATATGGTACTGTCGAACTGATCTGATGATGGAGCCGGAAGATATTAACTGGAACTTCATGATGGAATATCGTATCATAGTCGTGTTTGCACTTGTGGTAAGTTCTTGTAATGAACTTTGACCACAATTAGGTTTCAAGGTCTGATGATGAAGCCGGAAGATGGGCACTGGCATTCCATGATGGAATATCGTATCATAGTCGTGTTTGCACTTGTGGTATAGTCTTGTAATGAACTTTGACCACGATTAGGTTTCAAGGTCTCATGACTTCTTTTTTAGTTGGATTTTTTATAAAAGTGTGTTTTTTTAGTTTTTTTTAAACTATTAATTTAATTATTACTTCAGTAAATTAAACATTATATTTAATATTTCCTCTAACCACATGAGTTGTCAAGTGTGTCAATCCAATTCATGCTCTGGGGTATATCAGAGTTGTATACATGAGTAGTAGTTCCTCTAGAGTAATTAGCAAATTACCTACGCCTCAAAATCCAATCTTTATGAAAAAAAAGTTCCTAATCCAGATGTCATGAATGTGATGATATAATTACCCAAGATATTCTAAGTTGTCAAGTTATAAATAGGAAATCAATAGGAAAAACTAAATTGCTCCCGCAACATGGTTTCTGTCTAATCATCGTCATCCATCGATCTTCTTTTAATAAAAGATAGCGTTTAACTTCAACATAATGCCCCTCGTTATGCCAGTGGCAGCGGTCGACGTAAATTGTGTCAACAAGATTGATTAGCTGCCTACATAATGAATAAGGAATAAAAACAAAATGGTGGCGAAGGGATATCCTAAATATTGCTTAATAAAATCATTTAGCGAGCGCAGTGACAAGGCAAACTTGACTGTTGGCTTGAAAGGCGTGATGACTTGAAATACTATAATAAATAAACTTTTCTACAACCCCATAGCATTGAGAGGTCAGAGATTTGAGTAGGTCCGTGTTTAGGTCCCAGATACAACCAACTAGATACCTACTCTGGTCCCGAGTACGCTACGTATAGTGCTACGGTAGCCCCGTGCCTCCTGCCTTTCGTAAGAGGCGACTAAAACAGGACTGCAAGGGTTGTGGGCGGTTAGAGTGGAAGCTCGAATCGTCCATCAAGTGACTCCGGGTAATATGACGCTGTGTGTAGCTGCACAGCCTTTTGTAGGATTAGTCGGCTCAAAGTCAATGAACGCGGGAAGAATCTGTTGGTGTGCAGCGCTGTAGGGCACAGTGCATTCTAAAAGAGTCACTGGATTCATTGCGCCGAAGTAGGCAATCGCGCGGGTTTTAGTGAGTGAATATTCTTCTATTAATTCATAACCGGGCGTCGCAGCCACGACATCTGGGTACCTTTTCAAAACCCACTCGTTAAACCAAACAAAAGGTAGATACTCAGTTCTTTGTATCAATCTTTTATGTTACGTTGTATTCTTTTTTTTTTTTTAATAAAAAAAATCTGGTTGAATGCATACGGTTAAGACATTCAAGAGGCGACCAACATAGTCCTCAAGGTGACCGAGTCCAAGGTGGTGAGACCAAGGTGGTGGTCTCGTTATAAAGACTCTTCCTTACAAATTTCTTACGTCCCCTAGGCGTATTACTAACACTAACAGGACAGGTCTAAGACTCTAAGCTATCGAGCCAGATCATAAGATGCACTGTGATTATTCAACGTACCTTTAACCGTTATCAATTTACTTTTGGTATTTGGAGTTAGTAAGTACCTGATCAACAAATATCAAAATCTCAGTTCTGTATTCTGAGAGCAAACTAATAGAAAAATAGTCATAAAAAAGTAATTTAAGGTCAAAGTAAACAATTTTTATTTGGTCTCATTTTCCATAGAAACGTTTTACTTAGTAGTTGAAAACAAAACAGAAAAGTGAAGGAAGAATCTTTTCTATGTCGAAAATGCTGTTTTTTATTTCGACCCGCAAACCAGACGGAATGTTCTTTAAGACCAAGACAGTGATTAATAGGTATTTAATTTTTATTAACTGCCTGTCAGGATAAGCTTTTTAAATTATTGTGGATGTAGTTGATATCTACTAGAAGAAGATTGATAGGTATAATGGTTTTATTAACCGTTTCTTCTTGGCTTCAAAAATTTGCTTCTTAACAATAAATGTCATACGACGAGAAGGGTGAGTGCAATAAATATTTTCGTACTCAGGGTTTATACCCTGATACCCATTATACCATACCCGATAAACCTGTTTACTTTATAGTAAAGAAACGGTATTTTTGGTTTACATGTTACAAATATTGAAATGTTGTCAATTGGACGAAGCGAGACCTAGATTAAATAGGAAAAGTGCTATATAAATTGGAATAAGAATTAGATTCATAAAAAATATTATAGTCTAATAATTTGTAACATCACAGCTTCCATAATAATAATGGTTTTGTTTAGCTAAACCAGACTTTAGCCAGGATATCGATTGCTAATCCACTTCTGAAATACATACCTACTTGTAACCACAGAATCTATGTTCAAATCTACTACCCACTGCGCGTGTTACGTCGCAAAATCTCATAATCCAATAGTAATAATTGTTAGGATTCTTAAATATCTGCGGATAATTTTCGGCATATTGCAACCGACCTTCTTTTTTAAATTCTTGAAATATTTAGGTAGGCCTTTACTACCAAGGTAGATATTTTCTTGCCTTACGATAAATTAGTTAGTGTAGAGGTAAAATCTTCAAAATCTTGGTGTTAATAGTCGTTATATCAACATGGGCTTTAAATTTTATGACATAGAATTTATTTTTGTATGGCATAGTGTGAAGGGTAGAAAAGTGGGTGCCAACGCAATTAGGTCACTTACTTTGGCTTGAAGGGTGGCACTTGAAACAGGAAAGGATTCACTGTACGCTTAGACGTCTTTCGTAAGTCTACATTGAACCACCAGAATAAAGAGAGATTGGGCTAATAAATATTAAATCTTAGAAACTAACAGGCTAGCACATACACAAAATATACAGATTTTCTCTTTTGTATATTTAACAATCACATTAACATTATCATGAGCTGATCACAAGTAATTACCAATCTAAAACACCAACATGTCACGTAATAATATCTGATGAACTTTTTTCTTGAATAAAAAAGTATTTGGTCGGTACATTTTAATTTTCTAAATTGCTTCAATTCAACAGGGAATGAAATAATGTACTGGTACTGGTGACGATAAACAAATAAGCAATTTGTGTACAGAGCCTGATACAACGCGTGAACTGGGAATCATTAGAGTTGAATCTAATGTAACTTTATGTGAAATTTGCCTTCAACGAGCTCGAATGAATTGTATAAATTGCTCGTGAAATTTGAACTAAGTTAACGTTAATGGTCTTTGTGTATGGATGTGTAAACTTTCAATGTAAATTGTGATTTTGCTATACATGTTGTATATACATATACATATACAATACATCATACACAGGCATTTGCTATACATACCTATTGTGTATCATATACATATATATATATCACCACTTAATTATAAAAACCCATCTGTTCATTATATTATCCCTTTATCTTAACCACGCTGGCGCATTGGCATAATTTACTACCTACATTCAGACATGCCGGTTTCTCCAAGTTATTTTTAGTCACTGTTAGGTAGGTACAGCAGGTGACATTGTAAATAATTAAATAATTTAACATTGCTATTATCCCACAACTGTGACTTTGACTACTTCCCAAAGAAAAAAATGTGACGACATAGAATAATTACAGAAGTAGTTATTCTAAGTTCGACATAATCGAAATAATCTAATCCCTCTAGATATGGAAATATAATATGTCCTTTGCCAATTTTACGTCATTTGCCTATGCAAAGATAAGAACGTAATGTTGTGAATTCTAAGGCTATTCTTCGGCTATTTTACTACTAGGCTATTTTACTATTATGGTGAGTGTTCGCAGGAACTCTTCTCGTCCACCGATATCAAATAGACACAAATAGGCCTAATCCTTACATTTGTTTCTCCATTTAATGCCATCCGTTTTACGTACCGGCTGTTCCCGCAAACTTCGTTACGACTTAATCTACTATATAAAAATAAGTCGGGTTTTCCTTCCTGACGCTATAACTCCAGAACGCACGAACCGATTTCCACGGTTTTGCATTCGTTGGAAAGGTCTCGGGCTCCGTGAGGTTTATAGCAAAGAAAATTAAATTAAAATTATTTATATGGCAAAACAACGTTTGCCGGGTCAGCTAGTCTACTATATAAAAATAAGTCGGGTTTTCCTTCCTGACGCTATAACTCCAGAACGCACGAACCGATTTCCATGGTTTTGCATTCGTTGGAAAGGTCTCGGGCTCCGTGAGGTTTATAGCAAAGAAAATTAAATTAAAATTATTTATATGGCAAAACAACGTTTGCCGGGTCAGCTAGTACTTCATATAATCGCATGAATTAGGTTTTTTAAGTTATTTCTGAACCAAGTTTCATCAAAATCCGTTTCGCAAATTTACAAATAAAAATTGAACGTATTTACGGCACTATTCCTGTCTCTTAAGTCCTATCTATTTCTGTACAAAATTTCATCAAAATTGGTTCAGAGGATTCACACCTAAACAACAAACATAAAAGCATTCCTAGAGAACATATCCGGGATACTAACCATCTATGTTAGTATCTCCTACGCCCCATCTATCTTAGTACCTACCAAATTTCTTGAAAATCATATCAATAATAATTTTAAACAATTGTTGTATGCAGTCCTATAAATCAAGAGAAATCTCAAAACGCACGGTCTTTAGCTTTAGTGCTTTCTCTATTAATAATAATAATGAATTATTTATTTCTGAAATTGTTGTTTCCATGTTGTCTTCGATCGAAGATGAATTCATAAAATTAATTGATAATTAATTAATTGATCGAAGCATGTTGTCCTAGTTGTTAGTAGATAGGTGACTATAATTATCATAAAAAAATGTAAGTCGATACAATAATCTTAAAGCTGAGCGCTTTGATTTTGTAATAGCCTTCTTATTTTAAGTTACAATTTATAATAACTACAATTTTTATAATCATCAAAATCGCGTAAAACAAAACTGATAGCAAGTTTCAAGTGTTTACGTATGAAGAGCTTGTGTCGCAATTTTCTAATTAAAAGTTTAGTGAGTATCACTTGAGTAAGTTCATAAAAGTTGCGAGCTTGTTTTATAGCTTGTTACAAGCTTTTTTCAAAGCAAATTTAATGATTACGTCGGAATTAAAGTTTTTCGTGCTAAGCCTAAAATATATGTACCTCGGTTATGGTCTAGATTTAAAATGTTTAAAACTAATACCTGACCACTTTGACGTGTCGAGATGGGTAAGCTTAGTAAACCTACCCTATTAGTTGCATGCCTAGCAGTGAACCTTAAAAGGCTGATAAATTAACGATGTGACGATGACACTGAAAAAGGATTGCGTTGGTTGGGTTACTTATCTTTTTACGAGAAAAACAAAAAAAGATTGGGAATCATCTGTTTTCAAATTTTCTCCATTCTGTTGTGTATTTTATATAATAATACAAGCAAGTAATAATACAAGCAAGCACATGACCAACCTAAAAAAGTAAAAATATTTCCACGCCTAGATATCAACCCAGGATACTTTAGCAGCCATGGTGGGCTATGCATTTTTCGATCAGTTCTCTATATTAAAAAGTATTTTTTTTATAGAAATGTATAATACATTGTTTAGAGTTGGATTCCCTCCATTTTAGCTTGCACTGTGTTATGGCGGGAAAGTGCCTTCTCCTACCATTCCAATATCAAAGGAAAACAAAAGAAAAGCAGACTACATAACTTTTATTTTAATTTTTTTCTTTTCCAGTACAAACTAAGATTACATTTATACATAATAACAATTTGTATTTTACTCTAGGCATACCACTTTCTACAGCCCATAGTCCCACTGTTGGACACGGGTCTCCCCCGCAGCAAAGTGATAATAACATTCGTTGAAAATTCATCAGCTTCGAAATAAAATTAAATAGGCCTTTAGCATCGTGAGATATAATTTTATTAGATAAATAGCGGTCGCAGCTTTATTGCTGTACTATGCCACTGCGAGTTACAATTAGCCCATTTGGAATGGGCGACACAGGAATAAGTAAATTGGCTTTAGCGGTTTTATTCGGGGACATTAATTTTATTGTAGAGCTACAGAAGCTCTTCTTTTGCATGAAATTTATTTAAATTACTATCAACAAATCCTTTATAAAATTAATGCACGCAGAAAACATATCACGGTTCTGTTCCATCCATCCATCAGCCTTTTGAAGTCCACTGCTGGACATAGGCCTCCCTTAATCATCAGTCGATCTAGTTGAAGGGCGGCGTGCTCCATTTCCCGACCTGTGCTCTCCACTCGAGGACCTTTTTAACTCATCGGTTGACCATCCTACGAGCGACGTGGACTGCAAATTGCCATTTCAGCTTGCTTACCTACTCGACGAGCTATGTCGGTAACCCTCGTTCGTCTACCGTCTTGGTAGGGAAATACCGACCATAGCTCTTATTAGCACTTTGAATGACTTTGAGCTAGAAATTGAGGCCGACGGTAAAGGACCACGTCTTGGATCCATAAGTCATAACCGTTATGTTAATCACCGGCAACAGTAAGGTCTTGTAGGCCTACCCAATTTTAAAACTGTCGTAACCAGGTATTCTAGTTTAACAACAGAGTAATTATTGCTTAGGATATAAAATGTGACTTGCGTGAAACACACAAATGTTCTCGAAACAGTGAATATAGCAGATATTCGCTGATACTCGCGCCCGCGGCAATTAATACAAATACCGGAATATCATCTGAAAATATGTAAAAGCCTAAAAAGTTTTTATACGCCAAATATATAAACCACATATTTCAATTTTTTGTGTCGACAAAAATGTTACATGATACTGACCATTAATATTTTATTATTCGGTGTACTTAGGCCTAGGACTGAAATTACTTAAAATAAAACTGCGCTTCTTTAGCAAATGTTGCTGTGAATGAAACTAGAACAGGTAAACATAAAAAATTGAATACAGCATCTATTCAGCAAAGAAAGAGAAGACTTTCGGAAAGGTGTCTGCATTCATTAAGCATTACGAAGTACACAAACGTCCTATTCACGGGCACAAAATGGGTTAAAATCCATGTTGAAATTCATTGAAAGGACCGGTTACCGGCAAAGGATGTCAAATGGAGGTCATAGATATTGTATTAAAAACAATTTTTGATACTTTTGATTTGTTATGCTTAATATAAATCAATACAATACTAATCAGGAATGGCGGAGTTTTTTTTCAATGATACTTTGTTTTTGTTTTTGTATTTATATAACCTAATAGCCTAATCCTCCTTCTGGCGCAGTCGGGTAAATATTATGTGAACCGTTTTTTGGTACAAAATGTGTAAAAATCTAACCACATCATCGGCGGTAAATGGTGCTCTTCCAGAATTCATCTACGCCAGGCGGGAGGATTGATGTTAGGATCGGACCTTAGGCAATTCGTCTTGCAGGATTTTTTCTTTTAAATTATTACGTGTCTAGCAACCCTCTGAGATATATTATGTGAGTATCGTTTGGTTGAAGTACTTAAGTGACAAAAAATATATTGAGAGTTCCCTATGCTCCATGGATTATTGAGTTAAGCAACGGTGGGCGCAGACGGTTTTTGGATGGGTGACCGCTAGTGGCAAAATTTCATGGGCGTTTCCGTGCTTCCGAGGGCACGTTATGACGTTGTTTGTTTTACAATATAATCGTTAAGTCTTGTCGAAGATCTTCGGGTTTTTCGAATGTTCTCGAAACTGCGTTGGCCACTTAAACCTCCACCAATCCGCAATGGATATTGGTGGAGTATACAACAGACCATCCACAGCTCTGACTGTGGGAGGACTCAGGAGGTTGCACTCGTGCGCAGTAGTGGGACGTCTATGGGTTGAGGTCAAATAGGACTACTAAGATTGTTGCAGATTTTAGAAACATTTTCGCTTACAAATTGAAATGATACAGTTCTCAACCATTAGAAAACAGATAAGATAAGATATTACATTTTATTTGGTTAATAGTGGTTGATACCATGTCTCCGAATTTCACCATGTCTCCACCATGTCGTGAAATATTATAACAATATTTTGCGTAGTTTTCTGTAATTATTAAGCATATTCATAATGGTACCAGAGTCTTGCTGCATGCGTTAAATCCATCCGTTTACGCTAAAAATTTAATTTATTTACAAAAAAAAACTTATCATGGTTGGCATCGATTAAATCACTGACGATAAATTCTAATTAGTTGCATAATTTCCAAGCCGCAAGTGCATGGATAACTCCTATAAAATGTTTTGTATAACGTATCAATTAAACCTTTAATTAATCACGAGAGCCAGATTCGCTCACGTGATTGAGTGACGTTGGCATTCGACATGACATGTCACTTGACGCCACTGACATGTCGATAAACCTACTCGTGAGTTGAGAAAATGTAGGCTACAAATTATTATAATCACATCATTGATTTGCATGAAATAATGAATGAATATAAATTTATTTCGTCAAATTAGAACTGTTACAGAAGTATTGTACATTAATATGTTTTAAAAATATTTAAAAAAAAAATAGAAAATAACAATATAATAATATAATCTGCCGAAATAGGGCCACACTACAATAACATTCTTTTAAATGAATTAAATAGTTCTACACTAAAACAGTTTAGAGAATACAAAAGATATTAATTTTACCACAATTAACCTACCTACCTTCGCTTCGCTGCGACCCATAGACGTCCCACTGTTGGGCACGGGTCTCCTCTCAGAATGGGAGGGATTAGGCCTTAGTCCACCACGCTGGCCAAGTGCGGATTGGCAGACTTCACATACCTTCGAGAACGTTATGATGAACTCTCAGGCATGCAGGTTTCCTCACGATGTGTCCTTCACCGTTATAGCAAGTGACATTTAATTTCTTAAACCACCACTACCCACCTACTAACTAATAATACATAATACAGACCAGGTACTAAGGGTACAAGGGTAAGGTGTACAAGATGGTCTTTAATACATCATACGCTTATTCTACCATTGAGTGCTGTACATATATTAAGGGCCTGGTAAGTAGCAAAATCTAGCAAATTAGGATTCATCTTAATGGTATATATTTTAATTTAATCAGAAGTATGGTGGGTATTTTTTACAACTTCTTTTATTTATCTATGATTTGAAAAAAATTCTCGCGGTCATTTTTACGGCGAACTGGTCTTCTGTGGAATGAGCTTCCGACTGAGGCTTTCCCTTCGAGCTACGACATGGAGCGCTTCAAAAAGAGTGTGAAACTTTTCCTTCAAGGCAGGCAACGCACCTGTGATACCCCTGGTGTTGCACGTGTCCATAGACGACGGTGACCACATACCATCAGGTGGCCCGTATGTCTGTTTGTCCGTCTATACTATAAAAAAAATATATGAAAAAATGTATTGAACATTATTTATTTACTTGGTCTGTAAACACTTGCAACATAAGTTTGCTTAGTGTAGAGTCCGCATTAACTATGTAATATTAGCCGTATCACTATAGAATATACATACCGAATAAAGTGTAATAACTTATATATTGAGTCAGATGTGTTGTAGTTGTAAAATCTGAGCTGAAAAGTCTGCTCAAGGATTTACCTACCTCCCTTCTCGCCCGCCCAATGTTTCCGCGAAGAGGCTACCGAGGCACCTTAATAACGTGGTTCCTACTTTTTAACGTCGCTCCAAGTAGCACAACTAATAACGTCGGCGTTGCTCAAGATACTTACTCGAAAGTTAATGTGCCGTGGATCTTCCCCATTCCGGAACCGCAATAATGGGCTCTTACTACAGTATGGGTACCTACGCACACAGCAGCATAGTACCGACTCTGTGCCGCACCGACAGACACGCGATGTAGTGAAAACTTTATTTAATCTGTAAACCATTAACTCATAATAAATCACACGAATCACACAAATACGGGTCCCAACCCGCACTTCACAGATTAACAATTATTAACTGGACTTATTACCAACATCAACTAATCGAAATTTTGAAAAAATATTTTATGTAGGTACACAAAAAGTTCAAAGTTAAGGCTCATCAAATTTACAGTATAGATAGAAAAAGAAAAAAAAAATGTAGCTACTACTGTGATTTAAGATTCATAGAAGGCTTAACGTAGCCGCCCGAAGCTTTTGCTCAGACTTAACGACCGCCTGAAGCAACAATCGAAGTAGTACCATAGATGCGATGATCAGTCACAGTTGTCATGGGCGGCAGCGGATGGGTGGTGCTGCAAGCTCGTTTGCTATCTTGTATCCATAAAAAAAAAATATGTTGAAATTAACCTTTGCAAGACCACCAACGCTTCTTCGCTGGGACATATACAAAGACATTTAAAATCGGTAAATGCTCCTTACATGAAAGCATCCCTACAACAGATTTATTACGTTACGTTCTCCGATTCCTTTCACAGTAAAATCTTTCTCAATATGAGGTATAGGTACGAGACATGCTTCTGTTTAACTTGAACTTATATTACTTCGTCTATAGTCATGGTAATAAAAATCTGCAATATGCAGAATACGTAGGAATAAAGTAGATTATATTTAGTCAACGTTTTTACGGACATAACGGAACATAATATAACATCCCGAGTTTCCCCAAGGGGTAGGCAGTGTGAATACACCCACATTTCACCAGTTATTTCATAATGTTTAACAGCTTCATAATGTTCTCGGCATGTGAAGTCTACCAATCCGCACTTGGCCAGCGTGGTGGACTAAGGCCTAATCCCTCCTATTCTGAGTGGAGTCCCATGCCCAACAGTGGGACAAAGAAAGGGTTGTGATGATGATGTTTATGTCCCATGATAGGTTAAATCTCAATTATAATGTGACGTATCGGTACGGAATCCATATTTATTATCAAAATCACTTGAATCACTACAAAAGAAATACCTAAGACGTGTAAATTACAAGTTGTCTGAAGATAACTTTTGTTTTCAAAAAACAAGTGTTAAGTACAGAATATCCTATTAGAATAATTGAAATGTTTAGTAATTTGTAGAATTTGTAACTTTTTAATCTTCTCATAGGAAAAAATAAAAAATGTTTTGTAAATTATACGAGTAAGTCCATCCACTTTCAATTTCACGCACGTACCTTGTAATAAGTGGTTAACGGTGTTGGTTCGCGGTGTAAAAATATGTATGTATTATGTATATTACCGTGTTCTGTTGATTATCTATACTAATATTATAATCTATACTAATATTATAAAGAGGAAAGATTTGATTGTTTGTTTGTTTGTTTGCATCGAATAGGCTTCAAAACTACCGAACCGATATGAAAAAATCTTTCACTGTTGGAAAGCTACACTATCCCCGGGTGACATAGGCTAAATTTTATTTTGAAAAAAAATAGGGTTCCGTAAGATATTTGGGTTTTTCGGACACAGGGTGTAAAAAATCAACCAGAAAAGTTACTTATTTTGCGTACGCTGCCTAAACTATAAAAGATAGAACCATAAATTAATTGTAGATCTTATAAATATCTATAAAAAAGTCCGCGACACACTATACCTATCTATGTCGAGTGAGGTACAACAACCATTTTTTTATCTTGAATTTTTTTTGGACTACATTACAGTTTATGTAGATAATAAATATTTGGTCTTTGAATGATTAAAATTGGACGTTTGGTTTTGAAATGTCTGTCTGTCTGTCTGTCTGTCTGTCTGTTTCGCTTTCACGCCAAAACTACTGAACCGATTTAAATGAAATTTGGTACACAGTCTAGAGCCTGACAAAGGACATAGACACTTTTTAATTGGAAAAAAGTGTTGTAATGGGTTGAAAAGGGAGATGAAAGGTTGTATGAAAGTATTGTCATTTTCAGAACTAGAAGCATAAAACTTAAATTTTAGGCTGTTGATAAGGTATAATCCTTACTAATCCTATCCTACTAATATTATAAAGGGGAAAGTTTGTAAGTATGTATGTATGTATGTATGGATGGATGTGTTACTTTTTCACGTAATAAGTACTGAATGGATTTTAATGAAACTTTACAATAATATATAGCTTATACATCAGAATAACACACAGGCTCAAATTTATAAAGATATTGTGTGAATTGTCCAAAATATGACGATAAGTGTCAAGTAGGTAAGTAGGAAAAAATCTACCCTCTGCGAGCTATTCTGGCGTGCGCTGCCAAAACTACTGGACCGATTTCAAAAATTCTTTCACCATTAGAAAGCTGCATCTTCACTGAGTGACATAGGCTATATAATATTACTAGGCGTAAACGAAACTATTGTTATAATCTATTTAAGTAAAATAAAGTCGTGTTAAATTTTTATTTTTTTAGTAACCTGATGCAAATAGGGTTTATGTGTGTGTATTATAATTTTGATTTTTATATAAAATACCCGTGCGAAGCCGGGGCGGACCACTAGTCCTTAATAAAGTGAAAAGAAAAGAAAAAAAAGGTAGTGAGCCTATTGCCATACACCGGGCACAAATCCAGACTCCGAGCTGCTACCGGGCTTTTCATATTAGAAAAACTCAATAGATGTTGCCCACCCCGATTGCCTAGGGATCTAACCCAGGACCTCCTCTAGCTTATCAGTCGCGGTTACGACCACTAGACCAACGAGAAAGACTGATTAAATTAGTTGTATTTATGATGTAAGAATGGATACGGGTATATCTGAGCGTTCTTTTTGATATGCCATTTCGTTCCATCAAAATTATACAGTTTGTTCTTTAAAAGGGAGAACATATATTTTGTACTTACTTATAAGGTGTTATAAAAATCGTATTTTCAACATAACTACAGGCCTGATTTTTCTAAAGGGTTGTCAGCGATATTAGGATTTCACTTTGTTTAGGTCCTGTGACCGTGAGGCTATTATCATAGATCGGTTAAAAAAACCTTCAAACTACTTCAACATAACCTAATATTTAATTCTTTGCCCGAATCGGGGTCGAACCCAGGACCTGTAACTTCACAGTCTTCGCATTCACCCTTGAGACTGTCTAGCCATCAACAAAGTAATTGACTTTAGAAGTCTCTCAAATTTATAATATCTCTTCCAAATCAGCTAATGCCATTTAAAGATTGAGCTGAAGCTCAATCTTTCCTAGCGTAAAATAAAAGTCAGCACTGAATTTAAAATTTCGCATTTCCGAACTTCCCATTTAATCCGTTTAGTTCCCAAAGTACCATTCGGCCTGCAACAGAGCCTTTAGTGCGATACGTTGCTGCAGCGACAGTTAAAACGTAATTTGGTCGGAAATCAATTTTCTTCTCAAGTATTCGTTTGCTTGCAACGGGTCTCTTGCCACAACTAAGTACCTACTTAATCCGTAGTGCACTACCGCTACCCTCTTTGCAGATTGATAATTCCTCTGTCGGTTCTAACTCGAGTGATGGAAGCAGTTAGGCCGTCCAATAACTTTGTTAGGGCCGATTGAACATTATTAGATTGTTGTCTAATACACAAGCTTGCTGCATATAATAATTGGTTTTAAACTATACATATAATCATTACATCTATCTCTGACATAGTCAAACCATAAAAATTGTTCTTTGTCTAAAGAGAAACAAATATTTTATCCACCGAATATACCTGCTTCCAATACTTACAATACGATATGCCTAGGTGCAACTTGACTGCGACTACTACTTAATATTATTACAAACAATATTACTTACTCGTATAACAGTTTCTGAATTCCGAAAACACGTAAAGACTCGTAAATACCTATTGAAGTTCGAAACAGTCACATTAATTCGATTAAGTTAAATAGACATAGGAATGGAGCAATTCATTTCTCAACGCCATCACAGATGGAAATGCTATGGACTCGGTAACGAGTTTTCATAGCTGCTCGGTACGTTGTTTGAATATTTTGCAATGTCCCTTTGACTCGTTTTTATTTAGAACTAGATGACCCGGTAAACTATGTGTCGTGTCACCTACAATCATTGATTTATCAAGTAAAAAAGATGTTAATGCTCATTGTAAATATGGAAACATTGTACACCTCTTTCTTCTTAATTGATTTTGTACTATTCTCCTGTATGTACATAAAAAAAAAATGGAATAAACTTTAAGCGAGTCCTCGGATTACTTTTGACTAAATAAATATAATGAAGGATGAAAATAAATAATTGCGAAGTGCTCTCAGTGCAGCTAAGTTCACCAAAGAGGATTATTATAATTGTTTAAAAAAATAATTCAATCACTTCAAATTTTGCTGTTTAAGCGAATTCATTTTCCCCATTGACCCTTTTTCATTTTTCATTACTAACTATTAAATTAGGTATTTATTAAATAAACATTGTATGCCAATAACGCAATCTATTAAAATCAATATGAAGTGGCGATGACTGAAAAATTAGTGTTGTAAGTAAAGCATGTTAGTGAGACGATTATCCATACAAAATTAGTACATCATATTTGTCACATTCATTACACCCCGACAAAATAAATCTGGTCATTATTCATTTAATTAGGAACTCTTCAATTAAATTAGGAAATAGATATTAAATGATAATGAGATGACAAGATTTGAATAGAAATACATATAGAATTTGAAATCTAATTCCACTCAAATAGCACAAAAATATTAATATCTACGTCATAAATTCTCGATGTCATTAGCGTTGAAACGGCGCGGCGGCGATAACGTAACGAGCTTCACTGAAGGCTTTGCGCATTGTTTGAATATTACTCGCAGTCTATTCCTTAGCTTATAATTTGTATTGAACAGGTATTATATTTTATAACAACGATTCTCGGCTGTCAGAGAGGACAAAGAACATTTAGCTAAATTAACAAAATTGACATACCTAAAATATTTTCCGTCGGCAATAAGAAGTCAAATTATGTACCTTAATATTAATAAATATCTTGATGAAGCATCAGCAAAGTTGAATTAAATTGTCAATCGATTAATTTTTAAGAATAAAAAAGCTAAATATTTTAATTTGTTTTACATTAACTACAACACAGTTTTAACACAGTTGACAGTGCAACTAAAATAATATGCTGATTTGTGAATTTATTCAAGGCTCCAACACTAATTAAAAAAATACATAGACGTGCTATGAGGAAAAATAGGCTAGATGAGCAAGTTGACATGCTTTTTTTTATTATAAGCCAATTACCTGTTCTAACCCAGCTTTGTTTAATAATAATATAATTTATTCGAATAAAATTTTGAAATCGTTTACATACGGTTTGTCTTTATACTCGGTATTGTTGTCAATTATGTTGGTTTTCCATCTGAATCCAAATAAATTTATGATCCCGTCTTAGGATCCCCTAGAGAAATCTCGATAAGGGAGAAAGTAAAGTGTAAAGTGAGCTTTTTAACTAGTAAAATATTTAAATTGTGAATTTGCAATAAGCACTTAAACGACTAATTGCAACTTTCTGCAGAACATCTGCTGCCCTATAATTAATGGCCAATTTCGTCTTCAATGATGTCTAATTAAACTTTAATTCCGTTGTTCGATGTTCCGAAAAACATTCACTTTGTCATGAATTTCATTCATGTCATTTTAGTGTAATCGTATCACGATATTATGTTCTATTGTCACAACACAAAGTACGTAGCCGTCACAGGCGTTATTAATGTAATATTCGCCTAGTGCTATACTAATGAACTTGAAGATAAATTTTGAGTAAAAACCAAAGACTTCATGCGTATACAAAGTATTTGAACAGTTCTTAGTTTATATCAGCTGTTCGAGTGCGGCGCTCGGTGATTTTGACCGTCACCTCTGATTTCAAAGGAATTTCGAAAATTGTACGTATGAAAACACGGGTTCTGGTAGTTTTAATTTAGATAACATTTAGTTTATAAAATAAATAAATTACAAATAATTAAGATCTTTTAATTTCCATGCATTGATTTACCACCAACCGAAGATATAGAATAAATCTGAAACTTATACTGAATATTAACTTGCTAAAAGAATGATAGGAGATTGTGGTGGTTGTACCGATTCGAATTGAGTACGCCAAAGTAACAGGCGACTCGTTAACCAATAGACCAACGCCCTCCAACTTCCAGGTCGTGTAAAGAGGGCAGAAACAAGTCCCTAATGGGACGCCAGATGAGTTGTTTACGTGACCTCTGCTCTTATTATTTATCTAGTGATTATTCTTGCTCTACTAGCCTCAGGCTTGATATCTAGAAACTGCAGAACATAGCTCAAGATTCATGTTAAAAAAATAAAACGTTTTTGTCGCAAAACTGTTATTAATATATACCTAATAATAGGTACTATGTGTGATAACGAGAACATCCACGGCATTTTTTCGCACATGTTTTTTTACAAACATTTAATTTTGATAACCGTATAAACTGACAGTAATACTTTTGATTGGCGTTGCTAGATGGCGCTGAATGCTTTTATTGCTCACAAATTCATGTAGTGCCAAATTAATCCCTGGCCTCAAATTAGTAATAATATCAAGAATGTTTAGGTAACAGATTCAATTTGCACACTTTGAACTACCAAGTGTACTCACTTGTCCGGTCACAAATAATTTTTCCAATGACAAACAATGTCAAACAATGAATATAATGAATAATAAGTAGAATTTTATTTTTGTTTTATCTATCTATATATATAAAAGGAGAAGGTGACTGACTGACTGACTGACTGACTGACTGACTGACTGACTGACATATCAACGCAGGGCCTAAACTATAAGGGCTAGAAACTTGAAATTTTGCACAGGGGTTCCTTTTATAACGTAGGGGAGCACTAAGAAAGGATTTTATAAAATTCACCCCCTAAGGGGGTAAAACGAGGGTGCAAAGTTAGTATGAAACTTTGCCGTTTTTGAAGTCGTTAGACGGGTAGACGTCGTTAATGGGTCTAATTCTACGCGAGCGAAGCTGCGGGCGTCCACTAGTTACATTAATAAAATTAGGTCGTAAATTATCACGCAAACGCCACACACACTGAACACAACTATATTGTTCACAAATATTACACTTAGATACTACATTATTAGCAATTTTTTTTACTTTAACTTACTAAATGAAATTGACATTCGCATTTCTCGTCTATACTAATATTATAAAGAGGAAAGATTTGATTGTTTGTTTGTTTGTTTGCATCGAATAGGCTTCAAAACTACCGAACCGATATGAAAAATTCTTTCACTGTTGGAAAGCTACACTATCCCCGGGTGACATAGGCAAAATTTTATTTTGGAAAAAAATAGGGTTCCGTAAGATATTTGGGTTTTTCGGACACAGGGTGTAAAAAATCAACCAGAAAAGTTACTTATTTTGCGTACGCTGCCTAAACTATAAAAGATAGAATCATAAAATGTTCTAATTAATTGTAGATCTTATAAATATCTATAAAAAAGTCCGCGACACACTATACCTATCTATGTCGAGTGAGGTACAACAACCATTTTTTTATCTTGAATTTTTTTTGGACTACATTTACAGTTTATGTAGATAATAAATATTTGGTCTTTGAATGATTAAAATTGGACGTTTGGTTTTGAAATGTCTGTCTGTCTGTCTGTCTGTCTGTCTGTTTCGCTTTCACGCCAAAACTACTGAACCGATTTAAATGAAATTTGGTACACAGTCTAGAGCCTGACAAAGGACATAGACACTTTTTAATTGGAAAAAAGTGTTGTAATGGGTTGAAAAGGGAGATGAAAGGTTGTATGAAAGTATTGTCATTTTCAGAACTAGAAGCATAAAACTTAAATTTTAGGCTGTTGATAAGGTATAATCCTTACTAATCCTATCCTACTAATATTATAAAGGGGAAAGTTTGTAAGTATGTATGTATGTATGTATGGATGGATGTGTTACTTTTTCACGTAATAAGTACTGAATGGATTTTAATGAAACTTTACAATAATATATAGCTTATACATCAGAATAACACACAGGCTCAAATTTATAAAGATATTGTGTGAATTGTCCAAAATATGACGATAAGTGTCAAGTAGGTAAGTAGGAAAAAATCTACCCTCTGCGAGCTATTCTGGCGTGCGCTGCCAAAACTACTGGACCGATTTCAAAAATTCTTTCACCATTAGAAAGCTGCATCTTCACTGAGTGACATAGGCTATATAATATTACTAGGCGTAAACGAAACTATTGTTATAATCTATTTAAGTAAAATAAAGTCGTGTTAAATTTTTATTTTTTTAGTAACCTGATGCAAATAGGGTTTATGTGTGTGTATTATAATTTTGATTTTTATATAAAATACCCGTGCGAAGCCGGGGCGGACCACTAGTCCTTAATAAAGTGAAAAGAAAAGAAAAAAAAGGTAGTGAGCCTATTGCCATACACCGGGCACAAATCCAGACTCCGAGCTGCTACCGGGCTTTTCATATTAGAAAAACTCAATAGATGTTGCCCACCCCGATTGCCTAGGGATCTAACCCAGGACCTCCTCTAGCTTATCAGTCGCGGTTACGACCACTAGACCAACGAGAAAGAAGAAATTTAGAAATTTTGCCTCTAGAAAAGTATATAAAACGTGAAGTCTGAAATCTTAATGAATAAATTCTTGTTCTTCGTTCTTCACCATTTCATTTCCAGATGGTACAGCGGCACGTAATTTTCATGCAAGTAACAGGGTTGCTTAAGACGATCACTAAGTGGTTCATATTTCACTGGTGCGCTTTAAGAGTGAGGAGCGTTCGATCTTCATTAGAGGAGACGCTCGCGCCTAATTGCCAATATGCTGGCTAAGTGCTCCTATTTAGCCGCGGTGCTGTTTCGATTAACAGCACCAGGTTTGGCCTGAACGAGAATTGTTTTAAGCTTTTTGATTCAATTCGACATATCTACCGCCACACCTGTTTCAGTTTTGTAAACATTAAATTGTTCCTTGGTAGTGTGCCCCGGAGTACATAATAGAATCATTTCTTTTTAATCAAACCAACTTATATCTAACAAAACAGGTTCTGGCCTATTGTTTATTCATATCATTTGAATATTAACAAAACATTAATTACTTAGGTAAATCTTAACACATCTTATGCAAATGCGGCCAAAATCACGAGAGATCTGTAGCTGTATTTGATAGGAACGCGCGATTCTAATCTTATTTAAAATCTTTTAAATACATTTAAATTAAATATGAACTTCTATGATGAAGATTTTCTACTGCTTTAGAATACAGCGGACTCACAGGAGATGGCGTCATTAAACTGAATGAAAATGATACGGAACATTTCAACAAAATCCTCTTTGCAAAGACTTCCTTTTCACTATTGTGGGTCACCTGCTCCTGTCGAGCTTAAATCCGAGTGTCGGCGAAGATTCGATATTCAGAACCAGCAGAGACCCTAATAAAAGCGAATCCTATCACCCTCAAATGTTTGTGAAGGAAATATTTTACATTGGAAACCTTACCGTACCTACTCGCACTCGTATCTCTGACTACTTGAGAGTTTTCGTCTGCAACGGATTTATACGTAATATGTACTTTGTGTTGTAGTAATGTACAAAGTTTTATCCTATAACTGCTTGTTCTTGTTTGTTCGAGATATTAATATGCCACAGGCGTTATAAATATGTGGGCCAAAAAATATTGTGAGAGCGCGCACAGTGTTAAATTCTGTGAATAACAATTGAATAATAACCTGACTTTGCAATTTTCTTACCCGTATTTTTGTAAGGAAACTGATAAATTGGTTGGAAATTGGCATTGAACACAATTGAAAACAACGCTATAAAGAAATAACTTTCATTTTCCCTGGTTCCCGGCTCCCTTTGTAGGTACACGATTTGCTCACAAATAAAACTGCAATGTATGAGAGTCCGTTGTGTACACAGAATGCTTTGATTGCACATTGAACATCCAGCATTTCAGTGTAGTTGTGAACTTTGTTTCATGATTCATCTGAGGCTTTTAATTTACGAGTATGCTACCGGTGGGTATTATGGTGGTTACGTCAAAGGGTAAACACATACATAGGGACATAGTTTCCACTAATCAAATAATTAATATGAACACGATTCAACTTCAAATCATCATCATAACAATCATGCACGGGTCTCCCCCACAAACACTTCTGCGGGAGGTCCAGAGCATACTCCACCACGCTGCTCCAATGCGGATTGGTGGAGAGGTTAGTGGCCAACCCAGTGTCGAATGTTTTCAAGCCACCCGAAGGTCTTCGACAAGGCTTAACGTTTCCACCATTGAAAACAACCGGGACCGACGGCTTTACGTGCCCTCAGAAGCACGGTAGCGTCCATGAAATTTTGCCACTAGCGGTCACCCATCCACAAACCGACCGCGCCCGTCGTTGCTTAACACTTTCGATCACATTGAATCGAAGCGAGCCTTTGGGCTATGGACGCGTAAACAATCATTCAACTCATATAACATAAACAATCATTTCACTCATCTACAATTGGGCACGAATCCCTTTATAAAAAGAGGGGTAAACACTTAATGCGTCACGCCGTCTACGTGTAATTTGAAGTGCCTTCGAGAAATCCATGCAGAACTGTCGGAAATCCTCGCGATGTATTGTTTGTCTGATTATTACGATCTTTTTACAGTCTCTTTGTACATAAACACTTTGCACCAATTACTTAGACACTGAAATTTTAATATATGATTTTATTATTTTATATTAAGAAAACATTACCTGTCACTGTGTTTCTATTGTTATTGTTCTAATTATTTAAGTACCTACCTACCATTTAATGTAGAAGGAGTGAAATCTGAGAAACTGTTTCTGTTGCCGACAAACTGGCCGACTGTTGCCAACATACAGTTTGGCAAATTTTAGATAAGATTAATTCTGTAACACTTGTAGGATAAATAAATAAAAATTAAAAAATCTTTTACCCGCCTAATCATGAACTAGGATGATAAGGCTTTTTACTGAATTATTAAATACATAATACATAAATAATCTATAAAAAAATATTCATTTGTTAATATGAATTTATATCAAAACAGTAGGTGGCGATCAATTTATATAAATGCTCAAACTTAGAAGTATTTGTGTTGAGGTGACATAAAATTGTAGTCACTGCTGTTAAAAAGATACATTGTTGAAAAGACTTTTGCGTGATATTTTACTAGGCAAGCAAAATCAACTCAGGCTTTTTGGCGCGTAGCTAGATATTATTAAATTATACTGCTTCAGACGCGATTGAAAGTGGCTAAATTTTAGTTGCGGTCTATGTAAAGACACCCCAGATTATAACAGATTACTTAAGACAAAAACTTAAAAACATCAGAATAAAAGGGTTTGCTTATAATCTGTCATTTATAAAGTTATAGGCAACATATTATGTAGTTGTTGCTTATAATTTTATAGGTATAAGATTAAAATCTAAATCCTTATCTAAGGACTTAAAAGGTATTCAAAGTTATTATTATTACTTATTTAGTTTAATGAGTAACTACAAATATGAAAACATTAATAAGCTTCTGTAATAATAAAGCCAATATTAAAGAGTGGTTAAATCGACTAGAGCATTATAATCGTCTCGAGTTCATTCCCCTCTACCATCAATAACTCCTCATCTTGCTACTTTCTTCATCGTTTCTTTGCTTGACATTCTCCTTTGAGAAGGAAATAGAAGCCTAAAAATACAAGACTAAGATGCTTTGCGACATAAACCAAGGCTTAGAACAGTAAATTGTTTTTGTGCCTGTGGGCGATTCGTTGTCTAGGTAGCGCTCGGGAAATATTACGGGGACGTTGCCTCTTCCTTGAAGTGTATCGTCCACTGTAGGGAGCTACATCTTGAACATTTTCCTGTAAGCCCAGCAATCAAAAGAGCTCTTCAGAGCCAAGATGCATTGGCAAGCCTCCTGGTGTTACTAATGTGCAGGCGAAGACGATCTCATAACTTGGATGGCCGTCTGCTTGTTCGTTTGACGAACTGTATTAAAAATCCAGCGTGATTCTTTCGTTCGATTTCGATACCTAGCATATATTTTAAAATTGGTTAATAATTTAAATTAACACCAATTATATAGGTAATTATATAAATAATAATTACCTGTTTAAAATACATCAACATAAATAAAACGATGTATACTATTCTTTATCAGTTTTAATCTTTTACATACCGTGTGAATCTAGTTAAATCTATGGTGTGAAATGAAACGTCTGTAGTTCAAGAACACGACCAAATTGCAAAGCTAGTTGTGTGGGAGTCATTTCTATTCAAAGACATACACATACACAAAACAGTACAGTACAGTTTTGTTCAAAGGTTTCAAATCTCGTCACGTAAATACGGTTGTGAGAGCGTTAGTATTTCAATGACAAAAGAGTGAAATCACATATGATACACATAATTTTTTCGCAGTTTGTAGTTGATGTCAATCAATACAAAGAATTCATATATATTTATCAGTAGTTTGAATCCACAAATTTAAAGTAGGTACACACTTTAAATTTGTGGATTATAGTGTAATCGGTTGGTGATAAAATGATCCTAACAAAGGAATTTTAATGGTTTGCATACATTTATTCCTGATCGAATTTGAACAGAGTATGACATAAAAAATTACAAAAAGCTCCAGTTTTTTTAAAAGAAATATCTTAAAACAACTGTTAACTTGACTAAAACTTGTCCTGGCGTCGAGTTGTTTGTTCGGACTTGTACTTTGGTGAGACCACAAGAAATCTTATTTTTCCAATGCAGTTTGTAATCTTTTGCCAATTAGGTATGAGAAATACAAACTAGAGAAATAAAGAGGTGTTCTAACAATCGCTTCACATCGCTGCACAAATTTAACTAAGGGATCTACTGAATGGAGGGGCGTGAATTTAAATGGCCGTTGAATTTTCGCCTTTCAACTAGTGCAAGTGAGAATTGCGAGACTCATATTTGCATGATTTTTAATAAAAACAACAAGATGAAATGTACAAGCCCTTAGGAAGCACACACTGCTTAGTTGGTTTCTTAACTGAAGAATCATCATGTATTGAAACTAGTGGACGCCCGCAACTTCGATCGCGTGGAATTAAACATAATAATAGATTCTTCTTAACTCGTTAACTTTAGCTCCACAAATTGGTAATGAATCCGTAAATGTGTTATCCGGTATGTTTATTAAGGGTAACATTTTTACAAACTTTGAATGCCACATTTATTTATATCTAATCAACAGCCTAAAATATAAATTTAATGCTACTAGTTTTGAAAATGACAATACTTTCATACAATCTTTCATCACCCTTTTCAAACCTTCTACAAAAAACTTCAACAAGTACTAACTGGACTATTACTAACACCAACTAACAGGACTAACTATCACTAACAGTCCCCAGTCCTCATACCTACTAACGAACTGACCAACTAATGTTCTAATTAACTTTCTCAACTAATTGGACTAACCATCCCAGTCCCTAATTGAGTCTTGTTCAAAGTCAGTCACAGTTGTCATGGGCGGCAGCGGATGGGTGGTGCTGCAAGCTCGTTTGCTATCCTGTATCCATAAAAAAAAAACCTTTACAAAACTTTTTTCCAATTAAAAAGTAGCCTATGTCCTTTTTCAGGATCTAGACTATCTGTGTACCAAATTTTATTTAAATCGGTTCAGTAGTTTTGGCTTGAAAGCGAGACAGACAGAGTTACTTTCGCATTTATAATACATATTAGCACGGACTACGTACTATAGATATAAGTATGGAAGTATGGATATTAGTATGGATTGTGTATCCATACAATGTTGATATTTAACTGCAATAAAAATGTTTTCTTTTCTATTCTTATAAAGATTTTATATTTTATCTGAATTTTGTTATCTTTTTACACATCAATCCAGTGGTCACTTGGTTACTAGGGATGCCAGACAAACTACTAGATTATAGAAAGTCACTTTGAGTTAGTTAAACTTAGTCAAACAGAGCAGAATTTAATGAACAAAACTGCGAGTATAATCAGCGTCACAAGGACTTACAAGTTGTTCAAATAAAAATAAAAAAACATCCCATTAACCCCCAGAATGCCTGGAGCATGGAATTGCGATGTAAATTGTATGCCCGTTTGATACCCCCTTCATATAAAGGAGAATTGAAAATGTTCACTCTAGGAATTATACCAAATTCGCCTAGCTGACTTGCTAGTCTCAAATTGCTATTTGAGACTATGATTGAAAATTAAAATTTTACACCACCACCACCAAAACACATTTTTTGTCTCACTTTTGGGCTCGGGTCTTCTCTCGGAATGGTAGGGATTAAACCATCGTCCACCACGCTGGCCAAGGCTTCGAGAACATTATGGAGAATTCCAACTTTCCTCACGATGTTTTCCTTTACCGTTACAGCAGGCAGGTAACATGTAATTTCATAAAACGCACATAACTGTGAAAGTCAATAAGTGCACGCACTAATAGCGCTTGGATTTGAACCCAAACCCCCTCGAATGAGAGGCGAGTTCGATTGCCACTGGGCTGTCTTCGCTGTACCGTAAGCCGTTCGATACACATCTCTTTATAGGAGACTTCAAAATTATTAATAATATGGACTCTAGGAATTTCACTTTATTTGCTTAGTATTGGAGCATCCATGTGATTGTATATTATAATTTAACACGAATAATATTTGAGTAATTTTTCCGTCTGTAAGTTAAGAGTTTTCTTAAGATTGGGATCTAACCCAAATGCTCCGCTCTTAGTGCATTGTGCGGTGCCGACCGGATCCATACTGACTTGTAACTTAGTGAGAAGCTTGTAGTGTAGCTTTTACCCGAGGAAATGACTTGAAAATGTTGTTTCTATAAGATGCTGTAGTGAGACCTTGCTAGAGCTTTGAACTTTTTATTTTTTTAAATACATTTGCTATGGTTATTTAAGCAACGGACTCCTTGATTATTACTATAGGTAATAAAAATAGGTGGTAGAGCCTATAGGCCTATCACCAAATAAACTTATAAATGTTACTAATAATAAATTAAAGCTTATAAACCAAATAGGTTTTATATGAAACAAGTCAGTCAAAGTTGTCATGGGCGGCAGCGGATGGGTGTTGCTCGTTTGCTATCTTGTATTCATAAAAAAAATTTGGTACGACATGTGTAGGGTTAGGTAGTAGAAGGTAATTTAGCAAATGTTTTCGTTAATATGATAGTTAATCACGCCCACAATATAATATATAATAAATAAATAAATAAATCATCATAAAAAATATCTTGGACATTCTCACACACGGCCATCTGACCCCAAATTAGGCGCGAGCCTGTGTTATGGGTGTCAGAGAATGATATACATACATAGATATTTTTAAATACATACATAAATAGATAATATTAACGTCCAGACACAGAACAAATACAAGTGTTCGTCACACGAATTTGTCCTGAGTGGGATTCGAACCCACGACCCCTGGCGCAACAGACAGGGTCACTACCGATTGCGCCAACGGGCCCGTCAATATGGTGAAGAACTTGAAAAAAAAAGTATTTTCTTATCTTTAGAGAACCGAGGTAGGTGGTAGAGAATAGACACAGGGATAATAATATAGGTTTCGGTATGTATATCTGACTCGTTATTCGCATAGTTTAGCCATTATTTCATTAAAATTTAAATATTAAAACGATGTATTTTAAGTAACCAATTAACTTCTTTTTAAAATTTTGACATGTGTGTTCTTTTTATCTTTTCATTTATTTATTTATTTAAATCTTAACGTACAATTTAACTAACAATGCCGGTTTTCATGCTAAATTCTCGTTGTAGTCAAGATTCGGGCGAGAAGAAAAGCGTCGAACATTTATCTAAACAAATGAAAGGTTTTTGTATTCAATTAATTAAAAAAAACTAAAGAATCAATTAAATATATCTCAAAGCGGATCTCTCAGACGTCTTGTTTCTTCATCTCAGCTGGGTTTACGTCTTGCCACAAACAGTAGTTCCCATTCCAAGTAGTAATAGCATTTACCTCGCCGCGGGATCGGAGCGGAAAATTGTTTCTTTATCTCAGGTAAATTAGATTTCGAATACCGTTAGAGTGGGGTATTTCTATAGCTTGCAATCAAGTGTCTTGGCTTATCAATTGTGACTGTTTCGAAATCACGTCTTCATAGTAGGTCTCGTAGGCTGGACTCGGATTCGCGCGCACGACGAAAAGTGCAGGGTAGTTGTGAAACATTCGTCAGCAGCGTACGCGCTTCATTCGCCGTACGAGCCGCATTTACTGATAGTATTTGCTCCGTCCGCGCCCGCAAAGAGCATTGGTAATTTTTTTTAATGACTTTCCTAGCCTGCGTGGAAATACAGGTGTGATGTTATGTTAAGATAATTATAAAAAAATTTAGAATGTGCAAGCCGAGTGGAAAACATTGAACAAACGGCGTGCGATAGCTCAGTTGGTATTTTAAAAGTTTTGGGCTCACTCATTATAACCACATCAACACAATGCACTCAGCCAGTACAGTTTTCACTTTAATTTGGTTTAATTATTTAATATTTCGCGGAGCGCGCGCGCATGGCTTGTCAGTTCGAGGTTGGTAACACACACACTCACAGCGGGCTGTGGCGCTTTGTTGTATTAACGCGTTGAGGGTTGGCGGGAGTTTTGTGGCGCTCAAAATCCTACAAGCGGTCTGAAGATAAAATTATTTTATTACAAAGTCATACTCATGCTGAAACCAAGCATTAATTATTTTATGTAACAATTTTGATTTGGGCGTATGTTCTATGCTACTTGCGGTTCTGTCTCAGATTGTCTTAAGTTTTAATTAAACGAACCCATCTTAATCCCAGCTGTTAAATATGATGTTTTAGTTTTAAACCAGCGATTATATAATACGTATGTTGAGACATAGGTACGTAATAAATTATAAAGTAATAATAATTATGTGAAAATTGTGATTTGACAATGTTAATGCTATGTGATTCAAACAATGACAAATTTATGAAATTAAATGTAACATGCTTTAACGGTTAAAGACACATCATGAGGATACCTGCATGCCTAAGAGTTATTCGTAATGGTCTGGAAGCCATGTGAAGTCTGCCAATCCGCACTTGGCCAGCATGGTGGACTAAGGCCTAATGGTGGATTCATACATAACGAAAAATGTGTGGTTATTCATTTCAAAGAACATTGAACGCTCGTGTAAACACAGCCTAAATAAATAAATAATCAATTACCAAATAGGTTACAGACGTCAAGAATGAGTGGCAGCGGATCGGTGGAGTTTGATCTTCTCTGCCACTGAGTTAAAATATCAATGTTCTCTGCACATAAAAATTGCTAGATCGCATCATTTAATATACCTCTAGAGAATTTAGGATGGTTTCATGTTTTGTACTTAATTCACCCAATAAATAAAATTAATAAATAAAATAATAAACACAAATAATATTAAATAAAATAAAAAAAAACATTTAATACTTTGTGACAATAATTCCAAACAAAATATTTAATTAAAAAATATCTAGCAACTAATTATAATGTCACTAATTTTGTCAAGTACCTATTCTTTCTAATGAAGTCAAATGTTCCATGTCAGTTAGTATACTTATGTTAAATGTTAAGTCTTAACATTTGACATAACATTTAATAATATAAATAATATATATAATAAAATATATAAAACGTTATCTTTCCCTGCTGCTCCACCTGTTTTCAAGTACCTAATAGTAAAAGCACACGTAATAGGTAAATGATTACCAATTTCCTTAGTTACCTTCATCTTAAAAGCCGTCGCCAGAAGCCTGAACCTCACGAATAGGGGGTCGAAGTATAAATCAAGGCTTCATAGTTAGGTATATCAGGTATAGCGAGGGTATTAGGACAAAGGTAATTCAGCGTAGGCGTTAGCTACGATTTATTATCGAGAGTAACCACCCACAAGTGCCCACAAATATTACGGAAAGTTAACGTAGAACTAGAAAAACGTTTATATTCCCAATTTTTCCAATTTCTACTCTACCAAAGTTCCAAGGTTAAGGATTTTTGATTTATTAATATGGAAGGGGAAGATACTTGTAGGTATTCCTTGGTCTTAGGTATATCCATCGTTGTTATTCGGCGACCCTAAAAAGCTGTTGAGTTGGGTCCTAGATTGATCTAAATTTTTTGCACTTGTGTAGTAAGGACTGGTTCTTACTAATCTAATAATATAAATCGGAAAGGGTGTTTGTTGGTTTTTTGTCACATAGAATGTCAGGACTAACCTTCTTTTATAAATTTTATAAGGTGAAAAGATACGTCATAGTTTTTAGTGTCCGCAAATGACACATTTCATTTACATAATAAATTTTACTACGGCACGTATTGACGCAAAGCTACCTAAGCAAAATGCGCACGAAATTGATCAGATTTACTGTGCCACTTTCAGAGCGCATACAACATGTGAATATCTACTCGGACCTTCACTGTCTTCTCCTTGTTAGTTTAACTAAAATTACAAAACCAAAACCATAGTATAAAGACTACCGCAGCGACTCTTTATTCTATGCCAAAACAGTTATAGACATTTTGCCGGCCCGAAAATCAAACATATCGTATAAATCACGAATGGTTCTGTTTTCGCGCTACCAATGAGATCGTAAATTGTTAAATTTATTGTTATCTGTTCTCAAAGCGCTTCCGGGACCGCGATGAATCAAACCATGTTTTTTGTTCATATTTCGAATACAAACCCATTTGTAAATAGATTCCAGAAACCAACTTTTGAGCATGTACATGTTTATTTTTGGTAATAATTTTCCGTCCAAATACATATAATAATAGGTCAGGATAGTAATATAAATTCATGCAGTAACAGGGAATCTATTGAATTAAACAAAAGGAAATAATATAATATTGTATTGACCATGTACGCATATTTAAATAATTTAAATCACCAACTCAGTATTACTGGGAGCTGAAAGCAAAATAAAACCGAATGGCTACGGCTTGTAGTATGATAAGACTGATTGGAGTAACTTGATTAGTTTTATTGAACCTTCGCAGTAACTTTTAATCGGCACTAAGAGGGTCCCGACACCGAAGTCGTATCGGTATACCTATTCAATGAACGTCTGAATTCACCAACATATCGGAAGAGAAAATCAACCTATTTAAGTTGGAAAGGACACCATGCGATGATCCTGAGATTTGTGTATGTGTAAGTGTACCTTCTATGTAAAACGAACTTTGTATGAATTTTAATAATTAAACGTAATTTTTTTTAATTTTTATTTTGTACCTGTTATAGCTTGACTCAAACTTAACTCAGTGGTAAGCAAAAGATAAAAACAAAAAAGAAATATTCAATAGCAAGGCTAACTCTTAAACGAAAAAAAAAAGTAATAAATAACAACAATATTTTTGTTTAGTTTTTGCAGTATCATCTTTTCCATTAACAAAGTTTTAAAATTAATCTTTGAAGTGGATGAAAATCTAGGCGTACGTACCTTTTTACCATACTCTTTTCCCTTTTATCCTTCTTAAAGAGTGTATTATTATATTATTGAATGAATAAGTCCTTAAAAAGTAAAAAAGAAGTCAAATTAAAATGGCAGGCTGTAGCGTCAAATCTTTTTATGTTCAACTGTGTTCAACATCAATGAAATTGCAGTTCGCCAACTAATTGTGACTTCGCACATGTTTAATCATGCTTCTATTAATAGGCAAATCCAATACCCTTAAGGTGATTAAGGGCACCAGATTACTTAACTTCTAGTAGCTTTCGTACTCACGTTATATGCTTGTCCGCTGAAATAAAAAGGCAGTAAAATTTCCCTAGCGCTTTGCATCTAACTTTATGGCAGCTGTAACGACTATAAAGTCGCTTTAAGTAACAAAGACTGCAATATAACAAAGCAAGGAGTCATTCAGCGCTTTGTGGTTGATTGTTTACTGCGTAGGAATGCTGTTACAGCTGGGATTTAACCTTTACAACATCTCTTCGAAGCGCTCATAGCCATACGATTCGCGTCGATCGTCCGCGATCAACGTCGGGTGAGATAAACATGTGATCGAGTGGCATAATTACATGGGCGTTTCCATGCTTCGCAGGACATGTTAAGCCGTCTCGGCTGTTTTCACCTCCCACAAAATGATTTGGGGCATTTGAAAACAATGCGGTAAGACGCCACCTTGTAGTACCAGTATGGTGGAGTATACCCTTCGTTGTTGCTATGGGCGAGACCCGATCCTAATAGGAGAATGCCTATGGATTGCAGCTTAGTCTAGCTCAGCATCTTTCGATTATAATAAGTATGAAATACTAATGAGATTTAAAAACAACTGCTAATGTTCAGGTACTTACTTACTCTTCAGGCATTAAGATGATGAGAAAAGATCTGTGCCCTGCCCGTCATTTCTTATTACCTAAAAATACAGAATAATAGGGGTATAGTAGGCTGGTTTTCCCTATTTCCCTGAAACATTCATCAATTGTTACGCAATTTACAAAGAGATCGGTGGTTGGTTTCACGCGCCATTAGTCCTTTTGTGCTCTATGAATCATCCCTTGCCTAATTATATAAACGGCCTTAAGGCAAGGGCGTCATAATATTGTCCGTAATTAAAAGGCCAGAAGCTAATTGTCCATGAGTCATGGCGACGCCGTTAAAGCAGTTCATTACAGTCTTGTTCTCTGAGAAAAATCTATTTTTAAAAGCGCCAAGTCGGGACCGCTCTGTGAAAATTTGCGAAGAAGATAGCAAAGAATTTTCACCTCTGACTTCATTTTGGTACTCATCTTAAAAAGTTATGCTATAAATTTAAAACAACCAACCTACAGGGATCTTGGAAAGAGATGAACAAATTCCGGCGGTTCCGCCTGAGCATAAATCGTTTTTCTATGCCGAATTTCTCTATTCGTAGGACCCATAGGTACGTTACATTATCTTTTTTAATAATAATATGATTAATACGAATAAGAATAATTTTAATGAAAAATCCAACTTAAGCCCACTGTTTTTTTTTACTTCTTATATGCAGCAGGTTATTAAAATGAAGCCACATGAAAACAAAATTAACAGTAGGTATCGCTATATTCTGAAACTATTTCGCTGAGCGAGAAAACAGCCAATTATTGGGTATTTTGGAATATTTTTTATTAATGGAAAAAAAAATCAAATAATATTCATTTATTCCTCAATATTTAAATGTACTAGTTTTGTTTTTGTTAAAATAATAATATTATATGTAAAGCTAACCAAATAAGTATGAATGTCAAGAATTCCGCGGTATGTTCATATACCTATACGAAGTAACACGAACATGTTAACTGTGTCGCTAATCTGAAATCCGAATTTCACTTCTTTAGCTTCATATCCGAGTTTTATTATTTATCTGTGGCTTAGCTGTACCCTTGGTCTCAAGAACACTACGCGATGGCCGTGGAGTAGGAAGATAAATAGGAGCTCTCTCAAGCAGCAGCGACTATACAAAATCGATCTCGTAATACTCAACTCAACATGGAATGTGTCACTCAAAACAGCTTATATATAGAACATTCTTCATGTGCATTATAATCCCGCATATTTAGTCTTTCCTCTGCAGGGGCAATGCATGGTAACGAGTAAGTATCCATTGCACGCTGATTGCTTCATTTGGTTTTCATAAAGAAATTCACTCGATTGTTATGCGACACCATAATGCCAGTACGAACATGCATTATTTTCTCTCTTATACATACCGCTACGTTCTTAGACTATGTATCACGGTTGAGAGCAAATAACAACGCAATGAGTTAAGCATTGTATTTTTCCGCAATATAAAATTACGAACAATTTTTGTATTAAAAAATCAGACTTTTCCACTGCCCCTAGGTCACAAAGGTCTTATAAAATAAATACATAGTATTATTAAATAATAGTAATAGACAGACAGGTATAAACAGCCTGTCCCTGTAGCTCGGGACCAGAATAGTGCTACGATAGTCCCTGCCTGTCGTAAAAGGCTACTAAAAGGAGACTTCTGGGGTTGCGGGCGGTGAGAGTGGGAGCTGGAATCGTCCATCATGTGACCCCGGGAAAGACGACGCTGTTTGTGGCTATACAGCGTTGTGTAAACCGGGAAGAGCGCGTCTTGGGCGCAGCACCGGAAGGGACCGGCGCGTTCTACAAGAGATCCCGGAGCCCTCCTGTAGCGCCGGAGTAGGCCAACGAGCGGGTTTTAGTGGGGGAAAGTCCCGCATAACCCGTCGTCGCTCCCACGACGTTCGGATACGTTTTCAAGCTTGCCCACTCCTTAAACAAAAAAAAGGTATAAACAGCCTGCCTTGTATAATATATAATCTAGTTTAAATAGTTCAAGACAGACAATATAGTTAAATAGGTATCAACAAGGGAATGAAGTCATAAGGATATAATATTAGTATTACATTTCTATTTTCCTTGCCTGCTAGTGTTGTTCCAAGCTTGTCGGAATGATATTTAAAAGTTATTTTGCAAATATTTTTAATCGTAATAGAGCTATATTTTCCTCGTAATGGAATAATTACAACTGGTTAATAATACAAGCAATGTGTATTCTGCATTTATTTTCCACAACAGTCTTATTATGCTGAGAATATACAATGGATGTATCGTTTAATCTCTGGATGTGACCAGCCAACGTGTCAAGGTTGGTGGAAAGTCAAGAAGTTTAACATTGCCGGGAGTGGGTAAAGATGTTGCGCGAACAAATGGGCATCTAGCCAAGGGGACTGATCGATGGCAGCTCTGTCGACAAAAATTTTGTATACCGTTATTAGCTCCACTTGCTTTGAATGTGAACTTGATTCAATGACTTAACGTAGGTAATGGAACACGAAATAATCAAGGAGGCTAAACTCGCCAGCTCAGTAAAAGCAAAGTTTCAATTTTATAAAATTCAAATACCTACAAGAGAAGCAAAGGTTCAATTTTATAAAATTCAAATACCTACAAGAGAAGTTTAGTGAACGACCCACAGCTTCGCTCGCGGGGAATTATTCTTAGAAATTGCTGCAGTTTAGTTTATTGGACGTTACTGGCCAAACTCTTAACAAGTGTCATCCATGTGAACTATACTATACTTATTTTTAATCAGAACTTGTAACCTCCTTTTCAAACCCTTTGTAGGTTGAAAATAAATTAACAATGAATTTGTTCTGGAGATAACATAAAGTGTCTTACTATTGTATCGCTCGTCGTCATCGTCACAACCCTTTCTTTGTCCCACTGTTGGGCTCGGGTCTCCTCTCAGAATGGGAGGGATTAGGCCTTAGTCCACCACGCTGGCCAAGTGCGGATTGGCAGACTTCGCATACCTTCGAGAACGTTATGATGAACTCTCAGGCATGCAGGTTTCCTCTCGACGTGTCCTTCACCGTTATAGCAAATGACATTTAATTTCTTAAATCGCACGTAACTTAGAAAAGTCATTGGTGCGTGCCACTGGAGTTTGAACCCGGACCGCTCGAGTGAGAGGCGAGTTCGTTAGCCACTGGGCTGTCACTGCTCTGTATCGCTCACTTATAGGAAACTAGTGGACGCCCGCAGCTTCGCACCCATCAACGACGTCTGCCCGCGTACGGGTTGCCCACTTGACTTCAAAAACGGCAAAGTTTCATACTTAATTTGCACCCCTGTTTTATCCCCTTAGGGGGTGAATATTCAAAAATCCTTTCTTAGTGCTCCCCTACGTTATAAAAGAAACCCCTGTGCAAAATTTCAAGTTTCTAACCCTTATAGTTTAGGCCCTGCGTTGATATGTCAGTCAGTCAGTCAGCTTCTCCTTTTATATATATAGATAGCACATGGTAATAGAAACATATCAACCGCAGAAAGTTTATTTTAAGATTTATTCAATGTAAAAACAGATCGCGTTAGGTTTATAATATAAGTATTTATGTTTATAATAAATGAAAACATTATAACATTATGCCTGTATTTCCCAGAAGGGATAGGTAAATATGTGCAGGGGAGGAACAATAATTGAACCATCAATAAAATACTAAGCTTCATACATACGGCTTTGTTCGGCAACTTGCTGTTTGGTCAATGCTCTTAAAGTCTATAGGTATCAACATTCTAGAATATATTAAAACCTAGGCTCGAGCCTCAAGACGAAGCTATCATGGCGTGTTTTCAATCACGTGTCACGTTTCGGCTAAGCCTGGTATCTTGTGTTCACACACACTGGTGGCTCACGCCAATAGCTTGCGAATAACTAATTGAAATTTTGGATAAATATACATATACATATAATATGTATTATGGATTTTATGATAAACTAGTGGACGCCCGCAGCTTCGCTCGCGTAGCATTAGACCCATTAACGATGTCTACCCGTCTAACGACTTCAAAAACGGCAAAGTTTCATACTAACTTTGCACCCCCGTTTTACCCCCTTACGGGGTGAATTTTCAAAAATCCTTTCTTAGTGCTCCCCTACGTTTTAAAAGGAACCCCTGTGCAAAAATTCAAGTTTCTAGCCCTTATAGTTTAGGCCCTGCGTTGATATGTCAGTCAGTCAGTCAGTCAGTCAGTCAGTCAGTCAGTCAGTCAGTCAGTCACCTTCTCCTTTTATATATATAGATTATTCATTGATATGTGTTAGTACCATTCGTAGCGTCCATAGTCCAATGGCTCGCGTCGATTCAATGTCACGACAGAATTAAAGCAACGACGGGCGCGGTCGGTTTGAAGATGGGTGACCGCTAGTGGCAAAATTTCGTGGTCGTCGGTCCCGATTGTTTTCAATGGTGACAACAATCGTTAAGCCTTATTGAAGACATTCGGGTGGCTTGTGAACATTCGACACTGGGTTGGCCACTAGCCCCTCCATCAATCTGCATTGGAGCAGCGTGGTGAAGTAACGCTCTAAACTTCCCGTAGATTTGTCTCTGGGGGAGACCTGCGCCCAGTAGTGGGATGTTTACGAGTTGCAGCAGTACCATTCAACCGCTGCCACTGCCGCCCATGTAACACACTTTGACCTTGACTGATATTGGGTCGGCTGCCCGGGATAGTGATTCAGCGAGCCTACTTGAGTACACCTACCGAGTAAAACCTTGTAATGAAACAGATTCTGATAGTCGCTGCGACCCATAGACGTCCCACTGCTGGGCACGGGTCTCCCCCACAGACGCAGCTGCTGTCCCATTCTGATATTAATATGATTTAATTAGTAGGTAGGTACCTCTTCTTAATATTACAATTAATTGAGTAGTATTGGAATTAAATAGCATTAAGCAATTAAATATTGGAATTAATATAATAGAATAGCGGTGACAGCCCAGTGATTATAGAACTCGCCTCTCACTCGAGCAGTCTGGGTTCAAACCCCAGCGGCACGCACCAATGACTTTTCTAAGTTATGTGCGATTTAAGAAATTAAATGTCACTTGCTGAAACGGTGAAGGACACATCGTGAGGAAACCTGCATGCCTGAGATTTCTTCTAATTTTCTCGAAGGCATGTGAAGTCTGCCAATCCGCACTTGGCCAGCGCGGTGGACTAAGGCCTAATCCCTCCTCTCAGAGGAGACCCGTGCCCAACAGTGGGACAAAGAAAGGGTTGTGATGATGATTGGAATTAAATATGAAAACATTATTTCATTAGTTACATTAAAGGTATATTTCATTTTTGATGATGTTATTGTACAAAACAAATTTATTTTTTAGTTCTTCACGTATTCCGACAGATCCTCAATGATGAAGTACTTTGCTGGGACATTATCGAAGAACTTGTGCGTGTATAGATACACCAGCTCCATAGCTTTGTCCATGAAGGTCTTCCCGAAAGTACCCATTACGAATTTTGCGTTCTCGTTCAGGAAGTCGACAACGAGTTTAGCTGTAAAATTAAAACATTAATTATGTTAATTAACACGGTAATGAACATAAGTGTATTCTCATAGTAAAAACGAGAAAATAATTACATAATGTGATTTTTATCAGTGCTTAAACAAAATTTTAACGTTTTTTTCTTCACGTGTGATACCGGATCTTGTAAAAAATACCAGAATCAGTGTTATTAAGCTAAGTTGTACCTACGTATTCATTTTTATGCAAATAGTATGCAGCGTTTTTCATTTTTACTATTTTGACCTCAAACAAAAAGATCTGCGTGGTCTTATAAGTTAAACTAAGGGACGCCCGCAGCTTCGCTCGCGTGTAGTTGTGGACATTGCGGCAGCTTGGTTTATTGTTGCTATTTATTCTCCTCATGAACATTACCGGAAAAACTACCAGTGAAAACTTAGAGAACCTTCCTTATTCTCTAGGTATCCCTTCATGTTAACCCAAATAAATTGTTTTCACATTATGCCTCTACAAACAATGTTTATCTTCAGTTTAGTGAAAATTTTCATCCCCTTTTCAACCCTTTGTAGGTTGGAAATTAAAATATATAACGCAAAACTGACAATGGACACCACATATTTTTTCTATTTTTCTCTATATAATACCTATAGACTATAGTTACATAACGATAGAAACTAGTTTGAATTGCAAGCGAAAATTATAAGCGAAGTTATGGTCAAGGGTGAACAGGGTGAGTTCTAATGACTGCAATAAAACAAGGTATAACTGCGGCTAAGTATAGGACATAACAAGAATAAACCGGATATCATAAAATAAGTCAGCAGACAAGTATACTTTGTATAACGATCATATCGCTAGTAAGCTAAACTCATGTAGTACCTACCTATGAGTGCTTATGTAGGGCTACTGTAAAATTATTGAGAAGTTTAATGTGTCACATAAAACTTTATGATTGTAATACAAATTATAATACTACAAATACAAATTACAATAGGTACTAAGTGAATTATCCGCATACTTTTTTTTCACGTAGAATCTTGAATGAAGGATCCACCAAACAATACACAGGAAATTTGCTAATAAAATAACCCTTTTCGATTTTTTGACCTTCATCGGCAGTTAAAACTCAATTTTGTCCTTCATTCCACTATCTAAAAGCAACTTATCATTGTCTATATGCAGTATGCCTAAGGTCATCAGATACGTCAGTAGTTTGATATTTCCACTTGACTGAAAGAATCTGCTTAGGTCAGCTTAATAAACGATCCATGAGAAAACGTCAATGACATGTCTTTCTTTAACTTTTCAAGTCTTTGATCTTGGATTTGACATTCAAATGGTGGTAGAATATGAGAAGGTTACCTGCTACCTGTTTGAATCTGTGCAGTATCAGTTATGTAATTATAGTATTAATTATGATTGGTAGTAATCATTAAAACCTTTTTGCATTTTGTATAGAAGTATCTATTTCTAGTTTTGGGCTTTTTTACACAGTATGTGAAAATATTGTAACACATTTGGTTTTAGCATGTGACCTTGATTAGCCTTTTCTAGTATTGATTTGTTGATAATCGTATTAAAAAATATCGTAAACAGAATACTTACTAGCATCTTGTGCTCCCAGAAATATGCTATCAGCGGCAAAAGTGACTTTTCCTAAAAATTCATAATCGTACATCGTCTTATTAAATCTGCAGTGGAAGTAAACATCGCCATCCTTATTCCTTTCCATATCATAGAAGTAATCAAACCGAATTTGCAGCTTTTCTGTAACGATAAAATAGGTACAATTTTATTTAACAAAAATCTAGAAACACTGTCAAGGTTAGTTATCACAGCAAAATGATTCATGCAGATCAAGATTTAACGATGATTTTATAAATACGTAGAAGCACGCTTTGATACCCTTTGATGATATTTCGGCATAAAGAAAGGAAACATGTTAGTTCAAAAATAATTCTGCCCAAATTTACACTAAACTTTTCAGTTTCTAGCAATTAATAATTATATCGGAAGTAATTTGACTATTTACCTAATACACGAGTATGACAGTATGCATGAGCCTACATGAGCTATGTACGGTCATCATGATAGGACTTTTGCATTTGCACGAACACTATTTGAATCCTTTTATAAATTCTATGCAAATTTAATTAATTTAGCACTAAATATGAACTTAAAATTACATTCTTTTATTTCCTTTGCATACCAATATGCTGAAGAAATAAATTAGTTGAAAATAGCATACCTATTTTTACTTCTCCGTTCCCTTCGCCACTAACTCCAGCTTCATCGATATCGGTGCCTAACAGTTTCTTTATAGCAGGACTGGAACCAAAGAGCTTATATTTCGCCTTTATAGTCAAGGAGCTACATGTCAGTTTCATTTCGGCATGACTCTTTTCAATATCTGTGCTGTAAAACGAAAAAATAAATGAAATATTTAGGTGGATACGTCATACTTATAACAAATAACATACGATGAATTGGTAGGCAGAGGTTTGTAGTAGGTACACTCACAGCAGTTATTATAATTTTATACTTTACTTACGTGAAACTGTCGATTACGCAGTTCTTTATCCCCTCAGCAGTACCTTCTACGGCTGTCAATTGAACAAGATCCAGTATAGAGACAGTTATGTCTTTGTACTCTATAGGGTCTATGGGCGGGATACCCAGCTCAGTTATTCCAGTTTCCCCGATTGCTTGTATCGAGGAAGATACGAGTGCTGCCTGGCATGCACCATCTTTTATACTGCATTTCGTTAATGTATCGACTGAAAAAAAAATTGCAAGTAATTATATTGGAGTCCAATCAACCAACAATGGAGATTCTACTTAAACACTGTTTGTTGCTAATGGATTCCACTCCGGTAGGGCTAGTATAGCATCAGATTAAATAATTTTATAGATACTATAAAAGTTTCCTGTAATGTTTAAATCTTTTATAGATTTTTGAAAGTAGGTATAATATTAATTAATGGAAAGTAATTTATTTTACACAAAATAAGGATTTATGAAATTATTTATTTGGGTTAAACCGATTGTATGAAACCAAAAACTATCATGCATGTGAATCCGGAGTGAAATACAAGACAAATAACGAAAATGTAAATGCCTTTGCCGCTTGTTCCATGTATTTATTTTTTGATGAAGGTTGATGAAATGAAATCCAAATTTAAATAAAAATAATGAAAAAGTTTCCAAGCATTTGCCATTTGTGATTCTTACCAAATTTAGATTCACTGAAAGCTACAATGGTGCCAATGAGGAGACTCAGTATTAGAAAAGCCATCTTATGACTGGACTGTACAATAACTTTACACACAATACTCATAATGATTGAGGAATCTCTATATATACAAAATTACGACCTCAACACTACTAAACTACACATTTTAATAAACAAGGTTGTGTTTTTTTATTAAGTCAGACCTAACGCCGCCTAGCCTTTGTTATTAATTAAATGTGATTATGTTACACATGATGAAAAAGAAGATAAACAAGAGCGTAGAATTTAGCTGTACTTTGGCAGGCAAACTATTGTAAATTTCCACATAATTAGAAAGAGCAAGTGCAGAGTGATTGGCGGTCAACTCATCAATATATAGGAACACAATCGATAGATTGTGATGTGTGATGATAACTGGATACAGTTAACATCATTTTCTACCAGTGCATACATTTAATCCAGAAATCAAGTGTAGTGCTTATATTAACATAGGTATGAATCCGAGACGGCCGAAAAAAGGTAACCAAAACAGCTGGAAGAGTTTTATTAGCAACATTTTTTAACCATCGGTTATTGATCGGATAACTGATTGGTTAAAAATGTCATGGAGATGTCATGTCAGCGGAGAAAAAGAGTACAAGTACAGACAGTACAGACAAACGGAGTATTGGATATCCTCCAACCAGGAAGACCGACAACCTTCCGTCGGTCTGCTTCAGTTCATCAAGAAACCTTGCTTATTTTTTATCGAAATAAATTTTCAGCAATTTTTATTTTCAGATAATGGTCGTAAAAGGCACATTAGCTAGATAGCAATATTGGTGTTTAGTATGAATGGTATAGGTATCTATAGTTGAACGCTCATCTATGCATCCATCCATCAGCCTTTTTGGGTCCAATAGGCCTCCCTCAGTCCGACCAAAAATCGATACCAAGGTTGATTAAGGAACTACACCATTCTATTAGAAAAAATATTTTTGTGTTGTATAGTCCATTTATCGAGGAACGCTTTTGGCTATATTAACATTACGCTACAACCAATAAAAGGGGACTATTAAAAAAATATGGCAAAAACGGTAAAAAATATTCCTTTTGACAGCTAAAGCGGTTAAAGTTACGCACAAATCATGTATGAAAGATTAGTTTCCCTTTAAAAATTATAAAAAGCGTCAGCATATGTGTAACTTTTAAGGTTAACTCAGTATAACCTTTTTTATAGTAATCAAATATTAAGATAATAATGTTACACCAAAGTGTAGATACCTACTAAGCGCCCTTCGATTAGGTGGACTGATGACTTAAAGAAGACAACGGGAAGCCGCAGGTTTGAAGAGTACAATCTGGGTGTATTTGCTAGTGGAAGCCCAGCAGTAACTGACTATAATAATAAATAAAAATAAAAAATTAAGGTAGGTAATTACAATGTAAGCATTTAATATTCCATGGAAATTTAAATACGTAATTACGTGTATTATGTGGTATTAAGTTATTATTATTATTCGACAGGCCCGTTGGCGCAATCGGTAGTGAACCTGTTTGTTGTGCCAAAGGTCGTGGGTTCGAATCCCACTCAGGACAAATATTCGTGTGACGAACACTTGTATTTGTTCTGTGTCTGGATGTTAATATTATCTATTTATGTATGTATTTAACAATATATATGTATGTATATCAGTCTCTGACACCCATATTACTGGCTCGCGCCTACTTTGGGGTCAGATGGCCGTGTGTGAGAATGTCCAAGATATTTATTATTTATTATTTATTTATTTATTTACATCAAAAACTCGACTTACTAATGCTGTGACTCATTATGGTTAAAACTACAATGCAACCACTTAGGGTGTACACTTCGATCGATATCGATCGCATACATTTTGGCTAAATACAATACGTATACATACTCGTATTATCTTTACATGATTACGTGGAGACAAAACTTTAAACGGAAGTCGGAAGTTTAGTTTAGTTTAGTTTAGTTAGTGGAAAGTTAGTGGCCAACATAATAATGTTGGCCACTAACTTTCCACGTGTCTTGGATGTTGAGCGCTGAGAAGGACCTGCGCAGAAGCGATTTTTTGGCTCTATTTGGCGGTATGAAATGAGGCACGCGAGCAGACGTGCCATTTCGTACAGTGTGATTGGATCGTCGAGTAGCGCTGAGGCTGCGTAGGTACCGTAATTCCTTCTCTGGGCTGTGTGGACGCGGCATGCGACAACTCGTATTAGAATAAAAGGGTTCGATTCGCTAAGAGTTTTGCCGAGCGCTCAACATACAAGGCAGAGAGTATACATCACTTCCAACAGCCTTTTAATATCCACTGCTGGAAATAACTCCCTCATATACGACGCTACTCCTTCCAATCTTGTACTCTTAGAATCCAGCGCTTTCCCGCTGTCTTCTTCAAATCGTCGGTCCACCTGGTCGTGGTGCATCCAATAATTCATTTTCCGAGTCTTTGTATATCCACTCGAGGACTTTTCTAACCCGGTTATCGGTGCTCTTCGAGCTATGTCGGTTACGTGAAAGCAATCGACATAGCTAGTGTTCGTCGTGCGATCTAAAGGATTAGGGTTCCTTTAAGGAACCCTAATCCTTTAGTTCGCACCTACGTAATGTTTTTCCTGATACCGCATTGTTTGATTAAAGTTGGAAAGACGTCAAAATAAAACCAAAAATATGTTTCAGTAATTAGGAAGCGGCTGAGTTTATGATTGCTCGCTCAATAATTAAATTCATTATTTAGGCAGTAAAAAATGTTTACAGTCATAAATACATTTGCGGAAATATAATGTCTATAGTTATTTACGCAGGATTATTAGAATAACATTTTATAATGAAGGTAGCTTTGCTTGCGTGGAATTCACTCGTATGAAGTTGCTACCCTCATGGACATTACTGGAAAAACTAGACCCAGTGACACCCAAAACGTCTGATTTATATAAGTAATTTACTTTCTTCTTATACCTCTATACTATATGGCATGCAAATTGCACACATTTCGCATACATAAAACGACTTGAAACGAGTTTACGCTCTTGACGAAGCTTATTTAAGAAGCAATGCTTACTGCAAAACTTAGTTTATTTGACACAACATTCGCAAACTGTATCCGACAAAGTTTTGAGTAAAGTGTACTGTTTGCCGTGTTTAAGCTTATTTATACATTGCACCTGAAGGAACTGGAGGCTTTCAGTGCAACGTGTGCATAGTATTATTGTCACCTCCGACCAAAAACGGTGAATTACAAAGGTTGTTGCCTTAAAAGTTGACAAACAAGCTTTAAGACAACAAACTTTAAACTTATTCTTCTCAGTTTGTGGGAAGTGGGTATAAAGATTAAGTAGAATTTACCGGTCCATTTACTTATAATAAATGGTAATCAACGAATGGACAGCAATTATCGAATACGTCATTGCTTCGTTCATATTCGTATAGCGTCTTAAAGGCTATGTACTTATCTCCGGTAGCACGGGATCAGAATAGTTCTACGGTAGGCTCTGTCTGTCGTAAAAGGCAACTAAACCGGAACTTTTGTGGCGATGCAAAAACAAACCATCAGTCCAGTGAATCCAGGAAAGACGTCACTGTGTGTGTTTACTTAACGTTCAATGTCGTCATCAACAACAATGGGTGTGTTGACGATTTTTTGCTACGAGAGAAGCCTGTCATGACCACAGCGCTGGCACCGAACTGTTCTTACAGAGATCCCGGAGTCGTCCACACGCTCTGAAGGCACACCGAGTTTTATTTGGTAGAAATCCCTGGCAAGGGCAAAGACTTTAACCAACTTCAAAAAAAGATAGTTCTCAATTCAACTCGAATGAATTATGAATGTGTTACACATATTAGTCCGCCATTATTCAATCGATTTTAATTGTCCTTTTGTGTTGCTGCTGCAACCCATAGGCGTCTCACACAAATCTCTGTGGGATCTAAAGCATACTCCATCACGCTGCTCCAATGTGGAATGGTGGAGGGATCAGTGGCCAACCCAGTCTCGAATATTTTCAAGCCACCCGATGGTCTTATATTTATGGTCTTATCACTATAGAAAACAACCGGGACCGACGGCTAACATCCGAAGAACGGTATCGCTCTTGAATATTTGCCACTAGCGGTAACCCATCCACAAATCGATCACGCCTAAAAATTCTCCTCTAAGAGTAGTAGAAATACAAGCATGTTAAAGAAAGCAAACTATGAGTTCGTTATGTTCATTTCCCAGTAGCTTCGGTGTTTGTGAATGGTCAAACATAATTAAAACATACCTTTTCATAATCACACCATTTTTAACGTTGTTAAAAGGAGTTCAAGCCTCTTTACACATTCTTTCTCTTGATTTAAACCTTACTTATAGACTTCACTAATTAGTCGCAGCCAGTTTGTAAACGTAAAGTTCAGCAAAAAGCTTCGCTGACCCTTGCCGGAGTTTGTTACTTCTGCCTAATTTAAGATGGCAAAATTTGGGGTAAGAGTAACATATTTTATGTACATCCTCCGCCCGCGTCAAGCAGAATTATGTTGAAGAGATTATTTAAAAGGTAAAAGTATAATAAATTTCAATTTCAAAAATTTCAATGATTTGTCCATTTCGCTTGAACCATGCAATTTTCGGGATAAAAAATAGTTACTCTCCAAGCCCTGTTCTACATGTCGTGGGCAAATAATTACATCGATCCAGCGTTACGTAATGCTAATAGTATCATATTACGTTGAGTTGGAAAAGAAGGATAAACTATACACAACCAGTCACAAAATACGCAAATTCATACATACACAAACACACACACACATATACACACACACACACGCACACACATACACATACATACACACACACACATACACACACACACATACACACACACAGATATAACTACCTCTTTAGAAATAAAAAACCTATGTATAATGTTAAAAATTGTAAAACCTACCGTAGATATGGAAGAGCGATACATCCTAACACAGGCCTTATGTGGCTTAAAAGGGTGTACCGATCACTAGTTATAAAAGCACTGTAAAGTTTATGCAATAAAGAAATTATATTAAATTATATTATATTATAACAAACACACTTTTTACAGACTATACAACACACTTTTTACAGAATATTACAAAACCTGGTTTTAGCCAGAAATTTATTTTGAATAGACAGACCAGACATTTATTGAATGGAACGTCGGCCTAGGTCGATCGCTCGCACTCCTGAGGTCTCTATTTACCTAATCGTGAATGCAGGCGCATCCAGAGCACATATGCTGGGACCCGATAGATTGCTTAGCATCCGCAAAGTGTGGTATAGCAAAATATTTATTTACTTTGACCTTTGAACTGTTTATTTTAGAGCGATATGCGGTCAGGGTTTAAATAATATACATAATTAAGGACTAATGAGTCCACTACTTTGAGTCAATCCTTTACATATTCATATTATATTATTTTAGTAGGTATCACGGTATTTTAGTAGGCTACCATCCAAATCACGGTGTCAGATTTAATAAGCATAAAATTATTCTATATTTTAACCTAATGTAACAATGATCTTCTCAAACAAAACACACACGGAGAGATTCCGCATATATAGTTCCCTGTTACTAACGCAGAGTGCTGCACTTAGTATAATTTATATTCATTGTAAACAATAACTGCAGTGCCTAGCTCGACAGGAGTACTTAATTGTTAGGACGTGTGTAATATTAGAGTAGGATTGTATAGCTTCTCATTTTTATTGTATTATTTGAGCGCTGCCAATGTTAATCGCATTTTGCGTGATGATATAATCTGCAAATACAGTGAAAAAAAAATTATGAGCAAGCGAAATGAAAAAACAAACCAGCTTCAAAAAAATGTATTCTTAAGGCGAAACAACCCAACAAAAAAAATCTATGAAAATAATACATTCATAATCAACAACTGTTTTCTTTATTCCGTTACAACGTACAACGTTAAAAAACGTTATTCTTTCAGGTACGGGGTTAAGTCCTCAAGAATGAAGTGCTTCGCAGGAATGCCGTCGAAGAACTTCTGAGCGAAATCCATGTAGTACACCATTGCTTTGTCTATGAACGATTTTCCAAAAGTTCGCAGAACGATTTTCCAGTTGTCATTCAAATATTTGAGCACCATTTCAGCTGTTGGGAAAAAAATATTTCGTTTATTTTTAGACTTACTTATGTGACTTCTATAAATTTTAATAAGCCCAGTAAAATATTTTTAAACTCATGGTAGGTACTAAGTGAATAGTGTATTGTAGCCTCTACATAAAAATCTATGTTTATAAGGAATATAAATTAACCATAAAAACTTCATCATCAAACATAAGCTAATCATCTCAGAATACACAAGTACACAATGATATTGTTTATTTTATTTAATACTAGTGGACGCCCGCAGCTTCGCTCGCGTTACGCTTCATACTAACTTTGCACCCCCGTTTTACCCCCTTAGGGGGTGAATTTTCAAATTTTTCTCGCCGTAAAAACCATCCTTGACCTTCAACGAACATTTAAAAAAAAGAATTGTCCAAATCGGTCTAGGCGTTGTTGAGTTATGCGCTTACCAACACATTTTGCGATTCATTTATATTATATAGAAGATTAATCAAATGAGAATGCCTTATTTGATTTGTATTAAATAAAAATTATTAAAATTTGACAGAATTTTCTGAAATTGAAAGTGCCTATAGTCCAACGGCTCGCGTCGATCGTATTTGATCGACTGAGTAAAGTAACTATCGGTGCGGTTTCGAAGCATGGTGGAGTATGATCTAGATCTACCGCTGCTCTGGCTGTGGGAAAGATGTGTGCCCAAAGGTGGGACATCTGTGAGTTGTAGTTATTTAAAGTTTATTTACCTACTTACCTAGTTTTTCAAGGAGACTTTATACAAAATTATACATTATATTCTCTGCTTGTCAGTTCAAGCAGCTGAGAGAAAACATTAATGCGTCCCATGACTTTATCGAAAAGTATGTTAGGTAAACTAAAAAGTGGTGACAGCAAGTGGCTATCGAACTCTTCTCTCACTCGAGAGAAGGTTCAAACCCAAACGGCACGCACCAATGACTTTTCTAACTTATGTCCGATTTAATAAATTAAATGTCACTAGCTGTAACCTGTGTCCTCCATAAGGCATGTGAAGTCTGTCAATTCGCACTTGGCCATGGACTTAGGCCTAATCCCTCCCCATTATGTGAGGTGCCCAACAGTGGGGCAATAAAAGGGTTGTGATGATGATGAATGTTAGGTAAACTAAGTAGCGTATACAACAATACAGGAAGGGAACAGTTAAAGTACTGGTTACTAAAGACCGAAGATGACGCACTCATAAAGACACGCTCTTGACACGACGTCTAGCTAGCTTAAGAGTGCACTAATCAGAAAATCAGCAAGGTTTTTGAGTCTACTGCGCTGTTTATGACTGCTTGAATACTTCTATTATAAAAGCAGATTGTTTTAGATTGCTTGCTAACTTTGAATGTAAGTAAAAATGATCTAGTATCAAATACCTATCATATTAATCCATAAGAATGAAAGTTACTCCATCATCAAGAAAATTTTATGAAGATTAATTGTTCTTTATAGTATGTCTACGAGTATATAAAGGAAAGTTAAAAAAAGGATACCGTCAAAACCAGCACGAAGTTTGAATTTTACTTCTTGGTAATACACTAGGTAAGTAAACCTAAAATTAACGTCATTTTGAAGGGTTCCTTTGTAAACTATCATAGCACTTATTTATTTACTATTTGTTGGTTAATCTAAGGCTAGTTATAACGCAATTACTACCACAGTAATTGCTACTGGTTGGGGTTAGGGGTTTTGATAGAAGGTACTGGTTGATGGGTTCTTGATCGTTTTGTTTTTAATTCAATTTAATCATAACATTACATCACTATTTTTCACCAGTTATGTTTAGGTTCCATGTAATACTTGGTGAGCCTATTGCCGTACACCCGGCGGGACTTCGAACTGCTACTGGCCATTTCATTCTAGTAGAAATGGTAGTTGCCCGACCCGGGGTTCGAACCCAGGACCTCTAGCTCACCAATTGCTAGCTCGTTGGGTTTGTAATCTAGTTAGATTACAAGAACAACGAGGCAGAGTTTACTTTTATATTGATTGTTATTCTCATAAAAGTTTACAAAATGGGTTTAGGGTAGGTTGGTTTATTTTTAACATGCTTTTACTAGCTTGGTATGTATAATGTATGTACGTAGGTATGTTTGTAACGGAATCTTTGAACGTGATTATCGCACACTTCAAAACGTCTAATTAATTTGAATCTGCACACTTATCAAGGACCGATGACATTGCAATAATTTAAAAAAGAAAACATTTTAGTTCGGTTAACTACAAAAGCGTGTTTTTAGTTTTTTTAACGATGTTGTTTTTAAAGTATGTACTTACATGTACCTATGTATACTAAGCTTGGGTTACATAGACGGATGGATAGACTTTTATCCTGTTAATACCTCTTCTATTTGAACATTAATGGGTAGAGTTTTTCCGGATAATTCCTTGAGAAAACAGGAACTATAGTGTTTTATGTAGTTAAATAAAACTGACTTTTCGTAATGTAAAAATGGCCGCCATTTTTATTAAATTTCCTAGTGTCGTTACCGATTGTTTTTTTAGAATGGGAGCGATTAGGCATTATTTCACCACGCTGGCCAAGTGCGGATTAGCAGACTTCACACAAAGAACTCTCAGGCATGCAGGTTTCCTCACGATGTGTCCTTCACCGTTATAGCAAGTGACATTTAATTTCTTAAATCGCATAAAACTTAGAAAAGTCGTTGGTGCGTGCCGCTGGGGTTTGAATCCGGACCGCTCGAGTGAGAGGCGAGTTCGATAGCCACTGGCCAAGAAAGAGGCCTAGATCACCTACTTTTCCTACTCGATACCTATATAGCAGATATAGAAAATTTGTTCAAATTAAATAAATGACTTGCTAACGTGTGTCACAACAAAGTTGTTAAAATATCCATCACGGAAATTTGTATCGTACCAAAACCTCCGCTTGTAATGGCACTAAGGATAGTTGTGACGAATAGATGGTTTCTCAGGATTATTTTTTACTGCGCCAAAAAAAGCTAGCTAGCTATAAAACCAAATGAGCTTCTTCAAGGTCATGGAATGTTTTTATAAACTTCTTTGCGGATAGCCTTTGTATTTTAAATAAGCATGGATTTACTTGTATGACTGTAACTTATTTATTTAATACAAGGCTTCAAGCATAATTCTCCAAGAAAGGTATGAAATCATATTGAAATGTTATGTACGTACGTACCTGCAAAGATTTTATAAGCATTTGTTCCTACTTTAATTTTCTTGTTAGTTGGTGTAATTTAACAGAACCAATCAACTTCAAGTTAAAATTTATAGTTAAAACCGTACATAATAAATGAAATTATTACGTACTTTTTTATGGTTATAAGTAACTCAGTGGTTATAAGATAGCAAACGTATATCCGTTGCCGATGACAATTTTGACTTATTTGAAAAAGGCCCAATAATTTAAATTGTTTAAATAAAATTGATTAAGTTATTAAAATTTTTTGTTGATACTCGTATATACGATAGGTACTTACTAATATTTTCCTTTCCCGCAAATATGTTTTCGGCCACAAATGAGGCTTTGCCTTTTATATCGTAATTGTATTCAATATCTTTGAACACGGACGTCAAATATATATCACCATCACGTTTTTCGGGAAAAATCTTGAATGACATGGACAATACGAGCTTTTCTGAAATCATAAAAAAAATATTTAAAACTACGAAATATTCAAGTAGGTACCTAATTACATTTAAGTACGACGAAATAATTACGAAAGTTGAAATGACATCCTCTTTCGTAATAATGATCCTATATCATTGCCATCCTAACAAGATTAACATTGACGTCATGGCACTTACAAAAAGATTACCTTCGGTATAATTTGTTTTATAATGACCAAAGATGCAGTGATTAATGCAAAAACCACTCTCAGGATGTGGTTAATTGCATTTTGTCCTGTTTCTTTTTTCGTAAACATGTTATTATTATCTAATACCATAGTAACATTTAAATTAAAGTATCTCCCAATAAATCACAGCTTTTCTCGTTTTGAGAACAGTTAATAAGATTTTTTTTATTCAAAGCTTTAGCTCAAACGCTAAAGGCCTGTGTTGTGGGTAGCGAACACACACAGAAAATAACACAAGCTTAACCAATCCACATTGGTACACACTCCTAACTCTTGATGGTGAAAGATAAATTATTTACTACATTTTGGTATCCTCTGTATACAGGATCCTCGATATACTGTCTATACAGGAGTATGTTAAAGAAATAAATTTAAATTTTTACTGGATTTTTTTTATTTAAAACTTAAAGCCTTACCCAACTTCACCTTTCCTTTTCCTTCGCCTTTTAGATCTCCATTTCCTAGCAACGTTTTCAGTGTAGGACTTGAACCAATAAGCGAGTAATGTCCTTTAATAGTTAAATCGCAACTTATCTCTTGGTGGCCTTTTCCTTTTTCTATATCGATTCTGAAAAACGTTAAGAAAATATGGTTGACAATCCTTACTTACCTGCGAATTCGATTTAAGAAAAATCACACAATACGATCTGCGGTAGGTACTGTGCCAAATTATTCTGGATAAAAATTGCTTTGTGATTTATCTAAAGACTACCTTATCAATATTATCGACATTAATATGTCAAGCATTTTTAAAATATCTATCAATCAAATTTAGTAGAAATCATAATACATTCATAATTACCAAATTGTCGTTTCGACAAAATTAAATGAGAATTGTATAGGGACAAAAAGTAACCTATATGATTCTGGAGTGTCTGAAGACCATTCACATGTTAGAAAAATAACATCGAACCATCGTTCTATTTAAGCGTAAAGATAAAAGAAACTTATATACACACTTTTGCATTTATAGTTTTCGTAAGGATAAGGATGGAAAGATTTAGATCTAAACAAAGGTTTAGTGGTATTTTCCAATAGGTTTTGTTATGGCGTTTGGATTTTTTATATAAACTACGTACGCCCATTGATTACATCGTGGAGTCGAGTAAAAATAATTAAATCTTTAGTTTATTATTCAATCTACAAAGTAAATTGAGATGAAATAAAAATAGCAAAACTTACTTGAAACTGTTTATGGTACAGTCCTTTATGCCTTTCGCCACTCCATCATTCATTGTGATATTTACTAAGTTTAGTACTGATACGGAAACATCTTTTAGGACAATTGGATCTAGTGAAGGTATGCCAAGTTCTGGAATACCAGGCTTAGCAACATCTTTGATTACGTTCTGATAAAGTCCAACAAAGCATTCATTGTCTTTAATGCTGCATTTTGTTAAGGTGTCCACTGTAAAACAAATATAAATTGGTAAAAATGTGTATCTTATATATAAAATTATATATTTTATAGATGTGCTTAGTCCGGAGTTACCTAATTCTAGGACAGTGATTATTCAAATTGAAATTTTTATTTCGCTTTAAGATGATGTACAAAATTTATCTAACTTAATATTTTTACCAAGCATAAATCATCAATCATAAATCTTAAAGTATAATTTGTTATGAACACAATAACAAATAATTAATTGTTATCAATTAAATTTATTCACTGAGTATGCAAATGTAAATAGCAGTAAAACAAATGTAAATGACAAAGTTTCAGTAAATATGAAAAATTGCATTTAATGACTCATTTAGGTATCTGAGTACTTTAACCGACTTCGTTATTTGTAAAAAATAACACACTTACCAGAAAAAGATTCACATATCACAAATATACATATAAAAAAATACAAATGTTTTTTCGTTAACATTTTGTATTATTTGCATATAACACAGAGACTACACCAGTGACAATAAGATCAGATAAATTGTGAACCTTGTATATATACCGTGCGAAATGATCACGTAGCAAAAAGTAGTAAATTAAGGTTTGCGGAAAGTGTGGTTCCGCACTAAATAGAAAAAAACACACGCAAATTTTCAAACAATTATTTTAACGCAATTTTAATATTTTTTTATTATTATCCGCATAGCGGGTACACTGTTTTATGTTTCTTTTCTGTATGAGTGAGGTTTTAATATAAACGGTCCAAAACTTACCTTATTTTAGTTATTAGCTATTATATTATTTACTATTCTCGAACAACATTTGTCACATAAATAGAACCGGTAAAAATAAAGTTATTTATATACCATCGAAAGACAACTTCCCAAATTTTAAAAAATATTTTTCTAAGTTCTCATTTAGTTCTTATTTAGGTAGGTACTCATTAGAAAGAAATAATAATATAAAGAAAGTTTATTTGTTCTATTGATTATAATATTTAAAAAAATGCACATTATGTCACATATAATAACAAATTTAAACTTTTCTGTTTTATTAGATACTAAATTTGAAAACGCCAAAAGAAACCCAGGCATCTATCTACCTGCATGTGTATTAATGTACCTACTAAAAAGTGACTTCATTTAATTAAAATAATTTATTTCAAAAACGGAACTCTAATAGTAACTAAACCTGAACTATTTGTACGACTCAGATGTGTTTTTGGATTGAACGATGTTTGTTATTGTGCTTATTAATATCACAAACAATTCGTCTAGTCCCACTCACCATCAAGCACGGAATTCTTCGAAGAATGAATGAAACAATCTTCTGCGATGGGTAATAATTGTCCTGGAGACAATGACTTGGAAAATCTTGATCTATCTTATTAGAATATACCTACCCAGGTGACAGCCCAGTGGTTATAGAACTCGCTTCTCAATCGAGCGGTCCGGGTTCAAACCCAAGCGGCATGCACCAATTACTTTTCTAAGTAATGTACGATTTAAGAAATTAAATATCACTTGCTGCTACGGTGAAGGACACATTGTGAGAAAACCTGCATGCCTGAGAGTTCTTCATAATGTTCTCGAAGGCATGTGAAGCCTGCCAATTCGCACTTGGCCAGCTTGCTTAGTCCACACTAAGGCCTAAAGGCCATTCTGAAAGGAGACCCGTGCCCAACAGTGGGACAAAGAAAGGGTTGTGTGTTGGTGGATGCCCAGGTGGACGATGACCTAAAATAGACAGCGGAAAATCCGACAGATTCATATGGTACAGAAACGGGCCGTGCAGCTTCGATTTCGACAAGACTAATCAAACGATCATTATCACTACTGCAGGACTTTATCCATAAGGCCTTACTTCCAACATTGAATTATTATGTACTACGTACACTTCCATCTAACTTATCTATTTAGTAATCTGTGTTTATTGTTGCAAACTATTTTTACGTAGGTATACTATACTAAATAACTACCTTTGAGTAGTACCTTTGAGGCGGGCCCGTTTGCGCAGTCGGTAGTGACCCTGCCTGTTACGGCAAGGGTCGTGGGTTCAAATCCCACTCAGGACACACATTCATGTGACGAATACGTGTGTTTTTTCTGTGTCTGTGATGTTAATAATTGTCTTTCTTATAAGTAGGTAATTCCCCACTCTAATGGAACCCTGTAAATAATACCCTTGCAATATCAAAGTCCTGTTATCCCTCTTCTTAATGACTGTTAAAAATAATTCAAATTAATAATTACGAGAGATAAGGAACGCAATGTCTCAAATTACTCCGTTATAAAATTTATTACAGCATTTGAATTGGTGCGCAATGTCGCGTGTTGCTTAGATAGGGTTGAATTATTTTGAAGAGGGCCCTCAGAGTTACTCTGCGTGCCCTGAGACCGACATTTACCCTGGCCCCGATCGGTCTACCCTAATAGCCCTAAGGGTCAATTAATTAACCCACATGACACTGAATATTACGGTTTAACCTGCTAATAACGAGAATATATTTAAATATATTTATCTACCCGTGCTCATGAATGAAGCTCGCAGGGTTATGAACATAATTTTATTTAATTTCAAAATGATTGCCACGATAGGTAATTTTAACAAGGTAAAGATTCCGTCATCTAGCGCCAAGCCTGAGTTTCGAATCAGGTCAGCCATATATAAATGCATTGTCATCAGGATCAAACCCACATTGAAAAATTTGAGTCCCGTAGTGATAGCGAAATCAAAATATTCGAAGATAATTACGAACCACTGCCACTTCACCTTATTACACGGCAAATAAATGTACAAAATACGATAAATTTAGTGTCTCCTGTCTAAACTACTTGATTATTATAACCGCAATGGACACAGCTAATACAAATTGAAAAGGCGCGTAAGATCAAGATAATAAACGATACAGAAAACAATAAATACATCAGCTACTAGATACTACTACAGTTTACCCACAGTATTACAATATACAATAAGATTCAGACAAATGGATAAATATTACGTAAAAGTTATTAAAACTTTTACGCAATATACCTAATGAAAATAAATAAAATAAACTCCATTTATGAGAATTGTGATGCGATGAAGTTAAGCTTGTTAGAGCGAATTCATTCTATTATTTAAGACTGTCAATTCAAGGAATACCTAAAAGTGACCGGTAAATTATTATAACTTACCTCAAAACCACGCTACTTTTTTTTTCTCAATAATGAAAACATTAGAAAATTGGAATTTGCTGTACTCACCTAAATCCCTAGGAAGAAAATAAAATAATTCACTCAATCATCGGAAATATAGAACCAATCGTAAAGTTCATTAAGAACGACATCGCTCGCTGCTGCGGTCCATAGACGTCCCACTGCTGGGCATGGGTCTCTCCCACAGACACAGCTGTGGGAGTTCTCCTGGAGCATACTCCACCATGAACGACATACCCAATTCGAATTAGCTGTTTGACAAGTGAAATCGTACGATATAAATGAATAGATATAACTCATGAAAACTTGCACGCAATTGCACCGCTGTTCAATTCTACTTTACACTGCTATTATTAATTCCAAAGGCGTTTATTCATAATGTAATCGTACGTATGTTGATTACTACTTAATTAATTTAAAAGTCATAATTCACATAGCTTGCCCAGAGCTATTCTCGGTTGTTCAACTAAATCTTAACTAGCTAACTAAAAATATGAGTGAGCTAAATCCAGTGAATAGGACTGAATCGGTCAGTATGACTTCCTTCACCAAAGTATTATCTACTTTATTAGCCCAACTATTTTAACCCAGTCAATGGCTACATATTGTTACGGGTTCTTAATAAAACTACTTAGGTACATAATAAAGAAGCTTATATTATCTAGATATGAGGGCGCCAGGAGGGTTTTTTTATGTAAGCGGAACCCTGCCAAAACCAAGCTACAGCCACGGTAATAGAATCATACTACAGCTCTTCAGGGAACATTTGATGTGTTTCATAATCTGCCGGATACAATAAGGGCGTTACCTTAAGCTAAAACAACAATTTATTATGTTAATTACTACTGTACCTACTGACAATTGAACTACATAAATTTTCTGATCTTTTGATATTTAACTTACCCCTTTCACGCACAACCGACACAACACACAACTTTACTATTCTTATTACAATGTGACTATATTTAAATCATTGCAAGCTATTATGCAATTTATATAATAATTTGCCAAGCTTTAGAATAGCTGTATCAATTGCAATGACGTAGAAACATTTTCTGTCTCTTTGACATTTAGTATAAGTTTTTTGATTCTACCTACATTTTATTTTTATTTATTTTTTCTACCTACATAATAATATAAAACCCCTTTTCCTTTATATATCCCGGGAATTCGAAAAAACGGAATGCTAACCTATTAAAGTATGTTTTAACTTTTTATTGTAAGAGCATTTTCCGTAGAGTTTTTATTCAACGGTAGTATCGGCAACTGAGCACGTAAATGCACTGTAGACCTTTTCACATTGAAATGTTGCAGCGCTGCTGGCTACAATAAACATATTATTATCATGGTAGTAGGTATAACAGCTGAAGAAAACAGTAGCTTATTGCAAACTTGAGTACGTAAAAGCTTATATTTTACACAAAACTGTTTTAAAATGAGTTCGCCACTACACTTCAGAAACACTGAAGCCTTCTGAACTTGCAAACGAGTTCGCTTTTGCTTAGCATTATTAACAGGGCTGTTAACGGAGCTATCGGAGGCCTTAAAACTTCCAATCGACCATAATTACTCTACCAAGCTGCTTTGATTTAGCACAGTTAATTCGTTTCGGGCCTGAGCTTGTCCGGGTCGCTAATCCGCCAACAGATAGTAAGCACGTAAAACAATAAAAAGATTCCTTGAATAATTTCTTGCTTCGACCCAAATACTTCCATAAGTTATTCAGGCTATAGGTACTTATGTATGAAAGGTTCTGCTGTCAAAAGTTTTTATTAAATTTCAATAAAATTTACTTTGTATGTAATTGAAGAATAGGTACCGAATAACTAGAATAACAGGAAATACAGAGTTTATTCAAAATTAAATGAGGAATGTATTAAACGTATATACTGGAACTAAAAGGAATTTATTATAAGTTTAATAAAACTGTCTGCTTGATTTCGTGGTAATTCCTGATACTTATCTAAAAAAAGCAGTTTCAGCCCAGAAATATGCGCACTGACTTAAATACTTTGATTGTACTTTGTACGTTGTATAATGTGCCCAAATTACACATAGTTACAACAGAAGAATATCTACACTTAATTCATCAGAAATTCAAGCAAGCACCCTGAATGAAGAAGAATGCCGCAAGACTGAATTATTGAGGAAAGAAACTAAAAATATTTTCAGAACAAACAAAATAATGTTGTAGGTCGGATAGAATAAAACTTAAGATTCATATTCATTTGTTTCACATTTTATGGTATAATGCATACGCCTAACGACATTAATTAATTTATCTAATAATACCGCTGGTTCACAAAATTGATCATTCGGGCATTTCTTTAAGAATGTGCATATTACGCGGCGCATGGTAAAGAATCTTCTACAGTGCAAATATTTTAATTTTGATAAAACTACATATGAATATAAGTACTACAGATCTAAACTAGACTATTAGAAACCATATTTTGTTTATTAAATTTAGAGAAATTTGGTTCCAAGCATCCAGATTCTAATTACCATTCGTGTCCCATTTTACATTTTGATTAAGTTTTCGTTCAATATAGCTAAATCCCTTTTAAAGAATGTAATTATAGATCAATATTCTTAAAAAACGATAGTTTCCTTAGCCCTATACACAAGTTGTTTTACTTAAAGAACATAAATTAAGAAGAATGAATGCCCTTAAAGTATGTCCTCGGGTAACTCTATAATTACCGTTTAAAAAATATTCACCTTAATTTACTACCTAAAAATTTGAGAATTCATACCCTTAACTGCCTAAACAAGTTTGCGCCAGTTTGCGCTCGACGCCCGACCAAACTACACGCATCAAAGACCGCATTTTTTGGCGCCATATTAAATTTTCACGTCGTGGTTTGCTTTTGTCGGAATATACTCTAATCGCCATTTTCAATTTTTATGGTGAGTAGATGATTATTTTTTTAAACTGATACGTTTATTTAAGTTGTTATAAGATCCCTTTTTAAGTAAAGTAGGCAAACATTTTGTAATCCTTATAAAGAACTATTTATTCAACAAAATGTTTGAATTCCTATTTACCAGTTGCATAATTACCATATTTTCCATTACTCTAAATTAAATGGTAATGAGTAAATTTTAGAAATGGTAATTATAATAATTTTTAATTGTGATTCCTGTGCTGTGCACTATCGAATCCGTTAAATCGTTAAAACCGTATGATTTCTTATATTTCAAAGTGTTATAGCCGCGAAAATTTTAAACTAATTAGTTATTTTTTGACAAGAATTTCACAATGCCGCGCACTAAAGAAGAGATACTAGAGAAGGCTAAATTAGCTCGGAGAGAAAGATACGCTAAAATTAAGTCTGATCCAGAAAAATACGCTCAAGAAAAAGAGAAGGAACGGCAGAGGTACTTGAAAAGAAAAGAAAGTAAGAAAATTTTAAGTATTAAAGATTTGACACCAAAAGATAAAAAGTTACAAAGGAAAAAATGGAGAGAAAATTTCAATAAATATTACCAAAGGAAAGTGTTACTGAAACGAGGACAACAACTTATGGATGTTAATACTCCGAGTGATAGTGAAACCGACCCCTTGTGAAATGATAATGATGAGGAACATGAACAGCATGATATACGAGACCACGATACAAACCCAGAACCAGAACAAAGAAAAGACGAAGATAATCCAATGTTTCAGAATTTAAATAAGAAGATAAGAAAACTAAAGTACATGATGCAGAGAAAAGAAAAGATGTATACATTACAAAAACAAAAATTACAGAGAAAACTAAACAACTACAGAAAACTTTGTCAGAGACTGAAAAAACGAGTAGAAAGTCCAAATTCTAAAGCTCTGAGACTAATAAATGACAAGACAAAGATAAATGAAGTCAAGAAAAAGGTTTTGTTTGGTGAAGCTATGAAAAAAACGATGGAGACTAATTATCAGGCGCTGAAATCAAAAAACTACACTAAAAGAGCATAAGGTCTTGTCTGAAACTAAACACTTTACTGTTAGAGAAAGAAACGAGGAAACAAAAAAAAACTATTATCAAAAGTTAAAACAGGATATTGTAACCTTTTTTGACAGAGACGACATTTCAAGAATGACTGCTGGAAAAAAAGAATGTATATCCCGGGACAAGACTAAAAAAACAACGAAGATATTTATTAGATTCTATGAAAAATCTTCATAAACTTTTTGAAGCAGAAAATACCAAAGTTAGTTATTCATATTTTTGCAAGCAAAGGCCATTTTGGGTACTCATACCAGATGTCAGCGATAGAGAAACATGTTTGTGTAAAACTCATGCGAACATAGAACTAACAATAGTTAGTATAGTATTGCATTCTCGTAAAATAATCAAAGAAAAGGACTCTGCGGAAGTTATTAATAGACTATGTTGTTCCAATACATCATGCTTGTTGAGTAGATGCGGTACCTGTAAAGATAAAAAGCTTGAATACTTGTTAGATAAAGATGAAGGAATAACATACAGTAAATGGGAACTTAAGAAAGAGACGTACATCACAAAGGGTGTGGAAAAGAAAAAAAGAGTTAACGATTAAAAGAGTTAAGAGTTAAAGATTTAGAGAAATAACAAAATAATCAAGATAAAAAACACAGTTTAAATAAACACATGTTTTTCTTTATATTTTAATCAGTCTTGAACATAATTTCTTACTTATCAGGTATTAACACTTATATATAACTGCAGTATGTAGTGTCAATTCTTTCCTGCTACCTCCAAAATGAAATGACTGGACTTCAGAGTGATATTTATAGCCATAGTTCTCACTAAAGTCAATGTGGACTATGGCTTCACATTTCTTCAAGTTAGATTTTAGATCTTTCAAAGCAGTATATTGCCATCTTCTTGTACCTTCATGCTTCAAAAATTCTGGAATCAGACTTTCAAATATTGCAACAGCTTCTTTTTGAGGAGCAGTTACTTTTACCTTTGCGATAACTCTTTTTTTCTTTTCCACACCCTTTGTGATGTACGTCTCTTTCTTAAGTTCCCATTTACTGTATGTTATTCCTTCATCTTTATCTAACAAGTATTCAAGCTTTTTATCTTTACAGGTACCGCATCTACTCAACAAGCATGATGTATTGGAACAACATAGTCTATTAATAACTTCCGCAGAGTCCTTTTCTTTGATTATTTTACGAGAATGCAATACTATACTAACTATTGTTAGTTCTATGTTCGCATGAGTTTTACACAAACATGTTTCTCTATCGCTGACATCTGGTATGAGTACCCAAAATGGCCTTTGCTTGCAAAAATATGAATAACTAACTTTGGTATTTTCTGCTTCAAAAAGTTTATGAAGATTTTTCATAGAATCTAATAAATATCTTCGTTGTTTTTTTAGTCTTGTCCCGGGATATACATTCTTTTTTTCCAGCAGTCATTCTTGAAATGTCGTCTCTGTCAAAAAAGGTTACAATATCCTGTTTTAACTTTTGATAATAGTTTTTTTTTGTTTCCTCGTTTCTTTCTCTAACAGTAAAGTGTTTAGTTTCAGACAAGACCTTATGCTCTTTTAGTGTAGTTTTTTGATTTCAGCGCCTGATAATTAGTCTCCATCGTTTTTTTCATAGCTTCACCAAACAAAACCTTTTTCTTGACTTCATTTATCTTTGTCTTGTCATTTATTAGTCTCAGAGCTTTAGAATTTGGACTTTCTACTCGTTTTTTCAGTCTCTGACAAAGTTTTCTGTAGTTGTTTAGTTTTCTCTGTAATTTTTGTTTTTGTAATGTATACATCTTTTCTTTTCTCTGCATCATGTACTTTAGTTTTCTTATCTTCTTATTTAAATTCTGAAACATTGGATTATCTTCGTCTTTTCTTTGTTCTGGTTCTGGGTTTGTATCGTGGTCTCGTATATCATGCTGTTCATGTTCCTCATCATTATCATTTCTCAAGGGGTCGGTTTCACTATCACTCGGAGTATTAACATCCATAAGTTGTTGTCCTCGTTTCAGTAACACTTTCCTTTGGTAATATTTATTGAAATTTTCTCTCCATTTTTTCCTTTGTAACTTTTTATCTTTTGGTGTCAAATCTTTAATACTTAAAATTTTCTTACTTTCTTTTCTTTTCAAGTACCTCTGCCGTTCCTTCTCTTTTTCTTGAGCGTATTTTTCTGGATCAGACTTAATTTTAGCGTATCTTTCTCTCCGAGCTAATTTAGCCTTCTCTAGTATCTCTTCTTTAGTGCGCGGCATTGTGAAATTCTTGTCAAAAAATAACTAATTAGTTTAAAATTTTCGCGGCTATAACACTTTGAAATATAAGAAATCATACGGTTTTAACGATTTAACGGATTCGATAGTGCACAGCACAGGAATCACAATTAAAAATTATTATAATTACCATTTCTAAAATTTACTCATTACCATTTAATTTAGAGTAATGGAAAATATGGTAATTCTGCAACTGGTAAATAGGAATTCAAACATTTTGTTGAATAAATAGTTCTTTATAAGGATTACAAAATGTTTGCCTACTTTACTTAAAAAGGGATCTTATAACAACTTAAATAAACGTATCAGTTTAAAAAAATAATCATCTACTCACCATAAAAATTGAAAATGGCGATTAGAGTATATTCCGACAAAAGCAAACCACGACGTGAAAATTTAATATGGCGCCAAAAAATGCGGTCTTTGATGCGTGTAGTTTGGTCGGGCGTCGAGCGCAAACTGGCGCAAACTTGTTTAGGCAGTTAAGGGTATGAATTCTCAAATTTTTAGGTAGTAAATTAAGGTGAATATTTTTTAAACGGTAATTATAGAGTTACCCGAGGACATACTTTAAGGGCATTCATTCTTCTTAATTTATGTTCTTTAAGTAAAACAACTTGTGTATAGGGCTAAGGAAACTATCGTTTTTTAAGAATATTGATCTATAATTACATTCTTTAAAAGGGATTTAGCTATATTGAACGAAAACTTAATCAAAATGTAAAATGAGACACGAATGGTAATTAGAATCTGGATGCTTGGAACCAAATTTCTCTAAATTTAATAAACAAAATATGGTTTCTAATAGTCTAGTTTAGATCTGTAGTACTTATATTCATATGTAGTTTTATCAAAATTAAAATATTTGCACTGTAGAAGATTCTTTACCATGCGCCGCGTAATATGCACATTCTTAAAGAAATGCCCTTTACTATATTTTTAAATAAAAGCTTATACTTTTATCTTCTTGCTATTTGATTTATAATTACCATTTCTCATTACCCTCACCATTTTCTAATTACCATTTCCTGTAAATATCATTACCGTTCACTGAAAATTTTAAACGCCTGTCAGTTAAAAAGTAAAAGACTAAAATAATTCCCTTGTACAGTTTCTTTAAGGGTATGTTTACAGCAATGTAAAATTTACTCAAAGAATGCGTTTTGTCACAACTTTTATGCAATCTCCTAACATGAGGCAATATGCGCATTTTCAAAGAATTGCCCATTCCTCTTAATTGTTACATATTATTCCTCTGAAATTGTTACATAAAAAATGTTGTTTTTTATTAACTAACTAACCATATAGGTACAGGAGCAGATATCTCTTGTATATGGTTAGTATTTATTACTTTGATGTTTATTGTGCTTGTGTGAAAAATATTAACAGTTTACAGGTTTTGTCTATTTGTTAATATTACAACAGAATAAATATTACTAGGTATACAGTTGAACCGTGGTAGTCAAACACTTATCCTGATACAAAATATCCATCCATCCAAAATAAAAAAAAAATAAAAAAATCCATCAGCCTTTTGAGGTTCACTGCTGGACATAGGCCTCGGTTAAAATCTTAAAAGGGGGAGCAGGGGGAGGGGGGGTAGAGGGGGTGAATGGGGGGGAGGGTTCTATCCTGAGTACAATGGTACCACTCTCGACTCTCGGCGACGCACCGTTTTCGAGAAAATGGAAAAAACCTAACCTAACCTATTAGCCCACTAAGTGTTGTGAATAAATGTCAGGGGGAGCAGGGGGAGGGGGGGTAGAGGGGGTGAATGGGGGGGAGGGTTCTATCCTGAGTACAATGGTACCACTCTCGACTCTCGGCGACGCACCGTTTTCGAGAAAATGGAAAAAACCTAACCTAACCTATTAGCCCACTAAGTGTTGTGAATAAATGTCAGGGGGAGCAGGGGGAGGGGGGGTAGAGGGGGTGAATGGGGGGAGGGTTCTATCCTGAGTACAATGGTACCACTCTCGACTCTCGGCGACGCACCGTTTTCGAGAAAATGGAAAAAACCTAACCTAACCTATTAGCCCACTAAGTGTTGTGAATAAATGTCGACGGGACCCTGCTGTGCGGGGTCCCTTTTTCTGGGTAACCTAAAAAAGTCTAACCTAACCTATAACCAGCCTAACCTAATCTAACGTAATTTCGTGTCAGACAAGTCGGACTCTGTCACAAATGTCGACGGAAGCCCGCTTCGCGGGGTCCCTTTTTTTGCGTAGATAAACATAGACAAACCTGAACCTAACCTAACAAAATTTGGAGTTGACTGTATCGTTTTTTCTTGGCGGGGGGCTTCGCCCCCCGAGCCCCCCTTTTTTGCTTCGGGGGGCCTGCGGCCCCCCGTGCCCCCCGCTACTGGCCAACGGATTAGAAACAATCTCCGAACTTACTGTTAAGGAAATGCTAAAAGTCAGTCAGTTCGTCAGAATATTTATAAAACATACAAATTTGCAATTTTCAAAAAAAAATTAAGGAGTTCTATTCATTTCCGAGCACCAAAATTTCGTATACTGGAGCATTTTAAAGTATTTGACAGCTTGTAGTGTCATTTAGACATTTATATGTGCAGTTTAGTTGCTTTAGCACTTTTGAGGTTAGAAAAGTTTCTCTTAATTTATTAAAAAACGGTGCGTCGCCGAGAGTCGAGAGTGGTATCGTTGTAATCAGCTACAAAATCTCTATCAATCCCTATAATTTTTATGCGGCTAATCCTGCTCCTTGATATAAGATCCAACCCTAGGCCTCCCTCAATCGACGCCACTCCTGGGCCCTCTGAATCCAAAGGATTTAAGCTGTCTTCTTCAGGTCGTCCTCTTCTTTCCTTCTCAGGGAGTCCAACTCGTCGGAGTTTGTTTTCTGAGATGGTCTCTACTCGGGGACTTTTCTTACCCGACGGTTATCAGTCCGTCGAGCAACGTGGCCTGCCCATTGCCACTTCAGTTCACTGATTCTTCGAGCTATATCAGTAACCTTCGTTCGTCTACGGATTTCATCATTGCGAATCCTCCCATGGAGAATCACCATACATACAAAATATATGGTATGCCTTTCCTCGTTTATCTTTCGTGGTTAAAAAGTAGTTAGGTACGTTTTCACTATATGTTCAAAGGAACGCATGAGAACTTACTAGAAGTACCTATTGCATGTCCTGCGTCCATTTGCCAACAACTCGAACTGCCTTCTTTGTCAAACATGCAAACATACAGCGTGCATTACTCACTTGGATTACCTAAGAACTAGTTCGTGTCGAAAGAGCCTTACCTTACCTTAGGTAGGGGAAAGTAGAACGTCCGCAGACACTACACGATACCTTATGAAAAACCAATGCAATGATGAGAGCCAATTAATTCATGTATTCCAAACATTATTTAATTTATATTTTCTTTTGAATACCAACTAATCATGGCTAATAGTACCTACAAAATATGTTTGAGTTTTCAGCTTTTTCATTAAATTGATATCTGACATGATTGTGAGCTAATTACTGAACTGTTTGAATTAAATTATTTATTTTTTGCATGCATCAATCCCATGATAAAACACTGAAAAAATCATTCGATTGTTAATCGATAGTAGTTAAGTATCGATCATTTTTAAATTGATTCATGACTAACTCGGATTATGATCGTATGAACTGCGGGTGAAGCTAGTTTTTGATAAATGGTAATTTTTGGTGTAGCTTGAATTTGATAAAGGCTATATAATTATACTTCTTATATTTTAAAACATCCCTTGCTGATAGAGATAGTTCTTCAAGTAAAACGATTTCACGCAGGCTGAGCCGCGGGGAAAAATAATACAAAATAAATTTAGGTAGGTAGGTAAAATAAATTTAATAGGTAGTTTATAGACACATATACACTTCATTTAAACTGCTTCTGTATTAAAATGTACAAGTACTACAATAACTACTAGTAAAGTAACGACGAATAGGCACGATACCCGAAGTGTAGCGATGCAAGTTTGCGCCACAGCCACAGCACTCACCAGAATAGGCCGTATTGAAATGCACGCGGTTCGAGGCATAGCGTACGTCGCAAACGCATTTATAGAACGGATAAGTGAGCACTGCATGAAAAACAGTCCCAAGTTAGTAAATAATTAGAATTTATGCAACCGAAAATGAGAAAGAACTCGCAACAATTTACATGAGAACTACGGATTAACGAAGGTCATCCTGTGCCTTTTCTGTCGGTGTACCCATAAGTCTGCAGTGTCGAAGTTGTTTTCGTTTCGAGGACCTTCAGTGGCCAGTGTGTTGGATCTCGCGATGTGTGAACGACATGCGTTAGTTTTTACTTTTGTGGTCGCAGTTGCAGCCTTCGCCGTAAACAGTTCGGCAAAACTTGCGCGTGAGTGAATTAATTAGTATCTATTATTTTCTTTCATAGTGATAATGAGCATTTTCACATAATACATTAAATGTTAATTTCACGTCTTACAATATTGCTAAGTTTCTATATACGAGTATTTAAACGTTAAATCTACGTTCATATTATCATACTTTCCCTCAGTTTTCGGATGTTATTGCTATAAACCGTTTCGATTGTGTATAGGAAGGTAATGATTTGTGATTTCCTTTATAACTACCCGAACAATAGTAATTAGGTATACCTACTTAATTACTTTCAAATAAATCATTATCATCATGCTATCGACTTGAAAAGAGTATTTTTGCGTTATACTATACAACGGTGATGTTTGTAATAGGAACATACTAAGAGACTAATAAAGTAATTATGATACTTTTGTACCTGTACTTACTGCATTGTTAATAATATTTGTACCTACATCCATAAGGGAGATAGTACATTTAATTCTTCACAAGTCATGTTTAGTAATGAAATGCTGGATACAGGGCCCCCCTTAAGAATTATAGGTTAGAGCCAAAATCCATTTTCTTGAGTTCTTATCAAAAATTATTGTGTAATGTATGTAATATAAGGTAATGATAATATAAGGTAATAATATTACATACATATAAACTTATAGCAAGATAATGCACAGTTTAATATTTTGTAAAAAAAGCAGTAAATTTACTTACTTGTGAATAAAATTAATATTTCGTTCACTCGACATTGTGACTTGTATTTCATTAATCACAATAATTTGCCAGGTTTCGCCATCCCTTGTGGAGAACGGAGCGAGCCAAGCCTAATGCTGTTGTTTCCCAACACTATTGCGCTTGTGTTTATCATGATTCACGTATACTTGCTTTGTACCCAGGACCCTTCTATGTGTATAATAATGTTTATGGGATATTAATTTCAACGTAGCGTCCATAACCCAACGGCTCGCGTCGATTCAATGTGATCGACAGAGTTAGGCAATGACGGGCGCGGTCGGTTTGTGGATGGGTGACCGTTATTGGCACAATTTCATTAGCAGTACCATGTTTAGACAAATGAGAGCAAGTTAATAAAAATGAATTTTTTATCCCAAGGGAACACAGTATCAGGATAAAAAGTAATCTACTCGTATAGGTTAATCTAGGGTGTCAGCTACCGCCATACCAAATTTGTCATAATTGGTTGACCCTTTTGAGCGTGAGGAAGTAACAGACATACAAAAACACACACTCACAAACTTTCGCCCCTATAGGGGCGAAAGTTTGAAAGCGACTAATATTTAATATTAGTATATGTTGCGAAAGGGACTAATATTATAATATTAGTATGATTATACTGACCTAGTAAGTATAGTCTAAGTACATAATACAGGTTAACGACTAGGCAAGACTGATAAAGTTATGCATGGCTTGTGTGTTACCAGCCGCTGCTCAGCTATTTAAGTAGCTCGAGTTTAGAACAAGTCAAAGTCGTTAAATTTTATTAGTAAACCAGAAGTTTGATAAAATCTAATAAGTTAAAATACTAAAAATGAATATCAAAAGTAAACTACCATATTTTGTAATGCTAACTAAAATCGATACCACTCGCCATAGTGACTGAGCACTGATTTCTATTCCTTAACTTTTAGTTAGGTCAAGTATTATACAATCTGACGTCAGTAATTGACATAATATAAAAAATATTTTGGCGGTAAATTATACGGAAATATTATGTGTAAATAGGTTAACATTGAACTTGAATTTTAATCTGAGTTCTTTTATAAAATGTTTTTTTCTCTCTTAATCTGTACGCAATACAAGGTCTACCAAATTCATAACCTTTTCGATGTCTTTTTCGGGACCCTTTTTTTCCCTTTCATCTATCAAGTTTTGTAGATCCATTACTGGAAATAAGCACCCCTCCCTTATACGCCACTTCTCGCGATGTTACAATCCATCCATCTATCAGCCTTTTGGAATCCACTGCTGGCCCCTCAATCGACGCCACTCCTCCCGATCCTGCGCCCTCTGAATCCAACGGTTTCCCGCTGTCTTCTTCAAGTCGAGTTAGGTTAGGTTTGACTTTTCAAGTTGCAAGGTGCTGTCTCTCTCAGTTCTCCTAACAGGATGCCCTACTGTTGAGGTCGTCCAGCAATTTCGCCAAGATGACTGTATCATCGGTAAATCGAAGATGTGTGTGGCTTTCTCAATTTATTCAACAAAAATTTCCACTCCATCAGCTTGAACACATCTTCCAATGGAGCGGTGAAAAGGTTTTGGGAGATAACATGCCCTTGCCTGACACACTCTGTCATTGGATGAGGTTCGTACTTCAGTCATGTACTCTGACATAGTGGTGGCATCGTATATCCACTTCAACACCTCAATGTGCCAAGTCGATCTGGTACCGCTGCAGGGACGCCAACACCGCCCAGGTTTTGACGAGGATTAACTGCATTACTTTTATAATATCATGCCATACAGAACTGCCAGTCAACTAATAAAACTGATTGGGTATCCTCTCGATGTTAATCGAGCGATGCAATCGAATTGGAGCGGACTTAATCGAGTGGGTTTCGGTCAGTCAACAAGGATTCATGCAGACCATTACTATTTTCTTTTATAATTTAATATATCAGAGTTTTTTGCTCCATAATAGAAAATAAAAAGGCGGTCAGTGAACAAGTACCATTACAAAATATTACCTACTACTGTATTTTTCTGAATCAGTAAATCAAATGAAATATTATCTCACTAATAGACGCCCGCAGTTTTGCTCGCGTGGAAATAAAAACATAACAATAGTTTCGTTTTCACCTAGTTGCCACCCTCCTTAAAGGAACTACTAGATCGAATTCTGTCCTTCTAACTGGGAAATAACCGGGATAAAAAGAATCTAAGTACATATCCTATATTTTAAATCATTCAACTGTAAACATTTGTTGCAAATATGGAAACGTAAAACGGAATTTATTTTGAAGAACACACATTGATGATCATTCGTCTTAAATGCAGGATAACAACACCCGTGGTTAACCCAGGAACGCCTCTAGAAAATTATAATTATATCCAATTTTTTTTCTTTATCTTACAAATTACAGAAAAACGGAGGAACACCTATTCTAGAGTTTTATTATATGTATAGATTACATTTAGCCTAGGAATATTGTATTGTATTAAATACAAAACCGCAATGGTTGTTTGGTAAAGGTTGAAGCTTGACCATGACATGGATGCGATCTGTGCGCGTGTTCTCCTTAGAGTAGCTGGACAAGACGCACGGTAAAATATTGGGATAACGCCGAATAGTGCAAAAGCTTTATTATTCAGCCGTTGACGAACAGGCGACTCCTCCAGTATTGCCTATGAACCGGTGATGCGTCCAAGGCCAATGGCTCACATTTATCGTATGTTATTGACCGAGTTAAGCAACTACAGACGCGGTCGGTTTGTGGATGGGTGACCGCTTATGGCAAAATTTCATTGGCGCTACAACGATAACCGAAAAACGTTTTAGATGGCGCGTTCAAACTTCGGTCCCGGTTATTATCAGTTGTAAAAACAATAGTTAAAAACCTTGTATGATCTTCACGTTTTTTTTTTTGTATGATCTTCAGGCTTTAGAACGTTTGACACTGGGTTGGCCACTAACCCCTCCGCCACTGGAGCGGCATGGTGTAGTATGCCTCTAGATCTCCCACGGCTGTGCGGGAGACCTGTGCCCCAACAGAGGGCCGCCTATGGGCTGTTTAGGAACTGGTTATACCGTCCAATTTATTTATCAAATGTATAATCGGGCTTATTACGTTAAATTGTGTTTTCTATGTGTGCCAGCAACAATAACATAAAGTGTTACAAGTTATAAATAATACTCAGATTTACAACAAGAAGATTGGGGTCAGTGGAATCAACCGATCACGCGATCGTTAGTGTTAACCAACATGTTACGGTCAATGCTTTTGACGGTGCCAGCTGCAAATCCAACACATTTAAATTAATACTCACGCACAAATGCCAATAATTTTTAGTTCTCTTCAACGAATATACGGCATAATGTCGCCTCTTGCATGTTGAAGAAAAATTAAGATAAATTGTATGACTATGGTTGGTTTAAAAAAAAAACATAAACGGTTTATGAAAAATCAAATAAATTTCTATTTATGCTGATGATGCGCAACCGCTAGATTAAAAGAACACAGAATTGGGAGGAGTGGCGTCGATTGAAGGAGGGAAATGAAAGGCTGTTGGATGGATGGATGGTGATTTAGGGAGCGTTTGTTGAAATTTAGAGCCTTGGATTGAAATAGATTTCATTAATGCATCCATACTTCCACACTGAATATCTCACTGTACAATACTATACAATTAAAGTTGCAAGTATGCCCTGAAAGTCCCTACCTGTGTTATGTAATTAACTCATTGTTTATCTATTTTTAATTATTAGAGTCAAGACTTTTGCCATCATTTATTTCGCAAGAAGTCAGAAATCAACGTTGTTACCTCAGAATAAATGTAGTTATTTTTACTGATTCCTTTGTAACGGTATGTTACATACTTAATAAACAAAAAAAATTATATAAAATCTATATTATATAATATTTATTATTTATATAATCAATTTTATGATTTATTTTATGTTTAATTTCAATTAATAAATTTTTGCTTAAAAATAAAATTAATGCGTTTTTCGTGACTATTCTATCTGGTTAGCCCAATGGTTGGCTGGTAGAGAATGCATTTCATAAGCTTTCTATTTGTACCCTGTACTTTTTGTTTGTGGTTCAATAAACATAAATAAATGAATAATATTCAATGGCTTTAAAAGAGAATAAAATAACCATCTCAACATATTTAAAGCATTTAATGTTCTACAGATTCCGACATACAAAGACCTCATCACTATGATTAAGATATAAACATAGCCACCAAAACTTCTACGAATTATAGAGAATGCATTTCATAAGCTTTCTATTTGTACCCTGTACAGTCTGTTTGTGGTTTAATAAACATAAATAAATGAATAATATTCAATGGCTTTAAAAGAGAATAAAATAACCATCTCAACATATTTAAAGCATTTAATGTTCTACAGATTCCTACATACAAAGACCTCATCACTATGATTAAGATATAAACATAGCCACCAAAACTTCTACGAATTAAATGTTTTCTCTATATTTCAAATCTGTCGGACGCTTTATCTAACGAGTGTTCCGTACCAATCAAAGTCTAACTTCGCCCGAGGATAAATTGTGTATAATAAATAAATTTCATTCGCATTGTCATTTTCAGTCTGTTTCATGTCAGTGTCAGTTCATTTTGTAAGTTAGTATGCCTACTATTTACTATTGTTATGTATTACATAGAAAAGTCACTGGTACGTTCCGCTTGGGTTTGCACCCACGCGGCGACACCCCGTTGAGTAAGAGGTGAGTTAGATAGCTACTGTGCTGACACCACTGTACCTATATATTGCACAGATAATAAAAACTGGTAGAGCCTATAGGGAACCAAATAGGTTTTATATGAAATCTAATTGGTTCCATATAGAGTTCGCCCGGGGCAGTACCACCGCCCGCCACCCACCATTTCTGCTGTGTAATAATTGTTTTTAAAGCAATTATGGTCCGGTTGGAAAGGTGTGGTTTCCGGTTACACGTCTTTAGAGCGACCATCTTAGTCCTCAAGGGTAGCAACACATCTGTGACTGACTTAGAACGAGACTCCTACTAACAAGTACTAACTGGACTATTACTAACACCAACTAACAGGACTAACTATCACTAACAGTACCTACTAACGAACTGACCAACGAATGTTCTAATTAACTCTCTCAACTAAATGGACTAACCATCCCAGTCCCTAATTGAGTCTTGTTCAAAGTCAGTCACAGTTGTCATGGGCGGCAGCGGATGGGTGGTGCTGCAAGCTCGTTTGTATGTTTTTAATACAGTTGCTCAAAAAGTGGCGTATTACAGGGACGTATAGCGTTCGGGAAGTGAGCTATTACACACTCGTGCTTTTTCTTTACCATTTCCGAACTCGTGCGTTCTCTTTCCCAACTGTCAAAATAATGTCTATTAAAAAGAAAAAACCAACCACGAAGTTTTTACTAAAAAAAAATTCATAGAAGTTTTTATGATTCATGCAAATATTTCTAAAAAGAAGCTACTAATTTGTTTCAATATCAGATTTAATGTTTTGATTCAATGAGTTAGGTTAGGTTTCACTTCATTTCATCTCATTAAATTTCATGTCAATAAAAAAATTCTACTGAAGACTTGGCTGTATGGGCATAGTTCCCTTTGCCTACCCAGAATGGGTGAAGAAAACAAAAAAAAATCTCTGCAATACTCTGTATTCTTTTACGGTTGGCGCCATTTTCCAAAAATGTTCTTTGCGAGTTTAGTTTGTGTTTTTATTATTTTATTAAATTGCTTCATTTTTTCGCAACTGTATTAAAAATAGTTGTTCAGTACACGTGCGGAACCGTCATTGCAACTTGTTCCGACTGTCAACCCTCGCCTTCGGCTCGGGTAGACATTTGTCGGAACTCTTTGCAATGACAGGCTTTCCGCACTTGTAGCGAAATATACTATTTTTTTATGGATACAAGATAGCAATCTTGTATCCATAAAAAAAACATAATGTATTTCTTAACTAGTAGCTATCAACATGTTCCATTACAGTTGCGTGTTTTCGTGAGACATGCCACCGTGTCCACCGATCATACGACTGCATTCTGTGCTATCTTTAGCAATCAGTGACACTATTACCATAGATTATTCTATGTTGAGCGACTCTTTATTCTATGCTGAGCGACTCTTTATTCTATGCTATTACAGTTCAGTTTTTAGGGTACCGTACCCAACGGGTGAAAAACGGAACACTATTAATATATGCATCTGCCGTCTATCTATTTGCTACAGGGCTCTATATCTTGAACAGAAATAGGTAAATAGGTACCTGAAATTTTCACAGAATGCGTGTTATTGCGGCCGCTATTACAACAATAAATAAAATTCAAAAAATTTATACACTTTTAGTATATTATAACCTTTTTTATATACAAGTAACAAACAAGCGTTTCAGTACCATGAAAACTGTAACAAAAAAAAATGTTAATATTTTGTACAAGACTCAAAGTGGAATTTGAGAGTTAGTTCGGTTAGTAATAGATGCTTAGTTATTTGGTCAGTTCCTTAGTATTTATGATGATTTTAAGAGCAAACTGTTAACTGTGAACTCTGTTGATTAAAAAAATCGACGCAAGCCATTGGGCTATGGACGCTACTTCAGTTATACTTATACCTAGTACTCGGTAACTTTAGTGGCCGTGATACTAACATATTATAATATTACATAAAAATTATCCGCTATAAAATAAATAAATATTATCGTGTTACGTTTTATGTGTTTATATACCTATCATATAGTTACATGGAAATGCTTAGTGCGAATTCGTAGAAAAGGCCCAACAGTGGGAAGAAGAAAGACTTGTGGTAGTAGTGGTTTAGTGCATTAAGGTTGGACAGACAAAAACCTACCGTGTACTCTGTACTTCGACTCAGTTTACGTATGCATTCCCAATTTTTCTATCTCCAAGGGCCATTGAATACTGCTCGATAGTAAAGTTAACTCAATATCGTACCATTTCGAGTGTGTGCATACGAATGTCCACAGTAACAATTGGTTCTCTTATTCAACTCGCAATTTAGAATGTAATGTTATTTACCTGTGGCTTGTATCGATCTACATTAAAATCGCTAGGCAAAGTTAAGCAGTTAAGGTTAGGAATTCCTTGAATTGTGACCACTGGGGATCAAATGTTCATTGAGAATGAGTTTAATAATAAATAATACTTTTGTTGTAGCGTCCATAGCCTAGTGGCTCGCGTCGAATCAATATGATTGACAGAGACAGCAACGAGGGGCACGGTCGGATGGGTGACCGCTAATGGCAAAATTTCATGGGCGCTACCGCGCTTCGGAGGGCATGTTAAGCCGTTGGTCCCGGTTGTTTTCAATAGTAAAAACAAACGTTAAGCCTTGTCGAAGGCTTTCGGGTGGCTTGAGAACATTCGACACTGGGCTGGTCACTAACCACTCCACCATTTAGGTCTTATTAAACGACGTCTTATTAAATACGTATTGGAATATTTTCAAGTTCGCTTAAAGTCTCTTTAATAAGTTTCAAAATGATTCTTTTAAACCTTTTCAGCGGAATTTATTCACCCCTGCAATAACACCGACTCAGCATGCCTGGTGAAAGCAACGCAAGATGCCATACCAGAGTTCTCGAAAGGTCTACCCCACCTCGGAGTGCCTTCGCTGGACCCATTCATCATAGATGAGCTTCCTATCCAGCTGCCCGGAGTAAAGGTCACGTTTCTGGACGGCAAGGTGACAGGACTGAGAAAGTGCCAAGTGCTGAATGTCGAGTAAGTGTCTCATTTGATGTAAACTACGTGAGTCGTCATAATATTTGTGCTAACTAGTATCCATAAATAAACCAATGGAGCAAAATACATCGACTATCATTCGACCTAATTGCTGAATTTGGACCTAGGTTCGAAGTTAAAATCCCAGCCGAGGCAAATCTATCTACAATATCTAGAGCGGGGTTTGATTTTATTTGTTTAATATGCATAAATGCTCATGCATCTCTTTATAAATTAGCTAAATAATTTTATCAAATATTTGAAGTGACAAAATAAAATGAAATAAAATGTATGATTTGTTGGTATTCCATGATAATAACCAGTACAAATTCGACTAAGAATGGGACGGCACGTAACTTCCACAACCTTTATTGTAGCCAATATACTCGTCGCTGTAAAAATTATATTTACAATTGTTACAAGTACCTTGTCACATGGCTATAGCACGTAACAGTTCCCACGTTAGCGCTATGCGTGCCACGGCTGTTCATGCAATAACCCTTTGTACGTTTATTTCTACTTGGCATGGGAATTATTCGGCAAAAACTGTATTTAGCCCTTCTAAGAAATGTTATATAACAGCATGGACACATCACATTGATAACATAAGTATGACAGAAAATAAACTTTATGGTCTTCATACTGATTACGTTTAGTTTGGCACTACAGTGGCTATCGATTTTATTTGCCTCTTACTCGTCTTGGTTTAAGTTCAAAACCTAGAAGCATAGCACCAATGACTTTTCTAAGTAATGAGCAATTTAAGATATTTAATGTTGTTGTAAAAGAAAACATCGTGAGAAAACCTACAAGCCGAAGAGTTCTTCATAATATTCTCGAAAGCATGTGAAGACTTTTTCACATGCTTCACTTAGCCTGCTTAAAAGTTCTAACCAGTCCCATTGGAGAGGAGAGTGCTCTAGAGTGGGATAAATATTGGGTTGTGGTTAATGTTAAATATATCTAGATAACCTAGGTACATATAGGAAGGAGGCATTTGTTCAGACTTCCAAACTAAATATTTTCTGGTTTAACGAAGTTTTGTAATGACAGTGCTTATACGACATATATTACATTATACGGGTTGCTGGTAAGACAAACTTATCTATTCAGTGAGTGAGCGACTTATTTATTGATACAAGTTAATAAAACGAACATAGGATGTGACGGACCCGTTGGCGAAATCGGTAGTGACCCTGCCTGTTACGCCAAGGGTCGATTTACACACAGGATAAAAATTCGTGTGCCGAACAGTTGTGTTGTGTCTGGGTATTAATATAAACTATTTATGTGTGTATTTGAAAATATCTATGTATGTATGCGGTCTCTGACACACATAGTACAGGCTCGTGCCTAGTTTGGGTTCAGATGGCCGTGTGTGAGAGTGTCCAATGCCCATGATGTTTATTTATGGATAACCCTCGACAACAATCTCATTGAGTTGGTCACAGATGTGTTGCTTCCCTGGAGTAAGATGTTCGCCACAAGACTAACCGCTACCCTTTTCAACCGAACAAAATTCTGGTTTATTAAAAAACCTTTTGCTTTCTAAGCAATTTAAGTTGTACTTAAGTAGCTTTAGTAGTCACTACTAATCCTACCAAGGCCACTAAGATTTAGGCTCCGGATAAGTGGCGGGTCTGCGTGTCATAAAAATAACACGAGCAATGACTCTTTTTATCTTTATTGTCTCTGTAGGCTGAAGCAGCTGGGGCAAGTTAAATAGGACATCACTTTTATCTCACCCATGTTATATACTAGCGAGAATCTCAATATCGTGTTTTAGATTAAGTTTCCCTTTAAAATAAATCTAATAATCTGCTCCAATGAGGATTGGTGGAAGGGATAGTGCCAAGCCAGTGTCGATTGTTCTCAAGTTACCCGAAGTTGTTCAACAAGACTTAGGTAACATTTTTTTCTTACAATTGATAGCAACAAGGACGTTAAGGAGTTACTCTGAAGCCTGTGCTACGTTAAGGAGTTACTCTAAAGCCTATGAAATTTTGTCACTAGCGGTCTGATAGCGCCTGCTGTTGTATAACTCGGTGGATCACATACGATTGACGCGAGCCATTGTGCTATTCACATACGATTGACGCGAGCCATTGTGCTATGGACGCTTCTATGGTTATAGCATCTTTCTAATTTTTTAATCAAATTGAAAAATAATTTAATACATTGTAATAATTTAATACTTTTTGAGAAGACATATTATATTTTATTATTATTAATCTGATAAACATAATATATTTTTAGTTGTAATTAATTATTATTTTTTTATTCACATTCGTCATGAGGGTTCAGAAAACAGGACAAGATTTTAAGTGTAACAGAATTACTGATTTTTAACTCTTTTAAATGTATTCTATTTTCAGAGCCTACTTGGAAAAGAACATCTTCATATTGGAAGTGAGATGCAATATCACGATAAAAGGGAAATATACCGCCGTCGGCAGACTGCTGCTATTCCCAATAAACGGAGAAGGGGACTCTAAGATTAAAATTGGTATTTTACTTTTTAATTTAATCTTCTATAAGGCACGTTTAATATTTATCAGTCTAGTCGTCTAATTTCTTTGAATAGATCTTTAATCTGTTCATATTTCATAGGTAAGTAAATAAATGGATACGTATTAAGTAGGTACATGACATACATAATGCTTTAAAAGATTGAAATATACTAAGATAAAGGCTAAGATGGATCATTCCTATCCGACCCCCTGATCCGTCCCTTCAGGGGCACGGATATAATATAGTAGAATCTTCTTCTAAGAGCCGATGACCTACTGTCGTGCTATCGTCCGTATTAGGTAATTATTCTAAACTAATCTTAGGGTAGATTAGTATACATTATTGATCGAAGGTAGATTAGGCACTCGTGTATATTTGTCAAATGATAGTTGATTTTTATTTGAAGTAATAAGTAGGTATACATAATTTTCTTTTCAAATTTCTGTGTCAATTTATAAATGTCTTATGTAGGTACATACTGCATAATATAAAGTTATTATTACTGTAGGATTAGATATTCATCCACTGATCATCAAAAGCTAATCCTTTAAAACGGGCACGAGTCTCTTCTCGCAACTGTATAGGTCTGGAGCATCCACGACTGAAGTGCGCTTTCATCTCTACCAATAAACTCAGAAGGAATAATATCCAACCCGATTGTCAAAAATTTATAAACCGATACTGTTTTTATAAATGTAGTATAATTACTATTTAATTAATATATCCTCTATTCCAGTTAACTCCGTAATAAAAATGAACATCAGAACGAATTATTTTAAGGACGCAGAGGGTAGAGACCATTTTGGCATCAAGAACTACCGATACACCTTCGATTATGGAGACAGGGTCCATTACAGCATTTCAAACCTCTTTAAAGGGAATCCTGAACTCAGTAAGTGTTTACAAAATTGGTTTGGCATTCAGCAATATCTTCCTAACAGCATGCAAATATTAAAATTTTAACTAACATTTTCCAATTACATCAATATGTATCATTTTGAAAATGTCAATACTAAATTAAAAAAACTACAAGAAAATGTCAAATATAGAAAATTAAAATTAAATCAATGGTTAATATTAAATTAGTCCCATGTCATCAATCAAAAAACAACATTAAATATGGTACATTCAAGACCACTTAAAGCTAAGAATTTAATAATAAATAAATTTCCTTTTTATTGTAAACAGGCACTTTGGTGCGCAGTGTATTTAGTTAGGCGCTAGACAGCAATTTTATCATCTTCTCTAAATAGTATGAAATAAAATCGCTGTCTTCACTGTCTGTTTCCCCTCTAATTATAGCGAAGAAAAAAGAGAATTTCAACAATATATCAATGTGTTAAGGATAATCCACAGTAATCATTTTCATCTCTCATAATTATATTACAAAAATAATGGCTTATTTACTTAGTCGGGTAGTTGACCGCTTAGTGAGGGTAGCTGCAGCTAACAATATTAATTAAATTATTATAATTGTATTTATATTATATTATATAATAAATTATCTTATTAAATAAGGTACATGTATAACAGAATGTTTTAACGTATTTAACGCAGATCATAATTACTCCAGGCATAAAGTACATCATTAAACTGAATATTTTAGAGGATATCACTGATTTAATAAATTGGTAGCAGCGAAACGAGAAAGGCAGTCTACGACCTCCAGTGTATACAGTGTATACAGTACAACCGTACGAAGCCAGGGCGGGCCATGCCAAGCCAAGCCATTATTAATTGTTTTTAATATACTTTATACTTTCATTTTACAGGTAACACAGTGCTACAGTTCCTAAATGAAAATTGGAGGGTGGTGACGGAGGAGTTTGGGCAGCCCGTCGTCGATTACGCGATGAACGTGACCATAGAAACAGCTAGAAAGTTCTTCGACGCAGTACCGTATGACGAACTTTTATACGTGCCCATACCGAGTTATTAACGTTAAGGTTATTCACAATAAATTGTATGGTCTGCCTAGTTTACATGAAATGTTGATAGAGTTTGTTAACAAACAACTAGGGTTATTTATTACAGATTTTTTAAATACTTATAAAAAAAAATATTCTGGTTTAAGAACTTTATTATTTCTCATAAAGAATTAACAATAATTCACTTACTGAGAAATCAATAACAGTAACAAACTTATATAATAGCAAGCGTACAGAAAATAAATACTAATTATTGTATACAAAACAGAATATTTAACATATTTGAGATATTAAGTAGCTAGCGGGTGTGCTCAAATTTAGTTATACCCTCATAATGACTGATTTTAAACTATTCTTTGTGACTACGCGCTACGCGATAAACACGACGATTAATGTGAATATTAAAATTTCCAACACTAAATAATAATATGAACCAAAATAATATTGTAGTTTGTTTTAAGAGTCGGTGAATAAAATGTAACATAAGTATTCAAATAGTGGGATATTTGACAAGTTGAGGTATGTACTAGATATATTTGTTTAAAGCTTACTTATAATGAAGACATCACAACACTTTTACTCATATAATGTACAAAATGGGTAAAGGCAACAAGGCTATTTAATGAGATTTAAATATGAAATGCAGTTTACAGTTTATTCATTTAGGTTAACTTTGCGTTTTTATCTCTTATACCTACTCTTTATCATCTGTAGTTCTGTTACATTTAACATGTATACTATTAAACAATTTGAATGAAAAACCTGGTTGTATGTACATAATTTACTAAGAAGTAACTTAGTCTTACTTTTAGCAAGGACTATTTTTAAGGGTTTTTAGAATATATAATATCATGCACAATATTATAAAGTACCTAGATAAGAATATTGTGGATGTCTAATTTTGAACATTTAATAATAAAAATATGTTCTTGCTATGTTCTTTATTGTACGAGGTAAATTTATGTCACGACGTTATTGTGCCCATAGTTCTTCTATTGCATTCCAAACCATATATTAAGCTGCTTGTTTTTTTTCCTTTTCCCTATCAATTGGTAACTAATTAATATTTCTACAATTACATTTAGTAAGTACCTACATTGAACATAACATTGTTCATAAACTAGAAAGCTATGCGGGCGATATTTTTTAAATCAATTGACTTTTTTACTTCATAGATAAATGTTGACATGTATTTATTAAATGTCAGTTCTGAGAAAAAAAATCATTATAACATTTTGCAAAATCCTCTACATTCCAGTAAAATTTATTTCATGGAAATATTTATACGTATAAATAGTTTATCGCTCACGAATATACTTTTGCCACCTATAATTTTGTTGTATAATTGGAGATTTCAAATATTTATTGTGACTACACCACCACCACCACCACAATATATTCTATCTTTGTCCCGCTGTTGGCACTATTGGGCTCGGGTCTACTCTCGTAATAGGAGGGATTAGGCCATAGTACACCACGCTGGCAGACTTCCAGGTCTTCGAGATGTCTTATTTTGCCTAAACATCTAAATTCAAAAGTATCGTACTTATCCCTAAAGATAATTTTTGCCCTGTATCTCAATTTCTCACACATGCACTTGATACGACAGTAAGCATTTTATAAATGTCAAGGAGAAATGAATATTTCAAAGAACAATGCTTAAAAGGAACCTAAGCCCTGTGCAAATAAAATGCTAAAAGCTGACAATAGAGATGTAAATAAAAAACTGCTTAGAATCTAACGTAAGAGATTGCTATTCGAATTCTGGCAGACATAATCATGCCTCTCTTTAATTATCTTCAACTAATCACTTATATCTGTATGTATGTTGCTTATACCTATCGGGCCTCCCCGAAAGAGATAGGGAGGATAGATCAAAGCTATTTTAAATACGAGGTATTTTGGAGATGGACCCTTAGGTCATGCCTAACGAGGTTAGACGCCATCAGACGTAATGCAAGCAACTCTTATCTGATAAATATTACAACTTTCCGCTCATTTCGCGAGGCCTTTTTTGCAAAATTCGAAAATATATATTTTTTCGTGCACTGTAGTTAGCAAAACGCTTTCAGACACACAGACTTTTCCCTCTCTTGCTCGGCGCTGTAGGCGCGCTTACGTTGAGGGAATTCAGAGTTAGGGGAGATCCCTTTATCCGGGCATTGCATCCCCACTGTTGAGCTTGGGAGCTAACGGTTCATCCTGCTATCCGTTAGTCGCTAATGTCTCACTGTGTATGAACGCGTGGGTATGAACGCGTTCTTTGGGCGGCATCCCCCTAAGATAAGGATGTGGCGCATTGTCTTTGTGGTTATAAACAATACAGAACGCTTTAACTTATCAGCTGAATTGATGAACATTATATATTTTTATAATTGCATACTACTGTAGATAGATCCATAGCAAAATGGCTCGCGTCGATTCAATGTGATCGACAGAGTTGAGCATCGACGGGCGCGGCCAGTTTGTTGATGGGTGACCATTAGTGGCAAAATTAAATGGACGCTACCGTGCTTTCGAGGGCACGCCGACGTTCCTGGTTGTTTTCAATGGTGACAACAATCTTTAAGCCTTGTCGAAGACCTTTGGGTTGCTTGAAAATATTCGACACTGGGTTGGCCACTAATCCTCCACCAATCCGAATTGGAGCAGCGTGGTGGAGTATGCTCTAGACCTCCCGCGGATGTATCTGTGGGACCCGTGCCCAGCATTGGGACGTATATGGGTTGTAGCTAGCTATATGTACAAAATACGAAACAAGGAGTCATTGATTATCTGTAGGACCATAGCTTTTAATGCCTAGTAAATATACCTGCTTGTAAGTCGGTGAAACGTACATACCTAGGTAAATGTACCTATGCTTACTTATAGATCTTAACTTAATCGTTAGTTAATTAGGCGTCGTGTAAATAAGCACAATGTTATTGTACTTTGGATGGCTAGATCCTATCTTTTTGGATCACATGATTTTGATTTTACCACATAACTTTAAGGTTGTTGTAAACTTGACCTCATTTATAAGTAGCTACCGGATGGTTTTGCCGATAAGATTTCTATTAAAGATTTAATAAAAATCTATACAACCTTCAAGGAATATTTCAAAATGTGTAATTTTTTAATTTCAACTGTAGATATATCTTTACGAAATTACATCAAACATTACAATCCTATAAAGTGGTGCATTAGAAATGCAAGATTTGAAGAAGCGATATACCTAATATTATATCCATCGTACTAGTAGGGCCTTGAAATCTTTAAGTGCGAGTCCATCGCACACAAAGGGTTCCGTACCATTATCTATGAAAACGACAAAAAAAGCATGCCTGTTTTATGGGAGCCCTCATTAAAAAAATTATGCTGTTTTTTAGTACCTACTCGTATTTGTTGCTATAGTGGCAACAAAAATACATCATCTGTGAAAATTTCAACGGTTCATGAAATACAGCCTGGTGACAGACGGACAGAGGGACAGCGGAGCTTTAGTAATAGGGGTCCCGTTTACCCTTTAGGTACAGAACCCTAATAAAAACTAACTGTAAATTGGTTATAGTCCCTCATCAGTGTCTCTAAAATTGTTTATTTTTAGTAAAAGTTTTACTAACAAAAAGTACGTTATAATTGAACTACCCAGGACGTAGACCACAAAATGGCAATATTGGTGGTTAAGGTCAATACAAAGGATAGATGGGTTCGGAATGTTTTTAATTTAACTAGGATGAAACTGAGCCATCTTTAATATTATTGCATTTGATCTGTATCTAAGTAATCTGACTTCTAACAACACGTGATTTTGTTTAAAATACACCATATTTGTGCGTCAAGTCTCGAAACATTAAGGTCACATTTACAACAAAACGCTATTAAGCAGTAATTATATTAGCCGCTGAGTGTATTTCCACTTCACTATGATAATATGAGCAATGGCATGCTGTCAAAATTTAATTATAAAAATGCTTCTTTTTTAAACGTCTTAAGTCTTTCTTAAAATTCATTTAATAAGCATGTTTATTATAATTTCGACTAATTCCTACAATACTACCTTAAGCACTTACATAATTCCACTAGGTGTAACTTTTTTTTTTTTTTCATATTAACTCTTGGTTTATCCTTTAAAAACATACGAACAAATTGTAACAGTAGGTACCTACAGTACAGTAAAGTAACCCGTTTAGGACAATACTGGCTACTACATTATCACATGCTTCTTATAGATATTTATCTTGTAAAGTTTTTTATGGATGTAAATAGCAAACGAGCACGCAGCACTACCCATCCGCTGCCGCTTATGAGAACTGTAACTGATCTTGAACAAGACATTAATAGGGACCGGATGTTAGTCTAGTAAGCAGAGAAAGTTAATATGAACAATGTTGGTCAGTTTGTTAGAGGCACACGGACTAGGACTGTTAGTGATTGTTAGTCTTGTCTGTTGGTGTTAGTTTAGTACCTAATACTCGAGTTAGTATTTGTTAGTAAGCGTCTCATTCTAAGTCAGTCACAAATGCGTTGCTACCCTTGAGTACTATGATGGTCGCTTCGAATGAAGTGTGACTGGAAACCACACCGTTCCGGATCACAATTGTTTTAAGACAATTATTACCGTAGCGGGGGGTTGTCCGCCCCGTATTAATTAGGGAATTTAGTATTCACAATAAATTTTGACTTTTGCGCTGTAGTGTTGACCCTGACTGCCTGCGGATTAAAATCCCTGTCGGGGCAGCTATTTATTTCACAGATAAATATTTGTAGGTACTCAGGCCATGGATGTTAAAAGCCGTTTCAAATTGTACCACTAATTTAGTTCTAGAACTTATTAATAAAACTTGTTTAGAAAAAATTAAACATATTTTCCTTATTTTGTTTTTTTGTGCAAGCCAAGATTAAGAACTAATTGAGCAGATAAAATCTGGTATAATTTATTACCCTAACTTATCAATGTTAGTTTCCTTGTCAGAGACTTGTTTTGAACTGAATCATGTTAATCTATATATATAAAAGGAGAAGGTGACTGACTGACTGACTGACTGACATATCAACGCAGAGCCTAAACTATAAGGGCTAGAAACTTGAAATTTTGCACAGGGGTTCCTTTTATAACGTAGGGGAGCACTAAGAAAGGATTTTTGAAAATTCACCCCCTAAGGGGGTAAAACGGGGGTGCAAAGTTAGTATGAAACTTTGCCGTTTTTGAAGTCGTTAGACGGGTAGACGTCGTTATTGGGTCTAATTCTACGCGAGCGAAGCTGCGGGCGTTCACTAGTTCATTTATACTTCTTTACAACTAAACATTGACTAATAGCCAGTTTGCAGTATATACTTTCTGTAAGATTTTTATGTTGCAGTGGAAACATGCCTGATATATTCACCAAGGTGATCTAAATTAACAACTATTTTTCTGGTGCTCTCTCTCCACTTATCAATACAGAAGACAGACTCATCGGATTATTATAAAATGTATTAAAATCTATTAGTGAAATAATTTGGCAAGTCCGGAAATTCAATGTAATTATTGTAATTTCATCTTAGTCTCTCGGCCAATTCATAAAAATCTACATAACTTCAAGTTTCTTATAATTCACTAGCTTTTTCCCGCAGCTTCGCCCGCAGAAAAATTAAACAAACGGAAATCTTTCAAAAAGAAAATGTTCGTTCCCATCCACAGCAAAACGTGATAAAACTGAAAAGAGCCAAGTATAAAAAATAAGGGCTAGTCTACACCAAATTCACGCTGTATTTTTGCTTATTTTTTCTCTTTAAATTGTCCTTTTCATTTTTATGTAATAAAATTTAATGTGTAAACATAAAATTCGAACTTTGTATAACCCAGCCTTACCTAACATAACTAAGCCAAACTTTAACTTTATCCAGTAACTTCATCCAGCAACATTATCCTTTAACTTTATCCAGTCTCTTTGGTGGTAGGCCAGGTATGTTTTTTTTGATATCCAGAGTAGGTACCTATCATATGCTCTTGCACTAGTTCGCATCATAATCGTACCATTTATTACGGTGTTAATGAATGAATCACAAGAAAAAAGTAAAATGAAAGGGAGAAGTCTAAACTAGCTTAAATTTTTTTTAAATTGTGATTGAATTAATAACAAAAAAGTAAGCAGAAGACTGTTATGTTAAAAGGAAACTATATTTTTCTTACTAAGCATATGCATAAGTGCCATAATCGGTGGGTAGAGAGAAGATAAGGGGGCCTCGGGGAGAGAAACCAAGAAAAAACGACATAATCAACTTGAATTTTTGTTAGGTTAGGTTCAGGTTTGGTTTCATTTACTTACGCATAAAACCAGATCCTGCGAGGCTCTGTTGACATTTGTGACAGAATCTGATATGTGGTAACATGGTTAAGTTTGTTTTTTTTGTATCATTAGTTCATTGCCCTACATGATATTTAAATATTAACGCAGCATTTCAAGTCACCGTATTAAATATTTGTAGTCGCCCACAGTCAATTCACTAGTCATTATTCGGATTTTTCGATGCCTTTAATTTGACTTAGAATTCGTTCGTTTAATTAATTATTTAGAAATTGTAAATCTCAATCTGATTTGATTTAAATTGAAATAAGAAAACATAAATTAATTAATGGTTGCCTGTAAAGTCGGTTTACGGGCGATGATTTTACGTGATAACATCATAAGAAAACATACATATTTTCAATTCACTTTATGAACAGTTGACGTTCACGTGTAGGTTGTGTGCTGCCACTGTATCTGCACTCGGACGCATCGGCCGATGGAGTGGAAGATAGATGGATGCGTTACAAGCCGAACGCTTAGGCAGATCGTGCCTCTCTATCGCTTATTCCGCGCTCTCGCTTGTACACTCGGCTCAGGTGGTACGTGAGTATGAGTCACGCTTTTTCGTGCGTGCAGCCGTCGATTATGCAGCCGTCGATTTATAAGACGTTATCACGTCAAAAATTGGTATCAAACAAGTCACTGTAAGTTAGCGTAGGAAAGCCGGTGATTGATTCAATGAATTTTATCTAATTAATCTAATTTCATTTAAATCGGTTCAGTAATTTTGGCGTGAACGCGAGTCAGACAGACAGAGTTAATACGCATTTATAATATTAGTATGGATTGCACAGTAAAAAATATAATACTAAAGTTTAAAACTCCGCAAATAATTTCGTAGGTTCGTGGGTTATAATATGTTTCAAAAGTTTTTTGCGATAACTACCGAACCACGTATAAATCCAGAGAACCAGAAATATATTACTGCTCAACCGAGATTGTAATTATAGTAGGAGCGCAAATGCGACTAAAAAAACCGGCCAAGTGCGAGCCGGACTCGCGCACATAGGGTTCCGTACCATTATCTATACAAACGGCAAAAAAATCATGTCTGTTGTATGGGTATAGTACCTATTTGTTGTTATACCTAGCGGCAATAGAAATACATGATCTGTAAAAATTTCAACTATGAAACTATCATGGTTCATGGATATATAGCCTTGTGACAGACGGACAGACGGACGGACGGACTGCGAAGTCTTAGTAATGGGGTCCCGAATTACCCTTTGGGTACAGAACCCTAAAAACAGTCAAGGAAGTTAGATCGGGCAAAAAACGTTACCAAATTATAATGTTAATTATTTTAAGCTCTATGGAAGTTCGCTAATGAACTTGTTCGCTTGTGTTGTTGTATTAACTTAAGATTCGCTTACATTACAATTATTTTTATATTTATTTTAAGTTCTACTTACATATATGCCTATTGGGAACCAAATATGTAGGTTTTATATGAAGCCTATTTTGTTCAATATAGAGTTCGCCCGGGCCAGTACCACCGCCCGCTACAGTACCTACCTAGAACAAGAACCACTTCTACGCGTGTAATCATCATCATCATAACATCACGCCTGTATTTCCGCAAAGGTGTAGGCAGAGGTGTGCACACACACACACACATACACACACACTTCTTACCTCTAATATTCAGGTCCCAGATAATATAGGTGGTAGGCCATTTGCCATACATTGGGCACAAATCCGAGCTGGCATTTCAATTTAGGAAAACCCAATAGTTGTTGTCCTATCCGGGGATCAAACCCAAGACGCGCTTGCGACCTCTATACCAACGAGATATAGGCACAGAATCAGTATTATTGAGGAAGCCACATTGGTATGTGTTGCTGTTGCTAGTTTTGATACTCACAAAGACTTGCTACACGAGTCTCTTAAGTGTGACAACAAAACATACATTTTAACCGCTATACCGGATCGGAATCCAATTTGATTTAGGTTTAGGTTTATGACATTTATCCCCACAAAAGATCTCATATTAAACTTAGTGTATAGGTGTAGCAGTAGTACCGGAGTGAACCCTTACAGATTCTACCATGTTTTAAGTTATTGTCAACTGATTTGAAGTTCAGTTTAAATTACCTATCACACTAATCACATCATCCAATTCCAGTAGATATCAATACTTACTAGTTTAACTTTAATTGGTTTAGTAGTTCACTTATTACTTTTTGATGCCATAAAAAATGGTTATTAATTACGTTTATGTTGCGATAGTGTGGCGTCTCTATTAGTCGAAGTAATGCCAAAGTTATCATTATACCAGAGAGGACTGAAATGTCTCTACTTAAAACATTGTACTGTGATTATAACCATCGTATGATTAGCTAAAGATTTAACTGACAGGCCCGTTGGCGCAATCTGTAGTGACCCTGTCTGTTGCGCCGGGTGTCGTGGGTTCGAATCCCAGTCAGGACAAATATTCGTGTGACGAACACTTGTATTAGTTCTGTGTCTGGACGTTAATATTATTTATTTAAGTATGTATTTAAAAATATCTATGTATGTATATCAGTCTCTGACACCCATATCAGGCTCGCGCCTACATTGGGGTCAGATAGCCGTGTGTGAGAATGTCCAAGATATTTATTATTATTATTTATTTAATTTTCTGGTGTGTGGCAGTCCTCAACAAATCGTTTTGTGCAATGTCTTTTGTAGTACACGTGCAAAGTGTGTGCAAGTTCTTCAGAAAAGGCGCAAAAAGAGCTCTACTTCAGGGCCGGTAAAGAATTCCCGAATCTACATTCCTTCCATTGTGACGCCCGTGTAAGAAGAAGACCAGTTACCATCAGGTGTGTTGTTTATTTGTTTATTAGACCAAAATCCAAAAACAACTCTCGAACATTCTATATAATTAAGCGATACAAAAATGTAAATTCGATGGATCTGCGGATTGATACAATCAACTTTATTCAACTAAGGCCCGCGTCGACCGGTTCACAATGTCACGCCGAAGGTCCAGTAATGTCTATACACTTAGACGATATAAAGCAGTTATTCGTTGCGCGGGCGCAGTGGTGAATCCACCATTTATACACTGTGCACAGAATAACAGTTTGTTGGTGAATTCAAAATGTTACAAGTGGCGCCAGCTAGTGTGATTTTGTGTATATTTCTGAGTATCTTCGATGTTGGTTACGCAAAATTAGCACGTAAGTTAATGCTATGTATTAACTTTGGATCACTAGCATTATAATTATATTAAGTACAACTGAAATTGGATGGAAAATGCTATTTTAACACCCAAATATTTATTCATATACGAGTAGTCTAAAATAAATATACAAGTAGTAGAAAAGGCATTTAATTATTTAGTCATAGTTTTCAATATTTAGTTACAGCAGGTGACGTTTAATTTCTTAACATAGCTTAGAATAATCATTGGTGCGTGCCGCTTGTATTTGAACCCGAATCGCTCGAGTGAAAAGCGAGTTCGATAGCTACTGAGCTGTCACCGCTTTCAATATTTACATAAACAGGTACCACTAATAATAAATCAAACACATTTCAATGGACACTGGCAACCTTCTACGGGTTATATCTCCTTGCGCCTTCCACAAACAAGCGCTTAACATATAGGTACATATAAAAACGATAACTGGATCAATGAAATCACCATTCAAATATGATTCAAATATCCAAACTAAATAAATAGATGTGAGTTATCTTTGTTAAGGAAAGGAAAACTTGCGTCCTCAAACGCTATGCGGCCGCCCTACGCGCGAGGGAATTCGAGTTACAGGAGTCCCTGGTTCTCGAGCAATTCTCTGGGGTCACTGCCCCGTGGTGATGAGACCCACTTTTTAGTGGGTCTAATCATTGTTAATAGCAGACGAAAACGCAATAGTAGCAGGATTTTGAAGAGGCCTAATGATTGATAAATGATTGTTGTACAATTGAAAACAACAGCAAACGCCGGCTTTTTGGGCCCTCTAAAGTATGGGAAGTGCCTGTCGAATTTTGCCACTAACATGCGACAAATCTTGTTGGAGTCGGTAGTCTAACACGGGTTAGGCGCAGTGCTGGAGGGCACCGCAAAAGAGATCCCGGAGTCCTGTAGCGCCGGAGAAGGCCACCGGGCGGGTTTTAGTTGGTGAAAGACCCACATAACCCGGCGTCGCTCCCACCACGTCGGATACCTTTTCAAGGTTTTGCACTCGTAAAACAAAAAAAGGTACTGCTCCAGCGATTTAGGTTACAGGCAAGAGTTAGCTAGTGATAATAATATATTCTGTAAGCATTCATTCAATCTGCGTGTTCAAACTATTGAATACCACAATTGGGACCGAGGTTCGATCGATTACGTGAAATTAGCGTTGAAGTCATACACTACACTATCAGTGCAGTACGGAGTTAAAGGGCCAGTTAACATAGTCAATATTAATAATGAACCTTTAGTACCTACTGCAAGTAACAAACAAAACATAAAAGTGTAATCTCAAAGTACAAAAAAATTATATAAAACCAGTTCAAATGTTCATTATGACAATTTATTCAGGTTAATATTGAGGCATACCCTGAAAATTAAGGATGTTTTCCTTGGGTGCCACTCAGGAACTGAGTATAATAAACATGAGTACTTACACAGTATATTTATTTATTTATTTATTCTAATATTCACAGCAAATAAATACAATTTTATGTTGTATTATATATATGTGATCTTCGGTCCCGTATGCCTACATACGTAGGGCTGACATTATCTCCACTAGTTTAAAACAGGTCATCCTCATCATCACAATCCTTTCTTTGTTTCTTTTCTTGTTTGTTGAGGGATTAGGCCTGAGTCCACCACACTGGCCAAGTGCGGATTGGCAGACTGCACATGCCTTCAAGACCATTATTATGAACTCTCAGGCATGCAGGTTTCCTCACGATGTGTCCTTCACCGTTATAGCAAGTGACTTTAATTTCTTAAATCGCAAATAACTTAGAACTAGCTACTCTTAAATCGCACATAACTTAGCCTAATCCCTCCCACTCTGAGAGGAGACCCGTGCCCAACAGTGGGACAAAGAAAGGGTTGTGGTGTGTGGTGTGTGTGTGTGTGTGCATATGGTTAAATAAAGATTTTAGTTATGTTTCATTTAGGTAAATATACCTACAATGTGTTTTTTTGAAACTTGATCAAATGAATGAATGATTAATTATATTTATAGTGGTCATACTTTGAACGAAACTATCACAAAAATAGACGTAGCATAGTAAAATAAATAGTACATAATCAACAAACGGCAATTTGCGCTAGAGTCTACCTTTGAAATAGTCACTTGAACATCATTTTTATTCATCACATATTTACGTATACCTTGCATTATTATATGTCTTGTATTCTTGTCCTGATATTATGAAAACAACAAACACATTTTCAAGGAAAAGTTAAGTACGGGGTAATTAATAAGCTATTGATTTTGTAATTTTGCTGCAATTTTGTATCATAGTACAAAGACCAATTCAAAGGTTAAATACATAGTATAGTAATACCTTTGACTACACTATTATTATTGCTGAGGTATATTTTATGTTTAATAGTTTTCCTTTACTTTATTAGCTTTACCTACTTTAGCTCTCAAGTGCTACAGCTATAGTAGCCAACCTAATTTAAAGGTCATGGTTACCTTACAATGTTCTTTCAATAACATTGAAGTAATACGGTACCAAATTTCGAATCGATAGGACATATAGAAGGTAGTCAGATCTCTCCATCAACTAGAAAACAGCTAATGATCTTCAAATGGCTGAACAGATTTTCATGAAACATGGCTAACGGCCGGAATTAATAACCTATATTTGGATTTATTTGCCTATATGAGATAGTTATTTGACATATGCTCCATATAAAATGTCCTGTCATGTCCCATGCTCGACAGTGGATCAATGAAAGGGTGATGATATTTATTTTTATAATATTTATTATACCTACTTAACACATTATAATTTTAAGAACGTTATGCAACTCGAACACTAGATTATAATATAACATTGAACTAGAGACCCATGGAACAATGCCATGCAGAAGACATTGTATGCATCAATTGAACAAGACGTGAGATTGCACATAATAAGTTATAATGAAAATTATGGTCATCCTATACCTAATTATTAAATCTACACTATGTATAATGTCTTCATAACACGTAAATATATACAAAATATTTTGTTATTTTATGCCTTCTTCAAATAATTAAAGACAATAGATAAAGTAAAGTGAACAATATAATATTTATTTAATTTTATTTATTTATTTATTCAACTTTATTGACACCTCTAAAGACATATATAATGGGCGGACTTAATGCCTTATGGCATTTTCTACCAGTCAAACCCTGGATATGTAGATATATAATTTATTTAAAAAATAGTTTTACATAACATACAGTGTACTCGTATGACGGGTCCTGTCTGCACGATCCCAAAGAACAAAAGACAGTTGATGCTGAGTGGTAAATCATCATTTGCTTCTCTGAAAAAGTTAGGGAATAACGACCAAGAAGTCGCATCCTATTGCAATAACAATGCTTCGGCGCAAGCCGCGAACATGTAAAAGTAATTTTGACTTCTAAAAAGGTAGAACTAGTGACTCATCCCGTACATAGTCCAGACCTGGCACCAAGGGTTTTCTTTATTTTCAAAAAATTAAAGATTTTATATGAGGTATGGCATTTACGGGGCCGGAAGAGACCGTGATAGCTTTGGACCAATGATTATGGTCCTCATCTTTTCAAAAATAGACCGAATGAAAAAGTGTTTAAAATGTAGGTAATGGAGAATACTTTGAAAAGCACTAAATATATTACTTTATATGTAAATTATTTTATTATTGAGTTACGCAAAACTTTCAGTGTACCCTACATACTCGTATGTGTGTTTTTCTAATTTTTGTACATTGGCAGCCAAATCAATTTGCTATTTTTTTATAAACTGTTCCAAGAGATGTATGTCCGAGACGTGATTACACTCAATTTGTTTAAAAAAAAATTACATAAGTACAAAATATAAACTTAACTTAATTAGAATACCTAGCCCGCTACTAACTTGGACACACGAGAGAGGCACGTCAGAAATTTATATCCACCCTAGTTTACTTTTTCTTTGGCTGTACTAGATTTTAATGTTTTGTTCTTGTATAATTTTAACATTAAACAAAACCGAACCCATACCGGGCTCGTGTATTAATACCTTTTAATATTTTTCTCATGTAAGCGATGTTTGCATCTTAATGAGAAATAAAGATCTTAAATAAAACATAAAACGTAAAAAATAACATAGGCGTAGATACTACTGAAAGTACACTGATTTAAAAAAAAAAATTATATCAATTTAGCAAGAACTGTAGATATAATAATAATATGAAAATATACTATAACATTTTGAAAACAGCGAGTTTTAAATAAATAAAATATAAATCAAATCAATATGTATTTGCTGAAATAAGGTATTACAAGTTGGTTACTATACATAGACATAATATATATTATCCAAAAACATCATTAAACCGATAACTTTCAGTATATTAATAACCGTTGTTTTGCATACAAAATGCTTTATTTAATAAATTTTGATCTTTATTAATTAATGCGCGTATGCTGATGATGACATAGTTAAAATAACGACCAATTTTAACTGTGATTGAAATTAATGCATAGCAGTTTACACTAACGAATTTGTCAATTATTATGAACGCATCAACCAGTGATAAAGACTACTGAATGTTCACTTGTTCAAGGAATACTTCAGTCATGGCCTTCTTATCAATAAATAACTACAAGCAGACAGTAATTTTTTTAAATATTGGGTTTTATCCATAATGGCTCATTGCGGCTGCAACCCATTAAGGTTCCAGTATGCTTTATCTCACACCTAGGAAATAATATAGTGTACTCCACCACGCTACTCCAGTGTGGATTGGCGAAGGGTTAGTCGTCAATTCTATTATTGAAAGCTTAAAAACTATTATTCTCTTGCGATGAAGCAAATACATATTATAGAAAGTTCAGAAATAAATATATTCAACCAGTGACTGTTTAATTAGTAGTTACAATTTAATTCAAACAATTTTTATTCATACCATATTCGAATTGAATCGCTTATCACATATTTTGTGTGTGTTTTTCGTTACGCGCTCGTATGTGATTTGTTTAAATTAGTCGTTTTTCCTTAGTAAATTGTATCAACCGCGTCAACTTAAGATCATTTGTAAAATTACGTAAACAATGTGTTATCGACTTGTTAATATCTTTGGACATCATATTATGTAAAGAATATCGCCACTATCAATCACTTCCAAGCGTCGCCTCGTAGGTAGGTACGTGTGAAAAGAAATAAAACAATGTTTTATTTTCCTCGTCAAACGTCTGACCTCAACTTATACTGAGATTTGAATCATTAAACATAACATTGACATATTTTCTTAAACTTATACCTAGCACATACATAATAGGTAGTAAAACAAAAAGTAATCAATATTCTAATTACCTATAGATTAAAGGTCACTTTTTCTAACACGCTTTTATTAAGTCAACCTGTATGTAACTATGTAATGGAATCTAAGGTAACTAATTTAACCATCTTTCAAGGATCGTAGCGTAATGAAAATCGGCAGCTGTATGTAGTTCTGATGACAATACAATAATATGGTACTGTCAAACTGATGGAACACCGTATCATAATCTTGTAATGAACTTTGACCACGATTAGGTTTCAAGGTCTGATGATGAAGCCGGAAGATAGGCACTGGCATTCCATGATGGAATATCGTATCATAGTCGTGTTTGCACTTGTGAGAAAGGCCACGTAATGGACTTTGAACAAAGACTAAAAAGTATAAAATACTTATATATAAAAGTATAAAATTAATACTTTTAAAAATAATAGAAAAACATGCTTTTATAAATGAACGTAAAAATCAAAAATAAATTATGGATCGTTCAAGTTGTCTCTATTTCTGGGCTAAAGTGTAAACTATGTGCTTTTAATTACAATATTTGATTGTAAAAGCATGTATGGGGCGCTGGAACAGGAAAAACTTTTTGTATAATTTGCTGAGAAATCAAGATGTAATGCGATATTCATCATTATAATTAATAAAATATCTTAGGGAATACTAGTCGTTCTGCAATTCCAGTTAATGGAGCGCCAATCTGTGTAACCTGCTTTTTGACAAAAACTTCTGTTTCTTTATTTCAGCTGACTACATCATCCCCTGCAATGCGACCACGAGAGAATGCCTGGTCAAATCTACACAATATGCAATCCCAGAGTTTGTAAAGGGCATACCTCAACTTGGGGTCCCGTCGCTAGACCCCTTCGTTATTGATAAGCTCTCCATCCCGCTCAGTGGCCTTAAGGTCACATTCTACCAGGGAAAAGTGTCAGGATTCAGAAACTGTATTGTTGACGATGTTGTGTAAGTATCAATTTTTTTTCACACCCGTGGTAGTCCTTTTATGCGGGTGGCGGACACAGGCAGAAAACAACACAATTTAACATCCATGGCCCGAGTGTTAATAGTTCTGCAATGACAGTATCTGTCCCAAACGGCACTCGAACCTGGAACCCGTGGTACGGCAGTCAGGGTCTCTCACCAGCGCGGCACGGAGTCGTCCATGAAAAATATACCTTTATTATTTTATTAATTGTTTGAGCAATGATTTTTGTTGAAATAATTATTTGACAATGGAACTGTTGTAATTTGCGAATTATCTTTAATCAAGCAAGGTTATCTTTAATCAGCGAACAATTTGGTAGTTACTTAAATTTGAAAACATACAAATTATGAAATATTGGAATTTAAATAAAATCCAAACAATCAAAAATAAGTTCATTAATATGTTTCCATTGTGTATATCTCAATAATAATTAAATAAATGGGTTTATTACTATTATTACTGTGGAGTACATCCGTAAAAAATATTTTATTTTAAGTTATAATTTCATTTTAATTGCTTAAAAGCTGGAATATTTCCGGACAAAACCATAATAGAAGAATATTAAATTAATTAATAATTTAATTTAATCCAGTACAGATTATTTAAAATGGAAAGGAATTTCTTATCCAGAAGTGGTTTCTTACAAAAAGTACCTTGACCTTGACTAGAGTGCAGAACAAGCAGTATTGCATACGTATACATACACACGCCGTGCTAGTAGCATTTATAAACAAATCCAAAAATTCATCAGATTTATGCAACAAACCGGACTAAAACTGGGTCATGTATACATTTATTCATAGAAATAATATATTTTCGATGAACTTTACTTCTTACTTGAGACACGCAAGAAAATAAAATACTCTCATTGTAGAATTATTGTGCCCAAAAGTGTATATTTTGAAATACTTATTCTTTTTACTTATTTATTCTTATTTCTAAGATATCCCTATAAGAAGTGTATTGTTCATTTGTGCCTAGTTTGTGCATCTTCAGTTTATAAGACCACCTACGACATACTAACTTACCGCCACTCTGTCTATTTAGGGATAAAAACGCCTTTTTGGCTATATGGCTTCAAAACATTAAACGAATTAATTAATTCTTCAATTAATTATTAATTGTGAATCTGATTTCAACGCATCTATCAAAACTACATCAACTTAAAATCTATACAGATATAGATATAGATGCAAACCCAATTTAATGTTGTATATGTAAATAGTTAATTTTTTCAAAGAACAATTCAACTGATTCAAATTCCGTCCCTTGGTCAAGGTCGTCGCCTTCGAAGTTTAAGGCTTTCCACTCTATATACGAGCGTGGCGACTGGCGTTCACATAACACCCAGCGGGTCATTAACACAATCGAGCAAAACAAAGGCTCCAAAGTATTTGTTCAAGATCAATGCATTGGACAAAGCAAGTTAACGAGGTTGAAGACCGATTCCGGTACCATAGCCTCGTCCAGATCTGAAGTTTTGAGAGAAATTCAGAAATATTACGGACAACACCTCGTAAGATCCTGCTCCAGCTGACGCTCAGGATAAGCAAGATTAACCCGGGACTATACCGAAGATATCCATATCTTCGAGGTGGAGTTGTCCTTAAGGAAAGGAGATGGATGTATGGATGTATGGATGGATGGATGAATGGATGGATGGATGGACAAATAACTTATATATCCAATAACTTCGTTCCATCCGGGTGTCCCTTGACACCTCTCAAGATTTTTTCTTAAGTCCTTACTAATCGCATTGCGCTTGAACACTTCCAAGCAAGCTGAAATGGCGATGAACTAGATTCAGAAGGCACAGGAATGGGAGGAGTAGCACCGATTTAGGGAGGTCTATGTCCAGCAGAGGTCTTTATAAGGTTGTCATAGTAACTCCATGAACATTCGAATTTCAATTCAGTTTCCTATATTAAAAGAAGGCAGCCCTAATTCAGATTGCAATTAACGATAGTTGTAAGGTAATAATAAAACTGTACCAATTATTCGCTCTATTTGTTGATACAATGGATCGAACCCGGTACCCATTGCTGTCACGGCCTGCGACACGGAATGGTCAAATTCCTCGTTATATTCGTAAAATCGTGTAATTATGATAATGCTCTACAAATTTATTCACTGATTACGCGTATAAATTGAATTTAAAGTTGGTTGATATTCGTTAAATTTACTTTTAATTGTATTGATGATGTATGATGTACTGATAAACAGGTCTTTGAATAAAAAATAGGTACTTTTTGACTTTACCAAAATGCAACTTCTTTATATAGGTACTTATATATTTTTGATTTCATTAAATTTTAATGATAATTTAATTTTTAGATAAATAAGGTCCCATGTTCGGCTCACAGCTGGAAGATATATTTCTAGATAGACAATAAATGAAAAATTAAATGTTATAGATCGTAACACCACTTTAATACACTTTACTACATAAATGTGTTATGCAATGACATTTATGGAAAAATAATAAAACATTGATATTTTCCATGAGAATACATCACCAGCATAGTTTGAACTGAAGTAAAAGTACTCGGGTGGAATTAAAACAATTCACTTAATACATAATAATCTCTTAATCTCAGTTTGAAAAATAACTCATTGTTATGTTGATAATTCCAGGTCAGAGTTAGAGAAACGGCACTTCGTTCTGGAGTTCCATTGCAATCTAACTATCAAAGGACAGTATGATGCCGTCGGCAGGATATTACTCTTCCCCATCAACGGAGAGGGCGACGCTAAAATCAAATTAAGTAAGGATCTTTTATTCAAAATCACCAGAAAAGACCTGTGCTCAGAAGATCAAAACTCCACTACGTAGACAAATCAAACAAATACTGGAGGGATATAGTCCACCATGCTAGTCTAGCTAGATCATAAGACTAACCAACAGTGTTTCAGTTAACCTTGTTATTTTAGGCATATATCTAACATATGTATAAAATTTTAAATAATAAAAAAATTGTGGGTAATAGTCTCTTTCGTGACTGATATTTGATGTTCCAGAAAGTAAGTCGTCTTTTCTTGTAAGTGTATTCGTTAGCTTGACATACAATCCCAATTATTTCTTATCCGTCGAGTATTTCAACGTACTCGTAATTAGTCTATATCTAGCATCAAGTGTATGCAAAGGATGTTCTCAAATTATTTCGAATCACGCGACGGTACCTCGCGTGATATTCCAACGATTTGAACGAAACATTCGATGGATTAAAATTAAAATTTCTGCCTTTTGTATTAGTGAAGAATTCGTGCCGATGGACAGATGTACGTATTAAATATTTCTGTTTAGCCCTTATGCATGGAATAGGAATTGGAATTATGTGCATTCGAGTATGTTTCTCGAAATACATTGCAGCCTTTTGAGTATTAAAGCAATTATTTTTTACTGTTTCAGCAAATCTGAGAATGAAAGTGGATATCAACACAAAATATACTAAAGATGAAAAGGGCGTGGACCATTTCGGAGTGAAGAACTACAAATATTCCTTCAGTTATGGCGACCGAGTCGTGTTTGATTTAAAGAACCTTTTCAAGGAGAGCAAGGAATTGAGTTAGTATTTATTATTTTATTTTCCATTCAATCAGTAGACCTTGAAAGACTGATGTCTTTCAAGGCCCATTACTGGACATAGGTCTGCCTCAATCGACATCAGTCCTCCCGTACCTGTGCCTTGAATCCAGCGGTTTCCCGCTGTCTTCCTGAGGTTATCAGTCCAGCTCGTCAGAGGGCGGCCAATACACCGTCTTGCGAGTCGTGATCTCAACTCAAGGACTTTCCTTTCCCATCGGTTATCAGTCCGTCAAACAGCGTGGCTTTCCCTTTGCCACTTCAGTTCGCTAACTTCTCGAGCTATGTCGGTTACTATTGTTCGTCTACAGATTTCATCGTTGCAAATCCGGTTATGGAGCGAAATACCGAGCATAGCTGTCTCCTTCTTCCAATGCAGCGGTAATAAGCTTTGGGGAGATAACATCGCCTTAAGTAACACCGCACTGCAATTGAATTGGGTTCGTGCTTCTGTCGTGACAGAATGTACTCGAACTGACATGTGTCGGAGTGGTGGATTCGTATATCCACGTCATCACCTCTATGTACCGATATTCGGTCTGGCTCCGCTGCAAAGATGCCAACACCGCCCAGGTTTCGACAGAATTAAAGGCTTTCTCATAGTCCACGAACGCGACACACAACGGCTGTTTATACTCTTCGGTCTTCTGTATAACCTTCCGCAATATGTGGACCATGTACTGTAGCCTTTTTGGAAACTGGCTTGCTCTGGAGGCTGGAGTCGTTAAGCCTGCGGGCTATGCGATTTGTGACGACTCCGGGCTATGCGGTTAGTCAAAATAACTTGTAGATATGGCTCAGAGCGCTAGGGTTCTTTACATAACAAGGCCATTTTGTAATCGTATTCATAAAAGCAATAAGTTCGAAAATCTCATGTGCCTCATTGAAAATTACTTCATTACATTCCAGGTGATTCAGTATTAGCATTCCTGAATGAAAACTGGAAAACTGTAGCAGAAGAGTTCGGAAAACCCATTGTAGATTATGCTGTCGACTTAGCTATAAGGACTATTGAGAAATTCTTCATAGAAGTGCCTTATTCAGAACTTATCAATGTACCTTTGCCACGTTGAATGGTAATATTTAGTTAGTTAGTTAAGTAAATTATGATATTAATTTTTTTCAACGTAAGTACCCATAATTATTTTGTTCCTATTCATGTTGATTTATTTAGTCTCCAAAATTAATTTCGAATCATATTGCGTAGGAATAACAAAGTTGAAAATCATCGATGTAAATACATTATGAGTAGATGGGATCGACATAATTTGAGCACTATAGTATTACAGATATTTTCATATTTTTCTATTTTCATAAAATTATATTTTATGGTATAAACGAGAAAAAGGCACTGTTGATTCATAACACTTCAAACAAATAAGAACACATTGTAACTGTTTGAAGTTTCCTTTCGGTACTTATACACTTGTACAAAAAAAAAAATTTAACTAGACGGAAGCACTAAAATAATGAAAACTATAACTTTATTTGGCTGGAAATCTTTTACTTTGTCTTTGGCTTTTATTGCCACAGTGAAAAATTGCACGGAATATCTAGTGAATTGTGTTTGAGGTTTGTATTTTAGAGGGTTGTTGAAACGCGATATATGACTATAGAATTATGGATATGTAGAATCCAGAAGAGAAGAAGATAATGTGAAATGTTTGGGTCATTTCATCACAATGAACAGTACTACAAAACATCTTACTTAATTATATAAAAAAATTTAAACACTAAATTTTCCATTCACAAAACATTGAACTGATCAAATCGATGGTCGCGGTCGACTAGTTCTTTAATGTTGTATAAATATTCATACAAATCCAGTATAATTTATTGGTGTGTGATTAAAATTTTGCAACATTATTGCTAAATAAGTATTTTCTTCACCAACCCATAATTGTCTTTCATTATCATTTATACCTTAAGTTGTTAGGCCTAAGGGCTCTTATACATGAGCGCCATTTTGCAAACTGCAAAGGGAATAGCATCTCAACAGAAACAGAAGTGCAGTCGGCTGCAGTTGAGATGACAACTGCATAATCTGCACAATTAAACAGGTTGCCGATCAATTCGCATTCTATAGAGCTTTCATTGCAAAAGACCTGTATAGTGTACCAACACGAATTCTTTAGTGTGATAGATAAAGTCACTTTTTTTTTCTGTTACCCTTCGCTTGTAACGAATAACTTTTAGCGTTGCAAACTAATTTTAAATAAGGCTCTAATGTTGCCAAAACATAAGTCCCTAACGTAACTTTAGTAGAGTAGCATTAAGGGTGATCGGCTTAGCGAGGCCATAAGAGGACAATCTGTACAGCTTAACGGAATATGGACTAATATCTACTTATCACAGTATAATATTAAATACACGTAGCATGTGTTGTGTTTCGTTTCGATAGTTTCGTAAGTTCTTTGTTACAATCATTATGTATACTTTCGAAATAGTTTGTGTATTAGTAGTTAAAAGTAAAAATATTAACATAATTTTAGATTTAGATTATTCAGGCTCTCGCTGGTCTAATGGACGCAAGCGCGACTGCTAACCTAGAGGTCTTGTGTGCTATCCCCGGGACAACAACTATTCGGTTTTAACTTTAAATCCCCGGTAGCAGCTGTGCCCGGTATGTGCTATTAACTCTTTTTCCTCCGGAACGGACATAATGGAGGAGGTACGAGTAGTATGCATTTCAGGTGAAAGGTTCTGTGTGCAAAAAGAATATGATTGTGAACATTTTTAATTTCTTCAAAATTGTTTCATCGATTAAGATTTATTTATTATACATAAGTGGATAATTAATACATAAGTGCATCTTGAAAGCAGTGTAGTAAATAAAACAAATTCATGAGTGAATCAATGCATTGTAACTGGTATGGAAATTATGGTAAAATAAAATGGAGTACATCTGTTGAAGGATCTGTAAAAGGTTTGTGTTTCTTAAGACGTTTTCGTTTTCAGATCGCCAGAGGCATCTTTATAGATGCGCAGAGAGGCGCATCTATAATGATTTTATTCTTGCTTTTCTACTCCTATTTGGATGACATCCGGTCTTACTTATAAACGTTACTTAATATTTAATCTATTGCTTAGCAACGGATTAACAAAAACCTCACTTATAAACACTACTTAGCGTTAAGAAGTCGTTAAGTAGGGTTTAAATAGCTGTCAAAATTAAACACTGCCGAGACATAGTTTAACTCTCGCTAAGCGGCAAGATGGCGGATTTCACATAAATCAGCTGTTCTATTGTGATGTCTGATCAATTTACTTGCGATTGTTTGTTAGTAAAAAAAATTATATTTGTGCATAAAACATGGATGGATTGGAAGATCTTCGTGATTTCCAAAACGACGTAGCTGCTTTAAGCAGTTTCAGAGCTAGGAGGAGAAGAAAGACGAAGAATTACAGAGTTCGCTTTAATTCGCTACAAAGTTTATCGGATGAGGAATTTAAACTTAGATACCGATTTAGTAAAGAAAACATGAGTCGTATCATAGAAATAGTGAGACCTGATATCCAGGGCGATACTCGAGGTGGCAGCATTTCTGTAGAATTGCAAGTAATGTCAGTAATCAGATATTAGGCCCGTCATGAGGTAAATCGCCTAATTACTATTTTTCAAGTTTTCATATATTTACTATAAAGGAGTATAATGAAGATTTTGTACCTTACTAATGTTTACTATATGTACCTAACTATATTTTCAGATTCAAGAGGACAACGCTGACATTCACGGCATGAGCCAGCAGACTCTGTCGCGCTTGTCCCGCAAAGTGGCGATAGCCTTGGCTTCGAAAAGCTCGCGTTATATCAAAATGCCGTCAAATATATCGGAAGAGATTAATGCGATCCGAAAATTTGAAGCCATTTGCGGGCTTCAGTTTCCAGTCGATTCAGAGATTAGCCGGAACTAACAGACAGACAGACAGACAGACAAAAATTATAAAAAATGTTATTTTGGTATATATACCGTGTATGCATACTTAGATGAATTTAGTAAAAAGATTACAAACAGACACTCCAATTTTATTTAGTTGTATAGATGACAATTTAATTAGAATACATTAATCATAATAAAACATTCATTTTCTTTTAATTTTCTTATTTTAATCTGCCAATTCACGACACTGACAATGTCATAGATAATAGAATATGGAAAAAATAGAACTTTTAACAATTTCGTTCATTCAATATCGTTCTTTGTTCGTTTCTTAACTAAGTAACAGCTAATCAACGTTTATAAGTAATGAAAAGTTAAACGTGGATTAACTTCTTAAGAGCGGTTTAACTAAGCGGTGCCTAAGTATAGATTAGTGAGATTTTTATAAGTAAGACCGTTAACCAACTTTTTTTTAAATTTGTTTACGGTCGATAGAAAATTTCAATAATTATTTTTTCTTTCGTTAGTCGCCGACACTGTAGGGACGAATAATATGTTGGGGAGGACCAACCTGAAACTATCATAGGCCGTTTCTTATCATAATGAGAAGAGATTATAGTCTACAATATTAAAAATATAATAATGTCTTAGTTAACAGTTGATACCTTAATTTGAGGACATCATATGAGAAGATATAAGAAGTAAAAAAAGAACGGATGTGATGTACTTACTCCACTCTCTCACACTCACGTTTACTTAAAAAAAAAAGTATGCTTTGCTCCTCGCAAAATATAAAGCTCGAAATTAGAAACCGAATCATTTGTCTCGGTTAGCCTAGAAGCCAGTCACGCCCTTCTCGGGTTCCGTCGCCGTGACAAGATCCGACGCTATTATTTGTGATATCCTATTTTTTCCCGTCGCATTTATTTGATACATTACGACGATTGATCCTGACGAGATGAAATATTGTGTTAGCGAACTACTAAGTAAAATAGTTGTCGCATACCTTTTAGTTGTAACAATATCAGACAAACAATTTATTCCAGTGAGTGCTATATCTACGTCCAATTACAAAAGTCTCACCTAAATTTAGGATTACATTTATTCAATTATCCTTTAATATAAAACAGTGTGATGTGCTTATGGCGGTGCGGCTCGAGAAATAAGCAACCGATTGTTGGTAAATTAATTCGCACCAGTTTGGTCTCGGCCGATCGATTCATGAGTGCTGCCCACAAGTGGAAAAAAGAATCGATCGCTTCCGTGCTTCGGAGGATACCTACGTTAAGCTATCAGCCCCGGTTGTTATCGAATGTCAAGAGTCGTTAAGCCATAGCAAAGGCCTCAGATCCTTTAAAATGTTCAGTTGTATTAAGCTATTTCATAGACAAGACATTAACTGGTAGAGAATGTTAACGCTAAACAGTCAAACACACTTATAAATTTGACAATTATAGATATGGACATTCTTATACATGGACATTCTTATACACGACCATATGACACCAAACTAGACAGAACCAGTAACTATGGGTTTGTTGATATTGTTAATAATACTTGATTCGCAAATTGAACCCGAGACTCATAGCTTGGTAGTCAGGACCATTGAAAAATGTACCTACAACGAACATAAAAATTGCAGCGATTAGAACGCTCGTTTAATGTTTTATCTTTTTTTCCACTAGTATTCAGCGCGAATAAATTCATCTGTTCGTAGATACGGCGCCTGTCGTCATTATCTCGCATGACACATTCACGCGAATATTCCACGACATCAAAATCCTATATTTTTCGACAAAATGTACGAATGAATGGGTGTCATTGAAGTTCAACGTTGTTGGTAAATATGAGTTTGTACACAATATATCCCTGATACATATGAATATATCTTGATCGCTACGGTTTTATAACAAGTAAGTGAAGCAGTCTAAACTTTAAATAATTATATTGTGTTCTGTAAATAATTAAGGCGTTTGACGCTATTGAAAACAAAGTTTAGTTGGTTTTCTACATATTTATTAGTTTTAATTATAGTTAAATTTGAGCTCTTAAAATAAGACTACAATGTGAGTAGAAGTTCTAATTTATAAAATTAATTAATTCTGTAAGCTCGAAGCAGTAAATTCTTTAATTAAACAAGACGAGTGAATAAAGCAAACGTGCTCGTAAAATATCAGATTTAAGGTCTCAAATGTCAGTTAGTAGGTATTATGTAGTTAAGGACATAATTCACTACTTGATATTACTTGAACTCTGTCCGAAGACATCCATGTTAAGCTGTAATGCATTACAGTTTTGAAAGAAATTTACTAAGAATGTTAAATTAAGTATTATTTTAACTAATTTACAGCGACAGATTACAATATTTTTGCTTGGAGTGTATGGAAACCTGTAAACATCAGTTCATTACGTCAATCAGTTTATTAAGTCGTTTTTTTAGGAAAAAGTTCACTTGGAAAATTCAAAGATAACTAGATGGAAGTATGTTGTTCAAGTCAAGATACGCTCTAGTCTTCACATTGAATCAATGAGGTCTGTGTAGGTAGCCTTATATCGGTGTGATATAACCCTTTCTTACTCTGGGTTTTACAATAAGTAAAGAAGAAATCAAAAAACAAAATACCGGCGCGAAATACAACTTCCTAAGTCACGCACACTTTCTACTATTCGCAGACAGTTTTAACTTCGCTATCCCGCGGGTGTTACCTTTGTCGCGGAAACAGCGGAGCAAAACACAAGTTTTAAATCCCAGTACAGTGTACTAACGTGCGTCTAACAATAAACAAGTTTTGCTTTCAAACGTTTTATCGTTCAACTTCACTCGTATCTCGCGGCTTTGCTGACCTGAAAATGTGTCCTACAACATTTCGTTCTCGAACAGTTTGTTCTATGGATTCTGCGAAATTATAGATAATAATAATATCATTTATTTCAGTTATTGTTGTTTCCATATTGTGTTAGTAGATAGCTGCAACCCATAGACGTCCCCCTTCTACCCGTTTAGGCCTGGGTCTCCTCCCCAGACAAATCTGCGGGTCAAGAGCATACTGCACCACGATTGGTAGAGGGGACACTATCCTTTGACTCATACTAATAAATACGTAATGTCAAATACTTCGTATCGTAAGAATAGTATAGAAAAAAAGTAAAAACTCTTACGTCTACGAACTTCCGGGATTTTGGGCTTAAAAGTTATGTTTTATCGAGTAGGTACAAGGAAAGTCTTAAATAGACGAACGATAGCGGAGTTTCGAAGGGCCGCAGTTCCGTACAATTCGTACGTACGTACGTAATATTCTTTGTCAATGCCCAAACTTCTCAGAAACTTGGGGCTGTGCTGAACCTTCTAGACTTTCCGCAGATTCTGCTGTGGGGAAGACCCGTGCCCAGCAGTGGGACGTCTATGGGTAGCAGCTACAGCATAGTGTATATATTTTCGGCGTAATACAAGCGTAATGGTAAAAAAATAACACGAGTAGCTTGTAGTAAAACATGATTTTGTTGCACTCGTTCGTGTCTAGTCTATGTAACAATATACGATATACGAATGCAAATAGACCCATGGATCATACAAAACCATGACTATGTAACAGCGGTGAGTGTTGGGACAACCCAGTGGCTATAGGTCTCGCCTCTCAGTCGATGGTTCAGGGTTCAAATAAAAGCGGCACGTACCAATGACTTTTCTAAGTTACGTGCGATTTAATTGATCGAAATTAAATTTCACCTGGAAAACATTGTGAGGAAACCTGCATGCCTGAGAGTTCTCAATAATGTTCTTGAAGGAACGTGAAGTCTGCCAATCTTGGCCAGCAGGCTCGCCGAGCCCAATAGTGGGACAATGAAAGGGTTGTTGTGGTGGTGTCTATGTGAAACATGTAAAATTTTCATTGACGAGGTGATATTTTAGCCTCCGATGTATTTTATCCACAGAACAGAAAAAGAGTGGTCGTGTCTATGTGAAACATGTAAAATTCTCATTGACGAGGAGATATTTTAGCCTCCGATGTATATTATCCACAGAACAGATAAAAGAGTGGTCGTGTCTATGTGAAACGTGTAAAATTCTCATTGACAAATAGATATTTTAGCCTCCGATGTATATTATCCACAGAACAGATAATAGAGGAAAATTATCAAATCGTTCTAACAGGTAAAATGTAATTATTGTCGCTGTAGTGCCAAGTTGCGTAATATAATGCTCGATTGAGTTAAAACTTTCAGTAAAGATGACACGTGACCTAGGGAATGTAGGAAAATTGCGTGCTTTTAGTTTTATCTTGTGTTCGAACAATAAACATACTGCAGGGCAATGTGAAACCACTCATTCGCTGCCGCCCATGACAACTATTACTAACATTGAACAAGCCTCAAATAGGGACTGGGATGGTTAGTCCAGTTAGCTGAGCAGTTCGTTAGTGGGTATGAGGACTGGGGACGGCTGTGATAATGTTAGTCCTGTTATGTGGTGTCAGGAATAGTTCAGTCAGTATATTATAATTGTGAGTAAGTTTCGTTCAATGTCAGTCACAGATGTATTGCTACCATTGAGAATTAAGATCCTCTTTAAGAAGTGTAACCGGAAACCACATCTTTCCAACCGGACCACAATTGCCTTAAAAAACAATGATTACACGGTAGAAATGGTACTTGGTACCGTGGCGGTTCATGGTACTGTTCCGAGCGAAATTTAAATGGAACCAAACAGGTTTCATAAAAAACCTATGGCTATATAAATAGGTTCTGCCAGCTACAAAAACCCTCGTAAAATATTTTTTATAAAATCATTACATTATATTTGTAAAAAATCGAACATCTGCAGGATTTTCTTCAAATCTCCGCTTCTTTTAAGATTTGGATGTAAGCATTTTGAATCGCCAACAAAAGAAATATCTGATTCTTCTTTCTTTCTTGCTACGATTTAACGACTACCTTGTCATCATTATCTATAGGTATCCTAATAATAATATCATATCATCTTTATGAACTGAATTTCTTTCAAGTTCTAATCTAAAAAGTTTTTATTTCACTAGGCAAGTTAACAATAGATTAAGGTCGTTTTGAAGGGTTCATTTTTTAACTATCATAATACTTATTGTCTTGTCTAATACTTGTCTAATACTATACCTAGTGGTAGTGATAATTGCTACTTATTGGGGTTTTTGTTTATGGCTTCATGATCGTTTTGATTTTAATTAATTTTAATCATTACATAGCATTACGATTGTATTTCTCCGAAGGGGCAGCAGAGGTGTGTTCTAGTAAACGCGTCACGCAAGCGAATCTGCGGGCGTCCACTAGTGTACATATAAAGGTTAAATATAGAATTAAGTCGAGACGATTAATGTAGGAGTTATCAAGCAATAGCTCTTCTAAAAATAATATAGTCAGTGTCCATTAGAAAGCTGGTTTATGAAACTTTATAGCGATCTTATTGCTTTATGGCTAAGCGCCAAAGAACATCGTTCCAGCTCCATAGTAGTTAGTTGCATCTGCGTCAACATGGAGCTCAGCTTGATAAGGTTTAATTTAGAACACAAATTGTATTAAGATAAACATTAAGATATTGCAATATCTAACGTCATGCACAGGAAGGCTACTGAGAGGGTTTTATTGAGTAGGAATCTCGCAAACCCCGGTCGCCCCCCAGCCAGCGGTTCATCATTAAAAGATTTAACCCTTCTTAACCCTCCCCTGTTTATGTATATATATAAAAGGAGAAGGTGTCTGACTGACTGACTGACTGACTGACTGACTGACTGACATATCAACGCAGGGCCTAAACTATAAGGGCTAGAAACTTGAAATTTTGCACAGGGGTTCCTTTTATAACGTAGGGGAGCACTAAGAAAGGATTTTTGAAAATTCACCCTCTAAGGGGGTAAAACGGGGGTGCAAAGTTAGTATGAAACTTTGCCGTTTTTGAAGTCGTTAGACGGGTAGACGTCGTTAATGGGTCTAATTCTACGCGAGCGAAGCTGCGGGCGTCCACTAGTCTTTTATACTACGCAGAATTCTCAGGCATGCAGGTTTAATTTATAAATAGGATTTGAACCCGAACCGTCCTGCCTCCGAGTGAGAGGCGAAATCGATAGCCTAACGTCATCGATATTATTATAAGTTTTATGGGTCTCATTGATCCGTTAACACAAGAGATGCAGAGGTATAGTCTGTGTAAATAAAGTTATTTATAACTGTGTAATTCAGTGACAGTATGGTGGTGTTAAATACACAAGGTGTTTTCTTCAAAGACAACAGACAGTCACGTTCACGTCAGTACAGTATAACCTCCTATTTATCTTGGTAATAAGCCAATGACTTGACTTCAGCCTTCTTTCACTGTCGTTCGCTCCCACTAATCCTATTATTGGTAAGGGAATACCATCCTTGTTACTCTGAATACCCTTCTTTATCGCCTTTCATTAATAAAATAAATGGTAAGTTTACCAGACGACTTAAGTTTAATATTGCTCTAAATTAATTAATTAATAAATTTTATATACTAGCCTTCGCTGCGGCTTTGCTCGCGTCAAATTGTTTTACGTGCTGAACCTTTGCTATACAGATATTTTTTTTAAAACACATATAATAAGTAGCCTTTATCAACTGTAGGCTACATCAAAGTAACCTCTTATCAAAATGTAGCTTCACTCGCAGTCCGGCCGGCTATAATCAGAGATAGACATCAATCGATTAAAAATCGAATCGTACAATTTTTGGACATAAAAAGTGGCCTATTACACTCTCTAGGCCCTGCTCTACATCACGTCGATCCATCATAAGGTGCAGGAGGAGAAGAAGGACAAACCAACAATCCAACAAACACCATTTCTCATTTATATATTAGTAAGGTTGCTATTTTTCAGTTTCTACGAGAGATTTACTAAACGATTTAAACCACTCATTTTACCAACGGTTTGTCCCCCTACAACAGAAGTTTTATACAATGTGCCTTTTTGTCATCTTGGCAATAATAGTGAATGTTTTGGAATGTGAAACCAATTCGTTATCCTCGGCATTTGTCGACAACTGAGGAGACTGATCCCCTTCTTAGTCTTAACCCTCCTAGGTCCTTAACCGACCTATCATATCCGAATTAACATAATGGCTGACCTTAAATAAATATTATACCTGTAATTATATCTGGTGGTGCGCATACCTCCTAATTAAGATTTCGTTTGTCGTTGTCCAAGATATAAGCACTTAATTTGATGAGTAATGAGTCTCGTGTCAAAGGGTTTTGAGTCCTAACATCAGCGATACCCAGTGAAAACAGAAATACACGTGTTGTTCAATTACAATAGGTACAATTGTTAAATTGCTTAAACATGCTCATTGTGAGACACTGATATATAATATGAATATTATAAAGTTTATTTGTTTGGTTAAATGATAAAGTGCTTAAATAAAGTACTGCATCATTCCTATGAATACAGATTTTAACAAAAACTTTACCACCTTATCAGATTTTGTCGTTCTCTTATGATTTATTAATTAAAACCTGTCTTATAGATATATGAGTGTCTAGAGATTTATGGCCGATTTCATTCTAAACCCTCTAATATCTTAGAGTTAGAACTAAGTTTCCACAATTTAGAGATATTACGATATTCAAATGGTCAAAGTCTAAATTAATTTTCCGGACGATTTGATTAATTCCGTAAATGTTACCGTTTCGTCAGGGACTTCAATTTGACGCTAAATGGTTGTTAGTTTTATTCACTAATCCAATTTATCTGAATTTCACCAATTTAATTGGTTAAAATATAAGACGATTTTCATGTCAGCAATAAAATATAATACACACACATTATAATTGAAATTAAAGTCGAAAACTTGTAATCGCCTTTTCATGGTCATTGGTAGTTCGATGGAATTAACAGATTTGGGGCCCTGAAGATACTTCACACCTTTCTATTGTTTAAATAGTCATGTATTTTATACAATGCTTTTTATGGTTTGTTTTAGATTTAAATTTATTTTCTGGGAGACTTAAATGATTTTAATACTTTACTTAGGCACAACCGTTTTTTTTTATTTCTAGTATTAGTTATGTACCTTTCACAATCCTTAGGTTGTCGTAAAGGATTTTACTGAAATAAGACTGACGTCAGCAAAATTCAAAAAAGGTGTCAAATACTAATAAATTGCAGTATACAATTTGCAATTTAATAGCAAATCATACTTAAAAAAACAAGAGCAACCTAATATTTTACAGTTTATTTGAATTAAATAAAGCGTCAAATAAAGTGTTTTCTCTCACTAAATGGGACGATCTCATATAAAGGTTTATATTGAAAACACTTCGTGGGAATTTTTACACGCTCGTTTCGGGCCATTGAATATTTTTTTTACATAGAGCGTAGTTTAAAACGAAATTATAAAAAAGTTCCGAGCTTTCTTGCAGTTTGCACACGAGCGAAATGTTTTAAATGGCTCTGCGTTCGTTATTTAAACAATATTAAATGACCAATTATGGAGTAAGTAAGAACCTACTTATCGACTCGCTTTTATAAGACAAAATAAAAATGATTTAAATGTATTTCTAAATATGTTTATGGTTTTTAGGAGACGTACCTACCCAAAGGGTGAAAAATGGAACACTATTAATGTACCTCACGTGTCCATCTGATAATTTTATGGCTCTATCTCTTGAACAGAAATAGGTATACCTAATCCTGAAATTCTCTCAGATTGCGTTTATACTTTTGCGTTATCTAATGAACTTGAAATTTTCACAAAGTACGTGTCATAAAAACTTCTATAACGACAAATAATAAAAAGGCCGTAAATGTTTTCCCAAGGGGCCATATGCCATGCAAGAAACTATAACATTTTCTCGAAATACGCACTGCCAACGCCTCAGACTTTTTTAGTTTTTAGATTTTTAGTTCAGTTTTACTCCGCAAAGCGCTAGTGTTCGACGCCGACGCCATGTTTTCAAAGTGACTTTTATTATTTATCAATGTCTTTGGCGTCTGCGACTTTGGTAATTTGGTACATTGATGAAATGAGATACCTTCTCGCATAAGCCTCAATTAATAGTAATTCAAAATTAAATTTGATAAATAGAATACAACAAATCAATCCTCTTTAGTTTAAAAGTTAGTCTTTAGTTTTGTTAGTACCTACGCAAACTACACAAGTAGCATCGGTATACCAAGTAAGTGGCTAGGAATTGCATGGCTTCATTTTCTTCACTCAGGAATCCTTCGTACGTTCCTGTAAAGTCTTTAAACGCACATCTAGGTTTTCATGTTCCCTCAGGCTAACATATTAAATTTTAAAATGACATGGCCATGTTTACAATTTTTCACAACAAAATGTTTAAAGTACATACAATTAGAATTGAGTTGAGTAAAAATATTACTTGATATTTAAGGAAATTACCAAATAAATGAAAGTGCATTCATGCCGTATCCCAAGGAAATCTCTTAGAAATTAAAGCAGCCTAAATATTAAGCAGTTAGTTTATTTTTAGCAGTGTCTTTGGGTAGACCCGTGCCCAGCTGTGGGACGTCTATGGGTCGCAGCGAGATATTTAAATGTAAAAATGTAAAAAAAAAGTATGAGTAAATATCCTTGCCAAGTTTCATCTACATCTTCTACAGGTTACACAATTATTTTCAAAAATCCCATTAGCCCCCAATTTTTAAAAAAATATTCAATGTACCAAAAAAGTTCCTCTTAAGTTTTATCATGAGCAGTTTAAAGTATAGATAAATATCAGATAGGTTGGAATAGGTTGGCGAATGACGCCAGAGGAAGCGCGCCCTAGTTATCGCGATAATTAACGTGACTTGGCGACAGGGATGCAATTCAAAACCGAAATTAGATCCATTCTCCACATTCTATAAATATAATGGGTTAATGTCTTAGATTATGTTAATGTATTCCGTGTGCATATATATGCACAATTTTTTTAATTCACCTAACTACGAAAAAAAAATGAATCAGCTCTTGGCAGATGAGCTCTTGGTGCCCCCCTATTACGGAAAGTTTTGATGGCGGCCAAAGAAGAATCGAAGAGGCATAAAATGTAATAAATGGAACAAAAATATTTGAAATAGCATGATAGAGCAGATAGATACAGTTGCATCGATACTATCGGTGTTATGAGCTAAATACAAAAGATCCTAAGTGTACGAAGCCCTCAAATCTAGTTCACAATGCGTCCCTGGTGACTCATGAACACGAAACGCTAGCCTGCTGACCCGTTCAGTTCAGCCATCTGCTACTAGTTAATTTACCTTAAAAAACTTAGAAAACCCAAAAGAAAAGCGGTGTGTTTACATAACACACATACTTGCCCTACCGCCCCCATTCCGACTCCATAGCAAAAGATACATACCAGTCCAGTCTATTCACACCTTTGATTATAAAGTCGGTATTGCCGTGAACTCTCAAGTGGGTGCCCGCTATTCTACCTTGAAATATCAGAGGAATTCTCGGGAATAGTTTGAGGTCTGAAACGACGTTTGAGATATTGAAATTGATATCAGGCTATATTTATTTTATCGGGCAGTTCTTCGATCAATTGATAAAAAAAACCCGTGTGGTAGGTAAGCTAAGTATTATCACAAAGTATTATTGTTAAGTGGACTATAGTCAAGCCGTTACAATGCCGTTAAGATTTGACACGATACATTACTTAAACAGGGTGACATATAAAATTATCATTAATTTTGAACAGCCCTAACCCTAACAATTCGTTGCTTAAACAGAGATTAAAAATTAATAAAATTAAAATTAGAAAGTCAGACTATTAAAATTCATTTTTAATCTCTGCCCACTATTTTATTTTAATCCAGCTTAAAAATTTATATTCAGATAGTACCTACTTTGCCTATTTATTTTAAAATTAATTGATTATTATTTTATGCAAATGGCTTATTTTGTCCGTAATAAATGATCACTTGATCAATGATGACTTTTAATAAAATAGTAGGACTCTCGGATATCGGCTTGCTACCATATTCTCAACCAATTAAATTTATAACTGCCTTAAAGCCTGCTTACAAAATGATGTGAAAATTGTATCGAAAAGCAACTAGCGTATTCTAAAAGGTACATAAAAGACGAATACGTTTGGATACGATTTGCCCGCACCTACGAGTATGTATGATAGGAGATGAATTATTCAAGAAGCATTGAAGTTGGTTGAATAACGCAAATCTGTTCTGAAGTCTGATAAAGTATTCCGCATCGCCTAGTTAGGTTACGGTGCACTGGTAAATTGTTAAATATAGCAATTTTACCATCAAATTTCCAGAAACTATCCAGCTCATTTTAATTTTTTTAAGAGGTTTCCAAAAGCAAACTATCTGTTGTAAAATTTGGAAACGATAAATATACGTTTTTCTAATTTTTTATTCTACGATTTTAAATTTTAATTATGGATTATTTTCAGTAACCTGATGATTACCTACTCGTTGTTAGTTTACCAAATCAGATATTCCATCTATAACTTGCACACAAATAAACCTTATCTTAGATGACTTCATAATAGAAACGGATGCATGTTAATAATTAATAGTTAATAATAATTAATAATTAATAGTTAATAATGCAAGTAGAGCTTCGAGCTATACATATAAGTTGTTCGGCGTATGTGAATGTTCCGTTTCCTGACTTAAATAACAGATAATTTTGTGGCAAAATTCCAATTGAACATGTTTCATCATACAAAATACTGTTCGATAGTAGTTATGATAATGTTATGAATTTATGTATTCATAGTATAAATAAGAAAAACCAACCAAGGTAGAGGTACGTGTCGGACTCGCGATAGAAGGGTTCCGTACCATTATCCATGAAAATAGCAAATAAATCATGTCTGTTTTATGGTCAAAATTTATGGATCCCACTTAAAATTTTATTTTTTCTGCTTTTTGACGTGATAACGTCTTATAAATTGATGAACAGCGCATATCAAAAAGTGTATCCCGTTCCGCTTCCGTTTCCGTTGAGTGTTTTTATTAAATTAATTTTTAATTTTATTAAATTAATTTTACACACGACAACATTAGCGTTTCCATGGCTCCGAAATAGGGAACTGTCAAAATAAATATATATACTTGTCTGTTGTCTGTTATCTTTGTATTTTCAATTCTCCTTTTTTGTACCTATTGTATAAAATAATGATTATGACGTTATCACGTAAATCTATCGTCCGTGAACCGACTTTACAGACAACCATTTTTTTATATTTTTTGTTATAGCATTTCAACCGTGATAGTTAGTCAAACTAGTTAGTCAAACTATCACGGTTCATGAGATACAGCCTGGTGACAGACGGACAGACAGACAGCGGAGCCTTAGTAAAAGAGTCCCGTTTTACCCTTTGGGTACGGAACCCTAAAATTATAACAAATTTCCTCACTCGTAAAACTCAGAAGCCTTTCTGCGATTATTGAAGCGTGGTTTAAGGGCGAAACAACCAAGCGATGCGGCGCGGCACCGCTAACTTAGCGGCTTCCACGCCACATCACTGATTTCCGCGGCGCCATTTAACCGCGTATCCGCGTTGCGGCAGCTCATTTGATGTCCACACGTTATAACAGTCCCACACTTGTATTACGAAAAGCAACGGAGTGAACTGTCGAAGATGGTCAATTCAATCGATATTAATTACCTACTATAATTTTACGTGATAGTGTCAAGAAATATTATTAGAAATTGTAGCATTGATTCACAAAACATTAACTAGATGACCTGAACCTTTTTATGAAGCATATTATCAATTGTACTGTGTAAAATATATTAACATCTCAGTACGCCCTATTAAACTAGTTCTATTGCTATGGGTTTCATACTTTATAATTAATGAATACGCTTGGTTCACTAGATATATAGAATACGTAAATGTGGGTCAGTTCCTCGATTGTTACTACTGAACCGATTCACTAGATGGCGCTACAAAATTGTATTCTGAATCACGCTGTTGAGACTCCTTGAATGTGAATGTATTTAGGATAGAGTAGTTTTCATGTACTATAATTAGTGCAACCGATTATTATCTCTAATCTCTAATGCTATTAGTTACATACTAAAGTTGAATGAATACGCTTGGCGTACCACTTGGCGGTACGATTGGCGTCACACTTGGCGGTACAAACGGCGTAACGGGATGACGTCACACTTTTTGGTAAGTGTTGGCGTTCATCGATTTATAAGACGTTATCACGTCAAAAAACTTTTCTTGTACACTTAAGCCAACGCGAAATCGACAGCGGACGCCTATAGGAAGTCGATTTCCGCGATGCGGCGCCGCGTCGCACTGCTTGGATGTATTTTTGCGATAAAATTTTTCTTATTTAGGTTTTGCCCGTGGCTTCACTCGCGGAAAAATAAAACAAACTGTCATGATTTTTCTATAAAAAGTCCACATTAAACACGTGGAATATGTAGGTATCAAATGGAAAACAGTCAATCTATATATATAAAAGGAGAAGGTGACTGACTGACTGACTGACTGACATATCAACGCAGGGCCTAAACTATAAGGGCTAGAAACTTGAAATTTTGCACAGGGGTTCCTTTTATAACGTAGGGGAGCACTAAGAAAGGATTTTTGAAAATTCACCCCCTAAGGGGTTAAAACGGGGGTGCAAAGTTACTATGAAACTTTGCCGTTTTTGAAGTCAAGTGGGCAACCCGAACGCGGGCAGACGTCGTTATTGGGTCTAATTATACGCGAGCGTAGCTGCTGGCGTCCACTATTATAAAAAAAGATAGATGTCTGGTGTAAACTAAATCGGAATATTTAAATAGGCTGTTAATTGTCGGACTTAATCCTATCAAGGTGTTCAGAATTTACAATCAACTAAAAACAATGAAGTATTAAACATGCACCCTAGGGAATACATTTCCGGGATGGTTTGTTGTTATCTAGGATACCATTTGCTCGTGTGCAAAGTCTTAACATAGGTTACAGTGTTAACAAATCAAAACACAGAAAACTATTAACGTGCCAACCACACAGGTACCTATTTCTGGGATAATATGTTTCCTATGTTCTAATCTTGGTTGTGTACCGATTTTCATTAAAATCCGTCAAGTAAAAAGTAGTAAAAGTAGTGATTGACTCACAAACATCTTCACAAACTTTCACATTTATAATATTAGTAGGATAGGTAGATTGGGTACTACGTACCTACATGGGTATATACTAGATTGGACTGGATTACTTTCTATCTAAATAGAGTTATCCATTAGAAATGGCTTCATAATGTAATCCTAACAGTATCTGAAATTGGGTCGTTTTTTTATTTATGTGGCTTAAAGTAAGTACAATGAATTAAATTGAAGGTTTTCCTGAGGATTCGCTTTGACCGTTAACATTGATTTGAATCATGTCACAATTACAAAACCAATAAACATTTCACGGTTGAAATGTAACATAGAGTAATCAAAGTTTTCAGAGGCTAAAATTATAACAAAGATGATAAATAAATATTATAGTACAACAATAAGACACCTATCAGGAGATAACATGTACGAGTAGGTATAGGTATATGTATCTGTAGATAGTTAATAATCCCAATACATTTTCAAGATAGTTTTGTAAAAGCAAAACGCTAAAGAGTGACCATGATTGTTAAACTGCGAGACCCGGATTTGAATCTCGGACAGGGCAGATATATTTATTTTGTGGATCGTTTGTGTTCGGGCACAGAATACATAATAGTACAAGTTCTGGTCATGGTTTACTTTTTTTTACTACCTTTGATATCATAATTTAGACGTTAAGTAAAAACTTGAATTATGGTCGAAATTCGACCACTCGGCTACCTCTAGTTTGACCACTATTTATTTTACATTAAAAAATAAATGTTACATTTTATTGAAACATCATGTATTTTTGTACGCTTAATCTATAATATTAAAACTATTATGCTTGCTTCAGCAATAATGTGTATTTTTATTATTTATAATGTGGTATTTTATCACAAGCTGCTCTTTATATAATCCGGTAAGGGCACAGCGAAGTCGACGTGATACGGTTATGTAACACCGTCAGGCAGACTTATATGTGCTAAATCCTCTATCCTACGTCCGCCTTCGGCTCAGTCCTTCGTCGATACCGAGTAATAACATACGCTGCGGTAAATAAATATGGGGAAAATATAAAACCTGTGCCGAGAGATGACAGCGATTGTTCTAATTCTCGCGATTGCTCTGGCTAATCAAGTTACTTGCCAAACAAATATAACCAAGTCGCCGGCAAATCTTCGGAATTATATAAAAACATTGCCTGACTCTGCGGAAACCAATTTTGATTTGCAAGCTCCAAGAATCCGGACGTCATCGGAAGGAACGACTGCGGCCTCCGCCGGAAACAATCTAAATGCCGTTGGTCCCAGCGTGCCAAGTAACTTGCTCGATGTACAAGAAGATAATTTCCAGGCAATCTTCCCAGTTTATCCGATTGAAAAAGCGAATAAGAAAAAATATGACACTGGAAATGTGGAAAATGTCTCAGCGCTTCAATTTGCAGGTGATGGTGACGTAGCTAATGAACAGGCTAAGTCCATGGAAAAAGTTAAAGGAACTAGCGAAATAATTGAACCGATGAAATTCGTTTGGGAAAACTGTCAGGAGACTGTGTATGAAGACAATTACAAAAGTGATTCCCACACACATAATGATAAGGAAAATGTTCACAATTTGGAAATAAAACATGACAAAAGTGGTAATACAACAGTAACAAAACGAGATTCTTTGAAAAGTAATAATTCCGTTGCACTTAAAGCTTGGCTTGAAAAATATAATAATTTAAAAAGAACAAAAGAAGATGAAATAAGTCGTCAAAAATTAAACAATCTTCTCTTTAAAAATACATCTATTACTTCACTCATGGTGCCAGTGACAAGTGTACCAGTGGTGCCGATAACAAGGGACATTCTGAAGGAGTATATAGAGCCTGTAAACATAAGTATGGATTTCGTCGTAACAGAAAATAGCATTAAGGCAAGCCAAGGCGAGGACTGGCTCAACGTTAAAGACAGAAGTAAAATAAAATTTAGTAGCATGCCCCAGACACAAACATATCTTATACCAAAGTTTAGGTTGGAAGAAGGCTTTCATCCTTTCAGTTTTATTTCTGAGTTCTTTTACTTGATATATCCTTTTGATTTTCCTGTAGGTGAGTACATAATTATTTAAATTTACTTAGATACAAGAAATTGTACAGAAAAAGCTTACATGTTATATTGAACGATCGAGAAATACAAATGTGATAATTATTTTATTTATTTAAAATTGAAAATTTATTTTCTCCAAAGGTCTGATCAAGGACATAGTGTGGGGTAAATTTACGTTTCCATATTCTTTCCTGCAGGTACTAACTTAAGTATTTAATTTTAGTATGTACTTACCTATTCATTAACTTATAATTTCGCTAGACTAAAGAAAAAGTATTTATTTATTTTACGTATTTACCTAATCATTATTTTGGTAGCAGCTATTTTACTGAACATAATTAGGTTTATCAGTATCACAACAGAATATTTATTTAACTTTTCCTCACAATGTTTTATTAATGTAGTACAAAAATTTTTTTTTAATCGTACTGGTACAAACAAAAAGCAAAAAATCTTAGGTATAACGTCGTGTATATAAAGGGAAAATGAACATCATTATTTAAACTTTAAATTCAATTCAAAATGTTAGGGTAGGGTCTCAATCGGTGTATATTGTTTATATAGGTAACTATAATACACAATACCATGTAGTTACGAGTATTTCTAGTAGCCTCAACAACCGGATTTATTTGACCTGTATCGATGCGGGTCAATGGGTTAATCCTCAGAGCTACTCGTGATACAAATTTAATTATATAACAGATTGTAACGTGTAGCTCGAAAAGCAAAAAACTTAACATTGTACGGCAACGACATGAAGTAGGTACTCGTATCTTGTTTGTTACACCTTTTTGTATCAATTATTTCAATTAATCCGTTGACTATAATGGCGTTCTAATATAATTAACATAATCTTATATAAACAACATCACGACTGTATGGCACTGATGGGGTTGGCAGAGCAATGTAAAATAACCACTTTATTACAGTAATAGGAAATGAGACTATTGTCATACAACGAGAATAATTTCAGACTAACCAGCTTCTACTAAATATTATTATTGCACAAAATATTTCTTTGTTTAATAAAATAAAAAACCTAATTTAATTCCTGCTCAAAGCATTCAAAAACAACACCAACTAGGATTTTATCTTTTATAAATATTGATAATAAATGAAATAAATACGTGGGTAATCTATATATTTCACAGACTTGTGCCGCCTTAACTTCTACTGTTAAAAGGTAAAAAAAACAAGCAATAACATAACAGCTGACTTTATTAGCACAAACCAGCAACAGCAAAATACTTAAAAAACACTATTACTAAAAATTAGCCTATTAATTCGTTTTTAGGAATATGTTTGAAAAAATCTTTAATCACATGAAGGGATAAATCTATGACGCTATCAATTACTGGCTTTCCGAACTCTTCAATTATTTGTTCCCAATTCTCGTTCAAGAAATCCAGAATAGCTTGACCTGTAACAAATTAGAAATTGAATAACAGACATTAAAAAACATTGATTAGTATAATATACTAGGAACTCACGTTACACGTTACACGTGGGTTCCATAGTTATCGAGTTAGATTTTTTTAAATAAGAAATTGTAAAAATATTCTTTTGAGTATGGTAAACAGTGCATTTTACTCTGGTGTAAATAACTAATTGTTACATAAAATTCATAAATGTATCGTTTTCAATCGTTTTATAATGACACTCGAACCCAAGAGCTAAATGTATTAAAATAATCAGGATGGAAAATATTTTTGTGATAAGCATAACTACATAATGTATCCTGAGATTCAGTTATGTGAGGACTTATCAAGTACGTATAAAATCAATGTTTCATACCATTATGTAATGTTATCTACTTACTTAGTTCAGGGTTTCCTTTGAACAGGTTGGTAAAGACAAACGATACTCTGTCACCGAAACGGTACGATGTCTTTATATTCTTTACCTCGCGGTATTCAACCCCATCGCGGACCTTGTCTTCGAAAAATATTTTAGCGTCCACTATAACGTTTTCTGAAAAAAAAAATTGAATTTCATAAAAGCTAATTTATTTACAGTAAAAATAATAAATAGGCGGCAACGCTCCGATTATGATGGGTGCGATTAAAGGAACAATTTACATGGAAATACAGCTACTAATCTCGAATACTCCACCAATCCGCATTGGAGCAGCGTGGGGGAGAATGCTAGCAGTGGGACATCTATGGGTTGAAGCTTTCACGGAAATAATTATCAAAAAGTATTAGCTTCTTTTTCGGCTTCCTTCGCTTTGACTGAGTTGATTACTTAAAATCATCAGACGTTTATAATTTCAGGGGTCCAAATCAATGTGTGACTTTTCTGTTATGTGCGTCTCAGGAAATTAAGTATCTCTAATTCGCAAAGGAAAACATCGTGAGAAAACTTGCAGGCCTGAGAGGTCTCCATAATTTTAGCAATGGCATGTGAAGTTCACCAAACCGCACTTGCTTGCAATGGTGGTGGACTATGGAAGGCCATAGTCAGTAGTAGGGGTAAGGACCCATCCAATTCTGAGAAGAAACGAGAGAAGAAAAGAGAGAAAGGGTTGTGGTGGTAGTGGAGCTATTTTTCATGACACAGAATTAGGGTAGGTTGGGTAATCGAAACTTACTTGATTTAATTTTAGCGTCACCATCTCCGTTTATAACGAAGAGGAGAATTTTTCCATTAGCCTTGTATTTTCCCTTTATCAATAAATCACAATGTATTTTAAGATTTGCTACGAGATTTTCGTATCTGAAAATGAATCATAATATTAATATCACGTATTAAACTATTAAAAACGTATTAAAACTTTGTACCCCTTTTTGCGAAAATTACGTTTGGCACAGGTAAAGTTTAAAGGGGACAAGGCAAGGAAAACAAAAATTATTCATTTGTAATAAAGATTTTAAATTAAGGTACCTATATTGTTTAAATTAAAAAATAAGTATTTAATATTATGAGAAATTCTCGTGTATATAAAAAAATAAGTACATAGGTAATTAATAAATATTAAACCAAGTTTCATAATACGTGTCAGTTTTTACAAAGGAACATCATTGAAACAGTTAAAAAGTGTGAACGAGGAACTTTTTATGACGTTTACTTTTGAAAAAATAATAATTTTTAAATTACCTGAAAATGTATTTAAAAAGTGCAAAAAAACTCACTTCACAGAATCCACTACGCATTTCCGCAAACCAGTAATGACTCCATCAAAGAATTCGATTTTTAAACCTCCGGGGAGATCCAATTTTAAATAATCAATATGCAGAGGGTCTGTGGAGTTCAATCCCAGGCTTGGTATACCCTTCACAAAATGGGGAATCGTTCTTTGAACATTATCCTTGAGGCAATCCGATTTCAGTCCAGGGCAGATCTCTATGTAATCCGCTGAAACCATTTTAAAGTAGTTTAGTAAAATAAAACTCTGCGTACCCATTTGGATTCAATTGTATCTGGTAAGAAGAAGAACATACTTTTGGAAGAATGTAAATAGCATAGAATTATGATGTTAGTAAGACCATAGAGTAAGGACTTTATTAATGTAGTCCGTGGTAAGCGTAAGGTTTAGGAAGTGTGGCTTTTTTATTTAGGACTAGTGGACGCCCGCAGCTTCGGTCGCATGGAATTATAAATAATAATAGATTCTTCTTAACGCGTTAACTTTAGCTCCACAAATTTGTAATGAATCCGTAAATGTGTTAAGGGTTTAAGGTTAATATTTTTACAAACTTTGAATACGATATTTATTTATATCTAATCAACAGCCTAAAATATAAAATTTATACTTCTAGTTCTGAAAATGACAAAACTTTCATACAACCTTTCATCCCCCTTTTGAACCCTTTACAACACTTTTTTCAAATTAAAAAGTCTATTATGCCTATGTCCTTTCTCAGCCTCTAGCTAGACTATCTGTGTACTAATTTTCATTTAAATCGATTCAGTAGTTTTGGCATGTAAGCGAAACAGACAGATAGAGTTACTTTCGCATTTATAATATTAGTATGGATATCGTAGCATCAAATTTAAATTTGGTGTGGCTCATTTATTTATTTTATTGTTCACGCTTTGCACACATAGTGGGGATAAAATAAAAATATTCAAAACATAACTGGTTATTTAGAACAAGACATCATCTAAATAATCTTATGTCTATAACATTATTGAGGCTAGTATTTTTCCTAAGAATCATCTAATTTATTTTGATATATTAAGTAGTTTGTGACATAAAGCATTATGTTTGGTATTTCTAAGACGTAAAAATAGAGAAAACAAAAATAGTTAGATCTTATCAACTTCAGCAAAAGTTATCGATAGATATAAAAAACGTATAGGTACATAAGTTAACTTATGTAATATTAGTATGTATTAGATACCAATGAATAAATTATGTATGCCAACTAAAAATCCATTATAAGTCACACTGACAAAAATCATTCGATATTTCACTTTTATTATTGCTTTTTTTTATAAATTAGGCATTTAATCAATTAAATTTACTTCAGGTGTTTTGATTATGATAACAATTAATGGCCGAATAAATGAAAAAATATTTTATTAGCAGTAATTATTCGCGTATGAAAACGATAGGTTCCTCCACACGTTTTCCTAATTAATGCAATTAAAATACTCGGGCCACCGTCTGTAAAAACAGCACTTCATTTTTACATGCCAGGACGAACTCGGGTACATAAAGCTCACACTATTTTAAAACCACAGCAGTTTTGCGTTAAAATTGTTAAAATGATAATTTTAATAAAATACTCGAACCTATGGACTTATAGATGTTCCAAATAAATTTAAAATTATAATAACACTTAGCAATTTGTTACGAGACCGTGAATCGCAAAATATTGAATTCCTACATTGCCTGTAGGCAAAATATATTTAGTAAATTTTAATTTTGATAATCATTTGTTACATAATTACGTTACTCAAATTAAAGTCCTAAATTATGTCAAAATATTATCGTCTATAGATTATCAACTCGTATAAAACTCACGTGCGATTCGTCCCGAAATTTCACACAATAACATCGATATGAATATACTCAAAATTATTCTTCTCATTGAAGCCATTTTAAGCTTAAACTACAACGACTTTATCACAAAAAATGATGCAGATCTCACTGACAGTCTATTTCTTTGGTAGCGAGTGCTGAACTAAATGAACTAAGTGTCTTATAGTTGGCGAACTCCTTTTTAAGTGACGCCAATCTTTGTTTTGTTTGTTCCAGTAAAAAATCATATCTATATATAGGTCGTAATTTATACGCTTGTGTGTGTTTTGTTTGTTTACTAAATTATGTTCGTTAAGTTTAATTAAATTTGGAGCGTGATATAATGTGTCTCACAATATTTCAGGTGTTTTAATTTATGTAATATTGATAGATTATAACCATGATAAGAAACAAAATTCAAGAGGATTACACCTCTTAAATGTGGTCGTTAAAGCTAAGAGCATCTTACAATGCTTGAAAGTGGACACGATGTTATCGATGAAAGTTCCATCGAAACGAAGCGAAACTAAAGATTCGCTTGAAAATTTCGTAGCGCATCTAATCCCGACATAGATAGTATAGGTGTACATCTAATGACATAAATGTTGAATAAAAACAAGGATGGGAGTCTTGTTTTGTTGCAAAGAAAAGTTGCCAAACAATAATACGTTACGGAACACGAATCTTTACTAATATTATAATGAGGTACAAAGGGATTGTATTTGTAATTTAAAGCTCCATTATCATAAGTGTTAGGCTACTTTTTTCTTGGGTATAGTCGCGATCATCAGCTCGTTACGAATATTTTGTTTTTAAGTAATAAAACCTAATTTAGTTTTTTAAGTAATAAAACCTTGTTGGTCACTCAATTCACGATATGCTTGTTTTAAAATTCTTAATTTAAAGTTGCTAAAAAGTTTTGCATACATTTTAACATTACTAAGAAGGACTTTCATAAATAGTACCTACCTACATTATCACAAACTCGTGTTGTTGTAACAACAACAATGCGATTAGCCAATGACAAATACACTTTCAGCAAGAATAATGAGCAGTTCAGTAAATGGGAGAGAATCATTATGATGATTAAGATACCGCTCGCGGAAAAAGGCGGCTGTTTCTTATCTCTGTTACTGACAGTGATTTGAAAAGAAATGTACTGACTCTTTCTATGTCGAAGATATTGTAGTATTTATCATGCATTTTTAATTATTATAAATATTATTTTAGTGTTAAAGATGAAGTTTAATAGAGCTTGAATGTCGTGTTGCAGGAAGTCATCTTTTAAAATGTCATTGCCTTTATTAGAACACAATTTTTAAACCATTATGTCAGGAAAGATGCTCAACTATGTGTCTTGGACATGGATTTTACATACAATGATTAGGATAGCCATTCTCTGAATGATCGTAATGATTTAAGGACCTGACTTTTGTGGAGATATATATTTACTTAATGTTCTATGTCCAAGTCCTATTTGAATATTTTTCAAAGTTTATCGCAGTTATCATGGACGCCTACGGATGGATACTTTTGTCCTAGTTAGATATGTTATGTCCTTAAAAATAATAGCGATAATAGCACGTAATAATGATATATTATTCCTCTGTAAAAATAGATTGACAGTACAATATACCCCTAAATGGAACGATTTTAAAAGAAATTAAGGAAACAGTAACACAATAATAATTACAGTCGTCTGTCATAAAATCAACAAAACAAAAATCTGATGACGCAAACACACAAGGAAGAAAAGCAAGCTTCCAAATCGTTTATTCAATATTGTTGTTAAACTGGTTAACGACTTGAAGCTTCAACAGATAAACTGGTTATAATGATAATCGAAAGTAATAGTAAGAGAGCCCATGACCAAAATTATGATTCATCGTTTTACGGCCAAAGTCATACAATATTCTTAGATTAGATAATTCTGAATTTGACTCGGTGAGCAATAACGGTCAGAAAAGTTGCAGCTACGCGCGAGCCCATTTCTGCTATGTGAAAAACATAATTTTTTTTAAAGAATCGTTGTCTGATTAGGAAGGTGTAAATTTATCTAACACAATTTTTTTCTACATCTGGACAATTTATTTTAGATCCAACTTCGCTCGGAAAAATAATTTTCCGACGGTTTGCTGTACACATTTTTATTTTTTCAAATGGTCTCCCGTGTACATGTTCCTGGCATACGCCAGAACATAGTGCCAGAACATAAGGTACTAAGGATACGTTTGCAGACGAAAAACGAAAAACGTATCGTTGGTATCTTAGATCTATCGTTCAACTACATTCAGCAAATCAATACAGGGTGCAATCAATTAGACACAGTATCGACCGTAATATATGGGACAAAAATTTGGTAGTGGGTCCCGTACTATAAATATATGTGTTAGTTCATTTAAGTTTATAAATGTATCAAAAAAAGTTACCTCAGAACTTCTAGGTCGTTCTACTATTATTAACAACCTGTACAATGGTAAAAGTTATTCAAATCTTAATTAGGAATGTAAATAAAATAGTTATAATGGAATAACACTGCATTACCTAAGCTTACGATAGTACAAGGATGTTGTCGACATTAAACAAAAATGCTATTAAGAATATTGCCATTTAAATGACCTTTGATCATAAAATTTTTACAATTGGTTCCATATAAGAATAAATCCAATTTAATAAAATACCTGTTGAAATTAAATTGTTCACAGAAAAACCCTTAACGATTCCGTTTATGTAAGCAATTATGCATTTATGGATTAAAGATTTTCCATCGGTTTTCTTATTTAATGTGACGCTAAGAAAGCTTGGAATAAAAGTAGAATTAATAAATTAATACTAACACCCCATATAGTAAAATAATCTGTCCCGTGAGTGGTCAAACTACAAAAGATTAAGCTTACCACCAGACCATAACAAACATTTTTATGGTCACAAGTTAAAAAACAACATTTAGGAGCTAAAGAAAAATAACTAAATTGGCCAATTATCGTCCAGACGAACTGATTCCACAAGGTTGGATTTTTCCAAGGTCAAGTCGGGCGGTCCCGATCACCCAGAGAGCTTGAATTGGGTAATTTCTTTTGGTAATTGGTAATTTGGTAATTTTTTTGCATATTCTGCCAATTTTACTGCAAATTCTGCCAATTTTCATGCATATATCAAGCATTTTTCATGCATATTTGCATGCACATAACAAGCTTTTTATGTTGCATATAATCCGGTCTCTAGTAATTATTATGTGGGTGGGTTTGGATTAACGATTATGTAGATTTATAGTACCTTTATTGATCAATATTACAACATCTAATTGTTTTCAAAATGAGCCACTGAATAACATCGTTAAAGCTTTAACGGTGGATTTTTGTTTTTTTCAGTCGATCAAAGTGGAGTCTACATTCCTGGCCTTTGTAATAATCTTTGCATGCATCGCGTTTATCATACCTTCGTATCTCCTCATTCTGGGGATCCTATCTTTGATGTCCAGATCCAGGTGCTCTGATGATGTGCTGGAATCAGGAGCCTTATTCCCCCAATCAGAAGAAACAAATTGCAGTGACAAAGTTCTAGCTATTATAACGTTCCTCGTCATACTAATATGTTGGTGAGTGTTTCTTTAATTTTTTAAATTTTATTTAGTTTTTTATTTTACATTATATATTTATTTTAGTTTTAGTAACAAGCAACCACCACCAATCCGCATTGAAGAAGTGTTATAGAGTATACTCTAGACCTCCCGCAGGTCTGGCTGTGGGGAGACCCGTGCTCATTCGCGTAGATCATAATAGTGGTAAAAACAATGCCCAAGTGGTAAAATCAACACCCTTTTTAAAGACCTATGGGTGGCTTGATTATACATTGTGGGGACCGTGCCCAAAAGTGGAAGTATTGGAACGTCTATAGGTTATTTCCTCTATTTCTCTCTCTCCCTTGTTTTTACTACACAATCTTTTGAAATCACATAAGAAATCTTATAAAAAATTGTATGTTTTACGTGCGGTTAACGTCGCCAAATCGGGTTTTTAGTTCAATTGAATCTATGTTGAACCTATCTGCAGCACAGGTGTCCCCCGTGTACTCTGTGTTTTGACTGTTTCTTAACTTAGTTATGGGTTAGGTATCCATAGGAATGATGTAGTTATATTTATATAAATTATCTACTTCTACCCCGATTAATGTTCTTCAGTACAAGACCAGTTCTAACCTACTTTAAGTACTACTGATGAGATTCTATTGGAGTAGGTACACTGAAATGTACACCAGTTAAGTTTTTCGTTTCTACCCCCTTCGAAATGATAATGCAACTGTCAGTAACGGATTGATTGAAAAAAATAACTTGTATTAATGTTTCACTTGTATCAGCCGTATCAGCAAACAACATTTATGATAAAATCTACGCGCTTTTTATCAAGCTATGTAATGTGAAGATGCTGGGGATGATATTAGTGACGAGGATGATTATCATTAAGTTTGTTTACAGCCTCTTCATATCTGGCATGGTTTTAAGCAACGAGCAGTCGCGCCTTGCCGCAAGCGATAGTCGCAGCGTAGTGAGCTGCGCTTGCACGGACGTCGGCGCGTGGCTCACGGCAGCTGGCCGCGACCTGCACCATGGCATCGTGCCGCCGATGGACCTTGTTATGTACGCTTACAGAAATGATTTGGACAGTAAGTCAACCAGTGAAACTTTGACTTATTTACTATAAACTTCTCCAAAACCAAACGTAGTTAGTCTCTTCATATCCGGAACAGAGGTAAATAACGAGCCAGACACGTAGTTATTCATAATGGGAAACCATGAAAAGGTACCCGAAAGTCGTGGGAGCGATGCAGGGTTATGTGGGACTTTCACTGCCACCTCCTCGGTGGCCTTCTCCAGCGCTACAGGAGGGCTCCTGGATCTCTTTTAGAACTCATCGGTGCCCTCCGGCGCTGCGCCCAAGACGGGCTCTTCCCGGTTTACACAACGCTGTGCTGCTACAAACAGAGTCGTCTTTCCCTGGGTCACATGATGAACAATTAGAGCTCCCACTCACACCGCACGCTACTCCTGAAAAGCGACCATGGGTCAGTAGTTTCATCATATGTCGAATAATTGAAAACTGACTACAGTGGACTTCTTCATAATATGCGTAGAAATCATTTGGTCAGACATTATATTTCTATTCAGACAACAAGTAGTGGCGGAAAATAAGGCTCATACTGATAATAACATAATATAAGTTCCTACCTATTATAATGCCTATGTACCTAGTATTTTTCTGGTAAACAACAAAAGGTATTTTAAAGTAATATTTTGTAGTTACGTCATCAGCACTTATATTATGTGATACATGGATTACTTCATGAATATTAACTAGCAATAAGCGATTTAACTGACTGATCTACCTCGATATACTTATTAACTAAATTATTTTAATTTATTTAAATATCCTTGGAGAATTTTCATAGTATATTCGGAATTTATATTCGGAAGTCAAGCCAAACATCTTATTTCCTATTACTAAAAATTGCTATTAGCATTGTCTTCCGCTTTATTCTCATATAAAGTAACCTTAGAATATAACCAATTGCTAGTAAAATAATAACCAGTTTTATCACAGAGGATAAGGTTTATAATAATATTGTGATTGTAGTATGTATTCAATTGTCTTGGAAGTAAAATCATAACAGAAAGAAAAAAAAAGTATACAGGTATAAAAAATATATCAGTTATTTAAAATTTTGCCAGCCCTTAGATAACGAGCTCGAAAAAGTGCGATCCCCTCGTCATAACGCGAACGGCAAACCTACTAGTTTCCGGACAAACACGCTGATGGCACATAACAACTACTAGCTATATTTATTATGTACGCATCTGGTGAGTCGTAATAAAAACACGCAAAACTTATGGCTCATTTACTTTACGGATCAGGCGAACTTTCTTTTGCCGGATTAATGTCCTTATTTATTTTTCTTTTCTCCTTAACCTGCGAGATTCTATAGATTCAACAAACTCAATTACCTACATTTACCTATGTAATATTAAATGGACCCTTTTTTTTGGGCTTCCGAAATAGTTCCAAAAGTTCCATTTGAGATGAAAGTATGTACTTATAAATATTTTTTACATTGTAAAAACCTTATTCCAAAAGAATTTTTTTCGTGAATAACGTAGACAGTACCTAGGTAGGAATGTTCCCTCTCAAAGCTTCTGATGTTTTACATACTTTACTATAGAACCCTTATTATGCTAGACCCAGGACTACTAAAACGTGATGCCAATTTTTGTCGATTTTATGTTTCTTTAGATATATTTCTTGAGTGACAATCTTCTGGATTAAGCATTTGAATTTATTCTAAAAGGAAGCCCGGACACTAGTGGATCATAGATAGATAATTAGTATTACATGAAGATATATTCTAAGGTATAAACGTATCCTTCACAAGTTATAGTATTGTTATTTTCAGATATTGAATCACTGCTGGGCGAACCGATACAGCTAGCCATCGCTTCAGAGAGTGGAATCGATCTTGTATTTGACTCGTTGGCAGATTTAATTACAGGTACGAGAATAATCTTTTATTATTATTATTTAATCTAATCTTTTAAGTTATAGTGAATGAATATGAATTTAATTAGATCACTCAAAGGAATACGTAAGTCAAATTTTCTGGCATTGAATTTTATATTTATTAAAAGGTAGGTAGAGGTAGCCTGTTGGTCAGACGAAATACCGGTGTTTGTAATTAATGAATAATTAATGAATAAGTCAGTATAAATTAATTTTAGGTTGTAGATGGATAGATAACATGATTATATTCACACAAAAACTCATTAACATAAATAATGGCAAAAAAAGTTTGTGGGTAAACGTCCTTGGAGAGGTAAGTTATTCGACGCTTAAAAGTTTATTTCTTCTATTGATGTATAGATAAGTAAAGTTCTCTTTTTACATAAATGACTCGTTAACCTATTGGTCGCAAGCGCAACTGCGAGGTAAGAGGTCCTGTGTTCGATATCCGGGTTATTGGATTTTTTTAACCCTAAATTCCCAGTCGTAACTCGTGTTCGAATTTGTGCCCAGAGCATGGAAATATGCCTTTACATGAAACCTTAATATAAGACGTGAAAAATGTGTTACAAACTTCGGAGAAGTACAGGCGTGTTATATTTATATTTATTATCTTTTGTGTTGAATTGTTTTACAGAAACTGAAGATATTACAACAAAAATCTTATCGCTTCGTAACGTCAGTACTAAAGCACGACTACTCGTCTCAGTGGCATCCGACAAAGTGAAGGAATTAGCTCTCCAAATTGATAGCCACAAGAAACAGTGCACCGCGAAGGATGCGCCACTGTGTGATACACTCAACACTAACTCCTTAGATCTAAATATGAAATTCGATACGGTAAGATGTGCTAAAATAAAAGAAGATCCAATCAGAAAATCGATATACAAACACCCCTACAGGGCAATTAACACTTCTATTACGATCATTGCTACCCTTATTAATATTATTACAACCTGCTCTTAGGGGTAGAATTTTGTCATGAAATTTAAATGAGATGTGTTCTACCACAAAGTAGGTTCTACCAAACAAAATATGAATCAGCAAAATCAGGTTTGCAGCGACGAAAATATTAATAAGAATTAGATAATTAAATCTTACTCACCCTTTTCACGAATATCCGTTTTTTCAGATATATAATAAGGAATCTTACAATATTTTTGTCGTAATTTGTTATTTAAACATAAACACAAATGAAAAAGATCACAGAATAAACCGTCTCAAAAACCAATTTCTGTTTACTATTAATTGTGTTTTTTTAAATTATATTTCAATCAATAGTAGTTTGTTTCTCAAACACATCGCGTGCTGCGCAAAATATTTGATTCATAACAGCCTGTCAAGACATAGAAGTATATAAATCTTTGAGCAAAACTTATCTACACGCAAATATGTCTATGTATCATGCCGTAACCAAATATGTACCTACATATAAAAAACACAACCAGATTGACTTGTTTTTTTAGCTAGGAAACATGTTTAGACACTGTGTTCCTTTTAGGTGGTAGGCAATAAGGAAGCATTTTTGATACTCCACCTGAATGGTTTTTATTATAAGGGTTGAAAGGTTGTTTGAAAATCTGCAGATTTTCAAAACACATAGCAAAAAACCACTATTAACAAAACAAGAACGAAATGTTCTTACTCTCTGCTAACTGGACTAACTATCCTAGTCCCTAATTGAGTCTTGTTGAAAGTGAGTCACAGTTGTCATGAGCGGCAGCGGTACGGTGGTGCTGCGAGCTGGTTTCCTATTTTATATTCATAAAAAAATAATTATTATGTAAATTTTAATAACACTTCATAGATAGATAAACAATAATATAATGTATCCAAACCTAGCTTTATGAGTGTCGAAAAAGACTCAATTTAAAATATTGATAACATTACAGATAATTCAACGTGAGCCACAATTAATAGAACTTCGGTTCCTGGGAGTGGAGAACTTGACAATGGCGGTATCAGTAGCTAAAAAGCAATTTAGGATGCTACCGTCCGCTGTCACTACGCAAACCGCTTCCATAAGAGACGGTAGGTGAACATTATTTTATTAAAATTATTCTTCATGTAGATTGAGTGCTTACGCTAAAATTAGAATGTTTTATGAACAATTCAATTTAGTGAAAATTGAAATCAATTGTGTAACAAAATTATTGATTGAATTATGTATTGTTTTCTGTGTTTGCCGCCACCCGCAGTACACTATAACACACACACACACACACACACACACAGTTTAATAGTAGATAATAGAAAGACGGGGAACCTGTATTCTTTGTACTATTATGTATTCTTTGATTGTGCCTACGGCGGGGGTGTGAGTGTGTAAAAAAATCAATCTGAACAAATCAGTAGGAATAAATCTGAAGAGCAGGTTTGCATTGAATTGTTTTTTAATTTCGATTCAGGAACATTATAACAACAAGATTTTAAATCTCAATAGAATCATTTTAAATTTTCAAAAAATATTCCTAATAGAACTTAATAGAATATTGGAATAAAGACAAATAAATAAATATAATAATAATATAATAGAATACTTGTAATACGAGATTTTTCATAAAGGAAAAAAAATCAAATACCTAAATGGGGCAATTAAAAGAATTTTAAGACGCGATTGGTACCTACTGGATAAAATATTGTTCTCAAATTGGGAGTGACAGCATTTTAATATGTGGTCTCTAATATAAATTCAGCGTTTTTGAATTCTCAAACAACAAAGGGTTTAAAAGGTAATGAATGTTTTGAATAAAGCGAAGAGAAGTATTGTTTCTCCAAGCATAATGTGAAAACAATATATTAACATGAAATGCCCGCACGCCCATTATTAATGACTAGTGGACGCCCGCAGCTTCGCTCGCGTAGAATTAGACCCATTAACGACGTCTACCCGTCTAAAGACTTCAAAAACGGCAAAGTTTCATACTAACTTTGCACCCCCGTTTTACCCCTTTAGGGGGTGAGTTTTCAGAAATCCTTTCTTAGTGCTCCCCTACATTATAAAAGGAACCCCTGTGCAAAATTTCAAGTTTCTAGCCCTTATAGTTTAGGCCCTGCGTTGATATGTCAGTCAGTCAGTCAGTCAGTCAGTCAGTCAGTCAGTCAGTCAGTCAGTCAGTCAGTCACCTTCTCCTTTTATATATATAGATTAATTAAGTAGACATAACAATAGTTTCGTTTACATCTAGGTGCCACCCTACTCAAAGACAGCACCGATCCAATTCTGTCCTTCGTATTTCATTCCTGGGGAAATCGCCGGGATAAAGAGTATTTACCTAAAATTACTTTTATTCATTCAACTGTAATTTTTCTTTGTTCGAAGCCATTATATTGAAATTTATGAAATATTCAAACTTTCATCCCGTATCCCAAAGGATCCCTCATTATTTTTCAGGCACGCCTAGAATGTTAACTCAAAATATAGTAATAAGCTGGTCAAAATGCGTCAACAGGTTTTCATGTTATGTCTAAAAATTTATAGCTTGACTTTTATCAGAACTTTCCTCCAATTTTTAACCCTTTGTGGATTGAATATAGGTACAAAACTCAGACCAACAATCTTGAGGGTACAAAAAAGCTTAATTTCTATTGGAGAACACACCTATGGTTTACCCAGGAACGTTTATTAATTTGAAAAACAAAGTTATGCTGCAAATTTAAAATTTATCAGATAGTTTGAAAAAAAAAAGTAAAAAAGAAAAAAAAAGTAAAAAGATCCGCTCAGGAATTCAGTGCATGTTTTTACCAAATTTCATTATATAACAGTTTAGTAATTTTTGATTTCATCGCGCAAATAAGGACAGGCAGTTATACATTACAATAAATATTTTTTTTTGGAACTTTGTATCGATTACTTACCTATCCCCTGATTGTTTTTTTTTTTTTAATTTTTTATTCAATGTATAGGTATCGCTCTTTTATCACCAAAATATTTGCAGATATCATGCGGGACATTGAAGTGCGTCGGCAATCCGTTCACAGTTCATCGAAGATATTTAACGACATAGCGCGCCATCTGACGGCCGGTTTGCGCGATTTGGCGGAACAACTCGAGGGAAGGCTGGATAGACTGCAAAAATATGAGTTCTGGAGGTGGATATTTATATTAGGTACATGAAACTATTAAAATATTTTTTCACTATTCTCTCCATTGAAAGTGTGAGGTCTTAAAGGCTTTTCCAGTTTTAACATAGGTACTTTTATTAGCTTGGTATGTATTTATGTATGTATGTATGTATGTAACGGAGTCTTTCTTTGCGATTGTCGCCCACTTCAAAACGTCGGATTAATTTGAAACTTTGCTGACTTATCAAGGACCAGTGAGGCAAAATCGAGCCCCAACGAGTCAGTTACATACATACAGCTGTTACAAACATACAGGTGAAACTAATAATAGCGTTCATTTTAGTAAGTACAAAACCGTGTCTTTTAGTTTTTTTAGACGATGATGACTTTACGATGTAGAAAAATAAATAAAGTAACTTATCTTTTACAAAAATTACGTATTTATGTATATATTTTATATTACAGCGTGTAACGTAGCTTTTTGCTTCGTGATGTTCCTGATGACAACGGGCATTCTCTGTGGGTGTGGATCGACTAAAATCCACGGAAAAAGAACCTTACAAGTGTATGTATTGTTAGTTTATTCTGTTAATTTGTACTCGTATATACAATACAATACAATACAAAAATAATTTATTGTACACCAAAAGGAAAGACTACACCGGAATAAAAAGATCTAGGTAAAACAATTGGCGGTATTATGGCTTAGAGCGATATCTTCCAGACGCGATATTAAATAAACCCAATGTTGGCCACAGACATAGATGCAGGAGGTCTAGAGCATACTCCACCACGCGGCTCATATGCAGATTGGTGGTGGTGGTTAGTGGCTATCCCCGTGTCGAATGTTCTCAAGCCATCTGAATCCGAAAATCATCGATTGTTAACGATTGTTTTTACCATAGAAAATAACCGGAAACGACGGCTTAACGTTCCACCGGTGCAACGGTAACACCCATGAGGGTCACAAACCGACCACGCCCGTCGTTGCTTAACTCTGTCGATCATATAGTATCGATGCGAGCTATTTGACTATGGACTGGTCTAAATAGAACTCTAAATAGAACCTGCGGCAATTTTAAACTTTAAAATTTTAAAACTCCGGGCAATTTCTAAATAGAACCTGCATGTTGATTACTTTTATTAATAGGTTCAAAATGTAAAGGACATACTTGTTCTACTAGGCTCCCATCTACCCACTAAAATGTCTACTTTTAAATATACATATTTTTCCTACAGAAAATGTATTTCTTGAAATGAACAAAATTTAAATACGCTTCTTGTACTCACGCCTCACGTATTCTTTACAGATCTTCGGTCTGGTTGTGCTTTATATCTCTTATTCTCTGGAGCGTGGTCTGCGCCATTTTTCTGATCGCTGGTCATGCAGAGGTAATAAATTTTATAATAATTACATACAAGCTGTTGCCCGAGACTTCGTCCGCTTGGACTGGTTTAAAAAAAAAGCTTTGATCGTTTTTCAATGACTTACCGGAGTAGCAAAACTTTCAGGCTATCTGGAAGGCCAACATGTATAATATTTACAGATCAGGATTGGATACTCTGACAATAGCTTAATAGCAATAAACTTATTAACATTTTTGCTTTCAGTTAATTTTGATATGTGTACGTTTTGTTAAATCAAAATGATCTCAGGATTAAAAGACGTTTTCTTGATTAATTAAAATTTGATTGTTAACAAAATTAAATCAGTTTTATTTAGTTTTACAATAGTCATTTTAAGGCCCGGAAATTGTAAAAGTTGATTCATTTTACACAGGTGTATGTATGCCACGCTCTATGGGACACTCCTCAATACGACACCTTATCTGAGCTATTGGATAAACCCTCACCACTTCTCGATGATGGCGAAGGAATTTTCGACGTGATCTTTAGGGATCTTGATAACGTTACGATTGACGTGTCTGTGAAAAATATCTTAAGGTATTTTTGGTCGTTTTGTATACCTTTTTCCTATTGAGCTATGGATAGAATTTAAAAGAACTTCATTACACAATCTACAAATATATAGTCGTGACTATCTATCGCAATCATACACGCATTATGAGTAACTATGTTTCTGCAATCCATTTCATTTCATACTACTTAATTGCGCTTTACTTATCTGCTTACCTCCACAAACATTAAAGAACTCAGTCTGTAATATAACTCCGTCTAAAACAAATACTTTGAAAGTACCCAAACAACCAAACTTCTTATTTAGGGTGAAAAAACAAAAAATCCTTAATACCATCAAATGTAAGGGTTCCTTTTACTTTAGAAAGATATCAAAGATTGTTGAGAAAATATTTTTCTCCAGCAGAGTGATTAAAATTACAAGAGCTTCTACGATAATGCCAAGCGCGAATCTAAGCTGCAATTCATAGCCTTTAATCATTTAAGTAAACTTCAAGTTCTCACAACTAAAAAGCTTGAAGCGCTCTATCACGCTGCTCTTGTGTGTGTAGTTTGGCAAAGGTGTTACTTGCTAACACAAATATAATAAGTTTTCAGAAGACCACTTGACGAGCTATTCAATCATGATGTTAAGTAGATATTATTCAACTAGAGACAAATAGCATTAGTGTCATCATTGTCACTAATTAAAATTTGCAGCATTATTCCTATATTGCTCTAAAATTCATTATGGGTTGTGGTTAGTAAAAACAGGTAGTGTATGTGCCTAAATTGAGGACTTAATATTGACAAAGGTTTGCAAACTCCCGCTCCCTACGTAATCTGTCCCTGTCGAGATCCCTGTAGCCTGTAACCACCCCCTGCCGTGCTCACACAGAGCATACATGCCTATCCAGTCGTACTCGTACCTACATGAAAAGGTGCTTTTGTTTTAAACTAAGAGGTCGACAATCCTTATGCTGTGTTACTGGCAACGTCATAGCCTTACGTTTTGACCGGGGACGAGATTGATATAGGCGCCATGACAAGGTCACCATCAAAAGGCCACTGGGCTGAAACCGATAGCTAAAGCAGTACCCATTTTTCTGTGAACAACAAAATATTTGCTATAAATAATGTTATGGATTATTTATATATTTTTTTCCATTTGGTTTCTTTATAATTATGTATTTTTAATAACGACACTAGAATGTTTCACTAATTCAGTGTTTAGCGGTGACAGCCCAGTGGCTATCAAACTCGACTTTCACTCGAGAGGCGGATTCAAACCCAAGCGGCACGCAGTCTTCATAATGTTCTCGAAGGTATGTGAAGTTTGCCAATTCGCACTTAGCCAGCGTGGTGGATTAAGGCCGAATCCTTCCTACTCTGAGAAGAGACCCGTGACCAACAGTGGGACAAAGAAAGGGTTGTGATGATGAGGATGATGATGATAGAAAATACTTTTTATAATTCAGTGTTTATGAATTAAGATAAAGATAAAGATTTTTATTTGTTAATCAGGAATAACTGAACTGAACGTTGGTAAGTCCAAACTCAACAACTTACACTTATTGCAGGGATTGCGAGCTCAATCGTCCAGCGTACAACGTATTCCAGCTCGATAAGCTAATTGACGTGAACAAAGAGACATCTTATTTCGATTGGGGCGACTTGCAGGCTGACTTGGGTCGATTCTCCACGGCCATAGACGTTGGATTACTGAAGACGATATCACTCTCGTTCAGCAAGCTCTTGAATGATATGCTGAATGTAACTAACGTTGACCTTGCGAAGTACAGGTGGGTTTCTCTATACTATACCTACATATTCCTTAAGAGGACTGGCGTCGTTGCAGACTCCGGTTCAGATTTTTTGCTCACCAGTTGATTTTCATCTCGCTTTCTTTTCGACGCCAGTGTCGAGTATACCAAACGACTGTTATCAAAACTTTTATTTTATCATTTTATTATTTACACATTTATATTTCGAAAAGTGAAGTTCAATATGTCTAACACATTTAGAATAATTTTCCACCAGGGTTCTTAGGTTCTTAACGAGCAACCTGTCAGTTATAAATGTTACCTACGAGTACATGTTCGGATGAGGATTAAAAAATAACAATTTGTATGAGTTCTTTGATATAAGAAGTAATGAGAAATATTCGGCGCAGCTGTGCTTGTTCTCGTTTTTGCTATGAAAGTAACGATATCTCGTTCTTTTTTCATTAAAATTTATGTTTTTATTACTTTGTAGGTATTTGTTATGGCGTGAGTGTCTAATAATTTATTGTGACTTACAAAATAAGAAACCTATACAAAGATTTTTTATTATAAATGGTACTTAAATTTGGTCCCATAAATTGTGTATCGTAGGGGCCTTATTAATAAGCGAAACTCACTAGTTATGTGATCCCCATCAGCTTTTTGAGTTCAACGGTTATTATAAGAGTCCATTTACATCAACTCAAAGTGAGTTGAATTTTCAAGAATAAGAAGTCAAGAAGTAAGGTTCTCACTCCTAATGCGACCGAAAAGATAAAATGTAAACGAGGGTTAGACTACGTACTGCCATTACATTAGACTGGAGTAGATATTCACGTATCTACCTGTGCCAGCCAACCATAAAACGTTGAAGAATGGAACTATTTTCGGTGCGTGTTAGCATGACAAAGGGCAGACATTGACCGAACCCTCAAGTTTTGCGTAACCATCGTGCCTTCCATTAAAAACGTTTCAGTGTTTTTTTACGAATAAATTACTAATTTACGCCAATTTTAAAATTACAGAATGGAATACAATGAGCCAGTGGTTGGAAAGGATTTGCCATCCTTAGCTGATCAACTGGAGAATATTGCTGCTCAGGTTACTGACTTGAATACAGCAGGAAGATTGGAAACTTTAGGTAGGTGCCATATTGAACTCAATGTTTGATTTAAGCGTGCGAATCGTAAATATCTACTCACCTAGACCATTCGACTCACAGTAAATTCGATTTCGACGGAGTCTTCGAAAGACAAAAGCTTGCAGAAAAGAACAGGAAAACAAAACTGCAATATATACTATTAAAAGTTATTGCTATTTCAACAACGCAGGATTTCCATTTGCGTACAGTAGATAGCAAAACTAATGGGAAACATTGGATTTTGTTGAGCTGTACTTTCAAGTGTACAACTGTAAATTTGTTTTTTCATTGGTAACCTCACCTAAACTCACTGAAATATACCGCAGTCACACAAACGTGGCCACATTTCAAGAACAGGTTTACTGGAACGCCGTACCGGTAACTAAACGGACGTAAAATAACGATGACGACGCATAAACTGTATGCTTACCATGTATTGTGGCAACATGATTAGGTATTATCGCAACCAATATCTACCACGGTACAATAACAATAAGTGAATATTTTTTTGGTTCCTGCAAATGTGTTGCAGATTTCAAATGAAAATCATTTCAATTATAGCGAGCTGGCATAAGACTATCGCATAAATATCTCTTTAAGTACATTTTTTTTTAAATTGTTATAATAAGCAAGTTATACAACCAACAAACAGCACTATTTAATATAATATAATTTTTAAATCCCAATCCCTAGTTATCTTTACAAGCGAATTAATTCATAATCTTTTGTATCGAGATCGCGTTCCGGTAAACCCTTAGCAGGCCTTACCTAAAACAGAAATTATGAATTATTTTACTAGCGTTGTACTAGTTAACATTCGATGAACCAATCAGTCATTTAAAAGTAATAAAACCAATCACTTTCAGCTTCAAGAACTAAGAGACTACATTTAACCAACATAAAGCCTTTGGAGAAGCTGAGAGCTGACTTGGTGTTCAAGCTGACAGAGCTGGAATTAAAATTGACGCCATTTAGAAAAAAGCTCAACATATCACTTAGCCACATCCACACGGCTCAGTACTATATTAACAATCAAGGGGATATTATTGCTCAAAAGGTAAATGTGTGTTTACCCATTGACATCTCATGTGAAGTGTTATTATTAAGTTACAAATGCTGACATAGGCGCTGTAAAAGTGAAGCATCGAAAACATCCGAAATTTGTTTACCCTGCGTCGCGCAGGGCATTGAGCACACCTTCATATTAATTTGTTTATAACACATTTGCTCGTAAAGGGTCTCTTATTACACCAATTTCAATATCGTAATGTATCTCATTACCGCACTTGTGCGGTAATGTAAAGTAAAACGCACTTGTGCTGTAATGTAATGATTTCTTTTTAAAAAGGTCACGGTTTATCAAGATGCTTCGTCTAAAACGAACGATACTTTTTTCAATCTTAGCTTATGTCAGAAAAGTGGTCAACATCTTATGAATAAAATTAACTTTGGGAGATAAAATATAAAAAATAAACAATTAATTCTTTAATTTAATTAATTTTGACAATAAATTACAATTATTTATCTGTATCAAAAACAAAAAAATATTAATTTACTTTATTAGTAATACTGGCTGTTTTTGTGTCTTTGCCTTAAAAAAAGTGCTGATGCGCGCGCATCGTTTTGTGAACAAGTAAGAATTATTCCGCGCGCTTTTTCTTTTCGTTGCATTGTTTTTAGCAATATCGCCTCGGCTGTAATTTTCAACTTACCGCACTTGTATCATAATGTACTATTATGTCATTTAGTATAAAATCAGTGGATCCAACTATAAAACTCCAACTGTTGGGCACAAGTCCCGCCCACTGCCAAAGCGGACGAATTTTCTCAAGCCACCCGAAGGTCTACTACAAAGAGAGTGGATGGCTCATCGCTGGGGGCAAACATTTTGAGCGTAGGCCACGTTTAGCAGTTGGTTGGTTATTTTTCAATTGTAAAACAATAATTAAAAGCCTTATCGAAATCTTTCGGGTCACACGAGAACGTTTGACGCTGATTTGGCCACAAATTCCTCTACCAATTCTCACTGGAGCAGCGTAAAAGAATACGCTCTAGACCTCCAGTAAGAATCAGATGGTGTGTGTGTGGAATGGTGGAAGAGCCCCATGTTCAACAATGAGACGACTATTCTTATTAATTTACTATGATCGTACATATATTGATAACATTTCTACGTTATTTTACAGAAAGTATCAAGCTATGTGTCTCGTCTGGTCTCCCACACGGCCGGCTGGCGCACGCACGTGCTGTCTGCCATGGGAAAGCATGCTGCGCGCTGTCGACCATTGTATGCCGTGTATGCCGCCATTAGGTCTCTGCTATGTAATAAATATATAGCTTCACTGGTAAGATTTCATATAATCAATTTAATTATTCATCACTAGCTTTCCCCTGGGCTTCGCCCCCGTCAAATCGTTTTCCGTACAGAATTAGCTTTATCATCAAGGGATGATCAACGGGTAGCTACACCACAATATCACTCGCAGTTCGGCCGATCATAGTCACTTTTTAAAGTACTAGTATTTTTACAATGAACCTGTAAATGTGTTATCTACTATATAAAAATAAGTCGGGTTTTCCTTCCTGACGCTATAACTCCAGAACGCACGAACCGATTTCCACGGTTTTGCATTCGTTGGAAAGGTCTCGGGCTCCGTGAGGTTTATAGCAAAGAAAATTCAGGAAAAATTTCAACAGAAAAGCGGGAAAATCTTTTTTCACATACAGCGCCATCTCTGATACATAGCATGTACTACAAACCAATATTTTAAGTAGATGGCGCCGGTGCGTGATAGGTAGTGGTAGGGGTAGGGGTAGTGGTAGATGTAGGGGTAGGGGTAGGCGTAGTTGTAGGGGTAGTGGTAGGGGTAGGGGTAGTGGTAGGAGTAGTGGTAGGGGTAGGGGTAGGGGTAGGGGTAGTAGTAGTGGTAGTGGTATTGGTAGTGGTAGTTGTAGTCCACACACTTACATGAAGTTCTCCAGAAATATTCAGTAAAAAATATTTATATGGCAAAACAACGTTTGCCGGGTCAGCTAGTCTCCTATATTTATTTTACACCCACGTTTCTCGAATTACAAAACATCCCAATAATTGGTACCTACTTATTTATGTTTCCGTTTTTTTTATTCTCCTTATTAATTTACTTACGATTAGGTACTTAGCTTACTTTAGTTAGCAATTATTTTACAGCATGGTTGGTGGGTATGCGGCATGCTGTTGGGCATACTGTGGTGTTCTACACTAACCCCGCTTTGCGTTCATCTGTGGCGTTCATACAGCAGAAGAATGAGGGCCCAGGATTCCCTGAATCTCGCTCATCTGTGCACCGGGTACATTACTGTATAATCTTAAATCCATTCTGTAGAGACAAGTTTCACATATTTTCTGCATTGCTATAGTTTTACGAAACTATACTAGCCCAAGCGCTCGTTGATATGCGGTTTAAGACATTATCAACAGATTGATAGTGTTAAAATGCACCGGTTTCGGGCGGAAAGTGGATGACTGACCACTAGTAGAAAAATTTCCTGAGCGTTTCGGTGCTTCGAAGGGCACGTCCTAGTTATTATCGTAAAATAACAATGGTTTTTACTCATATCAAGGCCTCGAAGCTTGCCGTGCAAGGCGCCGCTTATAGCGTGTAGGTGGCACACGGTGTGCTACGAGTATGTACTCGACGGTAAAATAAAATACCAGCCACGTTCAGACTATCTGAAACATTATTTCTCAAATTATCTGGTTCGTAGTTTTTGTTGTCCGAAATAGTCACCAGCCTGTAAAATTAAACGACGAAATTCATTCCAATAAACCAAATAATTATGGTTTACTCATAACTTCATTGCAGGCAAAATGAAACACCCACAACAGCTATATGTGAAAATGGTAACTGGAATACACCAGCACCACCGTAAGTAATTTTTCTTTCTTTTATTATTTTTAGGGCTAGTAAAAAAACAGACCTAAGAAAGCGAGTATATAAAATATCAAGCGAGCAGTTCAAAATGTTATAACGATTTTAGAGTTCCGTACCCAAACGGAATATTATTAATATGCCCCCGCTGTCTGTCTATCTTTCACAGGGCTCTACTTATCTCTTGAACGGAAATAGGTAATTTTTCACAGAATGCGTGTTATCACAAAAAAGTCTATACATATAATAAAACTCTAGCGTTTCGGCGTGAGTACTTTGAATAAATAATTGAAAAAACTATCAGGGGATAAGTAATAGACAAATTTTCTTGTCTGCCTGTCCGTCTGTCTATCTCTAAATGTGCGAAAACTACCAAACGATTTTAATGAAACTTGGTACAAACATGCACTGAATCCCTGAGAACGATCATTTTTTTACTGTTCATCCCGAAAAGAAAAGAGGTCCTTCGTGAATATAGGATGAAAGTTTGTATGTAATTTTTCTCATTTCTCAAAAACATGATCTGCAAAATTTTAAATTTGCAGCAAAGGTTTGATATTAAATAATTTAAATACGAATTTGTCCGTTTTACTGTATTTTGTAAGATAGAGAAAAAAATATTAAATAACCGTATATAATTTTAATTTTTACATTAAACCTAAACTTGTATTGTGTATACTACAACTTGTATTGTATATTTACAAATTATATAATATTGGTTACTTGTATATTGTACGGACGTAACCCTGCGTTTGCGAGTCCGACTCACACTTACCTGCTTTTGTTTTACTTTGTTACAGGCCAGAGGGTTCTCCTACAACGATACGAGAAATTGCTGATTGGAACTCGCCGGGGTAACTCCAAAATTATATTAAAAAATCTAGTAAATTGACAAAATATCTAAGTTAAAATATATTAAAATAAAAACTATTCGATTGTAGATAATTGGCTTATAATACTTATACTTACTCATATGTAATTTTTATTATCTCCTATCTCCTATCTATCCTCTATCTAGCTAGAAGACACAATAAAAATTACTAACAAATTAAGTATCTACGAGTACGTGTAAATGCTTAGTTTAAATTAATACTAATTTAATTATTTTTTAATTCCAGACCTCCTCCTCCACCTCCAAGAAATGACAGTTGGTGATGGATTACTAGTAGAAAAGCGGTGTAATTAATTATGTGTGTATCTTATGTAACAATCTATAATATAAAAATGAATCGCAAAATGTGTTGGTAAGCGCATAACTCAACAACGCCTGGACCAATTTGGCCAATTCTCCCCTAAGGGGGTAAAACGGGGGTGCAAAGTTAGTATGAAGCTTTGCCGTTTTTGAATGTGTAACGCGAGCGAAGCTGCGGGCGTCCACTAGTTACAAATAAATTTAAAAGAGCATATTTTTACTATCCTCGACAATAACTTAATTACCACTCTGAGGATAATGTCATATGTAGTGTACTTCGTAATTGGACCTTCTAACTAAATTATAACTTCATGGGGTGACCATTACCACTAATGATTAGTTTATTTATTTTTGAAATACTTTTAAATAATGTTTTAATTACAATTATTGATACATGATGTGAACTCCATTGGTTACGCTGTAACCATTATCAAATTGTTATACCTAACTCGATGATTCGGTGGACTTCGATCATTGATTTATCATATAAAAAAGTACTTAGATAATGTAACATATTATCTCCATACTACTCAGTGTTATACCTACCTACCTTTTATGCGTTATAACTAACTTATTTTTCTATATATTATTATATCAAAATAGCTGGGCCCGCGACTCTGTTCGCGTAAAAATTAGAATAGTGTTTACTATCTATTTATTACATCTCTGTAAAGGTGTTGCGAGAATCACCATCATGTCCAGGTATTACTCGTTCCACTATCAATCTACTGACCACTCAGCTCTCTTCTAGAAAGAAAGTTGACTACTTTGCTCAAAGTAAAGTTTTTTAGATGGGAGAGCATTTTTCATTACTATTATAAACATAAGTATGCCATGAATGTCATCTATTAAAGGTAATAAATACGAAGTTGCAATGGCTGAAATGACAGTGTTGTTAGTAGACGATATTTCATTCAAAATTATTGTTATAATCTTAATATATGTATTTATTGTGTACGTGTGTATGAATGACAGTGAACTCCTCCTAAACGGCTGGATAGATGTTAATGAAATTTTTGTGTGTGTTTAAGAGGATTCGAGAATGGTTTAGATTCACAGTACTACTACTAATACAGTCAGCTAGTATTATATAATTTTTTAGTTGGATTCCTGTATTCTTTTTTTTTAAACCTTCCCTTAAATAAAATGAACAAAACAAACAAAGTATTTAAATAGGTTCGGTAGTTTTCGAGTTTTGGCGATACTAACGAATAAAGATTTTAAAGTATGGATTTCAAATTGTAAATATATGTTTATGTATCATTTAAAAATGTCAAATTTCGATTCCACATGGAAATTTCATTATAAATCTGACTTTAATTAATTATTAATCTGACTTTTTTCTGACAAATCATTCAATTGCCTTGCCTACTGCCATAAAAATTAACACAATAATAAAACTAACTTAAATAGTTGTTTTACTTACAGTTAATTAAAATTTATATTATAGATTAGGTAAGCACTCACATATAATATATTTGTAAATGAGGGCCATATACAATAGGGTCTATTATAGTGGCTAGTAGAATCCGACGAAAACTGCTATGTAATTAATTAGGTACACCTTTCTATTTTAATAGTCCCATAATTTTTTGTGTTACACTCTGATTAATAATTGTTCTTTTATTATAATTATTAAAAGTTATAAGTAAGGTATATGTATCCCACGCCGTTAAAGGATGTTTAAATTTTTGTATTTTTTAATTAATAGCCAAGTAATAATATCTATTAAAAATGGGCTAGTAATGAATAAATAATATCTAAGTATCATAAGGATTAAATTTAGTTGTAGGTAACTAGATACAAAATAAGTTTTTTATTGAAATATAGTGTTTAAAAATAATTTATGAATAATTTACTAAATACACGAAAATAATTATTCGTCTTTATTGCTACAAGTAAGTGAGTAGTTACTTGGGTACCAAACAAGTTAGCATTAGTTATCTACCTACAACAAATTAGCCTGCATTTCACTATGTTAATTAATACATTTTTCTTACTTAAATTAAGTAATTAAGAAGTTAAACTGCAATAAATGAAATACCAAACTGTTAAATACTTGTGTATTTTTGTTTACTTACCTTCGCCTTATCATTAAAGTAAAATTGGGGATGAAAAATGTGAATTTTATTCAACGAAAGCGCGGACGCTGTCCAAACTGAGATCAAAACTTCAAAAAAATAAAGGCATATCTACTTAAGGCGCCTAGTGGTGCAAAATGACCTTGAGAATCGGTGCACACATTCTCACAAACGACAACAGCGCCTCTAACGGAAAACCTCAGAACTACCTTACAGAGCATACAATGACATGTCATGAGGTACTGTATTAATCGCCTGTATAACCCGCGCAGATAGAGAATAGATCTGAAAATGGCACTTAAAATACAAGCACAACACACAACACAAGCAAGGGTACTTAAAACACTGGATTGTAAAATTTGCCTTTATTAATTGTGACATTTCAGAATCAGATTATAAAAATAAAGAACAATAGGATGGGAATGGTATCAAAGGTTTTATAAACCGCTTGGTCCAGCAGTGTCCTGGTCATCTGTACCCATTACTGGTTCAATTCCCTCCATGAATTGGTTAAAATCTTCCATGGACTGGTCAATTGTAAAATTTGCCTTTATTAATTGTGACATTTCAGAATCAGATTATAAAAATAAAGAACAATAGGATGGGAATGGTATCAAAGGTTTTATAAACCGCTTGGTCCAGCAGTGTCCTGGTCATCTGTACCCATTACTGGTTCAATTCCCTCCATGAATTGGTTAAAATCTTCCATGGACTGGTCACTTTCACAGTCCTGGTCTTCAGAGTCGTCACTTTCATCTTCGGTGTTGCTGTTCAATTACATCACAAAATGTCAACGTTCGTAACAAAAAATTAACGAAAATAAATAACAATCAAATGTAACGCAAACAAAAACAACAATATCAACGAAAACAACAATTACTCGGAGTGCGTCAAGTAGCTTAGAAAGCGAATCCCGACTGATTATTTGTTTGCAGCTCGTACTTCACTGTGTGAGTATAGACAGCGATAGAGAGTGAGCGAGAACGCATGCGAGAGGACGCCATTTTCAAATCTATTCTCTATCTGCGCGGCTTATACGGGGAAGTGTTTCAGTAGATGGCGTTTATTTTAAGTAATAATTGACCTAACAAAAAATTTATAGGAAGGTACGACAACGTAATGAAATTAGATTTATGCAATTTTTTTAGTTACTTAAAATAATAACAAAAAAAAGTCATAAAAAAATAAAGAAAAAATTGAAAAAGAAAGGAAGTGTAACTGGAATTTGAACCCGAGTCTCTAGAGCGAGATTCTTACTCACTGCTAATGTCTATAATTTCCCCGTTATTGATATTATCTTTGGATTCTCTTTTCCTGTAATAAATACATATTATGACATATATAAATATTATTAGCTTTTTATTTCATTTGCATAAAATAATAACAAAAAAAAGTCATAAAAAATAAAGAAAAAATTGAAAAAGATAGGAAGTGTAACTGGGATTTGAACCCGAGTCTCTGGAGCGAGATTCTTACTCGCCGCAAACTCCAATTACGCCATTTACAGCTATACGATTAGGGTTGAAAAACTGTGTACGTATCTATCTTTTTGTACTCTGCAGGATTGCAGAGAACAATGAAAATTAATAAATGTTTGACAAAATTTAAATCTTTACGTCATTCATGTGTGTGACGTTTGCTTTATATGAACACTTTTGATTTATTTCCCATGTTTATTTACAAAATAGGAGTCCGTTTACGCCCTTCTAACTTAAAAAAATACTTATAACGTTAAATTATTTATATAAATTAACCTAATGTAATAACCAATCAATAAAAGTAATGAAATAACGTTGGAATCTTGCAGAAATTTTGCGGCAGAAAGCGCGACACGCCCGTCTAGCAAGAGGCCTCAGCCGCGACTGTCGGTACACGGCGTTTACACACACATGCTCGCGAGTTATGTTCGAAAGCACAGCGCAAATGAGAACAAGGGTTTTTTGGAAATTCTACAAAATGGATTTAAAAAGTGGTATAACTGATATATTGTATTTATTGTGATGAAAAATATATGTTAAATTGAAAAAAAAAACACGTATTTTAGAAGGGATTTGATTGTTTAGAAGATTATTTTAGAGGTATCTTCGTGATTTTTTTCTATCGAGTCAACAATAATGTATTATGTTTTGAAGGCCGTAGCAATCTAACATATATCCCCAAGAATACCATATATTTTTTTTATTTGATTCTCTGCAATGGTTCGTGTGATATCTTGTTTATAAAACTCGCGTTTAGCCTCTGTAGTCCTCTTAATAATTGGTAAGACTCTACTGTAAATACTGCGAAACCGAATAAGCAATCCTTTCGGGAGAGTCCAATGGTAAAGAGCAACAAGTAATAATCATGGACATTAAATATAAATATGATTACTACCTAAACATAGCGTTGTATTGCTAATGCCCTTTTTATTAAAATCGTTTTATATTTTATGTAATGTAATGTAATCCTATCTTAATAACTAGTCGGCCATGTTTTATTCATTATCTGTAAACAGTTGCATGGTAATACCACATGTGACCCAAAATATCTTATACGTGCGATCCGACCCTTTACTTATAAGATGAATTTAATATTAATAACTTGATTAGGTACAACTTAGCTTTAGGTACTTACCTACTTCAGATATTTGAAGCGTCCATAGCCCTATGGATCGTATGTGGTATGATCACTGAATTTAAAAAAATGCGATTATTTTTTTACGCCCAAGCACAGAATAATAGTACAAGGCCCAAGGCCGGATTTAGAGGTGTGGAGGCCCCGGGCAACAAAAGAGTAGAGGCTCCAAATTATTTTCCAAATGAGATGAACAACTTTTTTCAGTCGAGTTTTTCAATCAATAATTTATTATGAAACTAAGTAGGTATAGGTAGTAAAAAAAGAAAAGTTGTGTACTAGTGTTTACAAGTCGGAATATGATTTTTTTTTCCGAAGTCTCTATTTTGGGGTGATAGAGATTCTAAACGCAAACCAAAATGTTAACTGACATGCTGTCAGTATTGACGTCTAGAATATTAATATACTGTTAACCTCTCTGTCATTCGATCTCTGTGTCCGCTTGATGTTACTCGTACATACTTTTGTTACTGATTCTGTCTGAGAATAAAACCTTTTTAATCTAAGTCTAAAAGCATTTCATTTGCCATAATCCTTCATGGGGTCCCCTCTTTTGTGGAAGCCCGGGGCTGTAGCCCCGGCTGCCCTCCCCTAATTCCGGCCCTGCCTACGCCTATCGCTTTTTTTTAACAATCGTTAGGCATATTTTATCATCCAACTTATTTGTTATCCTATGTTTAATATGTTACGAGTACCTATGTAGGTAGTAAATTTTTTTTAAACTTGTTGTTGATAAGCAATGTAGAAACGTTTTGTTCAATGTGCGAATTCCGAACATAACAAAATTTTTAATTAAAGACCTTTTAAAAGTAAATTGAATTGATCGATTGAGATAAGCAACACATACATATTACATGGGACTTAAACGTAACTAGTGAAGTGAAACCTACCCCTTCGGGGAAATACAGGCCGTAATTTCCGTTTCAGTATTTAGTTTACGACACTATTATTGAAACATACACATTTATAGCGTCACAAAACAACCATGGTATAAACACCATAACCCCCGTTTCCTTCCCATTAGCTTGTATCAATAAAACAAAGACAACATCCTTTGGCTCCAATAAATGCTTACACAATCACGACTTTGTAGGGCTTGGTCACATCGCAGGCGGTAAGCGACTGGAGCGAGAAACGAGGGAAAGTGTAGTCAACGCATACTGCAAATTTTTTTTTATTGCTACATTATGAGTAATTCCTCATAATGCTTCGATTTCTTATTCAACGATATTCAAGGTCGGCGGAACCTGACAACAGATCTTACGTTCAATTCTTTTGCAACATAATAAATCAGAAAGGAATTTTTTAGGTGGGTAATTAAAATTTTAATCACTAGAAGAAATATATCGCTAGAAGAAATAAATATATTTCTTTAGGGCTGCCGTACAGACTATATTTCTCAGTTAAAAAAATAGTAGTACAAGTAATACATTAAATTACTTATTCACTAAATTACTTTTGAAATATCTTTTTCTAGTAAAGTTTATAGGTACTTACATCGCTTACATTTATCCTTTATTTTATTCTTATATCGTTCATCATGTCCTAGTAGCGCAGATCAGTCGCGGCCTTACCTGTGACCATTGAGTTAAATATACTAGAGAAGCAAACCTCATCAGAATGCCTCAAATATAGCGTAACCACTTTTTAAACGCGACGACGTAGCTTTGAAATCACTAAACATTTGAATGTAAACATATATATGTCTCACTTACACAAGTCACAATAACAATACCGTCGCGTAGATTAGACAAAGATCGCAATATTAACATGCAATTACGGGAATCGGCGCGACAGGGTTGCCTACCCACGCGAAGTTTTACCCAATTTTTTTAAGCCATAGAAAAGTTTTAATACTAAATTAAATTAACTTTAAAATATTTGAATTACATATGTAAATAGAATTTTGATGATCTGAAATTAATGAAATCATACTCCGCTTTATAACATAAGTTTTGTATACAATTGCCTTTTAAACTCTTTTTTGTAAGTTTGAGTAAATAATTTCCTTTCGTAATACAATCTTATTTTAAAATATTTGCAAATTATGGAATCTATACTAATATTATAAAGAGGAAACATTTGTTTGTAATGTTAAAACACAGAAACTACTGGACTGATTTCAAAAAATCTTTCACCATTAGAAAGCTGCATCTTTACGTTCTGACATAGGCTATATAATAATATTATACATTTGTGTTTTTGAATGTATGTTTGTAATGTTTTCACACAAAAACTGCTGGACCGATTTCGAAAATTCATTCACCATTAAAAAGCTGCACCTTCACTGAGTAACATATATTACATTTAAAAAAAAATAGGGATCCTTAATAAAAATGCAATAATATTACCCAAGGTGTGAAAATTACCTAAAATATTCTTTACATCGCGTGCGCTGCGAAAACTATTGATGATAGAATAAAATAATGTACTACGACTTAGCAGATCACATCATTATTTACAAAAAGTCGCGATACCATATGTCCAACTACTGTAGTTATTCCACTATTACTACTTTTTTACATTTTAAAAGTTGATAACAGTGCCGACAATAATCAAACCATTATTATTCATAACTTTGAATTAATCCTTATCCCATTAAATATTATTATATTAAAGACCGTATCAATACCTGTTAAATACTTATTAAATTATTAAAATCCGAATAACGAATAAAAAGATATAACGAATTTAAAATGTCAATCTAAAGAAAATAATGCAATAATAAAATAATACGGTGTGGGTGGCGCCGCGCAGCGTAGTCTTAGATATATTACTTAAAAGATGAATAGAATTCATGAATTGCTTCATATTAGCAACAAATGTTTACAGTTGAATTAATTAATTAAAATGTAGGATATGTAGGTACTTTTCATCTCGGTAAACGAAACTATTGTTATGTCTAATTCCACGCGAGCGAAGCTGCGGGCGTCCACTAGTTTGCCACCACTAAAAGGGAATGATCAACTAGTATTGAGGATATGTGATCTCCCGGGTGTATCGCAAATTCTTTTAATATTTTGTAAGTAGCCAGTCTGTCTCTTTTCTCAATAATCGAATTATTTCCACCCACTTATCACGGCGTGCTGCATCTTTAAGTACACTGCAACGTTGTTATTATTTAAAAAAAAATATATTCACTTATTCCATAATTTAAAATTCTCCCAGAATTGTGGGGATCTAAATCTAAGTTTTTAGTGGTCACACTGAACCTATATTTCAAAATTTTACAATTTATTTATTTTATTGCGTTTTTACGTTGATGTAAACACAGAAATAATAAAATTACGTGTGGAAAGTAATTCTAGTGGACTTATTAAGTTTTTGTGATCTTGAATCGCACATTTACACTGTGCATTTGCCCATTTTGAAAATATTTTCTGTCAGTTCAACTCGGCCGGCGTCACACAGAGCACTGAACTGACGTTAGCTACGCATACGCCAGTTGGCGTATGGCCTGTGGCAAGGCATAAGCGCGGTGATTGCTAATCTAGTGGTAACATATATATCAATGCCTGTGACTATCAAAACAAGAATTTCGCTAAACGGAAGCGGAAAGCGTAAAACGTAATCGCACAGCCTCCGACATTTAAGAGTTTGGCATTGAGCCAGCTGGTAGGTTCGTTCGGTTTGATTTAAACGTCGAATGTTTTGTTTTTCGATCACGCCACCAATTGCCTGTTTGGTGGCCAGAATTAACTCATTCATTTTAATTGATAGAATATTGTATTCATACGTATAAATTGGTGATATGCGATGGTCTTTGATGGTTATAAAACACCTTTGATTTAGAGAACTCACCTTAAAAATGTCCTTCTTGCAAGAGTAAGTCCGCGCATCGTCTATCAGTATTTTTTGCATATTTACCCATTGAAGTATTATATTTACCCGAGATTAGAACCCCGGACATCACAAGTAATCGGCCGAATTGAAGTTCTTTATATTAGAACAAGATTTTTAAAGTTAACTTATTTTAAAATAATACACAGCGATTAAAAACGAAATTATTAAGAAGTTATTAAGTGATTCGGGTTACGCTCGGAATTCTAAACTTAAAGGTGTTTCAAACTTTAAAATACCAACGTAAATATCTCTTGTTCTTACGACCTTAATGACAGCGGCCTCAATAATTCAAGTTATATCAATAAATTTATTGGCACATATAAGTTGAACTTCTTTAAAGGTTAGTTGAGTAGTTATATACTTATAGTACTCTCCCCTCCCCTCCACCAATCCGCATTGGAGCAGCGTGGTGGAGTATGCTCTAGACCTCCCTCAGGTTTGGCTGTGGCCGACAAAAACAACCCAGTCCAACAGTGGGACGGTTGTAGCTCTACTACCCGATCATGAATGTACCTACTGAGAACTGTCATAATCAATCTTTTACTAACTGGACTATTAAAAATAGATACCTGCAGAATCGAGCAGTGAGATCTTTAACTATATATCTCCCAGTCCCTTTTAGAGCCTTGTTAAAAGTTTGTCACGGTTATCATGCATCGTAAAGGTGGTGCTCAAAGTCAAAGTCAAAGTCAAATAATTTATTTCGCTATGAGTTGATTACACACGCTTAACGAAAGTCTAGGCAACTACTTAAAGAGAAGAGATATAATGCTATTCTAAACTGATTAATATAAAGCAAAGGATGAGCTATTGATCCTTGAATGAATAGCTAATCCTACACAGATGCATAACCTGCCTTAAGGCTAATTAACAATAATTACCTACCACTAAGCTAAGCTCTAAGTCACGATAGACTATCTATCTGGTCATCGGCTTTAAGAAGAATATACAATATTCTTATCCTATGCTCTATGTTCGTTTGCTATTTTATATCCATAAAAAAATCTAAAATAACGCAAACTAACCACGATTTTTCACACCTACCGGGATACTAAGAGAGACGGTTAGTGAACGAGTGACGCAACCTGGCGGACTAGAAATGTAATGTAACGATCCATCTAGCAAATCTTGACCGGTTAACATTTCGCGCGACCTCAAATCCGAATGAGTTACGACACTACCAATGATCTTGCCCGAGGCTTAAGACCACAGGAGCTGAACGACACATTGACAGCGTACACTGATACTCATTTACTACGCTATTGTTCAAATGTTCAAATTATATTTCAAAATGATTATTGATATTCAATTGAAATATAAACGTGCTGTTAATTATGAAATGATGATGAGATGATGATAAGAAATTAAAGTTCGCAACTGTGACGGTAAAGCCTTAGATTTAGTTTTATTTATTATTCATTAAATGGTATTTGAACGCATTTATCGACGATTCGCAAAGCTGATGCTACCGAGAAGAAACTGCAAAAAACTCGTTAGTATTTTATTTATTTATTTAATACTTTATTGTTACACCAAAAAAGATGTTACAATGGGCGGACTTAATTCCTATTGGCATTTTCTGCCAGTCAACCCAGGGTGATGGTGAGATAGTGATTGGTAGGCAGCAATATTCAAGGGTGAAAAAAGAGTGAACACAACTAAAACATACTCATATTATATATATGTAGATAAACGTTTAAGTACATATTATAGACATAAACATATATATACTATATGGATACAGACATACATACAGGCTAACAGGTTAGTAACTATTTTTTAAATAACAATTTAATAATTTGATAAAGGATGGTAACCAAATGTAAAAAAATAGGACTCCAAATACGGAATCTAACCTGTTGCGGTAGAACATACGACAAAATTCTATATTATTAGGGTACTATTCCATATTTGGTTACTTTCCTGTACAGGTATATTCTGCTGAACTTATATTGAGGCTGGAGATACTTAGTACCTAGCATTTCTATCGTTTTAGTACTTACGCTATAGTTCTCAAAAGCCTTTGCTGTTAATTATCGCCTTACATTATAACATATACTGTGGAAGTGAATCTATGCTTGAGTCATGCTGGGTAGTAGAGATTCGAACTACTTAAATAAAATAAAACAATCAGGCCTACTTTTTAAGATAACTATCTATTATATACTTAATATAAAGAAAGTGTATATAATACGTCATTGATTCACCTTGTATATTCACAACAGTTGATTAGCAAAATTTTATAATTTACAACAACGAGTAATAGTGCTATTGTTATTATTTGTCATAAGTGTCATAATCATACTCGTATTAAGTCGCCGTTGTTCTTTTTTACAAGGCTGATAGGTCTATTAAACTGTAAAAACAAACTAACTAGAACGAGTAAAATTAACAATATTGTATCGAACACAAACAGTTCACCTTGAACTAGACTGAATGACCCACTGACGTGAGTTCAAACCCACCTTATAGAAAACAGCATAACGATGGACTCATCTGCATTATGAAAATACGTTATAGTGTGGATGCGGTACAGACGTCCAGTATTGAAACTGATGAGTGAGTGAGTGATTTTATAATACTTCCTTAAACCTGTGCTTAAACTGATAATAATGTTTCATATAAAACGTATTTAGTTACTTACAGGTTCTACCACCCAGAAGTATCACTAAATGTGATTCTAAAGAATAAATCATCAAATGAGATTCTAAAGAAAAACTTGAAGTCCAGAATAGTCTGTAGAATAGTCCCGGATAGTTTATAAGTCTCTACTCGTGCCCACCATGTCCTAAAAGGAAAATGATAAACTATCTTGAATATTCGATATTGTATAAATGTATAATTTCATATTTATTACTAGACCACGCCCGCAGCTTCGCTCGCATTAAATCCGAAATTCACTTTAGTCAGAACTTTCATCCCCATTTAACCCTATGTTTATAACCCTTTTATGTATATTTTATAACCCTTTTTTATTAGTTGAATTTGTATTGGTGATTGACATTAAATTTTATTATTCCGAAATTTAGGGCGTATTTCAGCATTTGGTTCGTCCCGTGGACTGCACACTGATGTGGTGTACAGATATAAGAACATTTTAGCAACCGCTACAAACAATTACACAAACAAAATATCAACAGCAAAAATACCATATCCACGAACGTCATACTCGACGTAATAACATTTTGATGAATAAAACATTGCGGAGATGAGTAGATATCGCCTTGAACTTCGACTGATGAACTCGAATCACGCATCGTGCATCCGTTGCATCACGGTACAATGACCGGTGATTCATTCTCACCGCTCATATTAGAAGCTCTACTAAGTCTGACTTAAGATTATGATGTGTCCTGAACGGTTGCTGTATTTAATACTTAATAAACTTCATGACTATTTTTAAAAGCTTTTATTTTACTTCACTCGTATGTATCTATGTATGTAAGTATGTATGTATGTCCTGGAATCTTGCAATCAATATTTCACCCACTTCCACTAAAGCTATCGAGCTGAAATTTGGCACACATATTTGGTTCCGATGACAATGCACGTTTCAATAATTAGAGAGGAAATCTAGGTGATGGAGCCTATAGGGAACCAAAAACGTTTTATATTAACTATATTTTGTTGCAATTAAAGTTCGCCCGGGGCATTACCACCGCCCGCCACAGCACCTACTCGTAGCACAATTTCTACAGTTTATTAATTGTTTTAAAGCAGTTGTGGTCTGGTTGGTCTGCTAGTCATTTTAATTCAATCACTTAATTATTTCTTAATGTGCTATAATAATATCTAGTCACGGAGGTCTTTGTTAGCACAATTAGCTATCCCGATCAATTTCAAAGTGGTCGTATGGATTACTCAAGCCACCGACAGGTTTAAGTGACCTTTCACCACAAAAGTCGAGCTAAGCGATCTAGATTTGTAACTTGATAATCTCAGCTATCCCAGGGATGTGCGATGCTACATTCATATTTTGGTACATAAATCTATAATGACAATTGCAATGGCAAACTTTAAAAAGAAAGAAATAACAATAAATGTCATATTTCATTAAAATAGTTACGACGGTACCTTAGTAAAACTTATGATTTAGGTAAATATTCTTGGTGGTTATTTAGAAAACATTTATTGTCTTTAGGTTACTAAAGGTAGAAAAGTTGAATTGTCCGTCTCAGTGATGTAGTGGGGATGAAGAATAGCGCGTTAGATCGCTCCCCAGGAGCTCTCTCGGTGAGGCGCTCACAGCCCGCCCACAGCTGGCGTTGAAATCAACTGCGCGCACGTCACGTGCGCAGAAGGTCATCCAAGAAGGCAGAGAGTTGCACTGACAGCAGCACCATCGGGTCCGATGATGGTTGCAGCTGAGGAGTCCGTAGCGACCCACTGGTCCAAGATCCCAGTGCCGCCAGACGTTACTTATTTTCTCACAAACAATTTATATGGGATAAGCTAGTGTTAGTACATACTTTGAGCGTGTGCATACTCGCTAGCTTGGGTAGACGGCCAATTCATTGGTATCAGATGCTGAAAATCGAAAATTTCAGTACCAACTTTTCTTATTTTCTCATGGCTGATTTTCACATATGTTTTAGTTAGTTATGTTACAAATTAATAATAACTATTGCCAGACACCTTCCGTCGGCCCTTACCCTTGCCAGACGCCTTAAAGATCCAGAAAAAATGATGTAAGTTTACTTATTTTCTCAAGCTTGATTTTTATGCACGACACTTGGGGAACTATTTCAACACTGTTAGTCAGCAGCCAGACCAATTGGATGGGCCAAACGTCCAGCCAGACACATATAAAGTGCCGCTAGGTATAGAGCGTGAGGTCGTTTGGCCCATCCAATTGGTCTGGCTGCTGACTAACAGTGTTGAAATAGTTCCCAAGTGTCGTGCATAAAAATCAAGCTTGAGAAAATAAGTAAACTTACATCATTTTTTCTGGATCTTTAAGGCGTCTGGCAAGGGTAAGCGCCGACGGAAGGTGTCTGGCAATAGTTATTATTAATTTGTAACATAACTAACTAAAGCATATGTGAAAATCAGTACTGAGACTTTAATTTGTCACTCTCAATCGTACAAATAATGACCTCACGCTCTATACCTAGCGGCACTTTATATGTGTCTGGCTGGACGTTTGGCCCATCCAATTGGTCTGGCTGCTGACTAACAGTGTTGAAATAGTTCCCCAAGTGTCGTGCATAAAAATCAAGCTTGAGAAAATAAGTAAACTTACATCATTTTTTCTGGATCTTTAAGGCGTCTGGCAAGGGTAAGGGCCGACGGAAGGTGTCTGGCAATAGTTATTATTAATTTGTAACATAACTAACTAAAACATATGTGAAAATCAGCCATGAGAAAATAAGAAAAGTTGGTACTCAAATTTTCGATTTTCAACATCTGATACCAATGAATTGGCCGTCTACACAAGCTAGCGAGTATGCACACGCTCAAAGTATGTACTAACACTAGCTTATCCCATATAAATTGTTTGTGAGAAAATAAGTAACGTCTGGCGGCACTGGGATCTTGCTCTACACCATCACCGGAGCACTGCCGAACTGCCACTTTTACACAACTCAAAGCACTGCATAACACAAAGAAATAATAAAAGTTAAGTTGCGAATAATTAAAACTAAAATTAAGTGAAGAATCAAGATCTTTCAAATGAAATAACTCTTCCAAGGGTTCCAGTTAAAATCCAAAAGTTCAAGTCCCATCATCTAGTCGATAATTAATTTTTTTTAATTTTTTTTAAAATTGACTATACTTTAGGTAGGTTTAACATTATGTACTAATGTGTACCTACTACTACTCTTTTAGGACGAGACATCCCTGCTAGGCACCTACGCATGACTTTTTCAAGTTACGAAATACCTCGCTGCTCTCTGTGATGAAGTACGAGAAGTAGGATAGGTATGACAAAACGATTGCGACACATGGATGTTGTGTTAAAAGACTGACTATTACCAGTCCTTTACTAACCTCTACTGCACTTTGTTTGTTTTCAGTTTGTTAATCAGATTAGTCATTGAGTCATTTATTTATTTCCTTTGAAAAAACATATCGAGCTGTACCTACGTGGTATTCAACTAAAAATTAGCATTCAAAAATGGGAAATAGGGGAAACAGGGTAACACACAGAGAAATAATAACTTGTCCTATGGAACAACAAATACGGTAAAATATACATCACCGTCATTATCATAATCCATTATATTTTACTAGCTGTTAAATACACTAAAAGAAACCTTGTAGGCCATAAACCCCTTTATTTATATTCTCAAGTTACAGGTACGAGGCTTCAAAGTCTATGAAGGACAAGCCTGCGCTCGGAATGAGAGGTAATATTGGGTGAGGATATTCATAAAACTCTTTTATTGTCCCACTGTTGGTCTCGGATCTCCTCTCGAAATCGGTTTGGGCTGTAGTCCACCACGCTGGCCAAGTGTAGGCTGGCAACTTCACCTGCGTTGTAAAACATCAAGTAAGTTTTAATACAAATGAAGTTTTGAACGTTCGTATTAAAATTTACCACAGTTTCTTACCATTCGGGTGACTGTTGCTATGAGAAACAGCTGTTGAAAATGTTGTTTCGCAATGTCCCGGCTCGTGCCTGTTATAAGTCTGGACATACATGGTATGTGTGAGTTGCCACAGAAACGACGTGCAGTAGATATAATTCAGTTTCGTAAGTCGAAGTACGGTCTAATAACACAGTACCTATATATATCCTGTGTGGCAATAATTTGCGTTCAAAGCTTATAGGGGCTGAGCAGAAAAATTTTGCCCAAACAACAAGCATTAAATTGGCATTACCTATAGCACGCACTGAATTGCTTACAGACGTAGCTTTGGTTAAATCAATTCGGGTTTAAAAAAGTATTTCTTACTTAGGACCAAATTAGTATACGTAAAACAAAATATTTTAATAGTAGCCCTACGAATATATTCCTGTCTATACCTACTCATTTAATGTAAGTACTCTATACTAACGAGATTTAAAATACATACGCACGGCTAGCATTACCAGCATATTTGAATTTACATCAACAAATTCACAACGTCCATTAGGTTATTAATAAAGGAAATCTACTTGATTACTCTTTAGAGGCCACACATATACTAGTTATTCACTTGAATCACTTAAATCATAAAGTCATATGTAAGTAATTAATTTATCTCCAAATCTAACGCAACGAAAACTATTTTGTTAGCTATTAAGTATTCTGTGCTCTTAGCGTAAGATGCCGGAATGCACATTGCACTCATGCAATTTCAAAAGCGATTAATAATTGACACATACTTAAAATTACAACTGATAAAATATGATATACTTGGATACAGATATATTACTTAGTTCGGTAACGATATGTGCTAAGTGGTGATTTGTGAAATGTAGAACTTATCTCATACTTTTTTTAGATTTAGTAGGATACTTATAAACTTTCCGGGTCATTTGGGATTACAACGAAACCGTCTCACTTTTCCTGTAACCAAAACATGCAATATAACAATCAACATCAGCCTGTATTTTTCTGCTCCCACTTGTCACCATTTCACTTGTCACCATTTACATGTAACAGATGATTGAACCTTATGTTGTGAGCCATAAATCGGGCAGAAACGGAATCATACCTTTAATAATATCTTTGCCTTACTCGGTGTTAGAACCCGAGACCTCTAACTCAACATACGGGCTTGCGTCAACTAGTTAGCAAAATAGTGTTACGATTCATTTGACGAAGTCAAAAAAAACTTTTCTTATAATAATTAAGTTTTCGAACTCTATAAAAAAAATATTAATTGAATACAATAGTTAATTTAGAAGAGAAATTTAATTTTGCGAGTCGTTGCAAGAACAGTTACCAACAGAAACGGGAAGTGGTATAAACTTCCCGCCAATTACTAAAATTCATTATTATCCATTTAGAACAAAAATATTTAGCACGTAAAGCTAACTTGTTAGTGGCTTAGTTAATCCACATTTAAATATTTTCCTTATTGCCTTTTAACAAAAAGAAACGCCACTAAGTAATGAGTAATTCCGGTCAATTTTACGCAATAAGTGGCGAATACAAGGACGCATTTACCCCACTTGCTCTTGACATGAGTCAGGCCTCAAATGGACCTCTTTTCGCGTTTTGAAATATCCTTTTGTTATCCTTATTAAGATGTACACGTACGACTATTCAAACAGTATTCAGTTTAGATCTAGCATTGATTGTATGCGTGTCTACGTCGCATAATGTTATTTTATTTTAAATCAGAAATGACACAGATTTGAAACAGAACATTAAGATTTTATATAGATTTTATTAAGCAGCCAATGTATTTCTCAATTTTTCTCAAAATAAACTACTTTTCAATTTACTTTGCAAGTAGTTTGAGCCGCGTAAAATTAATTTTATGAAATGATATAATTTTCGTGAATAGCGTTATTAAAATACGGAGGAAGTGGATACTACACAGCCTACCATTTCGGGGAAATACAGCCGCGAAATTAAGTTATGGAATATGTAAAATTTCACCAAAAATTAATTAAATAAACCAAAAGCCAGAATAAAACATGTATCTAAGACGTAAAATAATGAGTATCAAACAAATTGCCGACACTCATAGGCACATGTTCTACAGATATGTAATTGCTTAACATTAAATCATTCGTTAATACGTGCAATTAGAAATAAATCTCGTAAATGTAGTTACTTTAAACGTGTTAATTAGCCTTTCCCGGCTACTTCCCTCATACTGAACATTTTTAGGTTGCAACGCTTGCAGAGTTCCTGCTGTATCTACGAGGACATTATAATATTATAGTAGACTGCACTATGTATTTACTATTTAGTAATAGCATTACTTTGACGGAAATAACTGTAATTGTCCTGTATATCGTTACAACCCTTTCATTGGAATAACCTATATTTATCTATTGTCTAGCTTGGGATTTGTTTCATACAATAGAGTATTAACACCATTATTATTAGTCCACCATTCACAAGTAAGTATTGGATTCACATGCCTTTCAGAACTTTAAGGAGAACTCTCAGACAGGCAGGTTCCCGTTTTTGTTCCAACAGCAAAGCGTTTCATATTTAAATTACATACTTAAAACCTTGAAATGTACAAACTCATTATTATAAAAAAAGTGGTTGGCTGATAGGAGACAAGCCTAATAAGCTTGAACGATGACTTCATGATAATAATATTTTTATAATACACTTTCAAAATACTACAACATGCTTTTTGAACTGAAAAAAGCACTGCTTGCCTTCTTATACACAAAACCTTGATAAGTTACGTAGGAACGTAAATACTGATCAAATTATCTTTTTTTGTTATGACAAATAACGTCGAACGGGGCACCGAACATTAAACACGCTATTCAATATCACTAGGTCAGCAACTACATATCATTAAGTCGACATAAACTTACATGACATGTGGATTAAATCTTTAGGATAAACACGGTTACGAAACGTAATAGACGGTCGCTGAGTGATTAATGTTATAAACGGAAGGCGCGGCATTCAGGCCGCACCTGAGAAATAAAATACGTGTAATTTCAAAACGTTTCCAACCCTCGCGGAATACGTCATGTGTATCTATTTGTTTTGCTGTTATTCTTTTCACTTGCTTGTATGCTTCAATTGTCATTCTTTACTGCTGTGGAGTGAGGATATACATAATTTTACAAAAGTGTTAGTCTTGCCCAATTAGTAAGTTTTATGCCACCTCAATATACCTGATCAATTTTGATAAACATTTAATTTGTGGGTATATGTTTAAAGACTACTTAAAATTAGCACAAAACCTCGCTACCATCAAATAAGCAAGTATATTTTCCATTGAAAGAAATACCTAAATCTAGCAATACCTAGTCTGAGGTAGCATAAAAAATAAAAATGCGTCATTGGACACAAGGCATCAGAGTAATTCAGATTCCAAAGCACTTGCAATATGGCATTTGAACGATCTGTTAGCAATTAATATTATCATCATGCCACTTATGGTTGTTTGACTGTTCAATATGGTAAGGTTGACTAGCAATAGAATTAAGTGATCAAACACACATAAAACAAGACATAAATAACAAATTCAAGCCAGCCGTGATATCCATTTTTTTTTCTCTTCATAGAAACCCTGTGAGCTTCCGTGCTTCGAACGATTTCTCATCAGTTCTTCTTGATTGTCTATAGTATTAATAATAATACAATAGGTACATATTATAGTCACATTGCCCTGTCGGGCTTTGGTCGGGACCTTTCTTCTGGCGCTTGTATTGGCTATTACAACCCTTTGAACCCGAACTAAATTGCTGTGGAATATCAAACATTGCACAAAAGTCAGCAAGCTTCTACCGGTATGTGTATTTGTGATTTTACACCTTTATGAATATTTTGCAAGGAAAAAAAAGTACAAAATATATATATACTTAAAGGAAAAAATATAACGTGAAAAATACTTTCATGCTTATTGCAGACCTATTTTGGAATGCCTCATTCACCAGTCAGTGTTGTAAACAAACGATCTGTATATCAGGAAACGATACAACAGGCATCAATCAAGTATCGATATTGGCTATTGACAATATCAACCAAATTTGTCCCAATTGTAAGTCAGTTGGCATTTATGGAGCTTGCAAGATGCTTATCGTCATCATGTCATCATGGGGTATTATCAATCATCACTTTAATTGGTTTTAATGTTACACTCAAATGTTATAAAAGCTTTTGCTCGAATAGAATGTATGATAAACTTCTACAGCCCTTAAATACATAATTATTTTAGTATACATTTATACAACAAGGTACATCATCCTACAACCTATCATCATACAACCTACATCATCAAAAGCGCTATAAAGTTTTGTCAATGGAAGCTTTTACAGTCACGCTTTAGCAAGCCTACTCAAGTGAGCGGATTGCAAGCGTTCGGTTGTATTTATTTATTTATTTATTTGTTTATAAACGCTTTATTATACCTAAATATGGTACAAAAGGCGGACGCGTTTTCTGCCAGTCAACCTTTGGGGTAAGCAGAGAGAAGCTAAGGCGGTATATTTTAAAAATTGTGTATTAAATCTGATTCTGATGGAGTAAAACAATATTTATTTGAATCGCTCAGTGAAATGTCTGGTTAGTCCATTACAGCTGGTGTAATTAAAGGGTTTAATTGTTCAAACGCATGGACCTCCAAAGTAAGTAAGTAAACTCAAGTCCTATATGTTGGGATAGTCACACATTAATATTACAAATAGGGATATTATTATGTATAGAAGGTGGATAAAGGAAAACATTGGATACATAATATACAGGAACTTCATGAAGGATTTACATGAAACCTAATTGGTTCCATATAGAGTTCGCCCGGGTCAGTACCACCGCCCGCCACTAGGTACTAGTACCATTTCTGCCGTGTGATAATTGTTTTTAAAGCAATTATGGTCCGGTTGGAAATGTGTGGTTCCCGGTCACACTTCTTTATAGGCGACCATCTTAGTCCTCAAGGGTAGCAACACATCTGTGACTGACCTACTAACAAGTACTAGCTGGACTATTACTAACACCAACTAACAGGACCCAGTCCTCATACCTACTAACGAACTGACCAACTAATAGTCTAATTAACTCTCTCAACTAATTGGACCAACCATCCCAGTCCCTAATTGAGTCTTGTTCACAGTCAGTCACAGTTGTCATGGGCGGCAGCGGATTGGTGGTGCTGCAAGCTCGTTTGCTATCTTGTATCCATTAAAAAAAAAAGATAACGACTTTGTGGCGCGGTGGTGACTGTAGCACGAATCCCAGATTTGAATCCTGGCGAGGCAGTTATTTATTTCGCAGTATAAATTTGAAATAATATTACTGTGGAGGTGTGAATGTTATTAATGGATGGGATAATGGTGGATGTGAGTGTTAATTTAATAACATATAACGTGTCTATGAAACCGTACGAATGTATCATCGTCATAGTGTTGTACCAACAGTGCGAGTATGCGACACGACATTGATTAATATTCGCCATTCGGCACTCGCGTGAGCACCGTGACAGAGATCGTTACACGAATATGGTTCAAGGTGGGAACGTGTGTGAAGTTCAACAACTTCTTTTATGGCATCACTAAGCCGATGTAATGCGTCGCGGAGAAATGAAACGTCTTTACGACACCGCGCCGTCTTTGCATTACACTCAAACTACCGCAAATAAAACCCTGAGAGCTTCAGAACGGTTTAAAAATTCATGGCCTCTGTATTAGTTAGTTGATGTCTACACAGTTGAATAATGAACAGGAATCTCCATATTATTATGAAATTTGTTTCTCCGTGATCCAAGTTATTCATAGCCGCTTTTGAATTTCGGGAATCATTTTTGTTTGTAATAATAATCTGGCTTGTGCATATCCTATTAAATTAGATATGTACGTATTTTCACGCGTACATAACGTTAAATACGTAGGTATTTATCTATACATTTAAAAAAAAGAAGTGGCAATATTTTTATAACAGGTTATAATATATTTTATGTTTCAAAATCCCATGTATTCAGTGAGATTTTGTTTGAGCTAGTCGGGAGAGTGATTAATACTAAAAATATGGATTAGTTATTTAAATTCCCTTCGACATTATTCTAGAAGAGAAAACCGCCTGATCCCAGTAGTTCTATAGCGAACTATTATTAACTTACATTAATTGCTATAGAGAAGCATTAAGCAAAGGTAATTAAATTCAGCGTAAAAACAAGGTACCACCCCCCACTTACTAAGTACCATTTCTACCGTGTAGTAATTATTTTTAAAACAAATTGTGGTCCGATTGGATACGTGTAGTTTCCAGTTACACTTCTTTAAAGGCGACCATCTTAGTCTTTAAGGATAGTAACACATCTTGGCACAAGACTCACAAACAATTACTAACTGGACTATTACTAACATCAAATAACAGGAGTACCTAACTATCACTAACAGTCCCTAGTCCTCATACCCACTAACAATCTGACCAACTAATGTTCTAATCAACTCTCTAGTTGGACTAACCATCCCAGTGCTGTTTGAGTCTTGTTCAAAGTCCGTTACAGTTGTCATGGGCGGCAGCGGATGGGTGGTGCTGCAAGCTCGTTTGCTATCTTATATCCATAAAACTATGTATAAACGCGGTTGTTTTGTGATGCTTTTAGCTTTCGTACAATATCTAGCACTATACAAATTTGTTTGTAATATTCGTTAATTAACCAACAAACAGGTCAGATTGACCGACATACAGCGCGAAGGCCCCACAAATGCCAACAGGACCTTTAAAATCTTATTCAGAACACCTGCTCTTAGGTAATTTGATAAAATTGCAGTCGCCATAATATCTACTTGTATTATGTGTACGAAACATGCTCGCATTTAATACAAGTAAATAACAAATACGTAATAGGCTGACCTTGAATTCAGATTCTGTTATGACCTTATTCGTATGAAATTAATAAACATATTATTATAGGTATAAAGTGATTTTCTTACTTTATTTTTCGAATTCTGAATTCAGTTTTTGAATAAATAAAGGTGATGATCAAAGAATCGGCTTATTTTTTTTATAAGTAACACCTTATAGACAAATATATCATTCAAATATTTAAAAAATGAGTTCACGATTTTTTGATTGATTAGCAAATTTGACAATCCATAACAAAAAACTTGTGAAGTTGATTGGTCCGTTGGCGCAATCGGAAGTACACTACCCTCTGCCATAGTTGCTTCTGCGACACAGGTTGTGGGTTCGAATGCCACTCAGAACAAGCATTCGTATGGCGAACACTTTTGTTTCTTTTTCTTTGTCTGCATCCTATGTATTAAATACTATCTATGTAAGTATATCAGTCTGACACCCATAGTACAGGCTCTGCCTAGCTTGGGCTCAGATGACCATGTATATAGGAGAGTTTCGAGTGGAGCAGTTTTTTTTTTACATTATATTCTAAATATCTAAGAAAAGCATGCCTTATTTATTCTATACCACAGCGTTTTTGTATGTAAAAAAAAAGCTTCGTATTGTAAGGTCAGTTTAATAGCTTTAAAGTATCAACTTTTTTTCGTTCAGTGGTTATTGACCCGGACTTATAAAAGTACCTACAGTACTCCCAAATTAATAATGCGCATGCAAATCTTCGCTAATTGTCGTATTCCCGGAAACACCCGAATCATTGAATCGGAGAAAGCCCTCAACAATGCACTTGCATTTTGCACCTTGTTCGAAAGAAACAGGAGTCAAAGTCATATGTCAAATCATGTGAAAAAATTGAAAACAATTCGGTTGGTCGGCGGCTGTCGCCGGTCAGTCAAAGGTCCGTCAGTCGTCTTTATATACTGGTGAATTTTAAAGAGCTGCTATTACACACCCTTCTTGGTTTTGTTTTCAAAGGTGAATTTAATTTCAACTTTAATTATTTATTTATTTATTTATTTATTTATTTATTTATTTATAGACTTTATTGAATACCTTACAAAAGTAAAAATACACAAAGGGCGAGCTTAATGCCTGATGGCATTCTCCAATTATCTTACTCAAATTGAAATACATAGTATATTTTGTAAAATAACATACTAACTGTTGGCGATGGAAATAAATAAAACCACCGAATCGTTTTGTTACTTCAGCGTGACAGCTGACGTCTTTATTCTTTTCTCAAAAGTATTAAGCTTTATATTTTTCTAAGGTGCGTGTACACTAACATTTTTACACACGTTAAATACATATTAAGTACCAGAAAAAAACATTTATAAAATCATATTTAGGCTTATATACATTTTAATAGAAAGATACACATGCATAAAGAAACAAATATTAGAAAGTATATTATTACATAATGCAATAATACAAGAAATAAAATATGCCTAATTCTTCCAGAATGGATAAATTTAAACGTGGAAAGCCGCTTAAGTCACAAGCACGGCAAATAGTATTTAATGTGTACCTTTATTTCTTAATTTTACACGGGTGATAGCAGTGGGGAAAGTGTAAATGAACAAGAGCATAATGAAAGTTCTGATGAATCTAGGATGTCAGGAATAGAGATCCTCCTTGATTCTGATTAATTATTTGTAATTTTAATATTATTCTGGAATGATCAGTGCTGTAAATACTTTTGAACTGAGATTATAATGATTAGATTTTAATGTAAACCTGTGTTTGAAAACCATTTTTAAGAAAATGCACTTAACCACTCTATACACATATCGTCTTCCGACGCTCGGGGAATACGACCTTTGCCGAACAGTAACGAAGATTTCTATGCGCATTATTAATTTGGGAGTACTGTACTCTGATTTATGTAAGTATAAATTAGTGACATGTAAGTAAGTTATATGATTTGACAACACTTTGACAACTTAATAATGCATAGCATGAGTGGTAAGTTGCCAACATAATAATATTTATGTACTTGTATGTACATGATTATTCCGCATGTTGTAATTAATTTGCATACTTAATATCCTTTTTATTAAAAAATCACCAAAAAAGAAAAATATAAGGAATATAAGGAGTCTCGAATCTTGTACATGTATGACCTAGATTAGATTTACCTAGCTAAAAAATATATTTTTAAGTCGCAGTGGCTTGTGTTTATGCCCACACCCCATTCCTTCAAATAATAATAATGACCTTGTAAGGATTTAATCAATTACCGATTTAAATGTTTAGTTAATCGACAACCCATTAAATGGTGTTAATTTCAAAACATGTGCCTATCAGGTATCATATACAATAATTAACTAAGCTGCGTGAATTGGAGCACCAGATAAATCGTAGGCTATGGTGTTGGTGTCAGATATCTGTCGATAAAGAATGGTAGCAAAGCAGTAGGAAAAATTAAGGCGGTCTATAAAATTCGGACACTCACTACAGCTATTGCAGCCATTTCATCAATTTGCACTGGAGCAACGTAGAACCCTAGAGACCTTCTCTATCTTCTATGATTCTACTAATTTCATGGTGGCTGAAGTTAGTTCATGCTTTACTCGTATATAAAAAAAAAGTAACTTAAAGGTATACAAAATATTTCAAATACCTATTATCAGGTTTTAAATAACTAACTTACTTCTAACTTGAAATTCCCAACAATAGCCCCGATTCTAGACTTGTTCCCGGTGGCACAAATGACAATAGATTACAATAATGACGTATATAATATAAATATACCGTTCCGTACCATTATCTATACAACCGGTTTTTTTTTAGTTTTAGTTGTTACAGTGGCAACAGAAATACATCATTTGTGAAAATTTCAACCTTTTTACCCTTGGGTACCTACTACGGAACCCTAAAAACACTAATAAAACACTTTTTCGTAATAAATACCTTTTTCTAGCGGATTTTTATTGAAGGAAGAACAATTACCGACACCATAACTCAGGTACTAATAGTCTGTAGTGTTCGTGGCGGGTGTAGCTTGATATTTTTTTCTCAATTAACACATTGTAAATACGTAGAAATACAACAACCCTTTCTATAATTCCCTGTTGAGCGAGTTTTGTCTCCTCTCGGAATCAGAGGGGATAGGCCATTGTTCACCACGCTGGCCAAGTACTAATAGACAGACTTCACATGCCTTGCACGTAATGGAGAACACTCAACGTGCTGGTAGCGATGTTTTCCTACACTGTTACCAAGTATACCAACACTTATTGATTATACCAAGTGTAAGTTTATTGCGAACAAGTCATGGAATACCTCACCGCAAGACCCGAAACCTCTACTGGAGAGTTGCCAAGCGAGCTTAACCTACTCGTAAGATCCCATACAGACAGATGCCTCCTATATAAGTTATTCCTTAATCACAGATATAGATAAAGATCTATGCTTCGACTTCTACATAGATTAGTAACTTGAAAATAACCATGTTTTCTTTTAGCAATGAAATATAGCAATGAATGAATGAATGAAAATAAAACTAAAACCCCATTGAATTTATCAGGTAGGTACTTAATTGCGTTTGAATTTTTGGTTACGTTACGGTATTTTACGTTTCATATGTTTTTTGTGCATAAATATAAAAATAAATTAGTGAAATTCAAAATACAATAACAATACGTTAACTAGGATTTCTATTTGTTATGTAATTATGCCTTCGACTGTGTTATATTTAATTTAGTTGATACACTCGATAGCCTACCGAGTAAAATACATACGTACATACATACTGGATATGTACATACTATTACAGTCAAAAAACATAACCCTACTTCTGGCGCAGTCGGGTGATAAATAATATTGAATAGGTAGAACTCTCGGAAAGTTGCCAAATACACATATAAATTATTTAAAAATAAATGTTTCTATTGCTCTACTCTAGATACAATAAACGTGAGTAATTCCTGAGTTTTCAATCAAGGCTCCTCTAAATCCACCACAGAATTACAAGTATAATACACCATCACCATTTAACTTGTTACAACCCACGTCGCTTGCTTACATAACCGCTTAATTAACTTTACGTAGTAAACTTGACATGAATGTGAAATCCAGAATTAATTAATTGAGAGTTTTACCGAAGTATCTAGCGGTTATTTATACTAATATAATAAAGCGGGAGAGACTTATTGATTTTTGTTTGAATGCGCTTATCTCTGGAAGTATCTGTCCGATTTAAAAAAAATCTATTTATACTAAATAGCATTCATACTAAATAGCAACATTCATGAAAAATAAGTTGGCTGTCTAGAATTAGGCTTAACATCTCAGCTTGCCCTAAATATTGATAATTGCAGTCGGAAGGGCAAGCGCTCATAAAAACCCTTAACAGCGTGCGCCATTGTATTGCTGTCATAGGTTATTACAACGTTCTACAAAAATACTCATTAAAAAATCCACGACAGTATAAAACTAACTGATATACTTACCTACATAAATCGCAATTAGGTATTTATTGAACAAAAAATATCCAAATTAAAACAGCTTGACAACGAAGCTGCAAGCGTCCACTAGTAGGTATGCATTAAATAATAATCTATATAATAAAAATGAATCGCAAAATGTGTTGGTAAGCGCATAACTCAACAACGCCTGGACCAATTTGGCCAATTCTTTTTTTAAAATGTTCGTTGAAGTTCAAGGATGGTTTTTACGGCGAGAAAAATTTGAAAATTCATCCCCTAAGGGGGTAAAACGGGGGTGCAAAGTTAGTATGAAGCTTTGCCGTTTTTAAAGTTAATGAATGTGTAACGCGAGCGAAGCTGCGGGCGTCCACTAGTCTATATAATAAAAATGAATCGCAAAATGTGTTGGTAAGCGCATAACTCAACAACGCCTGGACCAATTTGGCCAATTCTTTTTTTAAAATGTTCGTTGAAGTTCAAGGATGGTTTTTACGGCGAGAAAAATTAGAAAATTCATCCCCTAAGGGGGTAAAACGGGGGTGCAAAGTTAGTATGAAGCTTTGCCGTTTTTGAAGTTAGTGAATGTGTAACGCGAGCGAAGCTGCGGGCGTCCACTAGTGCATAATAATTTTATATAATATACTATATGATTAATATATTATATAGCGATTGTAGAGTCAGTGGTTACGATAATTAGCATTTTTACCACTATTTTTACTACTGCAATTTTACTCTTCAACATAATATCTACGCCATATTTTTATATAAGGAAGAGTTTATTAATTCGCACAAATGGATATTATTTATGAAAACAATAGACTTATGCAATTAGGTACAATGTACAAGTATTATTAACACTTGGAAGGTCGTATAATATTGCAACAATACGTGTCAGTTTATAGCCCTTACATCAGCTGCACTGCCGTAGTTACGAGTAAATGGTGGACATAGGCTTCCTTCTCGTTGTAGTTTAGAAGGAGTCAACCATTGACACATACAAATAAATACAAATAAATTATTTGGCCATTTATTAATATATTATTTAATTGGCCAAAACAAATAACAACTTATACAAAATCCATCGTAGTCCTCAGATCACACTAGGAATATATCTTTCCAAATTATTGAAGTCAACGCATTAGGTACCTAGGGATCAATTCATATACCTGACTGGTCCTTACTCCAGAAGATGCTAGTTTCATCTTTGAGTCTGCAATGAAATGCCAGTAAGAATTGAAAAATCCCATCTTTATTATTTTCATACGTTTTAATGTAAGGGAAAATTGTTAATTCTCGGTGCAAATCACTATCCGTCTATTAGCTTCTACATTAACGTAATTACATATACCGAAAATTTGCACATTAAAGTGCTAAGCGTATACTCTCAAGAAGGCATTTCGTTGTAGAAAAAAGTAATTGTCGCATGTTCGACAAGGGTTGCCACTTACCATACAATGTTTTATTGATGCGCCGTTGACTGAAGGTTGGATTCGCATTAAACTTTCATCGCTTAAACAGAAGCTCGATGTTAGTAAGAAGTAATTACGACGCTTTTGTAAGAAAAAATAAAAAAAATTAAATTTATTTTTAAAAGCTTTTATTTAACTTCACTCGTATGTATGTACCTATTCATGTATGTCCTGGAATCTTACAATCAATATTTAACCCACTTCCACTGAAGCTATCGAGCTGAAATTTGGCACATAAATTAGGTTCCGATGACAATGCATGAAAATAAAAATAAAAGCTTTTTAAAAAAAAAATTTTTACAGTATAATTATACTTACAATAAACTTTTGTTTATTGTAGAATATAAAGAAAATATTTACTTTACACACAAAAAGTCATATAAGTCATGTTTTGATCACTTTGATTTATATTTAACCTACCAACATAAAACATTTAGGCCAAATAACAATATAAAATCAGCTAATTTAGTCTAATTAAATATCGGTCTATCTAATTAAATTTAATAAATTATTAAAATTAAAGCCAACTCAAGCCACTTCAAAATTTTTGATAGTTGGTGAAGAACTTAACCAAAGAGATTCAAAATCGTGTCAACAACGTGCCTCGAACAATCTAAATAATATGAATCATTGCAATATTAACACGAGATTGAATGTGTTTTATTCAGGTAGATTGGTCGGAGAAGTATCTTGAACTAATTCATGACATTAATCTTCATCATCATCAGCCTTTAGTGGTCCACTGCTGGACATAGGCCTCTCCTAAACGACGCCACTCCGATCAGTCCTGTGCTTTCTGAACCTAGCGGTTTCCCGCTGCCTTCTTCGGGTCGTCCGTCCACCTTGTCGATGGGCGGCCTGTGCTCCATTTTCCTAGACGAGGTTTCCATTCGAGGACTTTTCTTCCCCACCGGTTATCAGCCCTGCAAACGACATGGCCTGCTCATTGCCACTTCAACGCACTAACTCTGCGAATTATGTCAGTGAACTTTGTTCGTCTACGGATTTCATCATTTCCCATCGGTTGAGTAGCGAAATTCCGAGATGACATTATGACTCCTTAAGTAGCAAGCATATAAGCTTAAATTTTTAGAATAAAATGAAACTAGATACTAGGTACTAACTGAATAATCTAACCAGCTAGTAACATGTAGATAAACATTATATCCGTACAAAACCATATCGCACACCTTAATAGCCTCATACCGAATTAAATTTCATAGAAACCAGCTTTGTTCCATGAATCACCAGACGGATACGATGCTAATCTAGTTCGTTACACACACACGATTTAGGTTACACCCACACACCGCTAATATGTTATCCGCTGCTAATACATAGGCGCATTGATGAATACTGCAAGAGGTAGCTAGGTATTGACATATTACGAAATGCAACGTAAGGTTGGCTTTAGAGTTGGCTATAATTGCATATAGCGAATTTACTGGTTTGTTTTTTTTTTATTTTTTTTTTTTTTGGTGTCGATATTATTTAGAAGCATCTAGTAGTAATCTATTTTCTATAATTCATCGACTTTTTAAAACGTAGAGGCACTGTTACTAAAAACGTATGTGACTAAACGGGAATGCACACTTGCATCGATTTGATGCCCATTATTTTGACAAATGAGCAAGTTACCTTTTAATGTGGCGGATATGATTTTATCACAGTTATGTCTTTACACGTGTATGATGGAATATAATATTCACAGCCTTTACGTTTTGATTCTAGTTTGGAATAATTTTTTTCATGATCGTAATCTAAATTGAGATCATTATTTCTGACAAGAACTAATTGTACCTACCTATTTCGGTCGAAATTGGGTTGATAAAATAAAACGTAAGTGCAGGGGTACGTACCTGTCTGTTGGGTTGAAGGTTTATGTATCAAATCATGACTGATATAAAACTTTTCAACAAACGTAACTGTGCACTGTTATAATATTTATCAACTTAGGCATACTAATAGTTGTAGTGTTATCACAGAAATATAATATAACTAGTGGACGCCCGCAGCTTCGCTCGCGTAGAATTAGACCCATTAACGACGTCTGCCCGCGTTCGGGTTGCCCACTTGACTTCAAAAACGGCAAAGTTTCATACTAACTTTGCACCCCCGTTTTACCTCCTTAGGGGGTGAATTATCAAAAATCCTTTCTTAGTGCTCCCCTACGTTATAAAAGGAACCCCTGTGCAAAATATAATTATAGTTTAGGCCCTGCGTTGATATGTCAGTCACTCAGTCAGTCAGTCAGTCAGTCAGTCAGTCAGTCAGTCACCTTCTCCTTTTATATATATAGATAGATTGTATCAAATATAATTCAATCAAGAAATAGTCTTCGTAAGTAAGTAACTAGTTAAGTATTTTTTAAATTTAAGCGTATCTGGCGGTAGGTTTTGAAAATCTCCCCAGATCAAGTTACCTCAGCGCTAAAAGTAGTCTTATTATTTCTTAATATGACCATTAAATTATGTACATGAACGATTAGTACTTTACCAATCGGTGCATAATATATCAACACAGCCATTTATCATTGTAGGGTGCAGACCCAATCGAGTCATTATTGAAGCCAATAACTAGTAATAAACCGATGAATATAATTATAGTCAAATATTTTGATGCTTTAATTAACCGGGCTTTACGTGCCCTCGGTAGCACGGTAGCGTCCATGAAATTTTGCCACTAGCGGTCACCCATCCACAAACCGTCGTTGCTTAACTCTTTCGATCACATTGAAGCGACGCGATTGAGCCTGTATTTATAATAGGTGAATATCCTGTTTTACTTATGTTTATAAAAATCATAAAAATAATTATGTAGTAGGTATACTTATACGTAGGATACATGTTGATTCACCTATTCGATAACTTTACCTTAGCCGCATTTTAATTTAGAAAGTTCTGAAGTCTAGCTCGCTTCAAGAGAAGTAAGCCCCTTGGCTCGTGTGTGAAGAAAATGCATTGAAGAATATTGGATGCGGCCATTCCAGAAATTACCTCTCTGCCTATATCGCGCTATTACGGTAAAAACTTTTATGCCTTATCGTCATTCCATAGATGTCCACGTTATTTGGTGTATGGCTGCCTGCAAGGCTGCAACCATTTAGCATCCTACTGCTTCTCTTCAACTCTCTTCTCACAATTGGCTGAAAAGTAGGTGGCTTATTCTACCACGCTGCCCCAGCGTGGAAAGGTGGAGGGTTTAGGCCATCCCGATTTACGGAAGGCGTTCGACATGGCATAATGACTGTCTTACGATCAAAACAAACCAACGTTTTAACGTGCCCCTAGAAGTACGTATGTAAATGTATAATTTATTAGAAATAATTCTATTCTTATAACTCGTCAATAATTCGATTATTTATCATCGTCAAAGACCTTGACTCACAGAGACCTTGACAAATATCCTCATATTTTGAAGTCGATCAAACTAACACATGTAGGTATGTTGCATTGTATGTTACCACTTATTCTTAAGTAACCTCATCTTTACGATATCCCTATAATCTGTGTCAATGATCTTCAATTTGAACTTTCCTTATCCTGTCTGTCAAGCCAGTGAGAAGTTTATTCACGAGATATTCATATATATTAACTTTATGTTGCTAATATTTCTTCGTTTAATATATTGCCTTCAATATATTTTTTGCGAGCGTTCGGCTATATAGGTAAGTAGGTAGGTAGGTGGTAGAGCCTATAGGGAACCAAATAGGTTTTATATGAAAGCTAATTGGTTCCATATAGAGTTCACCCGGGGCAGTACCACCGCCCGCCACGGTACCTAGTACCATTTCTGCCGTGTAATAATTGTTTTTAAAGCAATTGTGGTCCGGTTGGAAAGGTGTGGATTCCGGTTACACTTCTTTAGAGGCGACCATCTTAGTCCTCAAGGGTAGCAACACATCTGTGACTGACTTGGAACGAGACTCCTACTAACAAGTACTAACTGGACTATTACTAACACCAACTAACAGGACTAACTATCACTAATAGTCCCTAGTCCTCATACCTACTAACGAACTGACCAACTAATGTTCTAATTAACTTTCTCAACTAATTGGACTAACCATCCCAGTCCCTAATTGAGTCTTGTTCAAAGTCAGTCACAGTAGTCATGGGTGGCAGCGGATGGGTGGTGCTGCAAGCTCGTTTGCTATCCTGTATCCATAAAATAAAAAAAAACTAGTGGACGCCCGCAGCTTCGCTCGCGTAGAATTAGACACAATAATATATGTTTATTTCACACCCTTACAAAATTTTTACAAACTTTGAATGCCATATTTATGCTTCTAGCTTCCAAAACTGGTGTACCTTGTACCGACGACCGCGGCAGGGCTCGAACCTGCACCTTCGGACCGAGATCCGAATTAATATAAAACAGTTCATGGACATAATTAAAATATGTATTTTACACACAACATTATATTAAACTAGGTAAAACAAAAAATTATATACCTCAAACTAAATATAAAGTATGGATATAAAAATATCCAAATAAAGTAAGGATATAAAAACTAAACAAATAAATAAATTTAATTAAACAAAAATGGCTTACCAAGCGGGCACGACCGCGGCAGGGCTCGAACCTGCATCTTCGGATCGAGTTCCGACGCCTTTTCCATTAGGCTACACGGTCCATACTGGAAATTTTGAAAATTCCTACTGTTCCGTCCTACAACCCCTTTTTGTAGAGTTAATATAATATGTCATATACGCCACGCTTCTTGACTTATACGCCAGCTAGTGGCAAATATCATAATCAATTAGGATTATTAAAAAAAAATTCCAATATTGTCAAACGGATCAATTGTGAATAGCAAAGTGAATAAAAATTCAACAGTTTTAAAAATATATTTTAAATTGCAAAGTTTTTGAAAATCTCTAAATATACTTGTTTATTTATTACTTTTGTATTAAATAAATTATTAATAAATTTTCTGACGATTGCGATATTCTATAATATTCAATGACAAGGTTATATTGACATGTGCTGATCTAACCTTCAATTTTCTATTCTCAATTATTATAAACTAGTGGACGCCCGCAGCATAGAATAAAGAGTCGCTCCGCTCTAGAACGACTCTTTATTCTATGCCCGCATTATTGATCGAAGGCCCGCAGCTTCGCTCGCGTGGATTTGGACTGGGGTAAGTTCGTTTATAGTTGCGACATATTTTAATTACGGACATTTACTAACTCTACCTATTGAGTAGGTACCCGTTATTATAATTTGCCTGAATTAAAATTTAATAAAAATTATCAATGTAGAAAAAAAGTTCCTCTTCAGTTTTATTAAATTAATATGTATATAGATTATTATATCTAATCAACAGCCTAAAATAAAAGTTTTATGCTTCTAGTTCTGAAAATGACAAAACTTTCATAGAACCTTTCAACCCCCTTTTCAACCCCTTACAACACTTTTTCCAAATAAAAGTAGCCTATGTCCTTTCTCAGGCTCTAGAGACTCTAGACTATCTGTGTACCAAATTTCATTTAAATCGGTTCAGTAGTTTTGGCGTGAAAGCGACACAGACAGACAGACAGACAGAGTTACTTTCGCATTTATAATATTAGTATGGAAGTATGGATAGAAACTTGTAGCGGAAGTTACAAAACCTATGCTACTCTTATGGAGGTTTTGAATTAAGTAACATAATTTTGTATTATTCAATGACAAATCCCTTCAAAGGGCATAAGCATTTTGATTCGTTTCATTTAAAAGCTTAAGAGGATATCAGTCGACCGTCACTTTTGAAGAATAGGTTTTTACCAAAAATATTGCCGTCGCGCTGAGCCCCTTAGCGTGCGATAGAGAGAAGTGCAGTCTCGAACTGATTTTACCTACGTAAAATTAAGAAAATCGTCCTTTCGTAATCCCCTGTTTCCTCCTTGAAATCTAGACCGATTTCAATATTTCTTTCAGTTAAAATGTAGAACAGGGTCTAAGCTATGCCCGTACGTTTTGCTTTTTTGGGATATGTTAGTAATTACCAGTTTGCTTGATGTTTGAAAATGTATGTAAAAAAAGTCGATTTTTTTGATTTTAAATGATTTTTTTTCTCTTCTATTAATCAAATTATGAAAAAAAACAAAACGTACAGTCATGGCAGAGGTACGTATAAATCGTATGGTATTTTTTTCTCTTCTGTAACTTCTTTATCCTAGGAGGAAACAGGGGACTACGTTTGTATGGAAAAAGTGTCGACTTGTTCGCTTGTGATATCCTCTTAACAGATTTCAATAAGATTATTAATTTTGTTTCTACAAAAGCACTTTTGACTTTTAAGAAAAGGATAAATTATAAGATATATACCTTTTGCATTAAGTATTATAACAATTAGGTAAGTATTATTAAACAATAAAATTCATATATATATAAGTAAATAAATGTGTAGTTACCTACAATGGGCTTGTATTTCCTAAAAAAGTTTATATTCTATAAAATTATTTTGCGAAATTCGACAGCTAGGATCAGGATCGATTTGGATAACTCTACCGTGAGCGATCGCTAGTTAGTATTATACAACAATCATCAATCATCGGCTATTTCCTTAAATTACAAATGGAAATGCTTAGAAAAGTTTGGATAAAATTTATCCACATACATAAACGAATGGTCTTTAAAAGTAAGACTTTAAATTGATTAACTGAATGAGAATGTGAAAAGTCGCGGTCATTCAAGGATCAAGTTTTCAATATGACGTTGTTTTTGTTGAAACACGGTGCCATAAGCGGCCATGTTATTTTTGGGAATACTTATTTTAAACCAGTTAAAGGCACTGAGGTTGAGGTCGCAGACTTGTTTCATTGTGATGCATAGCTCATTATATCAATATGAGGCGGGGTCCCTGTATGTTAAATTAAGGCACCTTCATTGTATATAAGCATCTGACGCGAATGGAAATTATCACTGCATTTCGGATCGGAGTTGGCTGACAAGATGTTCCAAAAGGTATAAATATTCAGCATTGTAAAATAAATTGGGAAATTTTACTTGCATTTATTCAATAACTGCAATCTTCATACGGATCTCAATTATTATTCACTGGTCCACCTGATGTTCATCACTGTATTATGAACTTTCCATCAACTTGTCGACTGTTCATTGCTGGACATTATCTTAGCCTATTGCCTCCACTAATCGGTGACCGCGTCTACCAATATATCATTATTTTAGCTACAATAGATTTTCTTGGGTCACAGTGGCTTATGGACTTAACCCACACCCCTTTCCTTCAAATAATTATCATTATAATATTGATAATGTCATGCGAATTTTGGTGGAATTTTCTCGATCGTTGCCTCGTACAGATTAGGGGACGTATAATTTCATGATGTTGCTCGGCATCACACAGAATATAAAATGACAGTCTTAATTATAACATTTGTGTATCTTATAATTAATTATTGAATTAATGAATAATAATTGAATTTTCCTTTCAGACAATTCTTCTGTTGTGCTCGCTAGCCCTGGCGAGGGCGGGGGTCATCGGCACCCATTTCTCTCCGTCCACATCTGTTTCATCCGTCTACTCTTCAACCAACAATGGTCCTCAACTCCATTACGCTTCACCGGCGCCCGTATACGAATCAGTCCTAACAACGCACGAGTCCAAGACGAAAGGCTTGGATGGATCGCAGCAGACCACGTACGGGAAGGCTTTTGACACGCCGTTCTCTTCAGTGAAGAAGTACGATTCACGCATCACGAACAACGGTTACCTACAGCCTGTGTACTCGTCGCCTATCCATACTTCTTACTTGTACAGTCCCGGGGCATATTCAACTGGTCCCCACGGTGCTTACGTCACGTCCCCCATCTCCAACTCAATCATAACTAACTCTGTTTCACCTATTACTTACACTACCCATAATACCGCTCCCTTAGTTACCAACTACGCGACTCCTATCGTAACTAAGTCAGTTTCTCCAGCAACATACACTACCCATGGAGGACAGGCTGTTAAGACAACCGTCACATACTCCGAAGCGCCTTTGGTATCCCATATGACTTTTACTGGTCTTGGGACGTCTTACGCTTGGTAATAATTAAGTTAAGTACGAATATGATATGAATATGATTTAAGTTATTTTAAAATGCGCGCGACTGACTGCTAAATTATGTTAGTTTACGATTATTTATGTAATTAATTTGATTTAAATAAATTATAACAACACAAGACATTTTATATTTTTATACCTTATTATAGTTAGTGAAGCTACCTCTGTTTTAGCGTTTAATTATTTGATACTAGCTTTTATCCGCGGCTCCGCCCGCGTGGTCAAAGGGAATTAACAATGAGTTGTTTATCATACATGACATATTTGCGGTGGATGAATAGTGACAGTTCCACGATTAAAATATACTAAGATAAGAACTTGCAAATGAATTTTACTAACGTCATCTTAATAGATGACGTTAGTAAATACAACATTGTTAATACAACATCCAAAACTAAATATCTAGCAAATAACAAAACATCGATATCTTCCCATAGGGATGTTTTACCGCGGTAAAAAGTAACCTACGTCACTCTCCACACTCCTGACTATCTCCACACACAAAAACCATACCATATAATAGCTTCGTTGCGACGTGAAAGCCGGACAAACAAACAAACACATTTTCACATTTATAATATTAGTATGGACTAGTATGGATTGATATTATTAACTAGTTAGGATGGACCAACTAATAGAACGAATCTTCACCATTAAATTTTATCACCACTTCTACACATATTCATGTACCACCTAAGTCGTAATACTTGACTCCACTTGTACTAACATTTTGATTTGACATGCCCGTTGGCGCAATCGGTAGTGACCCTGTCTGTTGCGCCAAAGGTCGTGGGTTCGAATCCCACTCAGGACAAATATCCGTGTGACGAACACTTGTATTTGTTCTGTGTCTGGATGTCAATATTATCTATTTAAGTATGTATTTAAAATATGTATATCAGTCTCTGACACCCATATCACAGGCTCGCGCCTACCTTGGGGTCAGATGGCCGTGTGTGAGAATGTCCGAAATATTTATTTATTTATTTATTTTTGTACATTATGGATGTATCTGTGTAAGAAATAAGATTTCAATATTCTATGTAGCCAAATATGTTTGAAACTCAGTTACCTCAGTCAGCACAACAGGCACATACGGTTACCGACCAGTAAAAAAAATCTAACATAAACCTTATATAGGTACCTACTGATAAATTTTTAGATATTCTTTTTTTTTTAAATCTTCTAATGTCGAGTGATTTAAACTTATATCTGAAACATTACGAGTAGTCTCATTTTATCTCGTCACATTCATCAAATACCTTTGACAAAACTATAACGTGGGAAGGAGGTTTATAATTACTTAATGTTTTTAATATTTTATAACGACCATAAAATTAAGTAGCATTGACCGACTCCTTTACACATGCTAAACGTAGGTTTTGGGTACATTTTATTAAATTTAGTTTTATTTCATTATCTGTGCTATGAATGCCCATATTAAACCTTGAACAAAAATCACCTTGACACCGCTGACTAAATTAAAAAACAGTATAGGTACACTTAATTTGTACTCACATGGTAACAAATTATAATATTCCACGTTTTTGCATTGTTTGACCGTACGTAAGTTTTTAATTAGATTTTGATTGCACTGACGCTAGGCTCGTGAACGCTTGAAGGACAACCAATAATTTTATTCTTTCAATTTAAACTAATAAACCGCTACTACTACTTTTGACTTTACGCATCAGCCACGTAGGTGTATGACTATATGAGATGGCATCTAAATATTTCTGTTTTCTGTGCATCTTTTGGTACAAGTTTTTATTTTACCAATATTTTACTATAGTCTACATAGTGGAATGCTGCGAATTGGTGGACTCCACCAATCCGCATTGGAGCTGCGTGGTGGTGTATGCTCTAAAACTCCCACAGATTTTTCTATGGTGGAGACCCCTGCTCAGCAGTGGGACTTCTATGGGTTGCTACTTAAGTAAAGTAGTGCAAATATTACGACACGATATTAAATATACGTAACGTATTTTATTAAATACATAGCAATAAAACTATCGCAAGAATACAAATCTGGTACAGCAGTATCAAATATTAGGAACATACATTAAATCAAGTCTATTAAACAAGGGAGTATTTCGCTGAGCTGTTCATGACGAGATTTGGTTCAAGAAAATCCAATTACCAAATAGGATTCGAATAAATAAAGATTATACGAATCCTGTTTGGTAATTCTAATCTAAAATCGTTATATTAACCCAATCATATTTGTCCTTTTCATAGTACAAAGTTGCTTGTAAATAAGCCCAACGTGCGGTATCGGCGGAGACATTATGGTGTTTACGATGTAAGTCGCGGAGCCCGGGTAGGCGAGGCACGACTACGAGTGACCTGTCCACATGTATTGCAGAACATGATATAAGGCTGTGATATACTTAAGTTGGATTTAAAGAAACATAACCTGGACTTAATCTAGATCATAGGTCAGGTTATGTTAGGTTATTTGTGTTGTATAATATATTACAAAATGTATGTTTTCTTGGTGCTAACTATTAATTATTGGTTGTTAACTTATGTGTACACAATACATTAAAATTATCTTTATGAGAATAAAATTTATTTAAACCTAAGCCTAAAATAAATAAATAAAGTGTCGATAGTACTTTAAAGTTTGCAAAACAAAATGGCAAGGCATCGAAATATTTAGATTGAAAAAGGTAGGCATATCTATATGATGTTATATTAGGAGGCACGTCCACTTTTTCTCAGTGTCTTTTGTCTGTGTGTTACGGATTCTAAAGACAATGAAAAAAATAAATTATATGAAAGTATTTTATGTATTTTTATTTGACAGAGCATAATTATTGCATTGTATTGTTTAAGTATGATTTAGACATATATGAAAAATACGACCTGTGGTTTCTATCTATATATATAAAAGGAGAAGGTGACTGACTGACTGACTGACTGACTGACTGACTGACTGACTGACTGACTGACATATCAACGCAGGGCCTAAACTATAAGGGCTAGAAACTTGAAATTTTGCACAGGGGTTTCTTTTATAATGTAGGGGAGCACTAAGAAAGGATTTCTGAAAATTCACCCCCTAAGGGGGTAAAACGGGGGTGCAAAGGTAGTATGAAACTTTGCCGTTTTTGAAGTCTTTAGACGGATAGACGTCGTTAATGGGTCTAATTCTACGCGAGCGAAGCTGCGGGCGTCCACTAGTAGATTATATTGATTTACATCTATTTTTCTTCTAAAGATAACCGTGTAGTAATCCAGAAAATATTATGGTGCTTCAAAATATTATCCATGGTAACATGATTAATAATGGGTTTTTAACTCTCCTTATTCCTAACAAAGCCAGTAGTTTGCAAATTTTGTGTTGACGGAATAAAAATGTACTATTAGCAGTACTTATAATTAGTATAACTATCAATGTAGGCAAGCCCTAAGAATCAATTCGAGTCCCGCCCTCAGACAAAGCGCCACATGGAGTTTGCACAACCCGAATAAGGCTTGTCTAACGCACTCAATTATAGCATGCAACACGGTATTAGGGTTGCCATGCCAGTTTTACAGGTTTAATGTAATTCTATTTATTTATTTATGGGATCATGATTCGCTCGTCACACAGCTTAAGATGTTATCAACCGAAGGCTCGGCTGGCAAATGAATGGGTTACCGTTAGTGGGAAAACTTTGGAGGGCACGTTAAGCTGTCGGCCCCGATTTTTTTGTAAGATAACATTCGTTAAGCCATATTGGAGGGGCCTCCAAAAACTTCCGACTATCGGGTCACTAACCAATCCGCACTGACTAAAGCAGCCTGCTGCTACTCGTCGCTTATGGATTACTCTTTGTAGGATGCCAGCCAATTCATCACCATTTTTAATCACGAAATCAGGCACATTCGAAATCCTTTTCTGGTATATAAAATCTAATATATTATATATCTAAATATATAAAATTCTTGTGTCACAGTGTTTGTAACAAAACCCCTCCGGCGGCTTGACCGATTCTTATGACATTTTGTGTATATTCAGTCTGAGAAAAGGTCGTAATGTATTTTTCACCCTCCTACCCACATCCCGCATTTTTTAAACGCGATTTTAGTATTTTTGTATGAACAATATCATTAGCCTGAAGACATTGAGGTTAATGAAATGTAACTGACTTCACTTTGACATTTTATATGCCAGAACAACGTTTGCCGGGTCAGCTAGTATGGATATAAAATATCAAGTAAACGATCATGCAGCACCACCAATCCACTGCCACTAACTTGAAGACTAAGTTGCATCTTAAGAAGTGTATCCAGATACCATACCTCTCCGACCGGACAACAATTGCTCGGGTCATCGGGGATCAGGCGTTACTTTGTGGAACTCCATTATTACAAACCAAAAATTAATCTATTTTGCGACTTTGCGATTAACCGTCGTAGAGGCTACTTACCCTGAGGATGCCTTGTTTTGGGGCGAAACACGTGTTGGTGTGTGTGTTCATTGATATGCATGTGCATGTTGTTTGTGCATACATCACCATACATTTTTGTTCGCGGATTGTTGCAAAATAGATTAATTTTTGGTTTGCTTTATAAGATCGGTAAATCCTATCGTGTTTGAGATGCTAAAACCTCATCGTATAAAACTCACTGTGATCAATCCAATTTTAATTAAACAACAGTACTCTATAGTAAAAAGCATTTCTAGTTATTTTAGCAAAAAATATTTTCTATACAAATTGTTTGATAACCCTGCAGTGTGCATTTGCAAAATGCATACATACATACATACGTGGAAACACTAGAAAGTTAACGATAAGTAAATATATCATTATTTTAGGTTACGGGCTTATTCGAATACCTTTATCAGATTACTTAATACTAAATGTAATGTAACGTACCCCATCGGAACATGAAGTTGGTTTACACAATAATTAAAGTTATGTGTGTATGTTAGTACAATTTTATTTAAATAATAACTTATGATCATTTCGTAATAAATAGTTGTGATTGCATTCGGTAATTCATCCACTATTTGTACTAATTGTAATTCATCCACGATATGAAAATTTTAGTAGTAGCTCCAAGATAGGATTTCGTGTTCGGTGTTTAGCAATAGGCACATACATATACATGCCTACCCTTTCACCCGAAAAAAAATTTAATGCAGACTCAGTCAGTCAGCACATAAAACGGTGACCACCTAAAGGTTAAGAGAATCGACATGACCGAAGAATTGGCTGACGTTTTGACTGGCGTGAACGGTTTTGTAAATAATTCAACATACCAAATAACAAAATAATATTATTTTACTGAATATTTAATGTATAAAAAATAATTAAAAACTAAAATAAAGTCACTGTTGAGCCTTCCTTGTATCAATCACAACCCTTTCCTGTTGAAATAGTCCATCACGATGCAGGTTTTCATAAAAATTTTAAATTTTAAAGCAGGTGGCATAAAAATTTCTTAAATTGCACAAATCTTAGAAAAGTGATGGGTTCGTGGTGCTTGTATTTGAATCCGGACTTCTCAAGTGAGAGGAAAATTATACTATTTTGTGACTGTATTTGCATATCATTATACTAGTTGAATAAATTTGTGCATCATGGCTTCATCATCATCAATAGTTTAATAACTCTTAGCTCCCGTCTTATCGTCACCTATCCTAACTTGGTCTGACTGAAATACAAGACGTGTTTTCGTTTTTATGTAAAAAAAAAACGTATTGTACTTTAATCAGATAGTGAATTATAATGCATAATATGTATGTCAAAGCCCATAATGCTAAAGCTAATGTAATCATCATCATTTTTTTTTTTATCATCTGAGTATAATATTTGCTTTCAGAAATTGAATGATACTTTTTAGGAGAAGAGAAACGTTTATTCCAACAGCAACGACATTACTGATAAAATCATCATCAATTATCAACTACAACACATTTTGTTAGTGTCAATATCGCATTAACATAATAATAAAAATATAAGGGTTCTACGTAAGAAGATATAAAATAATTCACGGATTTTAATGAAGATATTCAAAGGCCGCTGTGATAAAAAATTAGTGCATGCGTATAAGATAAAACATCCGCGGATCTATCGATAAGCGCTATGTTTTGCACGCACGACTCACGGGGGTACAAACCAGATCACTATAAAAGTTCGCGCGCCTACCTAGACTGTATCATTTGCCGTAGTGAACTTAATATAGCAAAATGGCAGCCAAGGTACGGATTTAACATTATCGTGAATTATAACGTGCAAATAAAGCAAAAAACAAAGCGGCATAAAGTGGAGCAGTATAATGAGACCGCCATAATTTTATTTATAGATTTATGGATGTGGAAATTGAGAGGTTTACTGCTTGACAAATATCCTAATTAAATTTAGTTGTTCTAATTATTTAGCTAGAATTAAATGTTTCAGAAAGCACAGGACTGGTTGTAATGGTGTGGTTTAGGAGAGGTCTATGTCCAGAAGTGGTCCTCAAAAGGCTGATGGATAGATGAATAGACTATTCTATCTACATAAATTTAAATTGGATAACCAATTTACTCTAAAATTGGAATTATATATGGGTTTGGGATTCTTAAACCGACCCCAAATATTAACCAAAACAATCTATCAGTAAAATTTAGAAAAATATTTTTCATCTTCTCTTCTTTCTCGGGAAATGGACATGCACTGCAAGGATGTTAAAGCAAAAAAAAATTATAATTTTATATACAGAATTTAATATTAATTTTTCTTCCAGTTAATCGTATTCCTGTGCGCCGTCGCCGCGGCCCGTGCCGGAGGCCTATATGGCGCATCCTACGCTGCACCCGTAGCGTACGCCGCTGCTCCCGTAGCCACTTACGCGGCCGCTGCTCCCGTGTACAAGAGCTACGCTGCCCCAGCCGTAGCCACTTACGCGGCCGCTGCTCCCGTGTACAAGAGCTACGCTGCCCCAGCCGTAGCCACTTACGCTGCTGCTCCTGTGTACAAGAGCTACGCTGCCCCAGCCGTAGCGTACTCCGCTCCAGCCGTGTCGTCCGTAACCTCATACTCGACCCACACCGCTCACGCCGCGCCGGTGTACGCTAAGGCTGCGTACGCTGCCCCTGCAGTCTCCTACGCCGCTCCAGTGGCCACCTACGCTCACGCTCCAGTGTCGTACGCCGCCCCCTCTGTCTCATACGCCTCACCCGCCTACTCATACGCCGCTCCCGCTGTATCCTACGCGCACGCTGCACCCGCCGTCTCGTACGCCGCTCCCGCTGTCTCCTACGCGCACACCGCACCCGTCGCGACATATGCCTCCTCCCCTGTTTACAAGTCTCTCGCATACTCCGGTTACGGTCACGGATGGTGATCGCACCCTTGACTGCCAATAACATTAGTTGTACAAAACATGTATATATTTATTATTTACAACGCGAATAAATTTTTAGAAAATTACATTCTCTATTTTTACCTGATATTTTACATGTTAATTAACTAACATAAGAAATTTATTTAGAGTAAATTACGTTCCCTCAGGACCCTCCCGAAATTATAAGGCACTTACTTTTTTCTATAAGATATTTCACAACATACCTAATTTAAACATTAATGAAAGTAATTAAATTCTCAGTCAAAACATTAAAAGGCTTTCTTGAGCAATCAAATGCTACTTTATTTCTTGGACCGCAGTTTTCGTGGCACAGCAATTAATTGGACATTTTTCCGTTCAATGAGCCTGATATTTTTAATGAATTAAATGCATTAATTAAGCGATGTTAGGTTAAAACTACTTGAAAAATAAAAGTAATCTCTATACTAATAGGGCAAATTTATACATTGACTGAATAAAACAAAATCATAACTAACTACTTATCGTTATGTAATTAGTAAGATGTAGTCAGTCATATCAGTAGTAGTCATTTTACTTATATTTTGAGGTAAGTTTTAGTTATTTATACTCTTGGCTAGAATCGATACAGCAAATAAATATATTAGATAGCATGTATTTTAATTTTTTTATGATCCTTACCTTAAGCATATTATAATATGATTCGTTTACCATAAAATGCAGTGGTATTGGAAGTGAACATGTAAAATTTTAATGTAAGCGGAAGTGGCTATAATTCAGCATGCACGGTTTAACTTAAACGGTCTAACAAACATCATGAAGATCATTTTGGTATCGAAAGACTTTGGACGAACGTTTAAAATATCTTTATAAACTAAATTAGATAAACTCGTTAAACAATATAATTCTTGTGTTTTTGTGTATGTCACAGAACACCTCATAAACGGCTGGATGTTGTTGATAAATTTTTTTGTGTGTGTTTAATGGGATTCGGGAATGGTTTACAATTTGGTCCACTGGAAAATGTTTTTAAACACGATTTTAGTATTTTTGTATGAACAATATCCAAATATTTTAACCGACGTTCATTGAAGTGAAGTCATGTACACGAAGTGTCGCGTCACTTTGACATTTCATATGGCAGAACAACGTTTACGGGGTCAGCTAGTATTTCAATATAAATAGACTATGTTGTTAAATACCAATCTAACTCTTCAATCCAGACAAGGGTTCACTATGAACTATACATAATAATCATATATTCCTCTTTAAATTTCACGGGTCCAGATATTTAGCTTATTGACACTGACATTACAGAACTGAATAAACAAAGCATTGTATATTCTGTGCGGATGCCTGTTAAGAAGATTGATTGCAGTTACCGAAAAGCGGTAATTTAACGTCTTAATCGTTTGCAATAAACAACTTAGAAATGAATGTACCTTCGAATAGATAAAATTAACAAAAAAAACCGTTTAAAAACAAAATAACTCTTTCACTCACGCTTGTCACGAAAGTTCACTTTACAGTGGGTATAAATAGAAATTAATTTCTGCTTTTCGGTCCTTGGCGTTACCATTTCTCACTGATCTAGAATTTCGGGAAAAGAGATTTAAAAGATCTTTTATAATACACATAATAATATCTAATGCAATCATCCCATACAAACTCTTTGATCTCAATTTCAGCAATTTTTTTTTCGATATGACCACTCTATTTAATGTCATTGGATGATTTTAAAAATGATGCAACACGTGACGCAAAAAAATTTTTGCAACCTTCAGTAGATCTCTAGATTATAGTAATTGCGTGTTAATATCTTTGATAACATCATATTGAAAGATAGTTATCATAGAGACTGTAAGCCACTGTGTTGCAAGTCTATGAGTAATGAAGAATAACTAGTATGCTACTAGTAAGAACTACCTATTTACCTTTTCGAACCGACTAAAACGGGTAAAACCTAATCACACATGCAATCTACATAATTGTCTCAGAGTCGTTCAACACTACAATTTCTAGGGTCTAAGATTTGTTGAATAGCCTTGTATTCGAAGCCGAGACGACCTAGTTTCGATGTAACCTTCAAGGCATTTCAATGACTGTTCTCATATCGTCCAAGTATATAACTAAAAGGTCTGTGTATAGTCTAATTTGGGAAGTCACATAACTTCTTCTTTTCATTACTTCCTTTGTAGTATATAGAGCGATGGCACCGTAGCGGTGACAGGCAAGGCAGCAGCTATAGAACTCCGGTCCGGATTCAAATCCAAGCGGCAAGCACCAATGACTTTTATACGTTATGTGCAATTTAAGAAATTAAATGTCACCTGTTGTAACGTTTAACAATACATCGTGAGGAAATCTGAATGCCTGCCTATTATGTCCTCGAAGGCATGTGAAGTCTGCCAATCTGCACTTCCCCAGCTTGGTGACTAAGGCCTCACTCCTCCCATTCCGAGAGGAGACCCGTGCCCAACAGTGGGGCTAAAAAGGGTCGTGGTGGTGGTGGCTCAAAGAGCGAAATGAAAATAATGTGAAACAAAAATAATTACAACAAAGTAAAAAGTCATCGGAATGTACAGTATTTTTTGAAGCATGTCGAGATTTCAATCTGTTAGCCTTATCATTAAAATGTAGGCCTTCGCATTTTATTTGCCTGGTAAGTTTGCGTTAAAGGCGTAAAACGTATGAGACCTCATGCAACGATTGTTATTATAATTATAAAATTAGATACACCAATTTTGTGTTTAAATAATAGAACCTTGGGTCCCGGAGGCCGACTTATATCCGATATTTTGAGTATATAAACTACTGTTTGCTCATTAAATGTTATATTATTTTAAACCATAACACCGTTACAACCTAAACAATGATTGCGTTTGTAAGTATTTTTTAATAGTTTTTCATATGATCCCGTGTTTTTATTTTATTTTAAAGTAATATAAATTTCTATATCATCTGAAAAAAATGTTTAGATAAAGCATTGTTTATCTTAAGTTTTTAGATATTAAGTTGTAATAGTTTGAATATATCGTACTTAACTTAAGAAAATTATCAGCCTGGGTTCGAACCCCGGAGCGACGCAAGGCGACATTACTGGAAGTTTACTCATGCTGTACCCCTACACAACTGTAACTGACTTTGGACAAGACTCAAATAAGGACTGGGATGTTCAGTTAGCTGAGAGAGTGAAATAGAACATCAGTTGGTCAGTTCTAATGAAGTCTGGGGATTGTTATGATAGTTAGTCCTGTTAGTGGGTGTTAGCTATATTCCAGTCAAAATTTGTTAGTAAGAGTCTCGTTCTAAGTCAGTCACAGATGTGTTGCTACCCTTGAGGACTACGATGGTCGCCTATAGAGAAGTGTAACCGGAAACCACACCTTTCAAAACGGACCAAAATTACTTTAAAAAAATTATTACACAATAGAAATTGTACTGGGTACAGTAGCAGGCGGTGGTACTGTCCCGTTTTATTATAACACTATTACAATAACGTTGCAAAAGCAGGAAGAAAATCCTTGCTATAAAAACTGAACTGCTCTTATGATCTCATTAACGTTATGCAAGGTAAGTATTAACTCATAAAACGCATTGCTATTGTTATTAACGTCGAATGTTAATTGATATTGCAGTTACTACTGTGTTATTATTATTACTCGATTTTTTTTTCAATCCTGTGTTTTGTTATTGACCTCTCTGGTTTTAACAGCGTTATTGTGGACGTTTTTTATAGATTAAGTTAGCAAACGAGCTTGCATTGCCACCTATTCGTGGCCGCCCATGAACGCTTGGAATAGAGCAACAAATGCAATTATTTTTACTAATGAAACAGAGTCATTTGTGCGTAAGGGATTTAAAACAAGACTTTCCGAGTTCTAGTGTACCGTGTTCTTATCTATCGCAGCTGTACTGCTTAACTTATAACTAAAATAAATTGTTTTCAGATCGCATTTATCTTCGGACTCGTAGCGACGGCCCAAGCCGGCGGTTTGTACGGCAGCACCGCTCTCGGCTATGCCAGCGGTCTCGGCTATGCCAGCGGCCTCGGCTATGCCAGCGGCCTCGGCTATGCCAGCGGCCTCGGATACGCCAGCGGCTTCGGACACGGTAGCGGCATCGGATACGGATCGAGTTACTACGGCGTATCTCCATACACGACTCCGATAGTTAAGACTCTAGCTGTTGCGCCAATCGTTGCTCCGGTTTCAACCGTCTCCCAGTACAGCATCCACCAAGCTCCACTCAAGTCTTACGCTCCAGTCGCTTATAGCTCGTACGCATCACCTTACCTGAGCCATTACGCCCCGGCAGTTTCCTATAGCAACTTCAACAACTACGGTTACAGCGGATACGGCAAATATGCTTGGTGAATCACAGTTAGATAGGTGCTTATGAAGGAAGCTGGTTAAACAGTTTGTTTTCTAAAACGAATAAAAGTAGCCTTTTAATTTCTTTTTAGTACTATTACTAGTCGTTGTATATTATTTCTTGTGAACTATCAACAAGCTTTATGCGAGCAAAGTAAAATACGAGCATGCAGAGCACGGGCTGCATCTATTGCATACATACTCACTAAGATCTCGATAAGTTCTCTGTCTGTGGCCAAATCCCTCTAATTTTTAGTGAAATATAAGCTACAACCCATAGACCTTAACCATAACCCACAAACATAGCTGCGGGAGGTAGAGCATACTCCACCACGCTTATCCAATGCGGATTGGTGGAGGGGTCAGTGGCCAACCTAGTGCCAAAACTTCACAAGCTTACGCTTACGCACAAGACGAAGCTTAACGTGCCCTCCGAAGCACGGTAGCGCCCATGAAATTTTTGCCACTAGCGGTCACCAATTAATTAAATGAATAATTTAATTGTTTTACTAATCCGTTAATCGTACACAAAAACTATATTGTATCTAACTATGCACATTTCCAGTAGATATTTCATTTTGATTCATCTAATTTCAATCTGAATCATACCGTACATACAACAAACCGGCTCAGTATCTAATTAACTAGTTACTCAATGTTGCAACGACTGATTACGCTCTTAAATGTCATCGATAGCATCTGTAGCATAACACCATTTATCAGAGGAGCCGATTGTGCGCCTCACCTTGACATTGAAACGGAAAGTGCTCGGGGCGATCTGCAGTGAGCACAGCTTCCCGATACCTGTTCCGTCCGTTCATATAAAAGCGTTTGCGGCTGCTGTGAAATTTATTCCGAACTCAACAACGGACAATACAAACATGTACTCCAAGGTATGATATTACCGTTTATGGTGTCCATAATCATACAATATATTATTAAGTATACTAATAATAAAAGTGAAGTGAAATTTTGTGGCTGCTATGGAAAGATTTGTTGTCGCAAAGTATTCATTCAGTGCCAAATTTACTAGGAATTTTATCTTAGTGAAACGTATTATGGAGTGGGGAGGAGTCACCTCCGCCGATTTTCCAGTAGACAGGCCTCGTTACAACCCATTTATTGTTTCACTATGTGGCACAGATCTCCTCTGTGAAAGGGATGAGAAGTGCCATAGTACACCATAATTATAATATGTAATATTATTTTCCAGGTAGTAATCTTCCTGTGCGCAGCCGGGCTCGCGTCGGCCGGCAACCTGCTGCACGCCGCACCCGTGGCGTACTCCGCGCCCGTCTCCTCCGTGGCGTACTCCACGCACTCCGCGTACGGTGCGCCCGTCGCCACCTATGCCGCCGCGCCTGTCTTTAAGACCGTCTCTCCAGCCCTCTCCTACCAGACCGTCTCCGCGCACTCCGCACCTGCAGTCTATTCCGCCTACCACACCGCTCCAGTCGCCTACTCCAAGACCATCGCCGCACCCGCCGTAGCCACCTACGCCGCCCCCGTACACTATGCGAAGAGCATCGCTCCCGTGTCGTACTCGTCCGTGCACGCCGCACCCGTGGCGTACGCCAGCCCTGCAGTCACCTCATACGCCGCCGCGCCTGTGCTCAAGTCCGCCATCACCTATTCCGCCGCACCCGCCGTCTCCCACGTCTCATACACTGGTCTCGGCGCCTCTTATGGCTGGTAAAAAAGGACAAAATGTGAAGTATAAATAGTCAAACCGTTTATGTTATCAATAAATTATTGTTACTTGTAATAGGCGTGTAATAAATGATAAAAAAATTAACTCTAAAATGTTTTCGTATTTATTCCACCAACTCTTAAACAATGAGGTGATTTAATGATTATTGGAATCGCATTAAAGCTATTAGGAGGCCGAGCCAAACATAGCTGGATGGAGCTTTATGAGTTCGAAATAACATGGCAAACGACAAAACCAAACAGCTCTACCTACAGACCATTTCAGAATGCAATGAAATATTTTTTCTAAATATTGCATGCAATTTAATATAGCAATTAGCAAACAGGATATCTGAAGAAACATGTTTAAACTCCGAAATTTCAATTATTAATTCATTTATCAAAATGAAACCATTATAAGAACTTTTATTAGTAATGGCCTAATTAATTTATTAATTATTTTTATTAAAAGCTGAAAGATTAAGCAGCATGACGCTTATTTGATCTGCAATACATCAAAGCGTGCCTGAGTTTTGAATCTTAGACTCTTTATGTTAATCGCCACGACCTCTTGTTTAGCAAAATTCATGATTCACAAAACGATACGAAATGAAGTGGACAGTAGGCAAATTTCTTCTTATAATAGGGATTCACCTACAAAATTCGACAATTTATAACCAGCATTTTCAGTTTAATTATCTGTGGATGGGCGCGCAATTCGAAATTCAAATAAATTTTATTCGAAGGCCATGTTATTTTTATTTCAAATTCATTTGTTTTTAGATAGTGTTTTGGTCTTGCGAAATTGTGGTAATTTTTTGTGCCACGGATAAACTGAAAATTCAAAGAACTGACAAATCTAAAGAACGGCTATGAGCACATGTATGATCTGAATCAGCGACTTAGCTTTCTCTAAAAGCGTTCAAAGGACACGTTTATCTTTCCATACAACTTGGGCCATGAGATGTACCTCGGATACAAAAATTGATTTTTGGAGAAAAAAATGCGTTATTTTATTAAAAAAATAAATTAAATTTTTTACTGCATTTGTACCACCTAAAATTAACTTTAAAAGATAATTTATGTATTGCAACACTGCAAGTTATGGCAATCTAATTCAATCTATCATAACATTGCGTTTCGGTTGTTACTAAATCTGTAATTACTCTATACCCATATATAAAATATACAATAAGCGCATTGTATTAATAATCACACAGAATCATAGTATCCTATATTGATTTAAATATTCTATTAATTACCATTAAAGGCTAATTTTTTCTTGAAATCGTTTTTAAACTAGTAATAATTTGTAAATTGAATACAGGTTAATAGACCTATAATGTGTGACTGACGTCTGTCACTAAAACTGAAGTTGGCAAATGACATAAACAGTGCAGAGTAGTTACTACGTAGTATCTCTTAATAGTTTGTGGTTACTACCATGTGAAGTTTTGTGGTACGAAATGTTGTATTTTTTATTATTTTATTACAAGCTAACTATAAGGATTCTAAAAATAATTGATCGACCATTAGTTTTAGTATATTGTAAGGAATTTTTACCAATACTTTGTACCTCGGTACATCGTTTGGCCCAAAATTGATCGTCTCCTTTTGTTTTCTGTTGGCCACAAACTGACCAATTAATGTTCCTTAAAACCCTCACAGACTGTACTTACTCGACTCAACCACTGACTTTTGAGATTGATTGAAGTTTATTAGTGGTGTCATGAGCAGCAGGAAATGGGTGATGATCTTCGATCACGGAAGAAAAACTAGATGCAGTTCTTCATTCTTGATTAAGTAAGTAAGCCTCGTCCGGGTCTTCCCAGAGGGTGGCGGACAGGACAGTTCCATTTGGTCAGCCAGCGGATATGAATCAATTACTTCAATTATGTTTGACCCGTGCCCAGCATGCAGCAGTGGGACGTCTATGGGTATAGCTACTTTTATTAAAAATAGGCAGTAACAGTAAATTAATACGTTGTACGTAGGTACATTAATATTTTTAGGTAAATTACAAATTGTTATGATCGAAACATAAAAAATTTAAATAACAATATTCTTGTACATATAAAAAGGGTGAAAGAACTTTGGTCGAGGAGTGACTTCGCTTTTGAGTTTTGGTATTTTCTTTGGTGGCTGCACCCTTGTCTTCAGATGAGTCCATCTGCTTTTGGTTCTGTATTCTGAGTTTACAGCCTACATTTTAACAAATGTAGATTAAGTATCTACTGTACTAATTAATTATGTGCATTATCTAAATCTTAAATGTGCACATTCCTCATTTCAGCCTGGATTATGCTACTCCAGTTCCGCATTGAATCAACTATGGTTTCATTGCCTTGTTTTTCTCTTGTTTTTTAACCTTTTATAATTTGTCTAAGTATTTTATTTATTTTATATTTTATTCCATCTGAAAATATGAAACCTTTATATCGGAAGGGGTGGTTGAATAATATCTATTTATTTAAATTAAATTATATTTATTAACATAGATTGAAAAATAAATACGAAAGATGACTCGAACGACTCGTACTTATACAAGACATAATTTATCTAACTACAGCTGTTACTTTTCACATCCGCTCCAGGTACCCGTAGATTAAAAACAATCATGTTCGCAGAAAGCTGCTTTACCAGCCGTAAGAGGCGCCGAGACCAGTGTATGAGACATGAGAGACAGCAGGGGCGGCGGAATAAGTGATGGCGGAATTGAGCACAGGCGCGGAAGCGTATGAGGTGACTGCAGGGCTAGCGTACGCCACGGGGGCGGCGTGCAAGGACGAGTACGACACAGGAGCGCTCTTCGCGTAGTGTACGGGCCCGGCGTAGGTGGCTACGGCGGGTGCGGCGATGGTCTTGGCGTAGGCGACTGGAGCGGCGTGGTAGGCTGAATAGACTGCTGGTGCGGAGTGTGTATTGACGGTCTGATAGGAGAAGGCTGGAGATACAGTCTTCAGGACGGGTGCGGCGTAGGTGGCGACAGGCGCGGCGTACGCGGAGTGCGCGGAGTACTCCACGGGTGCGGCGTGCAGGAGGTTGCCGGCCGACGCAAGTCCGGCCGCGCACAGGAAGACTACTACCTGGAAAATTATAAAAAAATTCGTATTAACCTTAAATAATTCATCAAATAATTAACTCGGCAAATGGGTCTCAATTAATCCATCGATTTCGCATAATAACTTGAGCTTTTCGACACAACATCGTAACATTTATCATGATCAGAGAAGGCTGTAATTTAATCTGAAACATGCAGAGGTATCGATTTCCTCCGAATAATTTCCGTATCAATAATCTAGCCCTTGAATAAAATTGACGAACTCGATTAAACAGTACTGCCGTTTAAAAGTCAAGGGTGCTGTGCTGATTTTAAATTAAGCTTAACCTTATAAGTTTATTATTTGGGCATTCTTAATTTAAAGTTTAGTAAAGTCACTTTCTCATCTTTTGCTAGTCCAACAGTAGGTAAACGTCGAGTTCATGCACTTTGTCAATTTGGGTTTAAATGGGATTTATGGGATCAATTGATTACTATGGGCTTGTTAATCTAATAAATACCTACCAACTCTTTTAAATGATATGCTCTAAAAAAACAATATTCGATAACTACCTTGGAGTACATGTTTTGGCGATGTGTTTTGATGAGAGAGTATTTTAAGAATAGGTACATGCGTTCACTTTTATACCAACGTTTACAAACTGGTATCGAATCCCCACAGAAGCTTTGTGTAATAGCCAACGTGGGTGAACATGTTTAAATAATGTGTTTTCATTCATAGGCGATACGGTTCATTTCAGATTAACACTCAATGATGATATTTGAGTACAACTGCTACAGCCCAAGTACAACAATGTCAGGGTCATAGTACGCGGTTGGCTTACTATACTACAATTAATACCGGGTGTGTGTTAATTCATAGAAAAAACCTTCGCTCGCTTGCTCTACCCGTTATTCTGAAGACCACCACGAATGTAGTTTATTTTTAAATGCATTAATTCAGGAGAAATTAATAATTTAATGTTTTCCGAAGAAAACTCGAAAAACGAGTTACAACATTTTGCTTGCATCGCGCGAACTCACTACTACTAATACGGCGCGTGTGGCGAGCGAGCGGCATTTTTCAAAGACCGCTATCGGCTCGACGCTGTTGTAAAGCTTACATCACACTGCACGGAAATTTTGTTCAGCCACAATAACGGATTCTTATGAAATTTTGTGTGTAGTTAGTTTGGATTAGAGCGAACAATAGCACACAAGTGCTACTACTACTATTGTTTCTACTACTATTACTCCATCCATCCATCCAGTCTGAAAATTGTGGTTGCCGGCTACGCTATAAAAGAGGCGACCACCTTAGTCCTCAAGGGTAGCAACGCGTCTGTGACCAATTTCGAACGGTACTTTTACTAACAAGTACTAACTGGACTATCACTAACACTAACTAACAATCGACTCCTACAGTCCACATACTAACGAATACATACCAACTAATATTTTTATTAACATCTTACACTAACTGGACCTGTACTCCCATACCTATTTATTAATTGTACAGTATTGTTCCAAGTTTGTCATAGATGTCATGAGTGACAGCTGATGGGTGGAGCTGCAAGCACGTTTGCTATCTTAAATCCACAAAGAAAATGTTTGTTTGGTCAGTTTCGTAATCAGTTAAGAAAACAGACTTTTTTTATCTTTTTCGTAGCAACTTTCGAACTATGAATATTGAATCCATTTTCATAACTGACTTTCATAACCAGTTGCCAAATAAGAATATTTTTCTAACGCAGAATGATGTAAAAGTCGGCGACGGGATTTCTCAGCGGTAGTGTGAGCGGAGCCTAACCGTTCAGGTTCGTAGGTACTCTTGCGGCGCGCGTGGCGGCGCGGCGTTTCAAAGGCGCCGAAGCGAGCTACTGAGCCAGTTGTAAACTTTTATTAAATGGAATGTTATGTTCGATTCATTCATCAGAACATTTGCGGCTTAGTGCCACAGTGTTGTAAGTTATATTTTTGAGAAAATAAATCGTGTTTTATTTTGTATAGGAAAAAAAAACTTCCTTTTAAAAATAAACTACATTCGTGGTGGGCTTCAGAATTACGGGTAGAGCAAGCCAGCGAAGGTTTTTTCTATGAATTAACGAACACCCTGTATATGTCGCGCCTCTATTACGAGGCCCATTCATGAGTCTGCGTAGACTATTCATGAGACTGTTAAAGTTCATTAAGTTGAATTCAACAATTAAGACTGCAGGTTACTTAAGTTACTAACTACTTACTAAAATTTTTACAAAAAAATTCTGCAAGTAAACAAAGGGATTTAAATATGCAATGTGTTCTCAAACATATCGATGGCTATATCCGTAAAAAATTGTTTCAAGATTAATTTACATGGTTTTTTTCACGGAGGCATTTATGAAAATTGCATGACTGAATGAGTGAAAGACTGACTGAATTCATTGAGCAGTGACCACAAAATGGAGTCTGTTGTGACTGAGGAGCTACGCTAACCCGCTATAACCGCGTAAATGTTCTGCCGTCAATCATAAAACCGCGATAAAGAAAACCCCTGAGTCTGGCGAACGACTTATGTGGGGAACGACTCAGCGATACTTAATGTGGCAGTTTATTATTAGTACCGAGTACTTAAAGTTGGACAATTTTATCTAATGATAAGAAATTTAATTTGATTTAAATTTTAAAATAAAATAAATTTCTTAAAATCTCTAAATACCAGAGATAGTCCGAACTTGAGTAATTATAATGATATAATAGGCTATAATCTAAAAAAAAAACATAGTCTATATTACTGGCATAGGCATTAGCCTATGAGCATAAGCAACACCAGAGGAGTCACCAACGCGTCGTCGTCGTATTGATTAAAAAACTCGACTGAAAAAAGTTGTTCATCTCATTTGGATAATAATTTGGGGCCACGGGGCCTCCACTCCTTTGTTGCCCGAGGCCTCCACACCTCTAAATCCGGCCCTGTTTAGGCCTATTAATCTGTCATGAATAAGAGGGTAAGTATACACATAAATTAGATATCAATGAGAGTTACAGCCAGTAAAACAAATATATATAGGGAGCCAAATAGGTTTACTGATATGAAACGTTCCCTAAAGAATTCGCCCGGAACAGTTCCACCGCTCGCCACGGTACCTAGTACCATTTCTATCGTGTGATCATTGTTTTCAAAGTAAGTAGTTTTGGTCAGGTTGGAAATGTGTGGTTCCTGGTTACACTTCTTTAGAGGCGACGCGGACGTCCTCAAGGCTAGCAACACATCTACTATTACTATCTCCAACTAACAGAACTGACTACATACATTACTAACAGTCCCCAGTCCTACCCAATATCGAACTGACCAACTAAATTTCCTGACCAATAATGTGAGTCTTGTTCAAAGTCACAGTTGTCATGGGCGGCAACTGAAATCTCGTCTGCTATCTTATATCCATATCAAGCTAGTTACTTATTTTAGGTAAGATAAGATAGATGACCACTAAACGGTCTGCCGAATAATTAAATAGTAAGTTCTCTTTATTCTGGTCACGACATAGGTACAATCAGGTACATACATAATAGATACATCGTTTATTTAGTTATTTGATTACAAATTGAATATTATTTAGTTATGGGTAGGTACTTTCCACATAAACAATCAAAATAAAATTGAACAGGTGAGTACCTACACACGTACCTACTTAGGTGACGTGTAGTACGTAGGTGAGTACCTAACACGTCAAATACTTATAAATTACTAGTGGACGCCCGCAGCTTCGCTCGCGTTACACATTCACTAACTTCAAAAACGGCAAAGCTTCATACTAACTTTGCACCCCCGTTTTACCCCCTTAGGGGATGAATTTTCAAATTTTTCTCGCCGTAAAAACCATCCTTGAACTTCAACGAACATTTTAAAAAAAGAATTGTCCAAATTGGTCCAGGGGTTGTTGAGTTATGCGCTTACCAACACATTTTGCGATTCATTTTTATAATATAGATTTTGGTATTTGTGATGATATAACGAGGATGTCCGTTCTTTAGATAATCCAATTAATACATGCTATTTACAAAAAACCGTACTTACTAGAGTCGAAAATACTTACCGGACGAAGTCGCTAGGATCAGCTTGTATAGGATTGAATTTTTCGGATTGTTCCGGATCAATGCGAATCAATCAATGCCTCATCCTCTCACCATCGCTAAGGGTTGACTGGTAGAGAATGCCGTTGGGCATTATGTCCGCCCTTTGTAGTTCAATAAAGCCCGCCCTTTGTGGCTCAGTAAAGTTTAAGCAAATAAATAAATGCGAGAGCTAAATTTCATGAAGGCTACTCATATAATTTAAAAATTAAACCAAAGCTAACCATTAGTGTGAGAAAGTAACTGCATCATTTGAGACTTATTTTAATATGCTTAAATTATTTATCGACAAAAATCTAACATCGTGATTAACTAACTAAGCAATGTGCGAGTGTGTATGCAGAAGGTTGCATTAATTTGACAACGACAAGGCTGCAGTTGCATTTTGCAATATTAATTTAAGTTAGTTCACTTACGACATTGTTTCTTTTATCATAACTATGTATTATGTTGATCCTTTTACTTTTATGACGTAATAGCAGTCTACTTCTTTTGACAAGATGATCAATCCAAATTTAAATGTGCCTTGCAATTTTATCATCGAAGAAGGATATAAAATGAGAGGTCGATTTTATTTTATGGCAATTCGTTTTATTTTAAATTCATCTATTTACAAATGGTTTGTAGAGGATTCAGTTTACCAACCGTAGTTAGCGCCGTGACCGCTGTATGAGATGTGGGAAACCGCGGGAGCGGCGGAGTAGGCTACGGACGACCTGAGGACGGGAGCAGCCGCGGCGTAGGTGGAGATAGCGGGAGCGGCGTAGCTCGAGTAGGAGGCGACAGCGGGAGCGGCGTAGCTCGAGTGGGAGACGAGGGCGGGAGCGGCGTAGTTGGAGTAGGAGGTGACGGCGGGAGCGGCGTAGGTGGAGTAGGAGGCGACGGCGGGAGCGGCGGCGTAGGTGGCCACGGCGGGAGCGGCGTAGGCCCTACCACCGTGAGCGGTCTGGGTCGAGTAGGACGAGTAGGAGGACACGGCGGGAGCGATGGTCCTGGAGACGGCGACGGCGGGCGCGGCGTGCACGGCCACGGCGGCGGGGGCGGCGTAAGCCACGGGGGAGCCGTGAGCGGTCTGGGTCGAGTACGAAGAGTAGGATGTAGTGGCCGGGGAGATGGTCCTGGAGATGACGGGAGCGGCGGCGGCGTAGGTAGCGTACGCTGGGGCGGCAGCGTAGCCGGTGGCGTAGGCCCTGGCGGGAGCGGCGTAGGTGGCTACGGCGGGGGCGGCGGCGTAGGTCGCCACGGGGGAGCCGTGAGCGGTCTGGGTGGAGTAGGACGAGTAGGAGGACACCGCCGGGGTGATGGTGCGGGTGACGGCGACGGCGGGCGCCACGGCGTGGCTGTAGGCGGGGGCGGCCAGGAAGCCAGCGCGGGCCATGCCCAAAGCGCACAGGACTACGATCGACTGGAAACAACACATATTATTAATCACACAATATTTAAAAGTATATTAATTACATAATCCAATAGACATTTCATTTCCTGGTACACACCTTAGCGTACATGTTTATTCTGTTAATGTTGGCAACTGAATAATTTCAGTGACGACTGCTCTGGTTTTTATACTAAACCTCCGTCCAGATTGTCCAATTCACTTTCATTGTCAAGGTGAGCTAGCTTGCAAAGTAACATAAGCTGCCGTAGCGCCTATGAGTCAGTGACAGCCTTTCCTTTTCGGACTTACTCCGTCGGTGTAAGGACTTAGAAGCCTTGAGACCTATGCTTAAAACAATACAAGACATTTGTAACAATTTACAAATATAATCTGCGTTATTGTTATCATTATATAAGTATATAATATTAGGTACTTAAAGACAACTTAAATCCTAAATTGCGGAAGATAATTAATTTAATTTACATCGTATTTTTATAAGCCCCGGTCGTTTGCGTACAAATTACTACATTCACAGTACAGTACATTCCCAGACGGGTGATTTAGAGTTTGCATTGCCCAAAAAAATGAGATGAGATACCAACCTGTCCGTTTATTCAAAATAACTTTCTTGAATAAGGTAAATTTTTGCGGTCTTGAAAACCTGGGGAATTTAATAAACATAAAACATAACCAAATAACATTTACGGGTTATTTTACCAATGATGACTTATGGATCCGAAACGTTGTCTTTTACCGTACCTACCGTCGGTCTCATTTGCAAGCGCAAAGTCACTCAGCGTACCTACTATAAGGAAAGAGTTATGCTCGGTATTTCGCTACGAGCCAGGATTCGTAATCATGAAATCCGTAGACGAACGAGGGATACCGTTCGTCATATGCAATGCAGAGGATACAAAGCTCGTCGAGTAACCAAGTTAAAATGGCAATGGGCAGGCCACGTAGTTCGTAGGACGGATAACGGATGGGTAGTAAAGGTCCTCGAGTGGAGACCATGTTAAGCAATTCGAAATTAACCTTAATTTTTTTACCGACCTCAAAAACGTTTCCTTGTTAATAGTTTAAATTAATCTTTAGTGCCGTGTGCAAATCAGATGCATTGTCTATTCATGTGTTAATACATACTTATTATTAAGTACCTACCTAACTATTTGCGACACAATAGAACAAAAAGTTCTTGCGAAAGTTTAGGAGTACACTGCTTCTTGCAAGATATTTTTTAGTTCAGTACTTACAATAAAACTATTAGTACCTATCTAGTTACACGTAAATTTTTATTTTGTGTCTGTTCGTCATTGAGATATCAATTTTTTCAAACAAAAATTTGATCGTTCCTTGACTTGATATCATCTTTGTGTGTCTAAAAATAACCTTAAGAGATAATTGTCGCTCAGTAAAATTATTACGGAGAAAGTAGATTATATTTACTCTGTGATTAATAGGTACAGCAAAATTCAATTTAATGTATTTTACACTTACTGAAGTCGTGGGTAGTAACATCCTACTCTAGATAAGTACATAAGTGGATATTTTGAAATATCAGGGAAGTAAAGCCAAATGAGATTGTATGACAAAAATTGGTATTACGATACATACACTCAAGTTCATGTTATATTTTAATACTAGCTTACCCCGCGGCTCCGCCTGCATAAAACCGTTTTCCGTGCAGAATTAACTATCTTTACCTTAGAGTGTAAAGTAAAGTAAAGCCAAATGAGATTGTATGACAAATCCGCCTGCATCAAACCTTTTTACGTGCAGAATTAGGTACCTCTACCATAAAGTGTAAAGTAAAGTAAAGCCAAATGAGATTCTATGACAAATTTGGTATTACGATACATTCACTCAAGTTCATGTTATATTTTATTACTAGCTTACCCCGCCTGCATCAAACCGTTTTTCGTGCAGAATTAATTACCTCTACCATAAAGGGATGGTTTCATTTAAACTATACCTAAGTATAAACCACTATCAACGACAAGCTGCGCCAAAGATTACCACGATTTAAAATCTTGCTTCACTCGCAGTTCGGTCAGTCAAAGGTTTTCCCAGAGAGCCATCAATCGTTTAAAAATTGAGTCGATTAAAAGTCGAATGAATAGTTCAGTGCTTTCTACATTTCATGGGGGCCGTACAAATTTCCGGGATAAAAAGAATCCTATGTCATTAATTTCGAACAAAATCGCTTCGATCCATCATTCCGTTGAGGAAGAGAAGGACAACCCACCAAACAAACATACACACTTTCCCATTTATATATTAGTAAGCATCTGTCCACATTAAATTTGGCGAAGCAGAACTGGTTGACGTATCAAGGGCGTTACGTAGGTATTGTGCAGTTTACCTACTAAAATTAATCTGTCAATGTTCCTATAATTAATATTGCTATGTAAACGAGTATGGCAGTGGAAGGATATTATTTAAGAATCGAATACTAATTGGTATAAATTGCAACGACTTTCACAGATTTATTCCAGTTGTCCGTAAGCATTGGATATTTCCTCTTGTTTTGGTTTTTAGACTTTTTACGTAGATACTTTGTTGGTAGGACGTGAATTGGTGGGTACCTGTTTATATCCAACCTCGACTCAGGTGCTATTAGGTTTAAATCTAAAGGAAATGCTGTTTGTACGGGCCTATTACTGCTTGCATAAATACGGTTAATAAATGGTTCAATCATTCTAAATCTGAAAATTTTAAGTTATAGAACGTGCCTCGCGGTAAGCCGGTAACCATTTTCGGCAACGACGAATTGAAGGCGATAGTGAAAGCGGATGAAATTCAATCTACGGCTGAGCTTTAGACAATTATACTGTAGGCAGTAGAGGGGAAACCTGTCGAAGGTCATCATAGGAGCATTTCCGGGTGATGTGTGATTTTTACCTACTACACCGCTCGGTGGCAGGGCGCCTGAAACGTAGACCTATTCTGCCCAATATACGACCCACTAACTACCTAGATAGGTACGTGTTCCAAAATTATTTGCAAATAAGCACTTATTGGTTACCGTCTCGTTGATCCGGAAATACATCATCCTTAACATCAAATAAAAATGTCTCTACGTAGAGTCTTCAAACACAAAATGGCAGCTACTGGTTTTTATAGCCAGATCTAGGTACCTAGCTACCTACCCTAACTGGCAAAAGTCAACGGTCTGGTGCAACGTTACGTAAAACCTACTCTTACATTGTTGATTAATTTCCACTAGATCATAAGATGCAATAAGACGCAGTCACTCGCGCTGTTTTGTACAAGTTTTAGACCTATAAGAAAAAAAACCTGTAGGTACCAAAACTGATACTAGATCTAACTAGTAGGGTTTTGGTAGGCAATGACTTAAAGGTCTTTGACCAAAGGTGTAAAGTAAATATACAAATGCCAAGGATAAACACGATTGTGAACAAATGTTCCGTACAGTAAATCAGTCTAATGAAATGAACGTCTTTAGTGCGCTTTAGAACGCTATTTTTGAATTATCGCGAATGATATTTACGATTATATATTTTTACGATATATCATAGAAATTCAATGCGATATATTATTTTAAAATAGATTAGTTGTCAACACTGACATATTCACATATACCTAACTTGTTGGTGGTTCATTATTATTATTATAAGTATAAACATAACGGCGTGGCAGAAGGCAAGAACGCTGCGCCATGCATCTACGAAACGCCATATGAAATGGTGGAGGAAGTTGGATATGGTTGCCTACAATGTCGTATCCAACTTTCTGGACGAGGATCCGCCGCTCTGACCCCCATGCAGGGCAGTGCACGAGCGTGCGCTGCAGCCTTCACGGTATCCTCGTCATGTCTGCAGTGTTGACACTGCGCTGACTGTTCCCTCCTATTCTGTTGAGATGCTTACGGTAGCAGCCATGTCCGGTGTGTATCTGAGTGAGAATAGGTGACGCATCCATTACACTTGAGAAAGGCCTCGACGCTGAGCAGGACAGCTTTAATTACCCGTTGACGTATGGCCCGGAGCTCCTGCAAACACTCACTCCATCGCTGCAGAGCGCGTCTTGCACCTCGTCTGAGCACTTCAACCGACACCTAGGGTTCCGCCCTGACGGAAGACGCGGATCTTATGGAAGAGCTCTGCGTCCATATGCAGAATTTTCATTCGATTCAAGAAATTTCATTCGTTGTATTCCATTCCATAAATAAATTGTACCTACCTACCAAGTTGACACATCAAAACTAATGTTAATTCGTTCTTACAGTAAAATTAGCGCCTGCGTAACTCTAAAGCGAGTGTACTAATTAATTAAAAGAGCCTTAATCGTCGGTTACGTTAATTCACGATACGATCGTACGTGGTGTTGTCTGTCCCTGAGACACTCGATACTAATATTTCTTACGTAACGCGTTGTTTGTATTGCAAATTATTTTATAAGGTGTTCCAATGAATGAGTCGCTCCAAACTTCCTCAGAATTGTTTCTTAACCCTTATCAGGCATACGTTTCATCGACCACCTATGTAATTTGAATTTGATAGTGATCTTAAGCATTTTTTTGCATATTAAATACTACTACTACAAATAAAAGGATTATATTGTATGTGCAATATCATCTACCTACTACAAACCTAATTTAATTTGCATTCTCGCTAATTCTTGTATAGGACTGCCTCGTTTGTGTAGTTGTTCGCAAACGCGGCTGCTAAGCTAGAGGTCTTGGGTTCGATCTCCGGGCCAGGCAACAACTATTGGGTTTTCCTCACGTTAAATGCCCGGTAGCAGCTCGGAGTCTGGATTTGTGCCCGGTGTAGATATGGCAATAGGCTCACCACTTGTGACCTAAACATGATTGGAGAAAAGTGGGTGTACACACCTTCCTACGCTTCCAGAAAATAAGCGTGAGGTTATTAATATTAATATTTTTGTAGTAGAAATTGTATTTATTTATTTTTATTTTATGTAGGTACACACTTTTTCAGCATATTATTATATAAATAGTGTAACAAAGGAATAGAATGGTACAAGGGTACCATTTTCTAGTACGTAATGTGCCGGTGTAAACGACCAAAACAACAGTCAACAAACAGCAATTTTCGACACCTACAGAAGCTGACAGCAACATATCCTAACTCAGGGAAATTTTGCTATTTAGGGATAACCAAGGAGTGATATTATGACATTACGGTTATAAATAAAAACACATTTTACACACACATAAGTATTTTATTTTATTTGTCTTTTAATTGACACTACTACAACATCCATTGACTAAGTAGACGAGCAATGCAAAAACGCTTACAAAAATTAAAACTTCACAATAAATCAATCTCAAATTGTAAATCTAATGGTAACCCGTACAAAATAAAACTTTTTACTTACCAGAATATAAAGTACAAAAATATTGGAATTTGTTCCGCAATAAAACTTATGCAATGTATACAGACAAATCCGCAAGCACCAACATTATTTCCAATAACCATACCTAATAAGAACAGGAGATGAAGGAATAACAGGAATGAAAAAAAACAAGGTCAGATTGGATCGTTTGGGATAAGCAAGCACCTCAGTAAATACTACAATACCTACTACCAATATTTTTATTGCCATGTGTGAGCAATTGATCAAAATTAGGCGCTGCTGTGTCCATAGAAAATTTACATAAGCGGCAAACCTATAACAAACGTTTGTCTAAAATAATACCTACGAGTACCTAATCTACTTGGGTTCAAAGTTAATATGTAATTTAGGTAGGTATGTATTAAACATTATTAAATCTGACCAAGATAATTTCTATCAATTTCTGTTAAATAAACCTCCAAAATTTTTATGGCATGAATAAAGTATGCGATCTACACAGCTTTGCTGAATTTCGAGCTGCATCTGAATTTCCAATGTTAATTTTATTAACAATAATATAAATTATTATTAGTAGCACTTAGAAAACTCATACATTTTCATTCTTAAATTTGCATCCATTATTTGCAGTAACGCAGACCTGGAAAACAAAACTATAAATGAATTAACTGAACTCAACAATAAGAACTAAAGTGCAGAGAATATAGACGTAAAAGAGGCAGGGAGTTAGGGATATGTATGATAGGAATTCTTAGGACTTCATTTTCATAATGATCGGCCGCAAATCGCATCTCAAAAGCTTACATTATAAAGATAATTCCGTACACATATATGGTTTTAAAGCTAACATTTAACATACAAACATCGAAAGAGTTAAAATACAGTCAACACACAAATTATTTAGTATGACTATTTTTATCACTTTTATTGCTCACTATACCTACAAGAAATACAATTAGGACACTTAGGTATTATTAGAGTTAGACACTACGAAGGCTTCAGGTACCTAAAATTGGTAATCCTTATCAATGCCTTTAAATAAACCATACAATTGGTAAACTACTTTTCTTGATTTCCGTTGTAAAGAAATTGAAATAATGCAGTTTAATTCTCAGTGTGCGCCGAAATTACAACTTGACATTAATTTTTTTTTAAAAGCGGGTAATATAAAAATAGGTTCAGTAATTATTAAAAACGAAAACAGCAACTTTCAGGTAATAATTTTGTGTCAGTATTGTATACTTAAACGCTTAAACTAATTCATCCCTTCAAAATTAAGTGGTATAAAATTCTAATACCTAAATGAGCAAACTTAATTTAATAATCCTACAAATATTATATATGTGTAAGTTTGGTTGCTTGGATGTTTGTAACTCAATCAAGCATAAATTACAAAACGGAAATTTGGATAAAATTTGGCACATGGTAGATGATAAGCTAGAATGGATACTTTTCATCCCGGAATTATGTTATATTATGGGATGCTTTGCACGTTCATTGGAAAGTTGTTTGGCACAGCGTCAACAGATAGCACTCACTAAGTTAGCACTTAACTAACAACAAGTTAACACTAGTTCTGAAACTTGGTTGTGACTATATGCCGTACTTTCTTTAAATGCGTTTACTGTTTGATTTAATTTTAAAACGTCTCTTAAATGTGAGAATAGGTGTAGATAATTGTTTATTTGTTGAATGTTTCCGCGGGCAAAGGTGAATAAAGTAACAAAATGTCTTATAAAATGAGAACTATGTAGATCATTTTGTTGTTTGAATATCCCTAATCTTTTATTTTGAAATTCATTTTTGAATAAACAAATCACAGTAAAGTGACTACGAATGGTAATAATAGTATTACATACCTATATCAACTATGGAATAAAATAGTATTAAGTGTTAGGTAATCGTAGTATTCAAAATTGGACGTTTACTGGAGGATATATTATTATTAATTAGTCTTAAAAAGTTGCATCTTTCGATATTTATAATATCTTAAATAAAATGCACAATTCGGGACATGGTTTAACCAGTTGTCTAGGTGAACGAGAAACGCGACAGTGCGGAAATAATAGTCATTGTATTAGTAGGGGAGCACGATGCTAAATGGGGATTTAGTCGAGCGTCATAGAGACCTATTGAGTTGCAAAGCTTAGATGATAAGAAGAAAAAAATGTTTTGTAATGTTAACTTTTCATCCGTGGGGGGAGCGGCTATAGATCTTCAAATATGTAAAAAATACTGTTTCATGGGCACCTACTCGAGCGCGTCAGATATTGATAGCATCAATGTCCTACGTTTTTTAAATATTGCAAGTATGTAAATCTCAACGTTTGCATGATGCAAACATGCAACAACGTTTGTACAACTTACGTAGAACATTGCATGGTTGTACGTAAGGGTTGAAAATTTAAAAAAAAAAATCGAGCGCGTCAGATTTTCTAAGGGGTGTTATGTGAATCTAAAAGCTCTCATTCAATAATCTGAAGATTTCGATGTCACGCAAACTCGCGGCCATTACTTACCTATTATAATGTGCAAAAAAAATTCGCCTTATTGCCATAAATACCCAAGCGCGTCAGAATGAGATATATATGTTTCACCTTTATTTCCTAGATGTGCTGTCTCAAAATCTGACGAAGTCGCTCACCTAGGGCACTGGGTAAACCTTGCGCTATAAAATAAGTGAATATGTATATTCATTAAAAAAGTACGAAAATAATTTTCATTAATTTGTAAAATTGTATTATAATTATAAATTATATGTATTTAATTTGAGAAGGGTACAATATTTAAAAGTTTATCAATTTTTAGTTGTACTTGTTCTATTTACATATTGTATGTATAATGAAGTAGGTAGCGAAACAAAATATTTTTCTTTAATTTAATAATATTTAGTTATATATTTATTGTACCGTATGTAGCCACTTTACTTTCCTACAATATAATTTAACCTGTCTAGCAATAAACATCTAGACAAATTATTTGGGTAAATTGACCAAAATCCTAAAGGTAGAGCAAATCTTATACATTCATGAACGAATTATCCACGAAGAATTTTGTACACATTCTTTAGAATATTTAGAGTTAGAAATTCGTATTATACGTATTAAGATTAGATAGATAATAGACGCCAAAGATATAGAACACAGTATACTGGCTAAAAAATGAGTATGAATATTAGATATGTAGACTTTTGTGCGTAGCACTTATAACTTAATACTCATTACATCGTGATATACATATAATCGTTTAATATTAGACGAAAATCAAATTATAAAGAGAAGTAGTTTACTATGTAGCATATTATGTCTTTAGCCTGCACAGGTTATTCTTTGAATATTAAAACAGAAAACGGACAGGTTATAATATACATTAAATTAAGTATGTATCTTTCAGTGTTACACTTTTATGGTTTCCTTTCTACTTATGTATTCAGTGTAACATTCGACTCTACGTGCAACATTCATAAACACCAATAGTTAATTAATTATTTTCACAATGATTCTACAAGTATTCATTAATTAATTTCTACAGTTGAAATATTTTTACGCTTAATACTAATTCTTTAACTTACTAATGATAAAATTATACGATTGACCTTATATTTATCGTACTCGAAAAAAATATTTGTAAAGTTTATAAAAATATTATTTAAATCGGAAACAATAATATCTTACTAACAAAAATATACAAACAAAAATACTGTAATGTTTAAACACATTTTTAACAGGCCTAATGCAATTCTTACCTAAGCATCTATTTCTAAACATGTATCTAACAGTAAGTATTTAGAATCGCCTTATCACGCTGTAGTTACTTTTGATACTTTTTAAATTGTTTCTAAAAATAATCCTTCGTTTTATCAGTATTTGACATCAAAATTATTCCAAAAATTCTTAGAGATATTGAATACTTATTAGACCAAAAATAGTTTTTTTTATAAGGTCTTAAGGAAAAAAGTACGAGTAGATGGTATCCGTGCCATTTAAAGTGATTTAATGAAAGTACCTATTATTTCTATACTTGTCACACATTAATACTGGCAACACTTCTACAAATATCATATTCGATCTTTGTATCCGATATTCGGCCATCATAATTTCTTTCTCTTTCCTGTCATTCTCATTGGTCATCACCCGCCTTGTCGCGTCAATTCAATTCAAGCCAGGTTAAGCCAAGTAACCTTATAGGGTGTGTTCAGTTGTTTAACTAATTTTTATTTGTGTTGTTCATACTCAAGTAATCATTTCAAACTACATATTAGATTAAGCGAAGGTTTTCGTTAAAAGATTGGCCAAAGATAAAAAGTTCATTATAATTTAGGGCAAGCTCATGTTAAACATATATTGTCGTTAAATTTTTACCCTTACTTTGTCCCAGTCATATATAAAGCCATAGATATTTCTTCTTTATCAGGGTACAGTAAGCTCTTTAACTCAGTTTTTACTGTATACTTTGTTACTCGCGAGTTTTACCCTAAAACTTGGACCCCTTTAACACTCTTAGTAAAGCTTAGGAATTATAGGCCGTCCCCAAATTTCAGAGATTCAATTGACATTTAATTGGTGACCAGATTACATTTAAATATATATTTTATATATATTTGTTGTTATTTCGTAACGATTACATATTAAATTTCAATATTAAGATACAGTTTTTTTATAAGTTCATCTATTCAATAAAACAAAACTGGAATCTGAAAGTACAACACAAACATTTTGCTCTGCAATTACATATTTTTATCACTTTGATCCCTGAGATATTAAATTTCAGTATTCATATAGTTTTTTTTTATAATTTCATATTTCACCTATTCAATAAAACAAAACCGGAATCTGAAAGTACAACGCAAACATTTTGCTCTGCAATTACATATTTTTATCACTTTGATCCTGAGATTTGTGGACGGACTATAGGTAGGGCAAGCTTGTTTTGAATCGACTTTGTCACTTACTTAACATTTTTTACTTGGCGAGTTTTACCCGTTTTCTTTACCCGTTTTACCTACTTAACTTTAGTCAAATAGGTTTTTCTTGATATCTTAAATAGTTCTTACGATCACATTAATTACATTCCAACTAGTTTTCTTACATTTGATTTAAATAGCCGTTATCAAACATTTAAACGACCTTTCTATTCGTGTCCTCAATTTTTCGTGCGATTCATTCTTCTAAAACCTCCAAAGGTACTACATCGTAACAAACATTCAAATTTCTTACATTAATATCTAGATATCCATTATAATGAATATTAAGTATAGACAGTAATGTAAAAATATAATTAGAGCACAATTACTTAAACATATTATATTTTGGTTTGGGTACGTTGTATTCCTTTATCAGTAATGTATACTTTCTGAAATCTAAATCACATCTTAATTTAAATGTAATATACACAAGGGTCATTCATTAGTTGCAAACATGTGAACAAGAACAAACAAAAAACAAATAAGTTTATTAGGAACATTGTATTTTCTGTATTCAATTAAAATTTATATTTTATACTCTTACAAAAAACTGCAATGAATTTTGCACAGGACAATGATTGTGCATCGTCAAATTTTAATAAATCTTACATTACATATGATATTTTAAGTAGAAAAATATATTCATGTATGTATATTATTTATGAATCACCAATGTTATTAGATGTTGATAATTATATTAATGATAATTCAAGTATTGATATAAATACATAGTATAGGTTTTAACGTAAAATGAGTAAAATGAAAATAGTAAACTATGGTCGAATTTCGTCCACTTGGCGACCATTCATATACCAGTTATACTAATTTTATAAGACAAAGTATTTTTTTTAGTTTTTCACTGAAAAAAAAAATTATAACTAGAGTAATTTGTATTCTTAGATTGAGCAAAATCGAATTGTTCAGATGTTTAAAAAATAATTATATTCAGGAAAATAAAAGAAAACATGCTCAATTTTTAATATCTTAAATTCAATAATTCAACCGTGATATTCACTTAACGTTTGATATTACCAAAAGCTTACATACTAAACAATAACAAAACTATAACAAAACTAGACAGGTTAAACAACTTAATATAATATCTAATACACCTAAAGACCAAAAATGTATTCTAAAAATAACGTGACAAAGACGACAATAGGTGGTTTAAAAAATTTAACAACAGTGAAAGGTCAGTAGTTAAAATATTTTATTTGTAAATTTAATTGGTAAATATATAAGGCAGATTCATATTTTATATTCCTTGTCATTCTCATATTAACACATCATACAACGTACCGTACAAAGCTTCAACGTTCTTACCCAACATCATACAACAATACCTATCAGTCTCTTATATGCCTTCTTAGTATCACAATTATCGTAAAAGAAATCCTAAGATTTTATGTAAATCTACGTGTATTCGCATTAAAAATTAAATGTTTATGTAAATATAGTAGATTTTGTACTAATGTTGTAATACAGTTATACATTTATTGTTTTTACGGGCATTTCATTTTGAGCTTTTCAACATTCGGGAATTAAAAAAAATAGGGGATAACTATTCATTTATTTTTGAAAAATAAATGAATAGTTATCATTTTGACAGTATTGAAACACTAAACTAAAACAAATAACTAAACATACAAGTGACTTAAGCGTAATTGTACGTCTTGGGCACGCATCTACATACATTTTCACCATGGCTAACATTATGGTAGTGAGTAATTCGTACCATTCAGAGGACCTAGATAACTAAAATATTTACAACTAATGAAGTGACACATAAAAATTGTGTGCTTAATTCTAACACATTATATACCTATACGTACCTAACATGTTCACTTCTAAAATTAGCAACAACATGCAAGACATGGTTCAGCATTCGATACTTAAGATATCCGTAAATCTGCAAACCACTGAATCTAAAACTAGGGACGCATATGTCAATGAAAATGGCGTGTATCTCGATAGGTATAGAATGAATACACGAGCGTATAGAAGGCTTGTGCAGCTGTATGTGTATTGCTTGATGATTCCACTATTCGAGCTGATACGACAATTTATTGTCAGCACTAATTTTAGTGGTAACCAGTCCAGGATTGCGTTCGCAATAGCTGTAAATAATAAAAAGCTAATGTAAAAGCAGTACAAAGAACGAAATACTGAACTTTTCAGATACAACACCGGTTTTATACACCTCACATTTTATACAGGGTGGAAACAAGGAGGGTTACGTTTGATTTAAAAAAAATCCAACATAAAAAATTAACACTACCAACCTACTAACGCTACCAAGTAAAAATGGACCAAAAATTATAATGAAGATATCAGGAAAAAGGAAACATTTACTCATTTCCAATGACCCGTTTGTTTCTTTTATCCTGTATAAAATGTATTGTATATATGTATTGTATATATGCAGCTGTTTTTAAACTACTAAAGTCTGTGAAGCCTAAAGCCGTCCAACAAAACTTATCGACTCAACAATAGCAGCTGTATAGCGGCAGAATAGATAGTAATATGATGCCGTTATACATTCGTAGATAGACGTTTAAAATAAAAATCTCAGCTCAGTCACTGTATTTAGATGAGAAGTCAAAGAAATATAAGTAACATCAAATCACTTATTCTGAAGTACCTATAACTACGACTTGAATGCACTTTCTTATGTCGGAGTGCTTTTACTCCACGGTTATTATGATTCATGGTATGACTACTCTAACACCTAAATTTTTACCAAGGCTTTGCAGGCAGGATGTACTCCTGGATAACCATGCCAAACTATATCATAAGAAACGCACGAGGGGCCTGCCAAGTAACAAAAAAAAATTTAATGCATCACCCGTGGCCACATTCTGCAAGCAGGTGATGGCTCAAAAAGAGTCTGCGGAGAGGATGAGAGAAAGCAGCGCCCGGAGGAAAGAGGCTGCGCTTTTCGCGTCTTCTCCCAAAGCTATCCATACTAATATTATAAATGCGAAAGTGTGTTTGTTTGTTTGTCCGGCTTTCACGCCGCAACGAAGCTATTATATGGTATGGTTTTTGTGTGTGAAGATAGTGAGGAGGGTGGAGAGTGACGTAGGCTACTTTTTACCGCGGTAAAACATCCCCCATGGGAAGATATTATCGATGTTTTGTTATTTTCTAGATATTTAGTTCCGGATGTTGTTAATAGATGGCATTGTTAATTCCCTTTTCCCACGCGGGCGGAGCCGCGGGTAAAAGCTAGTAAAAATTATATGTGGAAGCTGCGTCGACGCGTCACGGTAATAATGCTCATGCGATTCCGTGGCATTTCATAAGCTTAAGGCGCCGCTGGGTTTTAGTTTTCCGGCCAAGACGGTGAGTCCCACATACCTGCTTCAGTACATAAACCGGGCAGAATGCGTAAATGCATTTCCCAATGATAAACAAAAAAAAGGGGGTCAGCCAAAATTATATTAATCCCACCATTGCTTAGGTTGAGCCCTACTACCACCGCATGTCTATAAATCCTGCACTTCATAGATAATGAGATGATTGCAGTCTTCTTCATAATAATACGTTCTAAGTGTGACTATATAGCGAAGTAAGAAATTGATACTAACTTCAGCCCACGTTCCCTAAGCCGTTTCTTCACCGCTGGCTTGATCACCGGCCCTCCAGGACTGTGGCGCCCTCTACCGGTGATGAAGAACAAAATGATCCTGAAAATAAGACATTACAAATAAAAACAACCCAGACTGTCGGCTAAGCTTGCCTTTCAAAACACGGACTTTGTCTCTTGAAACTTTGCCTCTCAGAGACTAAATTTAAATCATACATTAAACAAAACCTCAAATAATAAAGCTTTCTATAAAATAAATGACTACTTGAAACGCTCGGTGCGATTTATCTCCAGCTTCACTTGTTCAATAATAATGTACCCTAATCAAATTATAAAAATTGTAAATTTTGAAAAGAGTAACTATCGAGTTTCTTGCCGTGTTCATCTCGGTAGCATCAACATTGTGAACCGGCGGTAGATAAAAAAAAATTGTGACGTTCATTAAGCGAATACAAAATACCATATAGTGAAAAATGAATGAATCTGAATCTGAATCGGAATCGGAAAAGCTCATGTAATTCTGCCACTATATTATAGATATTTCCGCGACTCCGCTTATACAGTCGCGGTTTTCAATAAAAAATTATATACAAATATATCAAGGTATAGAATCAAATCAGTAGCAGTAAACAATGTAGTGGCAGTAATAGTCATCTATATATATAAAAGTCTATGTACTTATTCGACTCGCTGTTGTTCGTCACGGGACCCGAGACCGAAGATGCAGTCGTCCATGTGGTGTGCAAGAGTGGAATGGAGAGAGAATTACAGTATTAAGTAATTACTTAGTAATTATTGAACAGATCTACATCAAAAAGATATAAATAAATGCGTGAAGAAAGTAATAAATAAATATAATAAATGCGGTAGGGAAAATTAGGCTAAAAACTACTAAAACTAAAAAAAATGGGCGCTGATACGTGCCATTTTTTTTAGTTTAAACACTACGTTACGAATTATTCCATCCTTGCAAGGAACCAGTTTCGTGATTATTCTAACGGCCCCTGTAGAGGAGGCGTTATCAATATTTAAAAGAACAACGATCTCTAAAACTACAAACCGTGATAGCATTTGCAAGGTGTGGAGATATTTATTTTTGGAACGATTCCAAAATGACTGCACTAACGAATCTAGCAAGGAAAATGTTAGTTAGTTGTAAATTGTTCGGTTTCTGGCTCAAACCTGCTGTGGGCAAATATTCTAGAGGTGCGGTACAGAGAAAGTGAGCAGGGGGGCCTAGACAAGTGGCAAAACGCTAGTAGAATAGAAATAGAATAGATTAACAAATGTATGGGATTGACATTCGCTTACGACTAATTAGTCGATAGCGAATGTCAATCCCATACATTTGTTAATCTATTCTACTAGCGTTTTTGCCACTTGTCTAGGCCCCCAGGTGACAGTGCTGTCGGGTCGGAAGGATCAGAGCTAAGAGTATAAATAGGTCGGCTATTAAGCCTCTACTTGGTTGAGATCTGTCAGAAATTCCTCATACGTCAAATGTTGCTTTCCGATAACTCTTAAAAGCAGCATTCTAACGGCCCGCATATTTGCCTTCCAAATACCACCTTGCCAAGGAGCGGTAGGTGTATTAAGACGCCAAGCAATGCGGTTGTAAGTTCAGTACTAAATTATTTATAGTAACTGTGTAGTGTAGTATTTATAGTAACAGTAGTTATAGTAACTGTAACAGTGCGTAAAATATCATATACCTCGCTAAGTTAAGCAAACAAGCGAAAACCCACAAGCAGACTTTATCCATATAACAATTTCAATTATTTGCACAAGATCAAGTCCAACCCAAACCTTATCCAACCTATTTGATAGTAGGCCAGACACACACTTTGAATTATGTATGTTACTTTTACGAGAAATATATGCTATTTTCTTCAATTTCAAAATACACGCGGACGAAATCGCGGGCAAAAGCGAAGTACATTTAAAATATTGGTAAATATTGGTTGGCCCGGGGCAGTACCACCGCCCGCCACGGTACCTAGTACCATTTCTGCCGTGTAATAATTGTTTTTAAAGCAATTGTGGTCCGGTTGGAAAGGTGTGGATTCCGGTTACACTTCTTTAGAGGCGACCATCTTAGTCCTCAAGGGTAGCAACACATCTGTGACTGACTTAGAACGAGACTCCTACTAACAAGTACTAACTGGACTATTACTAACACCAACTAACAGGGCTAACTATTACTAACAGTCCCCAGTCCTCATACCTACTAACGAACTGACCAACTAATGTTCTAATTAACTTTCTCAACTAATTGGACTAACCATCCCAGTCCCTAATTGAGTCTTGTTCAAAGTCAGTCACAGTTGTCATGGGCGGCAGCGGATGGGTGGTGCTGCAAGCTCTTTTGCTATCCTGTATCCATAAAAAAAAAAAGAATACACGAACAAAAGAACATTACACAAGTGTGTGTCTGTGTAAAAGAGTGTGTTGTGTTCACCTCTTTCCGCTCTCGACCGCCTGCCTCAGCTGCTGAATGTGCGAATCCAGAAACAGGTCGAGCGCTTGCTTCGCTTCCTGCATTCGCATGTAATGCAGGTCTAACGTGTTCGCGTTGTCGACGTTCGAAGCATGATACTGTGAAACAATTGTGAAATTAATTAATGTGTTTTTTATATCCATCGCTGCGACCCATAGACGTCCCACTGCTGGGCACGGGTCTCTCCCACAGACACTTCTGCGGGAGGTCTAGAGCATACTCCACCACGCTGCTCCAATGCGGATTGGTGGAGGGGTTAGTGGCCAACCCAGTGTCGAATGTTCTCAAGCCACCCGAAGGTCTTCGACAAGGCTTAACGACTGTTTCCAGCATTGAAAACAACCGGGGGCTTTATGTGCCCTCGGAAGCACGGTAGCGCCCATGAAATTTTTGCCACTAGCGGTCACCCATCCACAAACCGACCGCGCCCGTCGTTGCTTAACACTTTCGATCACATTGAATCGAAGCGAGCCACTGGGCTATGGACGCTACTTTATATCCATAAAAATCCATAAAAATCATATCCATGAGATATAAACGCTTGTAACGCTTACACACAGACTACGGTAGGCCTAGATCTGGTCTACGGACACACACAAAACAGTACAATGAAACATCCATGATCCAAATATCGCTTAATATCTTACTCCGCCTTGATTCGAACCTGAGGCCCGCGGTTCGGCATTCAGGTTTACCCAACACCGGGCCACGATAAGAGACTGCCACACATAACAACTGTGACAAACGTCGAACAAGAAGGATGTAATCCAGAGCATGCATCGCTCACAGCTAATATGTGAATTTAATAAAAATGAATACATATTTCAGAATGACAAAATATTGTTTGCAACAAACTGAGTTTTTAGAAGTTGATGTCGATAAATTTCAATCGAGCGACGCGTCGTACAAAATCTATGATACTACTACTACTATACTATATCATTTTTATCTGACACTTATGGATACTAATGATACTAATGATCGTCACGTGTCGGCACTGATGTGTGCGGATAGGCCTTTACAGAAATAAAACTAAATAATATAATAAAACTTACATGCATCAAAGACGCTGCGGCCAGTGTGTTGGCTTGCTCGTACTTAAGTTTGTGCAGGGAGGCGATATCGGAGTAGTATGTTGCAACGCTTGTCATGCCAGCTCGCATATATTCGTTGGCCTTCTTGAAGTTTCTGGAAAATTTTACACACAAAAATTTTACACACATAAATTTTACACACAATTGATAAAAGGAGAAGGTGACTGACTGACTGACTGACTGACATATCAACGCAGGGCCTAAACTATAAGGGTTAGAAACTTGAAATTTTGCAGTGGTTCCTTTTATAACGTAGGGGAGCACTAAGAAAGGATTTTTGAAAATTCACCCCCTAGGGGGGTATAACGGGGGTGCAAAGTTAGTATGAAACTTTGCCGTTTTTGAAGTTAGTGAATGTCTAATTTCACGCGAGCGAAGCTGCGGGCGTCCACTAGTTTGATTATATTTTATGGATATAAGATAACTCATTCGTTGCCGAACATAACAACTGCGATAGACCCTGTACATTTAAAAGCCGGTCGCTATTATGTTTACCCTTGTAAACTTAAGATCTAAGATGGTCGCATCTAGAAAAGTGAAACTGGAAACCACACATTAGTTGGTAACACAGAAATTAAGCAAGATAGAACGGCTATCCCGTATTATTTTGAAACAAACGCGCACTGACCGAACTTGCGAGATATCTTGCAGTATATTGCAGGATTAAGCGTCCATAGCCCAATGGCTCGCGTCGATTCAATGTGATCGAAAGAGCTAAGCAACGACGGGTGCGGTCGGTTTGTGGATGTTTGTGGATAGCGGTGACCGCTAGTGGCAAAGTTTCATGGACGCTACCGTGCTTCGGAGGGCACGTAAAGCCGTCGGTCCCTGTTGTTTTCAAAGGTGGAAACAGTCGTTAAGTCTTGCAGACCTTCGGTGGCTTTCGACACTGGGTTGGCCACTAACCCGTCCACCAATCCGCATTTCCGCATTGGAGCAGCGTGGAGTATGCTCTAGACCTCCCGCAGCAGTGTCTGTGGGAGAGACCCGTGCCCAGCAGTGGGACGTCTATGGGTCGCAGCGATATTGCAGGATTGCGGTACGGGGTATACGCCCAGTTCACCGTTCTATCTTGATTAATTTCTGTAGTTGGTACCTTGTGTGGCGGTGGTGCTGCCCCTGGTAAACCCTAAATAGAATCTATATAATATGTTCCATAAAATAACCTATAAAGGCTATACAGGTCCTTCCACCTGTTATTCAAGATTAGTTCATACTAAATACCCTAGACTTATGTATGGAGTTAAAATAATAACTTTGTATCCATTAGGTATTTATCTGTGAGTTTACTTACATTTCTCGTTTCTCCAGATGTGTATTTGCTTTTTTGCGATATTTTTTTACAACATCTAAGTCAATTTTAGTGGGTAACGATGGCCATTGTTCTTCATTGAGCCTCTGTAATGCGTGAAATCAAATTAAATATCTTCACTAATATATAAATCAGAAAGTGTGTTTGTTGGTTTGCTGGTTTGTCCTTCTTCTCCACCTTAACGGAATGATGGATCGTGATTTTTTGTGTGATTTAGGGTATGGCCCAATGGCTCATTTCGATTCCATGTGATCAATAGAGTTAAGAAACGACGGGCGCGGTCGGTTTGTGGATGGGTGACCAATGGCTAGTGGCAGTTTCATGGGCGCTACCGTGCTTCGGAGGGCACATTCCCGTCGGTCCCGGTTGTTTTCAATAGTGAAACAATCGTAAAGCCTTGTCGAATACTTTCGGGTAACTTGACAACATTCTGTTATTGTTATGAGCCAAAATAAAAAAATCTTACTTGATGTAAGATTTTTTTAATTTTTATTATTTATATATTCATTTAATAGTTACAAAACTTTGATTACGCTGGATTCCTCATGAACTGACCCCGGAACAAATTACCTCAGCGCAATAGCGCCTACAGCGCCGTGCAAGTGGAGGAAAGGTGCTGCCTGTCTGAGACAGGCGAGAAACGTAGGCAAAAAAAAAATTTTTGTTTTCTTTCTTTTCTGACGCATGCAGCAGGTTCAATCACGGTCGGGGCTGTTATTTCCACCGATAAATATTTGATCTCAAGTCATGGTTGTTAATGTGTTAATGTGTTGTTAAAGTTTGTGAGCCAAATAAAAATTACGCGCCAAATGGATATAAATTTTATACAATAAAGGTTTGTGTTTATACAATAAATGTTTGGGGCGCGGTCGCCAGATCTATCTATACACAAAACCATGTAGGGCTGTTCTTTATCAATGGGATAAATTCACCTGTTTTTCTTCTGCCAAATACTTTTCTTGCCTTTTTAGTTCTGCTGCCATTACAAACTTGCTGACACCATTATCCTCTTCAAGTATATCTGTTCTGCCTTGTGATTGCAGGGTAACCTAAAATAAGTCAATTTAGATAATCAATTCCATTTACTAGTACGCGTTCTGCAATAAAGTAATAACAATCATATCTACCTCGACAGTGGTCTGAAAGTCATAATGATGTGCTGTATGTATTTCATCTAAATCTGCTGGGGATATTTCAGGAAATAAATTATATAATTTCTGACTAGACAACTTAGCCGCCAAGTCGGTAGGTCGGTCTTTTTGCCATTCCTCACAATCTTTACGATATAAGGACAGTGCATACTCCATATCCATTATTTCTTTGAAATCTGACACATTAGGTACCTTCCCTGATTCACTTAACTCAAATTCTTTCACTGCCAATTCCCTGTGGGCCAAAAAATATGTTTTTGTTTAAAATATTATTTAAGCATTTTATCACTCATCTGTATTCACAATACATAGTTTGAAACAGATAGATAATTAAAATTTTATTACTTTCTAGTAAGAAAAAGTTTTTACAGATTTAATTCGATTTATCACAATTTTATTATTATACAGAACTGACATAAAAATACAAACTTATAAATAACATATTATTATACCACTGACCTAGCAAATTGTGCATCTTGTTTTATCATTTCCTCATGTAATAGTGATTCTTTATCCAACTGAAACATCAATGACTCCATCCATAATGCATTTATTTCATTCAACAAAGACATTGGAATTCTAGCTTTGGGTTCAATATTTTCGGAATACTTCATATCTTTCCTTCCAAAAAATGCATCGAGCTGACTTAAAAATTCATAACCCAAAGTAACATTTACTGATTCCTCGACTTCATCAAAGATTGATTCATCATCACTTTCTTCATCTGCGTCAGAAACTTCACATGTACTTGGTTCACAGACACCTATTTCATCTATATCTGTATTTTGTGTATTTACGCTAACTGTTTCCATGTCAAATGATGGGTTAGAGTTTTGCATTGTTATACCTGTAGTTATAATTGGACTGAGAGATTCATCGCCTTCCAACTCTCCACGCCGCAGTTTCCTCACTTTCAAACAATGTTCTGAATAATGTTGGTCTGATATAACAATGTTCTGTTCAATTTGTCGCTTTAATTCCAATGTTAAATCAGATGCTTGAGAATCCTTCTTCTGTTTCTTTACACCATTTGCAGACTCATTATTGATCGCATTAGAAGTACTAGGTGCGTCTAATATATTATGTCTACCATTTTTATTTGTATTTTTTGGCGAAACGTCTGGGATAATAGCATAATGAGCTATGCATTCACATGCTTCCTCATCATTGTTTTCCTCTATTTCTGACAGTTCATTTGCTGTAATAAATTCGAGATCCTTATTTGCCAGATCATCTAATACAATGCTTACTGCCCAATTAACGTCACCACAGCATTTCTCAAAAATATCTCTGAGATCGTCACTATCCAAGTTCTTAAACATATTTCTAAAGCGAACAAAATGTTTTTCTTCATTTTTACATCTATGCCCTCCTGTTACAGACGTTGGTTCAATTGTCATGCTGCTTTTATCAAACATGCGTTTTTCTGGTATCTTTTCAGGTTTACTTGGCACAAAGTTAAGATTTATATCTCTAGCCTTGGCAGTGATAATTTTATATCGATTAATAGTACTTGAAATTTCAGTATCTCCGATTTCCATACAGGTTGTTGTGTCTTTCATTTCTACAATATTTTGAATAGTTTCCAAAGACACATTTTTACTATCAGTCCATGAGGGCATAAACATACTTATTTTTTTCCAATCATTATCTTGACCTATACTTAAAAAGTTTTCTTTCATTTGAGTCTTTTTCATCCTCGGCAATTTTGCATCACTACTAACAATATGGCTTGATTTTTTCTCATTTGTTTTTCTCACTTCTTCCCATACCTCTCCATTATCCCATTCATTTTCAACTTTTTCAAATGCTTCCAATAATTTAGCTTGTTCTTTCAGTAAGTTTTCCTGTTTGTCTCGAGTTTCTACACAATTGGTGGTTTCAGTCCTGGTCGGTTTTGCAGTTAACTTTGTCAGTAAATTAACTTCGATATTCTCTGTGGATTCAAGCTCAATGGAAACTTTGTATTCTTGATGAGTTGCATTTCCTATTGTTGCAGGTGTACATTTATTTTCAGTTTGAGGTAGGTTATCGTGACCACTTATTTCAAGCTTTTGCAAGGTTTGATCAGTGATGTCTTGAATTTTTTCTTTCTGTTTATCAAGTGCAGTACTACCCACATCCACTTTATGGTAATTACATTGTGTATTATTACTTGGTGTGATTGATTTATTTACATACTGCCTTGATTTACAATTTTCTACTGTATCTTGTACATTGGAGTGTTTATCTATGCTCACTTTTTGATCAAAGGGACATTCCTGTATCAGGTTTCCTTTTTGAGATGAACAATCAGCACTGGTCAAAGGCAAGATTTTGGGAAAATTTCTTAAAACTGGAGGTTTTTTTGTAGGATGATATTTTAATTTTAAGTGTGAGAGTATATTGTTGGTTGTGATATTATTTTCTGACAACAGTTCTATTTTGCGCTTAATACTTTGAGCTGGAACTCTATGTATATTCCGAGCTATCAATTCCCTTAATTTTCGTGCCCAGTGGGTGTTTGGTTCTAATATTTCTATTACATACCCATTTAAAACACCATTTTCAACATATGGTTGAATTTCCCACAACTCGATATTTGTATTGTCAATTATAATAGGGCTTATTCCTCTATCCATGGCCTCAAAAGCTCTAAGCTGATTCCAATGATGGGCTTCTGGCAACCTGAATTTATTGTGGTTATAAACTCCATTAGTCATAAAAAAGTCATCAGTACTAAAGATGTGAAGTACATCAGGAGAAGACCCAACTGTAAATTCCTGAATTTGCCTTGCTAGGTAGCTTTTGCCACTGCCAGGGGCTCCTCGCATTATTATCAAAGTTCTTGTCCCTTTATTGTGATTTGTAACAATATCTTGTATTTGCTGTGTCCATATGTTAACATAGTTTTTGTTTTGCAAATTCTGAGGTGGCTTGTCTACCTGTTTAGCAATAGCTCCCATACTTTTAGATGTTGATGCAGCAGCGTAAGATATAAGTGGTCTTGTGATTGTTTGTGGAACTGTAGATTGTTCAATATTTGATGTTGTTTGTGATATTGTTTGATTGTTGCCATTTCTGCCACTCTCTAGACAAGCACTATTTACATTAAAAAGTTTATTTTTAAAATCAGTATTTTCAACATCGCTTGTTATAGTCATTATAGCATTTGCTGCATGATTTACTGAAAAAACATATTTGATCAATAATTAAATTTCTTATGTCACCCACCTAATATAAAAGAGTCTATATGGTCATAAAAAAATCAATGAATTGTTCACTAGTTATGAAAAAAAATTACATATTTATAGTAAACAGTTTAAAGACTTCTGACTGAATTGAGCTGCATAGTTTGTCTCTGGTTGTTTCATTAGTTTATTCTTAATCAGTAAGTTTAAGTTTTACTTACAGTTTTAAGAAACTGATATTTTGTGTTGAAAATGAAAAATATTTATATGAAGAATATTTTGTGTTACAAATTAGGTACAGATCAGGGTTAGCAAGATCCTTATTTAATTAAGAAGTGAAAATAGAAAGTCTTTACTTACTATGTTATTGTAGCTTTTTTATTTATTTTCAAAATTAGGTTTATTACATATTGACTTCAGCTAAGATGGTCAGATACATTATTAGGTTTTTCGGGGAACAACTAGTGGTTTCTAGTGGCAAAACTATTGATACTAAATATTGATACACACATCACATGCAATTTTAATGTCTTGATTCACTTTGTACATATTAATACACACTGATAATAATATTCAAGGGTTTCAAATTATGGTCTCTCAATTCATTCTTTACGCGAGCAGCAAATAGTTTAATCAAAACATTTCAATATCATGATCTTGATACATTAATTACTTACAAAATTAATAAGTAAAAGGATAAATATTAAAGACTTCTAATATTATCTAACCAAGCCAAAATAAGCTGAGGCCATTAAACAGATTTTTTTTTTTGGCCATTAGTTATTTTTGACAGTTTAACGATTATTAGACATAACACTAAATTCTCAAAAGTTAAGTCATAATATTATGGTATTGCAAGCTAAAAGCCAGGAAGAAGATAGTGTAGTCTCACGTGACCTTTAGCTGGCTGGCATTAGGACTTGGTAGTATGAATTTGCCAGGCAGTCCAGTTTAGGGCCATAAACTGCTTGGAATTAAGAGGTCATAATAGAACCTCTGGACACAAAAAAGAGACTTTGATTTATAGTAGTAGGTTATGAAGAAGCACTGTGTACACAATCATTATAATATACTTATATTTGAGTAAATATGAGTTTATGACTTATATTTACTTTTTAACATTGCTGTTTTATGTCTGCCCAAAGGACACTAGCACAAAGCAGTCTGGCACAGAATGCTTTAAGCATTAGGGACAAAAGTTTTAATAAGTACAATAAAGATTTAATAAATGCAACAACTATAACTCAGCATATATACTACATACAGGATTAGGTACTTAAGAAAAACTAAACCCTCCTATTGTTGCTCTTTTTTCGCAGTACTGAATTAAATTTTGTCTTATTGTCAGGTCTTAACTAGCCCTCGAGTAATAAATAGATAGATACACAACATAATGTTTCAAGTGTGTCTTACAAACATTACATGTAGGTATCAATTAAGTACATCGTATCGACGCATTCTAAGCCTACATGCATAAACGCAATATTGCAAGCTATGGCCAACCGATTACCGATCAATAAACACGACGCGCAGCCTGCGCGCAGCGAACACAACATACAATATGAATACAACAAAGGAATAAAGACTAGGTGAAAAAAACACAATGTAATCAGACAGGACACTTACAATCTCCCGAACAACTCTCCACAATTGTATAAATCACATCTCGACTTAGAACTTCACCGAAAGTATTTACCAATGTTTCAGTAACATCTTTGTAATATGTTATTTGGTCTGAACTCGCCATTTTTGATGACTAAATATTTTAATATAATATAACGGCAATAACTTTACTTCAGTGTTTACGAATATTTCTTCAACATTATCCTCGTGTAAACTAAACTAAACACATTTTTAAACACACGGGATATTTTGTTCCTGATTACGAAATCCATCACTGCGATTATCAAAAAAAATGCAATTGACTGACATACGTACAATGACGTACATACGACAGACGATCACAGACGATGTATCAATCTTTGATAACAGAACTAAAGAGGATGGTCACGTGATTTGAAGCCGATTGTCTCTACAATATGGCGTCAACTCCACTCATCAACCGCCTAAAAATCCGCCCCTGGTTCATAGTAGACTCTTATAGTATATACTGTCCAAATCGATTAAACGTTTATTTAAAGTAAAAAAATAAAAAGAAGTTTTGTATTCTTAAATGTGGAGGAAAAACTAATTAAAAAACGACTATCTAGTTATAACTTCCTCAACTTGAAGGAAGGCGGGTTGTTTAAGTGGAAAAAATGGTTTATCTCGATTTCCGGCAAAACTAAAAGGCCTATGGAATAAAGTCAACTGGCAAAGTTGTCGATAGTAAAAAGATCTAAAACTTTTTTCACATAACCTCAAAATGTATGTGAAAAGTTCAAAAAACCAAGTTTCTTTTCCCCCCCCCCCCTTCTCGTTCCCGACCTCAGATCGCCCGTAATTTATTTTTCCTTTAATGTTTATAATATTCTCCTCCTTTTCTAGTTATATTCTACTATTATTTTTTTTGGTTTTAAAAATTATCGAGACTGGTCTATTATAGTATTGGATCATTATGCATAATGTATTCAAACTATTCAAAGGTAAACAAAAAAAAGTATCACAAAATGGCGCGCGTAACCAAAGAGCAACTTTATCTATTTTATTTCATTATTTTTTTTCTTTCACACCTGAGACTGACGTGTTGTATTATAGATAGGGGAATTTAACAAAGAAACGAAGCGACGAAAGCGAACGAGCTAATACAAGTAGATCTTTACCGAACGAATATAACTCATAATACTTTAAGAATAGACTCGTACGTCCGAAACCGCCATGTCAAGTCCTACTTGACACGGGCAATTTGAGGTACAAATCCATGTCAAGTGAAACTTGACACGGGCACTCGAGCGCATTGTTGGAGAGCTAAGAAAACGGTTAAGTTTTTAAAATAATCTGCAAGCCATCAAATTCAAATGGGAATACGTCGAATTATTAGTAACCCTGTACATAAATTAAGTATATAGGTACTAAACTCTTTGACGTAGCCTGCATTTGTCTGTTAATCAGATTATGGAAAAGGACTTGGCATGAACATTTACACGAACCGTAGCTAAAGGAATGTGGTGTATTTCGACGGCATAGTTAGGTACTGACATATCGGCATCTCTTTTTAACTTGTGAGAGTATTCCTATATAAAAAAGGTCATCAGCTGTTTTAGCCTTGTCAAAAATTGCAACATTTGCAACGTGAAATTGGTGACGTCACATAAATGTCTCACTGCGGCCGGTCGCCATGTTTTGTCACAGTCAACAACAAGTACAAAGTAAGTAAGTAGTTGTCATTGCGCCTTGCTTGTTTTAGTGTTTTGAAGAAATTTTAGTATTATCAGGTGAAAATTGTGCTTGTTTATAGAGTTTGAACATAGGGATAGACATAGCATACCATAGCTTAATTTTAAGTCTCCTTACATATAATTTCCAGTAATCTACCAAAAACAATAATAAATAAAATGATATAGTTAATTTAATTGCATTAGCATGTATTCAGTAAATTTCAGTATCCGTTTAGGTATTTAAAATGAAACGCTGAGCGTGTGCATTTTTATAGCTCGCATTTCCATGTACCTAAATAAAACTGAAGAAACTCTACAGTAGTCTACAGACTGTGGTATATTAATCTGTGGGTCTGTCTATATCTGTATATTATACGTAGTATCACGTAGTATCTCTAGGTAGTTTGTGGTAGTTTGTGGTAGTTGTTGGTGTATATCTATTCTGTGATCTCAACTCTACCTAGTCTGTGGCACAATTCACAAAGTACATTTTATATAATCTGTGGTCTGTAGTATTTAAATAAAACTTGCCATGTCTCATTTAATTTTATTTATTTAAAAGCGCTACACCAACCAAGTAAATAAGCTCTCAAGTTTGAGTAAGAAATAAGTAGCTTGCTTTTTTACATTTGCCTTACAGAAATAGGGAGCGTAAAATGAGTGACAATTTCCAAAATAATAAAACAATGGCACCGGTTATGATGGACTACGAGTTCAAAATCAAAACTCAAAATGAGAGATCCAAAGTAGAAGACTTGTTTGACTACGAGGGCTGCAAAGTTGGCCGGGGAACTTATGGTCATGTGTACAAAGCTAGAAGAAAAGACGGGTCAGATACTAAAGACTATGCTCTCAAACAGATTGAAGGCACTGGACTGTCCATGTCTGCCTGCAGAGAAATTGCGGTTTGTGTATTTTTAATGTGTATGATATAGCATCCATAGCCCAATGCCTCGCATCGTGATCGAAAGTGTTAAGCAACGATAAGCGGTTGGTTTGTGGATGGGTGACCGTAATGGCATTAAACCTTTGGTCCCAGTTGTTTTCAATTGTGGAAACAATCATTAAGCCTTGTCAAAGACTTTCGAGTGGCTTGAGAACATTCAACACTGGGTTGGCCACTAACACCACCAATCCTCATTGGATCAACATGGTGGAGTATGCCCGTGAGACCCATGCCCAGCAGTGAGACGTGTATTGGTTGCAGCTATGTGTTGCACCTACTACTAAACTACCTTTAATAACTGCTTGTTTCAGTTACTCCGTGAACTAAAGCACCCAAATGTCATTAATTTAATAAGGGTCTTCCTCTCTCACACGGATCGGAAAGTGTGGCTACTTTTTGACTATGCTGAACATGATTTGTGGCACATAATCAAGTTTCACAGAGCTGCTAAAGCTAATAAGAAGTCTGTGATGGTTCCAAAGGGTATGGTCAAGAGTCTTCTTTATCAGATACTTGATGGAATTCATTATTTACATTCTAATTGGGTTCTACATAGAGATCTGGTATGTTTTCCTTTTTGACTTGCTTGAAAAAGTTGCAACTTCAAATCAAAATAATTATATTATTTTTTTAAACTATTAAATGATGTGTGATTTACAGCATTGAGATATTTCAGAAACCAGCCAACATTTTAGTTATGGGAGAAGGTCCAGAAAGGGGAAGGGTTAAAATAGCTGATATGGGATTTGCGAGGCTATTTAATGCTCCACTTAAACCGTTAGCAGATTTAGATCCAGTTGTGGTCACCTTTTGGTATAGAGCTCCAGAACTGCTGTTGGGGGCAAGGCATTACACAAAAGCTATAGGTAAATTATTAATTTTTTATCTTAAACTTGATTGTAGAAAACCTCTAAAAACCTAAAAACTTTGGGCTTTAGACTAGTTGAATTCTAATATTATATCATTTACTATGATACTTATAACTAGTTGACAAACGCATCCTTGCTCACATGGATAGTAATAATAGTAAATATCAAATAAAAATAGTTGTTTGTCAATTTCATGGGAACATTTTCAATTTATTGAGAAATACCATTGTGGAGGCGAACAGAATTGTTTTGTTGGTTTGTTCATCCTCCTCAATGAAATGATGGATCAAAGAGATTTTTTTGCATAGATAACTATACATAGTGGAGACGTGGCAAGTGACATAGACTACTATTGGTTTACAATTGATGTGTTACATCGTAGCAAGCCTACCAACCACCAATTTGTGGCCCGACAACATCTGTGTAGGTACTATTTTACATCCCTAAATGCACAAACATTATTGGTAGGGTGTTTCACTTTCAGTTTGGGTTTTTATATGTCCATGGATGAAACCATCTATTTATTTTCTACAATTTTGACATTTCAGATATCTGGGCCATAGGATGCATATTTGCTGAGCTATTAACATCAGAGCCTATATTCCATTGCCGCCAGGAAGATATCAAAACTAGTAACCCCTATCACCATGATCAGTTAGATAGGATATTCAATGTCATGGGTTTCCCACAGGAAAAGGACTGGGAGGATATAAGAAAGATGCCTGAGCATGCTACATTAGTAAAGGATTTCAAAAGATCCAAGTAAGTTATACAGTAAAGGATTTCAAAAGATCCATAATGTAAGTTATACCTTAATGTGATGTAAAATTGCATCTGTATTTCCACTAAGCGGAATGTTGCAGTGTGACCTACTTTTCATGGGTGGTTAATTCCATGCTTTATTTATGCTGTCCTGGTTGGTTTTGATTGTAAAAACAATTGTAAATGTTTCTCAAAGACATTAATGTAGCTGGTGAATTCAACACTAGGTTAGCAACTGACCTCTCCACCGATCCGCATTTGAGCAGCATACTCCATTTATATGTATGCTCTAGACCTCCCTCAGATATGGTTGTGGGAGAGACATGTGCCCAACAGTGGGTTGGGTTGTAGCGATTGTTTAGATTAAGTTGTATGTACTCAATTCCTTAGGATTTGCTGTACTCTACTTCAATTACCTAACGATTTTGCCAAGTTCTTTTGCTATGTTTTTTAATGATAAAGTACATGTTTTTTCAGTCATATAATTTATTATATTTTTAAAATGTGTTAATTTCAGCTATCAAAACTGTTCACTGAGCAAGTATATGGATAGACACAAGATTAAACCAGATAGTAAAGCTTTCAGCCTTCTACAAAGACTTTTGTTAATGGATCCAAATAGAAGAATAACATCAGAACAGGCAATGCAAGATCCTTACTTCTCAGAGGATCCCTTACCAACGCAGGTATTAAAGTTCTCAGAATTGATTTATTAAACCAGGTAACACATCAATGCGAATTAAAGAGTGGTGTAATCTAAATGTATATATTGTAAGTAATTGTATGTGACGTGAACGTGTTAAGCAATGTGACGGGCGCGGTCGGTTTGTGGACCAAGGCTCTCTGCCAATTCGCACTGGTGCAGCGTGGTGGAGTATATTCCACGCCTTTTCAGTTGTAATTAAACTTGCCCTCTCGCTCGCTGCGACCTATAGACGTCCCACTGCTGGGCACGGGTCTCCCCCACAGACACTGCTGCGGGAGGTCTAGAGCATACTCCACCTCGCTGCTCCAATGCGGATTGGTGGAGGGGTTAGTGGCCAACCCAGTGTCGAATGTTTTAAAGCCACCCGAAGGTCTTCGATAAGGCTTAACGACTGTTTCCAGCATTGAAAACAACCGGGACCGACAGCTTTACGTGCCCTCCGAAGCACGGTAGCGTCCATGAAATTTTGCCACTAGCGGTTACCCATCCACAAACCGACCGCGCCCGTCGTTGCTTAACTCTTTCGATCACATTGAATCGATGCGAGCCATTGGGCTATGGACGCTACGTGCCCTCTACAAGGCTGCAAATATCATAGTTATTTATATTCTTTTTTTAACCAACAATTTTCAGGATGTATTTGCTGGCTGCCCCATACCATATCCGAAGAGAGAATTCTTGACGGATGATGATCAAGAGGACAAGAGTGACTCTAAGGCCCGGCAAAATCAACAGCAACAACAGCAACCAAATGTAAGCCATTATGTTTAAACATTATAACATAACGCCTGTCATTACCAGAACTGGTAGGCATGGGTTAAGTAGTGAAAACCACTCCAAGATCCACCAATAGATTCTGCATAAGAGAATGTGTTTAAGTTTAAATTCACTAAAACTGGAGGCAGGCGTGGGGGTGAGTTTCAGTCAATAAATATACCTGGCGTATTTATTAATTATATTAACATTTCTTGTGCCGAAACTGTCGAAACTGTATTCCTACAAATATTATAAATGTGAAAGTTTGGATGTTCCTGTGAAATGGACAAAACAGTGTAATAATCGTTCTACTTTAGGATGATTTTTAAGTTTTGATTGACTGATAATAGAACAAGCTGTCCAAATGGTTCCAACATCGAGAAAGAGGTCACTCGCTGAATCCAACTCGGCTGGGCAGATTCTTGAAATCAAAACATATAGTGACATCCAAGTTACCTCAGTGCCTGAAATCGAAAGTGTTCGAGCAATGTGTGTTGCCAGTGATCACTTACGGATCCGAGTCGTGGTCCTTTACCGTCGGCCTATTTCACAAGCTCAGAGTCACTCAGCGCACTATGGAGAGCTATGTTCGGAATTTCGCTACGCGACAATCGCTCAATAGGCTGTTGGATGGATGGATGGAGTCTTTGTGTGTAGTTCTTCCCAGCGTAAAAGGCTATACATTTTATTTCTAAAACCATCCCTTTATGGCTTGAGTATTTAAATAGTGCACTGAAAACAATTTAACAATGTTAAATTTACTACAGTACTCCCAAATTAATAATGCGCATGCAAATCTTCGCTAATTGTCGTATTCCCGGAAACACCCGAATCATTGAATCGGAGAAAGCCCTCAACAATGCACTTGCATTTTGCACCTTGTTCGAAAGAAACAGGAGTCAAAGTCATATGTCAAATCATGTGAAAAAATTGAAAACAATTCGGTTGGTCGGCGGCTGTCGCCGGTCAGTCAAAGGTCCGTCAGTCGTCTTTATATACTGGTGAATTTTAAAGAGCTGCTATTACACACCCTTCTTGGTTTTGTTTTCAAAGGTGAATTTAATTTCAACTTTAATTATTTATTTATTTATTTATTTATATATTTATTTATAGACTTTATTGAATACCTTACAATTTTTTTATTCATCTGAGCTTACAAAAGTAAAAATACACAAAGGGCGAGCTTAATGCCTGATGGCATTCTCCAATTATCTTACTCAAATTGAAATAGTTTATTTTGTAAAATAACATACTAACTGTTGGCGATGGAAATAAATAAAACCACCGAATCGTTTTGTTACTTCAGCGTGACAGCTGACGTCTTTATTCTTTTCTCAAAAGTATTAAGCTTTATATTTTTCTAAGGTGCGTCGCCTACACTAACATTTTTACACACGTTAAATACATATTAAGTACCAGAAAAAAACATTTATAAAATCAGATTTAGGCTTATATACATTTTAATAGAAAGATACACATGCATAAAGAAACAAATATATAAAACAATATAGGAATAAATAATATTAGAAAGTATATTAGTACATAATGCAATAATACAAGAAATAAAATATGCCTAATTCTTCCAGAATGGATAAATTTAAACGTGGAAAGCCGCTTAAGTCACAAGCACGGCAAATAGTATTTAATGTGTACCTTTATTTCTTAATTTTACACGGGTGATAGCAGTGGGGAAAGTGTAAATGAACAAGAGCATAATGAAAGTTCTGATGAATCTAGGATGTCAGGAATAGAGATCCTCCTTGATTCTGATTAATTATTTGTAATTTTAATATTATTCTGGAATGATCAGTGCTGTAAATACTTTTGAACTGAGATTATAATGATTAGATTTTAATGTAAACCTGTGTTTGAAAACCATTTTTAAGAAAATGCACTTAACCACTCTATACACATATCGTCTTCCGACGCTCGGGGAATACGACCTTTGCCGAACAGTAACGAAGATTTCTATGCGCATTATTAATTTGGGAGTACTGTACATTAATGATCGTTTCATTTTCAGACACAACAGAATCAAGTACAAGCGAACAGTCACGACCACGGCGGGAACAATGCTAAGAGGATGAGAATGCCAGGTGATTTTTATTGAACTAATAATAGTAGTAATAATAATAGACGATTATGAAAATGGCGTAAAAAGAGCTCTGCTCCAGGGCCAGCGACGCATTGTTAACTCCTCTGGTGTTGCTTATGTTTATAGCCGCTTGTTCGTCTGGCTAAAATGTATTTAAAAAAAATATGGATTTAAGATACGAGCACAACCCATCCATTTCCCACTTTGTACAAGACTCGAATAGGGACAGGGATGGTTGGTCCGCAGTGTACCCCGTGCCCGCACGCGAGGGCACTGATAGCATCCTAATCGATCGAAACTAGTCGGCCTCACACGTGACTAAGCTGATAATTTCAACTGTGAATGGTTAGTTCGATTAGCAGTGTTCATCATCATCACAACCCTTTCTTTGTCCCACTGTTGGGCACGGGTCTCCTCTCAGAACGGGAGGGATTAGGCCTTAGTCCACCACGCTGGTCAAGTGCGCATTGGCAGACTTCACATGCATTCGAGAACATTAGAAGAACTCTCAGGCATGCAGGTTTCCTCACGATGTGTCTTCACCGTTACAGCAGGTGACATTTAATTTCTTAAATCGCACATAAGTTAGAAAAGTCATTGATGCGTGCCGCTGGGGTTTGAACCCGGACCGCTCGAGTGAGAGGCGAGTTCGATGTCATCGCTGTATGTGCAGAATGTTACTATGAACATAAGTTGGTCGGTATTACTGTATCAGTTCAGCTAACGTCACGAAACTCTGAGCTTGAAATGAAATTTAAATCTTGAGCGGGACGAACGGGTTTTCACTGTCAGGATTTCAGGATCCTGTTCCCGAGTTGGGCACAAAGTATTTTAGGGTTTTTCTAATACTAATCTAATTAATATGAGTGCCCCTTGTAAGTGTGCATGGACGCGTTGTTCCTGTAACATACTCTTATTAACATAAGACTATCTATATATATAGAGGTGTATAACATACTCTTATTAACATAAGAGTATATAATATACTCTTGGTGTATAATATACTCTTATATAAATTACTCTGAGGTGTATAATATACTCTTATTAACATAAGAGTATGTTATACACCTCTGTTTTCCACTTCGGAGAAATACAGTTATGTTAGTGATATAATTCACTATAAAACAGTACAATGTCATGTATTACGTTGCAGGTCCGACTCAAGGCAACAACGCGACCGGCGGAGGACAACAAGAATTTCATCAACAACAACAGATGATGTTCGGCGGACAACAACAGGGGGGTGGTAATCAACAACAGGGAAATTTTCAACAGAGATTTTAGCTCAACGTTAATTGTAAAAAAAAAACCTAAAAGTGCTTTTATATTATTTGCAGGACATCTTTATTAATATGTAACGTGCAAAGAATGTTTAGTTCCCCTTCGTGTTTGCAATTTCGACCACTTGTGGCTTGCCGCGGCTTCGCCCGCGTGAGATTTTAGTATATACTGAAAAAATATTGAAATAGATATTTTATCCCAAGGTTCAGTTTCGGGATAAAAAATATACCATGCAAATTTTTATCATATTTGGTCCAGCCGTTTGAACGTGAAGAAGTAACAAACATACAAACACACACTCACAAACTTTCGCCTTTATAATATTAGTGTGATGGATGTATGATAGTTAATAAATTGGTTGGTCAGTTTGCCATTAGTGGTCACCCATTTACATACCGACGGCGCTCAATGTCTCTTAACTCGATCGTTGATCACGTTCGATCGACGCGGGAACATTAACTCACTACTGAGTAAGATTTTCATATCAGAATAAGAAGGGTGTTGGAGTTATGTTAGTCGCAATATTGAAATGAATTATTGTACAATGTCTTATTTAATTTAAATCAATTTGAATTCAGACTGAAGTATTTTAAGTATTAATGTAATCCATACTTACTTGTAAATACAATGATATGAACACTAAAGTCAGAAAATATTTGTTTTATTTAGATACTTAAAGCTTTTGTTTTACAAAATGTTAGAAAAATATAACTAATTATATATACGAGTTATACCGTAAAGTAAGTGGACGGAGATTTACAGTAATATTCGTAGACAACTAGGAATGATCAGATCATTCTAAATCAAGCACTATTTACATTGAATATAGATATAGATGTCAACACCGGTCAAAATCACTTTTGACTGATTTAAAAAGATATACGAGTGATACCGTAAAGTTAGTAGACGGAGATTTACAGTAATATTCGTAGACAACTAGGAATGATCAGATCATTCTAAATCAATATATAAATTTACATTGAATATAAATCAGTCAAAGATAGACTCGTCGAAGAAGTCGACTGCATAAGCTAAAAGAGCCTAACCTTAACCTAACCTTGTCAATTGATATATAGGGAGAATATAGGTTAGAATATGTATTTCTTTCCTCTTGCGACGACATTAGTCAAAAGTGGTTTTGGACGACTTATAAGCTTAGACTGTGACACATGCGTATTAACTGTTATAATTTGAGTGTTAATACTTAAATAGGTGGGAAATTGATACCTATTCTAAGGGCAAAATGAATTCGTAGGTAGGTAAATTAATTTCATTATTTTTACTTTTCATATGTATGGGGCCACGCATACGTAGTGCATGTTTTATTTGTAATGATCTGTTAATAAATTTCAAGGGGCCAATTCACATCACATCAATGTTTTCGTCATATGGCTGATCTTTATAAAATTCAACCTTTATTCAAGCATATCCTTTGCCGTTATTGCATAAATAATTAAATTAAAATAATTTTGCCCTAACTCTTGCCAAGGTAGTAGGTATAATAGATAGGATAGATACTATCGTTATTTGTCTCGAATACAAATTTACTTTTCCAGTTCAATTAATATATTTGGGTTCCTATCTTAGAATTGTTCATGTATTTTCTAAAATTCACTTGGATTTTGTAAAATACTTTCATTTCAACCGTTCGGACTAGCTCATGTTATAGTATATTTAAGCTATACCAGACTATACCTACATTCTATATATCATCATTTCATAACGACCCACAACTTTGGGCAATAGAGATGGATCTCCGCTCTCTCAAATAATAAAAATAATATATCCTAGGTACATACTAAGTACATACAACTCGGTTAACAAAAGTTGTTGCGTTTACAGTACACACGACAAAACAATTTTAATGCTACAGCATGATTTAAAAATGTTTCATAGAAATAGAATTACCTTTGGCTGACAGTCGAATTCTAAAAAAAACATCACGGGAAATACAGCGTGTTATGCATAAAATGCGACGTCATTATGTGTTTACTCACAATAATTGCCTGTTGCGCCAAGTTTCATTAATCGTATTATACATACATAATAAACTTAAATTAACAATTGATATGTATTTCAAGTCCTACGGCGCAAGTTCAACGACTGTTCCTGGGACGTTGCTTATAATAGTATATTGGGATTTCTTCAGTTCATCTCTCCTGACTTTGGATTTGTCCACTGTCTGGATCCTTGTACGCAATTTCCCGCACCGGCCATTGGTGATTTTTCCATATATTGCTGAAAATGGATAGTTATATTTTGTTACTAAGCATAAAATTAATAATCCTGTTTTCCTATATAACACTACACGACGTTATAAACGACCATTGACTGTTTAAGTCGAATTGTATTTCATACCTGTGTCTACACTAACATTACGAGGCCAAAACAGCGAGTGACATAAATACATACGTCGAACAGTGGCTGTTTAAAAGACTGTTGTTATAGTTGGTGTTACCTAGTCCAGTTAGTATACATTTTTATTAGAATTTATTATTTCCTGTTACTGTTGCATACTCTAATAACAATATCGTTTATAAAAACTAAAAACACTGAATTGAATTTGAATAATTTTTCTTTAATAAATACCTTATTGTGATTTATGTATAAGAGTTAGGTAGGTATATGTTATCACGGACTTTTATTTAGATGTTAGAATTACGATGAGCGCACGTGGTTTAATTTTTAGGAGCGCTTGCCCTTCCGAATTACTTAACAAATATCAATATTTAGGGCAAGCTAAGAAGTAAAGCCTAATTCTAGATAGCCTATACTATTCCTATAAATGTGGCTATCTAGTATAAAAAGATTTTTTAAATCGGACCGGTAGTCTCAGAAATTTGCGCGTTTAAAAAAAATGTCCAGCTCTATTATTAGTATAGATTTCAATTTTTAAATGAAAACCTTGGTTTCACACCACAACATACATATTTCATTACTGGTTACCTGGATACGATGGAATGTTATTTGTCCACTTTGAACATTGGTTTGGATTAAGTCTATGATTATAGAGATACCTTATAACACTCGGTGACCACTAGTAATAATTAATATGTTTAGGTACTTACGATTTGCTCTGAAAGTGTTGTGGCACGCCATATGGCACATTGATGGGAATCCCTTTAAGGTGTCTGGATTAATCTGAACGTCACTTTCTGGTGCTGCACAGATACGGTCCTTTTTATCCCTACACGAATTGAGACATCTCTCGTAGTTTCTGACGTTCACCTGGGAATTCTGTCTGGGCCTCACCGTCACAGGCCTGGTTATATTCGGAGCAGCGTTGACTTGCAAATCCGCGCGAGCACCTTGACTTGCGCGGGATGGCGTCAGTCTTATTGTAATTACATTGTTCTGAGGGTTACTAGCCGTTGGTCTCGTTCCGTTCAATCCTTGGCATGGCAACATATTTGGTACTTGATTTCGCACACGACTGTTCAGTCTGCCAGCGTTCAAGCGGTTTCTCTGTCTCTGACGCTGAGGTACAACGTTGGGCACGTAAGGTTGGAAAGGCATTGGGTTTCCCTGTACAATGACAGGCTGGTTCACTGGGAATCGGTTAATCGGTTGCTGCATATTCGGCACTTGAGTAGCCGGTGTTTGGTTTATGGGTTGATTGATTTGCTGCTGAACGGGTCTGTTTGGCAACTGATTTATAGGTGGTTGAATGTTCGATTGTTGCTGGAAATTGGGCATGTTGAAAGGTGGCATGACGTTAGGCTGTTGTATGAACTGATTGGGCATTTGCGGTTGCACTAAAGGTCTGGTCATCACGGCCGGAGGCTGTGCCACAATTTGCTGTGGAGGATCACGTCTTGGTGCCTGGGAAGGAGCCGAAATCTGCGGTGGCATTGAAGGGTTGGCAGGGGGGATATTTTGGATATTTTGAGGTGCTTGCTGATAGAGAACTATGTAATTTGGCTGCCCGTTTGGTGGTAATTGCTGTCCCTGTATAAAGTTTCGTGCCTGTGGGGGCAGAAGGAACTGAATGTTTGGAGGTTGGGCTTGCTGTAGTGGTCTGTTTGGTACAAATGCGGGTTGGATTTGTTGGCCATTCTGAGGGTTACGTGGAACCTGCGCTGGTGTTTGGCTTGTTTGTGGCGGAAGCCCTTGCGTCGTCCTTTGGGGTGAAGGAGCCTCAGTTGAAAGTTGTGGTGTAGATGTTCTTTCAGGCGACGGAGTTTCTTGGGGTGGTGACGGCTGAGGATCACTGAACGGTGGTTGTGAAGAAGACTGCGGTTCAGGTGACGATAGCGGAATCACGCTGGGAGGAAAAGGATTGTCACTGAACTGGGCGATGGGACTGGGTGACGACACTATTCCACGATTGTCTGGTAACGATGGCGTGGTTGGCGGTAACACGACAATGGGATTCTCCGGCGAAAACGACGTTTCCGTTGAAAACAACTCGGTTATTGGCCTGGGAGAGAAGTTAGTGTCATTGATGTCATTTGCCGCGTACCACTCTGGCGTAGAATTTTCTGTTTGTGCTCGACATAGTTGTAACACTGTAAAGAGGTAAAGAGAGACATTAAACACTATGCTATGCTTTAAAACGATCTAAGTTTCTGACAAACAATGTTTTCCCTACTATCCGTTACAAGAGGAAAGGTTAGGACCTAATATGTATGTTGGTTAGTATCTAACAGTAGACAGAGTAGGAAGAAGAAGTATTCTTAAAACAAATAAGTAAAATAAATTTTAATACAGCTCACGTAAGTTTGTCAAAACGTTTTGATATTTTTTGGATTATAGCCTTATTGGGTGGCTTCCATGCGCACATACAATAAACAATAAATCTTCCATCATTTTAATGTAGGTCGAGAACATACTCGTACACTAAAATCAAAAAGTCAAGTTTAGGGCTGTTTTACGGCTTCCAGAATCTCACGGATGTCGCATTCGTTTATTTGCAGGATCATCATACCGCGTCTTGTAAACTGGTTTTCAAGGTTTACTTTTTTGCGATCAGTCTTCCTCGTAAGGTCAACTCCCTTGAGTGACAGGAATAATGCTTCCTTCCAACCGCTAAAAATACAAAAGTCTGTTTTTAAATTTAGCAGGAGCAAAGGAGATGTTCACGAAATGTATGGGGGCTGGTACTAAATTTGTACATAAACAAAACTTGGATGTGGAGAAAGCGAAAATTATTCCGATTGTGACAAAGTTATGAAAATAAAAAAAAGTTCCACCCTTGTTTTTTTATTTGTGTTTGAATTTCAGTAGATAGATAAAAAGCTTGCCACACTGGGCACCTTAAACTTCTGGCAACTCTAACCTGACACTGACACTACTGACTGTAACTAGTAGTGACATTGAGTGATGAATTATCGTTGACATTTTGTTTTGGTTTTGATTTCATTTAAAAATAATTCAGACGACTTTCCGACTCCGTTCCGCGCTGTTCGTAATTTCGTTGTGCTCTGTGTTTTTACGCCGCCGTCGCCGCGCTACCGTGATCAATCCGTTTATAACAACCTCTGCTTGCCTACCGGACTCCGACCTTATCTCTCTATACGACAACCTGGCGCTTGCCTACCGGACTCCGACCTTATCTCTCTATACGACGACCTGGCGCTTGCTTACTGGACCTCCCGATTTGTTCTATCAAAATCTTTTGGAAAGAAAAGGTATGTAACAACGACATGTACCTATAATATGTAGCTATCTATTTTAGAAGATTAATATTTGTTTGCTTAATTCATCATATTAGTATAATTGCTTTGATTTACTATATGCTCTCATGCAGCCAAACAAGTCTTCCTTCACTAACAAACAAATAGGTGTATTCTGGGTATACATATCAAGTAAATTCATGTATGAATGTAGTACATGTAAGGATTTGCTCATAGTAAGTTAATCGTGATAAGTTTGTTACAATAAATACATTGCACTTGCTTCTTGTCCTGATTTGTTATATTTCAATTTCTAGATACCAACCTTACAATTACAATGGCTGTATGTATTAATTGCCATATTATTCTACGACCTAACCACCAGAGGAATGAATACCATGCTGTGGACTTCAGTGAAGACTTTGTCGCAATAATTGAAGAATGGTGTGGCCGTGAGGTATAGTTTTTTTTTGTTTTTATGTTTCCTCATTATAAGTTACAACAATCTATAAGTATTAAGATTATTATTAAGCCTTTTAAGTATGTAATATAGATCACATGTTTTATTGTTTCAGATTTCTGATAATGATCAGTTGTGCCCAGAGTGTGTGAATCTGGTAATTCAAGAAGCCAACAACCGCATTGCAGATCCTCATTGTACATCAAACAAACAACTAGGACATGCCTGTGTATGCATATCTTGTGGCATTTCTCTATCAAGCCGTACAGGGAGACGTCGGCACAGACTGCCCGAAAATTGTGTGGAAAGAAACTATTTAGAAAATCAAATATTTCCACGGCAGGTAATAAATTATTGAATTGCCATAAACTGTATAGAGTAGGAAACAAAAATTACTAAAATAGCTTTAATCATGATAATTTTATATTTTTCTAATTACATCTGTTTATATTTATAATTATAATATTGCAATTTTCAGATTCCAAATGAAGCTTGGGTATGTTATGCTTGTTGGATGAGAGCTCATCGAAATGCACCCCAGCCTCTGCCATTGGAACATGGTATATAGTATATATATACTAGGCATATATCAAATAAAACAAGCCCGATCTTATTATGGGGAACACATCCGAGAAAATGGAACATTCAAAATAGAAGTTGACTCCAATCTACACAGACATTCAGAAAATACATTGTTGTTAAGGGGAAGAATAAAGTCACGTCATCAAGGTAGCAAAGTGTATTATACATATATATTGTTGGATTTAGATGCTGACATCAATGATTGGAGTCAACGAATTACTCAATATTACTGTAATTGTATAGTAGGTATGCGTACAGTAGGGAGCTGTGCACATATAATGACCATTATATGGTATTTAGGATGGGCTCGGCATCAAAATAATATTCTACCACCAGCAAGATTTTTAGATGGCATTTGTGTGAGAGAAGATGTGGAAAACGAAGTTGAATAAAATGTAACTTTTCATAAAGTCTTTTATTATTGCCTATTCTCCATGTAATTGCACACATTTTATTTATGTATGATATCAGCTTTCTATTATTAAAACGTGATGCCTACAAAATCTATTTTCTTGGCTGTTTGTCTAAATGGCTTTCATAATATACAATGGGTTTGATAATAAAATACTATTGTGCCTAGGTTAAAATCCTAAGACATTATTACATATTAGTCATCATTATAGTCTTCATTCCGAATTATGCAGAAAGAGAATCCAGGTTGTGTGATATCCAGGCTAGAGCGAGTTACGAGCAATCGGCGGTTCAGGCCTGCGATTCTCGAGGAAACTGTGAAGCAGATCCTGGTCATCCTGGTCGTAATTACTGGTTTTTATAATGTAGTCCACCAATATTTTGCACTGATTCGCATGTTCAATTACTTATTAGTGTGTTGTAATAAAAAAATTGAATTATTAACTTAATGTTTAGCAATAAATGCACTTCGCAGAAACCAAACCAATAAATAGACCCATCAATATTGACAATTGACTTTGATTGATTGACAGTTGTCATTGACAGATAATAATATCAAACTAGGATCTATGTCGTTTCGTTTCTTCATGATTTTGGTTTACAATTCATATTATTATTTAGAACATTATAATTATATAATAATTACGTATTAAAAACATAATAATAATAAAGATGGACCTCAGTTAAGTTCATAATTCGTGAAAAGGACGTATGTACCTGTTAGAAAACAAACATTGCTTTCCATCGACGTTCTAATTATCCCGAACATACTTCATCGATTTTCCAAAATATGGAGGGACAAAAAAATATAAATCTTAAAATTTCAAGTAGATTACAAAATATGCTTTCAAATGAAACATAAATTACGGCTGTACAGAATATAGTACCACTTTTGAACATCTCCTTTCTTATTTCTTGGTAGTTTATGACATGGATTGGGTTATCAGTATTATTATTTAAGTCCCCGAGCAAAAAAAAAACGCTGATTTAGTCGCGGGCGAATGTAATCTATCTAGAATTATTTTACTTTCAGCCTAGTCATAAAGGCTATTACACCGTATTATCTTTCTATTGTAACATTTTAATTTAATAATAACTAAGTATTACAATATTCTTATTAAACCTCAGTATGCTACTGGTAATGTAGGAAACTGATGCAACCAATTGTATATCAATGTCGAAGAAAAAAATGTAGGCGTAGAAAAACAGCCAACGCAATTTCCTACGTAATTCAGTATCAGTGGTCTTCCAGCTACCAAGTTGCAACGTAACCACCGTTCGTGTACAAATCTACTTGATTGTAACTAGCTTAAAAGAGACTATTGCGAAGAGTAAAGTATGAGTCTCATTAACATATACGCCATCTTTAGGCATGTAGTAGTCTGTAGAAAACTTGAAATACAGAAAAAAAAGCGGATAGAGCGTCTAGTACAAAATTAAAAGAAACTACATTACGAAATCTGTGTCCAAAACTTATACAGTCGACCCACAGTTCCCGCCAATCTTCTACAGCGAAATGTTACTAGCTCGAGGAGATAATGTTGCATCGTTCGCTGCGACCCATAGACGTCCCACTGCTGGGCACGGGTCTCCCCCGCAGACACTGCTGCGGGAGGTCTAGAGCATACTCCACCACGCTGCTCCAATGCGGATTGGTGGAGGGGTTAGTGGCCAACCCAGTGTCGAATGTTCTCAAGCCACCCGAAGGTCTTCGACAAGGCTTAACGACTGTTTCCAGCATTGAAAACAACCGGGGCCGACGGCTTTACGTGCCCTCCGAAGCACGGTAGCGTCCATGAGATTTTTGCCACTAGCGGTCACCCATCCACAAACCGACCGCGCCCGTCGTTGCTTAACTCTTTCGATCACATTGAATCGAAACGAGCCATTGGACGCTATGGATGTTGCATATTTAGGGAAAATTATGAAGGTAATTTTTATTTTTACATCGAAACTCTGTTGTTTTGTTTGTCAGGTTGGTATGGAAGATTATTTAAATACTCGAGAAAATTTCTAGTAGTCGGACATTTGGATGGTATTTTGGTATGAAATGAAAATTAAAATATGAAAATCACAACACAATCATCTTTTGTTCCATATACAGTTAACCCGGGGCAGTACCACCGCCCGCCATGGTACCTTGCTTGTACCTAGTTTCTACCGTGTGATACATAATTGTTTATATAGCAATAAAATTGTGGTCGAGTTTGTAAGGTGTAGTTTCCGGTTACACTTCTTTAGATCTCAGGGGGTTTTTAGTCTTCAAAGGTAGCAACACATCTGTGACTGACTTTGAACGAGACTTACTAACAATTACTAACTGGACTATGACTAACGCCAACTAATAGGACTAACTATCACTAACTGTCCCCAGTCCTCACATCCACTAAAGAACTGACTAACTTATGTTATAATTAACTCTCAGCTACCTGGATTAACCATACCAGTCCCTATTTGAGTCTCGTTCAAAGTCAGTCAGTTTTATCTTAAATATATATACTAGCTGATCCCGCAAACGTTGTTCTGCTATATGAAATGTCAAAGTGACGCGACGCTACTCGTGAATGAACGACGGTTAAAAATAAAAATACTAAAATATTCTTTAAAAACATTTTCCAGTGGACCAAATTGTGAATCTATACCATTCTCGAATCCCCTTGAACACACACAAAAAATTTCATCAACATCTATCCAGCTATGTAGGAGGAGTTCACTGTCATACACAGTTGTTTAATGTTGATTTCATGTAGAATACCTACATGAAAATGCTGCCAATCCAGTAGGTACCTATCTCGCGTTTTTAAGTACCTACGGAATTTTGCCACACATCCTTAAGTCCGCGGATATTGGTAATGAATGGCAAGTAAAAAACCTTAATTATCTGGTTATTTAGAAAGAAAACAAACGTCAAGGGTGCACTTACCTATCGATCCATATGTAAATTCAGGTATATACGAGTATATTATTATATAGGTACCACCTACCTTCTAACTCACTTAACTTTTCCCCCTCCTTACTCTTACGTTAAACTTTTTTTGAACTAAGGAGGAAAGTAATATGAAATACAGAACAGGAACTAAATCACTTTCAGGTTCGTGATTCTCTTTCACGTAACCTACCGTACTGTAGACGGCTGAATTTGTCTACCTACTATAATGTAGAGCCATAGTATTTGAAGTCAAGTAAGACCTATTTTAGGGCAATCTTAAGCTTAAATCATGTTTTGAAAGTAAGTAGCTATGTCCATTTAAAATAGCACCGTTTTAAACTTTTGTTGGAAATTGATCTATTATTGCCTGCATTTTAATATATTTTTTTTACAGGAACTTATTCTTTCCAAGCTCTACTGTCTCATCTATACTTCCTATCAATCTAGACAAATAGTAATTGGAGATGAAAAAAAGAATAAGTTCAAATTGTAAATAGCATGGTATCTTAGCTTGCGGCAGTCGTACTAGGCACTGCATTCGAATGTTTACATTTAATGCCGCGCAGACAATGGCATTCATATCATTCCTGATCATAACGTGTAGTATTAACATAATACCTTCACAATCATGATATGAACACGCTCTTTCTTATACACCTTGATAAGCTTGGTATGAATGAATGAATAAAAATTATCGGTAAAAAAAAATCGCACAGATTCTGATGCAGCTTTACGAATTTATATTTTTATATTTTTTGTTTGCATTATTTATTTAAATCTTTATGTCAAATCTTAACGTACAACGGCGGACTTAATATTAAAGCATTCGCTCCGAGTCAACATTTACGTATTTTCTTCTCTGGGCTCCACTACCCACTCCACCCACGCTAAATTACAGCTTTTTTACTACTAAAAGCTAATCTTAGCTAAATCACGGTCATACAGATAGAGGCGGACATGACCAAACTTTCAAGTTGAGTTTGGAAACTTATGAAAAATAAGTAGTAGATATGAACTGACCTCATAATTATGCGTTGATACCCTGAAGTGGTCGACTCTTGTGTAAGTGGGCCGGAAACGACACCGGAAAGGAACTTATTTACCTATTATCACATCATGGCAGAAATGGCTATGGATGATTATATATGGTTACTGTTTTTACCTGCCTACTCTTTATGTACTGCCTGAAAAATTATACTTTTATGTTTTTTTATGGATATATGTTAGCAAACGATCTTGCAGTATCACCCGCTGCGGCCCATGACAACTGTTATTTAATCTGAACAAAACACTAGTCCGCGTCTGTACTTTTAATTAACCATGAAAAAAACGATCAGGGGATGGTAAGTAATCGATACAGATTCCGAATACCTAATTGAATCCTACGGGATGGAAGTTTGTAGGAATCTAAATAGAAAATTAAGATATGTGTATGTGCTACTATTTTATATTTTTATATTTATATGAAGTTCGAAGGGCAGAATCCGAAGTCTTTTACGAGGATGGCATCTAGGTAAAACTGTGTAAATCTATTACTATCTATCATTACTTATGTTAATTCCATGCGAGCGAAGCTTCCCTAGTAGAAAATAGGATGGTAAGTAAGTAAAGTTAGCAGAGAGTTATAAGAGCATTAGTTGGTCAGTTCATTAATGGGGTTGAGGACTGGGGCAGGCACTTTTAGTGATAGTTAGTCCTGTTAGTTGGTGTTAGTGATAGTCGATTACAGACACAGACACATGACAGTTAGTAATTGTTAGTAACTACCGCCAATAAAGGGATGATTATAGAATGTCGTTCCGCATCTATGAGGATCGCGACTGCGCTTACATTAAATAATTTCTGATCTATTAATGCCGTAATTTCCTTCATACCAACTCGTAATTGATTATACACAGTTTTCACGCATTTTCTCTCAGTTGTGTAATCGCAAGAAAAAGAGTAGCTGGGTGTAAAATCATCATTCCGAATCGATGCAACTATTTTGTTTTAGGCTACACTTTCATAAGATATTTGTTGTGTAGTGTGTAGTACTAACTATCGAGCTGTAGGTAGTCCATACCACCTGTCATAATACCTATACTCTAGAATTTAGAGAATCTAGGTCTTAGAAGGTATGGATATCCATTCTCGATTTGCGCTCTTGTTAGATTAGATATTTTGTTAGGCTAAAGCAGATCTGCTTCTTTTCTATACTTCTTATATCTATGGTAGCAATACAATGTGAATAAAAACAAAAACAAACTACAAACCCTCCCAGGCTTCGCACAGGGAGTACCTTTTTTCGCAAAATTACTAAGTTTAAAGTTCAATAACCCCTGTTCTTACTTTTGAAAATAGTATGGAAATTATTACTATAGGTAAATCTGTAAACCGAAATGAATGCTAACGAATATTTGATTATACTTATGTAAACCGACTTGGTATAGAGCTACGGGTACTTATACCTACGTACAGTTTATTACTAATCAATATCTTATAAAAATTAGAATATAAATCTCTTTAGGCGTAGAAGAAGGATATGGAAAACGGGATGACATGTAATGTTATATTTTTTAACGTGATAACAAATTAATGAACCTGGTTTTACAATAGTTTTTTGTCTTCTTTATTCCTAACTTACCTAATTTCGAATTCGAAAGATTGTGATAAAACACTAAATTAAAAATAATGAATTTGCTTTTACGGTTAGTCTATAACAGTCTCAAAGTCAAATTAGTGTAGCAAATTTTACAAATATAGCTTAGCTTATCAATGATAGGTAGTATAAAATAACATTATAATACAATAGAAAACTTTTGCATTATAAATTTACAAGTACCTAGGAAACTTTACTCTACTTTCTTGATAAATACTTTAATTAGGTAAGACTGTGCGTGTTTTTAAATTAACTACTTGACTATGTATATAATCTGCGTTGAAATGTACGTTAAGATAAAAATGTTGATAGGTATAAACAATGGAAAATAACTAACGAATTGGAATATGAAATTTGTTTTTGTGTTTGAACAAACAATTCAAAAATTATAGCATATAGATATTCATAAGATAGATACTAAAAATGTTTGACATAAAACTTTATTGGGTTCACAAAGTAAGTATTCAACCCGTATTTGTCGTGAAAGTTAACTTGACATACCGATCTAGCCATTTGAACTTAAAACGGGTCGAATTATTTAGTTCAACGAATCAAATAATTACAGCTACGTAGTTATTGGACACACATTTATATTGGGAATAATAAAATCAAACTTACGTGTTATAACAACGAGCGTGCAGAATAGCGCCATTCCGGCTGGTTACTGACGGTTTGTAGACGGTTGTCTCTCTTTCCTTTGCCCCACAGACTGCGTAAAGTCGACTGACCACTCTTTCTGCATTACGAAACATAGTCATCGCCGCTTGTCAGTTTACACCTGCTTGTAAGTGTTCCATTGCAATTTGACAACGTAAACTGTGCATCACCGTTCAGCGATATCAAGCATTGGACGCCGTGAAACGTGAATTTAACAGATTGGATGCAGTTTGCCAGTTGACCAGAGCGAGAGATCTCGCAATGTAAACCAAATGAAACAAGTCAGTGTAACTGTTAATGACTCTGGTAACTGTATCTCAATAGTTTGGCACTGCAAGACCTATCTATAATGTAAATTACAGAGGTATAAAGGTTAGGTAGATCTGCGTTCATAACCCAATGGCTCGCGTCGATCGTACGTGAACGACTTGATTAAGCAACGTCGGAAGCGGTCAATTTGAGGATGCTGAGGATTCACAAACCTACTGGTCGGTTGCTTGAGTATTGGTCACGGTTGTATTCAATTGTAAAACAACAGTTAAGCCTTTTCAAAGACAGGTTGGCTACCACCCCAGCCACCATCCGTATTGGGGCAGCGTGGTGTATGCTCTAGACCTCACGTAGCTGTGGCTATGGGAGACACCCCACAGAGCACTTCCGTACTCAGTCGGTAGAGCATGTTATTTTATTTACAATACTTAAACTGATTTCAGCTTACCTACATTAACTTTTTTTAAATTGATGAATAGTATGTATATACAGGTTTGTGAAGTCCAGATTCTATATTACTATTATTCTAATTTACTGTGTAACTTTATATTAGAACTGTGTACTTCATGAAATACATATATAAATGTGTTAATCTTGCCCCATGTGTTTGTCTTACCCCAACTCACAATAGTCACAATCATTGCCATTATTACAACCCTTCCATTTTACCACTAAAGTACGTGATCCTTTTGAATTGGGAGAGGTCATAGTCTACCAGACTGGTGAAATATAGTCTGACAGAGTTTGATTGCCTTTAAGAACATGCCATAGAATAGAGTAGTATTAGTATAAGGACACCGAAATCGATCGGTTTGTCAGTCGTAATATTTCGTAACGCGAGGAATTTGGTGTTTGGTTGATGGTTTAGGTGTAAATACATTTTTTGCTTTGAATTTCCTCCGTAATTTGTCCGTATATTAGATCTTTAGAGCACATCTTGGAGCCTTCTAACGTCCAAAGGAAGGTTACCCTTTGAGAGGGCGGTTCCAAAACTGATACCCTCGTTCACTCGTTGGTGGGTAATTCACTCACCATTGTGATCCCCTCACAATGGTGAGTGAATTAATTTACTTGGAGCTGCCGGAACTTCGAAATAGCAGCAGAATTTCACCGCTGTTGGTACAGGTGCTAAGAACCTTTAATAATAATAATACGTAAAAAATAACTGAAAATCATAATTACATAAGTTACAAATTATTATTATAAAATGAGATAGATAAAACTTATTTATGGTCATCGCGAATCCTGATATTTATTGTTAATTTTTGAACAAATAGTTGACAATATATATATAGATTTATGAATAACTAGTGGACGCCCGCAGCTTCGCTCGCGTTACACATTCACTAACTTCAAAAACGGCAAAGCTTCATACTAACTTTGCACCCCCGTTTTACCCCCTTAGGGGATGAATTTTCAAATTTTTCTCGCCGTAAAAACCATCCTTGTACTTCAACGAACATTTAAAAAAAAGAATTGGCCAAATTGGTCCAGGCGTTGTTGAGTTATGCGCTTACCAACACATTTTGCGATTCATTTTTATAATCTAAAAGATTGTAACTTGTTGAAGATTTAACTAAACAATTAAGAAGATTTTAAATTTAAATAAAACAATCGATAGTATTTAATAATGCGTGCTGTAATTTACAAATATTAATAATTCATTTAAAAACATATCACGGAAAAGTATTCAAAATAAATTAACTAATAAGTAAAAACAAATATTATCAAGATATTATCAATTGCAAATAGGTAGGTACATATATCAGTTTGTACTTTACAAAGTGTTCGGTTATTGTAAATTATGCATAAGTATAACATGAACTCTACCCGCATGCAAATGATTGTTAATTGTGTGAATATAATTGATTTATATTTTATGCACGCAATTCTTACCTCAGATGATCGAATATTCTAAAATTTTTAAAGGTATGAAAATAGTAAAATGGCAAAAAAACGGTTATAAAAGCATGTCACACTGTGTTTTAATTAGTAAGTATGTATCAGTATTATAAATTATTTGTTTTTAAGTTAAACAAATATTCATTTGTGTGTAAATACAATTATAGGTAACTACAATTCTATAGTTTGATCTATTGCGGTACATTTCTGACAAATTCTAAGTATTTAATTAATATAACATACATAAGATAACAATGATAACTAAAATCACTTAAACCAAGAATAAATAAACATAGTAATGATAATAAAAACTAGCGCTAGTACTCAAGCAAAAAGTCATAGAAATATTATTTACAATTAAATATTGTTCGGATTGTATTTATTCAATTAAATAAATTATAATGACATCATAAAATTTCACATTCCAACTTTGGAAGTGTAGGTACCTACCTAGTGTCTGTAGTACGTGTCCTATTTTGAGATTTTTGATTTACGGAACTGAACAAGTTAAAACGATTAAGTACATGTTAAACAAAGTACTATTCTTTATATAACCAGCAATTTGAACCATCTCCCGAAGTTTGTTTCTTCTTCCTAATCATCTCTGGAGTTGCAGTCTTTAAGTCGTAAGCTAAACCCATCCACGCGAAGAGATCCAAAAGCAAAGTTGTCGGATTCAACCAATTGTTTCCAAGCTCTGCAGTCCTGTAATCCCACGGGAAAGCGTGGTGGTAATTGTGGAATCCTTCTCCGCCCGAAATTAAAGATACGAACACATTTTGTCTCGGCATTATGTTTGTATCATACGGTTTATTGCCGTACAGGTGTGCAAAACTGTTCACTAGTAAAGATCCATTTAAATTGACTATGTATCGAAGCATGCAAATATGCCATGAGTTGTTAAAGCTTTCGTCCCAGCACCACATTGGTATCAAAGTTGGTATGACAAAACATGCCATCGGCAGTAAAACATTCGAGTATCTGGAAAGGAAATGATTTAGTCGAATCGTTAGTTTGCTATGGTCATGTATTTAATTGGACTTAAGATAGCACTACAACTCCGCTGTCACCTAGGAAAACTGAGACAGACTGCCATGAAGAGAGAATGAAAGGAACTCCATGAATTCCGAGCAATTTATAAGCATTCATAATTATATCCTGGGTAACTATATTAATATAACACTTAAAGCATGACAAAATTAAATAATGAATGACAACTCAAGAAAAGCAGAATATAAGATATACTTATAGTTAAAAATTAGATTAAAGTTTAAACGTACTTCTTTTGAAACTTCAAAACGGGGTTATTTTCTACATCAGAGTTATCAATAGTTTTCCCTCGTTCTTTTACAAGATCGGTTTTTTTCACCATCAACCAGCCGATATGAGAATAGAAGAATCCTCTGTTAGCGTTATGGGGGTCAGCGTCTGTGTCACTGTACTTATGGTGTAATCTGTGGTCCCTCACCCACTTGATCACGGGCTGTTGGAAGGAGACGCTATTGCATAGCATTGTGAAAATCTCCAGTGGCAATGTAGCCTTGTAAGTCTTGTGGGTCCATAATCGGTGGGCGCCCGCTGTTATCCCGTACCCGCCAACCAAGAACATTATAAACTCTGGAAAAGAACGAAAACTTTATATCGAATCTCTGGCGCATTGGTGATACTTTGACTGTCAAACCTCGGGCTCCGGGTCCGGATTCCGATAAATATCTATCGATAAATATTACTAGCCGGGACATGGATGGAAAAATGTATTGTTTTCTGTGTGTCCAATTCTAATTGTTTAAAATGAGTTGTTGAAGGACAAACCAACTAACATACTTTCCCATTTATTTATTAGTAATAAGGATAAGGATTATCGCAATACGAGTATTATGTTATTATAGTCCCATTATAATAATGCAGTGATGTTGAAAATAAAACTGATTGACAATAGTAAGTGTTGACTATAATTTAACTGCAAAAATGTGAAACAGTGTTTGTTACGCATATAAAAGAAATGAAGGGCCACCAGGTCAAATGAGTCTTTTATAGAATGTATTAAAATATGCATTATTTAAGCGTACCTACATATATGAAAGGGGTTTAATGAGTATTCAGCACTAGACTATGTTAGTATTGTTCTACAATACACTTACATTTTATAGAAGCGACCATCTTAGGCACAAAGTAACAACGTATTTCCAACGAACTTTGAAAGAGAACCGTATGACTCTTCTTCAAGGTCTATCATATTTGACATAGGGGGATAAACAAGACATTAAAAACTGTTAGGTACTTCGAAACTTTAGTGAGGTATTGGGCTTGTAAAACTTCTCTAAATCAAATGAAAGCATACGTACCGAAGACTACCGTAGCTCGTTTGGCAGACGTAAAGCTAAGGTACAGTCCATACATGCCGGCCAAGTGCATGCATGCCAAGACGAACACATTAATGTATAACACCTCATACTTCCTCGGTGCAGCTAATGGGATATCAGATTTGTCACTATATCCGTTCATTTTCGAGTCGCCATGTTTCGCAGATAGAACAGTATCTACAAGTATATCCGAATGTATGTTTTGGGGACTGAAAATGGAGAGACTGTTATTTAAAATTTTATTCTTTTAATGATCAATGTGGTGCTAGTAATAAAATATTTTTAACTCGTGGACGCCCGCAGCTTCGCTCGCGTAGAATTAGACCCATCAACGACGTCTGCCCGCGTTCGGGTTGCCCACTTGACTTCAAAAACGGAAAAGTTTCATACTAACTTTGCACCCCCGTTTTACCCCCTTAGGGGGTGAATTTTCAAAAATTCTTTCTTAGTGCTCCCATACGTTATAAAAGGAACCCCTATGCATAATTTCAAGTTTCGAACCCTTATAGAAGTATTGGTTAATTAATATTAGGACTTAAGCTGCATATGAAATGGGAGAAATGTATGAAAATGTTAAAATATAAAAATGTCAGTATTTTTTTTATTTTAGCTAATCAAAGTACTGGCCCAAATAATCTATACAATTTTGCTATTTTTATGGCAGTTTGTTTATCCCTTTACTGTAGAAGTGTGCCGGATGGGATGCGATGAAGTCAGTGAAAGCGTTTTGTGCCTCTCGGATGCTGACCTTATTCCCACTTCAAAAATTATCCAAATTAAAAAAAAAAGTAGATATCTAAGTTGGGGCGGGTTTTTCGAATAAAATTTATTTGAATTTCGAATTGCGCGTTAATCTACAAATAATTAAATCCGAAAGTGCTGATTATAAAATGTCCAATTTCATAGATAAAGACTTATTAGTTAGATTCCATAGTAAAATAAAAATTAGTTAAAATAAAAATTTTAATATTTTATGTATTTTTACAAATATTTACCTATTTATTATATTTAACACAAAACGCAAGTCAATTAAAGACAACTCTGAACAAAAATAAGCTAGATCTTAATAAGTAAATATAATTTAAAAAATTTTAACAAATAAAATTTTTAAGATTTTTTATAATTTTTTATAATTTAATTGAATATTAAATCAGTTTCGTTATAAAGAGTTTACACTCTACTTACTCTTAAGACTCTATTATAAATTTTTACGGATCCAAAAACAAATACTAATTAAGTAGGTACTTACGATTCTTTAACAGTCATTTTTCAATCTTCTCAATTTTTGTGCAATCCTGATATAACATGTGAACACTTTAGCGACATCGATTTTCTAAAGTAAACTATGAAGAACTCATAAACACAGTTAATATACTTCAATACCGACGACATTTGAACCAAGACTGTCTTAAACAACAGGTACAGTAGGTTCAGTAGGTTTTTAGAGATTCAAATCGGTATTGTGTAGAGTCGGGTTCTTAAAATTATCTGTAGGATTTCCTTTGCTTTTCTTATTGCTACAATAGTTATATTAAAGAATTCATTAAAGAATCCAATTACAGAATCCAAGGCAACTTTAAATCTTCTATTGTCTTGTAATTTGGTCTGATAATCATTGGGAACAATTAATGTTAACGTTGAGAATTGGCGATTTCAGAGCATCTACAAAAAATTTGTGTGTTTCTTCACTAGGTCTGAGAATAGGACGTAAACTATTTTTGTTTTTAGACAGATTTTTTTATTTGTAATTTAAAAATACATAAAATCCTTAATTTTATACTAGTAGTGGTAGTAGTAGGTATTATAAGTAGTAGTAGTGGTAGTAGTAGAAGTAGTGAAATAGTTGTTGTAGTAGTAGTCCACACACATGCAATAAGTTACTTATTTTTATTTGACTACCAAAACATTCACCAAAAATTATTTATATGGTAAAACAACGTTTGCCTGGTCATTTTGTAAAGATTTTCCGCTCTTCGTTAGTAAGTAATTAGTATTATCTTATCTAAGTTTTTTAACAGGGTCGCAACACAAACTACATATAACGAGACGATGTCGATACAAAAGTGAACTTTAAAGTGTTCGTCTTGCCCCATGTGTTAGTCTTACCCCACCTCGCAAGAGTAATATTAGTATTCCCAGAAAACCAATGGAACTCTGCGAACATTATAAATATTTCCTTTTACATATTAAATCTGAACTTTTAACCTGTAAATAATGGCATGTTTATTCAATTGCGCATGTTATGTTAACAGGTCCAATGGTAGTTAGTTGATAACCAGAAACTACGTCACTTACGAATTATTAAAAATTAATAGCTAATTTTATACATTTCAACATGAATTTGTTAATTAGGAAATTAAGGTACCTATATATTATAGTATTTCACGTCCCTGGTTTATTGGATTATTATCTCTTTCGTGACATTGTCTAAAAAATACCTTAGATAATGTATTTAATTGTACGTCGCTGTCCTTACTCTTATTCGATCATTCTTTCCGTTTAGTTGGTTGTTTGGAATAGATCGATCTAAGCGATAAGATTTTATTTTTATTTTATTTTATTTTTCACTTTAATGATTACTGTATCCTATGTGTGTCATTTTTAGTGTACAATAAAGTAATTTTGTATTGTATTGTATTAAACTGTATTTGGTATTGTGTAGGTATTTTTGTGCTGAAACCTATAATACTTCCGATTATGGTTCAGAATCTCTTCATTTATTTATTTTTTGTAAAAAAATACAGTTTTTACAAAGGGTGGATTAAGTCCACGTGGATAAGGGTGGATTAAGTCCACCCTTTGTGCCTGGTGGCATTCTCTACCAGCCAACCCAATGTTAAATTGAGAATTGGTGGTAGGGGGTTAATTTTGGTTTGGTTATCTATTTCATTAACTGATTTAGGTACAAGATAGAGTTATACGCTGATGATTGCTCTGAAATTACGTCATTCCAGAGGTTCGGGGTACAAATCACGCGCACATTTCTATGTAATGAGTGTTTAAAGGTTATCAAAATGTCATCTGCTGCAATGATGGAGGGAAACATCGCAAAAACTTTTTTTTTCTATCTGGGAAATTCATTTGTACTTCCTGCCACGCGAGTAATTCTGCATAACGATCTCGAAGTCGTTCGAAATCTGAACAGTTGGCCAGCGTCGTATGGTTGACCATCGACTTACGGCTCATACCTTACCTTTGGCATTCCTGCAGGATAGTCTGTCGAATTTTACAAATTCAAACCTTAACCAAAGACAACCGTAAACCCTGGATTCAGAGGGCATAGGATCCGGAGGAGTGGCGCCGATGGAGGGAGATCTAATATTATTAGGTATAAGGTATAAGTTAAATCTGATGAACTTATCTTACCTTTTCTTCTCTCTCCCATAGGAATCGGATCGTTTATTGTATATAAAAAGATGATCAAAAGAAACCTGAACTGAATTTTTTACCGATTTCCAAAACAAGGAGGAGATTCAAGATTCAATTCGACTGTTTTTTCGAATGCGCTTTTTGTTACATGATTTCTTCGTCAATAATTAATAAATTTTGGTGATTCTTTTTGTGTTTTGTTGAACATGCTTTATAGGTGATGACATATACATTTCAAGAAAAAAATCTCATTCGCTCATCACAGAGTAGGTCTTCTAAAAATTTCAAGAAATAATTCCACCTCTAAAAGTATAATAATATGCATGACAAGGGTAATAAACTATGTATTGATCGTGTTCATTGCCCTGTAGCGTCGTATTCATGTATAGGTTTTGATAATTCTATTTTTATTTTAAAGGACTCAACACCATACTTTTATAAATTTCATCAAATAATTCCACCCCAAAGAGAAGTAACAGGGCACAGGGAATCAAGCTATATGTTTTCGTGTTCATTGCACTGTAGCAGTCTGGATTTTGATCATTCTCTTTTATTTGGAAGGTCCTATCACAGAGTAGGTCCTCTAAAAATTACGTTATTTTGAATCCTAAAAGTAGTAAAATAAGGGTTGTATGTTTATCTCCCTACAGCGGAATGAAAAAGGGTAGGAGGGGTGAAGCCCCTACATAAATAAAAAGTCAAAAACAGTCAAAAATATAATAACGGTATTAAAATATAAATTAACTGATTTAAGAAGTAAAAAGTAAGAAATAATAATACATTCGTTTGCTATGTTTGCTGCTGAGCACAGGTCTCTTTCTTAGCCACAGCTGAGGGAGGCTCTAGCTAGAGCATACTCCACCACTCTGCACCAATGCAGATTGGTGTGTTTATTCACGTAATATTATAAAGTCGGGGCGACTTTCATGTTGATTTGAAATAAGTCTTTATAGTTGCCGGCCTGACTGAAAGTAAATTTACGTGAACCAATCACAATGGCATTTTCAATCAATAAATATTACATTTTAATATAAGTAACAAAATATTTACATAAATTCTGCCTCGTTGGTTTTGTGATCTAGTGGTCGCATGAGCGATTGGGAAGCTAGAGGTCTTTGGTTTACTCCCCGGGTCGGGCAACAACTATTTCTTCTAACTTGAAATGCCAGGTAGCAGCTCAGAGTCTGGATTTGTGCCCGGTGTATGGCAATAGGCTCACCAACTAAACAACAACAAACAAAACAATCATGAAGCCATCAACCTTCAACAGTACCTTCTACCAAAACCCCAACCACTAGCAATGCCTAATAATATTAACCAAAAATAGTAAATAAATAAGTACTATGATAATTTACAAATTAGCCCTTCAAAACGACCTTAATTTATTGGTTACTTACCTAGTGAATCACCAAAAAGCAAAATTTAAACTCCGTGTTTTAAAGGATTAATATTAAATGCATATTATGGCTGCTCGCAAATCACTATTTGAATTTGGATAATTTTTAATCAATCAATAAATACCTTATTGTGATTTATAAATAAGAATTAGCTATATGCTATCGAGGACATTTATTTAGATTGAGTAATGATATACATTTTTGTAGACAATTGTAATAACCTTATATGATATTAGCAGTAAGACGGCGCACGCGGTTTAAGAATTTTTAGGAGCACTTGCCCTTCCGAATTGCTTAACAAATATGAATATTTAGGGCAAGCTGAGAAGTTAAGCCTTATTCTAAATAGCCTATTTCTCATGAATGTAGCTATCTAGTACACATTTTTTTAATCGGAATGGTACATTGTATACAAATAATAGGTTACATATTTATAGTCAAGACTAGTGGACGCCGCACCTAGGCTCGCGTGGAATTACACATAACAATAGTTTCGTTTACACCTAGTAATATTATATAGCCTATGTCACTCAGTGAAGATGCAGCTTTCTAATGGTGGAAGAATTTTTGAAATCGGTCCAGTAGTTTTTGTGTGAAAACATTACAAACAAATCTTTCCTCTTTATAATATTAGTATAGACAAATAAACTTAATCTCAAACCATATTTAAACTGCCATGCCATAGTTGCAAAAAATGGTTTTATTTAAAGTGCGCTCATGTAGCGTTCAACACGTAATTTGTAGCATGCAAATTGTATCATCTCGGCTTAACGTCATTAAAACGTGTGCTGTCTCCGGTGGCCTCAGCTTTTTTATTGATGATATCTAAGCTAGCTGTTTTTAAATCATACGCTAAGCCTAACCAATAGCATAAGTCTATAAACCAGGTAGTAATATTGTAATAAAATATTTGTCCTAGCTCGGCAGTTCGATAATCAACTGGGAACACGTGGTGGAAGTTATGGAAACCCTCACCGCCTGACATGTACGATACAAATATGTTTTTAGTAGGCATTATGTTTGTGTCGTAAGGTTTGGTGCCGTAAAGATGTGCCGCGCTGTTCACTAGAAGTGACGCATTGAGGTTAACGACGTATCGTAGAACGTTTAGGTGCCACGCGTTCTTCAAAGTTTCCCCCCAACAACAAATAGGAATCAATGTTGGTAGAACTATGCTTGCTAAACCGAATAGAGGCACTGCAAACCTGAAATAATAAAGGAAATGCTTTGAAATTGTTCAGATACTAGTGGACGCCCGCAGCATCGCTCGCGTGAAATTAGACATAACAATAGATTCGTTTACACCTAGTAATATTATATATCTTATGTCACTCAGTGAAGATGCAGCTTTCTAATGGTGAAAGAATTTTTGAAATCGGTCCAGTAGTTTTTGTGTGAAAACATTACAAACAAATGTTTCCCCTTTATAATATTAGTATAGATATGTTGACCACTGAAGATTCGTGCTTACCTTTTCTGAAATTTTAGAACAGGATTATTTTGCACATCGTAGATATCAATAGTTTTTCCTCGTTCTAACACAAGTTCATGCTTTTTGACAAGAAGCCATCCGATATGGGAATAGAAAAATCCTCTTCTAGCATTGTGTGGATCTGCGTCTGTGTCACTGTACTTATGATGCAGTCTGTGGTCTCTTACCCAGTTAATAACTGTATATTGAAAAGCAATACAGTTTAGAATCATTATGTAAATTTCCAAAGGCAGCTTTGCTTTGTATGTTCTATGAGTCCATAATCGGTGTGCACCCGCTGTTATCCCGAGGCCTCCAAAAATATACAAACAGTAATCTAAAATGAAATTTTCTAATTAATATCTACTGATTAGTCTAATTTTTCCATATCTATGAATCTAAAGGTATAAAAATACATCAGGTTTGAATATATCGTCAGTAAATTAAGACCTTTTCTATTGCCTTCAATGTAAACACTTTCAATCTCAATGGAAAATTTGTTACTACGAAAATTTTACGTCATATATAATTTTGACGGGCCCGTTGGCGCAATCGGTAGTGACCCTGTCTGTTGCGCCAGGGGTCGTGGGTACGAATCCCACTCAGGACAAATATTCGTGTGACGAACACTTGTATTTGTTCTGTGTCTGGATTTAATATTATCTATTTATGTATGTACTAGTGGACGCCCGCAGCTTCGCTCGCGTAGAATTAGACCCATTTACGACGTCTGCCCGCATTCAGGTTGCCCACTTGACTTCAAAAACGGCAGTTTCATACAAACTTTGCACCCCCGTTTTACCCCCTTAGGGGGTGAATTTTCAAAAATCCTTTCTTAGTGCTCCCCTACGTTATAAAAGGAAACCCTGTGCAAAATTTCAAGTTTCTAACCCTTATAGTTTAGGCCCTGCGTTGATATGTCAGTCAGTCAGTCAGTCAGTCAGTCAGTCAGTCAGTCACCTTCTCCTTTTATATATATAGATAGATTTAAAAATATATATGTATGTATATCAGTCTCTGACTCGCGCTCGCGCCTACTTTGGGGTCAGATGGCCGTGTGTGAGAATGTCCAAGATATATATATATTTATTTATAATAGGCATTATGAGAGTATTAAAAAAATAACGAATAAATACAGAGACAGTCCACGGAGTTTCAAGTTAGTCTGAGTCGAGATATCAGCAAAACCATCAAATACGTTACTATCCAAACCCTTAGGTAGGTACTCAATTAAATTTCAATGTTTTTACTTACCAAACACAATCGTTTTCCATTTGGCAAAAGTGAAACAAAGATAAATTCCGTAAATCGCAGATAAATGTAAGTATGACATCAGCAAAACATTTTCATATTTTATTGTATATTTTCTTGGTGATACTAAAGAAACGGTTGAGCGTTTGCCAATGGATGTATGTGCTGCACCCCTGATCTGACTGTCTTCCGATATTAATATCTGTTCACTTTTTAATGTCATAGTGCCTTTCTTTAGGAAGAAAGAAGCTGTCAGAAGGCAGGGCTAGGTGGTCAAACAAATTGGAGTTTTGCTTGCTTTCAATTTCTTCGATGACTATACCTGGGAAATGACATATATTTTCTTAAAAAGCGAGCTGACAATAAGAGTATCAATTCATTTTTTTAAGCAAAATATTTGCCTTGGGGAATTATTGAATGAATTCATTTATATACACCACGGCCGCTTTTTAAATGATGAAATTGAAATCATAACAATACTGTATGAAAATTAAAACAATGTAATAAAAATGGAGGGATATTTAGGCTTTGACAGTATTCCGATAACGCAAGACTTGTATCTACGGTCGAGATATTAATGATTTTCGGGCGTCTTTCACTGTTCTTGTCTCGTCACTGGAAGAGTTGATGCTTTTGATATAACTACCTACCTCCGTACAGATACAGTCGATGTGTGTCTGAAAGGACTTAACACTGTCGATTTCATAAACAGTTTGTGCAACACAGTCAATACAGTTTTTAATATCTATAACAAATTCTCTTAAATTCAATGAAATCGCGAAAGTTAATTGTAAAGTAAAAATAACTCTATTTACTTTGTTGTAATAACTTCAATTCACTGAGTAATAACACGCGAAGTTTCTAGTTTTATTTAGTAGATTTACATTAATGTTTTATTCATTCTTCTAATATTATACATAATACGAATATTATTATATGAAAGTGTGTAAGTTTGGATGTTTGTAGCTAAATCTTGGCACATATGTAGATTTACATAGATTATCACACAGGATACTTTTCATCCTGAAAATACGTTCCCTTGGGATGCTTTGCACGTTTATTGGAAAGTTTTTAGGCACAGCGTCAACAGATGACGTTGACACTTATTCTGAAACTTGGAGGCAACTTTATATATGCCCTAATTTCGTTAAATGTACCGGGCTTACTGCCAATGATTTGATTTGAAACCATCTCTTAAATGTTAGAAAAGTGTTGATAACTGTTTATTTGTTTAATTTTTCCGCGGGTAACAGATAAAGTAAGATAAGAGTAGTATAAAATATGTGTTACTGCGAATGCAATAATATGTAGGTACGAGTACATAATTTTAATCAACTGAGATTTGCAACTTGAGGCGGTAAAGTTGTGAACGTGAAGTTGTAAAAGTTTGTAACTATATAAATATATAGTTACAAACGATAATTATAATGTTCTTTTATACAAAATTCTCATGCTTATGGAGAAGGCACCCTGTGTCACCTTTTCATTAATTTAAATGTGTTTAACATTTTTACTTAATACATACTGACTTTTGCACGATTTGAGGGCACAGCACTCACCATTAGTAAGTCATTTGGGATTTTGAGCGTCGACATCTTCAGCGAAATGCAGCATCGGGATCATTTTGAAAGAAAGATCAAACTTGCAGCAAGTAAGCTCAGTGTGCTGAACAGGGCGCGATGTTATTTCACGCCCAAGCACCAGCTTCTATTGCTTAAGTCCCAAGTGCGGCCGCACATGGAATACTCCCACCTCTGAGCGAGCGGGTGCACCAGCTTACCAGCTTAGCCCACTTGACTCCATACAGCGGCGAGTGGTCCGAGTTGTCGATGATCCCAAGCTTAATGGTAAATGCACACTCTCTATGTCCTCTACCGGATCTACTATGGTGAGTGCTCAGATTCTCGTCAAGGCTTGACGCCCCATCCATACGCATTGACTGCTTGTCAAAGTCAAAGCTAAATAATTTATTTCGCTATGAGGTTAGGTATAAGGCAAAGGATAAGCTATTGATCATTGAATGAATAGCTAATCCTACACAGGTGCCTAACCTACCTTAAGGCTAATTTACAATAAATACCTACCACTAAGCTAAGCTAGTAGCTAGTAGCTAGCTTGTAACCTAGTTAGTTTTTTTATAAGTGTACTAACATAGGCTAAGAGTTTGTTTTTACTAACCATTAAAATTAAAAAATTAAAATTAAGTATAACTAACATAGTTTTAGGAATTTTACTAACCCAATCTATGGACCTTTTATAGTCTGAAATAAAATTTTATTATTATTATTATTATTAAGCTCTAAGTCACGATATTTACTCTTTTGAAATTCAAATTAATTTGTACAGAAAAATGTACAGTATGACCATGACATGATCAGGACAGACACGAGACAGCCAATCGTGTATGCCAAGAACCACCCCATATGCCACCATCATCAACCACCATCCGCTTCTCGCGGTCCTTCTTTTGGCGAACGAGTCACCTGTGGAATGGGCTTCAGCCGAGGTATTTCCTTTTAGCTACGACATGGACGCTTCAAGAAGAGTGTAAATCGCATCCTTTAAGGCCGGCAACGCACATGAGATGCCCCTATTGTCACACGTGTTCATAAACGACTGTGACCACTTACATCAGGTGGACCGTATGCCTGTTTGTACGTCATTGTTATAAAAACATTTAATTGAATGTGATTTATAAAATGGGTGCCGTAAAAATACATAATATACTTTTTTCATTTTCCGATATCCACACGAACATAGTCAGTGGTTGAGCTAGTATAAATATGTATATAAATGCATACTTGCAATTTGCATCCGTTTACATAATCCAATAGTTTAACAATGTGTATTATACGATTGTTAATTAGTAATTAATAGTAAGTTACGTAAATAATAAGTATTAGTAAGTAAAATATATAAGTATCTATGAGTCATAATTGTACTGAGTATCCCGTTTAGTTTAAATCATAAAATAATCCAATAATCGCAAAGGTGACCTATCCCGTTGTCAATAATGAAATCATGCAGCTGAAATTTTGCATGCATACTCGTATGTAATGAAAATGCTGTATTATGATGACATGGAGCTGATCTGATGGTGGCCATAGGAACCCTGCAATAAAAAGACACTACCCCATCGAGTTTGGGCTCGTTTGATTCGTATTGACGAGTACTTTGATCCCATATGGCAATCAGGGTCTGATGCTGGAAAAGCTTGTTTTTAAAAAAAACAATGTTGCTTCTTTATACAAGTGATTCAAAATTTATTACGTCGTTCACTAACCCAGTGAGTTTTTACTTGTAATTATGTTTTTGATTGTGAAATTGACAAAAGATTTATTTTTAAAAATCCAAAAAACAACTGTAAACCAGGCCTTATGACCAAGAAGATTTGATTTATGAATTTATGACTTACGATTGCTCTTGATTTATTTTTAATTAAAGTTCTTGACTTGACCTAACATGAGTTCATGACAGTATGTTTGATTGAATAAACCTGACAACCATTCTGTCCTGTTAATACGTACTATCCATGTTATTTTGGGGCATTAAAACCTAAAACGAAATAAAAGTGTAAAAACTAAAAATACATTCGACACAAAATACGTTTCTTAAGTTTTTTATTGTTGTTGTTACATGTTGTAGTAATAACATGTGGCATTCATGTAAAAAATGTGAGTGGAATTATCTTTTATATCGATGGATCTTGGAGCAGCGTGGTGGAGTACCAGGCCTTCTGATACACGTACTCCGCACGGATCCTAATGCTGCCCATTAGGGTCCATATTAAGCCTGGTGTTTGAATTACTTTGATATCTGATTACATATTAATGATATTCATATTGCATTTGTCTTGATCATTGTTACAGCATTCGACAGTTACGGTTAAGGAAATTCAGAGAAGCAGTAATAAAGTTGAGCTTGGAGACTTAAAGCATCATGTGTGTATATATTTTTTTTTATTTCGGCACAATGATTTGTCAATTCAAGTAAATGATACTTATTATTCAGTTATTAGATATAACCAGAAACTGCAAGGGTGCCGTAAAGTGAATCACAAATGCTGCACTCCTAATCGTACTTCAAAGTGCAATTGGAGAAATTTAATGTCACCTGCTGTAATTATGAAGGACCTGAGAGTTCTCTATAATATTCTCAAAGGCATGTGAAGCCAATCCTCACTGGGCCAGCGTGGTGGACTAAGGCTTAAGGCCCTTTCCAATCCGAGAGGAAACCGATCCCCAACAGTGGGACAATGAAAGGGTATATCTACTTACCTACTTTTACTGATACTTAGTCCAAAGAAAGTTTCTTTCAATTGCAGGTTTTTATATATCAGCGGTATAAAGGTAATGTAACTTATCGCGCGTTCTGTGCCGGGAGTATTATCACGGATGTTCGAGTTCTAACTTCAGCACATTGTTTTCTAACAAACAAGAAAAGGTTTGCGAAAAAATCTAACTGCAAACAACTTCTTCTACTGTACTGTAGTTGAGTTGTACTGTAGCATACTGCTTTACTTTCCCACATATTTCCTAGGACGAGAAATAAAAATTCCCGGTGAATTTTTTATGTTAGAAAATAATTTACGTAAAATCTTTTTAAGTTCATTTAATTTGCAATGTTTAGTTTAGTTTATAACTGAATAGTAGCGTCCATAGCCAAATGGTATCATCAATTCTATGTAATCGAATGAGTTAAGCAACGACGGGCGCGGTCTGTTTGTGGATGGGCGGCCGCTAGTGGCAAAATTTCATGGGCGCTGTCGTGCTTCAGAAGTCACGTTAAGCAGTCGGTCACGGTTGTTTTCAGTGTAAAAACTATCGTTAAGCCTTGTCGAATACCTTCGGGTGGCATGAGAACATTCGACATTGAGTTGGCCATTAACCCCTCCACCAATCCGCATTGGAGCAGCGTGGTGGAGTATGCTGTAGAACTTCCTCAGCTGTGTCTGTGGGGGACACCGGTGTCCAACAATGGGACGTGTATGGTTTTTAGCTAAGCTGACTTAAAACCAGTTTCAAATTCGAGATTCAACATTAATGGTTCTGTTTTGATGGCCTGATTAGACTCGGACGTAACTCCAAACGAACGCTTCTAGAAACACATAATTGGCAATACTTGGAGAGTGCACTTGGCTTCACACTTGTAACAAAGATTGCTTTGAAATACATTTTTACTTTTTGTATGAAAATTAAGATATGATAGCATAAATAAATTTTTACTTATTGATTATCTGTGTAGATGGAAAAAAAACATAGGTGATGTCAGAGTTGTAGCCGGAATCCTGTATACCTTGGCTACTGAAGAAGCCTCTCATGAAAACCAGCAATGGAGATCAATCTTAAAAATTTATTCACAACGATTCCTTAGATTCCCTGCCTTCAATCTTGCAATTTTGGTTAGCAATCAAAATCAAAATGTATTTAAAAACATATATACTAGTCTACACATACTTTAATGCTATAGGATTGAATATTATCAATTAGCTGTGCGAATGTGGAGCTTGCCATCACAATCAATAAGGATCATTGTAATTGAGGATAGTAACCTTAGTTAATCTTAGTAATTACAGATAGTAGGTAATGTAACTTAGTAATGGTATCAGATACCTATGCATTAAGCTATCCATTAGAACCGTGTATTTGTGTGTGTGTTTCAATAAATTTTATTTAAAGATACTCATTTCATTTTAGGAGCTTCAAATTCCATGGATTTTCAATAAATACGTTAATAAAATACCATACTCGCAAAAAAACCAAGACTTTGATGGTGTTTGCGTTGGAACAGCCGTGAAGGCGATGATGGTGATTTTTAAACACTATATATATTTTATAGTAGTATTAAACAACTTATTAGTTGCTATTCATCCGTCAGCTATTCAAGGTCTAATGCTCCCAGCAGCATATGACATAGGAATCAACCAACACCACTCCTCCCAATCCTGTGCCCCACTGAATCCAGCGGTTTCCCGCTGTCTTCTTCAGGTCATCAGTCCATTTCGTTGGAGGACGGCCAATACTTCGTTTTCCGAGTGGCCTCCACTCAATTTTAGTTTCATTTAATTAAATTACTTGCTATAGGTCAGTAAATGTTTTACGTTAACTGTAACAATATTACTAATTTATGTTTGATTTTCAGAGCTTTTCATTGAACAAATCTTTAGTAGCTGAAAATATGAGAATTATTAGTAGACGTCGCTGCGAGTACAATTTACGTAGAACATGTTACTACTTTTACTGTACAACATACGGTTTTATGAAGAGTGGTTCTATGGTACGTACCAACTAAGTGAGGAAACTAACCTTCCTGTGTTGTAAATTACTTACAGTAATAATAATACTGGTTAGTTATACGGGATTCAAAATAAACGTTTTTTTCTAAATTTAGTGTCCAAAATAAAGCACCTGTGGCTTTAGTTACTAATTATTTCATTTTATTTTTCATGGATGAACATAGAAAACGAGTAATATATGGCTATAGCCCGGTCACACTATCTGTTCACTTATTGGTGGTGGTTAACCCTCAGTAACATTCTGAACCCTTTTCCAGGAAACCGAAGGAGGTGGTCTTATCTGCCACGGAACCGGGGACCCCGCGGAAACCGATGCTGGGGTCCTGGTTGGAGTGACGTCACTGCTCAGTACCCGCCAACCGACTTTGCACAACAGAGTTGGAGTGTTCCATAAATGGGTGACGGATGCATCTGGAAAAACCGGCCCGGTTGTCTGGTTGAAATATATGATTGTGTCTATGCTCGTGTTGTAGCCCGTGTATTGGGCTTGCCACATACATTCTGAATGTCGATTTTTTATCCCAATAAAATTAGTAAAATAAATATTCATAATGAAAGAAAATCATCTTTTGGTTTTGCAAATGCATACGTAGAAAACGTATGCATTTGCTTCATACGGTTGAATCTGGATTTCAAATTGTTTTGATTTTTAATTATTATTGTCGGAATTTGTTTTAAAATATCTTGTTGGACGTAGTCTGTATACTACACTACAAGTAATTTTTTTCTAATAAAGAAGAATAGAATAAGTGAGATTTATCTACTTAGCGGCTTGTTATGAGTATAATGTCCAATTCATCTTAAACGCAGTTCTCTCAGATCTAATTAATTGTTATTAAAATAAAGTGGAAAAATAAATGAAACTAAATCAAAACAGTAAAAATATCCAATTTATTAAGACACCTAAAACGATCAAATGCAAATTCGATTTCTTATCTATGAAAGATTTGTTCCTTCGGATATAGTTGTGGAAAGACGACACACGGGTGAAGAACGAGCCCACACCGTAGCGGTGCCCACTGACTATGCCCACTAGTACCCCATTGCTGGACTCCATAGGGTCACCTGTATTCGCACACACAAGTGGTCCACCAGAGTCACCCTGTAAAATCGAATCAGACTAATGATAGACCAGATACAAGTGCTGCAACCATCGATATCAAAGAGACAGATAGGCCATATAAAAACTGGGATGGCGCGAGCACCCAAAATAAGTCTTAACCTCCGACAATAAGAGTCAAAAGGCTACACAAATTTTTGCTTTATTATATGCGTGTTAAATATAACGTGTATCCTTAGTTGCGATGCGCAATATAAAAGATACCTAATTATTTTTTCGTGTTTCCTCTTATCCTTATTATATTGATATAGATATAGATATAGAAATATAGATATAGTACAAGTACAAGTACAAGTACAAGTACAAGTACAAGTACAAGTACAAGTACTAGTACAAGTACAAGTACAAGTACAAGTACAAGTACAAGTACAAGTACAAGTACAAGTACAAGTACAAGTACAAGTACAAGTACAAGTACAAGTACAAGTACAAGTACAAGTACAAGTACAAGTACAAGTACAAGTACAAGTACAAGTACAAGTACAAGTACAAGTACAAGTACAAGTACAAGTACAAGTACAAGTACAAGTACAAGTACAAGTACAAGTACAAGTACAAGTACAAGTACAAGTACAAGTACAAGTACAAGTACAAGTACAAGTACAAGTACAAGTACAAGGACAAGGACAAGGACAAGGACAAGGACAAGGACAAGGACAAGGACAAGGACAAGGACAAGGACAAGGACAAGGACAAGGACAAGGACAAGGACAAGGACAAGGACAAGGACAAGGACAAGGACAAGGACAAGGACAAGTACAAGTACAAGTACAAGTACAAGTACAAGTACAAGTACAAGTACAAGTACAAATACAAATACAAATATAAATATAAATATAAATATAAATAGATAGAGTAATAGATGATCTATAATTCACTGAAATTTCACGGTCGTATCTTATTTTTTGAACGAGGTCTCATACGCATTGTAGTTAAGCACGGTTACGAGCTCTAATAGGTCTCAAACGCACTGGCTGCAAGTCTTCTGAAATCCAGACACAGAACAAACACAAGTGTTCGTTACACGAATGTTTGTTCTGAGTGGGATTTATCCAACTTTATTGACACCTCTAAAGAGATATACAATGGGCGGACTTAATGCCTTATGGCATTTTCTATTAAATATATTTTCTACCAGTATTTGTATAGACTTCGGCAGTACCACCGTCCGCCACGGTACCTAGTACCATTTCCACCGTGTAACAACTGATTTTACAGCAATTGCGTTCCGGCAGGAATGGTACAATAATATCTTATTCCTCAAAGGTAGCAATACATCTGTGGCCGACTTGAAACGAGACTTACCAACAACTAACAGGATTAACTATCACTAACAGACCCTACACCAGTACTACTAACGAACTGACCAATTAATGTTCTTTTTAAAACCATCTTGTTAACTGGACTAATGAACCCAGTCTCAATTTGAGTCTTGTTTAAAGTTGGCCGCAGATGTAATGGGCGGCAGTTGATGGGTGGTGATGCTTGCTCGTTTGCTATCTCGTATCCATGAAAAACTTACCTTCCCAACATCAGTGTGTTGGCTGGAAGTGCAAATGAACTGATGCATCTTCATACGGTACATCCTATTGCATTGCCTCGCCGTGATCAGAGTGAGGTGAGCGAGAAGCAACTTATCGGAGCCTTCCTGTTGCAAGCCAATGAGTATTGAATAATTAAATAACCCTTACATACTCACAGTCCCGCGGTAGGCCTAGGCCTACACGTAAAATAACAGTTTAGGTCCTATTCTCAGTCCTCTACCTACATGATATTATTATTCTCAAAATGTCATAAGAATCGGTCAAGCCGTAAATTTTCGAATAAGTTCATCTGTTCCTTTCACCAATGTTCTGGAAGATGTCACTTTTGAATTTGGAACGCAAAATTACATAAAGTAGTTTATGCACAGTGGTATTTCCGCAGAGTAATAAATGCATAGAGCTTTCACTTTAGCGCCGCGGCGACGTAGTAACACTTAAAATTTCTTGATGGTAGAGGTAATTCGGCACGTAAAACGATTTGAAGCGGCCGGAGCCGCGGGGAAAGCTACTAAATTTATAAATAAGTATATTAAGTATTTACATTTTGCGAAATACGGCCAAATCCCGAGACGAGACATTTACCATCGTAGTCGATTGCTTTGCTTGCAAAAGGAATCGCATTCACGTAACTGTCGTAGATGAACCTCTTATATGTGAACTGAAAATTGTGTTTTGTTAATGTTTGAAGCTGGTAAAAGTATTCCATTTTCCTACTGCTGGGCTCGGTTCTCCACTTGATATGGGAGTAGGTAATTAGGCCATAGTCTGCCCCACGCCTTCCAAGTGCGGATTGGCACACATCACATGCCTTCGAGAACTTTATGGAGAACTCCCAGACATAAAGGTTTTCTTACGTTTTCCTTCAATTATATTTAAATAGGCCTTAAGCGTCAATAGCTCAATTGCTCGCTTCGATTCAATGTGATCGACAGAGTTAAACAACGACGGGCGAAAATTGAAAACAACCGGGACCGACGTTTAAATGTGCGATCCAAAACTCGATAATACCCATAAAATGTTGCCACTAGTTGTCGCCCATCCCCAAATGTTTGGTATGTAGCCCCGTCGTTGCATAACTCGAATGCGCTTACTGGTTAGCAATTAAAAAAAATATTATGCAAGTATATTTACCACTAACGCAATATCAAGTTTAGGAAATTTGTAATCGGGTGGGTACCGCACCGCCTTTAACGCCCTCCACTGGCCTTCAGAGGTGCTGTCGCGGTGGTATATTGCGGTGTTCCATAGCTGACCAGCGACGGCGAATTTATGAGACAACATTTTCTTGGGCACCTTCCTGGTAAAATATACGTTGTTCGTATAGAAAGATAGTTTTGATAGATCACACGAGGCGGAAAGTCTGTACCACAAATGAGTCTTAAGTCGCTGACATGATTTCTTCATGGAAGTCTGTACGTTCTTGGATATAAGATAGCAAACGAGCTTGCAGCACCACCCATCCACTGCCATCCATGACAACTGTGACTGACTTTGAACAAGACTCAAATAAGGACTGGGATGGTTAGTCCAGTTAGCTGAGAGAGTTTATTATGACAATAGTTGGTCAGTTCGTTAGTAGGTATGTGGACTGGGGGTTAGTGATAGTTAGTACTGTTAATTGGTGTTAGTAAAAGTCCAGTTAGTAATTGTTAGTAAGTAAGAGTTTCGTTCCAAGACAGTCACAAATGCGTTGAGGACTAAGATGGTCGCCTCTAAAGAAGTGTTACCGGACCGTCCCAAACAGGCCACAATTGCTTTAAAAACAATGATTACGCGGTAGAAATGGTACAAGGTACCGTGAAGGGCTGTGGTACTTCCCTGGACGAACTCTATATGAAATGTAAGTATAAAAGCTATTTGGTTTGTGACCATTTGAGTGTGCAAATATTTATTAAGCTTCATACAAAAAATCGGCTTGTTATCAATAATTTTGATGGCCCCGTTATTTAAACGTAAGTATTCGGAGTGTAAGACGCTCCAGTCAAGCCATCCGTTTTGGAGTTTACACAATTGTTTTTTGGAGTTTATCGTCCAATTACCTCAATATTTAAAAAAAAAAACTCACAGTTATTCAGACAATTCGACACCCCACCGAATCGACATGTTTTATACCTGCGCCCTACATTACCTACTTCTATCGAGAATTATCAGAGGAATAACTTGGGCGTCTCGTCGAACCAAACCAGCTCACGAAGATTCTAAAAAAAATAGGCGATGGCTGCTGGACTCTATGGAAGAATGCGCAGTAGACATAAGTAAAGAAAAAAATATGGAGTAAATCAACTTAGGCCTTAGCTATAGGTTCCCCAGAAGCTGATGGTAGTAAAACTCAGTTGAAGACAACTAGTTAAGTATGTGACTACGAGTAGATGAATGCGTGATGAATTCAAATGATGATACCCTCGAGAGCCGCATATTTTTTCGCAAGCCTTCGGATCCGAGGTAAAGCAGTGTGCAGCGGACAGCAATTTGCGCGGCCCTATGATGGTGCCGCCGCAAAACGTTGTGTACGCGTTTCTCGGATATCGGATTCGGGCTTTGAACGCCACCTGCAAAGTTTTCGCAAATCTATATATATAAAAGGAGAAGGTGACTGACTGACTGACTGACTGACATATCAACGCAGGGCCTAAACTATAAGGGCTAGAAACTTGAAATTTTGCACAGGGGTTCCTTTTATAACGTAGGGGAGCACTAAGAAAGGATTTTTGAAAATTCACCCCCTAAGGGGGTAAAACGGGGGTGCAAAGTTAGTATGAAACTGCTGTTTTTGAAGCGGGTAGACGTCGTTAATGGGTCTAATTCTACGCGAGCGAAGCTGCGGGCGTCCACTATATGGTAATATTTTAGATAGAAGCGTCGCAAATATAGTAATATTTTAGATAACTATGAATTTGCGGCGCTAGCATTAGAAACATTAGGTCCTTGGTCGGCTAATATGAAGACTTTCATGGAAGTCTTGTCCACCAGACTCATTTCCTTTTTTTTTCACTCATTTCCTTTTTTCGCCCAAAAATAAGCGAGATTACAGCAAGGCTAAATATTAGGTACCTAATTTAAAAACCTTAGTAAAAACAAACATTAAATACCTATCTGCCGATCGGCCGTATGCGGCCACGCAACACATGCAGTATGTTGTTTACGGGTAGATGAGTGAATAATCCTTGTCGTAGACCTTAAGGTGAATTGAGAATTCGAGAAAATTCGACACCGGGTTGGCCATATAGGTGGTACCTACTATGGGACTTCTATGGGTTGTATGGTAGCACTTGTGCCTTGACTTAATTTAGCATAAGTAGGGACTCACCTGATATGGCACATCCCCTAACTTAGCTGGCCAACCATTATAGACCCTTGGTACTATAGTGTTATCAATTTCATACACATTAATGGTATCGTTGGATGCATACGACAGCGACACATCAAAAATAAATATAATAAAGCATAAAATATTCGCGATCATTAATTTTAATAATAATTTCTGCGATTTGATAGAATTTGATAGAGAATAAATGTCAAAGCAAAGGATATAATAGTGACATGTAATTAAAGACTGCAAAAAATATTTTGGCTTAACTTGCGTTTCAGCGACATCTATTGGCATTTTCTTAAACTTCTTTCTCTCTTGGTAAATTATTGAACTATTTAGTTCCTCCTATGTTATGGAAGATGTCGCCAACTATCATATCACAGATATTTCTGCTGATTTTATACGTGCTGCACAGTATAGAGAGAGCCGTGTGTTATTTTAGCAACTTTCTATATTTTGATGCGGATTTCAAAGTGGGGTGTCACACTGATATTTGCAATCTGCCGATCTTTTCAATATTTTCATATAATCTGTAGCACAAAGACATTCAAAGACTGCTAAGTTATCGTATTTCAAAAGATATGAGATATTTATTTTTCCTAAATGAGCCACTAAAAATCATCGTCTCAAACTCCGCTGTCGTCCATGACATCTATGGCAAACAGAATACAGAACTAATATTAAATGCTAAATGTTCTTGTAAAAACTTTAAATCCTACAACAACTATTATAGTTGTAGTTAACAATGAACTGAGGAGTTTTTTTTTTATTTGAACACGCTCACGTAACTACCAGTGGGGTTAAAGGTTTTGAAGTCACTAAAAACTCGAAGTAACGGACATCAACTAGTAACTTTTAGCACGGACTGGTAGGCAAGAAACTATAGCAATTTAATAATCTGTGGCTTTCGTTCAAAATCCAAAATTAATATCCTAACTATTAATTAGCCCTGAGCTGATCTCAGACGTAGTTGTGCATTATACATCAGGTGTTTCGTTACCGTCTCACTACTCAGTCCCCGAAGTCTGAAGGCGGAGGCCGGAACTTGCTGCATAAATTATAACTTCCGTTAGTTTAGAGTGGATGGATGGATGCAGTGGGTGCACACTAGGTGATTTTAAAAATGGTGATTAAAATTTTTGTTTACTGAATATAATTTACTAGCTTTTACCCGCGGCTCCGCCCGCGTGGTCAAAGGGAATTAACAATGAGTTGATTATCATACATGACACATTTGTGGTGGATGAATAGTGACAGTTCCACGATTAAATGATACTAAGATAAAAACTTGCAAATGAATTTTACTAACGCCATCTATTAACAACATCCGGAACTAAATATCTAGCAAATAACAAAACAACGATATCTTCCCATGGGGATGTTTTACCGCGGTAAAAAGTAGCCTACGTCACCCTCCACCCTCCTCACTATCTCCGCACACAAAAACCATACCATATAATAGCTTCTTTGCGACGTGAAAGCCGGACAAACAAACAAACACACTTTCGCATTTATAATATTAGTATGGATGATCATACTCATCCTAACTAATTACATCTTGATAACGTTTTTGTCGGTGGTTACTTTTTGCTTTTTACATTTATTTTATGCAGGTCGTAAACATACCTACTATCCAAAATGTAAGAGTAAAATGCTTATGTATTTATTTATTTACTAGCTGACCCGGCAAACGTTGTTTTGCCAATCATTTCTTATTAAAAATAAAAGTCGCGATGGAAAAATAGGGGTTGATCGTAGAGGGTTGAAAATTCAGGGTTGTATGTATTTTCTAATGCTGTATCATAAAAAAATAAAAACAAAAAACTTCGTCAAAAAATTAAAAAAAATATTATTGGGGTGGACTACCCTTAACATGGGGGATAAAAAGCACAAAAAATTTCATCAAAATCGGTCAAGCCGTTTTGGAGGAGTATGGCAACGAAAACTGTGACACGAGAATTTTATATATTAGACTATAATTAAAACGGTTACAACCATTTGCATTAATTATAGACGCTACAGTTATACCTAAATCTCTCCTACAAAACTTCATGATAATATTTACGTTTACCTATATTTTATGTATGTATATTTATAGCTGGTCTGTATCTATTTGCTTTTATGGTACAATCAATAGAGGCCCTACTGGTGGGCACGGGTCTGCTATCGTAATGGAAGACTTTAACATGTCATTGGTGCGTGCCGCTTGTATTTCAGCTCACAAGTGAGAGTCGAGCTGATAGTCAATGGGATGTGCCCTCTGAAGCACCGCACAATGAGAAGCTAGGGGGCGCAACCAGAACAATGGAGTTCGACTGATTAAGGAATGATTTGAGTGTTGAGTTTGAGAGTTTATTCTTAAAAACACACCCTCTAATGTTCTAATTAGCTCTCTCAACTAATACCTAATAACTAATTGGACTAACCATCCCAGTCCCTAATTGAGTCTTATTCAAAGTCAGTCACAATTGTCATGGGCGGATGGTAGATGCTGCAAGCTCGTTTGCTATCTTGTATCCATAAAAAAAAACCCTCATTTCCGTCATTCTGGTTTACCTGTACCTAACCAGGTAGCAAAGCTAATCTCCCCGTGTGAATCAGGTGAAAATCAGTGCGCTGCGTATAATATTGTCTTGAGATTCGTATTTAATTAGTGCAGGCGCAAGTCAGTCCGACCGGATATTACCGCAATCCCGCACTCGCTTCACCTTCCTCATATTCTTCCTTACCATACATACCTAATACTTTACGTATACGTATTAATATGACGATGTATTTATTAATAGGTAGGTACCAGTAAACTATTCCACAGCTAAATGGTTATGATAAAGTTAGTTTTGATCTCGCTGCGACCCATAGAAGTCCCACTGCAGAGCACTGGTATCCGGGGAGTCCCACTGCTGAGCCGCAGACACTGCTGCGGGAAGTCTAGAGCATACTCCACCACGCTGCTCCAATGCGAATTGGTGGAGGGGTTAGTGGCCAACCCAGTGTCGAATGTTCTCAAGTCACCCGAAGGTCTTCAACAAGGCTTAATGACTGTTTCCAGCATTGAAAACAACCGGGACCGAAGGCTTTACGTGCCCTCCGAAGCACGGTAGCGTCCATGAAATTTTGCCACTAGCGGTCACCCATTCACAAAACGACCGCTCCCGTCGTTGCTTAACTCTTTCGATCACATTGAATCGACGCGAGCCATTGGGCTATGGACGCTACAGTTTGTTAGTTTTGTATGATGGTGTGATGGTGTCTACTTTCATGCACAACACCTCCCTACCCACATAAGAACGCATGCACATACCGATACTATAAGTATACACGCATCACCACCCATATATCCAGATATCAGATATCAGACAGCTAATGACTGTCGCCCATGACAACACCATGTGACCAACTCTGAACAAGACTCAAATAGGAGCGGGGATGGATTTGTCCAGCAGTCTAATTTAATATGAACATTAGTTGGTCAGTTCGTTAGTAGGTCTGAGGCCTTTTTCTATATGCGTTTGCCGATCCAGCCTGGTTTATCCAGGATGCAGAGTAGTGTGGGAGTCGATGTCTTACCTGACTACAACCCATAGAAGGCGTGCTCTAAAAATAAGTCACAGTTATCGTAATGTACCTCATATAATATATAAGTATTGATTTGCTTCAGTTAACGGCTTATATTAATCAATATGTCCTCTTTCACTAACAGTTAAGACTCTCATCAATATATACTTATACTAGCTTTACGAAAGCAGATCTCGTTAATTTCGTATGTAACTGAGCTAATTAAGTGGCCAAGTAGACAACACTAGTTAGTGCAACACTGATTAAGTTGTACGTCGTGCCAAGTTTGTTGCACTGTCTCAAGTTGTATTGCCTAAGTTCGGTTGCCGATTCACTTGGCAGACCAGACCAGACCAGACAGGTATAGACCTGCAGTGGTACAAGTTGGTAATTAAGTAGTAGTAATTAATAGTTTGGCAAGGTCATTAGAGAGACCATTAAAAGTTAAATCTCTCCACTCGCTCTCGCTGTTTTAATCTCTTCAAATGAAGTTGTACGGACGCATAGCAAGAAAGTTACCCATGCTGAAACGGTGCCATAGGAAAGCTCAAATGCAAGACATTTGCAAGAATATATGAAAATTGGACAGCTCGACAGTAGAAAAATGCTCTTTTTTGTGATGAAACCAAAATAAATATAGAGTTCTGATGGAAAACAATACTTATTGCATCCTTTGAATATGACACTTGCATATTGCATATTGACCTTGATATTTGCATTTGACCCTAAATTTACAAATGTCACAATAAAAGCATAGCGTAAATGTAAAAATGTCGGGGTGTTTTTTCTGGTCACGGAGTCGGACCTGATAGGCTCATAGAAGATAACATGGAGCAACTACAGTACAAAAATATTTTGGAATCAACTATGTTACTTTTTGCTGAAGAGATACAAATGATCTTGGGGACGAATCAGTTTATACAGATTTATGAATAGGGATTTGTCCGTTGGTGCCTACCATCATGGTATGATACGACAAGCTATCGTTACTGTACTCGTATAACGTGTTAGATATCATGAATTTCGATTTCGATGTTGTTTATTTCGACCGGACTTTGTGACCGTTCTGGAGTCAGCTCTCGTACTATGATCTTTGGGACGAATCAGCTTATACAGATTTATCAATAGAGATTTATATGAATATGAATGTCCTGGTCCATAGCAACAGACATATTATTCGTACATGACAGGCGCAATCGGTAGTGACCCTGTTCTGTTGCGACAGGGGTCGAGGGTTTGAATCCCACTCAGGACAAATATTCGTGTGACGAACACTTGTATTTGTTCTGTGTCTGGATGTTAATATTATCTATTTAAGTATGTATTGAAAAAATGTTTATGTATGTATATCAGTCTCTGACACCCAAATCGCAGGCTACATTGGGGTCAGATGGCCGTGTGTGAAAATGTCCAAGATATACTTATTTATACGTTCTATTCTACCATCTTTAATGTATATGAAAGTAACAAAAAGGATATCCATTATAACCAGGCTAAAGGTCACATAATGCGTTTGAAGCCAAGTGTATGCACCGAAGCTGCGAAGGGGCGGGTAACGAAGCATTGTAGCATGATTGTAGCATTTGTAGCGCATCTGCTCGCGGGATCCAGTAGCTTTTTGTGTTCTTTCACGATAATGGCGGGTTAACTTTTTAAGTACGCGTACCTTGTAAAACAAAAATTGTATATTTTTTTAATAAGTAGGTACGCTTCTATTACATTGGTATGTATATATGTAACGGAACGTGATTTTTTAAAAATTTATTTTCTTTATAGTAAAATACAAAATGTTTTTGCAAAGGGCGGACTGAATGCCATTGTCTACCAGCCAACCCAAGGTGATGTTGAGAATAAGTATAATTAATTTTACACCCCTTTCAAAACATCGGATTAATTTGAAACTGCACACTTACCAAGGACCGATGACAATGCAGGTATTTATATAGGTTGTCCTATTAACCTTATCTTAGGATTAGCGATTCGGTTATCTACAATAACTTGATTTTTAGTTCATTCGAAAGTCTTCGATAAGGCTTAACGATTGTTTTACAAATGAAAACAACGGCTCCCATGAAATTTTGCCACTAGCGATCACCCATCCACAAACCGACCGCACCTGAAGTTGCTTAACTCGGTCGATCACAAACTATTGACGTGACCTATACTATATTTATATCCGACAGTGTTATCCTATTGCTAACCACTTTCAAACATTGAAATTAATTTTAAAAAATTGTGTAAATAAGTAATACAATAAAAAATTTTTTTTTAAAAAAAAAGCTTTTTATTTATAAATTTAAAAAAAAAAAATTTTTCCTGCATTGTCATCGGAACTTAATATGTGTGCCAAATTTCAGCTCGATAGCTTCAGTGGAAGTGGGTGAAATATTGATTGCAAGATTCCAGGACATACATACATAGATACATACATACATACATACGAGTGAAGTTAAATAAAAGCTTTTAAAATCAAATCTAAACACGAAGTGGCGTACAAAGAGTAAAATTAAGAATTCCTGCCGTTCTAGTTCTACCAATATGGATCAGATGTCCGAAATAATATAGGACAATGAACCCGTAAAAAACTATCGTCTAGGGCACTAACTGGCTAATGACACAAACAATAGCCATTAAACAGTGGGCCACTCGTCCCATTACCGTACGCGCTTATTAAAAATGTGGCCTGAATATCAAATTGCTATCTCCCATTGTATTGCACCCTATGACCAGTTACTACCCTCCGATTTTAGAACACGTTATGCACAGAGTAAGCGAGGAACAGAAACAGAAGCTTCCCTTTTAAGTGAGCCCAAAAAATTTAATAGAAAAAAAATCCGGCTCGAAATTTTCGTTCACTGGAGAATGGAGAATGATAAAGTGTGTTGGCTGGTTTGTCTTTCTTCTCCTCCTCAACGGAATGATGGATCGATGTGATTTGCATAGATGTAGTATGAGACCTGGTGATATAGGCTTTTTATCCCGGAAAATTTCACGTGAAATGGACAAGAAACCGTAACAATCGTTCTATTTTTGATCGATTCTTTTCTTACTTGTCCTTCTTCTCCTACTCAATAAAATGCTGGATCCGTGTCATTTCTTGCAAAGGTGCAGAACTGGGTGTGGAAAATAACATGGAAAAATAACATCACGGGTCTCCCCCACATACAAATCTGCGGGAGGTCTAGAGCATACTCCACCACGATGCTCCAATACGGAATGGTGGAGTGCTGCTCCAATATTGGTGGAACAAGAAACGAATGGTTATTTAAAAAGTCATTTAATTTAAATATGTAAAATTACTGAAGTACCTATGTTTGGATAGGTAGTATCAAAGGGTAATATAATTAAGATCGATAGTAGAAGGAGTATTCGAAAAACTGCAATAAATCAAAATACAATCAGTGGTTTTCAAGATGCTATCAAAACTATAGGTGCCTGTAGCCTCTACATGTTTAGACTCTATGCACAAACGCCAGTGTACAAGCTAAGTAGCTCCCTACACCTCGAGTGGGCCCTTCGCGGGCTATTGTTTGTTTTTTATATAAATAAATTCAGATGTCACATCTTGCATGATAAATGGTCGGACTGACACGTTAGTCATATGGCGAATGCACTTGTCGAGGAAGTTTGTTGTTTCGCCAGTCTAGGGGCCAATATGGGCTTTGATATTTTTATGAATCGCTACTCTAAATTACGGCTATTGTGTTAGCAACAGTGGATGTAGGTTTCTACCAGAAGTTTATTGAAGCCAGATTATTTATTTATTTATATCCTAAATAACATTGACCAAATTAGCAGATTTTATTCAAGTCCTAATTATCCATGATCAACAATATCTACTGTGGTTTCTTCCAACTGTAGGTGTTATTCGTTATTAAAACATATCTGAATCCCTAGTTTTCTGCTGGCTATCTACTTTCTACGTATAAAAATTAATATGTATCAATGTTGAAAATGAACATAATTTTTTTCTATTACGTAGTCGAGTATTCGATTCGTGAAAATACCTAGGTTCCTCTCATATCTGTCTCGACAAAAATAATACAAAAATAGACCACTTTTATTAGAACCCTATACAAATTTAAGCATCACATTCTAAAAGCTGATTTAAAATTTAAAAATTTCTCCTTCATAGTTCACTGACAGATTAATTAAAAAAATCTACGAAGAGGAAAGTTTCGAAGGCGGATTCAGAGTTGGTAAATAAATAATCAGCTTGCAAATCCATTTGCTCCGGTTGCGTTTTTTCGGCTCCATTACAGCGGGCGCGCCCAGTTCCAAAATATTGAATAAGTAATACAGAGCTTTCCAAAATATGAATGCAGATTAAGGATTATTCAGAGGGTTGTTAAATCTATTTTAGGTAACAAAAAGATCTAAGTTACTGAAAGTAAAATATAAAGCGCCTTTTTTTTCGCTGGGAAAAGCGTTTATGTGTTATATGCCTGCTTGTTAAAGTAATAGTAGGTTTATCTCACTTGGAACAAACGATATAATAGAACGGAGTTTGAATTTATATCCTGTGTATAGACTCACCACTTTTAACATAACTAGCGAAAAGTGGATATATCATACTATACACATCTCCCTACCTCTATGGAGAAATACAGTATGTCTAATAATATTTTGAACTAAAAATATATACAGGCGAATCCGGAAGATGGAGAGCTGAAAAAATAAGCTAACATAAACAACATGACATAAAAGGGTTTTACCTTCCATATTCTTTGGCAAACGGCGGCGGTTACTGCTAAAGGTATTATCACGAGTTACCGTGTTTCATCGTGCACACCTCAAAACATTTTACTCGCTCGACGGCTCCGGGTAAAGTGACGTATAAGTCACTTTTAATTTTTACCGGAAATGGAGTTTCAGAATTGTACCATTTTTTTATACTTTTTTCCTGAATACGATTGTTGTGTGTTGCTTTGTTTCTCGTCGCGTTAGTGTCGTCATTAGTAAGGTGGTTTCTGACATAATGGACATTGCATTAATAATATAATAATAATAAATATCTTGGTCATTCTCACACGGCTATCTGACCCCAAAGTAGGCGCGAGCCTGTAATATGGGTGTCAGAGACTGATATACATACATAGATATTTTTAAATATATACTTAAATAGATATTAACATGCAGATACAGAACAAATACAAGTGTTCGTCACACGAATATTTGTCCTGAGTGGGATTCGAACCCACCACTATGCATTCCGGCAATAGAGTCGACTCCAACAGCACCTAATGAGTTGCCGCCGCTAATAAGCGGCCTATTGTATGCAGTGCACTGGTTTACTCACAACGAAGGAGATCTGTACCTAAGTATCCCGAGTATATTTGTGTAGGGTTTAGTGGCCATGTTCATCCAGATTAAAGGAAGTTTTTAGGCATACGCACTTGTTACTAGTTACAAGACTACACAAATGCAGCTCGTAATAACCAATCATAATATTACGCTTGTATTTCCCGGAAAGGGTGAGCAGAGGTGTGTACACACCCACGTTTACCAGTGTGTGTGTTATGTTTAGGTCCCATGTGGTGAGGTGAACCTATTACCATACCTACACCGGACACAAATCCAGAATAAGAACTGCACCCGGTCATTTCACGTTAGAAAACCCAATAATTGTTGCCCCAATAATTGGGGATAGAACCCAGGCCATCTAACTTATCAGTCACACTTACGACCAAGAGACCGAGATAGTAATCAAGACTATCGGCTATATGAAACCTCTGAAGCACTTGTTTAGACTTTTTATTTCAACAAGGTCAACCATCCAACGTAGTGCATCCATTGCCAACGTAGTGCATTAAAAATATGACATCGATTACTCCAATAGCTGATTTAGGTCCTTACAAATATCGTCTGCCGTCCAAAAAAAAGCAAAATTGCAAAGTCATTACTACCCGTTGAGTGAATGACATGTACCGTTATGAGATTCCTTATAATAACGTCGGCATTTACCGTGTTAAAGAAACAGTAGTACGAACAAGTACAATATCTAAACATTCGCTTCGGCAGTGTGAGACAACTTAACCCTTTTCAATGATGACGTTATTATTAGCTGTATTGTTGTTCGTGATCGGTTAAAGGACCCATTAAAGATCCATAGCTTCCTAGGTTAATGCTTTTGTGTCAAATTGTTTTGTGTTGGCAAATTTGTAAACACAGCGAGAGACTTTTGCAGAATGCTGTTGATATGATCACAACTGTTGCGGTGGCGAGCTGAATGTTAAGTAAAAATTCAGCAAACAGAAAGTTAAGTTAAATATTATTTTGAAATACCGGTTATTGATAGCCAAGATGGTGGTTCAAATCCCAATGTATGTAATATTTATACATATGTATTTACATTGTAAATTAAACTTGTTAAAATAGACCGGGAAAACATTTTAAGTTTATTTACAATATACATCATACATCCTTTTTGTTGTGAGTGTTGTGTGAAGGCTGGAAAGGAACCCATAATTCAAAATAATATTGCCTAAGCTTTGTTTTGTTTATTAATGCGTAGTAGGTAAATTATCAAGCACCTCTGAATAAAGATGTCATTATTCATAGTTGAAGTTAACGGCTTACTCACATGTGATTTAAGTCGGAAATAGACCGACTAGTTTCGATCTATTACGATGATCATCTTCAGGAGTGAACGCGCTCGCGGTTGGCACGGCGTACACTGTACCACGCGAGTAAGCCGGTAACTTCAATTATGATTATAGACACTCACGAATCGTTCAGTAATAAATGATGTCATTATTTCAAAACATGTTGAAGGTCCTCCAAATTCAAAACGAATACTCAAAACTCGTACAAAATTAAAGCACCTTAAAAAAACTAACGGTTCGTTGTCATCTAACAACATGCTTAGCGGTTGAATTATATCCCTACGACGCTGAAGTGGACTCTTCCGCAACAAGCTCACGTGTCCCAAAAACCGTGTAACTTCACACTCGTGTCCTAATCGATTCCTTATCAACTTCCGTGGTACACATCTGTCTGTTTTTGTCGTGGACGGTACTGTCCCTTCATAGAAAAGCAATCGCGTAGTCGTAAACGTTAAGGGTCTAAAACTACCCCCCTGGGGGCCTGTAAGGGCACTGCGATGTTTCTTGACACTGCCAGAAAAAGTACCCGATGGTAGCCCTAATCCAGGACAGTCGTCGAGGGTGTTATAAGGGCAGCAAAAAGTGTAATTTAAAGCTGACTTAAGGTTTCGAATTAAAATGAAGGAGGGGAGGAAATCGCCTTGCGAATTTTGTGCCAATTTTTACACCGGTAAAATAGATCTTAAATGTTTTTCTTACCGTGGTTTTATGTTATTTAACAAATGTATTTGATTTATTTCTACTGGTGCGTTAATTTTAATTGATATACCTACTCATAGGTGTATCTATTAATTGGTAACTAACTACCTGAAGAATTTAAAAAATATATTTTGAATGGACTTTTGCCGTACATATGACCATAATGACCTTAACAGCGTCATCAAATAGATCACCTATAGTGTACTAGTTGTTATTTAGTAACATACCCTTTGTAAGGAACCATTGAATAATTATTATCGACATGTGATTACTGATAATTCAAGTTTACTAAAATTAGGGCTCATGTGTGTTGTACACATTTGTATTCTCGTATCGTATAGTATCTCGTATTCTCTATTCTCCAAGCACATTTTTTTTCTGTATTTAAAAAACTAATCACTCTTCTTTAACTATTTTTTTTATTATTTTTATTATTGCACTGTAAAATAGGCGGATTTGAATTAAAAAATCATTGCATTGATTAAGGTTGACCATAATATCAATAATTGACCGATTAAGGTAAACTAATGATTTATTAATAGGGCGGAATGGAAGTTTTTCCATTATCACCACGGCATCGGCACCAGAATTGCATTAGTAGAGAAAAATAATGTGTAAGAAGTATGGTATACGCGATCTGCAATAAAGGGAACATTCTCTCATTCCTCTACCAAACACTTCTAATATCCCACCGTTGGGAAAGGGTCTCCACTTGGAATGTGAGGGGTAAGGCTTTAGTCTACGCTGTGGTCAGCATCAATGTGAATTAACAGACTTCAGAGATATCCATCAATCGATTAATAAATAGCGTAATAAGTATAAAGTAGCCTATGTCACTCTCCAGACCATATAATACATCTATGCCAAAAATCATCGATGCATTATTCCGTTGAGGAGGGGAAGAAGTATAAACCAACAAATATATTATGTATTACTATAAATAATACCTGCAATATAATAAACTTTATCTCCAAAATCGGAAATTCAACTGCAGTAATTATCTCTCAGTATTAATTACTGCAGTTTAATTTCTGATTTTGGAGATTTAGTTGATTATACTTCGGTATAGAGTACCACCGCGCCACGGTACCTAGTACCATTTCTGCCGTGTAATAATTGTTTTTAAAGCAATTGTGGTCCGGTTGGAAAGGTGTGGATTCCGGTTACACTTCTTTAGAGGCGACCATCTTAGTCCTCAAGGGTAGCAACACATCTGTGACTGACTTAGAACGAGACTCCTACTAACAAGTACTAACTGGACTACTACTAACACCAACTAACAGGACTAACTATCACTAACAGTCCCTAGTCCTACCTACTAACGAACTGACCAACTAATGTTCTAATTAACTTTCTCAACTAATTAGACTAACCATCCCAGTCCCTAATTGAGTCTTGTTCAAAGTCAGTCACGGTTGTCATGGGTGGCAGCGGATGGGTGGTGCTGCAAGCTCGTTTGCTATCCTGTTCCCATAAAAAAAAAAAAAACATTTATGAAATTAAATGTCACTTGCTGTAACGGGGAAGGACACATCGTGAGGAAACCTGCATGCCTGAGAGTTCATCATAATGTAGGCATGTGAAGTCTGCCAATCCGCACTTGGCCAGCGTGGTGGACTAAGGCCTAATCCCTACCATTCTGAGAGGAGACCTGAGCTCAACAGTGGGACAAAGAAAGGGTTGTGATGATGATTAATTACTGCAGTTTAATTTCTGATTTTGGAGATATAGTTGATTATACTTCGGTATAGAATACATGGTGCTTAAGAGCCTATACCGGTGCCGTGTCAGGTTAGGAGCACCCGTGGAAACATGTCACAGGACTTTCGTATTCAAATGCGCTATGTCCCACCAGGCTCGGTAGTTAGTGCACAATAGTAACCTAATTGTAATGCTTAGGTCTAAATCCTATTGTTCTACATAAGGCACGTGCAGGAAATAGAATTTGTATGCAAATGGTTTAGTCCAGATGTAGAAATGGAGCTGAGGCCTCATACTATAGATGCATTGGACGTGAAGTTATATATGCAATTATTTTTAATATAATTTTATATTAATAACAGGTCGACTCTAAATCGTTTCGTAAAATAAATGAATGAAATGGTTCGATCCTTGCATTACTCTCACATAAATGTTCGAAAGCAGGGTTTATAATTAATATTTAATGTATTTGAAATAATAATAATAATTTTTTTTTTCTAAAAAAAAAAGCATTTATAACTTTTTTTATTTATTTTCGTGCATTGTCGTCAAAACCAAATATGTGTGCCAAATTTCAGCTCGCTAGCTTCAGCGGAAGTGGGTGAAATATTGATAGCAAGATTCCAGGACATACCTATACATAGATACATACGAGTGAAGTTAAATAAAAGCTTTAAAAAAAATCGCAACTTGCTAAAAAATTAAACACAAATTGTTTAACTAGCGATGATCTCAAGAAGTGAAGAAGCTGACCTAACACTCAAGAAGGTTTTTGGTTATTTGTGTTGTTTGTTCAATACGGACTTAAGGCTGTCGACTCATGTCAAAAGACTCTTGACCATTATGAATTAGTTTAATAGGTAGAGACTATTAAACAATGGAAATAATTGCCAGTGCGTATGAATATTAATTATGATCATCTTAATAGACATAAAAACTATCACGGCCCTCAACTGATCAAGGATAAGATCTCATATTGGAGAAGGTTTAGTAAAAAGTAATCTTCATCATTCGAACAACAGTATGGATTTGCAAATACACTTCTCGCCTATACGACTTTTCTCTGATGTTATGTACGATTTTACCCATCAAATGCTTTACTTTTACTTATCATATGCTTTATTGGTGAGTGAAAAGTATGAAGAGGATATTACACTTGCGTCTGAGTTATCCATAACTAGACGTGTTTAGACAGGAAACTCAGAAGTTGGCCTACATTATAAACAAAGGCTTGAACCCTTACCTTTCCTCAATGAGACCTTAAGGAGACCTACCATATAATTATACCGGTACATGGCTGAAGGAGTGGATAAGTAATAGATAGTGATAATGATAATGATAATGATAAATGATAATGATGATGTTAATAATTTTTATAGAATTTCTAAAGTATTTATGGAATATCATTATCGTATCGCAAACGACGATTCGCCATGTCTGCGAAGTATTATCGATCATACAGTCATCTCGGGTACAAAAACAATATTTCACATTACTCAAGTCTCTAGGCACTGGGTAGGCGTGGCGTGCGGGGGGCGTGGCGGCCGGCCCCTGGGGCCTCCCAGAGCACTCGGGCGGTCCGGCGAGAGTTCAACAACTTGTTTGCTGTTTATTGTTGAAATAACTGATAATGTACCGTCCATAGCCCAATAGATCGCGTCGACAGAGTTAAGCAACGACGGGGACGGTCAGTTTGTGGATGGGTGACCGCTATTGGCAAAATTTCATGGCCGCTACCGTGCTTCGGTGAACACGTTAAGTCGGCGGTTCTGGTGGCTTCCAATGGTAAAAACGTCGTTAAGCATTATCGACTTTCGGGTTTCTTGAGAACATTTAACACTGAGTTGGCCATTAACCGCCAATCCGCATTGGAGCAGCGTGGTGGAGTATGCTCTAGACCTCCCGCAGTCGAGTCTGGGATCCTGCCTACCACAAAGGGGAAAAACACGCGTGATGTTAATTTATATAGTCACCTTGAATGCACGAGATATGATGTATAAGGAGTGTCTGTCGTGATGATACTTTATACTCTGCTGCTGCTGCTGCTGCTGCGACCCATAGAAGTCCCACTGCTGGGCACGGGTACTTTTTACCCCGGGAAATTTGATGTTTTCCGAGGAAATCGACAAATACCTTTAATAGTCATTCGATTTATCGATTATTCTATTTTAATCGATTATTCTATTTTAATCGATTATTCATTTTTTTCGATAGTTAACTATCGATCGTTTTTTTAATGATCGGCCGGACTGCAGATGAAAATGAGGCAAAAGTTAATAACTAATGACTTGACTTAGTCAACAGATAACAGGAGACAACCATACTCCTCCATCCTACTCCTCACCTACGTGAAACAACCTAGTTAGTGCGTATATCTAATACCTACCTACTTATCCTAGATTGATACACATTTGTGACTAATTTAAAACAGGACTCCTACTATCTAACTATTGGGCACTAACACGACTTGTCAACAACATATTGCTCCTTTAGATACTTAGTTCTTTAACTAACTGAAGGTGATAGTATTGGTATTCATCGCGGCACGAAAGTTCATCTACGAACGAATTATTACCCCTTCTAACTGAATTTACTTTCATTACGAGTCTTGTTCACAGTTGTTATGGGCGGTAGCATAATTGTAGTTAGATTTATAACTTATGTCCATAAAAATAAGCGGAATCAATAATAATAATAATAAATATCTTGGACATTCTCACACACGGCCATTTGACCCCAAAATAGGCGCGAGCCTGTAATAATATGGGTGTCAGAGACTTATATACATACATACATAGATATTTTAAATACATACTTAAATAGATAATATTAACATCCAGACACAGAACAAACACAAGTGTTCGTCACACGAATGTTTGTCCTGAGTGGGATTCGAACCCACGACCCCTGGCGCAACAGACAGGGTCACTACCGATTGCGTTTGTCAGTCGATTTGATCATAATAATCATGATCTCACTTGAGTAGTCCGGGTTCAATTCCAAGCGGCACGCACCACGCCTTTTTTAAGTTGTGTACGATTTAAGAAATTAAATGTTACCTCCTGAAACAGTAAAGGAAATTTGCAAATCTGAGCATCATAATTTTCTCGAAGGCATGTGAAGTCGATCAATCTACTCTTGGCCATCATGGTGAATTAAGGTCTAACCCCTCCCATTATAAGAGGAGAACCGTGCCCAAATGAAGGACAAAGAAACGGTTGATTTCCCGTAGTTGAACTATGATTTTCCGACTTGAACAATCAACAATCAACGTAGGTACCTACTAATCTACTTTATACAGGTACCCAGCTACTTAGGATTCTCTATAATAGACGAATAAATCCATCCATATCTTAAGTAGGTTTATACACTTTTCAAATGGAGTGATTTCCTAAAGGCAGGTTACACCTACTTACCGTACATACAGCTTTTTACTGTATAATTTTAGTGGAAAATCTTATGTAACAAATTTCATTCGCACATAAATCATCAGCTGAACTTCTCATAGTTCTCATGCTTGTTAATAATTAATGTGGCGACAAAACCTCATCTCCCAAGCAGTTAAAGTCAATTCCCAGTGAAGTTTCATCATCGTCAATCTAACTCGGTTTAATAAGTAATTCTTGCGCTGTGGGCTGTCCCCGAGCAGCCGGCGGGTCCAGAGCGATGCTGTGCGTCTCATCTCTGTGCCGTCCCTTACTCGCGCGGTCTCAGAGGGAAACTCGCCACAGACCCTCCATTACCATTTAACGTCGCATCAACAGCGCGCGCTTTCGCCTCCGAACGCGTTTCAAAAATTTTAAATATTTTTTTGCTGGCTGATTCTAAAAAATGATGATAAAAAACAAAGTTTATTTTAAATTAAGAATAATCTCCGGCTCAAGGACAAGTGGCGCCGCCGGTGGCAGTCGCGTCGTCCCGCTCTTGAGGCGAGGGCGTGTCCCCAGGGCGCCTCCCACAGTCCGCGGGGACGGACGGGGGTTCAGAGACCGAGCACTCCGCGGCGCGCTCCCGCGACGCTTGTTAGTGTTCCGCAAATCCGCAGCGGGATCGCCCGCACAACCGGGACGTTATCCCAAAACGCCAGTACGATAACCCAGAGACGCCTACCGGATAGTTGGAGAAATTATTCCCAATACACTTCAGGCTTCTGAAATTTATCAGACTTGTTTCGAAACTGTTTTAGATTTATCACAGGCGTTTTGAGATTCAGTTTTATTTCTGTTTTTGAGGTTGTGAATTTTTTGTGTTACTATATTTTTTTAACATTTTTTGTCAAATGCGTTGTTTTTATTTAGACAAAACAAATACATGTAAATAAGTTATAACTTATCATTAATTGAACTAAACTAAACTAAAACTAAAATTGACTCTTAAGAAAAACTGTGAGCGTTTCCTAAGTTTTCGAAATTCGAAATCGAGTCGTAACATTCCGGCCGCGTTCGTGCGTTGTCGGGCGCCAGTTCGGCGCGCGTCGCGATTCGGTCGGACGAGCTAAACGCGGCGGCGGGCGGGTACACTGGCTCGCCGTGGCCGCCGCTGGAGCTAGACCCCGTGGGATGGGGTCGGAAACTATACCCCTCCGGCGCCCCAAGGTCTTCAGGTAAGTTTTAACACATCAAAATACGCTTAGCAACGAAGTTAAAGACTTGCGAAACTCTACATCTGTGTACAAAATTGGTACTAACAATTAATTCTAGTTTTTCTCGATCTTTTTATGAAATCAAAAGGTAATACTGGTTACTCTAGTCCAACTTGTATACGGACTCAGGAACTTTTAACAGAAAATGCCGACTAACACTTTTTAAAAAATAAGTTCTATCCCAGTTCTAGTCCAATCTAATTCTTATTAACTATCTATTAAATCTTGCTCCTGGGCTTAAAATTACACGATCTACCTCGTTTTTCACCAGGGAAGGCTGGTAGAGAATGCCTATCCCATTAAACTCATCGTTTGTTGGGATTGGCATTTTGGAGTGTAAATTAAATAACTAGAACATAGAATAGTTCTATTGGTGTGCAAAATTCTGACCTATTATTTTAGAAATAGCCGTTGTTGCTGCTTAATTAAAAAAATTATTAAAACAAATAATACATTGCCTTTTCTTAATACCAAATTCTATTTATTTTTTTAAATCTCAACGTAATCTCATATTAACTACTGCACTTCGTAAATGTTAAGTGTCATTACGTTTCAAATTTTGCAGATAGAACTTTCGCAAGGCTTCCACGAAGTCATTAATTTCCATTTTCATAATTATAGGTACCTATTCTAAAATCTAGTTGAAGGAATTTTCGTCCTCTGCAAAATTTATATAGCTTGAATCTGGATACAAGTAGGTAAACAAGAGCTGTAAGGTAAAGTTGTGAAACTCTACCTGTAGGTAGAGTAAGGGTTTTTTAGTTCATTGGGAACTAAAAACTTAGTAACGTTAATAATCAGGGCAACTTTTAATACATCCAATTCAAAAAATATTACTTACTTACAAATTGATTAATTTTATTTGGGTCATCTAAGTCACATAAATATTAAAACAAAAAATGCCGAATTTTATGAAGAGAAATTGAGACTAAGAACTATTTTAGGAATAAACATTAATTTAATGATACATAGAAGTAGGCAGTAGGTACGTGTATTTATTTTCGAATAATGGAAATTGTTTGGAAGAGAACTACTAATACTAGAACTAATAATTATTCCATAACTTATTATAGGGTACCATAATTTTAAACGCTTAATTTAGTATTGTAAACTTATTCAACTTTTCTAACTACAAATTCAGTTATTATATTATTATAACTGACAGAATACTGTAATCTTTAACTAATCAACGTAGATTCATAACAAGGTTGCTAAGTATTTGCTTCATATAATTTACGAGTAGTTTTACTTAGGGCTTACCTACACTACACAGTACGTACAACCAACAGCAACTGAAGGTACTGCATTTGAAGCGACCTTTGTATTGTTTAATTCATTTTGCTTTGATTGCTCTTGATAATCCCATAACTTACTTATTATCCTACTCATGATTTCATGAAATTCCATGCTATAAGCAACTTACTCCATCGCTATGGATTCCATACGGATAGACTGATTGACACTATGTTAAAAACAGGTCGGACTTATTTATGTAAGTAGCTTCAAAAAACAAATGTTATGTAGGTATATGAAATATTTATATTTAATTTATAAAAAAAATCTTACATTTTTGTAGATAAGATAAGATAAAATGAATCGCATATACACAAAAATTTAAAAAGAGTTCATGACAACCTATAATATAAATATAATATACTATTCATCCCGAAAAGTAAAGAGGTTTTCAAATATACTATATTTGATCCGTTTCAGGGATGCACTATATCCCTGAAACGAATATTTTAACCAAGTTTTATTAAAATCGGATCAGTAGGTTTGATTCCATTGCGCACATATGTACAGACAGACAAACAGACAATAAATTTATAAATAATATTTTCGAAATTTGTATCGATTACATTCCTGATTTGATTTTCTATAGTGACTGAAGAATAACTTCATTCACATACCTGTACTGTTATGTAATATATAATGGTACCTATACTTATACGTACCATGTTGCGATCACCGCTCAACGGCACGCGTCGATCGTGTGTGATCGACCGAGTTAAACAAAGAGTGGTGCGGTCAGTTTGTGGCTGGGAAAAATTTCATGGGCGGCTACCGTGCTTTGGAGGGCTCGTTAAGCCGTCGGTACCAGTTGTTTTTAATCATTTAGCCCTGTTGCAAACCTTCGGGTGGCTTGAGATCTTATTAAAACCAGTGCTAGCCAGGACCTCGGGCTCGAGTAAGCAAATATCTGAGCAACTCCAATAAGAGCTTAGGAAGATGCTTGTCAATTTATTTGTTGGCTGAGGCCAAGCAAGCCTCACATGCTTATGTTAGATTTATTGTCTGTATTTCTTATATGCGTAAAATTGTAAATATTTATCCGGATTTTTTTTGGAAAGGATTTTTTTTTTTATTAACCTGTTGGCTACAAGACCTTTAGCTGTGGCTGTTGGAGAGATGTTTGTCACAGCAGGACACTTTTTTTTTTTTTTGACATGTCTGAATATTTAACTTCCTTACCTTACCTTTGTACATAAATCATATATTAGAATTGTATTTCCTGCTTTTGTTCTCCTGTGTACATAAATGCAAATAAATAAATAAATAAAAATCAAATTGTGAATTGTATTTTGGCGGGTCATAATTTTGCACACCTTTTAGGTTATATAGAGGACATGAAAATATTGTAAGATCTATTTTATACCAGTAGTCATCATCATCATCATCATCATCAGCCTTTATTGGTCCACTCCTGGAAATAGACCTCTAATAAACGATGCCACTCCGACCGGTCCTGTGCCTTCTGAATCCAGCGGTTTCCCGCTGCCTTCTTCACCTTCTTTCCCAGTAGTCATGCAATAAATAAATGTAATGATTACGTTTATGATGAGAAACAGTGGGGTGACATACAGTTTGTTCCCCAGGCGGGCTGATGTTTGGCCTGCACCACCAGGAGGCGGCGGGGGTGCACGCGCAGCCACGCGGGCCCGTCACCTCGCTCAAGGAAGAACCCCTCACCAGGGCTTGGATGACCCCCACCTCGTTAGTTGATAATACCAAGTAAGTAGTCTATGGTCAGGAAGCTTGGATCAAGTTAGAACTAGTCTGATCAAGTGAAGCCTTTTTTGTGGATAAACAGACAGATATTTAAAAATTTGCTAATGTAAATTATTTGTTTTGTGTTTTAATAAGTCCATCACCCATTCTCCACCAATCTGAATCGGAGCAGCTTGGTGGAGTATGCTCTAGACCTGCCACAGCTCTGGCTATAGGGAGACCCGTGCCCAACTGTGGGACGTCTATGGGTTGTAGCTCGAATAAGTCCTAATTTATATTAAGCAACCTATATTCTGAAAACAACATTCTAAATAAGAAAAATATTTTTGTATGTTTTTATTTGTATTGATGTTTGAGCCAAAGCTACTATATAAAATAGCACAGTGTTTCACCGAAAGGGTCACGTATCTGCCTAATATGTATAGTACCTACCTATACTTCTATTTTTCACAAGTTATGTTTAAGTCCAATGCAGGTGTATTCCTACGTGATGTTCAAAGCTTCAAACAATTAGTTTAATAATCCTGCTTGCAAATCCATATCACATATCGAAACGGAAAACTCAAACCTTCCTCTGTCGTAAACCGCTTTTGCTGGTTTTCAGTTATAGACATATTATTGTTGTGTAACTTGAAAGGTTGCACCCACTCCCAATCATACGGCGTCTTAAAAATTAAAAATAAATTTATCCCCATTTAAAAACGAAAATGACAGGATTATTCTGTTTAATATGCGACTGAAACTCATGTAAACATGAGATCATAATTGAATTACGCACGGCGGTCTTAACGGCGAAAAGAGCAGTCCCACTAAACATACTGTGGACACAAATTGTATTAAAACCCCGCAAGCAGTACTTACCGAATGGAACAAATGCTCTGTGTTAAATAGCTCTATGAGATTAAGCTCAGCTTTGATGGGGTCTTCGTAGAGTCGATAGAGTTCCGTTTGTTTGTTGTTTTTACAACACAAACAGAATTATTTATTCGGTATCAGTTAAGTCGGATGAAATATAGCTTCATAAATTCCAAAATAAGTTATTTAAATATTAGATTCCAGCTTCTTGTAAACAATATTTGTTCATAGCCGTAGAGCAATGAGGATTCAAAGACTATAAGCACGAAAGAGCTTTAACTGATATGATAACCCTACATAGTCATAGCATGATAGGCAGTCATTTTTTTTTTCATAAACCGTCCTATTGTAGGTAATGTTTCGACCTATTGTAGGAAACACTATAAAAAAAAGTCGGTACAAAGAATTCTTGTGAAATTTGGTATGGTTGTATCCATACTAATATTATAAATGCGAAAGTGTGTTTGTTTGTTTATTTATTTGTTGGTTTGTCCGGCTTTCACGTCGCAACGAAGCTATTATATGGTATGGTTTTTGTGTGTCGAGATAGTGAGGAGGGTGGAGAGTGACGTAGGCTACTTTTTACCGCGGTAAAACATCCCCATGGGAAGATATCGATGTTTTGTTATTTGCTAAATATTTAGTTCCGAATGTTGTTAATAGATGGCGTTAGTAAAATTCATTTTCAAGTTCTGAGTCACGATACTCGATTATGTAATGGAACGAGACTTCGAGTCACACAACTTGGACAGAATATAATTAGTACCACCATCTTAACCCTAGGTAAGGGTGAAAATGTAATGATCGCTCGAATCCCTATAATCCCACAATCTTCACCAGCACACTTCTATTGAAGTTAGCTTAAAGCTCCAGTATGTCAGTGTTCGTACACTTTATCTGCGGTCAGCATTACCTCTGGTTCATTTATGTATCTTTTAATCGTGGAACTGTCACTATTCATCCACCACAAATGTGTCATGTATATGATAAACAAGTCATTGTTAATTCCCTTTGACCACGCGGGCGGAGCCGCGGGTAATAGCTAGTATGAAATATACACATGAGTTAACTGTTAATATTAAAAGAAAATAGAAAAATAAAACAGTACTTATTAAGTGATTATCACAGCATTATGAATCGATAAAACCCACAACATTGTAATCATTCATATCGATCAGGTAACTGTAATATAATCTTAAGGTTATTATGATAACACAATAGCTTTACCATCGAAGACAATCCAACCCTGTAAGGGACCGTCTTCCCGCAGCGGTACGGCACGTCGACGGCATTCGGTACCGCAATGACTACAATGACTTCATTTACCGCATATGCCGTCCAATCAGGGGCGTGCAAATTTCGCACCGATAATGAACCGACCGTAACAAGTGTGTATTCATAACGCAAAGGGCGTGATAAATCATAGCTGTGGGGGCGCTCACAACGCGACTGTACCGAGATAATGAACAACCGTACGATAAATTAAAATTTTCAATGGTTATAGGTAGGTACGTCATTATAGTAAAAACGTGACGTTAATGCTTGCGCACATGATCCATGTTGTATGTCAGATATTTAAGTGTCTTATGTCACTATTAGATATATCAGATTTAGTGCAATTAATGTAAATTATGTACTTATACGTATTATAGGTACCTACCTAGTGAAATAGTTAAGTTTATTTATACAGTCTTTCAAACTCGGAAGCTCGAAAGGATTTGTGCATGGGTTGGTAAATTATTTGGTATTTGTATAGCATCATAACAACAGATGTCTACTTTGTTGATTTTTTGTCCAATTTGTAAATTTGAATATACGAGGCACAGTTACTACAACTGTACCTACTTAAAATACTTGGTTCAGCAAGTTAGTGTTAAGAAATATTAAAACTCACTAAAAAAAGCAAGTTTCTGTTTAAAAATTAAACAAACCAAAAATGCATAGTCATCGCTTTTAATCTTTAAACCAGTAGCTAAAAAGCGTTCAAAATATTATAATTAAGAGTGCTTAATGCCCCTCGGAAGCATACTTATCATATTTACACTTAAATAATGAAGTTGTGCAACAATACGCGGCATTTGCTCGGCGTATAATGTGGCGTATTGATACGTACTCGTAGTAGAATTAGTGCGTATTGTGCGTTCGATGCGCGTAACCCTCTTTACATCTGTCGTGTTTTACCGAACACATTTTGGTACTTAATGTGTTTATTTCGACATAAACTTAAAAAAAATTATACACTATTTACTATTGATTATATACTTAAGACTTTAGTGACAGCCCAGCGGCTATCGAACTCGCCTCTCATTCGAGCGGTCCGGGTTCAAACCCCAGTGGCACGCACCAATGACTTTTCTAAGTTATGTGCGTTTTAAGAAATTAAATGTCACTTGCTATAACGGTGAAGGACACATCGTGAGGAAACCTGCATGCCTGAGAGTTCATCATAACGTTCTCGAAGGTATGTGAAGTCTGCCAATCCGCACTTGGCCAGCGTGGTGGACTAAGGCCTAATCCCTCCCATTCTGAGAGGAGACCCGTGCCCAACAGAGGGACGTCTATGGGTCGCAGCGAGCGATATACTTAATAATTGAGATAACTAAGTTATTATTTAAGTTTTATTATTTTACTAAGTTATTTGATTAAAAACAATTTTTTTTATGTAATCTCACTGACCACCTTACTGAAAAAATAGGTAAACTCTAGGTACAATATCAAATGTGATTTTTGGGTTCACTATCTACTACGAATGTGAGAAATCTAAGTAATAATAATGCCCTGTTGCCTAGTACCATTTCTACCGTGTAATAATTGTTTTAAAACAATCGTGGTCTATTTGGATAGGCGTGGTTTCCGGTTACACTTCTTTAGAGACGGCCATCTTAGTTCTCAAAGGTAACAACACATCTGTGACTGACTTGGAACGAGATACTGACTAACAATTACTACTGGACTATTATTATCACAACTAACAGGACTATGACTATCTGTCCCCAGTTTTCATACCCACTAACGAACTGACCAACTAATTTTCTAATTAACTCTCTCAGCTAACTGGACTAACAATCCCGGTCCCTATTTGAGTCTTGTTCAAAGTCAGTAACAGTTGCAGTTCATGGGCACCAGTGGATGGGTGATGCTGCGTGCTGGTTTGCTTCTCATACTTAATAAAACATAATATAAATAGATGAATTTTACAACACACATGTGTGGGATTTTATACTACGCAACCCAATCCAATATTTTCAAAACATTAAAACAATTTTCCCGAAAAACATTACTGGTCAAAACTATCTGCTTAGTTCTGCTTGCTACAAGCAAATACCAATTTACCGTTTATAAACAAAGAAACAAATTAAGAATCATAACATGAATATGTATTTCGTTACAATAAATAAAAATGGCTTGAATTTTGAAATAGCTATGTAAATATTTTTTTTCGTTTTTTCATCGATAATTTTTTGTCTTATATCCGCATATTTCGTTTGATCAAGTTTCAAAAAAACATATTGTATAGGATACACTTACCATCATAGTAATTTTAATTAATAACCACTTTTTAATAGCATAATTGTATAAAGTGATCAAGCATTTGAATGACTAATGTTGACGAATCGCCGAGCGTCGGCGATGACAATCCCATTTGTAAAGTCGGCCCTAAATCATTACCGCGCCCTAGACCGATTAGACAACAGCGTTTTTGGTAAATTGCACTTCTGGCCACGGTAATGGCGGTAATTTGTATTCTATACTTTTGAAAAACACGGCGGACCTTTTAAAAATTTCAATCTAAGTTGAAGAAAGTTAGTTTTCATTGTTAGTTAGTTAGTTGTCATTGGCAAAAGCATTTCATTCATTTTTTAAGTCACGAATAACCTTTTATCTATCATAATAAATACATAATGTATCTCGTGTTATGTATTCTTTATTTATAAACACCCAATTATAAAACTGAATTACCGCAAGTAATATGTGATGGTGAGTCAAAGTACGTAGATGAGCTGATAAATAAAATAAGGCATTTATTAGAGGGCATTTATTCATTTCAGTTATCGCGAAGATCGTAAAGAAGAAAGTCCCTCCGAAGTAATTGGATATAATCCATCGGCAAGGCCACGATACACTTTGTAAAAGATATTGTAATGGACAGTAAATATATACCTAGATGCGATCACGATACATGTCCAAATAAAATTATGTTCTAACTTTGGCAAGTAATATATACATTCGCAATTTTTCGTTTCACCTTTCATTTTCAAAAATGTAAAATGATAACCGTCTCTTTATTAACATAAAATAATTATACAAACACTACCATCCTGATACACGAATATCCCGTAGACACCAATGACGAACAAACATAAAAGCTCACTTGACACAACTCGTATCTCACTCAGCATGCACTACATCTCACTACTACCGAGTCGGGAAAGAGCAAATTGTAATCTTAACTCAACGTGCAATAAAACAACTTGCAAAAAAATCAAGCGCTGTTCCTCAAAACAGCAAAAAAACAAAATCGTACTGAAGATTGACAAATCTACAGTGATCTGTAAGCAAAAAAAGCGCTGCAACCTAATCGCGCTCGCTGCCGAAACTGGTAGCGATAAATAAAACAATGGAGCGTCGCGCGAGAGTATAAAATGGCAATCGCGAAACCAATTTGTTTACGCAAATTCTGCAGTGGAGATGAATGGCCGACCATAGCGTAATACGGTACGGCGGTGCCATAGAGAGGAGCGGTGTCATGAATATCGATATTATGATGATATATCGTATTCGAATATTGGAGAGTCGTATTGAACAGTCTTACATTTACTTTGCTATATTTAAGTATAAAGTATTTTTTAAAACATAGTAAAGATTCTTGATAATACATGATAAATTATTTATTAAGAATGTGCCTAGGCATTGAGACAGGAAAATTCAGTATTTTTTTATATTATTATCATTTCCTACTATAACAGTTTTAGATTATTTTTGCATTAAACATATTGATTTCGGGTTACATCCAGTTCAGATTTAAAAAAATGATAAAAAAAACATCGACATCTGTAATTCACAACCCCAACACACCACACACGATGCAACAATGAGTAATGAGACCGAAGAGTTGATGAACTGTTCGCATTTGAAATGCTGTGCTATCGATGTATTTATCGCTTCAACTAATTGTCACCTATATCCATGGTGTATATGAAAGTAGGTTTTATTTATATTGGCATAAGGCTTTTCTCGAGTTTAAAGAATTGGTCCATATGTGGCAATTTCATAGTGTGTGGTGCTATCGATTTGTCATCAATGCGGCAGTTATTTTTATTCTGACATTTTCTGTTTATTTATTAGTAAAAACTTCTTGTAGATAATATTGATAGTTATTTAATATTTCTCGCCATTTTTGGTTGTAAAAATAAAATGAACACTAAATAAAGAAATATAAACGCTCACACACTCACACCCCTGCGTTAGGTCTAGCTAGACCTTTGTCTCTGCCCGTGTTGTGGGTGGCGGACAGATCGGATCCGGTTATGTGATAGTTATGTAGTTATATTATGTGACTTGTTATGTATATTATGTATATATATTTTTATATTAATATATATAATGTATATATATTTTTGTTATTGTATGCAATTTGTCAAAATAAACTTTTTCTATTTTAAGCTATTCTTTATAAACTGATAACAGGTGTGGTACTAACCACACAGTAATGCCTACGGTAACGATTGTATTTTAAGGGTGACCTTGTTGTTAGAGTTAGTGCATAGCGTGTTGCTAACTTCTACATAAAAGAGCGTTAAAAACATTTCCTTTTTGTGAAACAGTAGATTCATATCGCATATCATTAGTCTTATTCTGTACTAAGCGTGGCATGTATTTAGAGAATGTTTTTAAAATAGAAGAATTATTTATTTTTTCAATAGATGGGCATGTTGTCCTACAAAAGCCAACTAGTTAAAGGTAACGGCACTAGCCATAAATCATTCACAGACAATTTAACACCGATTACTTTAATCTATTCTTTGTTTTTTTTTTTTTCTAGACCGTTTTGTTATTGAGGCAACATGCTAATGCTTTGGTGGCAATCTATTGACAAAATTAAACACAGCATATTATTTATGATCCTCTTATGCCACTATTCTTTTGCTATATATTTTGTAGTGATGTCTTAATACAACTCTTTTGGATTTAAATGTAGAGCCACTTATGAGGTATTTTCTGAAGTTGTTGACCGATTTTCGTGATTAAAATTAAAAATAAATGGTGAAAACAATCGTTAGGCCTTGTCGAAGACCTTTGGTTGGCTTGAGAACATTCGACACTGGGTATGCCACTAATCCTTCCACCAGTTGCATTTGAGCAGCGCGGTAGAGTATGCTCTAGACTTAATGCAATTTGTCTGTGGGGAAAACTCGAGCCCAGCAGAGCGATGTCTTTGGGTTCCAGCTTAGCGTACGAATAATTTTCCCAGTTATGTGCATCTTAAGCAATTAACATCGATAGAACCATCACATGCCTTAGACACAAAGTAATACGTTCTTTGTGACATAGGAGTTATAACATTGTCAAAGGCATGGCAAGCATTAAATTATAGGACGATATTATTTATACTATCCGTATCAGTTATATAATACGGTAAATAAGTTAGATTGTATTTATTATATTATTATCCACTATGCTTTTAAGCAATTTATCGTTTAGGAGAGGCCTATGCCCAGTATTGGCCCTCAAAATGCTGATGGATGGATGCTATTAAGAAAAGGTTTTTATAAATAGTAAAGATTGAATTGTTCAAATGAAATTTAGATGTAATTAGATATGAGACCTCACATATTCTCCCAGATGTTCTCCAGACATAAATGGTTTTAATGGTATATGTATTATTAGTTCTCTTATAATGTAAATTGCATTAAATAAATAAATAAATAAATAATACTGTTATTTTCTCAACAGCAGCGTGGGTGTAGGGCGCGCACACTTCGAGAAACAGCCGCCTAGCAACCTGCGCAAGAGCAATTTCTTCCACTTTGTGGTAGCCTTGTACGACCGCGCCGGCCAGCCCGTGGAGATCGAACGGACTGCCTTCATCGGGTTCATCGAGAAGGATCAGGTTAGCAAAAGAACGTTTCAATACTCATTTATATGCTCAAACAACACTTAGATGAGAGCAAATTCAAATTAGTTGTTTTTTTTTTTTTAGTTAGAAAGGACTTTGTCGCTGAGTGACATCGTCCAGTAAAGTCCTTAAATATCATACACAAATATCAAAATCAAAATATTAATAATTTAGCTTTATGTAAATAATTTTTTAATACAGTTGCTCAAAAAGTGGCGTATTACAGGGACGTATAGCGTTCGGGAAGTGAGCTATTACACACTCGTGCTTTTTCTTTACCTTTTCCGAACTCGTGCGTTCTCTTTCCCAACTGTCAAAATAATGTCTATTAAAAAGAAAAAACCAACCACGAAGATTTTACTAAAAAAAAATTCATAGAAGTTTTTATGATTCATGCAAATATTTCTTAAAAGAAGCTACTAATTTGTTTCAATATCAGATTTAATGATTTGATTCAATGAGTTAGGTTAGGTTTCACTTCATTTCAGCTCATTAAATTTCATGTCAATAAAAAAATTCTACTGAAGACATGGCTGTATGGGCATAGTTCCCTTTGCCTACCCAGAATGGGTGAAGAAAACAAAAAAAAATCTCGGCAATACTCTGTATTCTTTTACGGTTGGCGCCATTTTCCAAAAATGTTCTTTGCGAGTTTAGTTTGTGTTTTTATTATTTTATTAAATTGCTTAATTTTTTCGCAACTGTATTAAAAATAGTTGTTCAGTACACGTGCGGAACCGTCATTGCAACTTGTTCCGACTGTCAACCCTCGCCTTCGGCTCGGGTAGACATTTGTCGGAACTCTTTGCAATGACAGGCTTTCCGCACTTGTAGCGAAATATACTATTACTTTTGTACCGGCGGCGTATAGAAAAGCTTACTGCAGACAGAACTTCACGGAAAAAAACTATTACGAGTTTAAATACAGTATAAAACGTTTACGATCAAATCCATCAGTAATGATAAGTATCATGAATCAGCCGCTCCATCAATCAGGATTTTCCGGACAGTTGTCTATTGTGCAGTCGTATTTACATAATTCTACCGCGCGTTGGTGGTATCACAAATTAAAAGCCCATCCTCTTGTTCTTAGGATTGTATGAGGAATTAGGATAGTGATAGAAGCGCTTTTAGCTCTGCGTCTGACCTTCATTCTGTGAAAATTACAGAATATGGTCCAGTATGAAAATATGAGTTGATTTTTTGTAATGCTTGACTAACATATCGACGGTGCATTACTAATACAATATAATGATACAATGCTGATGACATATTTTTATACGCTGGTATGTTTATTTATTTATATTAAGGAAATTATTTGATGGATTTGATTTATGGGAAGTTAGAGGCACAATATAAAATTATTTTTTAAACTTACATTTCGGCTAATTTTAAGGGTGCTGCGTATGAATTGTAGCGTTAATACCAATGGCTCGCGTCGATCAATGTGATAGACAGAGTTAAGCAACAATGGGTGTGGTCGGTTTGTGGATAGATGACCACTAGTGGCAAAATTTCATGGCCACTAACGTGAGGGCAAGTTAAGCCTTGTCGAAGATCTTCGGGTGACTTGAAGACATTTGACACTGAGTTAGCCACTAACCCATCCACCAATCCGCATTGGAGCAGCGTGTTGGAGTATGTTCTAGACCTGCAGATTTGTCTGAGGGGAAGATCGTGAGAGAAGTTGCAGCTTGGCGTATGAATTATTTTCCCAGTTATGGCCTTGGTCTACGCAATGCCTTAAATAGTATGTACCTACCAACAAATGTGGCAGTTCACAAAGACGTATCATATCGCGTGGGTGCGTCCCATATCGTAAAAACGCGAACAGGCATGTTTACCACTGAATAATTAAAACGTACAGACAAGACTGGCGCCGACAAAAACGCTGTATCTAACCGACAACCGTCAAGTTCATATTTCATTCCTTTTTCACACGTCGTTTTGTATCTCAACGTCACCTCAGGTATCACCTGGAATACATATTGCAACGCTTAACTGATGAGGTTTATTCCCTATGCGATAAAGCTTGATTGTATTGTTAAGAAATCTATCCATCCATCAGCATTTTCAGGTCCACTGCTGGGCGTAGGCATCTCATAAACGTTGCCAATGCTTTTTGAATCCAATGGGTTTTGCCGTCTTGTTCAGGTCTGTCAACTTTATCGAAAGGCGGCCTTACCTAGTCGTCGTCTAATATATTCTTTATTTTTATTGATAGGTAAAAAATACACTTCTCATCAGAAAAATCGAAACACCTTGCAAGTTTATGTTTTGTAAGGATTATCAGGAAAATGCTTAGAGCATTAACAAACATGTGTTTAGGAGGATTTAGTTCTAAATTATATGTATATTGCTATAAATAAAAGAAAGCGTAATTTTAAATTGAGTTTGTTCAGATGCAGGTTTGTGCACAGAATTATCACAGATCGCGCGTAGAATTTGCCTGGAGGCAATTCATGTGAAGTTCTGTAATATAATTATGAACAAAAGAGTTCATACCAGTTGCAAGTGTCTGTTGGTCCAAACAAATATCGTGCAAACATAATTTTGTTGCAGGAAGCGGAGGGCCAGAAGACGAATAACGGCATCCAGTACCGGCTACAACTGCTTTATGCAAATGGTAAGCTCTGCGTTATTTGGTAAGGAATGTTCTGGAATATTTTGTAATATCAGACAGTATTCTGTGTTTGTTCAATATTAATTTGTATGAAAATGAGATTTCAAAATCTATTACGTATGTAGGTTGACGCGGTAGAATTAGTATGTAGTTACTTTTCTATCGCCTTAAGAAAAGTAGACTTTTGGCGCTTTAAAGCGTGCTAATAAGGCACGGTGCACAAATTTGTACTCCATGAACTGACTTTTTCTGACTTTTTTTTTAAATTATACATTTTGTTCTATGTTTATGAACCAATATGTTTTTAGGATAAAATTTTTTTAATTATAATGAAATCTAAAACAATAACTCTAATTAAAACAAATGTAAAAAAGTTGGTCCCCGCGGTAAGGTGCCCAAAACGCTCGTGCTTGCAGCATTTCCTTGCTGGAATGCTGGGCGAGGAAACTGCTAGCCAGTCACCAGTAATTTCGATATTTTTTTCAGATATATTTCCAAAAAGATTACGTGCGTCAGCTTACGGGCCAAAAGTCTCAACTCCAAAAGCTGTAAAGCTATAATTTGAGCTGAGACTCCTGTATTTTTTTTTGTTATTTAGAACCAATTAGGTTATGCAACCAATGTCTCAATCCGTTGGTAGGTCCCGTCCTATTTGTGATGTACATACCTGATATCGCCAGGCCCATTACATAGATGGAGGATACAGAAGGACTTATTTAAGATGCAGAGCTAGGTCGATAGTTCAGGGGTTGGGCAAATATTGTCTCGTCTTGCGTCTTGCATCCCATCTCAGCTATTGTGATCAGTACACTAGCTTTGGTAGGCAATATTGATCTTGGAGCGAAATGAGGTCTCTATTAATTCCATGGAAAGGAGTCACTTTAGCATTGTAATCTTTGATTGGGCAGCGTCGTTTGATGTGTCTAATTAGAAATTAAATTATATAAAAGGAACCCCTGTGCAAAATTTCAAGTTTCTAACCCTTATAGTTTAGGCCCTGCGTTGATATGTCAGTCAGTCAGTCAGTCAGCTTCTCCTTTTATATATATAGATAGAGCATTTACTTTCATAAAGTGAACATAATATGCTCTTTTTATTTTTTAAACCAAACGAAGAAAAACCTAATTGTTTATACGTAACCTAACTTTGTACTCGTAAATATACCATGAATCTAGGTGACAGCCGGGTCAAGAAAGACTCGACCTAAAAAGCTTTCATCTATCTGAGTGTGTATTTTCTTTATAAAACCTGTTCATGTTTCTTAAGATATCAACGGAATTCAAAATAACTTTATAATTCCGGGTAAAGGTATAGAATTATGTCCATATAGTTATCGGTACCAAAGCTATATATCAGAATGCAAGCGATACGATACCGTACGTGTACGCTCAAACAACTCTATATTATCGTATTTCGCATATAAACTGCGCAAGTTACAAACCATTTTTCTTAGCCAAATCTGAGTCTTATTCCCATGGCATAGCGCAGGTGTGACATGCAACAATTGGTTTACTATTCAACAGATGTTGGAGACAATGCTTACGACGGACGCCTGTAAATATTTGCCATCTTGGCCGTTAGCGGAGGATAATGGAAAATTGGCACTGCATGGACCGGCTCTTAGAATATGAATGATGATTGTGTCTCAACCTCAAGCTGCAGTTTAGTACTCAACCAGATACAACATCAACTGCGTAAAGTGCCCTTCGTAGAGATTACCACATTCATTTGAAAATGTATCCGCTTCTCACATCTAAGTTTCATTTAATACTCGAAAGCATTACGTATTATACTATAAGCTTTCCCCATATTCCAAAACCCGCACGTGCCAAAAATTTCACCAAAATTTTCATATGCCGCCGGCGTAATGGGACAGTTTGATCCAATTACATGCGAAATTAGTTCCATTAACGAGAAGGTTTTTAATTTCGCCAACACACCATGTCTATTATTTTAATTCTTGTCGCGTGGAAAAGGATAAAGGAAGAGAAGCGAGTGTGGAGGCAATTTCAGGAGGTTAACAAATTGTGCAATGTCTGCCGCTACGATAGCTCGTAGCGCGCTACGGTCTTTATTGCTACTATGTGTAAACGTTACTGTTTAAAGCCAGTATAGACATGGGAATGTACACTTGAACTGTGGCTTACTGAGTAACGGCTCATTATTGTTTTTAATCATCACTCCTAAAAATGAATACTGTGTTCTCTCGTGCCTACATTTCAAACATCCTGACCGACTGAATAAAAAGCAGGGACCTACATTAGCTCTTGACAAAATAATTAGAGGTCACTCATCTAGTGTACAGTCGTTGCAAATAACGAATTCATTAAATATCGACACGCATATACTTTTTATAAATAAAAAGCATATGTTTATGTGCAACATTCGCATTTAATCTCTGTAGGTGCGTTAATAAAATAAGCTTGTTTAGTTTTATGGTTTTAAATTAGATTACATAAGTTAAAGTTCAAAAATATTTTATTTGTATTTATTTGGGAAACAAACAATGTTACATTAACACATAGATAGATGATACAAAAAAATGAACTCATAATCAATTTAGTTTAAACTCATAACTATTACAGATTTTATATCCTAGTTTAAATTATAATTAGTAGCGAGAATATACTTAATAAAATACATTGAATTTAAAATATTTCAATTAATGTCATCCAAATAAACGTCTAGTACCTACTACATCGGCACCAGCGTTACAAGTGTCGGCATGAAAGTGTAGCTCAGATCTTGATTGCGCAGAAGTAGACATTTAAGGAGTCGTTTTGCGCGGTTCTAGCGGGTTGTCTGTCGTAAGCGGTCATTGGTTCGACACCGAACTATCTCCTCCGAATTTCGTTCAGAGCTACACTTTCGTGCCGACAATAGTACTACCATTAACAATAATGTAAAATACTAATCAAAATTCATTTCACATAATTGATATACAAGCATTATTTCAGGTATCCGACAGGAGCAAGACATCTTCGTTCGGTTAATCGACTCAGTTACAAAGCAGGTGAGTATCGATAAAAAATATACTTTAATTCAGATGAAAAAGAATGGCCGAGAAAGTCCGGGACAGCAGTATATAGTGTACTCGTAGCTAGGACCAGTCTGTCGATCGAGAGAGGGATACTGATACTGTGTTTGAATTTGAAACTGGGGCAGTTTTTGAGAATTACTAATTTGTTTTCGACCTGGTCTGGGCTTATTCCAGCACGATTCCAGTTTAATTTAATTTTTGAAGAACAAAATTAATTTTATTTTCACAGTTCATACGGGGAATTGTGAATAGAATGTCAATAGGTATACCAAATTCAAAAGCTTTGACAATATAATACACTACTATAAGTAATTTGGTGGCTGAAGTTGTAAAATTTTAGTGTTTTTTTTTTAAATTGTTTATACCGTGAAAATGTACCTCGATCGTTTATTTTATGTCAAAGTCTGACCTTCAACTCTATAGCTCCGGTAACTTTATAAGCATAGCGCTAAGGATATAGGATTAGGTAAAGTTTTCGCTCGCCGTTGTTGGATGTAGAAAGTTTCACAGATTTTCACAGAACAGTTGGAACATTGAACGATTAACGATTGCACCGCGTTTGCCGGTCACGTGTCAGTCACGTGTCGTATGGCAGATTGTCATCGCCGGCGCCCGATTAGCCCCTAATCCCCACGCCCTCTGGTCAACGAAATTGCATTGCGTAGAACAATCATTAACATTATCTCGTGTTACTACCAATTTTATTTCACTCGCCATACTTTTCAAGCCACTGCGTATAGAAAGGATTCGAAATTCGAATTTTATCCGAAGTTTATAAGAGAGAGGGCGCCGGTGTCCGATTTGCTATAGAACGACACGAAACTTTAGATATGATTGGCAGCTCTCGAAAGGGTTAGGTTACGTTTGTGTTGAAATATTTAACGTTGTGTGTGTGTTACACATGGGAACATAATCATTGAAATACGTCGATTGTTAGTAGTTAACTTTTAGTAGATACTTACGTTGAATACTATATATTTATGAAGTTATGTCATTTTCGTCTACTAGGTGCTAAGACTTACTGTCATTTTCTCAGATGTTCATTTTTTACCTTGCGTGGAGCAAGGGGCATTGGGGTACCTACAACCGTTATAGACAAGATATTTTGTCAGTATTGTAGCTCCAAATCATTCTTTATGACGTCCCAAGTTTTCTAGTCAAAACTAACTTTGGCGGCCAGATATTACACACACACACACACACACTTTAAAATGAGTATACATAACAAAAGGTGTGAAAGGCTGGCAATTATCACGCACGAGTTTATTACATAAATAACAATTTTAGCGCTGGAAGCCATCATGAAACTTCGTGGACCTCACATATATAATTTCAACACGTCCCGAGCTCTTAGTGTTGTGTAACAAGAGGCCAATTACGAAAGATTTATGCCGCGAACATAATTAACTTAGGCCGAACGCTGTTAACCAAGGATTCGTACGTTGTGTGGCAAGCAGGCGTATACTGTTGGCCATTGTTGACGTACTAGTCGGCTTTACCCACTTACGAGGTGATTCTTCATTGTCGTGCCGAAATTGGAAAAGTAAAATATAATGTACTTGATCACTTTTCCCTGGTTGACCGCATAGGTACGCATAAAGTAGGTACTTATCTTAAATACACTTGAAAAATATTCAAATGTCATGAATCATATGCATAACATTAAGTTGATATTTGAAATTACGTTTCATAAATTTTGCAATAAAATGATACATAGTAAAATATAAAATGAATTAATAATTAAGTCATTAAAAAAGAAAAATATATTTTAAACGGAAACCTCTCCAAAGGAGGCCATCAAAGATGGCAAAGAAATAACAGAATACCTAATCATTATTACCTTATGAAGTATTTTTAAAATATTTTAGCTGGTTGTTTAACTAGCTTCAGAGCTAAGGCTTTTACGTTACACGAATGTTTGTCCTGAATGGGATTCGAACCCACGACCCTTGGCGTAACAGGTAGGATCACTACCGATTGCGCCAACGGGCCCGTCACGTATGATCTAAATTTAAATATTGAATACCGTATGACCGCTAATTCGAACATGCAAAGCAAACGAGACGAGAGTGACACGCAAAACAGTCGTTCACTAAAATGGGCGCAAGATGGCGTCCAGATAATAGTGAGCAGCGGTCGGTCGATTTAATTGTATTAAAACGTTAGGCTGAGCACATGACCAATCAACTAATGTTGGACGTAGCATGCGAAGATGGCACGCGACTTGTGGCGTGGCGAAAATATGATTTTTTCTAAAAAAGGGAACGATATTGCTTCTAGTACCTGCCTACGGTCTATTTTAGCGAATTGTACTTACCTACTTATCTTGTATTATAGTGATGGTCGGTTTATCGGTGTTATGTGGAAAAAATTGCCACATCAAAACTTGTAAACAATTAGAAGTTATAAGTCTGAAGCCTCACTGGCTTAAATAGTGATAAAACAGTCACACACACAAAAAAATTAGCATTTTTTTTATTAACGCTACATTACGGTACGTGTAATGTAGCGTACATATCCCAATGGCTCGCGTCGATTCAATGTGATCGAAAAATTCCCAAAAAGAAGAAGAATGATACCAAAGATTCCGAGATTCACAGCAACGACAACCAGACGCCATATTGTCAAAATGAAAACAAAAAAATATCAACTAACTACCTATATATAAAGTATCGTTGAAATAGTATTTAAAAATCATTTTTTAGGATACCGCTTTAAATTTGATTAACAACTATTCTCGCTAATTATATCATTTGTTTTACAGTCGAATTTTTGGTTTTATTGTTTTAAATTATGCATCTTGTTAAATTTCATATCTCCGCACGTTGCAATAATAACACCGGTTTATTTGCTTTCACATACTAAATCACGATCATATCAATATCTAAAACATCAATCAGGCACCACCCTCTGTTTGAATTTCTTCTTAAGATTCTGATTCATGGTTCACGGAATGAGATTCGCGCAAATCCCATAGAACACACGTGGTCTGAATGGAGAGGCGTGCGGACTGCACGTGTCTTACTGATTGTGTTTACTTAACAATGTTCAAACAACATATTAATTTGATGTTCTTTGTTGGGAAAATGACTTTTGGAAGCCATTTTGGAATGGTCAGGATAAATTGCGATTAGACAGAATCCGATACCTACTTTCTTTATGTAATCGATGTATAATCTAACTCGAACAAGAATTTAACACTAGGAAAGATGAAAATACTTGAGTATTTTATTTAGAAGAAGATAGCTGAGTGGTTAAATATTTGGCTTTATACGCTAGTGATTCGGATTAAAATTAAATAATTATACTCTAAAAAAATTTTTTTTTTTTAAAAGCTTTTATAACTTTTTTTTTTATTTTCATGCATTGTCATCGGAACCTAATATGTGTGCCAAATTTCAGCTCGATAGCTTCAGTGGAAGTGGATGAAATATTGATTGCAAGATTCCAGGACATACATAGATACATACGAGTGAAGTTAAATAAAAGCTTTTAAAATAGAATTAAAATTAAAATTAAAATCCATGACTAGTCCCTGATTCGCCTAACTGCAGTCCGCACTTAACAAAATGGGTATTCTTCTCATTCGGATACATGTTACCAGGACTAGTTGTAATAATTGAACTGCAAAATCGAGGTAAAAAATATTTGGTTATTTATTACAATATTGTATATCTACACATAAAATAAATAAAAAAATGAAAATGCAGCTGAACTACAGTAACAATAAAAATATATACGCGTTGCAGCGTCGCCGTCGTGGTATAAATCACTGCTTTCTTGCCTCCGTAATGTCTTCATTCTTATTTTTATTCTTAACTATTGTTTTGAAGAAGTATAAGTGTTATACGGTCGTGGAATGAATAATTTCGTGACACTCTTTTATGAAAAGTTTATAATTATTTGTATGATTGTGTTATCGTGAGACAGTAACGCTTTGAACACAAACAATGAATGAGCATTTCATTTCAGAGCATTTTAATAGCAAAATTTGAGCCAAAATAAAACTTTATAAAATATATTATATAGAGACGTAAGTATTAAAAAAAACAGATAAAGATTACCTTTAAAAAATCTCATCTCAGACCTGGGAAATTATACACAGATATAATTTTGAATTTATATAAATAATAAATTATATGTTATATTATGAAATTATACTAAATTAAAAAATTGTATCTACGAATATTGTACTTTGACAATCTTTACACCAATACACAAATATGTGTATGCATTTTCGTAGATATTAAAATGTCGACACGATCGAACCATCGTTTGTTTGCAAAATATAACTACGACTACAATAATATTATGACTAGGAAATGTACTCAATATGTGACAACACCAATATGGTACGGTAGTCATTGCTACCCATTATTTTTTACGTTGTCCGAAATTCCCAGGAGATTCAATCCCAAGTGGCGCCCCGAGCGGTCTCCTGTGGGACTCGGTCCAGGGAACGTAGTTGAATGAGCTACAGTTACTAGCACGAGATATAACTAGTCACTTTTCGAATTCAAGTCAAGGCCGAATTAACTTATTGATAGTTTGAGGTAGCTATGATTTTAAGGCTAATTTGTAGCTGGATCTCGTCTTTAAACTTCAGTATACAGTAGATCAAACGAGTAATTTATAATGCAGGTGGATTACAAGCACGGACTATACTATAAATGTCAGATTAATATCTAGGCCGTACAGCTTGCGTGTTATATTGTATGGGTAGGTATTTAAGTAGTAACGCCACCAGTAGGACAACTCGAAACATGGGGTCACCCTGAAAACCAGCGGTCGTAGTACTCGTATACTGCGGCCAGTGCTGAGTGCGGCCCCTTTTCGTATAGATTTGACTGCATTTGTTATTTAATATAATCTATTTCATTTTTCATTTATTTTTGTATTGATTTGCAGTTCATACGAAATAAATCCATTTTATATTTTACATTTTCTTTATTTCTTTCTATTGTCTGTATGTTCCTTTATGATAGCTGATATTATGGAGGGAATTCAATTGCTTGTTTATATTTTGTAGACAAGAACTATTTTACGTTTAGTACCTAACTTTACTTTCTGGGTAACTACATAAATTAATGATTTTCTGTGTTCATAATAATATTCGTTTATCAATATTTAACAGAATGTTTACCATAAAAATTAATATTGCTTTGCACCTGATCCCAATATCTCCTTAGTCAAGGAACAATCATAACCAAAACTCTACCACCCCAAGCTATTTTAGCTTAGCCGTATTTAAATACCTCCATATGACCCTTCAATACTTAACAAAACACCCTACGAACACAATCCCACCAAATCCCACCTACAAAAGATGATAATGCCCCACTATTTCATATTCAATTAAATATTTTGTAAGGGACGAAAAATCTATCTTAGGGATTTAGGGCCTTACGTAAGCTAATTTTGGTTGTTTGGATGGGTGAATAATATCGGTGGCTAATACTGGAATAAGGAATTTGGTTACGTTTAGACTTCTTTCATGCGGATGGCGAAGTAGCTGAGTTGAGCTAATTCGCCAAATGAATAATATAAATGTACCAATGAGAATAACCGATGTTGACATTGAGAAATTGCTGGTAATGTCATTTTAGTGCGTCTAACGAATAGAGATTTTAAGGCAATAATGTGACTGAAGCTAAATATCACAATATTTCAGATAACCCTATCTGTATCATATTTTTACTAGTAATAATAAGTCAATGGCTAGAGCTTAGGAAATTATAATTACTGAATAATAACTGTATGTACTTACACTTGAGGTAGATACTCATACCTACTACTGCGAATAGGGGAAGCGTCAAAGAAAAAAACAATTACTACCTATTTTACCAAACACATTAAATACCTATTTGGTGATTACGAAACTAGGCAGTTTTAATTTCTGTGCAAATACTTGTTCCTAAGTGAGGTGTCAATTACTCAATATAGTTGTTTTTTAACTATAGTTCTGTAACTTTGTTGTTATGTGCGCACGATATTCGTCAGGTAAAACTGGCATCGAAGATCGTGTCTGAAGTTTTGTAAAACATAACTTCAAGTCAGTTTGTATATAACAGTTTACCCAATAGCAAACAAGTCCTATAAAGCTTGCATAAATACTGATTGTTGTATATCTATAGCTACTATTCCGTCTGATAACTTTGAAACTTACCCACGTTTATAAGCCGCGATCCGATGAACATTTGGCTAGGAATTAAAACTGCGGTGCTGGGATAAGCGGAGGGCACCAGTAATTAGATATTAATAGATAAGTGGTACAGGCGCGTGCGGGGTGCGCTTGTTATTGTTGGGGTTCGAAAGAGTGCACCATATAAGTATAGAATATTTTTAAGGGGTACTTACATGTAGTCGAGGTATTCTGTGACGATACTTTTAACGTGCCTAGGCTGGATGGAATGGCTGGAATCTGAAGCTTAATTAAATAAAATTTCACCTGTTGTAACGATAGCATTCTACTACTGTACCACCGATGCTGATAGCGTGTAAAGCCCAATGGATTGCGTCAATTAAATGTGTTCGACAGAGTTAAGCAACTATGGGCGCGATTGGCAAAAGTTCATATCGCTACGAAGCATCGTAAAGGTATATATATGAAATATATTTAATGTAAGCATAGGAGGGTGCATAAATTAGGCCATAACTCGATGAAGAAAAAAAATTATCTTATCTGTAAACCAATTTTTTAATTAGTTTTGTGACTGGATCTACCGTGGCGAATTCTCGTGTTAAGCCATAGTATGGGGCATCTAATAAATTAATTGTAGCTATTTGGTAATACTCCGTTTTCCACGTCGTTATCGCTCCGTGGCTTTATGTAAACTTATTGCATATAGTTGATTCAACCATTTTTTTTGTTACAGCCCATCGTCTACGAAGGTCAAGACAAGAACCCTGAAATGTGCAGGGTTTTACTTACGCATGAAGTTATGTGCAGGTACAGGTTAAATTAATTTAAGAATAATAAATTATATGAATTTTTATGTACCCAAAACATTTCTACTTATAAAAAATTAAGAATCGAAGAACACAATATAAATTTACAGAGAAGTTATTTTATCCTAAAAAAATTCACGGAAAATTTAAGTCAGTAAGTATCTATCTACTTAGGAATATATTTCACTCAGTTAAAATGTTATAGTAATAATACTGACCTTCCTCAAATTTTTAAAATAACTTTTTCCATCGTTTCCAACTTAGAATAGGCGGAATTCTACGTAACTTAGGAAGCAATGGTTCACAGAAGTCGCTTATGAATAACAATCATTTGTCATAACTCATAAGCGTCAAGTTATTATTCTATTTTAGCAAGTCATCTTTTCAAATATTTGGGCATGGCTATGTTAGTTTTTTTAAGTGTTTGCCTTGCCTAGAGGCTAGGATTGAACTCACAATAATATTATAATGTATTAACACAAACGTGCAACAGAGTTTGTAACTTTGTTATATTTTTCATTATGTGAAAGGTTTAAATTATAAATAATCATTATTGAGCTTATTATGTTCAAGGCTAAGTAGGCTACTGGGGACTACCTACTAAGCACTTAAAAGTTTCAGGAGTCCACAGGAGTTTCCCCACTCTGCCATAACAGTAGAAAATTGACATTACAACATTGTGATAAAAGTACAATAAGTTAACAATAATAAGTTAAAATAAAGTTAAGTTAAAATTAATAAACTGGCGTTCATATGCGAAATCCCATTCAAGTATCAGTGCTCTACATTAAGTTTACCTTGTTCAAGAACAACGAACAAGAAGTGAACGTCCTTATTAATTTAACCATTTGTTTGGGGTGGTTTTTCTGCTCGTAACACTGGCGTTCGTCTCGCCACTGTGTCAATGTGTTGGTGTTTGTAAACACAGGTTGTGTCTGTGTGAGCAATTAAAATTTTATTCCACCTTAGGCGCAATATCTGTGTTTCGCTTGGCGCGATATGTGCGTCCCTCTCGCACGTCTTCAGGGGAGGAGTCTCCAGGGAGTCTGTCCTTTCAATGTCTTTGCCCTTTGCGTCAAGGAGCAGCGATAGGGCGCGTGCACCAAACACGCTGTCAAGTTTATCTGGAGACGGCTTTAGGTTCAGTTTTAATGAAATGAAAATAGCTGCCTATATATATACCTGCTGATCACCGTTGATCCACCATTGAACATATATCAAGACACAGCTTAGACCGCTGGTCACAGATATAAGTAATTTTTACTGTAGGTTTTCATCATGATGTTGGCATCAACTAAGAAAGGATTTTCGAAAATTCCAGTCCTAAGAGGGTAAAGAGGGGGTTTAAGTTTGTATGAAACCAAGTAATTTCTAAAACTACATAAATGAAATTTTTACTCGTAATTTGAGATATTCCTTAAAAATAATACATACAGGTGAAACTAATAGAAGCGTGTTAAAAAATAAACGTGTTTCATCTTTTTTTAACAATTCCACCACAAAGAGAGTTTAATTGGGGGTCCAATGTTTAAACCGCTGCAGAGCCTAAACTGTTGGTCCTTTACGGATTTAATTGAAACATAGCACACAAGTAGACGATATCCCCGGATAGCCACTTATCATAATTTTTATCCTGAAAATATTTTATATATATAATTTATCCTCTAGAAGTCTAGACTCTAGGGTAAAAACATTAACTTTCAAAGTTTTAAAAGTTTTAAATCGATGAGACTAATAAAAGTTCATAGTACTATAAATACACATACATGTAGGTAGTACTATACATATTCTTATTCAGATATAAATAAATGAAATAGATCCATATTAGTAAGTATGAGTATCTATTTACATCAACATATTATCAAAAACATTTTTTATTTTTTATTAATTCCATTAAACAATAATAATAATAATAATATTTTCTGCAGTCGGTGTTGTGATAAGAAGAGCTGTGGCAACAGAAACGAGACTCCTTCTGATCCTGTCATCATAGATCGGTGAGTGCACCAGTTATCCATAGTGAATTACATATATAAAAATATTATTTTTTACAATAATAATTAAGTTTACTAATGTAGTTTACTAATCTCACTCCCTGTATAGGATATTTACACATGACCTTCTAACACAATTCCCTTATACATTATATTTAGTCTAGCGATCGAGGTTTTTCGCTAACCGCAAGATACCGATGGCTAGCTTAGCCATAGTTTTTATCATTAATTAAAATTGTTTCGATGGATAAATACAAGTCTTATTATTATAATTGATCAATTCACCAGAAGAAAAAATTTCATGAGAAACCATTGTATTGTGAGATATAGGTACATCTATTTTTTTAATAACTGGAAATTTGACTAATATTTACCATTAGTTCATATTAGTCAGATTTCCAGTTAAAAATGTATCATACCTTCGGTAGGTATGATAAATCTATATATATAAAAGGAGAAGGTGACTGACTGACTGACTGACTGACTGACTGACTGACTGACTGACTGACTGACATATCAACGCAGGGCCTAAACTATAAGGGCTAGAAACTTGAAATTTTGCACAGGGGTTCCTTTTATAACGTAGGGGAGCACTAAGAAAGGATTTTTGAAAATTCACCCCCTAAGGGATTAAAACGGGGGTGCAAAGTTAGTATGAAACTTTGCCGTTTTTGAAGTTAGTGAATGTCTAATTCCACGCGAGCGAAGCTGCGGGCGTCCACTAGTTAATGTATATAACTTATGGTAAACAATTCTCAAAAACCGCAAAAAAGCAACACTTTATGAAGCGAATATGTGTAAATTGAAGATTTTTGTTTCAAATTTTCCATTTTAAGCGATTCATCAGGTCGCAATGACGGCAATCCGAAAACTTTGCCGCGCCAAATGCATTTTCGCGATACGAAAACTTTTGAGGCTGTAGTCTGGGTCGTGAATTTTTATGTCTCAACTTTTGACTTTGAAAACGAAACGTTTAGAGAATGACATTTTATTTTACCTCTAAATCAGCGTGCATATTTTATGATTTTTTTATCCATTTAGGTAAAGAAACAATTTCCTTGCTTCGTCTTGCTCACTTGAGCCAAGCCAATCCTTGGAAGTGGTAATATGATACTTTTCATCTAACATACCAACATTTTTTTAAATTTATTTATATAACAAGTAGTGGTTTTGACAGTTCTTCATCTGAAAAAATGATATTAGTCTCTCTTTCAAGTTGTTGTCATGATTTTCCTTCGCGTTCATATACCTAGGTAAAGTATTACCGTCAATATCCATACAACGATGAGTCGTGAATATTTCCAACCAAATGATTAATAGGAGAGCATCGTATAATTTAATTAGAAACCATGCTACCAATGTTAAAATAAACATAAACAATCAAACAGATGGTCTGGGCCGCGGAATATTCAGCTCCGTACACGCAGGTATCACGTGCACAAGCAAAAATTGTACAGCGCCATTGTTTTCCGAAAATAAAACGAATGCCGCAAACAACACTTCGCGATAACAAAGAATCGATTGCACAACAACAGGGTATACCCAAAATTGCCTGATTTACCGTCTCACGCTGAGTCATTCATCCAGATTCGATAGAAAGACGGGAGCGCCGGCTAATCAGGCTGACAAATATCGAAATTTCAATAGAGGCAATACGAACTATCCATAGGTGAGGGGAGAGGCGGTTGCCGTGGTGCTTTTATTTTCGATCCTTTTTCGGGAATTCAATTGAGATAGGCGTCTCCCGGCGAACGACGTTCGATATCTGCAATTTAGGGTTGAGGTATAATTGAATGATTTTCAGTGTTGCGATGAAAGGAAAAAGGAGGATCGTTAATTGAATAAGAGCTAAACTTAGCCTTCTAAGCAGACCAGTACCAATACCAGTCAAAATGTACCAGTTAGCAGCCCTAAACACGTCGGTTTTGTAATTTGCCCGATTCCATTTTTTACCTCGAATACAAAAATATCTGGCATTGAATTTTTTTTGTTAGCCTTTGTGCTCCAACTTTCCTTTGGTTTTCGACGGGGCTTGAAGTTGATCCTGAAAATTTGTAACTGCAAATAAACTTGTGATTTTTCAGCTTTGATGTGCCAAAATTAAACTCTGCTTTTACGTGTGAAGTCGGTTCAGTCATTAGGAGCAGGGAGCATTTTAAAAAGGTTTGTTCGTGAATATTCATCAGTGAATTTTGGTACAGAATCGATTATTACTTTGATTAAGAGTTCGTAATCAAAAGCGATAAAGGCTGGTATTGTAGCAATAATCGAAAATTGTATCGTCGCGTCGTTTACAATTCATACGCAGTATCTTTTCTACTTGGAATCTCATTTTGACAATGTTTTAAAGAAGAGCATTTAGATACAATTAACAAATATTTGAGCACGAATAAAATTTTTAGAACTTGAAGAAGAATATAAATGACACTCTTTCGTGCCAATTTTGGTAATAGAGCTAATCTACATGACAATTCGTTAATTGTCACAAGTCAGTTCGTTCGCGCGATAATCCATCAAGTCATTCCGACCTCGCCCACAGTGCGGAGGCACTCGCCAGCTAATGCGATAATTGAAATTGTGCAATTGCGTGCGAAACGCTCGGTCGAATTTATACCCCTTATGGTTTCTGTAGCATGTGAGTCGCGATCCCTCGCAGTCGCTTCTGCTATCGTCGAATCTACGTTGGAGTCGGGAGTGATCGGCAGTTGGCTGTAACCGATTAGCAACTCACTGCATGGCACGAGTCCCTCCTCATAACTGTCATCAAAAGGAGTGTAAGAGTCTACTCAGTGCTGCTCTGTGACGGATTGATGAAGCGGTACACACAATGTTTATTTTATGTTACAGCTTTTGGTAAAACCTGCCTACGTTACTTTAGCTACGAAATTGTTATTTTAAATGTAAATTTTAATATTAATCATTGATCCGAATTGAAGCCTGTGGGGTTTTTGTTTTACGAGTATGGTAAAATTAAAACTAATTATTGTGTACGAAAATATTTTCCCAACTTTGAATACATGCAACTCATAATGAAATTGACAGTAACAACGCTCGATATAAATAATTAGACTATCAGCCAAAAAGCTATCATTTCAGCTGGCGACAGTACGCAAAAAAGGAAAAACTGCATTGCAAAAACGCGAGCGTAATGAATTCGGCGCTGGGCGTTTTGCACGCAATTGCACAATTTCAATTATCGCATACTCAATTACACTGCACGGGCAACGGGTTTATAAAAATAACCAATATGTGACGCTTGAATGTTATAAAAATCAGTAAAGCAAAAATAGTAACCCTCACATACACATAACATAGGTGATAGCAGCTTGACTCCAAAAAATAATTTTTAAAAAACAATCATTATTTATTATGGCTTAGCTCGTACCACTATAAACCTATACATTATTGTTGTTTTTTTATATTAGCTTTTTTAGCACATTCAATTGTAAAATGTTGTACAGCAGTCGCTACTGATTTTATTTTCGTGTACCGAAGACTGCGTAAAAAATGTAAAGACGTTCAATAAGTCTATTAATCCCATACATGCATACATATACTAACATCTGACCCTCATTGGGGTAGGCAGAGACAAAATACCGTCCTGTAATGAAAAACAAATAAATATAATTGTATCTGAAGAGTGTGAAGACGGATACGTCGCTGCAATCTGGCTTAGATTACAAAGGATGTTACAGCAAAGCGAAAGCGTTTGAGTATCGATAACACATCGAATAACTGAAGCAACGGTAAAAGCAAGCAACAATCCAGAACCCTTCGAATCAGCAGCAATTTGTTAAGTGGATTTTTGCCCGAGACACGCTCGCCTCGATGCGCTCCTGTACACAATTTCATTATCTCTGCCCGCCTGCCCACGGCCGACTCTACTATTAAGTTACGCGATGTATCCAGCTATGATACTTTTTTCAAAGCATTTTTCAATATTTTTCAATATCATTGGCCAAGTGTTAAGCCGGGTCTTCTCCTTTTAGGTTAGGCCCTAGTCCTGCCACTCTGTCCAAGTGCCAGCATACTTCCTTTATTATTTGGAAAACTCTCAAAGCGGGCAGGTTACCTCATAATGTTTTTACCTTTATTCATATTTACCTATATTTGATACATTTCTGCCGATATCAAAATGCTTAAGTCAGCCAGACAAGTATCTAAATACGAGTATAATCTATTTACATCTACAATTAGTATCTAGTAGTTCAGTATTTTTATTTTTATTTAAGTTTTTCATGTTTCTTCTGTCTGACTGTTAAAGTAAAAAATTGATTTATCCCCCAACTTCAAACTGTATTAATGTACGTACGACTATTAAGTTATCGATAGGGTGCAGGTACTTTAGAAAATGGACTTTCGAAATCAATTCGTACCCACGCAATCTGTCCCCTCTACGCAATCACTTAAGGATTTTATGAAGCGTAATGATTAAGATGTTTTGTCGTACAGGATTTTAAAACGATAAAGTACCAGAGGGTAGGTGTGAGTAACTCGTATTAAACGATACAAATGCTAAACATATTGTGACTGGAATAGCTATTAAAGGATTAGAAACTGTTTCCGTTGTTCGTTCAATTAGAAGGGGTACATTTATCGATCGAACGATTTTAACAAACACGATTCATTTTGAGGGTAGTTATGTAATATGTATTTCTAAAGCCTATGTCTATCTATGTCTAAAATAAATTTGACACGGCTTTTGTTTATAACATTTAAAACAAAGAACACAACTTAAACCTTATGAATTTTTTTACGATATGGCTACTATCTGTATTACAATGAGACTTTTACACCCTATTTCGGATGCGACAAAATCGATTCCCGATTTGATATGGCCCTCATGCTTGCTACTTCATAAATACATTTCAGGCGTAGTTAAACTCTCAAAATTTAAAGGATTAAATACTTAATGAACGAATGTAAACGAGAACTTTTCAAGGTGATTTTAAGAACAATTGTAGGTTTTATATGGGATATATACCTATAGGTTTTACTTAGAGTTTGCCAAGGAAGTACTGATGAGAATTGGCAATTCTGGCTATTGGTTGTATCCAAATACCTACCTAACTACCTACCTTAAAATCTCGTTGAAATGTATAAACCCTAACTCTAATTCCGATTCGGAGGAACATTTGTTTCAAAGCGTGGTTCCCCTGCTTGCACTTTTCCGGTAATTTTCGGTCCTGTGAACAGTGCCGTGGTAGGAGCGAATCACGGCTATTATATTATCTCATTAGATACGCCGCCGCGGCGCGCGCCTCGCTTTTCTTTTCGCCAAATAAATTCGTTTCTGAGCGACCAATTTCTCTATTACGATTTTTGGAGATAGCTTTTTAGATAAAGTGGGTATAAGTAGTCATTCTGAGCATATTTACAAACTATTATTCCTCCATTAATGTAATGTTCATTGAAGCTAAAAATATTTACAGAATAGGTATGGTGTAAAAATTTTAGTTTACATGTAATCAGGTTACGAGTATTATTTTGTATTCAAATCTACTTTATATAGGTACGTATATTGAGAATACATTTATGCTTCATAATATAAAAAAAGGCTGGTGTTGAAAATGAAATAATAACCTTTAGGTATTAATATTAGACTTTTAGTGTGAACAGCGAACGATAAATTCGCATTATAAATAGTTTGCAAATACAAGTTTGTTGGTGCGCGACCTCTGAACGGCCGAGTTTGCAGTTACGCTAAGAAAGTTTCGATAACTTCATAAGTCTCTTTATTAATAGCTTTACAGCTCTTACAGTGGGGGTGTTACATACATTTTTATCAACCGTTTTTCTTGGTCTCAAAATATTACATGTTGTACAATGGTGTTGGTATTTTATAATTATTTGAACGTAATATTACCTATTTTATTACAATAAATATCGCAAATTACGTGGAACTGTGTTAAAAGCGATGCAACAAAAGATTCCGACACACTTACAGTATAATGTAAACCAAAAAAGAAAACTGGTCCCAAAAGCATACCCTGGGGAGGGTCGCGCGCTCCGCTCTGGCCCGATACAGACACGACGACTGGTGATTAGGCTTCTTATCCATGAGATAACGACAGAAACTGTGCAAGACTTAACAACTAGGACCGTTTTCTTATTCCCTCCGAACAAGCATTTTCTTGCGCCGCCGACTTATCTAACGCCACTGTTCAGTTAAAATTTCTATGTAATATCACTGAGATAAGTTTCAGGCTCTATGAATCACTTGAAAGTTTTTTTTTTTTTATATGTGATAACGAAATCTCATTCGCATCGTATAATACTAGTGGACGCCCGCAGCTTCGCTTGCGTGGAATTAGACGTAACATAACCTAAATACAAAATTTCATTGAAATAATGTAGGTATATACAAAATACTTTTGTACCTACTAACTTTTAACCTACTAACCCCCCTTTTACCCCCCCTTAAGACATGATTTTCTAAACTCAATAAAAAACCTTCATAGGTACTGAATTTCATTCGAATAACATCAAAAACGGCAAAGTTTCATACTAACTTTGCACCCCCGTTTTACCCCCTTAGGGGGTGAATTTTCAAAAATCCTTTCTTAGTGCTCCCCTACGTTATAAAAGGAACTCCTGTGCAAAATTTCAAGTTTCTAGCCCTTATAGTTTAGGCCCTGCGTTGATATGTTAGTCAGTCAGTCAGTCAGTCAGTCAGTCAGTCAGTCAGTCAGTCACCTTCTCCTTTTATATATATAGATTACAGCGCAACACTTATATGTATAATGTATAACTCAAGTAGCAGTAGCGCAGTAATGAGACGTCTCATTTCTGATTTATATCGGTGTACTTGCTAGTACCTACCCTCTGATTTTTCTACTCGATAAGTCTGCGTGATGATCGTAAATTGAAATATGATAGACTCGACGTAATAAGCCTCGGTAATCGTATCGACCCCTCGCTTCAAATGGACTTCCAAACGACTTATTAAAATATTTTTGTACCTAAATAAAAATAAAAAAACTACGCATGTAGTTCTATAACGTTTACCTTTTAATGTTTTATGTGACACACAACAAGATGTACGACTGTTTAAAATGGTTAGTTTGGTTACATGGTTTAGACCATCAAGTCCATCACGACTTATCCGGTAAGATAATATTCACCTTTAAAAGAATCATTTCTATTTTTATCTCTTACCATGTACAAGTCTTCTATCTCAATTCTGACCTCATCCTCGATTCCAATACGTGATTCGTCGGTTCGGAAATTATTCGGTGAAAATTCACCATCTCGTTAGAATGTGCGATTCAGTCGGGTGAGGCGAGCCAACCGCTTGATAAATTGTCTGGAATAATAATGATGAATTGCACCTAGCCCGCTCCTGATGTTCATTCTAGTCTGTGAATCCGTTTACTCTATGTACATTTTTATTCAATAAAATACATATTTGAAAATCATATGTCTTTATTGTTTCTTGCATTCTTGTGTTAATAATTTTAATATCATCTGTTGTCATACTTATCATTAAAAACTAAATCAAAATTCGCTACAACTTCAAATTACCGTAGAAGAGGACGTCTCAAGACCATTTAATTAGAGCAGAGGTTTTATCATTCTCTCTCTGTGCCTCGGATCAGGAGAAATTGAAACATGATAGCATATTTATGAAGCATAAATAATATCACGACGGAAATACTCATCCACTTAGATTTCAACATATCATCATAAAGAGACATGACTAAAATCTTATACAATTATTTTTAAATTTAAGACTAGATTTTATTTACGCTTCTGATTTATTGTAATGGTATGTTTAAAGGACGGCCGTTAATGTGGTAAGTTAAAAGGAGAATAAAACTTTATACGAATTCACGAGTAACATCTTCTTTGAAGCCAAACATACCCACCGGTACTTGGTAGTAAAACAAACGAACGTTAATTGTTACTTTTATGATGGCATCGCGTGGGGGTCAGATGGCAAACAAATTGTACTGCGACTTTATCCTCAGAATATTGTCACTTTGGATACGGCATTATTATTGACATCGACCAATAAATTGTATGTAGGTAGATACACAAGGTATACGTACAATGTACCTATATTGTAGCAAATGCGTGTTGCCGTTAATTATGTATTATTTATTCATATTATTAAAATATTTTAAATCGGGAATCCATGTCAAAATTCAACTGAAATCTAAGCTCACGAAATGTATTAGTGTATTATTAGTAGGTATTATTTTATTTGACCTACTCACCCTTAATTTATAGACACATAAAATACTTTTTGATATACGTATATTTATAGGTACTTATATCTACGTACTTATACCTATGTGTAAAACTAAGTATATCCTCAGAATACGTATTCTTACATGCAAAAAAGCAAAACACCACTTAATACCAATTACACCGAGTGCTTTATTCAATTAGTTATCAAGATTTGGATGTAATCGTGACTTTCTATTTGATTAATGGCCTCTTCAATCCTCGATTTCATTTTACGTGTTATTAATTGTGGGCTATGATTTGAACTGCACCACTATTTTAATATCCATTACGTAATTAGTAGTAATCTAGTGTACGTAATAAAATATTTAAATCCAAATACGAATACCGAATCAAATTGAAATACCTAGTAAAGTTATTTTATAATTTCGTTTAATTTTATATCCTTAATTTTAATTCAGATAAACTACCGCTAACATCTAACTTTTTAAAACTGGCTAAGGAAAACTGCATAACTTACCATACTCGTAGCAGGCGAGACATAAGCAAACCACTGTAATGCAATTTACAAAGCAGGCAATCAAGAGAGCTAGCCACATTGTTGTACATTTGCCGTCAAAGCCAAAGGAGGGAGCCCCTTAATAATTAATTGGCGCTTAAACGCGCTGACGTCTTGCGCTCAAAAGAGGACTAGCGTCTATGCATATGCTCCGTAAGTGTAATAGGTGCTCTTATTTCGAATTTCTAAACTATCTTCGCACAAGATTGAAATGTTTGAAATTAGAATGCTAAAAGCCAATGTTTATGTAAATTATTCAAATATGAAGGTTAGGTATATATAATATTGATTAATGTTTATAAATTTTTTTATTGTTCAGTCTAATGTAAACGTAAAAGGTTAGTTCTGTATTCTGAGCGTCAAAGATGAACATGTCAAAGATAAAATGTGTAGGCTTGCTTTGGGAAATTGACTATTTAGGAAGTTGATGACATACGAATATGATCATATATCGATATATCTGTACTTACATACCACGTCACTAGTTTGTAAAAAAAAGAGGACACACTAGCATTTCAAGTAAACATGATAATATACATCAGTCTCTACCAATCACACTCGAGTCATCATATGAGTAAAGAGTTTTAATAATGTGAACTTTTCACACAGATTTATGAAATAGAACAAATCTGTCATTTATATCAGAAGGAGAGAACATCGTCTCTTTCAAAGTAGATGAGAAGGTTTGGAGAAAAGAGCTTTTAGGTACATTTTTTCGTATGATCACACTGCTTACTAAAAATATCCGACCGGGCGGCGTGCACTATTGGGCAGAAGGTAGCAATCCCGGCTGTAAGAATAGAAAGGGCTTTTAAACTGTATTTCGGTAAATATTTCGTAGGGGTCGCCTTTGATCGGAGCACCTTCTCAAATTGTCACTTGTAAATCCAATTTTCGCTTTATATTCCATGTGACACTTTTCGTGGGGTGCATAGCAATATTACATCTTTGTAGTCGATACGACATTCATGCTATCGTATTTTTTTTTAATCATAACTTTTCTTTATCTTTGTTCGGACGATAATTAATATGAAGTTGTTAAATATTTTCAAAGACCAATAAAAGAAAACGAAATAAGTGCAATGTCTGCAATATTTTTTTAAACGAACTTAACTAGTTTTAATGTAGTTTTTTACGTCTTGAACTCAGTTTTAAGGTATAACTAATTATAAAATATTAAATACTATCCTGCTCGTAATTTTATCATCTTAAGACTGCTTTGTTGACACCAATCCGTATTAGAGCAGCGTAGTTGATTATGCTACTTGGTTGTTTGAGAGATCCGTGCCCAACAAGGGACGCTTGTGGGTTGTAGATAGCTAGCTAGTCAGCTAAATAAATCCGTATTATTTCACTAATACATGAAAAAATGTATAACGACAGCAAGAGGAGTAGATACGGTATACTCGTAACACTAAACTGGGGTTGCATAAATTGCATTGAGCTGCCCATTAACGCCTTGTCAGATTGGATTTCGATTTATGTATTTGATAAACGAGATAGAATGCGTTTGATTGTTCAGATAACGCTATGAGTAGAGTGCGTATGGTATAATCCTGTAAGTTTAATGCATTTCAAAATGCTTTGATAGTAATTTTCACATTTGAAGTCCTCTATATGTTCTTTTTTTAACATATACTGTCACGTGTTATGTGTACCTACCTAACAATTCGCATATACCAGGATTGGTGATACTGGTAAATAGAGGCCTCTAAGTATATTAGCGTAACCAATTATTATAGACTATTTTAAATACATTCCCACTCTTTATTTTTTTGTTGGATACTAGAAGTTTTTTTACTAATATTTATTGACTAGAATATGAATATGCTTTATAATTTACTAGTAATTACATTTACTATAAAGCATATTCATAATCTAATCAATAAATGTCAGTAAAAAAACTGGTGCCATTTAATAATAGCTCACTGAGATTTAATCCAAAATAACAAAGGGATCATGCCATAAAACTCCGCCCACGCAGGGAACATTGGAATCGACAACATTTGTTTTCGTTTGCCTTACGTACAATTTTTCCTGTTATCACTGGACGTTAATGAAAGAATTAGCTTTCATTACAACTGATACGATTCGTTAAAAGGATTCTCGAACGTTCTGGACCTTTCGATGCCCGACCCTCGGACGTGAGGTCGTGATTATCTGTGATTAGTTTTTTAAGCACATATAAAATGCTCTTAGTTCAGACGGGACAAATGGAACATGGGTACGTATTTAGGTACTTTTCACCATATTTTTTACGGATAAAACATCTTCAAGTAATATAGTAGTCTTATAGTTAATAATATATTTTGTGTTGTATTCCATTGTATATGAAGTAAGCCAAAAAGGTTAATTTTATAATTGGTGTGTAAGTACATGTTTGTAATGTAAGTTTAGGTTACTAACCTCACCCCGTTGTGCTTGTGAGGAATATTAAATAGTTACACGAGTCATATCATTAAAATATTACTACGTACACTTGAGGTCATTCCAACCCATAGACGTCCCACTTTTGGGCACGGGTCTCCCCCATAGACACAGCTGCGGAGAGTCTAGAGCATACTCCACCACGCTGCTCCAACGCGAATTGATGGAGGGGTTAAGTGGCTAACCCAGTGTCGATTATTCTCAAGCCATCCAAAGGTCTTGGACAAGGCTTAGCGATTGTTTTTACCATTGAAAACAACCAAGACCGATGATTTAACGTGCACCCATGAAAATTTGCCACTAGAGATCACCCATCCACAAACAAACCGCGCCCATCGCTGCTTCTCTCTGCCGATCACATAGAATCGACGCTACGGACACTTCAAAATTGAGGCCATTACACTATATATACCTACATATTGTAAATAGTTGTTCATTAAACAAATTTATTAAAATGTTTAATGCTCAAGTTACGTTTTACATTTCATGATTCATTTCATTTACAAAAGTCCTCCCGACTGATCCCCAAAAACTGTCCGATTCTCGCCGAGTTTAAATTAGTGCAGAATTCATTTACTTTTTTAATTCGTCTTCCAAATTCAAATAAGATTCCTTTTTTTACCATCCCGCGCCGCATAAAAGGGTAAACCGGGATTCATCGCTCCACCGCGCCGTTCACTTCGAAACGCTAATTTCTCGTTCTCTGGGATACTGATTGGACGATATATTTAAGAATGCTACCGACACGCTACACTTCTCTGTGAAAAAATACATCTTACGAGTCTACACATTTTCTCTTTTTTTTCTCGTATTCGGATTTTCTTATTTTTTTGCATCTATAAAGCTGCAAGCGACAATTGTACTGCACGCATTAATGACCCCAAAATAAATTAGTTGAAGGTCGCATTTTGCTCGGCCGACTTGTGTGTTTATGCGTCCATTTTTCCGACTATACTAGCATATTACGGGCACCCAGCCTATGGAGGGTCTTAACGGGAGGTCGTTTGCTGCGCTGCCAACCTCCTAAGATTAATGACATTACGCGAAGACATTTTGTAAGAGGCAAACGTGACAAAAACCAAGTTGTAATTAAGTATATTGATTTCCTGTGTAATAAGAATCGCATTCATATAATAATCTATTTTGATTAAGATTTATATAAGTTTATAGTGGATGCGTACTTAGTCTGTGCGACATCTTCTGAAAATGAAAAAAATACTTGAAAATTAAATTAATATATGCAAAAATGTTTTTCAAAATCTTAATTCGGTTGTTGGGACATCCTTTTAAGTCAGTATCTATGCCATGACGTCCCACTCTTCCGTATTATTAAATTTAAATTTAATACGATTTCTTTAAATATCAGTTAAACACAGAAGCCAGGACAGAGACACACTGAATTAACTTCGAATATCAAGAATTAATGTAAGCGATACAGAACAGGATCAGAGCAAGTGAACTTTTGTTTCAACACTGGACACTATAAAATATTTAACACTCATATCTGAAGCGATCCTAATATTATCGACTGGTCTATAAAACGGAAAACTTCTGCCGAAAAGGGATAGTGATAGCACTTATGCGTAAGTTGAAAAGAGACGTGTTTGTGGATATTGTACGATCTTTGGAAATTCGATGGTACCGTTTGCTTTCTTTTCGATCGTTTTTATCGTGGCCGTTATATTTTGATAGAGCAGTTTGGCTGGATCGCCGATATAACGTTCATGTTTTGGTTTTCGGTTTTACTTTTCGGCCGAAGGTACAAGGTACAGTTTTGTTTCATATAAAATTGTATATCCGGAAGCCTGTTTCTACATATGACGTTAATTTTTACCAATATATTACTTTCGGGTTTTTTCATACTTCCATAATATAACAAATTTATTGCAAGTTTAGTAGAAGAAGCCGTAAGGCTCTGTGTTACTTTTTTACGGATGTAAGATAGCAAACGAGCTTGCTGCTGCTCATGACAACTGATAAAAGCCTCGTTCAAAGTATGTCATAGCTCTAACTCATATGATAATAATATATGTATGGATACACCAAATATTTAAACTTAACCCAATCGACACAGACCCGCATAGCCTACACACACAAAACAGATGATCAATGGCTCATATGAAAATAAGCGGTCGCGAATTTCCGGATAATAAATTATACGCCTTGTCCGCTTACCTCGGGTTAACCGGCTTTTATAAACTACCCGGGTAATTTATAACTATTACCCACCCAAAAACGATCACGTGATATCACTTTATAGCATATTCGTCGGTAAATATGAGGGCGGGATAGAGTGCCGTTATGTAAGCGCACTTGTAATATTAACGGCTTTGATACACCTTGAATAGAGAGAGCCATAAAGTCATAATAATGTTAATGTTTTAAAAGGAGACATAATTTTTTTTGGAAGTGCTCAAAACAGTAGAATTTATAATTTAGAAGAATTTATTTTAAGTTCAGTTACATATTTTCCTGCGTAGCGGTTAACAATTAACTTTTGTTGAATCATGGTACTTTGATAGTTTTGTTTTATTCAAGACACTAAAGTAGGTTCTACCAGTCAAGCTCTTTAGTTAAGTCTCGTGTCTACACATGAGGGCGATCACTCACCTTGTTACTTACGAAAATTCAACAAAAAATCCCTTTGATCCAGTTATGCTGGTTACCGAATTGAAAATATAGATACAGAAACATTCCCAAACAAAGTTGAAACAATCAAAATATCTCGAGCACAGCAATACAATAAAGAATATTTATTAATACTTTAATCCGCTATCAAAACAGCGAAGTGGAGAGCCGCACCGACGATCTCACCTCACCAAGACTACAACTACGTTTTAATGTAGGTAATCGCGCTCAATATCCTTTGTTCACTTTCAGACTCATTAAAAAGGCGATGCAATTTAATGACTTGATAGTGTGCGTTATACCCTCGCTACGTTTGCGGATACGTCGTGAGCTGCGGATGAAAAGGCGACCTTATTTGGTGGTATATAAAAGTTAGTTTTGATTGTAAGCTTCGGGTAGAGTATTGGTATGTAAGGGTCGAAGATTAGTAGCACACGCCTACCAAGCGAGCGCTGAGCGGCTGATGGCGCCCAAGAGTGCAGTTACAATTAGAACGGTGCCCACAATGAAGTGATGCTCTGTAATGTTTCTCTTGTCTTTGTATGTTGATTGTGGAAGGCCGAAGTTAGGTTTGTTAGCGTGTGAGCCAGTTGCGAATGGAGGAATGGAATTCAATGTGCCGTGTTATGTGGAGATTTGCGTATGATGTCAATTGATATTATTATTAAGTTATGTGCGGTCATGTTTGAGAGAAACCTTAAGGTTTGGCGAAAACGTATCGTTCTTACGATACGAGTGTTATGATTAAAATATCTGTTCTTGGTTAGAATTGATAGATTAGTTAGCACGTGTAGAGATTTATTTTCTATTAATACTCTGCAAATATTACTGCATTAAAGGAACTTAACTTTAACTTTATCTACCTAATCAAAATGTATTTTTAAGTTAATTTAATTAACAGATTGACTATTAACAATTAAATATAATATATAAACATGTGAATCAAACACATTGAAACGTTATGCTACACAGAGCATATTGAAACGTACATACACGAAATATTCACATTCGTACTAACTATCCGGCTAAAAATATAGTACAATTATAATAACCAAAACTTAGATAAAATTTTAATACCTATGACTATAAAATCAAAAACAGAACAAACAGGAGTAAGAAAGACTAAAAATACAATTACAACAAGATAACAGGTACCACCGATATTTATTGTGAAATTATCTTCAATTGTAGCGTTTACTGCGCGGAGGGCAATGAAAGGCGAGGTTTTATCGCGTTGCCATGGCGACGGGATGCTGCGTCGCGAGACCCTCCTAGACACATCGGAAAACTAGTAGATTGGTTTATATGTACGTACCAGTGTGTAAGCGTTTGTCAGTATTTTATAGGAAAGCCACAGCTCAAAAGTTCTTAGAGCTGTTGCATAGTATAAAGACTACGGAGTAGTAGTAGAGCGGAGCAACTCTTTATACTATGGCTGTTACTTCACGGCTTAGTTAAAAATAGCCACTATAGACTTACTTTCAAAACTTCACTATTTTAGACTTAGTAACCGCACTATTAGATTTGCCTTCTGCCGTTTGCCTAAGACTGAGCGGAATTCGAATATGTAAGGCGAGCCTTAAGTTCATTTTAATATGTCCATATATCAAACAATATTTCCGTCTTCCATAAATTTAAGCATGCATGTAAAATACGGCAAACATCGCTCGTTAAATGGATCATAAACCAAGCAGAGAATCGACCGATCATCACGAATGTTTGTTATCTTAAAAATGTTAACAAATGTTATTGTTGCATACCTACAGTCTGTTGTAAATTAATATCTTAATTTTATAAGACTCCAATACAATTCTTTTCGACGTTTGTGATTTTAGATAAATAATAAATATAATAATAATAAATACTGACCCCAAACTAGGCAGAGCTTGTTCTATAGGTGATAAATATTTTAAAACATATGTTTAGAGATATATATTAACATCCAGAGACAGAACAAACAAAATCTTTCGTCACACGAATGTTTGTTCTGAGTGGAATTCGAACCCACGACCCCCGGCGCCGAAGGCAAAGTCACTACCGATTGCGCTAACGGGCCAGACACTAGCGGTCATTTGCGGCATCCGGCAGCTGATGGGTCGAATTGCGTGCCCGTTTGCTATCTTATTAACATAAAAAAATATCAAGTTTTGAAATCGGTACCTATGAACAGTTACCTCATGATGCCTGCAATATATAAACTAGCACGTTGAAGTCGAAATAGCATTCGAATTTCGAGTTCCGCAAACCGCATTCGGCAATCGAATGTTCGCGAAGAACGCGGTATCTGACAACAAGCGGTCTCTTATAACTTTTCCCTTTTAACCTTTCGTCCCCACCAGCGCCCAGCCGCGCTCCCTCGGGAGGCGGTCCCCTGGGCCGGCCTCCCCCCGCCTTGCCACCACTCAATACCGACACGCCATGCGGACGCCAAAGATTAAATAGCTGGAAGATTTGGAACAGAGCTCTATTTGAAAAAAAATTTTAAAAAAACACCTAATATTAGCAAATTGGTGGATAGTTAACTCAACCATGCGAAAGCCAAAGATAATTTTTTTTTTTTTTAAATTGCTTTTTATAACTTTTATTTTTATTTTCGTGCATTGTCATCGGAACCAAAAATGTGTGCCAAACTCGATAGCTTCAGTGGAAGTGGGTGAAATATTGATTGCAAGATTCCAGGACATACATACTTACAAGATACATAAGAGTGAAGTTAAATAAAAGCTTTTAAAAAAAGACGAAAGATTTTGCAAGGAGAGCTGTTTTAAGGATTAATTTTTTATTTTTCCTAAGGTTAGGTTAGTTTAACAAAATGTTGGATTAGATTTCATTTTTTGTTTTGATTTTTCCTCTGATTAGCTAACATGTGAATAGTTAAAATGCCACACGAAAAACAAAGATTTAAAGTAGTAAGAATTGGTACAGATCGCGCTTTTTTTTGTTTTAAAGTTTACTTTTTCTAAATAATAATGTATCTGTTTTAATCAATTTTGAACGAAATCTTTAAGAACAACTGTTGACAACGAATTAAAATCAATCTAATTGAACTGTAAAATAATATAGGATACCGTTGTAAATAGGTTGTATAATTGCAACATAATACTTTGAGGTACACTTTCTAACCTTGTAATTGATCTTTGCGGGTAAGCGACGGGCCTATAACGGATTCAGTTTTGGACTTTGTTTTTCCACGTTCGTCTACTCTATAGCATGCGTTAATATTTCAGTAGGTATATAGGTACCAAATGCAAGGGTAAGCTTGCCTCGACCCCTGTTTGATTTATTTGTTTAAAATAAATTAATCACACAGCATATTTACCCTAATAAACAAAGATAAATTCCAAACTCAAATTGCCTTTCATTATATTGATTTCATGTTATAGGTACTCTCTTCGTTCTCATGTAGAAATATTGCATAGAAAGATGAATACCGTCATTTTGTCAGCAAAAAATCATGAATTTGAAAATTATTCAGCTTACAAACATGTATGTTTATTAAAAGAAAGCTTTTTTTTCTCTTAAAAAAAACTAAAAAGAGGCCGTTTACAATATATAAGTTTTTTCAACAAGTTTGAAAGGCGCAACCGATGCAAATAAACATAGTACAGTGGGAGGGTAGAGTGGGGTTGGGAGGCATTCAAGTGTTCCGACTTGAAAGGCCCCGGCCTCCTCGCCACCGACTTAATGCCGTAGTAGATTTTTTCCGTCGTGTAGTGCGCGCTACGAAACCAAGAGGAAATAAAACTATGAATAAGAAATATACGCTATAGTTGTTTGAGCATTAAGATATGTTCAGAGACAATTTAGGTTAGCGTTTTTTGTACTTAGATGTACTTTATTCTATATTATTGCTATTTTATTTATTTATACAGAAAAAAATAATAACAGTCTAATAAGAATACCGTTCAGTATCTTCAATTCAGATATGCTAGTACTTATACCAGATACCAATACATATGCATCTTACTTACTCATACCATGGACTACATACTATACTAATGTAATGCAGAAGTCATTGAATTTTTTCTGAGTGTCCGAATTGCTGGGATGATCTTCCTTTTTTTTAATAATCTATTTCAAATTTATAGGTATCGTGATATGTGACACTTTTGAGTTCAATGTTGCTATGCAACGCAAGCAAAAATACTCTACTGTACTGATTTTAAAAGGTACAAGTAAATAAACTCGTATCATACAGAAATGTCACTTACTGCATTTTACTACAAACCATCCGATAAGCCTTTACGGATAGGGGCTATATTATATACGCGGGAAGGGATGAAAAGCTGGGGTAGTTTTTACGACGAAAATACAGTTTCCTTTCTGTGATGCGATAGGTAAATATTCCCTATATAGGTGGGCGCTTTTATAGGGTATGGTTTGATTTTGTCGCTGAGCCCTGACGTACGTAGGATTAAAATATTGGTTTGTACTTTCTAGTTCAGCGGTTTTAACTGTAACTGAGAAAGTACCAAAAAAATTGATGCGAATTGTATTCATATTTCTGACGTTTTGACGTTGTGTGATTACTGTGAGTTGTGTAGAATAAAAATAATGAACGAATAGGAATAGACCTCAAAGCTATGAGACCTTGATATCATTCATTAATCTATGGAAGAGACGAAATAACGAGGAAAACATCTTTGTGTAAGAAATTATTTTTTTAATGAGGTCCCTATATAAATCAATGAAATGAAATTATATCTTTATGTTTCGGTTTTATACAAAAAACAAACGACGCGACGCCTAGAGACTAGTTTTAGTATGTGGTACCAGTGATCTAATTTTAAGTACAAATAAATAAATTGATAGATTGATTGATAAGTGAATTTTAGGCTGATTTAAATTCTCAAAAACCATTCAAGCTTGAAAATTAATCTCTTCTGTCAGTGTTTCTTTCTCTTATAACCAACAGTCGTAGCCTGTTAGTGAACAAGAAACGATAAATTTACTCCGAATCGTGGATGCTACGAAGACATAGATTCTACTTTGCGTCGTGCTCGTAATTTTTGTGGCTTAGAGGTGACCGCAGAAGAGTGATACAAACGGATAAGGCCGGTGTCAGGTGACCCTTACAAGTTTATTAATGGCAGTAGTTTAAGCCGCCCAAGGGCCCTGGGTTCTTCAGGAGTAGTCGTAAAGATGCGTCAGACGATAAAGGAAGATTTTATTATCATAAAATAAACAATTTTGAATGTCCTAGATATAGAATTTGACTGGCCAAAATACCAAAATTAGTCAATTCTAGGGATTAACGCCACTCATAGACTCATCTGAACAGAGTGATACCGTTCATACGTGTTTATTCGTTACTCCTGGTCTCACTGAACATGACAAATATGAGATTAATTTTACACTACTCCTGCAACTGTTGTTTCTCATAGGTATTAAATTTCCCGCAAACTCAACTACCAAAACTTTACTAATACTGCGTCGGCAAAACTTAGCATCACCTACGTACCGTTCGCACGCCTATCTATAGCTTGCATCTGCTTCTCAAAATAAAATCACCATTCACGACTCGAATCTACCTCGTGTGTATGTCGCTTGACAGCCGCGTAAACTGCTAACTCGCAATATTGTGACATAAGGTGTTTAACATAAATAATGCGGGAACAGATGTGCGACGCCGCGGGCTACACAAATACGTTCGCGGCACACCGTTCCTATCTGGCCGGTGCCGTTGGCAACGATACAGAGTGGTTTTTACCACCTTTTTTTAGGTCAATATAATGCAAAAATCTGCTTACCACATTAAAGCAATGGAGACAAGATCATTTCATTAATTTGTTCAGTCTTTAGCTTTTAATGAGGTAAGTGGGGTCCATGGCTTGGGAAACGGAACACAGGCCGCCCTCCAACTAGATGGACTGATGACCTGAAAAAGTCAGCGGGTAACCGCTGGATTCAGAAGGCACAGGATCAGGAAGATAGGCACCGATTAAGGGAGGTCTATGTCCAGCAGTGTACTTTAAAAGGCTGATGGATGAATGGGGTAATGGTATTTTTTATGCTCAGGTTATTCAGGTTCTCTAAATAAAGTTTTCCTTCTAAATTATGCTTCTAACAACTCTGTGACAAATAATTTACAGTCCAGCTTTCCTGACAGCCCATGTAAACAATAAAATAAAATAAAAATAATCTTTGACATTTTTCTATCACCGACCAATCACTTTTATGGAGAATCATTAATTGTACTGCTCTACTAGGCTGCTCAAGTATATATTGAGATATGTAGTTATAATTAATAATGTCATTTGTATAAATTTATACAAGCAGGTCTTGTGTATACGATATAGGTAACAGTGAAAAAAATTATAGCTTTCTTTTTATTATATTTACTTACCTTACCTTACGTATTCAAATATTTAATCTTTAGTCCCATATCTAACATAGATTGTTCAGCAACAGCCGACAGCGGAATGAGATTCACACCAGACTCAAACATTGACTCTGAAGTTTTCGATACCCGGGGGGTGCGAACAGCGCTGTATACATCCGCGTCTGTTGGCACGGCAATATTCGGTGGCGGCAGTGCCGTTGCCGGCGGCCATGTAAAATATTTCTGCTAAAGCATTCATCGTGATCGCCTGCCTGATCGCACGCTCCACGTTACGCATCGCCCAACTTACCAAAGCGATCCGCTTGAACCTTATCACAACTGAATAAAGATCACTTTTCAAACGTCAGGCCGAGCGAACGAATTGCAAAGATCAGCCATTGTATGTAATCCGATATGCCGATAGTTCAGCCTATAGACTTTCTGCTGAAATTGTTTGATTTCGTTTCAGAGCTTATCGTTTTAACGCGTCTGAAAAAAAAACCTTTATTTTGGCGATTCTGTTTTTGATCCTAAACAGTTTAAGAAATTCACAATTACCAGGTTACATAAGTTACTTAATAAGTCTCCACTAAGATGTAAAAATATATATTATAAAATGCATCAGCCTGTAACCTGAAACACCTTAAACTTATAATAATATAAATTATAGAATTACATATGTGGGTAGTAAAACTAAAATAAAATCACAAGACTGAACGGAAGCGCAGTAATCGTGACAAATTTGAGAACACGAGAAACAAATTAAGAGAAACCTACCACTAACTAAATGGTAGACTTTACGGCTTCTCGTCCTTTCTCAAGTGGAAACAGCTGATAGCTCGGGGCTTCGGTAAATTTTTAGGGTACCGCGGCGAAATATAAATTTCCAATTTTTTTGGTCAGTAAATTTTTCATAAAGTAAGTAAAGTACATACTTAATTACATTAAACAAAAATACTTTTCTTGGTTAGATTTTACTGGTAAGTCGAATGATGTTGTTCTATTCAATTTTTTTTTAATTTTAATACTCAGTACGAATTTAAGACAATTACATAGTTGTTTTCATTACACGAGTTTATGCTCTATGGTCATTGCGATAGTAATTTTATGTATTGTTAAATACCTAATATTGGTTTTGAATACTTAAACCTATATAGAAAAATAAGCGAAGAGTGTGATGTGATGATTCAAAATTAAAATGAACCACGTCAGTACGGAACCCTGTCATCGAGTGAAGTATAAGTTTAAGCTTAGCTTCAACTCACAATTTGTCTACTTTTTGCTTCTTTTTGAGGATGCGAAGTTTCAAGCGGTAACCTAATTATTTTATGGGTGTGAAGTTCGATGATGATTTAACTAATTTATGTGTCCTCTCTTTTACACTTTAGAGATTCTATCTTTTTGTACTTGAAATAAATGCTCCCGTAATTATCTTTTATACCAGTAGTTTAATCAGATAAATAAAAAGGTACCAGACAAATTTACTTATCTACTCTTTAAAATACATAAATTGAAACTTTGTTTATTGTTACAGATTTTTTCTGAAGTTTTTCCTGAAGTGCAACCAGAACTGTTTGAAGAACGCGGGGAATCCTCGAGATATGAGGAGGTTTCAGGTAAGATTTAATTGCAATTTTACGAACGGAATACAGGTTATACCAGTGTCCATTTCCGCTACAAGTTATTAAGAGTACCTGTAGTGTTTGGGTGTCCATTATAGTAAATAAAACACGCCTTTGATCACTCAATAGGTGAAGTAGGTAATGCGTCCGGCCCACGTCCGTACTGGCTCACCGCTAGCGCGTGGCTGACGCCAGCGCAAACACTACAGTACCTATATAGTCCTACTTGGATATCGCAGTATGCTACTTCGTTCGGCTTATCCATAATTATTCGCGCTGTCGACGGCTAAATGGTAGCTTGTTTATACTAGACCCGAGGAAAAATTGCCGTGTGCCGGTGCCCAGTCCTACCGTATTGTTCTAGCCACGGTCCAGGGTACAAGCTGAAGAGTTTTACACATTTTTTTTCATATGCAGCATTTATTTTGGAAGCCATCTAAATTTATTTATATGGCCCGTGAATAAACATAGTTAACATCACGCCTTTATTTCCATTTAAGGGATAGACAGAGGTGTGTAGTAACCCACTTTCCACCAATGTTTAGGTCCCTATTGCTGTTCAATTCTTAATTGCAGTTTTATTCTTCTGGATTGGTTTAGTATGCATAGTTTAGCTGCACAGTAAAAAAGTAAACAATAATATGCTAACCAGCTTGTCGCTATACCTGTGATTTTATTTTCGATTGGTTCTTTCGATGTTACAAATAAAATCCCAATAGTGATTTTTCTGAGACAAATATATTTTCTCGCTGGTCACTTGTACCACAGATCTCGCCCGTAGCACAAGGAAGGGTTGTGTTCACGACTCTTGAATATTTGAAGCGTCTCCAATTTAGGGGAGGGATGAAATTAAATTTATTTACGAGTTTATCTATTTACTTCCGACCTTTACCTTCTTACTTTGATTTTGCGAATTGGGTATTCTTAATTTACATATCGCATTCGGAATTTATTAGTTTAAGCATAATGAATTAGTTTAAAGCTTTATTCGTATGTAATTTACTATTTGTATGCATTGTTTTAACTTCTATCAAGTTTTTCGTACTTAAACGTATTTAAAAAAAAATATATACATTGAAAGTTAAGATGAAACAACAATAAAAGCTTTGTACTAAAAAGTTAAAAAGCTTTAAAAAGAATGTGAAAGAAAGAATCAATTAATATTAATAAGCAAAATGTCACGATGATGTCTTCTACAAAAACTTGAGGAAAACTACAGTTTATATCAGTTCCAAACACAACACAATTATGTCTAGGAACATTTAAACTCATTAGCGCCAACCCTGACGTGACTAATGTAAAGGTGCATTCATACAGTCTACTCATGAGTACAAAATACTATAGTTGGCTAAGACATATTTGTCTTACGTGTCCTCGTAGAAACTTTAAACAAATATAGAACTTACCGCTATGGTTATAGCTTTTGAACTCCTTTGACGATTAGGTCGGTGTGCGTGTATAGTATCTCTATATTTGGGCTTTCTGTGTGTCATTGAATAATTCAGTGGTCGTGGGGTGCGTTTCAAGGGTAAGAATATATGGGAGTGATATACTATAAAAGCGTATTTTAGGATCTGGCCTGAAATCGAACTAGTGCAGTTAATTTTGCTGACAGCGCGTTTCCGTCCTCTTACTGTTAATAAAATGTTATGTATTTCCTTACTTCTAAAAACATGATATAAGAACATCAAGCTAAAATTTACATTAACAAGAAATTTATGTTTGGGAACGATATTTACCTATTTATTTATTTATTTATTTATTTATACTTTATTTATTGTGTACTGTCCAACTGTTGTACGAGTATTCGTACAACAAATGAAAATAAGTTTATTAAACCGTATTTTAATTACCCAAGAACACAAAGGAAAAAAACTATTTGCATACCCTAGAGGTAAGAATGAAAGTACCCTAATAATGTGTACCACCTTTGTAAACGTATTCTAAATTAAATGTTCATTAATAAAGCCTTATCCGCTGACCCGCCTTATACACAACACACAAACATCAATAATATGTGCCTAGTCATGTTCTATGGGTGCCTACACTCCCATCGATTCGTACTGCACTTCCTTGCATACCTACAGGAATTCATCCATTTCGTTCCCGAGACATTGGCTCCACCTCCCAGGGGACTTTCCCTCTCGGGTCGGTGTGTTGGTACCCACACAGACACAGTGCGGGTAGTGTGTGTGATACGCATATGTCGATGGATTTTATTTTTGTACAGCATCGGTGTGGAGTTCACCGATGAACTTGAAACTTGTTTCCATGATATTGATAATGGGATACGAGTACGTTGTTATTTTTGATTTAGATTAGTGGTTGCTAAGTCTTAGTAGTTGTAGCGTCCATAGTCAAATGGCTCGCGTCGATTCAATGTGAGCGAAAAAGTTAAGCATCGACGGGCGCGGTCGGTTTGTGGATGGGTGACCGCTATTACCAAATCATTTCATGGACGCTAACGTGCATCGGAGGGCACGTAAAGCCGTCGGTCCCGGTTGTTTTCAATGGTGGAAACAGTCGTTAAGCCTTGTCGAAGACCTTCGGGTGGCTTAAGAACATTCGACGCTGGGTTGGCCACTAACCCCTCCAACGATCCGCATTGGAGCAGCGTGGTGGAGTATGCTCTAGACCTCCCGCAGCTGTTTCTGTGGGGGAGACCCGTGCCCAGCAGTGGGACGTCTATGGGTCGCAGCAAGTCTTAGTAGAAAAATGTATTACTAATCAGATAGTGAGAAGATTTGAAATCGATAGAGCAAAACTATAACAAAAATTGGATTTGGCAAGAGTGATATGAACTGTGTTGTGTTGGTAAAAGTCACATTTCAGCACATTTTAGTTCCATTTTATATTGGAAAATGTTTTCGTGATTTGAATATTCTTTAAGAACTTAATTAACACTATAATTATTTTATACATTTGTGATATAAGTAGATGTGTTTATGTATTTTATTTTAACAAGAAAAATATTGCTGGGATTTTGGATACATCTGTTTTAACTGCGATGTCAAGATAAATAAACCAAGACATCAATCGCATAACATATCTTATTAATAAAATAATATCCTGTGGCTATCGAAATCATGCCCAACAGTGGGACAGTGAAAGGGTGGTGGTCGATCCAATCCGCAAGGGAACAGCGATGGAATTAATATACAAACGTTCTTAGTTACGACAGTATTCTGTGGTTACGAGACCCATTGTCTGCAGCTATTGAGCCATAGCTGATCTAACTCTTAACCTACTAACATAGGCCTTCGTTCCAGGTGGTAATATCAACTCAAGTGATGGTCGACGGCCCCCTGCTCGCGATATCCGACAACATGTTCGTCCACAACAACAGCAAGCACGGCCGACGCGCGAAACGGCTCGACCCTACAGAAGGTACTGACGCAGCGCCCGAACACACTTGTACGTTTTTTTTTATTTATTATTTTTTATCATTTTACTATTATTATTTACGTAACTATAATGTGACTTCACAGCAAAAGTACTTGTTGTGTCACTACAACGAATCATGTTCTAACAGCCTGGTAGAAGACTGTTTTCTGTTGGTACTAGTAAGTATATAAAAATGTTTAGGATACGAGGTAACAACTTAAAAATATATCAAAGTGACTATAATGGAATTTACAAGATTTTGTAGATACAGCTAGCATATTTTTTACACTAGGTGAACTGCAGTCTACGATACAATGAATAACTATTAGGTTTAATTCAACATAGAGAGAAAATTGACTACGAATTTGTCATCTTAATACGTAATAATTTGAACATATTACGGCATAGTTCAAATGTAAACCTGAAGAAAAGTAACACTTCAATTCATTCCGGCAACGTTTTCTAACAGGGCCTCTTATAAATAAGTATACAGTCAATCGGCGACAAATGTGTAAAAGTCATAATAAACCGTTTGAAGACGTCGTTTGTATGCAAGGAATCACTGTAGACATTTCGCAGGAAGTTGAGGCGAGGGGCGAGGCGGGCGGGAGGGGTGTTGAAGCAAGCATGAAGAGAATAGGGATAATTTAGTGAGGAATTATGCTTCTCGCCAATTTTGCCTACGCGTTACGGAGCATAGTTTTTTATTTAATTCATAGAGCTTTCCAGAAAATTGGCATTTTATTTCATTAACTTACCTAATCAGTACCAAGATAAACAAAAAGTAGATGCTTGATATCACGAGGTACTTTTCGTATTATGTCTTGTATAAAACAAGCCAAATCTTTTATGAAAATTATTTTAAACATCGAAACATTCTAAACTGTTCATAATTATTTTTACCGTAGATACTAAATCTAATCGGTTACGAGTGAGCTAGTTTTACCAGGAAAACTTTTACCTGCATGAATTCTGTAAGTGTGACTTTAACATCGTCAAAATTAATAAAACTGAGGGAGTTCTATTCCACATTATGAGAGCGGCAAAAGTTTGGAAAACTAGACGGCGTGAAACCGACTTAAAGGGATTACACGGTGCGAATGAGAAAATTTGCACAACTTGATACTATCTGTTACGCACCTTGAGAATTTCTTAGGGGACAAGTTTTATTCTTTTATATTCAACTTTATTATTATTACCATTTAATACGTTTCATATGTAAATCTGTTTGGTTTGATTACTACATCTTTAGTGTAAAACGTATCTTAACCATAAATATGTGTGCGTACACTACACATTATACTTAAATAATAAGTATTTCTTATCTTTGCTAATATCACAGCGGATTTTAGGGAAGAATATAATAATATAAGAGGCTGTGATATTAGGTGGGTAATATTATTGTATTCGCCGCGCGCAAAGACCAATCGGGAATAATGTCATTGCGGCATTTGTAAGAAAGAAAATTCTTAATTTTTTATAGAAGTACATAAACCAAAGTAAAAAATATTTTATTAGTCAAATTAAAAGGAACCTCCGACGTAATCTTCTTTCGTCCCCTTTAATTCACTTTCTCTTCTCGTCTTTATTACCGCGTCGTTTTGTTCGCAAGATTTGAGCTTCCCCCTGTTGTCTTCCCGCGTATATCCCCCTCACTACAACCTTCTTGCATCTGTACTAACACTTCGATAATGTCATAACCACCATTAACTGTCCCAGCTATCTCGACTTTAACTTTAGCAACTACAATTCATTTTCAATTAAAGCTTGGATTATTTATTTCTTTTATCTTATTGGCACTGTGTACTTTAACGAGCGGGCATTGTCCTTTTTCTGAAACAGTCAAAGATAAACGTCCAAGTAGGATGGCATTAGATTTAGTGTATTCGCGTTTATTCTATACTTGTCTTTATTCATACTAAAATCAGGTTTTGGCGAGATATCCTGTAACGAACAAATTATTTTGTTCTGTTATAATTCTGAAAATATTTACAAGCATGCAAGCTAAGGATCTTTATTTCTTATTGTCCATAGCTGGGTTATATCCACCGCTGCCAGTAGCAACACCATGTATCAAAGCAATATCTCCGAGTGAAGGCTGGACATCTGGCGGTTCCACCGTTATTATAGTAGGAGACAACTTCTTCGACGGTCTTCAAGTTGTTTTTGGGACCATGTTAGTTTGGAGTGAGGTGAGTTATCATAATTTTATTTTTAACGTAACATAGTAAAAATATAAATAGAAATAATAATAAATATCATGGACATCCTCATATAAATAAATATCATCACACCTTTATTTACCCGAAGGGGTAAGCAGATTTTTGTAGTAGCAGGTACACCCAATTTCCACCAGTTATGTTTAGGTCCCATGTAATAGGTCCAGACTCCTAGCTGCTACCGGGCATTTCAAACAAGAAAACCCCAATAGTTGTTTCCCGACCCCTGGCTGCTGTTTCTGCGACCACTACACTAATTAAACAGTAAACTCCAAATATAATTCATGCCTAAGTAATTAGTAAATATAGTTATCAGTAACAGTACTATTCAAATAGACTTGTGAATCTGAAAATCAAGCAGAAACCTGTTCGCTAGTTGTGTCTGAACTGGTCTCACATGTTTTAATTTAAACAAATATACTTGACGTAGCGGGTACCTACTAATAAAATTACTCCACCATTCTATTCTTCTTTATCTATATTAATATTATAAAGAGGAAACATTTGTTTGTAATTTTTCATACAAAAACTACTGGTTTTCAAAAATTCTTTCTACATTAGAAAACTGCATCTTCACTGAACGACATAGGCTATATAATATTACTAGGTGTAAACGAAACTAATTCCATACGAGCGAAGCTGCGGGCGTCCACTAGTATCTATATACTAATAGCTGATAAAATGTATACTTATAATGAATAATATTATATAGGTATAATCAGTATGTAGCACATTTGGTTTTAATTATTGAAACGTTTTGTGTTAACAGTTAATAACATCACACGCGATACGAGTTCAAACACCGCCTCGGCACATACCCGGCGTAGTGGAGGTGACGCTCTCGTACAAAAGTAAACAGTTCTGCAAAGGCGCCCCTGGACGATTCGTATACGTTTGTGAGTATAGTATTCAGTTTTTACTTGATTTTAACATGCCCTGATAAATTTATATGCAACTTGTTAAGTATTTTGACAAAGTTAGGTCGTTAAAAAGTAATTAAATGCGAAATCCAACTTTTTCACATCACGTTTTTTTTTGACTCACACACGGCCATCTGACCCCAAATTAGGCGCGAGCCTGCGATATAAGTATCAGAGACTGATATACATACATAGATATTTTTAAATAATAATATTAATATCCAGACACAGAACATATACAAGTGTTCGTCACACGAATATTTGTCCTGAGTGGGATTCGAACCCACGACCCCTGGCGCAACAGACAGGGTCACTATCGATTGCGCCAACGGGCCTGTCAAAACGTTATAATTTGTCACTTCACCAAGTCATTTGGACCTGAGCTCTTTTCATTCTAAGAATAGATCTATTTATTCTCATGTCGTTCAGTAATAACATAGTATTTATAAAATTAATGTGTCAACAAGATAATTTAATAAAATTGATAGGCGACCCAAACGTTAAGTAGAGGCAGATTACTTTACGTATAGGCAATTTCTTATACGATCCATCAATTAGGCTTCCATTTGTTAGCGGGGCTAATGATTGATTTTGTTTTTCTGTTCCGCATAGCAGCACTCAACGAGCCTACAATAGATTACGGCTTTCAGAGGCTGCAGAAACTTATACCAAGACACCCCGGTGACCCGGAAAAGCTACCCAAGGTAAGAAGAAACTTCTAATTATTATAATACTAGCTTAACCCGCGGCTTCGCCCCGCATAATTTTTTTTTTCAGTGCAGAAATTAACCTCTGCCATTAAGAGATGGCTTAAAATATAAAAAGTAGAGTAATGGCAAGCTATACTCGTATCAAAGACTACCTACTAATCAAAATGTACTTCCAGTTCCACCGCCCAGAATCAGATCAAGTTTTAGTTTTAATCGATTTAAAATCGAACGATTATTGTTGTTTCGTTCATTTGAGAGGAACATTTGTAATTTTCGGTACTTATAATAGTTAAGTCACGCGAATGGTTCAAAAATATCCAGGCTTTAGGCCATATACTTACCTCTGTGCAATAGTGTGCAACCAACAAATCAACATACCAACAAACACACTTCCAATTTTTATATTAGTATGGCTTACACATAATTGTTTCAAGTAGGAACGTTTGTAAAGGTAAGGTAAGGTAAGTTAAGGTAAGGTAAATCGGGTTGGTGGTTGCGGACGTTGTACTCGATAGCTCTTAAAGTGAAACAGTGTCTTAAATTCAATTTTTTATTTAAAAGATCGCAAACGAATCAGAATCACCAACTTCAAGTCATAATAAAATTCTCTGTTACCAGGAGATCATACTAAAGCGAGCAGCGGATCTAGCAGAAGCGCTGTACTCGATGCCCCGCAACAACCAGCTCGGGCTGGGCGCGCCGCGCTCGCCGCCCGCCAGCATGCCCTTCAACTCGTACACCGGCCAGCTGGCCGTCAGCGTACAGGACACCGCGGCTTCACAGTGGACTGAAGGTGGGTTTATATTAACACTAGTGGACGCCCGCAGCTTCGCTCGCGCGGAATTAGTCATAATAATATATGTTTATTTTACACCCTTACAAAATGTTTACAAACTTTGAATGCCATATTTATTTATATCTAATCAACAGCCTATGATATAAATTTTATGCTTCTAATTCTGAAAATGACAAAACTTTCATAGAACCTTTCAACCCTATTACCCCTATGTCCTTTCTCAGGCTCTAGACTATCTGTGTACCAAATTACATTTAAATCGGTTTAGTAGTTTTGGCGTGAAAGCGACACAGACAGACAGACAGAGTTACTTTCGCATTTATAATATTAGTATGGATTTGATTGGCAGACTTGTTGACTGTTTCTTCAGACTAGGGTTTTGTACGAGCATGACGGGCCCGTTGGCGCAATCGGTAGTGACCCTGCCTGTTGCGCCAGGGGTCGTGCGTTCGAATCCCACTCAGGACAAATATTCGTGTGACGAACACTTGTATTTGTTCTGTGTCTGGATGTTAATATTATCTATTTAAGCATGTATTTAAAAATACTTATGTATGTAGGTATATCAGTCTCTGAGATCCATATTACAAGTTCGCGCCTACTTTGGGGTCAGATGGCCGTGTTTTAGAATGTCCAAGATAAGATATAGATTTATGTAACGCGCGACTGTAGGAAAGATTAAGTAAATAAATAATATACCTAGCGGAAAAATGGCTTTAGTTGAAAATACAGTGGAACGAATTCGCTAGTAATGGAACCATGTAGGAGTCTACCTGAAGTCTTTGAAGGTTGATGGATGTGTTAATGCATGGTTCAATATCGGTAACAAGCGAGTGTGACCTTGATGGGCATTACAAAAATACTGATTTTGACACAATTTACACAACATAAAAAAAAAAAACTTTACACACTCACACCCCTGCGGTAGAGTTTTATATACACAAAAAACATCATTCATGACTCGAATATTTATCTGCGAATTAAATATTCACCTTTCTTCGACAGTCAGGGTCCGGTCACTTCTGCGCCACAGAGTCACACCCATACATATTTTGTGTTTAATAACACTATCTTAGCCCCATTTAACGCATTGGCGGTACATGAACCTAACAGAAGTGTTGGTGTTGACCAGGCTTTTTCTTTTAGAAGAGTACGCGCGCGGGGGAGGGGGCTCCGTGTCGCCGCGGTACTGCTCGGCGGCCAGCACGCCGCACGCGCCCGCTGCCTACCCGCCGCAGCACTACCCCGCGCCCCCCACCTCCCTCTTCAATACTACCTCTCGTGAGTACCTTCAGTCTTTAAATCCTACTTCAATCCCGAGACATTTGGATAAGAAAATCTTCCACGATCCGCCGTAGCACTACTTCACATCCCCACCTCGCTCTTAAACACTACCTCTTAGGGATACGTCGTTGAAACGTTGATGTGAAGGAAAATTGGACGGTCTCTCGCCGCCGCCACCCGCTGCACTACCATCTCGCTATCCAACTCTGCCTCAAGTAGGTATCCTTAACTATATTACCCTCAACTTAATATTGTTGACCACCTGAAATTGGAGCTCATCGCAGACGTAGGTACGCATGGAATTGCCTCAACACTATCCTGCTGATGAAGACTACATTGCGTGCGTAGGTCATTTTATACGTTTGTCACGTCGGTTATGTTATACGGTCATACCTCAAGCGATGGACTTTGACTTGAACTACGAACTATTGAAAGAAGGTTCTCAATTTTGAATAATTTAAACATTACATAAGTTAGTATCAACATTACTACATCCATAGATTTAAGTTAAACTAAATCATTATATTATTTAGCTTGTTTAATTTTTGTTTCCGCACGTTTCTGTTGAGTGGTGGGTTCGTATTAGATGTTCGTAGGGATTTTCTGTGAGCCATCTGTAAAACCATGTTTATATGTTTACACACATAGTGTCATGTAAGTCGGGTAGCAAGTTGGCAATCTCACATATCAATTTTAATAATGTTTTAATGACAAGTTATTCAGTGTTTTATGACCTGATAACGTCTTATAAATCGATGAAGGCCTACCTACACATATGAAAAAAAGTGTGACGTCATCCTCCCGTACCGCCAAACGTACCGCCAAGTGTTACGCCAAGCGTATTCAAACAATTTTAGTCTGTGACCCTATAGCTATATTATTTCAAAATGTGCGTTTCTAGTGCGAGGTCACCTTTTACGTTTGTTCCAAGATATTAATAGATGATTATGTAGTCTTTAAATTTACATTATACACATAATACAAGGTTGCCTGGAAGAAATCGCTAGTTAGCGATAAGGCCACCTATTTCTACCTACGTAGTTTTTTAGTCCTTAATCCATGTAATTGTTCTTTTATGTCTTGGTGTGCAATAAAGAGTTAATAAATAAAAATAAATAAATAAAATAATACGATAATGTATTGTAAGCGCCAAGTTTCGTTAATTCTACTACTGGCTATACATAGATTCGTTTTCTTTTTGAACTTTCCGCATTCATCACACATATTGCGCCTGCCACTCTAAACCAACAGCGGCACCGCATCTCACGCACGCTGTCTATTTGTCCGTGTCGCTTTGTTAACCTCCGTTTTCTTTATCCCGACCAGTGTCTCTAGGACCGTACCACCCGGCCAACGTGAATGGGCATTTACCGTCTGACCATCACCACTATAATACGTATAACACGAAAGATAGCGGGCATTACAGTGAAAGAAACGAGAAATGTAAGAACGCCGAGTATCCAGCAAACACTCATGCAAAATGCACCGCCAACGATATGAAAGAGCAACACAGTAAAGAGACTAAGCTAAGAAGCGCCTTTGCGGTTGTCAGACATAGTTCGCCCGTCAATTTTCAACATCAACAGAATTGGCAACATCTTGCTGTTCAGTGTTAGTAGATCCCGATTTTTATTCTTTTCGTTCGCTTTTATTGCTTAATGCACTTGATTGCACATCTACTGTAATACAAGTACTTGGTATTTAAGATGGCACATTGGTGATCCGAGTGATATTTGGATTCTTTTTTTTTTATAATATTTACTATATTCGATTTTCAATTATATTTAATTCGCTTAAAATCTTCGATCACGGAAGAAAATCCTTAAAACATTAAGGCCACGGATATAAGCAAATAATTATGTATGCTACGAACCATTTTAATTTTCGAAATATTTATATTCATTAAACTAATAGGATTGGTTTGTGTAAAAGAAAAGGAACATTTAATCAACTATGCTTGTTGATCTTAGTCCATTCCGATTCGCCATCTTAAATATTGCGTACTTTATTTAGTAAACATCTGAAAATTTAATGCATGATTTTAATATTTACACTATTTGTACTCTTCGAAAACTTATTTTTCTTTTGTATTTTAAATAATAGTTTAATTTAATTTATTTTAATTTTAATTTAGTTTTAATTTAGTAATTTTTATAGTTCATTTTTTATAATTCTTTTTTTTTTATTCTGGATGCAGAATGTTTTAAAAACTACTTACCAAATCTTTATAATCTGTGTCTTACACAATGTGTTTTGATGGACTAGTTCTAATAAAACAATCAAGTTATATTTCGAAATATGCATTTGAAATGCGGCGTCACCCAATGCGTTTGGTTTGCTCACATTCTTCACTAATCGCGATTTCTTTGATTCACATTAAACACAAACGTAATTCATATGATTATGTGTGTACGTGTTAAGTATCGTTAATCCTACAATACACTTTAAACTATTTTACTTTCAACAACCTCCCAAGACTTTGCGTACCTGACAGCCTGAATTCAACCTTTCTTTCTTTTCAGGAATGGGCGGCCTAGTATCGTCGCCTTTCAGCGTCAACCCTTTCTCGCTACCGACGTGCAGCGCCCAGCAATACGCACAAACTGCGCCTCTCGCCTCCAAGTAGCGGTGACCCCCTTTAAGGCAGCCTTGCGACTTACCCTATGTTGAAGCCGGTAGAAAGCGTCAAAGTATGTAATCATTTTTATCAATGAGCTCGCGTGTCAAAGTGATCTGCATCATTTGTATCTATTTCAATCCCCGTATAGCGTCACCATTAATTGTGTCATACAATATTTTTTTAAAGTCCGTTATTCCGTTCAACCTATAAAAATGTCTTATATCCAAGTACTAAATGGATTTACAGTTCTAGTCAGTTATTAATAGTTCGTTAGATTATAGTTTCAGTCTAATAACGAATAAGTTGTCTTGGAAGGACATTCTTGTTTATCAATCTTAATTAAAAAAAAACGTTTAAAAAACATGTACAATCCTCATCAAAACTGTACGCTAGGCAAATATTCGGTGACCTAGTACTCGTAAATAGATCTAAATGGACAGGCGTATTTAGAAATGCACTCTGAAGCTGTTATCGATTGTTAAGAACTCTTGTTTCTAAATCTATCCAACGCTTACGCGATGGCCATGTCCTATATGTTGTTAAGTTTTTTCTATTTGTAACTGTCTCACTTAAATATTAAGATTTTTTTTATGTAACATAATCATTATTGATGCGTTCCTCACGCATGGTGGTAGAGCCTATATGGTGCTGGATAGGTTTTATATGAAACCTATTTGATTCCATTTAGAGTTCGCCCGGGGCAGTATCCGCCACGGTACCTAGTACCATTTCTACCAATGCAATTGTGGTCTGGTTCGAAAGGTGTGGTTTCCGGCTACAGGAGAGGCGACCATCTTAATCCTCAAGGGTAGTAACACATCTGTGACTGACTTAGAACGAGACTGTTACTAACAATTACTTAATGGACTATTACTTACACCAGCTAATAGGACTAACACTATAACTAACAGTCCTAATATCTACTCACGAACTGACCAACTAATGTTCTTACTAACTTTCTCTGCTGGACTAACCAATATTCTAGTCCCTGTGAGTCTTGTTCAAAGGCAGTCACAGTTGTCATGGGCGGCAGAAATTCGGTGGTGCTGGAGCTCCTTTGCTATCTTAAATCCATGAAAAAAAGCTCAAAATGTATGATATAAATCGCAATATAATGTAAAAAGAAGCCCAATCAACATATTGAGGTGGTATTCGTACAAATGTATATAGCGTGTAATTAACTTGTAAATATTAGGTTTAGGCAAACGGTATTAGAATCACACAATTTCTATTTTGGTTGCTAGATTGAAATATAAATGTAGATTTTGTAATTTGGCCCATGAGTCTTATATCGCTTATTCGGAATGGTCTCGGCTCGAAGACATGATGTGAAAAGGATAATTTACTCCTACAATTCGTGTGTGTCAGATTATTTTGTAAAATCTGTGATATATTTATTATAAGTACTGTTATAAATTTTAATATTAGCCTATATGTAAATTTCTTGGATAATTCAATTTGACTTAAATAAAGTACCGATGTTATTAATATTAATTTAAGTTACGAAACGCATGTGATTATGGCGTTTATTTTAAAGGATTTAAGTATCGAATGAAAATCATATCTTGAAACCAAACATATCTATAATTAAATATCAACAAGAAGTCTTTATACTAACGAGGCACAACGAAATATTACAAAATGTAGAATTGAAAAAATGTATACGAAATATAAGATGATATCCTCTCCAACTGAACTTTCAGGTCTCTACCTATTTCTGTTCAAAAGATAGAGCCCTAAACAGTCAGACGGACACGTGAGGCAGAGTAATAGGGTTCCGTTTTTCACCCTTTGGGTACGGAACCCTAAAAGCAGTATCTAACAGTGTTTGGGGATTACTTCCCTGAATAAGAAAATATGTAGCTACGTATATATATTATTTCATGCAATTGTATATCGAATAAGACTTGTACATTGTAATCGTTCATAAAACAAACTATCACAATACTAAAGAATAAATGATAATAACACGCTTTTGTTGTTTTCCTTACCACTCCATCTCAAACAATTCAAACATCACATTCCATTGCATCGCAATTGATGAATACATAATATAACATAACATCGCGCCTATATTTCCTCGATGGGGTACACAGCGGTGAGTTGCAGTACACACACTTTTCACCAGTTATGTTTAGGTCTCGTATAATGTCATATACCGGGTACAAATCCAGACTCCGAGCTGCTACCGTTTCAAGTTAAGTAAGACCCAATAATTATTTCCGATCCGGGTCGAACCCAAGACCTCTAAATAAGCTTTTTGCGACCACTACGCCAACAAGGCAGTAAATACACCAAAGTAGGCGCGAGTCTGTAATATGGGTGACAGAGACTGATATACATACTTAATATACTTATTTTCATCCAGATACGGAACAAATACAAGTGTTCGTCACACGAATATTTGTCCTGAGTGGGATTCGAACCCACGACCCCTGGCGCAACAGGCAGGGTCACTACCGATTGTGCCATCGGGCCCAATCAAAATAATGTATTTGCATTCCATTTTAAAACAACTGACTTTACGACTACTTACACCAAAATAGCCTACATCAATTACGAGTATTGGAACAAAATCAAAATACGATTGACCGTTTACGCGTCCCTTTTGACAACAGGGTCACTTATATCTGAGTCCTGAGCATCACATCCATCCATCATGCTCTCCAACAAAACAAGTCCGTAAATAGTTTTAAGGCATTGTGATTTCGCACATGTTACCCGCACACCCCGGTGTAATATTATAGCCATTTTTGTCCAGGGGTAATATTTTCCATTGTACCCATGACTAGATAATGCATGGGTTTATCGCAACTCCTAATTGTAATACTAAAGAATGGGGATCGTATTACTGAATTTACATTCAAATGGGGCAAAGACCCACTCGCACTCTTTGTAAACATAAATTAATTATCATAATTTCACGCTTCAGTTAAATTGCTTTTAGACTTCATTCTGTAACTTATCTGATAAGTAAGGTAATCGTATCTAACCTAAGTTGCGTCACTCTGTAGCGTTGTGTCCTTATATTATAAATTGTTACTTACATCGGTATCACCATAATAGGAAAGAAGTCTTTAGCTATTTACGAATAATAGTTATGATTCATAATTTACTTTATAACAGTTTATAAGGTTTTTGATAAAAGTTGTGAAATAAGATGATACTATCGAATTTCATAAAATTATTAATATCATAAATCCTCAAGGAACTATTTAATCCTTACTGTTATCTGAGCATGTCAATATACTCGTAACATGGGACTTAAACATAACTGTTGATAATGAATTATTAAAAACATTTTTTTATTAAAAGCTTTTTATAACTTTTTTTTATTTTCGTGCATTGTCATCGGAACCAAATATGTGTGCCAAATTTCAGCTCGATAGCTTCAGTGGAAGTGGGTGAAATATTGATTGCAAGATTCCAGGACATACATACGTAAATACATACGAGTGAAGTTATATAAAAGCTTTTAATTTTAAAAAAGTAAGTGTACTCTGCCTAACCCTTCGATTAAACACATGATTTTTCTGCTATGTTCGCAAGCGTCGCTGTATAAACGATAACGGAATGAAGTCAGATACTATAAACCTATTCATAATTTCACCGAAATAAAAATGTTATAAAGACAGGGACACAATCAGCAATCGGTGTAACTCGATTACGCTACAATAATCCAAATGCGTGTTTAGTCGTGCTCGTTTGTCGACGTGTGCGGCGCGCGTGGCGGCGCGTGCGCCGGCCTCGCTCCCTTTATGGCTGCACTAATTTATATAACTTGCAGGTACTGGGCTGTTGCACTTCACTGTGCGTAGTCTCTTTGAATCTTTCTTTACTTCGGTAGTGTTAGATTCCATATTCATATATTAATCGATAGATATAAATATAATAGGAAACCTGCATGGCTGAGAAGTTCATCATAATGTTCTCGAAGGCATGTGAAGTCTGCCAATCCGCTCTTAGCCAGCGTGGTGGACTAAGGCCTAATAAATCCCTCCCATTCTGAGAGAAGCTCGTGCCCAACAGTGGGACAAAGAAAGGGTTGTGATGATACAATACGAGGGCTTTGAGCTTTCACTCATATTTTCGAATATATCACTTGACACACAGTGAAGCTAAACATTATAAGAAAACCTATTTGTCTAAGAAGCTCTACTTAATTAGGCTCACTTAAATAAAAATTTGAGGCCTAATTCTCATAATAGCTGACGAGGTCATCTGTAAGTTAATTTAATCCCTTCATATCTTATAACAGAATCATGTGGATCAAAAACTATGTTTATGAAAAATAGAACAATATACTTAGTTAATAGGTCCTACATAAAATATTAGTAAACTTTATTTTAATAATATTTTTACGGATTAGAAAAGTTTTAGGCGTCACATGTCAAAATGTCAGAGTGTCATTTTACGTACATGCACATATTAGTCAGCCCTTCACGATAGACAAGTAAAGTGAACAAATCGCGCAGTCGCATCGTTTTGTCGTGTGTCAGTCGCGTGCCACGTGGGCTGTGCATTACCAAATTAGCGTCCGGTGTGTACCGACCCTAAATCGTATTAAGTGTGGGCGGATCAAATTACCGATAGAAATCATCATTATTATTAGGTACTCATCCTTGATACTCGAATGGTTTTGTGAGGTTTTGAGATAAATGTAATCTTAATAATAAAGGTTCGCTTAAAAATGTAAATGAATTTGGTTGGCAACTGAATCTGCTTGTCTTAATTAAGGCCTCTTCCCCCTTTCCATCATTCCCTCTCTCGGGCTTTCCTACACCATGCCGGCTCTGCTATGATTGTATTTCGTCATTATCTTCTGAATTGTCTACCGCATTTCCACTTTCTGTTTAGTGGATATGGTCAGTTCTAAATATCTCATACAACTACGACAAAATTGGGCTGACCTTGACATCGACTTATTTATTAATATATATTATATATATTATATAAAATAAAATAATATATATTATATAATATACATAATTATAATTATTCGGACTTACTTTTTTGGTTTTTTACGGTTATATAGAACTGCTGGGCTTATTTAAAACATCTCTTAAGTAATAAAATACCACAAATCAACACCCAAAAGTTTAATATCAGTGCTATTAATGACGATCACAGCGAATGGTAATCAACAAGTGTCTAGCAAATCAACGCCAAGTATCAAACAACTTCGACTCGCAATGTTGGTAGCCGAAATAAAACAAAACGTAAAACGCGTAAGAAAGTCCTTCATGGGTGGCGGTTGGGTGTGAGAGGGGGGCGACAATAGGTGTACAGATAACTTTCCTTCCATAGTAGAGTCAATACGAACCCTAGGGAGTTTTACCCTCGGGGTTCGGTCGCTTGGGGAAAACTAGACCCAACAATATAGAAAAGGAAAGCATCATACGACATTCACAGCGGTGCATAGCTGTGCTTATGTATTCATAATATATATATAAAGGAAAAATGCGGAGGACGTGTGGAGTGATATGTTGCGACTGTTAGCAAGAGAGGGACGGATGACGTCAATTTGTCGTGTCCTGATGGAGTTTTATTTTGTACCGGGCTTACAATATTTTCAGTTTCCAATCCCTAATTTTGGACGTGGGTTCAGTTTGTAGTGAAACGTGTTGTTGCTAGGTACTTATAATTTATTGTTTTAGAGCCTGACAGCATAACCTATTCAGACTACTTTTATGACTGAACTGAATTACTTGAAAGACCTTAGTTTCAAAAGCGGGAACGTATCGTTTTATTGATGTCGAAGAGTAGTTTAATTTTCTATTAGATGTGCATGGTCGTATACCGATTGCTATAGTTTAACTGCACATATTTCAACCGGCAATTACATAGGCGAATTTAATGCATTTTCTTGAGCACTTCGGTGCTTTGTAGGGCGCGTGAAGTCATCAAGCTCAGATATTATCTTAAGATAGTCTTTAAGCTATATTAATAACAATAATAGTATCCACCACGTGTGTCATATTACAACTCATTAAAATGTGTTGAAGTGGCATCTACGTGTTGTACCCGTGTCCCCACGCAAGCCTTCATTTACCGGGTCTTTATCTGAACCCGTGTAATTTTATGAGATTCATAATTATAATGAACTAGCTTTTGCCCGCGGCTCCGCCCGCGTGGTCAAAGGGAATTAACAATGAGTTGTTTATCATACACGACACATTTATTGGTGGATGAATAGTGACAGTTCCACGATTAAAAGATACTAACTACTTAACTGCTATACTAACTACTTAACTAAATTTTCGCTAAATAAACGCCATCTATTAACAACATCCGGAACTAAATATCTAGCAAATAACAAAATATCGATATCTTCCCATGGGGATGTTTTACCGCGGTACTCTCCACCCTCCTCACTATCTCCACAGACAAAAACCATACCATATAATAGCTTCGTTGCGACGTGAAAGCCGGACAAACAAACAAATAAATAAACAAACAAACTTTCAGATTTATAATATTAGTATGGATATCTTGGACATTCTCACACACGGCCATGTAACCCCAAACAAGGCGCGAGCCTGTACTATGGGTGTCAGAGACTGATACATAAATATTATATTTTTAAATACATACTTAAATAATATTAACATCCAGACACAGAACAAACACAACTGTCAGTCACACGAATGTTTGACCTAAGTTTCGTGATAACGACCAAAGCGAATGATACGTACTCGCACCTACCTACTCGTAGGTAGGTACACTAGGTACGCAGAAAAATGATAGTAAGATTAGTTAATTTACCTAACTTACTCTAAATGGTTTTGTAAATTAACTAATTTTAAATTTAACTTAAACGAAAGGAGTTTCAAGTAAGTATGTTGTGATTTATGCGGACCGAATTGAACTTTCGTCGCGAGTTGAGAGTCACCGCTTACTTAAACTTTTCTGGAGTCAATTCAATGTTTCCAATCTTGAATGGACATCGTTTAAACGTAGTACGATTTTCTGAAAACTTGTTACAATGTCTGGGTTAAAAGCGAAAGCAGAATCTAAAGAAAATATATTCGTTTACGCCTAACAGGATTCATAGAGAGTATTGGATGTTTACTTTTAAGGGAGTATCTCTTTTTATGATACTTCAGAACTTCATCAAGTCACTTCCGTACAGAGTTCATCGTCTATTAAATGTTGGAAGTTTTTAGGAATATTGATTAAACGGGATTCCTACTAATACCTAATTAATAATGATTTAATATAGAATTAAATGTCATTTTATGCATGATTAGCTTCGTGATTGTGATTTGTTTGGCATCAGTCTTAACGAATCTTCTTAACTTCGTGGATATCCTTTATGTAAATCACCGAAAATACCTCCAATGCGAGATTGCAGCTTACTTTACTTACTAACGAAGAGACTTGGTCGCGTAGCTGTTGTATCACTCGTAGCAGTTGTAGCAAACGTAGCACACAATTTTAACGTAGCCAGTTAGACTGCCTCGTTGGTCGTAACCGCGACTGTTAAGGTAGACGTCCTGGGTTCGATCCCGGGGTCGGGCAATAACTAACTTGAAATGCCCAGTAGCGTCCATAGCCCTATGGCTCGCGTCGATTCAATGTGATCGCAAGAGTTAAGCAATGACGGGCGCGGTCGGTTTGTGGATGGGTGACCACTACTGGCAAAATTTTATGGACGCTACCGTGCTTCGGAGGACACGTTAAGCCGTCGGTCCCGGTTGTTTTCAATAGTGGAAACAGTCGATAAGCCTTTTCGAAGAACTTCGGGTGGCTTGAGAACACCCGCAGATGTCTCTGTGGGGGAGATTCGTGCCCAGCAGTGGGACGTCTATGGGTCGCAGCGTATGGCAATAGCCTTACCACATGGGACCAAAACATAATTGGTGAAAAGTGGGTATATGTATGTACCTCAGGGAAATACAGGCTACTTTAAGTTTAATAATTCTATTCGGTACTGCATTACTTCCATTACTGCATGATCTTACGATGACATCTTTATACACACCACTTAGTGGTATAATAAGCGTAACATGTATTACTGACCATCCTGTAAACCTAATTCATGACAAAAAATTATATGATATGTTATAAACTACCTGCAACCCCGACTTCTTTCCCGTACTAATATAGATTTTAATTGAAGAAAAACATTAGTTACATTGGAAATATAAATTGGGAAACTTAAACATAAATGAAATGCACTCATTTTTCCTACGGCGGTGATAGAGTCGCAGATTCCTTTTCAGTACGTCCGTCTGAGTCACATAGTTGGCATAGATGGTTCGCTACAGCCACGCGACTGCGAGCGCTTTACCAAACAACATGCGTATTACTAAGTTATTCAAATCGTGTTACAGCGTTATAAAGCAGTTACGAAGCGATACCGCAGCGTTAAGCGCAATTGGGTGAGAGGAGAGTTAAAGTATTAAAAGTTAGCGAGCGATCTTTGCGGAACGACACAGCGTCGTCGTTCACCTGCTAGTGAGGAGACAACAATGTCGATATTAAAGGAAAGGAGTCGATATTACTCAAGAACGAGACATATTATTAAATTGCAATGGACCTTTTTATACACGACTACACCAGAAAGAGGGTTATTCGAGTGTAGGTACCTACTATGTATGTATATTTCTTTAGCACGCTGTGTAGTCTAAACGGCTTGATGTAATTTTTACTTTAACGACGTCATAAGATTCATCTCAATTGTTAGTGACACTGGGTATATCCAAATTATGAATGTTAAAACGGCCGATTTTTGGCGCCAAATTAATGTCTTCAAAATATTTTTTTCTCAAAACCTATTACTGTAGAATAACTATAGTAATAGTCAAAATACTCAAAACCTAGTACTATAAAATAATCCAGTGATTGCAAAAATTATAAATTTATTTAGTACGAAAATTAAAAATAATTAAAATATTATTGAAAAAAAAAACAATAGCTGACCAACTCTCAGCATAGCTATCTTGTTTTCCATTTCATGAGTTTTTACAATTAGACCTCAAGTATCGATAAAGTAATACTCGATATTCCACCACCGCTGCGCCCACCACTGCTTCCTTAACACGGTGTAAGTTAATAATGTAATAGAATTACGAGGGAAAAACTGTTGAACTACGCTCGGGCGGGTCGCGACTTAATTGTGGCAGTTTGTTTCACGCGGCGGCACCACCGACACACGGACAGGACAATCTGTTTACATCCAGCTATTGCGTTCCGTACTCACATTATTTAGCTATTGTTTCACGTTACTGAACTGGCAATTCTTTCTTTTTATGTTACTAGCATAGGAAGCGAGCATGCACCTCAAAATATCCGGTGCCGCATTAGCTTTTATTGTTGGAGTGAAGCTAGGATTTGAACCCAGACCCAGACGAATGAGAGACCGGATTTCAGTCACTGACCTATCACCACTGGTTCTTTTTTTTGACGTGATAACGTTTATTTATTAGAATAGAAAACGAGCATCGATATGCTACCTAAGCTGGCTGAAATGTTTGAAATGTTGAATAAAAGCCAGAGATGTATTCGGCAGCAATTGGTGTTGCAGAGTTGCGAACCTTAAAATTAAAGTTGTACCACCTAAAATAATCAATAGATTGACTATTAAACAACACACAACACAAAAATGAGCTCGCTAACAAGTACCTACATAAGGTTGAAATTTAAGCAACTCTTCACGTGTGATATATAATATGATATATGTGAAGGTGAATATGCACTGAAATTTTCTATTTCGACATTGAGTTAGTAAAACTGCATCCAAATGTACAGGCTCGCTTTGGAAACTGACGCCACGCTGGGACGCCAACTAGTATGGAAAGTTTGTTTCAAAAATGAAGCGTTATAGTAGTTAACAAAAATTTCGTATTCCTCTGTCCAGAATGGTAAAAAGTTGTTTGAGAGTGTCCGTTTAGCTGGAGCGAAAATAGAAATGATGGGATAAAAAATTATTCTGCTCCAGAATTTTATTTGCCTGCAGGCAAGCGAATGTTACGTAATTGATAGTCTCTAAGCTAAGAAGACATCACCAATAGCTCTGCTTAGATATATGCTAAATTAAAAAGACTTTTTTAATCGTTGCGAACCCAAAAATATGAATATCGCTCTGCTGTCCGTCTGTCACTCAGAGGGCTCGATCTCTTAATCGCAAATAGGTAGAGACCTGATATTTGACCAACCGGCCTTTACAGCATCATCGAACAATTTGTTATATTATGTTGTATAGGTACCAGTTTAATAATAGTAAAAAAATACTAACTAGATAGTGCTCATATTTGATGATTTCTTTAAGAATGGACTTTAACTAGTTAAGTTAGATAAACTTATTATATCACCTGCTGTTGTGTCATCTATCTCATTTTTGTCCTAGTAATTAATAGTTAATATCGTTCGGTACCCTACATGTTCGAGTCCAAATCGCACTTGACCGATTTTATTAGTCTTCATGGATCTGTAAGAGATCGCGTGAAGAACAATTTACACAAAAATGTTAATACGTCATAATAATACGACCATAGTCAACCACGCTAGCTTAGTGCGGATTGCCAGACTTCACATGCCTTTGAGAACATTATAAAGTACTCTCAGGCATGCAGGCTTCCTCACGATGTTTCCTTCGCTGTAACATCAGATTACATTTCATTTCTTAAATGCACATAACAAGAATAGTCATAGTTTTAACCAGGACGATAGCCACTGGGTTGTCATGTGAATTGTGATTTAACTTACACGTCTACGTAAAGTATACCCACATGAAGTACGTAGTAACGCACTCAACCGTACACCCATAGCCATATACGGCCATACAATTTGAAATCGGTTTGTTAGCGGTTTTCTCTCGTCCCTTATCAAGATCGCATCGAGTTTTATGGGTCTAATCGCGCGGGCCGCAAATAGGGCCCGCGTGGCCGATTTTCTATCCTGTCCGATTATGGGATTCCCGCTAATTAGCTATTACCGATATATACCGATCGGTTTGACTACGCAAATTCACAACGCTGCCAATAGTAACTTTGTGTCAGACTTGTTGAAAGGAAGCTACAACCCGTATATGAGTGTTGGATACAGGTCGCCATCACAGCCTATGGAAGGTATCGAGCATCAACCACGCTGCTCCAATGTGGATTGGTGGAGGGGTTAGTGTCCAACCTAGTTTCGAAAGTTCTCAAGCCACTCGAAGGTCTTCGACAAGGCTTTACGATTGTTCACACCATTAAAAACAACCGGGACTGATGGGTTAACGTGCCCTCCGAAGCAAGGAAATTTCATGACTAAACCTATCCACATACCAACCGTGTTCATCATTGCTTAATTCGGTCGATCACATACGATAGACGTGAGCCATTGGGCTATGTACGAGTGGTTGTAAGGAAAAATGAACAATAAAAAATTTGTAGCGCTGTAGAAATAAATACAGCCGCGTAGTTATGAAGTTGCTTGAGAGTGTACATGCTCAGGGTTTTAAATCAATCAGTTTACTAAGTTTCGTAACGGGTTTGATTTTCTAATTTTAAGCCATTTTTATACCGGAATCTCAGTAATAATAGAAAATCAAAAGTGATTTTACAACATACCTTTGCCTACCCCTTCGGAAAAACACAGGCTTGACTATATGTGAACAGAAAATGAACTGTATCACGCGTGGATCCACTCTCCTGGCATTATAACCTAGAATGTAACCTGTTAAAACGTCCGGAGGAAACATACATGAATAACAATTGTATGATATAATTTTGTCGAAGGTACCATGTATGAGTGCTTTATACAAAAGTTATGTAATTAATTATGTGCCTCATCGTTAGGTATAAAATAATGCTTAGCTCATAAAAAACCAACCTTGTCCTATAGCATACTTACTTAATTTTATGACGCAGACCGTTGGCATAATATTGAGATTTAGTTATAAGGCCAGGAACATATGCAAAGTATTATTATAATATTCTTGTATTATTCTACGTGTTTCACAGTATTGTATAGTTTTAATAACAGTTATGATTATCATATATAGGCCCAATTTATACGCGAGGTTGGGTATGTAATTAAATGGTAAATAAATTAAATCAAAGTTTAACAATTAACAATTAAGTGAAAAGACACCGACATTAGACCACAGCCGAACTATTTATAGGGCCATCGTCTTTGTAATCTCACCAAATGTCATTTTGTCTTATTTCAAGTAAACCTTCTTTAGGCACACTTTACTTGGGGGGTAAGCTGGTGAATGCTTGACGAGAGCGTTACGGAAATTACATCATGCGAGGCGACCGGAAATTGAGAGGGAGATATAAGTTTGTGAAGATAGAAAGAGAGAGATAGCATAAATTTATTTTCCAAATGTGACCATCTATCACCTATCAATCTCATATCTTTCTTTTTATGCCTCCATCAGAATAGCCAGTTACGTTTCGTATATCTAAGACACAGTGCAAGCCTATTATCTGTTTTACATAATATTCATAAAGTTTTACTTCAGTCGTGTGGTCTAAAGCACACTCATTGTTTTTAGTCTTTTTACTTTATTCGTTTAGTTCTATTCGTCTCAGTAAAATGCATCACTCAGCATGCAGGTGTTTTTTGCACATGACCTGCTGGTACGAAAACCGAACGAGTTTTTGGTAGTTCGTTACGACGCACGCTTGCGTCTAGACGTGTCCGATGGCCGACTGCAGGAATAAAAACTTATTAGGCTGTTCTAGTACTGTCTGTTCTTAGCCTTAGAGCGCTCAGCTCCGCTAAACCTCCCTTATAAAATTGGTAAGCTTCTTATAAAAGATCGATTTCGTGCGGCAATATTTTAAAGACTACGACGTTCTACAGAACTGGGGACCACATCACATCACTACAACGATAATTCAGCTAAAATTTTTTTACATTTGCATTCGCGTTATTACCTACATCTGAGATTTTAAAAAAAACATTATCTTTTCGAAATTGCAGTGTTCACTCCAATATAAAGTCTTCCTTACTGAGACAATACACAGTACTTAATTCATACGTTTATCTGATGGTAGGTCAAAAAAATTTTTTTTACTAATATTCAATTGATTATATGATTGACTATATTATTATAATAATATGATTTATATGTTTTGTTTAGTGTCGTTGTTAGTATTGATTTGAAGGGATATAACATTTTCAAAATTAGTCATATATCCTATTGCGTCCGCATCTACAATTGCGGACCAAATCAATCTAAATATAATTACTAACCAACGGTATTCTCATTTACATAACAATCACCTCGGTCGAACGACAGCTTTATCTTTGACGCAAAAGGGCTCTACCAGCTTCAATACTTTAAATCAAACTACTTACTACACTACACTTAAAATGTAGATGTACGTGCCTAAAGTGTGAAAACCGTATTATCACACTTTAAAAACTTAACTCTGCCTAAATTTCAATAGTTAACGTAAATAGGTAAATTTAAAATAGTTAACTAAAACTAAAATCAGTAGCGCCTGAACGTTGCCGATTGGAACTGAAACTAAAACAGGCACTAGTTCCACCTGACGTGATGTGACTGGGAGCGACATCTGTTCAAGGCTCCGTCGCTGCGTTTCGTGAAAGCGTCGCGAGATGGGGCTGTTCCCAAGGGACTTAAATACGAACCATTTTCAGTACTGAAACCCGGGCCGACTACTTGAGAAAGGGAGAGAGAAATTCTCAAGGCTCACCCACGAACGCACGCCGAGAACAAGCTCCGTACACTGATACATTCCTTTTGTAATACCGATGGGTGTGTCCCATTCGACCAATGGGAGTGTTTTAGCAACTCCGACCACTCCCACCCAGTTTTCGATGCCTACTGGGACTTGCATGGAAAAAAATGTTGGCAATAGGTAATTTTGAATGTCGTTTGTAGGTGACGTAATTGTCGCTTTATGTAGGAACGTTCGTTTGCTAATAAAACCCTCTCTGGGGCATTGGTGACGTGATTGAATACGGAATTGATTATTAAAAAAACATTGCATGAAGAGAAACTACGTTGCATCGTTGGTTCCCGTGGGGCATTGTATTGGAATTGAACGCTAATAACTTAATACACTAACTGTGGATGTTTGAGCGTAGTGATCCATTGTTTATTTCTTGATCATCATCGAATTAGGTAGGTACCAGAATTTCATAGTAGCTTCAATATAATTCTGAAACTCTGAAGCTCAGTCAGTTATGTAAGTATACAACAACATACAACTACCACAACATACTATACCACCAAGTTTCGCACCTAAACGGAGCACGGTTAAGAAATATAGTATGGAGTCCTTGCAATAGAACCTCTTAAGTGATCTTCGTCCTTCCTTGAGTCGGAAATAGAAAACTAGTCGGTAGTTTCGGTCAGTTACAATGACCATCTTAAAGACAGATGGGTTCGTGGAGGGAGTAGATGGTGTGTTGTGTAGGCTTAAACGGAAAAAAACAAAATATTTTCACATCTACTCACACTGTTCTAGATTGTTGTATCGTCACACGCAGCGTTCCTTCCCGAGGTCGTAAACTGGCTGGCTTAGCTCTCACTGTCGTGGCAACCCCAGAAGCTCACCCATTTTAGTCGTCTTTTACAGGTACCGTCTTTACGGATACCGTAGATGCCGTAGGTTACCCCTGCGAAAAACGGATTTTTATTTCTTTTTTAAGCCACGAGGTTTAGCGTCATCTCACGATACCCTAAGTATTTTCTGTATCAGGGTTAGTCACAATTGTACGTACTAGGTACCTCTATCATTTTCTCTGTGGGCACAAGAATGTTATCACCCTATGTAGGTGGTATGTAGGTATTTCATTAACGTTCACGAGGGTTCTTAGAGAAAATTTATTCACAAAGCGGTGAAGTGGCTAGAATTCCTACATGCATACGAACCCAAGAGAACTAAATACAAGGTTTATATTTTCTGTTCTTCTTCTCCTTTGTCTACATAAATTCAAACGGATAAAATATAGCTGATTGGATCAATTTTAAGCATCTACAAATGTCAATTTCACCTATATTAAAAGGACATTAATTTGGTTATTTTCTGCCTATTCAGGGCCAGTTCGAAGGAAAGACAATTGAATGACGTCAACTTAACGTCACCTCGTCAATGCACAAATTGAGTTTTTTATTATTGATAAAATTAATCTATATAATAAAAATGAATCGCAAAATGTGTTGGTAAGCGCATAACTCAACAACGCCTGGACCAATTTAGCCAATTCTTTTTTTAAAATGTTCGTTGAAGTTCAAGGATGGTTTTTACGGCGAGAAAATTTGAAAATTCATCCCCTAAGGGGGTAAAACGGGGGTGCAAAGTTAGTATGAAGCTTTGCCGTTTTTGAAGTTAGTGAATGTGTAACGCGAGCGAAGCTGCGGGCGTCCACTTGTGACTTAATATATTCGAAATAAGTTCCTTTTAAAAGCCCTGTCCAATCCGAGACCACATCGAACATCGATACGAATAGGTAACGTATCAAAGTACATTTCTACCTTCACTCATGTAATAGCCTAAAACTTAAGTCTTTTCATGAGCAGTTTTTGAATACATGCTCCGACATAGATTATCTAATAATTTTCCCTTAAAATTTTACTACGATGAAACATTATCTATGGAGTACCTACCTACATGTAAGTTTCTCGGTACATGTAGTATGCAAAGATATTGATGGATAAGTGCCGTATCCCTGGGAATAGAGTGGTCTCGACACGGCTTAGCACTTTTAAGGCAACAACGCTTCCGGACAACTTTAAAGTAAATGGGGTGCTTTGTAGTGCCGTAGCGGAATATTCTCAAGTTTTAAACTAACAATATGTGTCTCTAAAATAGACTATTTTCTATTTATGTTCTATTAAAGATTTTTTTAATAGAACAAAAATAGTTTTGTTCTATCAAAAAATTTTTTAGGTATAACGTAAGTAATTTAATCATCTCACTTCGAACGTAAAATCACTTTAAAAAATCATTAACCTAAATGGATTTCCTGTTACTTACGACTTCGGTAGGTAACCAGTTGAAGGTAGGTACTACGTATAACTACTATATGCTACCAGGAATATTCTTAATATTATCATAGTTTTCATTGCTCATATTCTCAAACAACAGACATATCGGTGTTGTCTCGTACACGTATTCTTAAATACAAATATGTACCTAACATATTAATGATTGGGTAACCCAAAAGCATTAACTCCTTACACGAAATAATTTTAGAGATTAAAATAATAAAAATCAATGACTTAATCCTACTCCAAGTGATACTTTTTTATCGGAACGGTACTACTTATCAAATTGTAAAATTTATTAGCTTTGTACAATAAAAAATAAATTTAACAATTCGACAGAGAGTTATACCGATAATATAACACTAGCAAACCACAGATGTAACCGTTTACGACATTTTGTTATAAATAACCTATTGAACACACAACAGAAGGTAATCTTACAATACTGAACTAGGATTTCATTATTATTGAATCATCACAATAATTCTTGTCACCCCTTTCGGCATACCATGTGTTGCAGCAATTACCACCGATGGCCACCACGACAATGGTAACAAGTGCGTGACAAGCGATAAATTGAATTTGAACGCCTTTTGTTGTTTTCATTCGCGTTCAATGTACGGTGAAATAAAGACATTAAGGCTATGATAGGGTTGCTTGTATTGTACCAACTTACTGGTAGCTTATACTGTTTTAAAACAGACGAATCTGTGGCGCAGTAGTCAGTGACCCTGCGGAACTGCGATCCCAGGTTCGAATCCCGGCTGGGGCAGATATTTATTTCACAGATAAAACTAAAAAAAACGTCTGATTACAAACTATTTAAATTATTGCATTGTCATGGGTACTTGATGGGATAAGTGTGCAAAGTTTCAAATTAAACCGACGTTTTGAAGGTGGTAAAAATCACGTTCAATGATTCTGTTATATACAGCTAAGCTAATAACATTTGATAGTTAACCAACCAAATGTTAATTGCAAGTAATAATAGAGTATATTAATGGACTCCTAATTCCCAATTCCGTAACAAAATCACATCAAGAAATAACTATGTATATTAACTAACTTCACTGATCGACCGAATAAACAAGGGACATCAGGCAGCCTGATTCAGGCTATGTTTACATTACCGATTTTCTGATAGACGTCCCAGTGTTGGGCACAGCCACAGCGTTGGGAGGTCTAGAGCATACTCCACCACGCTGCTCCAATGTGGATTGATGGAGTTTATACTCACTACTAGCTTACAATTATGTGTACAAAACACATAAAGTTAGTTCGTTACTGAGTGTGCTACTTTGACAATAGGGATATGTTAATACTTAAAGAAGTCCCCCGCATTCCTTCGATTTAAAATTTTCTCCTACCTTACATAAATGCACGGAAATCTTATGAAAACCATTAATATCCTTTTACATGTAACGATCGAAGACAGGTGGAGCAGGGCTCTTGTCAGCACGTCTTGCTAAATTGAAATTCTTTCACATAAAATATATGTTTATTTTTATCAGATTTCGCTATTCAGATTTCTTTCCGCCCTCCAAATATATCCAATCAATCATGAGTGTTAACGAGCGTTCCTTTTAAGAAGCTGAGTGAAATTATTTGTACTGTTTCCTTGAAATTCATAGTAGACATTACATTAAGGTAAGGTAAAGGAAAATAAATAAAAATAAAATTAAAAGATGCTCTTCTGATGATGATGATTTTCTTTCTCTCTCTCTTGATGTTAAAATGCTCTTTCTTAAAATTTACTTGTTTTTATACTGTATACATGCCATATGCTAAATCTTCTGATATAGCCACATCTAAAACAAGAATGCCTTCCTTATTTTGCACTTTTAATATTTTTTAAAAGCAAAAGAAGATCGTCTTCGATTCACGTCGTTTCCAAGGTCTTAATGTTAATTTAATCTATACTTCTCTAACAAGAAGAGACTTCAGGATGAAGAAATTCAAAAAGGATTTGTAAATCAGCGATTCTGTATAATATATAAGAATTATGGGTGTTGATATTTTGTTGATGTTAATACAAATATTGTCATTTAAAATCATTGAACTACTATTACTAACAATACTAACAAACTATCGTTATTGAGCTGCTATTACTATCTATTGCGTTATTACCTTCAATGTTTAATATAGACTTGACTCAACCATTGTGTCAATTCCTTTTGATCCATTCATCAGCCTTTCAAGGTCATAGGTCTTCTTTAATCATTAATATGGTGGTTTAATTAATTAAATTATTGAGTAAATTGTGTGAAAAAAAAAGTGTTCCATGGAGTATGAAATACTTTACTCACCAAAAATATTATTTAATGTCCCCTTAGCGACAAATAAACTAGAAATATTTACTTCTCTTATACAGTTTCTCGTCAACCTCTAAACTAAACGCGAAATAATTCTTTTTCCAAACGGGTCATTGATTCGACTCGTAGATTCCATAAACAGGGCTATTACTGGTACATTATAAAATGGGATCGGATTGTGGTACAATGCATCATGCTGTCAAACACCATTGTAGCAGATGTATTGCATTACAAGTTCATTTTGTAGGAATCGTAATCGGACGGGGAACGGATCGCGAATCGCTTCGAAAAGTTTGAATGGTATGGATATGGCTAATTATGCGATAAATTAAAAATAAAACGTAAGTATAAATTGGTTCATGAAATAAATCTGCAATGTTTTCGATATTGATATAATATCAATTTACCTATCACACTCGTATAATATATATAAGTAAGTATGTATGTCTCCAGTGTGTTTATTGGTTTTTATATAAATGAAACCCTCTATTTCTAAACAGGAGTTTATTTACTAAATATAGCTGAACAATTCTGGACTTACTTTTTTACTTTATTACAATATTTAACTTATCGATATAAACTTTAATACAACTTGACTTTGAATGAAAGCATGTCCACATAACACTCGCGTCACCCCACATCCAAGGGCGCATACGCACATCCCCGAATTGTGTAAAGTACGAAATAATTTCACGCATCACGTGCCAACCCGGATAATGACCCGCTCCCGTCCGGACAAAACAAACAAGACCCTAATAAGGGAATGAATAAGTTTTATAAAGAAATCCCTCGCTCCCGAAACGAAATTCTAAAGGAAACATAAGAAGTTAAATCGTCTTGCTGTTCGATTAGGAATGTTATTAAATCGGGACAATGTACTACCTTATTTTACTTGATGTAATGTACTTTTGTAATGTTAATCATAGACAAGACTTTCAATATTAAATGTCTTAAAAGAAAATACGAAGGTAACGCATTTTTAATGGGGTTCTACCACAAAAACTGAAAGTAAGTATTTTAAGGTTTTTCTGCTCCTTGGGCTCTACAGAATTTAAGTGTAATCAGGCTTGATAACTTGACATGGCATGGAAAATGTTCTCATCACGAAAAAAACTTTTTTTTTCGTTGCTAAATGCTTTTATGCATCCTGCCTGTATCGGTCGAAGACAGAAACAGGCAGGTATATGCGACTCAGTAAAATACTCACTAAAATCTAGCGGCCCTTCAGCGACTGTATAAGACGCCACGGGATCGCAGTGAGTCAAGGGTAGATATTTTATTTTATAGATAGTACGAGTAATTTTGGCAAATAATTATATCAAAAATAAAATAATAGCTTCTAGATTCTCTAATGTTCACCGCTATTTAACCCCAGAACTCGATGTATATATCACTTCGGTCATCGGCGAAAGAGGTAAACATTAATCTAGTGCCAAACAAAAACCAATGAGCTTCAATACACAACACACATTTGAAAGAGGGCAAACAATTGATTCCCTCACCAATCACACCGCACTGGCTGCTTTTGTTGACAAAACCAATGAACATTCTTAATTATTTGCCCAGTTTAAGTAAACATTCACCCTACGCATTAACTGGTGTACCATGACCTCTTTGTCATAAATATCTCAAGTTTAAAACAAGAAACGGCATGATTCAAGGAGGGTCAAGATCATTGGTCGCTGGAAACTATTGTTTGACATTGCACAGGGTCTGGCTCAATTAAAAATATTGCTAACAAGTCAAACAGTTGTCGCTTAGAATTTTGGACTTTAATTGGCTGTTTGGATAGAGATATAAATCTTTATGCATTAAAGTGCGGTGACATGTGTTTACATATTATGAACAGGACGTGTTACTCATATACCTACTGTGCTTTTGTATGATAGTATTATTAATCTACTTTGACTCATAAAAATACAGATTAGTGAAAAATTAAAAATAGTTTAGTTGTATTCTTATCTAGTGGTCGTTCGCAGCTTGGCTTGCTTGGATTAGATATAACAAATGTTTCGTTTATAATTCATGTCCTTTTCAAGGAAATAACCGGAAAACTCTACCCATTAAAGTTTAGATTGAAGCGGTATTAACAGGATAAAAGTCCATCCATCCATCTAACCCAAATTTAGTATACATAAATACATCTATATTACTTACATACTCTAAAAATAAACCTATCTACCCTAAACTAATCTATTCTCCGTGAATGTAGCTATCTAGTAATTTTACTAGACATTAGCTCGTTTACACAAACAAAAACACAACAAAGCAAAAAAAAATCTCTCCCTCTTTATTATATTTGTATAGATTGCAAGTTTTTTATATCTAAAAGATCCGGACATTAAGATAAGTATTTAACGCAAAATATAATCTCAGAAAAAGATAATATGACTGTTAATTAAAGTCTGCCTAATGCAAAGAGATTGTTTTATTGGCCATGATTTTAGATTTCCAAATTTCAGTGACCAATGTTTACTTATTAGTTACTATTAGTTAGTATTAAAGTAAGAAAGTAATAAGTTAAACATACCAAATATGTATTACATTTTTCTTGATTTGCATAAAACACAAGTGTATCGTCTAATTACATATATTTAAATAGCCATTGAAGATTAATTTATATGTTTGATTAAAGCACTTCCAATTCGATCCCCATGGATTTTCAAGGGCTGGCTCTTTGGAACATTTGGCTTTTAATGTTTTATCAGTCGGCTTGCAGGACATTTAAGGGTTATCTGTGGTATGATCAGTGCGGGGACGTAAATTGGTCAGTGTCTTGTTGCCCGTTGGCAGAAATGCTTTATGATTAGGGTCAATCCTTAATCAGGTATTTGGACACTTTGAATTGGGTTTATATCATAGTTTCTGCTATAAATACAGCTAGAGAGTTGAATTAAATGTGAGATTAGAACATAAAGTTTTGCATATCTACACCTCGATTATATTGTAAAATTTTATTGATCGATAGAGTTAGGATATAGCTAATAAAATCAAATATTTCTGACACTATTCAGTTTAATTTCTGTTGAGTTGGACCTGTTAGGCATTTGTAATTTTTCATAAATGTGCCCGATTAATTACTTCTGTTAACCTGTTAACTTATGCATGACCTGTTAACATATACATTTACTGTAATGCACAGAAAAGACTTGAGTACAACTTGAGTACCTTCAGTTACTCAGCCCGATCAGCCGTTAACAGAAAGGCAAATCATACTGAATCCAGAAATAAGTTCGGACAAGCTTCAATACACGATATAGGTACGCGCGGTGTCACTTACTTATATTGTTTATCACCCCGCATGTCAAGCGTGACGGGAATGCATAATCAATCAGCGACACGGGAGCGACGCGTTTCCATTCCTATAACGCGCGAATCCCATGCGATTCCAAATTCAAAGATTCCAATCTTTATTTTTTTTTTATTTCTCCGCCGATGACATTTTTAAATATCGCCTTTGCGGTTAAAGGGAATCACCAATAAAGAAACGGCATGAATAAGCAGTAATTCTAAAAGCTTTTACGCCTGTTTTCCAAATTCCTCTCTTCTCCGCTGGGACTTCGCCGTGATTATTGATGTTTTGAACTTGTCAAAACATCAAGGTACGGCTGAATGAATTCATGCAGTAGTTGTATTACGGAATGGAGTCTTTATATAAATTAAAAGGGTAGTGTATGTAAAAGGAAAGGGTGTCACAATTATTTAGTTAAACTGCCCTATGTAGTTATATTTAATTTTAAAAGATTAAATTAATAAATTGAATGTGTTATTCAATTAGACAGTGAATTTTTAATAGATTGAATTTTATAGCATTGATATAAAGTATATGTTTATAGATGGCAACAACAAGGGGTTATTCATATAGGTAATAGAGGAAAATAGTTGAAATACACAGTAAGCTAATACAATTTTAGAAAATTATACACAAACTAGTGGACGCCCGCAGCTTCGCTCGCGTGGAATTAGACATTCACTAACTTCAAAAACGGCAAAGTTTCTTACTAACTTTGCACCCCCGTTTTACCCCTCTAGGGGGTGAATTTTCAAAAATCCTTTCTTAGTGCTCCCCTACGTTATAAAAGGAACCCCTGTGCAAAATTTCAAGTTTCTAACCCTTATAGTTTAGGCCCTGCGTTGATATGTCAGTCAGTCAGTCAGTCAGTCAGTCAGTCAGTCAGTCAGTCACCTTCTCCTTTTATATATATAGATTAAACATCCACACATCCTTAGTTCATAATTACACCTAAATTTCTATAGACTTGAAAACTTCATCAGCCATATTCAATTATGGCTTGTTATATATAGCACATAAAGGTCAAATGACGGAACAACCGCAAGTATAAGTGCGTCATAACCTCTCAGTGAAATTGGGGAAAGTTGTGGGATAAATCGTGTTGCAGAATCCTTGTTCACACTTGGCTACCATTTTTATATTAGGTATCTTTTTCTACATGCTTTATGTTTACATTGTTATAATATTATACTTTGATGTGTATAGATCTATCGATGTTGATCTACAACCCATATTCGTCTCACCGCTGGGCACGGATCTCCTTCACAGACAAATCTGTGGGTGTTCTAGAGCATACCTACTCCACCACGCTGCTCTAATGCGGATCGGTGGATGGGTTAGTGGCCAACCCAGTGTCGAATGTTCTCTAGCCAGCCGAACGTCTTGGAGAAGACTGTTACGATTGTTATCACCATTGAAAAAAAAACGGGACTGATGGCTTAACATGCCTTCTGAAGCACAGTAGCAACCGTGAAATTTTGCCACTAGCGGTCAAACAACCGACACCCGCCGTCGTAGCTTAACTCTGTCAGTCACATTGAATCGACGCGAGCCATTGAGTTATGGACTCTACGTACTCTATTTAAATATATGTTTAAATATCGGACATACGAGTATTAAATGTATATACAGTTTGAACGATGTTCCAGCGATGAGCAATTCCGGCAGCCGTGATTGGTCGAATTTCCCTCAGGACGTAACTGCGACAACTCTTAATTTCTTGCTTCGAGTACGCGCTATCGCATGTCTTATTAAAAGTGTATCCTTTTAAATTTAGTTATATGATATGCTCGTATCATATCAAAAAATAATTAAATAAAATCAACAAAAAAAGGGATACGAATCTTGAGAATCAGGAGAGAACGTACGTAGTTACGCACATCCGTGCAGTCCGAATATGAATGAATTCATTATTATATCGTACTGTAATGAGGAATTTAGAAATAATTCCTTTAGAATTTCCAATTTCAATATACGAGTATACCTACTAAGTTAAAACCGTTTATGGCGACATCGTTTAGAACAACATACCGCTTATAATGACCGTAATCAAAGGTCCTGGCTGAATGCTATAGACACTCTTATCAAAAACATCGCTTTTTGCGACATTGCTTACTACGACATACCGCTTTATGCGACCACATTTAACTAATATTTTCGGGGAATTATATCTTTAGAACGACCAGCTCAGCTGTACCTATTGTAAAAATTGTAAAAAATTTGAATAGGCCCAGTATAATTATCAATGGCTATTATCGTAAAAGTAAACACGTGTCGAGTTTAATGTCTTTTGTAATTCTTAGAAACAAAACACTTGCATGCCGTAGGGTCCAGGCCCGCTTCAACATATCTCTTCAGTCAGTTTAGTTTGTTACTTATCTGTACACAAGACGCACCAAAACATATTGTTGAGTTAATTGTGAAACTCTTAAAATGTCCGGAACGTCCGGAACAAAAAGAAAACAAATTAATAGGTATCGAAGAATAATCGCGTATTAATTCGCGAAAAATTATATTGTTCTTTCATATTAAATGTTTTGATTGAAATAAACGAAATATAATTTAACTTCATACATACATGAATATAATATGTATTTTTTACTTCGAAAGCATCATCGGTTGTTACAACTATCGGTTTTTACGACTAAATATTGGTGGTCCCTTCGATGTCGTTATAACAGATTTTGTATTATAAAGATCCAGGAGTTTTTCAAAAATTCTTTCATCATTAGAAAGCTGCATCTTCTGCTTGGCAATTAACCAATTGTCAAGAAAAAGGATTTTAGGTGGCTCGCAGTTACCTACATAACTCTCATAAAAGCCATATTCTTAGCGGTGTAAGTACACAGTTCTAAACAAAAATATTGCCTTCAGAGCAGTTTATTCTGAACACCATTAATGAATATTAAGTTTCCACCAACGTTCGTAATATAACAAAGTCGTATGGCGTCGGCGACATCTTTCTGAGATAAAGTGAATGGATTTATTTATTCTTCCGTTGTAGTTTGGAATCGTGATGAAGTGAAAGTCATTCGTCAGGTGCCGCATTCAGCGAAACAACGAACATATACCTACCAAGATTTATCTATGCCTGACTCAGTTATAACACGGATTGCTCACGATACAGTGACTGAAGTCTTACTGAAAGGTACTTAAGTCGTATGGCGTCGGCGACATGTTTCTGAGATAAAGTGAATGGATTTATTTATTCTTCCGTTGTAGTTTGGAATCGTGATGAAGTGAAAGTCATTCGTCAGGTGCCGCATTCAGCGAAACAACGAACATATACCTACCAAGATTTATCTATGCCTGACTCAGTTATAACACGGATTGCTCACGATACAGTGACTGAAGTCTTACTGAAAGGTACTTGCGACGCATTGTTATTCTTTGAAGGCCTTCTATGTCATTAGGAGGAGTACATTCTGCTGTTATGAAGAAACATCATTTCTCTATTGGTATTGTATATGTTACCGGACAAACCCGATTTAAGGACAAACTGGTTTGTCCTAGAATAAACTAGTTCTTTCTATACGCGATAGGATTAACTAGTATAGCCTAGTCCATACTAATTTGTCCTAAGCCCGATAGGATAAACCAGTTTAGGCTAGTCCAAACTAATTTATCCTAAGCCCGATAGGATAGACCAGTTTAGTCTAAACCAATTGATCCTCATATAAATACGCACACTCTAGGATAAACTGGTATGGCCTAGTCTAAACATTATAGTATATCTAGCAAGTCAAATTAAATAGATAATTGGTAATACATTCAATACACTAATATTATAAATAAGAAAGTAACTCTGTCTCTCTGTGTTTCTCGCTTTCACGCCAAAACTACTGAACCGATTTAAATGAAATACACTGATTGGTACACAGTCTAGAGCCTGAGAAAGGACATAGGCTACTTTTTAACTGGAAAAAAGTGTTGAAAAGGGTTGAATTGGGGGATAAAGGTTGTATGAAAGTATTGTCATTTTCAGAACTAGAAGCATAAAATTTATATTTTAGGCTGTTGATTAGATGGCATTCAAAGTTTTTATAAATGTTACCCTATGGAGGTAAAGTTAACGCGTTAAGAAGAATCTATTATTATGTCTAATTCCACGCGAATAATTCAGTTTTGTATAAATAGGTTATAGTTTATAAATAAAATTAAAAATGTAAAAAATATTTATACATTTTTAATTTTGAGAATCTTATTTGAAGATCCAAGATTAATAAACCGCACAACAATGCCATTAAAAGTGCCATTTATATCCAAAGTTATAAAAGACTGTTCACAGAAATCAGTAAAACCAACCCAACTCAAAGCAAGGAAAATTAAAATATTTCGACAATTTTTGAGCCATGAAGCGAAAGGTTGAGCACATTACCATCCGTAACATTCGGTAACCCCGACGTAAATATTTGAGGACTTTGTGACGAGTCTCCTACTGTCTTATGCTTAATTTATTTTGACAAATCATCTTTTCTTTGTACACAGTCGGGGAAGGTGTGTTTACTGATGGGAGACTGGGGCACGTTTCGGCCTTTGTTATGGGAAGTTTTGAGGCGGTTTCTGAATGAAAAAAAAAGGTTTTTCCAGGTATGTTATATCTGGTAGCATTTCTAACGGATCAGGGGCAATACCAAATTGTTATAAACGATTCGTTTGATGGGTTTACTTATGAATTTATACTTAAAGGAGAACAATGAAACTATGTGACCACGTTAATAAATTAGGCAGTTTTTTCTATGAGAGAATTTACTTGTGTGTGAATTTACGTGTATTGCACTTTAACATTTCAGCGACTGACAGCTCTTCTTTCCTTTTCCAAACATGACTTTTTTCGTTCGTTGATTCGAATTTTATCGAATCATAGCACAATTAACATTGCTAATGCCATACTAAATACTATCTTATAATTTCCACAATCTAAAACGAATTCTAGATTAATCTTCTCTGTCAGTTCTATCTAGCGTACGAATATTGAGTCACTACGCCACTGTGTAGTTAGAAGGAGCATGCAAATATCTGAGCACGGATAGTTCTGTACGGAGTCAAATAAGTAACTCCCTAAAGGTCGCGACGGACGACATTCGGCCTTTATTTTACCGACAAATAACCCAAGTTATACAGGGTGGTCACAAATAGTCTAATATAAAAAGAAGATGCACCACAGTTATCAGTTTAACCTTTATTAGGTTTGATTACCAGTTGGGTAAGTCCAACTTCGACAAAAAGGTCACTCGCAGAATCCAGCTAGGCTGGGCAGCGTACGGGAAGCTACGACATATCTTCTCATCCAAATTACCTCAGTGTCTGAAAACGAAAGATTTCGAGCAATGTGTGTTGCCAGTGATGACATATGGATCCGAGACGTGGTTCTTTACCGTCGGCCTGATCCGCAAGCTCATTAGAATAACTCAATAATACTTTGTCCTAGCAACTCTTAGCAGTGACGCTTGCAACCACATAATGATTTTTTACATTTAATTTTATAGCTTACTTATACATTTATAGCTAAACGCAAATCTAAAACTAAGACGTATGGAACTACACCCTGTAGATGTAAACGAGACACATTTGACACAAGTTCATAATATATGAGACGAGTTAACAAGCATGTAGTTACTGGCTACCCACCTCAGAGGGCGCCTCTAGAGGCTACGTTGCTAGTATGGAAATCATACGTTATAAAAGAGGAATATCTGTAATATTTGAGCAGACTGCGTCCGCGTAGAATCTTCGAAGTAACGTGAAACCTTTTAAATATTAATAATTTATCAGCGAGGGTTAAATAACATGTGGTGATAAATATCTATTATCACCTCTTTGTTTGATGAAAATCATTTGTTTGTGTAATAATTTAATTCAGGTGTATTAAGAATTTAATGCAAAATTTACTGTAATTTAAGATCGTTTACTTATTAAAATGAAGCATTAACTTTCTAATTCGGTGGACTTCTTTCTAGGACATTATCTATCAGGCATGAGAAGATAAACAACATATTTTATTTTGGAAGTATAGGAATGTGGAATTCCCAAATAAAGTACAAAACAACGAATTAATAGTTTCAATGCATACGAGCTACAAAGAGTTATAACAAAATATCCAGCGAGATGATCATGAAATAAAAATATTATACGTAAGAATTCGCTTTATAAAATTCATACAAATTTCCTTTACCGCGGCCGTCCTCCGACCGTCTTTAATGTTTAAAGAGCGACATTATCTAGTATCGGGATGTGTAATTACACGGGGACCGATGTTTGGAATTGTCGATTCCTGAATAATTTAGCAGCGACCCTTTGACCCAGCTCGATCAGTTATTTAAGTTTCTTAGATTTTTTTCCTGAAACATTTATTATTTCTGTGTCTACAAGGTGCCAAGGTACCGAGTTTTTAGAATTTTGTTTCACATAATATTATATCAGATCCATATATAGCTTTCATTCACAATAATTTTGTTTTTAAATCTATAAAAAGGCAACGCTGTTTAAAAATAATCGGATGAAGTAAATGATTAATTGCCCCTGATTTGATGATTAACTGCTCATTTTAACGTACCTTTCGCGTTATCATCTGTTTAATTAATGTTCGCAAGACCTTCGCATGTTTTTGTAAATTACAAAGTAAAGCCTAGCTGTGAATCCTCGTATGTAACTTCTAACAGATGAAATCGAATTATTCTGACTAACGAAGCGGGGATCTTACAATTAATAGCAACCCGCAATGGCCAGGTGACTGAGTAACTCCACCACTTCTGACCGAAACTAATCTGTCTCTCTAATTATGTTAGCGACAACTTTGCTCCTCATCCCGGGGCTTCCCTGAGGATATGATCCGACAAGGAATTAGATTAGTTATAGTTGTTGGCTTCGCTAATAAGGGGCGAAAAGTTCTGCAAGGATGCCGGGTTATGTAGAAAATATTATATTCGTGTTGGTTATGAGATTATGAGGTTTGATCGAGTGTTATTTGACTTAAAATGTTCCTTTTAATTTATTTTCCTATGGTGGAGTTTCCAGTGATATTAAAAGTTTCAATAATGAGTTGTAACGAATTGTTTTTAATACTGTTATATGAAAAAATTAATTGTTTTTGGTATTAGCCGGAGACTAAGCAAAGCGGTACCGACACCGGACCGTTGTTTTGTTTTATTTAAATGTATTATGATTTTGAATTTTAATCGCTAATTTATGACATACTGTCTATTGATAGAACATAATGCAGGCCATAACAAACGAAAATGTTTTTAACCTAATATTTTCATGATAGAACATTCCCCCACCAGACACTTACTTCCACAGATTAAGTAAGCAAACAAAATGAGCAAGAGGTTTTACCGACCCAAAATGCAAAGGCTATTACAAGACCAAGTTTATTGTGATTTTGTGTTTAAACAAAAGAGGGGAGGCATTTTTACGCGATACTGTAATGAATTTCAGCCTGGCGAGACATTGGCTACGTTAAATATTCACGGAGATGTAGGGCGCAGTGGAATTTGTGCACCTCATTGAATAACATTGCTTCATGCATAATTTTTTGGTTTCACGATTTTTGTCGCTTGAAATCGCCATGAATTTGATTACGCGGTTGGGTGTTTATAAAACGTGCTCATGTTGTAAATAAGTATACCTACTGTGTTCTTTGTTTTAAATACTTAAAATTATTATGCAAACTCTGTAACGCTGTAATTTTCAATGATCAAGTGAAATTTAGGAAGACGAATTCTATATACTTGTAATTGTTATATTCGACTTTGTAGATCTTGGAGGTGGGTGATGGACAATCAGCATTTAATTTCTTAAATTGAAAAATGATGCGTGCCGCTCGGGTTTGAATCAGAACCCTCGACTGAGAGGAGAGTTCGCCACTTCACTGCGCTGTCAAATACGTAATAATAATAAACTCGGGTTTACATATAATCGTAACCCGCTCATAAGCTCATTTTGATTTGATTTTGTCATCAATCATTTCTAGCACAAATACATTTCAAAGCGTATTTAATTGCTCTTTTGAATTACATTTAAAACTTCTCTAATACCCCTCGTGTGTCACCTCTAATAATCAATTGCCAAGAGGGCAAGAAAACTGCTGCATAATTTCGCTACAGACCTTAGCGGTAATTATAAGATAAATCATAAAGAAGATACATAATACAATATAAGGGTTATCATAATTCCAAACTTGAAGACTTTTTTGTTCAGGAAGTTTGATATCGACGATTATCTAGTTATACGCCTACCGTTATAACTATCTGACCAAACTAAACCGCATTCTGATTTATAAAGATACTTTATAGAACAAGAAAATATTCAATAATAGGCACCTGAAACCGCATCTACCGTCCGTCCAAACTCAACCGCACTGCAAAGGTAAATCTCATAGAGCACAAGGAATTGTATTAAAACTTTACGTGTCCACCAGACATGGACGCAACGAAGTTACGAAACGAATTAATCTAGTCTCGTCGTCGTAGATGTCCAATATTGCTAAGCCTGAGCCCGCCTGATTCCGGTCCCCGAAGATTTGACCGCTTGGCATTCTCGTACTGTCGCCGGTCACTGCAAGCCCAAGATGTATAACTAAATAGGCAAGAGATTCTATTCCTTTGTTTATTACTATACAATTTCTTCTCTTAGCTAAGTAGGCAGAATCTGCTCACTATTCGCTCATAGAATAGGTTGTTGATTAATAATTGCCCAGGTAGAAGTTAGTGCGATTTCAAATGTTTCACAATTAAAAACTTTCCGGGATAAAGAGTATACGTTGTTGTCATCCAGGGCATCGTCCTCCTGTGCTAGTTGCATCATAATCCTGTTATTTGTTACAGTGTAGGTAATCAAATTAACAATTAGTGTCAGGTCAATCTACTACTATTACTAGTATACTATTGCATTGCTAGTATCACATCATTCCTAGTATAATAGTAGGTACTATTGCAATAAGTTTAGAAATGTTCATAGTGAACCGTATTTCAATTTTGGAACATTCATTGGCAAATCAAGCGAGTATCGGCATAGAGGGAAATTTTGCCATTACACGTAGCTCTTATTGGCAAAATTTTCCGCATTACCTGCGGATAGTTTTAACGAAACCCTCAGGGAGATATTATGTTTAATGCGCGTTATAATGATACAAAGCCTCCATATTTGCCTCATTAAGTATTTTGTATCGCCTATTTACCCTATTTGGTCACGCTTAACTATTTTGTGATGGTGAAATTGTTTTGCCCATCGGATAGTGTGCGGTACAATACCAATAGAAACTATTGTAATTTACAATGCTGGTAAAACTGTGGTATTCTGCAAAAAAATATATGTTTATTAAGATTGTTGCAGGTTTGTGTCATGCTTGAGAGTTGTCCCTAATGTTCTTGAAGGCATGTGAAGTGTGCCAACCCGCGATTAATGGGTTTTGGTGGATGTGTCATGCTTGTCTGAGTACGTATAAACATTTGACAAAGTAAGGTCCCACATGTTTTAATGATGTTACGTAGGTATTAATTGTTCCTTTTTTTGTCAGTTATATCTAGAAAATTAGTTATGTATGTTTATTATAAGAGCATTTATATTATTTGGTTAGTTAGGATTTGCATTAAAATTTTACAATTTTTAAGTATTTAAGTCTTTCAAGATTTAGTATTTTTATTATAATGGTGTGATTAATTGTCTGAATTATTACATGTCTATGTTATACTATAAAAATAAAATAATATAATAAAACTTTTACAGACCCGTGCCCAACAGTGGGACAAAGAAAGGGTTGTGGTGATGATGATGATGATGATGATGATGTCTTACTAAAAAAAATATATTTTGTTTAGGTGTTGCTTTGGTCCTGTTTGTGTACAATAAGGAAACTCGTCTGTCGGTCTGTATGGGTTATAATAATGTGAAAATGTTCTTTAATTTTAACATATCTTGCTTTATTCATACTTATTTGCGCCATTCGATCGATGCACTGCTATGTGGAAATACGAACCAAAATAATAAAGCTATAAAGTTTTATTTGTGTTTATAATGAGTCCATAAATAAGCTGATAAGTAACGTCCACATGCCTTGTTATTATTTACCGCGACAACGCGACAAATGGGACGCACATTGTCGCGATTGGCGGGAATTCGTCGCTGATATTTATGACCACTGACTACATTCAGCTACGAAATGTGCAAGCAATGCACTTTTGAAATAAAATGTTTTTTTTAGATGGTAGATAGAAAGTCACATGCGGCTACATGTTAGTCATGCACCCAATGCATAGTCCAACGGCTCGCGTCGATCGTGTGTCATCTTATTCTTGTATATATTATCTTCTTTATGAGTCAACTTACGATGAGGATGCTTCGTTTGTGGGCGATGAAACGCGTGTTTTTGGTGTTGCGTATGTACCTATGTGCATATTTTCATTGGTATGTGCATACATTCTTATATGGGAGGGAGGGAGGTGCTATATGCATGAAAGTATACACCATCGTAGCGTCCATAACCCAATGGCTCGCGTCAATTCAATGTGATCGAGAGAGTTTAGCAACGACGGGCCCGTTGGGTTTGTGGATGGGTGAGTGCTAGTGGCCAAATTGCATGGGCGCTACCGTGCTTCGATGGGTACGTTAAGCCGTTGGTCTCGGTTGTTTTCTATGGTGAAAACAATCCTTAAGCATTGTCAAAGACCTTTGGGTGGCTTGAAAACATTCGTCTCTGGGTTGGCCACTAACTCGACTAACTAATCCACATTAGAGCAGCGTGATGGAGTATGTTCTCCTTCGGGTGGCTTGAGAACATTCGTCTCTGGGTTGGCCACTAACTCCTCCACTAATCCGTATTAGAGCAGCGTGATGGAGTATGCTCTAGAACTCCCGCAGATTTGTCTGTGTGGTAAAACCGTGCCCAGCACTGGGACGTCTATGGCTTAGCTTTATTACACCATCATACACTCGCGGGTTCTTGCAAAGTAGATTAAAACTAACTTCGTATTTGTTTTATCGATTTTATGTGAACTGTTAAAGATTAACCGGCTTCGTTACAAGCGATACTTGTTCGTCATTCCTGGTCACTGGTATTGTGAATACTGAGCTGGACGCACAATTTATGCGCGGGTAATTAAACGTATCACGTTAATTGCGCCGCCTTTATACATAGATGGAGCCATTTGTTAACCAGTAGCGACATCGCTGTATATGTCATAGTCAAACCTTATACGGTCGAAAGCTTATAAACAACACGTATACAGTAACGTTTGACAGCAAAATCAGTTAAAAGTAGTTTTGACCGGGTCCTGAGTGAAGTCCACTTTTGAAAGGCTTAAAATTAGACCCATCAAAGATATGGATAAAAACCTGCATCGCAAGATCCCTTTTCTACGTAAGTTAAATTGATAGACTAATAGACTTTTCTAGTCAATATGATGGTAGACTAGATGTGTTCTTTTGCTGGATCAGTCAAAAGTAGTTTGACTAAGGACATCTGCCAAAATCAGTTTTCCCCGATTTTCATAGTCAAAACTGCTAGTTTTTCCTGCAAGTATGTATACGCTTCGTCGCAAATGAGACATCGTAACTAACGGACTGAGCCACTGTCAATTTTAAAACATTTAAATAATTAAGCGACATAACCTGTAAAATAAACTCTTTAGACTCTAATTAATCAGACATATACGCAGTGGGACGTCTGTAGGTCGCAGCGAAAATAGGTGTATGAAAAATGATTTATTTAATAAAGTTTTACAAAGTATGTAGTAGTAGGGATTGTTGTAAAAGGAAAGTTTCAATTTCAAATTGACAATGTTAAGCAGCATCGGTCTCAGCCAGTAGTTGGATGGCCAAGTCATCAATCAGTTTAGCATATTCCATCAGTATACCATAGTTATAGTCATAGTTTACACAGGCTTACTTCAGGTAAGTAATATTATACAATATAATTTTCCGACGCGTCTATTTGGGTAGCGTGTTTTCAAAACAACCTTACTCTCCGAGAACGGGGCAAGAAAGGCGATATGTTGGAAAAAGTTTGGACAGGGGCCGTAAATCGGCGAATTTAAACGTTTTTTGGTTAAACAAATGCGGGCATAAATTAGCCGAAGATTGACAAGGGTCTGTAGAGGTAACCCCGACATGGAAACGGCCTAATATGGGTTGAAAATACCTGAACGAATATACATATTTCTATTCTTCCATGCCGCTTACATGTTTTCATTGTTATATCCATTTTTGCACCTTGATAAATCGAGTAAAATTGTTTGGAACTGAGAAACTGCATAAATTTATTACGGAATGAATCGTGAGTGCTTATATTCCTAGTTGAAATTACCGGCTTACTCACGTGTGATTTAAGTCGAAAATACGCCGACTAGTTTCGGTCAATTACGCTCGCTGCGACCCATAGACGTCCCACTGCTGGGCACGGGTCTCCCCCACAGACACTTCTGCGGGAGGTCTAGAGCATACTCCACCACGCTGCTCCAATGCGGATTGGTGGAGGGGTTAGTGGCCAACCCAGTGTCGAATGTTTTCAAGCCACCCGAAGGTCTTCGACAAGGCTTAACGACTGTTTCCACCATTGAAAACAGCCGGGACCGACGGCTTTACGTGCCCTCCGAAGCACGGTAGCGTCCATGAAATTTTTGCCACTAGCGGTCACCCATCCACAAACCGACCGCGCCAGTCGTTGCTTAACATCTTGATCAATTACGATGATGACTTAAATCACACGTGAGTAAGCAGGTAATTTCAACTATGAACTGCATAATAAGATACCACCAACCTCAATCGGCTATCGCACTACCCACCAAGGTTTGATGGTTCATCCACACTTCTCCTATTGACTCCTGGCCATTTTTCTGGCGAACAAGTCACCTGTGGAATGAGCTTCCAGCTGAGGTATTATAACCTTTTAGTTACGACATGGAGCGCTTCAAGAAGAGTGAATCTCGTCCTTCAAGGCCGGCAAAACACATGTGATGCTCTTAGTGTCGCAGGTGTCCGTTGGCGACGGTGACCTCTGACCATCAGGTGGCTCTTATGCATGTTTGTCTGTCTATGCCATAAAAAAATGTATAGTTCATAGAAGTTATTCTGAATCCATTAAAAAATACTTTTACACGGACAAAACCAGGGCGAAGTCATGTTGACCCCAAATAGGTAGGTACACGCTAAGGCTGGACATCGCGGACAATTAATGTAGTGACAATGTCTTACTCCATATCCCAGGGGACCACTCGGACACGCCTCTGCAAATTAACGCGCAGTTCATATCTATTAATAGACAGCTACAAGTTGGTTACATATTGCCTAATACATCTATCTATCTATCTGGCTTCTAGTACTCGGCTTACGCTTCACTAGAAGTCAGGGCTCATTAAAAGCTTTTATTTAACTTCACTCGTATGTATGTATGTCCTGGAATCTTGCAATCAATATTTCACCCACTTCCACTGAAGCTATCGAGCTGAAATTTGGCACACATATTAGGTTCCGATGACAATGCAATAATATGGTACTGTCGAACTGATCTGATGATGGAGCCGGAAGATATTAACTGGAATTTCATGATGGAATATCGTATCATAGTCGTGTTTGCACTTGTGGTAAGGTCTTGTAATGAACTTTGACCACGATTAGGTTTCAAGGTCAAGTTATAAAAGCTTTTTTCAAGTAAAAAAAATTTTTTTTACAGTATAATTTTTTTATGTAACTTTACATTTACAATAATTACACATTTAAGTAAATTAAGAATGTAAAATCTAGAGGTCGCAATAAACTATTCTACTATCCTATCGAGAACTCCATGGCAGCACCTATAGGGTCCAGGTTTCAATTCAGTACACATTTGAAACAAATCTAAATAATATGTATTAGTTATTATTTTATATTTTTTTAAGGTTTTTTAGTTTTAGGTTATTTTTTTATTATTCATGATCATTTATATATTCCTAATGATCATTTTCACGGTTCTAGAAATCAGTAATCGGTATCGATACTTTGGCAGATTTCTCAAGCCTTCGAGAATATTCTGGCAATGGAGAAGTCTCAGGCAAGCAGGTCCATCACAATATTTCCTTCAATATTGTAACAAGTGAAAATTATTTTCTTAAGCCCTTACCGCTTTAGTCTAATATTATAAAAATAATAATTTATATTGGTTTACTAGAGGTCTGAAGCCATAATACAAACAGTCGTAATACGATTACCAATTGGACAATGGTCTAGCAGTCACGCCGCATAACGGGAGCGACAGTGACATACATCAATAGTGCATGCGTGCATATCAAACTATGCTGCTAGGGTTGCCACCCAATTATGCAGAGGAAAATCACTAGATACCTGAATTACGTGATATAAAAATAAATATAAACATCATTATAGCAATTAGAAACACTTTTTAATAGCTGTATAACGATTTCAGAAACACTGTCGAAGATGTGACTTTACGTCGAGTCTCTCACCGTCGCGCGTTGCAATATCGCCGCGAGATAGGCTCAGAAGAGTTTGTATCGATTTTTTTTGGTGGCACAGCGAGACAATCGTCGATCGATTATTTCGTCTGTGGCGATGATCTCTTACAGAAATGTTACCGTACCGCGACCCTATCGCCGTGCGATAATTTGCTGTAATTTTTGCCGCTTGATACAAAACTCATGCGCACTGGCCAAATCCTGTTAATCATCAATAAATACGGGACTAAATTGCTTGGTTATTTAACAAGTAAAATATCTAAGTCCAAAGTCAATTACAGAGGGTCACTCTAGAATTCACGTGCGCATAAATAGCCACGGTAGTCTACATCGGCGACATTGACATCCCACCGCTAGACAAACGCATCCCCAAACGTGCCCAAACATTTATTAACGAACAGCGAAATGTATGGAGTACATAGTCATAATAAACTGGACTGTCCATTCCAGTTATTTCTTGAGTCTTGTTCTAAATTTGTTGCATTTGGCGGCAGTAGATTGATGCTGCACGTTCGTTTGCTGTCTTATGTCAATAAAAAAAATCAAGATATCTGAATAGTAAATAGTAACATCGGCTGGTACCAGACCGAATTATATTTTAGTTCTTTTTAGAAATCCAAGATCCAGTTTACAGGTTCTTAGTCGCTGTCGTTCGTGGTATTTGAATTAATTGAATTCGGAATGTAATATTCCGATTATTACGGATTTTACTGAAAATATACAACAGATGTCAATGATTACAGATGTAGGTCAATGATCATTAACTTATGAAGAGGTTAAATATGGATTATCTATACCAGACTATACCACAGTATACATCTATATCACAGTACATTGAATTTATTTACTTAGGATTGTTTTATAGATACAAGATAGCAAACGAGCTTGCAGCATCACCCATCCGCTGCCGCCCATGGCAACTGTAATTTTAATTGATTTATTTTAGTTTGGCAGTGTGTATGTCTAGTAAAATTTTCAGCCAGATAATTTAGGTAAATGTAACAATTTTTAGTTTTGTGTAACAAATTAACTTACTCCACAGTTTTCCAAAGCCCAACACGTCGTGCATACGTCACGGGCTGGGGAACATTATTCTAATTGGTCGAAAATTATGTCTGATCGGGTTAGCGTTTAGCACGGTTGACTACGGGCAGGTTAGCGGCTAGGCCATAATTCAGTTTATTGACCACCCTGCATTGCTGTGATTGACTGAACCCCACGCTTTGTGGATGATAATATTTCTGTTAAAAAAGTAGGTATTAGTGGCCAGGCTATTGTACCCGCCTCTCACTCGAAGCGGTATGAGTTCAAATCCAACCAGCAATGACTTTTTAGTTAAATGCGTTTTAAATTAAATGTCATAAATTTAAATCAAATTTATCTAAGAAAACTGCGTGGTTTTAAGTTATCGAAGGCATGTAAAGTCTGCCAATCTGCACTTTTTCAGCGTGATCCACTACGACCTATCCCGTCCTCAACAGGGGTTGTCAAAAAAGGGTTGTGGAGGTAGTGGTTAGTGGTGTAAAACCAAATACCATATAATGAAAAATTAATGAATCTGAATTAATTAGATATTAATACAAAATGTTGTGTATATGCCTGTACACATTAATTACATTAGAGTCCCTTCATCTAAAACCAAGTATGGGTAGAACCAGCTAATGCTTATTTTTAAAAAATAAATAAATTCGAAAGACTACAGAACACTGTTCTGTAGACTTTCGAATCAGAACAGACATTTTGCTACTCTTACTCAGTGTTACAACACACAATAATTTAAAACTCTTTTTTATTTTCCAAGCTTTTACCCATGATTTTTGCTATTATATTTTCGTTAGGTAATTTTAATTTAAATTGATATTTATATCGAAATGCCATCTCAATTAATTATAGATATTAGCACATATATTAAAAACATAATAAATATATCAACAACCCAAAAGCACCGAGGCGCCGCGCTGCGCCATATTAACATAACACGAAAATCCCATAAACATATGACATTTATTTTACCACCCTTCAGGGTCCATGTTATTCTGAATCTCCCTCTTTTTTAATTTCTTTTGTAGGTATTAAAAATATCTGCTGCAGTATATTTGATTGTATATATTCAATGTTTTGTTAGTTCATAATTATAATTATTTAAATATAAATTAAAATTATGCATATAAAATAAAAAATACTCTTCTCACATAATCTAAATAGTCATCTCACATAATCTCTGGATTTAATTTAGAACGTCATAATTTATCTTCATCCCATAAGGCCACTGATGGGCACGAGCCTCTCCCACAGCCGTATGATGGAGGTCCATACCGCATTGGAGCATACTACACCACGCTGCTACAATGCGGTCTGGCTGAAGGGTTAGTGAGCTCAGTGTCAAATGTTCTCAAGTCACCCGAAGGCCTTCGATAAGTCATAACGATAACAGGTCTATGACCATTTCAGCCATTATAACTTAAATACAGTTTAATATCAATAGTACTTTTTTCTCCACACTAGTAATAGCATTCAGGAGTAAAAAATACCAATCTAATATTTTAAGAACACTCCCAAAAGTGTGTTAAAGTACAGTGTAATAATTAGGTAAGCGAATAATGACATGCAAACCAAAATGGGTGATTTTAATTAAAATAAAGTCAAGTAGATGGTTGTCTCATAGTAGATTACAACCAGCTTAACCCTTCCTTTAAATATTAAGTATACTATCAACCATATGTACAGTTAAGGGAAGGATAGCAAATAAGATTTCAAATTTTAATCTTGTTCTATTTTATTCCAAAACACTTTTCGATGTTCTTGTGCATATTTCATTAATATTATTTAAAGTCGTCGATGTACCCATTCACCGTGCCATTCTGCAATGAATAACAGTAGTAGTACGAGTATCTTGCCATCAAAGGTTATATTAAAGTTAGTAGTAAAATTTTGCACGGTAAATTAATAATTAAAATAAAATAAAATAATTTAACAAGGGTGGAGACGTGGGGAGATCCTAGTGAAATAATAAATTATTATTGGATTCACACATATTTTACATGTATAAATTGTTGCTCTTTAGAGTTGTCTCGAGAGTTTTGCTGAGTTACAAAAATGTCACAAATATTTTAAAAATTTGACTTTTATGTCATCATTACAGGCCAGCATGTACCTATACATGGTACCTACTGGCAGAAACAAAGTGCGTAATCTCTTTATCTAATGCGTGTCCCGATGGCTTTTTGTCACGACGCTTTTTTTTAATTACGAAAAGTATTTTACTAGGGATAGTGTTGGTCTAAATATTTTATTTGAAGTTTTCTAATTCATACGTTATGCTCACCATAATGGTGAGCTATGATACTTCGTGTCATTTAAGGTGGAATATTAACCCTTCCAATTCCAACATTTTTCCTATAAATATCATAGTATATGTCCCCAAATGGGTAAGCAGAGATGGGTAGTAAGTACACCCACTTTTATTACAACCATATTTAGTTTCTATTACCCGTAATATAAACTAACATGGTAAAGAGGTAAAGTCTATAAGATGGTACTTATGTAGGGGGAGATCTTTTAAAGTACTGACCGATATCTAACATTCTTTCACTAATTTAGAAGCGACATTATCGCCTAGTACCATAAACTAATATGATAAGTAGCGGCAACAGCCGAAACTTGTTTAGCAAAATTGTTAAATTATGAGTGAAATAAACGATATTGAAAGTAAAATAATAATTCAGATAATATAACCTACTACTGACCATAATTATAATTTAATATGCATATATGTATTATAGTACATATATGTACTATTGTACATTATAGTACATATATTATTTTGGTGTGTAACAATACACATTGTGAGTATTGTAACCGGCTGGTTTTATTAAAACAAAGCGGATCCCGCGGTCGGCGATCCGGCTATGTTTTATTCAAATTTACTTACATTTATACTAACGGGAACGACCTTTGCTATCCAGAATTGTATTCCCTCGCCACACCATATATCTTCTTCACGGTGCTCTCCGTACTTATTTATTTCTGTAACGTAGTAGCTGGCAAGGGGAGTGATATGTTTTTCTCAGTCACAATGTAAATGTTGCGAAACTTTCGCGGTTTTGTTGGAAATCGTATACTCGTGTTAAAATGCTGTAGTCATTTCTCGGATCTGTTAAGACTAATTCAACCCTAATTCATAAAAATAACGGATTAACTTTATATATTTCTCCTTTGTATCATCTCTTACCTACATATCCGTTTTTCTTCAAAAAAAGCGCATGATAGGTACTACAAATTAATACTTGTAGTAGGTATTGCACTTTTTTTATGCGTTGTCATTACACAAAAACCATTTACTGTAGAGAAAATAATCGTGAAAGCTAAACCCTAATCATTTTCATCACAACCATTCAATCTAATATTTTGATATGAAGAGTTATGAACATACCTGATGGAACAAAAATTCATCAGATGTAATGGTGCTGGCAATAAATAATACCGGTTGTCTTATAAATTATTATCGTGTTAGCTCACTGCTCATTTGCTGACGAAGTTCTGGTCCCGTGGGGATTGAGCCAATCACGGCGCGCGAACCGAGATGTGAAGTTATTATGGGAAAAAGTATGGCTTTCCATGCCCCGGCAGCCCATGGAATGGATATGGAAGTTGATGAAGTTAACTGTTACGCTCGGTTTATGTAATAAACAATATAATTTTATGTTGTATCCGGAAAATGAAAAAAATGTTTAATAACCTTTTTGGAATAAATCGAAAATTCCCACTTTGACAGTTTAATGGCATGGTATTTCATCATCGATAGTGTCAGTAACATCCCAATGGTGTACAATATTTATACCACCAGATATATTTACAAATTGTTATGAACTGTATTCAGTTAAAAATAAAATGACAAAGGGCAGAATATTTATAAGTACGTAAGTCGTCAAATTACAAAAGAACAAAATTATCAATGTATCAGCAGTAACATTTATCAAAATATCATACAGTAATGATGCTATCAAAATCTTTCAGTGTGTTAAATTTGTAGTGTTATTGTGACAAAATAAAGTTTCTTTGTTTTTTTTCTGCATTGAAAAAAACGTCGTGAAGTTGGTTGTCTTGGACGCCAGAGTAAATACACGCATAAAGTTAGCTAGTAAAATATAATATCATATAAAACAGCCATGGATTATAAAAAAAGGATCAGAAAGAATTGAATAAAAATACATTGGCCGTAAATATTAAAAAAATGAAGGAAACTCACAGAACTCATCGAGGCGATGCATCATCCAGTTACCCCGCCGCCGCTGATAGCGACAATTTTTCAGAGCGGAGCGAACAATCCCTGATTAATCCGCCGTGAGACTATTCAAGTCGCAGTGTTAATTTGTAGGACTATAAAGTCTTGATACTTGGAGGATGATATTTACTAACAGTTGTCTTACATATTAAATTAATACATATTAAATGCTTATTAATTACATATTAAATGCTTATGAATACGAATTAATATGTACAATATTAATAACATACATTTTAACTTTATCAAATTATCATTAAGCGTTTTTTTTTTTTTCAAAAATGCTAAGACTGCGATACTGTTCGGTGTATTCAATAAATTATAATTTACTATTCCGGATAAACAACCAACAACGGCCTCGACAAGGTAAATTAAAAATAATTGTCTGCCCCAGAAATAAGTATAGTGAGGTGGGGTAACAATTTTAAAATATCTCAATAATATTTTTAAATTGTTACCCCACCTCACTACTTATACTTATTTCTGGGGCAGAGAATTGATATCAACTCACCGAGAAGTCCCATAGAAAAATTATACCAATAATTATTGATCAAAATCAAATTAATAATAATGAGAATACGTTGATTACACTGAATTTAGAAAGGCAATTTTATAACTTTATGTTCTTTCATTCATCTTCTTTATCGAACATCACAAACCGCCACCTGATGATAAATGTTTACCTTGCCTATGAACATGGACAACGCCCAAAATATGAGCAAACATTGCTACTTCTGAATAAGCTGTACCTTGTTTGAAGAACTCCAAGTGGTGGATCACTATTACTATCAATATATATTTATTTATTTTTATAAAATGCGAAAAAAAAATATTTTCGTACAAAGATCTAGCTCGATCAGTCCAAGTATAATTTTGCGTCAATACTTAGTCGGTGCATTAATATTTTGGTAGAGTTTTTCGCCGCCGTCAATTCCCTCGAGCTGATCTTGGAGGGAGGATGGAGAATACTGGGGAGGTGCTCCGTCTCAATAAATTACGGAGATGAGCGGGAACATTAACTAATAACCGACATCGATACCTGAGAGCTATCGACGGCTTAAATTTAAATACTAACGACAAAATTAATGCAAACAAATAATCCTTATGGACGAAATACAAATACAAAAGCCTTTTTGATTCCATGTTTAGATACAACTTTACAATTTTCACATTTCGTAGTACACATTTATAACTTTTATATCGCTTTTAATTATTTAAAAATATGTTTTAATTTTTTTGTAAAGTAGCTTGTAATAATTTGCTTTTATAACCTGCTTAAATAACCTTTACTCTATGAAATAAATATTGTTAGCAAATATATAAATACAACCTAAATTTTACCAACCACCTAAGCAACAATCAGTAGGTACAAAGGAAAAATAAAACAGAAAAATCGAGACATAAATAATTTAGCAGCATTACAAAGCTGAACAATTTACAATGCGACTACCGCACTTTTTCTTGATTTTCAAATCCAACTTAAACATACGAACAAACTCCAATCCGGGCTCATTGTTGCAAACGAAATGCAAATCTAGACGTTTCACCCTTTGCCCGTGCTATATTTAATTCAGAGGAGCGGTATGCAGGTAACAATCGGGCAACACCGGTAACTGGTGTAAGTGTAAACGAAGAGAGTAGTACGAAAAAATTTTCCGCCCCGGAAAAAAACAACAAAGTGAAACTCAGCCTTCCTTATTTCCCCTGGCGCGGTCTCGACGTAGCAGAGTTCCCCGGAAATGGAAAATATTGCGATAAGGCGCATTATAGATTAAACACGTCTCTTGACTTTAATGCGTTGTACGGTGATCAAGTGCGTCAGATAACATGTGTTTGCGTAGTAATGATGTCGCGTAAGTAATGGCAGTCTGATAAAGGAGGTTTCGCATACGTTCCAGTTCGATATAAATCGGTATAATGGACGCTCTCTGTAATATGAGTTTTCTTAACGGTGGTTCGATTCAAAAATTTACATTTTAATGCTGTTTTTTCCAAGATCTTCATGAGGGATGACTTATTGAGGGTTCCTATAGGTACTTTTTTATTAATAATGCATTGTATTTTAAAATTAATAAATGAACTGAATAATATACCTACTAACTATTTAAATGAAGACGCGATATTCTTATCGACTCGAAACAGTGGGTTACCGGGAAGCCGAAAGCCCTGCAAAAACTACTACTACTTACAACAAATCTATTAAATCTTAGCTTTAATTCTTACATACTGGATTGTACAGAAAAAAATATGGTAAACATATCTATTATTACTTAAATTATTATATACAGTGTGAAAACAAACTGGTAGTCAAAATGTAACTCAAAACAAGAGAACATCTTTAACACTGGTGCGTGCGGGTAATCGGTATTAGATCAGAATTTAAAGCCACACGCACATGTTCCATACTCGGAATACGTCATTGAAGTACACCCTAAGTGTGCGCGTTACATCCGCTGGACTATAATGATAAAATAAAAATAAACGCCACACACACACACGCCGGTGACGCCTAGGCCTGTGTGCGGATGGTGGACTCAAAATAATACTATATCCACGATCCGAAAACAAATATTGATCTGCAAAATAAATATTATCTACCCCCAGCCGGGACTCGAATCCGGGACCCGCAGTTCGGCAGTTAGGGTCGCTCACCACTGCACCACGAGGTCACGATTTAAAATCAAGAAGAGTCCTGAAGTGTTTTTGTCTTCGTCAATTAATTGATTTGCTATATATTATGTAGAATCATATAACGCTTTTTAAGAAATTAAATGTCACTTGCTATAACGATGAAGGACACATCGTGAGGAAACCTGCATGCCTGAGAGTTCATCATAACGTTCTCGAAGGTATGTGAAGTCTGCCAATCCGCACTTGGCCAGCATGGTGGACTAAGGCCTAATCCCTCCCATTCTGAGAGGAGACCCGTGCCCAACAGTGGGACGTCTATGGGTCGTCGCATATACCGCTTTTATTTTTAAATTATTCTTTAATTCTCTACACTTTATGTATGTAATGAGTCGATTTTAAATACATACATACCTAAAATTGAAATAGCATAAAATACATATAATTTAATTGTGTAACCAAACCACTCTAAGCACATAATTATATTTTGCTTCACGTCAGAAATAAAGGTATGTATGTATGTATGTATATATGAAAACCATTGTAATTTTCATGAAAAATATCCAATAAGGTGACTATGCATCATGTTTTATTTTTAGTCTCATGATTAAACGATAACTACTGCCATTGTAACGCACCGACCAAAAATGAACAGTCGATGCCAAGTGTAACTCAAGTAGGAGCGCATATGGTAAGACTAATTCCACACACTGCCCTGCTTGGGGGCGAAATAATATAAAAACCAAATTAGGGGATGATGCAACGACACACCCCTTCGATTTTTGATAAATTCCATTATACGCTCTCATTGCATTAGCTGTTTATGTTAGGAAAGTGAATGGTTTTTCATGTTATGAATATTTAAATACCTAGTACCTACCTAATTTTACTTAATGCTTCTTTTCAAATACAATTCTTCTTTAGGGCTGGAGTTTTTGATTTTACATTTCTAGTATATAATTATACTGTGGTGGGTAATATGTAGTAGAAAAAAAGTTTATCTACACCCCTAGGCTTCCGACTGTTGGGCATAAGTCACCCTCTCGGTGACAGCCACAGCTGAGGGAGGTATATAGTACCACCAAGCTGATAATGCCGATTGGTGGGTTACTAGCCGACCTAGCGTCGAATGTTCTCAAGATATAAGGTCTACGATAAGGCTACAAAGAAAATAACGAGGAGCGATTGCTTTACGTGCTCTCTGAAACACTAAAGGCTCCATGAAATTTTACCAATGTAATACGTATAGTGTTTGATAAAAAGCCTTTCTAACGTTATGGTCTTGGTCAAATGACAATATTAACCATGATTACTTTGAGTGTTAAATAAAATGAAAATTGACTGATTCTGTCAGTGTTTAATAAACACTAGACTAATTACGTTGTGTCTCCCTTGTATGGTAAGTAAAACTTACGTTAGTTATTATATAAAAATACAGACCAAAATATTTAATTGGATTGTTCAAATATTTATTTTAATTAGCATTACTTTATAGGTTTCCTGGATAGAAATAATACTTAGCAAATAATTAAACTAAAACTAAACAAAGAAATTAATATTTAAAAAGAATTAATCACAAAATAAAATGACATCCAAAAACATTTATTTTAATTATTATGTTTATGAATTTGAAAAAAACTTTTAAATCAAGACTATCGATTACAAGAGTGCGCCAAATGCCACATGGCAGGCAATTTGTTGTGCAACGGAACACCCGCTGTGCTGAATACATTTTTCCTATGCAATAATACGCGCCCCTCGATATGACAATTATTATTTGTTATAACAAAAGATACCTGATTATGGAAGCTATGACTTATAAGCTTTTATTACGATACAGTTTACGATAATTGGACACGCAATATTATTTGTGATTGCTTGTACTTCACTAACTCAGTGCAAACAAAAAAGCAAGTGTTGCAATTCATACAAATAATGTGCCAATCGAAAATTAAATAAGATGTGTATTTTTAATTTTTACCATTATTTCCTTGACGTTTCCTTGTAAAAGCACTGGTTGAAATCAAAAGGATTTTCTCTTTCTATTTCAGAGTAACTTGTTCCAACGGATTGTGAACATTTTTATGTATTGGCACAGAATATACTCGTATAACAGTGTAGCTATTGGTTAAGTAGGAGGTAGGTGGATTTTAAAATAATCTGAGTTATTTAAAACCACAAATATCACAATCTAAATCGTGATCATTAAAAGTGTATTAATATAATAAGATTTATTGCAAACTTTTGTATGTCATGTACATACAAAAGTTTGAGAATTCCATTGAAGTAACCTGTAATTGTACATGTGCAATAATACATCAAAACAATGAACAATTTATTGGGAATAGATCAGGAGTTAAGTCACGATTGTTGCAGCGTCCGGGATCGTTCCTCCGGGATTCATTATCCCGGAATACCGGGACTGATTGGCGAGACTGTGTACTATAATATGTGTATATACATATAATGTCAAACACATATCGACACAAAACATATAGTTTGTTATTGATATATTTAATAGAATCAGTGTTTAGACTGTATCTGACAAGCGATGTAAAAATTTTTTTTTCGCATTTCTTGGCAGAAATAACATACCTACCATTCTTGAACGGTGTATTTATGTTTAGGTATTGTACTGTATATATATCTATGACCCGTGCCCAGCAGTGGGTCGTCTATGGGTTGTAGCAGCAATATGTAATATGTAATAGGTGAAATGACTATTGCCAGACGGGCTCGATTCCAAACTCCGACCAGTAGGTAGTAGGGAATTTAGTAGTAGGGAATTTAGTAGCAGGGAATTTCAAGTGCGATAAACCTAATGCCCGATCTGGTATCCGAGCCTATGACCTCTAGCTTCTTAGTCACGCTTGCGACCACTGCGCCAATGAGGCAATATATTATTAGAAATGTTAATTTTACCTCGACGAATTTTTCACGGCCTGTGTAGTAATTAATAATAACCCACTCCATTAACGGAACATCGATTTTCCTAACAAGTAGATCAGGAGCGTCCTCTAGTGTATTACCCAATATCGCAAAAAAGAGGGGCAGCTTCTAAATGAGCCGTCTCTACTTACTAGTGAATATTTATGAGCGGCTATCTTGTAGAGAGTTCAAATATGCTTAGTAAAGTGCCTAAGTCAAATGGAATGTTTACAGCAAAATTAAGTTACTTTTTGTAACAAAAACCTTTGTTTTAACATACAGACTTTTTCACAAAGCTTCACGATTGTTTTACAACTAAAAATAACCGAGATGGCTTGACATGCCCTCCATGCAATCACATGCATTCCAAGCCGTGTTTCAAAAATTTTCAGTGGCTATATTTATCACCTCGAAGCCATAATAATTACAGCAGCGTACCCTAAGCTCATTCACGCGTCAAAATTAACATACGGTAGGTAGGAGTGGAAATCGCAAATTCCAAGTACAATAAAGCAATTATAACTGTCATATTTCAACCGTGCGCTGGTATTTACATTTATATTGAGGCAACGGCTCTAGATGCATTCGTCCGGACCAAATACGGTTTCAGATTGACTTTGTAATTTTAGATTTGAGCGCTACGCATTTGCAAAAGTAAATTCATCTTTTATTTGTTTTCCTAGCTAGTTGTACACGTAACTGTGTAGCTTTACAAGTACCTGCTTGTTGTAGATGAATAATACTGATACTTAATTATTCGATTTTGTTTTAAGCAAAATTGTATTGGAGACGTAATATTGCGATATAAATAACAGTAAAGCCAAGCCTTTTAGCTTTTTTTTGAAATTCAGAAATTCGAGGTCGAAGATTAGAATAACCATTTATACTTTATTTTTCAATTTCAATTTACCAATCAATGAGGCGATTGTACGTAGTTTATTTATTTATATTTAATAAGTTGCGCCAACAAAGCGAACACCAACGAAAACAATGAATTATACATCCAAAATGAAAACGGGTTAGCTGTCACCTCAATTATAGGCACAAACTACACTCTAAACACGAGGAACACATACCATCTAATACTTACAAATTAAATAATGATAAATGATAATGGTATTAAAGCAAAAAGGAGTACAGGTCGCCCTTCGAAAAGGTGGACAGACGACCTGAAAAAGTAGTTGGAGTGGTGTCGTTTAGGAGAGGCCAGCAGTGGACCTATTAAGGCCTAGTATTAAAGGTCCGTATGCCTGAGAGTTCTCCTTAATGTTCTCGAAACTGTGAAGACTAAGGAACGTGACCAGCGAGGCGTGGCAACACGCTCAACATCCGAGAGGAGACCCATATCCAACTATGTGTGGATTACGATGGGAGACAAACAAAACCTCAGCGTGTACGGGAGGCTGCGGATTCCTAAAGGTTAATGGATAGGTTAAGCACCCGTCTCTTATATTTTCACGAACAAAAAATTTATCGGTCAAAAAACCTACCGTTTGAAAGTTGATCCACGTACGAATCTATCGGTAAATCATTTCAATGTATCCCGACTCCCGAAGTCGGCCTCTCGTGCTACAGAATAAAATCGGTAACGTATGCGTATTAGCGATTCGGTCCACGACTAGCTGCACTCTTCCTGATTCCATCTGGGAATTACTCTGTCGCCACAGACTCGCAAATCAGGACTGATTATAATGCCGGATGGATAGTGCGTAAGGTTCGCGTTGAGTTTGTTTCGCAATAAGCAAGGTTACTTTATTCATTGTAGGTTGATTAGGCAAGAGTCTAAGGGTAAATCTATATTATTACCTAGTACCACGGACTACATACTCATACAACTAGTACCATTTCTACCGTGTAATAGTTGTTTTTAAAGCAATTGTGGTCCAGCTGGAAAGGTTTTGTCTCAATGCATCTGTGACTGACTTAGAACGAGACTATTAGTAACAATTACCAACTGGTCTATTATTAATACGAGCTATAACAACAACACTTTCACTAACAGTTCCTGTCGCAGTTCTCTCATACCCACTGACGAACTCACCAGCTAATGTTCATATTAACTGTGTCTGCTAACTGGACTAATCAATATCCTAGTCACTACTCGAACAAAACTCAAAACCCCAACCAGTAGCAATTACTACTACCTCTATAACTAACCAAAAATAGTAATTAAATAAGTACTATGATCATTTTCAAATTAACCCTTCACAGAGACATTAATTTACAAATATCAATATTTAGGGCGAACTGAGAAGTTAAGCCTAGTTTAGAAAGTCTATTAGTATAGATATCTATGCGTATGTATGAAGCGTATGAAGATACTTTTTGTATGCAAGTGATGATGTATGCATACGTAAGCGCAGGCAGTCAGCTTCTTGTAGTGGCAATATTTTTGAGCGCTCTGTGCTTCGGAGTTCCGTCGGTCTCGTTTCGTCATCGGCACATTTCGTCAACTACACATTGCATTAGAAAGCTGTTATGACTGGTATTTCATTTAAGAGTTAATGGTTGTAATACATGTAAATGAATATAAGTTTAAGTTGAATAACACCTATCAAAATGATAGAAGATACATTTTCAATTGCTGCCATATTACCGAATTCAGGTGAAGTCAAGTGAAGTTGGCACCGCCAATAAAACTTGAAATCCCTTGACAAAATAAGTATTCTAAGCGTGTGGCGTCCGAATAAATAACATTGACAGGCGCCGTAATAGGTTTTTCACTGGTCAAAAGTAGGGTCACGTTATCCCATTATTGTTTCTGAGAAATTGTTACAGTTTTGAAGAGTGACCAGGCCGTTTTTCTTCCCGCTATTCCGTTGGAATGAAAAATTTTCAAGTTGGACTCCCCAAGGTCCCTCGGGTGTCGTAAAAGTTCGCCGGACGCGGGACAGTCCCCGGCGCGACCGCCGCCACACAATTTGTCATATTCATATGTTAACGTCCATCTTTTCTTGCAAAAAGTGGATAACTTAATTCCGGGTGGCGCGCGTTATTGGGTTTGCGGACATTCAAATTTCACGTCTTGTTATGGAAATGCAGGTGTTGTCTCGCCTCGCCAGCGGCTTTTGGGGGAAAGATTCGTTTATTTCCAATGTTGTGATATTTGTTCAACTGAGGTAAAGTTATTACTGATAAAAAACAATTGTACATAGAGTCGGTAATTTTTTTAGTTAGTTTTACGTATTAATTACGTTACGTTACATTAAAATTTGATATTTACTTTTTATGAAAAGGTTAATAACTGTGAAAAAACGTTTTATTAATATTATTAAAAAGAATCCAAATTATTTTTATTAAACTATTAGGTATATAACTATTATTAATTGTAGTGTTTCATTAGAAAACTGAATAATGAATTGAACTGTCATGCTTTAGTACTATAAAAGCATAAATAATTTTTATTAAGTAATTTATGTAATTTACGGTCTGTGATTTACGCCTTTATTCAACAAAACAAAAAATTAAAGGGTTATTAAAAATGTTCATCTTATAAAGAAAGCTGCCTACATGCATAAGTAAACCGGACCCGATTTTCATTTTTTTGAACAAGAATAGGTACTTGTAAATTTCAGATTTTATTCTGGTACCGAAATTCCCGATTCAATCAACCAAAGGGTACCGATTCTGGAAACCTTAATACGGACATTTCTAAATTATATGCTTTTGCCACAACAGGGAAAATCCACTACATAATATTTTAGTCGACTAGTGAATCGAATCCAAGACCTCTAGCATAGAAGTCGGACTTGCATCCACTAGCCAGACCAACAAGGCAGTTCCTAGCACCCAAAAATAGTAAATAGCATGACACAAAACAAATTTTCACGGCGCTTTTCCTACAGATAAAATAAGCCAATAAGCCATTTTTTAAGTGTTAGGGACTCCTGTTCCAATCCAGAATGGAGTCCGAAGAGTTACTTTCCAAATACACTTCAATTCAATTTTATTTCCCAAAGATTATTATACAGAGATATTGGGCAGCTATCCGCAGTAGGATAGCCAAGTATTAGGTAATTAAGCGGCGGATAGACCCTTGTCAACTTAATTAACTGGCAAAGGCCAGGCGCTGTCAAGGGGTTTATGAAACCGCCACTTATGGCATGATTGATCGAAGATAATTGTGTTGCTTTTAAGCTTTTAAGGTACAATTTGAGATTTTATAACTATTTAGGTATTATTAAGATGAATGTTGTTGTTGACTTGAAATTTTAGATTCAGTTAATGGTCACAATTTTAAAATAACTAAAAACAACTACAATTTTTATTTGAAGTACCTACTATCTTAAGAAGTACAGGAATATGATTACAATTTAAAAAACTAGTGGTCGCTGAGTGGACGAAATTTGACCATAAGTCATGTTTTAAGTTTTAAGTTTGAAAGGTATATCTTTAATCATAGACTTAAACCAAACATAATATGTTAAATCCACTTGTATAAAACTTTGAAGCTATAGTTGCTACGATAGTTGGTTCTGTGCATGGTCCTATGCATATAATTTTCATCCTCATAATATCGTTATCCAATGTCTACAAATCTAAGTCTACACAATAACACTAATTTTAATAAAAAAGACAATTAATAAAAAAAGACAAGTTAATAGGATTCAATCGGCTGAACTACATAGATTTAATTTAGTTCTTCATAAAGCCGCTATGCAATAGTGCGCTGGTGTCCTATTCAATAGTGTTCAAGAGTAGCTAACTCGTAATTATACGTCCTAATTCAGACTTCAATCGTTTAATATTGTTTTCAAGAACAGGTCAGCAGAACAGGATGTAACGTTAAAATTATAGAAAATGCTGTACATTAGCGAAATGTAAAGTTACCGTCGGACGAACTGAACCGTTATAAATCTCAATATTCACAGTCGTTTGAATGAAATACACCCGTTTACAGCGGCATTTGTTGAAAGGATGAAAATAAAAACAATAATCCTACACGGCCGCTCCCGGTGGGCACGTTCCCGCCCCAATAATGCTTCTTATCATATTTATTGACTGATAAATGGAATCGCAATGTCGAGTGCATTTGTATGTTTTTCCTAACATTATTATATTTTTTTCTATATATCTGTTATAGCCTGTTTTATTACTGAACGATTCGTGAGTGTTTATATTCATAGTTGAAGTTACCGGCTTACTCGGAAATATGCCGACTAGTTTCGATCTATTACTTGTCATAAATTATTTATTTGCAAGTCATTTGTTATCTAAGTTTGTTCATGTCTCTCATCCATTCATCCATCCATCAGCCTTTCGAGGTCCACTGCTGGACATAGGCCTCCCTCAATCGGCACCACTCCTCCCGATCCTGTGCCCTCTGAATCCAGCGACACAAAATTTAGCCGATTATACCACTGACAACTCTATCTGAAATCAAAATGCCGAAGTCAGCGGGAACCGCTCTAAAACGCATATCCTACAAATTACTTAATTAATTTTCAGTTCATTACCATGCTTATCATTACCGGTCTTATTACTTAACATTAGATCCCGCGGCGTAATTTGAACACCAGCGTTAAGTAAACAGAATTTTTGTCACTATATCCAATGAAATTAACGATGGTCGACTAGATGACTCTAACTTATGACGGGACGACACGCGATGGTGTCATGGTAATGACAGAATAATAAATTATGTTGTAATAAGTCATTATAATGTAAGTACACTAGGGCTTATAATGCTCCCGTGTGTTTTCTACTGGGTGTGGAGTAAGTGGAGTTAATATCGCAAATTGACTGGATTAGAGGCGAATGTTTTTGGTGAGTAAGTGACGTAATAAAGGGTTTAATGATTCACGCATTTCTTATCGCGATTGGAAGCGCACAGCGACATGAATTTGGCATCAAATTAATTGGCGCTTGCGAATATAACTTCACGAAGGTACTTAATTCAATTAGGAATTAAAAAACATCCACAACAGTAAAACTGTTTTATATTTCTTAATTTCTTATACAAGAAAACATTGTACAAAGTTAGTTATGCAGAAAAAAAAACCTATTAGTGTCAACATAGTATTATGCATACCATTGTCCTGTTTTTTTTTTATACTAACATAATATTTAGTAAATTGATAGATATTACACCACAGAAACAGAAAGTCTACTTAGTATAACTTAAATTATGGTTGTTCATTAGGATCAAGACTTATTTGCATGCAAAAAGCGCACGTCGAATGCTAGATATGAAAAACTAACTTACTCTAGTCTAGCTGTTAGAAAGTAATTAGAAAGATATTTGCAATTGTTACGACTTTCATCGAATTATTTAAAACAATTCGGTAAAGTTAGCTGTAGGCTTAACAAGTTTCGATCGAAAATACTTTTAAACCAGCCTTAATAAGGGTTGAGCTTAGTATAATAAAACAACCCGCTTACCATTATAAATTCAAATAGTTTGAGTCTACAGAACAAATGCGAGCGTTATCTTCCTACTTAGTATGCACCCCCAAGGAAGCTTGCTTGTATCAAATAGTTTATTTTTAATTACAGTTTTATTACTGACGCATCCCATCCAATTACCGAAAAAATATTTAGACCTTACGCAATGTCAAATTGAATTTAAGGGTGTAACTTTAGTCTGCACTGTCTGCTGTGGAAACATGTTAAACCTTTATTATAAAGATGATCATCATTAAAACAACTTTTTCAATCGCTCGATATTGAGCATGAAAAAGATTGGCCAAGTTAGTTTTGTCAATATTTATCAGCTTCTATAATTGTGGATTTTGTCTGTTCCTCGTAGTAAATTTTTTTGCCAAACTAGTTGTGGCACTCTTAGTATGTTACCTTAAGATCATCTCCGTAGTTCGGGACCAGACTAATGCTACGGCATCCCTTGCCTGTAAGAGGCCACTGAAAGAAGGGAAGCTCCCTTGTCGCCTCTTGGCTGGGGTTGCGGGTGGCATGATTGAGTGTTTGAGCTACTAGTAACTTCAAGTGAAAAACATACGAGTACAGAGACTAGAATCATAGTCTAGCAATGATCTTGAATGCGCAGAACTATAAACTTCACTTGTTTATTTTCTTGTGCAATAAATCATATTGTACGAGTATATTGTATAGTTTTGTACACACATATTTACCTGTACATAAGACCACAAGACATTAAATACGTTCCATAACCTAATTACGTATAACACTCCAATTTCTGTAATATTTACTATTACCATAGAGTAAGGACCAAAGCTATCACCTATCCTTATTTTCATAGTTATTATGTAAGCTCTCCTGATCTTGGTGTTTATATACACAAGTACGTGTTACTCTTTGCAGTGTTTCCTACTATTTCTACCATCTAGCATAACTATGTATTCCTCAGTTCATTACTTCAGACCAACCCATTCCACTACGCGAAAAAAACCCCTTTGAAATTCGAGCCGTGAACGGATGGAAATCTGAATTCCCCGCGCTTTTACCCGATACGCATACGATATGTGTTATCTGCTAATGCCACTTGGGATACGATAGTGCTGTTCAAAGGGACCTGCTTTTTGTATAAACAAATCTATTTTCTCTGGTTTCGCTGAAGAGTATTGATATGGGAATATGTGCTAAGTTCGCAATGTTACGTCACGAATATTATTATTTCTGTAAAGAAAAAGACAGCTACAAATATGCTAAAAGTAAAGTTCAAAAGAATTTCTGACACTGGCCTTGTATCTCACTAATATAATTACGTTACGTATTCTGCAACCGGTATGCTATCATTGAACTGTGCCCACTGTTGGGCATCTGACAGAATGAGAGTGGTATCATCGCCCCTATAAAAAGCTTTGTACAAGACAAACCGAGTTATTTCATATTTTAAGATACTTAAGAATTCCCGATATTCTAGAAAACGAAACACTATCCTTAACATCGGAGCTTTCAATTCTTATAAGTAACTTACGTTCACACACGTTTTAGCTTGTGAAATGCTGGCCAGTGTGCGTGATCTCGTATCAGTCGTAAAGCGAGTAAAGAACGAGCGGTCTGCGCGAATCTGACGCGCCGTCAATTACACCTGGTTATTGATATTGGTTAGGGCCGATGTGGTCACCCTACATTTATTATACTTACAAGCTTATTTGCTTGAAAAATTATTGACTGGTGATGTTAAAGTAGCTATTTCATCATCATCATCATCATCTTCTTCTATATCATCATCATAGTATAATGACCATGACAACCAGTTCTTTGGACGACCATTGAATTCAGAATGTTGAAGCCAAAATACAGGTTAAAAATATTGTTTATAGATTCCACTACTCATTTAGTTCATTATAAACAAAATAACATACCTACATGTTATTTGACCTACAGAGATAAAAAAACAGAAGCAAAGAAAATCCTGCGCCGTCTTCACTTCCACCACAACCCTTTCTTTGTCCCACTGTTGGGCACGGGTCTCCTCTCAGAATGGGAGCGATTAGGCCTTAGTCCACCACGCTGGCCAAGTGCGGATTAGCAGACTTCACATGCCTTCGAGAACATTCTGAAGAACTCTCAGGCATGCAGGTTTCCTCCGATGTGCCCTTCACCGTTACAGCAAGTGACGTTTAATTTCTTAAATCGCACATAACTTAGAAAAGTCATTGGTCGTGCCGCTTGAGTTTGAACCCGGACCGCTCGAGTGAGAGGCGAGTTCGATAGCCACTGGGCTGTCACCACTACACTGTCACCGGGCTAGCTGCGTCTACACTTGGTCATTACATAAGTCCTCAATGTCGTAATAATCCAATATCGTGTAGCAACGAACCATCTAATGAGATATTGCAACCGGTCATTATCTCAATGCAAACAATACGTGACCACGTCAGAGGTGACACCCCTAACGATTTGCCAATAAGCGGACGCTACGCCCGGCCCTGCCCAATACCGATTACGTTCATTTTTCGTTCAAACAAACGTCCCCAAATTGCTGGCAATCGCATGCAATAGTAGGACAGTAACAGGTAAACGTCTCGTTGCTCGCACGTTCTTATTTACTTATTGTAAACTCACATGACAGGTGCCGTAATGGGCGATATAACATGGCGGGTGCGACCTGTTATGAGTTTCAAAGACTAGAGACCAAGTCCAGTAGTTCCACTGTTGCAGACATCGATTTATGAAGTGAAAAAAAGTTAGATATGTTACAAGTATAAGCGGCCGGAAAGTGGTACTAAATCTGATGCATAGTTCTGACGCATTCTTACAAATTCTAATATAAACAAAATGTGCCATTTGCTAACACTGAATACAACGCAGTAAACTCTTTTTAGGTATCTTTAATTAATAATTCTTATCAGGTACCTATTAGGTGAAGGTGATTTTCGCCCACTTCTAAAAGTCGGATTAATTTGGAACTTTATACATTTATAAGGTACCGATAACAATGCAACAATTAAAAAAAAATATTATGTATCTTTTTTTTTATTCAACATTTTGGCTATCTACAAAATCTTGTTTCCGTTATTTATTTACTTTAAAAATCAATAATTTAATGTAAGAGATGTGAAGAGACGGATTGAGGAGGACTCTTATCTTTCTTTATTAGTCATGGCCAGTCTGCGTATTAATCTATGATAGAACGTTGAACGCGGACCTCCTGGGAAATCGGCTGTTGCTCGCTAGTTACGGGTGCCACGGCGGGCGGTGCCTGTAACTGTAATTAATTAATTATCGATCTAACGTCATACTTCGTGCGGTAACAGTTTTGCCAAATTGATTAGTACCCTGTCAATCTATATTAAATCTTGTATGTATTAAATTTCTAGCAACTGAATGAAGATGATATTGAAATAATTAGTGGATTTCGCTAGGGGTTTCTTTGCCATCAAGCAACACATCTGTGACTGACTTACAACTATACTCTTACTAAAAATTACTAACTTGACTGTTTCGACCTACAGGGCTAACTGGCACTATCAGTCCCTGCCCCAGTTCTCATACCTACTGACGAACTGACCGACTCATATTTTAATTACCATCCACTTTTCACTGTGTGCCATTTTCAAGCCGCTCATAAAAAATCACTTAATATCCATATGTTGTTCAGTAGTAGGTATACAATATGTAAACAGTAGATGCAAATATCGTTGTCAATATTAAACAGGAACGGAGGCATACCTAGTTGCTACATAGTGCTTGTAAGTGGCGCTGCGACAGACAGACACACCGATAATGGAGCGTGAAGTCTCCAGGCGCTGTCTGGGCGACCGTAATGCCTTCGCGTTACTTGAAACGGTTGAACTGGATCTTTGTTGGTAACTCGAAAATGGACTTGAATATCACGTAGACATTAACAGATAATACGACGTACAATCAAAAATGTTTCAATTTTAAAATCTTGGTGGTAAATCTATATATACATATAAAAGGAGAAGCTGACTGACTGACTGACTGACTGACTGACTGACTGACTGACTGAAATTTTGCACAGGGGTTCCTTTTATAAATATCATGGACATTCTCACACACGGCCATCTGACCCCAAGCTAGGCAGGGCCTGTACTATGGGTGACAGAGACTGATATACATATATAGATATTTTTATTAACATCCAGACACACAAGTGTTCGTCACGCGTGTTTGTCCTGAGTGGTATTCGAACCCACGACCCCTGGCGTAACATGCATGCAGGGTCACTACCGATTGCGCCAACGGGCCCGTTAAACTTCGTCAATATTATCTCAGTTTAACTTCTTTCAACTTGCCCGTTGGTCTAATGATTGTAAGTGAAACTAGATGATGTATTCGATATCCGACTCAAAGTAATACGTGGTTTTTCTAACTTGAAATTCCCAGAGGTAACTCGGTGTGGATCTATGCCCGGTATATGGCAATAAGTCACCTATACCACCAGTACACATTACATCTGTACTAACATTATAAAGCGGGAGAGATTTTTTGTTTATTTGTTTAAACGCGTTATTTACAGGACCAGTCCGATTTAAAAAAATCTTTTTATACTAGATAGCTACATTCATGAGTATATCGATTCGAGTATATCAAAAATTAGGAAACTTTCCTAGCTTGCTCTTATTATTGATATTTGTTATGCGAGTCTAAATTATATGTACGAGCGCTTTTATTATGCACTAGCGGACGCCCACAGCTTCGCTTGCATGGATTAGATATAACAAAATTTATAGTTAGTTCCTGACCTTTTCAAGGAAAAAAATTTAATTTCAATGGGTAAATTCAATAGAATTATTTATTACTATTTATTCCATTAATACCTCTTCAAATAGAAGAGGTATTAATGGAATAAAATTTCATCCATACAACTTCATGACATATTTTAAAAATAAACCTACCTACCTTATACTTATTTTATAAACCTACTAACTTGAAATGCCTGGTAGCAGCTCGGAGCCTGTATTTCAAACGAGTTAAATACGAGTACCTAAATCACAAGCTTTTATATTATATAAATTGTATAATGACGTTAAAGGTTGATAGTAAGTTTTAAATATAAGTTTAAAGAGTGTTTGTAAGATTGTAAATAGGGGGTAATCTCAATAACTGAAATTTTTTAATTAACAGGTAACCCGCAATTTTTTTTTACGCGGGCAAAGTCGCGTAAACCAGCTAGGTAGCACAGTACTTAGTCTACAAAATCGTGTTGGTAATCTCCCTGTATAACAGAACAATGCGCGAGGCGTCTGCGTCAATTCCCCGCGCTCGTAACATCTAATTCTCGTCGACTTACACACATCAGCGTTTTCGATATCGTGTTGTACCCCCTTTACAACAGAACAATGACGATGCAGAGACTTATGCTACCACTGACTTGGCCCAAACCAAATTTGAAATCAACTCTTCGTTTGGTTTCATTGACGTAAAAGTTCAAATAATTTCCAATCAGGAAATAAAATCAGTTGAACAATGATTTTAATAATGTATTAATATTAATCGAACCATTAGACAATAACGGTGAAGTAGGTAGGTACCTATTTGTACTTTATGCTTTGGGCATGTAGGTATGCTGATAATATTAATAATTAGCAAACACCATGCTAACCTAGAGCCTAAGAATATTACTTAATTAACACCATGTTTTAAACGTCACAGTTTTATTTTCACCATGAATGGGATTTGAATCGATACCACGAATTTTTACCACGAATGTTAGGCACCACCACCATAATCTTAAAAGGCGTTAAACTTGGCGTGATAACATGATAAGTTAAATGGTACTAGCAAATTATAAGTTTAAGTAGTTTAAGTTAAAAAAATGTAAGCAGCTCTGTCAGTGCACTGCTCTGCATCTACCTTTTTCCATTTACACGGAACCGCACAAATATTGCAAACTAAACGGGAGGCAGCAGTATTTACAATTTGGCCGGCGCCCGTCAGGGCACATTCGGCCCGTCGTTACAATGCCAATGTTTATATTGCTCGCTCGCGATCTTACGTTTTTACTGCCACAACATGCGGTATTATTGCGAATAACTGGATACGATTGAAGCTGTGTAACCTCTACAATACTCTAAAATCGATTTCATACCTTTCGAGCTAAGAGGAATAGGAATCTTATGGAGGTCAAGGAATCTTTTTTAAGGTTTATAAGATAGAAATCGAACCTGAAGCACCACCCATCCGCTGCCGCCCATACCAAATTTAACTGAATTTAAACAAGAAAAAGAGTCAGTCCAATTAGTAGAGAGGGAGTTAATAAAATCATTTGATGGTCAGTTATTTAGTGAATAAGTATAGTATAGTAGTTATAGTATAGTAGTTAAATCATTTAAATAAGTACTCTCTAAGTATGGCATACTAAAAGAACACACTATATTACATTATGCTAGCGGAGACTGTGACTTAGCATTCCCGATCACATAAGATTAACATTACCGTGAGCGCTTCACTAAAATACGTTTATCAAGCGTACATTCAAAACGCGTAAACATGAACAGTGATCAAGTTAGCGCAAATTACGCGAGGACTGCCAATTATACGCGTCAGACGTGAGTCATTGGCGCGTGACGCGGTTAGACGCAAATGACGCACGGCGCAAATTCTTGTAGCCGTTACTAGCATACATAATTTTGAAAATTTAAATTAACTAAATGTTCTCTTAAGGCTTTTTTAAAAATAAAGGCAAATTTTTTTAATCTTATTCAGAAAACCTGAAAGATCTTTTTTCAAACAAGGTAACAACAGGCCTTAGTCGTTAAATACTTATTGTTTGAAATTGGGTTGTAAATTCATAGATAAAAAATAAAAATTCAGACGAAAAATTATCAGTAACTCCCTGTTTTACAGTATTATTTTAGGTGTATTATTGTATGAAATATAAAAAAATTAACAGTTGTAGGCACCGTGAACATTTTTATAAATGATTAATTTACATAGGTTATATAATGCTTTAAACATTAAATTTTTATCAGTTTACATTCAACTATTTCAAAATAGAAATAAAAATTATAAAAATATAGTCGACATACAAAACACAAAATTCTCAGAAAAGAACATCTGCGCCAACTCATCTTTGACTTCTAAATCGCAGGGGTACAGTATACGAGGCGCGAGTAATTAACGCGATGAGAAATAATTCACGGACCGACAAAACGAGAATTTTAATACGCAAATGAAATAATTCCTCAGATTGATGACGCGGATTCTCGCGCCTCTTTTTTTCTAATCTTTTTTCGCGTTCGAGTTTTTAATTACGTTTTATGGACTCGCGATGAGCAATTAACAGGATTAACTTCGTTTAGAAACCATCTCAGTTCCATGAGAGAAGCACCTGGGAACGGTTTCGGATAGAAATAATTATTTATTTATTTATATAATTAACTGGAATTTAATTGATTTAGTAGTTGCTATTCCTAATACGTAATTAAGTAAGCAGATAGGTACTTGGTAACTAAATTATGATTTATATCAAAAATATTTTAATTAATTAATCACTCCGAATAACTGCTAACACATAACTATGTGTTTGAACATAGGTACTAGTCCTAGATTATACACATAATAATAATATGTTTATACAGCATATGGGCTACACAGCATACCCGTTTATAATTAATTGTGAATACATAAACAACCAAATTTCTTGTAGTGAAAAAGCTGATACTTAATCCCATTTTTCATATTCCAGATTTTAATTACATTTAATGAATTCGAAATACGCAATTACCAGGTAACTTCGTTTAGATGGCACCGAACAATTTTAATTTTTGAAATGGATTTTCTGTAGCTGTTCTGTATACCACTGCAAAAAATGTCTGCTAATTTATAACAGCTATATAATGTTGTTATTGTGCCCTCCGTTGAAGCGCCCTTGAAATTTTGACACTGACGTTCATCCGTCCACCTACTGACCGCGACCCTCATTGATTAACCTGCTCGATTACATACGATCTATAACCATAGGGAAATGAGCGCTTCTTTAAATAAATAATATTAAATTATTCCCAACGGTAAAGCTTTCGGAGCTTATAGCTTTTATGAACTAACTTTGTCATTAGCTTACTCAGGAGTAGTCCAGTCTCCACATGTAATTAAGGGCCCGTACACACTCGCTCATCCGAAACAAGCCGACGGACGCCATTCGCGACCGTATTCGTGCCATAATTGTAATAATCCAAACTTTGCTCAACCGAAATAACGCAACACATTCCAAACACCTCGTTCATTTATATGTGCGAAAATTTTCAGCAAAAGCCACAGACTATAATCCATCCTTACTCATTTCGTATCAAATGCCAGTACGTAAAGAAGTTAGTATCGCATTGTGGCAGTCTGTGGCTCCCGAGGTGGCACAAGCGACGTACTGTAGCACGTTTTAAAATGATATGCGTTTCATTTATAAACAGAGAGGCGAGGACGACCCGCCAAGCATTCTCCCTCAGGAACCAAACTTTCCGTCCAGCTAGCGACAAAATTTGAAAGTTATTTCAACATTCACAACCCTCATAGGCGCCGTTAAAATTTTCCCTGCCACCTTATTCATAATACACATGTTTCATCCCTCCTTTTCACACCCCACCACAATGCGACGGGTGTAAGGAAGACAGAATTATTTGCAAACTGACATCTCTGAATAAATGGTGGTCGGCTCATGATAATTTACATATTTAGGTGAAATTAACCTCGGTGCGTTAAATTGTATTATGAATATTAATAGGCGTGCGTGCGAGAGAAATGTATAAGAGAATTATTATTATATGGCTAAGTAAAGCGTCGTCTTTATAGGCCAGATTTCAGCGAGGAATTATGATGGTCTTAATAACTGATACCTAGTTTATATGTATTAATGAACGCCCGCAGCAGCTACGCTCGCGTGGAATTAGACATAACAATATTTTCGTTTAGACCTAGTAATATTATATAGCCTATATCACTCAGTGAAGATGCAGCTTTCTAATGGTGAAAAAATTTTTGAAATCGGTCCAGTAGTTTTTTGTGTGTAAACATTACGAAAGATTCTTTCCTCTTTATAATATTAGTATAGATTTTTAAATAAAATCTGCATTTAAACTGACTGTACTAGTTTTATTTTTGGCATTAAACTACTTTACAATTTTTTATCGCATACAAAAATTGTTGGTTAAAACATACAAAATAAAACAAATTGCTAGTAAATCAGACGATAATATTAAGTACGGGCTGATGCGTAGGCGCTTCAGTCACCCTTCTTGTATCGGAGAGGACTTTGTGCCGTTGTCAACCCTCGTGGTTCGCTATTATTTAAGTATTTTAGGTAAGTTATTGTTTAGTTGTAGCGTCCATAGCACAATGGCTTGCCTCGATTCAATGTGATCGATGTGTTAAGCAACGACGGGCGCGGTCGGTTTGTGGATGGGTGACCGCTAGTGGCAAAAATTTCATGGGCGCTACCGTGCTTCGGAGGGCACGTAAAGCCGTCGGTCCCGGTTGTTTTCAATGCTGGAAACAGTCGTTAAGCCTTGTCGAAAACCTTCGGGTGGCTTGAGAAGATTCGACACTGGGTTGGCCACTAACCCCTCCACCAATCCGCATTGGAGTAGCGTGGTGGAGTATGCTCTAGACCTCCCGCAGAAGTGTCTGTGGGGGAGACCCGTGGCCAGCACTTACATACCCATATTCCGAGGAGCGATGATCGACGATTTAAATTTTCTCAATTTTTTTTATTTTATTTTAAATAGTATATACCTATTTGTACTTTGGTACTAATTTTATTTAATTTGTCAAATCAGAAACGAAAGTAGGGAAATGGGATGAACGTGAAAATACATTTTTGGAGTTGGAGTCAAGTAAAAACAAAAATAATAACGAAATATCTAAATACCCGTGAGGTGGGTAATGCTATCCCAGAATTAGCGTACAAATCCTATAAAAACTTTTGATACGGCAGCGGCACAGACAGGCCAAATGTCTTGAGGCACAATTTGAAATACGCCAGTTTATTTGGTTATCTAATAAAATATTACGAGCTTTGACAAGTGCCTTGGAGATGCCCCTAGCGGCTTCCGGCCTCTCCCAGTTATGGGCCATAAGCAATGGCCTTTAGGAAAATATACATTGTGAGTACACTTGGAGAAAATGGCGGATTTTTATGTTTACTGGCCTAAGGAAAAGCCTTTTGTAAGGCAGGTAAGTACATAATATTCCGAGCATTGCCAAGTTTTTATGTAATTGCTACTTGTTGGGCTAAAAGTTTTACTTCATATAAAATTTAAAAATACTGCGTTTAGTTTTTATTTAAGGCTTACACAACGAAAACACAAAATAATTTGGTTTATTGATAGATGAGGCGTCTCAGCCCTATAATTAAGGTATTTTCAGAAACCCGATCACATAAGGTTTGTTAGTACAACCTGTTTGAGCTAATTAGCTCTATTATGTGATGTCTAATTTATTTCTTAAAATCTATCTACATGTCATCAATCTCCTCAGGTTATTTACTCCTATATTATTATATACTCCTCCTCCTATTTTATTAATTAACTCGAATTATGTAAACAATTTTATTTTTAATTTGATGTAGATACTCTGTACCTACTGATCAAATCAGATAACATGAACATAATTAAACAAAAATAAATCTTTATACCTACCCAATAAATCTTAATTGATTCAATTCCCTCGAATGACCTCCGAAAAAGTAAATAAGTTAACTTATTGTGGAAAATAATTTTAGGGCAGCAAAACGAGGGGATTTAAATTTAATTTTTGGACTATAACGACGTGAAATATCCCCCGTGGCATCCTAAGTTGAACTGTGGAATAACGTCTTAAGTTGAACCAGAAAGAACAAAATTAAAATTGGAATGCTAGAGGGACGCAATCACGAATAATTTTTACGGCCAGCTCTATATTGCCACGGGAGTTTCTAGACAAAATTAAATTAAAACAATGTACAATACATTTCTGTTAATACTTTTATAAATTTGTTAAAACGAGATGACTTTTTGTTCGATCCAAGTTCAGTCAGTCCAAATTAAACTACAAGTACAAAATCAAACGTTTTGTTAATAATTACGGCGGCTGTAAACGTAGTCACTTAATACATTTAATTCAAATATGAGGCAAAAGTTTAATACAGCATTCTCTGATATGTTAGTCATCTAACTTCCTAACAACACTAGCAATCGCCGATGAAACAAACCTTTTATAAAAAACCTTAACTAAATTAATCAATCCGTTGGATGATGCTAGATGATAATTAATCCACTCAATGGGAACATTATTTTCGTGCACAAATTCTCACACTAAATGTCTAATGTCTCACAGCAGCTTGATACGCAAGTTCAGTTATGATTTAAATTAAACGCTGGTTCTGTTGAAACATAACAAACATTTACCCGAAGGGATAGACAGACAGAGGTAAATATCTAAATAAATATAATATCTTGGACATTCTCACACACGGCTATCTGACCCCAAAGTAGGCGCGAGCATGTAATATGGGTGTCAGAGACTGATATACATACATTTTTAAATACATACATAAATAGATAATATTATCGGCGATTGTTAACATTCAGACACAGAACAAATACAATTGTTTGTCACACGAATATTTGCCCTGAGTGGGATTCGAACCCACGACCCCTGGCGCAACAGTCAGGGTCACTACCGATTGCGCTAACGGGCCAGTCAAACCAACAACCGTGTGTACAACACCCACGATTCACAAGTTTTTATAACGTGTGGGTGAACTTGCTGGTGAACCTATTGCCATATGCTCAAATCAAGCTTTCCGATTATTACTGCAAGCTAAATCCCAATTTGCTCGTCCCGGGGATCGAACCTCTAGCTTTTCTGTCGCGCTACCATTAGACAAGCAGTCTTGCTTAAACACTTTTATATTGAAATAAAAAAATAAAACATTTAATAAGATAAACAAAACATTAAAAGGTTTCCCTCGACTTGTACTTGGTAATTAACAGGGGTTCCTCGGGGATATCCCGGGTCCGGCTAACGCAATATATTATATTCCAGATGACACCAGGGGTCGCTGTTTTGAAGGATCGTAATCACAACTTGGAGTGTGTGTGGATATTTTGAGTATGACATACATGCCATTGCGAACGTGAACATTTATAAAGGTCTGAGTCTGTTGTGTGTATTCGTTATTTGTTTATCCATTCGCTGCGACCCATAGACTGCTGGGCACGGTTGGCACGGCACACCCCCCACAGACACTTTTATCCATTATCTATATCTATATATATATATAAAAGGAGAAGGTGACTGACTGACTGACTGACTGACTGACTGACTGACTGACTGACTGACTGACTGACATATCAACGCAGGGCCTAAACTATAAGGGCTAGAAACTTGAAATTTTGCACAGGGGTTCCTTTTATAATGTAGGGGAGCACTAAGAAAGGATTTCTGAAAATTCACCCCCTAAGGGGGTAAAACGGGGGTGCAAAGTTAGTATGAAACTTTGCCGTTTTTGAAGTCTTTAGACGGGTAGACGTCGTTAATGGGTCTAATTCTACGCGAGCGAAGCTGCGGGCGTCCACTAGTACTATAATAAATCTAAAGAGAAAATTTTATTTTGTCAAAGTTTCAATTCAGGTGTTTATTGAAAATATGGTCTGTGTGTCTGTGTGTGTGTCTCTAATAGACGGCTTTGTGTGTGTGTCTCTAATAGACGGCTTGGTGAAGTTGTTACTCATAGGTTTAGGTTTTAGGCTACTTTAGTTTCCAAAAAATATAGAGGTATAAATAAATGGTACACGCGTACCTATACCAGATTTTTAATTTAATTCATATAAAAGGAAAAATATTCAAATGAATGAGGATATTTAAAAAATTCAATATGTGTATTAGTATTCAGCGTATTTGTATTTTCTACTTACTAAGGGTTGAAAACGTGACCGTACCTACCGTGCGTTTTTTTATTTTCAAGGGTGAAAACAATCGTTAAGCCTTTTCGAAGACCTTAAGGTGGCTTGAGAACATTCGACACTGGGTTGGCTACCCCTCCACCAATTCGTATTGGAGCAGCGTGGTGGAGTATGCTCTAAAAACTGCGAGCTCTCTCAGTGGTGAGTTGGTGGTTCATGAAGATTATGTTCCACCACACCACCACAGTGATATCACTCACACATAACTAGTAATTAACTGCTTTTCAAGACTGATAACTATGTTAATTATTAAAGAAGAGTTAATTTACAATTGATACCTGCAGGATAATATTGGATCATAACTTGACTGATCCTTTATGGTTCCGTAGAAATCATAACATTTCGTAAATTCCTTCCAGAGTTTCCCTGGCTATAACAATTACTATGAAAACTTGTGAATTATTAAAAGGATACTAAAAACCAGCGATGAAAAGCATCATATCAACGCTCAGACAATCTGAGCCTGATTTAATTTTCATAGTTTACTGCGAGGCAAGTTTTTACGATGAACGATGCCGGCTCGTAGCCATACACTCACGCCGTCTACGGCGTAGCCTACGATTAATTCCTAAATGTTGCATGAGGCGTAAACTCTTTGTAACGTCGTCGCGTCGTTGGCAGAAATGACGTCGTGAAGTGGACGACAATATATTTTTATGGTATGCGTTTTTCGTTGCGATGCTTGGTTAGGGTTGACATGTCTTTCACAGGTATAACACAATTGATCAGATCGATAATTGTATGGTGTATCGATACGAAGCATGGTGTAGTTTGCACATTCACATGGTCACTTCTCAGTTTCGAAGAGTCGTGTCTCACTGATGGAATACTGTTAGAGCCTGCCAAGATATGTGTTGTTTTAATGTACGTCGAAGGACTGAAAAAATAATAATAAGGAGAAGATAAGTTTCTCTCTCAAAGATGGTTTCAAAAATTATCAAAACGCGATTTGGTTTTCGACAAGCAACCGCATTACTCCCGAGTATTTGATACATAAATAAACAATAACTTGCAGAGATTTTATGTGAGCACACAACATAAAGGGGTTGCCGTCAGGTTTACGCCGTCCGGATTAGTCCGGCAGCGCCATAAACCGGACCGGATTACTTTTATACCTCGTACCAAATAATAGCACATAAAACTTGTGTGAAAAACACTAGTTACGGATGCCATTGAGATGAACGGACGGACGGTACGAACTGATGTTGGATATGGATAGCAAAAAAATATGACAAATCCAATTATTATTAATTTCCTAGTAGTACTAATGGTTCAACCGACTTAATTAAACCATCGAACAAGCTGTTGCTCGCGACTTTGTCCGCTTGGACCTAGGTTTATTAGGTAAGTATCGTGTTTCTAAATCTAAGTTGCAGTTTTCAAGAACTGGGCTATCAACAAATAAAATTTTTCGAAGTTTCTAATCCGTCAGGTTGTTCCAAAAAAACTCATATTACAATCCATAAACATTATTAAAATCCTTGATCCAATATTTATAATGTTAAGTTATTAATCTGTACAAAAGATTACAAGTAGGTACCTTTAAATAAGTGTTATTTTTACATTTCTACTTTGATTACATTAATGCCTTTTTTGCCGACGCTCCACACATTCGGCTTTAGCGGGAGGGGATGAAGCAGCTCTTATAAAAATGTCAGGATAAGATTTAAGGGCTGTCCGTCGAATGGGCTATGGGCTACATTTTTCGTATCTACACTATATATTTCGGTAACATATATAGTATCTAATAAAATGTTAAGTACTATACTATACAAAGACTTTTACGTCGTACCTTTCGTCGTACATCTCATATTCGTGTCTATAATTTAGATGTTCAGGGTGTTAGTTTGAACAGAAAATCAGTGTTGTACCAGTTTATTTTGTATATAGGTGTTCATCTTCTGAAATGTAATTCTGTTGCCGCCCTTAACAACCCTCCAGGCAGGGATGATGCTAACTCTACTAAAGTCTCCTGACACCACACAGGGCTATATTTATAACCCATGGGAAGTGAAAATCCTCAATACCACTCGGGAAAAGGAGATAGGTCGCCTTTCAACTTAATGCCTAATGGCATCTACCAGTCAACCATGACGTTGATTGGTGAGAAGATGAAATAGGTAGACAGTTAATTATACCGTGGATTTCACTTTACTTCAATTTTACCTTTGGACTTTTAATTCAATCGGACCTTTATTTCAATTGTAAAAATTTTATTTTTACCAACCGACAAAATGCAACATTACAAACGTCGTATAAGTTGTGCTCGCGGCAATCCAAAACCCATTCTCTGTCATAAATAAAACAGGTCTCTAACGCCCCATGCCTTTCAATTTCTACATAGTCGCGGCACAAGAGCGGCACAATATTCCCGGGCCTATACTAAACAACTGTCATTTTATTTTATCACCCGGCTTTGGAGTAACTCTCTCGTTTGTGATAAATTTTAATGCGGAACGAATTTTGTCGTGAGTTACTTCGCGCGGGTAGGTGTAAAGGTCTTGAGAACATGCTTACATACGTGGTGGGTTGTTACGGAAGATTTTAGCTAACACAAAGTGAGCAGACATAGGACCATTTAAATAATATCATGGATATTCTCAGACACGGCCAATCTAGGCGCGAGCTATGCTATAGGAGCTATGTGTTATGAAATTTAACACAAATCATATAAATAATATAAGACTATGGGTGTCAGAGACTGATATACATACATCGATATTTTTACATACATACATACATACATAAATAGATGATCCTAACATCCATCATCATAATGTTCATTTTATTAATTGGACAAATCTCTTTTGATCGCTAAATATTATAGACTAAAAATTCAGCAACTTCCACACCCGATATCTTATACCTACACTACATCTAAGATTTATACCAAGGGAAATATTGATATTTCCTCATTTATTGTTTTTCTAAAAAGTTTTGGCGTAATTAGGTTGGTAAGTTTGTACCTATAGTCGCTATAGAATAAATACGTTTTACCTTACAACAATTTTCAAAAGCTACTTGACGCGCCATCTAGTGATGAACTGATGAAGTTTAAAGATAGAAGCTAAACTGAAGCAGTGGATGACTTTTCGAATTTTAAATTTTATGGAGTCCTAAAATCCTATGATGTCGTTACGTAGGTAAGGTATTAACGAGACACCAGGCAAAGGCACAGAAATGTTCAAGAAATTAATATTTGCCGTAGTGGTTATAAAGATCACCCATCCACTAACTAAACTATCAATGTGTTGGATGAATAATGATAAAACTGACACTGGCGCCACAGAATAAATTAAAATAATAATGGACAGCGAGAGCTACGTAGAGTTGAGTATTTATTTACCTTAGGAGTTGAATATTATGTATAGTCCGTTCTCTCTTTGCAAAGCGACATTGTGGATCCATTCCACTTTACCATAGTGTAGTATTTTTTCCACGATGTATGATTTTTGATATATCCTTACAATCACGGGTACCAAGTCCTGAGGGAGTATTTGGGGAACACAATAAAAAGCCGTTATCCGTTACTTGAGTATGTAATCCAAGTGATTAACGAAGATACACAAGCAATGTACAAAAAGTAAATATTGGTAACTACCTACAGTTGTCTTCATATTTATATTGCCATACATCACAATTTTAAGGATCTATTCATACATCAGTGAATCCTGGAGATTATCTACCATGCTGCGCCAGTGGCCATTGGTGGCCAGATTGTGCGTGGCCAACTCGGAAGTTTTCGTGACCTCTGAAGCAAGCCCGCTCAAGAACCGCACTAACTAGACAAATTACTGATAAATTACTTCAGCTACGCGATCGCAAACGTATCCTGTTTAAATCTACCAAAATACAAAAAATCTTAAAAGAAATCTTAACAAATTCTTTAGATACTTTTATACGTATTTAAATACTTCCCTGGTAAGACCAGAACCTCGGGGAAATATAAAATTATGCACGACTCTGTCGAGGCTTTTTGTAACCCATTGTAAAGGAGTCATTTTTAACAAACTCAAAGAACTTTTAAAGTCAACCGTGTTTCAAATCTTGGATCGGTCTCTGGAGGTTCTCCTTAAAAAATTTAAGGCACAAGTCGAAAAATAAAGTCGGGAGTGTCCCCTCTTGAGCAAAGTAAACATTTTACCTCCACTTGGAAAGTACAAAAAGGAAATTAAAGCGTTTTATGGGATAACATTAAATAATTCACTCATATTAGGAACTAACGTGTTTTCATTTGCTATTCTCTTGTACCTATTTATGTGCAAAACCTTATATTACATCTGATATCTATTGCTTATGAGTTGTATCTACCTACTTATCAACGTCGTTATCCAATAAGTACATAATTAATGCGCAGTAATTCCTACCTACTTAAAATTTGCGTTGTTTCCAAATTTGGATCTCCAAAGGCAAATTTTTGGAGAATAATATTATCTGGTCGCTACCCTCCCATCCTCAAAACAGACCTATGCCCAACAGTGGGACAGTAAAAACGTTTATGATAGTGAATATATTAGTGAGTATTAGGCAACAAAAACGATCGTAATATTGTAAAATTTTATTCAAGTTTTAACAAAATCCTAAACTAAACCAAACGTAAGCTGCTTCCCGCGGTTAATTCATGTCCAATTCATTAACTTTGGAAAGGCGCAGTAACTAGGTGTCTTGATAATTTAATCCTTACAGGATTGCCCAATTAAAATCTTGCCAACGACTTTTTAAATATTCACAGCGGACGAAGGGTTAAAACAAGTCTGAAAACGAGGTAAAATTCGTCACTCCTGGGAGAATTTATGCGAAAATAATGACATTTTAGACGCCTACGAGAAAAAGTTTGCTCTTAAAGTTCGGTAGGCGCTTCCCGCAAGCTTAAAGTTTGGCAGACATTAAGCGTTTTTGGTTTAGCACCATCAAACTCGAATAAATGGCATGTTTACCTATGTATCAATAAAATTGGAAATTTTGTAATTTTATCTAAATTATGCGGCACCAACATTGATTTTGTAGTAGGTACTACAGAGAACTCAGTTACTGTCAAAAGTCTGTTTCAGGCTAATTAGCCACGACCGTGGACAAATTACAGGAGACGACAACGAATCTTTACACGAAGTTACACGAACCATTTCGACCTTCACCACTGTTGACCCCCCACTAACTCAAAAAATGTATAGACTTTATAATTATTACATGAATGACTCACACGGTCTTTTGATCACGCATCAATGATGATTGCAATCAATTAATATTTAAAAACTTAATAAAAATTGAATGCATGCATTATTTTGTAATATACTGTTTATATATTTCAAAATCTTACGTAAGCCTCGGTAGCGCAGTAGGCAGCGCGTAAGTCTCATAATCTTAAGGTCGTGAGTTCGATCCTCACCCGGGGCAAACCTTTTGTCTGTTAAACTAGTTTGTTTTTTAGCAGTATTTGAGATAAATGAAATGAATTCTTGTGCCAGAAAATTTGTCTTATATATCATAGTTTAAAATCATATTGCAAGTAATTTTAGTTATAATATAGGAAACATAAGAATCAATGTTATCATCAGCAAATATCTTCGTTAAATCACGGACTACATTACTTCAGGTTAAATTTAAAAAAATACATTAGTAGAGGCCAACCTCATATTTCGGAAAATTACTGTACATACAAAGTAAAAACAATTAAAAAATGTATGTCCGTGTTCCTAACATATAGTGACATCTATGAAACATTTTAGTACTTAAAAATTGTTTGAGAAAAATTTTACAGATGGCACTAAGCATTTCACTTTAACCGCGCCATCTCTTAGAACTTATTAGAATCTATGTCTCTTCAAGAAGCTGAACGCAACGTAGACTAACGTTAGTTATAGTTCTATTATTTTCTAATAGAGGGCAATGTTACTAAGGGACAGTGCTAGGTTTCAGCCTTGGAATTAATAAAAAGGTGCTATATTATTAAAATAATATTATGTATTCATGGTTTCGGCAGTTTTGTTTTATTTATAAAAATAAAATAATTATAAAAGATTGTTCATCACTACGCCACACTTGTTGCTTGAAAAGCTATTGCGTATGCGTTTTTTTTCTTTTTTACTATTACTAGAGTTACTCGCGGCTCCGAGCACTTTTTATTTCCATACTTAATGCTATTTACGTACCTTCCTTTTCCACTAAGATATTATGTTTGAAGAGATTAGCTTTAACTAGGCAGCAAATATTTACTTCACATTGTTTTCCATTTCCATAAAGTCTCACATTGTTTTTAAATACTTTTACATAAATATATAATATTTTTTTTAAATAAACGTTAAAGTATTGGAAATTTGGGTGATGATCGTGATTTTTTTCACTTCTGCAACGCAATGCTTCACTCTGAAATATTAAATCTATTATTTTTCTCATTTCATTGTATATCTATTTGATTCTTGTTTAAACGTTTTAAATATCTAAGTACTAACATAGACGAAGGAATCTAGTCCGTAGTAGGTACTAATAAGCAAAATAGTAAAACGTTCATAGATGGCTGGTTACGTATAACTTATTTTAATCATGCGCTGCAAAATGTCAACAACCAAAAACCTCATACTCTTAATTTATAATATAGGTACATGTATAGTGTATTGTAGTGTACTATCTAGTTATACGATATTTTTACTACGTACCAAAATAATTTATTATTGCACTTTACTTTACTTGTCGAGCCACCGTCTGTAATAATTACTTGTTTATAACGGGCAATACTGTAATAACAATTTAACAAATCGATTATGGAAATAACAGTGTAAATACATTTGAGTGGCATGTATCACGCCCGAGTAATTAACTTTGAAAATCTAGTAAATTATAGTATAGGATAGAAAACGACGAGCTACTCTTGGGCAGTGCACAGCGTGTAACAGAATGAATGACAACATAATTTTATTAGCTGTATTTAAATTATTCGGGAGTAGTGATAGTTCAGTGCATATAATTCGGCCTTTTCGTGAGTTTCCGCATTCAAATATAAATGGCAAACCAATGCCTCTACAACGAACCAAAAAACATAAGTCATGTTTGGTTTAAGCTAGCTGTCAATGAAAGACAACAATAAATTAGTTATAATACTTAAGTCTTATTACATGCAATGATTTTGTATAGGCTAAAGAATATTGTGACATCAACATTGTGCTTAAGCCCTTATGGTTCAGGGACCCACCACAGGAAGACACTTAATTGTTTTTCACCTGTATGATCAAGAGCAAGATTCCCTTAAAATATCCTCATATCACACTTAATAATTACAAATTAGTAAATAATAGTAGGTACATAAAATATTCATTCATTACCATTTTGCGGAACGAAACTATTTAAAATTATAATTAAAATAATGTAAAAGGAAACCAAAAGGGTAGCCACTGTTTATCGCTCATCTCAAACGCCGGCTCATTTATCCGACACACCCTTAACGACATTGGGCGGTGTGTTTCAAATAAATCAAGACTCTGATGAGTGTGACCCCATCTGTATCATATATTATTTCATATTTATACTGTTCATTCCATTCACTACAACGGTATTGGGATATGATGATGAAAGTATACTAAGTAGGTATACAAGTAATTTTGGTGACTCTGATAACGTCTGGAAAATACTGAGCATTGTTACAGAAATCTGTGTTGGTAGGTACTGTTAATGTACTACATAACTAAAAATTATTTCATATCGTTCAAAGTTTTGTTAACTTTTTAAGTACCAAAATTGACTTAAGATTATTTCACTTTCTCATCAAAGTGACTAATTTAGTTTTTACATTTTTTAAAAGGTTAAATGTTAGTTGTACCTATTGCTATTTATTATAATTAAGTATTTATTTATTTTGAAGCAGAAGTCATAATTCATAAGTTATGTAAAATTAATTGTTTTTACATTTTTGTTTTGGGAAAAATTATATTTGAGTATATTGTTTCGTTTTATTTTAATGCATTCTTCTGTATAGCATTTTACACTTTCGTCCTTTAATTCGATTGTTGTAATATCTTGTCCAAACACAATATCTTTTACATCAGAACTAGTTACAATATTAATCAACCGAAAGTATAAGACAAAGCATTGATACAAATGTGGACGCGCCATAATAATTTTAACTTTGTGTGTTCGTGGTTGAGCGTTAAGGAGAAGTTGGTCTAGGATAGGTAAGAGAAATAAATTCAATTTTCATTTGGTGAATAAAATTTGAAATAACTGATAAGTTAATTGATATAATTTTTTACAACGTTATACTTTTTATCCTTTATTTAAATTTAAAATCAAGCTTGCCTATCCTATAAAATATGTATAAAGTAGGTAGCAGGAGGAACCTGTATTATTTCAGACCATCACCACCTCAACCCCTTCTGAACGCTCAGGCATGCAGACTTCCTCACGATGTTTCCTTCACCGTGCAAGTGACATTTAAATTCTTAAATCGCACATAAAAGTCATCGGTGTGTGCCGCTTGAATTTGAACCCGGACCGCTCGCGTGAGAGGCGAGTTTGATAGCCACTGGGCTGTTATCGCTGTCGCATTCTACTGTATCTAGCTTTTAATATTCACTGCAACCTGCAACCCATCAGCGGCACACTGCAGGCTTTCCCACAATAGCCCTGGAGGGTTTTGCCGCTCATTGACAGATTGGTTGCAGTCACGGTGTCAGAAGTTTTTCATACTACCAGTAGGCTTATGAGCAGGAACGTTTGTTATCTAAGCTGGAGTTGTTCTACACTGGCTCCAAAGTGTTGAGGGGTTAGGGCTATCGCGTCACGGATGTTGCATGTTTGTAATCTGCATTCAGATTTAGCCTGATAGCCTAGATAGATTTAGCCTTGAAAGTCCTTACTTACAAGGCTAAATGATTGATAACTGACAGGAATAACTGGAACCGACTGTATAAAAGACATGACCTGCAAAGCTTGGTTTCGAAAGGTGACCAAACAAGTATTGTTATGCATGAGGGTTATATATAACCTTGCATGCATAACCGACATGCAAACCTTAGTATGTATGGGGTAATGCTGTAACGTTATACATAATAATATCATGCATGTGCATGAGCATAACGCACACGTGTATGGCCACCATTAAAGTATAGCATCGTTACATTTCAGTATTATAAGTTTAAGCTTTGTAGCATCTATCGACGTGTGCGGTGCGCCTTATAATCTATCAGGGCTGCCAAGCGTTTTCTGAAGGTCTTGATCTCGACCCAGTTATGAAAGTATGTGATAAATTTTATTGAATTCATAACGCGAAGAGCCGACCACTTGTAATTTTATTTCCTTGTTATAAAAGGTTCAATTTTATAATCATTGTTAATCTTTCGTGTCACTTCATTGTAAGTTTAAGTACGTAATAATGTGATCTATTTAATTCTGTTAATTTATGGTTCTTATATTTTACAATGCAGTTACAATACTAGAATGTTTATTATTTTAAGTGATGTAAAAAAAATTAATCTACTTCGAAAAATGGAGGAGGTTCTATGTATTTTTGTTCAGCGATAACTTCGTTGTTTATTAACCAATTTTGATAATTATTGTATTTGGTTCAACATACATCGAAGGTGGTGGTTTTGAAGTCAGGCCAACTTTCATGTTGATATGAAATAAATTGAAAGCCTGTCTGAAAAATTACGTGAGTAATCGAATCAATGTGCATTGGAGCAGTGTGGTGGAGTATGCTTTTGACCTCCTTCAACTGTGACTGGGATGAACCTGTTATTGTGAACGAATTACTTTTATTTGTGCCTTTTTAGTTATGAAGTTTTTTGATATATTAATTTTGTTGTAATTAACTGAAATTTCATTTTAGAACTATACTACTAAACATATATTTTTAAATCAAAACCAGATGAGATAATTTTGTAGGTTTTATTGTAGCTACATATATATATTAATTTAAAACAGCCTTATTTACTGCTAAAAGAAACTTAGTAATAAAATGTACTTTTATTTTTTTAAACAATTCTTTGAGATGAAGATATTAATTATACTAAACCTTACATCTTTAATCCTAGCCTTCGCCTTAAACCACGTATAGTGACTGTGCACCCTTAAAATTGCCCAATTATACCCTTTTAAAGGGCGCCGCCCTAAAACGCTATTAACCGTAGATTTATATCGGCTCTTTAGCCCATTGATTAGAAACGGAACCCGTGTCCTATTGGAACAATACAAGTGGCTTGTTTGACGGGAATTCGAGAAAACAAGTTTCAGTTTAAAAACATATACATAAAAAAAATTGTTTTAAAATGATGCTGACTCTAGTTAGCATTGCAATTTTATAACATGCAACCAAAATTAAATATGAGTAGGTTCTAAATTTCGTGTCCATCCTGTGCACTGTTAAAATATTTCTTGGAGCTAAGCTTTCGTGTCTCTTGGGTACGAGTGTCCTCTCGGAATGGGAGAGATACCAAGGCCTTAGTTTACCACGCTGGCCAAGTGCGGATTGGCAAACTTCATATGGCTTTGAGAACATTTAGAACAAGTACCTACTCTCAGGCATAAAGGTTTCCTACGATATTTCCTTCACCGTTACAGCCTACATTAAATTTCATAAATCGCACATAACAACAGAATACTTAATAGTACAAGACATTAATTACTTAGAAGTCATTGGTGCATGCCACAAGGATTTGAACCCGGCTCGAGTGCTTCTGGGCTGTCAGATCTGCTGTTTACCTACTATTAAAATGTGTTATGTATGAGCTATAAAGAAGAAAAAGGAATGTCATGGTGATTTGTCAAGTAAAGAAATGTGAACAGATCTGCTTGTTTCCCTTGGGATTTTCCTCATATTTAACAGTGGCGACGATTATCTACGCGTTATTGCCGTAATGTCTGAATCTAAAGGTTTTGGAATTTTTAATAGTTTTGATCACAATATACAAAATTGGAAATTTTATAAAAATAGATTGCTACAATGGTTTATAGCAAATGACATTACGGACGTCAGCGACCCGACGGGAAAGAAAAGACGGGCAATCCTGTTGAGCGCACTCACGGAACAAACGTATGGTCTCACATCAGATTTATGTTTACCCAAGGATATAGTGGAAGTTTCGTTCAAGGAGATAGTGTCCCTGTTAGATGGACACTTCACACCTAAGCGTTTGGGTTTCACTGACCGCCACAACTTTTACAATTCTTACCAACAACCGGTGGAGTCGCATTCACAATGGGCAGCACGACTTCGTGGATTGACTGCTCACTGCGGTTTTATCAATGTGGAAGAAGCGTTAAGAGATAAGTTTATTTTAGGATTATCTCCAAGTGCTGAGAAGGAAAAGTTGTATGCTCAAGACCTTTCAAGTTTGACGTTAGTAAAAGCAGTGGAACTGGCGGAGAACGTGAGATGTGCGCGCGAGGGAGCTGCAGCCAGTGCCGCTTGCGCGAGTATGGAGCTTGGCAATATCAACAAAATTTTAAATGGCAGTAAGAAGACTGATGATTCTGGCAAAGCTAAATATTCTGTGTGTGGATGGACTAATCATACGAGCTCCAAGTGTCGTTATTCTAATTACACTTGCAGAAAATGTAACAGAAAAGGACATCTAGCTAAGATGTGCAAGGGGAACGTCAATGCTATGAACACGGTAGTCGAATATGATGATCATGATGCAAACGATGACGATGGTGAGGTTTTTCAAATTCGATCGTATAGGGGCGAGCCTATGGTAGAGAGTGTGGTTGTCAATGGAGTACACTTAGAATTTGAAATTGATAGCGGGTCAGCGGTTACAGTCATATCCGATAAAATTTATGATAAGTTTTTCAACCAGGTTCCGTTGCAGAAGACTAGAAAAAAATTGGTAACGTATACTGGTAGTGCGATTTCTTGTTGTGGTACCGCAAGTCTTACCATTTCGTACGCCGGTTGTGATCATCAGTTGAAAGTGTTTGTTGTCAAGGGTGATGGCCCTTCCTTGCTAGGTAGAGATTTTATGGCTTTATTCAAGCTTCAAATGCTTCCGGTTAAAGTTTGTAAATTCTCTACAACGATAGAGCAAATGCAAGAACGATATAAGTCATTGTTTTCAAATAAATTGGGAGCATTTAATAAGTACAAAATAAAATTATCTTTAAAAGATAATGCTAAACCTGTATTTTTCAAGGCACGCCCTCTAGCTTTTGCGTTGCGTGATAAAGTTGGAAATGAAATTGATCGGTTGGTAGATTTAGGTATTTTACAACCTGTTGACTATTCAGAGTACGCTTCACCAATTGTACCTGTATTAAAAAAAAATGGGTCGCTAAGAATTTGTACAGATTACTCGGTCACGATTAACAAACAATTGCATGTGGAGCAATACCCACTTCCGACGGTGAATGAGTTATTCGCGAAACTGTATGGCGGTCAACATTTTTCGAAATTAGATTTGTCAATGGCTTATAACCAATTTATTTTAGATGACGAGTCACAGATGTTGACCTGCATCAACACGCACCGAGGAATTTTAAAATATACCAGATTAGTTTTCGGATTGGCGAGTGCGCCAGCAATATTCCAACGTGCAATGGAGTGTGTATTGTCGGGTTTAGATGGAGTTTTATGTTTTTTAGACGATGTTTTGATTACAGGCAGAAATGAAAAGGAGCATTTGCAAAGATTGGATGCTGTTTTTCAGAGACTGGAGAGTGCGGATCTTGTTTTACAAAAAGAAAAGTGTGAGTATTTCAAAGATGAAATTAATTACTTGGGATATACGATCACAAGACATGGCCTGAAAAAGTCACCTGAAAAGGTACGTGCGGTACTTAATGCTCCGACGCCATTGAATGTCAACCAATTGCAGTCATTTTTAGGGTTGGTTAACTACTACCGAAAGTTTGTTCCAGGAGCGTCGTCAATTTTAAGTCCTTTATATGAACTTTTAAAAAAGAATGTTAGATGGACTTGGTTGACAGAGCACGCTGAAGCTTTTGAGAAAATTAAGAAAATTTTGGCTTCAGATCAAGTTCTCGCACATTTTAATCAAGATGCCAAATTAATTCTGACAGTTGATGCTTCTCCAAGTGGTTTAGGCGCGGTATTATCACAGGTTGGAAGCGATGGTATCGAAAATCCGGTTGCGTTTGCATCACGAACACTTAATGCAGCCGAAAAACGTTATTCTCAAATTCAAAAAGAGGCTACTGCAATTATTTTTGGGGTACGTAGGTTCCATCAGTATTTATATGGTAGATCGTATCCTTTCGTGCTACGCACGGACCACAAACCTTTGTTATCCATTTTTGGACGGCAAAAAGGCATTCCAGAAGTATCCGCCAACCGGTTACAAAGGTATGCAATATTTTTAAGTGGTTATAATTTTGTGATAGAGTACATACGTAGTGCAGATAATATCGCGGATTATCTTTTGAGAGCTAGTCTCCCAGAATTATCATATTCTACAAGTTTGTGTGAATTGGAAAAGGACATTGAAGATGACCGCGCGGCGTACATCTGTTTTGTTGTAGATGGTAGCATGCCGGTTACGGTTGAACAGTTACGGGCTGAAACTGAAAAAGATAAAAACTTAAGTAGAGTTAAGGAGTTTATTTTACGGGGCTGGCCATCAAAAGTTACTGATGTTCTGATTAAACCATATCACTTATGTAGATTGCAGTTATCGTGTGAAAATGGTTGCATCATGAGAGGTCACAAGGTAGTAATTCCGTCATCTTTGCGGGAAAGAGTGTTGTCAGAGCTTCATACTTCTCATTTAGGAATAGTAAAAACTAAGGCCGAAGCTAGATCTCGTTTCTGGTTTCCCGGTGTTGATGAAGCCATAGAAAAAATGATAGCGAACTGCGAAGTCTGCATTCAACTACGTCCGACGCCTGCTCGCGCTCCAGTGGCACCATGGGTTTACCCAAGCATTCCATTTGACCGCTTGCATATTGATTTTTTGGGACCTGTTATGGGCCACATATATTTAGTGGTTGTCGATGCTCATACAAAATGGGTGGAAGTGTATGACATGGTAACTGCGTCCACGTCAAAGGCAGTTGTACAGAAACTATGTGATTTTGTGTCTAGGTTTGGATTACCCAGGACAATTGTGAGCGACAATGGTACTGCTTTTTGTTCTTCCGAGTTTAGTCAATTTTGTTTACTGAACAACATTTCGCATTTAACGTCACCTGCGTATCATCCAGCGAGTAATGGTCAAGCTGAAAGCTTAGTTAAGGTGGTAAAAAGGGGTTTAAAGTCATGCTTAGTGTCAGGTAGCTCGAAAGATAAAAGTTTGACATTGTTACGATATCTTATGGACTATAGGAATTCCGTACACTCTACCACAGGACTCTCGCCTGCTCAAATGGTTTTTGGTAGGAAGCTTAAAACGCGTTTAGATTACCTCAACCCAAGACCGTCACCGCTTGCGTCTCCTCATTCATCTCGTTTGATTGACAAACAGTCTTTACAATGTAAAAATAAAAAAGATATATCATTTAAAAAGGGAGATTTCGTTTTATATAAAAAGTTTACGAGTAAAAACAGTTTTAAATGGTGTAAAGGATTTGTAGAAAAGCGAATTGGAAGAGTGGTTTATTTAATTAAGGATTGTGTTACTTCAGTTATTGTAAAAAAACACAAAAACCAGATACTTTTATTTAAGGGTGATCATGGCGGAAAAGGTGGACATGATTCATTTAGATCGGACGCCTTACCGGATTTGCAACAGCAAACAGCTGGTTCAGTGAATGACAACGAAAAAATTGTTCCTGAAAACATTGAGAAGGAAGAGAATGTCGTCATTTATGAAGGGGAACGGGATGTGTCTGTGGACACAGCGATAGCGGAACCAAATGTATTTGACGACGTTTTCCATGAAGCTGTGTCGGATTCTATACCTTCAACCTCGAATTCACCACCGAAATGGCTAAGGCGTCCTAGACCGCCTGTTGATTATAAGAAATACTTATAACTTTTGAATTAACTTATAACTTTTGAGTAACTAATTTTATATTTTAATTGTCTATTTATTTATGTTCTTTTATTTTAGGTTGAGTTAAATTTATTTAGTTAGTTGAAAACTAGGGAGAGGAATTGTTATGTATGAGCTATAAAGAAGAAAAAGGAATGTCATGGTGATTTGTCAAGTAAAGAAATGTGAACAGATCTGCTTGTTTCCCTTGGGATTTTCCTCATATTTAACAAAATGTAATGTCATTGGAAGTAATCCACTAAATATTTCTAGGTAGGATAAGAGGAAACTGAAAGTTAAATAAAAATATGGAAAAATTGTATTGAGATTTAATACAAAACGGAAACTTTCTTAGATACTTTTGCGGTGTTTTTGAATGGAATATCTACGAGGCTGCCTCTTCATTTACCTGCCTTCGGTTACGACGGCTAGCAATCCCTGAATAATTAGAGAAGGTATCCAGTAGTGGATAGGCATCGGAATATGCATAGCTATAGTAGGTAATAATATTGGTTTAAAACCAGTTTATTACCACAATAATTTCCCACACAGTAATTTTATTATAACTAAAAGACGACTTCATCATCCTTTCGGCCTGCATGCAAATTTATTGTTCAGATTATATCTCCCTAATTAATGAACGTAGTGAAAAATGGCCGATACATTATTAATATTCATTATGATGTATTAGTGTGCACATCAATATAGTTATTCCGTTTTAAAATTTTAATAACCAAAGCCGCTAATAAAGACGAAATTTGTTTGAGACAATAGTGTGATGGAGACGCATTGTTTTCCAATAAATTTACCCTGTATGATGACGACCCAAAACGATAGTAAGCTAGAATCTTAAACTTAATTAAGTATGTAAAGTAAAATACCTTAGTAACTAACTAGGTATTGTAATATTAAGTCAGTGTTCAAAATATTTTATAGTAAGGAAAGAATCTATTGCGATAATAGCTGAATTCCCATTTCACATCCTAGTTATCTTCCCTTTATTTTAGAATACTTCAGTATTTGAACGCTTGATCACTTTATTTGAATGACATTTTACTACTGATATAGTAGATTTAAGCTCTCAACTAGAGTATACTTATATCTAAGGGGCAAATAAACCTTGATCATATACCCACGATACTCTAATGCGGATTGGTGGACGGCCCAATGGCCAACCCAGTGCCGAATTTTCAAGCCGTCCGAAGGTCTTCGACAAGGCTTAACTATTGAAAATAACTGAGACTACCGTGCCCTCTTAAGCATGGAAGCCCCCATGATATTTTGCCACTTGCGGTCACTCATCCACATACCGACCGCACCCGACGTTGCTTAACTCGTTCTATCACCAACAATCGACACAAGCCGGTGGGCTATAAGTTTTTAAAAACTATTTCGACTCGATAGCAGTCTTGTTCTCTTGACAGCCGCCCGAAATTGAGTTATCAACTGTGGTGAAATTCATTGTCTTTAGAAGTTTATTTTTTTGCGCGGTTACGTGTTTAATAGTCAATTAAAGACGCTACCTGCGGTCCTTTTATCCCAAATTGACGGGTGAGGATACTGGCCAGTCATTCCTGGTTGGGAGTTACAATCATTGTTAAATGCCTACCACTTTATGTTTTGGTATCGATTTGCCCATTCAAACCAAGTGAATTTAGTAATGAATAAAATAAAAATTTAAGAAAAGGAGCTAACTTAAGAGGAGTTAACTTACCGTACATTTTGAGTAACGTACAACATATTGACAAAAATAAAGTTTTCGTGGATCTGTGCAACTTCTAATTCTACTTGTTCATATCAGGGCTAAATACCAAGGGTTGTTTACCCAGCACCACAACAACCCTCTCGATGACCCACTGTTGAGAGGCTAGGTCGTAATCTACCACGCTGGCCAAGAGCGGTTTGGTAGACTTCACATGCCTTCGATAATATTCTGGAAAACTCACAGGCACGTAGGTTTCCTCACGATGCTCCTCCGTTCCAGCAGGTGACAGTTAATTTTTTAAAACGCAACCAAGCTAGAAAGTCGTTGGCAGAAATCTGCTAAAAAATGCTTTCAAGCATGCAGGTTTCCTTATCCGCGTATTTTCCTTCACCCCAACAGCAGCCGATATTTAATTAATACGCTCTTAAGTTCAATGGTGCGCGAATGATTTGAACCCGAAGCCCTCGAGAATCTGACCAAATTCGTAACCCGACTGTGATATTACTTTATATAAGACAAAATAAAACGTAACGTCATGACTGTAAATCTCCGAAGGGGTAGGCAAAGGTGTTCTACACTCAATTTTCACTTTATAGTACCTCTATTTAATAGGATGCTTTTGGGAAAATTTAATTTAAAAATAATCCATTATAACTGTGTGCGACTCGGGGATCAAACCCAAGGCCTCTTTCCCAGCAGTAATTATTTAATTACTTAGATTAGATCAACGAGGCAGTTTTTAAGCGTTCCTTTTGAATACATATATCAAACGTAAAGTAATTATAATAAAATAGGAATTTTTTCTCGAATCTTAATTTAAAGGAAAAACCTGTACTTTTTTCAAATATGCAAGTGTGTTACTGCAGTGGAAATCTCTCTAGCTTTAATTTCCCTTCAAAGAAACGTTATTTTGACCTTGACATTAGAATTCAAAAGTTGTCACATTTTCTGTGTAAATTATTTTTACCAGTGCAATATCAATATCACAGCTAGTGATACTTAGAAAATATTGCACTGGTAGTTTACACGTAAGTATGTTATAGGCTCAATTGGGATCTAATCTAATTGAATAAAGCTCAGTAGCTTGTTTTCTTTTGAGTCCGAATTGAAAAAATCTTTTTAAACTATTGATAAAATTCATTTTTTATACCATAGATATCAGTCTACAGCCACCTCCATAGAATTTCAGTGCTAAAAAATGTGCTCATAAACAAATAAACATGATTTTGTGTTCGTTGCCCTGCACGACGCTGAGTAAACAAAAAACGTACCAATTGGGACGTATTCGAAGCTTCACTATTACAGGGCATTCACATCTTATATTATCTATAATTGATATTGCTATTGCATTAACACGTACCTACATACCTACAATTCTTGTTTATTTTAGTAGTTACCTAGTACCTACGTAGACTTTCGTTAAGCATAGCGTTTTACCTTATGTATATAAGTTTGACTTTAAATTAATAACTGAGAGACAAATTACGATCACAATATTATATAATCAAGTAACCATATCGCATGGAAGACGTGCGAACATAAGCGGTGTGAAACTCACACCTTCGAGCAATGAATCAAAGAACTAAATACGTTGTAATTACAGATACTCTACATTGAAATCGATATCAATTTAAGATCCCATACACTACTATTACGTTCGTACTTTCGTAATTTATTTCGCTTTAGTGCAGATTCGATAAATGGGAAGCGATGAATGATTACAACTAGCGAGGGTTTTATCCCGGTACTTTATGAGGTGCTATTACAAAAGCGATAATCGACGAATCCGACGTGTGTATGAGAGTAATAAGCAAAAGAGATTTTTATGGATATAAGATAGCATACTAGCATGTTTTCTACATGGCATGGTTAGTCCAGTTAGCAGACGGTGTTAATTTCATCAGTTGAACAGTTCATAGGTAGGTATATACTTATGAGGACTGGTGCAGAGACAGTTACTCCTGTTAGTTGCTATTAGTACTAGTCCAGTTAGTAATAATGGTCCATTCAATAAGTGTAACAGAATCATTGTCAGTAAATTATGTCTCTTTAATTAATTATATGATTTATATTTATTTATTTATTAATTATTTATATTTATTTTTTATTATAACAGTTACCTATATTAGCTTGGTATGTAGGTATCTTATCTATGTATGTATGCAACGGGATCTTTGAACGTGATTTTCACCCCCTTCAAAACATCGGATTAATTTGAATCTTTGCACACTTATCAAAGACTGATGACTATGCAATAATTTAAAAAGAAACTTTATTTTTTAAAAGTATCCAAAAAGCGTGTTTTTAAGTATTTTTGGACAATCCATATCCATACTAATATTATAAATGTGAAAGTGTGTTTGTTTGTTTGTCCGGCTTTCACGTCGCAACAAAGCTATTATATGGTATGGTTTTTGTGTGTGGAGATAGTGAGGAGGGTGGAGAGTGACGTAGGCTACTTTTTACCGCGGTAAAACATCCCCACGGGAAGATATCGATGTTTTGTTATTTGTTAGATATTTAGTTCCGGATGTTGTTAATAGATGGCGTTAGTAAAATTCATTTGCAAGTTCTTATCTTAGTATCTTTTAATCGTGGAACTGTCACTATTCATCCACCACAAATATGTCATGTATGATAAACAACTCATTGTTGATTCCCTTTGACCACGCGGGCGGAGCCGCGGGTAAAAGCTAGTGTTAAATAAATAAGGTTATTCTATGCCTTTATTTTAATATGATCTAGGTTTCTAAATAAAATAAACTGTGTATAATGATAAACTATCTGACGTCTCTGAGCGTTAACTTTGTTTTATTAGTTTAATTAAGATTTTTTTCACGGCCAATTTTTAGGGTAGCACCTAAATGTAACAATTAGCGTTTATTATCTTATGTTGGTATCACATTGTGGTAAATCGGAATATTTTTTGTTAATTTTAGTTCCTATTTTCTATTTATATTAAGCCCAAAAATAAAATTCACAAATTATTTTATTTTTTATAAAAATGTTTCTGTCTATGTTCTATTTAAATTCAACAAAAAAAATTTTTTTTCTTATTTGTGACATCCACACTACTAATGAAACCGAACTTATTTCATAACTTATGATTTTCAACATACATAATATTTTAAGTCTAAGTAACAAATGAATTTTTATTAACAAGATTCATAAGGCTTAATGATAACATGCAAACTTTACTTGTCCAGAACCAGTTCTAAGACGATTAATTATAAGCCATCTTCCACTTACACGAGCAACTTTGTCACATTATAGCTGATCATGATATTGATATGAGAACTCAGAAAGTTTGTTTTGTCGTTGGAGTGACAAGGTACTTTGGGTTTTCGGTTCTGTCACGTGGGCGTGTCGGCGCCACCGCTACGAAGAAGTTATATTGTATGCTAATTTCACACGATTTCGAATAATAATTAATACAGAAAATAATGTAGACGCGGCTCCTATAAACGGACGGGTTTCCTCATAATGCCTCTCTAATATTAATACCCTTTATTAGGTACCGGTTCCCATCTGTCAAACTTGTAACTGGCCCTAGGATTACCGTTGTATGGTAACATAATCATTTTTGAGAGGTAAAGCATTCAACAAACAATAACAATTAAGTTAGTATTTTGATGTGTGGATGAGCATGACGCATTTTGTGTTTGCCCAATAAAATGCAGAATTGATATTATGTAAATGGTTAAATGTCTTTGGTAATTTATAGTATCCGCGTTATAAGGTAAGTCATAAAAAAAAGAATCAATATTGATTCATTTATGATATTTACAATAAATATTGATTCATCGTTTTTTTGTGTAATCGATCGTATTTTTTACTATTTTTGTTTATCCCTATCCCTACCTACTCTATCTACTAATTTTATTATTTGTTATGATAAATATATACATAAAAAAATTAAAAAGCTTTTACATGCTTTAAATACATATGTTTAAAACGGGATGTGAAAATTACTTTTTATAAAATTACTTCATTTAGTCAGTCTTCAGTTATTCACCGGGAGAGTTCAATGTTTAGATCGCTCTGCACAGAGGCATCACGCAAATTCACGCGGACGAAGTCGCGGGCAAAAGATAGTCTTTTATAAATAGTTCATCGCACTCATTATGGAAAAACAGGTGGTTGTTACATGTAAGTTATCGAAAAAATACGTCTTCTGACCTTATTCACTGGTAAATCATGATTAATTTTTAGTAGCGTGACAAAAACAATTGAGTGATAGTGTTGTTTTGTCTGCAATTGTCTAAGTATATTTTAACATAATTTAGTGAGACTAAACATTTTGATAACACCAGAATGAAAAAAGCAATAATATGTTTTAAAAGATAAGGAATGTCGGACAGTCAAAATAACAATAATTTTTTTTAACAATGTACTTACGCCGCTATCGCAAATTGTAAGTCTTATAACCTATAAAAAATATTGGAGTACAAAGCAACTTTAATACAAAATATCAGGCACACTGATATTTTAAAGATTTTATAAAACTGTTTTGTTAATGCCTAAATTACATATAAGATTTTCAATTAGTTTGATATTAATAAATGAGTTTTAATCATATTCTAATTAACAGATATTTTTTACCTCTTTTTAGACTGGAATGCTGGCAAAATTATAAACCATTTGTTACGTAATTATAAGGTTACTAGCGATATGAAGAATAAATCAGCATCATATCTTAAAAGCCTAACACTATTCAAGCACACCTATTATTTACCTGATTAATAGCTTTAACCCAAAAGGCAAGAAATATGTTTTAAACATTAATCTATCAGCCATTTTTATATGTGGCGCATGCTATTAATATTGTTTTAATGTTTCTTACTAATTTACATCAATTTGGCAAACTTGTTTTTTTTTTAAGTTAATCCTCAACCCATATCACGAAACATGATTTGGGTTGAGAGTGTGACATGAGTTATTAATAATATAAGCTATTAAAATATCTCAACTTTGTCTTTATTGTGGAATAAAAATTACAATCAAAAGAAAAATAATGTCGAACGTCTGGTTTTCACCAGACGATCCATTCCTAATCGTAAAACACAATGTATTTTTTTAAAAATTCAATTACAAAATGAATTGTAAATATATTTAAATTCTATCTACTACATCGATTTTTATTAGTATTTATTATATAGAAAAACAAATAATAATGCAATCGTTGAGATGGCATCTACGATAATCGCAATTTGTTTTATCTGGATCAGCGGATTTTGATAAAAAAAATGAATGAAATGTGCTTACCAGATAAATTAATCAGTTTTTTTTTTTTTTTTTTATGGAAAAAAGATAGCAATCGAGCTTGCAGCACCACCCATCCGCTGCCGCCCATGACAACTGTGACTGACTTTGAACAAGACTCAATTAGGGACTGGGATGGTTAGTCCAATTAGTTGAGAGAGTTAATTAGAACATTAGTTGGTCAGTTCGTTAGTAGGTATGAGGACTGGGGACTGTTAGTGATAGTTAGTCCTGTTAGTTGGTGTTAGTAATAGTCCAGTTAGTACTTGTTAGTAGGAGTCTCGTTCTAAGTCAGTCACAGATGTGTTGCTACCCTTGAGGACTAAGATGGTCGCCTCTAAAGAAGTGTAACCGGAATCCACACCTTTCCAACCGGACCACAATTGCTTTAAAAACAATTATTACACGGCAGAAATGGTACTAGGTACCGTGGCGGGCGGTGGTACTGCCCCGGGCGAACTCTATATGGAACCAATTAGCTTTCATATAAAACCTATTTGGTTCCCTATAGGCTCTACCACCTATCAAAAAGTAAAGTACTTACTATAATACTGTTCTTAACTTTATCAAAAGAATATTACCAAAATGATTCGGAACGAAATTCCGGGAAGCAGCTGAGGGTGGTCTAGAGCATACTCCACCACGCTGTTTTAATGTACATTGGTTTAGTACCCACAAATGTTCTCAGGCCTCAGTTTTAGGTTTGTATGTCAAAAGTTTTCACTTGAGGCTATAATTATTCGATCAATTGATTGAAATATCGCAGTGTTCAGAAAATTTTGGAGAATAAGTCTCATATAGCGTCGAGAATATTAAATGTTATTGTGACTTAAAACGACTTATTACAATTAATTGCCACTAATACGAAATCAAAGGTGCCGCAACCATAAAAAAAACGGTTCCGTGTGCTTTTAAAAATACTTATTCATGATCGTATACACTCGTAATCATAATAATAAAGCGATGGTCTCACTGACGATACTAAAATCTTTATATCTTGCCAAAAAAATGAGCTTGTCCTGAGTAGCTCATAACTGTCATAAGTCCTAAACTACCCGTATCTGTTCCTGCAACTAAAACAACCGTTCAATAAATAAATTTCAAATCATTACCCTGTTATGTTACCATTATGTAGAGATGGCCAATTGGAATATTTCGGAGGTATGTGCTAGATGGCGTGAGTGCTTGTGCAGATTACAATTATGCAAAAAAAAATTACAAGTAATAAAAATCTTAGCAAATGTTTTCTACCTAACGTGAAATGATTTCATGATTTACATTGCTGTGATTTAATTTTTTTAAAAGAAGTGTTACTTTAAAATTTTCAAAAATAAATACACGTGCGCTGCTATTTCACAACCTCAAACTTGTATTGAAGGTGGACACTATCACACGGACATGGAATTAGGTATAGGCCATGTTGTGTCGGGGAAAGACGGCTCTATGGCCATCATTACCAGTGCGCATAAAGACCTTTTAACGTTGTTAACCTCTGATAAACAAGTCATAGAAAGAAAAGTGAAGGAAGAGCAAAAGAAAAAGAAAGACGAAAAAAAGGCATTGAAAAAAAAATCCCAGAAAACTTTCTAAAATAAAAGTAATAACAACGATATCAGAAAGTAGTGATGAATATGAAAAAGTGCCAGTGATCGTTGCACAACATAATGGAGACTGATAATCTGCTAATTAAATAATTTATTGTAGATATTGAGTCCATACTAAATTCAAATAAGAAATTTGAGTAAATAACCAAAATATTCAAGATACTTACAGTCCCTATCTCTATTCTTAAAAAATACAAAATTATTATCTAGAACTTATAGGATGCTTTTGAGTAATTGCGACTTGTTCAGCCAGTTGCGCTAAGTGCTCATATTCCCACAAAATAGTCATTAAAAACCTGCACAAATGCTTAGCATTTGCTCTCATCGCCACCGTAAATGCACCTTAAGTGACTACCCAATAAATCATTTTAAATAATGTAGATACGTTAAATACGCTCATTACATGTCGGAACGCCTACCAAAACTGTCGATGCATATTTTAGTAGCGCCTTTTAAGTACAGTTACTGGTCAAAGACTATACGCTTGCATCTAAACCATGGCTTATGAATGATTCGAAACATGCCTACACTACTTATACCTTTGGAGAGACGTTAGAAGATACATCGCACAATTCCTAAGATTAATCATATTTAATTTATTTGAACTAAATTGTCCTAGGTATCAACTTTAAAGAAGTGATTGAATTTTTCTGGTTTATTATAATTAATAAACATATTACGACTGTTTTGTCGTTTTCTTTCTAATTCTAAATTAAGTTAGAATAAAGAAGACAAAACTCTCTCTAGCTAGAATAACAACATCGTTTAAAAAACTAAAAAGCACGCTGTTGTAGATAACCGAACTATAATGTAGTTTTTTTTTCTCATCAAGTTCAAAGATTCCATTACATACATACCAAGATTACACAAAAGTGTGTTAAAAACTAACCCTATATTAAGTATCTGCTTTCAAATATCTTGCAGTTATTTAGTGTATTTATTAATCGTAATCTTAATTTAATAATTTCTTTAAAAAGGTTATGCATTGACTCGCAGAAACATCACTACAAATAGAACTAGACGCAGTATAAAGTGCTACATCTTATTTCCTTCATTCGATATTGTCTATGCTCATACGATTATGCCGGCTCACGTACAAGTTGTCCAGAAAAAATCGTATCTTACAACCATTAGCGCCTCATATCATATGCAAATTGCCAATGACTTGAAGCCAACAATTACGTACTGCGCTTCACCGGCGACTTCTCTCAATATTTCGATTCTCATTTCCCTTCATTTTCTTCCTTATCTCTTAAGTTTACGATCACAGAATAATGTACATATATTCGAGGTGATGATTTTGGGTGGTCCGACTTGAAAGTAATGATGTTATTATTTACATGGAATTATTAATGGTGTGCCTGAGTTTCAACTGTCTCATCAAGATAAGTCTGTTTTCAACGAGCTCTCATTAGTTCGTTATCGGATGAACGATTGACTTTTAACATTTATCTGTATTTAATTATTTTGTTTCGATTGTCTTCAAGAGCTGACGATGAAATCACGTATGCAATAATTTAGCAGGTGGTTGTGATGGTAATGGTAAAGGTAATGGGTCTTCTATTACTGAGTTATGATAAAGACCTTTCACCAGTTGATAGTATTATAATATTTGTTTTACCTCATTTCTAACAAAATGAAATCTACAATGTTTCAATTAATTGGTTACAATACAGAAAATGTCGTCAGTATTTGTCATTTATACATCGCATACTAAATGATGAATCGTTCACGTTCACCTGTTGTTAGAATGTGGCTACAAAATTCAGATGACTGCGGTGGGCTCCTTGAGGAATGCCAGATAAGTTCCACCAATTAGCGTGATCTCGTGGGGCTTAATGATAGGGCACAGAACACTTTATCCTTATCATTGATATATTTTATGCTTGGTTTTCCTTTAATTGGCGGCTTTCGATATGCGTTAACTCGCTTGTCAATGAATCCGTTACTGTGGATTCTTTATCTGAATCAACGCTATCTCACTCTGTTGATAACTTGCACATTTCAATTGACATCTTTACCTCTCGTGTAGAGAAACAAAATCAAAATTATGACAATTCAATTAATTAATATTCAAATAATTATTAATTTACTTTTATTTATTAGTATTAGTTTTAATTATAACCTTAGTTTAAGAATTAGCACATTCAAGTGGATATTAGTTACCCAAGACTTTTTTGTGAAGCTAGAGCAATTGACTAATGTAGGCTGAGTAGAGATATATTTAGCCCTATTGATAAATTAATATGAATCTAGCTGAATAATCTTGAAGCGAAGAACGAAAACAAATCCAATTTACTTATATTTTTTATTTACGGAAGCATATTATTGGTGTCTGATTAGTTTTACAATCGAAATTAAAGTGAAGTTTCATCCAATTATTCCATAAGCATCCTATTTTCCAAGTGATTTCTCTAAGCGCTTCAGTACAAGAGCATAGCAGTGTCCTCACAAAAGCAAACTGGTTGCATCGTCGTGGGAACCCGGACTATTTGTCTGCCCAGTTTGTTGGCCTCTCCACGACCGACGACTAAACACTCGACGCCTTTTGTCCAAAAATGTAATGGGAATATATAAATAAAAAAAACGAAAGGAGATGTCTTTAGGGCCGGCGCTACAAAGATTCGAAAAGGTTTCCTTGAGTCAATACTCACCATTTTTTTCTTTTTAATCTATCATTGTTAATTTGGGATATAGTTCAACTATTAGGAACGAGCATTATGTGGCACATGCGATGAGACTATTGATGTTGAAAGTTTATGTATTTCTGTCAAACCATAACTGCCTAAACGGAGGGCAACTGGTACTCCAATTCCTTAGTCGTGGTGTTCATTTAAGCACTTTTTTCCGCATTAGTTATCTCAGTGCTATGAACGTTGTCTACTATTGCCCGTTTGCATGCTACCCACCCAACGCCATCGCCTATAGATTCAAAATTTTCTAATAAATTAATATGTATCTCTAGTTTCAAGATTATTCGACAAGCTAAGGAAAACTTTATCGCAAAATTGCGTTCTCTCCTGCCTTTTCTGTTTTACGAGACAACCTTAGAACATATCCGCAAGCGAACTAATGGACTTGTAATACCCGACGTATTCAAACATACTAGTGGCGTTAAAAGGACGAAGGGCTAACATAATACATAATAATGTTTGCTCTAAGTGACAGACTTCTTTCTATCTCTGGTTGAAATTATTACAATTTTCTTACATTCTCATTAATGCTAAATTGATAGGTTTAGATCTCGAAGTATAATACGTAATTTTAAATAACACATCGTATACGTTTGAAAATTATTTTTATATGAAAGTTGGTAAGGGTAAAAGATGACTCAATATTAGGATTTCCTTAAGTATTGCGGGTTCAAATCTGACAAATTAACACATTTTCGCGTTATATATGCTAACGTGAATTTTTGCGTCTTAAGCTTGTATATTTACACGTTTTTAGAAGAGATCGTAGTCCAAGGCATCACACCGCGACCCTTTCAACGAGACTCTTACGAGACATGTTCACGTTCTGTCATACTCGTAGTTATCATGAGCAGCACCGGATGGCTTTAATTGATGGTCCTGTTCGATTTCTATAATTTATCCAGAAAAAAATCTGTGGCGACATTGTGTTCATTTCTGATTTCTATGTGATGTTGTGATGAACGCGATCCGTTTATAGAATCCCCCATAGAAAATTTATCACTTGCGCCACACAACTAGACAGTGGACGTCTAATATTTACCAAGTGTGGAGTATTTTTTGTCATGCCGAAGAGGAAGGGTTGAATGGCTGAGGGTGTTTGGAGAGTCGCGGCAACCTTCACGAAGGAATTTGGTAAAATGTACCGCAACATGAAATAATAATAGGCCTTCCTTTGTCATGGCACTGGGCCATTCAGTTTGCGTATCTTAGGCATTGTGTGCGCTCAACCATCTAATTTTAACTTGAGGACTTTTCTTCGTAAGATGAAAACGGATTTGTAAATATGTGTGTGATCTGTACTTATTGAGTTCGAGTATGTTTTACGTTCTGAAATAAGGAACTTATTGAAATTGGATACTACAGCCATTATGTTGGATACTTGTAGCGTCCATAGCCCAATAGCTCGCGTCGATTCAATGTGATCGAAAGAGTTAAGCAACGACGGGTGCAGTCGATTTGTGGATGGATGACCGAAGGTGGTAAAAAAAAATCATGGACGTTTCCCGGTTGTTTTCAATGGTGGAAACAGTCGTTAAGCCTTGTCGAAAACCTTCGGGTGACTTGAGAACATTCGACACTTGGGTTGGCCACTAACCCCTCCACCAATCCGCAATGGAGCAGCGTGGTGAAGTATGCTCTAGACCTCCCGCAGCAATGTCTGTGAGAACCGTGCCCAGCAGTGGGACGTCTATGGGTCGCAGCGAGCGACTTCTATTTTACTCTTTAGATACTTACTAATATGCTGATTAGCCTTCACCTTTTAAAAAGATAATATAAGTTGATTTAACTTAGTTAAGTTATCACTTTGTTTTAAAGTAATTACACTGAATCAACGCTATCTCACTTACATTATTATTGTCACTCGTCATCCAAAAACAGAGCATGTGGCATTGAACCCAGAACGCTGGCAGCATTTCTCCGCTGTAAAGCGAGGCTAATTTTTTCCGCTCCGCTCACCTATTTATATATTGGATACCATTTTGACTATACTATGTTGAATATGATTTCAACTCAACGCAAATCTCTACTTGGAATAATTTCACGCGTTCTACGTCACATTTTTGATTCACACCCTCGAATTTTCGGTCATTCACAAACACTTTGAGGATTTCATCGGGTTGAATATTTGCGGAACTCTTTACTTCAATTGTAATCAGGGCGGAATGAGAGCAAGGGTGAGTTATTATTTGATTTTCTGCTTTAGGTACGTGTCTTTGGCAATCTATAAGTAAGTCATTATACGTTATACCAGATTCCTTGTACCTACCCAGAAGTTGCCACCTTTGGGTGTACTTTTATCTATTCTGTTTCTTTGCCTTTATGGACAGGAAATAGAAATAGGAATATTTGGAACAGCATAAACGATAAAGTAGCCTACATTAAGTTCTTACACTAACTTATAATATAAAAGTTGACTTACAATTTAGGTATATTACCTAACTAACAAAATAAATCTACTGTCCCAAAATGGCAGTTAGCATATTATTATGTTGCGGCCGTCAGTGGTGCCTTGAGAGGGTATTCGGAGAGTAAGAAAAGGCTTTAGATTTTTGAATCATTTAAGGGTAAGATAGCCCAATGGCTCCGGTCGATTCAATGTGATCGAATGAGTTAAGCAACGACGGGCGCGGTCGGTTTGTGGATGGGTGACCGCTAGTGGCAAAATTTCATGGACGCTACCGTGCTTCGGAGGGCACGTAAAGCCGTCGGTCCCGGCTGTTTTCAATGTTGGAAACAGTCGTTATGACCTTCGGGTGGCTTGAGAACATTCGACACTGGGTTGGCCACTAACCCCTCCACCAATCCGCATTGAAGCAGCGTGGTGGAGTATGCTCTAGACCTCCCGCAAATGCGTCTGTGGGGGAGACCCGTGCCCAGCAGTGGGACGTCTATGGGTCGCAGCGAAGGGTAAGAAAAAAATATACAAAGTCTTTCCTGTTCCAGCGCCCCACGCTTTTACAATCAAATATTATAATTAAAAGCACATTGTAATCTTATATTTTTGGTTTTACGTGCATTTATAAAAGCGTGTTGCTATTTTTTAACGCTATTAATTTATTTAATTTATAGGCTAACACTATTAATAACGAGTATAGAAAAATGGCACACAAAAATCAGCACAATTTTACATCCATGACCTAAGTACAAATATTTATCTGCAGGACGGAAATTGAACGCAGGACCCGCGTTTGTCAGTCAGGATCATTCACCACACGACAGTCTTCGCCAATAATCAAACTGATAGTAAAATAACTTAATAGTTTAAAAAAACTAAAAAAACACGCTTTTATAAAAAATCCAACTAAAAAAGAAGTCATGAGACCTTGAAACCTAATCGTGGTCAAAGTTCATTACAAGACCTTACCACAAGTGCAAACACGACTATGATACGATATTCCATCATGAAGTTCCAGTTAATATCTTCCGGCTCCATCATCAGATCAGTTCGACAGTACCATATTATTGTATTGTTATCAGAACTACATACAGCTGCCAATTTTCATTACGCTACGATCCTTGGAAGATGGTTAAATTAGCTATCTTAGATTCCACTATATAGCAGTTAATATCTTCCGACTCCATCATCAGATCAGTTCGACAGTACCATATTATTGTATCGTCATCAGAACTACATACAGCTGCCAATTTTCACTACGCTACGATCCTTGGAAGATGGTTAAATTAGCTATCTTAGATTCCACTATATAGTAGTTAATATCTTCCGACTCCATCATCAGATCAGTTCGACAGTACCATATTATTGTATTGTCATCAGAACTACATACAACTGCCAATTTTCACTACGCTACGATCCTTGGAAGATGGTTAAATTAGGTATCTTAGATTCCCTTACATTGTGAGTTACATACAAGTCGACCTAATATAAGCATGTTAATGAGTGTAAAATTAAAAGTAAATCGTTCATCTCATTCTGTCACGGATTTTGTCATTTATAACAACCGAACTGAAATTCTAAGCACTCGGGCCTCGTCGGTTACCGGGTAGGTTAAACGACTGGTTCCAACGATATTTGAACTGCCAGTTAGCGCGTACCTTAACTAGTTGCCACGAGCATTACGAGCCTCGATTAACATTAGTTGGACGCGGTTTTTTGAGAATCCATTAAGAATAGAATCGTGAGGTTCAGAAGAATTTTGAGATAAAGAAACCTTTTTCAACTTGGTTCCGTTGCAGAGCTTTTGTGATAATTAACTAAATAGCATTAATTTAATACGGTCTTCTTGTTTTCCTATAGGTATTCAATAAATTGAAGTGGGGTATTTACTAGAAATGTTATAAATAAAGAAAATGGGTATGGATTATGGATGCCACATCACATTAGATCCAACCTAATTACTTTTTCTATCAATCCTTTGTTCTTTATTTCGATTGATCAAGAATAAACAAAACTTGTATATTCATTTATTCATTAACAATGCACATAACGTATCTATTAGTTTATATTATTATTAATTACATTTTTCAGATTACATTAGATTACATCAGATTGCATTACATTTAAATAATAAATACTATTTGTCATTGTCAATTGAAATTGTCATTGATGATTGTGTTCTAAAACTTTAAAAACATGTATAAACTGAACGCAATAAACTTTATTCCTCAATGGCAATGAGTTATTTTATAACGCATAAACCAAAGCACCCGATATTCCCAACTCCAAGGTTTATGTAGTATCTACACAACACACGTGCTGGTGGAGGTGTTAAACATGGTACAGGTGTGTTTGAGCAACGAGTCGATCCCGGTAACACGAAGTACCTCTTAGTATGCATCTCGATACTACCTACTATAGAGATGCACAGGAATGCGAAGATTTATCTTTGGCGCCTTAAGCTAATGCTTGTAGGTAGTATATTATTTTCTCTGAGCTAATGCTGTGTCAACTTTCATGTCTTTTTGTCAATTACTATCTGTCAGTTTGGTAAACATGTATCAACACATTCCCAGCCAACGTTTATACATGCGATCTACCCGCGCGTCGGACAATTTTAGCAAATTTTGCAATTTCAAAGAAAATAACCTATTAGACATGTTGATAATTTTTTTATTGTATTCCTATATTTTTGTTTTAGAAATAAAACAATCAAACTAATGTATATATCATTTTATTTATACGTTGAAAAAAACACTTTTTGCCATAAAAGTATTAGCTATGTTAAAAATATTTCCTTTAACATAGTCGTAAAATAAATAAACATAAATTAATTTAATGTTCAAATCACCTGACAGAGATTTAATTGAGTAAATATTGCTACCTCAAACATAAAAAGTCGTAAAACGCGGAATGTTCATGCCAACCGTATGCCAAGAGCAGTGCAATGATATAACATCACTTGCTAGTTGTAAATTAAACTATCAGCGGTAATCTCATCCTTAAAGGCAGAGTTATGGGTCCACATGTGGGCATGGTTATCCCTGAGATGTGGAATATGTATATTGAGGTGGGGTAAAACAAGTCGGTTAAAAACAACCTTGTAGGTTATTTGTTTGGTGTTGGGTAACCGAGATAGTACAGTTCGTGGCACGAAAGTCTAGCGCTGAACAAAACCCGTAGGGAATAGGTGCGCAAGGGGTATCAGTGCACGGGTCATTATTATTGGGCTGGCGAACCAATCATCGCTTACGACTGATCACTCGCGCGCCCGCTACAACGTACACAACACGCGCTACAAAGTAGTTCTGTTAAGATTAAACAGAATAATAATGTAGTACATACACTTGTATGTACCTATGTGTATTGTATGTACTCGTACCAACAATTCTACAAGTGCTAGGCAACTTAGTACTGAAATCCGCGCACTTTGGTTTGAGTTTTTGTTATTCGTTATTCATCATTAATTAAATTAAATTAATTATTTTAATACAAACATTACATAAAACTTATGACATGAGTTTTTTTTTTTAAATTATTAATGGTTTATAGATGTGTCGAACTGAGATTTCAATCCTACAGGTTTAGGTAATGTTTCTGCGAACGAAGTGAGCAGTCAATGAAACTTAACACGTAGCTACTATAAGCATTACTATGACATAATACATACTCGTATACATTTTAGTAACCGTATTAGCTAGTAAAGTTAAATTGCGTGAAGAACGGGCGATTGTGACGATTATGAATACGCGGTATTAATTCACATGGTACTTCGGTCAGGCGGTGATAGGCGGTGTTGAGGAAACACAGACGACTCTAGGGGCCAGTAGGCCAGGCCTACACTCTAATCTTTGGCACGTATTTGATCCCTGAACACACTTCAAAAATATATACAACACCTACCTGGATCACCGCGGCGTCCTCTTCTTCACCGACTACTGGTTTTCTCCGACCGCCGACTTCACTAACACTTTCCAGGAAACTCACAAAAATATTCAAATGTCAAATAACTGCCCGAGCACTGTATTGTCTTTAAAACACACTTTGTCCGATTCATGCAAAAACGCCATCTTGCTGCTCGCCGGTGGCGGCTCGTGATTGGCGACTTACAAGGTGGCGGCAATTTTTAAATTGTGTTGAAGTTCCTGTACAGGAACAGGAACATTTAAATAAACCCCATCGAATTAGTATCCGTACTAAAAAGAATTGCTACTTGTGTAGACTATTATGCTATTTGTCTACTTCCCCTCCCGAAAAACGGTAGATTATATTATCTATAAGCGACATACTCGTACGTATTCGAATTTCAGTATCGACGCCATATTATGCAGAAAACATTGTTTTACAAAACTTTGGCCACACATTTTACAAAAACTCTGTACCTTGTGTGTGTCATTAAAAAAATGCAGATAGATAGATGAACACAGGCACTAGGCATATTTGGCCGTATCTTGTATTTTTTTTATTCGGAATTTCTGTCTTTTACTAATAACGCAAATTTAAATAATAAAATGTAACAGAGACTTTTTCATATACGCATTAAACCGTAAAAACCTGATACACTCTTGGTAGCGCGGGTAGAATCCCTCAGGAATCGTGCATTGAATTCAACTTCGACGCTGCTGGGCGTAATAAACTTTATTTTACTTTAACATTTGAAATAAAAAATTGATTTTTAATTAAGATTTCATAGGAAACTGATAAATAGCGATACTCATACAATCAGTTTAGTAATATGTATTCAGAGAGAACTCAAGAAAATATAAGGCGAACAAAGTCAAAGCCTACTAACATGCCTCATACGGAAAATCTCGTGGAATGTCGGCCGAATGATACGGTATCGTTGTTCGCTTACGCGTGTTTAAAACAATAAATAACATCGCACGTAATACAGACAAAAAATGTAAATAGCGTGAAATACAAACATAGTGGCGGCTGTTCAGCCTTTGTTCTGGCGTGACGTGTATCTTTATCAACATTTCTTAACGCTCGTTACGTTGTCACGCGTTTGTTTCTAACGTTATTATAGGTACGTATGGTGAAAATCGACGTTAAAAATTTTGCCTTCAGCTGGCCGGCTTATTATAGCTATAATTTTAAATTTAGTCGGTTTGGAATAATATAGACTGTCACGTTGGTTCTCATATAAAATATTGGGGAACTGCAAAGCTGGAGGGCATGGATTCGATCCCCTGGTAGTGCAAAGGTTAAAATTCGTATTATCTAGCAGCTTGGAGTTTGTATTATTTATTTTAAAAAAGTACCAACAGACCCATCGGGTGTACACGACCAAATATATGATGTTTATATTTTCAACTTCTTGGTTTTCAATATTGCTAATAGTGCTTAATAAAGACTTTTACGATCAGGACAATTTACGATCTGCACAAACTATATTTCGCTATCCTTTGCACAAAGTAAGGGAATTACCGAAGCACATGTCAACACTATAATATGGTCAGCAATTCATGGACTTTATTATTTATATACTTTGTTCGGTCTATATTGTAAGTTAAAAAGTACAAGTAGATTTAAATTTGGTTCATGAAGTTAAATCTAAAAATAAATTAATTGATTGCTGTATCGACTTTGGATTGAAATCATGTTATGAACCACAGCTCAAAACGATTCCATTAAAATTTGTGGTAGTGACGGATACAGTAAAAAAGTATCAGCTATCTTTTTATTATTAATTATTATAAGAAATTATTATTATCTTTACTTTCCTGTACACTTTATAATTAACTTTTACTAGATACTTTTTTGGGCCTTATGGCCCAGGGTCAGACCTAAAGTTCGATGTAATTTTAATTTTATGTTGGTATTAAAACTACGAAACTATTGCTATTGCTTCAGATTGACAGATTCGTAGGTTAAGCCTACGAATCTGTCAATCGTTACTGTAGCACTATATAATTTGTAACGATAAATGTTCCAACGTACCCCAGCGTACCCTCATCCTCGGAACTACGAGGTGCTAATCGAGGAACGCGCTCAACACGCGGCATGATGGCCAGTTATGCTCACTTTACCCTATTTGTACTTCGTGTTACCTTCGCCCTAATATCGCCCTTCCTGTCTAACTGGAACTATGGGGCCGACACCGCCAGGCTACTTATTGGTAATAAGCCCTTAGTTTAAAGGTAAATACTTTTTATGCCGGTAGCAAAGGGTTGTTGCATATCAGTGACTGTTAACAAAAAACAGATTAACGAGGTTATTTATAGTATGAGGTATTTCAACATAATTAAAACTAATTAAAGCTGACTTAACTAACATTTTTAAGTCTGCTAAATGCAAACATGATAATAAACTATTTACTCGTACTATACTATACTATACTATACTATACTATACTATACTATACTATACCATTCTATTTACTTATCTATATTGTTTACTGTTTAAATCTTTACCAACCCACTGATCTTTGACGCGTTCATCATTAGAGTAGATCATAATATTCATGATTTACTGGCAGACCATGGTACCGGAAAGTTTTTAGGCTGTTTAATGGCAGCAACTGAATCGAAGTCGTTCACTTTTAATGATCGCATCACCCAGATCAATTAAACATCATTCGTACCTATACTATACAAACCGATAGCCGTCAATGAAATTAAATAGATAAATATTATGTGCTTATATTAAATTGTCCCGTTTATAATAGGCATATCCCGTGCCTATGGAAAGAATTTAATAGTTTTATAGTTCAGTTTGGGGACTAGGTCATCTTCACTTTCGACAAGCTAAATTGCACAATTTCACCATTTTATGTTGAATCGAAATTAAATTTTTATCCTACAACTTATTTCACGACTGTAAAATCATTTAGTAAAATTAAAGAATTAAATACATTAATCCGTGCTTCGTAAAATCCAATAACAGCGTTTGATAATATTTTATGAGATTAAATTCATTGACACCTAAAATTTAATTCGATGTCGTTATCACTACGATAAAAAAATTCCATTCTTGGCAATAAAGATCCTTAAAAATGTCATTTCTTCTAAAAGTGTACCGTTATTATAATAAAATTTTAAAAAAGCTTTGAAGTTATTACGTAATTTGGTAGATTGAAACGCTCATGCTTCGGCGACTTCAGTCACAATAATTATTCGGCTTAACTAAGCCACTTATGGAACCTGAAGTTAGGTTTTAGTGAACATAAAGCCTAACTTAACATTCAGAAGGCTAAATTGCGAATGGCTCGCGTCGATTCAATGTGATCGACAGAGTTAAGCAACGTCGGTTTCTGGGTGGGCAACCACTAGTGGCAAAATTTCATGGGCGCTACCTAGCTTCGGACGGCACGTTAAGCCGTCGGTCGGTTATTTTTCAACGGTGAAAACAATCGTTAAGCATTATCGAAGATCTTCTAGTGGCTTGAGAACATTCTTCACTGGGTTGGCCACTTGCCCCTTCACCAATCTCTGTGGGGCCCAGCAGTGGGACGTCAATGGATCGTATTATGATAAATTGACCAGTGTTCATTGTATTTTTAATAAAGGACTGTCGTAATAATACAAAGCATTGCGAGTTAAATATTTAATTTCGTAATTTTTCTTAGCAATTATATGATTTTGTTTTCAGCATCTGAATAGTTATAAATATTAGACACGGCGATTATTATAGACAGTAATCACATAACAGACATATTATGTGTAAGCGCATATTTCTTATAATATATAACATAAGTATTTGGAATGTAAATACATATCTATGTCTTTTTAAATATTGTCGACTAAATCGATGGAATACATTGTGGAATGTTAATCTACGATTGGAGTTCACACCGACATAACAACATTGAATGCTCAGCAGATACATTTTGAGTTAATGCTATATTCGAATATATGTTGGGCATAGGGTTCACTAATGTTCATTTTCAATTGTTGACCTATGTTAAATATTTCTCTATTCATTATAGACACAAACTTATGCAATCATTATATTGCGTACACAGTGTCATACCGCCATCACGCTATGGCACAGATCTTATAATATAACAGTAACAAAGTCCTTTATTGTGAAGATATAGTTATGAAATGAAAGTTTACAGCGATTTGGAAACAATGATGTCTTTATACAAGCTTTGCCGCGAAAATAATATGTTTACAGTTCAAAGAATAGAATTTATGGTTCAGACAGTATAACTTTCACATATATCGAGAAATAGCTTTATGACAAAAAGAGATTCAAAAACCTATCACTCTCAGACGAACACTTAAAATAATATATACAAAACGTTCAAAACTATACAATTATAAAGTCACAGTACCTACACGCACGACAGCGCAACTCTGACTGTCATTGAAGGTATTCAGAAAAATTTGGAGTAGATGTTTCGCTGCAGGAAGTTAAGTAATCAAAATAAGTAGGGCGAAATAAAGAACTGCGGCTAAATACAAGAGAGCGGTTGGTCGGATACTAGATTAAATATCCATAACTAAACACAAAACATTTAATACAACTTTACAACTAACATCTACGCTTACAAATTTCCGATTAACGTTTTGATAAATAAGTACCTAAACACAAAATTATATTTACAAGCAGATAACACGATCCGTACCTACCTAATTAACAGTAAAGCGTTTTAAATAATAATACACTGAGAATTGACGTAAAGGCGCTTTAACTACATAATATGGCGAGCCAGCCGGAGCAATCGAGGTTTCTAAACTCAAATCAGGGGTTAATCGCAAGCACTGACTGTTTGTTCGCGCGCGTGGACGCGGCGCATCGTTCCCTCGTCGCGTCAAGCATCAAAGTTCAGCGGTGGTCTGTCGGAAGACTCGTGACTAGCGAGAATACTATTTGCTCTTTCCTCAGAAAACCTTTTTTCCTTTTAGAGCACGAGTCCGAGCAGGCACAAGAGCAAACGAGCGCCACGATGTTACACGGCCTTAAGGAATTTCACAGCTCCAGACGTCGGTCTCGGCTCGGCTTTTTTCTCCCCATTCAAATGTTTGCTCTCTCTCTCGCTTCAGCTACCATTCATGCGGCGTTTGAACCACCGCGGCCACCGCCTTGCTAACCTAACGCTATCCAGTCCTCGTCACTGTAATAATACTGCGGTAGTTGACTAATACTCTGTCCACTCACAAGGTCCATCGACAGCTGGCAACGAAACGCGTTAAGCGTTGAAGCGTAAATGAGCTGCTAATTGAGAGACGACCAGTCTACGTGCCGTCGCAGTTCCTTCGCCTCTGATGCCTGCCGTGGTGGTGCCGGACGCCGTGGCACGGGGGTTTGATGGAGTTTTGCGAGAGGGGTCTAGGTCTACGCGGGGGGCGCCACTTGGTTAAGTCGCCGGCACGCATAGTGTTGTGCCTGTCTAAGTCGAATTCGTGGGCCTCCTTCATAAAGGAGAAACACTTGTGCTGTCGCTCGGGGTAGCGGCTCTTGCCGCGTCGCAGTTGGGAACCCCTTCGGTTGAAGCCTATGTATCGGTCTTCGTTCTTCACCAGGTGATATCTGTTGTAGCCTTCCACAAACTCCTCTTTGAAGAGGCAACTCGGCTGTCTCTCTGCTTGGTACCGCGTCTGTTGACAAAACAGTTCCACATTAACATCCTACGTGTATTACTTGTTTAATAGGCATTGAGTAGACTATCTACGTATTCTTTTCCACATCAGAACTTCCACCATCCACCATCTCTGTCGAATTAAAATTTCAGCAGCCAAGACATTCAATGTAATGAACAATTAAAACCAGACAGATGAATGCACGAAATTAGGCTAGATCTACATAGGACTGTCATGATGATGCTGAATGTAACCGGGTTGGAAGCTAATTAATTTTACTTTTTACGGGTACCACTAACATAGAGATCTGGAATAAACCTCGAATAGGTAAATACAATTATGTTCGGGTGTGTTATTTTCCCAGAAAACTCGGAGTAGCCTTGCATAAAAGTAAGTGTGCCGGAAACCACACCTTTCCGACGGAAATGAAAAAGCTGTCACAGTTATTAGTGTTTTTTATGTGAAGAAAGTCGCATCGTCTCGCTTGTCGCACGTACAGACTTGTTTTAATAAGGAGGGTCATATTGACAACAATAATAATCTATGCAGTCGTAGTTACACTTTATGATTTTTTACAGATGTTAAGCTTAACGCTATGCTGTCTTTTATTCGATCCTTGAGTGGGGTAATGTATTATTGGGTTTTTCTAACAAATTTCCAGTAGTAGCTCTGAGTTTCGATTTGTGTTTGGTGTATGGTAGGCTATTACAAGGGTCATAAATTTAATTGGTGAATATTAGTTATAGTATATGAATATTATAGTAGGTGAATATTAGTTATGCATACTACCGATTCAAGGGAATACAGGCATGACTTTTTGATAAATGCTTTGTTAAAATTAATTAATTTATTATCATTGCAAATTTTTTGGATCTGTATTCAGCAGTGAACAGAGTGAATGTGATGTATATATTGAATGAGATAATTCTTAGATGAGCAGGCCTATAAAGCCCACCTGATAAACAAAATAAGCACTACACACTCTCACCCCCACGGTGTTACGGGTGGCGGACACACACAGAAAATAACACAATAAGAATTTCGAGAATTTCTTAAATCACACATAACTTTGAAAAGTCATTGGTGTGTGCCGCTTGGATTTGAACCCGGACTGTTCGATTGATAGGCGAGTTCGATAGCCACTGGATTATCACCGCGTCAAGTAGACAAAATAGTATGGTATTCATTCTATTTAATGTTAATGAGTCGAATTCGAGCGGACCGCTTTCAGACTAGCGTTCGGCGTACGAGCTTGCCGTACACAGGCGTAAGTACGTGTCCGGCGCCTACGCTCGATCCAGTGCTGGCGAGTGTCAGTAAAAAAATTTATGCGGACTGAAAAACATTGACTCGCGCCTATTCGAGCTTATAAGCGCGTCAACGATCATTCGACTTCCACGTGTAGCAAAAGACGCGCCTATACGCGCCTCGAGAAACGAACTTATACGCTCGTATTTAACGCTAGTCTGAAAGCACAAGGGGTCGAAAATGACCCTGTTTGCTTACTCACCAGACGCCTGCCGACCAGTCGCGATCGGTTGAAGCACAGGTACATATCCTGCACGGGGGAGTGGATGAGCAGGTCCAGGCTGTAGCCGCGGGTGCTGATGGTGAGATTCGCTGGAACAATTAGACGGGAACATACACATACAAATACAAATAATGTTACCTACTGGCCAAAAATAATTTACAACAAAATACACAACGTATCCCCACACTAGGATATCGTGTTGTGGGTAACATCACTCTTATTAAAAGTATAAACACATACCTATACACATAAAACATACACTGTAACATGTAATAACAACGAGCAATCGGTATTCTTATCAAAATAGCTGTCTTTCGGACAGTTTTGTTAGCAGTTCTTATTATTACACCAGATTACTTCATGAAGGTGGGTATGAAGAATGGTATTAAAAATATTTTTGGTTGTATCTGGTTGTATCAAGTATCAATTTAATTCACTTTAGTTATGATTAAATTAAATTTGTCCATCATAATAAATTAATAAATCCAGGAGGTTATTACTAAAGAAAGTTTGTAAGTAAATATTCGTGGAATTCTGATACTGCCTGCCGAACGGCAATTATTACGCCCGAAGACGAATAACTTACGGTTTGAAACAACGCTGCTGCTAACGGATCGCTTAATAAATTGAATAATTGAATACCATACATGTATATGTATAAACGCGGGAAAATCAAATGCAGTGTCATGTGCAACAAATTAATCGTTAAAAGATAATTTGTACATGAACACTTATAAAGTTCAAAAATAAAATGTCTATAAATATTAATCCATGGCTGGACATCGAATGCTTGATGGTATAGGGTAGGATTACATGCTTACTTTTCTGTTTACTTAAAAGAACTATTAAAATTAATTTGCCAGAAATAAATCTGAATAAGTTTTTGAGAATTGTTACAGAGTTTTACATAAATCTGAAAGGGTTTTACTTAAAATATTTAAAATATCAGGTTTCGTTAGTTGTTCTGATATTAAATATACATGCATATTTATTTAAAAAAATAAATTATAGTATGTTTATAGTTATTCAATAAGATTGTTGAAATAATTGTTTATTTATTTATTAATTTATTATAAGTATATTTAATACATTGTCCACCGACGGGTCTATTGGACGACATTTCACTTTGAAATTAGTAGTACTCTTGTATTGTTCATACTCTATTATATTTAAGACTCTTTCAATGTTATGTGTACATAAATAAATAAAATAAATAGTAGTTTCAGAAAAACGAAATGAAATGAATCATAAATAAAAACATATACAATTGAGAATGTTACCGTTAGGTACGGCATGTTACATAGGTAACAATCCGTATGTGCATAACTTGAGTAACGGTATGTTAAAACAGAAATGGTAATTATAATAATTATGTAAGTTTCATTTAAATTATTAAAAAAATATGTTTAATTATGTAGATTAAAATAAATTATGCAAATTGGACGGAAAATCTCCAAACATATAAAAATACTTATTTAGTCCTTCATTATAGACAAATGTCTAAGAAGTGCTAACAACGAATAATATGCGAAATCTCGCATGTGTGTTAAACTAAATAACTTAGCCAAAACATGTCGGGAAGAAAAGAGTTTGAATAAGAATTAGTCGTTTAAATTACAAAATTTTCATTATTGTTTTCTTACCGGAAATCTAAGATTTTGTTTAGTCTAATCGTAAAGCTCTATCGAAGAGGTAAATTAAGATGAATCTGATCTTCTTTAATCAAGTTTGATCATAACAAAAGTTTTGACTAAGATTACATCAACCCACATGTAAGCCTTCCCGAGTTTCGATTAGATAACATAAAAGAGGAAAGTCCGAGTAAGGAATTCAATGTCCAGGGCCGGTGGGACTCGAATAAAAAGAATGAAAAAATAACAAAAATAAAAACTACAGACAACCGGCTGTGACCGACCATGTCATTTCAATTAACATTAAAAGAAATAAAAATACCAGCTAAGCGCACGCTGGATGTATAAGGCTAGAGTTCCGTAGAGTGGTTTAGAGTTAATAATAACGATAAACCTAACGTACAAATATTAAGGATAATTAAGATGCTTAAAAAACATGAGAAGGTGAGATTTTCTGAAATTTGTAAATGAAATAAGGAGGATAATGACCTAAAATTTATCAAGTTACCATTATATTATTGTTAGATAAACATAGATTTAATGTCGTGTAAGTTTGTCAAAATGAAAAGAAAAAATAATTTACTTTTAATATAATTTTACTATTTAGATAGTTGGTTGTACACGAATTTATAGACAAACCGATGTACAAATTACCATAAGACCCTAATTCGAGACATAAATTGCGTGAAAGTGTTATCGCCTTAGCTTTACTACCATTAATAAATATAACTAGTCTTATAAATATAACTATACTTATTAGTTAGATTTTATTCTCATAGCCAAGTCTTCACATGTATTTTAAGGAGAAGGGACAAGGAAAGAAAGATGCTTGATTAAAATGTTAAAAAAAGTCTTAGTGCATTATATTTATTTGCTTGAGAGTTAATTAGTGAGCATTAAGCGTATTTTACGCATACAAGTTCAAAACAAATGTAGGTCATAAACTAAGATAAGATTGATAAAAAAACCACAGTAGTTGATTGAAATCTGAATAACGATTGTGTAAAAACGTAAAACGAATTGTTACATTTAAGTAGAAAAAAGTGATGTGGATTGTTTGCTCATGAAATTTAATTTATTTCTAAAACTGAACATAATTTTTGGCATTTGAGTCTTCATTAAAAATTATTTAGGTAGTATTATATAAAGTAGTTTTGATAATATTTAATTTTAGTTTTGTTCAACGCGGCTAAATGTAGTCATATTACACCGTAGCAAATTCTAAGTCTGACTGATAACAAACTGTTGCGAATTTGTCAAAAGGGCGCGACGAATGTCTGCTACATGAGTACCTAATGAGGTATTAAATGAGAATTACATATAATGAGTTTGTATGTACCTACACGAGTAACGAAAGAGTATGAAAAAATAATGTTTGTCAATGGATACCGCATAGTTGTAAAAATGTTCACAAAATCTTACTCTTTAATAGTTGATGTTTGAATTTTTATACGGATTCTCAAGGAAAGGGAAATTATGTCGGCATCGCATCAAAGAAAAATGTTGGCATTGTGGGCTCGAGATAATGTTCTCTTTTAGAAAATTAGCTTATGTCTATTACAGCTTGGGTAATGTTTACGTACTGCAAGTTTTGGACGAAATATATGGCCAAAGGGTCGCCTTTCTTTACACATCATAGTTAACAGTGACTTGTTATAAAATTCGAAATGCTTCTATGTCAAACTCATTCTATTTGAAAATAGAACTTGACCTGCTTTATAGTTTATTCGCTACTAACAATAAAATCATATCTACGACGCCACGCACTTTGTAATTGTAATTATTTAGTTTAAAATAAATTGTATTTAAAAAAAATAAAGGTCAACAATCATACCTAATGGAAATGGTTTCCAATTTAAACCATTTTCAAAACCATTTTCAACCCAAGACTTTTAATGTGTCACAACATGAACCATTCACAATTTCATATTTACTTAATATATTGAACTGATTATATAAATAAACTAAATGAGACTAAGTACTGTTCTATTACCTACGTATTTGATTAGTTTTCGTAAAAACTCGCTCGAGCGACGATCGTACCGTGGGTAATGACCGCCTATCGGGCAGATAATGGGCTATCGATGTAATCTTATTGGTAACCTGCATTTCGATTCTATCAGTGTGCAGTCGATGCAACACAATTTCACTGTTTATAAAATAGTACCGGGAACAAACAATAAATGATTTTAAAAAATAAAGATGTTTTTCTTTAGTTAGATGTTTACGGCCTGTATCTTCAAAACTGTTGTAATACCTATTCATTTTAAATGATAATCACGCATACGGCATGTAATAATATTATGTAAATACTAAAGTTAGCGTTCAATCATTATCCTACTCGTTTGTTACGTTAAGTTTTAGTTAATTTTAACTATCCTAAGCTTTCCACATAGTTAAGTGTGTTCCTTCGATATTAGAAAAATCTGTAGGCTATGATATTAATTATAGTTCATTCACTAAGTTTTTCATTTTCATGAACATTAAAAATCTTTGCAGTATGAACTTTGCCTTCACCGTTACAGCGAGATAAATACTTATCACAATTGGCTACCGAATTGGTTATCATCTTTATGTAGGTATATCCGGTTCTTCAGAAGGTCGCTTTGTATGGCAGCGATTTTCGGTAATGTTTACAAAATAATTCAAAAATGGCAAAAGTAACAAAAAATTACTTTAAAGTCCAGTATTTGCTAAAAGGTAATTGATACCTAGACAATGATAGTCTGACAATAATAATATTATTAGTTCATAATAAATCAAGTATACTGGGGTAAGACTAACACAATGGGCAAAACTTATACTTTTAATAATACTTTGAATAACCAGCAATGGTGTCAGGGAACCGACACATGAAATTACAATAAAAAAGTGTATTTGAAGAGATATTTAAAAGCCTTAGTAATGCCCCATATGTTAGTATTATCCCATTTTATTCTATTTAGTTCCAAACAAAAAGCAAACCCCACATTGTTAAGTTATGTATAATTACTTTAAGTCTTTGAACTCTTTATACCGAACTTGGTACCGAATAGTCACTAGTCACAGAGTAAATAACTGAATTTCTGGACTGCCCCTTGCTGAAAATCAACGTCATTATACCAACCATTGAATAATAGAATGTTGGTAAGTATGTACTGTCTGTATGATATTGTTATTCACAAGGACACGAATGATAACCACGTTTTTATGACCGAATAATCAATTTTATTGCTTCATATGGCAAAATATTTTAAAACACTCGATTGAATTTAATCTTACATAAACAAGAAGAATACTTGAACATCCACGAATTTTAATTAGAGTGATAAAATTATAAAAATTTCCAGTGTTTAGAATGACAAACTTAAATTGCGTTATATTAGAAGTGGATATCTAAATAAATTCTCCTCGGTAGCATCAACATTGTGAATCGACAAAAAATGTAATGACGTTCGTCGAGCTTACATAAACAAATACCATAATTATAATGAAAATAAATTAAATAAGACATTCTAAATTTATGAATAAACAAAACAATCGCTGTTTTCGATGTGGCATTGATGAGACCGATTTAAAATATCTCTCTTTTAACCGGTAAATTATGATAAAAACGCAAATTAATTAAAAAATGCGATAGACGTTCATTAAAATCAATCATAACGTTTAAATATATTTCATTTTCTTATTTAGTAGTCTTGGGTACAAAACAACATAAATCCAACTAATTAGTTAAGTAAATCGAGTCATAGAAGCAACCATATGAACTGTCGTATCCCTTGTATTTCCAAGATTAAGACGAAGTGGCACTAAGACGCAAGGATAACTGGGACGCTCTGTAAACGTTGGCCGCCGGATTAGAGCACTAGGCGGATAATCCCGTAGGATATGCCGCTGCGGTAGGTGGGGATTCGACGGGAATCCCACCTTGGATTCTCGGCGCTTCCTTAGTAGCGCGTGTGCGTTTCCAATGCTTATTGGAACTCGTAAGACAATATAATATTATGACTTTATTGGAAATTATTTATCATATTGTAAGATGTCAACCCAAGGAGTGGTCTCTACCACTTAACGATTAAAAAAAAAATATAAATACCCGGCACAACGCAGCGCTTGAGTAATCTGTGGTCAGACCTTGGAATGGGTTACTTTTGCCGCCATAACTGAGATAGGGTCAATAGTTGTAGGGTGTTACGCTGTCCGTTTGATATTTGTAGTGTTTTCATTATTTAAAATTTGGTATTATTGATTTATGTTAATAAATGTTATTTTTTAAGTTATTTCTCTTCTGATTCCTAAAATCAGAAGTGGGGATAGCTCCCGCGTTCCCGCCTTGAGTATATTACCGCGAATTCAGTTAAAAGTGTTACAGTGCTACATAACTTAATTTCAAATCTTTAATTGGTTTTACGATTAATTCGCGTTGACATGGAAAGAACATTTCGCTCGCGTTCTCATGCACGGCGTATCGACAGTCCGCCGCGTACGCGTTCACGGAGCCAATCGCGACGCACGCCGCCGCGACGATCGCGTTCGCGCACACGCATTATTGGAAGTCAGCGTCGTATCCGCGAAGTACACTCGCCTCATTTGCGGTATGCCCTGCCACGGTACTCGCGACGTGACAGTTGCGATGCCGACCGGGGTGACCGCACTCGTGGCCATAGCCACACCCGCCACTGCGGTGAGAGGAGCCGGAGTCGGAGCCATGACCGCCGAAGCGAGAGGAGCTGCGCTCGGTTCTGCGATCACCACAGTCGTGAGTCATGGGACACAATCATGTCTCGACTCCAGGCCTTGGAATCACGCTCACGTACGGTAGGAGCTTGACCCAACACGGTATGTAAAACGAAACGATATTTTGTATTATCGCTATAGTCCCGTTGGTGAAGAGCCACGGCTTTTGTGCTACGTTCCAAAAGGTCATCGTTTGAGTCTCCTCCGTATCTTTCATGATGAACACAGTCATATTAATGCTGACAAAGTAATTGACTTGGTTTTAAGACATTTTTGGTTCCCTAGCTTAAGATCTTTTGTAAATAAGTATATAGCTCATTGTATAACATGTATCGCCCACAAGCGTGTCCCGCGTGCTCCATTACAACCTATAACCTCTTGGGAAAAGCCGGACGTTCCGTTTGAGTCGCCGTGAAATGTTAAGACAAAGGACGGCCGAACGGTTAAGCAGCAACCAAGCCCGTCAAGATAGTCTAGTCAACACAAACAGAAGTCCACCTCGTGAATTTCGTACCAATGACATGGTTTTTGTTATCAAGTATACTCAATCCCAGGGTAAATTGGATCCCGGGATGAGGGGCCCCTACAAGATTGTCAAGGCATTACCCAATGGTAGATATGAACTAAAGCTACTCGCTGGAGCATATGGAAAAACAACTTATGCTGCGTCTCAATATATGGTGCCTTGGAAGGGTGAATGGACGCCTGAAACGTGTGTTGCTTTTTTTGAGGGTATGTATGGTCAGTCACTGTGCGTGCATTTTATTTATTTATTTATTTATTTATTTATTATCCTTACGAGGATGGTCAGTCACTGTGCGTGCATTTTATTTATTTATTTATTTATTATCCTTACGAGGATGGTCAGACACTATACGTGCATTTTATTATCCTTACGAGGAGGGTCAGACACTATACGTGCATTTTATTATCCTTACGAGGAGGGTCAGACACTATACGTGCATTTTATTATCCTTACGAGGAGGGTCAGACACTATACGTGCATTTTATTATCCTTACGAGGAGGGTCAGTCACTGTGCGTGCATTTTGTTGTCCTTACGAGGATGGTCAGTCACTATACGTGCATTTTGTTGTCCTTACGAGGATGGTCAGTGACTATACGTGCATTTTATTATCCTTGCGAGGATGTTCAGTCACAATGAGTGTATCACGTGGTGCTTTTCTTCACACGATGACGATGAAGACACTTGTGATGAGCAGGGCCAAACTGGACCAACTGAAGACACTAATGTTGACCCAATCGGGGAATCCTCAAGTCAGCAACCATCTGCGCAACCTGAAGACTTATATCAGGAAGCATCGCATGTTGACCCAACAGGGGAATCTTCAAGTCAGCAGCCATCTGCGCCACCTGAGGACTTATTTCAGGAAGCATCACGATCTCTCCCCACAATAGATCAAGGGTTTGAGTAAATCAAGTATTCTGACAGAGGCGTCAGAAATGTCAGGAGAGGCCGTGTAAGATGTCAACCCAAGGAGTGGTCTCTACCACTTAACGATTAAAAAAAAAATATAAATACCCGGCACAACGCAGCGCTTGAGTAATCTGTGGTCAGACCTTGGAATGGGTTACTTTTGCCGCCATAACTGAGATAGGGTCAATAGTTGTAGGGTGTTACGCTGTCCGTTTGATATTTGTAGTGTTTTCATTATTTAAAATTTGGTATTATTGATTTATGTTAATAAATGTTATTTTTTAAGTTATTTCTCTTCTGATTCCTAAAAATATTGTATATCTGATTTGAAATTAGTCTACTATTTAGTGTCGCTTTGATAAGTCAACTGATTTAACTTTTTTTAACTGTGTACCTACTATATGTTTATTTTTTAGAATTATTAGCCAAAATTCGATAGATGTTAAGCCTTACTTATGACATAATTTTTTTTTGTTATATGGATTAAAAAAAGGTCAGCCTAAAAATAAAGGAAAGAAAACTAAGGAAACAATGGAATGAAGAAAATACGTTCCTAAAGATATGATTTAAAATTACACCTTTCACATAGTGCTTGGATACAAACGCAAGTGAAACGTTGCAGGTACTTAAATAAACCTACTTCAACGTTAATCCGTTTACGTATTAATGTAGTAATCAATAGCGCACGATAAGTCACACGTCGTTAATTGACGTACTATTAGTACGAACAATATTACAAAAATGTGTTTTACAAATTGTGTAATCATTATGGTTATTATGATTCACAATGTATTTCGATAAGAAGTCATCGTGCATATTTTTCTTCTTTGTTTTTTATTTTGTTATAGATTTTGTTATTGTTATGGAATGCTCACATTATTTTCAGCAATTAAAAATGGAGCTTAAAAATCGTTGCTCATAAGACGTGAATCAGAATGTAAGTCAAAAGTGGAGAGCTATTCGTACAGAATGAGTAATCGTATTAACCGTAAGTCGTTGTGATACAATGGAAACGAAGTCTACATCAGCAAGCGCCTCCCTGGCGACAGAAACAGTTGGGACAGTAAACACGGCTTCACTGCAATTGTAGTTTAAGTTAACCAGCATTTAGTGAAGTGTTTTAACGAGGTAATTGCGGTTATCCGATTGTACTTAGATGTATATTTTGATTTACAACCATAAAAACATAATGGTGGATTACCATCTGTATCAGTTCTTGTTTTATTAGTACCTTAAAGTGCTTCTCCACCTGATCAAACGACCTCGATGGCTACTTGACTATAGGGATTTCTCGTGGCAATGGTGCTCGATCGGTATGAATGTTGAACCGCTCACTATCAAAGGGATGTTTTAAAAATGTCGTAAAAACAAAATTAAAATATGTAACACAATTTCATTTAGATTAAGAAGAAGAAAAAAACACCTCAATTAAAGTAACTTAAAGAACATCCGAATTGGAGCAGCGTGGTGGAGTATGCTCTAGACCTCCCGCATCAGTGTCTGTGGGGGAGAGCTGTGCCCAGCAGTGGGACGTCTATAGGTCGCAGCGAGAAAAAAAAGAACAGTGTTCGTAATAAGTGTATTAAATCAATATTTTGTATTTAGTTAATTCGTCATGTTCTGAAACTGAATTTATAATGTCAATTTGTTAAAAGTTGAGTCCACCCCATTTGAATCGGTTCCAGAAATTATTAATGGTATAACCATTTTTAAAGATCCTATAAAACAGACTAATAGCCAATTAATTGAAAAATAACATTAATAGCGGATTTCACCACAAAAGATATGTCAGAAAATTTATCTCTACTGAACACGGTTACCGCCTCCACAAATTGTATTTAGTAGTGATAAATCAATGGGAGTTACCTCATATAAGACTATATTGAATACATGTATGCAATTAATTAACGACATATTCTTAAAGACGTGTAAAAAAGTGTACGTTATAGCCAACATGAAATTTGAAAAATAACGCAATCCGCATGAAGGACGCGAGCAATGAGAATTTCATAAGAAACTTAAATGCTTTATATAATTACGTAGGTATACCTATTATTTTTAATTCTGGCCATCCCTAAACGAATTGCGTTATATAAAAAATTCTACTAATAGTAATTATAAATGTGAAAGTTTGTAAGTTTGGATGTTTTGATGTTCGTTAGTCAATCACGCAAAAACTTCAAAACTGATATGGGTGAAACTTGGCACATTGACAGATGATAACCTAGATTATCATAAGGATAATTTTCATCCCGGAAATATGTTTCCTTGGGATGTATAATGCGTTTATTGGAATGTTGTTTGGCACAGCGTCAACAGATGACGCTGTCACTAATTCTGAAACTTGGTTGCAACTTTATATATGACGTAATTTCGTTAAATGGACCGGGTTTACTGCCACTGATTTGATTTCAAACCATCTCTAAGCTACGGACAAAAGCTAGTTTAGCAATAAAAAGACATGTTGTGAACAACATTCGAAATATAGCGTGGCGACATTATTTTGATAAAGATAGCATAAGTAAAAAGTTGTGTGTGGATAAAATGCTTTTTAACATATTTTTAATTTTATTTATTTACATCTCCTACTCTATCCTTACAGTAATCCTTATTATTCATAAAAAAGCAATAAAACTATATAAGTTAAAGAGTATAATATTCTTCTTTATTCGAACTCATAATTCAAAAGAGAGCGACAATTTATTAGGTTTATTAATTTATTACTAAATATATAATATACTTTAATAGGTTTATTAATTTAATATTAAGGGGGTAACACTGCACTGCGATAATTATTTTGTACCATATTTAGGTATAATAAAGCGTTTAATAAATAAATAAATAATTGATACTATACTATCACTACAACATATTTCATTTAGCACAGTATTTTTTGATCATTAAAGTACCTTACGAAGTGTAACAAGACTTGCGCCACAGCCTCAGAACAGAAGTCCAGAACTTAACGAGTCGAAATCTAAAGGGGAGACCAATACTGAAAATGTATACCTACTTTAAAGTCATTCAAAGCGGAACACTTGCAAGAATATTCAATGCCCTGCGAAAAGCAAATTTATGGACCGAATGACCCGTGACCTACTTTGGTTTACCTTTAGATTAGCAGTTTCTGTAATAGTACCGGTAAAAAGTTATGTTATTTATCAAAATTAAAATTTGTAATCAGAATTTAACCGACATTTAGCGCTTATCCCTGCAATGCTTACATGAAGTAAAATAAGTCATGTTTCGTTTAAATAGGGAACAAAATATATAATATATTTAATAATAACTTTAAATAGTCGAACATACGAGTAGAACCTCCTCCTTTTTTCGAAGTTGGTTAGTATTATTAGTGTTAACTTTGACCAAGCTGTTACCTTTGTACCTACGAGTACCTAAAAAAAGTAAAAACATCATGCAGATTTAGTTTTCTTCGACATTTCTTACTTGGATTAAAATATTATGTACTTAATCTGAGTAGTTCAACAATAAAAAAAATATTATTTCACGAATTCACTTTTAACGTCGTGTAGGTATAACCTTAAGTAATTTAATTAACACAAACATGCCATTAAATAAATGCATTTACATTAATTTAATAATTGGCTACCTATTATTGGAATGGATGGGTGTAAATATGTATTTTGTAGACATGTTAGTTCAAAACAAAAACAAATAATTTAACGTAGCCTACATATCTTACGATATTAAGTAAACTCGGGAGAACACGCTAAACGTTTGTAAAACATTTCGTATTAGAGATATAACTATTTTATGGTCGTTAGGATTATTCAGATCGTAGTAGCGCGGTAGTTTTCTCGTAAAGTTGCTAGCTGATAAAACCGATAGCAGCGGCAAATTATTACTCGTATCGAACGTCGAACGAGTTGTTGGTGGTACCAGCCGGCATTCGGGTGTAGACAGGCTGTGTCGTTTAGTAAAGAAGAGTACGTATATAAAATGACATTACACATATTTTTCACCTGTTATGTAATAAACCCTTCCCTCCCCCGAACATCCTAGAACTACCTAATGCTTTTTTTAATTTATAAAAATATTATAATACGTAAAAGTAAAGCCGTAAGTAAGCCGTCACAGGAAAGGCAGCAGGTCCCACGAAACCACGAAACCACAACTACGTCGAGTTGACACATACATAATCAATCAATCTATTTTTATCAATAAAAATGGTACGCCAATATATTGCATTTAATTTAAAACAAAAAAAAATTAAAAAAAAATATTTAAAATTTCCTGTCTTTCCATAGGTACAATATTCGATTACCCCCAACACTTCCGGCTCGCGCTATGTAGCAACATATACAAATACAGAAGTAAAAATTTGAAATGTCACTGGTGCTAAAATTTTTTAAACAAGGTGAATCCGTTTCATAAGAAATTCTTATAACAATATTTTTAAATCGATTTCAGATTATTGAAATGTTGCGTTATTGAAGAGCGCGAATGTGTATCAACCTTTATACATGAGATCTCTGCACAGCTAGAAATTATACAGTAGAATCAACCTTTAGTATCTGTTGATTTTGCGGTTAAATACTGACTTTGTAATGTCTCCTTAACAGTATTTTAGCATCAAGCATGCATTGGATTTTTTTAATGTTAATTATAGATATTTGGTACTAACACTTCAGTGTTGCGGGGTGTTGTTTTTTGTTTCACTACCTATAATACCTAGGTATATATCTTACGACGTTACAAACTACGTTTGGGTGGTAATTTCACTAACCAAGGGGTTTGTACCCTTGGAGCAGTGGGACTTCTCAATACCCGAATTCAATACACGCAAGGCGACTATATCTTTGCGAAAGAGGAGCTACTGTTTAGTTTCACACTAAATTAACAAAGAGCTTTAGGAAATTTTGTGTTACATTACAATTGAAATTTATAGTTGGTCTGCTGGCATTAATTAACTTGGTAAAGTACGGTGTTTACTACCTAGCAGTTCACAATTTTCTGGGTAAACCCTTTACCAATAAATGCATGGCAAGTAGTAAATGTGGTAAGCATGTATCTTCGTTTCTGATAATTGGACTATACCTACATTCTATAGCTATCAATTGGATTGATTTGATCGTGCTTGGCTTAGAAAAAAAAATCTAGGTTTCATAACAAACGTCTATTCGATATCCGAATTCTGGAAAACCATAACGATAGAGTGTGATATAAAATTACAGCTTTACGTATGTCGTTGATACCACTAACCGATTTCTACCCACTAAAACCTAGTCAGCTCGTTCCCAATACATCCATATCACCTCTTGTTCACGTCAATACTTACATTAGCTCTATAATATCGGATTGCCGTCTAGTGAGACTAGATACGTGACCACAAACAATGTGGCATTGACACTAATACTGGACACGATTCGCTTCCACTAACTGAACATATCGCTTTAATGCAAATATATTCCACATTATTGGAAAGACCAACTCGATTTCTTTGGAAATACATGCTCGTTAGAAAATGTTACCTCAGTTGAGTCATTTTAATCGAAATGTCAAATATTTTTCCTGTCTCTGAAATGTTTGCTGCGTCTTACGATCTAGAGTTCTGGGTGTGATCACTAACGCTGGATTTCAATAACGTATCTACGGATAGATTTTGCTATCGGAGAATAGCGAAATCGAAATTTGACATATGTTCCATACAAAATGTGTCGAATTTTTATCTCCGATAGCCAAATCTAGACTTAGATAGGTTATTGAAATCCACCGTAAAGGAACACTGGGGTTGAATTATAGCAGGCTTTTTATATTGTTTGTGCAATGTCATTTCAGAATTCTAAAGAAAATTAAACACTTAATAGCTGTAATAGGTATAATTTCTTATGAACAAGGGGTATCCGGACTTAGCCAGCGTGGTGGACTAAGGCCTAACCCCTCCCATTCCGAAAGGAGACCCATGCCCAACAGTGGACAAAGTAAGAGTTGTGGTGATGGATGGTGGATAAACAATATCAGTTCATTACTATTGTCATCACAACCATCACTGATATACTTCTGAATCTCATCTCAAGAGCCGTGCGAAGGGTTAACCCGTAATCCAGTAGGTACTTAACGCGTTTTAGCGCGATAATGATAACACAGTGGTAGGTGGTACTCGAGAGGGTGTGGGTTCATATCCCAGTTGCTAACAATGAATTTTGGTGCATGTACTTTTCCTCTCTATGTAATTCTCCACCGCAATTGAAAGTTAAACGCATGTAACTTGGAGGAGTAATGTACGTGCCTGAGTGCATGTGATTTCACTTAGTACATAATGATGATAGATGTCTTGATATTCGTCTTCAATAGGTGATGAGCTTATTGCCATACACCGTGCACAAATTCAGACTACGAACTGCTACCGGGCATTTCCAATTAGAAAACCCAATAGTTGTTGCCCGACGCGGGGAGCGAATCCAGGACCTCTAGCTTAGCAGTCACGGTTACAACCACTAGAAGGACCCAACATAAATTGGACTGAAAGTATTCAAAAACTTTAATGTCATTACTAACTCATTAACCACGATCAAAGTGATATCTAGAATTTGGGAGTAGGTGAATTTTACTTTAACTGTGTCAAACAAATCCATTTAAACATTTTAGCTTGCGAATCATAACAAATTAAACCTTATTATTATAATAAGAAGAGTTATGTCACTAGAACTAATGTTATCGTCCGATATGATTGAGTAAGGAATTGTCAAAAGTATATCGAAATCGGGTCACACACAATACTTTGATAACTGGGCGTCATCACAACGATAAGGAGATTGTCATTATTATTGTTTGATTTCGGTAAAAAAAGTATTTTTTTTTACAATTCCATATGTTATTTGACCAAACTGATTGTCAATTTTCAGTTTAACACGTGCGCGAAATGTGAATCCGATTTTTAATAAAATCGGAAATCGGAAGTCTATTTCCTCACGATGTTTCCTTCACAGTTACAGCAAGTGACATTAAATTTCTTAAAAGTCACCTCTACATTCTAATTTCTAAAATACTTACATCTAAACTAAGTAATACTAGAGGAACAAATTGTTTGTAATGTTTTCACACAAAAACTACTGGACCGATTTCAAAAATTCTTTCACCATTAGAAAGCTGCGTCTTCACTGAGTGACATAGGCTATATAATATTATTAAGTGTAAAAGAAACTATTGTTATGTCTAATTCCACGCGAGCGAAGCTGCGGGCGTCCACTAGTAGTAAAATAAACATAGAAATTAATCAATAATTATTATCAGGTTTTAGAAAATAAATATCTACCAGACCTAACACTAAAAAAAGGGCTAAAAATGAGCCTTTCTTTTCAATACAATTTTTTTGAATTAAAAAATAACAGTAATCATGAATTATTTTGATAGATCTGGTAGTAATTAGTGTTGTTAGTAAGTAATGTTCTGTAAAGTATCTTATAATAAATATCTATAAATATCTTGGACATTCTCACACACGGCCATCTGACCCCAAAGTAGGCGCGAGCCTGTGTTATGGGTGTCAGAGACTGATATACATACATAGATATTTTTAAATACATACTTAAATAGATAATATTGACATCCAGACACAGAACAAATACAAGTGTTCGTCACACGAATATTTGTCCTGAGTGGGATTCGAACCCACGACCTTTGGCGCAACAGACAGGGTCACTACCGATTGCGCCAATGGGCCTGTCTTCTTCTTATATCTTATATTGTTATATGGTAAGTTTCACTCCAGCTTGTAAATGATGCTCTTATATAGGGTAATATAAACAGGATTTCGCGCGAAAACGTGCCCTTACAAATAAATTAAATGAATTAAGTTATAAATTGACACGTAAATAACCATTGGTTGCTATGTCGTACCAATCGATGTTTTGTACAAATATTTATTCGTTCAAATAACAACCGGATTCCGAACTTTTATTACTACAATGGTACCGTGTTTTCTAAACATCTCGCGTCAAAATTTATTTTTTTGTTTGGGTTTCGCGACATTACATCGGAAACCTCCCGAGATCGGACCACCCAACAAGGTACCTAATTGTTGAGCGTGTTGTTATTTTAATACAAATAATGTTGTTGATAACTTATCTATTTTATAGAGAGATAAGAACAAATGTTTAATATGAACTATGTTTGGGAATAGCGTCCATAGCCCAATGGCTCGCGTCGATGTGATCGAAAGAGTTAAGCAACGACTGGCGCGGTCGGTTTGTGGATGGGTGACCGCTAGTGGCAAAATTTCATGGACGCTACCGTGCTTCGGAGGGCACGTAAAGCCGTCGGTCCCGGTTGTTTTCAATGGTGGAAACAGTAGTTAAGCCTTGTAGAAGACCTTCGGGTGGCTTGAGAACATACGACACTGTGTTGGCCACTAACCCCTCCACCAATCCGCATTGGAGCAGCGTGGTAGAGTATGCTCTAGACCTCCCGCAGCAGTGTCTGTGGGGGAGACCCGTGCCCAGCAGTGGGACGTCTATGGGTCGCAGCGATGTATTATTATCTCCATGTTTAAAACTAAACAAAATGATCATATTGATATTGAATCCCAATTAATGTTTTGTACTGATTTTTCAATTGGACGCTTAGTACGCTGGTATTAAAAAAATACTGCTACTGTTATATAACACTTCTATCAACTGTTAAAAAAATTATTTTACAACAAAAAAAAGTTACAACACAACATCTCATTTTCCTGTTAACGTTTTATTAGACAAAACTTAAGAAACACTTGACGATTTCATAGAATAATTCAAAAGCGCAAATCACCTTGATTACCGCAATTAGCTAACTAAATACACATCTATCTGAAGAGCTAGTTAGTGCTCTCAAAACAAGTAAACAGTTCCAAAGCAATATACACACTTTACTATCTACCGATATATCTTCCTTTATACATATTCGATATCAATCACCACAAAGATATAATTCAATTAAACAATTTCTCAATCATAAAATCATAATATTTAATCACCCTATGTATTTATACTAAAAAATCAAACTATCCAAAACTCTCCAACTCTCAAAACTGACTATAAAAGCATAATTTCATGGCAATTTTAAGTTTGACAGACATAATCGAAACGTATTCGTGGAAGTCAAAAGGCGAATCGATTTTACGCCAGCCTATTATTTTCCTGAGCGCTCAAATTACGTCATTTAATAATAATTCTTATTAGATTATAGGACAATAATGGGGGTGCGTGCGTGTGGTATGGTTTTTGTGCGAAACGGAGGCCCTTATGAGTGTTTTATTATTATATTTTTAAGTATAACAACTTAATTTGGGCAGGCGCCGCCGCTGAACCGCCTACGTCGATTGATTTCGTATAATTTGAGACCCGACAACCCCCATCCGATGGATCGTTGCAAAAAAACACTCGATATAGGTTACGAAGGATAATAACTTCATTATTTTTAATAAACAATATTCACTTTTTTACCTTGTTACAAAATTAAGTCGAAAAATCATTGACCTACCTGACATGTAATTAATGATCGTATTTGAAATACAGTGGCATAAATATTCCGCGCTGAAATGGTGTCAAAGTAAATGAAAATCTGAAACTTGATAAAATTTTGATTCTGACCATGTTTTAGATTCGTTTTTCAAAGATCGATTGTGTACCTACTGGATATCTTCCACCTTATTTAAAAAGGTATGAAGAACATGATTATCACCTTTATTATGATTACATTTCTGTTCTGCAGTCTAAATTTCATATAATATGTATAATATTCATCCGCGAATTATTTTTCTCGCTACATTAGATAAAGGATGTAATTATTATGACTATGGTATGGACCAATATGGATAGCACTATCCGTTCAGTCAATACTCAATCCGAATAATAAATTATTATAAAAATATAAGTATCACATATTAATGTAGTGAAATTTATTGAATTAATTAACATATTATTTATTAGCAACGGTCATTTCGCCTATTGCTTTTCAAAAATACTCCTTTAAGGATAAGATGGATGGATGTATGTTAACTTAAAAATGTTACTTCCTGTACTTATACAAACGCCGAAGTAATATCGTTAGCGTGTTCTAGAATTTCGTACAGCGCCATCTGTTTTCAAATAGTAATATTTGATGTCGTTGCTAGTTATGATTGGAAAGTAGTCTCACAGTATTATTTTAGCTTTAGGCTTGAGAGTATTTCAAAATTAATTTATATTAAAACAAATTCAGGTTCGGAATAAAATATAATTATTGTAAGTACGTAACTTATACCTACAAAAAATGCATAGATTCCCATGTAGGTAGGTAGGTTCATTATAGTGTTATGAACTATGAACCAGTCTTCAGTAATTACAACCGCTTAATTGACTTTCATCATCAAAAATTTTCATCATTCGTAGACTTTCCACTAGAGGCGCCAAGTACTCATGTTAATTATTATTACCATCGGCTTCGGCTACTTCAAACACACCCGTTACCCGACCTAACGCTATATGAATTATTGAATTTCTTTATCAGTTCATTGAGATCTAATTTTAATTAAAAAGCGTCACATATTTTACGCGATATTCGGCGGTAGGCGGTGCAATGCGTCCGACCAGCTATTACCCGACTAAATAAAAGAGACCTCAGTTTCATTAGTATTTCTATTAGCAAAGGCGTTTGGAAGAGATCAGATGTTTCTGGCGATGCAATATTAAATCGTTAAATTTAATATTGGCTCGAGTTTCTTTTATTGCCTAACAACTAACACGTAGCAACACGGGTCAAGTGATTAAACTTTTTTATTGACAACAATGTTTATTCTCACGCGTTTATTGGTCACATTTTAATAAAGGGTTCCCTTTTGGAATTTTGTGGGCGTAATACAAATATTGGTATTTGTCTACTGATCTTTTTTAATTTGTATGTTGGTGTAATTCGTGTATTCTGGTGAGATATTAATTAAAAATACTCATTTTCATAGCCGCCAGACATTTGAACTTACGAGATCACAAGATAATATTATGGCAGCTTGTGGCGAGCTGTTGGGGAGTAGCGACCCGACGGACCCGAGTTTCTGTGCTCTGACTCGATCAGGGCCCCATCTCTGGCATGCATTTACTGGCTGGTCTGAGTGAACCCCAAAAGGGGCCGCAGGAGTCTCGCCTCTAGCGTGCCCTGGCCGTTCAGAGTGGTTAGTACTATATGCTCACAGAAAGTGAAACTTGCGTGCCTATGTCGCGTGTTGGTAGAATAGGTAAAACCACCTCATTTAAAGCGCGGTACACCTCTCGACACCCTAATCCACTGAGGAACATGTTTTTTTTTTCGTTTGCTATCTTTATGGATACAAGATAGCAAACGAGCTTGCAGCACCACCCATCCGCTGCCGCCCATGACAACTGTGACTGACTTTGAACAAGGCTCAATTAGGGACTGGGATGGTTAGTCCAATTAGTTGAGGGAGTTAATTAGAACATTTCTTGGTCAGTTCGTTAGTAGGTATGAGGACTGGGGACTGTTAGTGATAGTTAGTCCTGTTAGTTGGTGTAGTAAAAGTCCAGTTAGTACTTGTTAGTAGGAGTCTCGTTCTAAGTCAGTCACAGATGTGTACCCTCGAGGACTAAGATGGTCGCCTCTAAAGAAGTGTAACCGGAAGCCACACCTTTCCAACCGGGCCATAATTTTTATTTTAGGTACCATGGCGGGCGGTGGTACTGCCCCGGGCGAACTCTATATGGAACCAATTAGGTCTCATATAAAACCTATTTGGTTCTCTATAAGCTCTACCAGGTGGTAGAGCCGGCAAGGCGGCAACATAGGTATGTTGCCACACATCACAAAGTAGATATTGTTGCCGTAGTTTACTTACTACATAGTTTAATTACTAAAATTTATGCAATGAATTGTTTACAAACTATTATGTCGAGTTGAGACATTGCTGATAGAAAACAGTTGTCAGAACTTATTAGGTCATGCCTCCGTCACACGTAACATGAACTCTATAATGATCTGACGATGCATTTTGTAGTACACGTAGAGGACACGATACATACATACGATAGTTTGTAATCCCTTGATATGCAAACTTACAACATTTTTAATAATGTAGGTAGGTAATCTCACACCGGAGCACGGCGGCGCCTGCAGTCCTTGCCATCATCATTTGTCATATTACGTCACATATTTTGGAAAGAATTTTATTGTTGAGGACAATGTGCACATTCCTTTTTTAATAAATAAAAGATTTTTAGCGGCGACCGCGCGGGTCGTAAAGTCGCCTGCGATAATTTTTGTTCAAACCGCAACGCGTTTGCAGAGCGACTTATGGAAAGGTGAAAGTACTTTTTATTTAAACAGACGGCTGCTAAAAAGTTGCGTGCTTTACTGCAAACATTGTGTAATTTGACAGACACATATTACATATTCGCGAACATATGCTTTCGCCAATTCAAACTGATGCGACATTAGATGCACTCCAACGCACTAATGTTTAGCGCGTATCTTTGGATGTGTTAGAGATAGTTAAATTATTCGAATCTATTAAAAACCTCTCACAAATTAACTGAACAATTAGTCGGTTACAAATACACAACAAAGTAAAGGAAAAAACAAGATTTAAAATATGATATCTATTAATTATATTGAACTTTGATGAGCGAAAACATTGGAAATTGAATGCCAGTGCTTACGTGAAGAAAAAAGCAAAAATAGATGCGTAAAAATGACAAAATTAAAAACACAACATACCTACCTACGTAAAATTAATATAAATTCCTGACATAAGCAATAACACATGCCTCGCAGCTTTAGAAACACAAATATACAGGAAAAAGCGTAGGTACGATGTTTTTGAGTCGTAAAAACCGTCCTTGGGGTACGATTTCATATTTCACGCGACCCACTCACTGCTTGCTCGTATCGCTTGGTGACCAGCCCGTTACTATATTGCATACGGCTTACCTGTTGCACACTGGTCACTGACCCTTTAAGTATTGACATATTCCTATAGTTTCTCACGTCTAGTACCCGCCAATACGATTACGGCGGTACTGGCGTGCCAGCTACGGACGCATTCCTTCAACTCTCTTTTATAACGTTCGACTTAGATGTGCCTTTGTACGCTACAACTATTGAATTGTTTCGTTTCAGTATTTAGATTTTGAACTTGCGTGGAAAATTTTCTATATTATAAACATATTTTATCGTTTTTATAGAAATACTCTTTGCTTAAGAAAGAAGGTTAACGTACGTAGAAGAAGACTTACCCCCTTTTTCATAAAAAAAAATTAAACATATCCTGTTACAGTGTTTTGTATTCTTTATTCTGCTTATGCTGGTATGATAGCACAGAGCATTAACGTCGTGCTATCTAGGCGCGAAAAATAGGTAGGTAAAGAAAAATTCAATACAATCAAATACAATACAAAACAATCCAAATCTTAAGAATGATGTCAATCAAATTTTAAAAAAATGTCAATATATAATTTGGTATGCTTTTGTCATTATACCTTTTAAACGAAAACTGTTATTTAATGTTTATTAAAACATTTTGTGATTTTGTCTTTAAACAGGATAACCTGTAAACTACTTATATTACGGTCTCATTTAAATCAACATACTAATTAATCTCCATTCAATTGCGTATTTAATGACCTGAAAATAAATCGAATTATAGTTTTCTATGCTTAATAAAACGCCTATTTCGATTTTTGAATTAATGAAATTAATCTTAATTTGAGCCAGTTCATTAGAGCCTGCAGCCTTCAAATGCATTACTTACTTCGTTAGAAACGGCAATGCACTCTTCTTTAATTACGCATTGCGCGATAGCCCGTGGTGGAAACTCAAATCATTTATTTGATCACAGATATCGGAACCATTCAAACTTCCACATGTGCGCCGTCCTACGTTAAATTAGGTCATTAATGTGTAATACAGTGTCTCCATCTTTGCAATCAATAACAAGTATTACAACTGTACCAAATATTTATACCTAAATCAAAAGTGCTTAGTCATGCTTAACATGCTTTGTATAAAAATGCTTTGGCTTCCGCATTTTTATGTAACTGAACAATTAGTCGTTTGTGAGGTTATGGTTAACATTAAATTGGCAAGATTCGACGTAAAGTAACAAATACCTATTTGATACAAGTTACATAAAAGTTGATAAAATCACTTGCTACCGAAAGAGTATTATGTTCAAATTATTGTTATTCCATAATTAAGTAGATTTTTACTATATTATAAACTTATAGCGATTATTTAACTAGGTACATCTTCTAACTAAACTAAACTAACTAGTACAACTCTAAACTACTCTGAACTAACCTACAGGGGACAGGGTGGTATACCAGATTTCCCGAGCTGCAAAGAGGAATACGCCACACACGTCGCGACACAACGTAAATGGGTTTAAGTGAAGTGTTCCGGAAGATATCATGTTTCCACTAGGTACTGACTACAAATTAGTGGCTGCGAGGTGGATATGGAAGCTTGAGAATACAGTGGGAATCATAGTAGTAGATGGTAGGAGGTTAAGGTACGGTTTGTTAAGCGTGAGAAGAATAAGTGCCTATTGGTTTAGAAAACAAACCGTACAAGTATGGCCATAGTACCATGGGAGATACCCATTGTACTACCACGGACTACACCCTTACTCTATGGTACTACTAACCAAATAAAGATGTATCCAGCGATGTCACGGTTGTGGCGTTTCGATGTAAAAGTTTGACTAAGAACTCTTATACACGAGCAGCACATGCTAGCTACATAAAACCCATATGCGTCCCACTGTTGGGCACGGGTCCCTCTCGTAGACACAGCTAAGAGAGTTCAAGATCATACTAAAGCACTCTGCTCCAATGCGGATCGGTCGAGGGGTTAGTGGCCCACCCAGTGTCGAGTTTACTCAAAACATCCAAATATATGTGACAAAGCTTAACTTTTGTTTTACAATTGAATACGACCGGATCATACAGCTCCACCTACCATCTACAGCATGTAAGCGTCCAGGAAAATTGGCCTAGAGGTCACCCTTACACCCGAAGTTGATTAACTCAAGCAATCACGTACGGTCGAAGCGAGCCGTAGGTCTATGAGCGTTTCAGAGCACAAGGCTAAGTTACTAGCTACTGGGCTATCAGAAATGCAGAAACACTTACGTTGGTCGTTTCCATCGGAGCGGGCCATGACGGTGCCGTTTGGGAACACGTTGACGTACATGTGGGAGCACTGGCTGTAGAGGCGGACCGACCGGACCATCGATGGCACCGCACCGCAGATCACCACCTGAAACCACCACATTATGATTATGAAGAATGGTACGTATAGATACTAGTGGACGTCCGCAGCTTCGCTCGCATGGAATTAGACATAATAATATAATGTTTATTTTACACCCTTACAAAATTTTTACAAGCTTTGAATGCCATATTTATTTATATCTAATCAACAGCCTATAATATAAATTTTATGCTTTTAGTTCTGAAAATGACAAAACTTTCATAGAACCTTTCAACCCCCTTTTCAACCCCTTACAACACTTTTTTCCAAATAAAAAGTATGCCTATGTCCTTTCATTAAAAAACCAAATTTCATTTAAATCGGTTCAGTAGTTTTGGCGTGAAAGCGACACAGACAGGCAGACAGAATTACTTTCGCATTTATAATATTAGTATGGATATACATGATGTGTGGTGTGAGCGCACGAGAATGCGAATTTCAAAATACGTGTAACACAGAGCATTCATATTGTTGAGTTGAATTTTATTGTTGGTTGGTTCTCTGCTAGAATACATGCCACTAAAAACAAAACATCAATGAAATTAAATTGGGTAAAATGTAATGCTGGGAATTCGATATATTAAACTTTATAAGTCACAATAGAAGAGATGAATTTTAAAGATAATTAACAGATTACCAACACCATAGATTTATTACTCTATCAACACAAAACACCCCCGCATAATGCTGAAAGAATAATCTTTAATTTTTCTTAAATGAAACAACGACACCTGAATAAAGCGACCTTGAATATAACAGATGTTTTTATTAGTCGTAAGTTTTATTACGGCTAGATCAATATTATTAACTCGTTCATTTTCTTTAACGTTACAAGTATTACCTTTGGATGGTTTATTGGTTAAAGCGCAGAATCAAAGTAAAATGATAATTGTAGAGAAATTGGTTCTCATAGTGATATAGATTATACCTTAGCTAGTGATAGATAGTCATGCTAATTGACTTCCCGATAAAGTTCCTATCGTCTGTGAAACACCGACATAAGTCAGAGTTTAATAATAAATTTATGTCTCAGTAATAGTCGTAGATTATAGCCAACTAAATGTCATCATATCGGCGTAAATTTCTTGTAACAGATTCCGAGTGAAATATTATAACGAAACTATGTCATCAAAAGGCCAATATATTATCTTTACATATTATTTAGTCTCAATCAGATGGCCCTATACAGAATATTGAAATGTTAGAGATTTCTTTAGGTAACTTGAACAAATAAGTTAATCTACAAAATGTCAGAATTTACAAAACTGTTATGGTAAATAATTAATAGTTTAAAAAAACTAAAAAAACACACTTTTATAAAAAATCCAACTAAAAAAGAAATCATGAGACCTTGAAACCTAATCGTGGTCAAAGTTCATTACAAGACTTTACCACAAGTGCAAACACGACTATGATACGATATTCCATCATGGAATTCCAGTGCCCATCTTCCGGCTTCATCATCAGACCTTGAAACCTAATCGTGGTCAAATTTCATTACAAGACTTTACCACAAGTGCAAACATGACTATGATACGATATTCCATCATGAAGTTCCAGTTAATATCTTCCGGCTTCATCATCAGACCTTGAAACCTAATCGTGGTCAAAGTTCATTACAAGACCTTACCACAAGTGCAAACACGACTATGATACCTTATTCCATCATGAAGTTCCAGTTAATATCTTCCGGCTCCATCATCAGATCAGCTCGACAGTACCATATTATTGAATGTGTCTCAGAAGTACATACAGCTGCCAATTTTCATTACGCTACGATCCTTGGAAGATGGTTATATTAGCTCTCAAAGATTCCACTTTAAAGTAGCTAATATCTTCCGGCTCCATCATCAGATCAGCTCGACAGTACCATATTATTGAATACGTTTCAGAAGTACATACAGCTGCCAATTATCATTACGCTACGATCCTTGGAAGATGGTTAAATTAGCTCTCAAAGATTCCACTTTAAAGTAGCTAATATCTTCCGGCTCCATCATCAGATCAGCTCGACAGTACCATATTATTGAATACGTTTCAGAAGTACATACAGCTGCCAATTTTCATTACGCTACGATCCTTGGAAGATGGTTAAATTAGCTCTCAAAGTTTCCACTTTAAAGTAGCTAATATCTTCCGGCTCCATCATCAGATCAGCTCGACAGTACCATATTATTGAATACGTTTCAGAAGTACATACAGCTGACAATTTTCATTACGCTACGATCCTTGGAAGATGGTTAAATTAGCTCTCAAAGATTCCCTTACATTGTGAGTTACATACAAGTGGACCTAATAAAAGTATGTTAAAAAAGGTCTCAACCCAAAACAAATGTCATTTTATTATTATTAAAGTACCTGATTGTAAAGTGTAGATGAAAGTAATAACGGTTACAAAAAAGTGATAAACCACCTTCTATTTGCCTTTGTATACCGTCAAAATACTAAAGTGTATAATTACGTCCAAACACTTTTTCGCAATGTGTGGTCTTACACTATCTAACAACTATGTCTGAATTAGGTGCCTCCTTCGAGCCGACTTGAGATTTTAATGGCGCCTCTTGTGACCAGCCTCATTACACTGATATTGATCAAGGCTATCTCTTTGAACCCTTGAACTTACCCTGAACGTCACGAAATGCCTAGACTTAAGACTTGTATTTAAAATTGGATACTATTTAGTAAAAAAATATACATAAACAAATAATATTATCTTGTAAAAAGTAATCCTTTATCTGAGAAATTTGTTACATATTAAGTATGAGTTGATCATTTTGTGATCTCATTTCTGTGTCATCTCAACTGTTCACATAGCCATTAATTGACATAACTTAATATGTGTTTCCCTCAAAGTTAATTACGTATAAAATCCTGAAAATGATAATTTCTCTAAGACCTTCCACGCTTTCGAAGTACAGGCGTTCCAAGCACTACAATAAGGAAACAATCGATTGTTTTTATGGGTCAGCCGTGCTCAGCTAATCCGTCAGACTGGGGGTTCAACTGTGCTAGTTTAGTATAAATTTGAGTTTTATTTTATAGTGTGGTTGGTCGTTTTTCTATTGATCCCTTGGTTGCGATACGGCCTTTCATAACAGCGGAGGCGGTGTCATGTTCAGGTGGGAAAGCATACGCTACCGCGACGCGGTCACTACAGCGGTATTGTGTTACACGCGAACTTTTTGAAAGCAGCCCCACGATTTTACTTTTTAACTCATATTTTAGACTAACTAATTGTGGAAAATAGTCGTTTGGCATGATGGTGAGAGAAAAACAAAATCTTAGGGCTTTTAATTTTATAAAGTTCGCTTCAAACAAACATACTGACACGTTATGACAAACGTTCTAGCTCTTGGCTGCAGTTGCTGGCCTAAAAGTTAGTGTTCCTTAAATATCTGGGGCATAACTAGATATATTGTCGAAGTTCATGAGATCTGCCATTGTGAAAGCCTTCATGATGAAGTACGTTCGTTATAACAAAATTTATAAATGAATCCATCAAGTTATTGTTAAGTGATGCGTCTACGAAGACGCTACGACAATTTACCAGCAACTTTACTAGCTGTCTGTTAATGTTAAGCCTTTTAAACACCATTAAATAATATAGAAAAAGAACGACATTATTTTACAAAGTTTGAACATCAATGCTGAATACACACATCCAAGTAGATTCAAGTAATTTATTTAAAAAATATTTCCATCTTAAACTATTTAAAACACATACATGTTAATAATTATGATAACACCAGAAGACGTAAAAATAATGATGTGATGTTATTTATTGCTCATTCATTTACTAAACCATAATATCATAAAATCTCTAATCAAACTATGAGTATCAGCGGTTAAACCCGAAATCAGTATTTCGAAATATTCATTAAGAAATATTTTCGTCTCAAATAAACTTGACACATAATCATTAACACGTCAAAACAGGTCATACTTAAAATTAACGGTCATATTTCCACATGCAAATGAAATCAATTATAATAATGCATATTAATAGGGATTTTTTATAATCTTTGTTAGTAAATTGCTCTATCTTATTTAAACTAATAAACTTTATGGCTAAACTGATCACGGCGCAACTGATATAATTATTATGTATTAACTAAGCTTATTACATAAGCGCAGGATCAAGAGGAGAGGCGACGATTGAGTGTGGCCTTGTCCAGCAATGGACCCAAAAAGGCTGATGGATGGATGATGAAGCATGTTATATATACCTACATCGTAGTTGTAAACGTATAAAATAAAATGAAGTTTTATCATGATAAGATTCACCAAGATAATTATGCGAGCTACCCTTAAGATTGCTGATTTTCTTATGAATATTACGCTGTACAAGTTATAATGTAGCAAATTGTAATAAATTATTAATACGATAATTAATAAGATAATTCTATTATGCAAATAAATCAATTAAATAGCGAATTCCGATAATTTAATCTTTGTTTGTTTTAAGTAGCCATAATTTCAAATAACAAAACGTAACAAGCGTAAAAGTTAAAAACAAGTTAATCCTTTCAAATAAGTTTAAACAGAGACTTTGTTAAGAATATTAAAATTGAAAAATCATTTTCAAAGCATTACATTCTATATTTCACACGTCTTGTTATCTCTAGTTGCAGGGATTTTTCACAGTTGATTAATGCCAGCTATATATTTACAGAAATAACTAACTATTGGTATATTTATGAACCTTTTCTTCTGTCAGGTTCGAAGTGTTTGATGGGCTATAAATTATAAGCATTTGGCAGAAGAAGATATACATCAGGCTAGGTAATCATGTGGGGCATCTTTGCTTCTGTGCTGTGTGAAGAATAACCCGCATACAATAAATTACTCTTGAAGTCTTAGCAAACCAGGTAATTAAATCGTCAAGTGAAGTGCTGTTGGTTGCTTAGCTTCAGACATAATAATAATAATAATTACTAACCGATCCGGGTTAAGCAGCCCCGGTCTTGGTCGGCAGTTCGACGGGAGACTGATCGCTAGTGTCAGAATTTCTCAACCACTTCCGTGCAAGTTAAGCCATCAATTCTCTGTCGGCTTATGGGTGGCCTAAGAACTTCCGAATATCGTATTGGCCAACCACCATTCACCAATTTGCAATGGATCTGGGTGATGGAATACACTCCAGACCTTCTCAATAGTGAGCAGAGACCGGTGCCGTACAATGGAACGCCTGTGTGTTGCTACCCCACCCAAGTAAAAATGTACCCAATCGTACCTACATCAGATTCCTAACAGCATTTTCTTCAATGCCTAGCTCGCCTGAGACAGATTTTGGTTAGCTTTCGGTCCATATTATCGCATCCACTCGTAGGTCACTGCTCGTTCTTGGCTTATCTCTCGACCCGAATGGGCTCACTTACGGGTGATTACATATCAAACTCACCGAAACTATCCAACGCAACTGTATTGGATATTTTCACACCACTTGAACATCGATAATATATCAATAGCCTAACATAACCATGGAGTTGATTGGTGCGTGAAAATAGTTTCTATATGATTATCATCAAAGAAAATGGATGGGTACATGGACATGTGTACAACGTACAATGATGTTAGTGAATAATTATTTCGTATGGAGGACCTGACTTGAACAGCATCACAGCTGTATGATTATGAAAGCAGGCATCTTGGCTGCTGGTCATTCACCTCGTCACTCAATCACTCTGTGTTTTTGTATGTGTATGTATTTGATAGCAATCGAGCATACAGCCACCACCCATCCGCTGCCGCCCATGACAACTGAGTCAGAGATGCGTTGCTACTAAAGAGGCCTAAAAACGACGCATAAAACAAATGAAACCGGACATAGGCGTGATTTTTTGTGTTGTTCAGCTCTACGAAGGCTATGGTGCTTGAGAGAGGTGTCGTGGTCACCAATGGGTGTTCGTGGCATCTGACAACCCTTCGTCACTTCTCTCTGCACCTTTGTATGTGCATGCGGGGACGTTGATCTGTTCCAGTGCAATGGTGACCAGCTGCTACCCATGGGCGTCTCAATATTTGACACGGGTCTCTCCCACTGCCACAGCTGAGGGAGCATACTCTACCAACCTGCTCCAAGGCCAAATGGAGGGGTTAGTGGCCAACCAAGTGTCGAATTTCCTGGAGGTCTTTGATAAGGCTTAACGATAGTTTTACAATTGAAACCGACCAGGACCAACGGTTCACATAATATTCTCTAAAGCACGGAAGTGCCACAAGACTTAACAACTGTTTTACAAGTAAAAACTGGGTCCAACGGCTTACCGCATACTTCGAAACGATGCCCATGAATTTTGCAACTAGCGTTCATCCATCTACACATATCTTCTCTATTTAAGTTTCATAGTGTTATCATAGAAACTAGATTACTTCTAGAATCATAAATAATATACGACACGACACAAAGCCGAGCTAGAGTAGCGTCCAGTTTGCTGACAAGTAAAAACCTTATCTGCGGTGGCCGGTAATCGGCGGCTTAGGCCACACACACGCCTGATAAAGGCTAAGTCAACGTTTGCTCCGAGAACATAACAGACACAATTTAGTATGTAAACTGACAGTGATTCTGAAACTTAAAAGGTACGTACGTACCGTTTATTTCGAGGGGGAAGTATTCCAAAGATTGTAGGGACCATTCTAGACATTTTTTTTAAATTATTTTAGCGTCAATATATTATGCAATGATGTGACTCGGATACCGCTAGAAAGACGAAGCTATTAAAGACCTATAGCTTAATAGCTCGGGATAGTGTAAAATGGAGTACTGTTGTGACGGAAGCCAATAGCCTCTGACACTCTAAGACATGTTAAAACTTAAAGCTATTTTGGTGATGTCTGTGCAAAATAATTAATGTGTCTAGGAAATATTCAGAAATGCTATAAACATTTCCATAAGATAACAAAAACGCCTGTTTCCCTAAGTGGTAGGCAGAAGTGTGTATTACAGAAGATTTTCATAAATTATATTTATGTCCCACGTAAGTAGGTGAGCCTAGTGCCATCCATCGGGCACAAACACAAACTCCGAGCTACTAATGGAAATTTCATGTTAGAAAACCTCAGTAATACTAACTGTAGTAATACAATAATACTAACTATGCCCGACATCTAACCCAGAACTTCTAGCTTACCTCACGCTTGCGACCACTAAACCAATCTGGTAGTTAAATAAATTTAGCTAGGTATATACATACATAAGGTCACGCCGGATTCCAACTAGGTTAGGCAGATACAAATGTAGGAATTAACTAACGTTAAGTTAATCCACAATAGGCAGCGCAGTCAGGAATCCTTCAATAGGAAGAACAGACACGGTAAACACACTGAAGTGTTAAATGGAATATCACGTCGCGACAATGAGAATCCGTTAAAACCGTCGCACTGAACAGAGACCCATATTTCAATACATTATGTAGTTATTTTAAATCAGTAAAAAGTCATGCACCTGTCTGGCTGTTACCACCCATTAACTGCAGGGAGACCCGATCCCTTCTGGCAACTGAGAGACCTGGATCGTACCACCACGCTGTTCCAGTGCGCAGAGAACCCATCATATAGTTTTGCATTGCCAGTATTCTATGCTTTTTTTTATTAGGTAGCATTCCAAACATCGATAAACCATATTATTTATATTCCATTCTATTCTTTAACAATATTCTATTTCAGTTGGTACATTTTTCTTCGCAGTTTTTGAACTACGATATGTCAATACAAATAATTTCACATGAGAATTATTTTCGTATTCGTATAATGCACAAAGGTCTACTAAACACAATCTTCACAAATTTCCGGAATTTCCTCTAAAGAACGATAAAGGTTCCTATAGGCTTTTGCATGTACCCTTAGCTACCCTGACCGTAGACACAATTTCTGAACCCAAGGACCTATGTAGACAAAGGAACATCTTATTAGATAGATGAACGTAGATTCATCACGTATGGGTTTGTATTACTCATAAAATCGATATCGAAGTGTCTGATAGTGGAGCCAATAAGTGGAAATGGTAAAGGTTTTCTGCTAGTAAATCAGATCACGTGTTTGTATCATCAGAATGATTTAATTACCTATTAGGGTCGAGGTCTTGACCACAGATCTTATAAGTTCATAATATGGTTGCAACCCTTTAACGTCCAACAAGGCACTCTACTTGCCTAGCTTTGAAGCCTGGCTGGGAAGGACGGCGGGTAACGTCACCTACCGGATGACCAAGGTGCATACCGGGAATGGCTGTTTCAGTTAATCTCTGTATCGAATTGGACACGAGACAACACCGCAATGCCACCATTTTGGAGGAGACCAAGATGACGCACATCGCATTCTCGAGGAGTGTCCTGCATGGGAGCCTGATCGGCACGTCTTGGTCAATCGGATCGGCAGAGATCTCTCACGTGTTGCGATTGTAGCAGCAATGCTGGCAGAAAGCAGCTCTTGGAAGGCGGTGGCCTCTTTCTGCGAAGTCGTTATGGTAAAGAGGGCTTCCGAGCGGGAACGAGTGAGGGCCGATCCTGCTCGGAGACGTCGGGGTGTTGTCAATGGCCACGGTCCCTCTAATAGTCCTGATGCGATTTTGAGCCGCGGATCGGTTGAGGTGGCCGTTCCAATTTCGACTCCAGGACGGTCAGATCACGGGCATGGGGACTCACAGTCCCACGGGTCGGGCCCTCTTCTGGGAAACTCTTAGGGAGGGCACCGGTCCGCTCTGAGGAGATTCTTGAGCCTTCCCAGATGCGCAGGATGACTGACGAAGGGGTTTTTGTACATAAAAATCTCACGTGCCGCGTCCTCTACCCCCTGAGGCTGGGTATGTTCTGAAGATTTACCCCCAATACCAAAAAAAAGGTCTTGAGCGTATTGCAGAACGCTGCTTCAGTTATGATTGGCGAAGGGATTAATGGTCAACCCGTTTCTCGGTAATACTGAGTTGAGTTACTGTTATCTAGCGAAAACAACCGGGACCGACGAGAACGTCAGTCCCCTCTGAAACATGGAAGCGTTTAAAATTGTTGAACATCTGGGTGTGATTCCTCATATAACTGGGCGTGAAAAATAGCATCAGTAAATGAGGCAAGTCAAGTGTTCTCATACAGACATACATACAGAAGCCACTTCAGAATCGGCTCAGCCCAGATCTCAGTATGTACTCATGCGTTCGTCATAGCTGTATGACCTGAATAATGATACTCGATAATGTTTGTACGACAAATAGCAGAAAACAAATTCGTACTCGTCTAGTATAAGTGGTTGGCTCGATAGTTGATCTAGCATACGACATATTTACATTAATTTTTAAGGCGAGCATCCGAAAAATACAGGAGGAAATAATTTGGCTTTTTATTTGTTTCCATTCAAGTCGTGTTTGGGTCACGATTTGTCGGTTGCACTGTACTAAAAGAAATGCAATTAGATATAAGTTGAGAGTGTTGCGGCGATCAAAATATTATATAACAGCTTCGTAAGAAGCACGTTAGAAAATAGTGCAGTTATCTGGAGTCCACATGAAGAAAAATATATACTCATGGTGGAGAAACTCCAAAAGAAATTTTTAAGATGGCTGTATTACAAGAAGTATGGCTACTTCGTAGGCTTTCCTCATGTCTATCCCAGCTTATTTCTATTAGGAATGCTGGGATATGAATCCCTAGAGGTCTGACGTAAAGTAGCACTGATAGATTATTTCTTCCGTCTGATTAGAGGTGAAATTACGAATCCGTCAGTGTTAGAGTTAATACCACTAAATGTTCCTAACCGATGCAATGTCAGGCCAAATAAGCAAAAATTATTTTCAATATCCGGATGCAGGCTAGCGTTGACCCGAGCGTCTCCGTTGGTTCGTGCCTTGACCCTGCTTAATGGCCTCCTGGCATGGGATCCAGGTCTGGATTTGTTTTGTTGTTCGTCTGCTTTATTTCGCAGAACGGCTAGTAGGTATGTACAGACTGAAAAAAATATATAAATGCAATAGGAGATTTACGTGTAATATTTATATATACTTGTATTATTATGAATAAACTGAATAAACTGAATAAGTAGTGCAGTGACATAGCTATTAATCTAATACCGAATTGATTAAATAATGTTCTTTTAACACCTCCATTAAATTTCTTACTGGTGTCATGGACGTCATCAGTTGGGTGGTGATTCAACTACTAAATTAAAAAATACCTAAAAGTGGTTATTGTTATTGATCTACAGTATTAAACAAGTCGCTTGTTATAAACAAGCGACTTGCGTATAGGTAAGTTCACAGTTTACATAACCTGTATGTGTATGAATGCTGTCACTTCTGGAATCTGAGTAGGTGATAAAAAATTGTTTGTCATAGCTGACTTTTGTTTATTTATATTTAAATAAAAGGGGTACCTGAAAGTATACCTACTTTTATGCAAAACCCATGTAATTAGTAACAAAAGCATTTGTTATTACCTAGAGTTTTGCAATTGAACCCATACGGCTACAGGTACCAATTCAAGTGCTATTGACATTTTGTGGTAGCCATTTCCTATTACATTTGAATGGCTTTCTAAGTCAATAAGTGAAGTATGGCTCGAACACCCATGGCGCGGCGAGGCAACGCGGCGACGCTACGAATGGGTTTAATTGAAAAATCACGATAATACAAGTGTAAATTTCTTCATCTAGCGTGCAGTGCTAGTATGTAATCACGGCAAATGATAGTCATTCGCTAAAGACTTGAAACTTACTTTACACAAACTGTACAGTGCATTCGCTACAAAATGCTGCAACTTTTAATTTATGTTAGGTTTCAAACGGTGTCTCTGTCTACATTTGTATAGTCACAAACTATTTACTTACTACTTAAACTAACGTATCCCTTGTACATACCCTTTAATATTTAAGATTTTCAAATGCATGGTGTGCACGTAAATAAATATAAATAAAAAAATACTAGTATTATTTTTATATATATATAATTCATTGAGAGAACTGGGATAAATAAATCACTATCATTCTAGGTCCTGCTGGGTTCCCAGTTCTCAAAAAATTCATTATAAGCTAAAATTCTTTCGGTCAAATTCTTGCAAAAGTCTTGATATTCATAGTCAACCTCATAAGCTTTTGATACGAACAGGGAAGTGATTCTTTTCCGATATAAGAAATTATTCCAAAAAAACTTTAGTTACATAGGCGTTAGTTTCATGTAACGAGAAAGAAGGATCTCATACTCATCCACATACTTAAACTGCATACTTGCATAATTCATGTCATACTCAATAAATATTTTCAATACTACTAATACTAATACTACACCTATGCCTATCGCATAGCCTGTAGAAGTTAACTCGCAGACGGTTTCCTCCTAAGCCGGCTAATGTGAATAAAATGATAGCGTCTGCAATTGAAATTACTAATCCTTTTATACCGGTTAAGTGACCTTTTTTGCTTATTACGTAAATTGTTTTATTAAGGTTTTGCAATAGCGTGTTCGTGAAATATGCATAGTACATGTAATTAGACAAATTTGTATTTGGTTAAACATTTGACGTAGGCTTGGTCATAACAAAGTAAGGAAAATTATGTCGTGTACAGTATATTAACATTGCAAGGAGCTACTTCAGCAGAATAATTAATGACAGAATCGACTACTGTTAAACCGTATTGTTCTTGCAATCAATACGGTAGCAAGTCGTCAATTTTCGATTTTTAATCGTCCACCGATACGCTGTAAAGTTTATTGATATTTAATTCCAACAATTAACGGACGAGCGAAATTTTATTATGTTATTTTTACATAATTATGTATTTTTAATTTCCTTACAGAATCTTGATGACCTCGACTTCAATTGGAATTCCGGTCGAGACACATTTGCCTTCAAATTTTTAATAACATTTTCTTGTTTACGTATTAATTAATAAGTTGTTATATAATTAAGACTTGGTATTACTTACCATCAGGAGGCACAATATCTTTGCAGAGACGGCAAGCTGTGGTAACCTGAAACAAAAGAAAAATATAATTAGGATTTGGTCCCTAAAACAACATCCCGAATATCATGCTTCAGAAATAAATCAGATAAAACGGAACATTCTTGTAATAAACCCTTTAGTTATTGCGAATCAAATTTTCCCCTAATATTTTGAAGTCGTCTAGGTGTTACAAAGTAGTATAAGTATAAGCGAATAAAAATTATTATTACGTTATTAATTAAATAAGAATTCAAAATAATCGCAACTAACAATCTAGATAATATATTTAGTTAAAAATGATTATCAATTGATTAATCATATAAAACCAATCAATGACAATGTTACTGGATGTTCCTCTATATATATACTATTTATAAATAAGCAGATGTAGCATATTTACTGAACATGTCTCACATATCGTTTGAACCCATTCTATTTTGACAGCTAAATAAAAGTGTATCAATTGACTTGATATGTTACATCCCCGATGTGTGGGAACAGGAAACAGGACATTTCTAACTATTAACATAATACATATATTAAGAATATAATAACTAATGGGGTCCTATAGGGCAGGGAGGTTTAAATGTATCACTACGACCTATAAAACTTACCCAAAACTTCCACGTCTATAGTTTAGTATCTTTACTTTAAGACAACAAATAAACTAGTACCCATCCGCTGCCCCCTATGACAACTGTGACAAACATTGAAGAAGACGAGACTGGAATAAATATTTCTTAAGTAATCTTAGTAAATACATATAATATTTTTTCTTCAACCACCTTTCACGTTTAATATTGATAAGTCTAAACTGTCATTTTATATTTCAAACACTATTATGTACTTGCTTACTATGTCAGTTAGTAAAGTTGTTGCTCAGAGCAGGGCGAAGCGTATTTGTGTTAGAATTATGCAGAACCGTATTTGCTTATTTACCTCTTATCTAACTTAAACCACCAACACAAGAGAGATACGTAATTGAGATTTGAGATTCTTGTCTGCGGTGAAACTGGAGTTCGCGAAAAAAAAACCAAAAACAATTCTTGTGAATACAAAAATCATAGATACAAAGTGATATTGGTAAAGACGAAAGGATGAAAAGAAATATAACGCTCCTGCCTAAACTAATTTCAATGTATCAACAGATAAACCAAGATCTAAACTACAGGCAAACGATAAGAACAAAGCACTTAAACGAGTACCTACTCGTATTTGCCCCCGTGGATTTGTACCTGAGTCTGGCAGGATTACTTCATCGTCAGCATTTAGTGATCCACTACTGGACATGGCCCCTCCTAAACGTCCCCAATCCGACCGGTCCTGTGACTTGACTTGTGAATTTGAAGTATTAATTACATCTCTACGTTGAAGTGCTTATAAGCTAAGCTTACATACGCTTGCTTACGCTCACATATTAAAAGACGAAATCTTAATATAATTATGTAGGTATTTCAAAATAATTCAACATTACACCGATGAAGACAATTAGAATCACTTATAATTTTTATTACACTGATTGTAGCTAAGGCTATATATTTTTTTTTTCAAATAATCAACCCATATACATATTTCATTTTATTCCGTCTGCTGTTAAAACTTTATGTATAGGTGACTCTTAGGAGGTTAGCCATTATTCATTATTAAATGCAGAGCTATTGTTAATTTACCATTGCATCCGGTTCTTGTAATTACGTAAGTCACATCTGCACAACAAATTTACATATTATTTGCGTATTTATTTACAAAACCTATAAGAATAATTAGAACGCGAACAAACGCAATCGTTGGAAATATTTCCCAAATAAGGAAAATGTGACGGATATTACACCCATAGTACAGGTTCGCGCCTAGTTTGGGGTCAGATGGGCGTGTGTGAGGATGTTCATGATATATATTTATTATTTACTAGTGGACGCTACCACGATTTTTCTACATTCTGTAACATAGGCACCGCCAATTCTGGAGCATGAAAGTTTACTGCATTTCCAATTAGCGCTTCTTTAGACCTTTAATAATTTATATAGTTGCGTTGATCTTGTCGATGAGTTACGATACACTTCAATTGAAGTTCGGTGGAGTTCAGGAAGAGTTGCATTATAGCATGTTACCTACCTAGCGGAAATTGAGACGAGTTTTCTTCAGCAATCACAACAGCACGCCATGTGGAGAGTTTTATATGAAAAACAATTGTCACTGACATTAATTTGTAGAGCAATCGTATTCTCGACACCCAATACCACACCGCGGTGCCACTGTAAGGAACATCTGACCAACGAACGCATTAATCACGGTAATCACCAGTCAGTGTCACCACAAGTAACGCGATAGGTATCGTCAAACGTATCATACAAAAACGGAGATCAAAACATTACAACACATCTTTCCTCTTTGTAATATTAGTATAGATCACCGAGTGAAGTTTGTCAACCCGAATTTAATTAAAATATAAAAATTAAAAATATATTACACACATCTGTTAAATCTCAACATACATTATTATATTACTTTCTTGCTTACCTACCTACACACATGCATTAATAAACTTCTGTACCTACCTTATGATTATTATCGTCTGGTCGATAACAGCTTGAATAGTATTACACATGTCATGTTATCTTTAGAAAATCCATCCGCATTTTTCTTGGCATTAATTTATCATTTAGTATGTGATTACACAAATACAAGCTTGACTTTATAAAATTAAAAAAAAAAAAAATTATATCCATTTACAGTTTTGTCAAAACTGCTAATTTAAACGAATTTTGTTTGTTTTTAACTTTCAATCATCAAAAACATGGTCATAAAATAATATTATCCTTTGATTAACTGAGCGGTGAATTGATGTTTCCAAATTGTTTAAATTAGAACAAATTCCGATTTCCAATGATCGAAAAGTCTTTAATAGACCAATTAACAAGACATTAATTCATCATCCGTGAAGTTTAGGTATATAATAATTGCGGAAAATATAAATGTCATTTTATCATATTTTGGCAGATTTATGGGATCGTGTATGCGGTATGATGAGAATATTTTATTTTTTCAAGGTAAGAAACATCTATGTATGTATACTACATATTATATCTATGCTATCTATAGGTACAGCTATTACAGTCTTCTAGCTTAAGCTATATAGGTTAGGTACACTTCTATTTAATTGCTGTGGGCAATAGTTGTAAATAAAATTATTGATGACTATGATATGATGAAGATTTATGATTTTGGAGCAGGGCGATTGTCATCAAAAGTTACTGTTGCACTTCATCTTTTTACTACACCTACGCCAATTAAAGATGACTATCAATGAATTAATGATTCACTGAATAGCAATTTCTAATAACAGTACCTAAAATAACCTGGTAACTACGCTACATAGAAGCACATTCCATCATAACGCATTCCACACACAATAAGTAATAATAATTTTACGAGAATTATACACCAGAACGTAGTTACGTACATTTCACGAAGTTTAACGTACCAATGAGCTATATAGTATAAATAGTAGGCATAATATACCTTACCATAACAATAACATGCTTGAACAATCAATATCGTCAAAAGTGTAATGATAACACATCATTTTATTACTGAACGATTCGTGAGTGTCTATATTCATAGTTGAAGTTACCGGCTTACTCACGTGTGATTTAAGTCGAAAATAGTCCGACTAGTTTCGATCTATTACGATGATCATCTTCAGGAGTGAATGTGCTCGCGGCGGGCATTAACATTCACTTAACATTCACTCCTGAAGATGATCATCGTAATAGATCGAAACTAGTCGGACTATTTTCGACTTAAATCACACGTGAGTAAGCCGGTAACTTCAACTATGGATAACACATCAATTGTTGTAAGCGTTATGCAAGAATACTTACAAATTACACACGTGATTGTACTCGGCAAAGATATTTTATTTAATTTAGCGGATTAAAATACGTGCTCATGAAATTGTATCGTATGAATTGTAATATTAATGTTAATATCACATAAAAATTAACGTAAACATTATTTTCGGATCGTAGCCTCTCCAGAGAAAAGGGAATCCAGATGAAATAGAATAACGCGCAGTTACCTCTTGCTTCATACAATGACCTCATCAAAGGAGTTAAACGACCGGTGGGGATGTCTTAATTGAATACTGAGGTTGTACTTAGTGCTCGGTGAAATATGTATAAATGCAGCCCTTACATAAGCGACGCTTACGGCCCCATTTCTTTGCAAATCAACTTAGCGCGCCGTTCGTAAACGCGTGAAATTTTTCATTCCCCCTTGATGTGATTTACAGTATAAAGCAGTGTTGACGTTGCTTTTTCAGGGTTCCGTCGCGTTGAGTTCACTATCCTATGACTTATTTTATTATTGTAACTGCTGGCTAAAGATAACCAATCTTTAAAACGGCCCGGAGAAGGTTGTTATCCTTGGTAGAAAAAATTAACGTGTGATCCTGTGCCTTAGCGCTGAGAGGAAATATCGATTTATCAAGTAGTAATGAGTAAGGGGGTTAGAGTACAAATTTTACGAACAATGTATAGGTACTAATTAACATTGTTTTTATTCCAAAGCTACAAAAAAAATCGTGTCGTATGAAATAAATCTACTCTAACTTTTATGTAAAACCCTTTCGTTTCTACAAAAGAAAATTCATTTTATTTGCTCTTGTTCTAACATTATCGCGGCGTCGAGTCAACAGTCCTGTTTAAAAAGGATTAGACGTTCAATGCCCATAAAATAACACGCTTCTGTCGTAAAACAACGTACGTGAAATTCTATTCTCTTGATACGTTACTTTATATTCTGTTGCAAGTTCATACATTGCCTCCCTTCTTGCCGAGATATACGAATCCTAAGTTCAATTCCTAGACAGGAAGTTTATTTGGGAATGCATTAGGCCTAAAACCTGGCATTAACACTATAATCTTGTGAATGTATAGAAGAACGAATAAATAAATATTTGTACTGGGTTTTCCTTTGCCGGCTGAAAAACATGTCATTCAAAACTATCATAAGAGGATTAATAATAGTATTCTAAATATCACTATCTAATATACATAGTTTTTCGTTAGAATCAGTGTCATGTACTCACATATTTTCATGATTGCGTTATTATTTAACAAACATACCAAACATACCTGATGTTACATGACATATTAAAACAGACGTGACCGATAGACTAGTGACTAAAAACTTGCAAATATCTAGGTACGGTGCACGGTAGCGTTCTCGCCAAGATCAACACCTGCCTTAATATATTGCTATCGCTCCAAAGCGAATTGTTCACATATCATCAACACAAGATGAACTGAGTCATTACACCTTGAATGGGGTCAGATTTACACTAAGTTTGAGCTAGTAAGTAAGGCATGATACGCAATATTAATATGATTTATCCACTCCCAGAAATGGCAGTGTTTATCTATGGCCTACTAGAGGAAGCCATTGTGTCAAATAAGGTCTTTGCAGACGTGTGATGATTGCAGTGTAAACTGTTCATGACTTTGAAATTCCATGGCCATAAAAAGTTTGTACCAATATAATTCTTATTTCCTGTGCAAAATACGGCGGCCGTAACAGAGAAATAATAAGCTTACACTCTCACAATGTTACTTATTTACACATTACTACTGCACTGTAGCCACACTAGAAATTCCTGTGTTTGTTTGTTGAAAACACTAGTTTATTGCCAGCGTCGAATGCTATATGTTTCGGCCGGAGATTGAACCCATATACCACATCTACGTAGCCTGGTCAAGAATATCAAACTTATAAATGTGTGATTATGAGACATGCATCATCCAAACACTATTAATGTGCCATTAATGGGCACCGGACTTAAGGTGGGTAAAAGGTGTTAAAGCCATAGCTGACTAAGTGACCACGCTAGTTAAGACTCTAAATCACGCAAAAGTTAATCGAAAAGGCTAAAAATTTATCTTTATACGAGTAGGTACTGGACTGCGCGTAAAATCTCTTATCATACCAATCGATATAGTATGTAGTCTCATTTACGCAAACGCACAAATCAAATTTGAGTGATCTTAATTCTATAACAGAGCGTTTTAATCTCAATTTAAATTAATTCAATTTTCAACAAATGAAAATCAACATTTAATTCACTCTTCAACACGTACCTCCTGTTCAAATATTAGCATTCTTATTTTAATTATACATTTGTTTCTAACCGCAAGCCGGCTACGCTATCAACTCGATAAGTGTTAGAAAATATTCGTATAAACGAATTTCGCTCGAGTGGTAGGTAAACACTCGATTACGGGCAGCTGTCACACTTCGTATCTTGTACTTACTGCCTAAATAGATTAAAAACAATTCAATCAAATTCCATTCATGCCAATAAAATGCATAACAGTATTCCACGCACTTCGATAACGAATACCGGAAATGTACTAAGGGCTAAAGACAACAATACAAATGAAAAACTCACATAGCCGAACTTTGCCGTCATGTTTTGTGCCGTTGCGTATTTTGTTGACCATACATCTAACTGAATTGAACCGCCACTTTTCCTTGAGTAAAACTGAACAATCCACTTTTATGTAATAATTTTTCAACACAGGTCGCATTCAAAAGCAAAACGAAAACACTGAAAGTAACATATTTATACTTCTGTGTAGCAGCGCGAACAATAGGCTTTGTAGTCACTCGAAAAAAAAATATAGCTAAGAAAACGCTGAAAGTTTTTGTAAAGAAACACCTCTATGTTTCACGGCTCTTTCGCAATTTTCTAAATAAGCGCGGGAGTTTCAAAACTCGCTTCCGACGCGGCAGCTTTGTGCGGGGTTGTTTTTATTAAACTGGGGTTTATATAACTTTAAGAAAATCTTAGGGTTGATATTTTCACGCGCGTATGTTTGAGGCACCTAGGCTTCAGCGCAACAGCACATGCGCGCGGCTCGGCGGACGGCCATCGACTACGAGATAAAAACCTCGCTTGATTATAAACTTATAAGCTAAACTTTTTTGTTTGTGTGCGTACGGTTAAGATGGTGTGGATGGCCAGTCTTACTAAATTTTAATTGAAGGCAAAGATTTTTTTGGAAAATATTCGTAGCATCAACCTTCCGAAACATCGTAACACATACAACATAGATGAAAATGTTGTATGGATCTGAGATATAAAACAACCATCCAGCACCACCCATCAGCAGCCGATCCATAACAACTATGACAAGAGGGACAGGGATGGTTTGTCCTTTACCAGAGGGTGTTAATAAGAACATTTATTGGTCAGTTTGTTAGTAGCTATGAGCACAGGGCTGGGACTGATAGTGGCATAGTCGTATTAGTTGATATTGGTAGTCCAGTTAGTAGTTATTAGTAAGTCTCGTTCCAAGTCAATCACAAATGCGTTGATATTATGATTAAAACCACACCTTTCCAACCAGAACACAATTGATTCAAAAACAATTGGCGGTGTATCTGCCCCAAGTGAACTCTAAATAGAATAACGTTACCACTTAAATAAGATTAATTGTATAACAGTGTCAGCGTCATAAAAAAATTATATGATAAACATATTTGGCTTTTTTAGAACAGTACCTACTAAGATTTTCTTTACTTTTAATAGAAAAGTGCTAAGATACTATTTATGTGGTGCCTAGATAATAGGCTTGTAATTTGGTTGGTATATGTGAATTTTCTAAATTGAATAAAATATAATAATGATGAAAGTTAACAAAATGAAATTTAAATAACATGCACGGAACGCGACGGTAACCGCACCTGAGTACTTGAGTGGACGCCGTGTAATCTATGGTCGGCTTTATCGAAATGGGCCAATGCTTCTAGGGTTGTCAACTCTCATAATTCGTACTTTCAAATTCGTATTCACACAACATACATTTCGTAAACTTGCTCTTGCTAATTTTGAGTCGTAAGTAGTCGCAGTTTAAGTATTTATTTCGATTAACTAAGAATGAAAGGGAAATTAACGCGTATACCAAGTAACATCAAAGCAATAAATGCATTTTTAAATTATTGTAATAGTATTGTTATTAACCAATTAGGACTACTTTGAAAAATTGAACTTTTTATACCTACTATGTTCAGTCGTACACCACGAAAATAGGTAGGTAAATGAAAACTTCTTAACTAATTACAACCGTTTTTTAAATACACTGTTTTCAACCCCATATATACTAATAATAGGTATATTGGGGTTGAAAACACCTACTGAAAAATATATTCTTCCATCGCTGCTAGAGGGGTTCCTAAATGACGTAGGTATCCATTTTTATTCACTCAACAAATTCTATTCCATGCCATACCCATTTCGTACAGCATTTGCGATTTCAATGTTATGTACTTGTATAAGGGAAATGAACATAGAAATCTCCTTTATTTTCTTATCGATATAATATTATTCCGCCGCCCTTCGACAAGGACGGACGACCTGAAGAAGGCAGTTGGAAACTGCTGGATTTAGAAGGCACAGGACCGGTCGGAGTGGCGTCGTTTAGGAGAGGCCTATGTCCAGCAGTGGACCACTAAAGGTTTATGATGATGATGATAATATTATTATTTTATTAAAAATTAATAATCATAGGATCGCTCAAACTACAATAGTTAAATTTTTGTTGGTTTTAAAAGTTTTTGTATATTATTGACAGTGAGGGATATGATATAATTATGACAGTCAATGACTTCTTATTTGTTTTAATTCTAATAAGATCTATTGTATTCCTCCCTTCTTCTTCTTATAGCCCAAGAGCCCACGACGGCCAGACCTTCGTTATTTTATAAAAGTTGAAAGTTTCTCTGTACATGTCTCCTATACATATAAGAACAACCAGCGAATATAGAGTTTGGGTTGTGGTTACCTGGGCAGATAACAGGTAGTAAAGGTGTAAAAAAAAGTACTTAAAATTCGTTAGACTATAAAGCTCTATGTTTTTATATTTTCTTCGGGATAACTTTAGAAATCTCGTCATCCATTGCCGGACACTTATGACAGTTGCTACCCCCTGCCAGACACCCCTAAACTTTGATAAATTACAATTATACTTTCGTTATAGTATAAAAGCTAAATTTTATATATGTTACTTGGGGACCTATAAAAAGATGTTACCTCAATAGCCGGACAGTTTTCATGGTTTTTACATCTTGCCAGACACATCGAAAGTCCACTGTATAGTCCGGTCAATTTAGACAATTGAAATAAAGAAAATTCCGACAGAGCCAAATCTTCGTAGAGACCTTAGGTTTACCACAAGGAATAAAGTGTCAAAAGTCCCCATCAATCCCATGTGTGCGTCGGGATTTATTCGGGTCCTAAGGTCAAAATTTTAGGTTTTTGGATTTTTATCGAAAATGGTAAGTTTTATCGAAAAAGTACCTTAGAGCAAAGTTGTAGATCTTAAAATTCTCTATAAAAATGGTCCCTATGATTTTTTCTCTAAGACCCACTATTTCCCAGATATTGCGCTTGTAAGAATCATGTTCTACATAGTATGCACACATATGCCACGTATATACATATTTAGGTACTCAAGCAAGCAAAAATGCCTACTCGTGTCTCTTTTATGTATACATTATACTATTCTAAGAAAATTTACTCTAAAATGACCGCCGGTCCCTTACCGAATCCCCTCTACTTGAATAACAGATATTTAACATTTGTAAAAAATACACGAAACAAAAAGGAAGTACAGCTATCTTGTCTTCCTCCGAGTTCCTCCAACATCGGCATCTGCTACTCAACATTTGTTTCGAGTATACTATCAAGTTCAGACATGGCAAGGCAATGAACTGAACCCTGAAGACTGGGCTTGGAAATTGATAAATAATACTTTGGAACCGATTCGAACTTTACTGCCCCCTGCTTCAGAAAAACTTCTTAACACTATTTTTTGCAATTGCAAGAAAGGTTGTCGTGCAATATGTGGCTGTAAAAAAGTAGGGTTGCAGTGTTTTCCAGCGTGTACCAATTGCCAAGGTGTCTCTTGCTCATATGTTCAATTAAATACAAGAGAGGAGAGCAGGGGCCAGTAAATTCGAATCGGTTCCAAAGTATTATTTATCAATTTCCAACCCCAGTCTTCAGGGTTCAGTTCATTACCTTGCCATGTCTGAACTTGATAGTATACTCGAAACAAATGTTGAGTAGCAGTACCTAAATATGTATATACGTGGCATATGTGTGCATACTATGTAGAACATGATTCTTACAAGCGCAATATCCGGGAAATAGTGGGTCTTAGAGAAAAAATCATAGGGACCATTTTTATAGAGAATTTTAAGATCTACAACTTTGCTCTAAGGTACTTTTCGATAAAACTTACCGTTTTCGAGAAAAATCCAAAAAACCTAAAATTTTGACCTTGGGACCCGAATAAGTCCCGACGCACACATGGTATTGATGGGGACTTTTGACACTTTATTCCTTGTGGTAAACCTAAGGTCTCTACGAAGATTTGGCTCTGTCGGAATTTTCTTTATTTCAATTGTCTAAATTGACCGGACTATACAGTGGACTTTCGATGTGTCTGGCAAGATGTAAAAACCATGAAAACTGTCCGGCTATTGAGGTAACATCTTTTTATAGGTCCCCAAGTAACATATATAAAATTTAGCTTTTATACTATAACGAAAGTATAATTGTAATTTATCAAAGTTTAGGGGTGTCTGGCAGGGGGTAGCAACTGTCATAAGTGTCCGGCAATGGATGACGAGATTTCTAAAGTTATCCCGAAGAAAATATAAAAAAATAGAGCTTTATAGTCTAACGAATTTTAAGTACTTTTTTTTACACCTTTACTAACTGTTATCTGCCCAGGTAACCACAACCCAAACTCTATAGTCGCTGGTTGTTCTTATATGTATAGGAGACATGTACAGAGAAACTTTCAACTTTTATAAAATAACGAAGGTCTGGCCGTCGTGGGCTCTTGCTCTATTACCTTTTAACCTCATTATTGTATCTTCTCTCTTGTATAAATTCGTTTAGTAAGTTTGAAAGTAAATAATGTACGTTGTTGTTAAAATTGTTATAAATATTGGGGCCATTTTTAATGTTCCAGCTATCTTTAAGGTACTTCAACACGTTCAGTAGGTTTTAGTCGGCCATTTGGCAGTCGTCACGATTTGTATACTTACCAAATTTTTTTAAATCTAAAATAAAATAAATTAATATTACTGAGTATGTTTATTAATATTTATGTATTTTGTATTCATTTAGTTTAATTATGTATTATGTAAAGGATTATTAATATGTTTTAAATTAAAAAACATATTAATTTTCATAAATAATTTACCTTCAAAGCAAAGAGAGAGTAGAGTTAGTTGGAATATACGTAGTTAATAGTTACATAAAACTCTAATACATATTGTATCAGTCTTCAATTATTCGAAGGGCAAACATTGGAGCTAATAACCGACAGTTTAAACAGCTGTTAGTTCCACGCAATGAAAGATTAACAACGGTTTTGAATTGTTACTATTTTGATTTGTATTATGTCAAATACCTGATATTAAATAAAAAATTGGAGATACATCTATTTACATTATTAAATAAAACACATAGTGCAAGCTTAATGTGCATTCTATAACCAATAAAAAGATTAATCAAACAATAGCGTTTTCAGTTTCATACATACCCATAGACGTCCCATTGCTGGGCACGGGTTTCCTCAGACAAATTTGCGGGGAGTCTTGAGCTTACTCCACCACGCTGCCCCATGCTGCGAATTGGTGGAGGGCTTAGTGGCACCCGAAGGTCTTCGACAAGGCTTCATGATTGTTTTCACCATTGAAAACAACCGGGACGGCTTAACGTGCCCTCCGAAGCACGTTAGCGCCCAAATTTTGCCACCAGCAAAATTCATATTAACTTTACTAACTGGACTAATCCTAGTACCTGTTCCAGTCATATTAAGACTTTGTCACAGTTGTCATGGACGGCAGAACATGCATGCTGGTTTGTTAAGTTTAAAAAAATAGAGGTAGGAAATATTTGTTTCAAATTCAAAATCAAGGCCCCAAAGAAGTTAAATCAAGTTACCTTTATGTAAAACTGAAACTCCACTAACGTTCTTCATTAATGGAATTATCCTTAACACGATTAGGTTGTAACTATTTATCAATCCCTGTAAAGTGTGGCGCGTTCGATCACTACTTCCTGTATCCGGAATCAACGACCGACATTTTGTTGCATCTTCCTTGTTTAGAAAGATTATCACAACCCTTTCTTTGTCTCACTGTTGGGCACGGGTCTCTCAGAATGGGAGGGATTAAGCCTTAGTCCACCACGCTGGCCAAGTGCGGATTGGCAGCCATCACATGCCTTCGAAACATTATGAAGAACTCTCCTCGGTTTCCCCACGATGTGTCCTTCACCTTTATAGCAAGTGACATTTAATTACTTAAATCGCACATAACTAAGTCATGGGTGCGAGCCGCTGGGGTTTGAACCCGGACCGCTCGAGTGAGAGGCGAGTTCGATAGCCACTGTGCTGTCACAACTGTTGCTTAGCCTATAAGAAAACACGGAAACATATAAGCAGTGTAAGAGGGTCGTACAGACTCGCCTTGACCCGCCGTCGTCGTTCGACGGCCGCTCGTCCCGCGACCTTTCCGAAACGTTTCCTTTATTTGCCCCACACCATATGATGGGTATTAACGGAGTCTCGGTAAAATGCCCCGCTAAATATAACTGTTTGTTTAGCGGGATTTGGTCGAAATTATTGACCTTTTTTGAATAACTGTGTTGAACGAACATAAAAAGTGTGATCCCGTCGACAAGTTCAATCATCGACCATCAATTTAACAGACAAAATTTTGTGTTGTTTTCACTCTAATAGAGGGTAAGCCATTTGCTATTTGACGCATATTTGCTCATCACTACGTCTTGAATTCGAACTCGGCACTTTTCGACACGAATGACAGCGTTACACGACTACATACAATTTAAAATTTCACACGTGATTAAGGTGTATCAATAGCGAGGGCTCTTGTTGACAAAATAGAAATTACGTTGGCCCTTTTCCTACAAGTATTTATTTTCTTTATCCATCGATCTTCGACAAAATGTAGCGAAAGTTTCAAGAAGCATAGGCTAAAAAAGAAAGGAGTGTTCTAGTAGAGAGTGCGCTGGTGGTGCTGCACTCTTACCCGTTTGCTTATTAATGTCCCTGCGTCAATTATAGTATATTTATTACAATTAGGTACAAAGGACATTCCTTACATAGCCTGACGTGATTCCAATTACCTACAAAGTTAACTTGAAGATAGCGGGCTCTCAATATTTATGCCTCAATCTACGAGGAAAGTTAAAACACTGTGCCGAAAGTAACTTATGGTATAAAAAAGCCTTACGTAGTAGGTACGTCAGTTTAATGTATCAATTAAATACAGATTTTATGTTTGTAACATTTTAAGTGTCAATATGAAGCTAACTTGACCAAACTAAGCTTGTAAAAGTAGTTTCTTATAAAATTTTCTCGTTTAGACGTCATTGAATAATAATATGCTTCGACGTAAAGGAATGTTTTTTAAAAGTGGGGGAAAATGTCATAAAAGTCACTACAGGCTTTTTGAATTAAGAATGTATCTATTATTCGATTACAACTCAGATCGAATTGTAACATACTACTTATTTAACCCGTTCAATGTCCGCGTACTGAAAACAGTACAGATGCTATTGTAACTTATTGTTATTATTTCTCGGCCAGTTAGTGTTAATAAACATACTCGAATTACTCATTGAATAAATTCGACAGACATCAAGAAGTTACCTTCGATGTTTGTTTTGAAAATAAATATTTATAATCATACCTACACCTAAACAAAAACTAGTGGCTTATGAGGACACGGCACTGATGTGACATCCTTCAAGTTACATAATATTAAGCGGAAACTCTGAAGTTTTTCATAGTGGTTATTTTATGTTATTAAAATCGTAATCGTGTGATTGATTTGATCACGCCTTTTGCTCTTAGGTCAAGATCGACGTTACATTGACTGTAGGAATTGTTTTTCTTAAGATTTACATCCAAGCAATTTTATAATTTAATGGGCTTGCTATAGGGCTTGTTTCCCAACTTATAATCGACAACCAGAAATGCAAGTTAAGTAAATAAATCATAAGGCGAATCTCGCGTAGACATTTGACAGAGTATGTAGGTAGTGTATGTGTTTGTTAAAATAATACGTCAACAAAACATTTCATTATCTTATGGGGTAGCGTTGACTTTGTATGGGGTGTATTATTAATTTCACTCTTTCAAACATCATTTTACTAAACAAGAATTGGCTTATTTTTTTCTGATAGAGCTGATCCTGTTATTATAAACCTTCATTATTCTATCACTAGAACCACCGCTTGACTTGCGTGGAATTAGCAATTGCGTTTGTTTCATTTGTAGTTGATGTCCTCCTGAAAGACATTACTGGACGAATTCTATCCAGTTACACTTGAGGGATCTGCTTACTTCCCGTATTAAATGTATCGATTAAAATAGCATCTAAAGCCGTCACTATAAAGCGAATTAAATAGATAATTACCAGCTTAATAAAATTTTATAAGTGCTACAACTACATACATTAGTAAATCAGTCGTCTCGACGTTGTGTATCTGTTTGTTCGAACAATTACATAGTCGAGGCGCCAGTCGACAAATACAACTGCGACAAACTTCTATGTGTAATGATGGAACATGTTGTTCCATACTTGAACTAATATATACACTGGATTCGAAGCTGTTAAATATACCAGAAGGAAGAAAAACTTCCGCAATATTTTTCTAACCTCCTTCCCTTTTAGTAATAACATCTAGATTGTACATTAAATTATAGCGTCAATTGTTTCTAAAAAAAAATTGATTCTTCGAATGTTTAATTTTATTTTAAGCCGACTTCAAAAAAGGAGAACATTCATTCGAACTAGAACCTAGTTCGAATGAATGTATCTTTTTAACACACTTGTTTCTCTTTTAAACAAATAATTATTTTCTACTTAAGAATCGACAAAACTTTTTGCCATGTTCACTCAGTAGGTAGAGTGTTTATATGACCATATAAGTAGGAAACATTTTAATTTGTTGATTTGCAGATCCCTCTATCGTTTTCTGACAGTGATTTGTGCCTACACGCGGTGTAGGTACTTAGGTTATAAATATGCCTCGAAGGTCATGGCATTTTATGATCCTTTTGGTTCAAAAGAGGGACGTTGAACGGGATATATTCTGTACTTTCGCCACAACCGCTAATTCAAGTTATACATACTTGTTTGAATCAACATCATTTTTAATTGTTTCTGTTTACCATTTCTTCATACTTAGCATAAATTGGTAATCATATGAGTAGCAAGAATTCCTTGCACCGTTCGTAGGCGACGCTACGACGATGGGTACAAGATTATACGTACGATAATGTATGATAATAAATTAATATCTGATTATTTATTTCAAGAATTAAGTTATCTTATGTCACAAAAGCATTCATAGCTTCCCAGTTTATGTTAAAACATAATTGAATCTAAACAAAAATAACCCCTAAAAAGTAAAGGTAAGTGAGAACAAGATAAGTAAAAGTGTTCTTCACATCAGCGTCAACGACAAACAATTTGCAATTTGGAGTCGACAATGTTATCGACGCTGTAATATTCGCGGTATTCTTAAACATTTTATCATTTTATCTCTCTATATACGTTTTATATCTGTACAAATTGCTATCGAAACACTCATTATACATGGCGCCAATATTCAATATCAATAAGTGATAACGATACTCCAATATAGCAAATCTATAAGTACACACAGCAACACGTCTGCTGTCTACCAAAATACATGTCATTATCGTTTCATACACTTATTTGCATCTCAAATGCTTTACTAATATTTTGACGTTAGGTCTTCGAATCATAAGAAGTCATTATAAATAATCTATATATATAAAAGGAGAAGGTGACTGACTGACTGACTGACTGACTGACTGACTGACTGACATATCAACGCAGGGCCTAAACTATAAGGGCTAGAAACTTGAAATTTTGCACAGGGGTTCCTTTTATAACGTAGGGGAGCACTAAGAAAGGATTTTTGAAAATTCACCCTCTAAGGGGGTAAAACGGGAGTGCAAAGTTAGTATGAAACTTTGCCGTTTTTGAAGTCGTTAGACGGGTAGACGTCGTTAATGGGTCTAATTCTACGCGAGCGAAGCTGCGGGCGTCCACTGATAATAAATAAATATCATGGACATTCTCACACACGGCCATCTGACCCGAAACTAGGCACGAGCCTGTACTATGGGTGTCAGAGACTGATATACATACATAGATCTTTTTAGATACATATTCATATAGATACTATTAACATTCAGACACAGAACAAACACAAGTATTCGTCACACGAATGTTAGTCCTGAGTGGGATTCGAACCCACGACCCATAGCGTAACAGGCAGGGTCACTACCGATTGCGCCAACGGGCCCGACGCCCGACCATTTTAAAATGAATAGAATGTAACAATTTACCAAAGTTAATAATTAATTGGTAGTACGTACTCATTACGAATATATACGTTAAAAAGCTTATTATTTGTATTAGTTCTATTTATTTTATTATATGTACCTACGTAAAAATTTTAAGTAGGCTTTAAAAAAACTAAAAGAAAGAAACAAGGTGTACAAAGAAACTGCTTATATCTCTATTGTTTTTTTTACCTATTACAGGTAATTTTATCGGAGGCAATACATTTAATTAAATACATGATAGGTACGCATGTCATTTCATGAAATAAAATAATTGAAAAAAAAATTATCTAAGAAAACGTTCGACCTACTGTCAGTTTGGATCAATATTGAAATATACTAATGTTGGACTGTGTCACAGTATAGCGTAGTGTGTACAACGGTAGTAGGAACCCAGATGCATCGAGACGACATTGACTGTCGAGCCGTCCTATCGATATGTCAATGAACTCTGTTATGTCCCAATTTGCTGAGCTTTTATTGCTGAAAGTGTACACGTGACATATAATTACAAAACAATAATCAAAATGAGTATATAGCAAATTGAAACACTCATAGCTCAATGGCTCGCGTCGATCGTGGGTATTGGCAAGTTAATCAACGTCGGGCGCGGGCGGTACGTTAAGCTTCGTCGTTAAGCGCGGACAACAAATCTTAAAAAACGAAAGCTTATAACATAATCCAATCATTAACGACTTACACCATGCTATATGATATTCTTATATCATCAAAATCCAAGATACAGAAAAAAGAAAAATATTAATCTATTGCAGCTTTAGCGGCGAGAGCCCAGTGGTTATCGAACTCGCCTCTCATTCGAGCGGTCCGGGTTCAAACCCAAGCGGCACGCACCAATGACTTTTCGAATTTATGCGAGATTTATGAAATTAAATGTCACTTGCTATAACGGTGAAGGACACATTGTGAGGAAACCTGCATGGCTGAGAGTTCATCATAATGTTCTCGAAGGCATGTGAAGTCTGCCAATCCGCACTTGGCCAGCGTGGTGGACTAAGGCCTAATCACTCCCATTATGAGAGGAGACCCGTGCCCATCAGTGGGACAAAGAAAGGTTTGTGATGATTGCAGCTTTGGAATATATAATCCTCTGAAATGGTTGACGAATGGACAAAATAATCGAGTTCATAAACGTATTTTAATTTGTGACGACAATGTCGTCATCAATCGAATTGACGGAAGAATCGATAACGGTGCTGATGTAAAATAATAATTAAGAGTTCGTTTGTACGTTCATAACACTTGAATTTTATTAGCGGCATGTTAGCATCAATCAAATTCAATCTACAGTGTCAAGTCGAGCGTATTACCAATTAAATCAAATTGTACTATGAAACGTGTCATTTAATAAATCAGACTGATATTGTGATTGGTTGGCTCATGATTCTACTGAGACCTCACTGATAGCGATGACAGCCCAGCTATCGAAGTCGCATTGTGGCCAGCGTGGCGGGCTCAAATTCTGAATAACTTATAAAAGTAATTGGTGCGTGCGCGTATTGGTGGATATGAACTGTGAGAAGCGAGTTCGATACCCACTGGTCTGACACTGCTAATTTCTTTTTATTTTCATACGTGCGATTTATGAATTTCCATTTTACCTGCTGTGAACGACACATCGTAATCGTGAGTCAACCTGCATGCCTGAAAGTTATCTATACTGTTCTCAAAGGCATGTGAAGTCTGCCAATCTACACTTGGGCAGCATGGTGGACTAATACCCCTTTCATTCCGAGAGGAGACAATATCCAGCAGTGGGACCACAGAACAGATAAAGGAGGTTAGAAAGGCCATCGAGTCAGTTTTGAAACAAAACCACTGTCGCCAGTTACCCACACTTAGATACACGTTATTATTACCTTTACATAAAATATTCATCAGCCATTGGTCAAATTGCACGAGAATCGCAACTTTTAAAAACTAACCTTAGCATCAAATCAATAAGGATACTTTTTGCTCGCGTCAAGCTGTAGAATTGTGCAAGTTTTGACCTTGTCGACACTTAATGTTGCCAGTAAGTGTTTTGCACAAATTTCGTGCAATAATAAGATTTTAGAGGTTCTTCATAGGATTCATAATGAAACTCGTGATCTGTCCGATTGTCGAATGAATAATTTATTTGTAAAATCACCTATTTATATTTACATTTTATTTCATACATACTACACTATTTAAAACACTATTTTGACGACCGCGTATATGTTTCATATTAACAACGTAAGTAACTGGTAACTGGTTCGAAGGTATGAGGTATCCGTGTGAGGTATTCTTGAGGTATTCGGAGGTATTCGGAGGTAAGGTAACTGGTAGGTACTGAACCACTACAAGATTAGTAAAATAGAGTATATTTTATTTTACTGTATTATTTATTTATTTATTTATTTAACCTTTATTGAGCCAAAAGATGCCTAACGGCGGTGAAATTAATAAATAAAAGTTAAGAAACAAAATTTACTGCATATTTGAGAAAATTGATCGTGCAATTTTATATGTTATTTACTGGTAACCCAACTAGAGATGTAAACATATTTATCGATAAATATATTTTGAAACTTGTTTAGAGTTATGTAGGTACCTATAATGCTACATCCGCATAAATGACTCTTTTAAAACTAACACTGAAAACATATGCAACTTGAGTTTTGCTTCCTTTAGGTGTTGCGCCTGTTCCATACATCTTATTAACATGCATTTTTTTTAGTATCTTCACATGAAAAATTACATTATAATTATTTATTTTATTAAAAAGTTTCAGAGTGAGTGTACGTACTTAAATAAATACACAGGTACAGTTTTAATATATACAGTTGCGCGACGAATGTACTTGTGCAGAGCAAAGATGGGGACTCTTTTGTATTCGAATTTTTTACAATAAATTAATGCAATCTTATATTTAAATTATTTTTCTTTAATAGCTTTGGTAAAGTCTGTAATATGCTTCTCAGTAGAATATAATACAATCTGATGATAACTAATGTTGCTAAATAATTGAGTTCCGACAAAGTTGCGCAAAATCGAGTACAGTTGTTCCAAAGTGGTACATTGTTTTTTAGGGATCCAAATTTTCTACCCATTACATTTATCCAATGCTGGTTATTAGGATCCTTTGGAAAACTAAAATAAATACATAATATAAATTAGTACTAAATTACTTATTTAGTACTACACCTACTCCTTGAAATTAAGTATTTACACCTGAAACTACTTTAATTACGTACTCAAGATCAAGACTTATCGAAAAATTTATCTTATACTTTCACAACACTATCTCGCTGCGAACGAACTCGACAGAACATCGTGACGTCATCGCATTCTGTAGGACAGAATACATTGCGCACGAACTATGTGTTCACGTGGATTACTTGCGTACTTTACCGGCAATGTATATTTTTCGTGCAGCTCTTCGCACCACCGCAGTCCGAAAGCGACTAAAAGTATGCACGCGTGATTTCGGTTGAAGTATGATTGTTTAATCATACTTGTTGGCGCGCCTGTCACGCCCACATTTCCATTCTAGCCTTGGGACAGTGAAATAGTTGTGGTGGTGGAAGGCCTCACTATTATTTTCAGTATAAAACGAGTATATTATAATAATGATAATTATATGACTACATGAACGGCGTTATATTTGTCACAATACGTACAAAGTTGCTATATTTTCGATAAGTGAGAACCCATGGTACGTCTCAAATAATGCGCAGGCATAAGCAGGCAGGAATTATTTTTCAATGAACCAGAAAAAGTCAATAAGAATATAAGAATAAGAATCCATATCGTATTCTTATATAATTTTTTATAAAAGTACTCAAAATATATTGATTTATTAATATTTTTCTTCAATAATACGCTCTCACTATCCAAATGTCTTTAAATTGGTTGCTATTTTAATCGAGTATTACTATGAATGCTACGCTTGTACTCGGTATGGTACTTACTCGTATCTAGTAGATATCATGGAAGAATTTTGTAATTTTGTCATGAGGTCTTGGTTGAGGCTCGAAGACTTTACAATAATGTTGGATTGAAATGTTGCTAATTAACGATCATGAAGTTGAAATGATCGCTTCGACGCTCAGGTGGATTAGCAGTAGAAAATAGGTATGCGATCGATAAAATACGGCAGTATTCACAAGAAAGCAAAAGAACAATCTTCTTATCGTGCTAATGACGGCTTACTCATAGCAATTGCTCATTGCTATTCGTAAAACTGTTAATCGTATTAGCGTTCGGACTAAATGACTATAACTGATGAAGCATAACGCTATACAGGACCAAGTTCAGTTGCTGTGAAAAACAAAAGAATGATAAAAATTAGAAGCATATTAGTAGCGTAATGGCTCGCGACGATCGTATGTGATCAATCGAGTTAAACAACAACGGGCGCGTTCGGTTAGTGGATGGGTGACGGCTAGTGACATAATTTCATGGTTGCCAGTTGTTTGTAATGGTAATAACTATACTGTAAAAAAAATTTTTTTTTAAAAAGCTTTTATAACTTGACCTTGAAACCTAATCGTGGTCAAAGTTCATTACAAGACTTTACCACAAGTGCAAACACGACTATGATACGATATTCCATCATGAAGTTCCAGTTAATATCTTCCGGCTCCATCATCAGATCAGTTTGACAGTACCATATTATTGCATTGTCATCGGAACCTAATATGTGTGCCAAATGTCAGCTCGATAGCTTCAGTGGAAGTGGGTGAAATATCGATTGCAAGATTCCAGGACATACATGAATACATACGAGTGAAGTTAAGTAAAAGCTTTTAAAAACAATCGAGTCCTTGGTGGCTTGAGAACATTCGACACTGGGTTGGCCACTAACTTCTCCACCAATCCGCATTGGAACAGCGCTGTGGAGGCTCTAGATCGTACCATATTTTAATTGGTAAAAATATGTTTATTTTTCTTCTTCTTTATTAAATCCATACTAATATTATAAATGTGAAAGTGTGTTTGTTTATTTATTTATTTGTTTGTTTGTCCGGTTTTCACGTCGCAACGAAGCTATTATATGGTATAGTTTTTGATGTGGGGATAGTGAGTAGGGTGGAGAGTGACGTAGGCTACTTTTTACTGCGGTAAAACATCCCCATGGGAAGATATCGATGTTTTGTTATTTGCTAGATATTTAGTTCCGGATGTTGTTAATAGATGGCGTTAGTAAAATTCATTTGCATGTTCTGAATTTCGCTAACAAATTATACACTATACAAATGTGTCATGTATGATAAATATCTCATTGTTAATTCCCTTTGACCACGCGGGCGGAGCCGCGGGTAAAAGCCAGTCTTTAAATACATAGCTTCCATTAGTAGCCCACTGTAGGGCACGAGCCTGTTCACATAAGTGAGAAGTCCTATATTTACAACATATTACAACATTAAAAATATGAAAAAAAAAAGTTAAATGAAGAGAAAATATGGTCAGGCTTAAGGGCAGTAACCGAGGGTTCAGGACATACTTTTTCTTTACAACATTTTTTTGATCGTGCCTACGTACTACGTACTTGTAAGAGTTAGCAAGCTGTGGGCACTAGTTTTCACAACAAAGTAGCCCATAAGCTCTGCACGTCTTATTTACCAACGCTTTTGGATGTATCAGGTTGCCCGCTTCCCCATTCACTGTTTATCAGCAATTTACTTCGAATTGATGTGCTAAGTCAAAACTCATGTACTGTAATGCCCTGCTGACGAATGTTTGTAAACTGCATGCCTTAGCACCACAGCAAAACCACTCTGCAAATATAGGTATACCATAAAACACTTGAGTGCGATTCACCTTTCTTTGAGTACTACTCGGATTGGAACTGTCCTGGCGTTTTGTGTGTACCTGTTCTTCGCTTTGTTTCTCGATTGTAGTTTGAGGAGCTCGTAAGTGCTTAAGGGAATCTTGAAAGGCATTCTACAACATTTAATTTTACGTAGACTTTGTGATTCTGTCATGAAATTAAGACGGAAAATAAAGACCCCGAAAGAAATATTAGTGTACTTACCTAAAATTACTCATACCTCGTCTTGCCAAAGTGTGAGTAATCTCAATTCGGTCAAGGTGACTGATAAAGGGTCGACCAAAGACGTTTTTCAGTCACTTGCAATGCACATTAGCACTTTTAATTCCTACGGATATTTGCTTCAAGTTCAACGACATTGAAATCAAAACTCATCCTCGAAACACTTCTTTATTATGCGAATTTTGACCAGAGGTGATTAGAATCGGTATGTTGGTTACTGCCATAATAATTTCCACCGTGTAATATTGTTTTTTAAGCAAACGTTCCATTGACAAAGGTCAAAGTAAAAGTAACAGGCTATACCAAAACTATTAAACAGGCAATCTAAGTTCCCAAGAGTAGCGACGCATCTGTGAACAGTTTCGAAAAAGTCTCTAAGATGTCAAACACCACGATTGCCATGAAATATTTTTGCATAATCTTCTCAAAAGAAATAAGAATGTATATACCAGTCGATTCTACTACCATACTGATAGCCTACTGCAACCACAAAGTTATATGAACCTCTCTGAAGATGCTCACCGCTTGCATACACAACAGTGCCCAATAACTCATATTTATATGCCACATGGCACCGTTCAACCGAGCAGCTGTTTGAAATTTGTGATCTGGTATTTTTCCCAACTACATTCAAACAATCTCATACTTATCTAATTAATGCAAGCGCACGTTCACACAGTTTGTTTGTGTGCACGTCTAAAAATTTGTATGCGCCATATATGTAAAATCATATTTTTATAATTGTTGTGCAAATATTGCGATAAGTGAAATGAACATTGTGTAATTACACAACGTGTTAAATATATAGGAAGTATGTTAGTAGCGGCTCGAGTATTTACTTAATATCCATCTGAAATACCTGTCTATGGTAATATCTTAACCTTGCTGAGATCTGCCCCTCAGGGTCAGCGACCCCTTTCTACATATATGTAACCTCTTTATTCGCAATGAATTGAATTTGAATAAAGAAGACAAAACACACAAAACTTTTTCTTCTACGTCGCTTCCTCATGCCTGAGAGTCGTGGTCATAATAAAAGGTTCTTCCTACCAAGATACTCCAAGCTTACCTAAGCTTGGAGTATCTTGGTTATTTTACAGTTCTGGTTTCCTCGTTTGTATAGTGGTCGTAAGCACAACTGATAAGTTGGGGTCCTGGGGGTCCAACAAACATACATACGTACATAGAGTGATAAACACAATACCCTTCTTTGCGTCGCGCAGTCGGTTAAAAATTTTTCGTGAATTTTAATATATGTACCTATATAGTAAAAAGTAGGTATTAGGTATTTGCAAATTCAAATAATCTTGTCATTGACATTGCTTTAAGTATTACATGAACTCCATATTAAAATAAGTTTCATGGATTCATGTTCACAAAATATTGATACGTCAAATTACTTCTGAAACGTTCAATGTCAACACGCGAAGGTTTGCTATTGTAGTTGGGCGAGTTCAATGTTAGCCCAAGATCGTTGACGCAAACAGCGCGAGTTCGTGTATCTTGGTCATTTCATTGCACAAGGCGAGCCGCCGGGTCTCCGAAAGTTAAGCGGACGCTACAAACGCCATACGAGAAATCCAAAGGAATTTGATTAAGAAAGAATGTGTTGAAACTGCAAACATGCTAATCACATTGCGCTTGCGCAATCATGCCATTTGACCGACACTATCAAGGCTTAAGGCATCAGAGGATGAAAATATGGTTATTAGGATGGCACCGCCGACCGCACGCCAGAACAATTACTTGGTCTTCTTAAATGGTAACCGCAGCGCAGCTTCGATTCCATGCCACGCTTTACGTCGTCTCGCATTTTGTGCCTTATGGACTATTCGCATTAGGTTGCTCATCAAATTCGGTACCAGATTCGGTCGACAAACTAGGTCTCTAACTCAACACTTTGTCGGTTAACTCGTTCACTATGCGGCCAACCGAAGTCCTATTTAGACTAGTCGGTCACCACCGGGCTGCAGTCAAATATGATGTTATACGGCCGTATCGTATGCGATTGACAATACACATAGAATCCGGAGTAGAGTTCATCCGCGACAAACCTATCGTTTTATAGACGATTTTTATTTTGGTAGGTTGTCGTGCATACCTACACCTATTTAAACCAGCAATAATTTTAGTCAATAGAGCAATAAGAATCAATTTTAATAAGTGTCGTAATTACAACGCTAATCCATACTTCCATACTTCCATACTAATATTATAAATGTGAAAGTGTGTTTGTTTGTTTGTTTGTCCGGCTTTCACGTCGCAACGAAGCTATTATATGGTATGGTTTTTGTGTGTGGAGATAGTGAGGAGGGTGGTTTTACCGCGGTAAAACATCCCCATGGGAAGATATCGATGTTTTCTTATTTGCTAGATATTTAGTTCCGGATGTTGTTAATAGATGGCATTGTTAATTCCCCTTTCCCACGCGGGCGGAGCCGCGGGTAAAAGCTAGTATAAACTAAGAAAGGTATATCATTATACTGTGTTTACATTTTACAATACACATTACAATAGTTTTGACTTTTTTACAGGTGGTTGACAGTCCAGTTACTCCTACAAGACTGGTCATAGCATAGCAGTAATATAGCAGCATTGTTCCCACAAAGAATCGCGTCTTGCGAACCTGTATGTGAGTGAACACGGCAAGTTCTCACAGGAGGGTCGCTACGCCCACTCTTTTAATAATAAAAAACAGACGCATACAAGGAAAATCTCAAATCGAAAATCACTTTAAGTCACTTAGCCAGTGACTTTGATTGTATATGACTTGAAATGAGTTTATATAAAAGCATTAAAGCCTAAGCAATAAAGGCTGGGTCAAGCCTGAATTAAATAGCTTATACATTGACAATGTATAAAGCGCTTTTGTCGGTGGTTTCTGTTTATATTGAGTAAGGATATTTAATCGAAAAAGCGAATATTTAATCAGCCGAAGCCCGGCTTCGAATCCCAGACAAATAACGTTTCTAGTATTGTATTTTTTATAGATTATAGCCTAACGAAAAAGCAGACGGGCCAATTGATGGCATATAGTCAACTACGCATATTATCCTTTTTAAGTCTTTTCTGATGAACTCCATGTCATGCCGTGAAACCCTTGTAAGCTTGCAAGTCGTCACAGTTGCCACAACTAATTATTTAAAACAATATTTTACTGTTAAATTGGTCAGTGGTCTGGCATCATTTATCATAACACATTTGAAGGAACGAGATCGCAAAGATAGTCAAATTAAAGCACTTTTCCCAACATGTTACATTATACAGCGCACAGAGGGCACTCTATGCAAAGGTACTAAATATATATCCCCATCTATAACACTTCACGCTTTTACCGCAATATGAAACCACTCTTTAAAACTCAATCTCTGAACACTTGCAAGTAGGAAGGTACATGCCGATATTTCATTCGCCCACTAACACTTTGAGTCAACTGTAAATTGTTGAAATTAGGAAAAGCAAACTTTAATACATGGATTGAAATTCCATTCGCACAATGTTTGAGCCGTCTAAATATAGCAACGCTTAACTATCTTTTTCCTTGGCGATTATAATACGCAAACACATCGCTACCCGTTAAACTTGTAGGCGTGAAGATATCTGTAATGTTTATCTGAATTACCGGGAGCCTAGAGGTTTACAAGCATGGTACGGACGTGTACGAGTATGTATTCATTATCTCTAACCGAGACCTCGCATATTCGCTAGAAGTGACTGGTTTGTGGTCTACAAAATACAAATACTCACTAGTGATAAAATGCCAGTGGGCAATGAAATTGACGTAAATATGCGGGAAATGTCAAAAGATATTATAGCGCGATCGTAACAGCACCGCATAGGGACCGCTCTTTGACTTAACCTATTTGTACAGATGTGTCTAGCAATTTTACATCGTCTTGAAATAAACACCAGTTAACTACGATGCTACACACAAAATTTTCCTTTCTAATGGCACCTGTAGTTTTATGGTTTATTAGTGGATACCCGCAGCTTCGCTTGCGTAGATTAGATATTCCAAAAGTTTCGTTTATAGCTCCTGTCCTTCTCAAGGATATAACCGCAAAAACTCTACCCATTGAAGTTCAAATAAAAGAGGTATTAACGGGATTAAAGTCTATCCATCCATCCATCTTATCAAAGCTTAGTATACATACATACCCTAAAACTATTTGTACACGTTTGAGAGACAAACAAATGATTAAAATGTAAAATAATAGGCTCACCATGTAATAGACATGGGACCTAAACATAACTGGTGAAAATTGGGCTAATTCTAGATAGCCTATATATTCCACATTTATGTAGCGATCTAGGACAAAAGCATTTTTTTATATCGAACTGGTATACATAATTATGTCGGCTATTCTGACATTCAAGAAGTTATTAAAAATGTTGCGCGAGCGGCGGATATTTTTTATTAATAAATGTAATTTTTTTCTGCGTTTCATTAATTTTCATTAGAAATATTTAACTCACAGTTGTCATTGCACTGTGGTATTGCAGCACATGTATTTTAGGGTAATAGATATGAGGCTTCTGAGAACATGTTAAACGAACTATTATTAAAACGATTGCAACATTGTCACCTCGTCCTCTTCGGGACAAAAACTCTTTATACTGCGGTTACTGACAGTACTTCTAAACATAAAAGGTAATAAGTATAATATGGGTTGGTTAACACCGTAATTATATATTGTGAATGCTTGACTGTGAAACGTGTGCACCCGTATCATTATAATCAATACCCATAACTACTACGTACGATTGCCGGTAGGAGAAAATGCATTATTTATTTAAAATTAGCTAAATACTCATATTTTTGCAACCAAATGTTTTAGATGCAGCGACTTTGAAGAGTTATTGACGTGTGATTGACTGAAGAATTGAAATTAGTAACTTCGTGATGCCATAGCTATAGGAGCGACACATGTGTTTGATACCAAACCTTTTCCTGAACGGCATCACTAAATCGATAATGACAACAAGGTATACCTCAGACCATACGGCTCTGAAATGAAACATTTAACCATTAACCTTACATAAGAAGTTCGAAGCAATCAAAAGAGCAACGGCGCTCAACACTCGATAAAGGCGCTCGAAAGGGCGCTTGACATAGAAATGTCCTGAACGAACTGTAACCCAGTTCTAACTGAAGACGAGATACGTTCGAGTACCTCGAGTACAGACACTTTCCGTCGAGTGCGACTGTGTTGCCAGCATCGTTCACACTTACTCAGATTGATATGAATTTTTTGTTTCTTAATTTTTTTTTAGTTGCCATGTTTATCCAAATTTTAATATTTGTTATGTTTTTTGATGTGATTATAGTCTTATTGGCTCGCGTCAATCGTACGCAACTTAGCGCGTGTAGTATGTGGATGGGTGATCGCTAGTAGAAAAAAATAAGCATTTTTTAATGGCAAAAATTTTTAAATGGCAATACATTTTTTATTTTCTTATTATATCTTAATTACATATATGAATTTGTTTTATATTATATTTCAAAAATACAAAAAGGATTTTCATTGTTACTTCCTGAATATAATTTCGCCTATTATTACTAAATGAAAAAACGAATACATTTTTTTTTTTCTTATTATATCTTAATTACATATATGAATTTGTTTTATATTATATTTCAAAAATACAAAAATGATTTTCATTGTTACTTCCTGAATATAATTTCGCCTATTATTACTAAATGAAAAAACGAATAAATGAAAATAAACTGTAGATAGAGAACCTATTCAACGACCAAGTTTTAAGTTTCACTTTCTCTTCAAGACGTCAGCTTTAGGAATGATTTCGGATTGGAAACATCACACTCTATCAATGTGACTGTGATTATCAATCTACATCCCACGTGAGTCTTCAGTTATGCAACAGTGTCAAAATCCGTCATTGTTTGCGTTACACTTCTACTCACATTACAACGTAAATGTGAGTAATTAATTATTCACACACGATCATTAATTTTTGTCGGACCAGTGTCAAATGGGCGTCGTCACCTTTTTTCTACGAACAATACAATGGATCAAGATAATCATGGAATTTAATCTCCTAAAGAGTAGCCTTTAAGTCTGCTGGCTAAGAGATAATCTTTGTTTCCATAATAATTGACGTCAAAATGTACGTCAGAAGGTTTTCTTTTGAATTATGAACTCTAGGTTGATTTCCATATTGTAATAATTTTATTTGCATCGTAATTTTAAAAATCTGTACAGGCATGTTTTCGGTAAAAATCAAACACACCTGTATACATTTTGGGTTTAAAAGGGACTTCTTACCCAGCCTGCATGGTAAGGGTTGAGAACTAAGCTTCCACTAACGTATTGCAGTATGACGTAGGCAAATGCCGATTTCATTACCCACAGATCTAAATGTCGGCTGAAATCGCCCTATCGTTGTATCGCCACACACTCGCGTGCTGAAAGTGGGTGAACGTGCCCGAATGAGGTTGGGGTCACTGAATTAATCCAATTGATATTAGAAGCCGCTCCAATGTGTTCTGAGCGATACTTGGATTTCTACATAATGTATTTATGCTATTTACTTCCCACCAGGCCCGTCCATATTTTTTCTTTCACAAATACATACATGCCAAACAAAAGCAAGTGCGTTACCGACTCACTTCGTTTTATTCTTTGAGAGTTCATCTCCATTACTATTCCATACAAACATGACTACCCCTTTTCACACCTTTACACAGATACTTACCTAATTCATAAAAAAAAGTGGGTAGGTACTTGCACAATTTCAATATGTGGTAAAATTATTTGCTAAAGTTCAAATTGCTTCAAATATTCAGTTAAGTGCTTTAACTGGAATATTATCTGAATATTCATTGAGAACCTTGACTTGACCAATAGATTCGTCTGCAATGCGGACTGGTCTCAAGAAATGACGTGTCAAATGCCTGAGTATGTTAATTTGAAATTTCCTCTAAAGAAACTTGAAAATTGCTTGCGGAAGCCGTTACTGGGTTCGAAAAGTTGTAAACGCATCACACATCCGCGACAAAACTACGCGTAGTGTTGCGTTTTATGTACTTTAGTTAGATAGATAGATAGATACATTTATTTTTATCACATTTCAGCAACAGTACATTAAACAGTTATAGTTTTACACATAACATCTATACTAATACTAATACTAATACTAATAATATATAAAGAGGAAAGATTTGATTGTTTGTTTGAATCGAATAGGCTTCAAAACTACTGAACCGATTTGAAAAATTCTTTCACTGTTGGAAAGCTACACTATCCCCGGGTGACATAGGCTAAATTTTATTTTGGAAAAAAATAGGGTTCCGTAAGATATTTGGGTTTTTCGGACACAAGGTGTAAAAAATCAACCAGAAAAGTTACTTATTTTGCGTACCCTGCCTAAAATATAAAAGATAGAACCATAAAATGTTCTAATTAATTGTAGATCTTATAAATATCTATAAAAAAAACCGCGACACACTATACCTATCTATGTCGAGTGAGGCACAACAACCATTTGTTTATCTTGAATTTTTTTTGGACTACATTTACAGTTTATGTAGATAATATTTGGTCTTTGAATGATTAAAATTGGACGTTTGGTTTTGAAGTGTCTGTCTGTCTGTCTGTCTGTTTCGCTTTCACGCCAAAACTACTGAACCGATTTAAATGAAATTTGGTACACAGTCTAGAGCCTGACAAAGGACATAGACACTTTTTAATTGGAAAAAAGTGTTGTAATGGGTTGAAAAGAGAGATGAAAGGTTGTATGAAAGTATTGTCATTTTCAAAACTAGAAGCATATAACTTAAATTTTAGGCTGTTGATAAGGTATAATTCTTACTAATCCTATCCTACTAATATTATAAAGGGGAAAGTTTGTAAGTATGTATGTATGTATGGATGGATGTGTGTTACTTTTTCACGTAATAAGTACTGAATGGATTTTAATGAAACTTTACAATAATATAGCTTATACATCAGAATAACACACAGGCTAAAATTTATAAAGATATTGTGTGAATTGTCCAAAATATGACGATAAGTGTCAAGTAGGTAAGTAGGAAAAAATCTACCATCTGCGAGCTATTCTGGCGTGCGCTGCCAAAACTACTGGACCGATTTCAAAAATTCTTTCACCATTAGAAAGCTGCATTTTCACTGAGTGACATAGGCTATATAATATTACTAGGCGTAAACGAAACTATTGTTATAATCTATATACATAGGTATGTAAAATAAAGTCGTGTTAAATTTTTATTTTTTTAGTAACCTGACGCAAATAGGGTTTATGTGTGTGTATTATAATTTTGATTTTTATATAAAATACCCGTGCGAAGCCGGGGCGGGCCACTAGTTATTTATAAATTGGCCATCCTGTTTTTGTGTCAGCTTAGTTACAATTATTGATTTAAATTAAAGATCTGTATGCTGGCTGTGACAAAAAAAAACTTTAATACAATATGCTTTGATTTTCCATGATTGACCTATTAGAATTCGCTATGGACATTCTGCCTAGAAATAGGTTAGGTACTTTTAAAGAAATTATGTTCTAATCTGGGATTTCGGTTGGAATGGTAAGATTGTCGATTTCGTTTACTAAAGGCGACTGTGTGTGTGTTTAGAACAAGACTCTTGCCTCCATTTACTAATCTTACTAACACTAACAGGATTCATTGTCACTTACACTCTGTCTCTAGTCATCATTCCTACTACCTACGACCTGATTCTTGTTCAAGAGCTGTCTCTTCTCTAATGGGCGGCGGCAGGTTGCAGGTTCGATTGCTCTTTAATATCAATAAATAAATTATGATAAAAGGTAAACGATAACCTTTTACCTTTTTATTTATTTTATTGTTTTAACGTCCTCAGCCTTTTATAGTTTTTTTTTACGTAACGAATGGAAAAATTCATATCAACCTCACCAAACCTCCTCAACCATTAGGTCCCATGTCATGTGGTGTGGTGGTGAACCTATTGGCACACACCGGACACTAAATTTCGAGCTACTACGGACATTTCAAGATAGAAAAACCCAATAGTGGTGGCCCGACCCCGGAATCGAACGCAAGACCTCTGGCTTAACAGTCATGCAACGATCACTAGACAAACAAGGCAGTCATCCTCCTCAACGGAATGAAGGATCGAAGTGATCTTTTTGCATAGACGTAGTGTACAGCCTGAAGAGTGTCGTAGGCTAGTGTAACCAGGAAAATTGTTTGGTTCCCGTTGAAAATGACCAAAACCAGATTTTGAATCGTTGGATTTTTAATAAATGTTTGTGTTGTTGTTGTGTACCGTTAAGTATTTATGTTATTAGGTACTTTTGATAATCCTTTACGGGACGATGTGGTCGCTCAGCGTTAAAGTCCCTACAATAATAAAAAAAAAAAATCGAAAACGATTTAATGCAGGCGGGCGGAGCCATGGGGTAAAGCTTGTAAACAATAATTATAAGATCACTAGCTTTCCCCGCGGCCCGCGTCAAATCGTTCTACGTGCCACCCACCAACCCACCACAAACCAACAAATAATCGAATCAATATTACAGATTTTTATATCCTCACCTTACCTTATAACACGGAAACCTTGCAATTTTCCGGGTTAAAAGGTAGCCTCTACCTCTCACTCTCCAGGCCCTACTATATATGCACAAAATAAAGTCGATTTATAATTCCGATGAGGCGGAGAAGAAGTACAAACAAACAAACACACTTTTCCATTTGTATATTAGTAGGGATATTTATCAACATAATATTTTTATCACTATTCTGTATCCTTAATGGTGTTACTATTAAATTCAATATAACGACTTCTAAAGAAACAAAGATCAGAATAATTAATTATCTGTGACATATTACTGCAAATTCCATAGATTCTAATCTGGGTTTATGTTACCCAATAACTATTTGTCTTAATAGTAATTTATCGCCTTCTTATGTTAATAGCAAGGCTAGTAGACCACATAAGCAGGTTTTATGGAATTTTCATTATATTTTATAATGTTTACTTTTATGGAACATAATATTATTTTTAATGAATTGATGTTTAATAAGACATTGTATCTCTATATAGATCAATAATTAATAGATAGTAGTTTCCACGTTTTCATAAGAAAATCTATAGTTCAATTTTCTTTATTACCTATATTAATTGTTCCAGATTTTTTAAAAGTCCATTTATTGCTGCTTCGTCTGTATATTACAGTTTCTATTTTGCTGCCAAGTATTCAAAACCTAAATAATAATATGCACTTTGAGAGTCGCACGCTAACATGCATACTTTTGGTCGATTTCTTTGACTACTAATAATTATGTTATTGTTAAAAAGTAAGTTTTCTACTTTTTAAACAACGAAAACCAGTTAACTCAAGACATGAATAATGTCAAGCATTACTGGACAGAGCTTTAATTATATTTAAGAAGATAAAGTCTTTATGTTTCATAGTACTGCCGAATTTCACGAGTGAGTACATGGCCTTAAATAGTCGTGTGCGGTCTCAGCATGTACCTAAGCAATATAATACAATTAAGCTGGTGTATACAAAATCACATGCAAATTGATAAATTTAAAATCATTACAGTGGGTCGTTTCGGTCAATCATAGTGATTTTATTACATTCCTTCTTCATTATACGTGACACGAATCTCCATATTGTATTTTATGTACGTTCGCAAGGTTCTAAGAACATAGCAACGGTGTGCTATGGATAAATATAACTGTTAATGAATTAGGTAAGTATGCCTTAGCCCCCAGCTCCTCTCGGGTTAGGAAGTCACGTTAACTCCTTGCCTCCTTTAGTTGATTGATGACACGCCGGAAAATACACTTTGCCCAGACTTACTTAGAGATTACAGACACTACAAATTACTTCTCAGATAAATTGGGTTCAAATAACTAAGAAGAAACTTTACCAATGAACGAGAATTGACTAGTTGGGGATTCTTGTATAAACTTTTGATTTGAAAAATTAAATCCGTGTGGAATATTACAGCTGTGAATTCGATTAAAGTGCGGACGTGACCGTGAGAGCCTTTAAAGCGGGATCATTTATGACCTTGACTACGAGTTAAGCGGAGACATTTAACCCTTACTGACAAGTTGTAGTCTTTGAGTAATCAAAGTCAAGACATTTCAATCAAAGCATTTCTGGGCTATAAAACAGCTCGCTCGTTGCGATGCATAGACGTCCCAATGCTGGGCACGGGTCTCCCTCACAGACACTGCTGCGGGAGGTCTAGAGCATACTCCACCACGCTGCTCCAATACCGATTGGTGGAGGGTTTAGTGGCCATTGACAAGGCTTAACGAGTGTTTCCAGAATTGAACCTAACTCCGAAGCACGGTAGCATCCATGAAATTTTGCCACTAGCGGTCACCCATCCACAAACCGACCGCGCCCGTTGTTGCTTAACTCTTTCGATCTGATTGAATCGACGGGAGCCAATGGGCTATGGACGCTACATATATTATTGATTATTGCCATAAAACAGCTGACAAGAATTAATTCAAAATATTTTTAACCACCAGTAATTCGTTGTTTCAAATACGAGGATACAAATCAGTTCAATAAACCAGTTATACAACTGTTTTGCCAACACTTATCGCCAAAATTTACAATTGAAAATCTCAGAAGTTTAAGTTATGTTGTAGTTTTATTGATCAATACAAGACAAGTTTCCAGTGTATATTTATATGGTAGTAATAACAATCATTGTAAGTTTTATGATTGTTAATTGATCGCTTTACTTAATTCGTTTTACTATGATGTCAGGCTTTGAAATAAACCCCAGTTCCTACTAGTAAGTATTTGTTTGAGAAATAGCATCACTCCCTCAGACGTCCCATTACTGTTTCCCAACAGCCACAGGCCACCGAAGGTCTTCGACAAGGCTTAACGTACCCTCCGAAGCACGTTTTACAAAAAAATGACTTTATATACTTCTATAAGTTTAAAATATATTACAATAACACAATTTCCTCTCAATAACATTGCAGAATTAACTATCAGTATAGGTGATCTTTTATTGCTGTCATAAAGCTTTAAGGTATCCGAAGACAATATAAAATTATATCCAGTTTTCTGATCGTTAGCATATTTTTACATTGTTAATATCGATAATGTTACTGGTTTAATATTATAATTCACTTTTATACTTAATATTTATATCATTGCAATGTGTTGTTTTGTTTGTATTTAAGAACATTTATTGCACTAAATTTGTGGTTAAATAGATAAAACATTTTAATACTAATATTACTACTTATGCTTTAACTAAGCTCTCACTATCTTTAACTGTTAGGTTTCCAGAATGATCTTAGAATGTAACATCATACGACGCACAAGTAGAAACAGTACTTATATTTCCAAATTACCGCCTTATTTGTATGCATCGTGAGCTTACACCTGGTGGGCTCGTTTTGGTATGCCTAAAGCATTGGTATCGATTTAGTGCCGATATCAAATTGTACTTTCGTACGCTCTAGGAATCTTAACATAGCTACCGCGTGTTAATTTTACTAAGCATAAATTGCGTTACAAATCGACATCGTTTCGGTGCCAAAATACTTTTAAAGCACGAGTATAAAATATCGGAAAAATACGCTAATGACCGCTTACATTACTAAAATGTCGTGTCTTCATAATAATTATATGATTATAGTAATTTAATATTTTTCTCCATAAAAAAATAGGGCACGGGGTCCATTTACCGATGCCATGCTTATAATGAAGAAAAGAAATTTCTTCGTCTCGCTTACCTGTTATCCTAAGTACTGCCCAATCGCAATGCATTCGCTGTATACCGATAGTTTTGCATATCGTGCACCAGTCTTACGAAGGCGTCGCGAGGAAAATTAATGATCAGATGGAATGTCGCGTCTGAAGCGACCGCCGCATACCGGCCGGCTACTGACGTCAACACAAAACAGCCTTTCGATACACCTGTCACAGCCACAGCCGAATTTAAATTCTAACCCTCCAATAACAAAAAACCGCATTCGCGAATGTGTAATCTCCCTTGTAATTCAATTACACTCCGCCCTTGGCGACTGCGCGAACAACCGCGACTTCATCAATCACACTTTAACTGTATCAAGTTTTTCTGCCGTCGCTTGCCCCGCCGGACCCTTTTGCTACACCGCCGTTCCGACTGCAATAATTTGTCAAACTTTTTATCCCGTTAATTGATCACCGTAACCAATAATTCGAACTGATGGAAGGCGCATCGAAACATTAACATACTCGACTACTACACCTCGGTGTGCGCCTAAGAGCTGCATGTCGTTAAGATTTCCCGCATGAGAGTTTCGAGTGTCTCTTTTCAAGTCGGTGTGCTATTGAATAAACATTGTTTAACAAGTCGCCAAGTGACATTTTGTTGCGCGGGCGCATCAGCTCGTTCCCCTTCTACGCCATGCCTTGCCATGCCCACTCTCATTACGGACAATTTATTTCCAATGCATATTATGCAAAAGGTGACAATTAAATTTGTTTTATGAATTCAAAGCTGCGTCGATTAAGATTTCATTTCGATAAAGATGCAAACGTTTGTAGGCTGTATGATAACGATTAAGCTCAATGACTTACGAGTACTAGTGGCTTAAGTGATGATTAAATAGATCATTACATATTTCACGCATGTAATATGATTTGCAATTTATAATGTAACTTTTAATATAAATTGCTCTGTCTCCATTCGCTGATCCTCTCGGAAACAGGTTACATGTCAAAGTCCACACACGTTTTTGTATAAGACATAGTCGACGTATTTGCGAACGTAGAGTGTGTAACCGAAAAAGTTAGAGTGGCAGTAAAGTTTTCACAAACGATAAAAACCGACTCGGATGAAGATTTAACGTTACAGCTGAACGGCGCCTCCACCGCCTCTACTGGCGGATTTACGACTTGGGAGTTGTAAACCCGCCATGCCCACCAACTGCTTCAAAATAATACTGTTTAAGTTTAACAAGACTATTAACATACGTTGAAATAACTCAGGGAATTGAAGTAAGGAAAAAAGTAACAGTTCCGAGATAGTTACACCTACTTAATGAGAAGACGTAGAAACAATAAATTGAGCGATAAATCTCCATCAATGAGACGGCAGAAATTGGAAAGGGCGTAAAGTTTTGAGGCATTGAAACGTTCCGAACATAATGCTAGTGTTCGCAACGACGACGGTGCTAATTTTCTTCGACTATTAACAGAGCTATAAGCGGGAACGTTCGTTCTTTGCTTGCCGGCAGACAGATCCTCATTGTCGTAAAGTATCCGGGCCACGGACGCAGCACTCACCGAGTTTGTCACGTACGTGCGTAAACATCAAACAAACGGTGTAAGTAATTCCACGCTATCTTCTGGTGTTGGTCTTCAATTTTCATTTAATTTCCGAACACAATTCTTACGTACTAATATTGAATGGATGGAATTTTACAACGGTGTCCTTTTTGCGCCTCTATAGGTCTATAATTTTATTTCTTTCACAGGCTTACTTCTCTGTTCTATTCAATTATTAGATCGTTTAAACTATATTTACCGATGTCAGCGATTGTGAAATCAGGATTACTATTAAGAAAATAATATGGAGACTAATAAATTTACAGGTAGGTGTATACTATGTTGATCATTGTTCATTTGTAACGTTGTCAGACGAACCTGATATTTTGTTATCATTGGTTGTTACTTCCCACTCGTGTGCTCAAAGATCGATCGATCAAGAATTGGGAAATATTTTCTTCTAAACCAACTTGAAAAGGAGGATGATGATAGTTCAGATATTTTAAAAACCATTTAAAATATATTACAGAGAGTTTACCAAGAAATATTGCTATCCGCTTTCCAATAATTACCAGTTCTTTTATACTTAAAATATACATTCGGCATCAAAATTAATAACAGAGTAGTGTCTAGTAGCTTATCGGGCGATACACGCTCAATATTATAGGGTCACTTAACAACATCAATATTTGCGTATGGTCTTCAAAATAAAATACACTAATGACCGCTGTCCATCAAATAATGACTGCGAGTCTATTCGGTGTTCTTTCTTCAAACTTACCGACATACGTTATACAGACGGACAGCAGACAGATATATATTATGTATATGTCTGAACAACATAGGTATGCTATAAAAAGTTTTTGTGATAAGGATAACGTACAAATCTGTGAAAACAATCTGTAAACCACAGTGAAAATTAAAAGACGCAATACATTTTTTTTCCTAATAAACTAAAAAAACAAAAATGTCTAATCTAATTAAATTTGTATACAACGAGGAAATCCTACCAGCTTATTTGGATATAACGCCGTAGACTTTGATTATTATAATAAATAATGAGTAATAATTAAATGAGGGGCGGACTTACACAGAAAACAACATAATTTAAAATCCATGACCCGAGTTCAAATATTTATCTGCGAAATTGACATATGCCCCAGCCGGGATTCGAACTCAGGGCTCGCGGTTCATTAGTCAAGGTTGCTCACCACTGCGCCACAGAGTCGTCAAGATATATTTAGTAATAATAAAAATCAAAACTAAAATATTAATTATTATTATTGAAAATAAATATCTTAGATCGAATTGATTTCAAACCTATGATATGTAACATTGGATATGTTACACATCATAGGTTAACACCTACTTATTTTTATATATTTTAACTTAAACTCCGGTAGAATAATTTAAAAGACTGAGCTGTATTTCTCATACCTGTTCCTTTGTAATTCAAACTTAATCCACTCTTGTCTATTAGAGAACGGAATTGCATCTGAATAGCATCTGAGTTTGCCACTGGCTTCGGGACCGAAAACACACCAGCCTCTTCTAGTTTTGCATACGACACGGCCCTAAAGATCAGTTTAAAAACATTTGTATGAGGCACCATCCTTACCACAGATTGATTTCGATATTGATTGCTCACATCCGCATTATTCGTCTCACGTCCATTCTTCGTGGATTGATTGTGTAGTGATACTTTTTTAACAAATTGTATTGATAATAGTGATCGGTAGCCATTAGCTACACGCAGCGATAAAGGTTACAAAATGTCAGAATGTTTTGAATTGTTACCGAACACTCTTGTAACATTAGATAATAATTGTTTGATGTATGTATTTTATGACGTCTAATGAATGTTACTTACGGATAAAGAGATATCTTTATGTTTACATTGAGAGGAATGTAATGTTTGCGATTGTAACAATTCGCAGGTTACGCAATAAACACGCTCCTTGAATTACGCTAAGTATATTGTAGGCTAAGAGGATAACTGGCAGACTAGTTACACATTGTAGAGATCTGATTTATCGGGCAAATATCTACGCTTCAATAAAACGGTATTGCTTTTATTGTTTCACTGAAAACAAGGTTTTAAAAACCTTATACGAGGTAACCTACCTGAGTTCGTACTGTACTGAACATGTTTTAAAGGCGAAAAAGAAGTTGTTTCGTTCCAAAGCGGCAACCGCTTATTCTTAAAACTCCTGTCTATTTCGCGCAATACCTACTGATACATTATCTTCTGACACGAATAAAATAAGCCTAACTAGATAGGTACTACTACTTTCGTAGTTACCTACCAATAGATAAACCGTATACATGGATAGTTATGTAAATTTGTGTACATATTTTACTTCACACGAGTTTCCATAGCAAAGGCGATGTTATTAGAGAAAATGAATACGTTTTAATTATCTTATCAACAGAAGCGAGGTACAATATCTTTAAAGATGTCGTTTTATCCAAATTATTTTAATGCCACGAAAACCCATGTTGCGAGTGGTTTGTAAAACAAAAATCAAAATCTTGTTTACATCGTACAAGAAGACTACGGTCTAATCTAAATTGTGGCTTTCATAGTCACGCCGAGGCAAGCGTGAATGTTACTGATTTAACAGCAGTATTGGATCACTTTTTAAAAATTTATAATTAATACTATTTGGACACTAGCTAAACATATACTCGGTGCAGGCCCACTGCCACGTTTCAACCGAAAAATGACTATCCACATCACGGATAGAGAGCGAAAATAATGTATTTTTGAGTCACTCTAAAATGCAACGAGTGCTATTAAACACTCGACTGACGGGCCGAGCGATATACTAAATAGTACAAGTGTTTTTATTTGATGAAAATTCATTTGTTCAATTCATTGTTTTTATTTGAAATAAATTTTGGTTTTTTGGTGTCTTTACATTAAATCTTACTTCATTACGTCTTACATTTTAAATCAAATGTCACCTGCTGTAACGTTTGTTGCTTGAGAGTTCTTCATAATATTCTCGCAGGCATGTGAAGTCTGCCAATCCCCACTTCGCTGGTGTAGTGAACTATGACCTAACCACGAGTCTCCTGAGTCTTCTCTGAGGCGGGACTTTAGCAGCAGTGGGACATTAAAAGGGTTGTGGTTACTTTACTTTACTGGCATTTCCTGCTAGCGTTTGCATGCGTAACTATAAAACCATCCACGCTTAAATCAGTCTAGTGGATGTTTAGATTACGGATTACTGGTGCACTAATAGTATTAATATTCACCCAGTATCGATATTTCAATAATGTGAGCCAGTAAAAGCATAGCGAGCGATGCAGAGCCACAAATTGAATTAATTCCGATTACCTAATCGCTTTGCGGACAAATGGGGCATGGAGCAGTTACGATTAAAATAATAAATTATTTTATGAATGCTACCATAATGGAGGGTCGTATTCCTTCATCAGCGAAATATATGCGATGCAACTAGTGCCGATTGGTATATTCATTTCAACATTTTTTAACACACAGTTATTACTGATCATCAGTCAAAAAGCTCTCAGTAAAGCTTTTTTCCTCCAGCTTTTTTTCCCCTCTCGACTTAGAATTAATTAATTAGTATCGGCTGTTATAAATATAATATTATAGCTTCAATAAATATTATACCTAATTTGCTCATTAGGCAAAGTTATAATATTTAGTAAAGCCGATGAAATATTAGATAGATGATGTCAACCGAGACACTAGGGCTCTAAGATAAACATTGTCATTAAATTTAAGGTAGCTTGTAGGCTCGTAGGTAGGTGGTAGGTAGCAAAATGTTATCTATTGGGTACATTACCAAAGTTTGTATTGTACCTATCTAATTTGGCTGGGTATATATGAACTAAAATAATTAGCAACTTATATTTTTTTAATTCATTAAACGTGTAAAAATACTTTTCATTTAATTTACAAGAGTTACCGGAAGGTGTGGCAGGAATATATCCTGTATTGTTTGTAAATTCGTGACGTACATTTCTCACAATAGCCAGCAAACTGTCGAACGTGTGACAATCGATGACAAAGATCGTCCGCGAAATCATCGGTCCGATTTTCACTGGTAACAAAAGGTAAATAAAGTCGGCCGTAGGCGGCGCCACTTATGATTGCCTCTTACTGCTAATCCTTGTTAAGTGAAAAATAAATTAAATACACATGTGAAAAAAACTATATCTTACTATTTTTGAATACGACATGTCCATTATACCGTCCATTTGTTGCGGCGTCAACCACCCAGCGCGATGCTAATACTCTTTTAATAGTAACACGGTTTTTAATAATGGCAGTGAAACCGGGAATGTGACGCCATTCGTAAAATGACCGCGACCTCACCATCGATCAATAATGTGCTGATGCTGATTTTTTAATATCAATGGTAATTTCAACAACCATTTATCTCTTTGAATTCTGGATTTTCGGTGTCACTGATAAGTGACTGTGAAACGACAAGCGAACCAATTTAATATCATTCAGATCTGTTGAAATAACAGGCCTTAGGCCAACAATAATAGGCCTTTTCAACTTTTTTTTTTCTTTAATTAACTATGTATGTTTAATCTTGAAAAAAAAATAGTCTAGCTATTGATTTCACATAAAATACTGTATGAATAGCCTTTGGTCGTATCAATTTACACCAAACTCAGGCTTGTGAAAGCTTGGCAAACCTATGATTCTAAGATCATTATGTTCCGAATGACGATCAGCTAATCCTGATGAGTTTGGTATTAATTCGAGCCTAAGAAGCATATAAAAATATATCAGATTTGAATCTGAGCGCGTCGCGATAGCGGGGCGTGTTATCAATTTGCCACCAAGTCTTTAGCATTAATTCGAATCGGGTTCGTTACGTTCCGCCTTAATTGATCGTGTCGTGTGACTTGTGTGGGCGCAGCTTAATAAATACCCGCGGTTTATGGAATTCATATGCATGTGCAGTGGGAATTTTGTTGACAGTGATATAAATAACTTCTGTTTATATAAGATCCCCTGATAAGATAAGGTGTTATGATTTATTTATTATCATTTATGTAAATGTAGAAATTAAGTTGTAAGAAATAACAGAACAAGTTTTAATTTAAAACAGTAAAGGCAGAACTTGCTTAGTTGTGGCTTAAGATATCTGTCATCAAAATCAGAGGTACAAATGAAATTAAACTTATAATCTTAATGTGTGGATGGGTGACCGATAGTGGCTAAATTTCATGCGGGCTTCCATGCTTTGAAAGGAAATTTAAGCTGTCATTCCCGATGGTAACATTTGTTAAGCCTTGTCAAAGACCTTAGTGAGGCATGAGAACATTCGTCACCACTAACCCCTCCACCAATCCGCATTGGAACAGCGTGAAGATACTCCACGACGCTGCTCTTGCCGTCTTTCGTGACTGTCGGAAAAATACCTCTTTTATCTGTTCTGTGGGAAAAACCTGTGCTCAAAAGTGAGCCACCAATGAATTGTAGCTTAGGGTTTGCAGAAACGCATAAATAAACAGCCAGGTACGAGTTTCTCCGCACAACGAGCTCACCCCGACACGATTGGTTGACGGTAAAAAGTTTGATTAAGTTTATTAACATTTAGTTTATCTTTAACTGCATGTACGATGGTAGCAAATCGCGTATTTTATTATCATGCACATCGACATCTGATCGACAATATTACGATTACAAATTGACCAAGTCGATTATCGAGTGCAAATGTTTGCTGCGCGCAATAAATGGAAGTACATTTAATTAATACGGTTTGTTTCATGTGAGCTTTGAAAAAAAAATTTAAAAGAAGAATGTTAAAATAGTTTACAAGTCAAAATTTACTAGCTTGCATTGCACTGAAGCCGTAAATATTAGCAAAATTACATAACTTCATTCAAGAATTTTGCAATAAAAGTATCTACGTAATGATCGCATCTTTAGCTAAAAAATGCCTTATAAAAAAGATTCGGATGAATTGATAACCGTCTCCTTATGGAGTACTCGCAGGTTAAAAACAACATCCGTAAGACACGATAAAAAATAATACTGATCAAACAAGGTCTTAGAAAACATAATTATTACAGATCCAGAAACCAATTTAATATAGGTAGTAATATTTCAAGTCCTTGTTTTTTCGATCACTGCAAATTCTACTTACTACTGTAAAGCATTCTAAAAATAGTAGAAGTGCAAAGCTCTGTGAGACATGAACATAACGAGGTTCTACTAATTGTACATGTTCAGGAATCATAATTAATTCCGATTACTAATTGGTTAAGCACTACATCTTGTACTTAATACTTACCCTTTTCGTTGCCTTCTTTTTGTCGAGATACCTTAATGCCTGCGATTGATATGGATAATCATTTATATGCGAATCGAAGCGCAAGCGTGTTTTACAACAAGTTGATGTGTTAATCCAATGAGGACTTAATTTATTCTACTTTATACTTTACTTACTGCGAAGAACAACTTTAGCTATTATTTTTTATAATAATAGATATTTAAATAATATTTTTATGCTAAATATCAGTTTCTGATTTGGGCCGCCATTCACATTTTCATTGACAAGCAGTGTTAATCGTAATTTATAATAAATAAAAACACAATTATCAACATTTATTAAAGTGGGTTTTATGATGATATTATAAATACTAAAATATAATAAAAAAGATTTAGGTAGATATAGGTTTACATATGTTTGTGCTAAAACATAAGGTAATAGAGAAAAAACGCTAAGTTTTCAGTGGAGCGTGGCTTTGGTACCGGTCGACTTAATAAATATATTTCACGCACATAAACAGCGAAAGCCTATTACGTCAGGGAAAAGCCAGCTGAAATGAAAATTGAAATGGAAAGCGAATCTAGAAATGCGCTAGTAAGATCTAGATAGATAGAATCTCGTTTAGAACCAGGTCAGGGCCCATACGATGTGGATTAGGCTGAACGAAATAAAAGAGTATTTGTATAACATCGAAACATTTTTTCTTTCTGGCTGTAACTCATCAGGGACTTATTACTACCTAGACACGGCAGGCCATTTTTATCCACAATTATACATAGAACCCTACCAATAAAAAGCATACCAGCCTTTTTCATAATTAACCGTTGAATAAAAATCGGTTCATGTTACATTCATAATATTCCATGTTTGTATATCGTATAGAAGTTTTAGAAATCTAAGTTAATCAGATTTCGTTTGCCACTTCCTGAGCACATAATTTTAACGTTGGAAGGAACTACCAGGGTAATGTTATGTTGTATGTATATAGTTCAACAATTTTTATTATTTGAAATATTAAGTTAAAAGAAATCAATTAAATTAAAAAAAGAGTTTCTAACATTCCGATAGTTTGAAAATACGTTGATCTGCGAATACGATAACCAGATAAGATAACTCAGTACACACTGATTAGAAACAGGTCAGGGCTATATGAAATAGCGACGAGACATTCATCTTGTTCATTATAAGTATACCTACATATTGATTGATTTTATTCACACGTTTGTAAACATACAAATCAGTTTCAGGTCGTTAATTAAAAAGAAGACATTAATCAACTTAAATTTTGATGTCCAATTAATCTGTACCTACTTAAGCAATTCATTCGTTTTGATCAGCTTAAATCTTTTATTTTTATTTTCCGTGAGCTTGCCCCTCAACCAATCCGCATTGGAGCAGCGTGGTGGAGTATGCTCTAGACCTCTTGCAGATTTATCTGTGGGGGAGACTTGTGCCCAGCAGTGGGACGTCCATAGGTTGCAACTAATAGGTACCTAATGTTACTTATGAATTAATCTTCTAACATAAAACATACTCATAAATCGTATAAATCAGTAAAGTTAAGAACCTCAACCTGTGCCATACTATTTAATAACAGACTTCAACATTCTTTAGCCCCATAAAGTACTTTTCGAAATAGCGCCCAGTTTTAAATTACCGACACTTCCAAAGCGACAAGAAAATCGATTCGGACTACGAACATAATAATTACACGGTTGTTAATTTGAATTAACAAAGCGTTATACGAATTTCACGCCCTTAAACAACATTGGGTGCTTTTTATTGGGTATCATTTTTCCTTGACTTGTAAAAAGCGAGATAAATTGGATTCGTAAGGAAATATCAGGTAATGACAAAATTATAATTAAACCTGGGTTAAATAAAATTTAACCCCATCTTATCAAGATCCGTGCAGTAGGACACTGAAAAACTTATGATGATGAGGATGATTATGTTATGATAAATATATTTTAAAATAATGCAGATAAAAAAGCCTTTGGTAATTTTGAAATTCAACTAATATGTTTGTAACCAATAAAAATATGTGTATTCAATATAATAATTAAAACAGTCTAATTGCAATCAAAATATTTTTATTATAAAAAATCGATGAGAATGATCGAGACTGAAAAAGGAACCATTCTCATATCAGTGTTGTATAAAAAAATATTCACGGTATACAATGTATATTGTAGGAAAAAAGTACTTGACTATCTATATCGAGCCTTAGGATAATCGGAACATGAGTGTGTAAGAGTAAGACCCTTATATTAAGTTAAACGGCTTATGAAAGCGAGAAGCTCGGTAGAAATATAGTGCTGTGTTAATTAACGGTAATTGAGGCTAATTGATAGGCAAGGGCCGAAGTGATTTATGTGGAAGGCGTTTCTTTCACCAATACGTGTAGAATGAGGAAGTAGAGATGGCTAACTATAACCCATTAGTGGACAACTGCAGGCATGGCTGGAGAGAGGCAAGTGTTAACTTGAGCACCGTGCCCAAGTACCTACCTACAATAATTGCAGGTGTTAGTTGCTGTACAGAGTAAGCAGGTTTTTCAACATTATCATTTAGTGTGCGGCCGAATATAAAAATGATGTGGGGGACAGTATAGCCTCGCACTCGGCGTCTCACTCGAGGTAGCCACCTCGATGGCTCATAGAGCATCATGCATCAATGACATTTCTATTTGTTTATTTTTTCGACTTTTTAGTAATCTGTTGGTGCGTTTTAAAAATTTAAATGTTAACTACTGTAGCAGTGAAATAGAACATCGGAAGGAAGCCTGCGATCTGTAGGTATGCATGAGAGTTATTTAAAATATTCTCGACGACATGTGAAGCCTGTCAAACCTTACTTCAGCGTGGTGGACACTCGCCTAACCCGTCCCATCATGAGAGGAGACCCGAGGCCAAAAGTGGGACGAAAATGGTTGTGGTGGTAGTGGTGGTATTTTGATTAGCATTCGTGTGTGTTGAAACAAATCATTTTACGTCGTCGTGTGGCTCAAATTGAACTTTTTTACTAAACATACCTACTAAAGCAATAAACGCAGCGTAGTAAATAGTAAGCTCAAAAAACGCAAGGAAAACAAATGCGCTCGTTTGGCCTCACGCACGCTTAGCACTAACCAAGGGTCATTGTGCATAATAGGAGTGCCACGCAAAATTCACTTCACCAAATCACTTAGGTTGGGTACGTGAGAACATGATCACGAAATTCACGAGTCACATTAAATAGACATTAGTACGTCTGTGCAAGAACAAAATAAGAAATTATAACAACTAAAACATGTTAAGTTCGATCACTTTCTTGCGAACTTTTTAATTCCAGCGGTTTATCTTAATAATGTAAACCACAATCGCTATAGTAAAGATGATAATTTTTTAAAAATAAATATCTTGAATTTCTCACACAAGGCCATCTGACCCCAAACTAGACAGAGCCTGTACTATGGGTGTCAGAGACTGATATACATACATAGATATTTTAAATACATACTCAAATAGCTAATATTAACATCCAGATACATAACAAACAAGTGTTCATCACATGAATGTTTGTCCTGAGTGGGATTGGAACCCACGACCCTTGGCGCAACAGGCAGGGCACTACCAATTGCGCCAACGGGCCCGATGCACAGTTTGTTAAGGTACCCTCTGACTTTGTTCAGCTACAGACCTACACTAGTTTGCAGTTTGTATACCTTTGCGTATTCTAGCACAGATCGCTGACAGCTAGCTTTGTGACAAATAAATTTTAATTAAATCGAACACTCGCCGATGACCGCTCGCTACCAGAATAATAATTGACAAGCTCGTGATAAATTGCATGCTCACCTTGTTATAATATAACTAGGCCCCATCTGTCTTTGGTGGCACGCCGAGATCACTTGTTCCACCGCGAATGGGTGATCAAACTATTATAGTTCTCGTAAAAAAATGTTCTTAAAATTAATAATAAGTAATATTTGTATCATTACATTACATTATTAATATTTGTACCATACATTTTGTATCGTTGATTATGTGAAATTCCACATGGAGTGTTTCTGAGTGAGAGACATGGGCTCTTCTTCATAGATTATTAGCTGAGTTATGATTTGGTCTTGGGCTTACTCATAATTACTGTTTTATTATAAAATTTCAAATCGATACGACATTTCTTAATTGGGATAAAATAAACTTCTAAGATCTATTTACTAACACAGAAAGTTATTTTCAGATTTTTTAACCTGTAATAAAAGGGTATATCTGATAGTTTAAAGCAAAAAGTTTTGATATTCGTTGATAACTTTCAAAAACTTACATAAAAAATATACTCATATCTTATTCTAGGTATAATATATTTCTGTAGATATACATAATAATAATTTTGGTTATTTCTCAGCTATGCGTCATTGGTGTAACAAGTCCTTAGATGTTTGAATAATATAATGAGTAAGTGATATGGTTATTATTGATGTCTTCATTTTCTTTTTAGCCCTTTTATCTGTTAACTTAATACTCTACTGACCTCAATTTTTCTATAAGAAGAGTACCTACCTATCAAATAAGATCGTGCACTTTGGGAAAAATATAAACTTGAGAAAATAAGTAAAAAACCTAGTGTTATGTCATGCAAATACCAGTTTCAAGGAAATAAATATTACTATTTATTGAAATTTTAAAACCATCGTCATCATCAGATATATCTTTTACAGCTTTCTTTTACACTCGGCTTACTTTTTACTTCTTAAATACTTAAACATTATTAAATATATAATTAGCTTTTATAAATTAAGCTAAAATAATCCTTACGCCCTTTTTTCGTCGACATAAAATCATTACTTACGCCACATAATTTCAAATTAAAATTGGATGTGTAGAGACAACAATTCGATGTAAAACCAGAAACACCGTTAGTTACGGATTATTAAAGCGGACAGGATACAGCTGCGTAAGATATTAAAAACTATGAGATTCCATAATTAAATTAGCATCCTTCAAATTTAAAAATGGAAAAAAACATGGCGTCCTACCGACCTCCGTGGGGCGCCTACAGCACGACACATACCATCCAGTTTTATACCCGTCGAATCGCCCGATAATTGAAATGAGTTCCTTGTAAAAAGCAGAAAAACGATTATCCCTATACCTTTTAAGACGTCCGAGATACACAAATGGACTTTGTATTAGAATTTATGTCACTTAAAAGAGATGATATAAAAACGCGCCGACGGGTTTACACGCAATAAAAATATGGGAACGACACGAAAGCCTTCCCGGTTGTCAATCGCGGGGTTTAATAATCGTAAAATGTTTTTTGATCCACTCAACGCTTTGTGGAGCAGGCAGGACGCGAGAAGTGAGAGCCAAGCACATGCTACCACAACAAGCACACATCACCCACACTTCAGAAAAATACTCTAGGTTTAGCATATAAATCGGAAAGGCTGTATCGATATGCATACACACTCATAGAACTTTACTTTTTGTTGCGTGTGCTAAACTTGAATTTTTAGGGCATTATATAAAATAACTGGGAAGTGTTTCCAAAAAGGAAACGTAAAAATAGTGAAATGAGAAATAAATTGATGTTATTAACCTATTTCGTGTACTAAAAGATAATTTAATTCTTATTAAAATGACCAATTTATGTGGACTTTTCTTTTACTTATGCAACCATAAGCATACCTAATTTTATGATCACTCGTAATTCGGGGACAATCAAAATGTGCTTCAATTTCATAAATTCAAGCGCAGATTGACTAATTTAACGATCTTTCCATTCATTATGCATTTATTAAAACTTAAAGGTGATAAAGATTCAATTTAATGTTTCTGAATCCTAATAAAGTATGTCTAATTATTGTAAAAGTTACATCAGCTTGTTCTATGAAATCGATAGTTCTGTATCGGCCGGAGAATATATTATTATTTCTTAAAGTTTCGGACAAGAGGCGGTCCCGTCGTCTCTAAAAGCCAGCTATTTTAACAACGTTAATAACGTGTTTCGTTAATCGGTAGGTAATTTATACACTAAATTCTTAACGCCCTACGCTATTGAAAACGCTTCACCGTTTAATATTCTTAATGCGCCTGTTTTCTTTTAATACCAAAAGAACGAACAACACTCAATCGATCACCGCTTTTTATTGGATCGGACTACCATTGTGTGAAAGCCATTCAAAAACATAAACATGTACAAAAACATAAAAGGCTGACGATTCAAAACCAATATCTCATTGTTGAGGAAGCGATAACTTGAAGTGGTTTATTGCGATTGATTTTGAACTGACAAGTTTAAGTAGAGAATTACTATAATTGTTTAAAGGAAAAATGACTGAAAAAGGAATGTTATTAAAAACTTTAACGCTGAATACATTTTATAAATAGCCAGGCTACGTAGCTGGTTATAATAAGACATCAACGGCTTATGGCAAAAATCCAGCCCCCGAGTAAATGTACCTATTCATTAAAACACTTGCGCCGTTTAAAAACAAGTGCAGTGACAGCTTGCTGCAAGTGACGAGCGAAGTTTATATTTTAATTTTAATTTTTAGTAAACTTTGTTCGTGGACAAATTACTTGCTTAACTTATTTTGAGTTAACCACCTGATTGAAAATGAATAATGAAAATGGTTTTTTTATTTCGCTATAAGGTTAATCTAACTTATGATTAGATTCAGATTCATTTATTTTTCACTATACGGCATTTGTATATGCATAACACAAAGTTGATACTATCGCTGGTTCACAAAGTTGATGCTACCGAGAAGAACACGGTAAGAAACTCGGTTACTCTTTTCAACATTTACAATTAAATATTTTGATACAGGTACATTCTTATTAAAGTCAAAGTGTAGCTGGAGATACTTTGCAACAAAATTTTGTTTCGTTTAAGTAGTAATTTCGATATTTCGCTTAGTCTAGAACTAGATACAATTAATTTATCTTAATTTCTTATAATAAACGAGTAAGTAGGTAAACGAGTTGTAATATCAGCGAGCTGTCCGATCTTATTGACAATGTAAGCAGCAGAACTGAGTTAATGGTGATCCCTAGGAAATCCGTTTGGTCCACCAATTGCAATGTTTCATTGTTAAGGGCGACAAACATTGCCGGAATTTTTACATTAGGGAAAACAAATCTAACACATTCTACATAATAAATTAACAATATTTCCTCTGGATATTTTATGAATTGGTACCCCAAAGTAAAACACCGATTTAACATAGTAGACACTTAACACGTTTGTGGGTGGTGAACCAGGCACAATAGAACTTTTATTGTTATAACGGCTATGGCAGTTCATCGCGTGCGAACGGGTTAAAACTATTAATGTAATAATATTAAAATAACGCAGGTACCTACCTACACAATGTTTGAAAAGTAGTTGTTTTAATAAATAAATTCCGCGTATTTGTTGTTTAGGTAGTAAGCAGTCAGAAATAACAGAAAATTATCAACTAGCATACATTCTCACCTACCAAGTTATCAAAAACCAAACTCGAACAAGTAAAGCCAGAATTCCCAAACCGCTCGCACTCATTACTTACGCTTACGCGCTTTTACGCTAAACCCACAATTACGCATATTGGATGACCAGATCAAAGGGCTCGACGCCGAAGTTATTATGACGCGAGCACGAAATCACTGAAATGTTTAATTTTATCGTGTAAAGTGAATATTGTGACATGTAATTCTGTAAAGTACAAGGATAAACCATCAAGCGGAACGTGTAGACAAGGAAAGGATGTTCGGCAGAATTTAAATGTTCAATTAATATTTTCTTTACCACATTGTCGTTAAATATAAAAATAAATTATTTTTATCTATGGTATTATGCATTGCCACTTACGTAATCCAGAAAAGATTTAGTTCATTCTATTTATAACTTAGTCTCGTCTGACTTTGAAAGAATATCTAACTAAACCTATTTATTAACATCGTTTCCTTTTACCGTTGGATAATGTTTTAAGATTTATCTATTAGCCTTTGTAGTAAAAAATGCGAACCAAACAATTGTAAGGAATGATTTTCAATTTTGACACTCCTAAAAATCGCTCAGGATATATTGTAACTCAACGACATGCAATCACCTGACATCCGGATGTCGTCGAGATGCATCCGGATGACACCCGCTAATTATTTTATTGACACGCACCGACTAATAACTTACCTCGTATGGTATACGTAAACTCCACTACAATGCGGTGAAATGTTTTTTCCACCTATATAACTAAGGCTCACAATTGCACATTATAGAATAAAAATAAAGATTCATTTTAAATTTTGTAATGTAAACTCTGCTTGCAATAAAACTAAAAGATATCTCGTCAATTTACAAAAATTAAAAGCCAAATATATACACAGAACCAAAATATTTTGTTGAAGACTATTTACCATTCTGGATGCTTTCTCTTGCACAGGTATGTGTCCAAAATCCCGCTGTTTAATTCAACTTACAGCATTTAACGTAAGCCCATAATAGACCATTCATAATGTTACAATGAGTTTCTATTTAAAATTTGTAGAAATACCGGGTACAGAGCGATACATCACCAGAACTACCATTAAAAAACTCAAACTGTCCTTTACGTTTCAAATAAAGACGCCCACGCGTGGAGTAAAAGTTACTTTCCAAATGCAATTGTACAAAGTGACAAGTCAACAAAGACGTCTTAAACTTCTGTATGCTTGAGCCTGCGTTTAGTTAATAAATTTATTTGTGTCTAAGAACTCTTCATGCGAATTAACTTCTTGTTTTATGGATGTAAGTTAGAAAACGAGCTTGTAGCAACACTTATCCGCGGCCACCCATGTTATCTGTGACTGACTTTGAACAAGACTCTAAGAGAGACCCTATCTATTCCTATGGTTAGTCCAGTTATCAGAGAGAGTTAACAAGAAAATTAGTTGGTCAGTTCTCTAAAGAAGTGTAACCGGAAACCATACCTTTCCAACTGGACCACAATTGCTTCAAAAACAATTACTAAACGATAGAAATCGTACTAGGTACTATATCGAGCGGAGATACTGCCCTGGGCGAAACTATACTGCTTGAGTATGTATATTCTGTCTTACACGAGTATTTTGTGAGCCATGCTAGTAACAACGAATACTACTCATCGTAATTCACAAAACTTTGTATCAGAAATTATGTCTATTAAACTAGCAAATGTTATATAATATAGAAATTAATGTTATAGGCTTTTATGAGTTCCAAAATAAAACCATTTTATAAAAGCAATTCTCATTGAAACATCCTTTGAAACTGTTCATATAACTAAAATATATGAAGAGTTTCAAATGAAAAGGCGAAACCTCTATCAAAGCCACGTTCGGGTCTTAAGTACCTATCCAAGTGTTCAGATTCAATAGCATAAAAAGTGGTAAAGATTCTTTAAAATGCTCGAGTACCGTCTCAATCCTACATCTATGCTATACAGTTCGTGATCAAATGTGACTCATATGGACGAACCCATGAGCAGATATGTTTAGATCCCCTGTGACGCTGTGAGCCTATTGCTATACACCAGGCTCAACAAAAGACCGATCTACGATGTCAGAAAAACCTGTTCCGTTGCCCGGAGATTGAACCGAAGACTACTGCTGATAGCGCTGCTTGCAACAATTATTCAAATATTTTTGTTATTCAGTAGAAACTTTACAAAAGTATACAGTGATCATAACATTGGTTTTAGGTAATAAACTGTAAATTTTATCGCATCGTAGGTACATTTTAGTGATTTGCCATTTGCCTAAGCGGGGAGTGAACCTGTGATATAGGCAACTGAACTATCCCAACGAAGTCTTTTTGGATGTATAAACTGACAAAACTTAATTCCTCTGTTAAATGTTAAAATCAATATGAAAAACTCTGTTGCAATCTCAGTCCCAGCGTGACCTCCACTGAACCATTTCAATATTCATTAGCCCTCTATTTGGGCTAGCGTGTTGATATGAGTGACATATGAATTGTATGAATTACATTGTTCGCTGTCATTGCCTCAATTTGTTCGGTAGCACGTGTAACGGCGGATCCACGCAGGCAAACATCAAACGAAAGGTTACACATGCCATTTAGTGGGAGCTGACGATTTAGAGATTTATTATAGTACTAAGATGGTATTATATTTCCACTCTGATTTTTCTATATAAAAATATGAGCCCTACACTAGGATTTCGTTTCATAGGTGATTGATACAGTCATGTAGAATAAAGACAACTCAACTCTCAAATCCCGAATACGATAATTGTAAAATAAACATAACATAATATCACGCCTGTATTTCACGGAAGGGGTAGGCAGAGATTTGAAGACCCTCTTTTCATAAATTATGACTATGTAGGTTTTGTTTTGTAAAATAATAAATAACTGTAAAGTTGATATATTATGTCCGAAAAGATAATAAAATGATTTTACCGACTGAGGTTTTCCCTTCGAGCTACGACATGGAGCGCTTCAAGGCAGGCAACGCAACCTGTAATACCCCTGGTGTCGCACGTGTCCATAGACGACGGTGACCACTTACAATCAGGTGGCCCGTATGTCTGTTTGTCTGTCTATACTATAAAAAAAATAAAAAAATAAAAAAAATATTGATTGAATGACATGAAAGCGAAACTGATATTTATTAAATTATAGCAACTTTACGGTATGCTTAGGAAGCTTTGACAAAATATAAGTATTATGTCACAATTGTCAATATTAATATGTGACCTAACCGGTAACTGAACCCATGAATCTCTGGACCGCAGGGTTCTACGGACTAAGCTACGAAGTCGTCTACGTACCTCTACGCGATTTATGTGTATATCTTTTTTTTCTTCCTTTCTCTCTTTTTTCTTTTAACATTTATTTGCGAATACTTTTATCGTAAACAGGATAACGATTAATGTTTAATATTATCGAATAATAAGCTGCTCAAGGCCTGTTTCTATCATCGTTGTCCCTGATTTAGATGGCACTAAGGTTACCATAAAAATGTCAGTATTGACCTAAAAGTTTCCATTAAATCATTTTCATGGAAGGCTTAGACTTAATCTCGACATAAATCATTATATTATAGCTTAAACAAATATAGAGGATATTTGGACTTCTTTGAACAAATATATTATAAAAACAACATGACCTTTCGCTTGTGTGTTAAATTAATATCCTAAATTATCATAAAAATTTACTTAAATGAAGTTATTTATTTAAAACGAAATCGTCTTAAAGATTATATGTCTATTATCATTCTTAACATTCTTAAAGATATAAAAGCAATTTTCGGATTAGTTGGGCACGTCACTGAAAGCAGCTTAGGGAAAACATTTCCTTATACTTCACTATGAAAAATAGGAATTATATGATTTAAGTACCTACCTACTTAATTAAATCGAAAATTGAATTCGTTAGTTTAAGTAAGTACACTTTAAAGTACTAAAAGCGTTATTAACAAACAGTTCATTGAACTTCTGTCAGTTCCGAATACAATATGACTAATTAATTAATATATTAATACCACTCGCCCACTGAGCTACGGCAGTGGAAAAAATGTCTACCTTTCAATACGTCTAGACGGTTATGTTGTAATGCTAGTAGTGTAAGGTAAATGTTTAACTAAAGTCGACAAGAGAGAAACGAGTATTTCCTATTTTGAACTTGAAAGTTCCAATAGAAGCTCGTGCTTTGGAATTGTGCCACAGGTTCAAATACATGTGACCTAAACATAACTGGTATAAAGTGTATACTACTATAAAGTTACATTACATAAGTGTATACACAGGAGGTATACACAGGTTTATGTATATTGCACTTAGATTCAAAACAAAAACGGTACATATATCCAAGTAATAATAGTAACTAAAACGGTACCTTTGTATCTGATTCGAACTGATATTTTTAATAGTAAAGTATATCACTCAACGCCAATCTCTTATTGACGTACAGTAAGACTTAAACTGTAATATGAGACTTGGAGTACAAACAATACTACCCACGTTAGTGTTGGCGTCTGCACCGACGGTTTCTGCAAATAAAAACGGGTCAAGTGTGAAGCCTCTTATAAGTATTGTGTCCCGCAGACTTAATGAATAACTGTAGGTACTTCATAACTTATTCATATCAAGTTAATTTTAAAGACTTGATACTCACACTTAAAAGACCTTATATCATCACATAATAATATCACAGATATTACTCACTAACCAAGGATTGCTCCAACCCGCATTGGGGCAGCGTGGTGGAATAGCTCTAGAACAGCTAGGGTCTGTGGGGAGACCCGTGTCCAGCAGTGAGAAGTCTATGGGTTGTAGCGTAATGGATTGAATCAATGCAATAAACATAAACCCTACAGATTGTTTTATTTCATTCAATTTGTGATGTTTGCCACATTTTAATGTCCAGCATCTATGAAAATTCTTAGTCTAAAGTAATTAGTCAATTAATTACCCACTAAGTAATTACGAATAAAGTACATTGATAATATTATAAACACGTAACTTTAACAAAAGCTAAAGCTAAGCGGTTGAAAACAAATAGGAATATAAGAGTGGACCGCGACACCGCACCATGAGCGCTTAAAACATGAGCGATTGCAATTTCTGTACGTTATGTAAGCGTGGGTCGGTTCTCAGGCAGTCCCCAGACTACACCGCATAAAGACGTAACTTTAATTAAAGGGTGGATCTATAAGAACAATAACCCCTTTGCGGTATTGCTATACCCGGAAGAATCACGTTGCATATCCTTTCCTTGCAAAGCCGCAACACACGTGCGTCTACCCTACTATTTGTATCCAAACAGATGTTACCTATTGAATATGTAATATTGTTTGTAATTAAACATTCCTCGTCCAACAAAAAGTCTGTATAGAAAATGGTGGCGTATTTACATCATTATGTACCTGCTAGGATTGCAAGGACACGTAACTATATTTTTTAACAATAGCTGTTTGTAAAAAAGTTTTGCCTAAACATTGAAGTAAGTATATAATGAAAACTTGTAAAAAATCTGTCTGTTTGTTTGTGAAGTACGAGTAGGGCAGAGCGGGGTCACTTGATCAGGTTTTTGTTCAAATCAGTGTAGGGCCCATTCAAATAAAAAAATAGAAAAGATTTATCCTTAAATCAGTAGTTTGTTTATATGACTACATATTAGGATCAAAAAACCTTGGCAAATCCGTTGTTTACTATACTAAAATTACTTTCTACTGAAAAAAGGCAAATGGCTCATTAGACCCCATAGGCGGGGTCTATTGAACCACCCAAAGGGGTCACTTAAGCCAATGCATTATAAAAAACTTTGCACATTTAAACATTTGAAATATAGAAATAAAACCTTAAAAACCTTTCTGAGATTCCTCATAAAAACAAAAACAGACTTCTAAACTTCCCCAAACTTTTCCAAAAATACAATTTAACTCAAGTTAATAAAAAGTAACTTAATAAATTTAGTCACTGTCACAGTTCATGCAAACATAAATTGAATTGAATTGAATTGAATAAACTGCATTGACACCTGAATTGCACTTAATGTGAGCCCATTCTCGGCAACTAGAGCACTGTACCCACTCTTCTCCTGGGAGACTGCCAGAAATAATTTTATAAAGAGAAAAAGATTTATTTGTAATGTTTTCATCCTAAAACTACTGTACCGATTTCAAAAATTCTTTCACCATTAGAAAGCTGCATCTTCACTGAGTAACATAGGCTATATAATATTACAAGGGGGTAAACGAAACTATTGTTATGCGTGGAATTAACACGAGCGAAGCTGCGGGTCAAAAAAAACTAGATGTAGATGGCATTTCAACATTTGGTTCTTCATTTTATTTATCATTTGATGGCTTTAGAGTCGCTGACGCAGTAACGGGTGATGACAAAACAGTATTTAACAAAATTACAATATACCTAACATAAACAGTGCAACCTGCAAACATTATAATAAAAATTTGGGGTCACTTGAACATGGCTCACTCGACCCCGATTATTTTGACTCAAATGACCCCTTCCCAGAATTAGTGTTAATATGTTAAATAACTAAAATTCAATTGAAAATAGTTTATTTTTGAAACTTAAGCCATGAGCAGTAATCATGTTATAATCAAAATACACTTACTTAATGGCTGTATGATGACATTCGTAATTTTGAAGCCAAATATCAGTGAGGTGATGTTTTTTACTTTTAGCCCCAAATTTGTAACATTACGCACTCACACCTAGAACAAACTCTGGATGGAGACTAAAGCAACCGTGGCTCTCTATCCTCACCCCCACGCTACGTCTAATGCATCCCGCTGGTATATATCATGCAGCGTGTCCGTGATACCATGGGTGGCTCACTAGACCCTGTGGCTCAACAGACCCCGCTCTGCCTTATTTCCTAAGATATTAAATTAGGCAGTTATTGTTTTTTTATGGAAATCGATAGGATATTATTAAAGTTACGCGTTTACTAATTGAAAGGTTTTTGGAGCTCTATATATCTATCTAAACACGAGTAGCGAGTGTCAAATAGACAGACCAGACGCTCCATAATTTTTGATGTGGCTGTTATACCTACTTGATTTGGGTGAAACCGAACCCATTGAGTGGGCGAAAACATAGGTCAATAGTGCAACATTTCTGGTGTTTTGTCCAAATATGTCAGTCGTTATGCTATTAACCTTGCTATTGACAATTTATTTCTTGGCGACTGCTTTTTTTCATATTTTAATATCATAAGCTAATGTGGTATGTTTATGCGCACTAATATACCTAACCAACATGAATCACTTCCCCGATAAGATAATTCTAAAAGGAACTACTTAAGATTTGAACCACAGGCAAGTCAGAAGTCTACATTCACCTAGAACGCTATTAAGAAATATAGGTAGGTACCTAGTTTTAGAACAAGTACATCCCTAGGCAAAGTTCAAAAATAAGTACATTATATCAGCATGTTGGCAAGGTGTCAAATTCATTTTGTGTAGATTTCCTTTGGACAACACAGAGACCTTTTAACGTAATCACGAATAATCTGTTTAACAGCAAACAGTATTACATTATTTTCTGCAAATTTAACACATCGTCGTGACATTTTTGACAAACTAAGGAAGCAAACATTTTATGTAGCACCGAATACTCAATGCTTATTAGATAGATAAAGTCCACCGGTTGTCTGTCAATAGGCATTGGGTTAGTGTCAGACAGAATGGCCGAAGGTTTAGGACGTCTGGAGACCTCTAACAAGGCTAGACTCAATATTATTACGAGTATAACACTTTCACCGAACTGTCTCAGCCTTTGAAATTCAATCATTACGAAGGTGATAAGAGTTGAAAAATACATTCAATTTCATCAATGAAATAGTGAATTCTCTATCTCAGTCTCGCAAAGATTCTCAAAGAATGAAAGATTTAGAGCATAGTCCATCACGCTGTCGAAGGTCTTCTATAGAAAACCCTTGAAAAGAGTAACCGCCAACCAGACGGACCGGGCCAACCGGAGCACCGGACCGGTTTCCAACCGGAGCACCGGACCGAACCAAGGATAAAAGGATGTGGCGAACTCTGTGTGAGCTCTGCCACGTAAACAGATTATAATAGATTTGTTAACAATGTTTAACATAATTAAAAAAGGTCATTGGTGACTTGAATTTGAACCCTGGACACTGTAATGCCCGAAGTATCACCACAAAGCATGCGCCATACGTCTAACAGTCGGCAACTAAGCAACGGCATTGATGTAACACACCCGATACGTACGTGTATGGCGCCAAATAAACTTCACGCAAGGATAAGTTAAATCAATATTTTGCTGGCTTATTTGTAACACTTGAACCTTGTTATGTTCTTGTTAACTACAGTAGGTAAACTTTTTGTTTTGATAATATTGACAGCAGATAAAAGACTGAACGAAGCGAAAAACCCTCTGAACTTTTATCACAATCATCAGTCATTCTGTGCTGTGTGAAATATACAAAATAAAATTATAAAGCTCTCGGGTAAATTCAATTTTAAAAATATGTTTTCCATCGAACTTGATCGAACTTCACTTAAATCAGTTCGTTTGATTTTCCATTAAACGGGACACGAGTAATGAAATTGTCATAAATCGAAAAGTGCCTACGGCATACCCGCGGGCGTTGTCCAAAGTGTTTGCCGGAACCACTGACAATGTATGTCCTGCATTGATGAGCGTGAAGTAGGCAGGGTCGAAGGGCGAGGCAAGAGCGTACATAGTATTTGAATATGATTGCCTGTACTGACTTGACACTTCATAAAGTCTCAAGCAACAGTAAATTTATTATTCACTAGAAGGTAAGCCCGCTACTTCGGATACTTAAAATTAGTTGATTTTCTATTTAATACTAATAGTAAAGTCATCGATATCTTAATAATCCGATTTTATAATTTATTTTCTAACATTTTTTATTGTAGTTTTAAGTAATTTTATTTTTAATAACACTTCGATATTAAGCTTACTATCTTATTTTTCGAATTCTAGTAGCTAAGTTTGTTCTCATACTTAAAAGAAAATAAACCTTACTAACCTTTTTATCTGCGACAATATATTAATATAACAAAAATGAAGCATAATTCACCGGTTTTGACTACACTACCTACTCAGGTTTAGTTAAGTTATACATCGTTCCACATTTGAACATTCCTAATTTTTAATATACATATATTTAATAATAATATAATCTGTAATAATAAAATATTAACAATAGTATATCTCTGAATTTTAAGGACTGTTACATTTAAAGCTTAGGTATTTGTAATAAATTAATACCTCCTGAGGGGAAGGAGCAGGGGGACAAATAGGAAACTGTTTGTGGTACAATATTTACGTACTACGTACGCACTGGACGGTGACATGAAACCGATCGTAGTCGTAGTAAGCAAGCCGACACAGTCAGATATATACACAGTCTTTACACAAACATATCAAATACAGGGATTAAAAATGTACTTACGTGTATACAGTTAGTAGCATCCAGCACTGAAGTCGCGCGCCGGGAAGCCACGTGACGTAGCGACCAGTCAGCGCGCAGTCGATACAAGATGCAATATAAAGCATACCACCGCAGTGGCGATTCCAGTATCGCGCGCTCTAGAGCTGTGTTCAATTCTTCTATTGGTAACTTACTTTTGCTTGCTAGCTGATTTTGTGATTATGACTAGTTTAGTTTAGTTGTTGAATTTCGCGATTTCTACAAATGTAATTTCGAATTTCGTTCGATTTGATTTTGAAACTTCGTAACAGAGACCGAATTGCCTGTCGAAAAATTGGTATCGTTAATCATCTACTTGTCTAAGCACCGGCTGTCTGCCGAGCTAAGGATGATTTCTGTTGGCGCGAAGTAAGTGAACACCAAGGTCGCTCCCGTTAGAGCACACCCCAGCATTTTTGTATTATAACGGCGGATAAAGACGCGGTGTTAGTTGGAAAAAATGCAATTATATCCGCCCACTGTTGCGATGTTCATGGACGAAATTTCCATATTGAACCTGAAACAAGAGAAACGACACCATTGATTGATTGTGATTTTCGAAGATTGCAACAAGGTTAGATGCCAATCGGAGTCGGTCAGGCGAGAACTCTTAAGGCTAAGTCATAAATAAATCACACCTTCACACGACGCCCGAGCCCCTTTTGTTTAAACGCTACCAAGACGTACAAAAACTTTATTTTTCTCGCAAGTCAAATCAGAAAAAAAACGAGTCGCCCAAGAATTGTGCAAGATCACAACAGAAAAATCATTAAACAATGCCTCTGCCGAGAATTGAGGTGTTTATTATATCAGGATACGTTCATTCCGAGTCATTCTGCAAAAAAGTGGAATGCAGGTAAACTTGGACGTCGGTTTTGCACCCCCAAGAACTTATTATGCGGGATTTATGTCACTTTTTGTGTCGTCCGAGCTAATTATTGTTACTGCTTTCTGCTTGACCATGGCGTTTTCTATGGAGCAATAATGGCCCACTAATTCTCATGACACCTCCGCATTCGAAGCGTCAATCGCCGACGCTGAATGCCATTGTGTGCCGGACAAAGCCACCCGCAAGTCCTACTGTGCTTTAACGTTTTTATTTGCGTCGTGGATATCTTATTCATCTGCAGATGCTGCCTCGCGTTTATTGCTTTGGCACCGTTTCGTTTCGTTTCTTCCCTCTAATTACTGTTGCTTACGTCGTTTTACAGCCGATTACCATATCGGTAACTCACTGAATCGCTGCCCCTAATGGGCCAACAAAGGGATTGCAAATTAAATTTTTCTTGCCGCGTATCGGCTCGAGGCAAAGGAAAAAAGTAACAATAAAATATCGAATTTAGAACAGCAATCCGGACCCGGGGCTTATTATTTTAGCCAACAAAGTAGAAAACCATTTACAATAAATCATTTTGAATGCTTTCTTGGTTCCCATACGTCGAGCGGCGACGCAAAGGGTGATTTCTGTCTGAGTATACATAAATAAAGCTGGAGTTTCCGAGTGCGGATCTCAGGTACGAATGGCTTCAAGCCTACTGTCGTTAATTTTTAACCTGGAAGTGACATAATTCAGATGGCAGATTACGATATTGGTTATTCTATTTATAGTACGTCAATGGCTGGTATTAAGTAAACACCGCATTACAAATTAACAGAAGCATATCAAATTGATAATAACTTAATTAACTGAAAGATCACTGGCGAAACTTTGTGAAACAATCATTTAAGTCAATTATATTCGTATTTAAAGTAACGTAACACTCACGAATCGTTCAGTAATAAAATATTTAAAGTAATCGATGAAATAAGAGCAACTCGAATCGTGCTCTAAAGGTCGGGACAGCGAGATGAAAAATAAAACAGGAGTTGCCTCGCATAATAAAGCAGTAGGTGTTGGTACCTTTCCTTAGGAATTTTGAAGTTTTAGTTAATGAGGTGTCAAGATGAGAAGATGGGTACCTAATGATGATCAATTCAGACAGAGCATAAGATGTTGACTAGAATGTATTCATTATGAAGAATATACTACTAATGAATCCTCTAAGAAACATATAGACATGAACATTCCCAGTAGTTCCTGACTTTGTACTACTAAGTAGCTAGATATATAAAGTAAGTATTATTTGACTTTGCATCAACCCGCGATTAAGGCGTGTGATGGTGTATACTTTCATGAATATGGCACCTCCCTCCCTCCCACATAAGAAAGCATGCACGTACGAGTTTACACCAACATAAGAACCACCACCAACACGTGTTTCGCCCCCAAACGGAGCATCCTCAGGGTAAGTTGACTCTACGAAGGTTAGTGCCACTTTGACTTTGCCACTTACCTTCGTAGAGCCAACGCCATAAGCCTCAAAGTATACAACAAAGTTACGCCTTAATCGCGGGTTGTACCAAAATAAATTAAAACTAACTTTATAACAATGGATTTCTTCAAAGTAACGTCTAATACAATTAACTATAGCTAGATATAATTAAACATATGAACAGCCTACAGCATATTCTCTATTCCGTGGCCAGGGTCAGTATCAATGCGACACAGATTTCACTCTCCATCTCAAGTTTTATTTCTTATCGCTTTATGATCAAAAGACTCCCCTTCAATATGTTTCTTTGACAATGTTTCAGTGGTCTATTGCGTATAAAACTGCCTTTTATCCACAAAGAAAGATTTCTTTAAGAAACACGTGCAGTTTATACATAGAAAAACTCCCAGTAATAATAGGAATAAATTAATTTAAAATCTTACAGGCACCCCTAATAACAAATTTTTATTAAATACATTCGTAATTATAGCAATCCATTAATTTAATTCTTGTCTATGAAAGGAGGAAGAAAAAAGGTAGGTTTAATTTGAGACTGGAATTTTACTCTTACAAGATGGTGTGTTCACAATTTAAATAAAACGGCTACACGGATTTCGATAAAACTTGAAATACCTACCATGTTTACAAAACATTGTATTTTTTGTTGTATTAAGTTTTTGGAAATTGATAGATAAGAGTTGTGTTTGTTGCTGTTTTTATGTAACAGAGTAGCAACAGCAAGCTAGACAATTTATCACCGCTATATTGGTAATGCTTGGTCACAAATTATGTACTCCTATTCCTAAAGAGCTGTTTAACAGGCTATCCGGACTTTTTTTATGGATATAAGATAGCAAACGAGCTTTCAGCACCACCCATCTGCTGCTGCCCGTGACAACTGTGACTGACTTTGAACAAGTCTCAAAATGGGACTAGGGTGGTGCTGGTGCAACCAGCTAACTGGACTGGTTAGTCCAGTTAGCTGAGAGAGTTAATTAGAACATTAGTTGGTCAGTTCGTTAGTGGATGCGGACTGGGGACTGTTAGGGATAGTTAGTACTGTTAGTTGGTGTTAGTAATAGTCCAGTTAGTATTTGTTAGTAAGAGTCTCGTTCCAAGTCAGTCACAAATGTGTTGATACCCTTGAGGACTAAGAATAGATGGTCGCCTCTAAAAAAGTGTTACTTTTATCGATTATTTCAATTTGATTTATTTCCATCAATTTTAAAAAAACATTTAATTTATATATGACGTAAAGCAATGTCACTTCATCATTGGGCATTATCGTTTATTATTTATTATTATTATTGAGTAAAATTTTATGTGCGCTCTTGACACATCCAGTGTGACTGATGCCTTGTCGTCTCGTATATATTATACTTAAGGCACTCGCAGACCACACCGTAGTTTAGAAGTGTGTTTGCTAAACGATTAGAAGCACACAGCGGGCTGCGTTGCATAACGTACGTTGTAATGAAAAGCTGTGAGCTTATTTGAATTTTATTACAAACCGCTACTTGCGTTCGACATGTAGTCACCAGACTTGTGATCGCTGCGTAGATTTGGAAGTTACACAATATATGTGATGTCAATGAATAAATTGAGAATTGTTTACCAATTATTCATATACAACGGTCGATCACCTTACTCAAGAGTAGGTACGTTAATAATTATAGGATACCATCTATAATATTATAATCTAATTTCAGTTACATTAATCCTTACTATTATATAAATGAGAAAGTGTGTTTGTTGGTTTGTCCTTCTCCTCAGTCTCAACGGAATGATGGATCGTCGTTGCTTTTTTTCAGATCCGCGGGGAAAGCTAGTAATATTATATATTATTGGGTTTTCCTAAAATGCAAGTTTAAGTACTTGGATTTGTACCCGGTGTATGACAAGCGGTGACATCCCAGTGGCTATCGAACTCGCCTCTTACTCGAGCGGTCCGGGTTCTAACCCAAGTGGCACGCACTAATGACTTTTCTAAGTTATTTGCGATTTAAGAAATTAAATATCACTTGCTGTAACGGCGAAGGAAACATCGTGAAGAAACCTGCATGCCTGAGAGTTCTTCATAATGTATTCGAAGGCATGTGAAGTCTGCCAATCCGCACTTAGCCAGCGTGGTGGACTAAGGCATATCCCTTCCATTCTGAGAGGAGACCCGTGCCCAACAGTGGGACAAAGAAAGGGTTGAGGGTGGGTATGACAATAGGCTTTTATATGAGGTCTAAACATAATTGGTGAAAAGTGAGTACTATGCATCTCAACCCCTTCTGGGAAATACAAATGATACTGTTTTTTGTAACTAATAATCATAGGCAGAAGCTTAATATGCGTTTTTTTTTTTATATTCTAAAAGCTAAATAAACTTTAATTGATGTGTTGCTGAAACCATGTAATGTTGTAACCGCAAGCGAATTTAGAAAAAATATACGTTATCTTTTACTTGAATAATAAAACTTTACTTAACATATTTTATAGGGCTATAGGGGTGCGATTTTTCATTTTATGTAATAGTTTACAACTTATTTTTTATTCATAAGAATAAAATAACATAGTATAATAGTTAGTTATTAGACCTAGTAGTAGGTACTCGAAACGTTACTGATAGCTTTCGTGTCGTAGGTTCGCTACGCTAAATTTCATTAGAATGTCAAAACACAAACCCCACTTCAACGCGTGTAAGAGCGTAAGTTTCCCGCTCAACAATAGGACATTATTCAACACCGTCGTCGCCATTCTGTCTAAGACTCTTTATTTGTACCGTGCGGAAGACAAAGCGTTACAAAATAAAACAGAAACTTAAGAGAATACAAATTTACACGAATCACGAGTTAAAAATGGCCAGAGATTTTTGATATCGTTAGTGGCGTCGCGAGAGATCAGTCACTGACAATGCGTAACACCAAGGCGACCAGTCTTCCTGCGACACAAACAACTATACATCGAGAACGTTCTAGCAAAAGTATCCGAACAACCGAACATCCGTGGATCCGAACTAATCATAAATCACAGACTTTCTAAACTGACACTTTGTTCGGAAAATACGAACGCAAGTTAGTACGGGCACCGTGTTTACTTGAAATCTGAAACGCATCTATTCTGATAAGTCCGAATACTGAAGTTACGAACTCAACCCAGGGTGCAACGAACGGGTTAGATGTTTGCACACGAGCGATTTAACGTACGAAATTGCGATTTTAGTGTACCTTGCAACGTACTTTTATAGACCATTATTGTTTACCTAAGACTTTATATGGAGATTTTATGCGTTCGCCTAAGATTTTCTGCAATGCTAAATCCAAATGTAATTGAATTTTATTCATACTGATTTATACATCAAAATAAACCTCGTTAAAATTACGATGATGTAACTGAGATTGCGAGAAAACGTAACACTTGCGTTACCACTAAACTGTAACAACTCAAGCTTTCTGTAACTACAATTTGATTAAGAATTTAATTCAATTAACAGATGTCAAATCCGAAAGTTAGTACTTATAGAATATTAGTATAGAAGGCGTTAGTATGTACGCCGTGCCGGCCGCGAGCACATCAATCCTGAAGATGGTCATCGTAATTGACCTAAACTAGTCGGTCTATGTTCGACTTAAATCATAGGTGAGTAAGCCGGTAACTTTAACTTTAAATATAGATACTCACGTATCATTCAGTAATAAAATGTTAGTATGTACCTATCGAATACTCAATTTTAATATTTCGACCTAACAGTGCAAGTAACTATTACCGTGTGATAATGCTACCCGGAAAAGTACTGACTATACAACTGCAAGTAGGTACATACATACTTCCTACTATAAAGTACAAAATTATTCCCATACAATGCATAATGGGCCTAACAAAGTGTCAGATGTACATTGATGCGCATAGAAACATACAGTGTACACGGCGAGCCTGAGGCGACGGAGAATTTATGTGCGAAAAACGAACTGCTGAGTGAAGTGTTATATTGAAATAGCTTAGGCTCGATGTAGATGAGCGTATTCAACGCTGCGATTTTGCAATTTAAATCAATTGTGTTAAATTTTTGTTTGAATTGATTTCCAAAGTTTTGTGGTGTTTGTTTACATTTGATTGTTTAGAGAACCCACGTGATTGCAGCGCCAAATAAACACACCATAATTTTAGTTATCTTATGGCATTTCCTAACTTACATATAAAAAAATAAACTAAACTGATTTTGTTTATTACCTTTCTTTCATATTCAGGTATTTACGATGTCATATAAATGTCATCGTAAATTCCTTATTCACTGCGGAATAATAATCACAGCTGTAATGTAATCCGGTACGTAATTAATCAATAACTAATATCAGTATTACACTTAGACCGCACTTAGTCTTGCGTTTTAGTTAATTCAACACCAAGCTATAAATACCAAACCACTGACTGTAAGATTATTTATGTATTAGTGAATAAGTAGAAACCTTTATTTTTTAAATGCAATTTTACTTCCTGGTATTCAGTGTTTCTATAAAGTCCATGTAGCCTTGAGTCTTTTGTCCACAAAGTTAAGCAACGTCTATAGTCTCCAAGAGGCCATTATATTTTTAACACGCTTTTATTAGCTAAGTATATACGTATTGTATGTATCGATGTCGTCAGTTATTATGACATGTCAAGGATTCACAAAAACTTTCCCATTAAAATTTATAATAGCCGTCTGCGTTTATTTCAACCCGTATGACTTATAAGTACACATTGACGTAAAATTAAATTATTAAAACTAAAAGTCATATTTTCACGAAAATACACTTTTCATTTCATTATAGTCAACTAGCTGACCCGGCAAACGTTGTTTTGCCATATAAATAATTTTTACTGAATATTTTGGGAGAACTTCATGTAAGTGTGTGGACTACAACTAAGACTACCACTACCATTACCACTACCACTACCCCTACCACTACCACTACCCCTACCACTACTACTACCACTACCCCTACCACTACCACTACCCCTACCACTACCCCTACCACTACCACTACTACTACCACTAATATTACTTATAATCGAAAGCGTTCAATAAAAGTAGGAAATTTTTATAAAAAAAGATTTTCCCGCTTTTCTGTTGAAATTTGTCCTGAATTTTCTTTGCTATAAACCTCACGGAGCCCGAGACCTTTCCAACGAATGCAAAACCGTGGAAATCGGTTCGTGCGTTCTGGAGTTATAGCGTCAGGAAGGAAAACCCGACTTATTTTTATATAGTAGATTACTTCTAGTAAAATCTTGTAAAAACTTGTAAAAAGCAACATTCATAGTGTTCATATTTATATTATTGAATACATATTACGTATTGCACACGTACCTAAGTAAAAGACTACCTACGTAAAACTAAGTAAAAGATTTAAAAAGTTACGAAGTGGTGTCTACGTAGAAGATTCGCTGAAACTGCCGTGGTGACTGGATGTTATTCGCGAACTTACTCCCGCGGGAGTCAATAACACCATTCCATGTAATATATGGGATAGAAATTTAAAATTTCGTTCAACGTTGCACACGTAAATTTATTGGTCCTTAAATTTTCAAAGCGTCTTTATTACTCTCGTATATTAGAAATAGCTTCGCATTGACGAAAATCCGAATTGGGCATTAAATTATTCCGAAGAAAATAAATAAAAACCGATGTATTATTAGGGTTAGTTTGAGCTGTTTTGAGTTTCGTTTATCTAACTCAACTGGAAACCAATTTAAAAATCATTTACAAAACTGTACCAAAAATACAGGGCCCAAGTTAATAAAAACATAGTAGATATAAGTATATTGTTGCTGATAGCACAGAATGAAATCTGTGCTGATGGGATCCTAATTGAGTCCTAATTGACATCTCGAGTTAGCTTTGAGCAAAATGCGCTGTAGTGACATCACTGCAACTTATTCAATCTGACTGCATCGTACTAGTTTTGTATTGTTGAAATACTGTTATTAATTTATCAGTCTTATTAAGATTACTAGCCCCATTCTTAATTAATCTGTCTTCTAATGCCTATTGACTACTTTTGAATGCTTACTCATATGGTTGGCGACTCAACACGTCGAAAATATTTTTTCTCATAAAATATAATATATTTCATACATTTTATGCGATCACATTTTTCAAGCATCAAGTTGAATGTCATAATGCCAAGGTTAAAACCGCTTAAGTTAATATCTGTCTATCAAATATAAAACATCAGGTATTTTTGGTACGCCTGCGATTGAACCGGGGTTCAAATAATAACTAAAAAAATTATATTAATAATATAATTATGAAAACGATTAATGGTCTGTAGGTACCTACGATAATTCCAAAGAACGAATAGAATGGTATAACTTTGGTGGCTACTAACTAGTGAGATTTCGATTATAAAAAAACCGCTAGCACATTTTCACACCTCAGAAAGTGCGTCACTCAATCCGATTTGCATATAAACTTCAACCCTACTGGGGTTGACAACAATTGTAAACAATTTTTATTTTTTGACAGAAGCTTTATACTTTGTGGGCTCATTAATGTCCACCATATAGGTATATCGTGTTTGTTGTCTTGTAGACCTTTTACATTAAATAATACTCCTTTATTCGTCCAAGAAGTTATGCGGTTTATGCCTATCAACTACCGACCGCGACCGTGGCAGCTTAACACGGTTGATCGGCTGACAACTTCTCGAGTCGCACAAAAGCGAGCATTTTAAAACTACTTGTAAATATGGCTCTAAACCACCAAAGTTAGATTCTACGGTACCTATAAATGTACCTATATGTATAGAATGGAGGACTTTCAGGTATGCAGATTCCTCGATGTTTTCCGTAACCGTTAAAGCAAATGGTGTAAGTATTAATGGCATTTAATTGCTTAAACGCACATAACTCCGGGAAGTTAGAGGTAGTTTGACGCCTAGGGTTTGAACCCAGGACTGTAGAAGGTCGAAGTCGTTAACACTCAGTCACACAGTCACAAATAACATTGACGCGACGCAAATATTCAAATTTTAAAACTGCATTTACAAATGCACTAGTCAGTATTTTTAAGTCGCCCGTTAACTTTTGGCGTGAAAACTACAATGATCGAGTTTAGTGCCCTTCGATGTACGCAAAAGCGTTTGTGAAACTTGATAATACAGATAAATTTACTGTCTAATACAATTGATTTTTTGGATATGAGATAGTACGTGAACAAGCATCCCACAAAGTGTTGTGGAGTGGTTGTTCACGGCAGTGTATGAGTCCATATACTGCGGCCCGTAACACCTGTGACAAACTTGAAACAGGACACAGAAAAGGTCGAGGAAACTTAGTCCAGTCAGGAAAGGATGTAATTTCCTGAGTAAGATTGAAGACCGGACCGGTTAGTGATTATTAGTAACGTTGGGTGACGATATTAAATTAGCAGTTAGCTTGTTTGTGGTGCTGGGTTCACACATAAAGCTAGTATACAAGTCATAACGGTGAGTTACGAGATGTCAGGCTTTCCAGCTATCAAGCTAAAAGGCTAAAAGGGTGTCTTGAATAATCACTTCGCATTCGACAGGTTGGCTAAAAGACCTATTAAACAGCTAGACCTAAGAAATAGTAATAACTTATTCAACTATTATCGCCTTTTTACCCTCAAGCTAATTTGCTTAGACGTGAAGAACTGAGCTATTAAGTTATAAAATGTATCATTAGAACTAAGATGGTTTATAAATACCCAGAAGCAATGAGTCTTATGTAGACGTTGATTTTACAATTATCAATCTTATGTAAGCATCCTTAAAGATCACCGTAATATATTAGGTATCCTAAGGCCTAACATAGGTAGATGTTGCTTAACCTGCATTATCAATCTGCGCAGGCGCCATGCCGAAGTGAATACTTTATTAGAATGTAATTAAGCGATGAAATATGTAAGAGCAAAAAATTATCTAGTAAGAAAAGTTAGTCACTATCAGTCCATTACCGGATCATTATTGAGCAAGTCTCTGACGTTGTAAACGTAGCTGCTATAATATTATTACTACCGCTTGTTATAGTTTCGTAGGTAGATGTCACGCGCTTTTTTAGAACATAGTGAAAAGCAGGTAGTTCTTATAAATAAAACAAATTACTCGTATTTCAAGATATGATGTTTTGAAATACGTATTGATTCAACGCTAAGACTATTGCCATCCAACCCTTTAGATGCACCATTGTTGGGCACGGGTCTCCTCTCGGAGTGAGAGCCCCAGTCGATCGGCCTGAGAGCATTATGGAGGCTAACTATCAGGCACGCAGGTTTCTACGCAATGTCTGCAGTTCTGTCTGCTACAGACTGATACAGGATACATTATATAACAGCAAAAATACATTTTATAATTAACAGTTTATTAACACGTACCTACATAACTAAGAAAAAAAATTCTTTCATGCTACTGGGATTTGAACCCCGGACCTCCAAGGTGTGAGAATTAATTTGAGCCACTTGGCTATGATCGCTAGAACGCGAAGTTTAACAATTAAATTAACTATCGTAATGTATTTTTTAAAATTTACGTAATTTTTTTTTAGTTTTCCATTTCCGACATTACACCTCAAACTACCTCTAAACTTCATCTCAAAAACTCAAAATCTATGACTTTAACATCTCCGTTAGCGATAAATTGTGTTTTCTGTGTAAATATTTTATTACTTTTAATTTCAAAACTTTAAACCAGGTTAATGTTATCACTAGTCCAGTTTTGATTCAAAATATTTCTATTGTAATTTCCATTATTCCTGTGTAAAATGTGTAGTATTGCAATTTAGTAGACAGAACTTTTAAAACGAACGTTACAAAAGATAGAGAGAATAAAAATTGTAGAGCAAGAAAACTTTGTCTTGTCTGAAATTGTTCTTAAAGTAAAATCGAGAATTAAGTTTAGTACAAAACTTTGTCCTATCAGTTTCAGGTAGCGGTCAAAGCAGATCTTGTCTAAGAATTCTGGCGAAATGCCAGAGCCATTTCAGGAATCCTATTTTTAAATAAAGTAATAATTTTAAGAACATTTTAAAAAGAGTTTGTTGTATTCAGTTAAAAAGTATGTAGATATTCGCAACAACATTTGAACGGCTGTAACTAATATTTAACATGTTCTGATGTGTTAATTACCCTTTGATTATTTACTTTATTACTTACTGTAATTTGCCAGCTTTCATGTTATATTGGAAACTTGCTTTGCAACATTGCAACTGCTTTGCGGCAAAATTTAATATGATACCTAAAGCCGCATGTCGAAATAGATCTTACAAAGTTATTGGGTTTTAATAATTAATGGTATAATTCCATAATAATTTTGTTTCATTTAAAAATTATACTTAATGATAAAGTATAAGTAATCACATCAGCAATAGTTATAATTTCAGAGAATAATGATCGTTTATGAGACTTTTAAATCGGTCCAATAAATATAAGACGAACAGTAGCGACATAAACTGAAATTCAAGAACTATCAAGAAGTTTCCTCCCGAAAACTTATAGGACTAGACTTTTAAATATTATAACTTCTGAAATTATCAAATTATTATTAGTAAAAATAAAAATTCAGTTTAAAAATTTATGACTTCAGTGAAAATATGGTTTCACCAAATGAATTAACAAATATAAACTTTTTTGAGACTCATATACTCGTCGCAAAAGTAACCTCTAAAATTTACCTTCAACTAATATTTTTTCACTTATAAAATTGCAAATTGGTCTATGTAAACTTGTTGTTTAAGAGATAAGTTTTTCTTAGTAAAGCAGACATTCTATATTACAAATTAATTATGAATGGCCGTCGCTCGCCGCCCGGTATAAATATTTTCCAAGTCGTCAGAAACCCGTTAATACAAAGTGATGGCATTTGTCATCGGAAAATTGATGGAGCCCTGAACGACCAATAAGTAAGTCGCTTAATTTACTACCGAACACGTTGCACGTTTAGATAACATCGAACTTGGAACGCATTTAAGTTAAAACCTATTTATTGTAAAAGAAGTATTCCAAGTTTTCTTTCCCAAAAACTTTTACTTCATTTCCCACCTTGATTAAATGTGGAATCTTTAAGTAAATGATGTCAAATTGAAAATTAAGCACTTAAAAAAAGCATTGCATTCATAAAGCAAAAAATATAAATACGTATTTAAAATATCTACAAAATTCCAGTCTCAAAAAGGGAATAGTAAATACGTGAATAATAACCAACCAAAAAATCCGCAGCAAAAAAATCCAAATCAAAATGTGCACAAAATAAAAAAATACAGCACTTCACATAAACTTAATGTTTCGGCACACCGCACACAAATCAAAAATCTAAGAAGCTCTGAATGTACGCAAAACGCACTTTAACAAACACCAACACTCAAATTTACCGGATTGCCGCCAACTGCTCCAACTTTTTCTAAAATTGTTCGCGATAAAAAAATTTCGAAAAAAAAATCGCGAGTTTTGCGGACCGAAAGTTTCGCGTCGCGTGCTCGCGCGTGACTCCGGAATTCGAGTGAGGAATTTTCGGCTATGATGGGGAAGATGTGCGCATAGCTGTGGCTTAGATGAGACTGTGGCGTGGTATGTACCGCGGCAGTCACTGTGTGACCGAGCCGACTTTCGCCCCGACCGGTCGCCCTACAGCTCAGCCGACCGGTGACGCATCCAGGAACACTGTTAATTCTCTACATTTAACACTGCGACTATTTTTCTCTCCCCGTACGGAGCGCCAGATTACCCTTTTATTCGCTATGATAGCCCGTACATGTCTCGATTATTTGATAAGAGAATAAATAACGTGGTGCTTACCGGCCGCCCGACGAGTCGGCACTACGTAGGGGTGGCGAACGTAGCAAAAACAGTAGACGAATTTTGTTGACACGGTAATTTTTGCGTGATAACGCTCCTATTGTTACCGCGTGAAATTAAATATATTGTTATGGAGATTATTCAAATTGCGTTGTATCAAAAGTGCATCGTAACTGTTCAAAATTAGCTGAATAAGGATGTTATGATGAAATGAAGGTTTTGTAGTTGCGTTACAAATAAAATGTTCGACGCGAAGTTATTTACGAGTATAACTTGATATTTGTTACGTATAAAACTTAATTGGGTGTTTATGTTGTCGTTAAAATATGTTTTTGACTGTTATTGTTAATTCGGATGACACATTTACTATGAATGAATGTGACTTACGTGTATTTTAAGATTCATTCATATGAATTTTCCTTAATAGGAAATCTAAATTAATACTTAATATAATAAGGTAATGTTAGGTTATTTTATTATGTGTTTCCTGTAAACATAATGTGCATTATGTATATAATGATTTAAAAGTTACTATAAAAACGTAGTTAAAAAAATTGCTGCCTTCAACAAATTTACCGTGGCCCATCACCGCAACCAACTTGAAAATGTTGCTAAAAGAATTTGTCTATTGGTAGTAAACGCGACTGCTACCCAAAAGGTCCTGGGTTTGATCCCTAGGTCGGGCTCAACTATTAGGTTTTTTTTAACTTGAAATTCCCGGTAGCAGGAGTCTAAATTTGTGGCCGGTGTATGGCAATAGGCTCACCACCACTTATTTATTTATTTGTTTATACAACTTTATTGACACCTCTAAAGAAATATACAATGGGCGGACTTAATGCCTCATGGCATTTTCTACCAGTCAAACCATGGTTGAGTGGGAAAAGTTGCGTTAAGGACTTATTACATGGGACCTAAACATCTGGTGAAAAATGGGTGGAATCTGCCTACACTTTCGGAAAAATACAGCCGTGATGTTATGTTATACATAAATTAACGCTTCTGACACGTCGACTATCAGATTTACTTAGTAGCATAATACTCAACAGTTCCGCGGGACCCCGTACCTACTCAATTTTGAGTGGGACGTTTATGTGACAGATAAATGTTTCTTGTCGGATCCTAGATTGTGATGTCACTGGCTTGTACGATACTACACCACCCGCGACTCAGGGATTCCTTGTGCGTGGGCGTGAGTGTAAATAGCATTGATATTTCTGCGTTCATAATCATGTCATTGCTAGCATTAAGCTTTTATGTAAATTATCTAAGTATTTTAAAGTAAAACTATAAATATGTACTGATTTTGTTCTATCAATGCGTTGAAAAGTGTATAAGTGTAAGTGTGAATAAATATGTACTGATTTTGTTCTAGCAATGATTTCTTCCAGTGATCCCTTCCAGATAACCAGTCAATACAGATGTTTCACTGTAAATTTGCACTTTTGCCATGAAGGGGGTTGGATACACATGCACATTTTCTGTTTGGGCATTATTAAGGCTTTGTCTCCTCAAATGTAGATCTGCGACGCATAGCATTGTTTTCATACAATTGACATGCCGTTTCTACTTTATGTAAAGTCCGCTCCGATCGTATCTAAAACTTACCTACTTTATTCTATGGACCAAGTGCAAGCATGTTCATAGGTAAACCTACATACTAACGCCAGCTTGAGTTAATATAAAATAAAACAACTATAACTTCGACTTATTAATAGAAATGAATATTTGCAACACCTGTTTCGTCCCCAGTAACCCAGTTATTGCCTCGGTAAGGACGAGCTGCAGGAAGTCGCAGGGGCAGGATGCGCTTCAAAACTTTAGCGCTGACTGTTAGTTGCCCGTTGTTGCTGTTAGTTCCAGTTTGTATGGATAATACTGTTTTCAAATAATCCTACTGAAACTCCAAACAAAACCTATTAACTTTTCATACAAACTAAATAACACAGTCTCTGTGAAGTCCTGTTTGAACTTTGGTACAAATGTCGTGGGCGGCAGTGGACGGATGGAACTTCATCCATTCATCCACCGTCAGCTTTTTCTGGAACCACCGCCATAACCCTTCCCAATATCCAACTAGGCACGGTCTCTTCTAGGAATGCGAGGGTTAAAACTACTACATATTCTACCACGCAACAATATTATGGAGAGTTAAAATACAATGGAGAATTATTCAGGTATGTAATTTTCTCTCAACATCATCGGTCCGAGCCACTGGGATTTGAACCCGGTTTGGGTGCAAAGTGGCCACTCAAACCAGCCCTCCACCCTCAGAGTCAATAATAGTTTTGAGATATCTCCATCTTTCTACGGCACAGAGTAGTGAATATCTGTTAAATAGTGTATCGCCTCACGCATCATCCGTGGCCAAACAAGTTAGTGGTCGTACGAAATTCCGATATGCTTAGATTTGGTCATATAATATAATTATATATAATATAATTCATTAAACTTTCCCTCGCGTCAAAAGGCGTGTTAACATATCTAAAGGTTCTACGAGATTTATCTCCATCTCAATGAGATACAATTAACATGACTTTCTAATACAGAATACTTATAAAATTCTTACCCTGTGCTTGATGAGTTGACAAAATGCTAACTTTTATATTACTTTTACGTTTCAATAGACTAATTTCACAGATTCGACATGTTTATTAGTTGTAGGTTCCTACCGAGTAACTAATCGTCTTGGAAATTTAATTTGTTGTTTTCTGTGACTGCGACCCGCAATAAACGGACTCCTAATCCAAACGCGTAAGGGACCTAATAACTACTAGACGGTTATTATGTTGTTATAGCGATGAGGGCCCGTGGCGCTTCTGAGTTTTAGTGGGTGTTCTGGTTTTCAGCGAGTCCCACATACGCAGGATGCGTAAACGCATTTCCCAGTCAACAAAAAAAAAGTACCTAGTTGTGTTTTGACCACTATTTCAAACTTTTTTTATGAAGTTTGTCCTCTCACTTGAGCAGACCAGGATTCACGCCTGCACGCCTGCATGGCTAAGAAGATTCCATAACGTCCTATAAGGCACGTGAAGTGTGCCAACTTGCACTTGGACACATGTTAGACTATAGTTTCACCCCTCCCATTCAGCGAAGGGAGTGTGAGAAGGCTGTCAGCGCGCAATTATCCAGTCTGATAATAATAAAAGTCAGACATTAAAGGTCCGTTATATGACACTATGATTTAAATTCTGAACGTAGTAATAAAGACGTAGAAGGTACCTACCAAATAATAAATTATTAGATACGATTCCCGCGCACAATCAAACTACGAGTATATCGTTAAATATTCTGACTGAGCAATAAAGTGCTAGCAATAAATAATGTTACGAATTCATAACTACTGTTTTATTGTTTTTTGATAAATAGTATTATACAATTGCTCTTTTTACGCGTTTTGTGGTTCTAATTCATATTATTTCGTAACGAAGTTTTTCTTTAGTTTTATAAAAATATTCCTCAATTTAACTGTATCGTAAAAACGTGTTAAATCAGCGGATCCTAAGGAATAGTAGAACACGAACACAAAAAATGGACATTTCAAACCATTTTAATGTAAATTTTTCCTGTAATTTCACTTAGGTAGATACAGTGTCGAATTCATCATTATTATGTTCCGTTAACCAACGCTATCGTAGAAACAGAGATACTATAACTTATAATTCACACATTATATTTTTAGAACGTGCAACGTGGAATATTTTAGATTGCAAGTCTGAAATATGCTTTAAAATATGCTTTTTAAGATATTAATATAATATATTACTTAATGAATCTGGTCCTATGTTAAAGATATTTGTATACAGTTTTTCTCCGGTCACCGTCACCAATACACCCATCACTTAAATAAATAAACCTGATATGACATCAATACACTATTTAATCTTCTCATTCTTTGGCTTTGCTCATTCCCACTTTAGGTAGGGTCGGCTCTCCTAATTAATTTGCGCCATGACATTGTCGTGGGGTGTAGTATATACACTATTTAACTATACACTATTTAATACAGCATATATTTTATGAAGAAATGATTAAACGGTTTATAAGCATTCCAGAGATTAGCTCTCATCACAACACGCATCTATAATTTTGCGATCTCGCGAACATCTCACTTGCAGGCCTTGCAGCGTATCTGAGCGTAGGGTTGCTACTTTACGCTACCGGTTCGTGGCAATAAACAGAAATCCGATATCTTGCCTACAGCAGCCATTTAAACTACAAGATCAAGATAAACATATCGTTTTCTTTATTATTTACAACCTGTTCTAACTGCAAGGCTCTTGCGCCAAAACCAACTGCATTTTTATTTTATTGAATTCCGATAGTTAATGGGAATTCTTAGAGACAGGAGAAGGAATAAATGAATAATTTACAGCATCAAACATTTTATTAAGTACTCTTAGTTTGCTTAATTTTCATTAAATGAAAAGCATATTTCCAAATGTATTTTTCCGTAATTTTTATACAAATTAAGAATCAAGTAATAAAATTTGAACTTTCAAAATGTTGATTTTATTCAAATAACAGCAGTCAAGTTCGATTCCCGTTCGGAAAAAGTATAGGTAAGGCTTTTCTAACTTGAAATTCTCAATGCACATAACTGGTGAAAAGTATGTGTTTTACAGACCTCTGCCATTCTCACTCATTATTTAGTGCATCTGAGAGACCCTTCAAATTACAAGTTACAATTCGGACATGTAGAGGGCATTGTCTCCTAACACATCATAATGCTAACAATTGAACACATGAATGTTTGATTTCTAACTCGCAAAACAAATTCAAATACTAAAGAGGAGTGCAGATGCATCGGCTAACAGCTGCGCCAAACCTTATTCTAAACATTAATTTATTCATTTACCCTTCACGCCCTAAATCGCACGGTCGCCAATGAAAGGGTTCGCATCGATTCATCATTCGTCAGCGCACAACAAATCGATTCGCAATATTGATTCACAGACACGTGCTATCTAATAATGTTATTCAGTGGTAAGTTTAATTAAACAGACTTGGTAATTGTTACAGTGAAAAATAGTTAATACAATTCAAGGATTTTCTTAGACAAAATGAGTTTTAAGGTCAAACGGTCAAACAACCAATAGGTAGGTATACGTGTGACTTACTAATTGGACTAAATAATAATATCTATATATATCTATATTAAATTAGACCATCATTCTGAGGAGCTTCTTGATCTTTTCCTCGCGACTATAGTACCTGGATAATAATTATGAAATTGTTCCTAATGCTATTCGAGCTATACTTCCTGCGAGAATCAATAACGTATCCATGCAAGCTTATAAGCACTCATATATCTATAAAATAAACAAAGAAAGTAGTAGGTAATTAAATTGATTTATTAAAATGCATAGCTATAGTAAATTTCCGTTATATTATTACATTAGAATACGTATTGATTATTCCAGCATAGGTCCACTTGTACTATCATAGCGCACCGTAACTCTATATTTGCAACAAAATCTGCCGGAACATGTTTTAGCGATCTGCAAAGTCAATGCCAATGATAATGACGGCACAAAACCATGCTTGCTGTCTATCTGTTACAACACCGGTAACAACTTATACTGCAAATTTTTGTTTTACAATAGTTTCAATGAAATTGAGTTTTTTCTGGTAAAATATGTTGAACTATTCAAAAACTTATGGAAATTCCCAGAGCTCCGAGACTTATACATGTACTACTAAATTCCTAGCTCGTTGGTCTTGTAGTTGCGAGCGACTGCTTTTCGTAGGCCCTGGATTCGATCCCCGGGTGGAGCAGCACGGAGTCTGGATTTATGCTCGGTGTATGGCAATAGGCTCACCACCTATTACATGGTAATGGTATGGGTGTATCTCTCTGCCTACCCTATTGGGAAAATACAGGCTTGATGTTATGTTATGTGTTAAATCCACTATTGCTTTCCTGATTTTTAAGATGTCTGAGGGACAAAACATGGACCTGGTCGTTTACTACTAGTCTACTCTATAAATCGCGTAATTGATGACAGCTCTGACAAATATCCCCAAATATCTCCAAACATTTCGCCAGCCCTGAAAGACGCCAGTCAGATAAACGTTTTGCACCCTTAGAAAACTAACAAGCAGCCAAATTAAAATGATCGATTTGAATGCGACGTCGTTACGGCAAGAGCCATTCGACGTGCGTGGTCGCTTCACAAATTGGTATTGAACAAAAAAAAATCGGAAGCCGAAGGGTGAAATAGGAAGTTATACTGGTTTTACTTCCTCCCCACACTAGTATCGATTCCCGCCGTTACCGCAACAGGGTGTCACTTTTAAATTTTTGATTGATGTTCTTTCTTTGTTAGTGACAACGGGCGAGTTATCTTTTTGTATGGCAATAAATTTTACAACGTTTCTGTGCTCATTAAGGGCAAGATTTTGAAATAAGTTTATTTCGTTACCTTTGTGATTTACATCGTTTTTATTACTGCAACTTAAATTAAATTATAAGAGTAGTAGAAACATAATTTTGACCCATTTTCGAGAAAATTTACAAAAAACTTATACTTGATTTTACTTCATAGAGACATACGTATCTTAAATCAGAAATTCGTGAACATTTCTACCGGTTGCTACTTATATCAAAATGTTTTCAGGCTTTGCATGTTGCATTGATAAATAACAAAACTAAATGGTAATGACAGTGAAACTCGATCTTAATCCAAGATAAGGCGGGATGCGGCAGGGTGTATTCGTCCACCGAAGATTTTATCAGACAGAAGAACACAGCACATTGTTATTGAATCTAATGCATATTAAATGTTCATTTAAACGCTAGGAACTGTCCTAGCACGCCAATGTTAGGGCGTACACACGCGGTCTACGAAATATTAAGCTGTACTCGTATATAACCCCGGTGTTGCACGTATCCATAGGCGACGGTAACTTCTTACCATCAGGTGGCCCGTATGTCTGTTTGTCCGTCTACATTATAAAAATTGCCACTTTATACATATTAAAACATAATTATGTAATTAATATTTAGATTTAAGTTCAACAATCGATAATAATTCCCTAAATTGTTATACATTATGTATAAACAATACAAAGGTTTCCAACAATAGTCACTTTTAAAAAAATAGAAAATTAATATTACCTAATTATTAATTCTCTGTCCTAGGTAGCTGCCAGCTCTTCGGTCTCCTGTGATGTCGACTAACCTTTTTTAAATTCATTAATTTGTAAATTTACTTTTAAGATATAGATTTAAATTATTAATGAATATTAAATCATCTTTAATTTCATCATATGTCATTTCATCATATGAGAATGTCAAATACACGTATGTATTATTTTTACTCGCTAGAAAAAAATCGCAAAATAATGTCTTGAAAATGCGTCTCAACAGACTGTCAAACGGAACACTATAAAGTGCAAAAACCTAAGTAGTACAGTACTTACGAGTAAACCTAAGTTCACAATCGTATCAAATCAAATTGTTATACATAGAAACCTAAAAAAATACACTTTGATTTGATGTGAGGACCTGGAGATCACAAACCAGTGTATGTGTGTGTTTTCGTACACACTCCAATTCAGTCTCAATGATGTTATGGAACTCATAATACTTATAATATGTAGAAACTTGAAACTAACTCGTCTTACTTTACGTATCTGTGTGGAGAAAAATTAAGTTTTATTTTATTACTAAGCGATTGCTATAGGCAAACCAAATCCATGTAACTAAGCATTAACAAGGAATAATAATAGATTTTGGAGTTCATAGGCATCTCGGTGTATCATTAAAAGAATAGTGCCTAACAATAGATAATTAATTTATTAGTTCGTGTGTAGGGGCCCTACAGGATTGAGATGTAAAATTGTAAAGCAAACGGCTTGTGCCAAACCGGTCGGCTCCAATGGGAGCTTCGCTTTTACTGCATCTATTGTTAACATTTTAATTGACATTAACGGAGCCAAATTAGCATAAGGTGGGGGGTCACAAAGCTTTGCGTAGCGACTACTTATATTACTACTGGGAATACTCGGTAACCAATTTTATTGTTTGTACTAAAAGTCCTGTAGATATGACTGAGTAGGTGTTTAAAAACAAGAACCTAAGTTTGACCATGTAGGAGAAAATTAATAGGCTACTTTTTAATGATTCGCAAGGTTCTATTTTGATATTATAACTCACGCTTGTGTGTATTGGTTTGTAATAATAATAATAAGTACTTAAAGTCGGTTTCATGGGTACCTATCTACATGAAACAAAGCACGGTTCATATATCTTGCGACCCATTGATACTTTATATATATTTATCCGTGCGACTGAGATACTATTGTATGTACGCTTTTTCTTACCTGTCCAATGAAGTAACAAAAACTCAATCTGTAATAAAAAATAAGGCATTTATAAAATCATATATTTTAAGAACAACACATACATGCAAACACTTAGAAAGAATTTTATTGAATTCCACCCCTAAGTGGTTAAAATAAGGGGGGCAATAACTTAATTTTACTCAATTTGGGCCTTCATAATAACAAGTTAGAAATGTATTATATTCCTCTTATCTTGATTCATGTCGATAGAAATAAGGCTTAAATTACTTTTACTTTGAGCACATAGGTATGAGAAATCTATGGCTGTCCACCGCAAGGTTCCTCATCCTTATACAATAACAGTAACGCTATACTGCGAGACGTATCCCTTTGCCCTTTCATTCTTCTACACTTATCTATTCATTATGCAAAACACAATAAAAAAGTAATCATGCTTTAATTTCATATAACCAAATCAAATTACTGAGAGAAGAATCTATAGATATAAATTTCGTATCCACAGCCATAAAGTGAATGAAATGGTGTATTAGTGATCGGGCAATAAATTAAACATTTATAGTAATATTAAAGATCAGTAAAATCTCAATAAACGGAGAGGTTGTAACACGATAAAATGTATTGTGAAACGTAGGCCCTACAAGTTTGACAATGGACGTCTTAAGGCGTCGTCCCACGGTGCGTGATTTTGTGGACGGACGATGATTCGCGCACGACGCACCGTGGGAATTTAATGTCGTCTGTAAAGTGCATGCTAGTTTGTAGCAGTGCGACCGTCTGGCCGTCGTAGGCAGTCCGGGGCAGGATCACGGTCCGTGGGAAGCCGCTATTAGCTTCAATCATCAGTTTGTACCATGTAACAGTATCAAGTTGTACCTACTGCATGCGTACAGAATTTTTTTATGGAGAAGTGAAAGATAGAAAAAGAGCGTGCAGCATCACGTACCCGTCGCTCATGACATCTCATTACTGATTTTGAACAAGACTCAAATATTGAGATAGTTAGTTCATTTAGCAGATAGAGAGACGCAATTAGAATATTAGTTGATCTTATATGTAGGTATTAGAGCAGGATTACGCTTGTTTATCGTTTGGAAATACTAACTCAGTTCGTCTCAGCCGACGGGGACGTACTGAAGTAGCGTTTCGATATGCGCTACCCGGATAGGCATAATCAAAAGAAAGCTGTGCCCCAACAGGCACTAAGCCGTCGCTTGTACGGCTTTGGCGCCGCTCGGCCGGCGGAACACCGCGTAATCCGAACAATAACCGCAGCGGCCAGATTATGCGAAAAACAACCGACCTTTAAGCCGAAGGGTGCAGAATTACGTGCAAAATTAGCGGGAAATTTTAAATTTTGAATTAGGAATAAGGCTGGGAAACCTTTTTAATTCACCTACAAGTAGGGCAGGAGTAATCTCGGTAGTAAAAATACTTGGAGTTAAATCCACCGGCTGACTCAACGGCCATAATTGAATACATATTTAATGTGCATATAACCAGATTATGATTAAACTGAATTGAACTACCTTATGAGATGCATTGCATCATTACATACTGAATTATTTAAAAATTGCCTCAAAAAACACAATCATGTGACCGGATTTTTCATAGTAAATGTCACTTACTTACATCTTAAAGCCAAATCTGCGGTCATCAGCCGGATAAGAACTTCTGACATTCGGATATAGAATTCATAGTCTTGATTAGTAATTGCAGCTAATAGTTTGCACATATTTGGTGACTGTTTGCGTTCCGTAGTTTGAACACTAAAGGTTACTTAATAGAAACGATTTATTCCACATCTGAGTACTTAGTATAGCGAGGCAGCTATGTCAGAGAATCAATTCAAGACTTGAATCAATAACGTCTGTTTTATACTAACACACATTCGAACATAGCACAAAAACTGTAATCAAAGCAATATCAATGATTTATCGATATCAAGCTAAGCCTGAATGGTACAATTTATTTATTTTATTTAACTAACCGCTTCATAAGCACTCCATGCTCACATTATCATCGAATGCAACACTTCCATTACTAGGTATCTTCGAACATAAAACACCATGTTGCATCATAACCGTCCGCTCATAAAGGTAATATCGAAAACTCACGAACTTTCATACCAATAAAACAATATAAAAACGTATTGACAATAATTTATTCAATACATTCCCTGTGTAACATGGGTCCGAGTACGTCGAACAGGGAATAAAAGCGTTTATTGATTTCAACATACGGTCCATCCATAGAGGTCAACTTAAATGTGTTTCCTTGTACTCAACAACTGGGCTCCAACGCCGACGGTGAAACTTACTAAAATAAAAACTAACTAATAACTTTGGTGGTAGCGAGGTTTCACTTCTCTGAATTTAAACATATTTTAATGTACTCATTAAAATATTGAACTTTCCACGTTCTTACTAAATTTAATTTTAAAATTGAATAAGGTTTTTTTTACATTCATACCGGTCCCGGTCATGCATGCGTTGTGGCAGCCAGCTGATCTCTATGGGAAGCCGGGTGGGCGGTGGTAATCTAGTGATTACAAGGGAATTATCATCCGTCGAACTAAAGAAACGTACATAACTTTTCTATAAATGCACAATTTTCTTGATACTTTATTCATGCGCTTGTTTATTCAATGTTTATCGCGAGAAATATTTGGATAGATTTGAAAGACTAATCTCGCTTTATATCTCGGTTTTACGCCTCAGTGGAGATCAGTGGGATTTATCTCGTGATATTAATTTTATTCGTTTCGTGTTGATTTCGAAATTAATACCGATTTCATTGACATCCATCTTCTCGTAGAGGTATACTATTTAACATAGATTTAGAGGGTTTAACTTATGTATTCACAGATACTCATATTGTGGATAATATCAACAATAGGTATTATGGTTGGATTGTTCCCGATTATGACTATGATTGTATCCGATGTATGGTGCGGTATGCTATGGTCATGGTATGGTAGCATCGCATCTGTGTCCGACTTTAAACGATTCTAATGAGACTTGATCAAGGTCTTCCACAGTTTTCATAGGCGAGCTTGCTATGATAAATCCATAAGCTAGATTATAAAGCGCTCATGGTTACACAGCTTAATCATTCATTTATTAATTGATAAATGTTTATCCGACTCGAACAGTTCTAGAGGGAATAATTTCTAGAGTTTCTCATGCTTTGAACGTGAGGTAAAACCGTCGATCCCCGTTTATCTCTAAAGAGGCTTAATTAATTCTCAAACACTGCGTGGTAGAACAACGTAATGGTGGCTTCCTCCTTCCCTTCTTGGTGGTAGAACAACGGAAGGGTTCCTACTTCTCACTTTTGGGAAGGATGATAGTCACCAGGAAACCTCAGTATCTAACAGGTCTACCTTATGAAGTCGAAGACGTACAAAGTCTTGGCAGACGAGGCAGAATAGCCTGTATGTTACCGTTTCGATGATGATCACAATATCATCGTAATCCTGTATCCTACCGCGCCCAGCGTTGCTTATCTTTGCACATGGATTCAACCTGGCATTCCAAGCGCTATTGGCGCTATTCAATGTGTGTATTATTTGATGTTTAAACGAAAGCAACCGGCTTCCTGCAGTTCAAGGCAAGCGCCCGGCGCACCGAGTCATCGCTCCTTCAAGTGTTGACTCTCGATTGTTGACTCTTCCACAAAGTCACATTACAGTTGCACAGACTAATTACATACAAACAAAGCCTCTTTACATACTGCCTGCTGGACGATGGCGCAGTACGCGATTATTGTTACCTGGTGCAGTGACGAGCTAATCTTTGCGAGACCGGATTGTAATGTTTACCTGAATAGAAATGTCGTTTGCTTGTAAAATTAAATAACGAGGTGTGTTTTGCTGAAACACTATTTTGTATAACAATTACCGAATGCTGTTAAACTGCTTCACTCGCTGCGACCTATAGACGTCCCACTGCTGGGCACGGGTCTCCCCCACAGACACTGCTGCGGGAGGTCTAGAGCATATTCCACCACGCTGCTCTAATGCGGATTGGTGGAGGTTAAACGTAAACGTAAAAATCACGTAACGGATGTGCCCTTCGTATTGTGTACCAATTAAAGTAAAGTTGAATTTAAGAAAATACGATGTACTCATAGTTACCTATAAGATACACTTCTGGAGGAGCATGCCACGAGATTTTCCCATATAGAATGTTTGTTAAAAATAAAACAGTTTGCTAAGTAGGTAGGCTTGCTAGTAAGGCAGTAATAGAGCCTTCAGCTGTCAGCTGTTAAGGGAGGCGCATGTCCAATAGTGGATATTAAAGGGCTGATGGATGGATGAGTTATTTACAGCCCCACTGCTGTGGAGCCGTAAATGACTGGTCTGGTTCATCTACCGCATACTCGCTCGGACATTTCTCGCAGAAGTTTCCTTGTCATGAAAGAGACTTTCTGAAGGAATATTGCATATCATATCTTAACATCCACGAGTAAATAAAATGTAGATCAATCGCCCACTTTTGCTTTGGAATGTTAATTGCTGATAAGATATACCTATGTCATGAGCTGTCAATGAATTCATCGCAATTTATTATGAAGTAGTTGAAGCGTTCATAGCCCAATGGTATGTTATCGACCGAGTTAAGCAAAGACCACTAGAGGCTATAGGCTGCTTCACCATGATATGACGATTTGAACACCAGAAATATTTTATTAAGTTCATAACGCTCTGTGTCAGATTTATCTTTATATAAATATGAAAATAAGACAATGTATTAACTATGGTAGGTTTGTAGGTGGTAGGCTACACGCCACGGTACCTAGTACCATTTCTACTGGGTAGTTATTGATTTTAAAACAATTGTGGTCCGGTTGGAAAGGTTTTGTTTCCGGTTACACTTCTTTAGAGGCGACCATCGTAGTCCTAAAGGGTAGCAACATCTGTAACTGACTTGGAACGAGATCCTTACTAACAATTACGAACTGGACTATTACTAACACCAACGAACAGGACTAACTATCACTAACACCCCTAGCTAGACCACCACACCACTAACGAATTGACCAACTAATGTTCTAATTAACTCTCTCAGCTAACTGGACTAAGCATCACAGTCCCTATTGGAGTCTTGTTCAAAGTCAGTCACAGTTGTCATAGACCAGTGCAGAAGCCTTTAAAAATAATAAAAAGTGAAAAAAAATAATAGTAGAATATAACCTATTAGAAAAGGAGGAGAATATTATAAACATTAAAGGAAAAATAAATTCCGGGCGATCTGAGGTAGGGAACGGGAAGGGGGGGGGGGGTGTTTAAGGGGAAGAAACGGTTTATGTCGATTTCCGGCAAAACTAAAAGTCCTATGGAAAAAAGTCAAATGGCAAAGTTGTAGATAGTAAAAAGATCTAAAACTTTTGTATTTACACTTTTTTCACATAACCTCAAAATGTATGTGAAAAGTTCAAAAAACCAAGTTCTTGGTTTTTTATTTTTATCTTTTACAAAAAATTTTTCTTTTTCACGAAATTTGGTGAAAACTTACCTTTTTATGTCCCAAATACGCTGTAATTTATTTGATTAGAAATATTTATTTTTTCAACCTTATTTTGAATTAATATCGAAAAAGAACCCTAATTTTCAATCGAAAATTCACCCGTCAAAATATCAGCTTTTTTCAAAAAGTTGGTATGCTTTCTGTTCGTTAAAACCTCTACTTTCCGATGGTGAAAAAAAAAATATATCTTACTATAGTAAATCTTCTCAGAAAATGCAATCTTTAATTACTTCTTTTCCTTCCTTTGCTTTTTTTTGTCTTACACGTATACATTTTTTACATCACTATACACTTTATATAGATTTTTAATATATTTATATATTTTAAATAATATTTATATATTTTTAACAAAACTTTTTACGGACTTTTTATCGATTTTTAATATATTAATATATTTTTAATATATTTATATATTTTAAATATATTAAAAATCTATAAAAAGTGAAAATGATGTAAAAAATGTATATGTGTAAGACAAAAAAAAGCAAAGGAAGGAAAAGAAGTAATTTAAGATTGCATTTTCTGAGAAGATTTACTATGGTAAGATATTTTTTTTTTTTCACCATCGGAAAGTAGAGGTTTTAACGAACAGAAAGCATACCAACTTTTTGAAAAAAGCTGATATTTTGACGGGTGAATTTTCGATTGAAAATTAGGGTTCTTTTTCGATATTAATTCAAAATAAGGTTGAAAAAATAAATATTTCTAATCAAATAAATTACAGCGTATTTGGGACATAAAAAGGTAAGTTTTCACCAAATTTCGTGAAAAAGAAAAATTATTTGTAAAAGATAAAAATAAAAAACCAAAAACTTGGTTTTTTGAACTTTTCACATACATTTTGAGGTTATGTGAAAAAAGTGTAAATACAAAAGTTTTAGATCTTTTTACTATCTACAACTTTACCATTTGACTTTTTTCCATAGGACTTTTAGTTTTGCCGGAAATCGACATAAACCGTTTCTTCCCCTTAAACACCCCCCCCTTCCCGTTCCCTACCTCAGATCGCCCGGAATTTATTTTTCCTTTAATGTTTATAATACTCTCCTCATTTTCCAATAGGTTATTTTCTACTATTAATTTTTTTTTGTTTTAAAAGCTATCGAGACTGGTCTATCATGGCGGCAACGGATTGGATTTTGAATGTTAAACTAATCATTTTGTTAGTAAATTTTATTATATATTTTGGGAAATTATTTCTTTTATACTTCCTAGTTTCCTATCAGTTAAATAGAGCATGCAATTGTAATTTTTAGGACATAGTACTCATACGATTTGAAACGAAATATTTATGAATGAAATAGATATTCGGATAGCCAAGAGGATAACTCAACGTAGGTATGTATGTAAAGTGTAGTCACAAATGAGACCGACATACAAGGTTCGCACGACAAATTCTCGTTATATTTTCCATTATTCTTGTGTTTACAATAACAGGTACACACGACATTAAGCGACATGCAAACTATCCAGCCTCTTATCAATTCAATATTTTCGATAAATTAACTACCTGCCTATTTAGGGAATGCATTTGTAATTTTACGATAAAAAAGGGTCAGAACTACACCGGCAAGCATGTATGGAGACACTAATGAAAGTAGATGAGGCAGTTGAGTGTACCTAAAAATCGTGGTAAATAGTCTGTGTCTACCCCAGAGGGTATCAGCGTGAGTTTATTCATGTACAATGTTCTGGAAGATCCATAAGATCGGGTACACCACGAGACTAACATTCAAACTCTGCAATGATTTCGGTAAGTAGGTACTTATATATGTAGTAAATCTACGGAAAGTTTATATAATAATAAATAGTAAATAACAAGCAGCCTCATAATATAGAACCAACCAGCCATCCAACACTCAAATCTATCAATAACATGTTTCAGTAATTCAAAGAAACAAAATTAATTGATGAAAATTATCATGGAACGTGTGCAAGCACCTTGGTCTCAACCCACTGCAAGGATGTCTCCGATAAACACATTTTGTACTCAAATCTGCATTAAGTTTATTTCCACGTCGAGAAACATCGTGTTTACTGCGTCCAACACATTTCCTTACAAATTGTTATCGGAAATAAACGATGGAGTGAAGTTGTTGCTAGGAATGCTCGTCTCACAACAGAAGGCGTGTTCTGCAGGTAACAAATACATCGCGAATATTATAGTCTTAAATTAATAAATCGATGTTATTAGACGTTTCAATTTATAACAATAAGATATTTTATATCGTATATAAAGCCTAACGAACTCTTTCAATGTTGTTCTTCCTTTTCAAATGTAAATTATGAAGTAAATAAACAGATAACCTAACTAAAGACCGAATGGTAATTATTTTTTAAAAATTTGTTCTGAAACTAAATTGTGAAATTATGTTCATACTCGTAAACTATAAAAATTATTTGCGCATTATTTCTAGCGCTTATTTGAATACTTGACTTTGAAATCAATTGAGAAGGAAGATTCGTTTTACTAACAAGAAATAGGAGAGCCATGTATCTTATTGTATTTAAAAACATGTATCGACTTGAGTGCGCTCCTGTTTTGCCAGTCATGCACTCACCGCCGGACATGATTTCTAAATTAAATTATTGTTGCTTACTTTTGCTACCAACTTAGTTCAAACAAGCTCACTATTAAGCTTTCAATCACTGTAAAAACTATAGGCACAATTTTCAAAATATGCGGGCATTATCAAGGTGAATATCGCGTAAATGTGACGAGATGTTGTTGGAAAGAAAAAAAAAACTTGGGATTACGCAGACAAAGGAAAGAAAAAAATTTGTGAAAACTGAAGTGTTTTTAATTTTAATTCTTCCATTATACAGCCTTCAAATAATAGACGAAACATCATCAGATATGCATCTGTTGAACACAAATATTTAAATTACGCTATTAACTTAATTTAAGAGTAGACATGATTTGTGATTTGTGTTAAAGATTATCTTATTTAACAAATAATTTATATCTATAAGACACAATAAATGTTTATTTAGTGTAAATAAAAGCTTTGATTAAGTAATCGATGGTGAAAGTGCTATTAAAATTCGTCTCATAGATTTTCATCATGAGATGAAAGATAACGATTAGATTTACGATTTAATTCTGCGATAAAATTATAATTTTAATTACATTTGCCCACGTAAAATTCGTACCTAACACACTGCGACTAATTTATAATGATATACCTTTGAGACTAATCATAAAATTTGCTGAAAATCAGCTGAAAACGTTTTGTTTTTTTAGATAATCTTATCTCAATCTTATTGTGTCCGAATCATTCGTGATACGTGGTCCAAAAATAAAGTAGCTAAAATGTTATCTACTTTGTGGAGGAATTATTTTGGAGGAATAAACCTAATTTGTTTAGTATGAATACTCCACCACGCTGCCCCAATGCGGATTGATAGTGGGGTTAGAGGCCATTCCAGTGTCGAGTGTCCTCAAGCTTTTCGACAAGTCTTAACGTTTTTACAATTGAAAACAACCGGGACTCACGACTTAATGTGCCCTAAGAAGCACGGAAGCGCCCGATGCTGCGTAACTCGTCAGTTACATAATTATGATTGACATCGCGTCCATAGGACTAATGAGCAATACATACATAAAATATGTTATAGCTAACAATATCAAATTGAAACCCAGCTTTGGCCAGGGAATTTCAGGGTCAGGAAATAAAAAAATAAAATAAGCCGCCTGCATGGGAAGTATATGAATGATCTCTTATCTATCTTACTCTCTAACTCTCTTACTTACGGTCATACAGATTTGCTCGTGATATTTACCTGCACCGTTACAGTAGGTGACATTTTATTTCTTCGCACAAAACACTTTGTTATTGGTTGAATCTACGAAATATCCTTACCGACCGCAGTAGGATAAGTAGGGTTCCATGTTATTCTCGAAAAGTCGATATCAGCGCTGGGACTGAAAAACATGTTAAAACTTGCAAAAGATTAAACTGCAATTTATGTAGTGATTACGAGCTCGTAGCCGCGCAAACAACACGAACAAATAGATAAATTTTTACTGAACAGTCATTTTTCAGGGATAGGGTGTTTACAGTATTCCTTTGTTATTTTTTTTTTTCTTGATAAATTTATCGCAATACGATGTTATAGTAACTTAACATTCTCATTACGACTTAACTTACCCCATATTACTTATAACATAACCTAATAACAATGTTACCTACGTACCAATGACTTTTCTACATAGATTTATTACTCTATACTTTCTATGTCAAGTGCGCTTTATGAAATAAAATGTCACGGGCTGTAACGGAAAAAGATCGTGAGTGAGATTCATACTGAGAGATCTAAGAATGTTCTCGAAGGCATATTAAGCCAACCAATCCGCACATGGCCAGCTTGGTGGCCTTAAATTCTGGGCGCAGCCGTGCCCTAATCATAGACAGTAAAAGAGAGGAAACTCAGTACGGTCATGCTCCTCCTACAGTGATAACGAACCTCCTACTTGCAAAGTGTATACAAATAGGTAAGTAATTAAGGTACTAGTAATTTATTCTGTACGTCTTCTTTTTATGCGTCCGCGCACTTTCAAAGCATACCTGCCTACTTGCTCAGCTACAAGTCAGGTTTTTTGTCCAATCACGTAGGTATACAGTAGGACCTTCTTTCCTATGATCTATGTAACATGAATCTATCGCAGATTTATGTTACAATGAAAATAAAAATCACTCTAATGTCAATCTTAAGTTTGAAGATTTTCTGAATCGATGCTTTCGGGGATCTAACTATAAAACTTGGTCACTCTATAAATATTACTTGGTATTACTTAACTCTATAAATACCTGTAATATACAATAGTAACCATTACTTTCAATACGGAAATGGTATTTATCTATAACTTGATAAATCGTATTAAAATCAGACACAAAACCTAAAATGTTCAGCAGTGCCGTTCATGTCATACATCGAAAATGATGTTATAAACGTCATTCTACAATAATACGTCCCGTAGCGACGTCCAATCAAATAATTACTTAGACATGATACTCACCCATTCTTTAAATACACTTGTCGATCGCTATCTCTATAAGGACTTACAGATATGAATAGGGAATCAATCAGTGCTCAACTTGCTTTGCGTAGATAAACAAACGAATTGCGTTGTTAATGAATCGTGTCGTATCGGACATATCAAATCGGCCTAATCAGATAATCCAGTAACTAGTTCTAAGTGGGGGATCACCTGAGTGATAGATTCAGGTCAATGGTAACTCTGTCCATTTACTATACTTATAAAACTCTAATATATAATTTTTTTTACATCATATGTGGTAACATATATATCAATGATCATATACATTAAATAAATCACAATTATTCGCTGTCACACTCTAACAATGAGTAAGTTGACAAGACGTAATCGACAATGCATTTTATTTCTACAGCGCTTAACGATTCAAGATTTTTTTTCCGATGGAAAATGCTTTCCCGTATCCTGCCTGTAACGGTCGAAGACAGAAACACAAAGGTATGAGTGACTCAGTAAAATAGTCACCTTGCACCTTGAGCGCCGGTTTGAGATGCCACGGAATCGGTTCCGTATTGTAGGTAGGTACTACCGTGACGCCTCGACGATGCTGCCAAACGAGACATTGCTAAGTACACCAGGGTCTATGAGTAGGTATATAGTTCAGAGCGTCGTAAAGGTTTCATACCCAGTTTGAAAATAGTAAATGCTTAAAAAGAAAACATTCTTAACGATTTCGTGGTTCCCTAAATAAATGTGCTACGAAAATTAAGGTTAATTTCTGATACCGAACACTACGTTACAGATTACGAAATAGTTACGTACATGTCGACCGCAGACTTCTTACGCATAAAAAATGATATAAACGCTTCCTATTTACAAATCTATTAAAGAATAGAGCAAACTTAACAAAAGCAGTAGCCCTATTACCTCTTTCGGGTCCGTCGAGTAATAAAAATACGAAATCATGGGTAATAGCGAAGATGGCCAATAAAATGGGCCACAGTGAGAGCCGCCAATCTGCGCGGGAATAAAATTGAATATCATGTAGGCACTCGTATGATAATGTCTGCAATGTTAAATTAATACGCTTTTTATTACCACCACAGTTACACAATTTCTAGTGCGCTTGTGTTATATTGATGCTCTGTTATTCATATGTTTCTTTATTGCACTTGTTACCATGAAGGACGGAAGAGCGTGTTCCATGGTTTGTTACACAACTGCTGCGTTAAAACTCAACGAAAAAATAAAGTACCTAAGTATGCATTCAGTAAGTTAGATTGGATTCTATAAAATAAAAATAACAATTACATGGGTCCTAACTGGTGAAAACTGGGTGTAAAATCTATTCCTACCACAACAGATAAATACATGCGTGATGTTAGATAATGTTAAATTATTAAAATAACTTCAGTGGGAATTATTCAGCATACCTAAACATAACTGGTGAAAAGTGAGTGTACTACAACACACCTTCACCCCATTAGAGAAGTGATTTTCCACTATGTAACTTAATATGATTTAAATGAATTAATGTCTATGATGTAGGTAATTGTTGTAAGCATTTCTTAAAAACGTAATTCTTAAAATGATAAATATTTAGAAAACTAATTATAACAGCGATACGTAAATTTTACATTACTAGATTATTATTAAAACTTTTGTACCAAAAAAACAACGATGACTATGTATGACTATTATAATTAATTAATGTCTAATTGATTTAGCTACGGTGACGCCCGTATTCATCGTTCATAATCACCAGACCCCCAACGCAGCCCTTCTAAGCGCAATCCAACTGAAACACCCCAGATAAATGGGAAACGAATAAATTCCCAGCGAAATTGGTCCATTTCCGAGCAAGCAAGAGAACTCAATCCGTCACGGAGTGGACAAATTGTCGGTTAATCATACCCAAATTGCATATAGAATGCAACTGCAATTCGACCATGAATCTAAAGTCGCAAGGGCTGTTTTACGATATACCTTTCGCATGGCAGAAAAAAGCTAAGCGTATAATCCGACAGTTGCCATATAAAACTAAATACAATAATTCTACTGCATACCAAAATACGCTAAGCAAAGTCCATTGTGGTCTAATAATTTTATAACAAAAATTCAAACATAATAGCGGACAATTCGCCCGAAAGCCATCTGCCTGTGGGTTGGTAAAGGAATATTCTTGCCACGTGTCCTTGGCACAATGGCAATAAATTGTATTAGTCGCGATTATTGACACAATAGGTGTCAATCGGACGATAATTCACGTATTATGCGGCGATTCAACGACCACTAGTACACAACAGAACTAAGATAATTTTCCGAACCAGTGATTCCGCTTTGGTGGTCTGCAGTTCGATCCACGTAAAACGAATGTGGCACTCGCCCCAATATTGTTTGACAAAACGCCCTAATGGAGATCGAAGCTAATTAATTATCTGTTATGTTAGAAATGTGTGGAAACAAATTGATTTTCAATTTTGTGTGAAAACGTTTGTAAAGTGATTACCGACATAGGTTTACCTATTACAAAATGTTAGGATTTTTTTTATAACCAATAGTGGTCGCCTTTAAACTGTATATAACATTAATTTTCAGTACAGCCCCTGGTTCGGGGGGTTACGGGTGTTACAGGTTTTTAGTAAAACTACTTATGTAATAAAGAAGCTTATATTATCTAACTGTAGATCATTATAATCTATGTATTTGGCGCCAGGAGGGTTTTTTGGAAGCGGAACCCTGCCAAAACCAAGCTACAGCTCTTCAGGGTATATTCTCGATGACTTTAACAATCTGCAGGGCACAATTATAATAACAATCCTAAAGCTACAACAACAAATTATGATGTTAATTACTACTGTAACTACTGACAATTTATTAGCATGCATTTTCTACTCTTTTCAAAACGATTTAACTTACCCCTTTCACGCACAACCGACACAACACTCAACTTTACTTTATTTAATATTATGTATTATGTATGTCACAAATGACCATTATATTTAAATCATTGCAAGTTATTTTACCAATAATATAACAATTGCCAAGCTATATCAATTGAGATGGCGTAGCTATCTTTCAGTCTGACATTTAGTACCTATAAGTTTTTGATTTTACCATTTTACCTACATTTTATTTTATTTTACCTACCTACATAATAATAACCTTGATCGAACATGACATTTTAGCATAGCTCTATTAGTTTAAAAGTACATTATTATAAAAAGTATACAAATAAGAGCGACAACAACAAATATACGTACAAAGAAAAAAACTTGAAATGAAATTAATAGTATTTTAAATTAAACTTTAATCACCTTTAAACTTTCTTTCATTTCAACAAACACAGACGTACTTGGCAAAGGATCAGTGATGACTAGATGATGTACCTACATTATGATGATGATTGGTACCCTCCATCCAGCATCCTCACTTCACACGCAATCTGTTTATTGATTCAGGCAGATGTGCGATCATTGCCACAAATTAAACAAACACATTTTAACATTTAAGTGTTCAGCGTTTGCTCAAATCATTCCACTTTTTGTGATGTTTACTCAAGGAATCGTCGCGTCGCCTACGCTAATGCAACACAATTATAAAATTAGCTGCTGAATTAATAACTCCATTGACAAAGGCACCTAGCTGTGACCTTTCCCGTTTGTCCGGTTAATAGATGAACAATTTTTCAATTTCAATGTCATCGCACCTAACTACAACACGGTACATTTATGAATAAAAGATAACAAACGAGCATGCGACTTTTCCTGGGACGTCCCCAAAAGTTGGTGAGCAATGAGTGCGTTGCAGTCGAATCCTGTCAAGCAACACCAGTTGCTTCCAAAATTAGGTGCAGTCATTTATTCTTATTATTCCTGGATGATATTGAACTTGAGCTTATAATAAAACCTTCTAAGATTTTCAAACTCTATGCTATGTAGCATCTATTTTATTTTTTGAAAGTTATTGATAAACAAACAGCCTTCTTAAAACGCTTTTATTAGCTTTGTATGTTTGTATGTAACGGAATCTTTGAACGTGATTTTCGCCCACTTTTTGGAATAATTTGAATAAAAACAAAATCTAAATTAAACTAAAAAACTTGTAGATGTAGATTTGTAGATAAAAAAGCGTGTTTTTTTAATTTCTCAAAATTAATGTTGAACTTAATTTTAAGCAGTGCAAATGGATTAAACTAAGAAATCAAAATTTAATATTAAAAATCAAACTATCGGAATTTTGAGCCCCACAAACCTGTCTCTGGTTTTGTGGAACTAAAGTTTCGATCCTTTAGTTTTATCCATACATAAAGTTCTATTTTAAAAAGCGGTTAAAACAATTTAACGTTGTTCTTTGGTATATTTGACAACTTCGTAAAGATACCTGCTGCGCACTCGATTGACCAAAGTCCACCTTACTAGATAACTCTGTTTTAAAAGGATGCTATTCTTGTAAAGTAAACAAAATTTGCATTCCCAAGCGCTCTTGTAATACATACCTTTTGAAACGACTTTCAAGTACGTATTCCACTTGGAACAGGCTAAACGCATAATTCATACAATAGATCCTACTTACGAGTACATTATAAAATACTTTTGTAAACTGCGCAATTTAATATCATTAGCTTCAACAATTAAGGAACACCTACACACCTTAGATTTTTTTATAAATCGTTCTTACTCAAGGGTAAGAACGATTATCGTTTTGTCGGTTTGACCGGGACACGGATTACTGTGTGGTAATTTTTAACACGCTTTTATTAGCATGGTATGTATGTGTTACCGGCCAAACCCGTTTTCAGGACAAACTAGTTTGGCCTAGGCTTAACTAGTTCTTCCTATACGCGATAGGATTAACTAGTATAGCCTAATCCAAACTAACTAAACCTAAGCCCGATAGGATAAACCAGTTTAGGCTAGTCCAAACTTATTTGTCCTAAGCCCGATAGGATAGACCAGTTTAGGAAATCTTTGAACATTGGACCGATGGAATAACATTTGGTATAAAAGTGTCAAATTTATGTTACGCGGATGATACCACATTACTCGCAACTAGTGAGAGCCATAGGGAGCAGCAGTTGCAGAGATTAGGGAGCGTTAGTTTTCCTTTTGGACTTAAAATCAATCGCAAGACCAAAGTTATGACTGTCGACCGGGTCAATAACAACGACAACAAGCCCTGTAGGGCACAAGACCATGTGGTCATCACCACCGCGTCACCCATGCGCTGGACTGACCATATAAAGGCTGCTGTGGACGCTCCCGACCATGAATGTTTGAGGAAAACAGCCATCAGAGAGGAGTGTCGACGTGTAAAGTGTGCCACAACATATGATGACCACGACCGTTCTGCCAAGAACGTATCGATTTAGGACGTATCGATTAACAGGAATATTTAAACGTGAGTTTCACTCACTTCAAAACGTCGGATTAATTTGAAACTTTGCACACTTATCAAGGACCGATGAAAATGTAATAATTTAAATTTTTTTTTTTTATCCACAAAGTCGTGTAATTAATTTTTTAATTTATAATTAAACGTCTTACCTAGGTAATTTCTTATGAAGAATATTACAATTCACTTACCTACATGAAAAATGTTAGCTAAATTATCTAATGTTAGTGTTAGCTAAATAATAACCTACCTAGATACCTAACCCATTGTGCCTAATAACCTATCTTGTACCCACAGAACAGATAAAGGAGGTTATCTGTTCTGTGCTTGTACCTATTGTACCTAGGTACTCGTACAATAACTTTTTAGTAAGAAACAATTCGAGCCGTCATTCTATTGTTTTATTACTATCGCTAATCATTATTTCTGTCTGCTCGTCAGCTGTACATGTGACAATGACGACAGTGTGCAAAAAATATGGCCCATTGTACGGACCATACACACAACATACGGCAATAAACATTACGATATAATACGAGTACATCGTAAGCCAGACAGCGTGCCGCTCACGTTACTATAATCTGGTTTAGCGCAGCAAAAAATGATAAATTAGTAGGTAACTTAACTATATTTATATTTCACCGTATGAATGCTTAATTTGAACCACAACGATTATTTATAGCATTTGTTTTTATAGCATAGAAGGCCAAAAATACTGCCTTGTATGTGCTCGTATATAAGCTTCCTGATGTTGGTAAACTGGCACAACAAAAAACGGCATGTTAAAATTAGGCAACATTTTGATAGACGAGTGCATACTCGTATAAAAAATGGAATAGCATTATCCATTAGGCTGTTTCTGTGTTACATGAAACAATCATAATTCGTTCAAATGTTGGACTCCCTAACAAATTATCAACTTCCTGAACAATAATACTTTAAAATGAAAAAATTAAACGTAAAAATCTAGGCAAGATTCTAAAGTTCCTTCAGTTGTCAGTACACTAACCATACAATAGTCATTGTACTTAGTTTTCGTTACCTCAACGCTTGGACTTACTCTCAGTCTCGGAGTATTGTTTAAGGTTTGTCATAGATGTCATGGGCGGCAGTGGATGAATGGTATTGCATGCTTGTTTGCTACCTTATATCAACCTGGCCTAGAATCACATTCTTAACAGGAAATTACGGATGTAAAACGAACACCCTTGCCAACATCATTAGACATCGTGAGTGAATTGAAATACAAGCATCCTGCATCAAACATGAAACATACAAAAACTAACTAAAAAAGTAATGAGCAGTCAAACTAGATCAATAACTTCCTAGACAGAGCTCAGTTAATTTCATAGATTTATAGCTTGAAGAAAATCTGTATCAAAGCAGTGTAAAGCCGAATTTCTGCCAATCATATCATTATATCGATCGAAAGTTATTTGATTGGGAGCACTGAAAGAACACAGAACTTAGTAATTAGGTACCAATTATTTCGCCAGTCTGCATATAGGTACCGTTGCATATACCTTTGCCTATAGAATTTAGTAATTACCAATTATTTCGCCAGTCTGCATATACCGTTGCTTTGCCTGATTTGAAACGAAGATTCCTATATTCACAGACTCTTTATCGTCATCTATCTTAATATTTATATTCGTTCATAATTCATTCATTGACGACGAAGAGAATCCAACTCGGCTGGGCAGCGTTCGGGAAATTAAGACATATCTTTACCTCCAAGATACCTCAGTGGCTGAAGTCAACAGTTTTCGAGTAATGTGTGTTGCTATTGATGACATACGGATCCGAGACGTGGTCCTTTACCGTTGGCCTCTTGCAGAAAATCAAAGTCACTCAACGCGCTATGGAGAGAACTATGCTTGGTATTTCGCTACCGCTTCGCTGCGAGACCGAATCAGGAATGATGAAATCCGTAGGCGAACAAAGCTCACCGACATAGTTAGAGTTAGTAAGTTGAAGTGGCAATGGGCAGGCCACGTCGTTCGAAGGACTGACAACCGATGGGGGAGAAAAGTCCTCGAATGGAGACCACGACTCGGAAAAAGGAGCACAGGTCGCCCTTCGACTAGGTGGACAGACAACCTGAAGAAGACGGCGGGAAACCGCTGGTTTCAGAAGGCACAGGACCGGTCGGAGTGGTGTCGTTTAGGAGAGGCCTATGTCCAGCAGTGGACCTCAAAAGGCTGATGGATGGATGGATGGTACCTGATCCAAACTAGAACTTTTTTTCAGTTATCTTATAAAATAGTGGAACAGACGAAAACTTTTATGTCTCTTATCTCCTCCATCGCTATAAAGAAATCAATTAAAAGTGATAATCTGATCGATATCGCCAGCGATACTGATAACAAATCTACCTTAGATAAGAGACTGCCCATATAAGTATGTTAAACTTACTCTCACGTATGTCAATGTCAACTTATTGAACATTACTATAAGTATGCCTAAATATTTTTTCGTGTTATTAAGAAACACTTCAGTATAAATCGGTATTAAATCAAGCTGCCTTATCTGCGGCTATAAAAAAGTTTGTCAATATTTCACCGCGATGCAAATATCTTTAGCGTTTATGAATAAACCTTACAATATAGGTAGAGTATCGATAAGCATTATTTAATTTTAAACACAAGTAACACACTAATCTAACGGAAAAAGATTCAGGACTGTCGAAATACTTACTGGACCTTTTGAACGTCTGAATCAGAAGGTGTTCATGCGTCTGTATTGATATGCATTATTTGCTATGGTGAAGAAACGGCACAATAATCTCCGTATATGGACTCCGAAGATATATTATTATTCAAATTATTATTATTATTCAATCAATCCCGACAATCACCATGTCATTCAGTGAAACATTAGAAATTCCGAATCTCGGTCGCACGTTACAATTTGTGTACTAACACTGAACCAAACATGTCACGGTACAGAATTAAAATTGATTGATTGGTGACATCAAAATTTAACACCGCGACCAGAAATCAATCAAGTTGGACTGGTTGGACTGATTGCGTGATAGCCGGCCGGTGTCTTTAAAGTATAAACACCTTTGCTTAGTTGGACGTTAACGTTGGCCCTTTATCTGGGAGCACTCAACTGTGACCACTGTTTGCAACTTTCAAATGGATATATTATTTTAAGGCTATCTATAGTGACATATCAAAAAAACGTAGATGATAACCTAGATTATCACATATATGATACTTTTCATTCCGGAAATATGTTCCCTAGGGATGCTGTCCATGTGCTCTTTTTTTAATTTTCTTATAAAAAGATAATAACCGTTTGATTCATTTTTCCACGTGCGAAGCTGCAGGCAAACACATCATTACCACCACACTATATTTTAATTATATTTTTTTCTATATTCTATATTTTTCTTCTTTTTAGCTAATTGTACGAATAGAGGCTATACCTATTTTGCATAATTGACTTTCTCAAGTTATGGTAAAAAAAGGTTTAGGTATAAATCATTAGTCCCACCATTTCTTGAGGTCACCCTGGTTATAAGTCAATCATACAAGATATTTCGTATGGCATGTGGTTTCGGTCTCTTAATAAAACGATCATTAATCTAATAATGATACCGAGATAATGATTTAAATAACAATGAATACTTAATAAGTTTCGATAAAAATTTTAATCGATATCTCGTTAATCTTTTAACGTCTACAGGAATGTCGATGAATGTATTCAACTTTCTCATTTATTTGTTAGTATCGTGTAGGGATTTTGAGAAGTTTTGTAAAACACAAATGGTAAATGTACTCGTACTTCCTTAATTTATTTTACTTTATCCTTAATCCAAAAGTAAAGTCCTTGAAGTAGGCTAAGCTTAGTCGTATGATAAACTGAATATGACTGTTATATATATCCCTGAAAACATTATCAAGTATATTGTACTTGTTATTGTAGTATATCATTCTGATACTACTGAGACCTAACATCAAACCACATAAAACATAGTTGAGGTCACGAAGCGAATTACAGACGTTCTAAGAGTTTCCATGTATCTCAACCGGAGAGATGATAAAGTAACCGAAACAAACATCATATCTGGTCATAATTCAGGCGAAAATATTTTCGTGTTCCCCGGTTCCAGGGCAAAAACAACCCGCAAATAGAACGACCACAAAAATAAGCTTATACTTTGTATGCGAGCATTACCTATGTCGTAGCTATAAGTTGCACTAACCTACAAACCATACCCGCAGTTGCGTTTGTAGGGGAGGCCCGTGCCCAACTGTGGGATCATGGGATGTCTATGGGTGGTAGCTAACCTACCAAGTAAAGTATAACCTACAACCTACTCTATAGCCTATCATCACGCTCCTCAAGAGCATACGGGTGTGGACGTGGTCAACCATACTTATGGTCAACCATACTTTAGGGAAACCGAAAACAACCTATAGGTACTTTAATCGTCTTCGATTTTCAACTTTTGAATATGAAGCATTGAAATTGTTTGCTGAAATCTTTACCATCGAACTACTTATTTGCTCATAGGTTTCAGGGAAGTACCTAAGTACCTACTTTTTTTTCATTTTTCAATAGGAGGTAACCAATTATTAAAGAAGTACGTGGGATTTAGTTTGGACCAATTTGAAAAGTACATATCACGTAAGTACCTAACCTCTTCAATTTACAACCAACATCAAAGGGTAGGTGGGGTTCGTAATATTGTTTTTCAGAAGCGGACGAAAAACCTCTGAAAGATTTTCCAGCAATACAATTTCTGTTGTCGTCCGCACAAATCGGATTCACGCCGAATGAACTTGCAACCCGTTTTGCTTTCTAACCGGATCCGTAAATAATCTTACATAGAAAATTTTGAACACTACAACACAACACTCATCAAATAATCATCAAAAACCCTCACCATTTTTCAAATTTTATTTTGACGTACCGCAATCGTACATCGGTATTATTTTATATTATCCTCCTACACATAATTTCACATGTGTATACATATATGTAAAATGTAATGATCTAAGATTTCTGCAGACACTAGTGGAAAGAGATACAGCTAAACTAATCTATGAATGGACTGGTCGGACACCCCCGTGTTGCGTCAGAGCTTAGAACACTTGGCCCTGTGCCATAACATTATCTGTGATACCAACGTGGGTCAAAAATTCTGGTAAGGTCAAAGGTCGGGCAGCAGGGAGAATAAAAAGCGAATAAATTCATCTGTTATCTGTAGGCTACGGTAGATACTTCGATGTCGTTGGTTTTAATTACGCGATAACAGTCAAAGTAACGTTCTCAAGCCTCTATCTCGTACTAGATATGCATCACTTCGATTCGAATTTATCCTAACAACCGTTAATACGCAATGTTATGTAAACAAATCGTAAAGATATGATTCTTGGCACGATTAAGAATTGGATATTCATGATTCGATAGCATTGACGTTTTAAAAATTAAGTAATTTTGGCTGGCTACAAGCAATCCTATTACCACTCATGAATGCAAAAGCCTTGAGCATTCTTCGCCATGCTGCTCAACGCAGAGAAAGGATTAGTCGTCGACCCAGTCAATATAATCAGTCGATAATCATTAAAACAGACCTCTCAATGAATTTTCCACAGAATCAATAGGTTCCACCTATTTAATGTATAAGAAGATGAATTGATGGATTGAAACGATCAAATATTTATATCAAGTGCTACCTAGCCATAATAAGAATTACAGACATCTACGACAAAATGGGAGCAATGCCCTTTGATTTATTACATGACCATTTTTCACGAGACGCAGCTAGACGATTACATTGTAAGATGAGAAAAATACAATTGATCGAGGCATCCCACGTAAAAGTTATGTCGTCGAACGTATACGGAGTAAAATTCGCCAGAATCTCATTAATTTTCTTTTGAAACAGTTCTATTATGAGCTACGCTGTCGTTTGCCAAAATAGTGTAGGTAAATGAAGTCGTGGAAAGTATGAATGAAGAACTGGCGGCTGTCCAAATGGCGGGTTCAACTGCGTGGGCCGCACAGTCTTGCAAAGGTTAAGGGTGACGAAGATAATATTTAAAAAAAAATATTGAGTAATTTTGAGCAAGCGTTTTAGCTGTCTCATAGATAGATAGATAGATAGATATTCAGCGTTCTATATCTTAAGTGTCTTAACAGTAAGACGTTGCTAGGTTACTACTGTATCTTAACTATGTTGTTGCGTGTTCGGAAGAGAATAAGAAAGCATGCTCGCTTCCTGGTCCAAGTTTCTAACTCAAGTTAGTGTAAAATTTATTTTTTTACATTTATTAGTAGGTATTTACTTATTAATTTTATTTATTTACCTATATTACATAAGAGAGGCAAACATAACAGATTTTATCCAATATGTTTGTTAAGCTTTTGAGTATTTTCCCTGCCATACTGCTAAAAACGACGCGTGGTGTACAAAATACTTATCATAGGGTTCCAAGGCACTAAGCCGTGAGTAAAGTCACCACTTTAAGCAGAGGAGACTCTTTGGCAATCAAGAGCATACACTTAGTTGTAGAGAACAGTTTTCAACGTCAATTATCAATGATTTCAAAGGAATCTCGGAAACCGTCGATCTGTGCAAATTGTAAACATTGCCGTAAATTGGGTATCACGCATGTAGGACACATTTCAATTTGCACTAAAATGTTAGACGTTATAGACATGCAGAATGTACATTAATGTCTTCATTTAATACATGCTGGCCTCGAAACCGATGCTAATCGTGTATGAGTCGATAATGAGGGCCTATTTGTGTAATCCTAGCACATAGACCTAAGTTCCAATGGAAGTTTGTTACTCAATCTAATGTATGTCTGCTGATTTGCACTTTCTGCGACTTATTGATTAGTTTTATTCTGTCAGTCTTGATGTTACTATGAAACACAGTAGGTACGCCTGAAGTATAAATTTATGAATAAATTTATGAATGAATATGTATAGCGAAGTATGAAACACCCCACCCGTATCCCTAGAACTTTACAACTCCCTAGATCTTTGTAAAAATGCTGTCTGTTTTGAGACTTCTTGATTTTTTTTAATCAAGTGTTCTTTCAATAAATAAAAAAATAAAAAAATATCATGGACATTCTCAGACACGGCCATCTGACCCCAAACTAGGCAGAGCCTGTACTACGGGTGTTAGAGACAGTGTATCAGTGTCACATATACATATACATACATAGATAGTTTTAAATAGATACTTAATATATAATTAACATCCAGACACAAAAGAAACACAAGTGTTCGCCAAACGAATGTTTGTCCTGAGTGGGATTCGAACCCACGACCCCTGGCGTAACAAGCAAGATCACTACCGATTGCGCCAACGGGCCAGTATAATATAAAGATTTCCATTGACAGAATCAGATTTTCTTTTCATATTTATATTAAGGTAAAGTAAGATATAGTAAGCCAACGCAAGATCACAAATCTTGTATACAACATGTAGTCCTTTGACTTTTGTATAAACCTCGCCAGACGCGGCAAGACAAGATAGAGATAATTAAGCAATGCATAATTACTACTTATAAAATTAAATGACTACTTACGTGTTCAAATTAGTTCCATTATATACATCTTGATGACTAGTTTCTTATTGCAATTAAGATATTTACCTAGCCTTTGAGGATACTACGCACAATGTTGTTTATGTAGTGGTGACCCTCCGGCTTCGCGCTGTTGTACCTGTTCAGTGTTGATATACTGTGGTTTGACGGAGGTCGTAGACTGCCCATTTATTCATTCTGTGATATCTTCAAAAATATTTATTTTAATCATATACTGTAAAGGATTAATTATGATCTCTTTTATATGTAAAAAAATATCTAACGTATTTAATTAGATACTAATACCTAAGTAGTATCTAGTATAAGTAATATGTGCACGAAAAGGAGTTACAGAAAGATCAAAACAGCGAATTCGTTGGGGCTAATACAACCGCCACACCCATTTCTGACTTATCATCATTGATTTTAATGCGACCAGAATTGTCGGTGAAGACTAGCTAATCCTAGTATTTAACTAGTCCTTACTAATCCCATTGACTTATTACTTATCAAAGATATGGCTCGGTGATCTAAAGGTCGTAAGTGTGACTGCGAAGCTACAAATCTGGGTTCGATTCTCGGGAGTAAAGTATTATTGCTTTTTTATACCTGAAATTCTCAGGAATTCGGAGTCTGGAATCGTGGCCGTGGTATGGCAACAGTCTCACCACCGATTCCATGGGACCTAAACAACGGATAAAAAGTGGGTGTACAATCAAGTCTGTCCACCCATTTGAGGATATACAGGCGTGATGTTAGGTTTATGTTGACCAAACAATTAGTTATGCTATGATTAATAATTTCACTGTCACAGAGAATTCGCAGAAAACTATATTCCTTTTAAATGACTACACGCAACAAATGAAAAACGAAAAACATTGAAATGAAAAACGAAGTAATTGAAATGAAAATGAAAAGAAATGATCTGCCCAATCAAACCAAGTAACTCGCCGTCATTTATACTAGTTTTATTAACTGATAAATATACATAAAGACCGCTAAACGGTGCCAACCAAGGCAAACATTCGCGAACGCGACACTAAAATGTTTATTGAACAATAAAATATCAACGAGAAGATTTGATTACTTATGTGCAACTGACACAGTTTACGACCTGAATGCGTAATCATAATAAACAAAATCTAAATCGCCAGTTTTGGCGACTTCTTTCCTTCACTTTTCGTTCATTGTCGCGATCGCTGCTTATCGATCTGTCGCAGGGATATCATAAAAACAGAGATTTGGTCAAATCCCTAAGAGATTTGATCAAATCACGGAGGATGTTAAAATTGCAACACGATTTTATCATTTCCCTAAATAAATCTAGTGATTTGATCAAACTCCGAGAATGGTTCTGGATGGGAATGGGCTGCCCCCCGGACCCTCCGCGTCTCTCCGCTTGACACAACTCAATCGCACGCGCTCTCATTTAGTACCAAATACGAAGTAAGAAAGGAAGGTCATGCGCACTTTTGAGTATAATTTTTTTTATCAAATTTAGTTAGTTTGTTTATAAAAATATGTGAAATGGCTTCGGCCGACTTTGTTTGCGAGCAACAGTTTAATGAATTTATAGATGATGATGATGATACGAATAGATGTGCCTGTAAGAAAAGTAATGTTCTTTGTAATTCAAGATGCCATAAGTCCACTACGTGTTTTAATAAATGAATATTTCAATTTGTTATCAAGTATAACGCTTTTTTCAAGATTTTTTTGTTAATTCAGTACAAAATATGAATGTATGTGTTTAGTGTGTGTTGTACCAAATAAACCTTTGAAATACCCACCGCAGAATCATTTTTTGTCATTTCTCTGAACCATTCTCGGAGTTTGATCAAATCACTAGATTTATTTAGGGGAATGATAAAATCGTGTTGCAATTTTAACATCCTCCGTGATTTGATCAAATCACTTAGGGATTTAATCAAATCTCTTTTTTTATGATATCCCTGCGACAGATCCATTGTGAAATATGTGCGTGGTCACGGATGTCTGGTAATAATGAATTAGACGTCCGTTTCGATCGTACGTGATCGACTGAGTTAGGCTACGTGGGATACGGTCGGTATGTGGCCTGTGGAAAAACTTTATAGGTTCCAAGGTAAAGTTTGGTTTTGGTAGTTTTCAATGGTAAAAGAAACTTTAAGCCTTGTCAGAGATTTCCGCTGAGAAAACTCTGAGTTGGTTCTAAACCTCTCCACTAAATAGCATTGAAGCAGCGTGGTGGAAGATTTTCTAGACCTCCATCAGCTGTGGCTGTGGGAGATACCCGTGCCCAGCAGTGGGACGTCTATAGGTCGCAGCAGCAGTCTCGAGGACTTCAACCCTTTTCGTAACAAAAATATTCTCAGTAGTAAGCTAATTGATGTGCGCAGATTACGCAGCAAATCTCACTCCTACGATACCACTGACGCCAGAAAGTTTTCATTACGATACTATTTCTTCAAGGCCCCGCCTCCGCCCAGATTTCGCGAATTATTCTACAAATACACCCATATCGCCCACGAGCTAAGCTGCGTGGGAGTTAAGTCAGCTAGGTATACAGGGTGTTGATTTTCCCTGTTTATATAATTTCCAATTTGAAGCAACGGTGGTTAAGATAATATACATTCAGGTTGGGGAGTTAAATTAAATTAAATTAAATAAATAAGTTAAATTATTAAGTAAGTAAATATGCACCTATCTACTATATTTATTCTTTATAATCTACATACTGCACGATGTAAGGAAGGCCACTAGCGGTAAAAGCCTCTCCAATTTCGTCCACACTTTCCTCTCAGCCAGTCTTCGCCATAGATTTCTGGCAAATTCGACCCGTTCCATCTCTTCCAACGAACTGACCAACTAATCTTACTGGACTTATCATCCTAATCAAGTCTGATGACAAGTCTATCATTCTAGTCCATTGATTCTTGTTTACAGTCAAGCACATCCTAATCAAGTCTATCATTCTAGTCAATTGATTCTTGTTTACATTCTAGCACAGTTGTCTTTGGCAGCAGCAGAAGGGTTGATGTTATATCCATAAAAACATACAAATAAATAAAAAAGACAGTAGAAAGATAAAACATCAACCTGTAGCAGGCGCCGCGACGGCGTCGGTGTGTCTGGGTCGCACTCCCATTGACGGGACGCCGTCCTCCACTAATATTTGTATTGATTCATACACCAGCGCGAAAATAGCGCGCTGGGAATAGAATAAGCATGTTTTTCTATTTTTCTCAAGGACGGAGAGCGAACTATTTTAATGGAAATAGAAAAGGATGTCTCCTTACAGTATCCAAATTTAAATTTACGTTAACCCCCGTAGAAGTAGTCAACAATCGGTTGTTTTAGAAAGAACCGAAAATAACTGCCAAAGAAGGATTATCATATTGGCGGGGTGTTACTCATCCTTTGTCGACGCTTACCTCGGTTATATCGAGCCATTATGCGGCTGCGAGTGCCAGCTAGGTGTCTCGCCATCCTTGCTTCATCCAAGCGCAGGATCCTCCTGGTGTCCTGTCACAGACTGCTTGGAGCGGCCACGGTGTGCCGGATTTCAGCCCGTTCTAAGGTTGTTCTGCACTCCGGGTTACGACTGTTTCTTCTGCCGATAGACATGCTCTACACCTACCAGTCGGTCAGTCGTACCTAGAACATATAAAAGTTTGAACAGTAATATCCAATGATGTTACATACAATTATATTATGTAGAGCTCTCCTACCAAATAATGATATAAGTTAACACAGAGTTGGAAGAGGTAGAGTTGATCAGTATGAAGAATAACTTGGTTTCCCTGATGGCTTGTAAAGGCGAATACAGGACATTTTTCAGACGAAGCCAGCAAGCAAATAAATATAACAACGACCTGCAATCAACTGCAATTAATCTCGTGGTGCGATTGGACAAGTGCGTCGTCTTTATTTATGGATAGGATAGCAAACGAGCATGCATAATCCCTCCACTTTCGTTCATAAGATCTGTGACAAGACTTTTGCTCATTGTAAGTTTGACATAGATGCGTTGCTACTCTTGAGGACTAAGACTTCACCTTATAACTTCAGTCTTAAAGTTCTCACTAAATACCACATAGGTATAAATAATATACAACAGCGTAGACACTAAGTGTATAGTGTACGAGCTAAAGCGTCTCACTGATGGGCACTGGTCCCACTGCGAATTAAAGTCACCTGAAGGACTTCGACAGGGCTTAACTATTGTTTTAACATTTGAAAACAACCGAGACATACAGCTTAACGTGTACTCTGAAGAACGGAAACGCTCAAATTTCATACACCTCCGTCCACGTAATTTACGTGAAAAGGGGTCGAAAGTTTTTGCTCTCTTATTATGATAATAAACTTGAAAAATTCTGGACCACCTTTGCATTAAATTAACCGTGAAACCGTTAGCTGCCTCTGGTATAAAAAACACCTTTGGAAGTAGTGTTAGTTTATTATCACTACGAGTATATCCGCCGCTTTGTCTTCTTTGTAGACGGCCACTTGCAAGGGATTAGTGTCAGTGACGTCATCGGGCATTTAAACAGGGGCCGCTAAATTAGAAACTCCATGAATATTTTGTCAATGGGATATATCTGTGAAGTGTCCTCTACAACCCACAGCGGCAACAGCCCAGCGACTGGTGAAGGTGTGATGATTTAAAACCAACCAAATTCACCAATGACTTGTGAATTTTGTGCGATTTAATAAATTAAATGTCACGTGTAGTGTGTATGAAGGAAACATGGTTTCATCATTTTCATGTTATATTTAGTTCTCATGTAATAAACAGTGAGCCTTTTGTCATATATCGGGCACAATCCAGACTCCGAGCTCACTGGGAATTTCAAGTTAACACGAAAAACCAATAAAACTACAGGGTCTACTACACGCCTGTGCCTGCTCTCTACGAGAAATACAGGCGTGATGTTATATGTATTATGTGTCTTATTACTTGAATTAACTTCTACGTTCCTAGATGTAAGTCTTTAAACGCCTAACCTAAGTTTTCTTTTCGCTTTTCTTAATACATGGACTGTCCTGTGAAGTCAGGTAAGTATGTGGGCTATACACTAACGCGCGAAATCGAATCATGAATGGACACCGGATGGTAAAAAAACGACTGCCAAAAGCGGTAAATGGCTTTTGTACGCGAATTAACTCAAGGGGTGGTCATTGTAACAGGCACAATATTAAGGTGAGTCACGTTTCATGTCCGACTCCAGAAGTGAAAGGATCAAGTGTGATCAAGATATCAGAAAATTTGTGACGATAAATAATAATAAGAAGAATAAAAAGATAAATAATAAATCTCTTTTTCTTTTAGTATTTTGTAATTACCTTGACTTTCGTTAAGCGTTTCCTATCAAATCATAGTGAAATAAATTATTTGACATTGACAATATTTTAGCTTAGCTTTTACGTCCAGATCAGGAGATCATGTTATTATTTTATGAGAAGTACAGTTGCAGATAATATGAAGCAAAAATTTCAAAATTGAAGGACCTCAGCCACCGGAGAGGCAGAGGCTCTCTGTGTCCTCTACCGTATTTATAAATTTCTACCCTCGCGGAGATTTTAATCCGGAACCCGCGGCAGTCACCACCGCCCCACGAGTTGTCAAATTGATCTTCGATCTATTCAATGCGTTGATATCTTTATTAGACATACCAAAATCTTGAAAGATACGTTAACATAATAAATTTTGCTAAAACACAGTAAAACACAGTAAATAAGCTTAATTTTGCTAAAACACAGTCGCTGCGACCCATAGACGTCCCACTGTTGGGCACGGGTCTCCTCTCAGAATGGGAGGGATTAGGCCTTAGTCCACCACGCTGGCCAAGTGCGGATTGGCAGACTTCACATACCTTCGAGAACGTTATGATGAACTCTCAGGCATGCAGGTTTCCTCACGATGTGTCCTTCACCGTTATAGCAAGTGACATTTAATTTCTTAAAACGCACATAACTTAGAAAAGTCATTGGTGCGTGCCACTGGGGTTTGAACCCGGACCGCTCGAGTGAGAGGCGAGTTCGATAGCCACTGGGCTGTCAAAACACAGTAAGTAAAACGAAATAGCACCGTGAGCGAATAGATAACCTTAGCGTTATGTCATGTTTTCCGAAAAATCATGACTGAGTTTTTAGTGCAGCCCTGTTGGAACGATAATTATGGCCATTAAGCGGTTCATTAACTATATTAACATAAACAAGGATTAAAATCGGATGCTGTAAATATCCGAAATAATGCAATAGTAAACAAACTATCTAAAACAAATAAATATAATCCTATCCTATCCTAAGAACCTATCCTAAACGGATAAGTAGCAACACCATTTATCACGGATCGCCGAAGGCTCGGGCGGTCAGTAGAACAAACTACAGACGTGTTTGACTTTACAATTTCACATTCTGAGAACACAAGCCTGCAGGTAGGTCTTTTTTTAGTTGCCGCGGGCACCCTTGCTCTAATCATAGAGCACATAACCATTAGAGTAACCCTACTGAGAAGCGAATCCTACGGACATTTAGAGATCTTCTAGGCATAACCTAACGTTCCTAGCCGGTGCAATGTCACACTAAACAAACAAAAAATATTCGCAGTGTCCATCCGGACACTTGGGTCACAGTGTCCGGATAGGTATCCACCTATTCGGACACTGTACCTATACCTATCTACAGAAGCGGAGACGACTGTTAATTTCCGCTGGTTCGCGCCTTTTCCCTGCAGTGGCTTACTGGCCCATGCTAGTAAGAAGTAAAGTTGTAAGAAAACAAATATTGAGCAGGACCGTGGGATTTTTTAACTTTCGTATTGTTATATACCAATATCTGCTAAGAATATCAATCTCACATTTAATAGATATAATCTCACACTCATTCTTGTTAAACGAATCAGAGTTTTGAAGTTTCTGTCAGGAGGTAAATTCCTGAAAGCCTTTTCTCAGCGCATATATTTCTGCTATTCTGACTATTTTTGTGCTCAATGTCGGTAATGTACTGTTATTGAGGTGAGAAGGGACGTGACAAAGAGGTAATGGTGCATAGGTAAGTAGGTACCTCATTTTAAAATTTTATTGAACAGACAAGGTACCGATTAAATTCTATTGAGTTGAGATAGAATTTTGTTGCAAATTAAAATCTGTGATAAACTTCGATTCTTTTTGCAAGAGCAAAAATAATTAATTATGACTAGGTACTTAAATGATCAGAAACAATTATTCAAAAAGTTGGGAGGTGTATTGAATGCTAACGGATGTATGTACTGATTTTGTAAAAACTAGGCCCTTCGAAATCTTCTCATTAGTACTGCCCACTAACTGAGGAGGGGTAAGACCAACACATAAATAAGGCTAGACTTACACATTTTAATATCCCTAAACTACACTTTCTAATTCTAATTTGCTATATCGGTTAAATACTAACAACGGTTTTGGGTATACCGACATAGCTAATTAAATTAATATAAATATTAATAATTAGTTTTAATATAATTGTGTGTTGTGTGTTGTACCTAAAAGATATTTGAAAGTGTGAGTCTTGCCTTAATTATTTATGAGTTACCGAGGTAGGGTAAGATACGGGGAGTCTTACCCAACCTGTATTAATCTGTCTACCAGTCTATATTAATACATCCCAGAACCCTGAGCATAAGAACAAGAATCTCGTAAGAACCACGTAATAATAGAACTCTTCAATATGATTGATTTACTCAGACATTTATTAACTGTGGTTCACAATAAGACCACAGTTTGACGTGTCAATCTCGTAAAATATGACATTTTATACGACACATAAATAATTCCAGTCATTCGTACATCAACCGCCCAAAATGGAAAAAATGGATTATCTCATAACGTGAAAGCATTATGCGGAATCATGTCGACGATTTATTGGCTGTTATAATTTTTTTATCAAAAAGCTAAAAGTCATTTTTTTATATTGACGTAGCCACGTCAATATAAAATTGTACACATTGTACACATTGAAAGAAAGAAATTATATAGAAAGAAGATTTAGAACATTGCATAGGCACATTGCGAACACATTTATCTAAATGAGAATCCGATACTGTCGAATCTACATACTTACATAGCCCATTTTTATATGAATGACTGTTTTGTTTAGCCTTACCGTTTTTTTTAACTATTTTATTTATTTTATTTATTTATTTATTCTATTTATTTACTATGAGACGAAAGTATTGATGTTTATCTATTTATATTTATGTATACACTAGTGGACGCCCGCAGCTTCGCTCGCGTAGAATTAGACCCATTAACGACGTCTGCCCGCGTTCGGGTTGCCCACTTGACTTCGAAAACGGCAAAGTTTCATACTAACTTTACACCCACGTTTTACCCCCTTAGGGGATGAATTTACAAAAATCCTTTCTTAGTGCTCCCCTACGTTATAAAAGGAACCCCTGTGCAAAATTTCAAGTTTCTAGCCCTTATAGTTTAGGCCCTGCGTTGATATGTCAGTCAGTCAGACAGTCAGTCAGTCAGTCAGTCAGTCACCTTCTCCTTTTATATATATAGATATATATACATACGCTAATAAACGGGCCGTCGCAAACAAATACTCGTAGTATGTTATCCTTTATAAAATCATTGATTATTACCTTAACCTGCACTTAATCGTTTCAACAATCCAAAAATACATCAGATATTTTTACACACACAGCACACTAACTTTGACTTCGTACAAACAAACAAATCCTAGGACTTATAATAGTTGTAACCGATTTTGCCTGCCTACATTTGGTAAAGTAACGCACCGATAAATTGATGTGTAATTTTAAAATGCGACATATAAATAAAGTTCCTTGTCCACAAGAAACGGTGCAAACACATAAAAACTGACGTGTTTTACGTTGGAAGCTGACCATAAATTCAACGTTCATCCACAGAACTTGACGACATATCTGTAATGGTAGATTCTTTATTGAAGGCCCGCGTTTGCTATCTACCAAATTAATGCAATCCATTAAGGCTAGTTAGGAAGTTAATCTTTAAAAGCACGTACCATTTTCATATGACGTTGTCGTCGACTTCTGTGACACATTTTTATATTATTACACATAAATCTATTGATAATTTTAGCTGCTGAGAGCCTTCATACGGCTTTCAGAGCATAAGAAGTCTGCTTATGGTATGGTATTACTGTAAACTATGAGGATGATAAGATTCGTCAGACATGACAAAACCATGGCAGTCTTAAGCTAGGATTGTATTTAAAGGTCCATAATGCACTATCAACATTCTAACGAAAAAAAGACTTTTTTTAAATCTATACATGAAAATGGAATACTAAATCTTATCAAATTTGCACACTTTTTACTCAGATCCATATATCAGTGCGTGACGTATTCTTACTGATTCTAATGTTAACGAAATGTGATAGTTGCAAACTCTAATTGCTATGTAGGTAATTTAATATTAACTATCTCGTCAATCTCTTACAGCAATGATACCTTTATAAATCAATCTATGTTTTAGGAGCATCGAAGAGTCTACGAACTACGAATATCTTACTATGGGTAGCCATGGGTGTAAGAAGTTACAAGTTTTACCGGTCAGTGAGTGTACGAAACAACACTTGCAAATATTATTTTCGAGAACAAAATGTTTTAACGTCCAGAAAACAATGTGCGTTGAGATTCCTAAGGCGGAGTGACTTAGCGAACATGTTGCTAATCGCGCGCTGTATGCGCACTCACGGAGTGGGCTCGGAGCGCTAAAATCGCGCTTCCTTACCTTGAAGACTTCGCTAGTTCAAATAGTAAATTAATAATTTGCCGAGCCAAATATTAACCTTCACTATTCCAAAGTTTAATAATTCAATAGGTATGATCATGAACCCCATTTTCCAGTGTGTAATTGTATAGTTTTATTCGATTTAAACTTGTTTGTTGTACGTGTTAGGCTTGGGCGAAACATCTTTGGCCTTCATGGACCTACCGCTGGAGATATGTAAGCATATTTTAATATATTTGATTAAAAATACTTTTGTCATACCTACCTAGCCTTTTGTTGATGGTGATGAGTGATAAACAATTCTATTTTTATTCCGCAATAAAATATCCATATTAAAGTATCAAAAACCGACTTCAAAACTAAAATATAATTATTTCTTATAACAGAAGATTTTGTGGGCACAGGTTCCACCCACCCCATACCCACAATTAAAGGAGGTCGAGAGCATACTGCATACACGCTGTTCCAATGCGGATTGGATCGTCACACGTAATACGATTCACGTAATAATTTTCAGTTAGGCTGTCCGTTTATTTTTTTAACTGCACCGACATGCAGTTATTTAGGGGCCCAACTTTTTTGTAACCATTCCCGGAGAGGCCCACACGAGATGAATCTGCGGAGAATCGCTCCCCGTGTCATTTGCATACATTCAATTTTATTACATGCGTAAACAATTCTACAAAACCCTTGTATTGCTAAAACAGACGTACCCTTTATGTCAATGTTGAAATTAACGATTAATGCGTCGCGTCTGAAATGTGGTTTTATTCGAGAATTGTTTATGACGTGGTGCAATGTTTAGTGTATGTAGTTAGTTTGTATATTCTGAGAGTAAGCGATATACCATCTTCCAGATCTATATTAGGTATACAAATTATCCAACTTTTGCAATAATTAAAAATCTATTGAGCCATTTCATGTGTTATAATAATCTAGGCCTTAAACAAACTTCTGTATCTATGCTATGGATAACGTCATATGTTGTACTGGAAATTAATTGCCAATTTGACGTCTCTACGATAAGTTAATTTGCTAGAACAACTAGTACCTATCAAGCTCATACCGATTCTCTTTTATATAGCAGCAGTTAATTTCCCAACAACGAGTTTAATGTCTTCTCTTCACGAGACTTGACTTCCTAACAAATCTTTTATAATCGAAACGACGCCAAAGCTTTCGAAAAACCAACAACATTATAAATTGCATTATGAACGAGTTTTATATTGTCATCCGGATATAAAGCAAGTTGAGACCGCAACGGGCATAAACCGCCAAGTTAATACGCCGTCAAATAATATTTTCATGATACAGTAACTGCACAAAACCAAAGTTGATATGGGCAATAAAACTCGCAATACGGCACACGACGGCAATTACGTGTTTTGTGAAATACAGGGAGCGACGATGTCACATGTTCGTGACAATCGTGGCGAATACGGCAGACTGCAAACTGACTAGAAATGGAACAAACAAACACTACCGTACATTTATATTATGGATGACACTACCGACGACTAATAATTAATCACCATTGATTGTTCGGCTGTCTTAACAACACTAGTTAGTCTACCTATCCAGTGCACACCCGTCAAAGTTTTGAATTTTTAATAAACAATACATACCTACTTAGCATCACAAAATTCAAACAATACTCAAAAATCAATCAATTAAAAATTAATAAAATACAGGCAAAAAATCAACCAATACGTATTTTGTAATAATAAGTTTTTCATGACTAAAAAAATCCTTTTAATCGAACAAAAATATGTGATAAGATTAAAGCAGCATTTGCTGTTTTTCATATGGCACTAGCTTATTTCTATTTGCAATGCATCACTAACATAAAAACAATGGATTTCAAAGTAACATTCAACCAAAGCGTTTTTAAATATATCTCCTTAAATAATAAAAAGGGCTTGAAGCATCCAAGTGTTTTCAGTGATATCTATGAACAGTCGGACATTTTGAAAGGCCCAATTTTAAATATAAACCGCAACGCGTACGACACTCAGCGGAATGTACGACAGGCATATGAAATACGGCAGTGGCGCGTCTCAGCGAGCAATTTCGGTGCGGTGCAATGTGTTTGCAGCGCGGCCCGTGCCAAAATTGCCATCTTTCCGCCCGCGAACTGACGATGGGGACCGGTGCCATAGACCTCGGTTTGTTAACCGACGGTTACTTATTAACTTAATCCGATGCAGCGACGACCCTGCGCAGTATCTTGCGAGTTTTTTTGCAAACCAAGTGTAAGAGAATCGCTTTCAAATTTATTTTATAAATGTGAATGTTGGGAAAATTGTAAATATTCACACTTCTAAATCGATTGCTTTAAAGTTGCTTTTATTCTTGAATAAATAGGCTAATTATTTTCTAATACCTATTTGACACAAGGCGATGGCATGCTATAATAACCATAGGATGTATAAAAAAAGATTCAGATTACGTAAAATAATTCTATAATTTTTCATTAAAATACGGATTAACGATTTACAATCGGCCCTCATAAAAATCGGCTTCGACAAAGTTGAGAGACCTTATAGGCTCAACACAAGATCACGGAAACAATATGCTATTTGGCGTAGAATAGCAATCAAAACTTTGTGGAGAAAAGTTAGAGTTCATAATGCTCTGTAGCAAAACTGAGGTGGTAATGCAAGTACCATATAACAATATGGCTTTCATCCAAATGGTTATATGTTATAGGAGCAGAATGGCATCACTACCAAATGATCCTCATATTCTATTGTGAATTGCACTTCTAATAGTCAATTTAACTCCAATGGCAACATACTTAATTTGAAACGTCGATGTATTAAAATTAACATTAATTTAAAGTATTTCATGATAGCGGTTGATAGCTTATTTTCAAAGAACTGATTTTATATTAAACGTAGTAAATTTAAGTAGAGGGATCTACGAATCGTAGCAACGGGTCGTCGTAAAGATACTAAATATGTAGTATGAAAATACAGAATACAGATTTAATACAGATACCATTGAATACAGATTTTTTAAAAGCCCGCGTCTTTTTGAATCACAAATCGATATTATTAAGCTATATCGGTTTCGGCCGTTAAGTAGTTACTACTGTACCTACTGACAATTTAATAATATACATTTTCTACTCTTTTCATACAATTTAACTTACCCCTTTCACGCACACCCGACACAACACTCAACTTAACTTTATTTAATATTGTATGTATGTCACAAATGACCATATTTACATAATTGCAAGGTATTTTACCAATAATATACCTAATAATTGCCAAGCTATAGAATAGCGGTATCTATTGAGATGGCGTAGCAATCTTTCAGTCTGACATTTAAGTTTTTGATTTTACCTACATTTTATCTTATTTTACCTACCTACATAATAGTATAATAATTGGGCCATTTAATTAAAATACATTAATCCCTCCGCCAATCTGCACTGGATCAACGTGGTGCAGTATGCTCAAGACTTTCTCAATTTCGAGAAGAGACCCGTTAATTGGTTACAGCCAAATGATTTTAGTTTTTTTCTTTCAGTTTATTGTTAAATGTTTTTCATCTGCATTATACTGTCTACTGAAATAAGTGTGTTCTTCTTCTAATCATCATAATCGCGTCATCACTGGTCGAATTTCTCCATTCTCTACAGCAGCAATAGTTAATATCGACATTAGACACAACGTTACCTACTAATAAACTCGTAAAAGGCAAAATATTATACTCCCAAGCAAATTAAAGAGGAGAACCAATAACATATCCATTATTTTTATGATTAGTAAACAATTTTACTTTATTTGTTTGCTGATGTGTAATTGTTGTTACGACGGTCGATATTGGTAGGTACCTACTTGTAGATGTTCACTTGGGCGTGCTTGGGCGTAAGATCTGAAAAAGCTTTTGTATATTTACTACTTATAATTTGTAACAAGAATACATACATAATAGCCTGTGCTATTACAGTGATGTGTTTTAGCGTAGGTTATTCTATTAAATCCTTATCACCGTGGCTTTCTCAGGTTTAAATGTTGTAATTTCTTACGGTTATCTAAGTGTTAAGAGATGTTAATCTGCAATTATAAGCATCATTGCTTATCATTTATCTAGCGAGTATTAATTACTGCTTTGGAAAATTGTGAATTAATTTTAAAAATGTGTATGAAGACTAGTCCTATAGCTTACCTATGCTAAACCATGACTATGCCTTATTATTAATCAAATTTTTTAGATCTTAGAATTGCATACTTAGATTTAATTGAATTAAATATATACATACACTACAGATCTGTAAAAACATATCTTAAAAAACATTCCTGTCTCAACACGGTTATTTTGATATTAAATATCGTGATAGGTGACCCGGTTCGAATCCGTAAAGTAAGAATAATGTCCCAATAATGAGCCAGAGAACGCATCCAAACTCAATATATTACTGACTAATTACCCATAGATTATACTTATCATAGACGCATGACGCGCGTAAGAAAAATGCTTTATTTGACCTGATGAAATGTATTCAGTATTTACATGTCTATTATAAGATTATACCGAGATTTAGGTGCGCTTGTTGGAACTGTTAATCAGATAATCTTTTGTTGAATGGGATAGACAATTTATGTTTACACATAGAACATGATTATTCATGTTCACTGTACTTGTAGCTTCCAAGCCAATGGCTCGCGTCGAATCGATGTGATCGAAGGTGTTAGGCAACGACGGGTGCGGTCGGTTTCAAAATTTCATGGACGCTACCGTGCATCGGAGGGTACGTTAAGTCGTCTGTCCCGATTATTTTCAATGGTGAAAGTCGTTTAGCCTTATTGAAGATCTTCGGTTTGCGTGAGAGTATTCAACACTGGGTTGGCCACTAACCCCTCCACCAATACGTTTTGGAGCAGCGTTGTGGAGTATGCTCTAGACCTCCGCAGCTGTCTGTGGGGGAGACACGTGACCAGTAGCGGGACGTCTATGGGTCGCAGCTAACTAACTGATCTTACAGGTACTTAAACTAATACTCTCTGCGGCTCTGGGTACTTATCCATATATTTTTCTTTCATACAAAAAACATGAACCTATTTGTAATATACCTGCTGATTTTTGGAATGTTCTTATAACGTTAGTAAAAATAAGTAAGTGTAATTCATTTTATAATGGTGTGACGACTGAAGCAGAGACTGGTTTGCAACCTTAACACAGAGAAACTTAAATTAATCGTCAGACTCCTGAAAGACTAAAATATCTTTGACTCATCTTCCCTCAGGATCTCTTATCCCGTTTAGCGATACTGATCCATAATTTTAACAAAGTTTCATACGGCTCGTTGGTCTAGTGGTATGATTCTCGCTTCGGGTGCGAGAGGCCCCGGGTTCGAATCCCGGACGAGCCCTTGCTTTTTAAGATGAACTTTAAATAAATACAACTTTTCATTAATATACTTTGGAGTAATTACAAAAAATTACTTTATAAAAAAAAACTGATTTGGTATTAACAATCTTACTAGCTTTTAGAAAAACCCTGAAGCTAAAACCTTTTTTGTTGGAATGTAAAATAACATAAATTTTCACATGAAGTAAGCTCAAAAACATCTGAAAAAGCTATAAAATGACCAGCAAATCATTATAATCTTAAATAACAGTTAAGAAAAGGTTTCTACAGAACCCTGAAGCACACATCCTATCATATTCCGATGCATTCATAAATAACGAAGCGACTAGACGAGTGTCGGAAGTTTTTAGGCAATTCGAAGGCAAGATTTAACGAATGATTTCCATGACGGCAACGGGATTAATAACTCTCTGAAGTAAGTGCTAGTAAAAATTTCACCAATCCAACTGCATAAGAGAATCGGTAGCCTTGATAAGCACATTATAAAACGATTGACATTACCGGTATCGTAAACTAACCCCCTTATTCATAAAAATAAAGTAATAAATCTATTTTAGCTACAGTGTTTTTCTCTATTCAAACTCAATTCAGAATTCTAAAAATAGGTACTACAAGACACTCTATTGCTATAATTGTTTTATTTATTTGTTAATATAAAAGGAGAAGGTGACTGACTGACTGACTGACTGACTGACATATCAACGCAGGGCCTAAACTATAAGGGCTACAAACTTGAAATTTTGCACAGGCGTTCCTTTTATAACGTAGGGGAGCACTAAGAAAGGATTTTTGAAAATTCACCCCCTAAGGGGGTAAAACGGGGGTGCAAAGTTAGTATGAAACTTTGCCGTTTTTGAAGTCAAGTGGGCAACCCGAACGCGGGAAGACGTCGTTAATGGGTTTAATTCTACGCGAGCGAAGCTGCGGGCGTCCACTAGTCAATCTATATATATAAAAGAAGAAGCTGACTGACTGACTGACATCAACGCAGGGCCTAAACTATAAGGGTTAGAAACTTGAAATTTTGCACGGGGGTTCCTTTAATAACGAAGGGGAGCACTAAGAAAGGATTTTTCAAAATTCACCCCCTAAGTGGGTAAAACGGGAGTGCAAAGTTAGTATGAAACTTTGCCGTTTTTGAAGCCAAGTGGGCAAGCCGAACGCAGGCAGACGTCGTTAATGGGTCTAATTCTACGCGAGCGAAGCTGCGGGCGTCCACTAGTTTGTTATAAATAAGCGGGTAAGAGACTAAACTTGGACTAAACCATATATGCGCGAAAGAAAACAGACGTTATGCTTTAAACAGAGTTCTTCACGATGCAGTCAGCGCTGCTTTTTTGTGGGCAAGACCATCTAAGCCCCTGACAACCGTCACGTCACCGATTCAAATATCCCTCTTGCCTTTCGCGTATCTCAATCTCGTTGCAGATTCTTTGCTGAAAAACGAAGATAAAAACTCCTCTAATCTCACTTGACGTCCTGGCATTACGTTTTTCTTATTGCGTACCTAAAAATGAAGAGCAAAAGGTTGACGCACGTATATCGATTATACGAACAGTACGTCTGTATGTCCGTCCCTCAGTGATCTAAAGAGTGATGTGTTCTATAAGAAGCCTCAAATAAATTCTTGACTGTTATACGTACCTACGTAGTGTCCATAGCCCAATGGCTCACGTTGATTCAATATTATCGACAGAGTTAAGCAACAACGGGCGCGGTCAGTTTGTGGATGGGTGAACGCTAGAGGCAAAATTTCATGGGCTCTACCGTGCTTCGTGCTCTTCGGGCACGTTAAGCCGTCAGTCCCGGTTTTTTTCATCAATCAATGGTGAAAACAATCGTTAAACCTTGTCGACGCCTTCGGGTGGCTTGAGAACATTCTCTAGACCTTGCGCAGCTGTGTCTATGGGGGAGACCAGTGCCCAGCAGTGGGACATCTATGGGCTCCAGCTATACGTACCTATTAGGATTCCCTTCAACAAGAGATAACGTTATTATAACAATGGTAGGTTAAGCTTGAGGTGCTAGAAGACTGTACATAGTTTGTATAAAGTTTCCCGGGATAGTACCACCGCCCGTCACTAGTATCTTCCATTCCTCTGAATCTATCCAACTAGGTGTATATTCATTTATTACTTTAATTTTATTTTAAAACAATTTTCAATGTTCTATTACGACTTCCCCGCCATATTTCTTAATGTACTCGTAAGTTAGTCTAGTCCTCTTTGTACTTGTTACTCATACTTCTCAAGTTACCTTGCATAGCTAATTATTACATAGGCGACATTTAATCGAATCGCAATACATCTATTGGTATGTTTTTAAAAGCAAGTAAATCCATCGGCATCGACCAGTTATGAATATTTTTCATATCCAGACGCTGATTTTTCGACTTTTTACTAAAGCGCGGAGGCACTCATAATGAACAATTCCCGAATATCCCACTTGTCAAGCTTAAGATCTATTCGATGGATGGTTGAAAAACGACGAAAAAACGTCTTCTCCTTATGCGCTGTCCGAGGGTTCACTTCTATAAGTAGATAGGCGAATTTTTTTATACGAACGGTTGGAAAAGAGGGTAGGTGCAAGGAAACATCGATAGATTGAAGATGAAAGCAATTTTCTTACGCGTTGCTCGTGTCGAGAGTCGGAGTCATTTGTCATAATGGTATGATCGAGGGAAGAATTCACTGCCATACCACAAACCACACAAACCGCGAAAGCCACGGTAAAGGAAACCGCCGAGACAGGATCGCGACACGAACGGCAACAAACCATTTGAATAATAAACTTCTTATTATGAAAAAATGGTAAAATTGATATTATTATATTACGTAGGTATACCATTAACAAAAGATGCTGTAGTATCCGAAAAACGAACGAAATCAGCTTTTCACCGGCGCGCGACGCGGGGACGGTGCCAGAGCCGCAACGCTGGTTTTTAGTACGTCCGTCTGTGCCGCATAGTTCTGATGATAGTGAAACTTAATCTTAGCTGATAAGTGAAAAGTATATAATACAAAAACTAGCTCCCGTAATTTCCAAAAAATACTCTTGTGCCTACGTCATAATAAAATCAGTGTCTGAGTAATGTTTCTAAAAGTAGTTTAGAGTTTAGTTCTACTTTATTACGAATCCGAACACAGATTTTATTTTATATACCTACCTACTAAAACTTAGTTACTTACTTACTCGATTCTTATTCATCTTTCTATCAGACTAACGTAACTAATGCACATCAATTTATTGACTGTTTGTTCTAATGTTTTATGTGTGTCTGAGACATATAAAAAATGTTAACAAGCAAGAATGAACCCCGGTAAACGTTAACAAAGGCAATGTTATGTTGTTTTTATGATCAAGCGATCAAATTTTAATAAATCGCTTCCTGTGTATCTACAATTTCTGGTTAAGATAAAAATGTAAGGGCTGTTTTTGAGTTTACAACTTCTTCTCATGTTTTGAGTCCTTTGATTTGTTTTGGCCAGTGCTTATTAATAAAACGAATAATATTAATATTCGATGTCACTTAAAATTAAAGACTTAACGAATTAAAACGTATGCGTAAATAGGGTTTCATTACATAATTATGACAATCAAAGAATAACAATTTAAGTAAAGGCCTAAGACGAAATTGTTCTTTGAACACTTTTAGGGCAGAATTATTTATCTATAATTATCTATAGATAGACAGATAGTTAACTAACCTAAGTTAGTGATGATGATCATGGACTCTATTGTTTAAGGCACCCAAGCGATTCCCATATATAGCAATTTCGTAGCGAATTCGTTCTCTTGCAAGACCCAAACCAATAATAGTCATAAAAATACGTGAATAAACACTAAACCTTTGCACTCCAGCCACATAACGCGGCCTCGAGGAGGACGAATGAGCAATAAATCGCAGGCAATTCTGAGCAAACATCTATTTATTTACATAATTATAACATTGACCGGTATCCATTGAGTCGTGCGTATGTACTTACACGAGCATTCCGATTAATTACTATTAAACAACTTGTCAAGCGGTGACAGCCCAGCGGCTATCGAACTCGCCTCTCACTCGAGCGGTCCGGGTTCAAACCCCAGTGGCACGCACCAATGACTTTTCTAAGTTATGTGCGTTTTAAGAAATTAAAATGTCACTTGCTATAACGGTGAAGGACACATCGTGAGGAAACCTGCATGCCTGAGAGTTCATCATAACGTTCTCGAAGGTATGTGAAGTCTGCCAATCCGCACTTGGCCAGCGTGGTGGACTAAGGCCTAATCCCTCCCATTCTGAGAGGAGACCCGTGCCCAACAGTGGGACGTCTATGGGTCGCAGCGAAACAACTTGTAGTCTAGATTAGTCGAAGTCAAGTCGGAAAACTTAAGGACTTCTTTAGTATAATTAACTAGTGGACGCCCGCAGCTTCGCTCGCGTACAATTAGACCCATTTACGACGTCTGCCCGCGTTCGGGTTGCCCACTTGACTTCAAAAACGGCAAAGTTTCATACTAACTTTGCACCCCCGTTTTACCCCCTTAGGGGGTGAATTTTCAAAAATCCTTTCTTAGTGCTCCCCTACGTTATAAAAGGAACCCCTGTGCAAAATTTCGAGTTTCTAACCCTTATAGTTTAGGCCCTGCGTTGATATGTCAGTCAGTCAGTCAGTCAGTCAGTCACCTTCTCGTTTTATATATATAGATAGATTGTCGGCCACTTCTTAGTTAGGCTGCAGTGCGGATTGGCGGAGAAGTTAATGTGATAGTCATGTTTGTAAGTTAGAATGTAAATAAGACTACAGGTCGGTCAGAACGATAGGAGTCAATTAGTCCTGTTAGTTTTAGCACGGACTACATACAATGTTTTAGTAATAGTCCAGTTAGTAATTGACATATAGAGTCCCGTTCTAAGTCGGTTACGGAAGGGTTGCTAATATTGAAGACTAAAATGGTCGACAATGGACAAATAAAATGGACTCGATAAGTGTGACTGACAAATAGTACACCATCCGGAACAAAATATCTATAAAAACATCGAAAAATCAATGTAAATAAATATACTGTATACATATACAGTATACTTATTATTATAACCAGAGAACATTTTCTATAAGAGTTCCTCGTCGTTACTACACCAGTGTTTTTATACCTCAATTACAAAACATCACGCTTGTAGTACTTGTAGAACGGGCAGGCAGAGGTGTCAGTGTCATCTAGTTTTCATCAGTTATGTTTTGGTTCTATTTAATACCTACTCGAAGAGTGGTTGTTAAGCCGGTCACAAAACCGAACTACGAGCTACCAGATTCAGATTCATTTATTTTTCATTATATGTGTGGTGTTTGGGTGTCCATTATAGTAAATAAAACACGCCTTTGATCACACAATAGGTGAAGTAGGTAATGCGCCCGGCCCACGTCGGTACTGGCTCGCCGCTGACTGACTGACTGACTCGGCGCATACACTACAATATGGTATTTTGGTTAGTTGTAATTTGAAGTTGTGAAGAATCCCATAATACCTACGTTGCGACCCATAGACGTCCCACTGCTGGGCACGGGTCTCCCCCACAGACTATGCTGCGATAGGTCTAGAGCATACTTCACCACGCTGCTCCAATGCGGATTGGTGAAGGGGTCAGTGGTCAACCCAGTGTCAAATGTTCTCAAAGTCAAAGGTTCAAAAGGTTCAAAGAAGGTCTTCGACAAGGCTTAACGACTGTTTCCACCATTGAAAACAACCGGGACCGACGGCTTTACGTGCCCTCCGAAGCACGGTAGCGTCCATGAAATTTTGCTACTAGCGGTCACCCATCCACAAACCGACCGCGGCTGTCGTTGCTTAACACTTTCGATCATATTGAATCGACGTGAGCCATTGGGCTATGGACGCTACAATATACTACTAATACCTACATTGCCCAGAAATCAAACCCGCGACCGCTAGCTTAGCGTTAGCGATTTATAAACTAACGAGGCAGTAGAACAAATTGATTAAAACAATACAGGATGTGACGAACACGTCCGCATTCTTAGAATCCTTTTCAAATCAAGCCATAGTAATATTAAATGATATACCTCGTCGTATATTGCCATCATAATTGGTCGTGCGGAACACCAGAACAATTATGCTTATTCTTTATTTAACTACCCAAAAGATAAGCCTCATAAAACTGTCTAATTAACTGGTAAAATAATCAATTCGATTGTACAGCTACTTTATTGAATGACTAATGGTCGAAAACAACTTTATTGAGTAGTAAAGTTCACGATGGTCGTAGAGAAGCACTCGTCTTGTTAGTGAATCGTGACTACCACACTTTATTTGCGATTTTATGTGTCAAATCTTGTCTGATGAATCGAAAGCTATTTTGAACGAACGGCAAGCAATATATTATAAAAATTCGGAGATTGACGATATTTGTGTATGTTAGATACGTCTTTACAGCCTTAAAAATTACGCAAATTATCTATCTACTCGAAAACCCAACACTCGAATTACTCTGGATTTTACCAGTGCCAACAGGCTTACTAAATTCCAAAACTATTCATAAGAATTAAATGGGGACCATAAATAACCTATCACATATCTAGATATGAATGTAACACAATAACTATCCATCCACATATTATTGATAGTAAATAATAGTTTTTTTTTTCTTTTTGGACTATTACCATATATATCAATTCATAAAAGGCTTGCTACATTAAATATAAGCATTAAGCTTAAAATATGACCCAGTGCCTCGAATTTAGTATGAGAAGTATCTATAATTCCGACCCGGTGAAGCCCTTTAATTGTCTCCGAATTAAGATCGTGATACAATTTTTCCGTCGGTAATTTTAATCGATCCAGTTTATTAATCGCTTTATATCCGTTTATATCGGAACATAGAATAGTTAGCTAAGTGTGACCAAGGCGCGCATTTTAAGTAGCGTGGGGTGTATTGTGCCTACTGCCATGCACTACTACTTGTACTATTATGTATTCTGTGCTACTGTCTACTATAGTAGGGGAGCCCAAGAGGGGATTTTGCGGGATACTCAAGCGCGTAAGTTAAATATACAGTGGGATACCTTGTACCCGGTTAAGTACCTCCACCAAATATGAGCCCCATATATAAATGGGGCCGTCATGGATAAAGGATCAGATTAGTAAAAAAAAAAAATTTGTCATCAGAAATTCTTGAGCGCGTTAGATTAAGGTAGGGTGAGTTAATTACATGCTAAAAAGTGTATATTCCACTAATCTTACAATTTGAGAGTAACGTAAAGAAAGGGGAGGGCTACAACTTTGTAGCCCATATTCCACTAATCTTACAATTTGAGAGTAACTTTGTAGCCCTCCCCTTTCTTTACGTTACTCTCAAATTGTAAGATTAGTGGAATATACACTTTTTAGCATGTAATTAACTCACCCTACCTTAATCTAACGCGCTCAAGAATTTCTGATGACAAATTTTTTTTTTTTACTAATCTGATCCTTTATCCTTGACGGCCCCATTTATATATGGGGCTCATATTTGGTGGAGATACTTAACCGGGTACAAGGTATCCCACTGTATATTAAACTTACGCGCTTGAGTATCCCGCAAAATCCCCTCTTGGGCTCCCCTACTACTAGATGTTGAATTAATTCTTACTTACTACTAATTATTTAATTCAATGTACACTGATTCACCTTAATATTATGAAAATGAGATAGTCTTCTCTCAATGGCTCTCACGTCTCTCGAATGGTTCAAATACGGACTGACACCAAAACGCACGGCCAAAATTTCGTGGGAGTGGAGCAGGAACTGTCAGTAAGTTTTATTTTAGAACATAGATAGACAAACATGCACACAGTCTACCTGATGGTAACTGTTTATGTGCGTAAAGACTTATAAAGGCTGGATGTTTGGAGTCTTAATGAGAGCTATCTTTTATGTGTTCTTATACCCCTCGTGGGTAAAAACGCTTACACTCAACAAGACGGCGTTCTGGCCGATTAATCTTTGCGCCCACACTACCTCAGAAGCGAACCGAAGCCTCGGGCGAGTAGACAATATCAGGCAGATTGAATTATCGATCCGATAATAGGATCGAGCGAGTAATACTTTTATATATTGTTCAAGCTACGAGTACCTACTTCAATTATGAAACCGATTTAGTTCATCGTTTTAGTCTGATGCAAATGAACTGTGTTTAATAGCGATTATTATTATTTGACAATTACTTGAAGAACTAGGTAGTCAATCAAACTCACGATGTGCGTTCACTTGCACTTAATTTAATTCACTTCATTGAACTTAATTCCATATCTAATACACTCATCGTGGTATCTCGAATTGGAGTAAAATATCAATAGTTTGCAATGCAATAGAACATCAGTTATTCAAGAGACAAAACCGTTTCGAGTTAACAAAGTTTCATCACAGTTATGATTAAATTAAAGACATAGGGTAAAACCGGGATAGATGCCGCAGTGGGATGGACGCCACACTTTCAATATCTTAAATACACTCCCCTCCCTTCCTTTCCGCGAACCGCCAATGACCACAATATTTCACAGGGAACAAAAACAATAAAATCGATTTAACAACGTAACTGACCTACCGCTCACGGCTGCTTTCAACGCCCGGCGAGTAGATAACAATCAAAATGGCGCCTGAAGCGTCACACTGTCAACGAAGTAAAGTAAACGAGCGCATTAAAATAAAACGGCTCAATAGTAATGGACATAAATTAAATAGTCATCCACGTCACTCAAGACGAAGGATCTGAAGAAATATGCCTCGACGGAAGCCAGGTAGTTAAGATTCCAAACCAAATATAAGATAACAACAGTTGAGATGTTACATTTTATTGGGAACTAACTAAGTGGAACTAATTTACGTCCTTGCGTAGATAGTGTTACGGCACCTTTGAAAATGTGTTTATATTCCACAAAGAAAAACATTTTTAGGAACTTAATTAAAAAACAGATATCTTACTAGGTACTAATTAGACTTTAGATCGCAATGGAATAAAAATCATCAAATTAAGGTCAAACTGCTGTGCACAAACATTTGCCTTGGTATAGATAGGTATAATAAAAATCACTTCATCATCATCAAATCACACATAACTGTTAACTACCCGTTGAACTTTTGTTGTAGGTATGTAATTCACTACCAATAGGCCATACTGCGACGGGCGACCTTATTAGGGACGGACATGGTAAGGACACTAACGATCTACTATAATTATAGTATCCTCATGAATTTAAAAGTACCTACTACAAAATATATAGTATAAAATAAAAAAATCTCCAGTTTTCTATTTTGCAACTATTTCAACAATTCATTTCGACTTTTACTTCTCCACTGACTTTCTACACAAATCGCACGCACTGTCTAGAAGAGCAATTATGAATTTTGCGATGCACCACGTTCAAACATAAATTCTAGTAAGCACTCTTTGCGGCAATTTTTCATCCTAAATCAACGTAAATAACCACGCGGCGTGCGAATACCTATATTGCAATTCATTACGACGCTAACTCTAGAAACCGATATACAATACGCAGCGGTTACAAGTAAATTACTCGGAGTCGTAATCTGCGCCCGGGAGGCAAACAATAGAGCAATAAATGCGACTGGAAGTGACTGGAACCGACGACGCGAGAAGGCTACCACGTATCGACAACAAATAAATCAGAGACAACCTCGAGCTGGGCATACCTAGTACCTGCTCCGCCCGGAAATATATCGAGGAACGTTACAACGCAAACACCAGGACATAAGTCAGTTTTCTGTTTGGGAAAATAACTGCTTGGAAGTAGGACGCCTGAGTTCGCCTGACATAATGACCAATGTGTCTTATATGTGTTCCATTCCATATTGATTTATTGTAGAAGTCGAATCGGAAGCATTCTACCAGATATAGATACCAAAAATAAATGTGCGTGGAAACCATAGAACCTGAAACAGTCCCTCTTCCCCTTCAGTGTCACTGACAAGCAAGCCACGAAGTCGGAAACACCGTTAATCCGAATCCCATGCTAAAATCTGTCGACGTACGCGGTACGGTATATTTTTGTTTTTCTCTGTGGTACCCTACATTCAACTTCGTAGTTTACCACAAGTGCACCTAAATTCTTGCACGAGAAATTTCGTAAACGTAGGTAATCTTAAGGGCATCGTTTCAGAGAAAAATATCTTTATTGCACACGGAATTAACAACGCTTCGTTCAGTTTATTGCTGTTCGCCCTTTGATCTTATCGAATCATTATTGCGACATATTAAGCTTTACCGTTGAGCATAGTTAAATGCTACGGATTTGGTCTATCAATGCCCCTGACATTGGATGTATCACCAAGATTGCAAGGTTACCTTCTTACTACATAAAACTGAGTCTCAAACTGATTGTCAGAAGTTATTAGGCCGCCCGTAAGCTTCCAACATGGCCTAACGATTTACCATACGACTATCAGAACTACATACTTGATTAACGTAACCTCCGAAGCGCTTTAGTTTTACTCATCAAACTACCGGCCGAGCGGGGCGCATTAAGAGCTGTCAGGAAAGCAAATATTTTCACCATGTAAGGCTAAGAGCACTCAGCCTACACTACCAATACTACCACGACACTAAAACCATCACAAGACATCAACAAATCCGAGTGCATCGCAACTTACGAGTACATATATGAGTTTTCCTTAAACCGTTTGAGTGAAGAATCATAACATAAAATTACACAAAGAATTGAGTCATCGATAAAAACATGCAGCCGCTTAGTCCAGAGCGTCACCCGTCAGTCCAATCTTTTCCAATCTCGATGGTATCAAGCACGTTTACACAATTCACGTCACTATACGTGCCTACCGACTCTGCCATAATTAGATTTGTTCTCATGACTGCATCCCCCTACTAAGCTCTGACTGTTCCAGATAATGCGTAGAACTTTGCAAAGAACTGTCTATGATTATATTATTATGTATTAGAAAGCGATTCGTTATAAGTATTATTCATTATTATACTATACTAGCTGACCCGGCAAACGTTGTTTTGCCAATCATTCCTTATTAAAAATAAAAGTCGCGATGGAAAAATAAGGGTTGATCGTAGAAGGGTGAAAATTGAGGATTGTATGTATTTTTGTATGTTGTATCATAAAAAAATACAAAAATAAAAATTTATCTAAAAATTAAAAAAAAAAATTAGGGATGGACTACCCTTAACATTTAAGGGGATGAAAAATAGATGTTAGTCGATTCTCAGACCTACTGAATACGCATATAAAATTTGGTAAAAATCGGTAAAGCCGTTTCGGAGGAGTACTGCAACAAACATTGTGACACGGAAATTTTATATATTAGAAGATTAAGTAGTATTATTCCTACTTTAAGAAGTACGTTTGATTTTACAATATGAGTATTCTAGTGTTTTATTCAAACAGGTTCTGTAATGTTATGTTGTTGTGGTGAAATGTTTCAGAAGCTTGGCCGTCTGACTGACTAACTAAACGTTGAAAAGCTCTAGTCATACGAAGAAAATAAATTGTTTTATTCTCTTTTTTATTATTTTTATATTGTTTTATTTTCATTTCTATTTTTACTTTAGTAACAACTACAATAACTGCAAATGTGTTTGATATCGACGAATAACTACGAGTAATACTAACGTTAAACCTACTATCACATGTCATTTCAATTCAATTTCGTTTTAGGAATAGATATCAGTAAGCGCGATGATTAATTGTGAAGTTGACTAATCTATCAACAATAACAAAAACAATGTGAGAATAAAAAACAAATTTCCAAAATATTATAATCATTTATTAATTCTAAATAATAATAATAATAAAATAAAACATTCTTGCAATTTCATGTACAGCGCCGGTCCACGGGAACAACAACCGTTTTATCGCCGAATACTGGGGGACAGGGGGGTAGTTTTAACAGGTCGGCGATATAGTTTGGCCTCTCAATCGTATAGCCACGCGCGTGTTCAAACCCTGCAAATAAATTATTGTAAGATTAATAAATTATAATTATAGATACTTACCGTTAAAAATTTTTTTTTAAAAAAACGTGTATTTATTTTTTTTATTTTCGTTCATTGTCATCGGAACAAAAAATGTGTGCCAAATTTCAGCTCGATAGCTTCAGTGGAAGTGGGTGAAATATTGATTGCAAGATTCCCTCATATACACACCTACATACATACATACATACATATACGAGTTAGGTAAAATAAAAGTTTAACGAAGTTAAATAAAAGCTTTTAAAATAAAGAGCATAGTTTTATTTGGCTTTTTAACGTACATTGCGTAGCCAGGTGCGTCTAGTACAGTCGAAATCGCAATGTATAACCAAAACTAAAACCGTCGACACCGCATGGCCCTTGTCCATTTTCGAAATTCTATCGCCAAATGTTGCTCGGGGAGATCATGTTGCAAATGCTATTGAGGGAAATCTTAATTTTTTTATTATTTTGAGTGACGTTGTAGAGTTGGCCTAAGTAGCGCTGAAATAATAATATGAGTGTGAAACGTTTCCTTCAAGGCAGGCAACGCACCTGTGATACCCCTGATGTCGCACGAGTCCATAGACGACGGTGACCACTTACCATCAGATACGTCTGTTTGTCGGTTTATATTTTTTTTTTTTAAATCAAACATTTTTGTTGTTGTTGCATTTTGTGGCCACTACACTATGCGGTGCGCTTGAGGTTTTGTTTCTAAATTAAAAGCTTTTATTTAACTTCACTCGTATGTAAGTATGTCCTGGAATCATGCAATCAATATTTCACCCACTTCCACTGTAGCTATCGAGCTGAAATTTGGCACACATATTTGGTTCCGATGACAATGCATGAAAATAAAAAAAAAAGTTTCAAAAAGCTTTTTTTTAAAAAAAAAAATTTTTTTACGGTATAATTTTCTGAGGTAGTTTCATAGGTAGGTACCTATATGGAACTGGAAACAATAAGTTGAACTCACTCCGGATAGCTTCGCTCGCTGGTATGCCGAGCCGGTCCCGCATGTAGCGGCAGACCATGTAGCCGGTGCGGTTCAGCCCGTGGGTGCAGTGCACGCCCACCAGGGAACCTGCCACAGTGGAAAGATCAAGTTCAAACGTGGGGTTCGTGTCTATATAGAAAATATACCAATACGAACTATATAATTATGTAAGTCTAAATTGAGAATACACTAATTCTAAAGTTGGACTAAAGATCTAGTCCAATTAAGAAATGCAATTATCACATGGGATCACTTCTCATGGACTCACTTCCTATTTATTACACAAGATCTAAACATAAACACACAAAAATTACAGCCTACCCTTTCGAGAAAATACAGGCGTAATGTTATGTTATGATACCATCTACAACTTTTCTGCTTCTACTATTTATTTATTTATTTCACAGTTAGTTCACTATACACACTATACAGTTGCAAAAAATTAAAGTTAAAAAACTTTTTATTCCATGCACAGATAGGTGCAAGTAATAATGCAATATTAATAATAGGTGATAGTAATATGCAATATCTATTTTATCGATCCTAAAAAGAGTTAAGTTCATAAAAAATCTGTAAGTACATGTTAGTTAAAAAATATATAACATGTAATGTACCCCTCTAATGGGCCTCTTTCAAGGATTTCTATTGGATTCTACCCTTCGCTAAGTTTTATCGTTTTATGTATAAATATATCTTTGGCGCTTATAGAAACAAATACATTACAACATATTAACATTATCATTATTTACCTAAATCATTGTTTTTAAAATTGGGGTGATCATAAAAATCATTTAGTAAAAGCAAAATCACCAAAACAACGTGAACGAGATAGTATCAGCGGGACAAAAGCGTCTGTCCGCAGTGAAATAAATAAAGGTGTTATTTGTGCCTTCAAAATCGCATCGCAAACAACAAGTGGAGGTCGTTGACTCCCACCCTCCACACCCCTCGGTGACGCGGGTGGGGAGGGGGAGGGGGGTAGGAAGCCGTAGCCGCGGTTTGACACTTCCTCAGGAAGACCTTTGATGTAGCACGAAGATGCACCCTACGCCGCACGCTACGCCTTTTCACCGCTCCACATACGTTGGAGTTGAATTACAATAAAATTGTAATAAGGAAATACATACACAAGGTACCGGGTACCATTTCTGCTGAGTAATTATTGTTTTTTAACTATTGGAAAGGTGTGGTTTTTAATTAGAATTTTCTAGATGTGACCATCTTAGTCAAAGGTAACAAGGTAAGGATAACGTATCTGTGACGACGGCAGCGGATGGGACGATGCTGCATGCTCGTTTGCTTCCTTATCCTTTTAATTAAAGTACTTTTGAGTACTATGTGAAATACTAATACAGTAATAAATTCAATGTTATCATATAGATTTAAATGTTAACGATTTTATGTTACAACAGCAAATTCAATAAAGCTAAATCAATCAGTAAGTGTTATCAACAATTCGAAGCCACGAAGAAAACAGCTAACATTCATAACAATTTTAAGGATAAAACTTGAAAATAGAGAAAGACGAATTTCTCACAGCGCGGACAAGACGTAATGCGTTTTAAACATTACACATGCAAATGCATGCCAGCATTGCCAACTCGGCGGCGCACGCAAAAAATGTTACAGCGCACAGCAGTGCTACGGCAAGTTCTTGAATTAGACTCTCAGAGAACAAGTTGATCTTTACTTTACCCGGTACGACGCTACCGAACATGAAAGTTAATATTATACGACTAACAATTGAAACTCTATCATCAATAAAATTTGTATTACTATTGTATTTCTAAATTTGCCTTTAAAATCCTTTTCATTTTACGAACTCAGAATCCAAAGTCAAGCAAGAAAACCAAGAAAAGTCAGTTGTATCCTGAAAACTCAAGGAAACTTGGCCTTTTTTTCACATTTATACGTTTTTTGCACGATTTCCATTTACAACGATCCATCACAAGAGGCTTTCGCCAGCAACTTAATTAACAACCTAGTCAGTTTTCAATTACAGAAACAAACAATATATGATAATTGCGAGAGACCGGCCTGACACAGAGATTAAGTTCTTTAAGTGCGGATACTTTGTTAAAGGCATTCCTTATTTAAAATCTCGCCGCGTTTTTGCTTGTCTGTTTTGTTTTTCTGGTTTGTGTGTGGTAGGATTTATATTATTGTTTAATATACGGACAAGTATAATTTGTAAAATAAGATGAATCAATTTGTCGTCGGCTTAGAGAGCCCTTGTAAGGTTTTTATGATACGAATTGATTTTTAAACATATTTTTTAAACAGACTATATTCACATTAGTGTTAAAACATAAACCACAGCTTTTGAAAACAATACTGGTGACAGGAAAACAAGAATGCGTTAGAAAAGAAAGAATCGAAAACAAAAGAAAAAGATTAAATATGGTGTTTATTTGCTTACATTGAAGGCAGAATCATAGTATTAAAGAATGGTCATTAAATCTATGATCTCAAAGCGTTGGAGTAGCCAGTATGCTCTATATCTCCCTCAGATGTGGCTGTGAAAGATACCCGTGCTCAACAGTGGGAGGGTTGTATCTAGATAGAACCGTACCAAAAAAATACGTATTTATAAACATCCTCTGCATCAGAGAGGTTTGAAATGGGTCAATGCATGTGTGATCGAAACTTCCGTTCCTTATGTACGTACGTTACGTACAAATCCGAATCAAAGTAATGCAGCTTTTTATACGCGCGATTTTAAATGAGACCTTGCGACGTGACGATTGACGTTTTAAGCATAATCTTTGAATTAAAAATAAATTCAATTGAGAAAAAAAAATCAAAGTTTTAGTCCACTAACACATTTTAAAATCTCTTTACTATATCGCTTTAACCAACAACAACGGTGTCAGGTAACACGCATTAAATTTCAAACGGTAAATTAGAACAACTACCTATGTCTAATAGGTGTAGGATGTAGGTGCTTTATGAGATATTTAAGTGTTAGTCTTGCTCCCATACGAGTACGTCAGTCTTGCACATTATACATTAACTTCCTCTCTACTAAACTTAATCCTATCTTAAGCCACTCACAACACAAATATAAAATGAACATATACGCATAGGACACAGTACCTAGTGATAGTATGTCTTCTTCTGGTCCACAATGCGAGTGATCCAACAGACGCTCGGATCACAACTCGATTGCCACACCGCTGGCGCCACGCGTGGGCGGCACCAGATGGAGACCAATTAGCCGTTTAGAGGTTGCTACAAGCCTTGCCTTTTCACTATGTAGTTACCGGCTGATAATATATCTTCGTCTAACTGCTTAATCGACAACTACAGCCCATGTATCAGTTTGCATCATCCATAGTTATCATCATAAGCCTTTGATTGTACCACTATTGATCGAATCTCCTTTCAGAATAACAGAAGTAAGGCCGGTAAGCAGTTGATATTAATTTGCTTAAAACGCACGGTAACAACAGTCAAAGGTTTGTCTGTTGTTGGTCTTTAATTTGAACTCGGACTTCCTAAGAGGTCTGGAGGCTCGGTATTGTGGTCTAGAAGTCATCTAAGGCTGACGTCTCGACCACAATAGCCAATTCACATAGTAAGGAAGAGGAACCCACTGGAAATTAAAATCAAAAAACCGGTTGGAGTGATATCGATCCCTCGACTACATCAGCACTGAACCCCAAGATGGTATATATCTTTGAAGCACGTAAAAATTTAACTGTAATATCTCCTGCGTGTCGTACGCAGGAGATATTTCAAAATTAATTATTATGACAGTGAAACCAACCAAACCGAAAAGACATCAATTTGCAGAATGTTAATTAACCATTTTACTTGTCTGTACTTTTTAATGGTGAAAATTGATTATTATTATATTACTACCTTATCTTCCATATGTAGGGCTAATAATAAGTAGGTGTAGTAATAGTAGTAGTATATTGTTTGAAATTATTTATCTTGATTTATCACCATTCGAAATGCACTGTATATATGCATGTGTATATAATCTGTGGAAGTGTAACGCTCGTAACATATCAGAAGTTGTGCGCGCTATCGCGACAGCCATAGACAGGGTACGTTCCCCAACATTTGTCACTGTGCAACTTTGTCTACAACTATCTTACATTCGGACAAAGTAAACTGCTTCAAACGCAGCAATATTTTCAGGTTTCATATCAACAAACTTAGAACTCCGGCGAATTTAGTTTACGTGACGTCAGCGCAATAATTTCAGAGAACGGAAAGGCATTCCGCGACTTCGTATTCGTAACAACTAAAAACTTCAGAGAGTTAAAGTTTCTGCAAATCTTACGAGTAACAATGTTGCATTTAATATTAAGAAGTGAACTACAAAGCTAAAAGTGGGACATATTTCAAAAAATGCTTGGAAAGAATTCATGTTAATCTATTTCACTGCACAATTTGTCGTGTAGGTGTTTAATTATTGTACACTGTACATATTTAATTTCATTATTGTTATATTAAGTTTCATTATGAGCGTCATTGACGTAACCTACACGCGACACACAGTGGTAACTTATCCGACTATTGTTGTAAGCATCAGTGAGCAATCGGTAAGTATCAAGTCATCTGTCCATAACGGTACTATAATTCATTTGTCATTTCCGTCGTCGTGCCAAGATGTGACTTCCACCAGTTGCGTCAAACAGTTTTAGAACGTGCATATTTCACGTGTGTTTATCGAAGATATTTGTATAAAAATGGCCAATAAGAAACATTGGTAACATAATATGGCATGAGAAAAAATATTGGTTATTAATATTCCGATGTTTAGGAATGAGATGTCTCAATGGGGCACACGATGGGCTCGGACGGTCGAGACCACCCCGGACAGGAAAAACGGTAGCGAAGATACTCGTAACAGCATTCCGTACGCACGCGATATCTTGTATATCAGAAGCAGATTGCGATTCCCATCGCGATAGCGCGTGAAATATGAATATCGTCGCATTACCGCGCCCGGCGCTACCTTCTCGTTTATCTGACCATATCACCGACACCTCCCATGAAATAATCCCGTTCAAGTGCAAATCTGTCTGACTTGTTTGAGTACACCGATTCGGCTACAAGTTATGGAAACAAAGAAACATTAAACTTGATGAGGATCTAATTTTAAATTATTTACCTATAGTCTAGTCAACAAGTGCCTTTTAGGTCAAAATTTTTGCGCCTTCTCCGAAAATTATGATTGAGGTGTCATTCGATTCGGAATGGCATGTAGATAGTTTTTGAGAAAATTCGAAGCCCGCTCGCAAAAATTGCAATAGTTATAAACAATTAAGTTAATTAAAAAAAGGGGGTTTGGTATTTCGTTAATATCTCAAAAACTATTTGAGAAAATTTAAATTTGAAAAAAGATTCAAAAAGAGGAAGAAATTTCCTAAAAAAGTCTTGACTCCCAAAATTGTCGGACTAATGTTTATAATGTTCCCAGAGGGTTGAAAATACGCTCGAAAACGGGTACTCCGGCTTGCGTAAGCCACGGCCCCATCGGACCTGTAATGAATAAATATTATTTAAACTTATTAAATATGAAAATAAAAAAATTGAAAAAATTCAGGCGCCTGTAGGATAGATCAATGAACAATAATCCGTAATAAAAAATTTTTTATCGCGATTTTTCAAAAAGTTATCCATTAATTAATTAACATTTTTTTGTAGCATGAACATTAACATTGCAAGTGCGATAATTGTTAAACTATTAATCTGAGATTTTTTTCCTTTCGTAGAGCTATTTTTCAAAGGTCTTAGAATAGATTCCCGTTGGAAAAATTCAAAAATTGTTAATTTTCGTTTTGTTATTAACAATTTACTGAGGGAAAAAATTATAAAGCTTAATTAAACATTGAAAAAAATTCTTTTTTTGTAATATTATTATTGGTCCATTTTCTTATGATCAGAAGCTACTTAAAAATGATTTTTAATAATTTTTATCTCCTATTATTTAAAAAAAATTTATAAACAAATGCGTTGTTTATGAGATAATTAAAAATTTTTTTTGATATCATAATCTTTGATGATAATTATGATTTTTTTTTAAAAAATCGTTTCTCTAAAAAAATTGTTTATTGCTTAAAAACGCATTTGTTGAATAACAATTTTTTTTTACCACTTATTATGAAAATTAAGGAACCATTTTTTTTTAAAAAATCATTGTTTATCTTGATCTTTGATAGTAAAAAAGAAAAATCGATTATTATTTAAATTTTCATTGTTTATTTAATACACAATTTGTTATTAACAAATTAATTATTTCTTTGTATTTTTTTTCTTTTTCTACTTAAAAAAACAAAAACAACCATGTATTATTTTTTGAAAAAAAAAATTGTTTATATTTTTTATTGAACGAAATATAAATAAATTTTTTTTTTCCAAAAAAAAATACATGGTTGTTTTTGTTTTTTTAAGTAGAAAAAGAAAAAAAATACAAAGAAATAATTAATTTGTTAATAACAAATTGTGTATTAAATAAACAATGAAAATTTAAATAATAATCGATTTTTCTTTTTTACTATCAAAGATCAAGATAAACAATGATTTTTTTTTTAAAAATGGTTCCTTAATTTTCATTATAAGTGGTAAAAAAAAATTGTTATTCAACAAATGCGTTTTTAAGCAATAAAAAATTTTTTTAGAGAAACGATTTTAAAAAAAAAAATCATAATTATTATCAAAGATTATGATATCAAAAAAAAAATTTTAATTATCTCATAAACAACGCATTTGTTTATAACAATTTTTTAAACAATAGGAGATAAAAATTATTAAAAATCATTTTTAAGTAGCTTCTGATCATAAGAAAATGGACCAATAATAATATTACAAAAAAAGAATTTTTTTCAATGTTTAATTAAGCTTTATAATTTTTTCCCTCAGTAAATTGTTAATAACAAAACGAAAATTAACAATTTTTGAATTTTTCCAACGGGAATCTATTCTAAGACCTTTGAAAAATAGCTCCACGAAAGGAAAAAAATCTCAGGTTAATAGTTTAACAATTATCGCACTTGCAATGTTAATGTTCATGCTACAAAAAAATGTTAATTAATTAATGGATAACTTTTTGAAAAATCGCGATAAAATTTTTTTGATTACGGATTATTGTTCATTGATCTATCCTACAGGCGCCTGAATTTTTTCAATTTTTAATTTTCATATTTAATAAGTTTAAATAATATTTATTCATTACAGGTCCGATGGGGCCGTGGCTTACTCAAGCCGGAGTACCCGTTTTCGAGCGTATTTTCAACCCTCTGGGTACATTATAAACATTAGTCCGACAATTTTGGGAGTCGAGACTTTTTTTAGGAAATTTCTTCCTCTTTTTGAATCTTTTTTCAAATTTAAATTTTCTCAAATAGTTTTTGAGATATTAACGAAATACCAAACCCCCTTTTTTTATTTCACTTAATTGTTTATAACTATTGCAATTTTTGCGAGCGGGCTTCGAATTTTCTCAAAAACTATCTACATGCCATTCCGAATCGAATGACACCTCAATCATAATTTTCGGAGAAGGCGCAAAAATTTTGACCTAAAAGGCACTTGTTGACTAGACTACTAGTAGCTACTGCAGAGGTTAAGCCTGTTGTCATTTACAAAATCATGATCTATTGGAACCTACCGTACCTATAGGAACCGTGCCTACTGTTTCGAGATAAAAAATGCTTTGTGAGTTATATCAAAATCTGTGGCACCATCATACCAAATATTAAAAAAACGTGAGTATTTTCAGGTTAAGTAGAAGCCTATTCTAGAAGCCTATGTCAATAATCATCATCAACATTCTAAAATGTGATGGAGATTGACATAGGATTGATCGAAGTGAATTTTTGCCTAGATTTAGATCTAGGCAAAAAATCACCTCGATCAATCCTGTTATGGAAGAGGAAAAGGACGAACCGACAAAAAAGATTGCATTTTTTATATTAGCCAGGATGCGAAAATTAAATGGCTCTTCATTCACGTGTGAGTATTTCCCATGCTGATTCTTTAGAATTCATAGTCCTGACCTGCAAAATTAGGTCACAGGACATTATATAATTAATTGACATTACATCATTGCATCTTATTAAACAGATGAGCCGCCCAGCTCGGCCTCATTCATCAAGAATCTGGCGCTAACCATCGGAAACCAGTCGCGTATAATACACATCTCACTCAATCTACTTAGCGACACCGATAGCCGGCTATTACCAATGAAAACGCCGACAGATACTAGCGTGCTCACAATTAATTGAAACTACCCACGTAATCTAATAAAAGCTAGTTTTGGTGATCAAGACAAACAAGGGCGCCCATTCGTAATTAGAACTTAATGAACATTCAGAATATTGAGTTCGGCGCCGTGAGAAGTTTGACGATAACCACGATTTGTGTCACTGTAATTAAAAGTGTAGCTGCCGATAAGTCGGACGTGCGGACCGAACTTACTAGTTTTGATTGCTATGACTTATTGACAAACCAGTTTTTCGAGACCTCTCGTGCGGCTCTCCTTCCAATACAAGCAGATACAAACGATCCAACATCGCAGCTCACCAATAACCGAATGCGTTATACATTCCTCGTTTAAATCGAATCGATCTTTAATTGAAATCGTGTGTTGTGTCCAACGTCACTGATAAGCTTACATATTATTTAATGATGTGTTTACGTAAGAGCGGCGGTGCAAATTGTAGGCGCCATTGTTATACAATGTTACAGTTTTGTGATACATTTATTGCAATAAATTAAACTGATCGTATCTGTCTGGTTCTTCTTTTCTGTAGGTATGTGTGTGTCTAGGGCTTGGTAGAATGATATAGCAAAGTTATGCGGTAAACAAAAACTTTTATTCACAGAACTCCGACGTGTGTGGGATTTTTGAAAGAACTTGTCATCCAACCTTCACACACCTACACATAAATTTCGATGTTATTGTTGTTGGGATTTCACTTTTTAACATTATAAGCAGCAATATTCTCAAAGAACGAAAATAAATTATGTAACAGTTTGGGTAAGATTATTTTTTAAATAGAAATATCGAAGCATATAGATAAGAAATTCGCACCGGGGTCACTTTCTTAGCTAGAATGTTGCGCGGACGCAACTGAGGGCAGCACTTACACCAAGAGAATGGACACAATAGAGTAACGATTAGTGACTATAAACACTGCAATGGGTTTATGGTGGTATCGTAAAGCAATACCTTTAGGCAATGGGCGTGCATTAACACCTCGAATCCTCGTCTGGATGCCCACGCGAAACACCTTGTGTTGCGCAGACAACTGAAGCTATAATTTTAATGTATGTAAGTATTGAGGGACCCTTGTATCGGTAATACTTATTTCAAACCTAAAATCCTTGGATAGCTGTTTGTAAATATGCGACTAAACGGCGACTTAAGTGCAGATTACCAGATGATTTCTCTAAATTGCGCTAATCAAATTTTCATAGATACGCATTTGTAGGTATCCCAGTCTCACTCCCAGTCTTCAAACCTTGAATAAAACGGATCACTTGCATACCAAAAAGGAGCGTCAGGGTGTGCTGCGAATTGGCAGAATTCACTTTACTTACTCATACCTTGGGAAAGTCCTGATTTGAACCACTTTACAAATGAGTAACAATAAAAGTAAAATCGAGTAAATAAGTTGCAAGTCAATTTCACCATGGGATCGCCGCTAGTAGCTACGTAATTTATAAATTCCGGAACTATTGTTTACATAAAATTAACATAGGAATCATGTCAAGTTATTTACCTTGATTATTGTTCAAAAGTTCGTCCATGATGCTCATAAACCTAAAACAAATAACAAAAAATTAATGATTTCAAATGTAAAGTTACCTACTTACTCGTAACTACTAAATTTAAACACAATAAAATTAAAAAAAAAGTAAATAAACATTAAATAAGGAAATGACAGTAAGTAACGAAATTACTGTGCTAATCGGAATAATTCACTAGGAAATCTAACAATAAAATATTGTTCGTATAAACATCGAATTTAGGGACGATGTAAGATGATACGTCTTAACGTTACTCGGTATCATATTTAGTAATATTATTTGAATTTCACAAAATACAGAATCCACGGCGCGCCCATCACGAAATGATATATTATCATGTATCGATCGCAGCATGTCGCCATACTAAATCGATTTTTTTACACCTAAAACCGCAAGAACAGTGGGCGTTCGACGATTACAAGACGTTTCTGCCGCCGCGCCCGGCGGACTGTCTGTCTATTCGATGAAATATGTTTGTTTTAATCATAACAAACGTATTTTCGTATTTGCTGAGTGGCGCTTAGGCTGGCGACGACGCATTGTTTGAATGTTTTCACAAATAACTGGCAAGGGTGGTCCGACTGTTTGTGTTTCCGCTAAAGATTTCCTGCGTCGTATTAAAAGAGAACAATCATGCTCAATTGCAACGACGAATACGAAGCCGATTTGAATATGTATAGATAAGTTTTGTCCCGTAAAATTTTCAAATGATTTTAATGTTAAAAGTAGGCGCCACAATATTCCAATCCCACAATCCTCCTCAACAATCCTCCGGGGGATATCGGGACAAGGCAGAAATGCCGGGCGGCATTCAAAGGGAATTTACAATTCAGTCTATTGCCTGCATTACCATCTAAAACGGTGCAAATGACTTCTAAGAGTCGATCGGTATATTATTCAGATTCTGGCATTATTTAGCCGTCTTTAGAACTTTGTAGAATAACAACTTATGGGCAGGGGACACTTTATGGAAACAAGTATGTAAGTAAGAATCAAATAAATTCTTATTTGTGTCGGTAAAGTTGACTAAATATTAGGTCTATGTTATTGGTAGATAAATTTCTTCTTTTGCAATCTTTTCACATAAATTCAATTCCTAGAATAACTTTATTTAACTTCGATTTAATACTGCGATCTCTTATATTTACGAATTAACTAACTTCGCTTTTCGTATGCAAAATATAAAACCAAACTAACACAATTCACAACACGATATCAGAAAAAATCTCAAGAATACAAATCTTTCCTAAAACTAGATTTACAAGCAATATTAATAATAGCGACGTGTGGCGCCAGAGCACAAACAATTTAATTTAGCGTAAAGTCACGAATCAACTCAATTCGGCGAATATGCTTGATGGTTGTTAAGTAATGTAGTTTACTAATCGCTTTATACTCCAAAAAAATATCGTTTTCCCCAAAAATAAGACTTCGCGGAATTCTGCTTCGCCAACTAAAACAGATAGGTAAAATAGAATTACGAAACTTAACGAATTACGTACTTGCGCGTTTTCTTATTTGATAAAAACTTTTACTTTTATTTATATCATGTAACAAGATATTTATTTTCAGAGACCAAAATGACGTAATTTTTTCTTTGTAAAATTTATGTTTAAGCTTTACTCTGTAGTTTAGATTTCAGTTATAGTTTAATATAAAATTATGTATATGTCGTAAATAAATATACATATTCCGTTTCAACATTCAATTGAGAAATTAATCCAGACTTTAATTTCTTTGGGCTTCCGACAGATAATATTTGAGTTCATAATTTATACTAGTAAATTTGTCAAAAAAATTACTAATTCCTGAAGATTTTCGACCATAACCTTGCATGCCAAGACATTGTTTTATAATATTATTCATTACTTTAACCCTGTAAGGACATTTTGGTGTGATTTATTGAAGATATTATATTGCTTATCTTCGACGAAGGAGTGGTTTAATTTAGTTATTAACAGAATTACGTTTTATCACGAACATTGTATTAAAAATAACAATAAAATGTAATTTATTAAATTAAATAAACGGTTATTCAGATACGCTTACACAATTATAATCTGTTTTGGTACAAGCAGGTTGGATGGACGATTTTAAAGCAGTAGGTACCTTTGACTAAACTTTCTAAGCATTTCCTGAACAATGCGGACGTCATTATTTAAGAACTGTCAGAATTGTGTATTTTATTACCCGGGCGGCAGATCGAACCAACGTGAATTACATGTTTTCTTATTTAATATTAGTAGCGTCTTACGTTTGTGTGATAATTTATATCTAGCGGCGTTATCTCTCGGGTGGATCGCTCCCAAGTTATAATCCCAGTATTTTTCATGCGGCACCGACCGCCGCGCGCCGTGCCTATGCATGACGTTAGGGGCAGTGTGACCATATGATGCACTTTCCTGCCTTTAATGCAAAGTGATCCCTTCTTTTGTAATACTCCTAAAGTTTTTGATCGATTCACAAACTTTTACCCTTTTAATATTATTACTTCAATTTACGTTACGTTAATTAACGTCGTTTCACATTGCAAATTTATTTTGTAATTTCATATGTCCTGTTCTTAGCAAAAGGTTTCCCAATTTCAAGATGGTCATACTGGTTACGGGAAAATTTATGTTAGCACTGGGAGGTGTCGGTGCGGCTATTATTAGCCCCACCATCACTTAGACCCTGTACACCTTGCCTAGTGACTGAGACCGAAGTTGCGTGCTCAAAGCTACACTTGATATCGCAGCCATAGATATCGCGAGATGACTATCGCATACGTTATCTCCGGTATTCATTCACATGGTAAGCTCTGGCAACCTACTAATCTTTTAACAAAAACGTTTTATATTAAGAATTTTACCATATAGCATCCACAGAAGCATTTTTAAGAGAGGTAAAAGCGAGTTCAGATTTTTCTCCCACAACATTATTGTAAGACCTATTTACTTTTAATAACAAATACCTATTCATGGTTGTGAGGATACATTGAATTACAATGCTTTATGTGTTTGTTACATTATTGAATCATGCCAGCTATTTCTGTAAGATTATTTAGGGACTTGAATCATGAACTTATGGCCCTTAGTTTCTATTACGTTCTGACACCAAAGTACAAACGTTTTATTAGCATTGTTTGTTTCTGAAATCTAAATGTCCCTTACTCAATTCCGCGTTTCATTTACTTTGAAAGTCGTAAAACTTAAAATTTACATTAACGTAACGTAAGTTTCATGGCGCATTTAGTATAAAGCGAATGTACGAGTATAAATAAATACAAACAGTATAATAATTTTGTTGCAAATTAACGACATTTATTTTAGTTGAGCAGCGTATTCCTGCTTTCATCGAGAGCTATAAACTCATATCTTTTCCGTATTGACTGACGCGGCTAGTAGGCACTAAACTGCTGTTCCCAGGTTCCAATCCTCATCAGGGTAGACAGTAGGAAACGATCACTTTGTGATTTTGGTCGTGATGTTTTGTACAGTAAATGGTGAATGTCCTTATGTAAAATGGTTCATTTTATAAAATAAGGCCAAACGAAAAAAAACACCTGATGGTAAGTAGTAAAAGTCATTTGACAGCGCTTGCGCGTCTCCTCACCCGTTTTACCCTGACTCCAAAGGCTCTTTTAAGTATTATTAAAGAGGCCAACACCATTGAAAATTCTGAGACTAGATTATTATGTACTTAAAGAGCTGATGTGTTGGAGGTTTTGTCTTTGATTCATGCAACAATAGAGCAACGATAACGAAGACTGAAGTATGTATGTACTTACTTTTATGAAGTTACGTTTTTTTAATGTACGGTTTCTGTTGAATATAGAGAAAAAGAATAAAGTAGGTAGTAAAGGCTTTCATTTCGGGCCTTTGCACTTGTCGACCGACTTTGATAGGAGACACGCGTTCGGTCAAACAGAATCTCGGTTAGATTTGAGTGCCGTTAGACGTGATACGGGAACTAGATTAGACAGATAGGGCAGCAGTCAGACTTAAAACATATTCAACGAGCCGCCCAGCGACTTCACATACGAGTATGCGCCTCGCATCCATCATGGTACAAGCGTACAGCGGACACGTACGAGCGGTGCAACAAGGAACGAAAGTGGTTGAAACTGAGATAATAGGTGACATTTTGATACAAGCTAGATAAGGACGGGAAGGCAAGCGGTTCCCATGCAATTTGGGGTGCGTTCTCATGTCGTGATTTACATATTAACATCGCTAAGGCCAAAGGTTATTAGTGCTATCAATACTCGTGCGACTAGAGGGACAATTATATGCTGATATAGGTACATATAAATTCATATAATACCTATTAGTTGAAAATGCTTGCTTAATCCTTTTATAATAAGATAATGTTTAGAAATAAATTTTAACACTTTAAACTCATTTAGTCTGGTTGGAAGACAACTCTATATAGCATATAATAGAGTATTTTATTTTGTATTAAAATGACTTTCTGAACTCTGAAGTTTTCAGGCGGTCTAATTTTTTAGACCTTTCCGATCAGACGGAAGACGTATTGTTGTGTAAATTGAATAAGTTATAAGGGTTACTGGACATTTGATTAGATTTTTTTTTTAATTTGTGTAAAAATTAAAGGAGATACGAGTACCTAGACAATTATGCGGTTTTATAGTTTCTAGGTATTCCACACCATCATTAAGGCTTCTTGAGCCGGTTTGATGTGACGGTTTTCCCTAAATCGCTACGAACACCTTCGATATAATTAGCATTTACGTCGGGGATTTTCTTATATTAAACGTTCCCCATCACTAATACATAAAAATACCTCGAAAGCGTTTATTTATGTTAGCAGGTATTATATAAAGGTCGTACGGGTCGTTAACGTTGAGGAGGTATTTATTACACGGATCGAAAAAATAATACACGTTATACGGAAAAGATTTCACGAGGTAATCAATAGTTTTTATGATTGTACGCGAACGCAGTGGTATTTTAACGCCGGCCAATATATTCCGAGCATAAATTACTTTATAGTTCGCAAGTTGTCGGCGTCTCGTTTATGGTGTGCGAACTGATAGACGACTGGTGCAAATCTAGTGTGTAATGATGGACCCTTATTGTGCTGGACACTGCGTTGGTAGTTTACTAGTACTTTGACTATTCGAAAGTTTTTTAAAAAATAAATTTAACGTTCGTAACAAAAGAAAACTCAGTTATTGGCATGAGGTTTCTTCAGCTTAAAAATAGATATATTTTTACATTCGTAAGACGATTTGACTGATGCGGAGTAGTCTCCGTTTCGATTCTCAAATGTATTTGCGGCATGAAAAGTATAATATGTGCTAATCTATGTTATCATCCACTTATTTGCCAAGTTTAATCCAAAATCGTCATGCAGTTTTTGCGTAATTGAGTAACAAACATCCAAACATATGATTAAAACGTTTAATTTAAATTTCAAATTAAAACGTGTCATTATTAAAAATGACCATCGCAAAGATTCAATACAGAGTAGGAGTTATTGCCGGCAATCGGTAGCGGGCCCCGCAGGCGCTAAGGGCGAGGATGACTGGACGGTACGGCGCGGCGCGCAATACCAATATTATTAATTCCTTGAGAATTCATTAATGTAGCAACTCGTTTGATATCCAATACTCACAAAACAACATTCGCAAACCATGACATGTAATGAGCCTGCCTGTAAAAATGTGCAGAGCTAACTTATCCATACAATTTATTACAATCCTGGACAAAGTCAATCTTTTTGTTTCGCTTTTCTTTAAAGATGATAAACTCTTCGAGATAAAGCACACTCAAAGAAAATCAAAAAACATTAATAGTAATTACAAACTAAATAAAAAAATAGATCTTTTAACATCACATATGTAGTCTAGAGAACCCTGTGAGACGTCTATGGGTTGCAGTTTTAAGCCTAGCTTGTCACATGGATCTTCCAAAATTTAAGAGATCTATGTAGTTCAATTGTAATGATTTGACTCGATTTGCATATATTCATTTCGTTACATAAGTACTACATAATACGTAATAAATACGACATAATTAAAAATGAGTAGTACAGAGCAGTAACTATTACCGTCAATTGGTAGCGCGTAGCAAAAAGCCCCCCAGGCTTACTCCACGATAAACGGCATCACTAACACTTCTGTGTGGTCTTAAGTGGTTATTAGGTGAGATGATACTGGTGATTATAAGGATCAGCACGGTTTAATTTATACTAAATTTTTTTTTCACTTATTTTCATTTGTTTATTTGCATTTATGTACATAAAAGTGAACAAAAAATACAGTTATAGAAACTTATTTATCTTTTGAATTAATCGATTTCGATTAAAAAGGGTATGATACGAATGTAACCTTATTTTGTGCATAACAAGGATATACACATAATACATTTTTAACTACATTTCCGAATTTTTAGAATACGACTTAGTGACTATGAAGCGGTAACGTATACATCAATGCGCGATACAATAATAGTTCCTCAGAATTACACCGTTAAAGAACTGTAGTAGAAGTGCCGCAAAATAATAACAGTAGAAATCAGTAGAGCAATAGGACCACGGGCAATCAATGGTATCTTTCATATCCTCAGCCGAGGATATCTAACAAAAAAACTTAACATCACGCCTGTATTTCCCCGAACGGGTAAGCAGGGGTGTATAAATACAGTCACTTTTGACCAGTTAAGTTTAGTCCCATCTAGGTAGTGCCTTTTACCTACACCGTGCAAGCTACTACTTACTAGGAATTTTAAGGTAGAAAAACCAAGTAATACTTTGCTATACCCGGAGATCGAACCTAGGACCGCTAGCTAGTCAGTCGCGCTTGCGACCACTAGACCAACGAGGATGTGTAAAACAAGATAAGTCACAAATAACCCTAGCTGAAATCAGGTGGTACAAGCACCTCGTCCTCGTTTATGCGTTCGACTGCTCCGCATTACCTCCATGGTCGCAGGAGTTAATTGGAGAGCTCTTTAGTTCACGAGAGTACAAAAAACTATTAATTAATAAACATACAGCCGTTCATTTAAAACGTACATACTCGTTTAATCGCCTATGTTTCAAGTAGCCGATTGTAATAAAAAAATAATTTATGCCAGCAGTTAGAGATGTGGCTTATTCTCTTTTATATTTTAATAGCTGTCCCCCGCAGCTTCGTTTGCGTGGAAATATAGGGTGTTGTCGATGTTCGCGCCTTGCGTTTTACTTGCCTACTGCTTGACAGATGATTGGTTGTAATTAAGATATGGTATGATAGCAAACGAGCTTGCAATCCATCCGTTGCCATACGACAACTGTGTCTGACATTGAACAAGACTCTAACAGGTACTATGATGGTTAGTCCAGTTAGCAGAGAGTTAAGAAGACTATTAGACACCGCAAACTATTAGACGCTAAATTTATACATAAGCTTTTTCTAATAAAGTAGATGGCCCTCAGCTTGTGCAAAAATAATAATTTTACATCGTGAATCACTTTGAAACACTCTCACACAGTTAAACATCAATAATGTTTACCGCGATTTCGAGACCCATTCATTTCAGCTGATATATTAATTGCACTATGTTTACGAATATTTGTTTGTTTGCATAGATTGAATATATTCTAGATCATGTTACTTCGATTCTTTACTTCAACGTTTGAAATAAAAACCATGTACCAAAATCGTAACGATATCAATTATGATAAAAGTTGTGAGACACATTACGACGTGGCTTCATTTGTTTACGTCGGGAAAGTTCGGGAATGTTCTGGAATGGCGTCATGGTCCCGCCCCAAAGCCTTTGCGGTCGGGACGGCCTTCTGGAAGTTCCCTGTTAATAATGTATCAAGTGTTCAGTTTATGTAGGTGTTTTATATTTTAGTATTTTGTATATTAGTAGTATATCTATATATATAAAAGGAGAAGGTGACTGATTGACTGACTGACTGACTGACTGACTGACTGACTGACATATTAACGCAGGGCCTAAACTATAAGGGCTAGAAACTCGAAATTTTGCACAGGGGTTCCTTTTATAACGTAGGGGAGCACTAAGAAAGGATTTTTGAAAATTCACCCCCTAAGGGGGTAAAACGGGGGTGCAAAGTGAGTATGAAAATTTGCCGTTTTTGAAGTCGTTAGACGTCGTTAATGGGCCTAATTCTAAGCGAGCGAAGCTGCTTGTCCACTAGTAAATAATAAGGAAGGACTCAAAAATAACTCAATATATTTTTTGATCTACCGTTAAAATTGTGTCAGGATAACCACATTTTCTAGAATGCTGAATTTTAGCTCTAGTAAAATAAAGTTAAATAAAAAGCCTTTATTTCCCTGACCCTTCGTACAAATTTATTAAATCTAATATAACATTTCCCTTTTTACTTAATGAGCAATTAGGTCAGGTTGTACTTTGCCATACGTTCTCTAGTTGTCACCATTTGATAAAAATATGTATGTACATAGTTAAGAGTAATAATTAATGTCTAATGTACATACTGCATAAGTATAAAGTTCACATTGTCTTTTTACTCTTTCTCTAGTAGAGTCAAGTTATTCTTTTTTGTATTAAGTACATAAATCAAAAAATTCTCACTCACAACTCACAAAAATAGCACCCCATAAAGAGCTACCGCACATTTCTAATTTTAATATCAGTTATTACCTATTACTAACTACAAACCTAGTTCTAATTTTAACGATAAAAATCTGAATAAATAGATAGCAAGTCAAATATAAATGTACAACAAATTTTAAGAGTTCATAGTAGATGCACAATTACTGTCTTACATTACATAGCACTAAATTGAGTCACGCGTGTCATTTGAGATAACTTGTCGGATTGCGGTGGCCATAAAACTCATCTCAATTATGCACAAACCACATATCCTACGAATAACGTGAATCACCGGCACGGTACACTTCACTACAATTGCTGCTCCGTTTCCTAGAATAGGACTCCCATTGTGGTCTGTACGAAATCGCCATAAAAGGATGTTTAGAACGCACCGCTAAAAATAATCGTGAACATTATTGTATTATTGTACTGCCGGATAGATTCATACGGAACCGCAGAATTCAAGATTGTATAATAAAAATGTTTGGAGCCACGCTTGTGTCTAAACAACATATTATTAACTATCTTACAAAATTATTTGTTCCTCTTAATTTAAATTATGATGAACTTAATTTATATTTATGTATTTCTTTGATAGACATCCACTTTTCATGCAGACTTACAAAGCGCTTACAGGGAAAGAGGATAAGAATGGTCGCGTAAATATTATACCTAATAACCTTTTCAAGAAGTAAAGTACCTACCTAGATCGATAAATAAAAACTGTAGGGAAATGTGCTTAGATACTGTTCTTAATTTAGCTGCAATGCAACCCATTTTAGTTCCCCATTTAGTTTAGTTTTAGTTTAGTTTAGTAGTAAAAGAAAACTTTTAACAGGTAAGGCTGCATACATGGTATATCAGCAAATAAGTTTAGGGACTACATACACTAGGGACATTTTAACAGCGTTTGTCCATCGCTGGTGACAACGGGACGTCAACGAGAAACTACATTATTCGAACCGAACATCACATCCCGGTTGCATCTCGGTTGCTCAGTTAGCTCCAGCTGTCGTCCGTGGTACGGCACGGTGCGCCGGCTGTGTGTGAACAAGATCAAACTTGTATTGCCAGCACATTCGCACGTCACAATCGCGGTACGAGCGGTTGCGCCGATCTACGATTATGTACTTCAAATGCCGTTGACGCCGGCGGTGGACACACGACCGAATCTCAGTTTTGGAAGCGGTTTAAAAACGAAAGTTTTAATCCGCCATAAAATGCAACCGCAGCCAGCTCAACAATGGGTATTCGTCAGCTAATAAACATGTGGGATGTGCTAATTAATTAGAGGCATCAAACGTCGGCGCCAGTGACACATAAACCGCGGTGTTATATTCCAAATACTCAAAACTTTGATCTCACTCTGTGTGAGTAATTTAAGCGATAAATTGAAGTACTTGTACATAATCCAAGCTCGTCACCGCTTGTTCACCTAAAGCGGGTAATTTGAATGCTTCGAGCACAGTTCTGGTAAGTTTTCGTATATTTCTATATAAACAAAATAAAGAAGCAACTCAAACAAAACGGTTTTAACTTTTAAAATAAAAAACTTAGACAAAATAAAATAACTACGTTCTAACTACTTTGTCAATAATTAACTAATTTTTAACATTATTGCTGGGTCATTTACGGTGGAACAATGTTTATCGTACAAACACCTCAAAGTTTTGTCTTTCACAGATAAATTACATCGAACCAAATTTTTTATTCTATTTCTCAGATCACGGAAGTAGCGAACAAATTGTGCTTTCCATCGTCACACTAAAACCGTCAAGCGACAAAATGAGTTAATTATCAATTTTGTATTTTGGTATCAACAGGATTTATGGTACACTAATAATTGAGATGCCATTTAACGCGATTAGAGGGTTATCTTCTTTTATCTCATACGTCAAGCCGAATCACCAAGCCGGACCACGTCAGTTGAACCGTAAAATTCTTACGAAGATTAACTATGCGTCTAAAATTTTTCCTCTAAACATTGGACGTCGGCTAGAATAATAATTAGTTGCATTAGAACAAGATCATGCTCTATTCAAATTATGTACTTAAACTTGCTTTATTTCATAACACGAATTTAATTAAGTTCCAGTGTTCTGGCGCAAAGGCATTTCGTAAGCGCTGTGAGCCCGCGCACTCACTACATGATTTTTTTCTTGGAACCGGAAAACTACAACTATCTTAAGGGCTTGTTAATTAAACTATTGATAAAAAATAGACAGTTACATTCATTGCTTAATACACCTAACAAATAATGTAACACCGAACATGCAAGGGTATGTAATTCCCTGTTACGCTGCTGAATTGAAGATAGTGACCAGTGACCTTGTCCGTCCTAAGGCCCTCCACAGAACGAGACTAAACCCCTCACTCACTCAGAGAATAAACGAGAATAAACTTCAGTCGTACAACTGCCTCGTTGATCTGTTGATCGAAAGCCTGGCTAGTGACTTCAGAGCCTAGAAGTTCTGAAGCCTTCAGGTCCATCGTGTTTATTATTAAAATATTTTTAGGTTTTTCGGGTTCCGAACATACATTAACCCTATTATAATTTGCCTCCGTTGTCTGTCTGTCACAGGGCTTTATCTCTTGGACGGAAATAGGTACACACCTGAAATTTACACAGAATTATTAAAAGGAGTAACGATAAATAAGGAATATAATATGTTTGTGTTGTGACCTTGTGATATTATTATTAAAGGCGATGGCCAACTTTGTAAGGGCATTTGCTCCACTTGTACAATATAATTTTTTTCTTTACATGAGAGCTTTCAATATCTACTTAGTTTAATAATTAAAGCAATAAAAATCTCTGATCATTCAATATAAAAAAAAAAACAACTTTTTCGTCAGTTCATATATTAATCAATAATATGTTATTAATTAATTTTTTTAACTAGGTAACTTTAATTTTCTTTTTTATAATCTGACTCTATTTTAATTTGACTCTAGCAATTATATAAAGTAATTTTGTGATTTTAACATTTTTTTCTTGCTTAATTAGACTGATGTACGTTATCCATTTAAGAATGTTATGTTATGTGTCCAGCCAGGTAGAAAGCCTTGTCTTTATGCATGCTTTTGAAGTTGAGTAGGTATGCTCTAGCTAAACTGACGACCTTAAGAAGACAGCGGGAAACCGTTGGATTCAGAGGGCGCAGGATCGGGAGGAGTGGCGACGATTAATGGAAGCCTATGTCCAGCAGTGGACCCAAAAAGGCTGATGGATGGATGGATGGATGCTCTAGATCTCGTGCCCAACAGAGGGACGCCTAGCTTATCTTAACTTGTGCATTGTGCTATCTAAATACGTAGCATACAGATTTTTAGCAACAGTTTATTAATATGAAACCTCCAGTTCAAACTAGTCAAACAAAGACCAAACAGAAAACGACCCGTGTACCCAGTTCGGTTAACTTGCAGTAAAAGTATGTACGAGTATGTACAATGGGAAGGCGAGCGGCAACTAATAATACCTATTTGTCCAATGTCTCAATTACCATGGCTGTGTGGTCTGAAATGATTATATACCGAGGTTATAATAGTAGGAAACTGTAACATTGTCGATATTATATCGGTTATTAGTCCGAATGAAACGCGGTAACAACTTGTAATGGCCACGTTACTAGTAATATTAGGGCCGACATTACAGAGAGCCGACAGTTTGTTTCTCCGATAGCTACATTAGCATTGAAAACGATTTCAATCTATGCTAAATTATGAGTTTAAGTTATAAATTGACTACCTTAAGTACGAGTAGATTGGGGCAATTTCAATAAGCGATGTGGAGACGTGTGTATTTTTTGTTTACCTTGTAATCTTTGTGATTTGATATGGTATTTTGTGAATATCGTCGTGTCTAGAATCCGTAAAGGTTACACCTATTCTCAATACATACCTGTGTAATTAACATGACACCATATTATACCCGTTAACCGCATACGAGCTTATTGGGATCATACTTAAACTGATATTTTCTTGGCAATAAACATCTACTGTTAAACTACAGGGTATTTTGAACTGCGTCATTGAACATTCAGCGGTTAAAATAACTGAAATAGACTCATTATCTTAAAGGGTTATGCCGATTCCAAAGAATGTTACGACTCGCATAAAATTTAACAACATAATTATGTTGAATGAGGCGTTCGGCAATGGGTAGAATCGTTGTAATGGTACAAAGTTGTGCGTTGGCGTAGTAGACACTTCAGACGAAACCATCAGATATGATGCCTATGCTCATGCTTAAGAAGGACAGAAGCCGAATAATGAAGAATAATGATATTCTTTGATTTTTAATGCTATCACGACTTTCAGAATCGAAAACTGACAAGACTTCCTGTAGTCCAACATGCTCTGCTACGACACGGCAAACTTATAAATATAGTTTTCCGTTTTCTATGATTGACTGCTAAGACGGTGCGTTTATGTGTGTATGTGTAAAATAACCAGATCGACCATCATAATAAAAGTCATTTTACAATAGCGCTCTGTGAGCATATCTACATTCAGCGGCCGACTATACGCCTGAACGATACCGTAGAGTTGTTATTTTGACAAACATTTCACCGAGATTCGATCTAAACTTTTCACGTTACGACATCCCTTGACAATTACAAAAATAACTAACGGGATGGTTTAGTGACAGTAAATTCAAACAATGGCTCGCCGCTCCTGTATTTATGTGTTTGTTATCACAGGAAGTGACCTCTCTAACGCTGATTTGAACCGCCCGCTCTTTGTTACCGTCAACAATGTTCAGGTTCGACACCTTCCAGCCATAAACGAAGACACAAATCAAACGGGAAATACCGACACGGAGGAAAGTCTTCAGAATCACCTTATTTTTTGCTTTACAGTTTTACTGTTATGTCGGTCACACATGACGGTCCGATCTTTTGCAAGTCGGACCGGGGCGGTTAACTGGCATACGTAGGCACTAAGAATAGGATTTAGACTAGTTTTTGACATGGAAATTGTTTGTCTCTCTCGGGTTACATTAGTCCACAGCTGCAAAAGCTAGACATAGGCCTCTCTCAGGCCTAAGTTACCCAGAGGCCTATCTTCGACTCTTCTAATGTACCCAGTTGCTCCTCACTACCTTTACGAATAAGGGGCTAATTGGCGATTATTAAAAGCGAGTAGTTTGACGTCACTGACAGCGTAACGAACCGTGCGCCTTGTTTATGTTAAAGATGGAACAACTTTTTTCGGACTTCCCAGTCTAATACTCAACTTGCCGCCTATAAATACAAAATGACTTAATAGACGTATAGAAGTATGTCGTAACAACTCTCAAACGGTCGCTAATAGAATCACAAACAAAAAATAATAATGAAAAAGCTCAACGCGGATTTGGCATGTGCAGATGATACGGAATCTGGTGTGATAATATTGAACCGGTCGATAACTAATCGATGGTTTTAATCATAGTTTCAAATGTGTCGATGACACGATGCCGCGTCCAATACGCACCTACGTCAGCAAATCACTCGGATAGTGCGAGCAAAATAAGTTGCGCGTCCTAAAAATAAAACCCTTCACCGGTCGGACTGTAAAGCACTAATCGAAGAGAGCGCCTTCAACGGTGGTCAGAATTTATAGGCGGGTTATTCTGTAGTACACGGGCGGGTTTGTAATGACGACATGATTGTGGACAGTCGACATGGGAAATAAGTAAAAATATAGCCGTGATAAATGAACGAGTGAGGAGGCACGCGAGCATCGTTACGGACGTTTGTCTGATGATCTGCCGGAGGTCTCCCGCAATACCTTTATCCACGCATAGTATTCGTACGACAATTGGTCGTTTATTTTTGTCCCCGATCGTAAACAACGGGATTTTAATGGACGAGTTTCGGATACACGACCGTTTAAGAATGTTTCGTCGATCTAGATTGCTTTACTGACTCTGATAAGTAAACAAGGCTCGAAGTGGCCTGTTATTTACGTCCGATATATCTAGTACTTGATATATGGTAGTATGATAAAAAAAATCACCCTCGCCATGTTAATGTGTGTGCTATACTGATGAATTTATATTTTTTATACTTTTAGAAAGAAGAAAGAAAGAAAGAATATTATTTTATTTTCATCATAAGTTAGGTACTGCAAAAGGCGAAAATACACGTAGATCTGATTTAAAATTATTAAAAAGGTTGTAAATCTGGACTCCCACAGCAAATGACCGTGGTAAAACAAAAGCCGCTGATTTTCAGGGTGACCTGTTGCAATGGGTACGTCGGGAAAGTTGACGTACAAGAAATGTCCAATTGTGGACTTCAAAATACTGACGGATAGATAGACCATAACCACAAAAATACATGTAAAAAATCGACAAATTTGTTTGCAAATTCAAAGATGGCAACTCACTCTCAGGTTTACTTTTCTTGGTTTTTTTTTTCATTATATCGTTTCGGGAGAGTGCTACTTGTCAACAATAAGGTTCTAAAGTAACAACTCCGGTGGCGAGCCCTTCTACCCTTCACAAGCAGATGCGAGCCTCTCAGGTGAGATAACGAGGGTGGATTATCTTAGAAATGTCGATGGTTATTTATGGCGAAGCCCGACCGAAGACGTAGACCAGCATCTAACAAAGGACTGGACAAATGAATGAGATAATATGTTTGTGTAGCTCTTAGTCTGAACTAACAAAGCGGTGATTACGATATCACGCCTTTTTCATAGATTAGAGATCTCGAAAAATCTAATGTAGACCGCAATTGTTTTCAGCACACTAGAGCGCGGCCACGGCGCGGTCTAGTGGTCGCAAGCGCAACTGCTAAGCTTACAGGTCCTGGATTCGAGCCCTGGGCAACAAGCAATTGTATACCTATTGGGTTTTCTAAATTGAAATGCCCGGTAGCAACTCGCGGTATGGATGTAAGTGTATGGAAATAGGTCCACCACATGGGACCTAAGAAACCACAACTGGTGAAAAGTGGCTGTTTACACACCGGGTAGGCCGTTCGGCGAAATACAAGCGTAATTTTATGTTATAATTCCAATATCTATTTATCTAGGCTCGGCTAACCTATGTCAGTTATGAAAGTCAGTGGAATCTTGCAAAGAGCACGCTGGTCGGGAATGTTTCAGAAAACGCATAATATCGCTAAAACTTTGAATAGCTATAGAGTCATATTATCATCATAAATACTGACTAGCGATATTTGTTTCAGAAATTTGCATTCAGCCTCTTGCACCAGAATCATTAATTTATAATAGCGGGTTACAATACGATCGATTATTTCCATATCAGCACCCACCACGCACGCCTGTGGTTACACTCGGTGCGTAATCGAAGCTCACGATTGAACTTGTCTAATACGCTCTGAGCAAAGCCCTACCTTCATTTGTTTTTGTTTTCCCAGGGACATCTGTTACATACACGCGAGGCAACACGCACGGGGCAGCGACAAATGCCTTTCAAATTCCAAAAGCCGTGGACGCGTGGGCGACTTGGATGCGAGCGGCTTCAATTGAATCCGGAAAGTACCACTGCATTCGAAGCACCGGGACGCGTAAAAACTATAATAGATTCTGTGAGATACGCCACTACTAGCGCCAAGAAATAACCGGAGACTGGGTAACGTACAGGCGTAAATTATTGTGAGAAAGCTTCATACAAATATTGATTTTTCTGGTAAGTATAAATGATTTTTGAAGTGAAACTTGTTTAGGCGCATGAGGGTAAAAAATTTTACGGATGAAACGCATCACGCAGCATGCAACGTTTGTGACGAAGAAGAGGATGGGCGATTAAAATCGATTGAGAAAGAGTGTGAAAGGGCGAGCGTAGCATGAAGCAGATAGCCATGGACTGAGAGAGTTATTATAATGTGAAAGATTGAGTGAGAGAGAGTTAGGGCGATCGAGAAAAAATACCCGCTATTGGTTTATGTATTAGTTTAATAGTTCAGTTAGCCAAAGAAGTTTCACTTCTGACATGTGTACTTTGTACGCACGCACTTTTTTAATATTTTTTTCAATAGATAAATGGTCACCGTCGTCGCCTATAAGGAGGGCCAACAAAGATTTCATTTAGTGATGATCTTCATGTGAAACCCCGTTGCTTGCTCTGCCTGCGTTCGTATCGCGAACCCGCTTTCGCATTTACGCCGCCGGCGTCGCGGCCTCAGGCGCGCCGCGGCCGCCCACTCGACGCCGAGATTTATAACATTAACCATATTCGGTCTACGAATGGCGCTTATTCGACGTCTCAAATTAAAATCCACCGCAATTGCAAAAAGACAGTTGCTGCTTTGATCGATAGCTTGGCCATTTCTGATTTACGCCGCCCTATAGAGCCAAGCGCATCTACCCCGAGGCACTTGTCTTCGGATCTCGAGTCGACATCAATCAACTCAGTTAAGGAGCACTAAATTTTGAAACGTCTTTAACACGAACCGCTATATTTTTTATACTTCCTCAGAATTTGACATTATTGGGTTGTTTCTAAAGCCAGAGCCGAATTTAAACCATCTAGGATATTTCTTGTAGATGAATTAGAGAAGAAATTTTAGGAAGCATTCACTTGTCACATGATGCAACGGGATAATCGCATGTAAATTTGGGAAAGGTAAACTTACTTTTGCACTTGAGTTTCGGGGGGAATCATCCTACCCGGTATAAAAAATTTCTCATGCTTTACACCTGCCGAAATGAGGTCCTGTAACAAAGTAAACTATTAATGTGGTAATATTTTCAAGTTACGTATAATAATAATAATAAAAGTAACAAAAGCTGAGACAGCTCCTGTTGTCTTTTGTTCTCATTTTTTTTTCTTAATTTTAAGCCACGTAGCTATCACCGCTATTGATGATGAACCAGTATTCAAATATAACAAGAATCAGTGTAACGCGTCGTGACAGCCGCGACCGCTGACACGCCGCGAGCACCTCGGCGCCGACGGGGACACGAGCGCAGGCGCCGCCCGACACCGCCCGGGCGCCCGTCAATAGAGCCGAAACCACATTTGTCAGCAGCCTTCACGTTTTATACATTGAACGCGGTATTTATTGTGAAAATTTTTATACAAAAATCCTTTATTAATGGTGGTTATTTACAGTCATAATTATTATAAAATGTAAATGTAAAAAAATTTAAAGACAAAAGACCCACTCATATCGCCAATAGCGATGTTTTTAAGGTAAAGAAGAATTTATAGAAGAAACTCTAAGGCAAGGCTGCACGAATTAAACATAAATGTGTGTTTAATTCGTGCAGCCTTGCCTCTTATTTTGTTTGTTTGGGATGGTCTTATTTTATTGACAAGCAACAATTCTGGCTTTGCAATTATTTTCGTCTCTTGTCCTAAATGCATCACAATAAATGCAAGGTAATAAAAAACCGAATATTGTAAACATGGGTTCAATAGTTTTAGCACGTTTTAGTTAATATGTTTACTATTAATTTCCATCGTATTAAATTTTTTGAAAACAAAAAAACTAATCGCCGAATATCAAGTATGTATATTCGGCAATAAATTGCACCAGCCTATTAAGCAAGTCCGGTCGCCCCATGAAAACGTGGTTTTACGATCGGATTATGCTAGAAGATGAATGCAAGGCAATCACACGTAAGTACGAACAAAGCGTCGTCGTGGAAAATGTGACTTTCAATCGTAAAAGTGAACATAATTTTATTGCTTCCCGGTATTCTAACAGATACTGGGTAAGCACCGTCCTATATGAGTGCAGGCTTCAGGCGCTTGCCAAACAACTTAGGACACCTATACACGAGCAACTCAAGTCAGTCAAAAAAGCAACTACATTGATAAGCTGTGTAACCGCTTGGAATAGTTCATACTTTTGTACATAGGAAATATATCGTTGTGGTTACACATCCTTCACTACAAAAAAAAAACACTAAAAACGTGTGTAACATTAAATGCAAAATGTATGATACCTATATTAAAACTAGATATAAATACAAACTGACATGATCCATTACGCCTGGTAATTAAATTTAGCACCATTTGTTTCGTAAAACATTGCAACGATACTGGCTAAAACATCTTAATATCTTCCTGTATATTTTTGTAATGAAAATTAGAGACATCCTGACCTGCAGCTCTAGTCCAAAAATATATTTACGTTTACAGTTGATTTCAATGTTAAATTGTTTTTTTTTTTTAAATTAATTAAATAAACGCTACACATTCAGGGGGTAGGCCTAAGCCTGTGTTGCGGGTGGTGGAAACACACAGAAAACAACACAATTTATCATCAATGACCCAGGTACAAATATTTATCCGTGAAATTCGAACCCGCTCACTCACCATCGCGCCACGGAGTCGGCAGAGTTACCTAGTTAGAGTTTGAGGTTGTAATGCTTCAATACTAACTGCTCGTGTGTGGCCGTCATAAGAGAGAGGTTGCGGGCGTGTAATATTTGCCGGTGCCACTCATTATAGTAACGAGTGGAATGTTCATTGAACAGAATCTGTTTTTGAGTACGACCAAGTGCGAATAAGCCAGAGACAACGATTTCTAAGTAAATTACCCAGCCTTTCATATCAAACGGGCCGTTAACATATCTATAAAGGCATTAACTGAATAAAGAAAGGGCAGTTTACAGCGGACAAATAAACGTAAAATATTTTATTAAGCGCCTCGCGGATTATCACCTAACATTTCTAGTAGTAATACGCGAAAAACAAAGCAAGTTTATGCATTGCAAGTTTGGCATTGTCTGTGTCGAAACAACACTTTCTACGAATACTTAAATAAAAATGTACGTATGTATGTACTTACATTCGGTTTATAGTAGCGGCTTGTGTTTGTCAAATCTATCACTGCTCCTAAGTTGGGAATTTCCTGCAATAATGATTGGACTGTCCATCTGAAAAACACATTTTAAATTATTTACCTACATCCTTCAAAACTTCAAAAAAATTAAATATGTCGTATAATCGTATTCTCAAAATTGTGATAGAATGAAATAATTACCTTAAAGTTGGGATCACCATTGAACACTGTAACAAAAATGTATAAATTGTAGGTTAATATTAATAGGTAATTACTTACTTTAAGATAATAAAAAAAAATTTACGATGATTGCTGTGGTTGATTAGCTAAACGTCAATTAGGTACGAATTAAAATTATTTAATATTACTAGCTTTTGCTTCGACTTCGTCCGCGTGAATTTCTAAATTAAATAATAAACAGTGGAAGTGGGTGAAATATTGATTGCAAGATTCCAGGACATATAAGTATGTATGTCGAGATACATACATACGAGTGAAGTTAAATAAAAGCTTTTAATTAAGTTCTGTTCATTAGTGAACGCATTAGATGTCCTATAATTTTCGCTTTAAAGTATTATATTATAAATAATAAATGATATGTGTTATAATAAGTAAGAATTTTTCCTATAAAGTTGAAGTATCTACGAGGATGATTCTATAGTGTGTCAGATCCATATAACAACATTCTGTAGCCATGTCATAATTAACCATTAAATGAGTTTCACTTTGGTTGCGGTTATTCTCCGCATTTTTTACTGCGCACATTCATCAAGGGTAGCCTTATAAGAAAATACTATAGGGATCCCCAAATTATAAAAATGGAAAAAGATGTAAAACATGTATGTAAACATTTTTTCTTTTAGCACGTTAGTTTCTTGGCGAAATAAGCTATAAGTTGTGCCGTCATTAGTGCATACCTATGTGCTCTTGGACAATGCTTCTTTGAAAACACCGCCCGTAGGCGACAGGGCACTGATAAGGTGGTTGATCAATCATCCACTGGCCCTACCTCACGGGGGCCGTCGACCTATGCGAGACGAGACACCTGACCAAATCAAGTTTTAGAAGGGACACCCGAAATGCTTGTACGTAAAATTAGTCGCCTGTTAACGCCCAACAGTTCAAAATATGTTACGGTCCAGTCGATTACCATGTTTCTTAAAAATAACTTGAGTTTGTTTAAGCGAATTAGAAATTTAAAATCACCAACATTCTCGAAAAGGCACAACATAAATCTCAAAACCCATCGAAGGTATACCGCAGGAACTTTTTTTTTAATTTTTCAATTTCGCCCAAAATCACCCCAAATAAAATGTCCGGCGTCCTAATAATAGGTTGCTAGAACGGTCATAATTTACGGACGGTGTTGACATGATGGAAAAATATTGTATGAAAAAATGATTAAGCTCTCCCTTGGTGTGTCTTTAAGGGGTTAATTTTCAATTTGGATTCGCCGGTGGCCACTATAAATTAAAGGGATTGATTGTAAATGATTTCACGTAACTGTATTATACTGAGAAAGGAATATAAAATTTCAATTTTGCAATGTAACCGCTTAATGTACGGGTTCGATTAAATTTTAGTGTGATCAAATTGAAATTCAAAGTGGACATGTGAAAGTCACAATATTCATTGCCGATGTCATCTTATTCCGTAAGCAGGGAGCAATGTAGTAATTAATTACAAAAGCAATTTGAATACGAAATCAAAATATCATAATACTTACATCAGATCTCTTTATTATTGAATTACATTTTAATTGCCAACAGAAGTATGTATATATTTCGAAGTGTATATTATGTAAGTAAAAGAAATAATGATATTTAATATGTAGATCTCTTGGACGTCTGGGACTGTCGTCTAGAATTTGTAACATTTGTATAACAAATTAATCAAATTAGTACCAGCAGAAAAATAAAAATAGCCTGATTATTAAATTCAGAAAAATAAACCGACCAAAAATATACAAAATCTCTCATTTCGCGAGTACCTACTGCAATAAAATAAAAAGAAAAGGCGATCATTGCATTGACTTCATTACGATTTACGATAAATAGACAATCATATCTCTCAATCAATAAAATAATGATAAGAAAAGCAACATTATAAAATCCGCTTTCGGTAACCTATGTTGTAGGTCTATATTATGCCTGCTCATAAAGTGTTACACGGGAAATATAAATCATAATAAAACTGTTCATAATGAGCTTTATCATTTCCGCTATTTAACTGTAGCTTAGACGCTTGACAGTTCTTTATAAATTTGTATGTTAGTTTTTCGAATTGACCTATTTATTGGGCACTACCATACAATTTTTGACTTTGATTCATCATCGTATTGGCTCTCAAGTGTATGGTGAAGCTACATCTCCACAAAAACTTCAGAACCAAATGATACATTGAAAAATAATACAATGCTATACGATATGTGCTGTACGGTATCCATCAATGTGTATTAGATTAATTAAATAAACAAACATAAATGTTACTCATTTGTTTTCTATTCATGTCAAACGTCTACGTTTATAAAATCACTGTGGAACTTTTATAAAAAATAAACTTAGAGTTATTTCACACTTTATAATAACATATCTCTACAAAAGTGTATATGTATTGTCACATAAGAGTAAAGTGTTGACAGTCACGTATCCATCCAGACTAAAATAAAAACATGCGAAATATATGCAGGCAGCGAAAGCTTAAGTAGAATAATCAACAATGCACCTTAATAAATTGCTGATTACTCGCTGGCTGGATATGAGAAAACGATCTGTTACATGTGTCGGACAGTGGTATAAAAGTATGTATTAAATATGTGCGTAGGCGTGATTTGAGTCTCCACCAAAAATACTCAATTTGCTCTAGCAACCAGATTTGAAGGCATAGCTCACTCACTATCAGTAAGTCTATTTGTTTGGGATTTTAGCGGTCAGGTGGAAAGTAAGGACACTGGGGACTTGCCCCAAGCAAGCTAGGTGACCAGGGCACGATGCTACTTCTCGCCCAAACATCGGAATCAAAATGAAATTAAAATTATGTCACCTGCTATAACGGTGAACGAAACATCGTAAGGAAACCTGCATGCTTGAGAGTTCTCCATAAGTTCTCAAAGGCATGTGTGTCTGTCATCCACACTTGGGCAGCGTGGTGGACTAGAGCCTAATTACTCCCATTCCCTACCAAAGATGACCCGTGCCCAACAGTTGGACAATGAAAGGGTTGTGGTGGTAAGCGCATAGTTACAGAATATCAGTTACAAAAACACGATATAGCAAAGTTTATGAACGAAATGCAAAATTTATAGGCATAGTGAGTCATTGTAACATTTGGGTATACGCACGGAGGATTAAATTTCAATTGAACGTTGTTTCTTAGAACAAATCTATTCGAAGCAAATAGGGATTTACGGCGCAACACGAAAGGACTTGTAGCAGCTTATCTTTGTCCAAACCACCAACCGCCCAACGAGCTACTTTCACCCGAATCTTCTATGCCCAAGGACATTTTTCTTTTCGTCATCCATTCATTTTGATTAAATAATGATTTTTAGATTCGTTTGTTTTTGTCACTACTCCTTTGTCTCGCAAGACATACAACGAACGACAACTAACAACAATTTTATAATTGAAAATCCTCTTTTAAAAATTGTAATAATACATCAATAAAATTGTTTTTAGTTATTGCATAGTCCAGTCCTTAATAAGTGTGCAAAGTTGCAAACTAATCCGACGTTTTGAAGTGGACTAAAATCACGATCAAAGATTCCGTTACATACATACATAGATATTTTTAGTTATTGCATAGTCCGGTCCTTGATAAGTGTGCAAAGTTGCAAATTAATCCGACATTTTGAAGTGGACGAAAATCACGATCAAAGATTCCGTTACATACTACATAAATACATACGGTTGCGTAGTTTTTGATTCCATTGCGCACATAGAGACAGATAGACAGGGCGACAGACGTACAATAATTAAAAAAAAATATATTTCAGAATCTGTATCGATTACTTATCATTTCCTGATTTGATGATGAAAATGACTTTTCCAAGATTTTTTCAACGTACAGACGCGGACTCGTTAGGGATTTATTATATGTATTAGTTAATGAACAAAAACAAGATGCCCACTAATCTATACAGTGCCCACGAGTAGCAATGGATCAAAGTGCGCTGTTTGAAATACATTTGATTTATACACATTTTCGATCACATTAAATCAGACGAACATTGGATGCACTACGGTGTCATCTTTTTATTTTCAACAATCATCTGATCCGTTACATCGTTTATTCCAATGGTAATGATGGCATAATTGACAGAGGGCAAACTATTGTTCCCATTGTGTTCCATTGATATTAGGATTTTGTCGCCTTGTAATGGGAGAACTTTTTGTATTGTTTCAGGCATCGTTACTCGTTCCCTTCTGACACCGATGCAACCGACGCAGGGGATTTAGAAAAGGTGGGGCAGTGACATTTGAATTGTATGTTCTCGTGTTCTTCTAATAAGTCACGTATGGCTTTTACTATTTGCTTGTTACTTAACTTGCTTGTGAATAATATCATTTATATCGATATCGATAATATATATTTATTTATTTATTTATTTATTTATTAGGAAATCCAACAGCGTTATAAAAGTACAATAGGTTATACAATATAAACAATATGCTAGGGCCAAAAATGGATTACACTGTTAGGTATTAAAAACGATACTAGAAAAACGGTTACAGATATTCATCATCATCATACATCATGTGTAAGAAGGTGTGTGTGTGTATGTGTGTGTGTGGACAGTGCGTGTGTGGATGAGTTTACCTACGTATAATTGACTTTATTATAAGAAGTGAATCTTTTTAATTTCACTTTTTAGGTACTATTTGTATATAGTTACTATTGTATATACATAATATACACTATTCTGTGCTTATTATATTCATCATCATCATCATCATCAGCCTTTATTGGTCCACTGCTGGACATAGGCCTCTCCTGAACGACGCCACTCCGACCGGTCCTGTGCCTTCTGAATCCAGCGGTTTCCCGCTGCCTTCTTCAGGTCGTCCGTCCACCTTGTCGAAGGGCGGCCTGTGCTCCTTTTTCCAAGTCGTGGTCTCCATTCGAGGACCTTTCTTCCCCAACGGTTATCAGCCCTGCGAACGACGTGGCCTGCCCATTGCCACTTCAACGTACTAACTCTGCGAACTATGTCGGTGAGCTTTGTTCGTCTGCGGATTTCATCATTTCTGATACGGTCGCGCAGCGAAACACCGAGCATAGCTCTCTCCATAGTGCGCTGAGTGACTCTGAGCTTGTGAAATAGGCCGACGGTAAAGGACCACGACTCGGATGCGTAAGTCATCACTGGCAACACACATTGCTCGAACACTTTCGACTTCAGGCACTGAGGTAAATTGGATGTCAAGATATGCCTTAGTTTCCCGAACGCTGCCCAGCCGAGTTGGATTCTGCGAGTGAGTGAGTGAGTGAGTGAGTGATTTAGTGACTTATTATATTATTGATTGAAAATGCTATTTTAAACATGTATTTGTTTATGTTACCATACGGTATTAAAGTCAGCGATTTATGACTCGTCATTATTTACCTAAATATCCATGTTCATATGTATAAATTAAAAAAACAAACAGGGCAAGCTAAATAAAACCGTTTAAAAAAAAGAACATTTTTACATAAGTAGCATTATTGTTTCAGTTACGTAAAAAATGTGCCAGAAAAAATTCAACTGAAGAAAAAATGCCATCAGACGTGAATAATTCTTTAAAAATAAAGGGTTCCTTTTTTTTCAATAGAATTGACAGACGGAACCCTAAAAAGACACACTGTGGTTATTGATACAATAGCCATAGACTTGGAAGTTCAAATAATCCCCCAGTCCCGACGAGCCATTGAGAATAAGACATAAAACCTAACACATTGTAATTGTGTAACGACTCTCGTAATCCTTGGTGTCATAATAATTGATATGTGGCCCGTGAGTCGTGTATGCGGGCTTTGACCACACCATCGCTCGCTTGATCCAGAATCAATTGTTCAATTAGCATACGGGCATTAAAATAACAAGGAAAAAATTCAAATCAATTCATATAGTCTCTACAGGATCTAACACTGAAACTTAAACACAGTCAAATTTATTATGACTAATCTTAACTTAAGTCGTCAAACAAAACCTTTTGATAGCCCTGGCTTGATATGGCCAATTATGTTTTGAGTGAAGATGACCATCCACTTTATTAAAATTTGTGAACTACAGCGCTCTAACTAGACTAACCAACCCAGTCCCTATTTGAGTCTTGTTCCACAGTTGTCATGGGATCGGTGGTGCTGCAAGCTCGTTTACTAAATTATAATAATAATATACGCTTAGTGATCAAAAATACATTAGAACCAGTCCTAAAACATTTAATAACAATCAATTATTTCATAATCAATTTACAAGTTAAAGGTTCCTACTTCATACTAGAACAAGGTCAGCATTTAATTTTAAAGCGTTAAATATATTACAGGTTAGTTCGAAAAACCGTTAGTTTCATAAAGCTTTTGTTCTTATAAATCCTTTAGAGGTCAGTCAGTTCACGAGGACGCATTACTAAAAGGAGGATACATGTAACACGCAAGGTCCGATAGCTATCGGGGTAACCGAAAAGTGCTACATAAACAAGAGGAAAAAACGGCCGGCTCAAATCGGATGCCTTATTCCTTCAATCGATTTATCGGACGAGAGGACACGGATCGGGTGTCGGGGGCATTTATCGCGCCTAATTGCGACCACCGCGCCGACCGGCCCCCGAGCTGGGTGGTGATGCCACTATGATACCTTTTAAAGGGTTCGAATGAACATTACTTACTTATAAAAGACTGCTTTAGGATTGTATATAAATGTTTAGACCGTAATTTTGCTACGGTAATATTTTATGAATGTATTCTTGCGAATCACATTGTACAGATTTAAATTAAACTTGGGTCATGGACAGACAATGTCCTGTATAACTGGGAAATGTAGTTACATAACACTGTAATTATACCTTTTAACTTATTAACCTTATAGTTTAAAAGACTTCTTCGGACTTGTATGTTATAAATAAATTAATAATTAATATACACTTTTAGGTATACTTTCCGCCACCCAATACTACACTACTGTGTTGATGTAAAATAAAAACATGACGTTAAACCCATGAACCGCACGCGTTTAATATTTACAAAGAAGTAATTTTACAAAGACACGTATTTTAACCAATATTAAATATGTATAGGTAAAAAAAAAAAAATTTCATCTGTGTAGGTTCGCGAGTAGTTGTATATGTATATTTGGACAACTATTTTGACATTTGCACTGAAATTACACGTGTTTTCAAGTACAAAACAGCCTAATTTAAAGCTGGTTGTACTTTTATGAAAATGAATTCTCACAATTAATTCCTTTAAACTGTTATTTAATAAAATATTATATGTATATGTAGGTATTAGTCTAGTTGGTATTACTGGCTGACCAATGGGTTGTTGGTCCTTGAAACTAGAAACTTCTGGTACCACCGCCAACAAGCCTTTCATATCGAAACATAAATGCAAGCCTGGCAACATGATCTTCAGTAAATATTTTAAAATAAAAAATCCGACGTATTTCAAAAACCAGACCCAGCAATTCGATGCGGATACGGTAATACGAAAACGAAGGGAACATTTAACCGAGTTTCGAGTGTGAGTGAGTATTTCAAGAGGCGTTCACGCATAATTACCGCAAAATATTTCCCATGACAACTGGACGACATGGGAGCACAAGTTAAGCTGCGAGTGGACACCCACCCTTCAACACATTTTATTTCTTAATTTCTTCAACATCGTGAAATATGTAATTAAGTAGATAAGAATCCCTAGCGTTACTTAAGGTTTTTTTGTAATGAATATTGATTCTACCAGTGTTTTTTACCAAAGCATGTTTGTAGGTATTATCTATGACTGACTGTAAGTTGCGGCAAAGAAAACTGCTCAACACGATACGGAACACCGGATGGTAAACACATTCGAACATTTGTGGTTCAAATTCGCATGGCAACGCATCTATTCAACATAAACCCAAGATTCGGAATCAAAACAAGACGATCAAGAAAGCTGATTACACGGTGATCCCACGATCTCATGCCCTGGCGGCGCGCGAAGTACGAAACTTGGCGCGTACGGTACGTGTCAAAAGATGTAATTATGAAGAAATCCAATCAGCGGCGGCGCAAACCGGCGCAAGCGGCGACGTTGATTGAGCGATAAATTTATTGAAGATAAATCACCTTATCGCGACACATCGGGAGCTGTAAGCCCTATCTTAATTTGAGGGCGGAATTCAAAAAGGGCGGCGCGTCAGTGGGTGTCCCAGTCGCAAGTATACGCTTGCGATTACTTTCGCTGGCGAGTAACGACCAATACGAGATTATCATTGTGCAAGAGGAATCGTGTCGATTAATTTCATAAGTGCATGTATGTGCATATAAATATCATCCGATAAAGTACGTCGGCGCCACCCAGTCGCCATAATTCGGGCTATATTTCTGATTCAGGATCTCGCGTTACTGACTGACTTTTGTGTTGTGAAATTGTTTTTAATATTCCGTATTGTAATAATGTTGCCAAACCCTGCATTCCTTAATCGTACCGCACTTACCCGCGCCGTCAACATTTTACTTGTAGAGAAAAAGGGGGACATACGTTAGTCTACCTTAAATGTAAGAGCGAAAGTGCACTTGAGGAAAACATTATATTGAATGATTGAAACTTAACATTTACGTCGATAACAACAAATCCCATTTCTGAATACGTATTGATCGTTCATTTTTAATCATACGTCATAACTCAAAGAAGTGGCATAACCTAGGGAACATAAAGTGACATTGTGAAGAAATTATGACACTAAAACTACTTTGTGCTAAAAGATGTTAAAAACACACCGCAGGCTTGAGCGATAAATTCAATGTATGAGTTCGCTTTGATATTTCTTGTTGTCAATGAAACTGCAGTCAAAAACATCAGACAAGAAGATTTAATGTCACCGGTAAACATGAGAATATTCTTATGAGCACTGCAACAGATGAATCTCACCACGACTTTTGAAATACAATATCTCAAGCAATGCAAAAATTATTATGCGGTTGTAGGCGTATTCATGGCGCCTGAAATCATGATATAAATTCTTAAGTCGCACATGAAAAGGGACCAGCATGACTGGAGGCCAAACATAACGTACGTCGGCTATATTATTACCAACATTCGATTCGCTAGGAATAAAAATAAAAATGGAAAATTGAATATCAAAAATTAATCTAGCAGAGGGATCGCGTTGCATACCTCAACAAATCACATCATTTCACATCGCACGGACCGTTGTTAATGCGGGCCCGAGGCGAGTATAGCACTAAACAGTCTGACTAATTAGACGCACTAGGCAACAAAGGGCCGTCGTATTTTCCGAAGGTGGGTATTGTTAGCTTGGCTGGCTGAATTATGGACTTTATTTTATGGGGAATAAGGTGGATGTAATAGTACAGGTGTTCGAGCAAGTGCATCCAGTGAGACGCGCGATCGCGGCCCGAGATAGGCCGCCCACGCGCAGGCGCCGCGCCGCGAAATTCGTGAGAAGCAGTACTCCGGCGCCGGCCACCAAACAACATAATGCCGAAGTGAGAAACACGGTCACATAGCTCGTTCAACGTACTGACTTAATAGTGTCAACATCGTAAATATGTAGTTAATTAAAAATTCTATTTTATATCAAAACGAGAGGTCGGCACCATACTTGCCGAATCTGGGCAATAATTATTAATAATTAAGTGATTTATCCAGCCACAGCGACTTGAACATTCAAATAAAATGTAATTTTAAATTCATCGGTTTCATTTTTTTCCATCCATCTATCAGCCTTTTGAGGTCCACTGCTGGACATGGGCCTCTCCTAAACGACACCACGATTTATCTAGCTATTTAATTGCACAATGGACACATTTTATTTTAACCTTTCGGTGCAAAAGTAAAAAAAATCTTTACAATAAGCATACAAAAGACGATTGTATTGATTCACACCACAATTGTTAAATCTCGAAATATCGCAAATTTAATCAGTTGGGTACCATAAAGCTACGGCATCAACATTATTTGGCAACCAATTAGCATCTATCTTAAGGCTTAGTAAAATAAAATAACAAATTGGCTAATTTCGATGTCGAAACCTGTAACTATTTATTGACCGCAAGCACAAAACTACTTTTGACTAGCATAAAAAAACCCGACTGTTAAACAAATGATTTAAGTAAGAAAGTTAGCGAAAATGGTTGCTAACCAACTTTATATTAATAACAATAAATATAAATAGTATCATAGTATCATGGACATTCTCACACACGGCCATCTGACCCCAAGCTAGGTGCGACCCTGCACTATGGATGGCAGAGACTGATATACATACATAGATATTTTTAAATACATATGTATTTAAATAGACAATATCAACATCCAAACAAAGAACAAACACAAATGTTCGTCAAACGAATGTTTTTAATGAGTGGTATTCGAACCCACGATCGCTGGCGTTACAGGCAGGTACACTACCAATTGCACCAACGGGCCCGTTTAAATCGTTATATGTATATCCTAAACTTTTCGTTAAAATGAAAAATAATAAAAGGAATCTTAACATTATTTTTAAATATATATTCAACAATTCCACTTGATATAGTTGGGCGATTTTTTGTTTTCAGTTTGACAATATGGCGTCTGGTTGTCGCTGTGGTTAATCATGGTTACTGTCATGTCTTTATAGACACTCGCATGATTAAGACAAATCGTTTGACATTTTAAGCGTAGGGTCTCTATAACACCATAGAGGAACAAACATACATACATATACTGATAAACACGATAAAAACAATAAGCCTAGCCTTCTTTGCTTCGCGGAGTCGGGTAAAAAAAAAGAAAATGAATAGACTTCCTAACGATCCAACCCGTAATTTAGCGCAGTTTTAATTATCCCACATACAAATCAAACATCTAGTAGTCTACATCGTAGAAAAGGGCTATACTCCATCCTTTAATGGTAGTGGTAGTAATAAAGTTCTGCACGGAAACAATTTTACGTCGGTGGAGCCCCGGGTAAAGCTACTGTGATAATATAATAATATACTCAAAAGTACTAGTTATTACTAAATACACCAAACAAAACAAGTATACGAAACGATAGGTACGAAAGATAAATTGAATTCACCTCGACAGGGTGACGCTTTTCCTAGGTGACGTGTTTAATTCAATCATATTAAGGTTCAGCAGAATTAGGTCCGGCCGGAAGAAATAATAAACCTTTGCATTGAAAATAAAGCGTTTTACAATTTTACGAAATATTTGTGATTAGCTTACACGCTCATCACGGGAAAAATCACAGTTTACACCTTTTATAAATCATCTGCACGTAACGCAGATGGGAATATCATAAATAATCATAATGAGCCAGTTATTGTAAATTGGCAACTGTTATTGTAGTTCATTAATTCACTCTAATTCCATTATACAGTTCTAGTCATACTATTTAACTTGATGTATTTTATTTATTTATGAATTACATGTTTTAAAAGGTTTATCTTCTCTCCTTGTGTGTTATTAATTGTTTAAAAATGTTGCTCCTCTTTAAGTGATAACAATTATAATTCTTGATTTTAATTGAGAAATTAATTCCTAACCACAACCACATAAAAAGCTGATAAACAAGATAACCAATTTTAGGTTTTATTTGCAACGAAAACTTTAATAACACTCCTGCTACGGAACCGTGGATGACATGTAGGTACCACATGCACATAGATTTTTCATTTTTGTATCAGTCATGACTGACTGCCGAGCTGCAGACGCCTAGTAGATATCTTGGGCGGGCCAACACGCCTCTCTATTAGCGCAGTGCCCTTCATTACTTGGATTCGCTATGCGCTAGACTTTATTGAAATTGTCTTAGGCTAAGTTCGGATCTAGCGTGTATGTTTAAGTTCTCTGTTTCGTGATGTTGAACCACAAAGTAACAGAAACTATTTTGGTTGCTTTAGAAACTTGCAAATTGTCATCAAAATGGCAAAATTGTATAGATTATTAGGGCTAGTACTTTTACTAGATAAAATAAAAAAAATACCAAAATTTTTATATTTTAATTTTTTTATACAAATCTCCAATTACATACAATTTGCACATGCACATTACCACTGTACGTAAGTACTATTCATGCTATACATAAACTATTTTTTCAAATTTTAGAGAAATTCAACAGAGCTTGACGTTTAGTCAAAACGATGCCATTTTACCTAAAAATAAATATATAAACTCTCTATTAATGTTACTAAAGACATTATTAAAAGTTATTATACCGCTGTTGTACTGGGAAATGTACAAAACCGCTAAGCTAATCAATTACACCGCTTTCACAGTTATAAGTCGGGCGACATATAGCGGAAACATATTTTCGGACGTATAGGTGATAACGCTCGACACATAAGGTAATAATATAAATAAGCCAATCGGAAACCTTGTCGAAATTCATCAAGCGTTCGTATCAATGTTAAACAAGCAATTATCAAACTTTCATTCTAAAAAACGCCTGAGAGACCAGATATAATGAAGAAATTAAGATTGTTAAAAGATAAACACCGAATTATCATCGATAAATCTCCCGATTAACAAGCTGTGTACGCGTGTAAATTGAATTAAAAGATAAGAATTGAAGCAAAAGCTTTCGCACGAACGATTAATATGGCCGTTTGACCCATGCAACATTCGGAGCGACGACCTCTGTAATGAAGATAACAACTACAGCCTCTTACATGTTTAATTCAAGTAAACACAATGCCAAATAACATTATGCATCAGAAGGGTTATGCTAATGTGACATGAATACTTTTTGAGAATACTTTTTTTGTACACGACTTGAAATACTATAATTGTTCGAACGCAGTCGAGATATGAATAAGCTATAATAGTTAGTAGTATAATAGTTATAGTAGTTAAAGATTATTTCAGGCTATAAAATATTCACTGATACATGTGAAGCTCGATGGTTAGTATGATTTAAAACGCAACACATCACTAAATGATGATTCCATGCCTTACTAAGTATGCATTCTCGACTGCAGTAATAAAACCTAAAACCTTTCAATTAAACAAAAATTTCTTAATTATGTATTCGTTAATTAATTAATTATGTGACGACGTTGTTCAATTAACGCGAGGTTAAAAATTAGCTGACATAATGATAATTAACACGTAAAGAAAAACTTGACGTCGCATTATGAACTAAAATAAAAATGTACAAATATTTATTGGGGCTTAATAAAATTCTACATAGTCTATAAATTATAAGATAATAAAAAAATAAATTTGGTTCTACATGTTGTTCGGGTCGTTAACCAGGATTATTATTTATTATTCAGTTCATTATTTATTCACATTAAAAAACAAAATCCTATCCTTATCACAAGTTTTTATCAAAATCACAATTATGATAAAATAGCAGAATATTATCTTAACTACGCAATATTTTTTTAAATATGCCTTTTTATATCTACTATATAAAAATAAGTCGGGTTTTCCTTCCTGACGCTATAACTCCAGAACGCACGAACCGATTTCCACGGTTTTGCATTCGTTGGAAAGGTCTCGGGCTCCGTGAGATTTATAGCAAAGAAAATTCAGGAAAAATTTCAACAGAAAAGCGGGAAAATCTTTTTTCACATACAGCGCCATCTCTGATACATAGCATGTACTACAAACCAATATTTTAAGTAGATGGCGCCGGTGCGTGATAGGTAGTGGTAGGGGTAGTGTTAGTGGTAGGGGTAGTGGTAGTGGTAATGGTAGTGGTATTGGTAGTGGTAGGGGTAGTGGTAGGGGTAGGGGTAGTGGTAGGGGTAGTGGTAGGGGTAGGGGTAGTTGTAGGAGTAGTGGTAGGGGTAATGGTAGGGGTAGTGGTATTGGTAGTGGTAGTTGTAGTCCACACACTTACATGAAGTTCTCCCAAAATATTCAGTAAAAATTATTTATATGGCAAAACAACGTTTGCCGGGTCAGCTAGTTCATAATAAATTTAGATACTTATATTTCCTGATAAGAAATACACCTGGGAACAGCTGGATACAGAAGACTGAGAGGGCACAGTACCGGATAATGCCGCCGAATAGAGGAGGCCTATGGAGGAGTAGGTTATGTCCATGGCTAATGTCCATAGAAGGCATCAGGATGATACAGGTCTATACACCCACTTTTCACCAGTTATGTTCAGGTCCCATGTAATAGGTGGTGAGCCTATTGCCATACACCGAGCACTAGTAATTAGCAGAATTCGAGCCGGACATTTCAAGTTGAAAACCCAATAGCTATTGCCCGACCCGGGAATCGAACCTAGGAACTCTAGCTTAGAAGTCGCAGTTACGACCACAAGACCATCGAGGCAGCAATGCAGATAAACCGGCCTTTTTACTGAATTTATTAATTTTTTCGACAAAATTCACTTCATGAACGTGGTACATATTACAAAGCGGAACGTCGTTAGTCTTAAATCAAAATTGAATTCCATTTAAATACCTTAATTTGCATCGCCTGGAGCTCACCGGTGACATTAACGACTCACTAACGAAAACAACCAAATTGAACTATCAATTTGGACGACCAAAGCGGACTCATTAAAAATCATATAACATTGCTTAAATACCTAAATGTGTAACGTAAATCATATTTTAAATATAATAATGTATAGATGCGACAAATAAATACCGTTAACAATACAGTTTGTTGGGTGCAATGCAAGAGATCTAGGCGCTCAGTAAAGCGGTGAATTATAGCTCGTATATGCGGCAAAAATAAATTAGCAATACTATTCTCTGCATGGTAACAATTTTCCCTCAATAACTATACTCAAATAAACTTAATCATACTACGAACTAAGCTAGAGGTCCCGGGTTGGATCCCCGGGTCGGGCTAACTTGTGAAAAGTTGGTGTACACACACCTCTCTCTGTCTACACCCGTCGGGAAAATACATGCGTAAATATTGTATTATGTTATGTTATTATCAGGAAAAATAAGGAAAAGATGGATGCATTAACAATCGTGAGTATTTCGAGCACGTTTTGGTGGACTATCCACTATAATTTAAATTATTTTAATAATCTCGATGACATACAAGCCATCACCACATCGCACAGGAGTCTTGGACACCATTAAACATGCTCTTACCGATGCCGTTTAAGAAAACATTAATCGATTCGATGTTTATTAACGTTGGAATGCAATAAAATAATCACACCATGTTGGCACTTAATCACCGGATGATATCTTATTCAGAGGAAGCTAATGAGGAACGTAGCTCACATTCGGTAATGGTGACAACCGAGTATTTATCAAACGTTTTCGATCCACAACTTATGTGCGGCGATTAAGGCATTCGTGTTGACATAATGGCCGGGCAAACTGAGTTAAACGACACAATTTTTCATCTTCCATTCAATATTGTTAACGGGCAGATCGAAATGACAACGGACCACGGGTGGTTTCCGGTATCGTATTCAATTTTGGGGATCTATATTAATCTTTACCTTTAATAAAATTGCTTAGTCGCCAGTCACAACAGACCAGCTTTGAATTAACTACAACTAACAAGTATTTTGTTCACATAGTGGAATACTTTGCTTTCATTACTACTAAATTCTCCTACTAACCTATCTAATACTAACAAATAGTCATAGCTATCATCAATATTAGTAAATGATAGAGAAGCTCATTTGAGAAAAAAAATGAATGAACGACAGCAAGCAGTAAAACAGTGTCTACAAGATTTCTCATGATGGGAACTTTGTCTTCGCTAATTACAAAGACAAACATATACAAAGTAACGTATACGTGTATAAGCAGTCTCATGAATAAAGCCCATCTTCAAATATCCGCAGCAATAATGAGCACAGTGTTATTCATGCTTTTTGATGACGAAACACGAACTCCGAACGATATCCGTGCACTGGTTGCCACGATATCAACATGTGGAGACGCCTGATTCACAGGAACGTTTAAAAACTGTGTATGCTCAACAGACAAGAACCGTTTTCCTTATGTACCGTATTTTAACGTTTAAGTAATTTGGCATAGCAAAAAGCTTTGTATATTTAATACTAGTGGACGCCCGCATCTTCGCTCGCGTGGAATTAGACATAACAATCGAGTGCAGCTTTCTAATGGTGAAAGAATTTTTGAAATCGGTCCAGTAGTTTTTGTGTGAAAACATTACAAACAAATCTTTCCTCTTTATAATATTAAGTATAGATTGCAATTTATAAAGAGAGTAAGGAGTTATTTTCCTTGCTTTCCTTACACCTTAAGGTTTTCAGATGATTACTTAAATAACTGAACAATTCGCTTTTTATTTGTCGTGTAGAAGTGTGGTCTTCAAGTAATCTCTACCAATGCCCATTTCACACGCACTCGAGCACCGCGTATCGTGCGTGCGGAGCATTACTGGTAGAGATGGTATCACATCCACACTCGTCTTACACGCAAATCAGACCACTGCACATTGTATGTTAAATGGTGCGCAATTAAAGGGAACGACGCTTAATAAACACATTACAGCGCAATATTAGGCGCGCGGAGCCAACACGAGTGAGACAAGAACGTGGGAACGGCTGGAGAAAGACACTGAAGAAAGTCATAATTAGAACATTAATTACTGATTATGACAGGCACACCATTGGCTTTTAGGAACATTGTTGAGATGGTGCAATAGACAGCCGGATACATGTTGTGCGTTGGTGCTGGTGAAAGAAGTTTGAGGCAGGAGGACATGATGATGATTCTTTGATCCTGAATATGGAAACTGTGTGTCCAGTAACTGCTAACCATCAGCACCACATATGTTTTATAACATAAAATGAGTCAAGAACAAGCAAACATGACCAAAATCTGAAAAGAAACAAAATAATAGATAGATGCTTTTATTAAAATATAAATAATGGTAGCGAAGGCAGTTTAGTGAGCTATTAATGCACAGCGCGCTTGCAGACAAATTCAATTGTGAGCAGCCTCCTAGCTCCGGGGTGTCGCGCGCTACCTACCTATTTATGCTGCTATCTTCTATATAATAAAAATGAATCGCAAAATGTGTTGGTAAGCGCATAACTCAACAACGCCTGGACCAATTTGGCCAATTCTTTTTTTAAAATGTTCGTTGAAGTTCAAGGATGGTTTTTACGGCGAGAAAAATTTGAAAATTCACCCCCTAAGGGGGTAAAACGGGGGTGCAAAGTTAGTATGAAGCGTAACGCGAGCGAAGCTGCGGGCGTCCACTAGTTGGAAATAAAATTGAGCGGCGAGATTGCATGAGAACTCGCAAAGGGTGCGATCGAATCTTTATGATCCGATTTTATTGTTGTCATCAGCCCTGTCGTCATGACTTTACCGTTGAGACGTGATAAAATGGCATTGCCAATCAAATCTGTTCTTAGGTACCTACTGTGCTTATAACTCGTCATGCATGCTCGTCAGCATGCATCAGGCAAGAGGCTTCAAAGATGTAACACTAATTTGTTGGACATTTTTAGTCATGCTTTACGGCTGATTAAATTATACCGGATGAGGAAAAGTTCATTACATGACTTTAATGATCTCCATAGACGCTTTACAAATAGTAATTGCTGTTACACAAAATAATGTCGCATACGTGTGTTCGGGTCCAGGTAAAGGCAATACGTTTACAAGATGCGTCCTCGTGGCGTTATCACAAAATATGATAGATCGGCAGTGGCGGTGCGCGACGGGTCTCCCACGCGCAACCGTGATTAATTATAATTCGAATTTTATTCAAAGTGAACAGCGGACAAACTATGATACCAATCAATAAACGGTTCCATACCGAGGACGGTACCGACATGATACCACAATTTACTGTTGACGATAACGCCTATGAAGACGTCAAAGCCAAAGTAGTGAACGACGCGGCCAGATAGAAAGCCCCAGAACAATAGTAGCAACATTTTCATTGTGATACCAATCCCATGTAACAATAGTATAAAGCAGACGTGATTCAATCTGTAGCAACGACTATGCATTTGCGCTCTTTTAATTGAGTATTTCGACATTGGGAATAGAAATGTCACTTTGTAATCCAAAATGATGTAGTGTTTAAACTCGAAAAGGAATCAACACAGCAAAACACAATGGTTTCAAAATTACAATGTACAAAAATAGTGTAGTACATTTGTATCTAAGTTTGTAAGAACGATAACTGCGCAACCGGATTATTACTTAATAAATACATTTTTAAAATCATATGTTTTGATCATTAGTACCTGGTATTATTAGGCCAGTCTTGGTAAAGCTCACACTGTGTGAGAAATAGGTGGTCATTTGACAATATCACCGATATATTCTACACGAGCCTGTATGTATCAGGATTTTATTTAAGTATCGGCTTTACCACATGCTGATTATTTAATTATCATGTCCAGTTTAATTAAAGTTTTAGTGAAGAATTTCTTGAAACACGCAATTAGACTTATAACAAAATTGGATGAAGACGATGAACAGGCATAAAAAAATGCAATTAAAGACACATTGGAATAAACGAAGTAGCCAACACGCACTGGGCTGCGTGGTATACTACATATGGCCTAACCCATACCCCTCCCATACCAAAAGGAGACCCGTGCTCAGCAGTGAGACATTGAAAGGGTTGTAGTGGTGGAACAGAAGAAGAATCTGAAAAACAAAACCAATTGAAGGAAAAACAAATGACATTCCTAACATAAAGAAGTAACCTAACAAAAGATATGAATTCCATTTTCACTGGTCATCCACAATGCCGACTAAGGATAAAGAGGACGTACACGATCGCCGGGCGTGTGACAGTAATCACGTCCTTATAACCGCATAAATCATACAGACAAGCACACAAGCGCCACAAAGATAGAAGCGACACGCATCCCCGTCTCGGATAATAAATAACAGCCAGTTCTCTCTTTCAAAGAGAGACCGAGGAGTAATAAGTCGTGTGGGTCAGAGGTGAAGTGAATAAAAAACGGCCGACAATTAAATGGCGTTCTTGAAGGTTAATGAGCACAATAAATATGTTGTCGGCACCACAGCTGCGGACAAACAAATGCATAGTGCTGTCGCACATGAGGAGGGTACGGTCCCAGATAGGAAGGCTGGCTGACTGGCAAGTTCATTGTCAGAGTGGAGTTACTTACTGGTAAGATGAGTTCTACCATTTATTAGATCCATGACGTTTCTTTTGGTCACACTTGTGACGACTGGTCTAAAGGTTCGACGATTAGTATAGTTACTATAAATAGGTAGCTACGATAAAGCCAGTGCTGCTGTAGCGATAAATAGAATTTTTTAGAGATTTCAATAACTAATATGTTAACAAAGACGACTCTGTGGCGCGATGGTGAGTGACCCTGACTGCCAAACCGCGGAAACCGGGTTCGAAATAAATGTGTTTCGAATAAATGTTTGTACTCAGGTCATGTTAGGGCGAGCTATTTTGACGCAAGCCAAGAATTTAGGGGGTGACGGGTGGCCCGTGCGTCCCGTATTTAAATATATTTTTTTTAGAATTCAATTATCTATCTGGTTTTGGAATAAAATACATTCAAGAACACCAGTAATCTACGAAATCTCGCCTTAAATTGTGTTGTTTTTGTGTGTGTCCGCCACAAACAAAACAGGCCTAGGCCTAGCGCGGAGGTGTGTATCATAAAAAAAGGGGTATTTGTTGGTTCATAATTCAATCATTTGTTCATCCTTTTTTTAGGCACTAGCGGTATAATTTCTGCAACAATAAATATAATTTTTGTAAAATCAGTTTGGCTCATTACAAAACATGGCCACATTCTTCTCATTCATATTTCTTTTGAGATTGTGTAAACATGAGCAAGAAAATACACTGATTATATGGTAATCCTATAATTTATTACTGAACAGCTCAACATAATAAAGATTTTTACAAAACCAGACCTGTTTACCTAAAACATGTTCACAACAAAACCACAATAAATCCTACAGATAACATTTGGTTTGTGTAGTTTTAGAATCCAGTTAAAGGACATCGACTTTCGACTTTTCTTGGTAGAATCCACAACAAAGCCGTCATGTTATCAGCTAAACTTTAATACCTTAATCGCTTTCACAGTGACACATTCGAACAGCCATGTTCTGTGCAGCAGAATCATAAACATTACAGTAACAAAATATCAAGACCAGTGAACAAATATCTATTAAGCGGACGTTGAAGAGGTAATCTGAAATCGAACCCATAATGGTGTTACGGGTACAGCACGCATTTAGATTTGCAACACGGGGGGCATTGTCACATAAAATAACTCTATTGCAATTTTCTGACAGTAATTTTGATCAAACCACTACCAGCGGAGGCTGTTAACAAAGTGGTAGTTTTAGTGACTATTAAAAATAATTTAATAAATCCTTATCAATCTAATTTATAAATGTGTAAGTGTGTTTGTTGGTTTGTTTATTTTTGGGTTTGTTCTTCTCCTCCTCCTCAACGGAAATATGGATCGGAGTATTTTATATGGATGTAATAAAAGTTTCACTTTAAAATTAAAAAGTTGGTCGTGTGCAGAGCGGAGACCTTTAACATCTCATCCGAAGCTTATTTGTCCCCACCAACACGAAACTGATAACGGCGAAGAGATCCAGTGACCATTTCAATCGGTTACCTAGTATTGTGTAACAAATGCTAAACAAATAAACAAACATCTAACAAGGAAAAACAAGAAAAAGCTTATTTCCACTATGATGAAAACCAATAACCCTGACAATATTTTACCACAACCTATTTTCCCTCTCCGGCTATAATTAAAATTAAAGCATCGCCGAAACAGAAGCGACACAGACCGCAGTCGGCGTAGCGTACGCCCCAGTAGCTTTCACGGCAGTAACACCCGACTGCGCCAGACTTGCGTACCTGCGTTTGATTTATAACGAGGAGGGGACAGCGATGCCGCGAGTGTGAATTCATTCGGCAAATTTTAACATACCGTCCTCGTGACCAACGCACAGGATCCCCGGAGAATTAACAGTTTCTTACTGTTAGGACATCGGGCAAAGGACGAAGATTCCAATTTATACTGGTCGACAGAAGAAATCACAGCGGGTAGCGCTAAGGGCTGGCGCCTCCGGTCGGCTGTCGCAGGGAACCTTCGTGAGCTCTACCTATTATCAGCTGCGACCTTTACTCGTTTTTTTTTTGCATCCGTAATTATAAATTGAACGTGACTACGCAGTTTAAGGAACGCAGACGGCTCAATATGTATTTCTGAATACATAATCGATTTATTTCGAGAAATGCTGCAATGTTTCCTTTTATTAATACGGCTCTCAGCTTGAGAAATTGCTTTCATATACGCACATGTTGTGTTACGTGTTTGAGTGTAAACGAGATTTTAATAATAATGAGGAAGTCTGCACAGATAATTTAATTAACATGTGCATTGCGGCGACCGTCTTTAAATACACGAAAAAATGCATTACCACCGCCATCATTACTCTGTTGTGTTTCACAAAGTTCAGCTAAACACGTAGTGTGAATTAGGCTCAGCCACTGACTCCGAACGGCTTATGACCTCCACGTAACTAGTATTCCTTTGATGATAGAGAACATTATTGCTTCCATCTGCTGTAAAACGGTCTTGTCGAATATACAAAATCAACAGGGACGTATTAACACGGTCCGGAAGGTAGACAACCGTGGGTGTTCTTAGCCAGTCCCATTTTTGTGTAATCGTGAAAGTTTAATAGACGCAATGAACAACTGTATGATAAATGCACGTACTAGTTTAATATTACTATATGCGCATAACAATAAAACATAAAAATATATCACATTTTAACTACATAAATATGGCCATAAATAATGATGTAGTTAAAAAATGTGTTAGTTTTTTTTTCGATTAATCCGGAGAAAATCATGGCTACATTTAATAATTCCTATACAAATTTTAATCCTGAACATTTTCACAACGTAAAAAGGAACTCATTTCATATTGGTAGCATGGTAGGACCGTCCAGATACATTCTCGGTTGTAATAAGTGACTTGACTTGGTCATCTCACTATCAGCAGGCTACAGACTAATGTTATAAATATCACGATTTATTTTAACGAACGTAACTTAAAAAGTCATTATGTAACTACTTCAAGGTAACGATGAAGAGGAAGTCTGAGGTTTAAACGCATTAAACCTTATAATAATGTAAAATCAAATTGTTCCATGTCATAAAAATCAGCATTAATATTATTTGAACTTCAGATGCCCACACAAAACATAATTTAAATTGAGTCGTAGCACAATACATCGAGCCTTGACCAAAGGTGACAATTCTTAATTAGCAAATTATTCCACCTTGAATATTAATGCAATGAGAAAGCTGTACATAATTTATTAGCTACGAGTACATGTAAGAACAAAGTGGTTCTTCGGAACCTACATTTCGCACCTACGGCCAAGTATGACATGTGAGAAAATACATGAGAGTTATAAGAGTTACTGTTTACGCATATGGCTATGGATCCCACGGTCATACCCGCTTAGCGAACAGAGTACAAAGTTAATTTGCTTTGAAATAGAACTTAACTTCATAAACATAGGCGGTACCATCGTGTTCGTGCCAGACGCACCTAACACCAGCGATTATACTGGATGTAATCTCAGTACCGATACTTTTGCAAAATAGTTAAAATTACAGAGTAAGTAAAGACTAAAATGGACAAGCTATTCTTTTCACAAGTCCGACATGTTTTTCATATTTACGCAATAAATAAGTAAATTTAGCTGAACGCTGAACGTTCAAGCTTAATTCAAGGACTGAAGACGTTTAGCTTTATAAAACCGATGGACGAACTCAGGATACAAAAAATAGGTAACTTGATACAATATAAACAAGAAAACACAACCCAATACCAAGTTGCACTTAAATCCAAGCGCACCGGCGCGGTGGCTGGCAGACGCCGCCGTGTCTTAGAAGACTTGAGCAAACAACACGAAGATAGTAGACAAACAAATGTAAATGACCGAAATGTGAACGACATGTTTGCCATTCCCATAAAGCAACGTTAACACGTCATTAGAGGTAATGATGGCGTGATTACAGAGTCAGTGCGGTGTGAGCGATGGTCAGATGATTGCCTCCTTACTGTGTGGTCTCGTGCGCCTTCACAAACAAACACGCTCTTCAATAAGACACGTGGCCGAGATATCACTCAGGAATTGTACCCTTTACACTTGTTCGAACCCGTCGGCGCTTTAACACGTACGAGCTCGGTGAAAGTTCCAAAGTATTATAATGTGTTAATTAAAATGACGAAGAATTGATTTTAAATTATGGAACACGTGATATAATAAACGCGTTAGGTGCATGCCGGTCAACAGGTTTGTAAGGGAATGATTGCCCGATTTAATTTTTTTAACATTCTTATGAGGATGTAACTTCGTTTGTTATGATTTTAATTATATGCATGTACCGCTAGGGGCAAAAGCCTTGTCGAAGACCTTCGGGTGGCTTGAGAACATTCAACACTGAGTTGGTCACTAACCTCTCCACCAATCCGCATTGGAGCAGCGTGGTGGAGTATGCTCTAGACCTCCCGCAGCTGCGTCTGTGGGGGAGACCCGTGCCCAGCAGTGGGACGTCTATGGGTCGAAGCGAGCGAGCGAGCTTAAGCGAGATTGTTAATTACACTACCTACTAAGACAAAATCTTTGAAACAATTTGAACAAAAAGCCATTCATAGGAGTGAATCTAGCGTAATAAATAATAAAAAAGTCCTTACACCCATTCAGTAAATCATTGACAAGCAACGAATTCCGTGGACCACAACTGGTTAAGATGTTATCTGGCCCGGCATTATTTATCGTCGGCTTATCATCCGATCTGCGTTATTGATACGGGTTGGATCTCGTTCAGACTTTGATCGGGCACCGGTCACAACGTCGATAATTTCATTTGACTTTAAAGGTAACAATGTCAATTTGTTAAACTGCTTCTGAATTGCTCGGACGCGTTAAATTAGCTTGTGGCACTCGGTTACTATTTAGTTTGTAGCATACCGGTTCACTCTTAGTAATAGCAATCCATTCATCAGTCAGACACTGCTAGACATAGACTACCATTAGCAACTACACGCAGACTGTACTCTTTGAATTCCACAGCTTCCCATAGTCTTTTTCAAGTTTGATAACATGAAAAAGACTATGGGTCATGGTCATGTCATTCTAGAATTGAATACAAATGTTTTGCATCCTTTATATTTATACCATCATAGTAAATGTCTCGTATATACATTATACATAAATTACTAAAAAGTAATTTTCAACAATACAGTCACTAGACTTCACTAGAGTATCTCCTACAGAAAATATTTTCACCTTTACTACTACTATCACCACCAACAGCTGGCACGGGTGTAAGGCACGGGTCTCCTTTTGACTATTATATATATTGATTAACGCTGCACCTGACAGCCTAGATACATACAGAGAAATATACAATCGAGATACACTTAAAACGTACAAGTCGAAAATACAATATGCTTAAAATAATCGAGCAATCAATCTAAAGGCACGTTGGATTAAGACCAGAGGAGCATACAAATGAGGCAGTATGAAGATTTTGGTTTATTTTTTATCATTAAAACAATTCAAAACATAAAACAACAGACGAGATTATTGCAGTAACCAGTAAGCACCATTCAAGACCTTATATCGCTTTGTTTCCTACATAGTACAAAGACTCGCAGACAAGCGTGAACATAGGTGGGTGACAAAACCATTTTTACCACCATATTAGCCAATAGCCACCATCCTATAACCAGTAAGCACCGATCAAGACCTTACATCGTCTTGCTTCGTACATAATATAAAAACTCGCAGACATACATAAACATCATCATCATCATCAGCCTTTAGAGGTGCACTGCTGGTCAAAGGCCTCTCCTAAACTACGCCACTTCGTTCGACCGGTCCTGTGCATGATGAACATAAGGTGGCAAAATTAAAACCACCATATTAGCGAAAAGCCATCATCCAAAAGAATTTAATATCATTAAAATCCACTTGCCACCAACAAACACATAGCTACGAGGGGCGGCTGATAAGTTCGCGGCCTGAAGTACTTAATGAAAGGAAAATTGGGTTATATAATTTTTATTTTTCAATATAATCACCCTCAAGTGAAATGCATTTTTCACATCTAGCATATAATGCTTTTAAGCCGTTGAAAAAATATTCCTTGTCTTGCTCGTTAAAATGACTTTCTACAGCCGCCATCATCTCACTATCGTCGGAAAATCTTCGGCCCCTTAACTCCTTTTTTAATTTTGAAAAAAGAAAAAAGTCACTAGGTGCCAGGTCTGGACTATATGGTGGGTGGTCAATTTCTAAAAATCCTGTGTCTTTAAGGGCCTGGCGTGCAACCCGAGAGGTGTGAACTGGCGCATTGTCTTGCAAAAACAGCACACCGCGCGCCAACTTTCCACGTCTCTTCTCCACCACAGCCTCCCGTGCCTGAGCCAATAAATTAGCATAATATTGTCCATTCATTGTAGTTCCCTTAGGTAAATAGTCAATTAATAAAATTCCCTCGCTATCCCAAAAAATGGTCGCCATGATTTTAGACGCCGACTTTTCCACTTGAATTTTTTCGGCGCCCTTTCCCCTTTTTTTATCCATTGCATCGACTCTTGTTTCGATTCTGGATCATACTGACGTATCCATGTTTCGTCAACGGTTACTATTCTGTGACAAATTTCATCCAAATTATCCTTGGCCAACTCTAAAAACTCGTTACAAGTCGCGAGTCGTCGCTGCTTGTCGAGCGGAGTGAGCATTCGCGGTACCCAACGCGCACTAATTTTTTTCATATGCAAATGTTGATGCAAAATTTCTCCGATTCTTTCTTTACTAATCTGTAACTCCTCTGCTATTTGCCACAATTTAATTCTTCGATCGCCCAGTACTAATTTCTCTACTTTTTGAATATTTTCCGAAGTCACTACCGTTACAGGTCGACCCGGTCGGGGGTCGTCTTCACAGGACTCTCGTCTCTGTTGAAATAACCGAACCCACTTTTTGACCATCGTATAAGAAGGTCCAGATTCCCCAAGTACCGATGACATTTCTTCAAAAATTGCTTTCGGCGTATTTCCTATCTTAACGAGGACCTTAATCACAGCGCAATGCTCGAAATTACGCGAATTGTCAAGTTCGGTCGACATGGCGATGTTCGTTGTTAGATAGATTAACTATTAATGAACATAACAATTTAATTTATGGCTATATATACTGCTAGTGAGTGCTGCTACTAGTGACATTAGTAATGAGGTGATTAGTCATCGCTAAGTACCTTAGGCCGCGAACTTATCAGCCGCCCCTCGTATCTTAATAAGTAACAATAGCCAAGTGCAATCAACAGCCGATTGAGCAGTGTACACTGAGCCACCCACGCCACATCGCAGTCGTCATTCAAATTGGACAGACAACCCTCAATAGATGGTCATTATATTCATAAAACAAAGGTACTCAGAACACACATTCACGACCATAAAACTTGTAACAAGTCGACGGTTTAAAAAAATATATCGACTAAAACAGGAACATGCACAGAAACATTAGGAGATAAAGGCTCACAGTGCACATGTCACATTTCCCCTGAAAGGTCTTTTGCGCACTATTACAAACCATATAAACATACTGTGTAAAGTCGAAGGGTTAAACTAAGCCATCAATACTTAAAGTATAATATTCAGTCAGTTTATTAAAACACTATTCAGTTACTAACTACTATGGAACTTACTGACTACTATGAAACAAAACAAAAAACTACTTTTTCATCAAGCTATAGATATCGATTAGTTTAATTTAATTTTCCAACTCTTACGCAAGGGTTCAAGGTTCAAGAGTGAAAAGATTTACCCGTGCATCCAGTGTCCCACTCAATCAAACCCCTAGATCCGTCATAGCATATATTATAGACAAAAAACCTTAATGCTTGCTAGATGTAACATCCGTTACAAGTGCGATTCGCCAGCGATTGCAACCAACAGCCGTGGTTGATTAAGCAGCGTATGAAATGAACCGCGCCCCCACGAGCCAGGGACGTCATTCGCATTGAACATGAGTCTATTCAATTGTAATATATGTACTATAGATATGGTCCCCATCCATTTCTCAAACGAAAAGAAGTTACGAGTATTGGAAACTATAAATTGCTTGCATTTCCTAGGACTCAGATTAAAATTATACATACTACACATATACTTCCATCCATTACATCATCCATCTGCACATACTATGCTACCACGCTTCTCCGATGTTCCCATCGGCGTTAAAACTATCCAAAACATAACTCAATCAGTCATCAATCGAATACAAGTAAATCGAAGTAAAATTACAATCATAAGAAACTGCTTCGTATACCCACAATGAAGATTCAAACCAAACAACGAAGTTTCGAAACATTAATTTTATTATATGGTACGAGTAATTGCATGTTGGAATAAATCAAATTTAAAACTGTGTCAATAATAGAGACCGTACACTTGGCCGCCGTTATTCTCTTGTTGCGCTCAATAAATTTTAATAAGTCTAATTGGATGACAATAGAAAGTTTAACCAAACACAATACATGTTTAATTCGTATAATAATCATTAAGTTTTATCTCGTATAGAATGGCATAGTAATAAAAGTACACAAGTAAACTAATAAAAAATATGAAACACATTATTAATCACTACTGTACAAAAGTTGGTAAATGATAAAAAATTCATTGCAATTTTTGTGATATTGACATTTTCGATACTACGAAACTCTAACCTACTTGGTACCATACATACCATATAAATATAGCAAAAAGAATTTACTGAACTGTTAAGTCTACCACAACAAAGATCGCTTAAATTCGTTAGACAATCCAACAGACAAATAAGTTTTCAGCGCAGCGGCGGAACCTCAACGTGCAAATTGGCAATCAACTACACTTTAATTAAGATAAGTGAAGTAAGTGCACTCGTGTCCCGGCCGGGCCCTGTCGAACCTATCCGAGGTATTTCCTGTGTGGCCGCCGACGCAGGCGCCAACTCGATAATCTTAGCAATTCATTGTCCACTCCAATCATCATATATTAATTCCCAAAAGGCGGTTTAAGTCAAATAATACTTAACGCTAAGTAACAATAATCTTTAAAATAAAGTAGCCACATAAATGAGCTCATAAGTTGCAATACAGTCAGACGAGGCGTCACCATTGTGACTATCGTATACAGAAATCAACGGTGATATCACCAAAATTATTCCATTAAACGTAAAAATAAAACCAGAAACAATACGTGTAGATGATAATGTTTGACGCAATCGTGAGGTGCATGCGACTAAAACATGTTTAGCTATCACATTATCACATCAATAATACACAAATCACAAAGACAAAGCGATCCTAAAAGCTATTATGGAAACAAACACTCTGTGAACGGGCGGATTCAAAGATTTCGCCGCGCCCACAGTTAACGGCAACGCAATCCATAAACTGCTAATCTATTCCACATTAGGCTACATTTTAGCACATTAATACTAATTACTGATTAACATGATCTATGGAAAAGACATAACAGGGATGTTTAAAATAACTGCCGGAAGCAATTAACATTGCTCAAATCATAAGGCTATTGTCAAACCAAAGAATACATAGTCGACAGAATAGACTAGTAGATTTCTAGAATTATGGTAACGTGGAAAATGGCATATTTAAAGCATGTAAATATAGCAAATATTCATGCTTTGGATTTTAGCATAGCTTTGGATTATTATTATGGCATCCTTAGTGAAGGTGAAAGTAACAAATCATCAAATCATAGCGTGATCTTCACTCCCAAAGATAAGAAGGAATTTCCTTTCTAATGAATATTCAACATGGAATAGGAGATGAATTCAATTCGTCCTTAATACGGCCGAGGTGGGAGTAGTTTTTAGTTTAGATTTTTACGAGCGTGTAACATTATATCATTATACGCCGATAAACGATAAGTGCAACGTATGGAGCTTTCGCCGTTGTCGGTCCAATAAACTGGCCGGACGATATCGGAGGACATTACTTACTGCCTAGTATTCCCAAGCCTGTCATGGGGTTTTATGACTTTTTTATTCGGTCTCATAGACATAGAAATGCAACACCACTCCCGATTCAGATTTCTATGTCGATACTGAAGTGTGTCACTATAAACAGATTAAATGAATCGTTTCGTTTTCGAACAATCCGAAACAAATAAAGTGATTGAAATTTCCCACTAAAGTATTGCTCTAAAAAATTCATGGTGATATAATAACTGCGCGCTTCCGTGTTTTCGAATACACATTGATACACGTCGTTTGAAGGACTGATAACCGGTGGGGAAGAAAGATCCTCGAATGGAGATCGGAAAAAGGAGTATAGGTCGCCCTTCGACAAGGTTGACCACCTTGTCGAAGGGCGATCTGGATGAAGACGGCGGGAAACCGCTGGAGTCAGGAGTGGAGGAGGAAGTGGAGTCGTGTTGGAGAGGCCTATGTGCAGCAGTGGACCTCAAAAGGCTGATTGATGGATTGACAATTGACCTACCGAATCTAGCCTAACTGAATCAGTTAGTGATATATAGTAGATATTTTAACAGGTGTTATGGGCAATAATATGATAAAACGATTAAACGAGATAAAACTCGAGACCTTATGGACAGATAGGAATAATCCTATTAAAAGGCCTACCTCCCACAACCTACCAGCGCGCATGAAAAGATAGATGACAGTTAAGGTGTAAGTAGAAAATTACTACTATGAACAATAGCGTTAGACAGTCTTTGGTATCTGCTTATCCCAATCGGAGACCAGCGTTATTTTATGTATGTAAAACGACCAAAATTTAAATGGTTTCAATTTACAAACACTCCGAAACTAATACCAAATCAATCGACTCAACTTTTTGTTAAAAACCAAGATATATTTCGATCTGGCGAGCAATAAATAACAGATTACTGACAATTTTATACTTGATATAAAGTTTTCAAATAAACGCTTAACTCCGCTTTTCAAATCCTAATGCAATTTATAACAGCTATAGCCATAAAGTATAATCTACATTATATCAAAACACGTTCACAGGACCACACAAAATTAATTGGAGGGGTTTCGTTGACGACATCGATTGCATTACACTCACGGGCGATAAATACTCCGAAAGCACCGAAAGGTAACATTAAAGTATCATTTCTATTACTACTTTACACTCCGTCGAAAGGTCTTGAAGAATTTATTCGAAATGTCCTTGAACCGATCAATACTTGAGAACCATCGTAAAATACTCACTGCGTCTATTGACAAATGATAAAGGAGGCAGGCTCAAGTGCGAGCCAGTAATTTAGCTTTACAACAAGACAAAATGAACAAATGTCGTGAAATAAGAATTGCATTTGTAGCTTTATTAGGGATCTCGGTGTGGTTGCCAAATGAAAACTTGCAATCGAAGTTATTATTCCAATTGTGCAATTGCCTTCAGTGGGGTGACGTCATAAACAATCATACACTGTGAAAGAAAATATTGTTATTCTGCTGATTGACACGACTGTAACGAGTCTGTCTGGTGTGGCGTCTCTGAGATCACTCTTATTGATTAAAGACAAAATATACGACGAAATATATTTTGTAATGTAAGTAGTTTACTTTCCCTACATAACTGTACCGTTTAATTTTTAAATCTCAACTCGATGAAAAGGTTATCGTAATTGTTTAATACATATAACTAATGTTATTAACAGGAAGTTACTTGCTATCCCCGGTAGCAAATATTTTCAAATACGCTCTTGTTAACATTAGAATGTTTAGAGTTAATATTTCTATGTACCTAGATATTTTTAAATCTTTTTTCAAAATAAAATCAGAACACAATTTACTTATACGTACTGTAACTATGTATTTCGATATGCTCAGTTCATCGAACAAACAGTAAATAACCCAGAATCAAAATGTCGCTGTCGTAATTCTTGCATTTTTAAAAGCATTTATTTATCATTTCAGAAATTCTGTTATGGTTTCTCTAGCGACATTGTCGTTGCAATGCAACAAAACAATAAAGAAAATTACTTACCAACGAATCTCAATTCGTCCGACGTCCTTATTCGATATTCGATAAGAATTTAATTTTATTACAATAACGACACAACATCTAGTATCATATTACTCCTACCGATTGCCATTACGGTAATATCCACGTATAACTCAAAATAAACAAAATAACAAAATTTATGAGTTGATACCGTTGAATAAAGGAGCGGGATCAAAGCGCCAAGAATAAAAGGATAATTCTTTGAAAAAATTCAAAAGATGGAGAGATAAAGGTCAGCTATTCATGGCACACGGTACGGCACCCGCTGTTTTATCAAATACCGGATTAGTCCTTTGGCGTCGGAACAGTTTCTTTCATGGAACAAATATTTTGACACGGCGTTGAGCAAATAGATGCCAGAAGAACGGATTAAGGTCACCACTATATGCACAGTTATTATACTCAATCTTAAGCTACTTATCATAAAGGATCAAGGACTTCAAATAACAACTTAGATTATGACGTTATCAAAATATCTCTATTAAATAGTGGAAGCAAGACTTCTACGTCAAGCCATTCCAATTTTATAAGGTAAGGGCCCTCGTAATCAGGATGTAGAAAATGATAAAAACTTCATGATGAAAATTCTTGTTATCAATATCACATAATACGCTACTCTGCATAACATAAGTGAGATACTGGACAGCAGTGAATTGTGTATGTATGAGTATTTATTTATGTCTACTACAGTTCATTTTCGGTTCACTGCAGGGCAAAGATTACATTAGCTATTACATTAGATATTATTAGATTATATTAGCTAATATAGTGAAGGAAAACATGGTGAGGAAACCTGGATGCTTTAGAGTTCTCCTGTACCCATAATGTTCGCAATGACATATGAGATCTGCCAATCAACACTTAGCCAACTTCCTTGCTCAGCATTGCTCAGTAGTTCGATCGTGTAGATGATTTTATAACCATAACCAACGGAAATGCTCAAGTTTTCCTATACGACCACTTACCGCTCGACTATAAATGAGCGCTTCGACTACATATTAGGTATTTCTAGCATAACATGAATACCGGAATACTCATTAAGTCATACCACGTGAGCTGGCTCCAATCACAATTTAATAAAGTTCCGGGTTCCAATCGCACAACAGACTCGGCGACTGCAATGCGGTCGACATAATCGAGTTCCAATCACCAGAATTCCCTGTATTTTAATTCCTTTATTCTATTTACTATTTGTCCCGGACTGTACTAGTTCTTCATTCTAACGTAGTCTATTAAAAAATATTCAAGCTATAGCACAGACTGATAATTGTGAAGCTAATTAAATTTCTTCATCTTCAACAGTGATCGGTTTCGATATTCTTACATAATTTACATAACAAAATATTACATCGTTCTTGCACTACCCTGAAGGGGTTGGCAGAAGTACACAGAGAGCTACACACTTACTTTACACCAGTGGTAAGCCTATTGCAAATAGGTGGAGTGGGGTCGTTTAGGAGAGGCCTATGTCCAGCAGTGGACCTCATAAGGCCGATGGATGAATGAATGAAGCCTATTGGCATAAAGTTGACACAAATCCGGACTCCAAGATATTTGTGGAAGTTTCAAGTAAGAAAACCCCAATAATACTTGCATAAGAGATCAGGGACTATGACAAAATTCCACTGGCGCAGAAACCAGCATTATTTAACCTCCATGAGCAAAGTATAAATATTTATGTGAGAAATAAATATTCGAACTAATACAGTTCGATCGAATATTTAAGTAAGGGTCACTCATGAGATTTTCCCACTAGCGGCCATAAACCGACCACGCCCAACGCAGGCTTAAACTAAAAACATTTCCTATTTACCAAATATCAGTATTAAGGAAAATCGCAGTGCATTCATGTGATATCACTGCGAAGGTTTACGCTCTGCAGAACAAATTAACACAGATCGGCGGAGAGGCAGTGTTTACTGTTTGTCGTCTAACTGTGGTGCGGTCAAGTGACGGCCAGTGAAGAACAGTTAAACAAACAAGAATTGTATGGACGCACTTGTATCGTACATCAATAATGCATTTCACTGTCGGCGAGCTTTGCCTAAGACGGATGCAATTCACAGTGATTTGTAGTAAATACAAACTCCGAGGAACCCCTTGAAATATTTGGATTGTATGCTAAGTAGGTAAGTTTTCTCTCCATATGGTTTTGAACCCATACTTATTTTTTTGAGAAACAAACAATGTAAGATTACTTTTAATTATTAACAAATTACGCAGAAATCATGTATGAATTGTTTTATAGTAATCACATATCAACATACAATGTTACACCAAAATATTAAGCGCCCTTCGATTTGGTGGACTATATAATGACAAGAAGAATACATAATAAGAATAATATGGGCAGCCGTGGGATTCGAAGAGTACAATTTGGGTGCATTGGTATATAAGTGTTTGGGTGACAGACTTCATATGGCTTCGAGAACATTATGAAGAACTCTCAGGCATGCAGGTTTCCTCACGATGTGTCCTTCATCGTTACATATTCTCAAGCCACCCGAAGGTCTTCATAAGGCTTAGCGGTTATTTTCAACATTGAAATCAACCGGAATTACGGACTTCTTACGTGCGTTCTGAAGCACGGGATTGATATTTACTTTTGATCTAAAGTAAAGTTTGACTATGATGTTTATTTTTGGGTTGTAATTCACAAAGATAAATTTCTAGTAATTGATTGTAATGAGACGTAGTCTCCATAGCCGTCAAGTAGCCATAGCCCAATAACTCGCGTCGATTCAATGTGATCGAAAGAGTTAAGCAACGACGGGCGCGGTCGGCTTGTGGATGGGTGACCGATAGTGGCAAAATTTCATGGACGCTACCGTGCTTCGGAGGGCACGTAAAGCCGTCGGTCCCGGTTGTTTTCAATGTTGGAAACAGTCGTTAAGCCTTGTCTAAGACCTTCGGTTGGCTTGAAAACATTCAACACTGGGTTGGCCTCTAACCCCTCCACCAATCCGCATTGGAGCAGCTTAGTGGAGTATGCTCTACACCTCCCGCAGCAGTCTGTCTGTGGGGGAGACCCGTGCCCAGCAGTGGGATGTCTATGGGTAGCAGCAAGCAAGCAAGACGTAGTCTAAAAGTTCAGTATGTATAATTATACGTACTTTATATTTCTTTTGTATAGTATTCACAAAGTTGGAAGTTTTTGATGAGATTTTCATTTTATTTTTCTTGTGTATGCCGAGCCGGAATAGGGATATACCGTGATCACAGGACGGCCGTCTGTGAGCATAGGTACACATAATTTCATTATACCATACGGAAAAATAAGAAACTGTAAATAATGTGCCATATTTTTCAGTTGGTCTTGTTGCCCTTGCAACCAAGCAAACAATGATTTAGAATAGAAAAAATAGATGGATTGTCTCTGGTTCGCCGGTGAGGAGACATATTCCATGAAAAAATACATTTTTGGAATGTGAAAAATTTAAAAAGGCTAAATTATAAGAGTGTAATAGTTTTTACAATAATTAAGAGGTGATAACTTGTACCAGCGAGGCAAACGTTAACAAAGAAATTCATATTTTTATATTACTGTTATTTTAATAGAATACAAACTACATAGTTATCAAGTGTCATAAGCAATTTTTAATGCAGGCGCAGACAGGAAATTAATTATATAATGTTTCAATAAGAACATTAACAATTTACGAATTTGAACTGTACCTACATCAGAGGCGCAAACTTCTCAAAACAGCGCCCTCTACAACCTCAGAGAGGAACTTTTTTCTTTCAAACAGAGCTACTACCCTGTCAGAGTAAATAGTGCTGAAAATGACCTTTTTGGTCCTTAATCTATGCTTTTACTATGTAAAACCTTAGAGGAAGGACAAAGGTAATGCTATGCTTATATGGTAAGGCTTTAGTAATGTAGTCCATGGTAAAACTATCTATCAATTCAAAATGTTGTCTTATTAGAAACACAAACCCACATAAGCAAACTACAAATTGTTGGTAATGTGGAACTAACCAATTATAACAATCTTGACCATTATGACAACATAAACAAAATATACAAAAATTATAGTTTTATCAATAAAATATGACCTAATAACATACTCGTACCATACTATAGATACAATCTATGATGAATTAACATGATTTAATTGAATTATGGTTTTTTCTTTTTATATTTTAAACCATCCCATTATGCTAGTGGTAATAGTATTTTTCAGTGCAGAAAACAAGCTGTGGGTAAAGCTAATAATAAGTTAATTATAGCCTCATGATATTCCATGATATGCGTAGGTCTGTCTTGTATTTAGTTCATAATCTTTGAAGTACTTGTTCCACGATAAAATAACCCATGTGAACACTTAGTACTTTATTTTAAAGCTTTCTGCAAATCTTAAAACCAATTAAACTAAATACTTACTTGATGTTTGTAACAGTTGTAATTGTAATAAAACAAAATTAATAAGTAGGAAAAGTAAGCACTCATAACTTTATTCGATGTACCCAGGACATGGTTATAGATAAAATAAACATAATAAGCTCCAAATTGAGCACTATTAGCACAAATCAATTAAAGTAAAAGATGATAAAGAAGTTGTTATCCACTAAACATGTCATATCAGCCAAATATAATCAAAAAGAATCTGTCCCAGAACTTTAAAACCCAAACTTATGTATAAATGTGTGTTTAATTGAACCTTTGGTCAAGTAATATTATATTAAGGTTTAGGTAGGTATGTAGGTACTCAGCACTTTTATTAGTTCTAATATTAAATACTCACAGATTCTAAAGGCACCTTAAAACATATTATTCTAGTGCCCTCAATCACAAGGCCACATGGTTTATATTCTAGCCACCTGTAAACCAAAATAACAATAATAACAATCAATGTATAGTGTACACCGGTTTCATTTCAATTTCAAAAATCAAAATTTGTTTACCTGTCTGGGAGTTTAGATCTTGACATTTTATTATGCCGTCCTTGCCGAAGGTTTATAGAGAATAACCGATAATTTATTAATTTACGTGGAGTCTGAACGAGAAAATCGAGAAATTTACTGACGTGACAAACATTACATGACATTTTAACAGGTGATTTTGAAGTATGAAGACGTTGATCCCTGTGATGAGTTTATTTGTTCTGTGATTCTGTGCAAATCTGTACTGTCACTGTACGTACGTTGTTGGTTACACTGCAATAAATTGCATTGCATGATAAAATGTACTCTGTGATTGCATGGTTGCCATAGAAACGCTATGAAAAGAAAATCATGTTTGATCGAAACTTTTGACGCTGAGAAATCTAGTGATACTCAAAATAAAGTTTATTTGTCAAGTAGTGGATATCCCGAACCCGAAATGTACAAAAATTGTATATGGTACAAGTCTCTCTTGAACGCGGAAAAAACTTGTATAAAAGATGATACAATTAAAAAGTTTCATTACAAGTTCGATGATGGCAGGGAGATGGTTGAGGAGTATAATTTAGATACTCAAGTGCTGCTTCGCAGGTCATGGAAGGTAAAAGGGAAACTGGGAGGTGAAGGCAAATGGATTGTGGAAATTGGTGACCCTATACCTGACGCTGTTCAAAACAATGACCAAAATGAATTAGTTGAATGTAAAGATCAGGTTCTGTATCTGAATTACTATTTTGTATAATTTATATTGTTTTTAACTAGTTCTCAGTGCTGTAGTTCAAAAAGAAATTAAGAAATTGTTGATTTTCCAGTTAATATTTAATGCAATACATAAAATGCTGTGATTATTGCCGGACAATGCTAATAAAATGGATTTAATAATGGAGATGAAGAATTTGTTTGAATGGGCTAATCTACTGTCTGTCTAAACTACCTGTTAAATTGGAAAAAATATTTTTGAAGCCGATAGCCTAGTTTTCAGAAGGCTTTAGGGCCATGCTACATTCTATTATTAATGTTTCCATATCATTATTTTTTACAGCCTGTTGTAACTAGACGAAATACTAGAATAAATTTAGAATGGAGAATAAGAAACATGCCATATCCTATTGAGACTTATTCTATTAAAGCTAATGATGATGATAAATGTGTAATTGTGAGCACAACTAATAAGAAGTACTATAAAAAACTGCAGATACCAGAGCTTGTCAGGCTCGGATTGCCTGTGGAACAAGCAAATGTCTACTCAACTCACAATTTTAATACTTTAGTCATAGTGGTAAGTTCTCCTACTTTCACCAGTTCAATTTTCACGTTCCATGTAATAGTAAACAACAAGTTGCTATCTTATGCCTCACACCCTTAAGCTTCCTTATTGGAATATGTTAAGATGCCTGATTCTTTGTATTTGCAATATTTTAAAAAGGTGTTGAAAGAATTCTGTTTTAAATAAGCATCATGGAAATCAAGATAACTGCTAGCATGATGTCCTGGATTTGATTCTTGGTTCAGGCAAAGTATTATTGGGTTTATAGCACTAAACTCACCCCTTATTTTAATGAACCTGTAACATGACTGCCTAAAAGTTGGTCTACATTTTGCCTTGTAAATGATTGATTTTCCTTTTTTATAAATCTTACTGGGGTCACCAACATGCACTGGTCAAGCGCAGTGACTGGCTAAATTACAAAAAAAACTTATTGAGCGCATATTAACATGTCTACCCTTTGTTACATATTGATAATGTAAACTGTTGGTAGAGCTTCCTTCTGAGGTTTTCTTAAAAAATGATGTAAAAGGGCTTTTTTACCATCAATGTGACCAATAAGCTTATCTAGTGTTTTTCTTGTCTATTAAGTAACAGTGACTACATCTTGTCACCAGGAGGCTTGTCTTCTTATTTATTAGGCTGTAGGTAATAATAAAAATACTACTCCTTTGCCTTCGGAGAAATTACAATGTTATTTGTCAACTTTAATAATAACTTTTTCTCATTTTATATTTTCAGTATAAGAAGCCACAGCAATTACTAGACATGGAAAAAAATTGGTATGCAGAATTGCAGAAAGTTAAACCCATTAAAGATATACCAAGTGATTGTAAAACTCAATAGAAATAAATTATATTATATAACTACATTTTTTGCTTAATTTATGTTTTGGAATTACATGAACTATTGAGAACCATTCATTCCATTCCAAGTCTGGGGCTTTTTACACAATGGAAGAAAAAAATAGCAACACCAATACCATCAAGCAATACCATCCATTGATGGTATTATTTATTCATAGGTATCATTTACAGCTGTTTACATTATCTTTTGTTTAAATGAATGAAGTATAAAATTAACATTTGTCTATTTTAAAAGCTTTTTATACTTCAGTTGCATTATTACTACATGTTATATGATAATAGTAATCTTAATATTATCTTTTAAAGTAGTTGCATGGATTTATAAAACATACATAACACTTGTCTTTATTTTTATGTAATGATAAAAAAATTATACCTAGTTGATAAAAATAGCATTTCATTGTTGGATAAATAGAAATTGTTAGTTTGGGAAATTGTAGGGGTAATTCACATTTAGCATTACATTTTAAATACATTGGTTTGAAATTATGAAATAATATTAGCTTAGCAATTAAATTTTGTAATTTGTTTGACATTTAAGATATTTCATGTTTTTTTGTTACAACAACAAAGCATACATTACGGTGGTGAGTTTTGGTGACTGTGTGTTTATGTGGTGAATTGGTACTACTGCATACTGGTAGTGCCACAGAATATTGCCTATACTAATCATCAGCTACAAGTGCCTTAGCCAGTTCCTTTAATTCTTCCTCAGTTTCTTCTTTATCCAATAGACCTCTTGACTGAAGATATTCTCCATACTGTTTTGGTATACCCATAAAAGTCTTGATTTTTGCTCTAAGCTGTTTCCAAGTTTCTTGATAGTAATTTTTTTTGTCTCTTTCCATTGCCTTATAGTCATGACCATATTTATCAAGTAGATATGTGATAAATTCTACTTGACCCTTTGGTAACCTGTAAAAATAAGTAATATTTTATGGAATGGCACTTTACAAATACATATCATGAAGATCATTATCATCATCAATCAAATCATTTGATTGTTCGTAGCCATATGTCATACATATTTAATATTATTGCTCTTTTAAAGAGGTGTTAAATTATTTATTTCTTATATATAAGAGGACAGTTGATTTTGAAATTACCTAAAATTTAATACATACATAAACTTTCTTTCTCTGGGTGCCTTAGCTGCTTTTTCTAGTTTTTCAACAACTTCAATTTTAGATGGCTGCCTCCTCATGGGTACTTCTTCTTCATCCGATTCACATTGCTTTACAATCTTAACGGCTTTCTTAAATGTTTCTCGCTTGAAGTTAGGAATTTTCACAGCTTTGTTAGGATCATTCGCAAGACCCATTTCTCTAAGGTTCTTAAATGATGACTTTCTGTTATCCCAGGCTTCTTTGATGACTTGGCTTTAAAAAACGAAACCACTTTTAATTGGTACCCACTATGTTCAAAAATGTAATTAGGAAACAAATATCCATTACCATATGAAACTACAGCTTACCATTGCACAGCACCTGTACTACGCTCCTTGTTTCGCATTCGTTTACGGTTCAATTTATGCAGAAACTTTTTCTTACGATGCTGCTTTTTGATTTTCATTTTTTAAGGCTTTTCTAAGACTCAAATACCAGAAAGATTAAGTCCTTGTGACTTATTGTGATTATTGACTTAATTCGCGACAAATGATTCAAATCAAACTTAATAATAGATTATTTCAAATTAAAATGAGTACACATTACACTAAATATCACACAACACAACACGTGGTGTCATGTTTACGAAATTTACGAATCCGGAATCGGTCAGTGTCAAGTGTCAAACCATTGATAACAGATCTAAAAAGGATGGGGAAATAAGGTCACATGATTTGAAGCCATTGTCTCTACAATATGGCGTCAACTCCACCCATCAGCCGCCTAAAAAACTGGCCCCTGGCTCATAGTTCTATATCTATACTGTCGAAATCGATTAAACGTTTAAAGTAAAAAAATAAAAAAGAGTTTTGTATTCTTAAATGTGGAGGAAACACTAAAAAACAGACTATCTAGTGATAACCTCCTCAACTTGACTCAACTCAATGTGTTTTTTTAAAATGGCATCCAAAACCAGCTTCAAGGCGGTCCTTTGGTGGTACAACGTAAGATTTTACTAATTTATTTATTTATTTAAATTTAACTTACATCTTGAATTGAATGTTTGACCTCTCTTGTACTTTTTCTACAAGTACAGATTGTGACGTGTAAGAATGAGATAGTTATATTTTTGTTATTGTTGTTCATATTTGCATGATATTTCTATAGTGAAAAAAAAATTGTGAGCCGTCACGGGACGCCTGGCAGATGTGAAACATCGAAATTATTTTGTACAAGTAATATGCACATAAGTACAGATTATGACACGAACTAAAACATATAAGAAAAAAAAAAAGAAAAAACAAAAAAAATACAAAAAAAAATTATAATTTATTTACAGTCAACCTGGGTAACATTGGCCCACTTTTCGGAATTAAAATGCAATAAATGTTTAAATTAGTGCGGAAGACTCATCCAAGAAGACTTTTTGATGGCTTTGAGAGCCACTGATTCTATAAACCTAGCAATATAATGATAGTTTCTTAGAAAAAAGAAATGAAAAAGTAATAAAACCGATGGGTCAAAGTTACAATTAGAGTTGGGGTAAAATTGACCCAGGCCTGGCCTGGTGCATGTTTTTTATGATTTCTCGCAAAATAAGTGAACTAGGTAACATTGATCACTAAATACTAGCAGAAAAATATATAGTCTACATCCAAAGTCAATATTTTTTGTACCTTAGTTAAGGTTTGTAAGGAAAATTTAGGTATGAAATAAAATGTTGCCCTATGAAACATAGTTTTTTATTAAATCTTTTATTATTTGTTATTGATAGGAAAAATAGGAAATCAGGCTGTTAAGGCCCTTCAAAATATCTAAATATTTGTTAAAAAATGGTTGCCTGTAAAGTCGGTATACGGGCGAAAGTTTTACGTGACAACGACTTTGAGTGGTAAAATAATTTTAATGTGAATATTCATTCGTATAGTAGTATCGTCTCGTATCGTATCGTCTCTCTCGCTCTTAGGCGGGCTAACCATGCCCGAGTGGAAGGGACGCGTGCCTCTCACTCGCACTCATTGTGAGCGCATAACGTGAGCGGAGCGTAACGCAGTTTCTTGAAGTGTCACCCGGCAAACCAATTTATAAAACGTTGTCACGTCAAAAATAAAATTTTAACCGAAAAGTAACTACTAATTATCAAAAAATGCTGTAAAGTCATCCTTTCTAATCATCCCATTCCATCGCCAAAAATCATCATTTATCTCAAAATAACTGCCTTTTCGAGTTATTTACGATTCATCTAAGACTTATAATTATTGTTAATTGATAATAGCACTATTTCTGGTCGATTCGTTAGCCAAATCCAACAATCTGTAGCCTTTGTCATTAAAGAGATTCGTCCTGAGGCATAACATCTTTTTCTATATGGAAAAAAAGATTTTTTCACGATATCGAATGTACTACATACATATTTATATCAAATTCGACACATTTTCCAAAATCTGGCAACATATTAGTATGATAGTAAAATATTAGTGTAACCTTATCCCGGGCCAATGTTACCCTGATATAGTAACTCCAAAGTAGTTTTGAAATATTTTAGATGTTTCTAGAAAAAATACTGTATTATATATTGCAAAAAATTTATTAAATGATAGGCAGACAAGTTGGTAACACAGTACATTGCAACTTACCATTCAAAACCTAATGAACAGCGCTGAATGCTACTTTTTAACACTGAGAAAAGTACCGTATAAAATGCACTCACGAAAAAGGCAAGTTTTGAATTTTGTCATTGACAAATGACATATTTCGGCGGGAGAAATACGTTTACGAAGATACCTTCTATCTTTTATTTGTAAAATTATTTTTTTATCAATTAAGGCAATCTGTAAAAAATAATAATAATCGGAAATATAATTTTGGGCCAAAGTTATAACTACGGCCAAAGTTACCCAGATTGACTGTATTATATTTTATTACCTAATAAAATAATTTCCGACCGTCATTTGTCGGAACTGTATAGTATATAAAACAACTCATCTACCCGTAAACAACATACTGCATGTGTTGCGTGGCCGCATACGGCCGATCGGCAGTTTGTCGGAACTGTATAGTATATAAAATATATTCCATATTCGCCACGCCAAAAAAATATTGGTTGCCTGTAAAGTCGGTATACGGGCGAAAGTTTTACGTGACAACGACTTTGAGTGGTAAAATAATTTTAATGTGAATATTCATTCGTATAGTAGTATCGTCTCGTATCGTATCGTCTCTCTCGCTCTTAGGCGGGCTAACCATGCCCGAGTGGAAGGGACGCGTGCCTCTCACTCGCTCTCATTGTGAGCGCATAACGTGAGCGGAGCGTAACGCAGTTTCTTGAAGTGTCACCCGGCAAACCAATTTATAAGACGTTGTCACGTCAAAATTTGTTTCACATTAAAATCAATAATGCTTTCATAATTACCTATCTAAAAGATTACTATATTTGCGACGCTTCAAGAACTGAGCCTGGTCGGCTGCAGCTCCAACCATTTTAGATGTTTCATTGATGTACGATGGGGCCAAACTGTCTACGCATGTAACTAGGATAGCGAGGTTTTGCTTTGCTGGGCCTGAAGACGTACAAGAGCAAATGGGTTTGCAAATACATTTGAGAACCCACTTGCATATTATCAGCTGAGTTTACGAATGAATTCCTGACAGTCCTGCACATTCGTGCAAACATTCGTACAAACTCGTAAGAGAGTGTGTTCTGTGCGTACAAATGTCAAACGTTTTCACTAGAGATGGGCGTTTTTGTTATTTTTCAACATCGATGTCCATCGTTGTTTCGATACCGTCACCCGATGTCAACATCGTTGTTTCCGCCAACGGTGTCACTCGGATATCCAGCTAGCGTACATACGTAGCATTTTCAGTGTTGCCAATTCGGATTTTGAAAAAGGCGTAGGACAGATTAGAAAATTACGTGGAAATAGTAAAATTTCCATAATATAGAAAATACGTCGATCTACGTACTTTTTTCTGAGTAAAATGAAGAGAGTAGGGTAGGTAAAAGTGAATAAAATGAAAGGCAGTAGACAAACAATAAATTTAAAAAAATACCGTCTAACAAACAAAAAAAATTGTGTGCCATCACAGGACGCCTGGCAGATGTGAAACATCGAAATTATGTTGTACAAGTAATATGCACAAAAGTACAGATTATGACAGGAACTAAAACATATAAGAAAAAAAAAGAAAAAACAAAATAAAAATAAAAACCAAAAATAAGCAAAAAATAAAAAAATTAATTATTATATTTTATTAATAAAATAATTTCCGACCGTCATTTGTCGGAACTGTATAGTATATATATATTCCATATTCGCCACGCTCGCCGCGCTCGCCATGCCAAAAATTTGGTTTGCCCTCCGCCTAAAAATGTTTCACATCAAAAATCTATGAAATACCACTTGTAGTTAATGTACTTTATAATCTAAAAGTGTGCTACTTTCAAGGTCATCGTCAATTTAATTTTATTTTTGAATTATTCAATTTTTATTATCATTTTCAGACAAATTAAATTTATACATAAAACAATTTTGATAGAAACTTACGTAGATTTTGGGACTATAGTTCGTAGGTTTGTACTTTGAAGTTGGCAACGCTGCTCGTTCGTTCGTTGGCCATCGCCCATCGGCCGTCATATCACAGAACGTAATACTCTTATCGGTCATATTAATATTGACATCGGTTCGTTGATTGCTATCTCTATGGTTCGTTGTCGGTGTCGGCCATAGAGATTGTTATAGATCGTTGGTTGGTGTCGGCATTATTCGGTGTTACTCCCATCCGTTGTTCAACATTTCGCCAACGGATGTCAACACCGTATAGTGACATCGTTGGTCAACAACGTTTTGTTAAAAACGGCCACCTCTAGTTTCACGCATTTGAGTTGAGTGACCGTAACTTAAATGTGGCATACATACATACATACATAACCTTAAAATAAACCTTAGTTTAACGGCATAAATGTAAATGACAATTTATAACTGAACTGAAGAAAATAAATGTATTTACAATGCATAAACAAGGTGCAACACGGTATCAAAAATTTCTTAAATCAGAGAAAGCCAAAACAAAATTGAAAGGAAAAAAAGATTTACCAAAAGGTACAAATGTGACAAAAACTAACTTTAAAGTAAAGAAAATTGTTATAAAAGAGCAACTAAGAAAACACATTGATTCGGAGCAATTATCTAAGAGAAAACTAAGTGCTAAGGAATTATTATCACGGCTTCATCACTTCAACACCAATACCCGTACTGATGCACTTGAAGGTTTGAAGGAACTGATCAATTACTATCCTGAAGCATTGGAGCAAAATCTTGGCCAAATAATTCTCGGTGTTACTCCCTTGATTCTAAATGTGGAGAAAGTGGTATGTTCCATTGAATAAAAATAAGAACCTACATCCATTCATCATAGACAATATCAACATTTAGCTATTTATATATTGTTCTTACTTCATTCACATTTCAGGTGCGGCAAGATACACTTAAAGTATTAGACCTGATACTTAAAAATGTGCAACTGGAAAAATTAGATCCATTCTTTGACATCTTGGCAACTTATCTCAGAAGCGCAATGACTCATATTGACAATCGGATTCAAGAAGATTCACTCCTTTTTTTAGATATCCTCCTTATAAGCACGCCAGAAAATATTGCTGATAATTTTCATAAAATTGTTCCCAACTTCTTGGACATGATATCAAAATTGCGTGTTGATTCTAAGCCAGGTAGAACCTTGACAGTAAATTTCAACAGTAAGATTACAAGTGTAAAATGGAGAATAAAAGTAATTCACAGATTACAAGACTTCTTAGGGAAATATGCTGATTTTAATGAGGTTGATAATGAAACCAGCCACACTGGAAATGGTGCAAAAACATTTGATTCATTGAAATCAAACTACTTTCCAATATTTCAATCATACAATATTACTGTGAGTCCTATAATGAGTGTCTCAAAAAATTCTCAAATCCTTCATGAAGCAGATGAAGTAGAGAAATTTAAAGTTTATTTAGATACATTGATGCCATTACTGTTTGAATCGTGGCTTGAGGTATGTCCTAATTCAAAATCAAAAAATTTAGAAACTGTTGCAAGTGAAGAGGCAGCAATTCTACTAAGACATGTACTTAAAGTAATATCACTGATGTACAAGCTTGTTAGGCATCTTGACAGAAAAAATCCTAGCAGTAATATAGAAAAGACTTTTGTTCAGAAATATAAAATTCTTTTTGGACAACACTTTATAACAGCCTTCCCTTATGTAACCAATGTAAGGACCAAAAGAGACAAGAATGCTGACCACCAATTTGAAGATATTATTACCGATCCCAAATTAATAGCAGAAAATTTAGAAATATTATATCTATTTATTATCTTTAACCCTAACATAAATGTTAAAACACAATCTATTGAGATAAATTCAGTACTTTCATACATAGAGAAAATGTTTACAGAAAAATGTAATGAGGATGTTTGTAGCAGTATATTGAATATATTGTATACATTATTCTCCAATGAAATTACGGGCTGGACTAGAACATTGACAGTCTTGAACACATTGTTAAAAAAAGTGATTCAGGTTTATTTTAATGATAACACACCAGACGATTTCAAACAGAAAATATTTGCCCTATTGTGCAAAATAGCTTTGAATGAAAATTTATCTCATTTCCACACTGGTGATTATTATAAAATGTGGCTAAATCACCTCCCAGATATTCTGTTAGGTAAATGTGTTACTGTACAAACAGTTGATATAATTCACAAGTTTGCTACGAAAAATAACATAATTTTCAATACAGTTTTCAAGCCTAAGTTGTTGAAAATAATAGAAAATTTACCTCATATTAAAATTTCTAATAGTGTTGAAGGTGTTGACAGTTACCACAGACTCTTCTCTTTATTTTATTGGATAAAAGCTTGGGATACCCAATCACTTAATTTACTGGAAAGCCAGCTTATGAATAATGCCTACAATAATGATTATGGGAAGTATATATTTGATACTTTAAGATTAAAAAGTGGTGGCATATTGTAGAAAAATAAAACAGTTTATGGTAGTTTCATTCTTTTTTATTTCCATTAATTTAAAATAATTATGCATGTGGCTTCAAATATTTAGTATTGCCACAAATCGTGAGCAATGTGCAAGCATCTTTCATGACGCAGTTCCCATTACAACACAAGTAGCACAACAGAGGAGCATGACAGTTACACAGGACTGGTTGAAATGCTAACAATTCACAGAAGTTTAAGTGAAACATGACGGGAATAAAATGCAGTAACTTGCTTGTAAAGGATAGAACGAAAGAGATCACACGGAATTTCACATACACAATTTATATGGTAACACCACGGGCACCACACATCCATAAAAGATACATTAAAGGTACATCCATCATCACTTAACATATTTTTATGCATTCATACATCAAAAAGGAACAATAATTTTCTTCTATTATTTCAAACAAAACAATATTTGTTACCTATAGTCAGATTGGGAAACAATTGATAACAAAACATTAATATTTGAGAAATCGTACAAAATTCATTCATACAGTAATATATTATGTATAATACCAAGGTATTATATTAATTCACTTGGTCACCAAAGGAAGCCTCAAATTTCCGTAGTCATTATGATTTATTATCGACTAGCTTTTCTATGACCTAGAGTAAGTTAATAATACTACTAGCTACAAAATATAATTCAGATGAGCTCTATCCAGTCGTCAATTTTGGCAAATCTTGGCTCAAACAATAATTTATAACGATGAAATTGTACCTTAATAAAGACTGAGGCCATTGTTATGAGTGAATATCTTACTATTGACTGGAACTTAAAGTTTCTATAATTTCTTATGAATTTTACAAATAACTTCAATTAAAATATATGTATTATGTACTCTGTAGATAAGCCGATAAATTTTAATCGTGTAGGTTATAATAATTATTAATATATGGAGGGAGGAAAGTAAAACCTATACTGACATTTGTCGTTGTTGACTAATAATAGGTAGTATTTACCTATGCCAACTAAAATATTTATAAGAATAAGTAACAAATCAAGAGAAAATAATTATTTATGTTTATGGTAACTTCTATCTCATATTTGAAAACAATATGAATTAACAACCATAACTATCAATATTAATTTCATTTTATCAATAATGTAATACTAAATGCACAGTTTTCTACTACCTTTTCAATTGAGAATTATTTTCTCATAAATATATGTTGCATACAATGATATTTGTGCATTTGATGCCTATTTTTATGGTTACTTTTAAATTCAATTCTTAATTGCATTTTGGATCAGAACTGATTATTTTAATAACAACAATTTTAATAATATCAACAATTTCACTTGTCAAAGTAAGCTGCTTACTTAAAGATTGAATTGCTTACGTAAATTAAGCATAATTAAATGACTGTCAAACTTTAAATTAAGGAAAAGGGGAGAAAATATATGTACCAAACACGAAGGGATTTAAATTAGCCTGTGAATTTAAATATATATGTATATACATACGCTAACATACCTATACCTAATTTGGTATTCATTTCACTACTGAGTTTTTCTTTTATTAGATTTTTTAGCGCGAGGTATTGTAGCAGAGGCCGACAGCATTGCCTGAAAATAAAACAAATAAATTGAAAACTAATACATAAAAAGCAAAAGCAGGTTGTGGTGTATATAGACACTTATTGATTTTTACAAAAACAATTTAATCCAATCACCGACTATGGATTAAGGGGGGGTAGAAGAAGAAAACTGATGTTCATTAACAAATTCACAGACACAAACTCAAACAACAAGTTAGTATTTGCAAACAACATAAATTATGCCTTAGTAAAGGAGATTTTATGTTAGGTGATCAAGTTTACTATATCTAATGCAATAAAGTATGAATTTGCCGACACAGTATCATTGTTACAGTATAAAGCAGAAATAAACACAGTAAATTATTATTCATGCTAAACTCAGCAGCACACATAATTTTAATATAAACATACTGTTTTCTTGGTGTGCCCCTAATGAGTAATAGAGTGGATTTGGAAATCTAGTTGCACATCTACACATCTGTACTTTTAGATGTGGTTGGTATTTCCTTATGAGAAAGCGACAGTTTGTATTCTGGGTGATTTTCTAGCGTAGCTTCAATAACTTTTTGTAGAGCTTCACTTTTTGCAAGAACATCTTGTTTTTGCGTCAAAGACTGAGTTTCAAAATCATCAGCATCTTTATAACTTATCTGGTCCTCCTCGCATGTTTGAAATTGAACTACACCATTTTCATTTGATTCTAAATTAAAATCAATATCGCCACAGTTTTGGAATTCATCAAAAGTACTGGACGACCTCCTGCTTTTATCCTCTGAATAGCTTGACGTATCATCGGATTTCGTCTTATCTTCCCTGTGCCAAAATACTAGTTTACCCGGTATTTGTAATAATTTTCCTAACCCTGTAGCATTCACTTTATTTGTCTTGTTTTTTGAATTACTTCTTTGAGAACTTTTTTCATCGGTAGATGTATTACTATCAGATTCCTTGCAGATTTCATCATCTTGAATCTGGTTGGTTGATGTTGTCTTGCTTGCATCCAATACGCTTTCTTCACTTGATAATAACTTTGATTCATCAAACACATTTTCTAAACCTCCTAGTCTTTGTGACTTTAACATATCTTTATCAGTTTGTAATGGTGGTAATGGGGCTTTACTCTTACCATACTTTCCTTTGTTTAATTTTCTATTACTTTTTGGGGAATTATCAGGCGTACCAAATGAGGCCTCGTCATCGCTTTCAGCTGAATAACTATTTACATCTAAGCTACATACTTCATCTGTATTTTCTTTAATGTCCACTTCGCTTTGACTTTGAGTATCAGACTTTTCATTAGAGACTAAATTATTTGATTGATCGTATATATCAGTAATACATTTGGATTTATTTTGAGGAGGAATGTTAGTTATGTCTTTGGGTATATTTTCTGTATTGATATCAGGCTTTAGCTCACTCTTGTCTGAAACAGCTTCGGAATATATAATTTCTTTATTACCTATTTCTTGGTTTTGTTTTTGGTCCCGATAATCAAGGTCAGTTCTATCAGTTAATGGGTAGTTACCTAGTACCTGAATAATCTTAACTTGATCTCCTACATATTGATATATAAATGGAGGTTCAGTATGAGATAAAAATAAGGGGGATCGAACATTGACGAGAGGGGGCATATTCGCATAATCAATAATTTCGTCGTCGTGTAGCTCCTCGATAGTCACTCCATTATCCTTTAAATAAAAAGCACTAAGTCTAAATCATTATAGTAAAAAAATCGTAATAAATGCACTATACCAGACTTACAGATAGGTACCCCATAAAAATGAGTTTTGGGATGCAGTAAAATTATGGATGAAAAGTATAAACGAATGTGTATAAACCATGATTCGGGAATTATGCAAATAATAAGAAACCTAATTTTCAAACATGTCTCTTGTGTGTACTACATTTTTTAAGTATTCTTTACCTATTTCAGGTTTATATCATAGATATAAGCACACATTTACATATCACATACGATAAGTAATATATTTGTATAATCGGATTTGGCAATATGATAAATATGTAAAACAAAAAAAAAATTATGACTTATAATAAATATTGTTCCGTTATTGTTTTCATGAGACTAGCTTTCAGGGTCTTAACTTTAATATAGTTAAATCTAGTCTAAATTTAATCACCACAACGATCAATTTTACATATAAGCACCTTGCCTACCCTGCCTAATGAGTTTCGGAATGGATCTTGGCCGCTTTGATACAACTGATTAAAGTAGGGTAAATTAATGCTACCAGCAGCCAACATCCGAAACACGACAATCCTTGCCATCCAGATGTTAAAACTTCACTACACAATACACTATTTTATAATCTTAATGATTTAAATACCTATATTTTATGTCAAACACTCAGCTTTTTCACTTGACAATAACAGCTAAATACACCTTACTTCACCGATTGCATACGTTTCACACATGCAATCGGTGGAGAGTTCTTAAATACTTAATTTTATATTCACTGTTTATTCAAACGATTACAAAGGTCTACTTTGTAGGTGATATGACGAATTTTCAAATCACCGTAACAAATGCGAAAGGATTAAAAACATTATATTTTTATCAATTGCCAGTACATTATAGGTTACATACATTTAATTTTGACACTAAATTAAATTTATTTGATTATCAGTTTTGTTTTATATATGTATTTTAATACTTAATTATACATACAAATTAATATGTATCTATTAATGTTACAGGGCTGCAATAGCGAACAATTTGCAATCCCTTTTTTTTTCTATTAAATAATATCATACACTGATACTACTATTAGAGTGTACAAATGCTAAAATTTAAAGTACATACCTATGTATATAATTTAAAACAGTACTCAACTCCCGTACGAATTGTACAATATTTTCACAAAAGTAGGCGCGTTAATGGCGATGCTTGTGATTGAAACAATGGAGACAGTCTAAAGATTTATATGTACTTTAATACAGTTATATCATTCCAGTTTCAAGGGCTGTACTGAGTAAAAACTAAAAATATTATATAATATGTAGTACTTAACGAATGATATGACGGGCCACATAACTTCGAAATTAACATGAAATAACCGCCCGAGGAATTCAATTAAATGCCTAAATAACAATCGCAACGACAAACGCTAGTTGCTTCCCAACTGATGACAATAAGAAGTTTGAGAGCAATCTTCTATCGGTGTCCATGAATGTCCAGTCAGGTGCCTTCGATGACAAACTGTATAAAAGTAGCAACCCTTAGACTGATGCCAGTGAACTTTACGTGTCTAAGTATGAAGTGTAAAGGCGAAATGAGTTCCCAATGCCAATCCACAAACTAGTATAAGTGGCTTTTCAGTTCTAGTTCATGAAAAATTACTGTGCAGACGACGGACATGAACAAAATCCATGTTTCCATATATAGAATCCATCTACACAACTTAGAAGACGGAAACGACCGCGGCTAAAATTTCAGTTTTCGATTTCTCTCGCATATTTCATTATTTTGCTGGTTCTTTATCAGAAAATCACGCTCAGTTTTTCTACCATACGCGTTGAGTTCATGGCAAACTTCGTGAACATAAAGAGCAGAAGCGGTCATTTCGTTTGCCAGAAAAAATATCCGTCGTTTGTCCAGTCAATGTGATATAATATGACGTCGATCGACTAATCGTATGATTTTTCTAACCATAATAGAAATTCGAGTTATAATTACATATGTATATTTACCATAATTTAACATACGTAGGATGTTATAGAATAAGGAACTATGGGATTGGCGTGTTTATAAAAACCTTGAAAACAAAAAAAATTAACCTGAATTTTAGTACTCAAAAATTCTCAAAAAAGAAATTTTTAATACAGTTGCTCAAAAAGTGGCATATTACAGGGACGTATAGCGTTCGGGAAGTGAGCTATTACACACTCGTGCTTTTTCTTTACCTTTTCCGAACTCGTGCGTTCTCTTTCCCAACTGTCAAAATAATGTCTATTAAAAAGAAAAAAACCAACCACGAAGTTTTTACTAAAAAAAAAAATTCATAGAAGTTTTTATGATTCATGCAAATATTTCTAAAAAGAAGCTACTAATTTGTTTCAATATCAGATTTAATGATTTGATTCAATGCAATGAGTTAGGTTAGGTTTCATTTCATTTCATCTCATTAAATTTCATGTCAATAAAAAAATTCTACTGAAGACTTGGCTGTATGGGCATAATTCCCTTTGCCGACCCAGAATAGGTGAAGAAAACAAAAAAAAACTCTGCAATACTCTGTATTCTTTTACGGTTGGCGCCATTTTTCCAAAAATGTTCTTTGCGAGTTTAGTTTGTGTTTTTATTATTTTATTAAATTGCTTCATTTTTTCGCAACTGTATTAAAAATAGTTGTTCAGTACACGTGCGGAACCGTCATTGCAACTTGTTCCGACTGTCAACCCTCGCCTTCGGCTCGGGTAGACATTTGTCGGAACTCTTTGCAATGACAGGCTTTCCGCACTTGTAATGAAATATACTATTTTGTATATTTGTAAAAACTGATCATGTCATCGCGACTGTGTCACTGTAGAAGCGATATAGAATTGAGCCTATGAGGAAAAAGGTTGCGTACAATAATTATAGGTGCACGTGTGTTTTTGTGCGTATGTGTGATGGAGAAGCGATGAAAAAATCAGTGTACTCGCCTACAAAAGCCGATCTCACTAATGAAACGCCACCGAATCAAAAATGTTGTCACTTTCATTATCGATATCTCATTAACGTACAAAATCATTCGACTGTATTTCTTTTCGTTTGGTCAACGTTTCATTAGTACGATATGGCCCCTTGCGTCTAGACAAGGCGTGGCAAACATTTCGAATTGTCACTTGACAGACGTGAGAAGTCTCCACCAATCCGCATTGGAGCAGCGTGGTGGAGTAAGCTCTAGACCTCCCGCAGAAGTGTCTGTGGGGGAGACCCGTGCCCAGCAGTGGGACGTCTATGGGTCGCAGCGAGACGTGAGAAGGGGAAATAAGAACGGTAACTTTCATACTAGCTGATCAGTTGCGTTAAATTTATTTATTTTGTTCTTATCGGATTAATGAATCTATCTAAGAATTGTATGCCGTTGACAATGACATAAAATAATTCCAATGCATTTAACTCGCGAGTCTGTCTACTATATTAATAGTGCTATGTGATCTAGCTCTAAAAATATACGCTAATGTGGCACTTAGCCACCAAGATAATGATTATTGATTAAGATCTTTAGTTCATGTCTGCCAATTACAAAGCACGATTACTCTAGTAATTAAAGAAATTGGAGTTCGCCTACCAATAGACGCCCGTTTACCATTTGTTGACAATTCCAATTCAGTAACATCCCTTGATCCTGTTCTATCTTATCGCATACGTACGTGGGATTGAAAAAATGATTCACTTTCAGTTATTTTTTGAGTGTCACCAATGTGAATGTCATTATAGATTTTTTTTGATATAGACCGCCAAACAGACATACGGGCCACCTGATGGTAAGTGGTCACCGTCGTCTTAGATGGAATTACACGGACAAATTCGGTAGTAATTTACTTCAAATGCGTAGTAGGACAATCCCTCTACGGTCCAAAGCCAAAATGACACTCACCGAATCTCTTGTGACCGACAGCTTTAACCGTCTATTAGTATGTAAATTCCAATAAGTAGTATGTATAGTATTAGTCCATTGAAAAGTTACATTTGGGGTTGCGTTTTTTAGAGGACGCAATTTTTTAATCAGGATAGGAGATATATCGTAAAAACCATTTCAACCCCTATTTTCAAGATGGCGGCCGTGGGACAAGGGTGGCGACCCCACAAACTTGGTTTTAGCTTTACACTAACCCCCTCTACACATCAAAAAAATAAAATTGCGTCCTCTAAAAAACGCAAGGTTAGGCCTAAAAAATGTAACATTTCAATGGACTATCCATACTAATATTATAAATGTGAAAGTGTGTTTGTTTGTTTGTCCGGCTTTCACGTCGCAACGAAGCTATTATACGGTATGGTTTTTGTGTGTGGAGATAGTGAGAAGGGTGGAGAGTGACGTAGGCTACTTTTTACCGCGGTAAAACATCCTCATGGGAAGATATCGATGTTTTGTTATTTGATAGATATTTAGTTCCGGATGTTGTTAATAGATGGCGTACCTTACGTACCCTTTATCTGCGGTCAGCATTACCTCTGGTTCCTCTAAGTATCTTTTAATCGTGGAACTGTCATTATTTATCCACCACAAATATGATAAACAACTCATTGTTAATTCCCTTTGCCCACGCGGGCGGAGCCGCGGGTAAAAGCTAGTACCATATAATAGCTTCGTTGCGACGTGAAAGCCGGACAAACAAACAAACAAACACACTTTCACATTTATAATATAAGTATGGAAGTATGGATTTAGAAAAATAAAACGATTCGAAACGTTTGCCGCTTGCCCCGTTACAATACAATGGTTATCGTCACGGTTACCAGACCTCGGCCGCCTGCGGGCGCTTGATTGTGGTGACCGTGGTGCGCGTGGAGCGCACGCGCGACCGCGTCGCCGCGCCCACCGAGCCCGTGCGCGTCAGCGAGCCCGAGTTGTCCGCGCTCGAGTAGCCCGAGCTTATGTCTTCCGTGGATTTTATGTGGCTGGAATAAAATAGATATAACTATCACTCCCTATTTGAGCATTGTTCAATCTATATATATAAATATTGGACGCCCGCAGCTTCGCTCGCGTAGAATTAGACCCATTAACGACGTCTACCCGTCTAACGACTTCAAAAACGGCAAAGTTTCATACTAACTTTGCACCCCCGTTTTACCCCCTTAGGGGGTGAATTTTCAAAAATCCTTTCTTAGTGCTCCCCTACGTTATAAAAGGAACCCCTGTTCAAAATTTCAAGTTTCTAGCCCTTATAGTTTAGGCCCTGCGTTGATATGTCAGTCAGTCAGTCAGTCACCTTCTCCTTTTATATACAGGGTGTCCCAGAATGAATGGATAATCCTTGAGCCCCGCACAGAACAGCTCTCCAGCGCTTAGAAAAAAATATCAAAAAAAAAAAATTCCAAGTGATACCCAAAATATGATTTTTTTTAGAAAAACATACGTTATTTTAGCTTCACTTCACATTAATTTACACAACTGCCACAAATTAATGATATTCTTGGCGTTTTTGGTGTCATTTTATTCCTGATAGACTATACTACTAGAAATACATCAAATAATATAAGTATCTGTGATACTTTTTTTATAAAAAAAATAAGAACTTGAATTTTTAACATGAAATTTGATACCAAAATAATTTTGACATAGTTTGAGAATGTTTCATGTAAAAAAAAAGTATGAAAACGTAAGTGTCCAGCTATTTCAAAAACATGCGCAGTTAATACAGATTAAATAATGGTATAATACATCATTTTATCTAATACTACTACGAAGTTATTGCTATTGAGATGCAAAACGAGTAAATACGACTAAAATTAAAAAGTTAATGTCTTAATACATTTTAATAATAATAAAACATTTCAGGTGTCGCTGCGACCCATAGACGTCCCACTGCTGGGCACGGGTCTCCCACACAGACACTGCTGCTGCGGGAGGTCCAGAGCATACTCCACCACGCTGCTCCAATGCGGATTGGTGGAGGGGTTAGTGGCCAACCCAGTGTCAAATGTTCTCAAGCCACCCGAAGGTCTTCGACAAGGCTTAACGACTGTTTCCAGCATTGAAAACAACCGGGACCGACGGCTTTACGTGCCCTCCGAAGCACGGTAGCGTCCGTGAAATTTTGCCACTAGCGCTCACCTATCCACAAACCGACCGCGCCCGTCGTTGCTTAACTCTTTCGGTCACATTGAATCGACGCGAGCCATTGGGCTATGGACGCTACATTTCAGGTGTACATTACATCAATCTTTATTCACAACAGGTGTTCAAATTGTCTGCCACCGATTCTAATACACGCTCGACATCTTCTTTTATAGGCTCTACTAAGAAACCGTGCGTAGAGTCATTCATTTATTTTTGAAGCGGCCTCTTGAACACGGCTGCGTAATTCCTCATTTGAAATTGTTTTCGAGTACACTTCTTCCTTTAGACAGCCCCAGTAAAAAACATCCCGACAGCTTAAATCTGGAGATCGAGGAGGCCACAGAATAGGACCCAAACGACCAATCCATTTGTTTGGATACGTGGCATTTAAATAAGCCCGGACGTTTATACCATAATATGCAGGGCAGCCATCATTCTGTAACCAATGGGATTCCATTACCTCCTACGAAACAGTCGTTAAGCCTTGTCGAAGACCTTCGGGTGGCTTGAGAACATTCGACACTGGGTTGGCCACTAACCCCTCCACCAATCCGCATTGGAGCAGCGTGGTGGAGTATGCTCTGGACCTCCCGCAGCAGCAGTGTCTGTGGGGGAGACCCGTGCCCAGCAGTGGGACGTCTATGGGTCGCAGCGATACCTGAAATGTTTTAATATTATTAAAATGTATTAAGACATTAACTTTTTAATTTTAGTCGTATTTACTCGTTTTGCATCTCAATAGCAATAACTTCGTAGTAGTATTAGATAAAATGATGTATTATACCATTATTTAATCTGTATTAACTGCGCATGTTTTTGAAATAGCTGGACACTTACGTTTTCATACTTTTTTTTTACATGAAACACTCTCAAACTATGTCAAAATTATTTTGGTATCAAATTTCATGTTAAAAATTCAAGTTCTTATTTTTTTTATAAAAAAAGTATCACAGATACTTATATTATTTGATGTATTTCTAGTAGTATAGTCTATCAGGAATAAAATGACACCAAAAACGCCAAGAATATCATTAATTTGTGGCAGTTGTGTAAATTAATGTGAAGTGAAGCTAAAATAACGTATGTTTTTCTAAAAAAAATCATATTTTGGGTATCACTTGGAATTTTTTTTTTTTGATATTTTTTTCTAAGCGCTGGAGAGCTGTTCTGTGCGGAGCTCAAGGATTATCCATTCATTCTGGGACACCCTGTATATAGAAGGAGAAGGTGACTGACTGACTGACTGACTGACATATCAACGCAGGGCCTAAACTATAAGGGCTAGAAACTTGAAATTTTGCACAGGGGTTCCTTTTATAGCGTAGGGGAGCACTAAGAAAGGATTTTTGAAAATTCACCCCCTAAGGGGGTAAAACGGGGGTGCAAAGTTAGTATGAAACTTTGCCGTTTTTGAAGTTAAGTGGCCAACCCAAACCCGGGCAGACGTCGTTAATGGGTCTAATTCTACGCGAGCGAAGCTGCGGGCGTCCACTAGTTTATTACAATTGTTTGGGCGGTAGTGGATGGATGGATGGCTCGTTTGTTATCATAAATCCATAAAAAAATTTAGCATAGGTACATTTATTGGCCCCATGACTAAAGTCAATCTCAAGGTTGTATAGCGTCTCTTCTTCTTTTTTAATTTTTTTTATTTGACGAGGCCGTGACGTTAAGATGATGGTCTCTAACAGCCGAACCACGGGTACCGGGTTCGAATCATGGCCGAGGCAGATATTTATTTCGCAAATAAATATTTGTACTCTGGTCATGGATGTTAACGCTGGGAATACATTTCCGGTTTTTCTCTCCGACGTCCGAGTATGTAGGGCACGAGTGCCTTCAGATTGTCTGATCAGACGATCGGATCCGACTATTTGAGAGAAAAACCGGAAATGTATTCCCAGCGTAAATTGTCTTGAGTTACATACATACATGAGTTACATCCTGGTACTGTACACGTAACCATAATTATTTACGTCTAAATCACACCAAATGTACGCTTTTAAACGTGAGATTTAGAAAAATAAGCAAAATTTGTTTCGTTTACAACTGACGTTGGGTCACTACAGGCCTATAGCGTGTACGCAAATGGTCTCGCCTATCTATCTCGCTCTCACATATGAGTATCTATGTTCTTTCTCTTTCGCATTGCTAATCTATCTAGTTAAATCTATGGTTTCCGCCAACTGCGACACAAGCGTGAGTGTGTGACGTGTGTAACTCACCTAAAGTCGGGTTCGTCCACGCGCGAGCGAGCCGGCCGCACGTCCACGTCCACCTCCGGGAAGTACATCGGGGCGCGGCTGTTCGACTCCGACGCGCTCCGCCGTGTCGTGAATCCGCTGAAATCACATTAATATAAAAAAATTATACGAAAATACTTTTTAGTTTTTTTTATTTTAATAATAGATTAGTAAGCTTTTTTGTTCGTACTAAGTTTAGGAGAAGTGATATATTTGATAAATAAAATATTTGTTCTATTTATCCATTTAGTCTGTAAGGGCCACGTTTGTGAAATGTTTTCTGCCTGAGGCTGCCTCGCACGACAAACGTCCGAGGCTGCCTCAGGAGGTTGTTCGTTCAACCGTACGCGGCCTTTTGACATTACCAAAGATCAACTCTGACAAGCCTCGTCCGCGCCCCGCTCCTCGCGCGGCTCGCACCCCCTTACCTTTTTACAGCGCGGCGGATGAGCCTCGGCTCGGCGAGCACGTCGTCCGCCTCGTCCGCGGCTCGTACCCCCTTACCTTTTAACGGCGCGGCGGATGAGCCTCGGCTCGGCGAGCACGTCGTCCGCCTCGTCCGCGCCCCGCTCCTCGCGCGGCTCGCACTCGCTCAAGTCGGACAGACTGTAGCTCTTGCGCAGTTGCTGCACCCCCTTACCTTTTTACAGCGCGGCGGATGAGCCTCGGCTCGGCGAGCACGTCGTCCGCCTCGTCCGCGCCCCGCTCCTCGCGCGGCTCGCACTCGCTCAAGTCGGACAGACTGTAGCTCTTGCGCAGTTGCTGCACTAAGCCACCGCCTCCCTGCGAGTTAGGTCACTTTCAAATGAAAATTCTCTAAACCAATACATACTCTCTCTATAAACAAATTATTTTCAGCAATATGGTGTACTAGTGGACGCCCGCAGCTTCGCTCGCGTGGAATTAGACATAATAATAGATTAAAAAGTAGCCTATGTCCTTCCTCAGGCTCTAGACTATCTGTGTACCAAATTTCATTTAAATTGGTTCAGTAGTTTTGGTGTGAAAACGACACAGACAGACAGAGTTACTTTCGCATTTATAATATTAGTATGGATTTGTAAAATTATGTACATTGATTTTGGTTTATCGTTATTTTTCCTTTTTTGAATCAATGAAACTTACACAATTGTAAGTGCTTATTTGGAATATTATTTCATTAAATTAAAATGGTTACATCGTTAGCTTTGAAGCTTCAAGTTCGGTTAACTTATTATGACGCCTATTAATATTAATAGCAATACAGTTGTACAAACTTAAGTGTTGGATGTTAATGTGGGATCGTTGAAAACTACATAAAGTGCTAATTAAAGGTGAAAAAAAATGTAATATAATCGTACTTACTCGAGGGGCATTGTTATGCAAGCTTCATGTTGCAAAGCGCATGCATAAAAGTGTGGTACTTTCTAGTGTCATTGATTTAACAAAATTAAAATAAAATATTGATGACATAATATCACTAACATTTATTTATATCATACAAAATCGATTATGCTAAATCAGTCACTCGTTACATTAAACCTAAGAACACAACAAATAGCCAGTGATTCTCATATCTCATGCGTTTTTAAATTTCAACTACATAATACTTTTGGAGAAATGGGTACCTACATAATTTATTCATCTAACTAAAATTGAGACTTGAAAATTTGAAAAAGAAACCGAAAAGAATTGGATACAGTTAAGGGTTAAAGTATTACTCGAATAAATCATATGTAAAAAATAGTTAAAACATGGTACATAGATAATACAGAAAGAAAGAAAAATAACCTTACTTTGGCATTTAAAAAAAGAGCTTAAAGTAATCTCAGAAAATTACACTGAACATGTATAAACAATTTAAATGAATGCGTCAACATGTACGTATAAAATGTGATAGTAGACAGCGTAAAAATACATGTATTAATTAATTCTAAACGTTGTCTAAATCATCTAAGGATCACAGTAGCGGCGTATCGACCTCCGGTTGTCTCAGTCTACCGTGACTTCTTTTTCTCTCGCCTTGGCAGCCTGGCTTCTAGTTCGACGGCCCCTGGACTTGCTGCGGGGCCTCTTCTCTTTATCTTTCTCCTTGTCCACTTTGCGCTTCCTAACAACGTTGCCTCGACTGCGCGCGGAAGTATCTAGAGCGTCCGGCTCATAGTCAGGATCATTCGCGTCGCCATCACCGCCGTCACCGCCGAAAAAGTCTTCCTTCTCATCTGATCTATCGAGCTCCACTATCTCCACTATCCCGGGCAGGTTGCTATCAGACCGCTGGTATTCCAAGTCCTCGTAAGGCTGCCGGAAGCCGTCGGTAACGTCGCGGTCCCTCGCCACCCGCGCTCCAGACGACGCTTGTTCGACCGCCGGCAGATTCAAGTTCTAAATGAAAGCAGCAACGGAAAGGACGTTTGGAAATGAACGGGTGGGTGGGGAAAAATTAAAAAAGCGTGTTAATAAAATTAAAAAAATACAAAAATGGAATTAAAATAAGCGGCGCTGTGTTCACGACATGACGCTTATGTGAGGATCAAAATAAAAAGGCTTCGGTGTGGCGAGGTGTGGGCGGTGACATGCTTGACAACACGCAAGGCTCGATCATCGCTGACCATATATGATAACTTCGATGTGGCGGGAAAAAATTGAGGTGTTCGGGATACTTAAATGGTTATTGAGTTCGGCTGTCGGAAGAGACATGATATGTATGTATTAAATATTTTTTAAGGTTTGAGCATTGTATCATAAATTTAAATCAATTTTAAATGTATTCAAAAGATGTAGAAGAGTTAATTTAATCAGAATATTTGTTTTTTTTTGCTAACCATCTTCATACATGATGTTGGCCTATACAAATAATATAAAAACTTCAATCACAAAAACTAAACGTAAGAATCACACCTTTTTTCAATTTAAAAACAACAAATGAATGGCTTTCGTGATCTCGTCTTATTTTTTAATCACAGTTGAAATAATGTCGCATATTTTTTGGTTGGGGTATTTTTTAATACATTAATAAATATAAATCGTTAATATTTTATTTTATTTCAAGCTAAAACTAGCAATAGATAATTATCTAGCAAAATGTGTACATATTTAAATGGATTTGGCACAAAAAAAAACAAACTACTTTTACTATTACAAAACGCAACATGAATTTCCCGACAACTCTGCAACTCATAATGGGTCGCTTATCGAGAGTGAATGAACACTGGCGAGGGAATGAATTGATGTCGAACATGCCACACACTCGTAATGTGAAAACAACAGCAGTGAATAAAACAACATTTACTAATGACAGTAATTAACCCTTAATTACTTGCGTTGGGCGTAAATTCATAACGGACACATTTTTATAAAAAAATTCCACTGTACTCATTTTAAAATTTACTGAAATGATCAATCAAGGGTTACCAGCCACAGAGTAGCTATATAAGTTGACCTTCACAAATTATTTGTAAAGGAGCTTATAATAACTCACAACAATTTTGATGCTGATTGTCACATAAAAGATATCTTTATTAGTATTTTAATATGATATTTTTAACATGTAATTTATAGAAAAGCACATTTTCTTGTTTTCTTTAAGTTTCAAGAAAAAAGGTATCTAACAAAATGATGCGATGAACCCACGTGCGAGAGCAATAACTTATTTATCGCGAGTAATAAAGGGTTAAAATAAACTGTTCCGAGGCACTCGTGTAATTTATGTTAAGGGTTACACCGTAATCCTTGAGTGTAAGTAATATTCTTGACATAAATAAGACCGGCATAGAATGGTCGGCTAATTTTGTTTTTCGATCAAAAGCAAAAAATTCAAGATCTTATTTAAGTCTAATGAGTAACGGAGCATGCAATTAGATACTGTGTAATGGATTAAAAAAATTGGACACTCACCTTTATCGCAGTTTGCATAATAACAGTGGTGGCATAATTCACGCCTTTGGTGCCCAAATTGAGCACAGTATGGTAACCCTGGTCTTTGGCTTTTGCTATGTATTCATCGATTTCCTGAAATAATAGAAAAAATTAGTACAAAACAGAGACAAAATTTGCGTCAAGGTTACATTACCTAAATCAATATTTTTTAAATCAATCAAAGGTTACCGAATCAGTAAAAAAATAAATACAATAGATAAAACAGAACTCATGAATTAGCCCACATACACAAAAATATGGACAATAAAGAATATAAAAATGAGTCAATCAACAATCACAGCGATACCATTCATCAGTTTTATTATAACAACTATTTACTACTTATGAAATTAAATGTTCTACAATTTAGCTAGTTAATTTTGTTTTACAGTTTTCATTTAATTTTACAAGTCCTATAAATAAATTTGTACAGGAAGTCACAACGCGAAACTGAATAAAAAGCAGATATAACTGTAGTGCGACTTGGAGGACATAAGCAAACCTAATAAGGGATGTAACGTGACATCATTTTCGATCCAGGCATGTTCACAGAGGTGTGCAAATGATTATTTATTGGAATTATTATACTTAATATAGTATTCATTTTTTTCAACCAATTTATAAGGACAACACCTAATGACCAATAGAGATTTTCTCAAAGACTATAAAATCAACAAAAACTAATAGCAAGAATACAGACAGTGAGTGGGATAATCAATGCAATTTGACAACTAATAAATCTTCATTCTAAAGGTGAAGTGCTTTAAGAATTCAACGAAGAACATTAGTATGCAGGTATATTAAAAAAATACTTAATTTTTTGTAAATGTCGAATTCATACAAAAATATAAATGAACAGTTTCAACCTCAACAAATAGATACCGATATCGAGTCTCTTTTACTGTAACTATATCTGGCTTTCAGTAGGACGGTTGAGGGTAACGGAGTGCCAAGTAAAAAGTAGATTGTATTGTAGCAGTGACCACATTTTCACGAGTGTTATTACACCTGATCACCGATTAAATACAGTGTTATTGAGTAATATCGATATCGTACATCGATCTTCGATTTCAATGTGATGTTAGATTAAGTTTTGGATTATTAAATACTCGTAAATAAATAAATTTATGATTGGAATTTGAATAATCACTAGTTAGTAAACGAGCTAATTTCGCGTTGAACAAACAACGCTATAGAGAGCTAAATGAGCGAGTGCATCGTCCTGTGTGACATTCATAGGAAAGCAAATTGGGAGCAAGATTCGAGCCAACGCCCGCTCGCATAAGGTCGATTGTTATGATTCGATGCAACGTCTATTTAGCAGGTGTGACAGCATCCTTGACGTGAGTCGTGATCGTGTTCGTTTGATGTGTATTAAATGTATACACACAATCAGGTATCGATTGATTTGTCAATATGTCAATGATTATTATACATTTACTTATTTATTTAAGCATCTATATTTAACAAACCGATGCACATAAGTTAACCATCCAATATTCATCAAATATTATTTTATACTTTTTTTATATCATGTTGTCAATAATAAAGCATGACTGCCTCTTTGGTCTAGTGGTCGAAAGCGCGCCTGCTAAAGTTCCTGCGAGTTCCTGGGTTCGCTCCCCGGGTCTGGCAACTATTTGGTTTTTCTAAATTGAAATACCCGGTAGCAGCTCCGAGTCTGGAATTATGTATGGCAATAGGCTCAACACTATTACATGGGACCTAAACTGGTGAAAGATAGGTGGTTGGTGTGTGGGGTGTACTACACACATCTGGCTACCCCTAAGGGGAAATAAAGGTGTCACATGTTATGTTGTTTAAAACAAACGTTCATTGTTTGCATTAAACAATTCTAGGGAGCATCAATAATACCAAAAGATGTATGGTAAATAAATACAGTCCGTATTGGGCACTGCAGCGTATCTAGTCAAACTCAAGCCAATGCTCCACCGGCCCTGTAAGATAGCTCTTTGTATGCCTGTAATAGAATTGATGCTTGTTCATTACACCCACCTGTTCCCGCCTGCAGAGCGCCGGGTGCACGAACTTCCTGTACAGTATCGACGAGCCCTTGGTAGCCGGCGAGAGAAGCCACAGCACCAGCACGATCTTCACCTCGTAGTAGAACGGGAACCACGACAGGAACACGTCCGTGATTGTCTCCGTGCACGTGAACAGAGCGAACACTATCCAGTACATCATCCATTTTACCTGGAACATTATTTGTACATATCATGATTTAGCTGAATCAGTTGGAAATGAGCGGTCTTAGCTGAACAATTTGAGCATCAGCAAAAATTTATGAAACATTAGAACATCGGCCATTTTGGCTGAATCTTTTGAATGTCTAGCTAAAACAATTGAAAATTTTGGTAATTGTTCAAATGTTACTCTATTTTAGGTAAAACTTCGACCGTTTGAAAATAATATGTTTTCGATCTACCACCACACTGCCGCTGAACTTAAACTACCAGTCAATTCTATCCGTATTTAAATTTTAGCAAACATTTGTGTGACTTGTATTGTGAGATGATGGCCAAATTATTCTGGATGAAGTCTTATTGAAAAAGTGCCATTAGTGGGCCAATAATGAGCCCTGTTAAAAACTCCTATAACTTATAGAACTAAAAAACATAGTAAAGCAGTTGCTAAATTGCATTTAACTGACAATGAAACTGAGCTAGTAACAGGCGGAAGATTTTTTAAGCCGATGATTGAAATGGCATTGACACAAAAAGCATACTGCCAATAGATTTCGGTTTTACAAGTTATTTATGAGTATTTACACTAGCAAAATTTAACACTAGAATGCCTGGATAACAGGTATCGAATCATTTATAATAGGTACATTAATAAATTCGGAAGATGATTGGAAACGATTTCATTTCAATGTAATGTTTTCATCTTCATCATCATCGGCCTTTATTGATCGACTGCTGGACATAGGCCTCTCCTAAACGACGTCACTCATTTTCATCTTAACCAGTAAGAATTGTTGAATTGAAAATTCTCTTTGAATGTGCGTTAGTCAGATACATTAAGGTAAACGATTCAAAAAATATATACATAAGTTAAACGAGATTCATAACGTTAAATAGGGCAGACAAAAATTTCGACAAAACACTGGAGATAAAGCCAGAGCACGCAACAATAATTATACGGGTACCTACTACGTAGGAACCGGAGGCCAGGCAAAGGACACAATAATAACTGAAGCGTTTCAAATAAGTTGAGCGTGCACCATGACAAGGCCACACAGAACTACGATGTGTACATTACTGTTGCTTCTATGTAAGACGTCCATTAACTTAATTTTGGGCAGTTAGTTACTGATGTCATCAGAAAATTTGTCGCTGTAAAATCAGCAATATTATAATAATACGTGAAACATTTCTCGTGTTCGTGTAAAAGCATTCATAATCTGATTGAGGAAATTGTGCAACAAAAGAAATGATTCGTGAAAGTATTATTGCATAAAGGGAACAAAGTGTTTAATTGATGTACTTACGTATTCTTTTAAATTCTTCGTCCGTACAGCCTTGTATGATGCGTAAGCCGGGTAGAGCGTTCCAAATACTAATCTGCAAAACGGATACAGGATCAAATAAGAGATCATCCTCGGGGCTAGCACTCCTGTCACCACAGATAGCACACCGAAATTTGCTAGAGTAACACTAGGAACACATTTTCTCAGAGCCACTCCCGCGTTCACGGTGAGTCTGTGCCACACTTGTCCTTTCGTGGAGTCGAAAGGGAAGTCATGGTAGTCGTCGTATGGTTCTTCTACGTTTGGATCGTATTTGACGATTTCGCGTCCTAAACTCTCGGCGGCGACGACGCGAGCGCATTCAGCCTCGAGTCTGGTGACAATGTGGCGAACGCTGGACAGTCCGGGGCTTAGCGTTGGTAAGCGAGGCTCGTTGTCACGGTTACCGCGCGCGCGGCTCGCCTCCATGGATACCCGGGTAACACATCTAATAACGATTTGTTTACACTGAATTTATGATTTATCTTTGCCTGACGATGTGTGCTGATTTGCACTAACTACAAATAGATGCGCGCCGGCTTGATGTTCTATTAAGACTGGGAGCTACAGATACAGATCACCCTCAGCATAATTTGTGCTCTATAAACCGAGATACGATATCAACGTGAAGATTCGAATTACACCTGTTATTTATGTACCGCAATCTGTTCCGGATTGTTCATTGTCTTACAGACATTGTTTAGTTGTCTAACTCGCACCACTGAACGAGCATTTCGATGCAGTTATTATTTATTGTTCATGAAATTCGTCAAACTGTAATTGGCACAAATGCATGAGTAAGCAAACGTGGGCGGGAAGACAAGAAGGATACGATGTTGCAACTTGCAATGTGATTGAAAAACGTTTTAGGCTTCAAGATAATCATTCGCATCGCATAAAGTTTCGCGAATAGGTTTACGGTGTATAAACAAACCATTTGCTCCAACTTTTTGGGAAACAAAACAATGCCAACAACATGTACGACATTCATCAACACATCATTTACCTATTTTTACCTCATCCGGTCGTTCTATTTTCATGTTATCCTACATATTCACGGCTCGGTAGTGTGCATGAGTGCGTGACATTTTAACGAGAATGGCTACTGAAAAATAATCAAGTTGGAAAGTATATCCGAAAACTAGGCGACGCAAAATGCAATAACATTCCACATAACTAATAATGTGGAGTTAGAATCGGAGTATGTTAAACCCGGCAATTACTAAGACTAACTTTAAACAGGTCGGTCAGGTTAGGTCAAGACAATCTGAAACTAGGCATCAATTGACTCTCATCTGAATCTAAAAGCAAAATAAAACAAAAGGGAAGCAAGCGATGCCAGTGAATACAATTCAGAGAATTATGAATACTAAATTGCCGGACAGCAGGCGTTCATTGTACCAATTTATATAGCGCTACCCTCTTCAGGCGGTCACTTGGCTAGAGTACGAAGAAATCCAGCCGTCTGGACTCACTTAGACTGGGCGTATTTATAAATAAACAAGACAATTGCACAGCAGATGCACTTCATTGTTGGTATTGATATAAAGAACAATCACGTATTGTTTTGCTCTGTATTAATATATAAGGCACTAGTCGTGCTTAAAATTGTAGAGTTAGCTCATTTTAAGAGCGAGACCGTTATATGCTATGTAGGTAACTACCTTTAAAATTTTCAATTAAACAGTTCTAAAGTTTAATCTCTTTTGGAAATGTATTTATTAGATTAGCAGCCATAAAACACGGTTCAAAGACACAAAGCTAAATAAATTGATTCAACAGCTGAACAAAAATAATTTCTTTTAAAGAATTTCTTTAAAAAATACCTTCAGAAAAGTATTTGCAAATTGTAAAAAAATAACATTATAAGACGCAATTATTATGTATAGTTGGAACGAGACAAATGAAAACGACCAAATTATAAAATCTAGACCTAGACGTATCTATTAACTTAACATTGACTGTTAACTACAAATAATGACGAAAGAATCTAAGAATTGAAATAATGAATTTTGCAACTCTAATCAGAGGATATTGACTATGAGAGATGCAAGCAAGCACGATTGGTAAGTACGAGTAAATACTCATATAGTATAGTTATGAGATACGTCTGTAGACCAATAGCTCTCGTCGATTTAATGTGATCGACAGTGTTAAGCTACGAAGGACGGTTTGTGGATGGAGGACCACCAGTGGAAAAATTACATGATTGCTACCGTGCTTCGGAGGGCACGCTAAGCCGTCGGTCCCAGTTTTTTTAAATTGTGAAAACAATCGCGAAGCCGTGTCCAAGACCTTCGGGTGGCCTGAGAATATTCGACAATGGGTTGGCCACTAACCCCTCCAGCAATCCGCATTGGAGCACCTCTGGCAGATTTGTCTGTGGGGAGACAGCTAGTCAGCTATATGAGATGACTGTTTCACAACTCTCTACAGCCACTCCCTACACTCCCTAGTCCCTACAGAAGTTCGAAAATAAATGAACGTAATTCGATCCCTTTGCTCTATATCTCACTGTGATCAATGTAAACATCGTAAACTCAATTTTTATTATGCAAACTGCGCACATTTCTGAAACCACATAAACATTTGGTGGAGAACAGAACTGTAAGATGTAGAGAAACATTTAGAACCATATTTTTTTCTAATAACAATAATGTAATGGTCACTTTTTATTATGCACTAAATAAAATCCAGTAATCACGATTGACGGCTCGCAAACACAATAATTTTAAGTAGGCAACATAACGACCATTTCCAGAATTGCTTGAGTTGAGCAACACATACAATCGTATACCGTTTAAGGAACAAAAATAGCCTCAGTAAAATATTTTAATACACAAGCCCTCATAGAGAAATCTCCCGCGATGCACGCGTAACGTGTAGGTAGGTCAAGAACCTCGGTCCGGTTGTCGGTGCATCCAAAATACAGTGTTGGTCTGAAGGCTTTGTTCATACAGGTTCTTATAGGTACGAGTATGTCCAGTTATTCATTGAAGTTCGGAAACGATTTTATTGGTGCAAGTGTATGTTTATTTTCTTCATAGTTATTTATCATTACTTAATTATTTTAGAAGAAGCATGTAATGATGTACAATAATTTTCGAAAGATCACAATTACTTCGAAGTTTTTTCTTCCGTGATGGAAGCTTAGAATCCTTCTAAGCTTCCATCGGATTACTGGATATCGACGAATTATTCGCGGAACTTAGCGAAACATTTACAGTGACTTACACCTTTGTTGTTTATTTCCTTTGTTACTGTTAGAACGCATTGGCATTCATGGACTAATTTAGCTAAACGTTAGTCGTTAGTCTTGCATAGAGAAGTAATGTAGTCCGTGGTCAAATAGATATTAGTCAGCTAATTTAAAACTCAATTATGGTATGTATAAAATCGAAACAACCATATTCTATTTGTTTACCTACAGATGAAACTCCTTAGGTTTACCTAAGTTGACTGAAGTTATGAAATACAACATTGAAATTAGTTACGATAGCCAAAAAATATGGAATTACATTTATATTTTTCTAATTCCTCACACTGAAATAATGTTTAGCCGTCTGTAAATATTATAAATGCCGTGAATATAAATGGCGCAGACGCCGCTATATAAAAAGCCAACATTTCAAGCAAGTGAGTGAACGACAGTTCTGGCTAGCGCCTAATAAGGTGGGGAGTTGTGGTTTCGTTTTGTTCACCCTCAGGGCAACAACCACGACGCTACGCGCGCTAAAGAATTCAAAACCTGTCTATCAATCAATCTACGAGTATATTTGATAGTTACTAAGTTTGCTCATCATGATATTCACCTTTATTAAAAGTATTAATATGTATTATCGTTCCATTGAATATAGTTCAAGAAAATAGGGAATAGGTCAGTGAAGCGTTTGTATATAATATGGTCGGAGATCTTTTACGCAAATTGCATTTACGCAACTGCCCCACTGCCCCACAGTACCCCAAATACCGATTGAGAAAATTGGCTATAAAGACCTGCAATGACTTACGAGTAACGTCAAGAAATGGAGAGAAGTAGCTCAGATAAGGTACGAGTGACATCCCGCACTCTTGTTTCGAGGGCCAAGACATCTACTACTTACCTCTGGTTAACGACCCGGGCCGTACTTTACTCTAAATTTACACTGCAAGTACATCCTACTATTTTGACTCGACATTTGAACAGGTCGTAACTATCGATCAATAAAATTATGATTTCTTATCCGGAAGTCTACCGTCTGGTATATTTTATAATGTTACTTCATTTACCCATATGTAAAGTCAATCTACTGTTCTATCCCGCCTATTGCAAGTTTGTGTTAAGAAATTCAATTACGCGATGTTAAAGCTTCCTGTGCACCGTGGGCAGTCACGCGTTCAAGCATTCAACCGTCCATTACAAATTCAAATTGCTGTTGCGTCAACTATACCTGGGCTTTTTAGGGAAACTAAATCAATAATATTATCAAAAAACTATTGCTACAGGGAATTAGTGCATGAATACCGGTGCATTCATATTGTACAACACAAACACAGTGTAACACAATGTAGAACAAATGACGCTGAATTAATATTAGACCAAGAAAAAGATGTCCATCGTTCACAGTGGTGGAATCGGGTGGTCAACAGGCAAGAAAGATTAATTAAGATTTTCATTTATTTCAGGAAACCATATTTACATAGAGGTCACAAATGATATGAGTCATGCATGACCATGACTAATTTAAAGGAACTTACGTTTTTTTAACTTGTGACCTTTGCTTTAAAAGTTATTCTTAATCACCAGTGAGTGTAAAAATGAAGTAGGTTAGCAGCAATACAATATCAAATGATCTTAAAATGAATGAATAGTTAAATACTATGAACTATCTAAAATTGGTTATGAAATTTTTGTTTGTACGCTTATTGTTAAGATGATTAGCTGCAATCAAGTTCCCATTATTTATGTTATGACAGTATTCTTTAATTTTTAAATGGACATAGTATAGTTTTTTTGTATTTCAGAATATGTACCTGAAATTCTTTGTAAAATATGTACGGGAACAGAAAAATTGACTAGCTCCGTACTAATAGGTATGTAGCAATAGCGACAGATGAAGAGCTAATTCAAGATTGAGTAAATAACTATGGGAAAGGTGAAGAAAATCAGTTAACATTATGCTATTATTAATGTCTACTACGAAGGTATGTGATGCCTGGTATAGAGTAGATCATCACAAGTAGCTGTTTGGTAGAATATGGCTAACCTACATTTGAGAGTTCAGCATCCCTTCCCTACATATCGAACGCGAACTTAGCGATGTGAACTAAATTCAAACACGCGCATTTGCATTGCTTCTCTTATAAATGATTCATGCATTCCTTTTATGGATTGCCCTCAATGTTACTGAACTGTGTTTGATGAATTCATGAAGGTATAAATAACTATACTTTCTATTGAATAAATGAATAATAATAATAATAATTTGAATAAAGAATTTATTTAAAATTTACATCAATTACGCTAATCATATATATATAACAACTACATGATTTTCGTAGTATATAGTTATTCTTATTTCAAGTTTAGTCCGCGAAGACATAATACACAATAGTCGGACGCGTCATACGCGAAACTGGGTAAAGGTACGCGTTTTACAGCCTAGGCTGTTCCTTAAAAGGTAAGACAAGCTAGCTGAATGTGCCGGAGTCAAGGCGTACGGCTACCAAGCCGGCGAACGATCGGGCACACTCGGAACAGACACTAACTATTAACTAACTAAACGAGCACACCGATGGACAGTTAATGAATCACACAGCACATCAGGCGAATCACAATACAGTTAGGTGTCAACGCACTTCACCCGCGCTGCATAGAACGACGGCGGCGGCTCTGCGCGAGCGCAACTCACGGACTTCACAGACTAAGCTTCCAGTGCAGCCCAACAGCCGGCAAGCAGCAATCGGCGCCGAAAATAGCTCCCGGTAGTGCAACTGGGCACCCTAATGACGAATGCCGGGACAGCGAGACTGCTCCTTTGTTCTATGTAGGGTTTACAGTTAAGTCCCCGGAGGATAGATCCATAAATGTGCAGCTTAATATTCTCTTCAAAGCAACTGCACCTGACAACCTCGTTCTTAGAGACACAGGAGACACTTCAATTGCTTGCCATTATTTAAAGGTATCAGACGATTAATGTACTGTTTTGTTGTAAGGTTTGAAAGTGTCTGAAGATGAAAATAAAATTAAAAGATTCAAATATGCTACAGTGCTGCCAAATTTCAGTAGTAGGAAGCTGTTCTCATTTGAGAATAATTGGATCTCTGCCAGACTACATACCTACTAAAGTATGTGGCTAGTACATACATGCTTAGAGGATAATAAAATAATATGTTTTATTACAAGACAAGAACACAAAGAAATATTATATATTTAATGTTTTATTTATTGTTCAGATTCCAAAATCTTTAACTATTTATGTATATGTCTACTACCTACCATCTACTAACTACCTAACATACGAGTACTATCAATAAATGCATAGATATAATAGATATTGAACTGTGCCATTGTAGTGATTTTGTTTTCATTTATATTGCACTCAGCAATATTGTAAGGAGACCTCAAAAATATTATGAGTTTCTTGTGTATAGGCAAATAGGACCAACTACCATAGGTTACCTATTTGTTCTTTTTATTTTCAAAACTAATATTTCATTAAAATATTTACATTACTGGTGAAATGTTGGTGTATTACCCCTCTGCCTACCACTTTAAGGATATTCAGACGTGATGTTATGTTACGTAAAAAGTAGTGCCAAGGTTTTTTGCCAAATAAGACAACTGAAGAAACACAGAGTTTAAATATTTGAGATCTAGGATATTGTAACAGCTGTTTTCTATTCAGAAGAAAGATTATGACCTGGCAGGGTTCTCATTGATTTTTACTCTATTTTTTTTAATACATTAAAAAAGGACCACTGCTCAGCAAGGGATACAAAACAAAATTCTTTATTATTTTGTCCCTTATTGAATTTAGAACAAATTCATTTTACCAAGAAAGACAACCATATATTCTTATATGTATATCTAATCACACAAATAAACCAACAGAAGACATTAATTTGATACTATTCCAATATCAACATTATTAGATATGATAGAAATTAAATAAATAAATAAATAAATATCTTGGACATTCTCACACACATCTGACCCCAAAGTAGGCGCGAGCCTGTGTTATGGGTGTCAGAAACTGATATACATACATAGATATTTTTAAATACATACTTAAATAGATAATATTAACATCCAGACACAGAACAAATACAAGTGTTCGTCACACGAATATTTGTCCTGAGTGGGATTCGAACCCACGACCTTTGGCGCAACAGACAGGGTCACTACCGATTGCGCCAACGGGCCTGTCATTGCGCCAACGGGCCTGTCATTGCGCCAACGGGCCTGTCATTGCGCCAACGGGCCTGTCATTGCGCCAACGGGCCAAATTAAAGTATAATAGTATAAAGTTCATCAGCATAGAGATGTTATGGGAATGATATAAATTATTGGGTTGGCTATAGACTTTTATAGCTTTTGACTTTGTTATTGTTGTAAGTTGATGGTTTAAGTTTAGCTTGAACATTTAAAGGCAACATTTTCTGGCTGGAAATGTGAGGAAATTTGCACACTACAACAATGTTTCACAAAAATTGTATCTAATGGAACTTAATTGGGGTTAATATGTTCTGTAGTTAAAAACATACTTGTCATACTTGTCAAACATGATGTTGTTGGCCATCTTGTGTTATCTGTCAATTTTGCCTTTCCTAGTAATTTTGAGTAATACTATGGCGGAAAAATATAGACTATATTTTTTCCCATTCATTTGATGCAGTATACTGACAGTACCAGTACTACAGGATTTTGCCAAAAAAAAAAAGGTGAAGCCTGATTTTATCAAATATGTATGTGTTATCATAACAGAATCCTTCAAATAGTACATTATAAAAACATGTGGCAGATAACTGAAATTTAACAATCTTTTTTATTTTATTTTTGCAATATTTAGCATCTTACTTAAAGTTTTGTGTAGAAAGATTACATTTCTTAAGGGAATCAACATTAAGAGATTTTGGCAAGTGAAATGTTTTATGTGTTGTGATTTTTGAGATTAATCATAACAATTTAAAAAATCTTTAGCAATCATATGAGTACCTAATAAAATGCATATAACTATATAATTATTATGTTAAAGCTGGTAATATTATTTAGATATTTTAGGATATAAATATAATTTTACTGCATAGAGTTATTGGTCAAACTGAACGAACATGTCACCAGATATTATTACATAAGTAATCGAACAAATATTTTTTAAGTTCAAGGTTTCTTTTGATAATAATTGATTACCTATGAAACTTACGTACTTTTACAATAACTTTAATATTTATGTATTATACAAATCCGTTAATTCTAGGGAGACGAGCGTAACATTTTTGCAATAATGTTAGGTAGGTAGTTCTAACACATCATGTTCTGTTTTAGCATTTTTGAACTTATTACAATTTTTCAACGAAATTATATTGCAACAAGGTTTATGATTGTCCTCAGCAGGGCCACGCGCAAAGGTCAAAAGGTGTAATTAATTTTGATTAGATTTATTGTTAATCATTAAGTAAAATATGTTGCTCTACACAAATAGAGTTAGATAAACCTAGTGAAAAGCAAACAAAGAACTACGTACGTGATAAACTAAAAATATGACAATTGAATAGATACGGCACATTACAGACCAAGAAATATAAAATTAAAATGTACTATACAACAACTTACATGACCAATCGGGAAATTATCGAGGATATCATATTAAAGACCACATAAACCACATAAAATAATCACAAAAGTAAACAACATGACAAACAGCCGTTCAGTAATAAGAAATCCGCCATATTGAATCGACGACTGATGTTTTGATCACGTGACCGTGACCATACAATCAATATGACAGGATCGTCCAAAAATATTTAAGTTATCTAACACATATTATTATGAAAAGAATATTAACAACCTTCGTCAGTAATTTTTACAAAGTCATTAAGAATTGTACATAAATAAAAATGACAAAAAAAAATTACCTTGTCTTGCATCAAAAGTATTCTGATACTGGATACTGGAAGGAAGCACTACTTAATTTCTAGTTTCTACTGCCTAATGTGTGTTATGAAACCGTGATGAGACAGTCAGAGAGTGTAAATCCATCCACTAAAACGGATTTTTAATGGTATATATTTTATTATAACTGATTATGTACTAAAAAAACTACATAAAAATCATTCTCTTGGTTCAATAAAAGCTCCATCTATGATTAAATTTATAAACCAACATCAACATTACATCAGTAAATCCAGGTTTTACAGCGCCATCTTTTGGTGTATATACAGATATCCTACTGAGACGCTTTCTAAGTGCATATTTTTAATCTATGCTCTGCTATACTAACTAAACAAATGTGAAAGTGCTTTAACTAAAGGCGTCCAATAGCGGTTTAATGCTCATTTTAACTTGGCAGGCCTATAACGTCGTGAACTATTACGCGACTGATTTAAAAAAGTATGTTTTCATATGAACTTATACATGAAAGTGTGTCTTCCAAATGTGTTAGCGTAAATTTGCCATGGTTTCGTATACTTTTTTTTGAAGTTTCTGGCAGTTGCCTTCGCTCAACGATAAGTGTAGCGTGTTTGTTAGGCGTTTGAGCGTTATATTTCTTGACGTTTGTGTAGTTTTACTGTGAATAATGTGATTGTGTAGTTCGTAATGGCCTTTAGATACCGCGAAGATTTGGTTGGCAAAAGATTTCTGTCAGTGAGTGGTGTGACAAAAATAAACGTGAATAAAGTTTCCGAATGGGGATGGAAGGCTGGTGTTATCAGAGCAGCATCGCTCAAAGATAACAAGAATAAGGAACTTCAGGTAAAGCTTAATGCTTTTATTACGTACTAAGTATTATAATAAAACAAGTTTAATTCATAGTTTTCTTAATAACTATCCAAGGAAGGAACAGGTACCTCACATCGTCTTCGTTCGATACGTAAGTAGGTAGGTGCATAGGTACGTAATCGTTTTCGTACGGCCCGTCTCTTCGAGAAACTAACTTCTCAACACTACTCACACCAGCTAGGCCAAGTTTTGCAGCTACTTTACTGGGGCAGGAACAAACTACTAGCTACCTACTCACTATCAAGCTAGTCCACTCATTTTAAAACCCGGTTTTTTAAGAATTTTAAAACCTATCGAGGATTGAAACAGTGGGTAGGTACCTACATTCATAGAAAATCAGTACATAACTATGAAACATAAACCCACAAGTATATAATTCGAGCACCACATTCCATCGAGCCGATCAACTCGCCCCTTACCTTGCCGACTGCCGTACCTCCTATCTTACCAACCGCGGGGTCAGTCAGTTTTTTCCATGTTTTTTCTTCCAAAATATGGAGAGAGGAAACTTCGTTCGCGTTCAAAATAGCACACATAAATTAGCTTGAATTTAATATTACTTTCGTGGGGTAGGTAATTTTACTTAGTCACTAATTATATTATACCTACCTACCAATTATTTTTTTTGTTTTCTGAGGATATCCTCATAGGACTACTCCGGACGGCCAGATATTGTCGGACTTACAAAGTTTCTCGGTTACCTACTGAACTGACTGACTCATGGCCGTGGGTCAGCTATGTTCGAAGAGCACACGACGATAATTAATAAGTACATAGTTACTGGTTTAACCGTTACTGGTTTATGATAACTATGATCACTTTCACTCTTTCACACAGAATGTTTTATGCTACATGTAAAACCCTAATTACAAGTAAACACATCTAACTAACGCAAATAAATTCAACTTTACTGTAGTCTGTAGGTAGTTAAGCTCAAGATATTTTTTTTATTTGATAGGTAGTAATGCTGCAAGATACCATGGACCAAACCAAGATATCTTTAAGCTTATTCGCACCCAGTTGGTCGTTGGATTGCTCAGTCATGTCTCATGCTTAACTCACAAAAAGGGTAAAGGCTTAGCTTACGTACATAGAACTTATACCTACCCTCCACTTGAATCCCCTAGGCCCTAGGGGCTTGCAGCTATAATTTATATGCAGGGGCATCGTATAAAACTTTCGTTGTAATTCTTTAGTTCCGTCGTGTCAACAAATGCCTCTGGCGATGGTGAACTAGGTACCTAGGAATATTCAGGTACTCTAGCTAGACAATCTCTAGGTATGCATTTGTTTTAGTAGTTGTTGTGCTGTCGTATCGCTAATGTACCTTAACCTATACTGTGCCTTAGTTAATAGGTAGAATAGGTACCTAGTAACTTGCTGTTCATTTTGACAAGTAGCATCCATAGCCCAATGGATCACGTCGATTCAATATGATTAGAGGGGAAATTACGAATCCGTCAGTGTTAGAGTTAATATCACTAAATGTTCCTAACCGATGCAATGTCAGGTCAGGCCAAATAAGCAAAAATTATTTTCAATATCCGGATGCAGGCTAGCGTTGACCCGAGCGTCTCCGTTGGTTCGTGCCTTGACCCTGCTTAATGGCCTCCTGGCATGGGATCCAGGTCTGGATTTGTTTTGTTGTTCGCCTGCTTTATTTCGCAGAACGGCTAGTATGTATGTACAGACTGAAAAAAATATATAAATGCAATAGGAGATTTACCTGTAATATTTAATATACTTGTATTATTATGAATAAACTGAATGATTGAAAGAGTTAAGCAACGACGGGCGCGGTCGTTTTGTGAACGGGTGACCGTTAGTGGCAACTTTTCATGAACGCTACCGTGCTTCGGAGGGCACGTAAAGCCGTCGGTCCCGAATGTTTTCAATGGTGGAAACAGTCGTTAAGCCTTGTCGAAGACCTTCATGTGGCTTGAGAACATTCGACACTGGGTTGGCCACTAACCCCTCCACCAATCCGCATTGGAGGAGCGTGGTGGAATATGGAATATGATCTAGACCTCCCGCAGCTGCGTCTGTAGTTAGGGGAGACCGCTAGACCGCTCCCTAGAGAACTGTTGAACCTTCTTCCCTCGAACATCAGGAGAAAAGGTCTGTCTGCAACTAAGTGTAAGAACGCGCGCGTGTACCGCGTCCTGACGATTGTCAGGCTCCCACGCTCGACAGCGAGGAAGTCACCGACGGGGTTTAGTTATCCCTGGAGCAATTGCCCGGATACAGGGGATCTCCCCTAACTCCGAATTCCCTCAACGCAAGGGCGCCCACAGCGCAGCGGAGGAGGAGGAAAATTCCAAATCGTGTAGAAGTGTAGTAGAAGTCGTGGAGAATTCCAACATTGTAAATGTAGCTTTTGATTTGTCTAATTCATATAATTAATTGGGTATATTGGATTTCAGACTTGTGATAAGAATAAAAACTTTACATTTTACTTAAAAAAATTTTAAATATAAAATTTACCCTAAAAGTTACTAGTATGTTTTTGCAATTGAAGTAGCTACCATTTGATACTTATTTTCTTAGATCGGATTTCACAATATTCGCCAAAATCTGAACTGATGAGCCGCTGATCTTTTTGACGTCATAGATACTTATTCCAACACTTTAAAACACGACAACATCCATTTTGAGACTGTAGACTACGCTGATTCCAATGATACCAGTTGTCGGCAATGATATCATATAATGTACAATCTTGTTCATCCATCATATAGGTAGCTACGATGCATTGTAACCTTATGTATAAGATATAAGCAAGAATGCAACAGCACACACAAAAAAAACAACATACGTACAACTTATAACACCCCTCTTTTTGTTGTTGTTTATAAAGAAAACCGGTGGTTGCATCGCAACTTAATGCTTTTTGTGTTAACTATTACAGCATAATTAAATTATCATTTAATCACAGACATAAGACTTTGTCATTCATCAACCTATAATCACCTTCATAGTTGAAATTACCGGCTGACTCACGTCGAACATAGGCCGACTAGTTTCTATTATAATTATAATCATCTTATCAAGCAACTTGTTTTGGCATGGGTCCTCTCAAAAAAGTTATTGTAGTTATGTAGTAAACTAATAAAACCAAACCGATTACCGGTAATCGGTTTTAAAACTTACTGGTAATCGGTTTGTTTTTATTTATGTACCAGACTTGATATATGAGTATGACAATAGAATGTCTGTCTGAATGACTCGTTTTGCGCCTTAGACACTTGCAAGATCAAACAGGTTTCGCTCCATACCTAGTTACTTCTATCTGAACAGATTGGCATCCGTGGGTTTTGTAATAATGACTTGATTATGTCATCTGACACCTGCTTAATGCGATTTAATATCGTATCTACTTGATTATTAGGTATAAGACGTACGAAACGAAATGCACATGGCTGGCAGGTCGTCGACCCCGCTCTCACCGCGTTCGATGCACCGACCGTACACACCGTTTGAACCGAAGCTCAGCGGACTCTCGCCCTAGTCAATCTTCAGACAAAAAACAAATTGCATGCCAACCAAACAACTTTATGGACGACCGGAAATTTTATTTTAAAGTAATTTTAGTGTTGTACACACATATTTCATAATTATACGGTGATGCAATAAACAAAACTGAATTAAATTCGACCGATTAATTCTTACCAATGGTAAGTTGAGTTCAAACTTACTTTTATACAAAGACTTGAAGTTTTTTAAGGTCAATGAATATAATATTGCAACATAAAGACTATCTTATAATTTGCTATAGGAATTTTCACAAGACCTGAGTACCTAGATCTGAGTATGTAGATGGGTACATTATATTATTATCTAGTTATCACGATCACGAATATGTGAATAAACATATCGGATGAATCCAACTCTGTAACTGTGTTTTATTTCCGCAAACGATCCAGTTAGTGCTTGCCTTCACACTTTCGTTAATTTCATACACAGTCTCATGTGATTACTTACCCACGAGGTACCTATGTGTTAATTGGCTGGATACATAATAATGTAACCTAGTAAAATGACACAAGTACCTACTGCAAAATAAATAAAGAATACCTAAAAATATTTCGAGGACATTAATGATTATAGCGGTGACAGCCCAGTGGCTAGCGAACTGTCCTCTCACTCGGGCGATCCGGGTCAATTTCTATTCGAAAGAAAAATTACGTTCTCAATTCGACTGTATGTTTTTTTAACCAGTCAAATCGGTTATATGACTTTTCATGGCTTATCAATGATTCCATAATTATTGATATGAAAAGTCATATTCTATTCCTGAAACAATGCCTTTTTTTATTCTTTTTCAATAAGGCAATCAGATTTATTTTAAGAATTAAAATTTCATCATGCAGTCAGTACAAACATTTATGACAATTGCTGGCTGAATAACCGCTGGGTACGTTTCAAATTAGTTATTCTGAAGAATAAGATACAGTTGACACTTGATCATAGCCCAACGTACCAAACGAGATCGGAAGAATGGTACTCGTGGATCTTCGATCAACAATACAAAGATCGAAGTCATAGATAGACATACCTAGATGGCTACATATTTATTGGACTAATTTTAGCATTGGGGCTTTGGCACCGACTACAAACAAAATTATTCACATGTTGAGAATACATTATATGCATTTAAGAGCTCTGCGGTTCTGAAGTCCAGATTTAATATATTTTTCAAACTCCACCTCGTAATTTCTTCATGGTTTCAGAGTACCTATAATACTTTGTGGGTTTAGCAGAATATTCATTTGTATTTCCACCATCTGTAACATATAATAATCCATAATATAATGGCGATATTTTGGCGGTTTGTCTCTTTAGAGTCCTTGGATAATAATATGATCAAACTGAGAATAGATTGTTTTCAAGTAACTAGCATGATACAAGTGTGTACTCTCTCGTAGAATCATTACGATGCCACGCGGATAAAAAATATTCTTCATGAATGTAGATGATACATAAAACTGAAGAAACCTTTGTCTACTCTTAACTTACACCGCTGTCTATTTGCAATCGAAGACACCACTTGGCCCAATTAAAGGGCCTTAGATTTTAATGTGAATTTAAAGATTGATAAGCTTCTTAGCACATGTTTGTTGTAAGCTTGATATTCAAGGATAAGGAAATGATGGTGAAATACCACTCATGGTAGTTATTAATTATAAAATCTGACGTAGAAGTTGTATTACATAAAGAAACAGGAAACAGACTGCAGTCTGCATAACAGTTCCGAGATAACACTGGTTTCTCATTCGAGAACGAGTAGGTGGGTAATCTAAACAAATGTAATGTGCAGTTGTAGTGGTGCGCGGTTTGTGTGTGTCTGGCGTTTCTCACTCGGGAGTCTCGGCGGGAGAGCGGTCCAATCCAATGGTACGAAGAGATATGTCGTCTATTTATAAATGAAGAGCAATGCAGGCGGGCGGACGCATCGCCGCCCGAGTTTTCTTCGTTGGGCTTCATTTTGAATGTTTTGTAGTTGCTGCGATTCTAAGTTCTGGTTCTGAATAAAAATCTGCATCAGCTCACGCTACGCTGGTAGCCTAGCAATTTCCGCTATAGCTCCATGGAATGTGATGTCTTCTAGTGTGATGTGATGTAATCATCGTAGCAGAAAGTCGTGGTGAACACAGTCATTCGACGGTTCTGGGGAATATCTTAATTACAAGCTTATAATGTGGATTTATTGAGTTCCAAAAACTCAGGGCATTAAGTAGTATATAAATAAAGGATTGAAAAGTTCATGTACCTATCTACGGGTCAGGGCATAAATCCGTGCCTTAGATTATGTACATATTTATTTTTAGGAATATAAGTTCCTTTATCCAGATTCACATTTACTTTTCAACAGTGTACCTCACTAACACCACCTGACACTTACGATTATTAGCTCTTTTCATTCAAGTTACCATGTTGACATTATTGACCAATAAACTTTAAAATATAATTGGTATGATGGTCATCCATCGGTAATGGTTATGGTATTCATGGCATGGAATGCTATGGTACCTATTTCGTTTCCACAGATTCAACCTCTGTTACAAAAACGTCATGACTAAGCTGCTAGAGAAATATTTGCAACCAACTGCTGCCGTGTCCTTCGATAATTTACTTTGATTGCATCCACAAAATGTAGAAGTAAGTACGCATCCGTTGAAGACATATTTATTTATTCTTCTGAGTTTGTGATGTGGACAGTAAAATTACAATATTATTAGAATTACTCTTTTCAGTTGTCGCATTCCTCACTTTTTTATAATGCATTGAGAACGAATTTAATAATGTCAAGGACAACCAATTGCTTCCATTTTGATGTAGTCATATCAAATCTTAATAATAATTAACCATGATCATAATAATTAACTATGCTCATTATAATTACCATAATTATCTTATAATTATACATATCGATATTAACTCAGCGCTATTTTCATAACTTATTTCGTTAACCGTGTCAATTAACTAATCGACTAGTAAAGCATATAATAGTTATTGATTTTTTATTTCGATCAAGAACTTGTGTTGACGTCGACAATAGTAGTTGGTAGGTAGGTAGTTACTCGTAAACAGTCGATCGGCTTTTAATTGAACCGGAACCTATTCAATGTCAACGATGTTCATCGGTTAGCGAGCCATTGTATAAAAGACTACTTCTTTCCAACTTGCGACTTCTACAATATAATTACATTGGTAGTTAGGTAGGTACTCACTCCTCAAAAGGAGTAACTACACAAGTCAAAACTTATCCATACCTGTACAATTATAAAATTTATGTTTTTGTAGCCTTACTGAATTCTTTAGGTGAAGTTGGTCGAAAATTATCTTCAGAGGCTCAGTCTGCCAATACTCAATACTTCTAACAAAGCAAGAAGAGAGTTAAACTTTTTCCCGAGTAATAATCTGCCAAACTCAAACCGCATCACACTAGAAGTACCTAAGTCTTCTCCAAACAACTAACATAAGTTCAAGTAGGACTCCTAATATGGGTCAAAAACAGACCACACAAAATACATACTCATCAACCACTGAGGTTCAATACCAGGAAGACTATCAAACTATCTATTGTCGTGTGAAACTTATTGACCGACAAAACACAACCACCGGTGCATAGGACTATGGGAATGTTTTCAGTCAGACAACTAACTGTAGGTCGAAAACAGATCAAACGGAATACTTTAATCAACGTAAATCATCCAGCTGATACGAGCGACGAATTGTGCAAGTGGCGTGCACAAAGATCGGCATGGCGAGGGCGGGAAGTAGGTCGGAGGGGCGCGGGGGGGAGCCCTTAGGCCACTTATCAAGCGGGCCGCGGCGGTTGCGGGGAAAGCGAGAGACATGTTTTTCGGTAGGTAGATAGATAGATAGATAGATAGATACAGTTGTTTGGCTTCTTGCTTCTATGCTCTCACCGTGAAATCTGTCCCTGTGAAATGCATTGGTTGGCGCCTTCGGTTGGCGCCGTTGGCGATATCTTTGTTGTCGTATATACTCGTAGCTGCACAGTGATATTCGGCAGACCCTTGCGGTCCCTGTTTACCACAACATTACAAAGATGGCCTGTGAATATGTAGAATAATAGAACTTGCGTTTCTTTGGGATAATAGGCTCGATCCTTAATTTCAGTTTTCCTTTGTCGTTCTGAATAGTTATTGCACAATCTACCTAGCTTCTAAAAGTCGCTTAACTAGTCCAAGAACATATTATGGTTGTGGCTGGTGTGATTTTCACCCTGAATTTACTCGTACCGTACTTTATCATAATTCATCGGTTAATAAATTTGAATTGTGTGATGTAAATGTTAGAAACAGCGAAAAGAATAAGTAACAATGTTTTACCTAATCTTTCGAGGTCCACTGCTGGTCAAAAGCCTCTCCTAAACGACGCCACACCGATGGTTCTGTGCCCTCTGAATCCAGCGGCTGTCTTCAGGGCGTCCGTTGGTCTACATGTTGATGATAAAGCATAAAACGTTTGTTAACTAGATTGTCTCGTAATCCTAACTGGCTTAGCGCGGTTATTTGTACTAGCTACAGTCTGCCAAAATCTACGGGAGGTGATAGAGCAAGATCCCAGTGCCGCCAGACGTTACTTATTTTCTCACAAACAATTTATATGGGATAAGCTAGTGTTAGTACATACTTTGAGCGTGTGCATACTCGCTAGCTTGGGTAGACGGCCAATTCATTGGTATCAGATGCTGAAAATCGAAAATTTCAGTACCAACTTTTCTTATTTTCTCATGGCTGATTTTCACATATGTTTTAGTTAGTTATGTTACAAATTAATAATAACTATTGCCAGACACCTTCCGTCGGCCCTTACCCTTGCCAGACGCCTTAAAGATCCAGAAAAAATGATGTAAGTTTACTTATTTTCTCAAGCTTGATTTTTATGCACGACACTTGAGGAACTATTTCAACACTGTTAGTCAGCAGCCAGACCAATTGGATGGGCCAAACGTCCAGCCAGACACATATAAAGTGCCGCTAGGTATAGAGCGTGAGGTCATTATTTGTACGATTGAGAGTGACAAATTATAGTCTCAGTACTGATTTTCACATATGTTTTAGTTAGTTATGTTACAAATTAATAATAACTATTGCCAGACACCTTCCGTCGGCCCTTACCCTTGCCAGACGCCTTAAAGATCCAGAAAAAATGATGTAAGTTTACTTATTTTCTCAAGCTTGATTTTTATGCACGACACTTGGGGAACTATTTCAACACTGTTAGTCAGCAGCCAGACCAATTGGATGGGCCAAACGTACAAATAATGACCTCACGCTCTATACCTAGCGACACTTTATGTGTGTCTGGCTGGATGTTTGGCCCATCCAATTGGTCTGGCTGCTGACTAACAGTGTTGAAATAGTTCCCCAAGTGTCGTGCATAAAAATCAAGCTTGAGAAAATAAGTAAGTATACATCATTTTTTCTGGATCTTTAAGGCGTCTGGCAATGGTAAAGGCCGACGGAAGGTGTCTGGCAATAGTTATTATTAATTTGTAACATAACTAACTAAAACATATGTGAAAATCAGTACTGAGACTTTAATTTGTCACTCTCAATCGTACAAATAATGACCTCACGCTCTATACCTAGCGGCACTTTATATGTGTCTGACTGGACGTTTGGCCCATCCAATTAGTCTGGCTGCTGACTAACAGTGTTGAAATAGTTCCCCAAGTGTCGTGCATAAAAATCAAGCTTGAGAAAATAAGTAAACTTACATCATTTTTTCTGGATCTTTAAGGCGTCTGGCAAGGGTAAGGGCCGACGGAAGGTGTCTGGCAATAGTTATTATTAATTTGTAACATAACTAACTAAAACATATGTGAAAATCAGCCATGAGAAAATAAGAAAAGTTGGTACTGAAATTTTCGATTTTCAGCATCTGATACTAATGAATTGGCCGTCTACCCAAGCTAGCGAGTATGCACACGCTCAAAGTATGTACTAACACTAGCTTATCCCATATAAATTGTTTATGAGAAAATAAGTAACGTCTGGCGGCACTGGGATCTTGGACCATGAGGTAAACACGCACTCGTATGGGAAAATTTTTGATGTCTCCATGATCGCACTCCAAACGAAAAGTTGTAACACAAGTATAAAACTAGCACACTACCAAATAATGACTGTTACTTACTACACCATTGGTCATCGACACACTTACTCAATAACCTAGTGATGGGACGTGTCAATATCCGAGTACATAGTATCCCTATAATTACAGTATGTGTGTCCGAATAATTGAATAATACTGGGAATGAAATTTGTATTCGTTTCGATATGGTAATAACTACCGAATTATTGTTGTTCTTCTAATATTCGGAATGACGGTCGTAATATGTTAAATAAGAATTTTATCATTTTGCTGATTACTTGTGATATAATACCTAGATTTCATTTGCTGGTGAAATCGGGCATTAAACTTTACAAACTAAATACATAACTAATACATACAATCATATTTCGGTTATCCTAAAAAATAATATCAATGCAATCATACTAGTTATTTACTCAAGGAATTAGTTAAGAGTAAATACTTAATGGTATGATTGAATACCTCTTGTAATTTATATTGAACTAGTAGACGCCTGCAGCTTCGCTCGCGTATATTTAGACCCATTAACGACGTCTGCCCGTGTCCGGGTTGCCCACTTGACTTCAAAAACGGCAAAGTTTCATACTAACTTTGCACCCCCGTTTTACCCCCTTACGAGAGACAAGAGATCACGTATCGTGAATTTGTGACGATTTCTGTCGCTAACTCGCAAAGTTATTAGTGTGTTTTATTGTTAAAATAGTTGTTTAATCAAGTAGCAAATTCCTTACATGTGAAAAGAAACACACCTGTACTTTGGCAGAGGAGAACGTGTGCGCTTGCCATATCAAGTGCTGAATAAATCTAAACGTAAGCAAGAACTATACAGCTGTATTCCCACGAGATATGCCTGCATCAGATAGATATTTTATTTGATAATAATAAGTGAGCAATAATCACCTCACGTTCCAACATAAAGGGAATCTCATCTGTGTCATGCTATGTTCTGCATTTCAGTCATGCAATGGTTATGATTTTAATCTACTGAAATAAAGGTGTGGGTAATACCAGTTTTACTGAATTAATTTATAACATAGTAGTTAATACAAACCCAAATAGATTACCTAATAGCTAATAAGGTACATATTTAAACATAAAATTGCTGTTACTACTGATCATGTGACGATTGCGTCATGCGAATCGTTAAACTTAAGAAGAATGATTTACTGCGTTACGGTTCGAACAATGCCTGCCGTAATATGGCTTGTTTAGATAAAAATGTTGATTTTATGCTGGAAAAGTGCTTGCTGCAAACTTAATATTATATTACTAGTGGACGCCCGCAGCTTCGCTCGCGTGGAATTAGACATTCACTAACTTCAAAAACGGCAAAGTTTCATACTAACTTTGCACCCCCGTTTTACCCGCTTAGGGGGTAAAATTTATTTTCAAAAATCCTTTCTTAGTGCTCCCCTACGTTATAAAAGGAACCCCTGTGCAAAATTTCAACTTACTAACCCTTATAGTTTAGGCCCTGCGTTGATATGTCAGTCAGTCACTCAGTCTCCTCAGCTTCTCCTTTTTTAATACATAATAATAGAAGATGTGCTAGCAATCGGTCCCCGCTACATAGCGCAAGGCGCACGACGTTATACGGTCCCATCACTATCGACCCCTGCAAGAATCTCGACCTCGCTTGAACCAGCTACTTGCATAGGGTACCGACATTTTCTACGGAATATTAAATTTAATTAAGGTCTTTAAGGTGCGTACGTATTGCACGGCGCTTAGCAAAAGGCGCACGATATGACACGGTCGCATCACCGCCCGCAACTCGATGGCCGCACGACGACGGCCTCGCTCGAGCCCTTTGCAACCTGCGCGGCCTCTCGCCATCAGCTAAAATAATGTTCGAAACAAGTTTTTTAATCATTAACAAGTGTCTGCTATAATTAATCTCTCTGAAGATTTATTTTTGTCATCAATTTCCTTATGTTATTTTTCGTTCTTGTTTGAAATCTTCTTGGGTATTTACTTGGTTTTAGCAGTATAGCCATTTTCACTATAACTTATTAATAATTCTACTAAAATTTCTATCAGACATTTTGAATTCATACTGCTTGGGCCTAGAACTAATGATTTAAAGAAAAAATTGTAAGGTGTAATTAAGAAGATCTCATCCATAAACACATGACCATAGATGCTCACATCCTGTAGACATAAAAATACAATATATTTAGTAAGAAGTAATAGAGAACAAGTGCGAATTGGCAGACTTCACATACCTTCGAGAACATTCTTCACCGTTACACTTGACCAGCGAGGTCTCGGTTATCCTCTCAGAATGGGAGGGATTTGGCCTTAGTTAATCCCTCCCATTCTGAGAGGAGACCCGTGCCCAACAGTGAGGCAAAGAAAGGGTTGTGATGATGAATAGAGAACAAGCTGTATTTCCAGTATTCTGTGGAAAAAAGGTCAATATTAAACGAGAAATTGTAAAATGTAAATTTATAAATAGCTTAATTACTATAATATCGGAATAAGAATTTCTTAATGAGCCCGATGGAACTGGTGTATCGTGTTTATTGAGTAAACCTTGCAATTGTACGCCGCAACTTGTTTTGCCACAAAGCCTGCTATTGTTTCAATAAAAGTTCCTTTGTTGTGTCGGAATAAAACGGAATTACATATTTTGTAGCGCCTTCAGCGACAAGTTAACATCGGTTTTATTGTTATTTGTTCAACTCTATAAAAACTAAACACCAGATTATGTATAAGTGCGAGAGTGAGATAGTCACTGTTGCCTCGATTCAAGCTTCGTCGAGGAAGATTGGAAATAGCTTACTTACCACCCGAAACGCTCACGACCTACATTCTTAACGCTCCTGCACGGTAGGCGTTGCCGGTACTTCGTTCTGGTTATCCCTTTTCCGAGTTATGGAATGCTTACTTACTTACCTACCCCTTATCCCTTTTTAATATATAGCCTACCATACTAGTAGATTTTTGACTTGCCATACAACACCAGCACCAGACAATCGCCATATTTATGTGATCGTTAGCACTACAGAATTATGTTCTGAGTCTTAACCTGTCTCATCTGTAGCACGGCACGGTATACTGCAGTACGTACCGCTATTTTAGGGTCCTAAGCTAGTCGTCTCCTAGTCTTCACTATATTTACAGTAGTGATTCTGAATGACTCAGATTATTTCTGTGTCCTAACTATTGCCCCTCGCAGAATGTTGGTAGATTTGCGGGATGTCATGTGTTGGCACGATGGACGTCTTAAATCGCCAATGAGATACTCATAGACAGATGGTCGCTGGCCACCCGCCAATCACTATTAAGAAGTACATAAATATGATCGTAATCACAGAACAAAAGGTAAATAAATAATTCCACATCAAAATCCTAACAGCTTATTTCATAACACATAGTTATTAGTTATTATTAGTTAATTGTGTGGCATGCACCAAACAAAAATGACGGATTGATGACGTAAAATTAAATATTTGGTATAGGTACATGATTAGAAGTCAGTATTGAACTTTTATTAAAATCGTTGTGTTGGTTTTTTAAATAAAAATAGCACTGCCAATCCCAGAAGTTTTTTTTAACATAACTAATGGCGGGTTATCCAAGCAATCAACTCTTTTTTTCTCCAAATTAAAATCTTAAAGTAACTCTATTTTCTCTGTTATTCCGTTTCAGTTTTATCAAGTATCTATCACTGTGTGAATCGACACTATTTGATTAAGAATGAGAAAGATAGCTAGGTGTTAAAGTCTTCAATAGAGTTATCCAACCCTTTGCTAACATAATCGGATTACTTCCGCGTACTTCTCTACTCGAACCGTTGGCCAAATGATTGGTGTGTTGGCGCTTTTCGATTGGACGGTTTTTATTAATCTGAACTGGGATACGTTGGGCCAACAGTTGGCCCTTATCGATTGGGATGTTTTGTATTCAGCTGAGCTAGAGGACACGCTGCAGCGAGGGTTCCATGTCGGTCACGCACCGTGGGCGCTTCCGTTCGTGTCGGGCTTGCCCCGCATTCTTAGCACTCTGTATTACCAGGTATTAATAACATAATAATATATCCTATCCCTGTGCATGCTGTAGGCACGGTGACAGATGATAAATTACAATGACCCTTATAAAAGGATATTTTATTCAGCTGATCCTAATGCCATTGCGTCTTTCACTGTACTTTACATTAGGGATCACTTATCATGGAAATTACGGGATTTATGAAAACATTGTTTATTATCTGTTTAGTATCATCATATTTACACCTGTTTCTATAAAACATTCAACCATTCGTAATTTCTTATTGTATTAGTTACTAGTGAAAACTTGTATTAGTTACTAGTGAGTGATGAAATCTGTACCAATCCCTACTCACAATTATTATGAGACCATCAGTAGTTTCTAGAGTGTAATACGATTAAAACCGGTTGTCACCTCCAATGTTTAATTTAAACGTTCAGATCAAGTCAAGCTAATGATAATGATAATTACATGAAACCATTAAATTTTGGAATGAACACAAAGTAAACAAATAAGAGACCTCTTTGTGACTTTGGAATATTGGTCCTTGAATTTGCTTTTGCTTTGTAACCAATTTCTTCAACATTATTCTATTTAGACCCTATCGTATTTAGGTATCTACGATCAAAGCGTTAGCTTTATTATTTGTATTATCTATAATATATAAGTACAAAATTTATTTATTTCTGTTTTTTGTCTTTTTATTTTATCTGGTGCTGCTGAACGTTGACACTGAGCTATTAGTTACTGGTTATACACATACATTCTTAGAAGACTAGAACAAAATCAGTATAATATGATAATTGATAAGATAGGCTTTCATAGTTAAATTCTTAGCTGTCGAAGCGGAGCAGGAACCCACTGGGCACGCGACGCAACCTAACGGAGCGTGGTACGAGAAATTTACTGTTATTTATAGCTGTGTACTGCGATGGCCCGCTCTAACCTGTTACAACATTCACGAATGCCGCAGACTTTCTCCTGGATACATTTTTCGTAAACAAATGACAGTTGAACCCGCAGTTCACTTCATATTAACTGTTGTCTGACGACAGCAGAGGTTAAAAGAATCAAACTAAGAGTAGGTAATGATCGCAAGCAACACACCTTGTTATTACAAACCGACGGATTCTGTTCGAAAACGTTTGAATAACGTACCACTTTCTCACGGGTCACATATTTCTGGTAGTCTGGACTGGTACTCGTATATTTGAATCAAACTTGAATATGTTCAATATTCTGAATGTAATTAATGATAAATGTTTCCTTTCACATATTCACATTCATTGTTAAAATAAAAATACCTATTCCTGTATTTTATTTTGTAAACATAAAAATTATACTAATTTTAACTAACTACGCGGTTGAATTTCAAAGATCAGCACTGTCACTGTTATTTTTAATCTGTTTACTGTATCGGTTCGTTCGGTGCAAGTGTTGTTTGATAATAATATTACTAAGATATAGGTACAGATTGATGGATTTTATCGTACATTAATAACATTGTCTTTATTGTTTGTGGCAAAGCAGTGCCATGACCAGCCGTGACCGCCGGCCTTGGATGGTGAGTGGCTGATTCTCGAGCTGCGGAGGCTGGATGCAAAGGTTTTAAACTTTTAAAATGAGACTTACGAAATATTGTCTGCGGCGATGTTGTTTTGAGATAAGTTTTTTGTTGAAATTTACTTTGATTATCCTTAATGCGCTCATGCTAATAAATCTGATGTCATTATTGTCGCGTTCAATGTTTTGAATGCAGGCATTTTTTTAGATCTTTTAATCGTTTTTATGTTCGTAATAATTGGCCTGGAAAGTCCGACCATACGTTAATTCCTTCGTTGTTTGACAGTACACGATAGCTAACGGCTATAATAAGCGGCGTGATAGTCAAGAAACATGACAAAAGACTCCTACCTAGATATTATCCACAATTACCGTCCGAGGAATCGCATATAGTTTTGGTTACCAATAAACTTCCATGAATTAACAAGCATGTAGATAGATAAATAGATACCATTAGGATCGTTTGTTATAATTTTACTTATTAGGCGCTTAATCATTTGCTTAATATGCACTACGGCATATTGAAATGACTTCATAAAGCTAGTTAACGCCCAACAAATTGAAGTCCGACGACACACCGTGGCACCACGTGTATCTGACGATTGCGAGTGTAATTACGCAACGCCCACTACTAATGAAACCCCACACTAATTAAATTGGCTGTGAATACGGCGTTCTGCTATCGCAACCCCCTTAACAGATGAAGCGAAGGCCAGTAACCATAATATAGGAGGTAAAAAAGGATAAGAAGCAAAATCGCATTAAGTCATCAATCATTAATCAAGGTCGACCAGAATACATAGGCGTCATTTAAATCTTATATTCCTGATGGCTACGTCAGGTCATCAGGTCACGCTTTTAGCTGAGGGCCAATATGATGTACATAACTACAAAAATACGAAACGAAACCTTGGTATTGGTAATAATCAGATCAGAATCCAATTGACACATAACTGTGCACATCCCTTTTTTGGAATACCGAAGCATATATGGCCGAAGTCTGCAACACTGACGAACTGAGGCAGTTGGTAAAATAACTTCTGAAGTATAACGTAACTTAGGTAAAATTGAAACAAGATGTTAGAAAAATAGCGTTCCCTTCGTTACGTCCTCTAATTGTGTGTACAGGTGAGTGTAGCAGAGTATAAATCATATTTGCTGGCCCTATTTACATGACAACTTCAACTGCTGGATTTGTTATAAATTATGCTGAAGTAGCGTGTAAAATCTGTTCTTCAGAATAGTTATTGATGCGTCATGTTCCTGAGTATTGTGTACATCAGATTACCTTGTCATTTTATCTGTTAACAAAGTAAGAAGTAAGATACAGCATAGGGCATTCGTGAAGTCGATGTAATACTAGTATCGTGGAAAGTTTTAATGTGCTAGCTTGCACCTATATCACGGTTGTGTACGATGTGTTTTAATAATAATTCTTATGTCTTGTTGCAATAAGAATTGCGTCCGCGTTAAGTTCACTCATTGGTGCTTTCTACCTTTATGTTATATCATAATTTATTTTTCGTCTGTGACTGAGCGAACACGAGTTGTTAAGATAATGGAAACACTGTCTGCAATTCTGTTGTTTATGTTGTATTGTAGTCAGTGATAACGGTGTACCTTCTCGGTTATCACAACTATAAATAGTTATCACGCGCACAACACTTAATGCACAGTGTCTGTAGCCAGGTCATCAACTAATATGGAACTAACTAGGCATAACATGGTACCGTTCTGGTTCACCTATATAAAGGAAGAGATTACACATTAGTTTCGTCTATTGTTTTGGTCACATAGATTCAGAAGTTATTTCGCTGCATCGTATGTGTTCTAAGGTTCAGTTTAAAATGAGTTCTTTTAAAAAAATTAACCATAATTCAGACGTGCTCTCCAAGCGTCCATTGTTAGCTTTAATTTCAGGAAGTCCAACATAAAAGTTTTCAATATAAAAGGTTACTTTATCAGTAACGAGCTGACAAAATAATGTTCCTATTTAGACTAACTGGATTAAGTTCCCAGTCACTTTGAGTCTTGTTCCAAATTTGTTACAGTTGTCATGGGCAGCGCATGGGTGGTTCTGTCTGATCTTTCGCATCTTTTAATCCTTAAAATACATTAATTATCCAACTGCTTTATAAACATAATGCAAATTTTAGATATTACATTACAGTAGGTAGAGTACAACATGAGTTATCTACTTGTCCTTCATTATCAATAGCTTTGTTTACTAAAGTAATGTTTATTTGAACTTGTGTATGTATCATATCACAGTAGGTATCTACATAGGTACTAGAGGATGAAATTATCGAAACATATTAAGAGTTGGTACATTGACCTTTTTGGGAAAAAAGTTTCCACAATGGTTATAAACCAGTTAGGAAATTTGGATGTAACTAATATCAATCGCCAGTAATGCTACTTATGTAAGGGCACAGAATACATGTTATGCTCGTGTAGGAAAGGTAAGAATTCTTTATTTTAGTAACGCCATAATACTAAATGTAGAATAGAAGCAGAAATCCAACATTATATTAATAGTTAGGTACACGTTTGAACATTAATTGGTTACCATAAGTATTGTTTATATAACCATAGAATGTCTCCGACTTCAATATAAGTGCGGCTATCTACACCGTTTTTGCATTAGCGATCCCTATACTGAATGTTTATCTTAAAAGAAATGTTTCGATAAACCTTTCGTAATGGACTAGTTACTGTATTATAAAACCGCTTTCGGACTTTTATGATATCGGGTTCAAAAGAACCGGTTTCCGAGTGACCAGCGTACCTTTGACTCCGCTGGAAATTAATCGAGATCGAAGTAGTTATTCGTTTAGTGATTATAAGGCACTTTCTCGGTGTTTCTGTTATCTGAATTTTACAACAGCAAGGATACTTGCCGTGTAAGAGTGAAGTCTTTTTATTTACCCCAGATAATATCTAATCCCTTTCGTAACTAGTACCTACCTACCTAACATAGTGGATACTAGCTATGCTCTGTCGGTGACTTCGTTGGCATCCTGCACATTACGTCTCCGTTGGCATCCTGCACATTACGTCTCCGTTGGCATCCTGCACGTTACCTACTCATCGCTTAATTTTTATTTAATATGTACTTAACAGTAATTTAATGTAGTTAGTGCTAATTTGGCATTGCCCATCAACACGAAACCTTTGGAAACAGAGGGATGGATTACTTTAAAAGTCAAACCAACATTTTTACGCTACTCATGCTACCATTTGTTAGATATCAGGGCGTTCCGAATGTGGCACAACGTATGATTTCGTGGAAAGAATTTCTACTAGCTGTTTAGTTATTGGATATTTTTGTTCGCTGACAAATTACACCGTTAGTAGTTACGTGTAGGTAGGTACCTACGTGCGTCGCTCTCGCCAAAACAGTGGCGGCCTTGTGAGAGTTGCGACATCGTCGGTCGACACTGGCAGGCGTGAATGCGGTCGTTGACCTAACATTAGGCCTTGCCACTTTGTCACTTTCGTATAATTAGAATAGCATAGTATCACTAGGTAAACTACTCAAATGTTTGAACAACAACTGTTACGCAAGTTCTTTAGATTGACCAATGGTGGCGATGCAAACCATGCTAATAGCATGGTTGTAAGTAGGTGCCTGTAGCTTTTTAATTGTGTGATGAAACTGAACAAGAAACAGCTTGGAGAAACATTTGATCGTATCCAATATTCGATCATGCAGCAATGAATTTAGGTAGATACTGTCAAACGTCTTGTTGCAGACAATTAAAAATATTCTCTGGTATAATCAAGAGTGTATGAATTTTCATGTACTTTATTAATTACCTACTTACTGCCATAACACCGTAATAATGAGTGGGTTGATACGTATGTATTTGCAAAATTAAATTATTTAATCAAAATAATGAGTGGGTTGATACGTAAGTATTTGCAAAATAAAATTCTTTAATCAAACAAATAACCTTAAATCTATTTATAGAGACACTGTAGATGAAGATTAAAACCGAAGCGTGTGGTAGCGGGCGGCCGTTTGCATGCAACCCCAATTTGAACCTGCTGTAGCAAATGAGCGGCTTTCAGAAGTAGGTCAAAACACGGAGGGCTGAAATTGGGACCTGCCCTCGGGTAGTAATCGGGCTAACCGTGCTTAGGGGTGACTTGGCTCACAGCGAAATAGAATTTTGAATAATTAAGTGGGCCACCGTCAATAGCGGTACGCTTTTGGGATGTGCACGAAGCAGGTACAAAACGACAAATATTGTGAAACATTTCGCGTTGATTTTGTCGAGAGACTTCAGATTCAGGTGCGATGACAATATAACTAAACTTGTTCCGTTTGACCTGTGTGACTGTGAAGTGTACCTGACCTGGTACTCGTACCAGTAGAAAAGGGTAAGTTTAGCTTAGTTTGAGAAGAGTAGGGTGGAGTATTACTTTTCAGAATTTCCCGATGTTCTTATCCACCTAAGTAAATAGAAACTCATGATTTTAAATTTAGCACTGCTAAGGCCGTAGTCTAATTCTTGTCAAGTATGTAAGGTAGGTAAGGTAATCGATTCGAAATGAAAATGAATTCTTGAGCTCGCCTTGTTCTTTGTTGATATTGACACCAATAACCCGTCAAGCCAATTGTAACCGCACCACTAGCGCGGCGCCGCATATTTTACGCAAATAGCGATACGATGCGACGTGGTTATTATTGCATGTTTGAAAGTGTTGTATTGAAAAGTGGGAAGAACGTTTTTTTTTTTTTTTTTATGGATACAGGATAGCAAACGAGCTTGCAGCACCACCCATCCGCTGCCGCCCATGACAACTGTAACTGACTTTGAACAAGACTCAATTAGGGACTGGGATGGTTAGTCCAATTAGTTGAGAAAGTTAATTAGAACATTAGTTGGTCAGTTCGTTAGTAGGTATGAGGACTAGGGACTGTTAGTGATAGTTAATCCTGTTAGTTGGTGTTAGTAATAGTCCAGTTAGTAATTGTTAGTAGGAGTCTCGTTCTAAGTCAGTCACAGATGTGTTGCTACCCTTGAGGACTAAGATGGTCGCCTCTAAAGAAGTGTAGCCGGAATCATTGTGTAGCCGGATACATTGTCAGTAGATATCTAATACCTCCATGTTATTTACTCCTCCATATTTTTACTTATAATAATTGTTTTGCGGATTCATCAGCCTATAATATATAATATAATATAAATATATTAAAGAATTACCGATGAACTTAGATAGATATGTCTTATACTAAAGGAATAGGACTAGTCTGACAAATTGAATTGAGCGAGTAATAACATGAACGAGTATTAAAATTCGACGAGTCTGTTTTCCTGTTCACTTATTTACAACTTTTGCTTAGATTAGTTATGAGTCATAACTAATCTAAGCAAAAGTTGTAAAATATGTAATGTCATAACTTATGACCTATTAGAAGCTAGAGGTAACTATAGAACGGCGTCGTGGTCGTAAAAAGTATCCTCAATTTCATAACCGTAACATGGTCGCCGTAAATAGTACCTAAATTACAGGCTACGTTAGCCTAAGAATACTGAAACGGATGAACCAATCAATCTTCACCATTGTAGATATCTAGTTTCTTTGGTTTGTCTCTCAAGTATCTGCTTTCTTTATGATGACGAAATCGAACAGCTTTCTGGATGGAAAGCATTGATTACATTAACTATTGTTTGTTTCAATACAATGTTACGCGCAATATTAAATAAGGCCCGGTTATATCAGGACTAAGGATTCAATGGCTGCAAAACGGTTTATGTTCAAGGAAAGAACTCACTTATGTATTCCAAACGTTTTTCATTCCGAGCATCTCTTGTTGAATTATTCATTTAGCTGCGCGACTTGATGTAACACTTGTTTTGGATTTACGTGGTATTCCTCATAAATCAGTGATAGTGTCAACCTTTAGTGTGTTTGTGATGCATTCCCAATGATTTCATTGCAATTTCGATGAAGATAGAAAATATCCTTTGTCTAGGGTGGTGGTCTGGTGGTAAGTGTATTTAACAATGCAATTATATTATATTATCAACTCTCAAAGTCAAAAAAGAATCTGGTCAAGAATGGGAGGTAGGGTACCGATGCAATGTACAAGAGATATGTCGTTACTGAAAATAATGTATTATTCTCTGGTGAGTTTTGTTTGAAGATTAATCTTGCAATAGGTATCCTATATGACTGGCCACATCTGCTCGTCTAAAACGTCCCTTAACATAATTATGTGTAAATAATGTAAAGTAAGATATAACGGGCCGTAGGTATTAAATTGCGCGCCAATATTCCATTGTAAGGGCCTAAGAACCCCGAAAGGTCAGTAAACGCGACGGAATCGATTAGCCCAATGTTATATGTATGTAGTATTTAGCTATGTCTGTGTCTGTATGTAATCGGGACTTCCATTCGGTATACAATGTGTTTACGTTAACGCTAGAGCGTGGGTCGGTCTATTTATCCTGAGGTCCCACAAAGCACAAAACGTATTAAATTAAACGGCCCGTCGGCTGAATAGCGCCCTTTACTATTTATTGCTTGGTTGAATCAGCTTAGCTCGTTTAATAGTTGGACAAGAAGTTGGGAACGATGCCGTCTATGCGGGACCGTCTGTATTCTAATTGTTTTCTCTAACATCAAGGTGTATTTGTAAGGTTGAAAGATGTTCCTTACGTCCCTGGCTACTTGACTATACCCACGTACCTGTTCACAGAGTAGAACGGAACCGGGCCCATCGGCGCGCGCCGATCGTTGACCGCAAAGAATGCACCGCACGTACATTGCCCACGCGGGCACGCTACCAGCTGATTCTGTTTCTAAACGTTCCGACACTTCCGTCACATTACTCGCAATTGGTCGTTTCTATGATTAATAGAAAATTTTAATTATTAGGATCTCGTTGATGAGGATATTTTGCATTTTACTCGACATGTATGGTTTATCCTAAAATTTGCAAGATTTGATTCGTAACTTAACTGACACACTGACATTTATAAAAATGTATTATCAAAGACCTCTTTGATAATTCATTTTAAATCTTCTTGCAGTTGTTACCTGCAATAAAGACATTATAATTCATATCAAAAGAATTAGTAATTGAATTGTTTTTAATTGACATAGTTGTGGAAATATATTAATAGATATAGCGTTCAATAATTAGCATATTCCGTCACAAATTCTTCTACTTGCACCAGAGCGGCCATTTTGGATCCGCCACTGTGAATTCCAGACATTTTAGCTTCTGCATCAAACCGTGAAAGAATTACTTATATACATTTTTTTCCGAAGCCTTTTCCGAACGGATCGATCACGGCGATTAGTGAGGCACTAACAATCTTGCATTGAAGAAGTCGTCTTCGCCCTTGGTCCATTTTTAATTTATCGTGCTTACCTCTCAGACTTGTGCCGCGATACAGATGACATGAAATATTACGTCATGGAACTAGGTTACATGATTAAGAGTTCCAACCGTTTCATTCCACAGTATTTATTTTATATTTCAGCGGTGAGATGAAAATGCGCAGACATTTTCAGGTAGCGTTTTCCCCCCGTCCTCGTTTCTCCCGGAAGATTGAGGCCCTTATCGTGGCCGGGGCGCTTTATGGGCGACAACAGAAAACAGGGCGTTTATAAATGGAATCCGGTATTACTGCGGCCTTCTGTCGTTACTGGAAAAGTTGAGCGAAATACACGCACGTACCAACACAATGATCATTAATGTTTGGTAATACTTTCTTGTGAATTAATAAAAACTTAGAACTAATATCCGTCCTCTATACTAGTTATAACCGGGTTGTATCGCTGCGACCCATAGACGTCCCACTGCTGGGCACGGGTCTCTCCCACAGACACAGCTGCGTGAGGTCTAGAGAACCGGGTTGTATATTATATCTAGTTAAATCTATGATATTATATATTGCCTGAATTAAATTGTTTATCGGCAATAGGTGTGACCGGATTAAAAATGTTCTAGGAATATTTGTAGTTATAGTATTAATAGTTTTGTGTATGCCCCCCTTAACTACTCGTAGAAATGACTCCCAAAACCCTGCAGCGACGTTGGTGAATAGCTTTGCAATTTTGTCGTGTTCTTTATCGAAATACAGATCTTGCTTTTCACACGGTATGTACCTACTCGTAAAAGATTAAAATTGATTTATAATAAATTAATAAAATAACAAATCATAGTTTTATTTATGTTCATGTACATATTTTAAAACAGGTAATTTATATAGTTACCTATCTAATTCGTTTTAATTTAAATTAAACAATTGTAAAATAAATAATATTGAAATCGAACTAAAAATAAAAAATAAAGGAAAACGTTCCGTGGTCGCCACGTACATCATAATATTATGCAATCCATAGATTTATTATAGTAGAGATGATGCAATCTGTGACAATAATGACCGAATGAGGGAAATTCTCCCAAATTTGGGGGAATTTTTAAAATTGTAGGGTAAATATTGGGACCAATATTTACAGAATATTTGGAGGAAATAAATTTGATATGGAGGGAATATGGCGACTTTATTACCAAAACAGTTATTTGGGAAAACTCCTGAAGATTAAAAGTAAAAAAAAACTATGTAATTAAAAATTAAATAGACCTGCATAATGTCATAGAATGTAATGTTCATTCATTTAGTTCATCGACAAATTGAGGCTTTTAATTACACTTATGTAAGAATTTCAAGGCAATCCACATAATTTATAATTTCCAGGGCCGCCACCTTGATGTCATATAAAACGTAAAAGACTTTAAAGTTATTATTATAAAACTCATGTTTTTCATGTATGACATTCGACAAGATGTACGTAGGTACCTACTAGATACTAAATTAATATGAAAATGCATCTTTTTGTCCATTTTACTACTATTTATATAGCCGCTATGAAAAGTGAGCTTATCAGCTCAACTCAACCTACGTGAAATTTTATTTCTAAGTGATAAGAAACTTGGCTATAATTTTAAATAAACTGGTTTGACTCGTAGCTTGATCTAAATTTTTTCTGCCTTTAAAACATAAATCAACTTCAATATTTACATGGACAACTGACCGTATAGGAATTCTGATACAAAAACGTATTTTGTTTGTTTTAATAAAGAAACGGTCAGCTTTGGTAGCTCATTGAATATGGATGGGTCTGTAGGTCAGGCAGTCTAAGGTCTTAGCAAGGTCAGGAGTACAACTGTTCGAAGAAACTCAGCAATTCATTTAACTTCCTTATTTATTGTAACTGGTGCTTCTAAGTTTTAAAGATTCACTATTTTTAACTGTGACAAACTGAGACAGATCACAGTTTCACTATACTATATTAAACTTTATATTTGAAAGTAGTAAAATAAAAGAGTAGGTATTCATCGGTAACATCTCATACCAGATGTGTGATGTTTATTTTATAGAATAGCTTACCTCATGTCGCGTTGTTTACGTTTATTGGCCGGGTATTGTAGTAATTAGTAATCGATTTTCATAAGTAACAGTTGGACAGAGAAATGTTTTGTAATTTAGCCCGTGGTAATCACTATAAAGGTTAAACGGAGCGACATTGTCAAACAAGCGACATTATACGGAGCGCACTTGTCAACTGTGGAAACTTCCTTCTGAGGCTGAGGTCTTCACGGTAGGCTATGACATGGGTTTCTTCAAAAAAGGCGTAAAAAGAGCTCTCCTTCAGGGCCGGCGACGCATTGGCAACTCCTCTGGTGTTGCTTATGATCATAGGCGACGGTGACTACTTACCATCAAGTGGCTTGTCCGCTTGTTCGATTGGCTAAATTCTATTAAAAAAAACCGAGCGAATTATCGTATCATGCAATGATCCAGAGAGGACCTACTAGGTAACCAGAGACCGACTGTGTAGGTAGATGTTTTTATAACTAACTAGCTAACCCCGCGAACTTTGTTCTGCGCAGGAAATAAATGAGTATATTTTTGATTTTATTTTTATTAGCTAGTACATAATATAAATAAAACAAATTAATTATTTTAATGATTCTTTATTGACCATTTATTTATATATTACCTTGTGATAGACGACATTTCTCGTTTTATTTTCATGCGCTAGATCAAATAATGCAGATGATCTTAAATTAATGTTAATAAATTATTAATTTGACTTAATCTGGAGCGATAAATGTGCGTTCGTGTTTTCCAAATGGTTGTTTATCCGCTCTGATCACCACTTTGTAGTCCTCATTTGTCATGCGCTCCAAAGCACTCTTGAACAACCTGACCAACGCATGAAGTTCATGAAGTAGGTATTTGCTGCAGATCTTGTTTAATTGCTCTTTTCATTGCTGAATCTCTTGACGTCGATCATGTTGCCCATGCAGTATAATTGTAAAAAAATATTTTGTGCATCTTCGAGAGGTTGTAATGATCCGATTCAATGGTAAATCTGTCTGTCCTTGTATCTACAAAATCAAAAGCAAAGTCAGTATTACTGATTTATAAATATTTTTTTTATAATTCGCATACATAACATAGTAATAATTATAGTATGTTAATGTTCTACTTTATTCTTTGTAAGTACAAAAATTAAATAAATTAATACATACCTTTAATGTCGGATTAAATCCTCGTTCTTCCATAATGACTACCCCAAATAAGGTCATTTGGAAACAACTATTATATTTTCGAATGTTTGCTAGAAAATGTCGTGATTCTGGTGTTTCGCCAAGGAACAATGAATGTAATGGTTCAGGTGGCGGACAGTAATCAGTTCTGAAATCGTATTGAAACGCTGCTCGATTCAAATCAGTACTTGATAAATTTCTTCTTGTTCTTCTAAAATTATCTAGTTCTTGATCTCTGAGCTTTGATCCACGATTTCGCATTGCCAACCTAGCCGTTTCAGTGGCTGCCTCGTTTTGCTCTTGTGATTGAGAAGCACGAAGTCGCCATACTAACGCGGCGCTCTTCACGTGCCCTTTGATTCGCAATGTTTCGAATCCTAGGTGGATTACGGCTTTGTCGGAAAAGAATTGATTGTCTTGGTCGCGGCATGGTATTGTTAATGATAATATCGACACAATAAGCTAATAGAAACTCGAAACAAACATTTAAAATGTACTCTGTAAAACAAACACATCAACTGGTCGACTTCAAAAATTCCAAATTGTCAAAGTATCAACTGTCACTAAAAAATAAAATAAAACGGAACGGTGTAAAAAGTATCCTATAGCAGTCCCCCGGTTCTAAGACCCCGACAAATTTTCAGCCAAATCGGTTCGGCCATTCTTGAGTTATAAATGGTGTAACTAACACGACTTTCTTTTATATATATATATAGATATAGATTAAATTAAACTTGAAATGTGGCCTCAGGTTATTAATTTAACGCCGTCGGCGCCATCCACTCGACTCGATATATTGCTGTAATTTTATACGAAGTATCCATCAAACGTGTAAATAATGATGGTCGGATAGGATAGGAACGGCCTTTGCAATGCCAAGTAACTATGTACTTACATTGTTTAAACTAGCCTGCTGCTATAGTGACCAGTTAGCGATTGTCAATAAGAGATCATCGTAAATGCTTGCATGCACTCACTAACTATATCAATGCTTGCATGTTGCACATGCAGTTTTAATAAAATTCGCCAGCTTTCAATTTTACCCTTTTATTTTACGCTGTTTATGGTAATAACAATGTCCTGGTAATTAAGTGACTAGTATAGTTTCTATTCATCCATCCATCTGCCTTTTTAGGTCCACTGCTGGACATAGGCCTCCCTCAATCGTCGCCACTCTTCCCAATCTTGCGCCTTAAGAATCGGAATAATGAAGTTTATTTCAAACGAGGAAATAATATTTTCGTAATATTTTAATTACCTACCTTTAGGTACCTTGTTATATCTTGTTTTCTCACTAAAAATGTTAAAAAAAATGCATTATTGACTGACTTGGTCCTTATCTAAATGAATGAAGATTATTTATTATTAAATAATTAATCTTCATTAAGTTAGAGGGGTATTGTCACAGTGTGACTATGTGTAAACTTGTGTGAAGGTGTTACACGCTGTAGATTAACACACATAGTTCTATTCACACATACTTTCCCTTCCCTGAGTGAATACGTAATCGCCGCCCTCGGCTTCCACGAGCCGTTTTAGCTTTACAGAAGGAATTGAGACCTGAAATCAGTTCCTTATCCATGGGCTGTATCCATTATTTATCGCCACTAACTATTCCCGGCTCGTGCGAATCCCTACGTATATATACACACATATTGTATAAAAGGTTTCAATCTTTGTAAAACTATTTTAAAAAGTAATTTGAATAATCACTGATGAAGGACAAGGGTAAAAGTAATTATCTATAGCTATTGATGGGCTTACAATTTTAATAAGTACTTGGTACTCGTAGGTAGGCGGTAGGTACCTAGACATGTGATTAGTATTTAACATATTTATTTGGTCACAGTCCGATAATTAGAAATTTAATATTTAAATCAGCGAAAGGAGACAATTTTAAGGTAGGTACCTGGGTATCGAAGCAAAACTTATTTTGAGAAGAGCGAGAGGCAAAAACAATGTTTTGCAACGGATCGCGCGACAGATCTGCGCTGTCGTCGCGTTCGTTGACCCACTGAACCCGGCGGGAAACGCTTGGTGCACGCCTTCACTACCGACTTTACCGGCAGTATTTTTACCCTGTTCTGTGCAGTTGTTGTACGTAGTAGGTATACTATTTAATCTGTGGCAGAGGTACTTACCGACCAGTCGACACGAAGCGCCAGCAAAATATACCCGAACCTTTCAGGGTATATTTTGGCGGGATAATTACAATCTAGGAAGATGCTTCATGCTTTCGTTCAACAATAACAAATTAATACCAAAAGGGTAACGTACAAAATCAAAGCTAAATGCTGTCCGCGTGAATATACGTAAATAGCTTTTATTACTTACTTTTTTTTATTTTCGTGCATTGTCATCGGAACCAAATATGTGTGTCAAATTTCAGCTCGATAGCTTCAGTGGAAGGGGGTGAAATATGGATTGCAAGAATTCCAGGTCATATACATTATACATACATATAGACCAGTGCAGAAGCCTTTAAAAATAATAAAAAGTGAAAAAAAATAATAGTAGAAAATAACCTATTAGAAAAGGAGGAGAATATTATAAACATTAAAGGAAAAATAAATTCCGGGCGATCTGAGGTAGGGAACGGGAAGGGGGGGGTGTTTAAGGGGAAAAAACGGCTTATGTCGATTTCCGGCAAAACTAAAAGTCCTATGGAAAAAAGTCAAATGGCAAAGTTGTAGATAGTAAAAAGATCTAAAACTTTTGTATTTACACTTTTTTCACATAACCTCAAAATGTATGTGAAAAGTTCAAAAAACCAAGTTTTTGGTTTTTTATTTTTATCTTTTTCAAATAATTTTTCATTTTCACGAAATTTGGTGAAAACTTACCTTTTTATGTCCCGAATACGCTGTAATTTATTTGATTAGAAATATTTATTTTTTCAACCTTATTTTGAATTAATATCGAAAAAGAACCCTAATTTTCAATAGAAAATTCACCCGTCAAAATATCAGCTTTTTTCAAAAAGTTGGTATGCTTTCTGTTCGTTGAAACCTCTACTTTCCGATGGTGAAAAAAAAAATATATCTTACTATAGTAAATCTTATCAGAAAATGCAATCTTTAATTACTTCTTTTCCTTCCTTTGCTTTTTTTTGTCCCGTTCCCTACCTCAGATCTCCCGGAATTTATTTTTCCTTTAATGTTTATAATACTCTCCTCCTTTTCTAATAGGTTATTTTCTACTATTATTTTTTTTTGTTTTAAAAGCTATCGAGACTGGTCTAATAGTAAAATTATAAAATTAAATAAAATTATACTATTAAAAATATTTTTTAATAAAAAGCTTTTATTAAACAAATAAAAATGTACTAAAAAGTAAAAAATAAGTTGTTGCTAAAATTGACTTAAACTGAAAATAACTGAGCTATAAATTTTGGGTTTTAAAGGTATTTCAACCAAAATATATCTTTGACGTAGGTATTTTTTCACGGTATTTCTATATTCATATTGCTATAAATAAAAGCTTGGGCGTAATTAGAATTTCTCATCTGAATTTTAATATTGATCTTCGTTGAAACTCAACTATTACCTAATTACATTCCCGTCTTACAATTAATGCAAAGTATAAAGATTATTCACTACCATATGCAAAAAATTTTGGTACTTGTTACATTATATAACATTTTACTATCCAATATAGTTGACTTTCATTCAATAGGCTACTTCAAAATGTCTAGAGATTTTACTTTCCACTTTCTCTATTTAATTGAGACCAATTCGCTGCCATATAAATTCGTAGTAACTATAAAAACTAAAAAGTACAATAGAGCTTATTGTATTGACAAGGCAGATAAAAAACGCAAACAAATTACAACCGCTCTTACAAAACTTGTTTTGTGTCTACTTGAACTGTATCGTTTTTTATGTATCTAATCTACCCACGTCCAGTTTTAATTTTGCCTTTAAAATATGAAGGTAATGGGGATAAATAAGTTGTATCTTGGAACAATCACATTAAATATGTAAATACTAAAAATACTAGATGAAGTAGGTACATGATTTTGAAGTATAGATTAAATTAATATTCGGTAAATTTTTGCTATATTTTTAATAAAGTAAAAAGTAAGTAAGTAAAAAATATTGCCGTAAGTATCAGTTTAATTTTAATAATTTAGAATCAATCGTTTTTAAACAAAATAATTTTTATGTTAAGCATTTTACCTGTTGTGCTTGCAAGTTACACAGACAGTAAACAATAACATATAACCTACTGCGGTCAAACCTTGCATACAGATAGCGTACAATGTGTCGTAGTTCTATGATCATGTTGTACCTATTTGTATCTTAACCTTGCGGGTTAATTGTGTCACGTACTTGCGTATCACACCTATACGTGTCGCTCGCTTATAAAAAGTTTATTAGGAGGTATGTAATACATTCACCAGTTATGTTTTGGTCCCATGTAAATTTACTGATGTGACTTGGTGAGCCTATTGCCATATTTCCATGAACATTGCCCTTCCAAAATTCCAGACTGGGAAGATAAAAAAAATATGTATCATATCAATAATACCTTGCCACACCCGGGGTTACTCTTGTGGACTTAAGGACTAGACTAGAGTACCAGTACCACAGTATTTTCATCATTATACTGTGATACTGGTACTCTAGTAGTTAACTGGGATATAACTATTTCTGGACTGCATACCTGTGCCCTCTGTATCGAATGTTTTCTCACTCACTTTCAGACAAAATAATCTTTCGTCATATTCTCCTCGTCCTCTCCTACAATTCAATCAGACGGTGGACTGAGTTATTTCCATAAATAATTCTGCTCATTCATTTTGCTGCATCGACCAGCAAGTAGGTAGGAAAATAACGAGTAATATACCAGATTCGATTTGCTGATATAATCTACGGTGTCACATTGCGTAAATTGGACGTGATCTGTGATTTCCTCCAAACAAAGCATTAACCGAATAGCGTCTCAACACAATTACGTACAGTTACGAGAAAGTATTGCGGGCGTAAGTTAAATTATGTTGTCTGGCAAAGCAGCAGTTATAATCTTTAGCGGCCTAGTTTCACAACCTTGAATAAGTACCTACCTACTGCTTCTATTTAAAGAGCAAGTTTCCCGCGCAAACCGGTGTGCAAGCGTACCTACTGGACTGAATAAATAAATATCTGCAAGATTTTTTTAAAGTATTTAAATCAATGTAACGATGCTCGGACATCTCGTAGAATCTCGTGTATTGAGTACCTAACAAAAATTATCGTGTACGTGTACGTAGTTACTGCTACACGTGTCGGTACTCTAGTAATGTTTTGATTTACAGAAGGTTACAAGGGTTAAAGCAATGTCTTACACAAAGTTACAAGTTCCAATTTTTACTTACAGATTCACACAACTACAACTTACTGATGGAGCTAACTGCACTCGTTAACTATCGATATAAAGATAGGTGGTTAGACGAAAACGCTGAAAATAACTTTTAAGGTTCTTTAATTCTGTTCTGACCTTAGTTCTGTTCTGACCTTAGTTCTGACTATTATTTTTTATTTTGCATTGCACTATTGTATCCGTCAGCATTTCCATACGTATTGAGCAATTTAATTTTGAGTATTGTGATTTTGTCTATTCACTTACTGGAAGGTCTGCGGTTTGTTTATAAATACCGGCCTAGGTGGTCCTCGGTTTATAAATTCTCTGCTGATTTTGGAACCGTACCAATGCGATGTCTGGTCAGTTGGTTTGGTGTCGGTAATGGTATGAGTATTTACGATTCAACCTCGCCTCACTATTTTAAACCGTTGAACAGTAAAGCAATAGCGTATCTGGCTCTGAAATGGATAATTTAAATACGTGATTAAAATTTAGATTTGATAAGATAATTAAAAACCCTTTAGAGACAACAGATATAAATTCATTAATTATTGTCCTGTTTCCTACTCAGTAAATTCAGTAACTAATTAAATCCTTCAGGGAGTTGTGTCAGAATTAACAGATTGACCAAGTAATAGAAGTGACTATTTGTGATAATTTTAACCCCCATATGCATGATGCAAAAGTGAACCATTTTCGAGTTATCAAGCTTTTCAGCTTTTTTCAAAATAGGTCAGAAATGCAACATCAAAAATTTATTTAAAAAAAAGTATCAATTAAAATCTATTTTTTTCTTCTGATTTATAAAAACGATTAAACAATGGTTATTTATCAACATTAAAACTACAATTATCGGTCCAACTTTAAAGATGCGAGACGATTTAACAATATTACTTCAATATTTTTTGAGATTTTTGTCGACTAAAATGCCTTAAAAACAAAAAAAATTATATCAAACTTGGTTTGCAGATTACTTTAGAAACATAACCGTTTTCTTAGCTTTCCAACAAGGCATAACAACTATGAATTTATTTTTAAAAAACTGAGAAAAACCGATCACAAAGGAAGCAGGCGGAAATTTGTATTCGAACTAAACTTATGGTCGTTCTTTAAAATTTCAAAAAAAGTAGTTAAAAACAATGCCCAATGTAAATAAAACAAAAAATATAAATATAAAATTAAGTTTAGTAATAATAACAATTAATAATAAATAACAATCAAGACATTTTGTAATTTAGCTTAATTAAAGTTCTTGCTCGAAGGGACTTCCCCTATTGCGTACGCAAAGTCTCATTATTTTTCCGAGATGTAAATTAACTACCGAAGTAGTCAAATTATTCTGCAATATGTGCAATATGTGCAAGAATGTATCGATGAACCAATTTTGCTCACTTACGAATTTTTTTTACCAAATGAAATGCTTGAAGGCGTGCCTTTGGCTATAAGGGTAAACATGATATACTAGCAAGACAGATATCCTGCAAATGTGATTCGGAATAATTTGAACACTTCGGTAGTTAATTTACACCTCAGAAAAAGAATGAGACTGCGTACGCAATAGGGGAAGTCCCTTCGAGCAAGAACTTTAATTAGGCTAAGTAACAAAATGTCTTAATTGTTACTTATTATTAATTGTTATTATTACTAAACTTTTACTGGTTCTAAATTTAATTTTAAATTTATATATTTTGTTTTATTTACAATGGGCATTGTTATTAATAAATTTTTTGGAAATTTTAAAGAACGACCTTAAGTTTAGTTCGAATACAAATTTGCGCCTGCTTCCTTTGTGATCGTTTTTTCTCAGTTTTTTTTAAAATAAGTTCATAGTTGTTATGCCTTGTTTATGTTTTTAAAATAATCTGCAAGCCAAGTTTCATATAAGTTTTTTTTTGTTTTTAAAGCATTTTAGTGGACAAAAATCTCAAAAAATATTGAAGTAATATCTTTAATCGTCTCGCATTTTTAAAGTTGGCCCGATAATTGTAGTTTTAATGATGATAAATAACCATTGTTTAATCCTTTTTATAAATCAGAAGAAAAAATTTGATTTCAATTGATACTTTTTTTTAAATAAATTTTTGATGTTGCATTTTTGACTTACTTTGAAAAACGCTGAAAAGCTTGATAACTCGAAAATGGTTCACTTTTGCATAATGCATATGGGGGTTAAAATTATCACAAATAGTCACCCCTATCACCTCCTAACGGGAATACGTCGAATTACCAATAACCCTGTATAAGTCCCATGCATATTTTGTACCTTACTCAGAATGTGCACTCCACTATTGCATCGCACACAATCAGCACTTATGAACCAAACGCTATTTTGGAACCAAACCAACTTTTGAACAGCGCGGGTTAGTCCGAGAGTTGGAAATCTGCATTTTCATATTAGTATTAGTATTTACACAAGTCTCATGAATATCCCGTAAGTATATGTTATTGATGTTATATCATGTTATGTTATTGACACAGTTTTTCTGTTGGCGATAAAAAAAATGACTTGCCACCCAGCATACCCTTGAAGAAGAATACCTTACTGCGATACGGAAAACGAATACTTTATATAACCGCCGTTTAATTAAAGGATATTACTATGTATTTGGTTCACGGTCAAAACCGGTCCTTCTGGGTTTCAATTGCAAGGTTATATTTTATTTTCAGAGGAAAATGGTAGCCTTTCCATATATTGAGCTTGTCGTACCTAGTACAGATTGTTTACGTACTTATTTGTATGCAGTATGACGTGTATGTACCTTCGTATTAAAACAAGTTTATAATCTCTCAGAGCAATCACTTTTACTGAGTAATCTTTAGATTTGTTCAACGTTGATCATTATGATATGATTGATAACGAGGATGGTGATGTTTTTAATCAGTCAATATTTAATGCAGAAGATAATAATCAAATATGGCAGGGCGCAGCATGTTTACATATCCATAGTTTGTCGAGTTTCGGAAAAAAATTGTGACTGAGCTGCCTCCATGTCCGCAAGTTCCTGAGAGCTTTAGTAAGATCTGGGGTCTAATATCAAAATATAAGACCTGCTAGGCGAACTTGGTTCTGTTCATCTTAACCAGGTTGTGGTGTGCAAGCATAGCCTTAAGTCGAGTTCAACTCACCCTGCCCTGCATGCAACACGGTGGCGAGGTTTAAGTCCTCGCTCCTCCTATCCAAGATCCATCCAAGTAGCAGTACTACTTCTTTTGCTGATTAACTATGTACGCCCCATTTCCATTTCACCCTTGTCCCTCCCTACCACGTAGTATGAATTATAACATCGAATAATATTGAAGAATTCTAATAACTTCCCTTGGCAAAATATTACGAGTACCCTCCCATAAAAGCTTTTGCAGCGTGGTTGTGTTTTTTGTAATTTTATAATTTTATCCCCTCTAAATCCCGCGATATCTCGAAAAATGCTCGCGAGCGATATAGCGAAACCACGCGGAACGAAATTAGGCGGTAACAAACATAGAAAAGTGTTATTTACTGATTATGTTGTACACGTGCAAACAAATCTGCAGTATTTTGTAAAACACGTTACAGACGTGTCCAACGTGCATATTTGCGGCGTGAGTAAACACTCGTGTAGGTATCATTATGTCTGCAGTACACAGATACCTTCACGGCAACTGAACAAGGTCGTTGTCGGCTACGTGCTGCCGCCGGTAGGGCTTCTGCAGTTCTACTCGTGTACAAGTTATGTTCTGTGGTAGTAGTAGGGTCACTGTGTAATTTTATTTTGCGTTAGAGAACTATTTTTCTCATACGGCCCTACTGAAACTACAAAATACAGCAACGTTTTTGATGGTTTAAAAGACGAGATACGAGTAAAATACTCGCATATTAAAACATCTAATATTGTTTGTAGAAGTTTGCTCAAGTATCGTAACATTTGATTTTTGGGTTTTATATCCAAAAAGTTTACCAAGTGTTCTTAGTTCAGCAGTATACGTTCCTCAAAGTTGAGTCGGTTGTGTCCAAACATCCGATTCGAAGAGTTTAACCCCGTCGGTTGTCCACCAAATGACGCGGCTTACATATTCCCACTTCATGTTGCTTTAACATTAACTACAGCAACTTATTCGACGGATTTCTTCTTTTTAGATTCGGTCTCGCCGTGGCGCATTGACTTTAAAGCCATAGATTTATAGATAGATTTATCGACACTGGTTTGGCCACTAACCCATCCACCATTGGAGCAGCGTGGTGGAGAATGCTCTAGCTAGAACTCCCGCAGCTGTGTTTGTGGGGGAGACCATGCCCAGCAGTGGGGATGTCTCAGTGGCGGGGCCACCATAGAATCAAAAAACCCAGGACTGCCTAACACCGAACCCACTTAGTAACGTCACTAAAGGCAACAGAATTACATCAATCATTCATCACCTATAAACCGCGCGACTCGCGATGCGTCGCGCAATCGCGCGCAACCAATAACCTAGCTAGCGCAACAAACCCCAAGCTACGAAGCCCGGGTTCGCAGTCTATATACATATAGGCATAGGAACAGCATATACATCTCTGTCTAACGTACACAAAACGACAAAGATAGACTCTATCGGGAAAAATCATATCTAATGATCGAAAACTTTTGGTAGAAGCCTGATTGTTTGCCAGAGTGTAATGCGCTGTCTATTTTTAGGGTAAAATTTAAAAATGATGGGCAGTTTGTTGGTACACAACTAGGAAAATAAATGTAATTTATCTTGATGTAATTTGCGTTTTTATTTTAAAATAACCCGAATAACACAATCTAACTGGTATAACATAAATATATTTACATTTAACCGTACTAGACTAGACATGATAAGATTCTAAGTACCCATTTAGATTTATTAGTAAATTATGTATTCAGAAGTTTTAAAATCTGGTTAGTGGTACATATTGGACACATAGTTTATCTTGGATTTAAAAGTTCTATACTATTTATTTGAAAGATTATGGGATAAATCTAGTCTTAAGACATGGCAACCCCACGCTGCTCAAACGTCAACTAATGTCAAAACTTTTCAATCAAAGTCAAAGTCAAATAAATAATTTATTTGAATTATTTCGCTATGATTGGACACGCAACGAACTTAAAAGTTTGCTTAATTTAATTTTTGTAGCTTCATAGATGTGAAAGTGAACGTATAATTGAAAATGTGACATTTTAGTGCTATATTGGAGACTATTGTTCATTGAGAGCATGTGAAAATTATTCCAGTAGTGACTTGGAGCAAAAGGTAAAATATTTAAGTATAAGTTTGCAGCCAAGTTAGCTCAATATGTATTGGTGGTTTCAGTGTAACAATGTTTGAAGTTTGTTATGATGTCATAATAGCTGTAGAGTGAAAGAGTAATTGTAAATTATTCGTATTTTTATTTTGTTTTAAATATTCGTCACCTGTTACGCCATCTGTGTTTCTTTAAATGTACCAGTTACTATAGAATGGTTTACGCAGTCGATATTCGAACATATAGTATTTTTCACTAGATGTCGCTATTGTATGGAACAGAGTTCATTCATGTGAAATGTTTCGGTTATGGTGGTGAGTCTGTCTCAGTGGACTGTCTCATTCCAAGATTTCCAAGAGAAGGTGAAGAGACCCGTGCCCAGTGTGGACAGATATTTTGTATACTCAGGTCATGGATGTTAAAGTTTTGTGAATATGTATTCTCGCTATCTGCAGCTCGTACCTAATCGTAATGTTGGGACAACATTAAAAAAAATGCGGATATGTACTCATGGGCAAGTCATAACTGGGCATGCTCACCCATGGAAGCATGGCGCCGCCACTGGGATGTCTATGAGTTGTAGCTCGGCTACACTTTGATTTCATAACTTCATATTTAGGATCTCTGTCCATAGATGTTATTTACTACAGATAATTAAATCATTTATTTCTAAAATCCACTACCAAGTCTATCTTCTCCTTATCTATGTATTTTTTCGGAAACAGAACAGATTTCAGTTTCATTCAGTTGATTTTCACGCTGGCCTCATAGTCATAAAACATGCTGCTGCAATGAGGTCTCTATGACAAAAGGGATGCCTCTGCTTCCAGTGAAAGTGGGGCGAACTAGGTCGCGTGTTCTTTTACGCTTTGGTATTTCGATTGCCTGAAATAGGCCAAAAGTCTCGCAAAAGAATGTCCGCATTCATTCAGCTAGATACGAGAAACTGGTATGTTGACGTTTTTTTAAAGATGTGTGATTGTAGTTAATGATTTTTAAATCATATGCATTTTATAAATTCATAGGTAATGAATGTAGGTGACTGTATTGTGGACTTGTTTTTATTTCAATTCAATTCAATGCGATAATTTATTGGCAGATGTGTGTACTTTTACACTTACCTCTATGCCTCTATGAGATGCAAATAGTTATTTTTACAAAATAATAATGTATTATAATATCAGATTTAATACAACATCAGATTAATACTTAATTGACAATAATTAAGTTACAGAAAACCAGGACTGGGGTAGGTTCGAGGATTCCAAAAACTAAGACATTACGTTGTTGTGGCAATTGATTAAAAACAGATTTATTAGACTACCACGTCACGGTAATAATATCATAACCACGTCACGGTAATAGTATCATAACCATGTCGTTGTTTATAATTGAGTAAAACTAAACTATGTCATTGCATATAACTATATACCTATTTAGCAAGGTTCGCAAATATAGGTTCCACTCGAAAAGTAGGGCGAATACAGAGCTACTTGCGCTGTTGCTTTGTGTAAGGAATTAATATGTGAAAATTAAAAATTTTTCTTGTACCTTTTTTTTTACCTGAGCAATGTAGAAAACAATGTAGGTATCCCACATAGTCAGCATTTAAGAATAACTTCCTTGAGTTCGGTACATATCGTCAAATGAGTTTAGGTATTTAATGTTAACTAGGAGGACGTTTCTAGAGATTATCTACACTTAAATACCCGCTTTTTTCTAGCAACTTGTCGTTAATATGTAGCTAGCTATACACGGATACCTCCGTTTCATAACTTATTATAGAACAGTACTTTTTATATGTTCGATTTATTAAATATGATTTTAAATTAATATCGTCGCGCACAAAAAACATTTTGTAAATCACGGGTACTATTTTTTGCTTGAAATATCTGCGTAATTTAAAAAAATATCGTGAGTACTCGTGATTTACAAAATGGTGGATTGATTAGTTTTGCGTGTACTTATAATAAACGTATTGATCTTAGTTCTCTTGTTCAGTTGCATTTTCCACTGCAAGTCCACTCATGCAACTTATGCACGTTTCATCTGTGAATAAGTTGAGAAGGCAAGCAATCGCGGAGCTCGCCTTCAACTCGACCTTGTAACACAAAACTTTATTTATATATTGACTCATCGGAAAATCGGCCTCGTAGCCACTCGTAGGTATTACTTCTGTGTGCTGAGGGCGCCTGTATCATTTTTATGACCTTTTAAATGTAATAGTGGCGCTGTCCTTTTCGAAATTGATATGGTAGATAGAATAGAATAGAATGAATAGAAAAACGTTTGTTTCTTTGCCGCGGTGGTGCTAGAACCGCAACGCTGGTTTTCAGTGCGTCAGTCAGATGTTGGCGTTGGTAGTTTCTAGTTCTATTTTCAGTAACAGTAAGTAGTGAGGTAGTGGCTGTTGCTGTTCTGAGAATCGTTGAATTGGCTGACTACCAAAGTAAGAAAAGAATGTTCTCGGTACTAAATTATGTTATGATGATATGGCACAAGCTTGCACGGTGCGGTGTTCCCGGTAACGTGTTCCCAGTGGTGTAACGCTAAGATCAGGCATTGACAACATACTCTCAACTTTACTATTGTCTCACGTAATTTAATATGTCTTAATAGGTACCTTACCTACGCATACGGCATAGTATAATAATAATATTAGCCGCAGGGCAGCTTGTGGCGAGCTGTTGGGGAGTATCGACCGCACGGACCCGAGTTCCCCGGAGACTCGGTCAGGCTCCCCATCTCCGGCTTGCCTTTACTGGCTGGTCGGAGTGGACCCCAGGAGTCTCGCTCTGGCTTGCCTTAACCGGCCGCCCAGAGTGGGGCGTAGAGATATATGCTCGTAGGGTGGAAGTGAAACTTGCATTTATCGCGAATTGGTATAGTGGGTAAAAACACCTCAATAAAAGCGCGGTACACCTCTCGACACCCTAAGCCACTCGCGAAAATGTTGCCGCCTTTGCCCTCCAACGTGTCGGCATGTTTGAGTAGCCTATACAGTGAGTGGCTATCACCACCTGCCGCTTTTTATATTTGTAACGATCTGAATGGCAGTTCTAATAGTTCTCCATAGCCCATGTATCAGTCCCTCTAAATCCACCACAACAGACCCAATATAGTTTCCATTCCATTGCACTAGTTCCTGTGCATCTGGCGGGGCCCACCTTCGTGTGTAATCAATTGATGGTACAGTCGATCGAGGGTGGTAACTGCCACGTGTGCCATACCACAACACATCGAAGAGGCCTCTAAGTGCTTATGTCTACGTGTTTGATATGTGTTCCCACGCGAGATTCCTAATTACCTGGTTCATTTCTGGACCCGTGAAATTTAAAGAGTAGGCGCGAGTCCGGTGATACCCGGGAGATCGCAGACGTCCGCGAAATTTACGAAACATGATTAAAACAAAATCAATGTTACATATAAAATATACGCTATAATTATTATTTTCACCTTCTGACTTCTTACTAAATGGGATCGTCTCGACAGGAGTCAGGAGGCCAGGAGGCAAGGAAACAACAAACAGCAATTACATAATTATACATACAGAAATATGTATGTATATAAAAAATAGGTTTTAGGGTAACGGTAAATGAAACGCCTACGCGTACCTACAGGTATGGCAGAATTACGAAAAATAATTTATGTAGAACAATAAAAATATCAAGCTAAAGCTAACCCACCTGTTCTGAATGTGTTATATTATTGCCGCGCCGTATCCCGCCAAGCCTACATTCTCTCTAATACATAAAAAGTGGATTTGTTATTATTGCGTTCCCTCTCTTGCATCGATATCTCTTTTTCACTTGCATATTTCATAGAATGGAATTGATATGGGCGGGGTTTTGCAGTACATTTACTGCACAGACCACCAGTAGCGCTATCTAGCGGTGGAAAGCTTTCAACTTTTGGAGCTGTACCGGCTAAGGTTGTTCTGTAGTTGCTGAGCGTGTTTGGTTTGGTACAACTCCAAAGCTTCTGTCAGTTTCACCTGTAATCACATAGATGGCGCTGCGAGTCGTTATGAATCTAATTTTACATATTTCATTTAATACTTTGTTGTTTTGTGTTTTGTAATTTTCGTATGGTGCAGGTATATTCATTTATTTATTTATCTTGTTTCAGGTTTTAGTGGAATACGATGGTGTGGACTGGCAACGGCGAGAGTGGGTGGCTGTTTATTCGCGTAGAACGTTTCGCGTGTTTCTAGTTGAGAGAACTTTAGTATGGTCACCAAGAGATTATGAAAATGTAGAAGTCAAATGGCCTGCTTTAGTAAGTATAAATTAATAATAATACCATTAATACCGAATATATAATTTTATTAATGAAAAATTTAAAGCAAATGGAGTGAACGGGATGATATCGCATTTTAAATCTAGATGGCGCTAGGAGTCGCAAATCATACAATTATACAGAATAGAACACGTTTTATTGTTTTCTGATTAGGTGTTCATTCGTACTTACCACTGATTAAACAGGAAGCCTTGTAAATACATTAAAAACCTTCCCACCTCACCTCACACAAAACATTCCCGTTATTTCTAACTATGCAGTCTGGTTAGGAATGAGTATGCTATAGGTTGCTCCTATAGCATCCTCATTCCTAGGATGCCCAAAACGTTATAGATGATTGGAATTCTGGTTAAATGATGTTATCAAATATGTGGTTTAAGAAACTTTATTAAGGCGCCTAGTGGTGCAAAATGACCTTGAGAATCGGTGCACACATTCTCACAAACGACAACAGCGCCTCTAACGGAAAACCTCAGAACTACCTTACAGAGCATACAATGACATGTCATGAGGTACTGTATTAATCGCCTGTATAACCCGCGCAGATAGAGAATAGATCTGAAAATGGCACTTAAAATACAAGCACAACACACAACACAAGCAAGGGTACTTAAAACACTGGATTGTAAAATTTGCCTTTATTAATTGTGACATTTCAGAATCAGATTATAAAAATAAAGAACAATAGGATGGGAATGGTATCAAAGGTTTTATAAACCGCTTGGTCCAGCAGTGTCCTGGTCATCTGTACCCATTACTGGTTCAATTCCCTCCATGAATTGGTTAAAATCTTCCATGGACTGGTCACTTTCACAGTCCTGGTCTTCAGAGTCGTCACTTTCATCTTCGGTGTTGCTGTTCAATTACATCACAAAATGTCAACGTTCGTAACAAAAACTTAACGAAAATAAATAACAATCAAATGTAACGCAAACAAAAACAACAATATCAACGAAAACAACAATTACTCGGAGTGCGTCAAGTAGCTTAGAAAGCGAATCCCGACTGATTATTTGTTTGCAGCTCGTACTTCACTGTGTGAGTATAGACAGCGATAGAGAGTGAGCGAGAACGCATGCGAGAGGACGCCATTTTCAAATCTAATCTCTATCTGCGCGGCTTATACGGGGAAGTGTTTCAGTAGATGGCGTTTATTTTAAGTAATAATTGACCTAACAAAAAATTTATAGGAAGGTACGACAACGTAATGAAATTAGATTTATGCAATTTTTTTAGTTACTTAAAATAATAACAAAAAAAAAGTCATAAAAAAATAAAGAAAAAATTGAAAAAGAAAGGAAGTGTAACTGGAATTTGAACCCGAGTCTCTAGAGCGAGATTCTTACTCACTGCTAATGTCTATAATTTCCCCGTTATTGATATTATCTTTGGATTCTCTTTTCCTGTAATAAATACATATTATGACATATATAAATATTATTAGCTTTTTATTTCATTTGCATAAAATAATAACAAAAAAAAAGTCATAAAAAATAAAGAAAAAATTGAAAAAGATAGGAAGTGTAACTGGGATTTGAACCCGAGTCTCTAGAGCGAGATTCTTACTCACCGCCAACTCCCAACTACGCCATTTACAGTTATATGATTAGGGTTGAAAAACTGTGTACGTATCTATCTTTTTGTACTCTGCAAAACTGCAGAGAAAACAATGAAAATTAATAAGTGTTTGACAAAATTAAAATGCTTTTACCTCTTTACGTCATTCATATGTGTGACGTTTGCTTTATATGAATACTTTTGATTTATTTCCCATGTTTATTTACAAAATAGGAGTCCGTTTACGAATTTAAAAAATACATATACCGTTAAATTATTTATATAAATCAAAAAATGTATTATCCAATCAATAAAAGTAATGAAATAACGTTGGAATCTTGCAGAAATTTTGCGGCAGAAAGCGCGACACGCCCGTCTAGCAAGAGGCCTGAGCCGCGACCACAGAGTACATTTTATATAACTGAAATAGAGTCCGCGCTCAAGGCTTGTGCATGGCCCATGAATGTGACGCCATCTGTTTTTTAATTTGGAAAACTTCCTGCATTTTTCTGCACCTTGGCACCTTTAATTTAAATTTTCTTTTAATGTTTCAATTAGAATAGAATTAGTTAGCTCTTAATTCATTAAGATCAAATACAATATGCCATCTTTTAGAGCATTAGTAACTAATCCTATTTTATAAAAATAAGAAGACTGTAATTTTATACGATAATTTATTGTTTAATTTATATTGCTACAGCATTGAGTTAAATATACTAGAGAAGCAAACCTCATCAGAATGCCTCAAATATAGCGTAACCACTTTTTAAACGCGACGACGTAGCTTTGAAATCACTAAACATTTGAATGTAAACATATATATGTCTCACTTACACAAGTCACAATAACAATACCGTCGCGTAGATTAGACAAAGATCGCAATATTAACATGCAATTACGGGAATCGGCGCGACAGGGTTGCCTACCCACGCGAAGTTTTACCCAATTTTTTTAAGCCATAGAAAAGTTTTAATACTAAATTAAATTAACTTTAAAATATTTGAATTACATATGTAAATAGAATTTTGATGATCTGAAATTAATAAAATCATACTCCGCTTTAAAACATAAGTTTTGTATACAATTGCCTTTTAGACTCTTTTTTGTAAGTTTAAGTAAATAATTTCCTTTCGTAATACAATCTTATTTTAAAATATTTGCAAATTATGGAATCTATACTAATATTATGTATAAAGAGGAAACATTTGTTTGTAATGTTAAAACACAGAAACTACTGGACTGATTTCAAAAAATCTTTCACCATTAGAAAGCTGCATCTTTACGTTCTGACATAGGCTATATAATAATATTATACATTTGTGTTTTTGAATGTATGTTTGTAATGTTTTCACACAAAAACTGCTGGACCGATTTCGAAAATTCATTCACCATTAAAAAGCTGCACCTTCACTGAGTAACATATATTACATTTAAAAAAAAATAGGTATCCATAATAAAAATGCAATAATATTACCCAAGGTGTGAAAATTACCTAAAATATTCTTTACATCGCGTGCGCTGCGAAAACTATTGATGATAGAATAAAATAATGTACTACGACTTAGCAGATCACATCATTATTTACAAAAAGTCGCGATACCATATGTCCAACTACTGTAGTTATTCCACTATAACTACTTTTTTACATTTTAAAAGTTGATAACAGTGCCGACAATAATCAAACCATTATTATTCATAACTTTGAATTAATCCTTATCCCATTAAATATTATTATATTAAAGACCGTTTCAATACCTGTTAAATACTTATTAAATTATTAAAATCCGAATAACGAATAAAAAGATATAACGAATTTAAAATGTCAATCTAAAGAAAATAATGCAATAATAAAATAATACGGTGTGGGTGGCGCCGCGCAGCCGCGTATTACTTAAAAGATGAATAGAATTGATGAATTGCTTCATATTAGCAACAAATGTTTACAGTTGAATTAATTAATTAAAATGTAGGATATGTAGGTACTTTTCATCTCGGAGGGTGGCAACTAGGTGTAAACGAAACTATTGTTATGTCTAATTCCACGCGAGCGAAGCTGCGGGCGTCCACTAGTTTGCCACAGCTAAAAGGGAATGATCAACTAGTATTGAGGATATGTGATCTCCTGGGTGTATCGCAAATTCTTTTAATATTTTGTAAGTAGCCAGTCTGTCTCTTTTCTCAATAATCGAATTATTTCCACCCACTTATCACGGCGTGCTGCATCTTTAGGTACACTGCAACGTTGTTATTATTTAAAAAAATATATATTCACTTATTCCATAATTTAAAATTCTCCCAGAATTGTGGGGATCTAAAACTAAGTTTTTAGTGGTCACACTGAACCTATATTTCAAAATTTTACAATTTATTTATTTTATTGCGTTTTTACGTTGATGTAAACACAGAAATAATAAAATTACGTGTGGAAAGTAATTCTAGTGGACTTATTAAGTTTTTGTGATCTTGAATCGCACATTTACACTGTGCATTTGCCCATTTTGAAAATATTTTCTGTCAGTTCAACTCGGCCGGCGTCACACAGAGCACTGAACTGACGTTAGCTACGCATACGCCAGTTGGCGTATGGCCTGTGGCAAGGCATAAGCGCGGTGATTGCTAATCTAGTGGTAACATATATATCAATGTGCTACAGTAACACAAAGCGTAGGTAAAACACCAATGTTTACAAAGAATTAAAAAAGGCCCTGAAATTGTCAGAGAACACAACATTCATTCATGTTTAAAATTTCTTTGGCTGCATTCGAAGCCTCTGGTATAGGATACTTCTCCATCCTGTACAAGATATGAAGTCACTTTTGAAGCAGCACTACTTATAAATAATTTAAGCAGTCTTCATTCACCTGAGGAAAATTATGAACCTGACTCGACTCATGCACAGGATTCAAATCATTCTTCATTCTTCTCAAACTGTTCTTCAATTTAAGTGATGAACAGAAGTCCAGTTATGCTTCGGAACTAGATTTTGACGACATCGATATTAATAAGTAATACATATTATTATTCGTAAGTAGACGTACATGCGGGGCTTCGGAATCCTATTTATCACGTCGTGAGGTGGAAAAATCGTAAAAAGCAGTGAAAATGCATTTATTTACAATTAATATTATTGAAATTAATGACACATTTGACATGTGACATTTGAATTTTTATTTTAAATTTAACTAAATGGCGTTTGTAGTCCATTCCTACAATTCAACGACAGTAATTATGGAATATCAATATTTAAATTACAATATTTAAAATTGCTGGACCCATTTTCTGAACTTAATATTACTAATTATGGTTTATTTAGTACATAATGTTTTGTTTTATAAATCTGACTTGATGTTACCAGATCAAAATATATAAAATAAATGGACAACCATTGGTAACACTGAATTGAAAAACGTCATTACTTGTGTAGATTAGTACCATCTTTTGTCTAATTTTAGAATGAAAATCAGTATAACCTGACAATATTTAATATCATGTCGCAGCAAACAAAGTCTACGTGTTTCTATACATCCTAAATTTGATTGGTTTTCCAAATATCTATTGTCTATGCTTCCGAGTAGGTTTTTTTTAACTGCAAACACCCTGGCCGCGACTGTCGGTACACGGCGTTTACTCACACATGCTCGCCATTTCTCGCGAAATATGTCCGAAAATGAGAACAAGGGTTTTTTGGAAATTCTACAAAGTGGATTTAAAAAGTGGTACAACCGAAATATTGTATTTATTGTGATGAAAAATATATGTTAAATTGAAAAAAAAAATACGTATTTTAGAAGGGATTTGATTGTTTAGAAGATTATTTTAGAGGTATCTTCGTGATTATTTTCTATCGAGTCAAAATTAATGTATTATGTTTTGAAGACCATAGCAATATAACATATATCCCCAAGAATACCATATATTTTTTTTATTTGATTCTCTGCAATGGTTCGTGTGATATCTTGTTTATAAAACTCGCGTTTAGCCTCTGTAGTCCTCTTAATTTCCCATATAGAATTAAACAATAATTCACTTACTGAGAAATATCAAAACATTATATTACAATTAGAAACTTAAATAATACCAAGCATAGCTAGCGGGTGAGCTTAAAAATAAAAGTATTTCTTTTACCCTCATGATAAATGATGTTATCAAATATAGGAATTGATGTCAGATCAAGCGAGGTGAGGAGTGAATGTGGTGCAATTTTTTTTAATTTCTAGCTCTAAATTTCTAAATTTAATGTAGGTATGAGGTCTTGGACGCAATAATACATTGTTTGCATAATATTTTAGACTAAACACCGCGATAGGTGAAACTAAATAGAAGCTATGAAATAAAATAAAAACTTTTGTAAGAAACTTTTCTTACTTTTAACAATTAAACATACTGAAATTTTTAATTGTATTTTATTTATTGATTTCATACATAGGATACCTACTAACTGACAACTTTATTGAACGAAGCAGCTCTGGCAATCCATTCTTGCCACGCGGAGGCCACGCGTAGCTACAAAACAAACATTATTTATTTAGCAGATTACTAAATAATCTGCTGCACTTTACTCACGCTCGGAAGCTTAGGTACCTTTATGCGACGATGACGCGTAGCGATGGTTATAACGTCCATAGCCCAATGGATCCCTCAAGAGTTAAACAACGATGGGCGTGGTCGGTTTGTGGATTGCAAAATTTTCCATACGAACTATCAAACAACCTAACGACACACAATTTTTGGATGAACTATAAGAAAAAAAATGTGATTGATTGGTATATGAAAAATATTATTAATATAGATACCAATAGGGTAAATAAAATTTTATGATTTGATACGAGATCATTCTTACTTTATCATTATTACTTACTTTCAATATTAGAAAGCAAACTAAATAACTATGGTTTTAAAATAGAAAAAATCAAACAACCGTATACAGCGCATAAGAGTTGACAACCTTGCTGATTACTGCACTCTGAAGCTAGCTCAGACGTCGGGTAATAAAGTGTCTGTGTGAGTGCGTCAATTTCGGACTTTAGTACGTAGACCATACTATTCCCTTCCTGTATTGTAACATGGTGTTGTCGTAATTATCATTGCGCTGCCGTATGATTCTCACTTGTTCCAGTGAAGTTGACTTTTATCATGTCCCATGAGTATTGTAAATTGTATTTAGAACGCTCGAATGTGACATGTCTATGAAATTTTAATGCGGACCTCACGTGGCCTAGCGACATCTATCTTTATTCTCTGTAGATACCAGTCACGTTCAACTACAATATGCTTGAGGTCGAATAAATGTTTTTCCATTTTGTTCTTGTGTATTAGGTAGGTACGTCATTTGTAAATACCGTCCTGATGAAATTTAATTTGATTAAAGTGTTGTTTTGTAGTGTAGTGTGTTAGGTACCAACTAGGTGGATAAAAAATTGTTTGTCACATTCACATTGTATTGCATTGGAAGCTATTTGGGCTCAGCTTTAGAATATGCAACACCACAGATCGGATATGTACTTCTTTCACAGCTAGAACTCGTTAAAAGACGTCCATTCACAAAATATCTCAGCGCGGAGACGCGCCGTTTAGGAGAAAAAAATTATTAAATTTTCTATACAAATTCGTTCGTACACAAACACGATTACTACGTGCCATCACAATATTATAGTACATATATAGATCGATTACTCTGTGGTTGTCACTGGGATGCGTTTCATTTCACTTTTTTTTTTAACCAAAACCAATTTTTTTTTATGCCAAAAATTTATGATAAAAAATTTAGTTTTAGTTTTAAATCTGATTTAAAAAATGTCGGGCTTAATTATGCTAGTTTCATTTTTTATATGTAACATAAGTGTTTTATAATCCATCCATTTATCCTCAGTTTAATCTAAATAAATAATTTCTAATCTTGTTAGATAGTAAGCGGGGGGAACGGGGGGCCGCAGGCCCCCCGGTAATAAAAGGGGGGCTCGGGGGGCGAAGCCCCCTGCCAAGAAAAAACGACACAATTAACTCCAAATTTTGTTAGGTTAGGTTCAGGTTTTGTCTATGATTATTTACGCAAAAAAAAGGAACCCCGCTTGCGGGGTTCCGTCGACATTTGTGACAGAGTCCGACTTGTCTGATACGAAATTATGTTAGATTAGGTTAGGTTCAGGTTGGGTTTTACAGAATTTAATAAAAAAAAGGAACCCCGCCCAGCGGGGTTCCGTCGACATCTGTGACAGGCTTCTGATATTTGTGTTTATGTGATTTTTTATCCACTATCGAGTACAAACCACAGTTGCGTCTATCGAAAAAAACGAAAAAAAAAATACACGCAAATTATGAATTTTGTTAATCGAAATTAAAATATGAAATAAGATATAGTATTCCCACCAAGTCTGTTTGAGCTTTTGAAGCTCACCCTGTTTAGTGACGCTGTAAAGGTCGGCGTGACCACACAGTAAAAGGCCACTCGAAAAAAAACAACATCTGTGGAAGTTAGTGCTCCTTGGTGTATATCTATTCTGTGAGCTAGTGTCATGGCATTTATTATTCGTGTTTATTTACGAAATTGTATGGAAACTTTAATAATTTTTTTCTCATGAACCGCGCGTCTCCGCGCTGCGAAATTTTGTGAGTGGACGTTTTTTAACAAGTTCTAGCAGTGAAAGAAGTATATAGCCGATCTGTGGTGTTGCATATTCTAAAGTGCTTCCGCTATTTGAATTGGGTGAAAGAGTTTACACTTATTACAGGGTTTTTATTTAATAAATTTACTAAGTAGATTGTGATAGAAATTTGCATTCATACCAACTATATAACTATAATTACTACCCATATACATTAATTTCACATTTACGTTTGGCTTAGCTGTAAGTAAAATTTTGATTGTTACCAAATAAATAATAAATAGTATACAAAGAAAATGCGTTTATCATCGTTATAAAATTTCTTGCAACGACGACGTATGTGCTGAATCATGTATGTGTTATCCAAGACACTAATGCATGCACTTGAATACGCATCGAGTGTTCAAGGTGAATCTTATGGGTGTTATTCAACCTATGTCGCCATCGAATATTGATGAAGTGTGAACGTGCATGAAGCTGGTCGATAGTCCACGGCGAGGCGCGGCGGCGCAGATTCCTCGGTATATATTAGGTAATATAGGATATGTAAATAGCAATCCATGTTAGGCATATGCCTGACCTGTGCCCACTCTAGTATGACCGCGCCTGTCTTTAGTCTCATTGACCGCGTACGGGCCGGTGTCGATATGGTTAGACTTTTGTCGACTATTGCAAAAATCAAATATTTGACATAAGTAAATTCAGGTATCAAATGAACGGAAATGAAATTTTTGTCAATACATGGATAGTATCTTCTAATGTACATATGCGTCATTATTATTTTTATTTAATAAAATGTTACTATGAGTGTGCGTTATACCCAGCTAATATATCAAATAGACCTAGATTGTGAGCAGTAAATAATTAACTACATTTTCAAAGTATCCTCCAAACATAGATTCAGATTATCGAGAAACCCACGCGTAACTCTTTGCTCTCGTTTGCCCAAACTTTGCGTTAGTCATGAATTTAATTTAACTTGTGTTGTCAAATAGTCATGGTTATATTAAAACTAGTTTTTCCCGGGCTTACGCCTGCTTGCTTAACGGGTTTCAATATTGATGCATTAAAGGGATGGTTTAAAATCAAATCAGTAGCCTTAAACCCGGTCGATTCAGCAAAAGTCCCTACTGCGTTCTATAACAACAATATTTTGCTGAAAACAACTCTAATAGGTATCTTTAAACAAATTCAACGAATCCTAATATAAATCGAAGATAAATGGAAGCGTAGTACAATTAAATTTATAAATGACCCGCCCTCATAAAGAACGTATGTAGGTATGCAAAGCATGCCATTATGTCCTATGGAGGTCAGTATCGTTTGATAAACACGCGCGGACCCGTCGAGTAACCCGTACCAGCTGTGCCATTGTACATTATTTACGATAGCGCTGAAAAAGTTAATTTAAACAGAGTGCAAGTCCAAACTTACTAACTATTGTACAATTCCTCACTGTTTATTCATGAAAAAGTTAACGGTCACATAAAATAAGTTATGTATATGGAAAGACGTAAAAAGGTTAATTGATGTACGAGTATGTATATGAATATTCATAGTAGTATCATTAAATTTTTATTAAGTTTTATATGAGGCGCAGGCAAAATGAAAGTAATTATAAGTACATATTTTTAAATTATTGCTGAAAAAGTTGTCATTCATTGGTTGTTATAACCAACGGAACGGACACAAAGAATGGTAAGTTATCTTCACACAAAGGTACCAATCGAGGCTTGTTTGTGTGTCATTTCAAGTCTGACGCGTTCAAGAGTTTACACTTTACAGGCAACTAACTCAATGGATCGCGAGATTTATAAGCGTGCTTTGTTTGTGTGTAAAGTAGGTTATGATAAGATTACGATTAGATCTCCTGAACGACGATTTTAACGAACATAATTCCTATAATATGCTAGTTTAATTTAATTTTTAATATTTCACTACATTCACTAGATTTCAACCACTAATTTCAATATTTGCACAAGCAAGCGACCAGCGCTCCTCGAGAAGGTGGTCTGGTAACTCAGAGTGAAACAGAATACAAAATACAAATACAAAAATCTTTATTGGCTTAATGTAAAATACTCTCGTACATTGTTTAGAGTTGGATCCCTTCCCTCCATTTTAGCTTGCACTGTGTTGTTGAATAGCAGAACCTATCAGTTTAGTGGCGTTTAGATTAAGGCCCTTTGTATAAGGAAATATATAAGACTCGTGCTTCTTCGTTCTCTTCGCATTTCCACCATTATACATAGTACAGTAAGCAGCACGAAAGTGTAGCTCTGACCTTGAATGCGCAGAAGTCTAAATTTTAAGGTTATGTCTTGTGCGGGTTGTCAGACTTGTCAGTCGTAAGTGCTGATTGGTTCGCCAGCCGTATTATGTCCCCCGCATTGATACCTCATGCCCAGCTATCCCGATTTTCGTGCCAACTTTTGTACAGAGGGAGTAGATTATCATGGTGACTGTTTCCAGACGTTCACGCCGCTGTCGGCTGACGTCACGCTGCAGGCTGACGCGCAGCCGGTGGAGTTCCTGCACGATCGGCAGCTTCGCTTCCTCGACTATGCTAACCTGCAGCCGTACCAGGTGAGTCATTATTCATGAAACAATTACTACATTTAATAGTCTCAAACTCATTTGGTCATACGTTCATATCTATGATCAAAACATCTTATCTGAAGCCAGGTTAAAGAGGTTTTTACCGGGAAATCATTTTTGACTGTAGATCGCAAGAAAAATCATGCAAAAATTAACGACATCTTCAGAATATGTTATTAAAATGTACGTTCGAAGGCAGAAGACGACACTACAGACTACACAGAATAAAACAATTATAACTAACAGTCGAGTCACATCACAATACTACGTTTACCTAGTTTTGCGCTTTGACAACAGATGGCGCTACTTGTGTAGTAATTGAAATAACTGTTTTAGACTAAAAACACAAAATACTTTACACAGAAATAAATCATTGTGTAGAGTAGGTACAGCCATTTATCAACAATAAATATTTAATTAGACTAATATTATCATCAGCAGGTCTAATTATTACTAATGCCTGACTAATAAGTAGGTACTTCTAATTCAAATAACATGATATGTATAAATATCACATTCTTTTTAAGAAACTACAAATTGAAACCAGTAGGTACGTATTTTTTCTGCCCGTTTGTACGAAGAACGCGAGACGATTCCAACGTGAGTCCGTACCGTAAATATGTATCGATAGACGGTTATCATATAAATGGGAAATACCACGAACGTAAGAGGTGGTTGATTATACTAATGTGGGTATTATAATATATTTGTGTGTGATTTAATTCTGCGGCATTTATTTACGATGCATATGGTGACCTGAATGATTAATACTCGCCAGATATTTCTATTCAAATCAATCACAGGGTGACTCATGGATGGCAAACTGTGTTTACTAATGGCCGGTCTCAATAATCTACTAACAGCTAAACTCTGGTAGCTATCCCAGATAAACAGTAAAGTTTGATCTATCTGTAACTGCCGTCTCAATATCGAAAAGTACGCATGCCTATCTACGATCATGGATAGATAAGACTTCTATCTCCGGTAAGTGCGTCCCTCTGAAACGATTTGTTTTTGCATTTCAAGTTAATGGCTTCATGTTGTAAAATTGTTATTATAAAATGAACTAGTAGGTTTTTGTTAATGTACTTATACATTTTTATATATTTTAATTATTATTTATCCCATATACACAATAATTTACGTACTAAGTAGGTTAAATAATGACAAACTGCAACTTATTAATATGCGTTCACGCTAACAAAACGCACAATTCGAGACATGACATCTGGCCGCAATCTGGCGCTTAGTATTCCCGCTCAACGGACGGTTACAATACAATGAACATTCCGGGGAATGCCTTACCTACTTTTACTAAAAACAATTATTGTATTAATATTTTTATCGTTCCATTTAAACAGTAACTAAAAACCTTTGTGTTCTGTCTTCTATTATTATGTTTAGTATTTATACCGTGAAGATGTTACTTTCAAGGCAGGAATTATTTTCAATAATAACAGATTTACCGCCATTTTGTTTAATCTGAACCTTACAAATTCGGATTCAGATAGTTCACTCATATTTATCCGCGAATTGAATCGGCGATTTCGCGATTCAGAAATGTTGGAATCAAATACGCCGTCCTCATACATTTCATTGTCACTATCGTCACTGAATAAATCCATGTCCCTAGATCAAAATATTCTTTAAAGTATGAAATATCAGAAATTATCCCTCAATATTGACCGATAGGCAAAACTCTAACAGTTGGTAATTTGAACTATCGACAGTAAGCTGCCAAAACCATATTGAAACGCTGTTGTTTTTTTTTGTATGGACCCACTTAACCATGGTAAGGGATAGGACCTCTGAAAGATAGATCAATGTCACGGATTGTATTTTCTATCTATCTTGGTTTATTGAAACCGAAAAAATTGCAGATACATACTAATGGTAGCTATTTCAACAGATAGTAATGGATAGATAGATTATTGAGACCGGCCATAAGTAGGTCGGCATAGTGTCAGGAAGCGACCGAATCTTAATTTAAATAATGTCTTTATTTGAATAGTATTTGAGCTCGCGTGTAAACTTGCAATAGCTATGTAAATTATGATAGCGTTTAATTCACGGCAAGTTCAACTGAAACAGGAACAAACATACACATAATATATGATTCAACGTTTGAAATCAACATTTCGAACGCAGCGACGACTCACGATACTACTTCGGAATTTAAATTTTCAATCTAGAAATTTCCAGCACACATAAGTGAGTGCGGTAGTAGAAGGGCACGGTATACGGTAATGACATAGATTCAAAGTCCGTTTAAAATGGGATTGAATAAAATAAGTCTAAGACAAAATAGGTTTTACTCAGCTAGAATTTCAAAGAGCTGAAGTTTAACTTAAGAGTAGTTAAGAACCAACTTGAAAAATGTCTTCAAGAAATATTTAAATCTTTCTAGTAATATTTAAGTTTAAAAAGTCTGTAAGCTTGTAGTACCGTATAATAAACGAATTTGCTCTACGTGCCTTATGCATAAACGTAAGAAATAAGTACCTAACCTACCTACTTTCATTAAGCCAGTACACATTTGTCACGCGATCATACTCGTACTAGGTAAAATGTAATTGTATGACGTTAATATGTAGTTACTAACATAGGCATTCGTTAATGAAAATAAATTACATAGTTAAGGGAGAGTAGAATACAGATTACAAACAGTAAATGGCTATGTCGGTATTTAGACTACAAATACACACGAATATTTATAGAACTTTATTACAGATATCAATATTATCAATTTTACGCTGTAAAATGGGGTACCTACAGTAAAAATGGATTCAGTAGCATTTTTGTAATAGCACACAATAACATAATATGAAAATAATATACGTTGTCTTTAGACTAGTGATTCTTAACCTGTGGTTCGCGAGTATATAGGGGGTCCACAGTCCAATTAGGTTTTTAGTTAAATGATGTAAAAAAAATATAAGGAGATATCAGAAGAAACAATTATTTAAAACTTTGCTCAACCACATTCCTTTGTGAAAAGGCATTCTCTGCACTTGTCTATACTAATATTATAAAGAGGAAAGATTTGATTGTTTGTTTGTTTGTTTGTTTGTTTGTTTGTTTGTTTGTTTGTTTGTTTGTTTGTTTGTTTGTTTGCATCGAATAGGCTTCAAAACTACTGAACCGATTTGAAAAATTCTTTCACTGTTGGAAAGCTACACTATCCCCGGGTGACATAGGCTAAATTTTATTTTGGAAAAAAATAGGGTTCCGTAAGATATTTGGGTTTTTCGGACACAAGGTGTAAAAAATCAACCAGAAAAGTTACTTATTTTGCGTACGCTGCCTAAACTATAAAAGATAGAACCATCAAATGTTCTAATTAATTGTAGATCTTATAAATATCTATAAAAAAGTCCGCGACACACTATACCTATCTATGTCGAGTGAGGCACAACAACCATTTTTTTATCTTGAATTTTTTTTGGACTACATTTACAGTTTATGTAGATAATATTTGGTCTTTGAATGATTCAAATTTGACGTTTGGTTTTGAAGTGTCTGTCTGTCTGTTTCGCTTTCACGCCAAAACTACTGAACCGATTTAAATGAAATTTGGTACACAGTCTAGAGCCTGACAAAGGACATAGACACTTTTTAATTGGAAAAAAGTGTTGTAATGGGTTGAAAAGGGAGATGAAAGGTTGTATGAAAGTATTGTCATTTTCAGAACTAGAAGCATAAAACTTAAATTTTAGGCTGTTGATAAGGTATAATCCTTACTAATCCTATCCTACTAATATTATAAAGGGGAAAGTTTGTAAGTATGTATGTGTATGGATGGATGTGTGTTACTTTTTCACGTAAAAAGTACTGAATGGATTTTAATGAAACTTTACAATAATATAGCTTATACATCAGAATAACACACAGGCTAAAATTTATAAAGATATTGTGTGAATTGTCCAAAATATGACGATAAGTGTCAAGTAAGTAGGAAAAAATCTACCATCTGCGAGCTATTCTGGCGTGCGCTGCCAAAACTGCTGGACCGATTTCAATAATTCTTTCACCATTAGAAAGCTGCATCTTCACTGAGTGACAAAGGCTATATAATATTACTAGGCGTAAACGAAACTATTGTTATAATCTATATATGTAAAATATAGTCGTGTTAAATTTTTATTTTTTTAGTAACCTGATGCAAATAGGGTTTATGTGTGTGTATTATAATTTTGATTTTTATATAAAATACCCGTGCGAAGCCGGGGCGGACCACTAGTATACTATAAAAAAAACAGAAACAGATTATAAGTGAAATCTGACCTGAGGTTACAACTTAGTTGGTTTTCTTTTTTAATAATTTATTATATTGTGCTTGATATCCTAGGGGTCCGTGAACTGAAAAAGGTTGTGAAACGCTGCTTTAGACTATAGTAAAGTGTAGATAACATAAGTAGCAAATATCTGTTTAAATGTTATCTAAATCATACCTACGAGCAAGGTGACAACAGTCCATCTGATCATATATCATGTGGTAAGATCAGCTCATTACAAACGTACGTTATACATTACGGATACAACTATGCGCCCTTTGTGTATTATGTCCTAATACCGTGCCAGTATTAACTTAATATTAATTAGGATGAGATAATTGATGATAACCACTTCTATGTCTACGAGTGTTATGATAAATTATAGGCTTTGTCGACGTCGATTCCCAGGATCAACTAACGAAACTACGTACCAATTAGGTACACTAGTTCGTAGTTTAAAACCATAGAGGAAGTAATTTAGTCCATTGTAAAACGAACACATAAAGCTGTCAGACAAGACATGGGATTCGATAATAACTTTAATTATTTGTTAGGTATCTGTTGTAATACTCGTGAAACGGGTAAGCGAATTAGTTTAGAAAGATCAATGATACATATTTCCACTGTTCTGAACACGTACCCATTTCAGGAATAGAACATGTAAGATAATTTGGAAGATAAAACAAGGGGTGGACGTGCGTAACGCGAGACGCATAACCGACCTAATTTTCCTTTCCAGTGAGACGATACGAGTACGAGGTTTATGCAAAGTTGCGCGCCCGGGCGAACTGGGGAGATCAAGGACGGTGTCTGCCAAATAAGGGAGGGTTTCCCCGGGAGACGGGGTCGAGGGGACGGGGGGCGATGGGGAGCGGTATGTTTTGATGCTCGCCGCCCGCTTTATTGATTTTCCGCGTCCGCTCCGCCCGCGCCTCCCCTTTATTATATACATATTCGGAGGCAGGTGGCTATGCTGCCGAGTGTCGCGCTATTTTCGGTTAGCCTGGCGCTCGATTTTGCCCAGCCTATGATTGATTGCCCCCTGTCGACGCCCGGTAACACTGCTTTTCTTACACAATTTAACATCCATCTCCTGTTACAATGAATTAACTTATTTGTTTCATGTTGATTATTTTCTGACAGTACCAATTGTTGAGTTTTGGTAAGATTATGAAATCTCACATTACATAGTATCAATGTTTTGTCAATGATCAATAACACATCCTATCTACTGGTGTTATGTACTTGTACTTATGTAAGTTGCTCCGTGACATATCACCGATTTCAAACAAAGAACTTCATCCTCTTTATCCTTTTACTAAGCCAGTACGGCGGAAGTTAAAAAGAAAATGTGGATTACACACATTTTATCGTCGCATGTATCTTATGTTATGAGCTTTTGAGTTACGTTTTAATTTAGGTAGTATTTTAACAGCTTTATGATAAAATTATACTTGAACAGGATTAATTAAATATTTAAGTGTACACTATCTACTTGTAATTTCATTCAAATTATAAATTTCGCAGTAATGAAGAAGCAGAACATAAAAACTTCATTCTGTTATAAAGTGCGTATAAAACAATTAAATCCATTTGTTCACAATTTCACTTAGAAGACTAGTTCAACTATATTGAATTAAATTGAAGTAATTGCGCAAGTTAAAACGAAAGTTTTTATCTTCTTGTCAAACAAAAAGCATTAATTTCCTGAAAAGTATTTATCATTAAAAAAACTCAATTAGCCGGGCGGCAATGAAAGTTATCGTGAGTTTTTGAACTTAGCATGCACGCGAGCAGAGAAACTGCTCCCGTAAAATTTAAACGAGTAAAGTTAGTATCAGTTAGCTCGCTCGCTGTCCGGTTTGCCCCACTCTCCTCGGGGTGGTTGGGTTGACATTGATATGATATAGGCGTGTGCTCGGCACAAGGCGATGTTCAATCACGGCCTTGTGTTTACCTAGCATTACAGCTTATTGCTATCTACATATATCGAAGAGAATAAAACAGTATATTACATCATCTTATGTTACTTACTTCTTAATATGATGTAATGTAATGTAATGTTATGGTTGCAAAGGTAATATAAAGTAGGTTTGTGATGGGCAGTGATAGTAAATAAGCAAGCAGCGTATTAGAAGCATTTAAGACGAGGCTCAGAGCATTCTGCCCGCAGACGCCCAGGCAAGCTAGCTCAGCTTCAAATTTACTTTGCGATTTTAGTTAGGCATGTGCCTCGAGGCACACGAGACCGGTTTATGTGGGCGTTATCATTGCTTCTTGTTTTCGAAGCCGTACAGAACAATACATTACTTTAGAATTCACGCAAGTCAGGGTCTGGTTCCGATCTTCATGTAGGTACATATTTGACATTATAATTTTATGTTTATGCAACTAGGCGATTATGACATTAAACTTAAATTGTATGACATGTTAAGTATTGATAATAATATTATGTACTGATTTTAACTAAGATTTGTAAATAATATGACAATTAAATTTAAAATTTTGCACGCCTTTTAGGTATATTACAGAGGACAAATAATATTTGTAACAACTATTTACTTATGTACCTGTAATAATGCAATAAATGATTATGATTATGACGAGTTTTTTTTCTTGACAGCTTCCTAAACCTGTACAATTTAGGTACTACTGGGATCACAGCTTATATAATTCATTAATATACCTGTCCATTAATATTTACCTGTCCATATACATTAAGTCCGCCCTTTGTAAAAAAACTTTTTGTTTTTTTACAATAAATAAATAAGTAAATATTTAATTTCTTTGTTTAACATACCGTCTAATCGAAATTTGTCGAGAGTTAAGTAGGAGATGGTATATAATTAATTGCAACTTAAATAAAAGGAGATGGACTTAAAGAAAATTGTTTTGAAGTTTCTTTTCTTCTGGTTCTTTTGTCTGGCTTCCTTTGATAGTAACTAGTAGGTACGGAATGCTTTCTACAACTGCGAATTAAACTTCCAGCATTAAATCGTGGGATTACATAACGTTTATGTTGGATTGCAAGCTTAGCGTAAACTATAAAGCGCTTATAATGTTTCGAGGTAAAGTGCGGCCATTTCCTGACATAAACATTACGTGGAATGGAACGACTGAACATGGACTGAACGGATGAGCGGAGAACGGAGAGGTCAAATGTGAGAGACGTGCTAGCCCTTACAAAATTACCCTCGTGCACCCCTTGCTAAATGTATGGCTCTTTGTAATGAATCTGTGCGTTTGAATTATAGCCATTTCAGGGATTATGCACTGTGCAGTTTTATAGCTTGTGCAAATAATACATTCACAGCTGATCCAATGTTCGGTCTTTCTCAACACATCGGATGTTTTATTATTATTGCAAATAAATAGGCTAAATTGTATGTATGTATTATGTAATTTATGACGTCAATAAGTTCATGTTTAATTCATTGGGTTTTTCTCCTCCTTTTAGGTTCCTGTAATATTCATAACGCTTTTATGCAGATCTTCCACCTTAACCCTTTCATTGTCCCACTGTTGGGCCCGGGTCTCCTCTCATTTAATTTCTTAAGTCCTTAGAAAAGTGATTGTTGCGTGCCGCTTGGGTTTGATTTCGGACCGCTCGAGTGAGAGGCAAGTTCGATAGACACTGGGCTGTCACCGCTTTATGATGATATTAGAAAATTATATTTAATCTTTTATTAAAAGCTTTTATTTAACTTCACTCGTATGTATCTTGTATGTATGTCCTGGAATCTTGCAATCAATATTTTACCCACTTCCACTGAAGCTATCGAGCTGAAATTTGGCACACATATTTGGTTCCGATGACAATGCATGAAAATAAAAAAAAAGTTTTAAAAAGCTTTTTTTAAAAAAAATATTTTTAACGGTATAATTTTTATAACAAATTTTAAAGTAAAAATTTGTTACAAAACCTGTTCCAATTCACAAATCACAATATCATTCTCTCCAATGATATAATGATATGAAAAAAGAAGTATTATTCTTATATCACTTAAGTACAAATTCTAGGATCTATGTTCGTTTTCAAAACCTTTATTGATTTGTTTCGTAGACAATGGTCCGTAAAAATTTGAACAACTGCAATTGAGTTTAACAGTTCATTCTTTAGTAACAGTATGTACAAATGAAGTATAAACTTTTGTGCGCATAAAACACAATGCATGACACGACACAAAAATATTATGAACATTTATATCGCTACTGTAATTAGCCAAAAATTATACAAACCCCATGAAATAGAACAACATTAAATAATTTGTAGGGTAAATTCGTAACACAGGGTTTCAAAGGGTTTGATTCTAAAATCGATTCAGCATTCCCCCGCATTTTGTGCCCGCGGGAATCGCTCTTAGCCCTATATACTCGCAACCTCAACTAGGGTTTCTAATGTTACTACAATTCCGAGTTATCCGGATACTACAGTCTTGTCAGGTGTGCGGCTGGATTTTAAAAACCTCAGGATAGTTTATAGGAGGTTTCGCGTGAAATAAATAATAAATATCATGGACATCCTCACACACGGCCGGCTGACCCTAAACTAGGCAGAGCCTGTACTATGGGTGTTAGAGACTAATATACAATAAATATATAGATATTTTTAAATACATACTTATATAGATATTAACATCCAGACACAGAACGGACAGAAGTGCTCGTCACACTAATATTTCTCCTGAGTGGGATTCGAACCCACGATCCCTGGCGCACAAGGTAAGGCTCACTACCGATTGTGCCAACGGGCCTGTCAATAAAATAAAATATTGTCTACTATCACTGTTAACTTGGAACTTGGAAGAACAGTAAAATAAACAGTGGATTGAATATAAAACGTGGAACAAAGGGACCTTGTTAGGGGTATAAGTTTTTCCCGCCAGTACCTACGAGTATGTCTGCCTACTCCGCGATTTGTTCTTTGGGGAGCTCGAGTAGACTGGGCTCAGTTGCGGCTCGACTTTCATACCTGCTCCGATTCCATTTTTAAATAATTGACGACATAAAAAAAACCGAAGTCACCGTTATCAAGTGGCTTTTCTAGACTATGTAGCATTATAGTATGTATAATTAACTCACATCATGGAAAATTACGTATAGACAAATACAACGATCTCACTACCTACTGTGTGCATTTTCTCAGGGATTTTCAATAATTCACCTGGCAACCCTAACAATGCTCAGTAGGGGACACAAAAGCCCAATTTACGCTTTGGCTGACGTATGCACATTTATTGTTCGTTACACCCATTCTTGCGCGCGGTCGTGTCTCTCCATGATGAATATTTCCGTGTGTGCGCTGTCTCGAGATGTTATAGAAAGTCAATGAAACATTAGTGAAGAGAAGCAATTTTTTATTATTATTGTGTGCTTGATTATTGAGTGGATCTTATAATTTCATGGTGTTTGCTTAATAGCTCAAATCAGTCAGTATCAGTAGCAAAGCATATACAAAATGTTATTTTCCATTATTCGCCGTCTCTTTAATACGTTGTTGTCCAGTAAGAACACATTACCACATATTCAGGACTATGACGTGTTCTTTCTCCATAGGTTGGACGTTGATTGCTTTTAGCGTATTTATATGGCCGATATGCCATAGCATTATTAAAATATACTATGGAAACGTTGAGAATGTCTGAACGTTTTACCGTTTCAGTAGTAAACATAAACACAAAAACGTCTGTGCATATGACACAGTCACAGCATCACTGCACCTAGCTGGAATGCATTTTCTATCAATGGAATGATTTTTCTATCATATATCAAAATACATTTAATAAGAAAACTCTATTCCATCATCACGAAAACAGAATAATTGCGGTTATTTAAATTGATATTGTGACCGGGCTATACGTCTCGCAGACGTTTCATCTCACGTGATGGACGTCGTTCCGGGTGCATTGTCTGGAGGAGTAATATACTCGTAGTTGTTTATGACTGCTTTTACTGTTTCCGTCGCTGCACTCCTTATCCAGCTTATTGTGTATGTTGCGGTATTAAATGCACAAAAATATCTAGCGGGGAGTAAAACGAATGCCAAAAACATACAAGGAATCGATTTAGGTGTACCATTGTTTACACCAAACAATATCTCATAAGCTGACAAAACGTTGTCGAAATAATGTCTAATAAAACAGCTAAGATGCTATTGACGTCGAGATATTGCAGCTGGCAAATACCATATGCTCTCAGTTTGAGTTTACCTTGACAGCCTGTCGTACTGCAACACGGCAACTGCACTACAAACTAACGATGTTGCCAGCACAAAGAGAGTATGTACGGATATTCTCAAAGAGCATCTCCGCACACGCTAGAGCGCAAACTAAGCTCAAACTAGATTCTGCCGTAAACACTCTCGCTTGATGCGAAATCTTTAAGGAAATTGAACTTAAACTGTAGGGTACCATGTTCAAAATTACTTTCCAAGAAAATTATGTTTATCATCAAGAACAATTTAATCCTTTGGGTTACTTTCAATCATTTTTGTTCCATTATTGTTTTCACTTAAAAGGAGATTATCAAGTTAAAAGGTGGTAGATTTGTTACATTTATTTTTCTACCAGCATTAGTTGAGAGAACGTTACTCATATTTTAACTGATATCTGATTAAATCAATTATCAATGTCGATTGAATTTGTAAATTAATAAACTTGGTTTGATAATTATCATAATGTGGACTAGCGTATATAACTGAAAATACATTTATACACGTAAAATTATTTTATTGAATCTGGCTGGATATTGAAAGCACATTTTCAAATATGCAGCAGTTCTATTCCATTTTATATTTTTGGTTATAAAAGGGAATATTTTATCTCTGACGTTGCCGAATCCGAAGTATTTGTGCGGTAGGGTAATGATAGTGATCATACACTATTTGTGGAGTAACTTTCCCAATTAGAATTGGACTACTTACTTCAAGTGTGCTTATGTTTCAAGTGTTGCAAGTTACAATTGCAAGTGCAACTAATATTATATAACACAATTCAATGTGGAAGGTACAGAACTAGTTAGGTAGATAAGTGAACATAATACAGTAATTTTCTGGTATATCTTATGGTCATATTCAAATGTTTTTATGTGGAATGAATAATAAGAGAGAAAAATGCTATTAGCATACAATGAGGAAGATACCTATTTTGGTAGGTAGATAAGAACATATCAGAATCTTATTTCCTTTATAACGTCCCCGCGGTATCATTGCATGCAAAATACCAGTACCTACCTTTAAGCAGCAAACTCGCGCCAATATAGAACGTGTCCACTTACGAGTATTCGCCGAAAAATGGCGTAAATATGTAGGAAGTGGATGTACATTATCAATAGTCGTATCACGAGCGCCGAGCGCAGTCGGGAACGCCGCAGGAAATTGAATGAGAGATGCGAATGTGTGCCGCCGTAATGGGCTTCCTTGTGCACCAAGTACCAAATGCCTAGGACTGTATTAGCTCGCTACCGTCCTTCGACGGAGAAATGAATTGCACTGGATTATTAACACAACTGAGTGGCTTGAAACATTCGACTCTGGGTTGGCCACTAACGATTCCACCAATCCGCATTGGAGCAGGGTAGTGAAGTATGTTCTAGACCTCCCGCAGCAGTGATTGTGGGGAGACCCGTGCCCAGCAGTGGGACGTATATGGGTCGCAGCGATTAACACAACAGTGGTAGCTTACATAGACCTACTACAAATGCTTTTCTACATTAAACCCATCTCTGAACGTTAAATCACCTTCGGAATAAGAAGAGAATGTTGCCATTCTGGTAATTTAAGCAACTGAAATGTAAAAGAGTGAATGGCCACAAGAAATCATCATGAATGACACTTCCTATTTGCTTCCGACGTGTTCGAATCATAAAAATCTTGCTTATGTATTGATTGCTATTCCTAAAGATAATCAATCAAAGAGGAAATTCAAGTGGGTATCTAACCAATAGGTACAAGGAAAAACATATCGTTGAAAAGCTTTGATTTGAACAATACTTTTTAAACTCTTATTTTTGTTCCAAAATTCAAGGTATTTCATATTATATTACAATGTAAAATGTTCCATTTAATACTGTTTGGTAAAGCTAATAAATTTCTAAATGTTAAATATTCCGCCAGCCCGAAGCGCGGTTAAAGTGGAGGGTAAAGAATTTTAATGTTTGAAAATTTAAGCTTCTATTTTAGGATAGCTCTCCCAGACTCGGTATTAGGTCACGAAAGTTGCCTGGTTTGCTGTCTGGCTAAATAATGTTCACTGCTATGTAATGTGAGTTGTTCATTTTGCTTTCGGGTTTATAAGATAATGCTGTGCTGATGGCACTGTCACAAGTTCTTTGTTCGTTATAAGATAATTTAAGACGTCTATTAAGCTTCTACGTTCTAGTGGGTTTGGATCATTAATTAATCTAGCGAAACGAAGCTGAAGGCTTTATAAGTTTTATGTTTGAAGTTATTGCTTTCTTATTTAGTACTACAACTGGAATGAATATTCTAATTAGTATGAAACACGACAGGTTTTTTTATACATACATTCATATGCATATACTTATCTTAATGTTAATGGAGTTAAACAAAATTGTATATGTTTATCATTCTACTCGGGCATTTGTGTAATCAGGCATAATCCGCAAACTCTTAATGTTGTTCTTCCCTTCCCAAAGGATTACGACGACCGAAATACCAACAATATGGAGGTATAGACGCAGACATGCTCTCTACGGCCTCGTATTAATCACGACCGTAATCTCACCAAATAGAGTAACCGGCAAAATAAACAGTAAAGCCTCGAGGCAACATTGCGTAACCGAATGCTGAGTCACGCGCCCGAGACTCGCAGAGACTCGGCTCATCAGAGCGTGACTGTTACACAAGTACAAGCGAAGCTATTACGATGTCGTAACCATCGGATAACCCAGCGAAAACGGCTTGGCCGTGAAAAATTGTCTCTAAGGGCACGGATACTAAGGTTTTTGTTTATGACTCTCACTAGCAGTTATAAATGCGATGTGCCTGTACTCTGAGTTTGATGTATTAATGCTGCGGAATATTTTATTAATTTTAATAAATAATAATTGACAATTTCAGAGTCCCCATGATGCGGTGATTCTTATATTGGCAAGTTGATTATAAGTGGAGGTAAACAAGCTCGAAAAGTGAAAGCTCGCTGAGCACAGGAACTCGACCATAACAGAGAGAGTAAAATAATGTTTATAGCTATATTATTTCAAACAACAAAGTTTAATTTGATATTGCGAAAGACTTATTTATTGTATTTTTAAAGTAAAAATGAGTCTATTAACTTCAATTGTAAACCTACGGTCTACGTAACACGTACTGCGTAGCGGAACTTATAAATGTTCTTATAATAACTCACAGATTAGAAATGTATTAATTGTATAATAAATTAAATAACATAGATAAACGAAGGTTTGATTTGATTAAATAAGTGTAAATAACAATGAGTGTTACAAGCGCTTCCGCCTCGCGAGAACGGGGGGAGAGGTCAACGCACCGGACCGGATACGTCTGTCGCAACACTCGCAACTAGTCGCGAGGCAAGGATCGCGCACACGCAGGTGCGTGGCTAGAACGACCGTGTGCATGTGCACTTGGCTTCCCAATCGTAATTAATATCGATGACATCATCATAAAAGAAAATAAATACGTCAACGTACACGAATAACTTGTTATTGGTAACATTGATACAAGACACATTTTTATTAGTAATCGTTAAAGGTTACACATCATCCGAGAAGTTTTAATGAAGCTCTTTTACTATGTGATTTTGCCTAGTAAGTCTTATTTTCTTTGCCTCGGATTTTCACATTTTCCATAATGCATTGTCTATCTAACCTATTAAAACTACATGAAATTTACTTTCTGCTAATAAAGCCAGGATCCTAGGTAATTATTAGCTTGTGCAAACAAAATTAAATCAGTTAATCAAGGTAGACCTTTATTCAAATTTCTAAATGTTTTCTAGTGATATAAGTAATTAATACACGACTAAAGTGCACCATTACACAAAAACGAAAGGCCATATATCCAAACCCCTTTATATACTCGTAATATACATATTGTATCATTGACATATAAATACTATAAGCCAGCGCATTGAGCGCGCAACTCGAGTGCAAACGTGGCGTGTACTCTTTGTTAAAGTACTGTACGACTATATTTATCCCCTCTACTGCACGTCCGTAAAACTATGTATTATAATAACAGATGCAAGTGTGCCTTACTAGCCGTCCACATATTCACATAATGTATCGTATAGGTGCGCTATGTGGGTCATAGTGTTTACATATCGCACGAGGTCGTTACAAACCGTATGAATGCATTTTAATTGTCATTTACGGCCAACGCATGTTGTTGACATCAATGTGAGGTTCTTGTTTACACGAAAGCTGATAGGAGAACTGAGTAATAAATAAATCTCGATGCCTTATACGTTTGAGTTACTGAGGCTACTTAGGCTATCTATACCTTGATTAGCATAGGATATATCTAATGGAATAATAACTCAGTGAGCTAAGATATATTATTATACAGTGGAGGTATGGCAAACAAAAACGAATCAATGTCAACTACATACACACGATTACTAGTAATTTTATTCCAATAGCGCAATATTGTCTTGCTAATAAATACGTCGTTGCGATAATGGGTGCAATTATAGTTTTATAATGAGAACAGTGCAGTTGATTGATGAGACTATTAGTTGCTACCCTGTAAGCAAAGACATTTAATACATGCGGTAATCATAATAATGATCACTGTCTTAAACCTGCTGAGATGTAGGTGCAAAATTCAACAACCCCTTTGTATGTTTCGTTTTTTATGATTTTGAGTGGTTTGGTACATAAATGTATTAATCGTTTTGATATGAGCAGAGATGGTAGCTCAATTATACATGAGTTCGGTTTGATGACATTAGCCCGCAACGGTACCTACCGGACCATTTCCACCGTGTAAAAGATGTTTTTAAGCAATTGTGGCCCAGTTGGAAACGTTTCCGGTTACACTTCTCTAGGGGTGACCATCTTAGTCCTCAAGGGTAGCATGCATATAGGTAACATATCTGTGACTGACTTGCAATTACTAACTGGATCAATAAAAGAACTAACTATCATTAACAGTCCCCGTCCTCGTACCCACTAACGCACTGACCAACTAATGTTCTATTTAACTCTCTCAGCTAACCATCCCTGTCATTATTTGAATCTTGTTCAATGTCAGTCACAATTGTTATGGGCGGCAGCGGTTATCCAATTAATATCCATTAAAAATAAAATAAAAAAAGGTCATCCAAGATGGTGAGTCCGAATGCTACCAAGAGATGGCGCTAGTATGTACACAGAAATCTTGTAATTGTGTACGATCCAAATTATGTATATTATTTGATTTGCATTATTACTATTATAAGTCAATGTTTGCATTAGATACAAAGTTAACTTCATTGTTCATTTACTCGTCGTTGAAGCAAATGTTTTGCTTATGGATGACCTTTGTCCTGTTGGAATATTACTTTGGATTATAACCAACCAACCACGGTCATTCTTCCCTTAATTGAAGGATATCTGTATGAAAATTGAGATTATGACGACCAGTGTTAATAAAATATAGTAAATATCATGGACATTCTCACACACGGCCATCTGACCCCAAAGTAGGCGCGAGCCTGTATTATGGGTGTCAGAGACTGATATAGGTACCTACATAGATATTTTTAAATACATACTTAAATAGATAATATTAACATCCAGACACAGAACAAACACAAGTGTTCGTCACACGAATGTTTTCCTGGGTGGGATTCCACCACCTTTTGCGCCAACGGGCCCGTCAAAGTGTTATAACGTTAACTTTTGCTTTGCAGGAATGGGACGCGCGTCTCGCCGGTTCCGAAGCAGGCGTTGACGCGGCGACGCAAGCCGCTCTGCAGGCCGAGGCGGCTGAGTGGAGGACGACGCAGGACGGCCAGCGGATCCTGACCACGACGCCGTCCGTGCTGGGCGGCTGCCGGGCGCAGGTGTACCGCGCGGCCGGCGCCACGCAGTGGTACACCGCAGTCATCGTGGGAGTCAATGAGCACACTGGAGTAAGTTGATTTGTGGGAGTCAATGAGCAGGCTGGAGTGTGGTTTATTTTGGCCAACGAGCACACAGGGAGATGCTATTATTTTTTGGACATTATTGAAGCTTAGGTCCACAGCTGCTTCTTAGTCTGAGATTAATAATACAAATATTGTAACTATGTGTTATTCTATTCATAAACGATAAACCTATATTTTAGCTACAGAGTGTTTTGTCTTCGGTATTCATGAAACGCATTTTTTTTAGCTATTACCTTGTTATCTATTTGTTATGAATCAGGGGTTGAGATTATTGTAAACATTTACGTTGCTTTGACTTCTACGTTGTTGGAGTTTTTTTTCGCTTGAACTACGTATTTAAACTGCAAACAACTTAATGAGAAAAACAGTGATAGATATTGTTAAAAAAATATGTGTTTTAGATTGAGTGGACTCGATAGAATAAACATCGTTTGGGTCGGATGTACTTTTTGTTCCCAAGATCTTACTGATACTTTTTATAAATATTTCCGACTTCTGTGGTTTTTATACTCGCCACTAACACCTTAGCCGGTGCCAGTAGCAACTCGATCGTGTCCCGGTAGTTATATAGAATGAATATTATTTTCTACCACTTCCTTGTTAAGCTGATAAACCTGAAGCGGCGTTACCTGTCGACCAAACATCCTCATAAATAAACCATCGCTCACACATGAAACCATGAAGACTCAGTTGACGCTTACAAGCTTTAAAATTGCGCATATTAATGAGGAAATGGACCGTATAATAGTTACTACCTAGATGAGTCTTAACTTTAATATTCACGACATGTAGGAATAACTGTAAGAGCATTCTTCGAGATAATTCCGAAGCGGGAAGCTCTGGGTGAAACCAGTTTGGAGTAGTGAACGCGATGGCATCCGGGCCGGTTGCAAAGTTCAATTTATAAGGACATGTGTGGTCATAACCCGCCAGCATGCACCTGTGAAATGTACGTCTAACAAGACGTCGACTAACAAGCTTGACGGGAATCCATGAGAAAATTTTGCACTCCCAGCCAGCTGTTATTTCATATCTTATTATTATCCTAGTGTAATAGTTTCGCCGAATGCTTTCTACGCAGTTTTATGTTCAGACTTAATGGATCCGGTTGAGGAGCAAAACCAGTTCAAATTTTTAACGCTAATATGTGTTGTTTGTCTCATAAATATTATAATACTAGCTAACCCCGCGAACTTTGTTCCGCGCAGGAAATAAATGAGTATATTTTTGATTTTATTTTTATTAGCATAGTACTTACATAATATAAATAAAACAAATTAATTATTTTAATGATTCTTTATTTTCCATTTATTTATATGTTTAACCGCTCTGATCACCACTTTGTAGTCCTCCTTTGTCATGCGCTCCAAAGCACTCTTGAACAACCTGACCAACGCATGAAGTTCATGAAGTATTTGCTGCAGATCTTGTTTATTGCTCTTTTCATTGCTGAATCTCTTGACGTCGATCATGTTGCCCATGCAGTATAATTGTAAAAAAATATTTTGTGCATCTTCGAGAGGTTGTAATGATCCGATTCAATGGTAAATCTGTCTGTCCTTGTATCTACAAAATCAAAAGCAAAGTCAGTATTACTGATTTATAAATATTTTTTTTATAATTTGCATACATAACATAGTAATAATTATAGTATGTTAATGTTCTACTTTATTCTTTGTAAGTACAAAAATTAAATAAATTAATACATACCTTTAATGTCGGATTAAATCCTCGTTCTTCCATAATGACTACCCCAAATCAGGTCATTTGGAAACAACTATTATATTTTCGAATGTTTGCTAGAAAATGTCGTGATTCTGGTGTTTCGCCAAGAAACAATGAATGTAGGTAATGGTTCAGGTGGCGGACAGTAATCAGTTCTGAAATCGTATTGAAACGCTCCTCGATTCAAATCAGTACTTGATAAATTTTTTCTTGTTCTTCTAAAATTATCTAGTTCTTGATCTCTGAGCTTTGATCCACGATTTCGCAGTGCCAACCTAGCCGTTTCAGTGGCTGCTTCGTTTTGCTCGTGATTGAGAAGCACGAAGTGTGGTGGATCCTAGGTGGATTACGGCTTTGTCGGAAAAGAATTGATTGTCTTGGTCGAAGCATGGTATTGTTAATGATAATATCGACACAATAAGCTAATAGAAACTCGAAACAAACATTTAAAATGTACTCTGTAAAACAAACACATCAACTGGTCGACATCAAAAATTCCAAATTGTCAAAGTATCAACTGTCACTAAAAAATAAAATAAAACGGAACGGTGTAAAAAGTATCCTATAGCAGTCCCCCGGGTCTAAGGTACCTCCCGACAAATTTTCAGCCAAATCGGTTCGGCCATTCTTGAGTTATAAATGGTGTAACTAACACGACTTTCTTTTATATATACACTAGCTGACCCGGCAAACGTTGTTTTGCCATATAAATAATTTTTACTGAATATTTTGGGAGAACTTAATGTAAGTGTGTGGACTACAACTACCACTACCAATACCACTACACCTACTACTACCACTACCCCTACCACTAACACTACCCCTACCACTACCCCTACCACTACCCCTACCACTACCCCTACCACTACTCCTACCACTACCCCTACCTCTACCACTACCCCTACCCCTACCATTACCAATACCACTACCCCTACCCCTACCCCTACCACTAACACTACACCTACCACTACCCCTACCCCTACCTCTACCACTACCCCTACCCCTACCACTACCATTACCAATACCACTACCCCTACCACTACCCCTACCACTACCACTACCCCTACCACTACACCTACCACTAACACTACCCCTACCACTACTACTACCCCTACATCTACCCCTACCACTACCTATCACGCACCGGCGCCATCTACTTAAAATATTGGTTTGTAGTACATGCTATGTATCAGAGATGGCGCTGTATGTGAAAAAAGATTTTTCCCGCTTTTCTGTTGAAATTTTTCCTGAATTTTCTTTGCTATAAACCTCACCGAGCCCGAGACCTTTCCAACGAATGCAAAACCGTGGAAATCGGTTCGTGCGTTCTGGAGTTATAGCGTCAGGAAGGAAAACCCGACTTATTTTTATATAGTAGATTACATAGCTGTCATTATACGTCAATTACATAGCTGTCATTTGCGTTTTGTTATTCCGAGTCTGATTCTTTTTTGTTATACCACGTTTTATAGTGACTGACGTTTCATGTCAAGTCACACGGGAACGCTGTCGAACGGGATAAAAAGTATCCTATGTCCGTCTCCTGGCTCTAAGCTACCTCCCTACCAATTTTCAGCCAAATCTGTTCAGCCGTTCTTGAGTTATAAGTGGTGTAACTAACACGACTTTCTTTTATATATATAGATATAGATTAATGTCATTTAGGAAGCTCCTTACAAGAACGGAAAACAAAGTGAACGAAATATTATTGTTGAATGCAGTTTACATTTACCTAATTGCTGCTTCAGATTTTGTTTGTTTTATTGTATAACTTTATTGCAACATCAAAATAGGTTCAATTCTATCTAAATGTCAGTAATTTTTAAATAAGTACAAATAATGTATGTATTCCTTGCAATTAAAATAATCTTGATTTTACAAAAGCGCTATTTCGAGTTGATTATATCACCTACCTGTTTGTTAGCACTCCCTTGAGCTGTTGTGATGTATATTAATGTTGAACATCACATTGTATCTATTGATGTCTCCCCTCGGCGGCAGGTGGTGACATCTCCCCTCCTCCCGCAATCCCCCATGCTCACCCCTTCACTAACTTCGCTAAACAAACTTTGTTGTTTTGCGTTATTGAAACACATTATTGTTTTTTTTTTTCATCTCTCCTTTGAGGACGAGTTGTATTGATGTTTCGGTTATGTATCTAAACTAGAAATAATTTATTTTAGATAAGGATATACTAAATTATAGTTGGTCTCATATCGCGTATGTACCTTATAATTATATACTTACCTACATTACTAAGACTCATTTACAAATACAGCGCTTCGTAAGTAATTAAATATATGTATATCTGAATTATTTTATTGAGTAATAACTCAATTAAAATATTTTTTGATGGGAATACCCATCAAGAAAATATATATTTTATTCTAATTTCAATCATTATGTTATTGTTACTCGATCTGTGGAGGTGTTGTTTATCTTTCTACATACATATTTTATGTTTAAATCTAGTTAGTACTAAGCCAGTCAGTTCTTGCTTTTTTACTTTATATTATGAAACTCTAACAACAACATTTTATAGCTGCAAAATATAGGCATATTAGAATGATGACAGCTACAATTATTTCAATTCTCATCAAATTCGGTGCCTCGTTGTCTGAGTTACGAAGTACTTCAATCCATCTTGAACTTTGCTGTGTAATTACAGTTAAAAAGTTGAGACGTTAAACAAATTTATACTGCAAATTACCGAGTACCGTAGCGTCCAGGCCGTCAAAGTTTTGTGTTACCTCCCCCAGCCGCCAGCCAACCCCTTTACCCAAGTATTCCAAGTAACTTTGTCAAACTCCTCTTTGTTTCTAGCAAGTTTACGCAAAACTTTGTCTTTAGTCTCGACGACATGTTTATCAACAACTTTCTTCATCGGCTGCTTGTCGTCAAAATTCTTTTGTTCTGACCGTCATTGTGTTTGATTATGTTGCAAATATAATTTTATTAATGCCTGTACTGTTTCTTTTTCGGTGTATATTCAAATTTTATTCTATCAAATTTCAAATTAATTTCCACTGGACAAACAATCGTAGTCCCAATTAGTCTTGTTTAAAGTTAATCACGGTTGTCATGGGGTATCCACTGCCGCTGCAAGCTCGTTTGCTATCTATAAGCATCAGTAATTACTATTTGGCGTTATACTCGTTTTATTAAATTTAATTAATAGTTGTAAGACTTCCGAGAGAAATGTTTTAATAATATCAATTTGAAGTATGAAAGTCACATAAACCGACCGAGGTGCCATATTTATTTACGTTTCCTCAAAGTTTCGGTGGGTGTGAAAGTTATAGGAAGTTGGATATTGATATTGTTTATGTATAAACAGGAAATACCTGAAACCCCGTGTTATTATTTTTACGGAATAAAACGATGTAAACAACTTTTCCTATAACATAACGTTTGATGTTACAAGTTACAGGTTAAGCGAGAGTAATGTACAATTTATTTGCTGCCTTTTATAACCACATTATAGAATTTTCAAATTTTTATACGAAGGCGATATATATACGGTTTGTTAAAGATTATTTTCTGTATAGATATTTATAAATTTTATATATGGGCATGAATGAGGCTTCCACACGAGATTCATTATGGATTTAGAAAATATTTTTATTTGGAAAACTCACGTTTGATAACTTTTTCCTTTTCCAGCAGTGTTCTCCTTGTTATACGCCATTTTGTTTTTAGATTAACTTGATCGTTTCATTTTTAGGGTTCTAAACCCAAAGGGTTAAAAATGGAACACTTTTAACTATCTATGCTTGCTCTGTCCGTCTGTCACGCATAAAATTTCAACCAGTTTGGTTTGAAATTAGTGAAATTTTGCCACTAGCGGTCACCTATCCACAAACCAACGGCGTTGCTTGTCATAGTTATCACCCTCAATCGACGCGTACCATTGACGCTACTAAACCGAGACTACTAAAATAAACCGATTGAACTTAATATTATCATCATTCCTGTGCAGGAGCTGACTGTGACCGACGACACCGTGTTGGAAGAGCACAGCGAAGACCCGGCTCTCGTGCAGATGAGGCTGCTTGGTGATGGAGGTGACTTACTCAATGAATATTCATTTGGCGAGCTAAGATCATAAGGAGAGCTAAGGCTGAAATATTTTTTGCTCCTATTGCACTAAGCACGGTACACGGTGGTATTTTCGAACTCTATAGTCTAGCCGCTAGATTCAAGAACACTAGACTTTACTGTATTTGTATCTGCGTGACGATTTTATGTCGATAGCATTTGTTACTAACATCCAAGCAATTACCCTGAAGTTGTTTTTCGAAAATCTTCCAACAAAGTTATTTATACACACAAAATAAAAACCATGGAATTTTCGTTACAATATTCCTATTCTACAAACAACTTTATTTAATCTCTATTTAATCTAATCGATTAGGCATCTAGGGATTGCGTAGGCAGAAATTATTATGATTTATTGAATTCTGTTTTCTTGTTGGGAGTAAACACACAAGAAAGATCTAAAGTATTTCTGGAAACTTCCTAAAGCCTTTTATAGAGCGAGTCTCGAAGGTACGTAATAAAATCTTCCATTAAGTTATCTCGTTTCTGACTACCGTGAATATGTATTTTAACAACTTTTTTAGCAGCTAATTATAAGTTGAATGGGAAGATATCTAATTACAGATAAAACATAAGTAAAAAGAAAACATGAACATCAATTACAAGTAAATTTGACGCTATGCAAATATTTGTGTCATCAGCATGAAAATTGTTGACTTTTCTCTTATTTTACTTGAACCTCATTATCAGCTGTAATTAGAAACTGAAACTACATACATTATGTTACCGAAGTAAATGTTCACATGTATATATGTATTAAGTGTTTTATTAAGCTAACAGTGCATTTTAAACGTGTACTTTGTAATGAAGTATGTTTATTGTGTAATAATTAACACGCAATAATTTGTTACTCCAATATTGTTATGATTCCAACGTAATTTTAGGTTGGGTCCGAATATAGGTATACCTAGAAACTTATTACCTGAACTTTAAATAGGTCATGTTATTGTTTTATAACTAGAGAAAATAGACATGTACGTTCTTCTAAATACATTCGAAGCTAATTTATAGCATAGCAGTTATAGAAATATTACGTAACAAATCGAGGGAATATTTTTATTGCTTGTTGTATGATTGTAATAACAATAGTTTGAAGATACAACTTCTCAACTACAAATAAGTCGGATTCATTTCCATAGAACGTTTTTCGGTAGCTGTATAACTTTGATGGACCAATAAAACATTGGTAGTTGCAAAATTTAAATTACAATTTATATTGGTCAAAAGGCCGATTACTTACCAAGCAAGATATCTAAAACTAGTTATGCATTTAAAACTTTTACGTAATATTTAGATAAGGGTACCAACCATGATATTTTAAAACAAGTTATTTAAATCTTTAGTGTACGTAATATTTAGATAAGATTATACCTATCGGTATTAACAGGTGTGTAAGCTAGAATGTATGCTGTAATCTGACAATCCAATGAACGATTAGAATGGTCCGAGTGCAGTACAAAATCCTTAATATGAAGTGCTTTATTTAAGTCACGTGCAGACGTAACGTAGTAACCGGTAGCTTATCAAACCATTGTTCAACAATCGATTATACATTGCGCAACCCCGCAAGAGCACCATCTTGTTATATTGTAACGAGAGAATGCAGCTTACTGCATGCATAATTGGATGCACGAAGCCCCACAAAAGTTACACCATGCGGACAGATATTATACATGCGAGTGTGTTGTAATCTATTGACGACTGTTCGTCCATAGCCCAATGGCTCGCTTCGATTCAATGTGATCGAAAGAGTTAAGCAACGACGGGCGTGGTCGGTTTGTGGATGGGTGACCGCTAGTGCCAAAAATTTTCATGGATGCTACCGTGCTTCGGAGGGTATGTGCCCTTTATTGAAATTAACAAAAGAAGGCAATTTGATGTTGAATTAAGAATCCAGCCAAGTTTATCGACCTCCACCTAAGTTATCACCTATTAATCTAAATAATTCTTAATCATATCGCTCTAAACAATTAAATATAAATCTAATGTTTATAATCTGTATAATTCTTATTAATTTACAATCCTATCACTGATAGGTAGGTACTTGAACATTTGAACTTTGTAAAATGTTCAGTTGAATACAAACGCAGTCACATAGGCACTTGAATCAATATTCGCAAGACGCTTACGTAAATTGGACGTCTGTGTCTGTTATGTACCTACTGAATAAAGATATCTCACTTCATTGAAACCGTATAAATAGGTAAATGTGGTAGTTTTAACCATTCGATCCGTTTACATTGAATTCTATATCGACTTTTTTCGCATCATATCCATTACATATAACAATACATTTGGTAACAATTAGTTATCACCAGTAGGAAGTTTAACTTGCATAGATGTTTATAAAATATTTTTTTTTGTTTATAGACAGAGGAAGTTGATAAAAGTTTAACACAATAAGATTACCAACAAATGCTGTACATAATCTTTAAAATCGTAAAAAACGCAAGGACTACAAGAAAACTGACTGAAAATTACAAGTCATCGATATGAATCCGTGCTCCGTGCTTCGGAGGGCACGTTAAGCCGTCGGTCCTGGTTGTTTTCAATGATGGAAACAGTCGCTAAGCCTTGTCGAAGAAGTTCGAGTGGCTTGCGAACATTCGACAGTGGGGTTGGCCACCAAAAAAAATGGGAGCAGCGTGGTGGAGTATGCTCTAGTCTAGACCTTCTGCTGAGTCTGTGGGAGACACCCGCACAAAGTATATATCTACTTTGTGACACCCGTGCGCAGCAGTGGGACGTCTATGGGTTGTATGAAAGACCAAACTTAAAAGTTTTTGCAATATACTCGCATCATGTCAATCATATCAATTGTCTTCAGTAACACCTGTTTCTTGTCAGTTGCAAGGTAACCATAATTAAATTCGCTATCAGCTATAGGTTCAAGTTTCTCGCTCTACTAGACAAATGGCGACACTGTATTATGTCTTGATTGAGGTTATCAGACACTGTTATTTGAATTTGAACTATAAATAATTCTTAATCTTTCAGTTATCGAGTCAATAATGCGAGGAGAAGTGGTCGGCGTGATGCCCAGGCGATCGCGGTCCAACCTTCAAGTAAGTTTACTCTTTATCCTATCTCATCTTAACTAAATAATTCTCTTTTTCAACAGGTTATATATTGATAAAGTTGGTATGCGATATAATATAGTTCAGTTCATTCGGATCGTAATCAAAATGCGTAAAACCAATTTGTAAAGAACCAAAATGTCACTTTTACCTACTCACGAGTTTTTTTTTTAAATACTTATCCATTTTTGTGTGTTTTGATTGTCGAGATTCCAGTTCGGACACTGTAAACACCTGTAAAGGTATAAATTAGAACGATATTAATCAATATTAATAATGAATGTTTTTATCGTTAGAACGTGTTTCAGCAGACATGTTTATCCTGAGTTTGGTCACGTGTACGCTTAAAAAATGTAAACAGCCTTGGTGTGGGTGTTGACTTGCTGCGGTTCGTAAAAAAACATTAATTTCAAGATATAAAAAGATCGCGGTCAAAAGCGTTGTAACATTGATCTCTTATTTAGGCGTCAAGCTTCAAGGTGACTCGTTCGCATAATTTTGTACTAAAATTGCTTTGTTGACAACCCAGTGATAATCTCTGAATCTTCTTTGAATGCAATACGAAGACATTTATTGAATTTTCGGTCGTTTAAAGGTCATTTGCAGATTCATCTCGAAATGTACTTTTAGTTCTGTTGTAAAATTTGAAGTAGAACGAAAGATATTTTAACCAAGCGATTGTATCGATCGATTGTTCAATAGGTAGACAAAGTTTACGTTTTGTAATATCGTTACAAAAGTTATTCTATACGATATAACATGTCCATTAGGTTAGTGTAACCCTACCTATCCATCCATGCCCATGTCAGCAGCAACACGAAGAAAGTATGTAGGAGTTTATTAATATAAGCAAACATTGCCTATAACACAATTGTATTACCTTTGATATTTCCCTTACATCGTAACTACGTAGGTACCTACTGAACGACATGAACTCACAATTCTAAGTCACTGCATCTAAAGCTCGAAACATCCTGATTTAGTTATAAATGGATACAAAATAAACTATGGTGGGTGATACAAACACGATGTGGATATTTGTCTAAGGCGGGGTGTATTCGTGTGAGCGGCAGGCACCAGGTCGACGGCTGGTGACGCATGCACCGGTTATAACCTGACGCTGCCGCCGCGCCGCCCCCTCCTGTCGGGCCTGTTCAACTAAATACGGCATAAATGACTAATAGTTTTATCCACACTAGTCCCAAGAAACCATATGTTGGTTCCCAACTCACACTTCATAGAATTCTGTTATATCTGTAATATAGACATATATGTACGTACATAGTTGATTGGTAAAACCAACCACACCTTACTTAGGTATATAAAAAATGGATTACCTACATATTAAAAAGAAATAAAAAAATTATAATGAATTGTTAATATCACCGCGAATTGTTTCTATTAAGAAATCGGCATTTGGCTTTAACGATTTTTAATTGCAATTATAAGGATACAAGTCGGCTGTCCAAAACCAAAACCTAGCAAGTACATCTGACTTAATTATACAGGAGAAGACCTGAAACATTTTCTTCTGCCATTTAGCAAAGAATTTCTTCTTTATGCTTATCTTGTTTTCATATGAATAATAATAAATTGTTTTACTTTGCGGAATAGTAAAATTGAACATAAGTGCTTTTAGACAACTTTTATGTGCCTTACTAATGACTGTTTTGGATACTTTAAGATATGTATGATATTAAACCAATAGCAAAAACCTAGTAACATCTCTACCTAGGTTTTTTAATTGGTTTCTATAAACGTAATGTTTTGGATCTTACATTAAAGACCTAGTAAAGACATTTACTAGGTTTCTGAATTAGATTCTTAATTATTTTTTTATACCTAATGTCGCATTTCATCCTAGTAAGTAGCATAATGATAGGAAAAATAAAAGAAATTAAATTCCAGTCTTTCCCAAATAGCCAGTCTGTCCAGATCTGAAAATTGTAAACATTCTCTCTTGCACTTTCCATCGCAGGATTTACGTAACATACGTTTATTTTTTACACTGGGAGCATTATTTGAAATAAAAATTGGTCCGAGATATTGCCCAATAAAAATCGGTCTTGTGTTCTCTGTCATATCGTGCGCAGGATGCCATTGAAGAGCCTAGTCAAGCTGACTAGAGCCCTTTGGGGGAGCATAGTTAGTGCCTAGTTTGGGTAAACGCCTAGCGACCTTCCGAGCCTCCGAGTGCGAGATGAACTCAAATCCCTCAAGCTTCAGTGTCGGGCCACTGATGAAGTCCGCTACACGCGCCTCCACACGCTCGCAGTGTTCAGCCGCTGCAGCGGTGCCGACGGGGTTTGGAGCAAATTGCTCTTCCAAGTGCTGTGCAAGTATATCCGCCCGGCCTTGTGCTGAAAAGTGCTGGTCACCCGCCCAATCATAGAGCGGGCTAACAGCAGGCCTTGAGCGAGTGCTCGGTTGAGGTGGTGGAGCGACGCTTCAGACTCTTTGGCCTGGTCGACCCTCGTCTCCCACGCGATCCCGCGGTGCTCCTCCTCCTCCTCCCGGCGTGGTGAGCTCACTATACCGGAAGTCGGTCAAGGCGGCTTGGTAAGCTCGCCAGTCAGTTACCCGCATCTGGCGGGGGAAGCTCGTGCACTCCACCCCAAGGCAAAGCGTAATAAGTATGGGAAGATGCTGTGTGTCGAGGTCATACAGCACCTCCAAATTAACCGGGCAGTTAATATTCTTGCACAGAACTTTGTAAAGGACGTCGGGAAAATGGCGGGGGTTTGATGGCAAGTGGGTGGGTGCTTCGGGCCAAAGCACCTCGTACCCCTTGGCCTCCGCGTCGTCGTATAGGCGGCGGCCTACTGGCGTGACCACTCGGGAACCCCAATCCGTATGTTTGGCATTGAGGTCCGCGGCTACGAGGGTCGCGTCAGACGCACGCCTACCCGACATAATTTGATCGTCGTCCCGCGGATAGAATTGTGGACCGGGAGGGCGGTAGGCAGCAAACAACCTAAGTTCTCGACAGGCCATGCTCACTGCTGCGCCTATAGAGCGCAGACAAGTGAAGTCCGGGAGAGGCAGTTCCTCGTGCACCACATCGCGACGGACCGCTATGGCTGTGCCTCGATAGGCGATGCCCGCGGGAGATATGTCGTCGCGGCGGTACACGAAGTAACCGGGCAGCCGATAAGACTCGTTCGGACGGAGTTTGGTGTCGCCCAGCAGCACAACGTGACCGTTCTGCTCCCGGACGAGTGACCGAAGGCTACGGGCGTGGGGTGTGAGTCCCCCCGGGTTCCAATATAGCAGCCTAAGAATGTACTACCATCTTGGTCCCCCGAGGATACTTCGGACTAATTCGCGGATTGCCCTCAGCAATCTCGGGTGCTTCGCGAAGGCTTCAGTTGAGCGAGTCAAAACTTGTCGAGCCGGCCGGCGGCGGAGTCGCGGGAGCAGTGCCTCCCTCCCCGCCGCATACGCATTATAATGCGCGCCGACATTGACTTACTATTATTTTGCTATAGACACGATTTGATAATCTTGTACTATACTACAGTAGTTTCTTAAATCAAAAACCTAGTACGGGACAATTCCAAGATTAAAAACTTAGTATAAGACCAATTTCAAATTCAAAAGCCTAGTAAGTCAATTCGCAAATTCAGAAACCTAGCATGTATAGTATTTGATAGGATTTTGAACTTGGAAATGTTACTTACTAGCTTTTTGATTTTGTAACCTCCGAGTACGAATGTCACTTGCTAGGTTTAAGCATGTTCATAACTTTGATTCTGTTTATGATAGAAATACAGTTGTTTTTGCCATAGACGTAGCAAAAAATTTTGGAAATATTGGTTTTAGAAAACGTGTTTGAATAAAAATGTCCCTTACTAGGTTTTGGTTTTGGACAGCCGAAGTTACCCACATCCTAATCAGCTAGAGGTAAGGAGTCAAAAGTATATGAAAGTTAACAAACAATAATGTAAAATAGTAGACCGTGTGTTTTGCTGGCGACGGGAATTATTACATTGGATGTTTAATATCATATAAGCTTTTGGATGTTTCTTTTTTTTTTGTTTGCTTATAAGCTTATACATTTTAAATGTTTCCAAGCGAAGCGGCTAGAGTTTACTGTGCTGTCCATGTGCTGGTTGGTAGATTTGAGACGGCTTCCGAGAATTTAAAACGGCGTATTCCTCCTAATTTTTTTTAACTTAGACTTCATGTGACCAGGCGATGTTATGCTAGTATCCTGGGACCCCGAGACCACACGTGGGACTAAATAATAGGGTCATTTCCATATAACTACGACTCATAAACAATTCGCTCATAAATGCTCTTGCCTTGACTATGTAATATTGTATAATACAATAACTTACAGTTAATTATCAAAGTTGGAAGCAAGCACGTGCATGCGCCATGCAGCTCTCCTATCTATGTTTGAAACTCCGACTACTACGCTGACGCGAGATTAACTGTCGCTTACGGAACGAGATCTAAACGATTGAGTTTCTGCACTGTTAAGCTCATTTGAATATTAGTATAGAAGCAGAAAGGTACAAGTATTTCAAGTATTTTTGAGTTGTCATACCGCAGTCAGTACCTACATTATTTGTTGACAGTTCCGTGCTCCCCAGCAGTTTTCTTGTTCATACTCAAAATATCTTTCACGTTTCATGCATATGTTTGCCATTTAGCGAATACATATATTAAACTGTATTAATAATAATTATAGTCCAAACCAAAATACTACTTACTACTACTACTACAAATACTAACCCCAAAAAATGGCCCGTTACCGATATAGCTGTAATGTTCCTGCTTACCTTGTATTTGCAAAACGAGAGCAAATATCAACAATATTAGGACTGCTATTCGTGGTTGTTTGATTCGGACGCAAGAGGAATACTCCCCTCGAAAACTTCTCGCGAAAATCTAATTTAGATCGGCTTCTCGGTTTCTCAAGCAGAGATAATTAGCTTTCAGTATTAGCTCATAAATATGTCTAGTGTCGTAACTATTTTGGGCTTGAATCGTCAATTTGCAATGTGTCTTGGGGGAGTTTCAGTTGTTTGTTTACGTGAAATGGATAGTATAGTCCATCCATCATCATTATCTATCATCCATCAGTCTTTTTGGTCCACTGCTGGATATAGGCCTCCCTCAATCGTCGCCACTCCTCCCGACTCTGCACCCTCTGAATCCAACGGTTTCCCGCTGTCTTCTTCAGGTTGTCAGTCCACCTAATCGGGGGGAGGCCAATACTTCGTTTTCCGAGTCTCGAGGACTTTTCTTACCCAACGGTTATCAGTCCATCGAGCGACATGGCCGTTATATACTATAGTCCATTATAATCATTTTCATAAACTAAACTAAAGGATAAGGCCAAAGTCTCCAACGATGGCAAAGTGTGAGTTGGCATACTTCACTTTTTTTACTCTACATGTTTCTGAAAATATTAAAAAGAACTATGAAGAAGAGGTTTTAGACCAATGTTTTCAGCAGCTTAATCGTTAAATCAGGTGTGTGTAAAAGTTTATTGGAAGGTTAGCTTTGATGATAAATATGATTTTACTAGCGACTGAGTCTCAAGGTTTCGAAGACCTTTGAGCTCAAGGTTCTGATTCTAGCCGACCTTGGTTGAGTTATCCTTGGATGTCTCATATTATACGTAAAATATCAGCTTGTCAAGTTTACTAGGGGAGAAGGGGGGAATGAGAGTCAGTGGGTAATGCGGGTCAGTTTAAAATAAACAAAACAGAACGCAGCACAGAATATGGCTATGTCGCACGGGGCCCCCCTCCGGACCTCCACCGCACATGCGAACACGGCGGACCGCTAGTGGCGCTCGTTTCATTGGCAGAGAGACAAGTATCATAAGAGAGAATTTGGTATAATACTATCGAAATTTTGATTGAAAAAGTAAGTATTTACTACAGTTTGTTTTAAGATAAAAGTTATTTTAAGTTGTTGTATCGTAATGGAACTTAGACATAGTGATTCGAGTGATATGAATTTGTAATGTTTTTTGAGTTGAATTTTGAATCTTAATCGAAAACTGTCATTGGGGTAATGACAGTCAGGTGACTCGTGACCCATAACCCGCACTATCTTGTAGTATGAACTATATTTGTAAAATGTTTTTATTCATTTCAGATGCCAAGTAACTGGAAAAGAAAGACATTATAGCATGTTTGAGTGGTAGTGACTTGCTATCGGTGTATGATATGCCTTGAAGAAGGAAAGTCGAGAGAGGTGTGGTACCGCGGCCGTCTCTCTCGGTATTATTGTGATTTTTGTCATAAATAAGTAGTTATAATATAATATAAACTTTATTGATTGATAGACGTTGATATTTTGTTGATTTTTTGTTTAGAAGTTTTGTCTCGGATTACTCCTAGGATTGACTCCCATTACCCGCATATGTGGGTAACTAGAGTCAACATTTGTTTTTTAATTTTTGTAGCGTGTTTGATGACGATAGCCAAAAATTACAAAAGTACTTGATACCTCATTAGTTTAAGATTTATAATTAAAATAGGCAAAATAAAAGACCGATTATTTATGACTTAAACAATGTGTTTTTCTTAAGTGACTCCCATTTCCCCCATCTCCCCATAATAGGTTGTGAGCGACAGATAGATGAAAATTTTGCATTATATTATTTTTATTATCTATAATTTTTTTAAATGACTGAACTAATTTCTAAATTTAAAAAAATAGAAATGAACTACTGATGATTGACAAAAAAAAACCTGTTTAGTCATAGAATTGAAATACATATGTATTTGAATACAGAATGTACATGTACATTGTGTATTAAACTATTTCACGTCCTTCATGCTCGAAATAAGTCACCCTTTTCATAAAACATTTATGAGCAGATGTGGGTAAATAAAAGGAAATGAAATTAACATAGAATAGTGACAAAGAAAATTGCGTAGTGATAAATTTGCTTTGTTTAATAAATTACTAATCAAACTTTTATTTTTATTGGTAAGTTTATTAAACAAAGCAAATCACGTTCATAAAGTTGCTTCTTAACTACCTAATCTCGAAAATAAATTAGAAAAGGATTTTTAATAGTTTTTCCTGAGTTTAGTTTGTCCGTTTATTGAAATAAACGCTATGACCCGAGAGAAAAATATGCGTGAAAATGACCATCATCGTCCATCAACTTTCGTGGCATTTAAAGCTTAATTTTAAAATAAAATCATTTATAATTATAGTATACTGGCCTTATATAACAAATACTATGTTCGCTTTGTCTTAATAATTTTGCGTTCATAATAATTTACGAGCCCATCGGCGCGGGGAACGGTCGGCTCCAAGCGACCTCGCCAACCCTATTTCTCATTCAATTTTGCCTTTGAACATTATCAAATAGTGTTTCATTTCTCTCTTAAAAGGTACTTCTTGTTTGTGTCGTTATTAACTACTTAATATGAACCAATAATCTGAATTGACAATTTTTTATTTAAATTTAATATTAAGTAATATAACGATTTTTTTCATGCGAGACACGATTCGTCCAATGGCTGATAGTGCTTTTCCGCATGCGTCAATTGCTGTAGAGTAGACTACGATTCAGATCTGTTAATATTTGCCAACCCAATCGGAACCTGTCCAATCACGTTGTGAAAAATGGTTGCAATGAGACAAAACTAATGACTCAAAAGGATATCTTTATCTCATAAAGATATAAGTATTTAAATTTAACTTATTTATGACGCACTTATAGTTATGCATCATTTATGTTAGACTTCACTAGATGTCTGATTTTATCAAAATGAAAACATGGTTATATTACGCTGAAAACGAAGCAAATTAAACTGAACGTAAATTTTGTTAAATAACGCTATTAAGCCCGAACATTGCCTCCCGCTTGTCAGAGGGGGGCTTATTCTCATCGTCAATTTGTCTGGTTCAGCGACCCTCTTCTGAGCAGGCCCGGGCTTAGAATCCATAAACAATTCATCTTGCGAAATCTACGCATGTTATCGTGACAAAAGTTTTATGAATGCTCGCAACGTCCCTGTCCACCTTGTCCCCAACATTGGGCTATACGAACTATACATTCAGTAATATTCTGTTGTTATTGCCGAACTACACTTTTGTTATCTATAAGTTAAAACAACCTTTTACTTTCGTCAATAGGTATAAAAGTACCAAAGCATTAGAAAAAATATGTTCCCTCTATTTAATAAAATTGAAGTAAAAATTTCCCTTTCCAATAGCAAAACATAAATACGAGTATTTTTGTGAATCATTTAAATCACTTATCCGTTTAATAGAACTCTATTTGCCAATGCAGAAAATAGATATTTAGCCAGTGAAATGAAATTAGAAACTGTCGGTCGCTTCAGGTTAGCTTGAGCTTCTTGAGATTCTGAACCAAAATATCGAAGTACATTTACATACTTCATAATATTATATCGCGGCATATAAATTAAACATTTCGAGGATTACCCATATAGACGGTGGCAAAGGAAGTCATCGCGCTTTTCGAATGCAATCGCGTTTCAGAGAAACCACCTCTGTTGGAGAGATGCCAAAAACTACGCTTCTCTCACCAATGTATTATGGCATTCTCATAAATTATCCTTGTTAATAGTTGATCGCATAAACCCACATTTATATTGTGACTGTGAAAAAATATTGCATTTTCTGTAACATTCTAATGTGTGTAATATGGAACGCGAACAATCGTAGAAGAGTAGAGAATATAATGTATGTACCTATACTAAAAAATGCAAAAGTAGTTCTTCTCATACTTGTGTGTTCCGTGAGCGTCTGAACGAGTCACCGCGGGAATCGATTGAAACTTTTCCGATTACGGCGGAATTGGCTGCGGGTACACTTGTTTTTACTAATGTATTTTCTTCAATCGTGTCTTCACTATGCACCTCATCTTTTTCAATATTTTTTAAAGGGACCGCCTCAATCTGAAGAAAATTTCATTCACAAACCACAATACGTGCTCCATACTTGACCAGCTAGCTGTGTGAACATTAATCACTAACTGTATTAAAAAGTTGAATCTGATATCGGTGCTTTCTATCTCCAGTTAAAAAATTAATATGCTGGGCTCAGGGAACTGGAACGGAATAAATAAAGTTTTGCTCTCCCTCCGTCAAATTATGTTTGACAATGTACCAATGATTTATGGCTGGTATTTGCATTTCATTCTGTTGAGTTCCTTAATTCGATTTGAAAATAGCCCTTTCTAACATTAGAAGTTGACCAATGTTTTTTAACTTTTCCTTTTTTAAGTGTAGTCAATATTAATGGTATAAATTAGGGGTCATACGGGGGAAAAGTGCCAGCATTACAAAGTAATTAAAAACTTCCCGTAGTAGTACTTACATATAACAGTAGTAGAATATATTACAAAATTCTTAACGTTCGTGGTTCTTGAATGGAAGTAGCAAGGATTTAATTAAACAAAAACGTTTCTGAATGCCCTGTTGCAAATTCAACTTCGTTACGCTGACAGTGCACTTCGGTACGATAAACAAATGTTTAGTCACAATTGTTTTCATTTGCGTCCGTAACAATACGTCTTGTTGAATGGGGGTCGCCCATATTGTTACATTACGTTCCCTCTCGAAGTCATTGATTCGTTTAGAAAATAAGGGAGAGAGTTTGTCGGGCAAAGTGTAATCGGCAAAGTTTGCAACAACATCGGCTGACTTTCCACCTCTATCAGGAGAGTTAGTTACAGCGAGTTCCCGTGCAGCGGATACGGATATCGATCGGTACAAGTGCGGGATGCCGGGATTCGTCTGGCGCGCCCGCGTAACCGACCCCCCGACCCCCCGAGGGACGAAAGCTCTGTTTCATCGTGCCACTCACTACTTTGTTCTTGTTTTGTTTGAAGGTTAATATTCGTTTTGACCTGGATGACAGTTAGTTTTGTGCTCGACGACAGATTAGGAAATTTGAAAGAACTGCGTCGTGACTTATCAAATTGATCAAAGATTGATTGAATGTTTTGGATAGAGTTTTGTTGGGAATTTGCTTCGTAGTTAGTTTGAAGTTATATATTTCTAAAATGATGACATAAAAGTAGTTCATAGTTCATAGTTTATTCATAAAAATATTTTTACACGTCAAAATGTTATATTTTAGTTGGTACAAGTATACCAAGGATACAAAACCGACTATGAATTTAATAAAAATTTACAAAATTTAAAAATTAAATTAAAAACAAATATCTGTCAACGTACAAATTAGTAAAATATAAATTCAGTGTAAAAAATGTCAATATTAAAAATACAATTATAATGTCAATATAAAAATTTAAAATAAATTATATGTTCAAAACAATTATTGAGTTATTCAACATTTACTTGTCGTCAGTTCCTCAACACTGTAAAATGCCTGCTCGACAAGCCATTTCTTAAGGTTCGTACGTAGTACTTAAGTAAGTCATTAACGTACCAACAGACTACAGAGGATGGTTTTATATTTCTTTTAAGGTGAAAGCTTTTATAAATGCTTAAATTAAAATCGTTTTAATTGCCTTTTTTACTTACGTTGTGCATTTGTTAGTTACAAAAATAATAAAAACGTATTTGATACTAGTATAATTAAAGGCTATAATATAACAATAAAATTAACTTGAATAAAATAATAACCAATTAAAGCACAGACGTAATATTATTACTAGCGTATACCGATATAGCTATTCTATATATATCTATCAATGTTTATCTGGAAGTAAACATTATGCTATTGTGATTTGCGAACACAATAGATTTATAAGCGTAACGTAATCCATGCATCAACACAATATCGAACCGTCGTGATTCATTGATGCAATTAAAAGCAATGTGTGCCAATTATGTGTAACAAAAACGATGACCTTGCATTGCGCGGAAGGTGCAGCGATGTATGTGACTGGGAGTGTAGTGTGAAGTCTAATTAATTATGCAAGTCCGTGTCTGGTGGCCAGGCCGCGCCGGGGCTCGCGGGCGCGGGCGGAGGGCCGGGGAGGGGCCGCCGGGAGGGACGCTCCCCTCCCGGCACCAGTTTGCGCCATTCTCCCGTGCCGGCATCACCACGTTCGGTTCGGTTACACGTAACTCGCAACGGCTTACGGAACGCATCTTACTTACCTTTCACCGCACTAGCATCACTAAATTCGAATGTTCCGCGTGACGACGTCGTGAAGTGTTTTTGGTGGTTTGTGGGCAGTGTGACCCGCGAGCGACGGCTTCGCCGGCACCGGTACATATTTTAACATGATTCATTGTTGTTCGACTGCGACTAGCATTGGTCATTGACATTTACGATGTGGCGCACCTGCCATGCTAATGTAGTCGGACGCTATTGCTCTGCTATTCTGCTATTTATATCCTTCCTTATGATTTATCCTCGACATGCGCGCTACTTTTTCTCCTGTCTGTTGATAATAATACCAAGCGTATTATAGTTTATTGAACCCTTATTAACGATGTAGAGCACGTTCATGTAATTATATTGTTGTGTATCTTTCAATTCCCATCTTTATCTTACGAAATGTTACGCTTCAAACTTATCCGCATCGGCGCGCGGCGAGCAGGGCCTAGGAAGCTAATTAGCATAGGATAGCACGAGCACGACCGTTTAACGCACACATACAGTATCATATAAACATACGTATATTATGCACTCGCGTGCAACTATGTTGGTGCTCGCAGCGCATACAAAGTAGCTACTGATAGCCACACCCCGATAGCGACGCTCTCTCTCCCACCTGCTTCGGATATCATCGCCCGTCTCTATTTCCCACATCCAAATTACTCGACCATTAACTCCGAGGGGCTGCGTTTGATAATGCTCGACATAAAAACATTTATACAATACTCGCAAAAGTGTAGTCCGGAATTAGATCACTTCACTTGCGCGCATCATTAGTCGACGCATGCACGCATAAAGTCGGCCATATTGTTATTATTATTACATCGCCGTGGAAGGAAACGGCTCGTTTGACTCGCTTCGATGTTTGCTTTTGTTCTTTTCTAACTTCTTTGTTAGTCGTTATTGTTCCTTTGTTCGGTATTATAAAGCGGCTGCGACTGAGGAGACGCTATTTATAAACATTCACTCCTTGATTGGAATCTTTTGTACGGCTGTATTCTTGATGATGGGTGAATTAAATGCTGGCAATGACCGTTTCACATGCGTTGCTCAGCATACATGCGATCCGTCGCGATGTATTATTTAGTTGTTTAAGCGTATAGAGCGACGTGGCAGGTGGTGGCATATTTCACGCCATCGTTGGGTGGGCGAGTAAAAATATTTCCGTGGAAGGCAATAACGCTCCAAATACGGAGTTAAATAGTTGGCTAGACGCAACACCGAGGCGGGCTTGCTCGCAGCGTCTGCGGCCCACGCACGCCCACCGCATGCTGCGTGAATAAATCTCCTCTGACAACATACAAGTATAGGTACAACCAGACATACCCACACGTACGGGGAGCTTGTACGCCGAGTAGTTTGCCTAGAGAGCCAATGCTGAAGTCCTGTTTCTAGATAAACGGATTATCATCATCACTTGTCACTTGTCCTGACTGAGCTCTAGACTACTAATGTGTGAAAACAGGGTATACATATTACGTTAGCTATGAGTTTACACATCCACCACGATGCTCCAATGCAAAAACTATACAGTTATTTTGATGATGAAGGATGGCATTCCTATTTCCTAGCGCAACGAAGTACGAAAATACATCACGCTGAGAAAGATTAAGGAATTTGTCGCATCTAATAAACTATCAGTATATGTACTTACTATAATCTAAAAATAAAATTTATCCACGTATCACTAAGCCACGAGAGAGGAACATGCAAATTCCCGGGTGGGGCGGCGGTCACGGCACGGCGCTGTTGCGTTCCGATTTACGATAATCGCCGGCTGCATTCGAGATGCGCCATTATGGTAATAGCTTGTTTTGATTTAATAAGCCCGTGCGGTTGACGTATTTACAAGATCGTTGCGCAATTGCCTTTCGTTGGTGCGACATGTACGCAATGTGCTAGTACCTTTTTGAGGTCACGTCGCTTATGACAGCGCTTAACTTTTCTTTGGCACAAAAGGGCTTTACGATAATACTCGCTGACGTCTTAAAGCCTTTGAAAGCAAGTTTATTTATCTATTATGATGTGACGTCGGCCTACTTTCGTACAACGTTCCCTTAGATTAATTACCTAATCCCTTTCAGCTCGAACGAACGGCGACGGCGAACCAGCGAGACGTTTAATAAAAAAGGAAATTGGAACGTATCCACGGTTAATGTTTGGCCATCGTATTCGAGTTTCAAGCACTCTGGGGATGTTATGCTACTATAAATACGGATAATAATCGCTGTATTAATCATTATTATTGCCGAACTGTGTTGGTTTTATTAACCATTAAATGGTTTATGCATATCGGTAACGGCATTCGTAATCAGAGAGCATATGGAAGTCGTATCTAATCTAGTTAAAAGGCAAGCCTGTAAGCCTGTAGCTTAGGGAACGGGCTAGGGGCACCGGTTCTAGCGGGGATGGGGAGGGAGGAGGGGTAACCGGTTGGACGAGTCGTGTTGCACTCTTGCCCTCCGGCGCTACTCTCAGATTGAGATAAATGTAGGTACTCTAGGGCTGAACACACGGGTTTATCTAAAACGCCTTACACAAAATTTTATGACCCTGAATACTGTGTTGAAACAAGTTAATATTATGTCGCCGACAGAGTTGTAATAACAGATCTATTTGTGCTATTATTTTGGTTTGTCAATTTTAAATGACCTTGGATTTTGTATACTAAAGTTATTTGTTTAGATATTAATAAAGCTGCCTCAATACGTATTTACTTGAATGGAAATGTTTCAAAGTTTTAATCGAATTCAAGTACATAATTGGATGATGAGGCTTGAGTCTGGTCTAATTTAAAAGTCTACAATGATAGTGGGTTAAAGAAAATTTATTAAAGCGAATATAAATTGTATAAATCAAATTTCTGACTTTTTGGGTAAAGCACTTACTAAAACTTGGTACGATACGTACCTACTTCGTATATGTCCAACCTAGGACTTATACACATATTTTTTCAATGTGTTTATCTTTTAGGTCTAATATATCGTCATTCCTTGAGTATGGCACCATTTGAAAATATAATAAACTAGTGGTCCGCCCCGGCTTCGCACGGGTATTTTATATAAAATCAAAATTATAATACACACACATAAACCCTATTTGCGTCAGGTTGCTAAAAAAATAAAAATTTTACACGACTTTATTTTACATATACAGATAATAACAATAGTTTCGTTTACGCCTAGTAATATTATATAGCCTATGTCACTCAGTGAAGATGCAGCTTTCTAATGGTGAAAGAATGTTTGAAATCGGTCCAGTAGTTTTGGCAGCGCACGCCAGAATAGCTCGCAGATGGTAGATTTTTTCCTACTTACCTACTTGACACTTATCGTCATATTTTGGACAATTCACACAATATCTTTATAAATTTTAGCCTGTGTGTTATTCTGATGTATAAGCTATATTATTGTAAAGTTTCATTAAAATCCATTCAGTACTTTTTACCTGAAAAAGTAACACACATCCATCCATACATCCATACATACTTACAAACTTTCCCCTTTATAATATTAGTAGGATAGGATTAGTAAGGATTATACCTTATCAACAGCCTAAAATTTAAGTTTTATGCTTCTAGTTTTGAAAATGACAATACTTTCATACAACCTTTCATCTCCCTTTTCAACCCATTACAACACTTTTTTCCAATTAAAAAGTGTCTATGTCCTTTGTCAGGCTCTAGACTGTGTACCAAATTTCATTTAAATCGGTTCAGTAGTTTTGTCGTGAAAGCGAAACAGACCGACAGACAGACAGACAGACAGACAGACACTTCAAAACCAAACGTCTAATTTTAATCATTCAAAGACCAAATATTATCTACATAAACTGTAAATGTAGTCCAAAAAAAAATTCAAGATAAAAAAATGGTTGTTGTGCCTCACTCGACATAGATAGGTATAGTGTGTCGCGGACTTTTTTAATAGATATTTATAAGATCTACAATTAATTAGAACATTTTATGGTTCTATCTTTTATAGTTTAGGCAGCGTACGCAAAATAAGTAACTTTTCTGGTTGATTTTTTACACCTTGTGTCCGAAAAACCCAAATATCTTACGGAACCCTATTTTTTCCGAAATAAAATTTAGCCTATGTCACCCGGGGATAGTGTAGCTTTCCAACAGTGAAAGAATTTTTCAAATCGGTTCAGTAGTTTTGAAGCCTATTCGATTCAAACAAACAATCAAATCTTTCCTCTTTATATATTAGTATAGATTAAGTACGATAACGAATACAGTGTCTAACATTGTCAATGTCTACTTTCTAGTAAACCGTATGCAGGACTCAACCACCATAAGACAGGATAAGTTTTTAGGATACAAAATGTATCCTTATGTTATTGGCCCATTGGTTACCTGACAGCCCTGACGTGCCGGGAACACGGGCACGTAGCTCGTACGAACAGTGTGCCTCGATCCGAGCCTTCGCCGAGTGGTTATACTTTTTAGTCTAGAAAGTTTTTGTGGAATTGTGCGCTGTGACGATTATGTTCTTATACGGCAATGCAGTGAAAGATGTATCGAGCGCCGTAAGTACACACACTGTACGTATAACCTGCATTGTTTCCTTTTGATTTATCTTTGCTTCGTAATGTAGCTATCTATCTAGATGATTGTCTCCCTCTGAAACGCGGTAGCGGCTGTCAAAATGCAAAGCAAGATGCATAAGCTTTTCACTAGTCTGTTCCAAATCGTTTACCGTGCATAATAACCTTCATCTTCAAGGGCTGGTTTAAAATATAATTAGTATAGCCTTTCTCAGTAAGCTACGCCAAAGATTACTACTTATCAAAATGTAGTTTCATCTGCAGTTTGGCCGATCAAAATCCGAGATATCGGTATTTTCGATCACTATATTAAAAAATTGATCGATAGTTAAGTATCGATTATTAATTGAGCAATTATTTCAGTGCTGCGTTCATTTCACAGGAACCATGCAATTTTACTGGATAAAAAGTAGCACTCTAGGTCCTACACTACCTCTATGCATCCCGTTGATGTAGAGAAGAATTCTAGTTTTAAATAGTTTATACTTTATACTGATCATAAGCGAAATTGAAGAATATTCGTACTTGGTTATTACCTGATGTTTTGTTTTGTTTCAAAACAAGAGTTTCGTAGTGTTTTTTTCAATATATGTATCTACAACCTACGTGTAGTTAACTAATAGCAACTGTGTCATGGACAAAACAACTCCAATTTAATTGCCTCTACTCGTATATTGTTATCTAAGCTTATCTAATCAGTTGCTATTTATCTCTGGGAATATTTTCAGTATCAATGTATCATGCTATCATGTATTTACTTATACTTGAAGTGTTATCACACTATCAGTCACTTGGAGTAAAATACGATTTAAAAAGGGTCATAAGAAGGAAAAGTGCAATACGAAAAGTATCGTATTTTATTAATCAGAATACGAATACATGTTTAGTTTCCTTGATAGAAATGTTAGAATACTGTTGTTCATTATGGAACCATCGATAGGAATTAGGTTTGTCTATTCTATAGCGGAAGTTTACGCTCAATTAATTTCTTCATGCTCTTCCGATTTAATTAAATGGTCTCGACTGTTTTAAGATATTGCGGTTACGTTTAGCTTAAGAAAATGTGGTTAAGTGGGACCTACCATTATTTTTGTACCAGATTTTGTCATTATAAGAGCAGAGCTTTTTTGTTAGATTGAAAAATCTTTTGTTTGCAAAGTGCAACGCAAAATATAGAAGCAAGGAAATTTGCTTCAAATCGTCAGCTTGCAGAACGTACACTATTAAGTAACATACGTCCATTATTATTATACCTATGGTACGAGTACCTACCTATGATACAAAACCAAACAATTTATAAAGTGTATTCTCATGTTTATTTTCATGTTTTTCACAACTGTATCCTTAAGGTATACGAGTACCTATAAGTAATCAATAAAGTTTTCCTTTTATCGTTATTTTTTGATTTAATTATTTCGTATTCAATTTCGGGACACAAAGTACATACTTACATAAATGTTTGCTTTCTACGATTGAGTTAACAGTTGTTCGATCAATTCGTGTATTATTGAAGTATCGTTCTTCAATCTTACGTGAATGTTTCACTGCAGGTGTAGTGTTGTAATCTAATGCAGTTAGCAGTCGAGCAGTCGAACGAAAGGTCAGGCGAAGTGCAGAGTTTAAATAGTCGTAACTCGCCAGTGAGATAATGTATCTGCCACGTGTTAAGTAACATTTAGGTATCGTGCGCGAGGGTAGGTAGTTGGTTACTCTTTATATGTACATACTTGCTTTTGTGAATGTATTATACTTTGTAGTCGTACTTAACGACAGCCAATGCTTGCGAGTAAGGATTTCTCGGATTACTTCATTCTTTGCTAGTTCAAAGGCAAATCAAATGAAAAGTAAGTTATATTGATGATAAGCATCAATTTCTTATTAAATGATACCAATGCCCTTTGATATACACATTCATATACAGGGTTATTGGTAATTCGACGTATTCCCGTCAGGAGGTGATAGGGGTGACTATTTGTGATAATTTTAACCCCCATATGCATTATGCAAAAGTGAACCATTTTCGAGGTATCAAGCTTTTTAGCCTTTTTCAAAATAAGTCAAAAATGCAACTTCAAACATTTATTTTAAAAAAAGTATCGATTTAAATCAATTTTTTTCTTCTGATTTATAAAAACGATTAAACAATGGTTATTTAACAACGATAAAACTACAATTATCGGTCCAACTATAAAAATGCGAGACGATTAACGATATCACTTCAATATTTTTTGAGATTTTTGTCCACTAAAATGCCTTAAAAACAAAAAAAACTTATATCAAACTTGGCTTGCAGATTATTTTAAAAACATAACCGTTTTCTTAGCTTTCCAACAAGGTATAACAACTATGAACTTATTTCAAAAAAACTGAGTAAAAACGATCACAAAGGAAGCAGGCGGAAATTTGTATTCGAAATAAACTTTAGATCGTTCTTTAAAATTTCCAAAAAATTAATTAAAGACAATGCCCATTGTAAATAACACAAAAAATATAAATTTAAAATTAAATTTAGAACCAGTAAAAGTTTAGTAATAATAACAATTAATAATAAATAAGTTACAATTAAGACATTTTGTAATTTAGCCTAATTAAAGTTCTTGCTCGAAGGGACTTCCCCTATTGCGTACGCAGTCTCATTCTTTTTCTGAGGTGTAACTTAACTACCGAAGTGTTCAAATTATTCCGAATCACATTAGGTGCGTTTATAATTTTTGTGTTGAGTTCTACCGCGGATAACACAGGCGAGACGTCGTAAACTAGTGTGACTCCAGACATAGAAATAAACCGGCGTTAAGACTGGACTCGTCGTAGGCCACGGAATTGGTCCTGGTTAATACCGGAAGACCCCCAGTTCATGTTGTTAATTACAAAGAGGATATGTGCAAGAATTTATCGATGAACCAATTTAGCTCGCTCACAATTTTTTTTTACTAATGAAATGCTAGAAGACGTGCCTTTGGCTATAAGGCAAAACATGATATACTAGCAAGACGGATGTCCTGAAAATGTGATTCAGAATAATTTGACTACTACGGTGGTTAAGTAATACCTCAGAAAAAGAATGAGACTGTGTATGCAATAGGGGAAGTCCTTTTGAGCAAGAACTTTAATTGGGCTAAATTACAAAATGTCTTAATTGTTACTTATTTATTATTAATTGTTATTATTACTAAACTTTTGCTGGTTCTAAATTTAATTTTAAATTTATATTTTTTGTTTTATTTACAATGGGCATTGTCTTTAATTAATTTTTTGGAAATTTCAAAGAACGATCTTAAGTTTATTTCGAATACAAATTTCCGCCTGCTTCCTTTGTGATCGTTTTTTCTCAGTTTATTTGAAATAAGTTCATAGTTGTTATGCCTTGTTGAAAAGCTAAGAAAACGGTTATGTTTTTAAAATAATCTGCAAGCCAAGTTTGATATAAGTTTTTTTTGTTTTTAAGGCATTTTAGTGGACAAAAATATCATAAAATATTGAAGTAGTATCGTTAATGGTCTCGCATTTATAAAGTTGGACCGATAATTGTAGTTTTATCGTTGATAAATAACCATTGTTTAATCGTTTTTATAAATCAGAAGAAAAAAATTGATTTAAATTGATACTTTTTTTTAAATAAATTTTTGAAGTTGCATTTTTGACTTATTTTGAAAAAAGCTAAAAAGCTTGATAACTCGAAAATGGTTCACTTTTGCATAATGCATATGGGGGTTAAAATTATCACAAATAGTCACCCTTATCACCTCCTAACGGGAATACGTCGAATTACCAATAACCCTGTATAACCTAACATAATTATAAATGTCAAGTAACTTATTTAACCATGCAGTGTTTCTAAGCTTTGCCCGTGTTATATTTATCGGACGGATTTACACTTTTTTTTTTGTGTATAGTAACTGTTTTAATTATGTATACAATTGAAATTAAAGAATAAATGCGAAACGATAATTAATCATACGCCTAATTTAAACCGCTGCTCCGGCCTTTTCTTTTAACGTTACGTAGCTATTGGATCATATTTGTTTGGTATTGTCATCGCCAGTCATTAAGTTTTAGGTACCTAAATACCAGAATGTCCGATCTATTATAATATCGTATTTTATTGTGGGGTTTCTCTCTCTCCTCTCTTCGACTGGTTCATATCCACATGGGTATTTGTAACCGATTGAAAATAAAGAAAAAGTTTCAATAGGATAGTCTTATTGCTATCGGTATCACTCAATATCTTAAAGGTCAGTGTTAAAAATCAATATATGCACTTAATTTTAGAGCTGTCTGTCTGTATCTGTAGTCTTATCAATGTGATATGAATGTATGTAGTATCGTTAATTATCGCTGAATATTAAAAAAATAAGTGTTAGTCATGGTTATTTTATGTTTTGATGTGTATGGGAAGCAGAAAAGTCGATTTAAAATACTTTTTTTTTTCATAAATTCCAACCAGTATCTAGCTTTCTAAGACCAGGTAAGTTACGTACGAGTATATTGGCGATAAAACATTCTATAGCATTGAGTGAACGGCTTGACGCGGCGCGGCGCTGGCGGCGCGGGGCGCTATGTAGTCAACTAAAATAAATCACCGTGTGCACTCAATGGGACGTTCACCCGACTTCAATAGTACTGTATGTTTGTATGTACGTGTATTTTACGTTGAATACAAAAATTCAATGAACGTTTGTTTAATATTGTAAGGCTTCTTGAATTTATAGTAAGTAACATAAAATGTATGTATGTAACAGTAATATAAAATGAGATAAATAAGATCCCTGCTTTAAATTGAAGATACTATAAAATTCCTTCTTAACACCCGTTAATTATGTACGTGTATTTTACATTGAATAAAAAAACCAATAAACGTTAATTTAATGTTATAAGGCTTCTTAAATTTATAGTAACAGAAGTGAGTATTTCTTATTATAAAATGAGATAAAAATGATCAAGATAAAAATGATTTTTATATTGGAGACGCTATCAAATTCCTTGTTAACGCCCGTTAAGAAGGAATTTGGTAGCTGTGTGATATCATTTTTAATATTTATATTTTAACGTTTAATTGCTTACATTCTAGCCAGCTTTATTATTTAATGTTTTGTAAAACATGTAATAAGCTGATCATGGAAGGCTATAATAAAATGCGAATTTTTTTTTCGAAATTGCTGACTTATTTTCTTTTTAAAGCGGCTTAAGAACAAATTGTTTGATCTCCTTTCCTTTCGAAGAAATATTATATTATTTGGCGTGTGACGATGCATAGCATCTTGAGAGAGCGTCGCTTGACTTACCCTTAACTTACAACCAATCACAGCTCTCCGTTCCGCGTCAACCAATCAGCGTTCAGCAATTTAACGGGTGATCACCAGGTGACCATTCCCGGTGGTATATATAATGGTTATCTTACCGTTCGATTTCATAGCGTCGTTATTTCCCTTATACAACCAAGCAGAAACTCTGCTGGATTAAGTACAGAATGTACATAAAGTAAAATCAGTACATACCTATCTTAATTTGATTTTTTAATTCGTTGTAATTGAGATGAAAGTGAAAGTGTTAATTTCATTTTTAATTCATCTGAAAAAATACATACGTCATCGGGTGTCGTGTGTGAAATCAGTATTTTAATTTAATTCTTAATTCATTTAAAATCTTGGTGAAAGTGTTTATCATAATGAGTGATAAAGAAATACACCATTAAATGTGTCGAGCTCACACAGGCGCACTCGCCTGTCGCTTTAGTCTAGCCAAGGTGCTCTTCCTACTCTGGTAGTGAGGAACCGCAGGTAAAGCGGAGCAGACTCGGTAAGTCAAAAATTTACTATGACAAAAATATTTTTCTCCATCTGAACTATCCGTATTACTGCATCTACCCGCCTAGACCTTGCCGCTTGTGCAGATTTCGTACCTGGCCGGGAAACGGTGCGTAATCAGAGATCACAGCCTTTTAACTTTTAATTTAACTGTAAGGTAAGGTGAAATCGCCACCCAGTGAGAGTGCCCAACGCAATTGCTGTCTGTGTTGGACAGAACCTTGATGTCCTCCAGCGTTTTTGACAGCTCTAATGGAAGGACGTCCGGTATGTTGATACTCAACACAATACCTATTGGAACTAGAGATAACCATTCGGCAAATTATTATCTTGCCTATAGTAACAGCTCTAAGTAATGCCTTACTGAACACGCGATCTACTTATCAATCAGAATTTACGACGATTGACCTACTGGGCTGCTTCCCCAAGCACCACTTTCTTTCAAGCATTGTCTATGAAATGACTGAATTATTTCAAACTAATATCTAGTTTTCACAAAACTTAGTAAAAACAGTATATAAATAATAAATATTATGCCGTCTGACCCCGGATTGGGCGCGGTCCTGTTCTATGGGTGTCAGAGACACCGAATACATACATATATATTTTTAAATGCATAAATGGATAATATTGACATCCAGACACTGAACAGACGCGGGTGTTCGTCGCGCTAATGTTTATCCTGAGTGGGATTCGGACCCGCGACCCCTGATGAGCAGGCAGGGTCATTACGGATTGCGCCATCGGGCCCGTCGTACAATACATATACAGCTTGTTTGCGGAAAGCAAGCGGAATAAACAAACCTGTCGACTAAGACCGTCCCTTTCTGTCACGTGACGCAAACTCGTACGAAAGGGTAGATTGAAAAACGGAGGCTGTCTCCGAACGTATCGGAACAGTGGCAGATGCTTTGGGCTTCGGAGGCCCTTCTCCATAGACATAAGAAGTTGACCTTCTCCAAATGATAAGGGGAATGCGTCTGCCATTTACCTCCAAACCACTACTTGCTTACCCCCTCGTCCCATATTCGTCACCGATTCCAAACCGCTCAATCGGCCGAGACGACAGAACAAATCTCTTATTAATACAGGGGTCGCTGGCAATAGTGGCAATACGGGACTTGCATCCATTCGATCAAACAGAGCTCCTGGAGAATGACTCATCTTGCCTTGCGCCTTGCTGGCGCACGTTCTACGGAGGCTGTCTCCGAGCGTATCGGAAACAGTGGCAGGCGCTTTGGGCTCCGAAGGCCCTTCTCCTAATGATAAGGGGAATGCGTCTGCCATTTACCTCCTAAGCACCACTCACTTATTACCGCTCGTCTCATATTCGTAGCAAATTCGAAACTACACGATTGGCCGAATTGAATGAACAAAGCAAGCTCCTATTAAAACAGGGATCGCTGGCAATAGTGGCAATACCGGACTTGTTTCTGCGCCCCAGTGTTTTCTTGTTCTTGTCCACCAGGGTGCTGACAAAGAATGGCGACGGAACCAGCAGGCCCATTTTCAACCTGAAAGGATTGGATCAGCTCATACATAGTTGCAAAACTATTAAAATTAATTTCGCAATTCCTAATTGCCCATTTTCTCAGGAACATGGACTGGATGGTCAAAATAAAACCTTCCTGGGCGTACTTTTACCTGATCATTTTACACAATTTTACATAACTTGGTCCGAATGATATACTTTGGGCTTGCCATTAATGAAATAAACGAATGACATTTACTTGTGTTTACATTTTATATGAAACGTTTAATTGTTTTTCACAATTGTCGCTGCGACCCATAGACGTCCCACTGCTGGGCGCGGGTTTTCATTTGATATGAAACGTTTAATTGTTTTTCACAATTGTCGCTGCGACCCATAGACGTCCCGCTGCTGGGCGCGGGTCACTCCCGCGGGCGCTGCTGCGGGGGGTCTGGAGCGTGCTCCGCCGCGCTGTCCCGGTGCGGATTGATGGAGGATTTTTACAATTAGCCATTAATTATTATTAAATCCCACCACGATTTCCCCGATTAAATCTACGAGAAATCGGCAACGGAACCCACACAGGAGTTGGATTATTCAGGAATAATTTGTAATACGCAAGTCATATACTCCACCACAACGTGCGACCTGAAGTGGTGCATCATTGTGTGTATTTTTCATACAATTTAAATTCGTTTTCTAACAATTCATTTAACATTAAAGTTTTTCACTGTAACTTAACCTAACCTTTCAGTTGCATTATTTCCGTGTGAATCATTGACATGTTAATATATATAACATGTCAATGAGGGTTATGGTCATTTCCACACATTGGTGACAGACTTTGGCTTCAGGTATCATATAGCTTAATACGACAAAATTAAATACTTATCAAATGTAACGACTACTTTACATAGTATTACAGTACCGACAATGTCTTGAGTACCTCAGTAGTATTTTATTACTGAATGAAGTATACACCGTGCCCGCCGCAGGCGCGTTCATTCCTGATGGATATCGTGATCGATTGAATTTGGTCGGCCTGTTTCCGACTTGAGTCTCACGTGAGTAAGCCGGCAATTTCAACTACACCTGGGTAGTATTGAAAATAACAATATACCTACCTAGTAAAAGAAAATGAATGGAAATTCGTCTTTAGGTGTTACTGGCTTGAAACATTTATTCTTAATTCAATTTTATTGTACTGAAGTAAAGGGATTTAGTTATTTAACTTTAACCTTAATCTTTCTCCATTACTGGCTTGACATATTCATTACTTACCAGCTATAAATTAAGTCAATATAATTTGGCGGGGCCCATCTTCGAGCCTCCTGCCGTGGGTCCCTCATCATCTCAATGCACAAGGAATATTCTTGGTGATAGCACCGATGTGGAAGAGAGCCCTCTGGTTGCCCGGCCTTCCACCGCCTCGAGTGTAGAAAATCAAGCTCTATGTCAGGAATTGGGGCTTAAAAAGATATCACTATCGATTGGTCTGACGCCAGAAGATCTCTACTCATATGCAATTGGAGAGGATCCACACTAATAACATACCAGCCGGCGTGGTTCCATTGGGTTAAATAGTTTAATGCAAATAACTTTAACCTTGAGCTTTAAGCTTATCTAAGTTCGAAGCTTTCTTATTGATTGAAGAAGAACTAGCATATTATACTACCTATCTAGTTACATAAATCCATAAATCGGTAATCGTTACGTTCGAAAAAGCAGTTGATAGTGAAAATATGAATCAAAGACCTTAAGCCGTAAAACTCCCATTTCGCCAGACTCCAGCGGCCTTGCATGTTACAGGGTTACAAAATAATCATATTGAATCCTTATTTGAGACATCCAGTAGGTTAACGTCAGTACTTCCACTGTACCTACCATACTATCGTCGGGTAGACGGCGATTTTTGTATTTTGTACCCGACATCTTATTTATATAGGGATGTTATGTTGGTTTGTGTGCGCTTCAAGAACTCGGAAGGTTCTGCGCCGATCGAGCTGAAATTTTGGCATGATATATAATCTGCATCAGGGATTGTTTTTGTCTAATTTTTGCATCAGTCAAAGTGTTGCAAAGTTAAACTTGAATGACATGTATTCTTTGTTTTGTTTCTGGTTTCGCAACCGTTCAATCACGGTGTGCCGCAGCGAGGCGTGGCAGGGTGCAGCTATTTGATTATAAACGACAACATACGGACAATTTGGGAAATTATTACAACAGAACAAAAATATAATATAATACAATCCTGTGCCCTGGAAAAGTATTAGTTTAATTAATATACGCTTCCATGATTTAATCCGAATAGCACTGCAAATGTTATCAATGTCATTGAGCCCTGTTTATTTCAATACTTATCCCTAATAAAGCAATTAGGATGTCGGAAATTGGGTAAAATGAATGCTTTAAGACGTGGGAATATCCGCTTCCCTTGACAATATGCACTCGGCAATAGTTTTGCTATGCTGACACTTGGTAATTGGTGTAGGGGAATACATTTCCCAGTTTTATTGTAAACCCAAAAGTATTGAAAACATATATTGTTGCTGAAACTCGTTAATTAATACAATGTTGCTGTTTCTTGCAGTAATTATGTAATCCTTGACCCTTATCACATAGCGTCGTTCTCGTGATCACCAGGAGATATAAACACGTCTCTCAAGATGCTATGCATCGTCACACGCCAAATAATGATGCAAGTTTTACATAACAATAAAACTTGTATTATTTGCGGAGACGATGCATAGCATCCAATTAAGGCCTCCTGGTGAGAGACTTCTATGAAATCGAACGGTAAGATAACCATTATATATACCACCGGGAATGGTCACCTGGTGATCACCCGTTAAATTGCTGAACGCTGATTGGTTGACGCGGAACGGAGAGCTGTGATTGGTTGTAAGTTAAGGGTAAGTCAAGCGACGCTCTCTCAAGATGCTATGCATCGTCTCCGCAAATAATACAAGTTTTATTGTTATGTAAAACTTGCATCATTATTCTCATTGGAAGCGTGAGCCTCGTCCCTAATAGCAGGGCGCCTCGTTTGGGGAGGTGGGTGGTGCTTGCTCAAAGGCTTACTCGTGAAAATCTTTTACAGGAAATTACTTACCGTGGTTTAAAAATAACATTTAATTATTATAAACCTTAGACATGCTCATCCTACCTCTCTCGACGCTTTCGAGTTCATTCTCGAGTGGTTCATTCGATTTAAAGTCAAAGTAAAAATCAATTCCTCAATTAAAGGCAAAATAAAAATTGAATAGAAGTAAAACAAATCATTACTTTAATTTGTAACGTAGAAGTTTTAGTTACAACAAATCATTACATAAACCTGAAATAATGCTGTCAAAGTATTTTCCCTACGCCTGTCTCAATTATCGTCGTCATTTTTTGGCTTTGAAGCCTTTTCATGACGCGCTGTTAATAGGTATTTGCTATAGAAGTTTGCTGTGGTAGTGGGCATTGAATGTTGGTTGATAATACTACAGTTACAGTTCATTACCCGGGCGTGGCGCGTTCTTGTGCATATCAAAGGACCTTCGACAAAGCCCGACACTACAGCGATAGCGGGTCACGCTGCCACTGTTTCGTTTGAGTCTGCTGACAGCTGTGATATATTCTACGTAGTTGCGAGAAAATTACATCAGATTCTGATACATTGTTCAATGACATGTTATTTTACGACAAGTTTGTTTTACAGTCATACTCTACACTTTACTATACATCTTCGTAGTTTTGATATCTACATTATAGAGAGATACATCTTTTATCAAGAAGACGAGCCTTACTTACCTTATACTGTATTATAGAAGTAACGTTGATAAATTAACGAGATCCTCCGAACTATCCAGCGAATACCGGTCTATTCCAAACCGTTGCACTCAAGAGCCGAACAAACGTCCTCTTGTAGTCCATTAATTGCCCCTCTGAAACTTCATAGCAATTCCGTCCGACCGCTTTGTACAGACCATTAGCAAGATGGGACCATGTCGAATGGTGATTCGATTTGGATTTCGGACTGTCGCTAATTATTTCCTTAATCCTGCCGTCTATGTTGCCTTGTTGTGTAACTTGACCGACTTTAACTTGACTTTAATCTTTTATTTCTTTTAAGTTAATTGTTTTCAAAATGAAAGACTCAGCTTAATTGAAACTATCCATGTATCTAAATCAGGTTTATCCGTAGCCAATTTTATGGCTAGTTAACTAACTCGCTTCACTAAAGATTCATTCTTTAGTTACGATCAGTAGATATGTAGGTACTTACAACCAAGAGTGATTTAAATTATAAATACCATAACCCAGTTGACCTCGATTTATCATCTCGAAGAATAAACGGTAAAGTAAGTGTCCCTTGAAGCCTACGGGGTGAATAACACGAGGGTAATGTGACATAAAACGGATCGTTCGATTTTATGCGAGCCTGGCATCGCATCAAATATAAATTGTATTCTAGTTTCAAATAGCTCTTCAAAAGAATATTTTATGATTTAACTTTCTTTCTCTGCTTGAAATGGTATTTGAACAAAACGATCTGTATTTAAATTAGCTTGGCGGCTATGTAGGAAGAATTTTAAATATTGTTTGAACTGCGTCTTTTTTAAATGCCAAAGGTATAGGTACTCGTAACTCGTAACGCAACAAAGGGTTGCTTTTTTATCACGCTCTTAATAGATTGGTATGAATGTAGGTATGTATGTATGTAACGGAATCTTTGAACGTGATTTTCCCCCCATCAAAAGATTAATTTGAACTTTGCACACTTATCAGGGACCGATGGCAATGCAATAATTTAAAAAAAATCTACGTCTATCTAGTTCGGTTACCTCGGTTCTAAATGCGTGTTTTTTGAGTTTTTTTAAGCGATGTTGTTATTAATAAAGCAACCCTTGTACTTAATGCATCGTGTTTCTATTTGAGTTATAGAAAATTTTGTGTACCTATGTACTTATAACTAGGCAGTAGGTATAGGCCAGGCATACTGAACTTAGATCAATCAAGTTATAATTTAGACGACATAGATTGCACTTATCAGAGAGTGCCACAAGCTTGTAGTACATACACATACTCATAGTCATAACTCTCGTAAGGAGTACGAGTACTTACTTGTGAAGCACTCTTATTCTAGATATAATTGTAATCAGTGTTAATCATGTTATACACATGTTGCAACTAGCACACTAGAAACTTTGTTATGGAAGTATGACATACTTTTCAATACCAAATTTTGACGATACACGATATGTTTGTTAATTCCACACTGTGAAATCACCAATCGACAGTAATGTATCATGCATTATTTTACATACAGTTAAATATTTGATGACTTTATAACATTAAGGTTGTGCCCTAAGAAGAATTATCAGCTACTCTAATAAATCAGTGTTGTCGGTCATTCTCAATAGATGGCGATGTCTGCCCTGTTTTACTGGAGTGTCGAGTTGAAGTCGCCAAAATTAAAATAATACCTACTCAACTCAACTATTGTTGTAGAATCTTAATTAACGAATTATTTTTACAGTTACAAGACACATCCAAGATTTTCTGTGTTCATTTCCATTGAAATCGTGCATTTTTTGACATTCACTGTAGGTAGGATCCATTTCTATATGCATTGTTGAAATTACCGGTTTACTCACGTGTGATTTAAGTCGCAAATAAGCCGACTAGTTTCGATCGATTACGATGATCATCTTCAGGAGTGAACGCGCTCTGATGTTATGTAGAAGATGGTCAAATCATTTATTATTATACCTATGTTTAATAATTAATATTTTTGCCAAGTAAATGGTATAATTAAAAGGTGTCATTGTAATTATCTTACACTTCGTATATGCATCTCCGAGCTTGAACCAGTAACAAAGCAATTACCCGCACTCGTCCAAGCAAAATGGCATCCCAGATCGCGGCCGTTGCGTAGGTCAGTCATCATGAGTGGGCCCACTTTCTCCCCCGCACTTAACTTTCACTCTGACATCCGATTTGTTTACTTACCGATTAACTGACACGCGTATTTGGTGCATGCGATTGTTTTTGGATTAGCTCAGTTCATCTGATACATTGTTGAAGATTTTTACAATGTTTTAGTGAATCTATGTGGTAAATAATACCTACCAGTTTTTGACCAAGAGTAATAAGTATGTGCTATTGATATTTTCCATAATCATACTTTATACTTTCCTACTGTAATCCAATATAGAGACTTAATAAGTACCTACATTTTCAAATAACATTTTGTTTTGTCAACTAATAATTGCGGAAGTTGTAGTCGCGGGATGAAAATCTGTTTCAACATAATAATATCGCTGTTGCCATTGCGAAAAGCCACGTCTATAAAGTCCGCTCTTGTTTGTTTCCTAAAAAGTCAAAGTGGATGTTACAAGTTCAACTTACAGTCACAATTCACAAACAAATGTCATCGCTTTCGCTGATGCTTGCGCAACAAATACGAAGTTATAATTAACATTTTAAAACTTTCTGTTTACGGTCTGAAGCAGTGCTTGTTTGTTTCAGTTGGCAACTTTACTGTTTATGTTGACTTCGTTGGAATGTCGACAAATTTTTTAATCAGCATCAGCTTTTTTTGAAATGAACTGAGTAGGTAGGTTAAGTTGATGCATTTACAAATCTACGCATACTTTTAATGTGGATAATAGTAGTGCTACTTTCGATTACACGCACTTTTCATTATCAATTTACAATTTTGCATGTTGTTACAAGTAGGGTAGGTAGTCGTAATTGTGAAGACTAAAAAATCTACTTCGATCTCACAATTAAGTCAAGCATATACTTTCGGTTTTACCCTATAAACCATTTTATATCTGTGTAGGTACAATACCTATATTTGAAAACTATTCAAAAATTAAGTTCAACGCCTATTAAAATGTATTTATTATACCCACTTCAAAGTTGCTATCAATGCCCAAAACCAAACACCTCATTGATCCACATAAACCGGTTGTTTGTCAATTTCCCGATGACGCGGCACTGTTCGCCTAAGCACATAAACAGTTGAGGCGCGCCCGTCCCCCGGGCTAACCTCCCCCAACCCTTCCTCCCGAACTGCCCCATTTTACGCGGGTAGGTAGAACATCGTATGTCTGCGGCCCTCACTCACCCTGCCCGCTTTCTTTCATGTTTTTCTACGAAAAATTGTTGTTATGAAAACAAACGATCATCTGTTCCATATTTTCATGAAATTCTCATGATGAAAGACTTACCGCTAGCTTCGTTATTGCGTTGGTATGTATGATACCTACAAATTGATACGAAAACTTATGTGGCTGTACTTGTAAGCTTTGATCTATTCCATTTCAATCTTTTCAACATCACAACAACATATCAACGTATAGTGGATTGGCGGATATGCGGTTTTGTAAGTTTTTGCCTTCCCGAAGGCCGCCCATATAGTTTATGAAGACCGAATTATTAATAATTATAATAACGAGAAAGGCTAACTTATTTCATATTCTTTCATCCACGTATAATTCCAATAGATCCTATTTTCGTAAGATTAAGTAGACCCTCCTATAGGGAAACAAATAGGTTTTATATGAAGTGTATTTTGTTCCATATAAAGTTTGCCCGGGACAGTACCACCGCCCGCCACGGTACCTAGTACGATTCGGTAATCGTAGGTATAGTTACACGGTTGTAGTAATTATTTTTAAAATAATTGTGGTCCGGTTGGAAAGGTGTGGTTTCCGGTTACACTTCTTAGAGGCGACCATCTTAATCCTCAAGGGTAGCAACACATCTGTGATCTGCGCCTCTATATAGTCCTTATATCCACTAACGAACTGACCAACTAATGATAATATAATTAGCTCTCTCAGCTAACTGGACTAACCATCCCAGTCCCTTTGAGTCTTGTTCAATGTCAGTCAGGTGGTCGTTTGCTATCTTAAATCTATTAAAAAAAACACCTGGGAAACGGCTAAGTCTCAGAGCGCTAGTTTTCAATTGTTTTTCTCTCGCTATTCATCGGGATAATAAAAACAAGTATCTATCTACAAGGCTTTTTAGTTATTAAATCTTGAGTATTGTTTTTGTTCGACATAGATCTAGAGATATTTTATGTCTTCTTTCGAACATGTAGATTTAAATTATTTCTTAGAACTCGTGCTCTATCATTTTCATTTCATCGGTCTCAACTGTAGTCGTTGGAAGTTGCAGTAAATGAAATTAACAATTAACCGTGCTTATCGTTATCCGATATCAAGTGCTGTACAGTGGCGAGCGTCGGTGGGTCGATCCGGCAAGTCAACGCAATAAGTGCTGACACTGCTGACTGAGCGAGCGAGGTGCACCGCTGACTCGACAGCTTTGCGCCGTACTCGGCGGCCCAGCGTGACTCAGCACTCGCCGTGAGTCATGACTCGACGTAATTTGGACCCGGGAACGTCCACCGTCAGCCGAAATAAGTGGATTACGCCTTTACGAGTGAATGATTCCATTTCAAAGAGCGCTGTGATGTCATCGCTGCATGCTGTTACGTTTATTTAAATTATCACGTGGTTGCTACAATTTTTCTGTTCCCTTCATAGGTGTATTGATGCCAACACGAAAAAAAATTTATTAGAAAATTAGTTTCTACAAGCAAACCTGCTGCGTCTTTTTATCTTTATCTGAGAGTAAAAATTAATCCAAACTAAAATATTCTTATATAAGTATATATGTATATAGCATTAGGCGTCTGGATACGTACAGCTTTATCAACTACATATTATGATTAATGACTTAAAGGAAATTCAAAACTGATATAAATATACGAGTATAGTGTATATATTTTTTAATATTTAATAAATATTTATTGTTGCAGAGGGTGGAGCGCGAGGCAACCAAAAGTCCAGCTACCACAGGAGGAAGGAAGAAAGCTGCAGCCCTGAGGAGCAACGGCCAGATCGTTTCCGCAGAGCCTCCACCGCCACCTGCAGGTACAGATTAGACATTATTCGACGAGGGTATGGATTTAGCACAAGAGCCACTGCGACCTAAGATCTATTGTAGCTAGCCCCCACTAATTCAAACCTTATCCCGAACAAATTTATGTAAGGCATACATTTGCCTCATACATTTGGCTTAGCTTCACAAACTCACAAAAAGGTAACTTAAATCAGTTGACGCGATTGTTTATGACACACATACAATAAGATTATAATATCATGAACTGATTACAGCTACATATTTAAGAAAGGAATAGTTCCTATATTGCAATATTTAGTGATGATGTTGGTCAGGCACTAATGCCTTTATAAGAATGCATAAAAAGAAAGAAGAGTGTACCAACATTACGACTACCAAGATGACGATTCCATTTTTATACTCGCTCGTATAAGAGACCTTGATTCCACTATAAATCTTTTACTGTTTGTGATATTTTGTATATTACAAAGATCAGAAGTCTTTCAATTAGGTAGGTACTCATCTGAATACCTATCATAGTTAAAAGGATTTTCGTAATTATATTAAACAAAGCAGCAGAGATGAAGCAAAATTTACGTAAACAGGAAATATGTACAAATTTGTATTTGGGTCACTTTAATTTGCCTAAATTTATCTCCGTTCGTACACAGAACATAAATAACAAGACGACAATTTAGACAACGTGGATCTATTAGATGTTATAAACATTTCTCTTCCTTTTCTCATCTTTTTGTGTTGTGTAAGTATGTAGTAAATACATTATGTTATATTACGTTTAACGTGTGCTAATGGAGTTGCCGCGGACTCACTAGTTTGGTCTGTCACTGTCACAAAGGCTTTGCGGATTCCACCCACACTCCAGGCTTAATGGCAAAAGGATACGGGGCGTTCGTGTGTGCTCGCTTAGTTAATACACGTGTGTCTCCCGTTCGCTATATTCAATATGTTAATGATGTTTTCACGTCAGTTGCGATGATCGGTCTTTCCAAGAATCTTACATATGTTGTTATGAAGCCTCCGCAATAATCACTTTAGGTAACTTGAAAACTGACAGCATAATATTCGATGACAAATCAGCAAAATACAATCTACCTAGATAAACGTATACCTAACCTACAAAAGAAAGGATTGGATTCTAGCTATAAATTAGAGAATGAAATAATGGCAGCCATTAATTTTTCACCAAAGCCTCGGGTAACGGATAGATTTATTATCTACAAAAGAACTATCCATCGTCGGATTTTCTGTAACACGTAGGTTCTTTTAACATTTTAGGCTTATTTCATTCAATGCGGTTCTCTGGTGTTATGTTGTAACAAAATTTGGGAGCAGGCCAAATTCACGTGTGTAAACATAAACATTGGACTCATTTCTCAATTATTTTACACCTGTTCCGCTTAAAAACTCCTTCATTTCATGTCAATAGACATGACAGTAGTTTAAATGGCGTATTTTATTTTATTTATTTGTGTTGAAAATAGTCTGTGAAAATACTATATTGTGCATAATACTATTGCTGTATCTAGGCTACTTACCTACGTGATATTTAACGTTATCGTCTGCAAATTGTTAATGTCTGTTAGAAATATTAGAATTACAGTTTCGAATTTATTAAAATATATATACATAATTAATTAATATACCATGCCAACAGTTTTTTTTTGTAGTCATGAAAACAATACCAAGTGAGTTTGAGATAAGTATTAAATAAAATATGTATTGAATTGAGCGGTAAATGTGTTACTTCAGATAAATACCAGTTTATATGGCGCTGTTTGTGCTAAAACTATTCTCAAACAACGTTAACTATTGCTGTAAGTCTCGCCGATAATATCGACTACAACCCGTAGCGTTGTAGTCATGTAGTCCGACCCGTATAAGTTTGTAGCGTTAAGCAACTTATCAGTGAATGCTTTAGTAAAGAGATCCTGGATTACCTTAATGAACGGAACCGGCTTTTGTGCACAAAAACCGGCCATTTGCTTCATTTTACACCAAAACAAAAACTGTTTGTTGTTGCCTGAATGCAGTCCGCTTCCACTACCTACCTACCTTAATTGTTTTTATTTTTAAATGAATTCAAAAACAAACTCGTTACTTCATTTTTAATAATAGGACGCCATTTTTTCGATTTTGTTCTTGTTTGGTAACAAATATAGCGACCGAAAACTAAATAGAATACAAATTTATGTATACTCAATCAATTATTGGCCACATGTACAACAAATCAATTTGTTTATCAATTGTACGTTTTTGTTTCCCCAAACGTACAACAAATCAATTTGTTTATCAATTGAACGTTTTTGTTTCCCCAAACAAATCAATACAGTTTCCTCCACGTTGTATTACAATTGTTTGTAACTAAAGCGATTCCAAAAAGGGATTGTGAGTTGACTTTTTGTGTTAGATAAGACAAAACATTAAACAAAGTTTTTGTTGGTGGAAAGAAAAGTTTTACGTAACACAATAGCTGGTTTAGGCAGAAGTTACCTACTTGTTTCGTTAAAACTTTCTCGTTTTAGCCATTTCTAGTGTCTGAGACTAGTTCGTGAGCCTCATAAAACTTTCCGCTTTAGTATTCTCTGTTAAACCTAGTTCGTGAACACAAAAACTCATCAAAAGTCTATATTTACTGTCGTAATCTGTTTGTCAAGATTCCCATTACATTTAAGACAAAAAGTAACGATTGATAACGGTATTTCTTTAAAAACATTATGAAGATAAAAAAGGATTGACGGAAAATGGAATGCAGATTCAACAATTGTTTGCCATAGGTCGATTAGAAAGTTTTCCTGTGGATAGAACCAATTTGAGAACAGTGTTTTTCCCTATCTGTGTTTTATAGATGATGGAAAGGGGTACAACTATGTAAAATATATTGAAGAGGTTATTGACGGCATAGCAAAAATTAGTCGTAGGTTCAATCAACGCTATAAGTCTTTGTTCGTTTTGTTAAACACGCCTTTACAAAACTCGCGATTAACTGATAATAATGTCAAAATAATATCTTAATACCCACTATACGCCACTCCCTGAAACATAATTGGAAAAATGTGTAATGACATTGAGAGAGTTGAAATTCACAAAAAGGAGATGAAGAAAGGTGGTTCAGGCTTTAGCAGGTTTCTTTATCTATACTAATATTATAAAGAGGAATTGCATATAATTTTGTTGGTGTTTCTTGGTAGTACTATCGTCCATCTTGAAAAAGTTTTATAATTGACTAGCTGACCCGGCAAACGTTGTTTTGCCATAAAATATTACTACCACCACTACCACTACCACTACTACTACCACTACAGCTACCACTACTACTACCACTACGATTACCACTACTACTACCACTACTACTACTACCACTACTACTACCAATACCACTACCACTACCTCTACCACTACCACCACCACTACCACTATACTACCACTACAACTACCACTACCACTACCACTACCACTACTACTACTACTACTACTACTACCACTACCACTACTACTACCACTACTACTACCACTACCACTACCACTACTACTACCACTACTACTACCACTACCACTACTACTACTACTACTTGAAAATTTGCTATATATTATATTAGCTTTTTACGCTCTTTTCAAAACTCTTCAAACGAATTAATTTTCCCCACAGACCGTTTTCCATTTTTTTTAAATATAAACAATGTACGCCTTGGCCATGTCATCGTCAATGGCAACGTTATTTGTCAAAAGTAATACGAAGTGGCGATGGCTGAAATGACATTATTGTAAAGCATGTCAGTTAGACGTTTTCAAATATAAAATTACATAAATAATTTGCAATAAAATAATATTTTGGCTAAAATTAAGATGTAAGCTATCCTATCTTTCAAGTTGGATCAAACTGCACACGGTGTGCAAATTTAATTTAAAATCGGTTAAGTAGTTTAGGCGTCCATTAACGTCCAACAACGTGACACGTATATTATATATATTAAGATGTTTAAGTAAATCTATATATATAAAAGGAGAAGGTGACTGACTGACTGACTGACTGACTGACTGACTGACTGACTGACTGACTGACTGACATATCAACGCAGGGCCTAAACTATAAGGGTTAGAAACTTGAAATTTTGCACAGGGATTCCTTTTATAACGTAGGGGAGCACTAAGAAAGGATTTTTGAAAATTCACCCCCTAGGGGGGTAAAACGGGGTTGCAAGGTTAGTATGAAACTTTGCCGTTTTTGAAGTTAGTGAATGTCTAATTCCACGCGAGCGAAGCTGCGGGCGTCCACTAGTAATAAATATCTTTCTTATCATTTTATTATTTAACTGTTAGTTAGTGCGTTACGTAAAGATATAATTTTAAAATGCATTCTTGTATTATATCATATATTATTTTATATAATTTATGACATAATACAAGTTACCAATTACCTTACCGTTCAAAGCGATCAGCTTTTGGGTATGTAAATACTTTGTAAGTACCGAATCCTTAATTCCAATACTTTATGTACACGCTAATGTATTCAACCAACTTTATATTGCTTTGGAAGTTTGGAGTAACGGGCTCAGAGCAAATATTGTTCGGATCGTTTGAACTTCCAACGCTTTGTTGTTCATCGCAGAAGTTCGGTCACTCGCCAACTCCTCTGCCGGCGCAGACGACTTGCTACTTTAGAATGTGAAACTAGTTAAGTTTCCAAGGTTGCTCTGCAACTTTGAGAGCGATTTTGATAAACATTGCTTTTATTGATAACTCTGTTCTTCCCACTAGAATTTTCCTAGGGTAAACACGGTAGTGATTGCCAAGCGTATAGTAATTGCCAGGATTAAATAATAAATCTAGCTTTACTTACTTTTAAAGGAACCTCTTTCAATTACATTCATTAGAGGTCACTACTAGAAATCTGGCAGTATCGCTAAGTTAAATAACTCGCAAAATTCTCTTTTGTTAAGAGTCATGCCCGAGTTTACTGCAAACATTACATCAAATAATAAATTAATAGTTTAAAAAAACTAAAAAAACACGCTTTTATAAGAAATCCAACTAAAAAAGAAGTCATGAGACCTTGAAACCTAATCGTGGTCAAAGTTCATTACAAGACTTTACCACAAGTGCAATCACGACTATGGTACGATATTCCATCATGGAATGCCAGTGCCTATCTTCCGGCTTCATCATCAGACCTTGAAACCTAATCGTGGTCAAAGTTTCATTACAAGACCTTACCACAAGTGCAAACACGACTATGATACAATATTCCATCATGAAGTTCCAGTTAATATCTTCCGGCTCCATCATCAGATCAGTTCGACTGTACCATATTATTGTATTGTCATCAGAACTACATATAGCTGCCAATTTTCATTACGCTACGATCCTTGGAAAATGGTCAAATTAGCTATCTTAGATTCCACTTTAAAGTAGCTAATATCTTCCGGCTCCATCATCAGATCAGTTCGACAATACCATATTATTGTATGTGTTTCAGAAGTACATACAGCTGCCAATTTTCATTACGCTACGATCCTTGGAAGATGGTTAAATTAACTATCTTAGATTCCCTTACATTGTGAGTTACATACAAGTGGACCTAATATAAGCATGTTAAAAAGTATCTTGTGAATTATCTTCGGAACATCACTTCTTGATTTTACGATATATGATAGCATTTTCTTTTTTATTTGTTTCAGAATTAACTGTATCCGTTGCTACAATAAATAGTTATTATAGAATCTTTATAATACTCGTAGATCGTTGTAACGGCAACTTTATCTCGAATGTTTTATTAGAATTTATATAATACATCGTTGTAACCTTATCTCGAATGTTTTATAAGGGGGTGGGCAATGACTAACAAACAGAATATTCGATGCCCTTTGATGAAATACTTGTGGTTTTTGAAAACATTTTATTTTCTCTTTTCTACCTAAATACCATAGTTTGTGACAGCAAATGCTAGGTTCAAAGCCATAGTAACGCACGTAGAGTACAAAGCGACGTGGAACCGACAGTCCTTTGTGTCAGTTAAACGGAATTTGGATATTGGATAAGCTTCCGCGCTCGCTTGTTTACCAAACAATTTGATTTTAATTGCTTTCGTCGGTGCCGCCACGTCGCTTCGGTGCCACTCTGGAATCAATTTTACGACTTGATGATTATCATGAGTGAATTTATATGGATCTGCATCAGCTGCATAAGTGACTCTTGATGAATTATTAATGTAAATGATGTAAAACATGATTTTGTTATCGGACTGTAACAATGGTTAACTGTTCAATTGTTGAAGATACATACTAGTAGCAAGGAATTCACGGAAGTGTTGAAAATGCTTAGCTAAATTGCTTATTATTGCAATTAATGTTAACTTATATACCTAACGTATTTTCGTAAACCATCTTAGATGTAGAAAATATCGGATATTCAGGAGATTTTGTATTAATTTAAAGTTTGTGTGTGTATTTTGTGTGTGTATTGGCCTGTAATAATTTATTAAGCTTGATGTGATACAGAAAACTATATACGAATTAAATTAATATGGATAGCAATTTTATGTTCAAATGACCCGGTGCTTATTTCTAAGAAACGACTGCAAAACCGTACTATGTACAAGTTACTTAATACTTTATTACACGTTTATGCTAATCAAATATTTAACATAGTTCTTGCGTGGTTAATCTAAAATCTAAAAGACCGGTCTTTTATTATTCATAGGTTGATACTCATTACAGGCTATTTACATCTGATTATGTCATTTGATTATATGATTATCTCTTTGAGGTCAGTATAATCATAAAATCGAAGGTTATTTTTTACATAACTGTTATTTATGCTACTCTTCTTTAAACGGTTTTTATAATGACATATCCACTGAAAAATATCCAAAAAAAATTTAGTAAGAAAAGCTTTATATTGATCTGTTGGTGTCAACTTTATAATTTTCAGTATCATAATTTCACAGTATGTATTCTAAACTAAGAATTATTATTCATTTATTACTATAACAAATCACGAATATAATAAACCAAATAGAATAGAAAGGCAAGCAGTGCAGTGGAAGGAACAATTCGGTAATGAAGCAATCTGCATGCCAGCTAACGTGTGATAAATTTCTCGTTCGCGACCGTCCCGTGATGCGTTTTGCATAACTTTGCATATTTACTGCTCAATGCAAAGGCGAATTTGATTGTTGTCAGCTAAATACTAAGCCGTTGCGCGTGTGCGGAGGATGGAGGAGTTTATGGTACTAAGCTGTATGTAATTGTTTCAAGGTCGGTTGAACTAGATTAGATACATAAAGTCACGCCTGTTTTCTACTGGCATAGGCACAGAAAAGACAACTGACCCAAATTAGATGTTTTTTTGTACGATCGAATTTCTAAAGTGAATTTATCTATTAGGTATTTTAAATCGAAGCTTAAAACCTTGTCTTCCTTGGTATACGCGAGTCATTCTCTCACATAAATAATAAAGATTTTAATTTATATATATTAGAAATTTAAAGACATTTGTGTTAAAACATTTTCTTTATTGACAAAATCATGAGTGTAACTTTTCGCCTTTGCAATTTTATGCACATCATTATCTGAAAGTCTGAAACACTCAAGTATGAAACACATTCACAGTATGATATTATAAAGGCAAATAAGCAAACTACATTCACCACATCACGTTCTGATGAAACTTTCATATGAAGTTAGTCAAATTTCCAAAAGTTATTATTACTTTACGGGCACACAGCAAATACACTTAAAACTTATATCGTAGGAACAGAAACGACTTATCCAGTTATTTAATAGTTACGTAAAGCGGCCGGGCGGTTCAGTTTTGCATAAATTCAACTTTCTACTCGCGTTTTAGAGACCGCAATCCGTTTGAGCATGTTACGCTCTTATCATACTTTACTTCTCCCAGTGCCCTTGTGAAGTCAGAATAAAAGTAACAATATTAAATTTGCATGCCGGGGGATCCGAGCGGGGGTGAGTGCTCGCCGTCCGTTGGGGGGTGAGGGGGCGCTCGGCACGTTTGAGGGGTGACTGGGGTCCTTCGCCGAACGTGCGGGAATGCAACACAATCACCCCAATCTCCTAACCCACCTGACTCTAATGACTTGTAATGAACTTTAAACCGAAGTTACAGTGACTCAGCCGAACGGGCTGCTCGTAAACAAATCACGATCGCCAATAACTGTATACGATGTACCATCTACGTTCAATTTGTGTAAGTATCTTTGTTTAGATGAAACGGCGACATGATGAAGTGCCTTCTGTAGACATGACAGCGCGTATCCGTAGGCAATTACGTTAGGCTTGAAGGTCACTGACACGCGAGCGCGAGTGAGTGCGCGTGAATCACGTCGCCGCGTCGGCTTTATTAGAATAAAAGCTGCAGTGTGCGTTTATCATAATCACTTTTCGTGTTTATGCGCGTGTACACCTAACGGATATATTGTGATTGTTTTGAAGTCTTTGTTTCGTTCTAATGGAACGTTGGTTTGTTTCTCACGTCCATTGTTTAACCTCGTAAACGAATTGCGAATATTTCTAAGAAAGTAAACAATGGCAGCAAATAGCTTATTATAAGCATTCTTGTTACTTTATCAACTAAGCAAATCGCGTTAAAAGATTTTTTGAATTAACCAAATACATAATTCCTCTCACTTGTAATTTTGTCTCGTAAGAAACATGAATTCTGTAAGTTATGTATCTTAATAATAAACGATTTATTAACAGCATATCTAAATGGCTATGGCTATGACATTGTCTCTTCTCTACCTCACACATTGCGTGCAAATTGTTACCGCCAACAAATGGCTAAATCAACAAGTAACCAAATAAGTAAATAATCAAATACTCAAACGTATTGCATGTTTCGATAGCTAGTTTCCGAAACTTATCTATTTATAAGTAACGGATACGTGTTGCATGGCGCGAGTCAATTAAGTACATTAATGTAATTATGTAGGAGCGATGAGGGGTATGCATTGCTCAGTGGCGAGATTACGAGAACAATGGCCAGGGAAATCGACACCGAGTAACGAGCGCAGCACCTGCGTAAGCATAATAAATCGCGTCGCTCACGTCACGTCACGTCGACGTTACGTAAAGAACAATGGCCGGCTGGGTACGCGGCCATGAACGCGATGCGAATCTATACAGGATCTATTCTATTTATTTATTCATGGCGACGTCTCCGCTTTATACAATATCGTTCTGGAATTGCAAATGGTCGGCTGTACCGTTTCCGTCCCCGGGCCGCTGCATAAAACAACAATTTACATATTTTCGACCAGCGTCGACGTCTCCTGTCCGTACTTAGCGGCGAATGACCACCTTTGTATGGAATGGAGCGCAGACCATATTAAACTTCAAAACCTGTTTTAGTAGCGCCTCTCAGATTACGACCATTCTCGACTTTAATTTGCTCTCCAAATTCATTCGGTAGTAATACTAATAATCGTATGTTGACCTCACATATTTTCTTTATGGGACTGGTTTTTGTTATGGTGCTGTTATTAATAGATTATTATAATAATTTGGCAGTTTTAATCAAAAAATATAAATGTGACGCTCTGTTCTGCTGACTGCTTCGGTTTCTGTGCAGAACTTGCCTACTACACTAACATTTCCATAACGAGATTGTTTAAAATATAAAAAGTACCTATAGCCTATTTCAACAAAATCCGATATAAGATTTATATTTTATCTCTCAATCGATTATTCGCTAATTATATTAGAAAGGATAATGATTCTAAGTATAAGGTAATATTTTTGGAATAGGTGAAATGGTATAATCAAAACGGCCAGCCAATTAAGGACATGACTTTCACACTCGAATAGCAAGACCTACCTGCTTGAGGTTTGACCGTTTTGTATAAGTTTAAATAAACTTTATACACTTGACTTAACATTACGAGTATGTGTACTTTCACCCGAGATACCGTTAGTTGAACTAAACTAGGTATCTTCCATCTCAGTCACTCCTCGTTTAACTCAATCTCTATTACCTGAGCCGGTTGTAATATCCTCTCTCTGGAGTATCTGTCTTACTTACCCTCCTTCCTAATTTATTGAACAGGAACTGGCAGATCGATTTATAAGTTTATTGAGAGGGATTCCGCTTCAAGTTTGAATAGCCTTTGAAATGAACAAAGGAAGCATCTTCCACAGACCGCCGCGTTACGAATTTCGAATGCCGACCTACCTCTCATGATTTATCGATTTATTGTTGGGGGAAAATACGTTAAAAATAATAGGTATTTAAGTTACAAATAAATGAAAGATTTATAGTTTTGATTATGGTATGATTTTGTGTTCCGTTTCAGAGACATGCTGAACAAATCGACTTCAAAAACTTAAACTACCGATATACATACGAGTATGATATGTTTGAATTGCTTGTACGAGTATATTAATTTGTTTTGACTCTACAGATCACTGTAACGTACTTTTTTATATTTTATTGTACCTAATGAACAACTGGACTTGTACGCCGCGGTTTGTGTGATCCATGTGTATCAAAAACGAGAATTCTTCAGGAATTATCCTGATGCAAATGCACTGTATGTATAATTGGCGCGGTTATACGAGTTTTCTTTACTCTCGTCTTTACTCCGTTATGAATATGTAATGTAGTACCCATTTGTCCTAAACAGAAGCAATCGGCTTGAACAGGTTTGGTAACGAGTTGACAGTTGAGTGGCAAACGTGTCCATAAATGGACACTCTACATTTATCTCGCTCTAATTGTGGTAAACGGTAGATCCATGAGCCCATCGGCCCTTTCGGGGATTTCGAACGTCAAACCCTAGTCGGTTCAAAGAAGAATTTATCACGTCGTATATATTTAAACCGGCTTGGAATATTATTAAATGCCGCAGTTCGTTGTAGATTTTGCTTGGTTTCTCAGATATTGTGTTGTTTTTTTTTAAATAGCAAAGGTTCCAAGTAGTCGTCTACTTCGTATCTTATTTAGTCTTGCATAACACGTGTGTTTAGTTTAGGTCCTAACTACTTTCATATAATACGTACGTTATAGAAAATTACGTAATAAATGTAGCGCAGCTAGAGGCCAGTGAATGCCATTCCAATATAAGATGGCGCCGGACATTACGCAACGAGCGCTGCGCGGGCGCATGATTTGATCATTGCGCTGATTGACGCTCACGGCCTTTTGTGCACTAGTAAATAAATAACCCAGCTGCTTTGTACTACCATATGAGATGAATCAGCACTAGGCTAATTGACGGAATTACTACATTTACTTAGCTTAGATGCCAATGTTTCCTAAAACTTGAATTTTCAATTATGTTTTGTAACGAAATATAAGTGGCTGTCGAAGCAGAAAATTCTTAAATATTAAATGAAACATGTATCAAGTCCATCTATCATGTACTTAAAGAGTATTCTCGTATTAATTACGCTATAATAACTTTAATTAATCTACGTCTGAATTAACTATGTACTTGATAATTTTTAAATTGCATTTTTACGGAAAATTAGGTAATTTGTATGTATATGCCTCTTGTCATAGGTAGGCAGCGATGTCTTTTTTAGTTAAGGTATTATTTATTTAAAGCAAAAAGCTTTAAAATTGTTTATTACCGCTACCTACAGATATATTTGGGTTAATTGATTTTTAATAGCTTTAAACGTTTAATCATTTCAAATGGATGGCCAATATAATCGTACGTTTAGTAACTGCACTGCATAGGTATTGGTTCAGTGTAGCCAATAACTGAACTTGCAAATGCAAACGTAATTAGATAACGAGTAATATATAATAGGTATAAGTAAATATAAAGTTAAAGATGACAAAATAAAATCGTTTCGCGTTGCAAAGGAGAACAATAGCCTCGGGAGGTAACTAGCTAACTAGGCTTGCGGAGTCAGATTACAATTTTCCGACACGATGAACAATAAACAATTACGAATGCAACCAGCACGCGATTTATGCCACGAAATAATTACGTTCAATATAATTATTATAGCTATTATTATTTGCTGTACTGTACTGTTATGCTGAATTATACAGTTGATATCATTATTTATAAATTACTGCAAATTAATGACAGAATTCACAGAAATAAATTGAGTGATTTAAAATCGGATCCGTCGAATAAAACTTATGATGTTTTATATACCTACCTGATTAATTCGTACAGTTTAGTAGATACAGATACAACGGAGAGTTATGTAACAGATAATAACTGTACGATCGTGATAGACAGCTAACTAATCATAGTTAAGTCACCGTCAAACGTTCGCTGGTTTTTTTTGTACTCAAATAACAATTGCAAATTGGTTGTGTGTAAATAAAATAATTGGAAATAATAAGAAAAAGACCACATGCGCGCAGACATTTGTTATGAATTTAAATAACTTTTGAAGCTCCCACTGTAGAAATTAAAATCCAAATTTCTACTACTACTACAGGCACCGGTTCGTTATTTATTACAATTCCATGCATAAGAGTTAGTTTACACATTGAAACTTTTATTATAACAACATTTCCTGTTATGCTACAATAGTTGATGGAATCAAAGCAAATTAGAGCGACGAGCGACGGCAAATAGTACTCGGGAAATGAATTATAAAGTAAATAGTGTGGAAAATTCAAGTGACACAGATCCAAAATTTATTAAGGCTCAATGGAAACTTTCGGTGCACGGTGCGCAAAATGGCGGGCGCGCGTCGACGCAGCAATGGCCGCCGGCCTTGGGCCCCGATCGCAATCAACTTATTATTCAATCTCATGTAGTGAATTGGTCCGCAGGGCGTTGACCGCATAGCCGCTCTACTCCACACACATATCTCGTTTAGCCTTCAGGTTTCAATCTGTAAGAAAATAATTATCATAAGAAACTACAGATTTATATAGATCTTAGGAACCGACACATTCATAAATTCAACGATAACTTTATTGTTTGTCGAGATAATGGTCATAAAAAATAAATATACACGTGGATTATGTGCGACTGAAATAGGGTCATGTTCACATGTCATGTGTATGTTATCTTTGTCGCAAGTCCGTATTAGCTAAGCTGCAACCCATAGTTTCGTGGCAATTGGATAGAGGTCGCTAGGTCGCTACTCTGATGCTGTTTTGTTTAGTGTTTTAAGTTTTAAATTTAGATGGTTTCGTTTGCTGCTCCTCCTGCTACTATCATATTGAGTATACTTGACAGTATTTTGAGTTATAGGGCTGGCAGTATTTAAATTGATCTGATGCTTTCTTTCAATGAAGACTGGGAATTTTAACATAAGAATTTGAACAAAAAGTAAGGTTAAACTCACGTACTAAGAGGTCGACGGTCGGCAGTCAGTGGAGCGTTGACGTAAATCCGCCACGGTCCGTTATATCCTCTCAAGAACAATGGGTCGGTTCGCGCCACTCGCCTAATGAGAAATGTTTGTTTTTCAGCCTCACACAATAGCTACTCTCATTGCTGCTTTCATTACAACCTCCTTGTATTCCCGACTTGAGAAGTGTTAATAATTGTCTTCGTCTTTCTTTCTTTAAGTTCTAACAGATTTTCTATTCGCCTATTTCCTATTACATTACGCCGGTAACTTATATTTACACAATAAAAAAACCTATTGGCTAAGTGAGGGAGTCGTAAGTGTCGTAACATATTTATAAAAAAGCTTTATAAACAGGCTATAATTTAACGACGTTCCGAAGCCGACCTTGATTGAAGGCTCATTAGGGGCGCGAAGTCGAGACGACCACGCACTAAACCGGTCGCGGTCTCGAGTGCGCATGATTTATGCCTTTGCCTTTACAAAGGAAGTTTTTTCACCGGACCGGTTTTCCCGGTGGATGCTTTTTGTTGCGCTACCTGGTTGTCGTGAAAAAAAGATAGTGTCAGCTTTTTTTGGTCGTAATAATAATACCGAGCATTCCTTTTGTGACATGCGGACGTGGGCCACGTTGGGGCGAGACGTGACGAGCTGGCGATGTTGCTTCATTATATTAATGGACACGACCGGTTGAATACAAAGATGCGGCCTTTAAACTTCATCGTCTGCAGGTCAGAGCATTCAGCACAACTCCGGTATCGTGTAACTCATACGCTTGTAAAATAAACAGCGGTATGTTAAAATATTCAAATACAGCAAATATTTCACAGCTGTACAATTCTTTGATGAACGTAACGAACGATTTCGTTTGTTCGTACAATTCATGGATTTATGTGAACGTCTATCTGCTTGGAAGTCAAACGTGTTACTGCATCCGTGTCGATACTTCTGGGTTTTAGAAATGACATACCTAATTTCTTATATTTTGAAGAACATCACTACTTCCACTTTCTTGCAACTTTCAATTCGGACTACGTTTACCTATTCTGTGAAATCACAGAACAGACAACAAATGTAGATATAATTATCTACATTTGTTGTTCAATTCATTGAGCCTGTTTTAATTTTATAACATGTTAATATTATTAATATACCTAAGTACCTACTTAAAGATTCAACATTCGCTTAGTTATGACTTTGATTTGTTTCGTTTTCATAGGTGAATATCGAATCAAATTTTTTGTACATTTTAAATTACAAATACGTACCTTAATGCACGAACATAATTGCCAATACATGCAATAATTTAAGTTCCGCAAAATATAAATAACTTCATTGCCACAAGGTTCTTACTTAGGAAATGGGACCTAGTTGAATAATTACATTTTATATTTTTTCCGTTTCAAAATACAATCGTGTACTTATCTAATATCACCGAGCAGTCGTTATGGATGTGTAGCTACGACCTTTATTTGACATTGGCGGGACTGCTCGGCCTCGCCTTAACCAGTTTTTGTTGCACTTTTTTGTCGGAATTTATTTATCTGCCAACTTATGCTATGTTCATACCACCTGCCGCGGTCGTTACCCGCTTAGAAAAACTCCCCTCGCAACAAAAGGGATCCCCGAAGTTATTCTTACTTATAATTACGGGCTCGCAGCACAAAGCGGGTCGGCCAGAAACATCCACTTTTTGCTGTCCAGCAAAAAAATGCCTTTTGATTCATCAGAAAAGGGCATTCTTAGTCTTAAATGCTGCAGTCCCCATGTGTAGTTTTTTTATACTTTGCTAAAAAAATGTAAACAATTCTTTCGATGGGGAATGGTGAGATGCAAGACTTTATTTGCCTGTTTTTCTGGATTTCTATAAAATGTGAGGTGATAAGATAAGGTGTAGTGGTGACAATGTTTATTCTTATTATGATACTAACTTTATTCTTATTTATGAATTAGTTAGCAACTATGTCAGGCGCCAGGTGTTATAAGATATGATGTACGTTTATTTATATTTTGCAAAGTCATTTCAATGACTTTTTTACAGATACCTCTATACCTACCTACCCATACCACTACACTACCTACTTTGTATCAAGGCAACTAGTTATAATGTTACTATACCTACCTACAATACTCATAGAGTATATTCTGGTTTTCTTGTTAGTCTTTTCATATGATAAAACAGTTATGAGAATATTAGGTGATATTAGTCTCTTACTTTAGCTATAAATAGGCATTCTCGAGCATAAGTACCTATTTGAATTATCTACAGTGTAGATGGTGTAGATTCTACACCATGTTTGGACCCGATAAAATAATTTTTATATGTATGTATTAAATAAACAAGATTTCGTAGGAGTCGGAATATTTGATCCCAGAAAATTCAATTATCAACACATAATATTACAAATTACAATGTAATGAAAATCAAATATAAGTATCATCCTACAGTTACGTTAATGCACTGCTGATAGTGGTGATGTTGTCGGAAGCGAGCTTTTATCTCTTTTGTTTCTAGGGCGGTTTATACAGGGTGTCCCAGAATGAATGGATAATCCTTGAGCCCCGCACAGAACAGCTCTTCAGCGCTTAGAAAAAAATATCAAAAAAAATAAATTCCAAGTGATACCCAAAATATGAATTTTTTTAGAAAAACATACGTTATTTTAGCTTTACTTCACATTAATGTGCACAACTGCCACAAATTAATGAAATTCTTGGTGTTTTTGGTGTCATTTTATTCCTGATAGACCATACTACTAGAAATACATTAAATAATATAAGTATCTGTGATACTTTTTTTATAAAAAAAATAAGAACTTGAATTTTTAACATGAAATTTGATACCAAAATAATTTTGACATAGTTTGAGAGTGTTTCATGTAAAAAAAAAGTATGAAAACGTAAGTGTCCAGCTATTTTAAAAACATGCGCAGTTAATACAGATTAAAAAATGGTATAATACATCATTTTATCTAATACTACTACGAAGTTATTGCTATTGAGATGCAAAACGAGTAAATACGACTAAAATTAAAAAGTTAATGTCTTAATACATTTTAATAATAATAAAACATTTCAGGTGTCGCTGCGACCCATAGACGTCCCACTGCTGGGCACGGGTCTCCCCCACAGACACTGCTGCTGCGGGAGGTCTAGAGCATACTCCACCACGCTACTCCAATGCGGATTGGTGGAGGGGTTAGTGGCCAACCCAGTGTCGAATGTTCTCAAGCCACCCGAAGGTCTTCGACAAGGCTTAGCGACTGTTTCGTAGGAGGTAATGGAATCCCATTGGTTACAGAATGATGGCTGCCCTGCATATTATGGTACAAACGTCCGGGCTTATTTAAATGCCACGTATCCAAACAAATGGATTGGTCGTTTGGGTCCCATTCTGTGGCCTCCTCGATCTCCAGATTTAAACTGACAGGATGTTTTTTACTGGTGCTGTCTAAAGGAAGAAGTGTACTCGAAAACAATTTCAAATGAGCAATTACGCAGCCGTGTTCAAGAGGCCGCTTCAAAAATAAATGAATGACTCTACGCACGGTTTCTTAGTAGAGCCTATAAAAGAAGATGTCGAGCGTGTATTAGAATCGGTGGCAGATAATTTGAACACCTGTTGTGAATAAAGATTGATGTTATGTACACCTGAAATGTAGCGTCCATAGCCCAATGGCTCGCGTCGATTCAATGTTAATAATTAAGAGTTAAGCAACGACGGGCGTGGTCGGTTTGTGGATGCGTAAGCGCTAGTGGGTGCGGGTGGCTTGAGAACATTCGACACTGGGTTGGCCACTAACCCCTCCACCAATCCGCATTGGAGCAGCGTGGTGGAGTATGCTCTAGACCTCCCGCAGCAGCAGTGTCTGTGGGGGAGACCCGTGCCCAGCAGTGGGACGTCTATGGGTCGCAGCGACACCTGAAATGTTTTATTATTATTAAAATGTATTAAGACATTAACTTTTTAATTTTAGTCGTATTTACTCGTTTTGCATCTCAATAGCAATAACTTCGTAGTAGTATTAGATAAAATGATGTATTATACCATTTTTTAATCTGTATTAACTGCGCATGTTTTTAAAATAGCTGGACACTTACGTTTTCATACTTTTTTTTTACATGAAACACTCTCAAACTATGTCAAAATTATTTTGGTATCAAATTTCATGTTAAAAATTCAAGTTCTTATTTTTTTTATAAAAAAAGTATCACAGATACTTATATTATTTAATGTATTTCTAGTAGTATGGTCTATCAGGAATAAAATGACACCAAAAACACCAAGAATTTCATTAATTTGTGGCAGTTGTGCACATTAATGTGAAGTAAAGCTAAAATAACGTATGTTTTTCTAAAAAAAATCATATTTTGGGTATCACTTGGAATTTTTTTTTTTTGATTTTTTTTTCTAAGCGCTGGAGAGCTGTTCTATGCAGGACTCAAGGATTATCCATTCATTCTGGGACACCCTGTATAACTAGCCAAACGACCTAGATAATTACCAGAACCCAAACATTACAAAATAACTATATGATTATATGTAGAAGTATTCTTTATTTATTCCTATTATAGCCTATGTTCTCACGACATAATTTCTACTCTCATCTATTATTTAATTACAATGCAATATTTATCGATAATTGTTAATAGAAGAAAAGGTTCCTGCAGGGATGAAGTGGCATAGCATTTGTTGATATTTGTTGGCATAGAAAAAAACTCGATCTAACTTTACCGGTAACTTTAAGCAATTACTCTTGCCGTTCAAAGTGACAATATCATTCGGATGTACAAGACAACAAGTTGGTTATGGTCCCCTATAAATAACACGTAATACTTGTGGCATCCTTCATTATCCACTTGAGGAGCGCATGTTAAGTGATACTGATACGAAGTCCTCTCACACCGGCTCCGTTATAAATAGAGCGGTTCAACTCCTAACGAATGATGTCAAGCGGTGATATTGTGCAGTATCGTCTGTGGTATCGTTCTAAAATAATCCTCAATGCTACGTAGATGGTGAACTACTGATTATTTTTTCCACACACTTTATATAAACAAATTTCGCAAGTCATATTTAACTTAGTTACTTTTTAATGTCGTATCGTATCGATTTTAAATCACCGTTCCTAGTGCCCATGTAATACCGATGATGATATAGACAAATCGAAACTTCTTAATGATATTGTCAAAAGAAAAGCCATATATAATCCATCAAATGTTATCTAACAAAAGTCTTTTAAATTAGCAGTTAGCTAACTTTCACAGTGAAATATTACAGACAGTCGTCAAAGAAGTTGTAAGCGGATATAAATCTCGGTATTCACAGTTCAGTTTGATATTACCCACAACCGCTCCCTCGAACTTTGCCAACAAACTGCGAAAGAAATAGCAAACTTTTAATACTTTTTGCTCGGTCGATCCTAATAATAGCAGGAGGAAACTTCGTGCTTTCCTCTTAAGTTAATATATACTTTGTTTAAAGTATAATAGACCTTCTTATATTTGCTTATTTACCTACTTGACATTGTTCTGAATATGTATTTATGTACTGTTTTGTTTCTTTTTCAGTATACTTTGGTTTCGTTTTGTTTTTTGCTGTTTTATTTTGTCCAAAGCCAGTTACCTAGTATTCTGGTATCCGATGTTGATAAGTTGTTAGCATTGAGTTTTTGTGTTGTTTCTTTTACCATAGCAAAAAAGACGAACTTTTCAAATCGGTGACATTTGTTTTTAATTAAAATTGTTACCTTATTTTATTGAATGAATTTTTATTTCTATATTAATCCAGATATTGTATCAACATTTTTTAAGTCAATCGAATCAATGACAGCTACAATTGTTGTCGTACCATTTTATATAAATAATAATTTTGTAAAACGACATTATGGCTTAGTATCTGTATCTATGGGATCAATCTACATCTCGATTAGACTAGGTGTCCATAAGACTGAATCGTGTATAATGAAATAAGTATTTACTCTGTAAAAAAAATAAAGTGTTATCGTAACATTTTCAAGATATGTAAATCAATAATTGTAAATAATGAAACCGGTATTACTTATCTTACACTTATCAGTTGTTTATTGTGAACTGATCACGTAATTCACACAATTATTTTTTGTCGTCATTGAATTCGTCATAGTGTAATTCCGTATTAAACCTGCGAGCAATAATTAATATTCATTTCTGCAGCCTAGTTTTATCTATCGTTAAAATTTTAATAGAGACATTTATGCTCATCACAGAATCGTTACTGAGAAGTGGTAAAAATATTTTCTTTTGTAATTGTTACTTTAAATTGGAATATGTATTTGTTATTGTGACTGATTTATGAGGAAATCATAGTTCGTTAGTCGCGCTGATTTTCGCGAAAATTCTTTGAGCAATGTTAATTGACAATCAATTATTGTACAGGTAGAATTTCATCTTGTTCGTAAATTATGTCCTTGTCGACGTAAGGCAAGACTATAAATATTCTCAATTTATCTGCAACGTAACCAGTTTACATTTTGATGTCGTTATCGTTGTTAACATTTATTTAATAAAAAAAAATAATGGCCAAACTGAACTTTAATAAAACGATAATGAGAGATATGTTTGAGTAACCTTCACTGTGTGTCAGGTCGGGTGACCGACTTCCACTCAACAACTCCATTTGTAAGATAAGCCTGGTTATGTTTTGCTCGCCGCATGATTAACCAGTACTTGGAAATATGATATTTGATCTCGCAACAGCTGAAAAGGTATTTGGACTCATAAACACACATGGACTTGTTTTTTAAACATAAAACCACACGTAAACTTACGTGTAACTGATCCCTTGCTGGTGCTTGTTTAGTATCAGCAAGTAGGTATGTAGGTAGGTAGGTATGTATCTACAATGCATTTTGTTTATAGCGTGCATATTTAAAATCTTTTGCTTATAGAGTCCTAATATATTTCTTAAAAAATAGGTAAAAGCAACTTATGGTTGTCTGAATGGCTTGGTTTTGGGGCCCCTCCAAGAGTTTAATGCGATTTAGTTTAATGTTGGTTGATCACTCGTCAGTTCGTTATTCAACATTAAATACCTTTCTTTCTCGCTCCGTCCTCATAATTGCCATTACTTTTCATAAAATGACTTTTCTTCCGAAACATAAAGAAGAGGTAATTGCATGTGATGAAGCTGACCTTTAAGAAACATGTATGAACGAAATTCAGGTTATAATTTTATGTCTAAAATGTTATCTGGAATCTGCTGTTTGAAATTATAAATATCCACGCTTGCTAATAATAACGTTAGTACCTACGCTTACATCAATTAATGTGCTCCATGAATGTCACATGGGAAGGTGACACAACGTCTCAATGCATAAACTTTCGCCAATTTGAATATTTATAGTGCTTTGTAGTCTGACAGCATCGCCTAATGAGACGGCCACTGCCTTCAACGTCCGTTGCCCGCCGCGCCTGTCCGACCGGTTCTTATTTATTACACGTCGGTTATCACCGTAATAATCGATGCTAATGTCACTGTACGTAGCAACCAAACAGTTCCTATATTAATAACCTTTGTTTATTCGCGATAATCGGACTTCTGAATGGCACGAGACAAGACACGCAATTTGCTAGCTGCAAAACGTTGTGGTACGTAACGAGCAGACGAAACTATCATTATATTTATCCTCGAATTTTTGAGACTGAGTTATGTTGCATCATCGTAGTAAAACCTGCATGAAAATGGCCGCTAGTATATTCGAGTTTTATTAATATAAAATGTGTGCATATTAAACGACGTCCGCTCTAGCTCTTAAATTTCAGTTAACAATCAACGACTGCACGTGCGCACTGCTCTCACTGTAAACTTACCTAGGGCTTACTCTTCATAGTTATTCTACATATAGTCGGATATATTAGTTACTGTCTACATATAACTAGAAAGTAAGCGTAGTACACAACAAACATGCTTTCTACATTATTATGCCATCAATCTCAACGGGATCGCTACAATGGCACCATCTATCATATTCAATTGCGGCCTCAGGGGTCCGTTGACAGTTCCATACGTGCTCACGTGTCCCACTAATAAGGATGAATTTATTTATTACATGCTTTGACCTCGATCAGAGTGAGAGATTGGAGGAGGCAACTCGAGTCTGCTTGTAAGCGACTTAGGTAGAAGCTCACAATATTGACAGGGATTGCCCGCCCACTAGACAGCTTGACGTAAGAGCTATTGTGAGTCTTCCTTCAAGAGTACGTCGTATAAGGCGATACTTACGGGCTTATACGGAGCCCTCTTTGAAGTCTCGCAACAATCTAAAGCTTTTACCTCGGTAAAAATATTGCGACACATTAAGTAGGAACATTTTGTGGAAAATCACCGATGTAATTTTTTTATCAAATTAATGCCGTAAGAAGGACAAAGGCTTAGTCCTCCTCAGACATAGCTATCTCGTTACCTGGTTGATATAAAGAAAATTTCAGGTACGATCTTCAACTGTTGCATAATCCGCATAATTTTTTAATAAAGATTAGATTTAGTTAAAGGCTTTATGCTGAATTATCACGAGGATATACATTTAAGATGTTTACGTTGTAGTCTTTCGAGATAAAGTAACACATCTCAACTCCGTATGAATAAGCAAAATGATGTAAGTATTTAATTTATATCCATTGTTTAACGACTGCTACATTTTGTTCAATGAAAAATAACGAATACGCTGAACACTGATATCATCCTGACATTTAAAAGTCGTTCTTATTTATTTAAATACATATTCAATTTTTGTGTTGACTCTTTCATTAAAAAACTTTATGACCATATTATCAGGGTGTAGATAAAAATAAGCTTTTCAATTGTACAGAAAAAGAAGGGAATAAACATGATAACATGAACCAGTGATCATGTTTATATTCAAATAAAACGAACCGGTATATAGGGTAGAGTCACACTATACTGTGGTAGAGTACAGCTGCCATGAAACGACAGTTAAGTCATACATATTTCATGCTACTTTATGTTAAATATTATTTCATTTATTAGCCACATCTGTGCGAGAGATTTCCGTTAGATACCATTGTAGTAACACTATGATCAAATAATCTTATGTACAATAAATACTTCCAATATAGTGTGGCGGTAGGTAGGTACCTATGGGATATCGTGGGAGTATATTGTTTTATTTGGGTCAGATCTGATGTGTCGAATCATAAAGAATATATGTAATTCTAAATCCGTACATGTTTATAATATACAAATATTGTGCATAAATTATGAATAGTCGCTATGTTATGTTACTTATGTTATTCATGAACGCCGCGCCGGGCCTAACTCTCGGTGGCGATAACCTCCGGCCCGCGATAACTGCTCAGATAAGACTCCCCGACAATATTCATTTATTTAATTAAATGAAACAATATACATTTACCATGTTGTTATTCTGAGATGGATGTACGATTAGGTATCTATTTATTTAAAATTTATTGAACCACAATAAAAACAATAAAGTCGGACAAATGGCGAGCTTAATGGATTATGTATTCCCTGCCAGCTATCACTGTACTATACAGAAAATCAATAATCCTATCTATTATACGTAATATGTTAAGATGGCAACAAGGGTTCATTGTCTTAATTTGACATTCCTATCTATATTTATCAGGATTGGCATTCGTACTATCTACTATCACATACTAAACTGACTTTTTCTTTGTTTCAGGTACGTTTGATCAAGGTTTCGCTTCTTATAATATTAGCTGTATCGTTAGATTGGGTAAGTTGTGTGCATAATGGAGATGTAGGTAGGTATCCAAGTCTTATTCTGAAAGTCAAGTTTGAACAAATAGTCTTCTATGAATTTGAAAAATCTCAATAGTGAAAATGTTAATGTTAATAAGTACATATTTCTATGTTAAAAGTTAGACTCTAACTCAGACTTATAAATTTTCCGCTAATAATCCGTTCGCATAATACATGCATGTGTTATACTGACTACTGACATGTACCGGTTACCTACAAAACATGCAACCTTCGACGCAACTGCTCTATTAGCGAGAATATATTAAAGTTAAGTCGCTCAATAGTGCAATTTCAAGAACTCTACTTTAGAATGTGTTCTAGATAATTACATTTGGAGCTTAAATTATATTTATGTAGGTGTGTGTGTACATATAACATAACATAATGTCACGCCTATGTTTCCCCGATGGGGTAGACAGACAATGACATCTGCGTGCAGTATAGGGGTCAGCTTGACAGAAAGATTGGCCTTTCTCTCTTAGGAAGCTTTGCGTGCTGAGTACAGCTGAGGGCACTATACTATATAAGGTAACGTAAGAAGATTTCAACATCTCTCCATCTTCAACAAAAATAGTGTGTATATATGAATAGATAAAGTTACAGTGCACATTTCGTCGTTCATAAAAGGTTGTTGTTATGTTTATAAACAGGATATAATTGTTCCCAGCGATATGCATCTTTAATCGTGGCTCCGGCCTCAGGTTGCCTGCAACCTACAAAGGTGGCCTTCACCTGCCAACGCCAACTCCGCCGCTGGTCACGTTAATGCTCTGCAATGCAGTCGTACAGTTTCTATACTTGCATTACTGCTAAGTAATAAGTAACAGCTAACAGCTACTTAAATAAGAATTTATTCGCCACAAAAAGCCGAAATAACACTCCTTTGTGAACTCGTTTCGTGACTGAAATTTTTTACGGGTTAACTTGTACTTTTTGTTAGATTTTGGCACGATTTAGAGAAGTAGCATTATGTTTAAATGATAATGAAGAGAGTGACTAAGTTACCGGTTACTGAAGTCCGTTAAATCCATTAAAATAAAATGTGTCCGCAAAGTAATTTTATAGAAACTGATTGATGACTAAAAATGAAAGCGTATTAAAAGCTAAATCACGTTTACATTGCAATTATATCTTAGAGTTAATTTAAGAAGAGTTCTGAGATATAGATATCGATAAACAACTCGTTGAAGTCTTGTTAATAATAGCTTTTATCCATTATTTCTTAGGAAATATAAGTTCGCATTTCATAAGATTGTGTTATTTCGCGTTCAGGTCACCTTGACGTCCTTCATATCGCTGCGTGAGTTTGAAACAAATAACCTTTTATACATTTTTAAATAATTGATGGGCGTACGACCTTACTCATTGTTTCGAGCGCACAACGCGCCCGTATGCGTCACGTGCCTGCCTGATAACTTTGTACCTGACTGGTTGACAACAGTGGCTTACGAGGGGAGATATTGCTATTGTGCGGGCTCAAATGATAAAATAACTGCACATACATAACACGATCTACATTTTATTGTCATAAAGCATTAAACAAATGACAATGGCTCAGGTGTACGTTGTTAGTTCTAATTTTTTTCGGTTCCCATTGAATTATAAAGCACATAAATTTGTTTTATGCCCATGCATTAGTTAACGCATTAGTTAGTTTAAGTATCATAATAAAATATATTTCTGACCAATTTTACCAGGTTTTATCAGATGTAAATAACATTTTAAGTCAATCAGAAATATAATTATTAATTAATGAAATGAAATTGCCATGCCAAGAAGGACTAACGTGAACCGTACCTATATCAATGTGATAAATTCGTAAATGCTATTTTTTGCCCTACGTTCATGAAGTATCATGACAAGAACCGAACGAAAACTTCACATGATGTATGTACTTAGTTTTGTTGATCGAAGTAATATTAGGAGTATATTTAAGATATACCTATTCGTACATTTCATTGGCAAGGTCACGTAAGTAATCGACTGTTGCAAAGCGAATTAACAACAGTGTTTATGAAAATAATCATAAATAGGAATACCGTTCATTCAAACAGGTAGTGTATCAATCATGCGCTGTTTGTTAATCTTAACATTAAGTTGTTTGATAACGTAATCCGTAACAAACAAGTTTATCGCTCTGAAACCTCTGTTATCGCCCCAAGTTAATAATAGAGAGATTGTGAATTAGGTCGCTGATAACACGAACAACCACATTAATTGTTTTGTAAAATAATTTATGAGTTAACCTTTATTCGCATTGCACGTAAAATATAAATGGTAAATAAAATGTGGCCACGTAAAGATACTTGTATTGAGCTAGATAAGACCATTCATTTTCATATGAAATGTAACGACGCAAACATAATATGAAAAGGAGGGATCTAAATCTCGGAACTTTGCCAGATGGCGCTGCGTCTATTATTTGTAAAACTTAATGACAATGCCGTAGAGCGAAACGACCCGGGAAACAATTCAATCCGTTGGATTTTATAGGTGGCAAAAACTTTGTGCACAGTTTATACATTTCATTGTAACGTTCTAGATTACTTTTCACTGTTTGATTGTAGCACGAACATCACGACGCAATGACGACAGCGAGCATGTTTGGCGTAGTTATCTCAATATGTGGGTAATTTGGCAATTTGCATACGTGTATGCAGTATACGAAGCGGCCATCTCGAGTTGCCTCTCGAACTTGGTCAAGGCCAGACGCCGACCGTGGCGGCAAGCCAGCGTCGTCGTGACGCCGCGCCGTAATAGATGCCATTTGTAATACTTTTTATTGAGAAAAATGAACTATTGAAGGTATTTACAGTATTGTCCGCGCTTTCAATAAATTTAGATAGAGTGTAATTAATGAATAAGTGACTAGATAGTTGGCAAAAACTAGTCCGTTGTAAGCTGCTCGAAGCTTTTTGTTTCTATTGTCTAGTCATCGTCACGACTTTACGAATCGTTTTATTTTGAAGCCCCTTGAATTTTTTCTTTGTTCGGTCTTGATTGAGTACCGTTAAAACAGTCTGCAAAAATTGACATTTTTCCTGTTTTGCCTACGAATATGTAATTCTAGATAATTATAGATACGAGTAGGTACGTACTTGATAAGCAAGACAAAAATTAATTACGCGATGTTATCCATATTCTTTGAAGAAAAAGATAAACAATGCAAAAGTGGCATAAAACTTTGTAAATAAGGAAACCGCCGTGGTATCGCGATCGCGAATACTTTGGCAATGTGCCAGCCAGACCGTACACTCACTACCATCTCAAGGGCACTAAAATTTATGACGATTAAATGTAAATGTTTATATTAGCCGATTGAGAATATCGTGAAGTTTTAAAATAAAAGTTGAATGTTATTCGCAAGAACAAAATAAATGTTACGTCGGCTCTATAACTTAGTGGTGTTGAACTTTTAGCTGTTAATCATCGGCACGTCTAGTTAGCTGCCAAACAGCTCTACGTAGCGTTGTTTAAATTTATGTACCTAATTTACATGAATCTTGACTCGATCTTTTATTTACCTTGCTAAACAAATTTTCTTTTGCGTGTTTAAATATCATATAAATTTTGTTTGTTTTAATTTACGATTAGGCGCTGTACTCGTAATGATAATGTTTAATTGTGTTTGCGGTATCGCACGATATTCACAGAATAAAGTTAGTCATGACATCGAGTGTGATAAAAAGGTGTAAGTGTTTAATACCACTGTGTTTACAATTCTCGACTCGTCATTATTGCAGATTTCCATTCACATGGATTTCAGTCAGTACGGGGACGAACGAACGAACTAGTAGATGGCGTATGTTATAAGTTCGTATCTTTGCTATTTGATGTATCGAAGAATTCGAAGATAAATATCCCTATTTGTTCGTAGCCCAGAGATTAAATATATTTGCCTTAAAAAAAACTGAGTTAGGACGTAATGGAAATATTGCAACCAATTCCAATACTTTCAATATTACATACAACTTGTTCGCTTCGTTGTTGGTGTATTTAATGTCCGAATGACTACAATATTCAATTCACACCTGCTCACTGCAACACAAACATACAATCATTCGTTACTAAATATTCAAGTGCGTTGCTCTTAGCGCTTTTTCAGTTAAATGCGAGTGTATGTTCTCATCATATAAATAGAATTGGATATGCGCCAACGTCAATAATCGTAGAGTCGTAATCGTGTTCCGAGTGTCTGTATCAAGTAAATGTTGCTTGATGGTTTCCCTTCTCCGTAAACGATCAGATCGACCTTTGTCGAGATGTTGACTCGAACCTATTGAAATCATTATTCAAATGTTTTCATAGGTCATGCGTAATAGCGACAATACCTATCGATGTTGATTTTCAAATTATACCTTTTTTCGCTGGGAAATGTCCCGTACCGCCAAGTGTTACGCCAAGCGTATTCTTAGAAGTCTTTCCTCGTCACTCGAGTTGTTATTTCAACTCAGTAACTACTACACCGCAGAATAATCTAAGTAAGTATTTAATACATCAGCGATGCCATGGTAACTGCTGTATAATAATAATATATTATTAATAATATATTATTACCATGCCAATTTACCATTGTGGATGAACGTTCGATCGTCGATACCGGCGAGTCCACTGATATCAAGTGATTAGATTGTGGGTTACATTTTGTTTACAAGATAAACGTTAGGAACTAACCAGCGGTTCCCTAATGCCGCCAACCTTGTGTAATATTAAACGCTAAACTTCCAACAGACCAATTACAATTCGATTGCGTAAAACCCGATCTCCCTTAACATTACATACCAGAACTCCCTTGGCCACGGTTCTAATGAGTTTTCAGTTTAATTTACAGTTATTGTTTTACCCTCGAACCGATGGATCACGAAACTTATACACCAGTTAAATGCCATGAGGGGTTCAGCGCTTCGACCCCATTTCAGTGATTTCAAAGTTGGTGCCTTGATTAACTTCAAGTCACAATTTGTATAATAAACATAGTGGAATTTAAAAATCAATTGATTGCATTGGATCATGCCATTTTACAAATACTTAATGATGTATTATGATTTAGAATTTAGATGACAATGATTAATAATTTCATTATTACGGTCGATCGTTACGAAATTCGATCATAAATAATTATTATTTTTTATTGTAAGTTTGAACGTTATTAATATTTTACTGTCGTTAATATTTCATTTACATTAAATATCTTTACGATCATAGACCTAATCCAAAACATTGTTCGAAGTGACATGTGACAAACAACATGCCAGTGTATCCAGGTAACCAACTATTAAATTTATTGTGCCTCTAACTAATGGTATTGTGTGTAATGTTTTCTTTTATTAATTTCTTTAATTTTTCTCTTATTTCTTTCTTTAATTAATACAAAGTTTAACCGTGCCAAATTTCATTCACCTCCGTTCAAGTTATTTTCGTAAAAAGGGGGACAAAGTACGAGTAACTTTGAAGGGTTGTATAAATGGTCATTACTATTTAATGCAGTGGGAATTCCGAGTAAAAAATCTATAGGTACTATAGGAATACTTAATAGCTGCAGACGTTACAGTTCCCATATAAAATGAGACACTGACTGAATAAGTCGCATTTAGCACAAACAACTTACAAATGAAAGACCTCCTTAATGAATAATTCTTATTGAATAGATTATTTCGTATACATATCCTTTTAATAGTTATGAACTCTCAAGCATCGGAAAACCCCTCTCGTTTATAGAACAAGTTTGTCGGCAACTCCTATCGAAGTAACTTTACATTTGCTTTGAAAGTCAGACTTAATTAAACTTGTTGTTTTGACTAAGTTTAACTTTGCTGTGGTCGTAGGGTTAAACACAAACCCATTAAAAGCCTCTCTGATACATTCTAGAATGATAATAGGGAATATGCACGTGACTCAAAATTGACAAAATATTTTTATTTGTAATCTTTGTTGCTAAAAACATACATATACAAATATTTTGGGAATTCATCATAATTTAATAGGAAATTTAATAACCAAAACGTGGCATTTTTTAAATTCCCTCGCGAATTTCCAAAACGCAACGCTATTGGTGGAACGAAACGTGACGTCATACACTCGAAGACTTCAGTCAACAAGTTGTTTGTATGATTTTTGGTGATTATTAGTTTTGTTTCTCGTTTGTTTCATATAAAGTACTAATTAGTTTTCTGTGTTAAGGTATTAAATCCCTTTTTTTTTCAAAGCACAATCAAATAATTTTCCTTAAATAGACGTCGTGTTTATGATTAAATATTTCGGAGTTGGTTGTAACAGTTAAAATAACAAACCGCATGTTTGTACGCCACATAAATAACAATTCCAAATATATAAGAACTGTTATATTTAACTGATACGAAAACTAGGCCTCCTAATTTCGCATAAATTCAATAATTCGAACTCAGAGTTCGTGGAGATCGTTTATTATCTTTTTTCTGACACTGGAATACTAAACCGTTTTTTTTAATTGTAGTATCTATATTTGTCCACGTTCTATAGCCATTATTTTTTATTGCAAAACCCAGAAATAAAAAAAAAATTCGAACTTTCCTCTTATTCTTATAAGATACATTTTTTACATCGATCTCGTGTAATCTGACGTCACAGAATAAGTGCGACAGCATGCAACGTTCGTGACGAAGAAGAGTATGGGGATTAAAACTTATAAAGACTAACATAACTTATGTTTTGTAATAAAGCAACAAGACTTTCAAATGAATATTTATATTTATTCTTTTTTTGTGTATATTTGAATATTTAGCCAAAGAAGTTTCACTTCTGACATGTGTACTTTGTACGCACGCACGTTTTTTGAAATATTCATAATCAACAATTATTTTAGTAGGTACCAGGTAGGTCCAGAGTGAGCAACTCTGGATCAACGAAACCAAACAAGGGAATTTGTTTACGAAGTACATTTTTAACCTGAATTGGAGTTTCGAAATATGAATTTGAAGGGTGTCCTAAACTTCCATCCAATTTTTATTTGCGTTATAACAAGTTATTTTCTGCTTGCGATGAAACCGTACGAAACATCCTTATTATTTACGAAGAACCTGTTTGCATCACGTTACAAAGTAAGGTAGAATAGGAAATAATAGTAAGTTCATGAAAAACATGTGAAAGCAATTTTACGGATCACATAACAGAGATTTACTTACAGCGACAAACTTGTAGATTATCTAGTCTCTGGCATTATAGTTGGAGAACTTAGTTCTAGAGCGCAGTAACTCCAACTTGCGAACTTAGTTGTGTTGTGTTGTACTTGTGGAGATGTTCGACTTCGCCCAACTCCCCGATTCTGCGATTTCCTCGCTGCCGTAGTATGTGTTTATTTGGGAGAAATGAGGTAAATGTGTTTAAACAGTCTGTGCCAATTCATTATGTGTACTTAACTTCGTCATAATTGATAAAAACTGTATAATGTGTAATTTTGATGTTTCAAATCAAAGAGGAAAAACTTTCATAAACATTTATAACTAAGTTTTTAAACATTCTATCAATACCTAAGCGAACGTTATAAGATATTTTAAAGTAATAAATACGTACGCTGCGACCCATAGACGTCCCACTACTGGGCACGGGTCTCCCCCACAGACGCAGCTGCGGGAGGTCTAGAGCATACTCCACCACGCTGCTCCAATGCGGATTGGTGGAGGGGATATAAATAGGTACAGGCATAGAATTATTTTCTGAATTCTATAAATATGATGATGAACTGAAAATGAATCTTTGACAGCTCTAAACATTCAAAATAAATCAGATAAAAGAGGATAAAAGCCACAGGAATGTGACACGTACAATATCTATTTTCTCACACTTGCAAATCATGCAATGATGGTCTGAAACGCAGATACGCAGTGCAGTGTACAATATACACTTATGATATATTATAAGTTTAAGGAATCAATGCAATAATTGATTTCAAATTTTATTTATATTTAGTTATATAAACCTACAAACCTCATTTAACATTTAATTTAAGTTAGCATGAAATTGTGAATCAAAATATAGATACAAATCATATTATCTATGTATATTGCTTCCACCAATCCGCATTGGAGCAGCATGCTGTAGACCTCCCGCAGCAGTGTCTGTGACCCGTGCCCAGCAGTGGGAAGTCTACGGGTCGCAGCGAGCGATGTAAATTGCAACGAACTTAAATGGAGTGGCAGCCCTGCGTATCTCCTTCGGCTTCGGTGTTCATGAATGGTATGAGTACTGCCTAAAGTTGGCAACGTAATTACATTCGGGCTGCGAATAAACCCGGTTTTACACTAACCGACTTAATTTATAGTGTCTTCCTATTCATTGCTCAACAACAACAATTGAAACTATGTAGTTAGCTTTGTGAACAAAATTAAGATACGACATTTTAGTTATCTTTGTTTACGTAAAGTCAAATATTGAAATGTTAACGTGCAGTTGATAAGCGTAAGGCCAACTCGTGACTGGTACAAGTAATTGCCTCGTTAGCTTCAATAGAATTATAAATAATTAAAACGTACACTATATCCTTGAATACCTGTTTAGCAATCATTTATTCCAATTCATCTATTCAACGTTAACTTTTTACACAATAGTCTATTAAATGTTTGAGCACGATTTGTGGCAATCTCATTGTCTGACAAACATTTTAACTTATCTTCGTAAAATTAATTAACCATAGATTCGAATCTATCAGTAATTAATAACACGGTATATCTAAGGCGTGAAGCACCTTTAGCGAAGAATGTTTTTGGTTTTACGTTTCTCATAGCTTTGTATCTTAAACATTCATATTGATTTTAATGATTATTACGTGTATATTCACTGATATATTGTTATTTCAAAAATTTGTCGATACATTGACTGTATTATAATTGTATAATAGGGCGGGATGATAAGTAACTAGCCTAATAAGAAAACACTTAACTTTCAGTGATAAAATTAATTTTATTTTTCGACATAGTCTCCGTGAACCTCTACGGACTTATTTATTCCATCTTCGTTTTAAAGTAGTCATGCCTTCCATAAAATGATTTCTTTCGAGGCCTGCAAAATACTCCTCTAAAGCGGCTATGACTTCATCATTTGTGGCAAATTTCTGTCCTCCCAAAAAAGTTTTGAGCTTAGGGAATAAGTGGAAGTCTGATGGCGCTAGATCAGGCGAATAAGGTGGGTGGGGCAGCAAATCATACTTCAATTCGTTGATTTTTGCCATAGCTTTAACACATGTGTGAACCCTAGCGTTGTCCTGGTGGAAGATGATTTTTTTTTTCGCCAAACCTGGTCGTTTTTGCTGAATACATTGATGGAGCTTAACTAGAATATTAGCGTAGTATTCTCCACTAATTGTTTGACCTTTAGGAAGGTAATCTATCATCAAGATCCCATCTGCATCCCAAAAGACGGAAGCCATCACTTTTCCAGCCGACTTTACAGCCACGGCTTTTTTTGAAGCCGGGTATCCCGATTGAGTCCACTGTTTTGATTGAATTTTTGATTCTGGCGTGTAATGATGAACCCATGTTTCATCTGTTGTTACAAATCGACGTAAAATCGGCCTTATTACTCTGAAAACGGTCCAGACATTCTTTTGAGTTTTGCACCCGAATCCTTTTTTGAACGTGCGTAAGCAATCGCGGCACCCAACGGGCCGATAACTTTTTCATATTTTATTCCTCACTTAGGATATGATGTACCCGTTCTTTTGAGATACCTGTAGTGTCAGCTATTTCAGATAACTTCAATCGTCGATCTGCTAAAACTATATCATGTTCACGACCATTTCCGGAGTCGTGACGCTTTTTGGACGTCCGGGGCGGACTTCATCTTGGACACATGTACGACCGCGTTTAAACTCAGCTACCCAGTTTTTTACTGTGGCATAAGAAGGTGCACATTCTCCCAAAACATTATTTAACTCTACATAGACATCTTTCCCCTTCATGCCCTTCATATGAAGAAACTTTATTACCGCTCATTGTTCAATTTTATCCATTTTGAAAACAGTTGACGAAATATATTTTCAAATGACAAAAAATCAATAAAATTTTCACGCCACCAAATTCAAATTTAGAACACAGGTGGCCAGAGATACGAATTTAAAAATGACATATATATTTTTTTAATTTTTACTTTTTAAATAGCAGAGGCTAGTTACTTATCATCCCGCCTACGTATGTGTAATAAATTATGTTTTGAGTGCAATATGAGGTAAAACAAAAGTAAGATTATTTCATGCTATCGTGTAGGTACCTACTATAACGATGTTCAAATTAAGTATTTTAAGCAACAAAACCTCTTCGACGAAAGGAGATATGTACCTACTCAAATACATTCCTACAATGCGGAGCACAATTTTCTGGGAGAAAATATCGGAGATATTACTTACTCTTAAAATATTATCTATTATGTATTCTGTGATATTATGTTTAATCATCTGCCATGCATTGCTGGTTTAATTTGATGATGTGATACTTAAGTTTAAATTTCTCTATTAATATTGCTCGTTGTTAGTCAATTGTATTCGTTTGCAGCCGTCAGAAGTTCAGAACTATTGGCCGACTAATTGACTATGAGTTTTACAATTAAAAGGTTAAGTGGACTGTGAAGCCGGAATGACTAAACTTATCTAGCATATAAGTGGCACGTTTATATAAACACGTATTAGTCAAGCTGTGCTTTGTTCAATCATATAATGTTAAAACGTTTCATTTGGGTACCTACCTACTACGGCTTACTTAGATGACTTATTAATTTTTGATAGGTACCTATATTATGAACTATCAACAATTATTTAACGGACAGTAGGTACATAGGTAAGTGCTCTATATATTATTTACAATTAGGTAGGAATCTTAAGTTTTTCAGTAGAATTTACTAAGAGTGGTAAATCTGTGTTCAATTGTTCTAATTACGAATATTGCTTAAGGAAACATAATCATTCTTACTATAACCTATATGTATAAATTGTATAAATATTTATTTACTTCAAAATTAATTGAATCATTTAAAAACACAAGCATTTGCAAATAAACTAGGTTATATCTAGGTTAGCGAACTCCAATATTGCCGATAATACACGTGACTGTTCATGCAGGCGAATAAATTAAACAATCCACACCGGAAGGTTAACGCTAATAAAGCGATGCGATGCGCGCTTATTTCGCGGACGGCAATTCACTGCAACCGAAATCCATTTAATAATAGAGCCGTTTGATAACGATAAACCAACGAGGTCAGACAAGCGAGAGCGTAAAAAATAGAAACGCTGCCTCTCCGCGCGTGACTAAACAGTCGCGATGCAAGCAAGATGGCGCGATTCTCTGTCTCTTTTCCATATTATTGTTCCTCTACGGCATGTCTCGCTCTACCGGTCTTGTTTTCCGTTATTTTTTTACCGACCATCATAGACTTTTTGTCACACTTTTTACTGACGAATTTTGCGAATTATGTGATCATAGCGAGAGCTCTGCCTCACTCAACAAAGGCAGTTCATTTTTTGTCGTTTCGGTTATGCAATTAAGGCTGAAAGGTTTTTAACGACATTGCATTTCTTATGAAGTATAAAACTTTTATTGAATTTATTTTTCGTGAATTTTACTTTGTGATCATTAGTAATTAGAAGATTAATATACCTATATGCCTATATTGTACTATTAAAGCCATATTTTCTGAAAAGTCTGAGCTATTAACCTTATTGATTTCAAGTTTCATGTTAAAAGCAATAAAAGTTTTATTATTTACAATTTAATAAATGAATTCAAGTCAAAACGATGCTCCCGTCAATCTGAACTCGTTAACTACATAAGGGTTAAACGTGACCAAATAGAGATGACGAGATAAAAACCCTATGCATAATGAACACTATCCGAGAACCGGCCTGCGTCGTCTGAGAAGCGAGTTACATAACGGTAGGGCAGGTACTACTTGTATCATAAAAGGCTCCTCTCGACATTAATGCTGAAATTTATATATGTCTTTCCTATAAGCTGGTACACGACACCTACATACTAATACCCATTAACAGGAAAACGGTTTTGTATTCACCATGTAACTTGGAACACCAAGCTCTGACTGAACATACCATTCTATTTAAAGAGGAAAATAAAAAAAAATGCTTATTACAATACGACGTAGGATGATCAGAAAACTAAACTCAATGATTGATTACTCATATTTTTACCTAAGTAGGTAGGTACCTAATGCAAAAAAATATGCCCGTAAAACACAGAAAGTGCCTGAAACATGTACATAGTATCTAATAATAAATAACAAACCGTAGAGTACCCTGTGAGTGATTCACGATATGCTTGCTACAAAAACATTAGTAGGTACGAGCTTTAAGTATACACGCGACAAGTTCATTATGTTTGATATTCGATCTCTACAATAGTCACTAAGGTTATAAGGTTAGTCATTCTACTTCCTAACAAGTCAGTACATTCTTTGTTATGTAAGTTTCTTACTCAAGATGCATCCATAAAAGATAGTAGGTTGTTACATTAATATTGCAAAGGAAGAGCATTATTAGAAATGCTCGGAAATCTAAAACATGAGTGTAGGAGGTCAGACTTGTTTATTGTATCTTTTTACAGTCATTACGTGTTTCGCCATTACGTGGGCGCGCTTGTGGTGGACCGTTTAAGTAATTTTTTTTTTTTTTTGTTTTTGCGTCCAGACAACCAAATTGGACTACCCTCCGGGCATGGCCGGGCATACCTGGGAGGGAGGCGGGAAATGCACCGCATGCATACCAGTACAGCCGGCTGTACTGGTTATGTCCGTAGACTAAAACCCGCCTTGAGAGGATGGCTTTGGTCATATGAACCTCAAGCCGACATCGGAAGCGACCCCGCTTGGAGAGGCGGGGCGCAAGCGGCGCTACCCTAGGGCGCTACCGCTTGTAGACACAGAGTGTAGTAGAAGGGGGGAATTGTGTCATCTTTATTATGGCACCAACTGAGAGATGAAGGGGCGCTACCGCGCGAATTGAGGGAAGCAATTGGGATATTTTATAGTAACGAGCTGACAAGCTCGGGGTGCTCTGCGAGAGCCTTAAGGCGATCCAGACCGTTTTGTGATGAGCGAATCTTCCCAGCAAGGATACGTAACTCGTCAATATTTATGTTGGATACGTCATTCCGCACTGTGGTTGGGTCGTCGGCCCAAGAGAGATTAAGACTCGATTGTTTGGGAAGGGAGTTAGTGGGTTTAGGAGCCTGAGTGGGGGCAGCCACGGGGGCAGGACGTCTCCAAGAGTTGAAGGGAGGTGGTGGGGGCCCTGTCTGTGTGCTGGAGGTACTCAATTGAGGGAAGTTAGTCGCCGTTAAAGGAGGCGGGGCTTGCCTTAAGGGCGGGGTTTGCTTTGTGCTGTGGGGCTGCTTATTCGCAGCCTTAGGCACACGCTCGACGGGGTGACCTTGGGATTTAAGATCCTCCAGGATAACCTTATTGGCTAATTCGTGGGGGACCCCACGAAAAACTGCCTTCACCTTGCGATCCTCAGGGATGGTGTGAGTATGAAAGGGCACCTTATTCTGCTTTAAGAGATCGACGAGGGTGTGGAAATGTTCCGCATTAGGCATTTGGATTTTGAGGGTATCACCAGTATTTGTGGCTTGAGTATAGTGAATCTTATATTGTGAGCATAGATCCACTACTGCGGTCCACTTAGATTTGTCCCGCAAGAAGATGGGCGGAGGAGCCTTGGTTTTAGGGACAGTCGGGGGGCAGCGTGAAGCAGCTGGATTAGTGTGGCCCTTAACTGTGGGAGTAGGGGATGGGGAAAGGGAGGCCTCGGAGACGCGGGCTGAGTGCGCGGCGCGCTTATTACAGCATTTTTTATGCCCTTTGACGGTTTGGAAACCGTCCCAAGAAGGGTTGGGAATGACGGTTACATCTGATTCGTCGGATTCGTCGCTCCGGGACTCGTCGTCGGATGAAGAAGAGGAGATGCGTCGTTTACGACCGCAAGATGTGAAATCGGACTTCATATCTTCAGTGGATACGGAGGACTCAGGGGAGTCAGTTTTCTGCTGAATAGCCTTGATTGCGGCGACGAATTTCTTTTTGTCGAAGGGTATTCCTTCTGACCCACATATTTGGGTGAAGACCGTAATTAAAGACGAAATACTGACTGTAATGGTACCCTCTGATGGGTCCATGTTGGGAACGGAGCCTCCCTGCCGAAGCAGGGGGGTAGCGGGGGAAGGGTCGAAAGTGGCTATCCCTACTGGAATATAGCCACTAACCGTCACCCTTGGGAAGGCCCAAGTGCAATGGGATCAGGTCTGCCGGTTTCTCTCAGTTCTGAAGGGACTGAGAAACGCACCGGGTCAACGTTAACTAGCTTCGTTAACACCGCAGGTATCCACTAGTTAAAACGCGGTAGAACGTTGATTTATTATTACCAAATAAGTACTTGGCAACAATAAAGAACGGACTGAGTTTCGAGTAACTCACGTGTACAAAATGGCGGCGGAGAGCGCTTGGCGGGAAATGACTGCTCGCGGCGGGGGACCGAAGCGGACTGAATCGGACTGATTGGACTGAATGTCGGAAGTATGCATGCAGTTCTTCTTGCGGCTAAATGCCTCCTGCCAGTCCAAAAATTTTACTCGTTGGTGGTTTTTATACATATGGTAATTTTATTGCGTTCTAAATTATTTTTATTACTCTTATTAAAATAGAATAGGGATATACGAGTACGTACAGGTACAGTTCCATATTGCTTGGATACAGCTGAAATAATTGTAAGTCTTGTTATTCACTAAAATTGTAGCATCTATATCCTTAAACCGGAACTGCCACACCCATTCCTGATTGACATAAACCATTACCAATTGCTTTTCAATAAATAATAACGGAAAAATCAATTCGTGGACTTCTATAGAAGTAACTTTAAAATGTGTTCACAATTCGCATTCTATCTGTCACCGAATGGTGGGCTAGTCTAATAAATACCCGTTGAGAGAGAGGAATGTTGCACAAACAAAAAAGCACGTGGCGTGTATGAATTGTTCCGCTCCGTTTAGCGCGCGCACGCTGTTGCCAGGCGGACGCGTCCACGTGATGTTTTCCGAACGAACCCATTCCAAGATGGCCGCCATTCGCTTTCCCACGTCGCGTACCGCCATTCTGCACGCTTCATTCTCGTTTCTTTTCTATTGTGCATTGCCATTTGCAATTTACGTTTTTGCGTTATGTTCTCTCTGTTTTGATGATTGCGGCTTGTGGGTTTTATTTGTGGTGTTATTCTAAAACGAGTTTGGCTTTACACATTCACTCGCCTCTCCGTGAAGTTAAATGCTAAACAACACATCGTGACCACTTATGTATCTTTATCACACGTGATGCGATGGCTTCGGGCCATTAGCTAACATGTGTTAACAGTGTAGCCGTGAACACGACAGATGTGGCCAACAATATTTAGCCAATCGATGCTTGAACATGTGTTTTCTATAAACATTATCAACACATTCAGTATTAGAATGTGGTTTAATATGTAAATTGATTTAGTCGTGTGTGTGTGTTGTCGTCGGTACCGCATTTCATTTACGTTTTATTATATATGCATTGTTCTGTGCGCCATTAATACGGGGCTATTCACATTGTTCTTCACTCGTACGGACTGATGTCATACTCGTTGTGTTCTAAGAACATCGCTTTGGCTCACAATTTACTTTTTTTCGTCATTTGTCTAAACACACGGGTTTTTGTGCGCCGCATTCCACGCTTAATCAAATATTTACAGCGCCTGCTACAGTATAATTTATGCTTGTGATAATAAGGCCGTTGCCTTTGCTTAGTTATGAGAATCGGCAATTTTATTAGGCGGAAGTCATTAAATAAATAAGAATATGCTGTTCATACTGTTTTACACTTTAGTTTCTCTTTTTGTTTAGTAAGCAAATATGATCGCAATACCCACTAATTGTGATCGCATATATTTAACTGATAATAAGATATTACTGAACAAAGTAATGATGATGATTATCTGTATTAAGAGATAGTTTGTTAGTTAGATAGAGCCTTACTTGTAAACAAATAAATTGCGATACGACAATCATCAAGTGGAATTGATTGAATCTCCGCTAAGGATGTGTGTCATGGCTAAACATCGTGCGTGTGTGTTCAGGTGCCCTCATACATATTCATGCAGCGCGCTGGCGCGCGGCGGCTGCCCTGCCTGACTGCCGAGTACCGATGCTCGGCCACCATTGGTCCACCAAACTTGCTGAATACTAAGCGATCGCCTTTACAACATCTGCATTGAAATTGTCTTCAAATTTGGTTTCCCATGTTATAATACAGCAGGAAACTGACGAGACAATGACCATCTGCTATATTTAAATGACATTTAATTTGTTAGGTATTTACCTATTGCTATTTTCAGCCAACAGTTTATCTATCAATGTTACATAACATTCTGTGAATCAATTCATACATATACATATGTATTTCATAACATATTTTCTTATAATCATGCCATTTGCGTTGACCTACTTGTTGTAGATAAGCCGCAATATCAATTTTGAGTGGGTGTATTAGTTTTGCGATATTTGTTATCGAGTTATCTACCTATTACAATGCGATTTCTATCTCCAGTCGGTTTTATAAGAATTTAACAACCGCATACCTATACGTAATTTAACATTCATAATAGATTGCTTTACCAGAACAACATTATGACAATCATCGGTCGACTCGACTTTTTATTGAGATAAAATACCGCGGTCTGTCGGCCAAGGTGACCTTCGCCGCGTATTCGCATCGCAACTTAACGGCTCCCTATTCAATGTAAATTTCCTGCGAGGCCTTGTCCACAAATCGTCGACTTCTAAATACACTCAGCTCGAATCGAATTATGTCAGATTATTAGTTAGATCTAATCATTCTCGTGCGATCGTAAAATTCCTCGTATTCGCCTGTTGTCACAATTTTCTTGAAATAACAAAAAGACGAACACGTGCTGTATGCCGTCCGCCATTTTGCAATATAAATAGCAAGATGGCGTCGAGCCGTTGGTTGGCGAAAGTACTCGGTAATTATAAGCGCGGCGGGCGGGAAGGCGTGCAGAAACGAACGCGAGGATCTATGGCCGGTGGAGCGGTCGGTGCACGCAACGCACCGCTTAGCTTGATTTATATCGCTCTCTTGTTTCCACTCGGCCGATTGTTCTCCGGTTTATGCGCGCGGGGCTCGCGATTTTGTTATTGTTTCCGACGGCCATGGGAACTCGCCTCGCGTGCCTTTTCAATGACCTTTGTTGCTTCTGTGACTCCGCAGAATTTGATTCGAATCTATTTTGTCCGTGCGTATGCGCCGACTGGTGCTGAGTATACGAAAAAGAATCTGGCTTACAATTTCATAAATTACGCATGGTTGAATTAGGGATGGATAAATGATTGTTAGTGACTAATAAAACTCACGTCACTAGTGACTGATTTGCCCTTAAATTCTAAAATCACTTGTCAACTCACATTACCGAGAACCGTGCATGATAATAATTATGTTAATTGTTACAGAGTGTAGGTACTCGGTAATCGGCGAAGCATTCAGTGTGAAATTGTAATAATATCCACGACGGAGAATAGACGTCAAGTCGATGAATCCAGTTGAAGCTTATTGATTCTGTTGGCTCAATCGAATCGAGATAATATTTGAAAATTAATTCCATTAGGTACACAGTAGGATCACTTTGTTTACATATTGCTCTGTGCAGTGCAGTTCATATCATTATTAGCGACAATATCAACTTGTCACAAATGTAGAGTTCTTCAGATACATTTGAACTGCTTGTCAAATATAGAGATCTATAGTAGACATTTATTTAACTGTTAAAACATTAAAACACTATTAAATTTCATAGTAAGGATAAATCAAATAATACTTTCAGTCACTCGAAACTGTAAAGTAGGCAACTCGTAATTCGTCTTGAGTTTCTTAATTTTCGTTATACTTTTTTCGTTAAACTTTGTTGAATATTCATATACAAAATTTACTTTTTAAAAATACATTATCAATATTCGTACTCGTATATAACTTAGATGGGATAAAATCTGAATATCTCAGTAATAAATGAGTTGATGGCATTATTAAGAAACATTAAGTAAATTAAAACTAAAACTAAATAAAAATATGTAGATATAAAATAAATATATAAGTTATCTAAGCTCCCATGTGGCATACAGCCCAGATCAGTGGCGTTGCCTTGCTGTACAGCTAAGACAATTTCTTTAGCCAACATGTGTTTTTTAAGAAAGTATGCTTCGGGGCATCAATCATCACCATCATTGCGAATACTTTTTGCCCTTGCTATTGATGTTTACGTTTACTAACCAACATTTAAAATTACACTGCCGAAGCAAAAATCAACGTTCCGTTCATAAAATATTCGTACTTTGAAATAGCAATTTCATTTAGCCTTAGTTGATTCGCATCATTGCCTTTTTTGCATCGCCGCTGGTTGGACTTCAGAATCTCGGCAATCGATTAATGTCTTGTCCAATTTTTTTTTGTTGCAAAAACACAAATTGAGCGCAATAGTTTCCCTTCTTTGAACGGCGTATCCAAGCGTGAAGGTTCTGAGGTTGACCTGGGAAATGAAATTCCCCAAAAACAAGCTTTTTTTGTTCAACCAATGGAGACTGCTTTTTTTGAATACATACCAGACTGACTTTTTGACGGTACCTTGCTTATAATGATAATTACAAGAAGGTATCTCAACATTATTAGGTATGATATCGCTACAAGTACTAAATGTGTATCTTTACTCTACTCTTTGTTTTCTAAAAGGAAAGTGTCTTTTGGTATGGTTCCTTTGGTTGTATTTCGATAACAAATAATAGAAATGTTCTTTATGTTAATTACGACGTAAGTTATTTTTTGGAACCTGCAAACAATCTAACAAAAACATCATTGGCACAATATCATCATAATATTCTTAATAAATTCCGTTTAAGACCTTACCTACGACATTATCATATTAAGCGGTTTTCCTCATTTATAAGTGACTCACTCTTTGAAGTCGTTTTTATACGAGTCTTAGCGCTGTTATACGTATATCAACAAGTCAGTGGAGAAGACGGGGAGCGCATGCCAACTCGTTTGACCTCATTCCCGTAACTAGCTCTGCGTAAACTCTCATATTGGATTTATGAAAACATTGCTATTTTTAGCCAGTATCAAGCCGCGGCAGCAGACCGCCACTGACTTATTATTTATCTGTTTTACAACGCGGACATTTGCCAAGTGCGGGCTCGGTTTCAATACCTACAGGGTTCTTACTACATATTATCATATAGTATAGACCACGATTCGACGCACCGTTTAATTTATCGTAAATTAAACGGTGCGTCGTTTAATTTACGATATACAGAACTTGATGAGCGATGGGAGTAGATGTTTAATTTCAACCCTTTCCTACCGTATACTCTGTGAGTTACGAAAAATATTAATTATGTTTCACGAATTTAATCGAAGTGATTTACAAGTTGTAGCAACGCCTACTCTAAAGTCTTCCACGTAATTTTTAGATCAGGTATGTTTTATTTTAAATAATTTTTTAATATTGTAACACTGACGGCAGCCCACTCCAAACCATCCATCTGTCATGGCCGCGTTCAGTGTCTCGTTCCTGATTTCTCTCATTCAGCGTTTACGTGCTCAAGTCTTCACACGCCTTAGGGAGAAAGTTAAAAATAATTTATTACAAGTTTTTTATATAGCCCTCGTGGGTTTTTATATTATTATAACTATATAACTATCCGGTTATGTTGTTCGCGGATGTCGCAGATATTCCATACTTATACAAGTATGATGACGATAAACCCCTGGCGGGTCCATGCTGCCCTTTTGGGTATTTAATTATAAACCTCTTTGGTTTTGCCATGCTGCCCTTTTGGGTATTTATATAAACCTCTTTGGTTGTGTTGTCTGCATATGTCGCAGATGTGCCATACTTATACAAGTATGAGTACGATGAATCCATGACGGATTCATCCCGGCCGGGCCCGGGCTCTGTGCTGCCAGCGGTCGCGTCCCCAGGGACGGCTAGCCTCACGCGAGCCGGAGGAGGCCCTGGCGGGTGTCGAGGAGGCCGCAACGGAGCAGCCAGCGCCAGCCCCTGCCGACCCACCAGAGGCCACGCCCAAAGGCGTTGAAAATTTGCTATACTGAAGGTACTGAAATTTAAAATTAATTTGGTCACTGCGACTCATAAGGATGTCGCCACTCGCTGGCAATCTATACTTTAAAAGGGTAAACCCTTTTAATCGATAAACCAAAGGTTTTTCAAGGATAAAATTTTATCCGAGTACACATTACCCAAAAATTGTTTTTTGCCGCCACCAAACCTTGACCCAGAGGCCAAGGTGCCTCTTTGTTGATATTTAAACAAATGGGGATTGCTTTAGCCGTTTTAGTGCACGCCGATTCATTTATACTCGGAATAAAAATGCCTGTCGCCTTTGCGATGCTCATTTTACGAAACTAATACTAGATATGCCTTAATCACATCCGTTCTAGTCTTAAATCCTAGAGATATCATAGAAAAATATAACATAAAATAAGAAATGTTAAATCTACCCACAGTCGGACTAACTCTTTTGCAATTTAAACTCCAAAATCGCTGGCGCTATCAGCCAGCAGCGATGCTGTCGACTTTAACAGCGGGCCTGCGCCAGCCGAACAGGACTGTCCACCGCCAGGAGCCGTCGCCGCCGGAGCCGTCGCCGCCGGAGCCGTCGCCGCTGGAGCCGTCGCCGCCGCAGCTAAACTGCGCCGACCCTGTCGCAGGTAGCTGACTACGAGGTATGATGACTTACGATATGCTGGCAGACTTCGGATTTTATATCAATAATCCAGTAATACTGGATGGGATATAAGGTTATGAAATACCATTTTCCACTAATACCTACTCTTTTACAAACCTTATTTTGAAGTGTTTACTATAAATCAAAGCAAGAAGCAATTGTTTACCATAATGCTTTAGATCGCTTGTTAAAAATGGGTTCATATCAAGCGCATTTATAGTAGGTCTTAACCGAATGGTGATATACGATTCATATTAAATATTTAATATAATATTTAATTTATTGTAGTAGATCACTTGAAAATGGAAAATTATTGGCTTCAAAATTATTAATAATAATTTACTTTATGGCTTCGATATACTTTAGACTGCTATGTTATAAATGTTCATACATTTTATACTACTATATAAATACCTGAGATTCAAGTATCTATAACGGTATACTTATATATATATATAACGGTATCCTCGATCCATTCGTTAACATCCGGAATGTGTGACGCAAACCAGTAATGGAATATACACATAATTAATTTATTGTTTTTTGTATAATATAACCTCTGTTTTAAACAGTGATGACATATTCAATAGATCTCTTTATCAATTTATTAGAATGTCTGATTTATCGCTTAAATTCTAGAAGTCTCGGATTTATAATTAACTTAAATTCGAAAAAAGTTACTTACAACCAAGATTAATTTCTGGGTTTCATGTATATAATTAAAAACATAAAGCATCATTCGTACTTAATCATCTCACGAACAAAAACATTCAATATTTCAAAAATGTCAATTGAGAGACGGTGTTATTATACTGTATACAGTAATCATATACAGTATTATTAGTTATACACCAAATCGTTGGAATACCATATTTATTTTGTTACTCAGCAATCCAATTGAATTCTTATAAATAAATCATTTTTATTACAAAAACTTTGCACACTGATATTTTAGAGATTAACTAACTGCCGTCTTTTTTGTATACCCTAACTGTAATTTGTTGTTGTAACATGTTCTTTATCGGTGTACAAATAAAGAGTGTTTGTATTTTATTGTATTGATAACATAATGTTAGTCAAATTCGCAGTTATGATTTTCAAAATAAATTTTGATGCGTCAATAAATGGACGTGGTTCATTCTCGAATGACAAACAATATTTTAGTTATTGAAAGAATAAGGAAAAATCACTACACATTAATGAATTGGAACTAAAGGCAGTTTAGTGTTTGCAAACAATTTTTATAAGTGTGATCACACATTATTACGATTGGTTAACGTTACATACAAATTTAATGATATTATTACCACTTTACAGCTTAATGCATAAATCGAATGGGGTCGCTACAGTACCCTCATTTTAATAAGTAGTTAATATTTTTCGAGAGATAATGATATTATTACGACTTTACAGCTTAATGCATAAATCGAATGGGGTCGCTACAGTACCCTCATTTTAATAAGTAGTTAATATTTTTCGAGAGATAAGTATGGCAATGAATACAAATGTCACAAATTATATTTGCATCATATATACGAGTAGAAATCGAGGCCGATTGTATAATTCTTAAAAAGTTTGAAAATATAGTGGAACACACAACACAGTTTTTGCATTCCTGATATAACTAACACGCGCAGACCACAGCACTTAATGTTCTTAATGTTAATGTTCTACATAATGTTCTTACATGTCCTGGATGCGTCCTACATCCTGGAGCCTCCGCTGTTGGTGCATTCCGTTTAAAATGAGAAGATTTGACAAAGCTTCTGCTTTAGTTTTAAGAATGTTGCAAGAACTGATACACGATAAAGCTTGTGATAGTATGTACCATACTGGGCATCTCAACCCATGTTTTCTATCATTATCATTATCATTATGGGTCTAATTAATATCTTTCTCCAGACTGCCCCATAAACTTCACAAATTGCCTAGTGGTGCCGCGAGTTATAATAATATGGTACACTTATATAAATAAAAAGGCTCAGATTCCCTTGGTTTTTATTTGGTGTACTTAATTACAAACATTATGGATTTGTAAAATCTTGACTTTAGTAAACATGTCTATAGTTATATGAGGTTATTATTCTCTACTTAACAATATGTATTTAAAAAAAAAAAAAAAAATATTACTTTCAATATTCTTCTTCTTCTTTTGTTGCTTTGTCCTAACGGACGTCAGCGACCATCTTTTGTGTTTCGCTTCTGTTTTTCGCCATCTTAGCCAGTATTGCTGCTTTCAATATTAACTTTCACAAATTTGATTTAACTTAAATCTTCAAACTAGCTAAACTATAATTACAAAATTAAACAAAAATAAAGTTTCACTTGGAACACTATTATGAAAACATTAGCTTTGTTTGCGTTAGTCGCAGCGCATCGGATATATAGGTAAAAATAGCAGGAATTTTCCAGCTATTTTACTTACCTTGAATCACTTAACAATTAAATTAGATAAGCTTGTTACAATTATTGTGGGTAATCGTCATTAATAAAAACGTCAAACATCCATATGAAATTATTAAAACGTAGATACAATTTTCTGACATAAACATAACCTCCAAACCAAATACATAGGTACCAACCTCTTTTGAAACTTCATTATTTTGTTGTACGTTCGGTGCCTAAAGAGAGACCTTTATTAGTACCACAAGTATCTTATGCAATACTAATAAACGTTTTATAAGTGTTAAACAACTTTTTATTAGATTATCAGCATAGAATAGTTTTAATGAAAATAGACCTTTATTATTGCCACAAATACCTTACGTACTACTAACAATCGTTTTATATACATACTCCATATTATTATATGTTATTTTATTATTAGCATAAAGATTAAATCAATGTACCTACATATTAAAGAAATTTCTTAACAGTGGTTATAGACACAACACCCGACATGCTGCAGTTCGTATCTGGTTCTCAGTATCGATAGCATTCGAAACACTGCAGACTGGAGTGATTCCTCTTGTATATTTGCTAAATTATTGTAACTTAAATACGTATTGTAAACCATTCGAAATAATTTGCAATTGATTCTGTCTGCAGGAAATGATCTATAATAAAGAGAAACTCAGTTAATTAACTACATTACATTATTTTATATTTTTGTAGTAAAAATTGTTTACATAAATCAAAAACAAAATTGGTCAATTTACACTAGTGTTATTTACATCACTTTAGTATTATATTACTACCAAAAAAAAAAAAAAAAAAAAAAAGGACAAACTACCTACCTTTTGTTAACTTTGTTAATAAAGTTACATACCACAAGGTATTATATTTCTTTTATAAGATAGGTTTCATATTTCTGAAATCTGTCTCTAAACAGCTACAACTTGTAAATCACTTCGATTAAATTCGTGAAACATAATTTACAATCAAACGAGCATAGTAATGTTCGATTGTAATTATGTGAACGATTTAATCGAAGTGATTAATAATCTCCCTCCCTTATACATAATGCATTATGTAACCCACCCATGAAATATGAAACAAACATATTATGATCTAAACTAAATGAGAGAAATCAGGAACGAGACACTGAACGCGGCCATGACAGATGGATGGTTTGGAGTGGGCTGCCGTCAGTGTTACAATATTAAAAAATTATTTAAAATAAAACATACCTGATCTAAAAATTACGTGGAAGACTTTAGAGTAGGCGTTGCTACAACTTGTAAATCACTTCGATTAAATCGTTCACATAATTACAATCGAACATTACTATGCTCGTTTGATTGTAAAGTATAGTTAGGTGTACTCACAGCCTTAAAACGGATGACTGGTTACGTTCGTTCAGATTACATGAGTTATTGAAAACAATTTAGAGGACGTGTATGATACGGTGTTAAATTGTACTAATTGTACTAACTAAATAAGGTCTGTCCGGTCGATCGTGTCGTGTCAGCGACGCCACGTCCATTACCGGTCGTGTAGATTGTGAACGGGTTCTTGATCGAATGCGGCCGCGGCCAAAGCAACATTGTCATAGCTGCGGGGTATTACGAGTTACGACGAACAAATAGCACGCTAGCCATAAGCTCTGAATATACATATTCATGTTCATGACTCGTTTTTTTTTTGCAAGATTACATAGAACAGCGAAATTAATAAATTAATTTAGGCTTTTCGACTTTATTACTCTTATGCGAAGAAAAAAAAAAGAAATGTTAAAAAGATCATCTTCGTGTTTATGACTAACGTAGCTACTAACTAGACGACTAACGTATTAGCTCAATGACCATAGGATGCAGTCTATGGTCATTGAGCTAGGCCTGTGACCGATACATCACCGTTGTGATTAAATGTGATGTAGTGTCAAAATATAATTTATCCACTATGCATGATGGATTGGTGAAATTTATATGCCTTGAAACTGCCATCATCCACAAAATATCCTGCACAACACCTACACAACTTGACAAAACAATCTGATTTATCTGACACTAGTGGACGCCCGCAGCTTCGCTCGCGTTACACATTCACTAACTTCAAAAACGGCAAAGCTTCATACTAACTTTGCACCCCCGTTTTACCCCCTTAGGGAATGAATTTTCAAATTTTTCTCGCCGTAAAAACCATCCTTGAACTTCAACGAACATTTAAAAAAAAGAATTGGCCAAATTGGTCCAGGCGTTGTTGAGTTATGCGCTTACCAACACATTTTGCGATTCATTTTTATTATATAGAAGATTAGATTCTGATATAGATTAGATATAATATCATAAATCATAGAGAACAATAAAGATTTACATGCCTTATAGGTAAGAATAAAATAAATAATGAACCTAATACGTAACACCTTTGTGACCTTATTCTGCAAATTTTCCTTCACATTTCATAACTATGAATAGCCATCAGTACGAGCCTTGAATTCCAACCCAGTTCGCTGTAGCATCGATCGGATATGGTCCAGCAAATCACCCTCGGGGTATGTCGGGCAGTGGCCAGACTCGGCGCGGCAGAGGGCGGCCATTTCTCACGTCGAACCAGTTCGGCCGACCGGTCTGCCCGCATACCGATCAAGAAAGGTGCTCGCGGCTCCTTAAGGGGAAAATAGCATGTTTTTTTGTCGTACCTCAAGTATGTTGTCGGTTATTAGCGCGCCCGCTCGCTTTGTAATGGATGTTATGAAACAGGAAGCTTTGAAAGGGTTTAATGGACATGTATGTAAGTTATCTGAATTATTCAAGAATCACAAGTTTTTAAAACATACTGTAGAATTAAATTGCGAGTGTGAATAATGCTACGGTGCCAACGTACCCTTGGCCGCACCACTGTTGATACGGTGGACGTACTAGTGTTCTACCACTAGGTAGAAACACTTCAGACATCAACTGTTTTATTAGTTACTAGTGGACGCCCGCAGCTTCGCTCGCGTAGAATTTAACGACGTCTACCCGTCTAACGACTTCAAAAACGGCAAAGTTTCATACTAACTTTGCACCCCCGTTTTACCCCCTTAGGGGGTGAATTTTCAAAAATCCTTTCTTAGTGCTCCCCTACGTTATAAAAGGAACCCCTGTGCAAAATTTTAAGTTTCTAGCCCTTATAGTTTAGGCCCTGCGTTGATATGTCAGTCAGTCAGTCAGTCAGTCAGTCAGTCAGTCAGTCAGTCAGTCACCTTCTCCTTTTATATATATAGATTAGTTATGTGAGTTTTCTACTGTCTAGTAGTCTATTATTGTAATTCAACTACTTTAAATGTTTTTTTTTAATTTTCTTTGGGATTTGAAACTCCTGCACAACACAGAAGCAATAGATATTCGTATACAATTTAAGTCCTCCTTATCGGACTTTTATTACATAACAATTCAGTTACATTTTATAATAATAATAAACAGAAAAAGATACATCCGTCATTAATAAAATACATTCCAATAAAAGCTTCGAAGATTATTAGTATAACTGTACGAGGATAATAAATAACAATGTATGTATGATATTATAAAACGTAGGCGGGTATTTTGATAAGTCTTTTTATAGACCGACGATCTAACATATTTCACTGCAATTGACATGTGATTATGTTAAGTAGGCAACGGCGCTGCATGTCATTAAGCGGATACGTTTTCTATTGCATAACTTACAAACCGGTTCGTATGAAATGTCAGTCGAGTCATACGAGCGATAAATACCCAACTGGTTGGCAGGTAGCTACTTTGCGCCTGCACTTCAATTATAGATATCAGGTTTTTCGATGGATTAATTGCGTGTCTGGCAAGTCTGCCCAATTTGGACGGCACACATGCGCACGAGTGCGCTGGGTACGTATGAAAATAAGGTTAATTGTAACCAGGGACGTAGCTAGCTAGCCAATGGGGACGTATGGAATGATTGTAAGCGTCTCGTTCAATTTATAACCGGTCGAGTCGCGAGGACTTTTAAAATTAATTATTAGTAGGCAGTTTTAATTAAGCTGGCACCTTTTTTAAAACATTGCGCTTGACGATTTCAGCCACGTGACTATACATTAATTAACTTTCTTGTTTCATATCTTTTAGAACAGCTTATTCTTTTTTATGCTACGATCTGTTTGTCAAGAAATAGATAACGTATTTAGAAAAAAATATTTTTAAATCTTACTAGGAGTATAATAATAATATAATAATTAAGTGTCAATGTAGAGTTCCTGTGATGAGTTATTGGTGATTAGAACATCAATTATATTCAGTACATACATATATTCTCTTGTGTGAGAGGATATATAGGAAATAAAGAATGAACAAACTGATGTAAAGTTACTCTATTCAGAGTCCTTCTCGAAAATACCTAACTGAATTTTTCCGTCAAAGTAAAGGTTAAATATTTATGTGTAATATTTACGAAGCTGACAATAATGACGGGCGCAAACAGGTCTGGGCAACCATTTTTTGCCAGTCAGACGTAGTGAAATAAATAACTTTTTATATAGCACCGAATCATAAGGCTATTGATATAAAAGTTGAGCCAAACATTATTAGCAGGTAATAAAGACTTACAGACAGTATGTTTACCTGGGACAAGTGGTCCAGTTGGGTAAGTCCAACTTCGAGAAAGAGGTCACTCGCAGAATCCAGCTCGGCTGGGCAGCGTTCGGGAAACTACGACATATCTTCTCATCCAAATTACCTCAGTGCCTGAAGACGAAAGTATTCGAGCAATGTGTGTTGCCAGTGATGACATACGGATCCGAGACGTGGTCCTTTACCGTTGGTCTGATCCGCAAGCTCATAGTCGCTCAGCGAGCTATGGAGAGAGCTATGCTCGGTATTTCTCTACGGGACCGGATTCGCAACGATGAAATCCGTAGACGAACGAAGGTTACCGACATAGCTCGCAGGATTAGCGAACTGAAGTGGCAATGGGCAGGCCACGTCGCTCGACAGACTGATAACCGTTGGGTAGTAAAAGTCCTCGAGTGGAGACCGCGTCTCGGGAAACGAAGTATTGGCCGCCCCCCGACGAGGTGGACTGACGACCTGAAGAGGACAGCGGGAAACCGCTGGATTCAGAGGGCGCAATATCGGGAGGAGTGGCGACGATTGAGGGAGGCCTATGTCCAGCAGTGGACCCAGAAAGGCTGATGGATGGATGGAATAAAGACTAAATATTGGTATATTTATGAAATATTGGTTGGTAATATCAACTTGTTATATTTCTTTATAATAAGAAATCAGATCCACAAATAAGTTCTTACGTAGGCGGTTATTCAATTCTTCATGAAGACATTCGTTTACGTGTTTCCGATACTTATGCATAATATATAAATGCAATAATTTATTTGCATTATGCATTTAAAGAACTTTGACTATTCGCTATCATTTCTGTTACCGATACATACAAAAACAAAATACATTAAAAACTTATTAATAAATATATACACACATGATATTATTGTCATGCTATTACATATTATTATGTCATGCTATTTCAGAATCTCTTGTCAACTTCTATTATATCGGCCGTTGCACCGACCTTGCATACAGGACCTTTCGACCGATACGAATTAACGCTCTTATTAGCTCATACTGCTCATAGGTCCGTGTTATGATATGCTCGTGTTGTTGTTGGAATAAATAGATTTTATTGTCGAAGCAGGTGGTAGTTCCAGTCCGGTCCACCCGCATCGCAACGGCAGGCAGCTGTTGGGGCCCAGTTCATAAACTTGTGTGCGACATAATAATGATACCTTAATGGCTCACAACTATATGATACCTTTATGGCTCTATGATTCCGCGCTCCAGCCTTTGCAATGGCTTGGCAAAACCTTTCGGTGGCTTGAGAACATTCGACACTGAGTTGGCCACTAGACCCTCCACTAATCCGCATTGGAGCAGCGTAGTGGAGCTCTAGCCCCCCGCAGATTCGTCTGTGGAGAAGACAAATAGATATAGGATACTCATGGTAGATAATTAGGAAATTAATAAACAGCTACATAAATGATAGTTTATGATAGACTGCGTAGGTAGGTAGGTACTAGGTGAAAAGATGTAAAATGCAAAATTTTTTTAGGAAACATAATTGACCAGTGTTTTCTATTTTTCAGGTTCCTCTCCAGAACGCGAATCCGCCGAGATTAGTAAGAAAGGTAAGGTAGTATAGAAAGTATCAAATTCCACTTTGCGATTCACGCATAAATAATTCAGTGGTTGTCGAACATTTGGTTCGATACACGTTTGAATGATTTTAATACCAAATAAAGCTAGTATGTGGGATTGTAACCAAAACGCGAGCGTTTCAAGTTTTTTTAATGTGCCTCCTATAAGGGTGCCCACTCGGGAGATTCGGGAGTATTACCTACTCGTGCTTGTAGTACGAAAATGTTGCGTTAATGACGGTTGAGTGGGCTCGAGTCGAGGAGGACGGGTATCATCGAGTATTTAATTTGTTCAAGTACAAAACATTCCGTTTTACCGTTCACATACGCTGAATATAGCAGACATTTCGCAATTATTTCCGACGTGTTATGATTATCTTGCAATCCATGTATATCTGCAATTTTGCATGTTTTATATGCCTTTAATTTATTCTGCAATTATGGGTTTATTATCTGGTCTCACATTTCATTGTACAGCAATATAAGCTTCTTGTATTCTTACCAAACAAAGAAGTTTTAACATTCTCAGCATTTCATTTGTACTTATGTAGTAAATCAAATTAAAGTAAATCTTCCTCCTTATTATATATTATTATATTCAATAAGTTAAATTCATTTTCGATATTTTTCCGCAAAACACGGCATTTACTCTAATATTTTATTATTTATTGTGACTTACTTAAAGATACATTCTTGTTTACGTAGTGGTTTCTTTGTTCCTAAACTGTTACCGTCTTAACTCGGTTTAAAAATCGAGACCAGCATCCCTTATTTCACATTTAAATTAGTATCTTTGTTTGTTCGAACGTCAATTGCGTATGCGGACCACTTATACATCACGTCGAACTGAGATAAAATTCAGAGGTCAGCGCGGGCGACAAATACATTTGTTATTATCATTTCTCAATCTAAATTTCAATTCGGCATCCGAGTAACGGGGTCACGTCGTTTTCTACCGATTCTACATAATACTCTATTTGTGAGTCCGTTTTTATTGTGCTGTATAAAACATTATGTCAAGTACATTATGTTTTATACATATTTGTTGGTTGCATCACGTAACTACTGTACGGAATCGATTCAAGCAAACTACGCTGCATCGATTACTTCTTAAAGTCAACTTAAAATAAGTTTCAAGCTAACTAGCTCACTTTAGAGTGAATAACTTTGCAATTACAGAAAATTATTGTAATAGGTACATTTTTAAGTTGTAGAAATTCAAATTTACTAGAAGGCGGTCTTATTACTTTTTACGTTACGCGTTATTTATATGTATGTACTTACAAAAATAAATCACTCATATCATGGGTTCGTAAATAACACTGCATCGTTCAGTTCACTTATCCGAATACTAGTTATCAAACCGCGCTATAAATAACAAGTCAGAGAAAAGGATGGCATTGGCATCACTACACTACGCCGAAAACGGTCTTTGGCTCGGTGTGCGCATGACGAATCTCCCGCTCCTATGTTTATGTATATGTTCGTATAATTAAATGAATATTCATGACACGAAACGCCCCGAAACCATTTATGCCAGCGTAGAACCGGTCTCTCGATTTTTTGTCGATGTTGTTCGAGTTAACTCGGGATCGTGCGTCGGGGCAATTACGGCCGCAACTTTACGATATAATGTGTATTTATGAACACCTGCCTATTAATGCGTGATTGTGGGCGCGTTGGACCGATATGAATAATATAAACAAGTATTTATTGATGGAAGCCCGTTTACTCGGTACGGGCAGTGCCTTTATCGACAAAAAGAAAACAGTTCGTTGAATCCCTGTCACATTGACTTGAGTTGGGAAGGATCACAAATAACATCCAATATACCAAAACTATTAAAAAAATCATTACAATCACTAATCGGCGCGAATCATCATAACGACTTCTAAATGACTAACAGCATTATTTGATCGAATTAAGGTCGGAACTAACTAGGCAAATGAAAGTATTAAAATTCAATTAATCTGCCGTAAAATAGTATCTAGTTTTTAGTTCATATTTATGGAAATGTTACCGTATCATCGCCTGTTACAATTATGCACAAAAACGATACAATAATTTGAATAGCACAAACTTTCTATTGGAGCATTGACACAGACGAATACTTGTCGCTCACAAACCTCGAGTCTCGCACACAAAGCCCTCGCGAACAATACCAATTTAACATGACAGAGGTCTGACGAACGAGTCGGGCGAGTATTTCGCGTCTTATCGTACACGAGTAAGAAAGGCGCCGGTGAAAGTACGAAGCCATTTCTAATTCGCCGGCCAATATAAAATATGTATCATGATCGTGACATAACTTGCCAACTGGTTCTCACAACGTTTCAGCATCGATGTTTTTAATATTACGATTATGTGGACCGACTTGTGATAATCACAGTAATATTATAAAGGCGAAAGTTTGTGAGTGTGTTTGTAACTTCTTTACGCTCAAACGGCGTTATATTATACAGAATTTGGAATAGAGGTAGCTGACACCCTGGATTAACTTATAGGGTACTTTTTATCCTGATACTGTGTGCCCTTGGGATGAAAAATCGAATTACAATATTTTTTCAGTATATATTATAAATTTCACGCAGGCGAAGCCGCGAGCAGTAGCTAGTAAACATGCGTGAATTGGAAAGCCTACCTGGCGTCCCTTTTGTGTGCTCCCGTTTTTTCTGAGACGAGGGTCTCTGCTATGGTTAAATAAATTTGTATCAGCTCTGCCTTTAAAGAAATACTGTTAAGCTCAAACTTACCTGTTCCTATGACGTGGCACTTAACAAGAGGATTCTTTCTCGTGAATCGAACAACAAATGTTTTTGTAATTCTAAACTCGTGTAGAGTTTATTATTTCTAAACGATTCTGGTTTAATGTGTGTGACAATCTTAAGCTACTTCTTGTTTTTTAAGGATTATTTTTCATTCATAGTAAAATAATGGACGTTAAATTAAACAGACAAACATCCTGGTTGAACCTTTTTATAAAATAGTGAAGTAAAAGAGGCAGTCGCTACGCTAGTACCGTTATAATTGGCAGGCTTCCGCGCTTGGCCTGCCAGCTCTTAGCTCTGCCAGTTGTTTATTGCATTAATGAACCCGCATGTCGAAGGTTCATCGCACTATCAACCGGATCTAATTTTTGCCAATACGCATTCAATTTGTTGACGCAAGTACTGGATACGTTTTGAATTTAGTTTTAGTTTAGTTTGGCACTATTATAAATATCATAAGGTCAGTGAATAAATAGTAAAGGTTATGTATTTAAAAAATATATCGCCGTATATAAGCCGTAAATTAACTTATCGTTTAGTAAATATTTCGTATAACAGATGAGCTCTACAAACCTTTGCATATGTCAAAAACTCGTCAAACACGAGAAACATTTATTATTGTAAAATCAACTTTGCTCATACATTCATCCATCACTGTCATGTTGAGATGATCTTTATATTCCTTGTATCTCGTTTCTAGTAAGTACCTAGACGTTTCTCTCAAATTATACGATGGAAAATCACAGACTGAATGTAAAATCTACCGGCTTAATTCTTACTTGTAAAACTTGGTATGTTTCGCCTGCAGATTAACTGAAAATGGGCAATAAAAAAAAAGCTTAATTAATTCAATTCAACTATAAGCCGAACGATTGATCAATTCAACTAATTTAGATTCAACTAATTTAGTGTAAGACAGTATGTACATATTAATGTAGGTATGTATGTATGTATACAATGACCTCAATCAACAATCGGTTGTCTCAGAAGCATAATGTTTACATTGCGCCAATGTTGCAAATAGTGTTTGCGTTTCGAATTATCCTTATAGCGACCTCTGTGATCTCCTCGTTGTTACCCTCGTCACGTTTTCCTTCGCCGTTACGAAAATAACCTTCGTCTGTGCTACGAAATGTAATGGCCTTTTTGCCATTTTTAATCGCCATATTAATATAATCATATCACATTATGTATCGCTTATTATTGTTACATTTGTTTTCCTAACTCATCAAATAGATTATCTGATAAAGTTGAAAGTTTTTAGAGACCGGTACCTCAAATATAGTTAGTATTCACGGCTTATATCACCAGACAATGAACCGAATGAATAGCGGATATTGTGCTACCATGCGACCAGAATATCTTTGTTCAACCTTGACTTGAAATGAGATATTATTATTACGTTGTTACAATAAATTAAGTGATATTCGTAAAGGATTTATGTAGAAATAAATCTTTCCTAATATACTTTTTGTATCTTTCTGCATAAGAAACATACCCAAAATGCTTTACAACATTAGTATTGTAGGCTAGTACCTAACCTACCGAAGGTTAACATGTGAAAAACATTTAAGCATAGGTAAATGAGCGTTGTTATTCTATTTCTATTTACGTGTGCCAATATCAGCATTGTATATTATCCGTACATTCGCGATGAAAATAGCAAGCTGGAGACCTCATAAATCGCCTATATGAGCATTATGTTTAATGAAATAGCGATACTAAGACGGTATTTATGGCGGCTAATGCTCGAGTTACACACGCGCTCGGCCCCACAACCGGTTCCAATAACATGCAATTTAGCATGACTTTCTACCAGACGAGAGCCGCCCGCCCTTCGCTTTGCCTACATGCGATTATCGTGGCCGGGTCATTATATGCAACGTGTGCTGAGAATGTATGTGGGTGAGTAAATAATCTAAACGTATTTGCATAATCAAGAGTGTTGCTGCGACCCATAGACGTCCCACTGCTGGGCACGGGTCTCCCCCACAGACACTGCTGCGGGATGTCTAGAGCATACTCCACCACGCTGCTCCAATGCGGATTGGTGGAGAGTACTGTAACTTATTTTGATTATTTGTACATTACATAGGTACTGTCGACAACATAGTGATAAATGTTTTGCAACTCAGCAGTTAAGGAGTCAAGTTCATTTATGAGTATGATATCAACGATTGATTGTAACAATAGAACAATGTAGAATACGTACGTATAGTAGAAACATGTGATTGAATAATGATTGTATGATAATGCCTTGTTGTGATTCCAACTGAATATTTAACATGCGACTCGAGAGGAAAACATGAATCGTGGACACAAATTTAAATGATACCTACAAACAGTTTCTTCGTAGCAGAAGAAAATAATTTATCGGTTTTTCATTCGCCTTACAGAAAATATTTATTTTATTTATTTAACAATTCGTGTACACAAGAACAATTTAAAGTAATACATAATTATAGAAAATTAAGTACTCACAGGCACTGCTTATTTCATGTTGAAATTTCTTCAAGCAAGCCTGGGAATGGAAAGGGTATTAGAGAAGAAGTTTAAAACTATTTTATTAGTGGCAAGTCCTACACTTTATACTCCTCAAATTCATCGCCCATTTTTTTAACTTACATATTTGGAACCTTATTCGCTAGGAGTTGATCTATACTAATATTATAAAGAGGAAACATTTGTTTAAAAACCTTCGGACCGATTTCAAAAATTCTTTCACCTTTTGAAAGCTGAATCTTCTCTGAGTGACATAGGCTATATAATATTACTAGGTGTATACGAAACTATTGTTATGTCTAATTTCTACGCGTGCGAAGCTGCAGGCGTCCACTATACTACATAATTATAATTCAGATGTACTACAATCAAAACGGCTATATGTAGCACCGTATATTACTCGGCGCAAATAGCAGGGGTTCTGTATTGTGCAAACAAATATAAGTTTAGCTGCCAACTGAGGTATTTCCATTTGGTTACCAGACGAAATGCTCCAAGAGCGTAAAATGATTCTTCACGTTGTGATTCTCACACGTGTCCATTCTATAGGCGAAGGTTACCCAAATGTTAGCGTAATAAAAAAATGAAGACCCATAATAATAATAAGTTTGCCTTCTGACTCGAGAGGGTTCGCCCGGGACCATGCCAGCGACCAGTTACTTTTCCATGCAAAAACTATGGGTTTTAAGCAATTAAACTTCACCTGCTTTCACGGCGGCGCAGGAAACCTTGATAGGAAACTTGCATTATGTTACCCATGTGAAATCTGCCTGACCTCATATTCTATCTTATCCAATCCCACCTAGTTTATTCCAAAAGGAGATTTTTGTTTGCTTGCTTGCTTTTTGCTCAACATTGGCTTAAAAGGGTTATGACGATGAACAAATGTCGTGCAGTCATGCTAAATACTCATTACATTACGGTTCATGGTCGTGTTTAGCGTCGCGAACAGTCGATACGCGCGCCACCTGCGGCCGAGAACCGGTCGGACGGGTTTCCGAACAATCACACTAGTACTCTGTAGTTATGAAACATTATTTATCACCTGGTGTGACTTTATTTTATCGCTTGTGCAATAATTGCCGAGGATGATGTGCTTAACGCTCCGCTCTCCAGTCTCCGCTTAGACCGTCTTAATAGGATGATAGGATTACGCATTCGTGTTGTATAGCTACTACGAAATATCATTACTCCTAATTAGTGAGGTAGATTTGTTTGGAAACCCTGTCTTCTGCTTTCGTTTTTAGTGCCAATCAGCAGGAACCATTTGTTTGAATTGTATTGAATTGACTGTTTAAGTATTCTGAGAAACCGTTAGTGCCGGTGCCAATACGAATTCAATACTTCACAAGATTCGAATCTTCGTTAGCGGGATTTTGTGACACTGTTTTTGCATTTTGTCATTTCGTTGACCTAAATACGTCTTACCACTGTGTAAGACTGAATGAAGTTTCCTTGAAGTACCATTAAAATTGAAAGACAGTGTCGGTAGTAAAATCATCGTTCTCATACTATCCAAATTTATATTATCGCTTTACAGTTTCCATTTAACGTTTATGTAACATTCACCGACGACTTGTACTATTGACGAGACTTCAAGTGATGAATTAACAATAGGCGATGATTGAGGCATTTTTGTTACAACACGGACGGGTAGATTTGGAAGATTTCGCTAAATAGAGAAAGTCACTTGAATAATTGTTGAGTCGTGCGATTTATGAGTCGAACTGGATGGAACTTCTAATTTTACTAAAGAGGATTATATTATTATCGACCGCTTATCTATATTACGGCTCTACGAGCATGTAGAGCTGGTAAAACGTTGAGTAAACAAGTACACAAAAGCGTACGTGGCTATAAATCGTGATGCCAAAGCGTTTGTTATTGTACCGGTTGTATTGTACCATATTGGGTTGATTCGTCGCGTCGATAAAATCGAATCGTTTCCAAGATGGCCGTGGTCGGTCCGGCGGCGCGCCGTCACGATCCGTGCGCCGGCGCAGCGTAGGCGTCTACTTTCTCCTAACGGGACCTGGTTCCCTCGCCTCCCCTCTACCTCCCCCCTAGCACCGCCGTTTCATCTGATTCTGCCGAGCACTCACTCGTAATTGTGCCTCGCTGTGAACTCTATAAAGTAGTAATTTAATCTTGTAACATCGATGTAATGTTATAAGATGTTTCCTTCCGTAAGTAAGCATTAGGAGCAGGTAAAAACCTTTTGACATTGGAAGTAGTAGAATATTTAAACTACTGTTGTGTCTGCATTATTGAGGATTAAATTTTATAAATATATTTTTTTTAACATTTATTTATTTGCTGTTAAATTAAGAAAAAAACTATATTTTAACTTAGATATCCGAATAGTTTAGTATTTCCACTGTATGCTTTGAATTCGAATTTATCTCAACAAAGCTCCGCAGCTTAATCACTTTCAACAAAACTAGTTCTGAAGTTCATGAATAATATTCAGCTTTAATAATATGCATTTACATAACATTCACTATTGAAGCAGTAAGTATAGGAATGTTAAAAGTGGCAAATGATATGAAATACGACGATAAAAGTTTTTGATTTACAGCACGATCTATACCTACAATCCCGGAGGAAAAATAATTACAGAGTTGTTACTCTCAATGATACCTACCAGCTAATAATTTAAGTAGGTACCCAGTCAGTCACAAAGGACAAATTCATCAAATAAAAATTGGAGTAACACCAACATTTTGTTGCTTGATTTTGCTCGATTTTCGCTTGACCTTTCATTTGAGCTAAGAAAGTTTCTGGCATTTATCCAAATGTACCTACTGAAACTTCTCAGAACTGCATCGATCCGCACTTACATTCTAATGTATGTGCGCGCGCCAAACTACGTGTCTCTTGTTAGTACATTAATAAGTTTCACTATTGAGTGAAGCGATGCGATTAATCTCTCGTCACGACGTGGCCGAATGACGATCGCCCACTATACAGGCAAGTTCATTACGAGTCGAGATCATTAATCAGCTCGGTTCGCGTTCTCTTCGAGCGTCACAAATGTATTGATTTCCTTTCGCGATAGCAAACGCATTGTACATTTGAATGCTTGAACACAAAGCGTGAAGGCAACAAAAAGCTACTGCACGAAAAGGGTCCGTCGCTGCGGTTGCGCGCACCGCTTGCATTGGACTGTACGCGGCGCACATGTGCGGCAGATGTTCGGGGTTCCTTGCTCGTGGATGGCATTACTAACTCCCTTCGCCCCCCTTCGCCCCAAACCCCATCACGCCACCCCGTCGAGCAGTCACTGACCTCTTTTTAGAAACGGGCGGCAATGTGACTTTTATTTTGACCTGTTTCGTTAATTGAGATCTCCGTTTTTGTTGCGCGCCTCCTGTACAGAACTTTGTTTCATCATATTTCTATTCGAAATAGAACAGCGTTCCTTTTTAAGTCGAATCTCGCCGGAGTGAAGTCGCGCAACAGTTCTTAAGTATTGAGCGAGGTTATAAATAAACCTTTGCGTGAGCAACACGTGTTGCGCCCCGCGGACCGGGCGCGAGGGTTGATTAGTCGTTTGAGTAAGACAGGTTCCGAGTTTTCAAGGTTATTGTCTTAAACAGCTGGTTTATTGAGTACTGGTTTAAGACAACTCCCTTCTTGATGACCACGCAACACGCAAAAAATAGTTTTAGCGTTCAAAATACATTTACATATATGTAAAACATGTCCAAAACTATTTTAGGATTTCTCGTCACATCTCAGTATGTTTAACCGCAGGTATCACCTAGTTAATAATCTTTAAAATAATAAATAGTCATTAGTATGTCGTCGTTCGCTAGGTACACGGAAGTTTTAATTAAAATTGTAATTCGAAGATAAAAATATCGATGTAATCTTAATATACATACAACAATAATAATAAATTCGTTTGATGTTGTTTATAATAATCGTGTTGATTTATTTAAGTGACTAAATTACAAGTTCAATGCTCTACCTACATTATTATTGAATAGCGATCAGTAGATAATATTAAACTTCCCGCTTGCTATTATACAATACTTCGCCTGCTATTAACTTAATGGAGTTTTATTTCAAACTCAGTACTTAGTCATTGTAAAACAATTTCAAAACGTGATTGGTAGCTACAAAGGAACATAATCCGAACAGCATGTAGATCAAGTTAATCATTTATCCCATCAACTACCTATTGATGTGTGTGTCAATAAATGGAACGTGGTTATACGAAATAACCATTTATTCAAAGGAATATGGGACTCGAGGGAATCTTTTTAACAAGCGAAGGAAATTCCAAGGAGCCATTATGGGCGGTCCGATCGAACCACACAAAAGAATCGCTGCGCAGGTGCCTATAAGAATAAGATACGAAAATACGATAGAATTTCATGTTTTTGCTGCTCCGTTCTCGCATAAGATATGGGATAATTTATTCCTTTCTTCATTTAACGCGCCCACATACCTTTCAGTTGTCTGTCTGAGACAGCAGTGGAGGTGTTTCGTTTTACATCTTTCTCATGTTATAGCGGCCGCGCTGGGGCCACGGAACCGGTATCAGGTTTGCGTTGCCCGACTCGCTCGATTTCTTCTTCCGCTAAGCCGGACCGGACAGAGAAACGATTCATCAATTATTTATACTCGCCTGGCTTTTAAAGGGACGATATTTATGCCTTGTATTAATTCGAACTGTTTTTGCATTATAACAGGCTTTAACAGGACTTCATTTTCGATTGATGCGATGCAAATATGTACATGACAAGATCACTCGGGATCCAAGTTCGGCTGTCACGTAGATAGATCTGTTAAGGAGACTAGAATGTAATGTTGCTGAATGTAAAAGACAAGTTTTCTCGTTATTCACATGAAAATTATTCTCAGGTTAATATTTAATGCAGAATATAATAAACACATGCAACTTGGATTGAATATTTATCACTAGAATAAAATATTTAATTAATCGTATTTAATTCTAAGCGATAATCGGTTAAGCATTTAAAATTCCATGTATAATATGATTCAATGTTTACAAAACAGTTACATTATGAATGCCGAGAATTCATTTGGTAGATGCATTAATTACATACCTACGTTACGTGTGTAGTTGTGTACTTGGATCTAGGTTTAGATACGACCACTCTTGGCATTGTGTTTACAAAATCTGTGGAATCAAATCGAGTGCGCGTCAGTATTTGTAAACAGGCAGCGGCATGGACGTGCGTGGTTCCCGAAATACTTCAAACAGGAATTGAACCCGCGCCAACTGGTGTGAGAGCAGACGGGGCCGCGCCGCGCCGATCATAGGGCTTGCAGGACCGGTCTGATGTCTTAAATGTTGATTCCCGGTATTACTGGTATTACACGGAAATATCAGTACCGGGACGACTAGAGACTAATGCCGGCACTTTTGGTTTCATTCGAATAATGAATAAGCAATGGAACATTTTTATCTGTCATTGTAATTAAAAGCAATTTTGTATATTGTTTAGTATACCGCAAGTTATATACTCGTATATATACCGACACGGCCATATATGTAATTGTTCTCAAGGAAGTACAAAATTAAATATTAAATAAATTTAACGTGACAGCATAACAAATCATTATTCATATGAAGCGGTATCGGGACATTCGGGAATGGCTTGCTGCACCTCGCCAGTACCGGAAAATCTAGGTAACTACTGAAACCGGTAATTCCCCGGTACAAGCCCTCGCACCCCTCGTAAACATTTCAATTGACGACATCTCATTTTATTCTCGTTCAAGTATTTTATGTTCGTTTAATTTATAACTGGAGTAAAACCGAGTAGAAGCTGTCGTAGAATTCTATTGCGAAAATCGTCGGTTTTACCTTGACGGATAACGATCGGTTACTACTAAAGGATTTGTAACTTTTGTGAGTAATTAGCAGTTTACCTGTTACATAAAAAGCTTTCACTTTTTACAGCCTTTAAACACACCGATATAAATAGCATTCGTTACTTTGATATGTGGGTAGAAGAATCATCAACGTGCGTCTACGTGTATTGGATGGAATCAATAATTTCGACTGGCTTTTGAACACCTGACATTTAGCATGCCACTAATGTGTTATTTATTACCCCAATGGCTACACACATAGCCAAACATAGCCAAACGCATTTTCATAAAACGTACCAAATGTTTCACTTCCATTTTTTTCCATCTTTCAACAATTTCCAACATAGATATTGCTCTCTGCGAAGTGTAAACAATTAACATTGCGCATTCCAGATAAATATATACTCGTAAGTAACATACAATCTTCTATTTACGCTCGAGATATTTTTGTTATTGGCACTCGCGTATATGTAGGATGATCAATATGCATAGAATATATTTCTATTAATCTTGTCGGCATTGTTCGATTACATTGCATTTCAGAGCGAGCCTCGTGAATCTCATGATTTATTACGCAACATTTATTTGCACAATTGTTTTAAAATACAACGACTTGCTTCATTCTCTGTGCTAGGTATACGGTTTTATGTAAATATTGAATGTATTAGTTGTCGCTACTAAGACAAAGGAGATTGGGTATAATAAAATGTTGATATGCGTCATGAATATCATCATATTCAATACAATACTGACATAATTATACTCTTATTATTATAGAGTAGGGTATTTCTATAATGTTAAAATTATGGTAACATTCTTGCATTCTCATTAAAGAAACAGACGCAGATAATGAAGTAAATTTAGTTTTGGGTAGTGTACGCTCTTATATCTAAGTTGCATCCTAAAATAAAACAAAATAAACACTGCTGTCCAATCTGCTCATCAATATTTCGAATGATCCTTAAAAGTTATGCGTGCAGCAAATACCACGCCAATTCGAATACCACTCAGAGAAAAGTTCTAAATCTTCCACACGTTCGATTACTTCCGCTAATATTTATCAATAAATCATAACTCAATATGCATATTTTAGACGAACATTTGCCGTAACGGCCTTTACAACGTCACCGAACAGGAATCACTCAATCGCACCTCATATATTAGGTTCGAAAGATAAAAGTGGAAGTTGAATGAAAGAATGTTGTGTATGTATCGGGAATGCGAGGGAAATCTACGCGGATGTAGAGTGAAGTGTTTTGCTTCTGCACAGTGTTCTTCAATACCTACTATACCCGTCGCCAGTGCGACCTACTGGTATTTCCATCCCACTATAATATGAACCGGTTCTTATTGACGTGATTTTATTCGAAACGTCAGCAGTTACGAAATGTGCATCGTTTTCGTTTCGCGCCGAATTTTGTTTATGTCTGCAACATAAATATTACATGTTTTTAGATTTGTATTAAAACAATCAAATGTTTATTGTTTGGTACTGCTGCATGCTGTGTAAACGATGTTACATGATATTGTTAATTATAACTTACCTATCTACTCGCCGAAGAAAGAAACGAAACATGGTTTTGTGTGTCCGAACAGTTGTACAAACAATTCGCTAACAATATGTACAACATTTTGCATTAATATTACGACGACATTTTAGGTCCAGGAGACACTTCGAGTCGAGTAGGCCTAACATTGAATAAGAGCATTGCTAATGCACTGTTTCTGTGCGGTATAGTGTAACCGGTTGTCGGGTCGTCACGCACGGCGGCTTCGAGGAAACCAACAGTTGTTAGTTGTTCCATCTGCATTCTCCGCACGCCTGCCATCTCAGCAGCGTCGGTCGCGCTTCAGCGGGCTCAGCGGCAACGCTGCTGGTTACTACTCTTCACTATGCGTGCGTGTTGCCAACGGATATTAGTGAAAACATCTGCCGTGTTCATTTTTCCAGCGATCTATCACCAACCAACCTAAAAGTCACTTTCCTTTGTTGCTAGTCCACGAGCGGCCCATTTAAAGACGAATAACTCTCTATGGCGCACCGCGTATGCGTCGTATCAACGGCACCGGCTACAATTTATTTATTTGTACGACGGATGCGAGCCTATTTACGTCCCGGCGATCCGAAAGAAGGTTATTCGCGTACGCGTTTCCACAAACGAGCAGCGTATAGACTAAAAAGAGTTAAATGAACCACGGCAGACATTAATCAACGTTGTCGGTAACCATAACCGTCTCAGGGGGATTAGCCGGCGAGATAGTCTATTCTTCGGTCGTAATTAATAGCTTTTGGCAAATGAACGCTCGCGGGCGCTCACAAATAGGTTTCGAGACGTCACGCAGTCGTTATGTAATAATATAATTAATACGCGTAATGGGGAACAATGTAGGTCCATAGGAAACGATTGTTGTGGCCTGGAGTTAGGGTTGCCAACGGTACTGTAATATACATAATATTATGTAGTATTGTACTATACTTATTTCCGGTTTGCGTACTATATACTGTTAAAGAAATATATAGGTAGTTACGTAAAAATTCTATATTTCAATTAGATGGTGTTCCATCTAATGAGCTTTAATTTACGTTAATGTAAAAATTGAGTGCGAGAAAAGCATATTATTATGACACATTTATTAAAGGGAAAAAATTTATAGGAAATTCAAGAAGTGCCAAAAATATACAGTTTGTATAAAAATAAATAATTAACAAAAATATCTCTGACTTTAAAATATTTGGTAGAGTGTACTTTATATTTTAATAGTTTATTTTGAATAATACTAAATGTCGGCAACCCTACCTCGAGTGCAGTGTAGTTAGTAGCGGTGTAATGGAAGTAGATTGAACGCGACCGACCCACGCGCGTGTAAAGCGGGCCAACGGCCTTTGTGGAGCGAGGTGTCGAGTCTGTCCGAGATGGGCGTCCGTAATGCGACCGCCTAGATGCCGGCCATAGGCGACATAACAATATGAATGATGGAGCGATTCAATCTGATTGAAATAGTTAAGCAACGACGGGCGCGGTCGGTTTGTGGATGGGTTACCGCTAGTGGCAAAATTTCATGGACGCTACCGTGCTTCGGAGGGCACGTAAAGCCGTCGGTCCCGGTTGTTTTCAATGCTGGAAACAGTCGCTAAGCCTTGTCGAAGACCTTCGGGTGACTTGAGAACATTCGACACTGGGATGGCCACTAACCCCTCCACCGTGGTGGAGTATGCTCTAGACCTCCCGCAGCAGTGTCTGTAGGGGAGACCCGTGCCCAGCAGTGGGACGTCTATGGGTCGCAGCGATGGAGCTATTACGTGGGCCGACCGACAGTCAGTCGAACGGTACCTGGGGCCCGCCGATACAAAACTTTTTTGTTTATACACGGGCGAATTATCTTTGAATACTCATCCGTCGATGTATTAAATGAAGCGAGTCAAGAACCTCAGAGTTTAATTAAGTATGAGTTATGAATACCCATGCCCGCCAACGCGAGGCAACGGCTTCTGAGTTTTGGAATAATTAGTAAACATGAGAATTGCTCGACCTTAATTTAACGTAGGCGTTGTTTATAAGACAAGGTTTACGGGCCATATATTTCATAGCTGGCTTAACAAGAAACTGATTTGAATAATCAGATATGAATTGACATTGCAAAACGCAATTACAATCACTACAGTGACGTGGAGTTGGAAAATAATAGTATTTTCCGGCTCGGCCTATCGGCTGAACGGTATTGTGACGGTCGTGTCGAGCAGTCTCGATTCGATAAGCCGGATGTACGTTAATTAAATCGACGATTGCAGACAGGTTATCTCGACTGGAGGGCCGCTGCCAATTAAAACTTCTGTTTAAATGAAAATGTATTAACGTAAAAGTTAAGTTACTTAATTTGGTAGGGTTATAAAATCACATAGAATAAATGACTAATAAAACTGATAAACTTGATAACCTTCCTCGAAAACAGTAATCGATTTTATCTCAGGTTCTATAAAATCATGCAAATAGGTACCAGCTTTGAAACAAATTGAATGGATCAAAGCTGGTATCTATTTCGGAGCACCTTTCTTTTTTTATGGATATAAGATAGCAAACGAGCTTGCAGCACCTGTGGGGACACCCGTGCCCAAAAGTGGGACGTCTACGGGTTGAAGAAGGCTTCATTACCTCGTAATTAGGTTGTCACTAAATACTCAAGCCTAATGAATGCAATAATATGTCTAATAAATAGCATAAAATCGAATAATGTATAATCTAATAGCATTGTATTTCTAAAAGTCCAGTGATGTCAACCCTTAATATTATTATGAAGATGATTGGAGCGAGATTGTTATGCAGAAGAAATCTTAAATTTAACTGCTAATGATATGTTTTGAGAGCTCTCAGACCTGTTACAACATCCGAACTGGCGCTTGCTAATGACTGCTGAATTAATTTAGCATGAAGTTAACTTATTCCCACGCTCCCAGTTGTCTTGGATTCCAATGGATCTCCAATTGATTTACTTTATAACTTCAATTGATTTACGTCAAAAATAATTTTAGTAACCGTTAGTAGTAAGCGTGTTCCATTTATATACTGTCAATCCGCAAATTCAATTATTTTTAAGCAGCCATAAGTAAGCAAGTCGGATGACTTACGTCCGGTGTTAGATACTCGTATAATGTAGGTTGAGAAAGTGAAGGCAGACCTGCGACCGATGAATACGAAGACGGTTCGCCTTCCCGTCGGCGCCGCGGTCTTGCGCAACAAATTGTCTATGGATGAGTAGAATGTGGATGCCATGCCCGTCCCGCTCTGAAGCTCGACGCGAATAAAAAATGCCCCGACAAGCATAACAAGACCTCCGCTCGTCGCGCTCACCTCAATTACCGGTCGCGAAAGAAGCGACCTATTGAACTATCACAGATCCCCTTTGATTGGTCACGACGGCGGCCATTATTGAACGTAAACGGCTGAATAAATGTGCAACGGAGCCATGGGGCACGTGAAAACGCAACTATCACGACCGTAAATCGGCTACTGTGAATTTAAAGGAATGCCACTTCGCTACCATTCGTCGGTAGGTCGCTCTGGCCTACATAAAACTTGTCGATTTTCGCATGATAGCGTTGGCCTTGCCGTTTTAACTGAAATGGCATTTAAATTGCACGTATCGCGATCGAACGAGCTCGCACAATTTACTGAACGTAACCGGTTCGTAATGAATAAAATTCAATTGGAACAGTCCTTTCGGCGCAGTCGACGGTCGGGCCGGATAATGAGTCATTTGCCGTGCTCGTAACTGACGAACGATCAGTGGGCGACGGCCAACAAAATGCGTGGCATTAAGATTACACGTCTTCTCTTCCTGATTTAATGCACCTAATCTGACAGTTGAAGTCCTGTCCGAGATACGATGGCGGAATTCAATTAAATTTTTGGCTATCTCACAGATTCTGTGACTTTTTAATGTTCTACAAATACTCGTAGAAACTTGGCCGATAACAGAAATTGTAAATTGGATCATAAAGTAGAACTCTGCTACGTTGTTAAATTTTCTACGTTATTGCCGTAGTTTGTGTCGTATAGTAACAGGAAAATATAGTCCACACATGACGTGTTTAAAATTTGTCTTATGTTTTTATTTTTCCAATACAATATTTTATCGCCATTGGTCTAAGATTTATTCATATGTAATTTGCATCATACTAATACCGAATAGGAAATTAGGTTGGGTATTTTGCAACGTGTACGTTATATGTATATTATCTTCCTACGCACACTGCACTGTACTCACAACTCATTACAAAAACGCACTCTTATTAATGCTAATAAATTCGCGTCTCCGCTATGTAAACTCGAGCCAATTCCACGAAACACTTACAAACAAGCCTTCGTGTAACTATGTCGCATATGTGTGAACAATGACAAGGTATCATTTGCGGCCTGTGAAGGAAATGTAAACATTTATGTGGATAAAATGGTTTTTTTTTTATCATAACAATCCGCTTATAGGCCTCAAGTCAATTTAAAAATAACAATAATTAAGTACCTTGTTTGAAACACAGTTGGAAAATTAAAGGAAACGTTAAACCCGCGTAATGCAAATGTTAATACATGTTGTATTTTTTGCACCAGCTTAATTAAGGCCAGAAAACTGGTTTTACCAGATTAAACTCGAAGTTCGTAGTATCAATGCAATAAAACGATTGATACTGGATATATAATAAGACCTTACTGAAAAATTATAAAACAACATTAATACTTGTTGTTCCATCCATCCATCTGCAGGACATAAGCCTCTCCTAAACGACACCACTCCAACCGGCCTCCAAAGGCAAAAGGCCTTTTGAATCCAGCGGTTTCCTGGACATTCCACACTGGTCATCCATTCGAGGACATTTCTACCCCACCACCCGATTAGTCCTTCGAACGACGTGGCCTGCCCATTGCCACTTCAACGTGCTAACCCTGCGAACCAAACTATTTTATGTCGATGAGCTTTGTTCGTCTGCGGATATCATAATTTCTTGTTGTTTTTGTTGTTTACTTGTTGTTAATATACATAGTTTATTTTTGTCCCGGACTGAAAACTATTTATGGCTCTTTCGGCAAATATAATTAACTTATTGTTTAATTGTGATTGTAACAAAGAAAACGACGGGTCACCCTCCAAATGTGGACCCTTATATCTTCAATGTTTTCCTTTTGTATACGAATAAAAATAAAGAGAAAACTGGGAGGGTTGGCTCGCATTCTTTGTGCCCCCGCTACACCAGAAGGGTTGACGTTGTATTACAGCCTACAAATGCGCAGTCTTTATATCACCTGTAAAAATCCCGCCACAGAATTGTGATCCCAATCGCATTAGCTTAAAGCGGAAATTAGTATAACATCTATAGCTATACAATCCGAACAGATGCTAGTCAGCTGTGTCTTTACCCGTATCACATTTAGCTCACTTGTGCAGATCACATTCTTAATTCCGTTTTAATCGAAATCTGACTCTTTGTCATGTTAAAATGCAACGCTTGCTCTTTATGCTTGTTAAACCATAGAGTCAAAAACTCTATAAACAAGGCATTATATTTTCTAATCTTGCACAACATACCTAATGGTTTTTGATTACTTCTTCACTAACGTATTCGTACATGAGATCATTATAATATACTTATACCTACCAATAAATTCGCAAAACACGTGTGGAACGAATTTAGAATGTTATAAAAACCAACAAAAAAGAAGTAAGATGAAGGCATTTATTACATACAATATGGGAGAAATCAGCTGCTCCAAGGGAGGCCCCTCGTGAGAATAAATGAAGTACACGGGAATGAATAAGGGATGTTTGGCTCGGTTATCGTCGCCTGGCAACCGCCGGGAGCGGAAACCCCGATCCCTGTTATTAGATCTAACAGGCAGCAATGCGATGATCAAAGACTCTACTATATTATTATTATAAATACCGCTCGACATTAAACATACCAACGATAACGTATCTTGTCAGATTTGTTTATCTACCCACGTTATCGAAATTGTTCGCTACATAGCAAGTACGAGTGTATTGCTAACAGGAACACGTGTTAACGAAAAGAAAGGTAGTATTTATCTCTAGTAAATTTGCAAGTACAATACCCACAGGACAGTCTTTGAGATAAATGGGCCCCCGTCGCCGTAAATAAAAGAATAACTAAAAAAGAATAACTAATCAAAGTTTTGCCCTCGGGCTTACCTCGGCTCGTGGCTGTCGAGGTAAGCAGTCTGCGAGTGTCGTGTGGGCGGCTGCCGTGCCCGCTCCCCAACACCCTGTCGCGCCTAAATTGTGACATTTTCCTTTCCACGTTACTCGCAGTTCAATAATATTTCAGCGGCACGAAATTCTGAATTAAACGCTCTACAGCTTCATTTTATGAGCTCTCCATTATGAAATTTAGAGTTTATTGCGACGGTGACATTCCGTTGTCGTTGTATTAAACTTTTACTCGGTCTTTATGTGAAAATGCAAAAAAAATGTCTGTAAAGTAATGTAAATTCTTCGAGGATGGAATGTAAAATTGTTTCATTTCAACTAAGTTTAATAATAGTATACTTTCACAAAAAATTTAAAGGCACGAATCCATTTCATATTTCAGGCCGTTGGCAGTGCCGGGACTGCGCCACTGCTGTACGTATTTTAAAATGGTTACATGCACATTTCGCTAGATATCCGATAACGGCAGGCGGCGTAACGTGTCGAAACATTGCCTGGCGTGTGTCCAAATTACTTAGCAGTAGCTTGGCTGCAGTTTCTAAGGAAAACCCTTGATAACCTGCAGTTCAGCGTTAACGGCGGGCTTAATGCGGCTGCTTTGAGTAAGCCTGGAGGGTGGCGCCCCCCGAAATATTCCCCCCGGTGATTCGCGCGCGGTGATGCATGGCCGCGCCTCGACCTCACTCGGTCATTATCATTACATTATGCGAGCTGTTGATTTATTGACACTGAACTCGTATACTGACGCGATTCTTTAAATTCTCAAATTTGTCTGCGATAATGTATGCAAGGAAGTGAAACTAGAACCTATATAGGCTGAAGCATTCCTTTGGATAACAATGGAGTCATCGTGCCTGCTTTGATATGATAGCGAATTACTGCACGAGGGGCACCGGATTGGTCGTGGCGACCTATCACGACTACGATCTCACGCCGCCGACTTGTTCCCGAGAGCACCGCGCTCCGGACCCAGCCTAAACCGGTTTTGATAATAGCTCCAAACAACATTATGTAAAATGAAGCACAAAAAATAAAAGACAATAACCTTTGCTTTTCTATCTTAATAACATCAGAATATTCATTGACTTCTTGTTATGTTAATTACGTAAATATTTTAAGATTCATGCCCGAATCCGGCGGATTCGTTTAATAAATCGTGTTCGACGGCTTTCGAATTCCCACTCGTAAGTGAACATTTATATGTAACTGTGACGCAAAAAATGCATAGTAGTGCATATTAGTAGGCGAAACACATACGATGCTCTCGCGACATTGGGACAAAAACTAAAAAGAGCGTGTACTGCAAACAACAATGGATCGCTCGGCAGGAAGCGCGGCTGTGCTCGCAGCTGGTTCCCATGAAGCATAATCGTAACAATCGCATCGCAATTCGATCAATCGTCAATTTATAGGTGTGTGTTTTGTTGTAATTGTCTTGGCAAAATGGCATGCAGAATGTTTGTTACGTTGGAAATTGGGATACTGTCATCGTCTTTCTACAAATAAGACGATCTGCTCTTAAATCTTAAGTTATTATCTGACAGTCTTGCTGGTGGTGCTCCAAGCTCGTTTGCATACGAACATTTTTACTGGATTCAGTTAATTTCACATATAACAAAACAGTTGCTAGTCAAGATCAGCCAATAATCCTCGGTTCACGGCTACGTCGGCCCGCACGTGATCGTAGGGCTGCGGTTGCGTTCAGACGGTCGGCCGCGGTATTCCATTTCAAATTACGACCCGCCCAGGGCGGTAGACTTTCATCCGTAATGAGTGCGCAGCCCTAGGCGCCGACCGCAACGTATCAACATAAAATCAAGCCCCAAGGAAACTCCGTTGCTCTGTTTTTGCAAGCCCAGCCAGCGTTATGTTTTCTCCGTTTGACATGACATGTAGATTCATGACATAGGATACCTTTTTCAGTTACTTAAAGGATTAAATCTTTTATGAAATGGATATTACATTTTTGTTCCGGTTAAAGCTTTGGGAAAATACACTGGGTAGTACGTATGCCTTTTGCACTCATAATGTCCCTTAATAAATTTTTGTGATACCTATTGTGTTATATTTTGTATTATTATATTATGAATTTCACCAGTCTCTTACAGATTATATTTCAAATTAAGTATGCTTGTAAATAAAAGCTCAATAATACCTATTTTATGCCTTCGCTGTCATCAGATAAAAGGCACGTTTTATTATCAAACCCGAACACGTATTCTTGCGTTACATGCGTATTGATATAAAAAGTTGGCAATGGATTGGAATACTGCAATCATTGTTACACTCAAAAGGTTTAGTAGAAGCTATGAGACAACCTCACTACTTAACATTATTAATTGTTGTGAAATCTATTGACGATACGTCGATTGTTTTGAGAGTAAAAAAATTTTGAATACGCGATGACTGCACGGTACAATGGGTCCGCGTGAGAGTTCCACGACTGTATTGTGCCATCAATTTATAATGTATTACACAGCTGTACGCTCTATTTACTCCGTCGGTAACAATAGAAACTAATAATGATCATTTATATTAATTACGCATCGCATGCCAAAGCGGTCGGTTGCCTTGCATGTATTTAATGGAAGTAAGTACGATAATAATTATCGTCACATTTGGCCGATCGAGCGAGACGGAAACGAAACGAACGCGAACGATGTAAATGAATGTTTTATTTGGATCTATATGTGAATAACGAAGGACTAATCTATGGGTACTATGTATACAGGTCGTTGCAGAGCAGAAAGGCCGTGTTAATATTCACTCAACCGTTGACGACGCTCGCCCGGGATCTCAGTCGCCCGGGCAGGCCTACACAAAATGGCTGCCACGGGCGCGCGGGCGGGCGACGTGGCTGTCCGGAATCCACGCGTTCGCTCAAACCCCCATCAATTATGCATGAATGCGGCCGAACGTCAGTGTTTACTCGCCATGAGACAACAATTTATTGCGTCGTGCGGTTTTTGACATTCGATCGTCGACCTGTCTCGCACTCGCAGGACGGTGACAAAATTGTTACGCGGACACAACATCGAATTTAATTAATTATCACAATTCATTATTGTAAATTGATCAATCTCAATCATATTGTAAGGCGTGCGATTTATACAAACAATCCCGGCTCGAAATCCAAGGTAACGTTGGAGGCGTGGAAACGTTACGCACACAATTTAGAGCGTTAAGTGCCTATTAACTAGATTACCTTCTGACATTTGTGTTTAATGACTTTGAAGTAGAATAGACTAATCAAACAGTATTAATAAAGCTCGTAGGTATACTAAAATCAAGGGCGAACAATTTCACCTAGCTTCAAATTGAACATTTCTAAGTTTCTCTTCTCTTGGAAATACGTTTATTTTGTTCGTAATAATATCTAATAAATTGTTTGAAAATTATGTAGGTGTATTCATTGTTTACTATCGAAGTTACAGAATCCCGCTTCTCTGCAGAATTCTAACATGATTCACTAAGATTGCATCAGAATATCTAGATAGAGAACGAATTGTTTATTTTATTACGATCGCAATCGAATTATACCTACCTACTGGTAAACGTGCACATGTCTTGGACTACAGCTGTGCAAGCTATCGATAACGTTCACCGACTATTGCAATGTTAGTAACCTTTCGGAACGAGTGAAGAATTTTATTGCGATCGTAACGTAACGTACACAGGAAGTCGCTACACCTCAGTGCCGCTAAACCTTTCGTTCATAAGTTACGTGTTTATACTCGTATATCGTTGCCCCTTTCGATATACTAGCCAATAGCTTAGTTAGAGTCTACTTTTACATCTTAACTTTTATTACTAGTTATTATTTTATAAAATGACGTTTAGATAGACTGATAGACGTTACGATTACCTATTATCAGTTATTGTAATATATATGTATATATGTATATATTAAACTTTGTCCTAACTGACTGACTGACTGGTCTAATCTATCAACGCCCAGCCAATAAGGATAAAGATATTGATTAAAAAGAGGGTTTCATGTGTATTAACTTTCGTCAGCTCTCAAGCTAAGTCCATGAAAATTGAACTTTAAGCTATTAGTTAAAAATAAAGAAATATGTATAACTATCACCTTTTTTTAAATTCCATCCCAAAGAGGGAAAAATCGGGAGTTTAATGTTTAGACCGCTCTGTACAGCCTTAACTACTGGGTCTTGTATGAATAATGACACCAGATTCATTTTATATGCGTTATGCAAAAACTAACAAAGGATTTTATTGAATTCTACCCCTAAGTGGTTAAAATAAGGGGTAAACTTAATTTTGCTCAATCGCGCAACCCCATTGAACGGATTTAAATGAACCTTGATATACGAGTAGATAATATATAAAATACTTTTCATCCTGAAAATATGTTCCCTAGGGATGTTTGCATTTATTGTTGCAGTGCCTTTACTTCATAACATTGTAAACATTCATCATCATAACAACATTGTAGGATTAAGATGAAAACACAAAATCAGACGTTATCCAGATTACATGCTTTTTATCCCGAAAAATGTTCATAATTTAATACTATATTTTAGTTTTTCACAAAATCAAGTTCAACCCGATTCTTATCCAGCCAATTTGATAGAAGACTTTTTCTATTTATTTCGAATATGAATATGTAAGTATGTATATTATTTTTGCGAGTAAAATTATTTTCTTCAATTTCGAAACTCATGCAGACGAAGTCGCGGGGAAAAGCTACATAAATATAAATCGGGCTACTAATACAGGTTCGACTCGTTCATTTGGTAAGACATGTTCCGTCCTCCTCGAAGTGAAACAGAACGGTAAATATACTGTGGAAACGAAAGCCGACCGGTATAGTTGCAAAATGAATGTTTTTTTATTAGAATTGTTTAGATAGATAATACGTGTGTGAAATGTGATAATGGGCGTGTTATCGGTGCCGCAACCAGGTTATCGGCTGGCGTGTTGGCAGTTCCTATCTTTGAATCAACGGAGCGTTGTGTTGATATCTCACGTATCTAAGTATATAACACATATTTAAAATGCTTATTTTTGTATGCATGGATTATAACGGGAAGTCGTTATCAGTTTACCGCCAAGGTAGAGAGAAGAGGATGATTAAAAAGCTATTCACCAGCTTTTTTCTTCGATATTATAAAGTTGCCTTATCTTAATTATATGGCCTTTATTGCCGTTCCGAACAAAGCATATTAAATACTCATTACATAAAGCTGAGTCACACGCGTGCCTATTACCTTGCCGCGATGAGGTGTTGCAGCCAATTCCGATACATTATATCTGATATAACTTATAACTAAAAAGGTTTTTTCACCGCATCGTATGTGTAAATTGCTTAACATCAGCTATTTGCGTGTTACCGCTAACACGATTAGCGCAAGGCCAACACAGATAGGTGCGCGACCTCTTTGCTTGTTTTTGCAAACTTCAAAAACGGGTTTACCTGTCATTAAATTGGGCCGCAGGTCTCCAGTCGCCCGCATGAGACCTCGATAAAAGCATGCGATACTGAGTGCTCACTTTACACACGATAAAAAAACGTAATTAGTTTTACTTGTTCGCTTATTGCGAATACGCGAAATGAAAGTCACCGTGATCGCGCGGTAAAGGCTTAATCATCTTTAATGTTAACGAGCGAAGGTTTGTTATTGTTAAGGCTTTTTAAATATGCACATTAAATAATCGTAAAATACTACATTGGGTTATCTGGACTCGTTCGTCGCAATGGTTCTACAACTTGTGCATATAGATACGGAGCTACGAGTAAGTACGATTTGTTTATGTCAGTAAATCATTTATTGCGCGCTTGGATAGTTATTTGTGTTAGTTTTTTGTCGAATTAAAACAAATTCAATTCATTTTTTGTGCCCATTTAAATACCATTATAAGGAAGTTTACAACAGTACACTGGAAAGCTCTGTTCAATTATAGCCCAAGAGCCCACGACGGCCAGACCTTCGTTATTTTATAAAAGTTGAAAGTTTCTCTGTACATGTCTCCTATACATATAAGAACAACCAGCGAATATAGAGTTTGGGTTGTGGTTACCTGGGCAGATAACAGGTAGTAAAGGTGTAAAAAAAAGTACTTAAAATTCGTTAGACTATAAAACTCTATTTTTTTATATTTTCTTCGGGATAACTTTAGAAATCTCGTCATCCATTGCCGGACACTTATGACAGTTGCTACCCCCTGCCAGACACCCCTAAACTTTGATAAATTACAATTATACTTTCGTTATAGTATAAAAGCTAAATTTTATATATGTTACTTGGGGACCTATAAAAAGATGTTACCTCAATAGCCGGACAGTTTTCATGGTTTTTACATCTTGCCAGACACATCGAAAGTCCACTGTATAGTCCGGTCAATTTAGACAATTGAAATAAAGAAAATTCCGACAGAGCCAAATCTTCGTAGAGACCTTAGGTTTACCACAAGGAATAAAGTGTCAAAAGTCCCCATCAATCCCATGTGTGCGTCGGGATTTATTCGGGTCCTAAGGTCAAAATTTTAGGTTTTTGGATTTTTATCGAAAATGGTAAGTTTTATCGAAAAAGTACCTTGGAGCAAAGTTGTAGATCTTAAAATTCTCTATAAAAATGGTCCCTATGATTTTTTCTCTAAGACAAACTATTTCCCAGATATTGCGCTTGTAAGAATCATGTTCTACATAGTATGCACACATATGCCACGTATATACATATTTAGGTACTCAAGCAAGCAAAAATGCCTACTCGTGTCTCTTTTATGTATACATTATACTATTCTAAGAAAATTTACTCTAAAATGACCGCCGGTCCCTTACCGAATCCCCTCTACTTGAATAACAGATATTTAACATTTGTAAAAAATACACGAAACAAAAAGCAAGTACAGCTATCTTGTCTTCCTCCGAGTTCCTCCAACATCGGCATCTGCTACTCAACATTTGTTTCGAGTATACTATCAAGTTCAGACATGGCAAGGCAATGAACTGAACCCTGAAGACTGGGCTTGGAAATTGATAAATAATACTTTGGAACCGATTCGAACTTTACTGCTTCAGAAAAACTTCTTAACACTATTTTTTGCAATTGCAAGAAAGGTTGTAGTGCAATATGTGGCTGTAAAAAAGTAGGGTTGCAGTGTTTTCCAGCGTGTACCAATTGCCAAGGTGTCTCTTGCTCATAATGTTCAATTAAATACAAGAGAGGAGAGCAGGGGCCAGTAAATTCGAATCGGTTCCAAAGTATTATTTATCAATTTACAACCCCAGTCTTCAGGGTTCAGTTCATTACCTTGCCATGTCTGAACTTGATAGTATACTCGAAACAAATGTTAAGTAGCAGTACCTAAATATGTATATACGTGGCATATGTGTGCATACTATGTAGAACATGATTCTTACAAGCGCAATATCCGGGAAATAGTGGGTCTTAGAGAAAAAATCATAGAGACCATTTTTATAAAGAATTTTAAGATCTACAACTTTGCTCTAAGGTACTTTTCGATAAAACTTACCGTTTTCGAGAAAAATCCAAAAAACCTAAAATTTTGACCTTGGGACCCGAATAAGTCCCGACGCACACATGGGATTGATGGGGACTTTTGACACTTTATTCCTTGTGGTAAACCTAAGGTCTCTACGAAGATTTGGCTCTGTCGGAATTTTCTTTATTTCAATTGTCTAAATTGACCGGACTATACAGTGGACTTTCGATGTGTCTGGCAAGATGTAAAAACCATGAAAACTGTCCGGCTATTGAGGTAACATCTTTTTATAGGTCCCCAAGTAACATATATAAAATTTAGCTTTTATACTATAACGAAAGTATAATTGTAATTTATCAAAGTTTAGGGGTGTCTGGCAGGGGGTAGCAACTGTCATAAGTGTCCGGCAATGGATGACGAGATTTCTAAAGTTATCCCGAAGAAAATATAAAAAAATAGAGCTTTATAGTCTAACGAATTTTAAGTACTTTTTTTTACACCTTTACTACCTGTTATCTGCCCAGGTAACCACAACCCAAACTCTATAGTCGCTGGTTGTTCTTATATGTATAGGAGACATGTACAGAGAAACTTTCAACTTTTATAAAATAACGAAGGTCTGGCCGTCTTGGGCTCTTGCTCTATTAGGTATCTCCTATGTCATAGTTTTGTAACGTGACAATTATATGGAATGTTTATTTGAGGAGACCGTTATTTATTAAATCAGTTTTTGTTTAAAACATAACTTATCTATAAAGTAGAGCCGCCATTTTCGTGTTTATGTAAATGATATGTGACCACTAAACTCTGTCAAATGCCACAGCTATTTGGAAAGTTTTCATTAGCAGTTCAGCAGCTGCTAAACTGCTAATGAAAACTTTTAGCTCATCGACATAACGTTAGATTAGATGACATCGATAATTAAATCTTCTTAGAACAGTCGACGACCTGATCAAATAGCTTCAACCTCCTGATTCTTCTTTCTACTGCTCATGAAATGGGTTGCAGCCAATTTGATTACATGAAACAAAGTAAACATGTAACAATTTAGAAAATAAAACCGAACAGAGGTCGAATGGATTGTCGCAGAATAGTTGGCAGCTCGCCAAATTGTTAGCGCGTTGTTAAACGGCCCGGTATGTTGGTCAACGATCGATATTTGTTTATGTTCTACTAAATTACATACGCTATAAATAGCTCGCAGTTTACACGCGCTGCGCTCCCGATGCACATTGTGTACCTACGTGGCTGCTCTGTAAGTGTAACCGAATACTGGCCACTTGAATTACACATTCGCTTTTAATTTTAATAGCAAGCAGCAAACCTTCCTCAGTCGGATTTATCGAATCATGTTTCTTAAATGAATCACCTTCACACGGTTTGATATCGTGTTTGATTTAACTGCACATGTTTGCATAGTTTCATCCCGAACACTCGCCAAGTAAGTTTTTAGAACATCATTCACGTCATAAAAAATTACCACGTTTGCGGTGTTTCTAAATTTTTATTGGCAATCGTTCACAAAGACCGGTCGCTCCATTTTCGGTTAGACTCAGGGAGTCGACCTGTTTAATACATTTACCATAACATTCTATTGGTCATTTTAATTATTTTGTAACGAAAAAAACAGACTGGTCTTGAACACATGTCACTTCATCGTATCAATAGTTAATGTAAACTAAAAACTCGTCGCTACGAGCACTTGGCAACAGATGCACGAACGTAGAGGTGTCATCGAATCGGGTGCTCGTGATTATCGACATCTGCCTGCCCTTCCTTTCCGGTTGCACGTTAGCGGCCAGTGGCTGGGTGGACGGGTGCTGCGTGCATAGGCGTCAGGTGCCCGTGCCTCCCTGTCCCATCCCTCGCTCCTGCCGAGTGCCTCACACCCTCACTGCCGTTCACTTGTTGCTACGTTGCCTACGTCTCTGCCACCGCGAGACTGGCGCGGCGCTATCCCTCCTCCCCTCACCCCTCCAGCCCCCCGCACCGCCGCCGATTTCCCCGCGCTCAGTCCTTTGTGCGCCATTGACGCTCTCACACGTTTGTGCTACCATTCCACGTTCGCAACGATCACTCCGGCATATTCGTGGATCTTGCAAATTGTACGTAACCGATGTGAGTGTGCAGTGAACGCCTGACTAATTCAACTATACTTCCTCACAGCTTTCAAGGACAAATCTGGATTGCTTTTTCATCTCATTCGGCCGAGCATCCTTTATTTGGAAATTGTGTCAGTGACTTTTGGTGATAATTGACGACCAGCAATTGTGTAATTATAGTGCACTCAGTGAAATAAATATTCTATCGGAAACAAGGAACATATTTGAAACAAATTATTTGTTGAAGAGTGAGTAGATAGTGTTATTTCTTTACTTCCGCCGTTATCGCTTACCTATATCATTCAATAAACATTTTGCGACTATCTAATCGGCGACTTTTAAATTAAACCGTTCGCAGATTGTGGGTACTTTAGACGCGCAGATAACAAATTTGTTTTTTGTTGTAATCTTGAAGTAGTGTAAATCACTTCACAAAATGAATCTAAATAAATCGGACTATATAATTTAACTATGCATTGACATTCAAAAATCTTCATTAGTTTTAAAACTTAGGTATCGGAATATTATTATTTTAAAGAAATATCATCATTCGGCAATGATTTTATGCATCTACGAAAAATTACGTAGCAATTTGTGCTACTAAGAGCGTATTTTACGCTGTTGGCTGTCTAGAATTTCCTGCACTATTGCCACGTATCACGTAGCGTAGCTCCCCCGCTGCGCTCTCCTTATTCCCGATTCCAAACACGTACGTTATAGGAGGTGACCTTTAGTTTCCAGTCCACGTTTATCTATATCTCTGCTCTACTGCTACAAAGTTAGCATTGTCACAGTAAACACCCGACCGTTATCGGTACGTCTTATCGCCATTCCATTGTTTATTGTGCTTTCTTCTGACCCGTGCGTTCGTTCCAATTACTCGGTGAGTTTAGTCATTGTTAATCAACTATTAGACGCAATACAATTGAGTGTTCTTATTCAGTTACACTTTATTATTTCATTTATGACAATTTAATATGTCATCTTAATGTAGGTATGTACCTACGTACATTGACTTTTTTATAACGCGTTATTTATGGATCGGACAAAAAACAAATTCCTGCTCTATGGTTAATTAACTATGTCATGTCTCGGAATAGAAGGGGTCAAGTTGTTCGAAACGATTTATATTGTCCACGTCCGGTGCAGAACAGAGAACATTCAAATAATGGAGCTGACTAATTAAGTCCAAAGTTTAATTCATGTGTAACCTTTAATTGCGTCCTATTTCTTGGGTGTTATCGACATTTTGTATCATGTTTAACAAGCAGGAAAATCCGTAAATCATTCTATACAACGATAACACATCTATTGGCCGCCATTTTGTCTACATTCGAAGACGATGAACATGTTCGGAATATCACGCTGGGATAATAAATATCAAATAACGTCGTTCACAGACTTATCTACCTACTCGCTTACAATTGTTTCAATTTAATTTTGACTTCCACTGTAAAATTAAATTGAGCGTTTGGAAACTTAACGAGATTGGATCCGATGATGAATCGGATGCGATTCGAGATTGGAGACTGTCAGACGATAGTATCAAGCATTCAGTGTACGTCGGTCGTGAGATGCTAGGCGGATTACCGGGCGGCTTTCAATCAATAGTACGTCCATAATGCATTGCGCAATTTGCTGCACGCAGAGTTCGTCGTGAACTCGTGATGCTTTGGAACACTAATCTCGCCCGTAATGCCTTCAAGGTAGTGCATTCCCAACCGGTCACGACACGCGATGCATTCACGAGATGCTGTGTTTGTTGGGGCCCATAATAACTATCGGTCGTGCTACTTCCCATCCTTGTTTTATTGTTCAATGTAAAACTTTGCATGAAATTGATGTTGAATCTCTGATAACTGGCCGGGTTTTTGCCCATAAAAAGTAAGTACAAACGTGGGAGTCACGGACCAAGTACATAATATCCTACCAAGTTTGAAGTAGAGATATTGCTTAGCCATGTAAACTTAAAGGTATGGTTATTATAATTTTTCCACGGCTTAAAATTACTATCTTCTTAGCTCTGAGAAGTTTCGGAGTATCTCGGTCTTCTTTTCTAGTGTCGATTGATATTTTGTTACGTAGGACTCGAATTTTTTTTACCCCTTTTCAGTGCATTCGGTGGCATAGTCATAAAATTTAACTTAATCGGCAAATAATTAGAAAGTATATCTTAAAGCTCGATCCGTGGGAAACAACTGCAGTAACTATATCAGACGCAGCATAATGTTACGTAAATCGAGATAATTGCTTTATGGGCGTACAGAGACAGCTTTGTCACAGCTGAATGTCCTATTAACTAACGGTTATTGTCCGAGTGGAAGTGGTTCATTACACGCTCGGCGGACAGACACGCTCCGGTGCTAACGAGATGGCAGTGCCTCACTGGAACATGCATTACTAATAACAATACTCTGTCCACCTATTCCATTATTAATCAATAATTAATTAATGAATTATAATTTGTATGATCAGGGCCACGCGTGGAAATTTCCTAAGTGCCTATTGCCTTGCATCGGACACAAATCCAAACAGTTTTAGCTACTAGAATAATTTAAGTTATCGAACAAATCAAGGATCTCTAGCTTTACAGCCGCGCTTGCGTTCTAGGCGAAGATTTTCTATTACGTACCTACTCTATACTATACGTATACATCCCTTACTCGTCAATTGTTTAGTCATAAATAAAATTACCAATGACAAGCCTAGTTTACATTTGTCATGTTTATCATGCTAGCTGGCGAGTGCTCGGATCATGATTTGCAAAATGTCAACACTGCCACCACAGAATACATAATAGTACTGTACGCTTATCATTAGTATTATGATCGTAATTTCCCAGCTACTTTAGGCGAAAAGTCCAATTGAATTCTCGATATTGTAATTTAAACAGACATCAAAATGATTGCGTTCAACAGACATGATTGATTGAACGGATGTTTTTTATCAATAATAGACAGATGATTATTAAAAGTACCGATTATAGGTTAGTGAAGGACATATTTTTCCGTTGTCGACCTTTGGCTCTCGTAGTTACTTAACTAAACGTTGGAATGAGTAGTCATAGTTATGCCAGTAAATGTTTGCGGTGGCGCTATTCTCGGAACTTTGAACGGCGTTAGTTGGCATATATTAGCAAGGAAAATTATTGTTATTTATTCGTATGAATAATTCAATAGGTTCGGTTTAATTATGTATATTTGCGGTTATTACAAATCCATAGATAGGTGGGTGACGTGGATATGGATCTTTGATCTAGATATTAATTGGGATTTACACATTATACGAGTACATAATCGTGTTTTGATATGGCAACTGGTATACTTTTCGGGTCTCGGTGCAATAGTTGCGCCTACGTGAGTCTGCGTTCATGCATAATTCAACGCCTATACAGGATTTCCTAACGCTCGAGGCGAGAGACGTGTTAGGTCGTTCAGCATATCAACTTTTTGCTCAATCTTTCTATAAAAGATCTCAGTTCTCACCGGGCCCGCCCCAGCGTTTGTCTTGTCAATCAGCCGGCGTCACGCTCCGTAGTCAGTATGAACTTCCTCGAGGAGCTATTTGCTGGCCCATTGTGAGTGCGAGCGGATCACTGTCCTATTGTCTCACTGCTTTTGTTTATTCTCATTCAATAGCCATTTATTTTCTTGTCAAGGTCTTTTCTTTCAGACCCTTTGCAAATGTCATGGATAACATTGTTATTTTCTTTTAGATTGTCTGGCATAAGATTTTATAAAAAACTGAAAGTGTATTTTGGTTGTTCAAAGATTGTTACTTGTATTTTTTTAACAGCTGTAATGTAACCACAACCAAGAAAAATTGCAGGAAAATATTTTCTTTCAATTTAATGACTTTGTTCAGATTACCCATGAATAAATGTATATAATAATTATGTTATATCGTCGTCGTATCTATTTGTGTATACCTAGTTACTAGACTAAGACTAGATGTTATATCAACTTAATTTGCGTAACTCTGTATATGATACACCGCATTACACGTGCCTACATAATATTGTAAGCATTCATGTGCGGTTTCTTCTTGTGTTTATATGTACTTGTTACGGATAATTATTTATGCGATTATGTTAATGCGGACCGTCGTTAACAGCTTCTCATTAAAATTTCATTGTCTCCCGCCCCAACACGCAGGCTTGCTCTTTTGTGTCAGTTTAGTGTTGAATGTTCTATTGTCTGCCTTATTTTATAATTTATTCAATTATGCTGTACGAAATCTACTTAGAACCTACGTGTGGACAATTTCTTTTGGAAACTCTTACTCAATCATTAACCGCCTCAAACGACCTTTGAAATAAATGGTGCAAGTAAAATTCAAATACTTGTTATAGCAATAATAGGATTGAATTAAGATGAAATGTCCGGCGTGTCTGTGCTGCTGTCACAATGCCCCGGTTCTGGGGGGCAGCCAAGTGTCTTGAGTTTTGGCGCGAGCCCAGCTGTCTCACGTGCGAAGCATGCCAAGTATCCACCGCCTACATCAGTACATCTCGGTGCCATCTTCCTGTTCCGGTTCGCGACACTTGCTATAAACTTGGCGCAACGAAACGTAACTCCGATAACTTATTCGGGTCACGCTCCCTACCTGCCGGAGTGTTATGATACGACGCGGTTCTATGCGTGATTGTGAAAGTGTCTGACGAAATCGCCTCAAGGTTCTTAATTTGAAAAACAAGCAAGCTAAAAATAAATACGACGCTATCAATTCAATGTATTTACACACGCTCCAATGTTTTTGCGGAATCATGATAGAGGTAAATGTCGGAGGAAATAAATGAACGTATAAATTCCATCCTCGATTGAATCGACCGGCACTTTGTCCGGATACCTACCGGGCAAATATTTTCGCAGTGGAAGTGGGCGTAGGTGGTGTGAATGAGCTAATGTTGGCCATTCTCCAAACGTGTCTACAGGCGACACGCTGACGTCATGACGTCAGCCGTTTGACAACGTACAACCGGGATGTTAACTGATACGTCCATTATCGAGTTTTATGATAGTGCCATCCGTTAATGTCGCTTTTAATGCGACATTATAGATACCTACGCTATTTTAGATACATATTTACATAAAATATAGGTATTCTCCTTAAATAATTGTTTGTCTCGTACAAGTGTGCTACAACTCAGAGACGTCTCACAGTTGGGCACGGTTCTCACAAAGCCAGAGCTACGGGAGGTCTAGAGCATACTCCACCACGCTGCGCTAATGCAGATTGGTGGATTGCTCTCAACAAGTACATATTAACATTGATATATCTCATTTGTCCTCTTAAACAATGTTTTTTTAATAGGTAGTTTATTTTGTTTGTAGACCCTGCGACTAAAATGCGTTTTTATTGTTACAGGTGTACCGGAGAGTGTGCGCGCGAGTGATGTGGTCGAGGTCAGTGAGCAAAACGACAAGTGCGTGAAAGAGGAGGAGGCTCAGCCGCCGTCGGAGGCGCGCGCCAGTGTTGAGGGTGAAGTGAAGTCGAGTGAAGTGAGTGCGGGCGCGGATGGTGTGGGCGCCGTGGCCTCCGAGGAGGACGACTGTGTGATAGTGTGCGCGCGCGATGCGGACGAGAGGTCCGACTCGGGCGTGAGCGGCGTGCGGTCCGGGGGCTCGGCGAGCTCGGTGGAGGAGTGGCGAGGCATGGCGCACGGGTACGGCGGTGGGCCGCCCCCGCCGCTGCTGCACCTGCCGCCGCCGCCGCCCGCGCTGTACGCGGGCTCCGAGCTGCTGTGGAAGCAGCGGTACCAGCCGCCGCTGCACCCGCCGCTGCACCACGCCATCGCTGATGACTATCTCGCAGCGGCCACATACGACAGAGAGAGACACGAAAGACTGCTTAGGTGAGGATTTTTTTATTAAGTAAATCACCACCAATCCGAAATGGAGCAGCGTGGTGAATTATACTCTAGCTAACCACAGCTATGGGTGTGGAGGAGACCCGTGCCCAACAGTGGGACGTCTATGGATAGTAGCTAACTGACTGACTGAGGTGATTATTTATTCGGTGAATTTGAATTAAAATATTTGAACCCTTGGTTACCGGGGCGTCATATCATACCCAACAATAAAACCTTAAGTAACAATGTCGTATTCTTATTGAAATTTAAAGTCGATCAAAGGATCCTTGGTTCGATTGGCAGCCTGATCCAACAGTAGAAAGTGTCTGTTCTATGATATTTTTTTGTGATGTCTTCTGTGTTGTAAATAACTACGCCAGAAAGACACTAAGACAGCTTTGATGAGCTCTTTAAGCTTTCCTAACTCCTGAATGTACTATCGACGCATAACTGTGTCTGGGAGCCTTGGTTCAGGATACCACTTGACCAATGAAGCTTGTATTTAATGTCCAATTGAAAAGTCCACATAGTTAATATCCACAGCCGAACTTTTATTGTTTGTGTAAACCTTATTCAGGACTTCCATTAATCAATGTTATCATGCCGGCTTTTTAGCTAGAAATTCTTACGTCATTATCTTACTTTCTTATCTTACTCAAATTGATTTGATTGACATGATTGTCACAACTTAACGTAATATAAATTTTAAACTAAAGAAAATAAATTAGTGTGCTAAAATAAACGCTATACATTATTATAGCGTTTATTTTAGCACACTAATTTATTTTCTTTAATTTATTAAAATTAAATTTTCCTTACTACATAAAAATAGAAATATAAACGCTTACTTTAGCGACAAGATCTATAAATAGCATCATGCCATTAGAATAATATATTCACCGCGTATAACTTTGTATTTACCATGTATAATTCATTCTTAGTTTAAATATCCAGCCTCGACGTTTTGACAATAAATCGAAACATTGACAGCCCAGCTGCTTAAATTAAGTGTTAAATTCGTGATGTTTACAAAATCCGTTAGCATTAGTTTATATTAAATTTATATTTAAATAGTTTATATTAAGTTTATATTAAAATGTCAAAAATCGACTTCAAATAAAAGTTATTCAATTGTGTGCACAGGTCCCTCCCACTGTCACATACTCCACCAATGCGGATTGATTCGTTTATTCACGTAACATTTTTCAGTTAGGTCAGCAGTTTATTTCATATCAATGTGAAAGTTGGCCTGACTTCAAAATTACCTGACTTAAAATACATACAGTCGAACATTATAACCTCCTCCATTTTTGAAGTCTGTTAAAAATGTCTAAATATACAAAAACGAGTGTTACATTGAATTGTTTAATAGAGTTCGATTGGTTGAAGGCTAACGTTACGTCAGAAGTGGAAAGTCGACATAGTTCAAGGTCAACAACATTGCCTTCGCAATTTGCCAGTGACAGCTGATTGCGAGTCAATACTGATAAAAAACACCTGCCCTCAAGCTGCAGTTATAATTTGCGTGTGCATGTACTTACATTTTAAAGTTCAATGAGCGTTTGCTATATTTTATGACTGATTCGAAACAAATCTAATATATAAAAACAAAGTAATATAATTTTTAATGTTTTTAATAATTTTATGTCAGTGCCAAGCATAGATTGTGCCAAGTGAATTACTGTTTTTACCGGAATAAATATATGACCTTGAAAGAGTATAAAATTAACATCTGTTAGTCTGGTGCATTGCAATGTCAGCATTCTTAATACTTCACCAAAGTATATTCTTCTTAAAATAATTCGGTATAACATTATTGACTCGATTTAATAAAAACTAATAACTAACTTGAGACTAGCTAATCTGGTACATACGAGTACTATTATAACTTTGTTTAGATTGCTGGCATTAAATGGTTATTAATTAGAGCACTTTACATTATTTTGAGCTACAGTCATATTCGAAATGTGGATTTTAAGCAATGATAACTCTACTTTTAAAAGAGTTAAATCGAAAATAATAATGCTGTTCATCTTGATATTTCGGTAAATCCTTTACGTTCTATTAGAAGTATCATTTTCTATTTACTATTGTGTCGCAGTTCTGTCTTTGCTGCTCGTATTTGAATTGATTTTTCCAGACAGTAGGTACCTACCCAATATATATGTAAAATTTGTAAAAGCTACATACTGGAAGAGCGATACATCCTTACACAGGCCTTATGTAGCTTAAAAGGGTGTTCGGTACACCCTTCACTAGTTATAAAAGCACTGTAATATTTATGCAATAAAAAAATCTTATTCCGGTACCTATATATCTATCATACGGATTGTGTGCCGTAGTATATTTAAGTGGAGTAGATGCAGTGGAAAGATTTATCTATGTCTAGCTAGTGCAATTACGATAGTTGACCTAAAGCCATAACCGGCATTGTAGAAACGTGAGTCGACGTTGTTATTGTATTGTATGACACCGTTACGCAACACGGGGAATTGATACCGCTCACGTACGTACTCCGTAACAACAAGTTTATAGATAGCTACATGTAGCTACTTGGATTGGAACCGCATTCAGCATTCAGGGTTATTCAAGTGGAAGTCAAACTTGGTTTCGTGAGAAGGGCGTAATGGTTCATGGAGCAGTTTCTGAATACATATATTATTTTACTCACGAATTCGTGTATAGTAGTATCCTGTTTTGGCAACTTGGTTAACAACTGTTTTTAATTAAATTGCTTTTTTTTTTCTTTCTAGCATTTATAATTCCTGTATTCAATGAAGGCTCTCTCGTTTATTATTATCAACATCTTGAATGAACTAAATTTAGCATCTACGGAATATTTAGATTTAGTTAAATTCGATCAATTATTAGAAAAAATCCATTAGATATCTTAGGTACTTTCTTTTTTACCTTAAGTTTTTCCTTTTGAAATATTATAACAATGTAAATAATAGTTAATTAATTTAAAGTTATTGTATATACATACTTATTTTATTAGTGATTCCAGCCTTTAATTTGAATGTAAATTATACGAATGGGAATAGGAAAGGCCAAAGAAAAATAATGTTTTCAAGTTTAGGAATTAGTACTACGTACCTACCTAGGACGTACGAGACCATAGAAGTAGTGGACTAACTGTAAAGATTTAAATGTCGTTTTAGGATATAAACATGTTTAATTTAGGTGTTTCTCTTCATAAATTAGGAAGAGTGACTAATAATAATCGATACTACGAAAAATTCGTATCTACTAAATCAACAAATATGAAATATGATTAATGATTAATTTAAAAGGTGAGTGACATGGTGTTAAGCGTGTAGGTAGTCAGGTACTGTGTAAACACATTTTTGTCTACCCCTTCGAGGAAATGCAGACGTGATGTGATGTTATGTTATGTTACATTTACTCACTTGGGTTATTCTCACGTTTTCTAAGTTGGTTTCATAGATGAAAGCCATTATTATTTGATTTATGTGAGTCAGCTATAACTCATTGTAACGTAGACGGGTTGGTTCTGTGTTCGCATCATACGGTCATGGGTGTGTCTATGGCATTCGTGGGAATTGTTCTCTCTCGCATTGTTGTTTCCATATGATATTACCTCTGATAGTTATTGAAGACTAGTTTTATTGCTATTAGGTAGGTAGGTACTTATTCCTTATTCCTGCTTATCATAATATTACAGTTTAACTACAAAACATAATATTACAGTATATGTATACTATGTACAACACATGTCATGTTTTTACTTTTAATGGCCTTGTATGGGGAAATCCAGAAGCATTTATGCTACAAAGATGCAATAAAAGGAAAAATAAACTCTTTGAAAAAGATTGACAAAGATCGATGAAATCGTAAAATTTTTGGTCTATTTACTAGTGGTTCATTTAATTAAATCAAGTACATATCTAACCTTTTTATCTATTTATACGTATTTTTTCAAATAATATCCAATCCATATAATTAACCTATCACCGATGAGTATTAAAATATTACTTGAACCTAATATCAAATTGTATCTTCTATTTGTACCCTGTGTCCTATATCTCGTAAAAAATCTTTGTTCGCATACATTAATATGCTGAGAAGAGAATAAATTACTTTATATTATAGCCTAATAGGTATTCTTAATATAAACCAACTCGAACGGTTTTTTATTTATTATGTTAAATAAAAATTATATTTGATTTAAAGCCCTAATTACTGCATTTACAAACCGTTCGGTCGAATTAATTTTTTCCGTGCTCTTCTGAATGTTGGAAATCTTCAAAAACATTTTATGACCTACATATTTAATTTTAACATTAAATTACCTTACCTTCCTTTGTGGTTGTTTTTGTCGCCACTTGCTAAGAATGCGTGGATAAAAGCCATTGTCTGTTTGATGCACCTGTTTAAACACTTCAGAGAAAGGTATAATAGTACCTAACAGTAATTCAATATTTTTATAATAGGTACCTCGTTTAACGCGATACGTAACGGTCGTAGCAGTCGTGAGTTGAGTATTTTTTTCTTCCGTGTTCGAAGACGCCAATAACGATACATATTATGTCAAAATAATTAATAATCGGGTAGCTCATGCGATAGAAATAAATAAATATTTTCTGACTAGATGTCGTGACCTACCTATGCGAGTAATTGTTAGTGGGCTTAGTTTATTTATTGCTTTTATAAGTTAAATGAGTTTAGATTAACTACATGCCATGCCAGACCAGCCAGATTATCGGAATTACGGCTAAATAAAGATAAAGGTAAAGTTTTTATTTTTTATATTTTTTTAATCATTGTATCGTTAGCATCTATTAATGATGAAACTCATTAAAATCCGCCATATCTGAGAGGTAGGTTTCTTTCACTGTCCAATCTATGTAACTACTAAATATAGTTAGCAGAATATTGCTAATCTATACTATTCTTATAATTTCATATACACTTAAAATTATTTTTATAATTATAGAAGTCTTAAACTTCATAATAATTTCAAGTTATTAAGTTTAAGTTATTTGCACTAACATAACATGTTAGTTAAAATAAACATTAATTAATGAGCAAACGTGCTCATTTTTTGATTGCTTTCTCGTATTTTGAACTCATTTTTATGTTCCTAAAGGCTCCTTAACCAGAATAAACGGCGCCCCGCGAGCATTATCAATTAACTACTACTGACCTTGCAAAATCCTTCTAAGAATTCTAGTATTATTCGCATAATAGCATATACTCGTATAACGTAAATGTTGAAATTAATATATTTCTTTAGATTATTATTATTATTCGCACACGAAAATGTTTCGCGCACGAATATCTAAATTCGTATAGGTGAAATTCAAAAATCTGGGGCCAGTGCTTTTAACTTAACTTTTAACTTATACATAAAAATATTTAAATTGCTGATCTACACGCTTTTAGACGAACAGTATAACACACACAATAGCATTTGAGGCATTGATATATATTAACTCAATGATTTGAGGGTGACTTTATACAACGCAATAGCTCAATTCCTCATTGAACTCGCAGCACCCAAACCCCAGAAATCCTTCATCTGAAATAAGTTGGTACCTCTGTGTTATTTTTGTAAGCATTTTATAATAGAGTATGTATTCCATGAATGAAATGAAATGTGTTGATGTAGGGCAAAATTGTAAGTTCGGAACCACACCAAGAACCACTTCGGATTTTGAATTTTACATTAGGTATTACAGTCACACGAATGTTTTTCCTGCGTGGGATTCGAACTTACGACCCCTAACGCAACAGACATAACGGGCATAATACGGGCCACATAAGACATTATATACGTATACCTACTTTAGTTAGAATTATAACACTATCTATTGCGCATTGGAGCAGCGTGGTGGAGTATGCTCTAGACCTCCCGCAGCAGTGTCTGTGGGGGAGACCCGTGCCCAGCAGTGGGACGTCTATGGGTCGAAGCGATACTATCTATTGCAGGAATCAATCACTTGTAGAAATTCAATGGGAAAAAAGGCTATGATCTGGCTGTCCTATCATATGGGGTCGATAGTAATAATGTTATGAGTGTATTGCGTGGTGGAGAGACAGATTAAAAGACGATGGTCTATGAACTGAATTCCTTACAAAGGATGCATGCATGATTGCATCAGGGACTACGTCTCGGTTACCGGAACCGCCGTGGTCGAAATGCCCGGAGCTGAATAAGCTCGAGCCAAATAATAATTCCAGTTTCATTGTTCACTCAATTTTCACTCAACTGGTAACTGCTTTTATTTGTAATATGTATACCTAAAAAGTAAAAGGTAAGGTAATATGTAAATACCATGTAACAATAACAATATTATGATAAATTCAATATAGAAAACTACTTTCAGTTACAATACGACATACGTTAATATATTTTAATACACAGCATATAAATGTATATCGAAGGCAACCATAATTAAATTCCCACTCAATTAGTTAAAGTAATAAGAGAATAGAGTAATCATGAAATGACATGATGTACATATTGTGAACCTTCTAGATATGAAGGAAAACCTAAAATGTTTTGTAATTCCACTCGAATTTTCAAATGTAAATCTTTCTTCAAGCTCAATGGTAGGTAAATCTTTCTTCAATACGTGTTCCCACTCAATTAGTTAAGACTTAAGAGTAATACATTACATGATGTACATATTGTTAACCTTCTAGAAATGAAGGAAAACCTAAAATGTTTTGTGGATTCCACTCGAATTTTCAAAGTTAAATCTTTCTTTAGGCTCAATGGTAGGTAAATCTTTCTTCAAGACCAATGGTTTCTGAATGCGTCATTTCAGTTTGCTTTTACATATTCCGGTATTTTGTGGCTAGTTCTTAGGTAGTGTAGGCCACAACTTACTATCGAATCAACCTTCATGTATGATTTTGGAAAAATATACACCACTGTATAAGTTCACGTTTTTATTACGATATTTTGTGTACTGTGTTCTCTGAACTAGTTAATTAATTTAGTAAGTCGTTAGCTATTAAAATAACGTGGTGTCATTTCTATTGTTAGGTACACTACATGACATCAGAAACTAAAAAAGTATAGCCGCGATACTTAATTACAACCACGGAGTTAAGTGTTAAGTCTTCATTTATATTGTGTGGGATTTCAAAACAAGGTATCTTAAAACGATTTGTGTTTGACCTTGACCTAGATTCTACAGTAAATTACAAAATAAATGGTGTTATCATAATAACAGTAACATTAACGTGTGCCATATTACAAATCAAATCGTCTCGAAACGGCCCCTACGAGTTCGACCTGTGTGAGTCCGTCACGTGAGTCTTCCAAATTACCGGATCCACGTCTGGACAAAATTGGACGTCTGGTGAAATGTAAACGACATAAAGTTAATAAATAATCATCATCCAAGGACGACCTGGTTGCTTGTCACAATTTTGTATTGTTTCATGCTCTCAGTGTGCTGGTTGGTTCCACTAGTGGATTAGAATGGTTTCAAAGTATTCGCTCCTTCCATTAGGTATTCCGATAGGTTCCAGATGTCACCTATATTTGCAATGATTCATTCTATAACTTTTTTTACAGTGATTTTGATTGGTGTTATTTTAAAATTAAGAGTATTTTTTACAAAATGAAATTATATTAGATAATTTATTTAGTCAGTCATATAAATAAGAAATTACCTACAAATAGGTAATAACAATCATTCTGTACCTTGCTTTACTGACAATGAACTCAATAAGATATAAAAATTCTTTCCAATCCTAACAAAATAACAAAGGATCTCGCCAACAAAGGATTATTATTGTTGTATCCTATTCCGCGATTTTTATTGTATGGATACAAGTATAAACGATCTTTGATATGTTTATTATAAGCTATTGTTATATTATTCATTGTATGGAAAATGAATATAGCCTCACATTTAAAATTTGCTGGAATAGAATAGAGAAAATGGGAAGTAGAGTACCTAATAACCTCACAACACAATGATCACAATAGGTTATAAATTTCCAGAAATCCTACGTATCCTAAGCACAATAGTTTACATTTAGGTGATTTACTGTTGTTGCTTAAATTAATTAATTAATAATCGGTATCAGTCTCTGCAAACATTTCCATACCATTAGCAACAAATCAATCAATTCAAGCATGCTTCGATATATAGATAGGTACTATATATCTCTGTAGATCTATAGTGCTCTATACATCTATAGAAGACTAAAATATTTGGACCTTGAGATGGTCATACAATAGAGCCGGAAGTATAATAGAGTCCTTTACGTTTTCAACTATACCTGTTGGCAATTAGAATTAGAATTTAACGACAAGCAGATACCACTAAGGAATGATATATATTTACTACAGCAGCTAGTAGCTACCTACTTCTTCCGATTCCTTCTATATATATTGTCTTGTCGACATAGTTATCACAAAATATCCTTATCATATAACTCGTCACAATTGTGATGACGTTTGTGTACCTGATGGAGATAGATCGCTTAAGTATTTAATTTAATATTGATTTTTATGCTCATGAATTGCTTTTATAAAACTCTAAAAATATTTCCTTTATAGAATTGAGTAGATTTAATGATACAGGATCGAGTTTAGTTATATTTACGAGTTTTACTGGTTTCTTTGTGCTAAAATAGTTTTTTGATTGATTTATATAAATAAGTAAGTCTTATGTTTTCGTAAGATTTTCAATTCATTTTTACCGAGAATTGGTTTATGGAAATTCCAATATAAGTGACTTATCGGTATCGGTGGTGATTTTGCCCCTTTGTTTTATAAAGCAAATTTTTACTAAGCAGTTTAAATAAAGTATGCCTATGTCATTCTCAAGACCCTACACTACAATTATGCAAATCACGTCGATCCATCATTCCGTTGGGACGAAGAAGGGCAAACCAACAAACATACCCATTAATATACTAATAATTAGTAAGTTTATTAAACTTATTTTAGCTGAAGTGTCTTCTTTATTCAAACTCACTTTTTTAAATATTTTTTATGTGATTGATAAAGGTATGTTTTTTTCTATACCTATAGGAGGTGTAAAGATACCAATATGTATAATAATAAGTAATAAAGAAACGTGTCTTGTCTCATCATTGACAGTGTCACAAAACACGCTATAATAGATTATTCAAGAGTGCCCTTCGATCAATAATGTACGAAGAGAGTGCCGTTTATAAGTTGTGAATAAGAACGGCTTATCTTTGTTTACGCAACATACTGGATGGAACTAGAACGTAGTCAGGGCTCGCCTTAATACTGTCACCGGATAATCTTGATAAAATAGGGTCATTGTAAAAATGCTGAGCCCATTGCATTGCATAGGACGGGATAAGTGTCCAATTTTTGTTTACGTAGGAATTACTTTAATATCTTTGATACTTTAACTACTTCACTCACTAAAACCCGCTCAGTAGCCTACCTCAGCGCTACAGCAGGGATCCGGGATGTCTTTTAGAACGCGCCGGTGCCCTCCAGCGATGTTCCCAACAGGCTATCCCCGTTCTTCTTCGTTTTAGAGCTGACAAACCCTTCACCAGCCACACACAACACTGTCTGTCTTGCCGTCCGCAACCCCAGAAGTGCTCTTTTAGTCGCCTCTTACGACAGGCAGGGTCTACCGTAGCACTATTCTGGTCCCGAGCTTAAATGTACCTGGGGTATCTAATTTTGCTTAACATTATAGATAGGTGCCTATTTGAATGTTAGACAGGTGCCATGCATACACCCCCGATTTGATTATGACATAGTGATCTAGGCGGAATCGCTGGATGACCTCAGCACCTTGCTAGGAAACCAGAACCATGCTTTACAACGGATGGGTCTGAAGTTGAACACGGACAGGGCGAATGTCCTGTTTAATCTCGCTTATGTGTTCTCTATGTACAATACCGCTTGATAATACTGCTCTGGAAATCGTCGATGAGTACAAGGACTTAAAGAAGACGGCTGGAAACCGCAGAAGGCACAGGAGCGGTCGGAGTGGTGTCGTTTAGGAGTGGTCATAGCCATGCCTTCTGAGGTCTAATGATGAACATTGGATCTCGGAAGGCTGACGGATATATGGATGGGATATGAGACTGTGCGGTATATCGATTATGTCAGTGAAGATTATAGCAGTAGCATGCCAATTTTTAATCTTTATGCATTACAATATGTAGTACTAACCACAGAAACTAATCATTCAGAAATTAAATTACAGTAGGTAGTTCACGTACCTATTATGTCGCCATATAGCCGTATCGTATTGCTAAAACCACAGACTACGCTACACAAATAAAGTAACAACTTTGTGTTGAGATTGGTTATTGTAATTATTGATTACCTAACCCAATTCTTAATTACTTTTTCAGATGACCTTGACCCAAATTGCAGTGTTTAGATTGTATTTTCCACTTTTATGTGGCGTACATACGTACATTTTATAAAGTTATATTTCCGGAGTCTTTTATGTAAATAGAGCATCGAAATAATTTTATCTGATCTACGTACATACTACTACATACAGATGTGAGATAAATTTAACTGATTATTTATATTTAATTTAATTAATGCAACTAAAACTAGGAAAAATAATAAATAAATCCATCAAAACTTCTTGTTTAGGAACTGTGTTCATAATACATACAGAAAGAGAATTTATTATACTTAATAATATTTATGTACAAGTTTCACAATATTCACAATGTTTTTTTTTTTAAATTAATAATTATGAAAAACAAACGATAAGAAATGAATGTTAATCCTTTGTAGTAAATTTATTTTGAATTCGATTAATTATTCGTTTATTGAAATCGATACATTTTCCTCCTATCCTACGAAGTAGTGTACTACGGCGGCAGATAGCGGCAGTGGTAGGTCTGGCAGGGCCAAAGATATTAACTTTATTGTCTTTGGGCAGTGCAGGCACTTCACCACATTTTATATACTGAAACACTTCACTCAAAAACTGTCACGCATTCATGCTCGTCTCGCTCGTGTCAATCACAGAGTATATTTTATGTGTCAGTCAATCCCGTCATTTATTAATTTTCTTCGTGCGATTAGGTATGTTTGATTTTGATTTCGGTGATTTAGTGGTTAGATGTGTAAAATTAATTTGGATTAAATGTTGATTTATGTACAATTTAGAAGTGAATTAGTAATTATCGTATAGTTGTATCATAATATCCTGTTTTGGAATCTCGGCGTCTTAATTTTTGTGTGGTAGGTAGGTATGTAATAATTACTAGTCATTATATCAATACTGATGTAAACTCAAAGTAAACTAATAATATGGTGATTAAGACTGGTTAGTGATTGATAAAGATACCCATTAAGATAAGGTATTTTATGAAAGCAAAAGCGAATATTTTAATTTAAAAGAAGTGAAAGTATAACAGGAGAGTTCATTAACCTTTCATGACCTAGTCATTTGTATAGGAAGTTAAATTTAGTTAGTCTTTGAGCCAAGGCGACTTTGTATTTTTATTGTTTGTCAAAGCTTTAAAGTATTCAGTGTTTTATTATTTAATTAAGTGAAATTTTAGGCAGTATAATATTGTAGTACAATGGACTAGTAATGGATGGTTTTAATTCAAAAATTCTGTTAAACCAGTTGTTTTCCCCCCACACACTTCGTAATTTGTATTCTGATGTCATATAACACATTATAACACATTACACACATAATAATTATAACTAACGAATTGTCTCTTCTTTTTACAGGGAAAGGAGGGAACAGGAGCAACGGGAATTGTTGGAAAAGCAACAAAAGGAAAAAGAAAGAGAACGGATAGAAAGGGAAAGGGAGAGAGAACGTGAAAGAGAAAAGCAAGAAAGAGAAGAAAAAGAAAGGAGAGACCAAGAAAATGCGGCCTCAAAATTAGTTTCAAGGCATTTCGAAGAATCTCTCAGGCTAGCTAACCAAAAGGTATGGTTGGCTTACACATATTAGTTGCGAGTTTCAACGTGAGACGCTTGGAGTTGTATGTATTGACGTGTAACTTGTGTTGTAGCGGGAGCGGAGCATGTCGTGGTCGCTGCTCAACAGCCTGGCGCCGAGCCGCGCGGGCGCGGGCGAGCACGAGCGGCTGCGGCCGCCCGAGCGCGCCTACTACTCCCCGCCCGCGCACCCGCCCGACCGCCTGCCGCAGCCCGACTACGGCCCGCCGCACGCCCCCCACACCCACCACCCTCCCCGGCATCCCCTCTCCAAGGCCGACAAGTCCCAATCCCATCCCGCTCTCCCCAAGGGCGAACCCAACTTCGCCTCCTACAACTACCCCCCCTACCGCTACGATAAGTTAAAGGATCAGCACCTTCCCGCTCCCCCTCCCCTGGTGCCCGAAAAAAATACTGTGATAGTCAAGCACGACGCCAAACAAATCCACTTGGAGCAGAAGCATCCGTACCCTAGTAAGCCGCGGAGCGAACCGTCCCCCCACTACCTCCCCTCGCGGCCGTACCGGACGGGGCTGTCGCCGCACGCGCCGCCGCACCCGCACCCCGCGCTGCAGAGCGCGCCGCACGCCGCGCTGCCCGCGCAGGACAAGTCGCGCCGCCTCTACCAGCCGCCGCCGCAGCGCTCGCCGGCCGCCTACTACCAGGCCGCGCCCGCCAAGCCCAAGGTGTCCAGCCCCGCGCCGCCGCACATCTACGGCAAGCCGGGCGGCTCCCCCGGGCCCGCGCACTACGCCGTCGCCGTCGAGCCGCCGCTGCAGCTCACCAAGGCCGAGCCCCCGCCCGTGCCCTACCCGCCGCCCTCCGCGTACTCGCCCGCGCCGCGCACGCAGCCGCCGCCGGTCGCGCACGCCCGGCCGCCGCGCGCGCACGCCGCGCTGCGCGGCTCCCCCTCCGCCGGCGGCGACGCCTCCCCGTGCCAGACGCAGCCGCTCGACCTCGGCGTGGCGCGCGAGGACCCCGAGAGGCTCTCCCCCCGGAGGCGGTGCCCCTTCGAGCCCGCCGACGCGGACTCCAAGCGCAGGCGGCTCGACAGCCCCGCGCCGGAGCCCCTCATCGCGGCGGCCGCCAGCGTCGGCCGCACGCCCCTCGGATCCGAGCCCGCGCCGCAGGCCCCCGGTCCGCCCTGCGACGTGCGCGTTCCCTCCGCCGACGGCAGCGTGGAGACGCCCGAGAAGGCCGCCGGCGCCTCTCCCGCGCCGCACGTGACCCCCTCGGCGAGCCCCGCGCCGGCGACGCCCGTCCCCCCGGCGGCGCTCTCGCCCCCCGTCGCGGTGCCGCCGCAGACGTCGTCGCCGCCGGCGCCCCCGGCCACGCCGCCGGTGACGCCGGTCGCGGACGGCGACACGCCCGCCAAGATCGCGTCGCCCGGGCCGCGGGACGGCTCGGCGCCCGTGCGCCACCTCGGCAAGAAGGCGTGGCTGCAGCGACACGAGACCGCGCCCATCGGCGAGGGCGACTGCTCCGGCGGCGGCGGCACCTGCATCACGCTGCCGATGGCCATCAGCCGCGCCTCCGAGCCGGACGACTCCGGCTCCAACATCGTGGTCCCGGTGGCGGCCAAGTCGATCCAGCGAGGCAACCGCAAGACCTCCAAGCCCAGGAAGCCGAAGGAGGCGAACGGACGGATCGACGAGGCGGAGGAGGACAGCTCGAGCTCGGACCGCGAGTCGAACGCGCCACCCAAGAGGAAGCCGCCGAAGGCGAAGCGGAAAAAGGGTGCGACGAAGAAGGCGAGCGACGAGCCGAAGAAGAAGAAGGCGTCCGAGAGCGGCAGCGAGAGCGACAAGGAGAGCGACGACAAGGACTCGGAGTCCGGCGGCAGCGGCAGCGGCAGCGGCAGCGCGTCCGGCAAGCGGGGCGGGGGGCGCGCGCGCGGGCGGCGGGCGCGGGGCGGCGGGCGCGGGGGGCGGCGGCGCGAGGACCCGCCCCGGCGGACGCCCTCCGCCGCGCGCTCCAAGGCCTCCGCCGAGTCCTTCCTGCAGAGCGGGCCCTGCTTCGAGGTGGCCCCGCGGCTGGCCAAGTGCCGCGAGTGCCGCTGGTCGCCGGCGCAGCGCGACAAGGACATGACTAACATATTCTGCCGCTTCTACGCGTTTCGAAGACTGAAGTATGCCAAGAACAGGCAATTAGCTATAGCAGGCTTCTCGGACCCTTACAAGGATGCTGAGGAGGTAAATATTATTTTAAACCATGTTATCATTGTTTTTTTGCTATGAGATGAAAATCCTCTTTATAAGTTTTACTTGTCTTACGTCGATTTTATTTCCATACAGTAAAAAAAACAAAATACATATTTGCTAGAAGAGTATCCGTATTGGAGCAGCGTGGTGGAGTATGCTTTACTCCTCCCACAGATTAGTCTGTGGGGAAGTCCGGTGCTCAGCTGTGGGACGTTTATGGGTTGCAGTTTAGCAGCTTTTAGTCAATCGTCTGTAAGAAACCTAATATAGTTAATTATTTAATATATGTACATGTTAAACATTTCCTTATTTTTTTTTGACAGGAAGACAAAAAATTATGGCTGTCATCATCCGCCGGCGCGGCAGAGCTTGACATTGAGATGAGCTGTTTCCTGCTGCGGGAGATCGGGGATCAATTCTGCGAGCTCTTGCAGCAAGAAAAGGAGGCAGAATCGCACCATCTAAATGAAGGTAATTTAATTAATAAATATATATGTGTATATAATACATTCTGAGAGGAGACCCGTGCCCAACAGTGGGACGTCTATGGGTCGCAGCGAGTAGTTACATATGTGTAGTTGTATAGTCCTTAGCCCAATGGCTCTCGTCGATTGTATGACATGTCATCGATTGAGTTGAGCAACGACGGGCGCGGTTGGTTTGTGGGATGGGTGACCGCTAGTGGAAAAATTCCATGGGCTCTAACGTGCTTCAGTTGGCACGTTAACCCATCGGTCCCGTTTGTTTTCAATGGTGGAAACAGTCGTTAAGCCTTGTCCAAGACCTTCGGGTGGCTTGAGAATTTTCGTCACTGGGTTGGCCACTGACCCCTCCACCAATCCGCATTGGAGCAGTGAGGTGGAGTATGCTGTAGACCTCCCGAGTCCGTGTTTGTAGGGGAGACCCGTGCCCAGCAGTGGGACGTCAATGGGTGGCAGCTAAGAGAAGTTAATAAATTATAGTGTCACACTCATTATTTATCATCACTTCGGAGATTTTCTTTACACCGTTTGAAAATCGCGTGAGGCATTTTGCATTCGAGGCAGTTTGTTTGTGTAAAATTGAGTAAGCTCTATTTTATTTCAATTACGTATGTAAGGATGCAGCTTAGGTAACAAGTAAAACAACCGAAATCCGGATCATGACTGTTTATTAAATACTTGAGTTGGTTAATATATCCTACAACTAACACATACATACTACACACACTACACCTCCCTTTCCATAAGAAAAAAAAAACAATTCATATATGTGTTTTTTTTTTCATAAGCAAAAGTATAATACGCTAAAAATGTAAACAATAAGGTAAAACAAAGGGTATAAAATATGAATTCCGTACAGTTTAATAATTAAAATATCCACAAAAGAAAAAATATCACCTTAAAAGAATACTTAAATTACGAGGGAGAAGAAATTTGACTAACTGGTAAATGAAATAGTTTTGTCCGGTTTTTATGTATAATTTCTTCTTTCCCTTTCTTTATAATTTTTACATTGCAATTCAGATCTTCTACAACTAAAGCGCTACGCACGGCCAAACCGAAAACTGCACGTTAAGGCACCCGTTCACTAAAGAGCGAAAATACATTCTTAAAATCCTTTGTTAAGAACAAAGAAACTAGACAATAACTATACGCTAAGTCCTTTCTCGTTAACTAGCGCACGCGCCGCGACTCGTCTTACGGCTGGCAGGGTCGCCATGTAAGGATGCAGCTTAGGTAACAAGTAAAACAACCGAAATCCGGATCATGACTGTTTTTTAAATACTTGAGTTGGTTAATATATCCTACAACTAACACATACATACTACACACACTACACGTAATCTTTAGCGGTGTATAATTTATAAAATATTAGGCAGCATAATGACATTTCCAAATGGATCAAACAATATGTAACTTTGTCCACAGACAAAACAATAGCGTGGAAACGTGTGGTGCAGGGTGTCCGGGAGATGTGTGACGTCTGCGAGACGACCCTGTTCAACTTCCATTGGACGTGCGGCAAGTGCGGCTTCGTCGTCTGCCTTGACTGCTATAAGGTAATCATCATTATCATCATTAATTAATAAATGAGAAAAATTAAATAATGATTTATTTATACAAACGAAGGCAGGACATTAGACATAAAGAACAAAACATAGATTGAAGAAATATGGATAGTTAAGACTATGGATTGCTAGTAATAAATATTTACCTCATATTATCACGGTCTTGGTGTCACTTTCTTACAAAAAAGCGTCAGCGTGGTCATACTGGAATAATAAGTAAATACCTAATATAAAGTACAGTTTAAATAGTTCTTATAATCACAGGTGCTCAATAGTGTAATAATTTACATAGTCCTTGGTTATAAGTCGAATTGACCTCTCTGAACAATGGACATGTTACAATCTTGTTTTAACATAACGCAGTTACTATGCAGAGTTACCTATAAAAGTACACATACTATTAATTGGTTAGGTATCATAACCTTAAACTGTTGCAGTATTGTATAAGCAACAATAGATCTGCAAAAAATACTGATTAATATTTCTTTTTGCTATAATAATAGCAAGCAAACATGACTAATGTGACAGATCGTTGTTGTAGGCTCCAAACAAAACTAATAACGATTATCGTGCAAAGCCGGTGAGATAGGTATGCATTGCCAAACTTGAAGACAAAAACAGTAGTAGTATGCATTGCCACACTTGAACACTAGACAAATAGTAATAGGTTAGTATTAGGTAGAGTTAGTAGGAAAACATTCCGACCAGAATACCTGCACAATGTAAAACACAATTATTACCTATTATTACACCTCAAAATGGTACTCGGTCGGTATACTGGTGGAAGTGGTAGAACCCTATGAAGATTCTAGATAGGCTCTAGCACTTGAAAAGTTACTTAAGTAACTAATCTAATCTATTTATTACCAGTATTTGAATATTGTTTCAGTCGCGAACATCCGGTGACGCAGCCAACGCCACGAATGAAGTCAGTAATTCAACAAATGTGAGCGGCAATGGCGAAAGAGATTCGTTTGGGTAAGCATGTTATGTTCATTCTTTGAATTCATTAATTACTTTATAACATGCTTAAACACCCTTTAGAGCTGACGAAACTATTATATCAGTCGTGTGTCCTGTTGGTGCCATCTTTTTTCACTAGCGCCGCGCCGCCATTGTCCCAATTACTCTAGTCTAGTGAAATTATCTAGTAAGAAGGAAGTCCCAATAGGAATTGGCCTTGTACAAAACTATCTGGTATCAGTCGGTTATCATGTCATATGTTCAGCATTCACGACAAATTTATTTGCACAGCATCCTACTAATATTATAAATGTGTATGATTGGATGTTTGTAACTCAATCATGCAAAGACTAGAAAAAGGATTTGGATGAAACCTGGCACATGGCACAGACGTCATAACCTAGATAGGATACTTTTCATCCCGAAAATAATGTTCCCTTAGGATGCTTTGGAAAGTTGAATGACACACCGTCAACAGATAGCACTGACATTAATTCTTAACTTGATTACACTTTTTCCACGGGCGAAGCTGCGGGCAAAAGCTAGTATTTTATGAAGTAATAAATTATTCCTTGTCTATTAACTTTGACTAAAAGACGAATTCTAACATGCATTTCGAAATAAATGTGTTTGAAGTCACCCCATAGTTTATTCACACCCGCTACACATTCGCAATACTTTGAATGTGTTATTCGCGCCGATTATAACATGATTTGGTTTATACATAACCTTAATTGTTCAAACGACCTTTGTCAAAGTTAACTTAAATGATATTATATTATAATTATGTCCTCATTAAAACTTTGACAGACATGACCAAGTGGTAATTACACAACTAAACACAATTTCAATAACACTAAAGATCGACCTCGTTAGGTAATAAATAGCATAATTAACGGGCAGACAATAGAATGATTATTAGTACGTGGCTCGTTTAGTGAACAATTGTGCGTTCACACGGTGTATGCGGATCGGATACAATGGTTCAGTTCCTGCTTATTTCATTGTTTGCTAAAACTACATTAGATGACCGTGTATTGTGCATTTTCACTTTATCTGAATGTTGGTTTTATAATAGGTGTAATTTTTCACGTTATCAATAGATGGTTTGGTTAGATTATGAATTCAAATTCATCAATAATTTCAGATTCATTTAAATAATTCATTCTTGAAAACAAACAAAAAGATCGACTTTAATTTAAATAGAAACTATGTTCACAAAACTTTTACAAATCTATATTCCGAGTGTTATTAAAACCCATAACACATTGCCAGGGAATTGAACCCAGGGCCTTCGCAGTCGCGCTGGCAATTACGCAACAATCTTTATTATGAACTAGTGGACGCCCGCAGCTTCGCTCGCGTGGTATTAGACATAATAATATATGTTTATTTTACACCCTAACAAAATTTTTACAAACTTTGAATGCCATAATTATTTATGTCTAATCAACAGCCTATAATATAAATTTTATGCTTCTAGTTCTGAAAATGAAAAAACTTTCATAGAACCTTTCAATCCCCTTTTCAACCCCTTACAACACTTTTTTCCAAATAAAAAGTAGCCTATGTCCTTTCTCCGGCTCTAGACTATCTGTGTACCAAATTTCATTTAAATCGGTTCAGTAGTTTTGGCGTGAAAGCGACACAGACAGACAGACAGAGTTACTTTCGCATTTATATTATGAATTAGTAATAATAAAAGAAAAAAAAGAAAAAAGTTACTTAAAATGGTGCTAAATCGAGGTTCCCTTGGTGGTCATAAAGGCGTGAGGGAAAGGGAGCGTATTCGTTGAAGTACGTCCGTCACCGTAACGTCTGTGCGTTTGTCCGCGCAGATGGCTGACGTGCACGTCGGGCGGGGCGCACCCGGCGCGGCGGCTGCTGCTCACGCAGATCGCGGCGGGCGGCGCGCTGGCGGCCGTGCTGGCGCGCGCGCACCGCGCCCGCGCCGCGTACGCGCTGCCCCCGTGCGCGTGCGCGCGCGCCGCGCCCCCAGACCCAGCGCTGCGCGCCGCCGCGCGCGCCACGCTCGCCAAACTGACGCTCGCCAAGGCCACGCTCAAGGTAATCTATCTATATATATAAAAGGAGAAGGTGACTGACTGACTGACTGATTAATAATTAATAAAAAATACCTAACTACTTAAAACGTAAAGTATACATAATACACAATTAATAAATATAAATAGCAATCATATAGAATAAATAATAACATAATACACAATGCAAACTAACAATACTTAATAATAAAAATACTTAACAAATAGAATAACAGATAGTAACATAATCTCATCAAGGACCTTGAAAAATAAACATCAAGGGGATTCATAAAGAAATAACTTAAAAAAAAAAAAAAAAGACTGACTGACTGACTGACATATCAACGCAGGGCCTAAACTATAAGGGTTAGAAACTTGAAATTTTGCACAGGGGTTCCTTTTATAACGTAGGGGAGCACTAAGAAAGGATTTTTGAAAATTCACCCCCTGAGGGGGTAAAACGGGGGTGCAAAGTTAGTATGAAACTTTGCCGTTTTTGAAGTCGTTAGACGGGTAGACGTCGTTAATGGGTCAAATTCTACGCGAGCGAAGCTGCGGGCGTCCACTAGTCTATATATATAAAAGGAGAAGGTGACTGACTGACTGACTGACTGACTGACTGACATATCAACGCAGGGCCTAAACTATAAGGGCTAGAAACTTGAAATTTTGCACAGGGGTTCCTTTTATAACGTAGGGGAGCACTAAGAAAGGATTTTTGAAAATTCAACCCTTAAGGGGGTAAAACGGGGGTGCAAAGTTAGTATGAAATTTTGCCGTTTTAGAAGTCAAGTGGGCAACCCGAACGCGGGCAGACATCGTAAATGGGTCTAATTTTACGCGAGCGAAGCTGCGGGCGTCCACTAGTTAAGATACAAATTGACATTTATTTTACGTGTTTTTACTGACGCTAGCGGCAAGATTTCATGGCCGCTACCGTGCCATGTTAAGCCGTTCGTCCCAGTTTTCTCAATGGCAAAAAAATATCGCTAAGCCTTATCGAAGATGTCCTTCCTTCTTTCTGAAGATGTCTTGTCCCACAACTGACTTTGTGGGGGAGATCTGTGCTCAACAATGGACTGTTTGACCTTTCGGAATGGGAGGGATTGGTCCATGATGTCTTGTCCCACAACTGACTTTGTGGGAGAGATCTGTGCTCAACAGTGGACTGTTTGACCTTTCGGAATGGGAGGGATTGGTCCATAGTCCACTACGCTAGTCAAGTATACTTCACGTGCCATTAAAAACATTATGGAGTAGTATCAGGCATGTAGTTTTCCTTCATCAGTTCAACAGTTGACATTCAATTTTGTTAAAGGCACTAATTTTCATGCTTGGATTTGTTAGTTCGACAGCCACAGATTCAAAACTTCTTGACAGCTTGAAATTGTGCGTGGTGTGCTCCCTGGATTTTCAGAACGTGCGACAACATTAATATGCATGGGCATAGCCAGTAACAGCTATTTCTTAAATTTTGGAAAATATTTTTGTAAATATTAATTAAATAATCTTTACCCTTTTTGGACAGAATATAAAGAAGGAGGAGGTAAAAGAGGAGGCGCCAACGAACGGCTCGTCCCCAGCCAAGTCAGAGAACGGCAAGACCGGCCCCGGCGCCCTCGTCAGCTGGCTGTCCGACCTCCCCGCCGAGCCTAAGGAAGAAAAATCGGAATCGAGCTCATCCGATTCCGAAGAAGGCGGCAACTTCTCCACCCTGAGAGAACTCCTCATCCGCCCGGCGCCCGAGGGTGACGCGCAGCCGCGGAAGAAGCAGAAGCGCACCAAGAGCGACACCCTCGACGACGTCATATCGAGCGTGGTGGAGAAGAAGGAGGGAGAGGACGGCGGCGAGAGCGAGAGCAACGCCCCGTTCGCTCTGGCGAGCGTGGTGAAGAGATACGAGCGGGGCGGGCGGGGGAGGGACGGGCTGCCGGTGAGGATAATGACGCTGACGGAGTCGAAGCTGCTGTACCCGCAGGTGCCGCACGCGTGGCTCTGCGACGGCAGGCTGCTGCATCTGACGGACCCCGCGCACGCCGGCAACTACAAGCCTTTCCAGGTTGGTGCTTTTCAAATATCCTAATGTTTTATTCGAATTATTCAATATTTTTTCACTTTGTCAGTCTTTTCTCAAATTAAGAAAGCACAGAATACTTAATAGTATAAGAAGAAAGGAAATTTAATTGGTCGATTAACAAGTAATCAAAACTAAACACTTTTTGATTTTGTATCATTTATTGTACTATTATTTAACAGCAATAATTTAAAATTGTCTGTGGTATTTCATATCCATACTAATATTATAAATGGGAAAGTGTGTTTGTTTGTTTGTCCGGCTTTCACGTCGCAACGAAGCTGTTATATGGTATGGTTTTTGTGTGTGGAGATAGTGAGGAGGGTGGAGAGTGACGTAGGCTACTTTTTACCGCGGTAAAACATCCCCATGGGTACATATTGATGTTTTGTTATTTGCTAGATATTTAGTTCCGGATGTTGTTAATAGATGGCGTACCTTACGTACCCTTTATCTGCGGTCAGTATCTTTTAATCCTGGAACTGTCATAATTTATCCACCACAAATATGATAAACAACTCATTGTTAATTCCCTTTGATCACGCGGGCGGAGCCGCGGGTAAAAGCTAGTTTTAACATAAACACAAGGCAGATATTCCATATACTATAATACTTTGTTTTTAAAGTGTTATCAGATTATTATATTTTTCTAATATCTAGTGCAAAAGCAAATAAGTATATCAAGTATATTGTTTACTAAAATGTTATATTTTATCGTTACAGGACCAGTGGAAGCGCGGTCAACCCGTTCTAGTCTCCGACGTGTCGGCGCTGCTCGACAAGAACCTGTGGTCCCCGGAGAGCTTCTCGCGGGACTTCGGCGAAACCCGCGTCGACTTAGTCAACTGCGCCTCCGGCCTCGTCGTGCCGAACCAGCCCGCGCGCAAGTTCTGGGACGGCTTCGAATTAGCAGCAAAACGGCTTAGAGACGAACGAGGCGCCCCCATGGTGCTCAAACTCAAAGACTGGCCGCCCGGCGAAGACTTCGCCGAATTACTACCGACGCGATTCGACGATCTAATGCGCGTGCTACCCCTAAGCGAGTACACCTCGCGCAACGGCAAGCTGAATCTCGCCGCGCGGCTGCCCGAGTGCTTCGTGCGGCCCGACCTCGGCCCGAAAATGTACACCGCCTACGGGGGCGCCGGGGGCACCACCAACCTCCACTTGGACGTGAGCGACGCCGTCAACGTGATGGTGCACGCGAGCGCCCCCACCGACGCCCCGGAGAGGGCGAGGGAGGCGGCCCGGGCGGCCGAGGAGGCGGGCGTCGACGTGCTGTCGCGACGACGCGCGCGCGTCAAGCCGCCGGCGGCGCTGTGGCACATATACGCCGCCAAGGACGCGGACAAGATCCGGGACTTGCTAGTCCGGGCCGAGGTGGAGAGGGGGGCTAGGCCGCGCGCGCAGCACGACCCCGTCCACGACCAAACCTGGTATCTCGACGCGGCGCTCCGGGAACGACTCTACCGAGAGTACGGCGTCGAAGGTTACGCCATCTTACAGTGCCCCGGCGACGCGGTCTTCGTCCCGGCGGGCGCGCCCCACCAGGTGCGAAATCTACTCGATTGCATCAAAGTCGCCGAGGACTTCGTGTCGCCCGAGAACGTGTCGCGCTGCTTCGAGCTCGCGCAGCAGTTTAGGCGGCTGTCGCGGCAGCACGCCAACAAGGAGGACAAGCTGCAGATCAAGAATATAGTGTACCACGCGGTGAAGGACTCGCTGTGCTGCTTAGAGGACGCGCTGGCGCAGGCGCAGGCGCAGGCCGAGTGAGCGGCGGCGCAGGCGCAGGCCGAGTGAGCGGCGGCGCAGGCGCAGGCCGAGTGAGCGGCGGCGCAGGCGCAGGCCGAGTGAGCGGCGGCGCAGGCGCAGGCCGAGTGAGCGGCGGCGCAGGCGCAGGCGCAGGCCGAGTGAGCGGCGGCGCAGGCGCAGGCCGAGTGAGCGGCGGCGCAGGCGCAGGCCGAGTGAGCGGCGGCGCAGGCGCAGGCGCAGGCCGAGTGAGCGGCGGCGCAGGCGCAGGCCGAGTGAGCGGCGGCGCAGGCGCAGGCCGAGTGAGCGGCGGCGCAGGCGCAGGCCGAGTGAGCGGCGGCGGGGGCGGGGGCGGGGGCGGCTCGCATATGATCTCAACTACGAACGTAACATTAATTAAGTTCCGCATTTAACGTAAGATTGGGAGCGAGTGATACGCGCTGTGCGCCGTTTCGTGTATGATGCCATGGAGTGGACCGCGAGTCCGGTCGGCGGCCGCGGTCGGTGATTGTGCAATGTAAATTAGTCTGAATATGGTGATATAGTTGAGATGTGGATATGTTTTATGTTCCTTAATCGAAATACAAATAAACTCTTCAGGTTATTTACAGCTTAATTGTAGCTCTAATTTTTAAGTATGTATTGTATTGTGTAAATTTTTAATTCGAATTCCATCGAGTACATATTAAGAAGTCTATACTTTTAAGTTATTTTATTGAATTTAAACGTATTCGCTCGAAGCATTGTACATTAAACCACGGCGTGTAGATAAGTTTCTCCTATATTAGATTTCTCAATTTGGTTGGTATGTTACGAAGTGAATAAGTAAACGAATATGTGACAATTTTATTTTGTCCTTATTGCTGATTAGGCGAAAGCAAGTTTTTTTTGTACTGTGTATATTATGTATGGTTATAAGTTGGAATAAAAAAAGATGTTTATATTAAAAGACCTTTTATTGCCTTCACTGTTACCTCGCATTTACTACAAAGAGAAAAGAAGAAAGAAAATAGAAACTAAAGAGATTGCAACAAATGAAAATTGTACAGCCATGCCAAACATTCAAATTAGAGACATAGAGATCATAGATCATAGACGTACAGTACAATTGCCTAGTCATAGAAAATACCATAGATTTAACCGAAACTGATATGAGTGAGTAACAGTAATAAGGTCTCGGTTTACTCGAGGTCTATTCTCCCCAATAGGATAGTCTAAATAATATTAGCGGATGCTCATAGCATTATTAGTTCATAATATAATGCTGTCTACCACTCAGTTACCTGACCAAATAGGGTAAATTCGCAGACCATGGCACTTGGCCATTATTAAAATGCGTTTTTTTATTTAACTCAGCAGTTAATTCCGCTGCCCATTATGACCTTTGCTGCTAATAGCCGGTACCACTGACTTAATGCTATCGTCAAGGGCATTGGGTACACATCTCTTACAGACAGACCCACCATATCTCTGGAAGTACCTCAGAGCTAAGAGATATTCATTAAATATTCATTAATTAACCTGAGGGTGGTACGGTTGATGTCATCCATCACACATGGCTTATTAAACAAAAATTTTATTTTAATAAACAATATATTTTTGCACCAAAAGTCATCACTGATATTTTGGTGGAAAATGAATGGCATTAGGTGTTGTTGATCTGAGTTCCGATGTATACGAGGACTGATGACGCTTTGGGCGACTGTGCGTTGCCAGAATTCACAGTAGGCGGTCAGCTTTGACTGTGAATACGGAAATTCAGGTTAAAATGTACCTAAGTACAATGTGTTTAATTTAACCAACAAGTTTATTTCTTATAGAACTAGTAGACGCCCGCAGCTTCGCTCGCGTAAAATTAGACCCATTAACGACGTCTGCCCGCGTTCGAGTTGCCTTGCCCACTTGACTTAAAAAACGGCAAAGTTTCATACTAACTTTGCACCCCCGTTTTACCCCCTTAAGAGATGATTGAAACTCAATAAAAAACCTTCATAGGTACTGAATTTCATTCGAATAACATCAAAAACGGCAAAGTTTCATACTAACTTTGCACCCCCGTTTTACCCCCTTAGGGGGTGAATTTTCAAAAATCCTTTCTTAGTGCTCCCCTACGTTATAAAAGGTACCCCTGTGCAAAATTTCAAGTTTCTAGCCCTTATAGTTTAGCTTTAGGCCCTGCGTTGATATGTCAGTCAGTCAGTCAGTCAGTCACCTTCTCCTTTTATATATATAGATAACTATTTAGCTCATTCCTACATGACATGGGTACAACAGATTCACTGTAAGTCAAAGTAACTCTGTATTACTAACTTCTCGCGGTGGCTCTCTTGTAGCTGAAGACTGAGCGTTATGCTTGTGCTTGTAGTAAAATTTGTAAGGAATTAAGTATCAGCGCCATCTTTATCACAGTTAGTTGTATGAAATAGTAACTTACGCTACTCGACAATAGATAGCACCAGTCACTACTATTAAGAAATTCTTTGGCTCTGTAAGTAGATGGCGCTAAGACCATTTTAATTTATATCATAGCAGCATGAAGGATGAAGGCATGTTAAAGTCCTTAAAAGATTATACAGGAGATGGAGAGTAATAGAGATAATATTTTAGAAAATGAACTTACAATTAATGTAGGTGATGGCAGCAGCGACGACACTGAAAAAAGTCGTATGGACATGAATGATTAAATGTGGCCTTCTTCACCTTTCATCCACCTCTTCCTATATTTATTTGTTTGTTTATTGTGTGCAAATAACATATTGTATTTCATTTTCATTCCAATGTTCAGTCCATTCCAATATATTAAGTAAACATTTATAATATTCTTTTTATGAAAAGTATTCATTATTTACAATGTAACTTATTACTTCAAAAAATTATCGATGCGAATCGCACTTGACCAGGGCCGGATTTAGGGGAGGGCAACCGGGGCTACAGCTACATATTTTTAGATATATGTTTGTTAAACACTAAAATTATCTACTCGGTTTCACAATAAATTATTGATTGAAAAACTCGACTGAAAATTGTTGTTCATTTGGAAAATAATTTAGGGCCTTGGGGGCCTCCACACCTCTAAATCCGGCCCTGCACTTGACCATATTTTTTCGATAGTAAATTAATAATCTTTCACGTCACTATTTTAATGCCATAATATCGTGCCGCTCGTACCTATCTACCTATAATTCTGGATCAAACTATAGAAAGTTACATTAATTTATCTAAATACATAATTAAAAAATTTGCTATTCGCATAATACCATATTATTATATGCGCTGACTTTGTTGACATCCCCAAAGTTCATTGATCACATCTCACGATGATAACATTTTTATATATTTCTTAGTCGTAGCTAGATTTAATAAAAATACAGTTTACATAACCTAATATTAGATAGGTATACAATATTATATAAGTTAGGTTCCTATACTACAGATACAATTCCTATCACTGTTTGGTAAATTTTGTCTAAAAACTTCCCTAACTATCCCAAGTTTTTTTCTCTCTGGGCGATGAATTCAATTACTATATACTTACTCGTACCAGTATGAGCCAGCGATAAAACAATTTAAGAATAATAGTTTAAATGCTGTGCAGACTTGTATGACTGGTACCTCACACGCGGAGGTTATAAGAGGAGTAATTCTCACGTATGGTCAGTTGTCGGTGAGAGAGCGTGGCGCGCAGATTCGCGGTGACCAAGATGAAGTCTGTAACATTGATTGTTTTCGGTGAGACCTGTTTTAATTACTGCTAGTGATAACATTATGTTAACTAAAGTTTGATAACGCCAGTGCCAAATTCAGATGAACTTACGCTAGAGCTGTGCAATTAAAACGTCCATATTAAAAATAAAATGTTATTGCATCTAAACGACATGATCCGCTACAAAAAATAAGAAAAGACTCATAGTAAAATAATTGGTGTACCTACTAATCATTTTTTATTTTATTTGAACATTATGTAATTTCATATTCAAATTCAAATTCAAATAATTTATTTCGCTATGAGGTGATTACACACGCTTAACGAAAGTCTAGGTAACTACAAACTACTTAAAGAGATATAATGCTATTCTAAACTGATTGATATAAAGCAAAGGATGAGCTATTTATCCTTGAATGAATAGCTAATCCTACACAGGTGCCTAACCTGCCTTATGGCTAATTTACAATAATTACCTACCACTAAGCTAAGCTCTAAGTCACGATAGACTATCTACCTGGTCATCGGCTTAAGGAAGAACTTACAATATTCTTATCCTATGCCCTAGTGTAGGCCGAGAGAGAAAAAAGCCGGAGGAAAAAACTCTCGGTAATCTTTTAAAATTCAAATTAATTTTTACAGAAAGATGTACAGTATGACCATGATATGATTAGGACAGACACGAGACAGCCAATCGTGTATGCCAAGAATCACCCCATATGCCACCTGCTTACAATATTTAGTATAATTAATACAAAAGCATAGTGATAGCCTGTCAGAATTTAATTCAGTCCCATGCCTTCTTATCATCCAAATACTCCTGAATATTATAATAAGCTTTTTGACATAATGTTTGTTTGATGGTTTTTTTAAACCTGTGTAAAGGCAGAGACTGAACCGCAGCCGGGACTTTATTGAATATTAGAATAGACATTCCTATGAAGGAACGACTTTTCTTACTAAGCCGGCATTTAGGAAACGCTAATTTGTGGCCGTTCCTTAGTGTTACATTGCGTAAGGCATTTAGGTCACTACGACTTACAAACTGATGCCTATTTTTACGAATATACATAAGATTCTCATAGATGTACTGCGATGCAAGGGTTAGGATGTTTATTTCCTTAAATTTTTCTCTTAGGGAGTCTCTACTTCTCATTTTGTATATACAACGGATAGCCCTTTTCTGCAAAATAAAAATAATATTAGCATCCGCTGCATTACCCCAGAGTAATATGCCATAGGACATTAAACTGTGAAAGTAACTGAAATAGACCAATCTAGCGGTATCGACATCCGCTAAACAGCGTATCCTTTTAACCGCGTAAGCTGCAGAACTTAGTCTATCCGCCAGTCGACAGATATGGGGTCCCCACTGCAACTTCGAATCAATGGTGATTCCAAGGAAAACAGTCGAGCTAACTAAGTTCAGTTTATCACCATTTAGTTCTGGTTGCATATCTACTTGTTTCACATTAGGTGCTGAAAATTTTATGCAATTGGTTTTATTACTATTCAAGTGTAGGTTATTAACGCTAAACCAATGCACCACTTCAGAGAGAGCATTGTTCACATCGTCATAGTTAGTTTGTTGCCTATTTAATTTGAAAATTAATGAGGTGTCATCCGCAAACAATACAATCTCGTTATTATTCTCTACCATATATGGTAGATCGTTAATATATATTAAAAACAGGAATGGACCCAGAATCGATCCTTGTGGGACCCCCATCTGTACTAAAGACCCAGACGATCTTGTACCGTTTACTTCGACTTTCTGAGTTCTTTCGCTGAGATAAGAAATCAGAAGTTTCAGTGCGGTATTTTTAATGCCATAGTGATTGAGTTTCCTGATTAAGGTTTCATGCTGTACACAATCAAATGCCTTGGATAAATCACAGAATATGCCCAGTGCATCTAGTGAATCCTCCCAAGCATTGATAATATCAGTAAATAGTTCAACTCCCGCATCAGTTGTTGAACGGCCTTTTGTAAAGCCAAACTGTTTGTTATGCAGGAGTTTATTACTTGTAAAGTAGCTAAGAAGTTGCTGAAGAATTACTTTCTCAAATATCTTACTACAAGCCGGTAAAATTGAAATCGGCCTGTAGTTGGTTGGATCTGTACTATTTCCGGACTTGAACAAAGGTATCACTTTGCTTTGCTTCATTAGGTCAGGAAACTCTCCACTTATAATACAGTTGTTAAATATTAAAGCTAGGTGGGGTGCTATTACATCTATAAGCATAATAATAAAGAACCTGCCATATTTAGGTAGGTACTACTTACAAGCTTAGCTTTACTTTTTTTCCATTTACTTAGGTAAATCGATTACGAAGTTATAAGATCCTTTTTTACAAATCATTTTAATTTACTATTCGCTTCTTGTATGTGTACGTAGGTATCCATCCCCTCAAGCAAAGTAAAAAATTCATCCATCCTACTTATATGAAAAATTTGCTCATAAGCACAGATATTCGTAGGTCCTACAGCCTATGTCTAAACATGCATTGTTCGTCAACCAGTTATGTAGAGGCAAGCCGAATATGAAACTCTTAAAAGCAGTCATGTCAGTTGAGTCAGTCAGACAGACAGGGAGTCAGTCTGATTCATTTGAGTTAAAAAAAAACAGAACTTAACCAGAAGATAGACTGGGTTACTGGTAATACGTTGGCAACCAGTTATGGGTCTATAGAATAGAATAGAAATAAGTTTATTTTGACAAATTACATACAATTACAACAAAAATAAAAATAAATTGACCTTAAAAAGCTAATTAACCTAACGAAGTACGTATGAATTTTTCAAAAAGGGGCCGTACTCAGCATTAGCCGTGGCGGACCACGACCGCTGGTTTTCAGTACGACCCCTGATTAGATATAGGGGAGGTCATTTGCAATCTAATGACCCCTTATGAACCCTATGCAAATGTCAACTCTTTTTGAGTATTTTGAGAAATTTGTTTTTTGTAAAAGTTTTTGTTTGAGTTAAGTAAGTAGATATCGTAGGTGTCTTACCTACGATATCTACTTACTTAACTTCATAAAATATTAATTTAAAAAAAAAACAATGCATCTAACATTTTGTTTTAGTTATCTGCTTTTTTACATTCGAAAACTTACCATAAAATGACAACCCGGGTAGCCCTGTATAATGCTTTTCAAACATAATCTTATTTGTTATTTTAAATCGTCCAGTTTATTCTCACTACGCGTAGTTTAATTTAAGGCCGAGATAAATGACTCGCTGCCGGATAGAACTTCTCTTCCTGCGTTTATCTGATGAACATTTTATCGACCTTAATGGTCTCTGTTAAGGTCATAGACTCGCTGGTACAAAGGCTATAAGAATGCTGATGAGGTCTAGTTGATCTTGATACGGTTCATTGTGTAGTTTATTATCGTGATGAGGTTTAGATTGCATTTTCCGAGTGTCATTTGTTTTATAGGATACACACAGAGATACACATAACTGGTAAAAACCGACTTCAAAACTAAAAAGGCAAAAATAATTGTTTGTGGGCTAGGGCTGGGCTAGGCCCTAGGTCCCTCCCACAGTCCACACAACGCGGATTGATTAGTTTATTCACGTAATATTTTTCTTTCGGGTCGGCAGTTTATTTTATATCCATACTAGTGAACGCCCCGCAGCTTCGCTCGTGTGGAATTAGACATAACAATAGTTTCGTTTACATCTAGTAATATTATATATAGCCTATGTCAGTGAAGATGCAGCTTTCTAATAGTGAAAGAATTTTTGAAATCGGTCCAGTAGTTTTTGGGTGAAAATATTACAAACAAGTATTTCCCCTTTATAATCCTATAGAAGTATAGATGTAAGTCGACCTTCACCACGATGTAAGGTACCAAACACATAAAGATTTATCAAAATCGGACAAACGACGAAATTATCGCTGTACATTGTACATACATAAAAAAAATAGAAACAGTCGAACAAATCACCTGCTCTTTTTTTCAAAGTCGGATAAAATACAGGCCGAAAGCTTCAAGCAAATACTAATTGCTTGAAGCTTTCGGTGTATTGAATGGATAATATCAGTGTTTAAATAAAACCATTTGTTCGTACTTGAGTTCTAAGTACATGTATATCTGTGTATGTGAACAGGAAAACAACTTCGAAACCAACGTACATAAATAATCAAAACAGTTAATTCTTTACCAAAATATTTACCTACCTACATTGTTAGATTTCTTAACGAATCGTAAAACGGTTTTAGTAATACGATATCTGAGATTGCATTTAGCAAGAATGTGTGAAATTTAGAGCCGCAGAATTTTTATTTGCATTTTGGTAGCCTAAGTAGTATCATAGGCAAATTAACAAAACTTGAAGCGTCGTATAACACGACATGAGAGGCGTTAGATTGGCTCAGCTTTAGAATATGCAACACCACAGATCGGATATATACTTCTTTCACAGCTAGAACTCGTTAAAAGACGTCCATTCACAAAATATCTCAGCGCGGAGACGCGCCGTTTAGGAGAAAAAAATTATTAAATTTTCTATACAAATTCGTTCGTACACAAACACGATTACTACGCGCCATCACATTATTATAGTATATAGATATAGCATATAGATTACTCTGTGGTTGTCACTGGGATACGTTTCATTTCACTTTTTTTTTTAACCAAAACCAATTTTTTTTATGCCAAAAATTTATGATAAAAAAATTAGTTTTAGTTTTAAATCTGATTTAAAAAATGTCGGGCTTAATTATGCTAGTTTCATTTTTTATATGTAACATAAGTGTTTTATAATCCATCCATTTATCCTCAGTTTAATCTAAATAAATAATTTCTAAACTTGTTAGATAGTAAGCGGGGGGAACGGGGGGCCGCAGGCCCCCCGGAAAAAAAAGGGGGGCTCGGGGGGCGAAGCCCCCTGCCAAGAAAAAACGACACAATTAACTCCAAATTTTGTTAGGTTAGGTTCAGGTTTTGTCTATGATTATTTACGCAAAAAAAGGAACCCCGCTTGCGGGGTTCCGTCGACATTTGTGACAGAGTCCGACTTGTCTGATACGAAATTATGTTAGATTAGGTTAGGTTCAGGTTGGGTTTTATAGAATTTAATAAAAAAAAGGAACCCCGCCCAGCGGGGTTCCGTCGACATCTGTGACAGGCTTCTGATATTTGTGTTTATGTGATTTTTTATCCACTATCGAGTACAAACTACAGTTGCGTCTATCGAAAAAAACGAAAAAAAAAATACACGCAAATTATGAATTTTGTTAATCGAAATTAAAATATGAAATAAGATATAGTATTCCCACCAAGTCTGTTTGAGCTTTTGAAGCTCACCCTGTTTAGTGACGCTGTAAAGTTCGGCGTGACCACACAGTAAAAGGCCACTCGAAAAAAGAAAACAACATCTGTGGAAGTTAGTGCTCCTTGGTGTATATCTATTCTGTGAGTTAGTGTCATGGCATTTATTATTCGTGTTTATTTATGAAATTGTATGGAAACTTTAATTTTTTTTTTTTTCATGAACCGCGCGTCTCCGCGCTGCGAAATTTTGTGAGTGGACGTTTTTTAACAAGTTCTAGCAGTGTGTTGTATACTCTTGGTAAACGGTGGGTTCTAGTATTTTATATAAACACTTTATATTTTATCACTTTATTTATTATTTAATTTGATATTAAATACGGACCGAACAGTTACAACAAGCCGAGACAAACCAGAGAGAAAGAGGAGCGGGGACCATAGACCTAAGTGCATTAGGCACAGATAATCATTATATTTGATTCTAATATATCACACTCTTCCCCGCTCAACAAAATATGAAATTTAATTTGAATTACATTTTTTTTTTCTTAATGATATTTATAAATAAGTATATAACTAACTTACATAACGTATGTATGAACTTATATATATTATTTATATGTTAAGCTACTACATTAATGTTTTAATTTTTTTTATGAATTAACAGCTTATACAAATGTTACATGTTAATATCTGTTTAAATTAAATTTTCTTTAGTTTTACTACTAAGTTTACAAATATATTATTAGTTGTTAAAGAACTTAATTAATTGCTTTTTAAAGAATTTATTTTATTACAACATGTATGAACTTATCAAATGGTCTGTGAACATTCTAAAATTTGGTCAACATGCCTTTTCCACTGCAATCCATTTACATCAATATAATAGGTAACTCCTGGAATGGATTCCTTAATTATAGTCCCAGGGCTTATTTCCCTTCCTGAAATCTCTAGTCATGACTCTGTCTCCTACTTTAAATGTTACATTCCTAGTGCCTTTATGAGAGTCAACAATTTTATTTTGTTTTAAAATTAAATCCTGGTATACAGGAGTTGGTCTTAATAATGAGAAACGGTTCCTTAATTCCCTACCCAGCATCAATTTGGCTGGCGAAACACCAGTTGACTTATGGGGAGTGGCTCTATAATCACACAAGAATATGCCTATTGCATAGTCAAGGGATTTGCCACTTTCCACAATTTTTGTTACATTTGACTTAAATGTTTCCACAAATCTCTCCGCAGCACCATTAGTTGCAGGGTGGTGGGGAGCTGTAAACGTATGATTTATGCCTGTTATCTTGCAAAAACTTTGAAAATCGTTACTAGTAAATGAAGTTCCGTTATCTGTAACTAAATGAATTGGAAAACCAAATCTCATAAAAAGTTCTTTAAATTTTTGAATTGTAAGACCACTTCCTATATTTGACATTAGAAAAATTTCAGGCCATTTACTAAAACTATCAACAATTACTAAAAACATTTTACCAAATAATGGACCTAGGTAGTCAGCATGAATGCGGTACCAAGGTGATGGAGGCACTGGCCAAGTTTTTAAAGGAGTCTTAGCTGGTGTATTTCTATGAGACAAACAAATGACACACTGCTTTGTTAAGTTTATAATGTCTTCATTTAACTTGGGCCACCAAAAATAAGACTTAGCCATCTCAATCATCCTGGTAGATCCAAAATGGCTCTTATGCAATTGAGTTAATACATCATTTCTTAACAATTTAGGTATTATTATTCGATGTCCCCAGAACAAACAATTCCTATCAATACTAATTTCATTTCTCTTTATATAATAGGGTTTTAAATCATCTTGTAAAGTTAATGTACTCACCTCAGATCCTGTGTCTAATTCAAATTTAATGTCATTTCCTTCCACGTTAATACTTAAAATTTGTGGAGGTATCTTACATATAATGTTACAATCATTTGAGTACATACTGACAGGCTCCTCTGAAACAAACAAATTTTTAATGCTACTTTCAATATCATCGCTTACCATCTCCATACTTTTTGTATGGCGCATTCTACACATTTTGAAGATATGCCCTTGCATTCCACATTCCGAACAATATTTATTTTTTAAACTGCAGTTAGACTTAATGTGATTACTTTTACCACATACAAAACACATTGGACTATTTGATTTAACATTCTTTCTAAAGTTAGGTTGTTTTTTGTTATTCTTTTGTGATTTTTCTGACTGTTTCCTCTGGTTTTTCACGTAGAACATTTCCTTAGAGGTGGAGGCACTTGAATCTAATGACGTTTGTTCATATTTTGACTGCTCAATAGCTATTTCCACAGTTCTAGCTAAAGTTAAAAGTTTTTCTAAATTTAGATCTCCACTTTTCAGTAATTCGAATTTAATTACAGGTTTAGATACTCCATCTATAAATTTTTCCTTCACTTGTTCTTCCCAGTCCTTGAAATTACATTTCTTTGCTAACTTTTTTAATTCTATGATATATTCCTCAATGGTTTCACCTTGTTTTTGGTTCCTATTTCTAAAAATTGATCGATCCAATGCCGTCGAGCTAGATTTACTGTATCGATTTTCAAGTAATGTTAATAATGTTTTATAATCTTTCTTCAATGGTTTTTCTGGTGAGCACAAATGATTTAACGTGTCTAGGACTTTAGGTGCTAAATGTGTCAGCAGCAAGGCTGTTTGCTTCCCTTCTGGAACATCATTTAGGCTGATTATACATTCCAGTTGTTGTTCGAACAACTCAAAGTTAGTTCCTTGGAATGGTTCAATTTTTCCAGTATATGTAGACATTTTAAATTTTGTGACACTTGTAATATTTTCTAGTAAAGAAGCTAGTTCCCCTGAACTTGTTAGGTCTCGCAGATAAGTTCTTAAAGTATCAATTTTCAAATCACGAGACTCTAATTTTAAGTTTAATTCTTTCACTATTTTATATAAGTCTTCTTTGTTAATAGTTTGAATCCAACTAGTTTTTCTTTCTTTTATTTCCTTGTGGTGTTTTTGAACTATTTCCATTCGTACTGTACGTGACCCGTGTGACCTTTCTTTGCCACGCAAGCCGGCCGGCGTTAAGATGGCGGATAATTAGCGCGACTTAACCAAGACTGTCCAAGACGCCTTGCAAACAACAAATCACTTGTTTTTGAACTTCTCGTCGCCAATTTGTTGTATACTCTTGGTAAACGGTGGGTTCTAGTATTTTATATAAACACTTTATATTTTATCACTTTATTTATTATTTAATTTGATATTAAATACGGACCGAACAGTTACAACAAGCCGAGACAAACCAGAGAGAAAGAGGAGCGGGGACCATAGACCTAAGTGCATTAGGCACAGATAATCATTATATTTGATTCTAATATATCACACAGTGAAAGAAGTATATAGCCGATCTGTGGTGTTGCATATTCTAAAGTGCTTCCGTTAGATTAGACCATAGTCAGTCACCACGCTGCTCAAATGTGGATTGGTAGACTTCACTTACATTACGTTTTCATTGTGTCATTTAATTTCTTACGCACATTACTTAAACAGCGTAGAAGAAACCTATGTATCTGCTGTGGCTTGGACAAATCATTAGTGCGTGCCACTTTTATTTATACACAGACTCGTCGACAGAGAGGTAACGATAGCCACCGAACTGTCACCGCACTAATCCTCAAAAGCAAAATATATTTAACAGCTTTAATAACAGCTACCTTGAACTATTGTCTATATTTTATCAAACAAAATTCTTCCGCCAGCCGCGCTGCTGGTAGCGGTGTCCTGCCGGCCGGACAAGCCAGACCTGAAGCAGCTAAAGGCAGAGGCGGCGCGCAAGAAAGCGTGCATGCATGACTGCGCAAGCGCGAAGTTCGAGCCGGTGTGCGCAGGCCGCCAGGGAGAAAAGCCAAAGTCCTTCGGCAGCGAGTGCGTCATGAACAACTATAATTGCGAGCACAAAGAGAGTGAGTAATTCACACAGAAACATACTTAAATACAAATATTTCCTATCTTTTTTGTATAAATTTTACTGTAAAATAATTGAGCCTATAAAGAACCTTTAGACTCATTCCAAGTCGGTCACATATGTACCTTTGAGGACTAAGATAGTCGAGATATGTGTTACACTTATCTAGAGGCGGAAACTACACCATTCCAAGTGAGGCTTCTCCAGGCGAACTCTAGGCAAAGATCCCGAAAATCCAATGACGACCGAACTAGATGATTTGAATTTAAAGCACATTTTCACGCGCGTATTAAAAAGTTGGGAAAAAATAAGTAAATTTTGGCCATATATTTCACTCTTTTTTTAAATGAATAGCCCAGCGTGCTTGATACAAAAGTGATTTTATCCAGCATTTCACTTTGGAAATGCCATTGTTGACCGGTATTGTGTACATTTGGACGCTGTACGAGAACCATGGAGCTATGAATCACATCTTGTAAACAAAACATGTTCATCAGAGCGTGATGTAATGTAATCATTCCATGTATTGTAGTGGGCGGGCCGCGGCCCCGCGCCGCTGGAACCGGAACGTGAGTCAGAATGACGCGAGCTTCAGGATTATAACTTTCTAGCAAATCCTTGATTTCATTTCATATTACCTATATGCATTTTGAATGTATATAGTCCAATGGCTCGCGTCGATTCAATGTGTCAAATACTTAAGCAACGACGGGCGTAGTCGGTTTGTGGATGGGTGACCGCTAGTGGCAAAATTTCATGGACGCTACCTTGGTTCGGACGTAACGAACGTCGGCATGTAAAGCCGTCGGTCCCGGTTGATTTCAATGCTTGTCGAAGACCTTCGGGTGGCTTGAGAACATTCGACACTGGGTTGGCTACACAGAACAGATAAAGGAGCCTTTATCTGCTCTGTGGTTGGCTACTAAACCCTCCACCAATCCAGCAGTGGGACGTCTATGGGTCGCAGCGATCGTTTTAAGCTCATTATTGCTTCGATTGGATCCTTCTACCACTGATAATGTAATCTGAGTGTCTATTACAATCCATGCAGATAGCGTTTCTTTATTTGATTTCCAGTCAGTTCTCAATACTCAATCATATATTATATTTATCGTGTTTTTCCTTTTTTTCAGCGCTCCAGAAAATCAGCAAAGGGGAGTGTCCCGGATCGGATGGTATTCGTCTCTCCTAGACAAGAGGATGATAAACAAGTGACATTTGATTTATATTCTCATTTTACAATATTTTATTATGTAGTCCGTACCTTAATCAGCTCACTATAATGTGTTTTACATTTTATGCATTTCAATTTTCAAATAAGCAATATTTTTTATGTTTTATCCTCTTAAAATGTTGTTTTGTTTATAAGTAATAATATTTTTATATCAAATAATATGAGGATTTTTTTTGCATATAAATATAATAAAAATTTACTAACGCTGCTTGCAATTTGTTAAAACGTCGAATCTTTTACTGCCGATCTTTTAAAAATGAATCTCTGGTATTAATTATATTACATTACTTATTTTGGTAGTTCAAAAATTTATAAAATAGATGCGTATGTACCTATTTTGTTTAAGGGTTTAAACTAGTGTAGCGCTTATCAATAATGGAACTTGGAACTAGATCATCATAATAATAAACTTAAGTCAACAAGCAAAAAGGGGTCAATCCTACGCCGTCATCTACGACATTGCCGAAGCATAGATTATAAACATTTAATAATTATGTTATTTATTATTTACCTACTCTGGAGATGAAGACTGCTTGGCGCCGATAAAATCAAGGTTACGATTAGATCAGACATACAGATAAAATCATTATAAGGCAATGTATACCAGTGATCGTTCATTATAAACAACAATTTAAGAAATGTGTAAGTTTATTGAGAAATGTAAGTAACCTTAGTTTATGTTAATAGCAAAGTTAGCTACGACTGGATTTACAACGAACTTGGAAGCTCGTTCGTACTTTGTACAATAAATAACAATATGCCTTATTCTAACTGAAGATCTTATAAATAAAGATAGTACGAAACATTATACCGAAAGTTATACGATTTTGGAATGAACAATATTTTGAAACAAGTGATTTTTTTTAAATTTTTAATTATCTTATCAACTTTACGAAAGCGTTTCATTGGCTTAATGAATGAGAAATCATATTAACTTATTCTGAAAAGGGACGAATAGGTTCTTACATAATACTTTTTGGAAGCATACATTGCGTGAAACATAGAATATCCAAGCGAAAATATCGTTATTAGGCTTCGATCAATAATAGATTGATCGAAGTTATTAGGGCACTTTAAAGTGTTTCATTTCATTTTCAAATAATACATGGATTTTTAAAGCTAAGTAATTAGGACATTTTTAAAATTACCAAAAGGGCTAGTATGAATGTATCTAAAAATTATATTTTCTAAGCTAAATAATTGCAAAATGAAACGTAGTGGATTCCATTTGCACATCGTTGGCAGGTCAGCATTCACCCAGGCTTGTGATCGCATAGTCTGGAAAAAGAATATTTTAATAATTTTAGTAGATATAATTTATTTATTGCCATGACAAGTACAGAAAAATACGATTTTTGTCTATATTATTGAGTCTATTCATTTTTCACTAACAATTTTAAAGTAAATCGTTATAACAAAGGTTTGCGTACGTACTAACTACCGTATCTACAAAGTCTGTAATAAAAACATCGGATTACTTAGGGTACCTACAAACTATTTAACTATATACAGTTAACGTAAATTGTGTAGTGTGTTAGCCATGTATTTTATTATTTAATAAATTTATTTTATTTGCTAATTATTATACTTATTTAAGTATAATAATTAGCAAATAAAATAAATTTCATGATGTTAATTGAATGTGTACTTTAACTAAATAATTGACTAAATATAAGAGCTTGTAGCTAAGTATAGGGCTAATTAAGCAATCAAAGTCTCGACCGAGTTATTTTGAGAACACCAATAATCATAAATTATTGTTTAAACTATCGGGACAATCTGCATTCTATTTGCAGAAATTTTACGACTGGTCATTTCCATCCAGAAATAGTCCTATGATAACAAATTACTTATACAATTAAGTAGGCTAAATTAATATTATTAAGTAGTGGTACCTAGATGTTAAACTCATTGCTCAACTCGACCAAGTGCACTATGATTATGAAAATATTTGCAAATTATTTAAAAATACTACAAGATTGCGCCTCGTGGCCATATTTATAATTTACCTACTTCAGCCGAAAATAAGTCTTAAAAAAAACTTTAAAAAATATTCAAAAATGTTAATTTTTAGGTTACAAAATTTGTTGACGCCAATTAAATCAATTTATATTAGTTTAAATGTGGTAGGTAAATACAATGTATTCCTTTTCATAATCCCTGCTCCTAAATCGCACGCTGATTGGCCAAGTGTCATCATTCAAAACTTCGCGCTCTGCACAGACAGACCTTTCCTCCTCTCACGCGGCGCTGTAGGCGCTCCTGCGCTGAGGGAATTCGGAATTAGGGGAGATCCCCTCTATCCGGGCAATTGCTCCAGGGGTAAACCCCGTCGGTGACTTCCCCGCTGTTGAGCGTGGGAGCCAGTCGATCGTCGCGCACGCGGTACGCGCGCGCGGTCCCACTAGCCATTAGTCGCTAATTCCCCCCAGATGGTCGGGGGGAAGAAGGTCCAACAGCTCTCTAGGGAGCGGTCGGCCTTCGGGGGGGCGCGCGTGCAGCGGCGCTATCCCCCTTAGATGAGGATGTGGCCCATTGTCGGCGCGGTTATACATAACACGCGCCAACCGGATCACAAACTCATCCAGCGACTCCAGCCTGCAGTCGCGCGCTATCACCGCGTTCCGGACGTAGCGCCCCGCTCCTGTGATTTCTCGCAGGGCGAGGTTTTGCTGGGCCTGAAGACGCTTGCGCTGCGTGGCCGCCGCCAGAGCATACCATGCTGGCGCCGCGTCGCGCTCTGCGGCCTTGCTAATTTGAAGGCCCAGATGACATACAAATGTCAAAGTAAATTAACGTGATTGAGGGATGGTGCGCGGACGCATCGCTGCCCAACTGCCCTTAAAATATCGTGTTAAAGTTGATGTGCGGTGTGATTACCGGTGAAGAACGTTCCCCAAACTCATAGTATTGACAATTTAAATCGAACATTGAATGTGTGTTGAGTGGGCCCCTCAAAATAAGTGGATTTTGGTTCTACAACGGCGGTTGCGTGAGTACCCTTTAAATCACCTTCCTTCCTGATTTTGCATTTACCACGTAACATTTTTGTAACTATTGACCGTTTCGTTAAAAGCGAAGGCTTCCGGCGCATACAAAATTATTTGTATTTCTACTGTGTTTTCACAGTGAAGAGACAGCGACCAACGAAAAAAACTACAAAAAAACGTTATCCGCTATTATGTGCCTTTTGACATGTTATTGAAGTAACACTTTTTTAAGCACGCTTAACTTGGGGGTAAGTTGGTGAATGCGTGACGAGAGCGTTACGAAAAGTGTGATCGAGCGAGGCGAACGAAAGTTTGGAAAGGCGAGTTTCGTAGTACAATATTTAAATGAAATGGCCATAGTAATAATTAATTATTCCAACGACTAGGTTGAAATCTAACAAATGTGACATGTCAATGGTCAACTTACACGTGCTCTCGCGACACGAGACGGCCTCAAGTTCGCACAGCGTGGCAAAGGTGTGCGCAGTGCCGGTGGCATCGAACGCGCAGACGGGCCCCGCCGGGGGCGCGGCGCAGCGGCCGGCGCACAGCGGCGGGGGGACCCCCTCGCGGACCCTCGCCCTCATCAGCTCGGCCGGGGCCGCGAGCTCAGAGTCGCCCGCCGCCTCATCCGCGATGCGCGAAGGCCGTAGGAACGGCAGCCGAGCTGACTGGATCTCCTGGCATGCTGGAGTGGGATATTTTTAAGGAAATAAGAAAATATTGTAGGTAGTTTAACAGACAGATATTAATAAATAATGTTTTCAAAAATACGAGTTACTTAATAACATAAATATAATAAATAAAAATAAAAAACTCAGTAAAGTATTAGTGTGTGTTGTCTTGTCAGTCCGAGACGTGGTCCTTTACCGTCGGCCTCATTCGCAAGCTCAAATTCGCTCAGCGTGCTATGGATATTTCGCTACGAGACCGGATTCGAATTGATGAAATTCGTAGACGAACGCGGGTTACCGACATAGCTCGTCGAGTAAGCAAGCTGAAATGGCAATGGGCAGGCCACGTCGCTCGTAGAACAGACAACCGATGGGTTAGAAAGGTGGAGACCACGGCTCGAGTGGAGACCACGGCTCGGGAAACGGAGCACAGGCCGCTCTTTAACTAGAGGGAGCGATGACCTGAAAAAGTCAGCGGGTAACCGTTCAGAAGGCACAGGATCGGGAGGAGTGGCACCGACTAAGGGAGGCCTATATCCAGCAGTGGACTTTAAGAGGCTGATGGATGGATGGATGAATGGAATAGGTGGTGAGACTTATGTTATTAGACCCCATGTCTCTCTCTATAGGTACTGTGCTATTGTCACACACTGGCCACAAAACTAGAATCCGTGACTCGAGAAATTAAAAAAAAAACTAGAAAAATCCAATAATACCTACTATCAAAAACGTAGTGATTACTTGCTCAGTGCCTACTATGTCCGACCCATAGCATCTTTGCAGACGCACTTGTGACCACTTTCATAGAACATGTTCTAAATCCTATTCCATCCTACTATAATTTAATTAATATTTGAAAGAGTGTTTTAATTTATATATTGGTTTCTTGTTAAATTCACATAATTGTCATGACAAACCAAAAGATTGCTGTTATTAATTGTGTGACCTTTTTAATCTAATCAGTAAGTATTATGTGTTCTTCTAAACTTTTCCTGTGATCTCATCCATATTACGCATCAGAAACAACGCTATCGGCATCCGTTGCATTGTAAACAAAGATAGGCTGGAGTTGAGTTGAGAGTGCACATATTGTTTTTCATTGACTTGAAGTTATCGTACTTCACTTTTTGTGCATGAGGCCTACTATCAAAATGTTTTTCTCCGGTCGCCGTACGAGGCAAACAAATTGGAGTAGTAATGTCCAATTTCTTTGATATTTAAAGTTCTTTTATTCTTATCATTTTTACTGTGGATTGATAGCATCGTTGGTTAAGGGGCCATAGCCCCACCGATTATCCTACTGGTAAGACCACGGTATGTATCCGTGGTCCTACTGGGCTAGGTGCGAATGATTGTATCGATATAATATGTCTGTATTTTTATCGATCGAATGCATCATTAGCTTGATGTTTAATACGAGTAGGAGATTGGCGATGTTGCTAGGATGTTTATTGACCTCCCATTGATCGTTCAAATTTTGCCTTCATCATGATTCTGCATGGTTATTATTAAAGTTCAAAACATCGTTCCTTTGTCTTTTTGTTGTCTTTGTTGAGTGTTACTTTAGCATCGTAACGATGTTATAATTGCAATGAATAAATCGCCTGCTTCTCTTACACCAAAATGTTATTGATGTTAGTAAGCGTGCTTAAACACATAATTTTCATTAAAGTTCGCTATACTCTGCCGCTCAAATCGTCAAGAACGTCAAGTGCTTTTTGTGAATATACTCGTATGAAGATTGCACAATCAATACAGAATTAATCAAATTAAAAATCCAAGTTAAGTATCATTTCTACAATTATTGTGATTTATAAAAAAAATATGTTCCTGCTGAAAGGTTGCGGTTTACAAGTACATATTAGACATTGAGAGAATTTTTTAGAATCATATCTCAATATTTGTGATATGCGTCTTGAGGTCTACCCTACCTAGCTGTGAAGTGTAGTGCATTCTACTTGGCCGACCGATTAGATAACCCCAGATCAAGACGCCAAACGGTCTAACGCGAATATTTACAGCTTTTATGTTAGTTACCCCGGGTGAAATATACGAAGTCATTATAAGCATGATGAGCTTTTGGCAAACTAGTAGGTGTGCTAAAATCCACGGCTACGAAAGATCTAGAGCATACTTCACCACGCTGCTCCAATGATGGGTGGAGGGGTTAGTGGCCAACGATTCTTTGGACAATTGAAAACAACTGTGAGTACCGTAAGCGCCCATGAAATTTGGCCACTAGTGGTCAGCATCAGAACAGTAGGTGGGGTAAAAATGTTAGGTAAAAGTAGCAAGGGAAGGATTGGATGAGGCTCGACTAAGGAGGTAATAGATAGATAACTAGATTAGACGATATAATAGAAGATACCGTACCTGATTCATTGGGCTTTTACACAACTCGGCTCTAAACTTACACCCAGCACAGATTTGATTGACAGTCAAAATTTTGGCACGATATTAACATTAACGGATTGACACCAAAGTCTAGTCAACGACTAGGTAGTTCATAGACATCTATGTAGGTAGGTCTAGGTACAATTAATTTAAAGCGTTTTAATTCATTAACAATATCGAAGGCGACTCCAATACTTTGTTTATCGTATATTTTGTTCGTTAATATTAACATTGTCGGAAGTACAATAACTGGTACACAAGTTATTACGGGTACCTATTAAACCAAACATTAATTTCTTACTACGACCAACTGTATTCTGTGCTACGACGTAGAATGAACAAAATTAAATGATTATATATTTTGATTATCTGAGTAATGTATCCACTTTAATTAATTTGTAACGTAGGCTGTTGGATGTAGGTAACGGCTGACTACAATGAAGACAATGTTTTTTGCCAAAATTCATGAGGCTATGGCAACGGGAAACGAGATATCTTTATTTATGTATTAATTCCCTTGCTACATAAACGGCAGTAGGATTACCTGACATATTTATTTAGCAACTTAAATTTCAATTTTCATCATCATCAGAATCCTTTCTTTGTCCCACTGTTGGGCACGGGTCTCCTCTCAGAACGGGAGGGATTAATTTCAATTAAAACTTGATTTAATTAGATTCATTTTTGATTTGGGAAAATTTATTCGTGTGGCTCATCTTCGCAAGGATCTCAAGTGACTCCCAATCCGCTTTCGCAGGAATACAAGGGTTCTGTGTCTGTTTTTTAAAACAATTAATAATCCTTCAGCTCCTACAAGGACTAGGTACTTGTCCCTATAGTGAGCTCTTCCTCTTTCTCCTTTTAAGAGTTCACACTTATTTCTATTGTTTTACTACTGATGTAATTGTTCTTCTATTCATAATAATTTATATTTTACATTATTTTTTATATATATATACATTATATATAAAATACAATATATATAAAATAAATAAATAAAATAAAATAAATATATTTTTTGCTGATTTATCTATGCATGTCGAATTTCGAATTTAGAAAATAAAAATATTCCTCAAATCTAAATAAATTTCCTTTATACCAATTAAAGTAATTATTTCTTCATTAATTTTTGGTCCATTCACATTTCTTTGTTAATTCATTTGACAATATCAATAACCTGCACTTATTGTGCATCTTTATGACCACTTACGACGTAGGTACGTATATATACGTATCAATTTTACTATAAACTTACCAGCAACGATTATCACGCAAAATAAAATCCTGTTCCTTAACATTTCCACCTAGTTAAGTCCAAAGGCTTTTCCGCAGCTCTGAAAACACACACGATAATGTCTATTCGCCACGAAGTTGCAACTATTTTTTTTTTTAAATAGTATATCGAAAGTTAATGTTGTTGGTTATGAATTTATCGGTTTACTGCATGATGGCGGGTGTCGCGTGCTGGGCTGGATGAACGGAAGGGGCTAGCGGGGTGGGGTGTGGCAAACTTGATAACCTCTGGCACGGCCGGAGGACTGTTGTCGATAAGAGCGCCTTCCGAATGAGAATTAGCATTCTCTTGTGCCACTGACATAATAATATGCACTGTCATCCTCGGTTCTTTTCATTGGTGCGCGGGTTACTACTCGTACTTTCTTTTCATATAAATCAAGCTCATACATACTCTCAAGCCGTGGTCTAACGTTACGCCACAATTTATAGATTACAGATGCCATATAAGATTTAGATGGAACGCGCCTGAAACACGCAAGGAGTTAGAACTCGAAGCACTTTATAGAAAATCTTTTTTGCCTTGAACTATCGCTGAATGCATTCGAATGAACATTTAGAAAAAATAAGTCGTGATAATGTGATGTGTGTTGTCTGTATACGTTCCATTCGGCGAACCGGGTTGTGTCTTCTGAGGTCCTCAGTCTACAAGTAAGTCCGCAGTCTACTAAGGTAATCAGTAACAACTGATCTAATATGTAATAGGTAGATATTCTGTAGATATGTTTTTCTACTAATACATTAAGTATTGTGCTGTTGTTTTGGCAATAAGTACCTACTCACATATTAAAATAATAGATCTAATTTTGTGTTGACCCTCTGTTGTACCTACGTATTATGTTATTTTCTTTGTAACAATTACCTAAGTTGTATTTCTGTTGTAAATGCCTGAGCATATCAACCAGGCGCTTCGCTGACAATCAGGCGCTTCGCTAAACCAAGTACTTAGCGAAGCGACTGATTGTCTCGTGTAATAAATAATGCGTCGATTGCTATCGTTAGTGCATTTTTACTAATATTGTTCTTTGATTTTTGTATTTCTTTCTTTAAAAATAATATAAGCGTTAATAATAATAGAAGGTATATATAAAGTAGGTAGGTAGGTATAAATAATAATATGTTATTCCACTTTCGTTTAAGTGCCGGATTATCTTGTTTAATAATGCATTTATTATTGTAGCGCCTGTTCCCTTTTATTATCAACTGAATGGTCGAGAATATCCCTAACTTATTCTTTATTTCTTAGTTATGTAGTACAATTGCTCCTAACTGAACAATCCATCTTTAGCGTAAACTTAAATTAACGTTCGTCAAAAAACCATAGTTATCTGGTTAGTTTATGCATACTGAGCTTCCTTATGTTTACTTACTTTCAACAATATTAACGTACCTACTATCTGTGTATTGACATACAGTAGGTACCTACATTACACAGGCTGTTGTAACAGTATAGAGAGGCTATTGCGATGCGTTTGTTATAATTTCTAGCACAGTTAATTCAAGTTCCACACCACAACCCTGTCTTTGTCTCACCTCACTTATGGGCACGGGTCTCCTTTCAGAATGGGAGGAATTCTTATATGTAGTTCGTGAAGTTTAATCTAAGGTAGGTAGTTCGTTTGTCTAAAATCTCCCAATTTAAAGCATCATAATCACTGCAGGGTTTTTAAAAATATCTGCACAGTTTCATCCAAAGTCACTGCACTGTGAACGACATTGCGGTCTTTCGACCATCATCAGCGGGGTTCAAATGGCCGTTAAAAATTTAGATTATTATTATTATTATTTTTTATTTAGAGTAAAATCAACCTAATGTCGCTCTTTTAAGACTGTTTCTACAAAAACGTCATTTATTATCTTTATTTAATTAACAAAAATGTACCTACCTAATCTTTTTTGTTTTTACACAACTGGTTTGTAATTCGTTGGCCTAGACGTTTGGTAGTCTGCCAAACTAATTTATAACGACACGACTCCATTTTTAATTTGGGAACCAACGCAAAGTTTTTTAATCTCCCAGTCGCTTATACCAACACCTACCTACACTTGAAACTCGGGAGGAAAGTGTAACTACAATATATTTGAATAATCAGGAATACAGAACTGAAAATTGAAATCAATGACAGATTACCAATTCATTGATATTATATTGAGTAGGTAGTGAGTAATCTCCTGTAATATTTAAGCAAACCATTTATTTCTCAGCTAATTAATAAGTAGGTATGTATAGCTGGTAACCACATATCAGCACCATCCATTCATCCATCAGCCTTTCAGGGCCCACTGCTTCATATAGGCCTCGATCAATCGTCTCCACTAACACTCTTCCCGATTCTGCGCCCTCTGAATAAGGGTTTTCCGCCGTCTTCTTCAGGTTGTCAGTCAACTTCGTTGGAGGGCGGCCATTACTTCGATTTCCGAGACAGGGTCTCCATTCGAGGACTTATCAAGAGATCTTCGTCCCAAGTTCTCAACCTCATGCAGTAGGCGTTTCCACGACAGAAGATGAATGCCGAGCCTTAATTTTAACCTCAGTAAAATAAATCACTTAATGAATTAATTAATTTAAAAGCAACTACAGGTTGCCTACTCTACTTCAGTTTATTGTGAACTTTTATTCCTTTTTCTATCCGACATTTGAATTAGGTACAAAAGCGCTGATTTGTTGCGAGTCCAGAAAAAAATACTCGACGTTTCTCGATCAACAAGGGCAAATTCCGTATTTTTATGTCACTCGAATGAAATTTAACATTCGTTTTGCGAGGCGAGCAATGAACTAGTTATTGGATATGGATTTTTATCTTCTGACAAACAAAATTGAATCGTAGGCGAGCGCTCTTTTCGCGGCAAGCGATTACATAATCGAGCTCCTAAACCGCAGAGTAGGAGCCTGGTGCTTGCCGTGTTGCCGTCATCTGCAGATAGCTAGTATTTAAATACCAACTGCATGCAGTTCTCAGCAGTCGGCAAGACGGCAACGTGTATAAGAGCTCTACTCAGCAGAAATAGTGGCTTTGATAATTCGCCGGGCAGACCATACACAGGTTCAATTACATCTTAGGAGTAGCACTTAGTGCTAACGTGTTATTGTCATCCCACCGAATGGTCACAATACAATATGTCATTCCCATTTTAATCTTGCTCCGGGGAGGAAAACGCTTCTGGGAATTTACGCTAAGCAACAAGTTGTCGGCCACATAATTATTATCACCTGATAGAGATGTGCTGATTTCACTATGTCGATAATTATTTACCATCGATATTATATATTAATTTTCATAAACGCCTACCGCTACCTCTCACCATCTCAAGGGTTGACTGGTAGACAATGCCTTCAGGCATTAAGTCCGCCCATTGTAATCTACAATAACGCGTAAAACTGGTAAGCTAGAGGTCCCGGGTCAGACAACAACTATTGTTTTTTATCTTACTTGAAATGCTCAGTAGCAGCTCGGAGTTTGAATTTGTGCTCGGTGTTTGGCGATAGGCTCACCACCCAATGGGACCGAAACTTAACTGGTGAAAATTAGGTGTAATACACAGTTACACACCTCTGTTGATATGTTATATATTATTATGTTATACATTGAAATTGTATATTATACAATTGTAATAAATAATAAAGTAGTTTAATCTTTAGTATAAATTGTATATTATACAATTTCTACTAAAGATTAAACTACTTTATGTAAGGGAATGAAAGTGTTTGTAAAATTTTGTAAATTCCCAAAGTTCGCAACAGTGACACATGATGATAATTTTGCTTTAGGTATGACAATTACCTATACAAAGTGTAGGTCATCTTTAATGGTCTTATTTAAAAATGACTACCCCTCACATGACAGCTTACAAGCTAATCTCAAATTCTCAATATGAGTGCGCCGACCACTGTTAGTTCACATCACAGTAAATCGCGACATGCCACATAATGTTGGAATTAGTATTCTTCCTACTACAATTAAACATTATGGAGGACAATACTCTTTTACATTAAAATTAAATCACCTACAGGATAGATGATCCCTATAGGTTAGGTGAACTAATTCTCAACACTTGATAGTTTGTGTGTTTTTGAAATAAATCGATGTCTTACACTGCACATCACTACAAGTCGCCCCAGAATAGATATACGGACCGTGTGGAGTTTATAAACAAAACGCCAGAGCAGTGGCATCAGTACAACACGAGATCTCGAGATATACGTTAATTCTATTAAAATTTTACTAATCTTGTTTATATACCAGTTTGATCAAAACACAATATGAAGAGGTTTTGTCTTCTCGTCACTTTTGGTGAGTTATAAAATAATATTGTTATCTACTCAAATAAATGTTATTAATGACAATTACAGTTTAGCAAAGAGATCGAATGATTAATTCATTATTGCAGATATTAATTTAAAATTTTAAAATTGACTGTTTAGATTAGGATTACCTAATAAGATGACTAATATTGACAAAACAACCTATAAACACCTTTTAGTTTTCATGAAAAGAGGTAGTAGAACGATATAACTGGTCATGTCTAATATATTGGCATTTGATATATTGAAAAAAAAGGAAAAAATTAATTAATTTTTATAGGTTATTTTAAAATTACATGTAGTAGGTACAGGACATCGTGGCCATTAGCACAATAATGTTTTGAAGCCATATGGTGAATTAAATCTTCAAATAAAAAATAATAATTATGTTCAAACTATAAAAAAATTATGTTCGACCTCTACAAGAGCAGGCATGAAAAATAAAGTTCAGCGTCCCGAATGTGTTAATGTTTGATTATGCTAGCCTAACTGTTCATCAAGTAAACCTAACAAATCAAAATATTGTGTTTCGTTATCTTGTCTCAAATACCTTAAAAATTGGATTCTTAACATGAGCACACCAATCGCACAAATTTTTACATTGTACGTGTAGCTTAATAGCGAGAATGATAACCAATGTAAAGTTGTTAACCCCACGTATAAGGTGGTCTCCAATAAGACATTCTGTTTTTTTCGACATCTCTATGACTGGATTTCCCCGTCATATTTATTAGCATTACAACTATTTGTCATACAGCTCCCTCTAAACAAACGTTATGATAATAACTAAGGTCTTTCAAGAATCATGAGAGCAAAAACCCAAATTTTGTTAGGGTCACAAGTTAATTTTACATTAATTCAACATAATATTTAATGTCGAGTTAAGTTACCTCAAAGGATTATAGTTATTTTGCTCGCAGCATTTATAATATTATTAAGATGAAAATCTATTTAAATATCATCTACAATTCTATCAATCTATATTCTATAAACTTTTAACATACTTTTATATACATACATATTTTTTAATCAGAATATTTAGATGATTTTACGTTGGAATTGGACACCTATTGTTTTATTATCTGAGTTTGGAACTTTATGGCAACCAAAAGGACATAAGTTAGTTCTAAAAATGCATTTAATAAAGTTCGCTAATTACGTCCGCTGGAAAAAACCTATTCCTAAAAAACTAAGTGGTCAACAAAAACCAAGGGATGATTCACGATATTCATCATAAGGGCGTAAAAACTATTGATCATCTAATGTTGACTACATTGTGTTGATCTGAATATGGTTGAAATCGGAAGAACTGACTGAAAAGCAGTTCGAGGTATGATTGCATGCTCTTATTTCTCCCTCATACCTGGTGGTGGTTAAGTCCCATTTACAGCAAAATAACCAAAAAATTTAAAGCTTTGACCATTCGCGTCATTACATAATGTAAAATAAAAAAAACACTCTTTTCGTTTTCAGCGCTCCTGAGTCACGAAGCATTTTGCAGAGTAGTTAAACGTCAAGCAGAGGATGATAGCAGTGACGAGAAGTTAGATGATAGGTACGGTTGGAACAGACCTGGACGCTTTCCGAACCAAGGTCAGTTGCAGCGGCCAGGGCTGGTAAATCCCCAGTTTCCTAATATGGGAGATTGGTCATTTCCAGAACCACTGTATCCCAGTCGCTTTCCGTGGCAGTTCCCCGGACAAGGACAATTCCCCGGACAAATCCCTAATCAAAACCAACAATTCCCAGGACAAGGTCAATTTCCAGGACAAAACCAAGGACAGTTCCCGGGGGTATTTCCAGGACAAAACCAAGGGCAGTTCCCGGGGCAATTTCCAGGACAAAACCAAGGTCAATTCCCAGGACAGAACCAAGGTCAATTCCCAGGACAGAACCAGGGTCAATTTCCAGGACAAAACCAAGGTCAATTCCCAGGACAGAACCAGGGTCAATTCCCAGGACAGAACCAGGGTCAATTCCCAGGTCAAAATCAAGGACAGGTTCCAGACCCAAACGCTCAGACCACCCCAGCGCCCAGGTAAGATCGATAGAACAATAACTGGCAATAAGTTATACTTGTTTTAACGGTGGTTAAAATATAATTAGATTCATAAAACGCCATTTTGAAATTGCAGTTCAATTACAATCATTACAATTAATTCAGAAAACAATTGGCACATCACAAAAAATTTCAATTAAAAAAAATATACCAAGCTCAGGGTTATCGACATGTCTGAAGATGCCATAATTTAAATGAATCCCTCATTTTCCAGTGGCACGACGACTCAAAGCTTGGTCCTCCAAGACTGTCTCCGAACTTGCCCCGTGACCTCCGAGTATAACCCAGTCTGTGGTACCGACAACGTCACATATGACAACCCTGGCCGTCTCCTGTGCGCGCAAGCCTGTGGAGTCAGTGAGTATTTAAGGATATCTTTTAAGAGCATAAAGATACAACATTAAGTTGAAAATGGTGCTGGTTTATGAGCATTAAGATCCACTCATCCGCTACAGACTGTTGTATATTTTTTTTTTTTTTTATTGTAGGGACTTTGTCGCTGAGCGACCACATCGTCCCGTAAAGGAATAACAAAAATAACATTTACAACACATATTTATGACTACCTATTTTCTAAGGCCCAAAACAACTAACTTATACAGCACCTTGGCCTCATCCGACATAGGAGAGGACAAAATGCTGTTAACCTATCTGCATTGTCTTTGCCATCATTAGACTCCTGTAAGAGTCCGTCCGGACACACTCCGTCAAAATGTGTTGGACATCTTCAACTCTGCGGCAGTCATCGCAGTCAGGAGAAGGAACTTTTTTCATAAGAAAAGCGAATTTATTTGACGGGATGTGTCCGGATCGTAATCTTAATATTGTCACCAGATACTGTCTACACTGTTGTATATGGTGAAAAGGTTTTGTAAAAAAAGATCTGTGATACCTATTTTTTATTATTATAGTAAGTACATCAAACGATGGTTAATCAGTACGGAAGAATCTACCTAAGTTATTAGAAAAACACAGACCTACAGACCTGTGACACGTGTTAGTCGAGATCAAACTAGTTTTAAGATTCATAAGAAATCAACACTTTCTTTCCAACGTTTGAAAGACGACAAAACAGTCTATTTTTAAACGGTTTTATTTATGAATAACACGGTTACTTAGTCAGTTTTTTAAAAACCTACCTATGATATGACACACACTCTCGGTCCTATAGACCTACCCCATGATATAAGACTAAAAGTTGAGATTTTTAGTGTCAAATTTAATTGAAATTCTATACTTCCATGCCACCAGACCGTGGGGTCTAGAAGAAAATTTTACGCTAAGAGTATCATAAAAACGATCCATAAATGGTGGAGAATCCATAACTGGCTGGAGTAACATAAAATATTATATTTAGAACACCTCAATCCCGCTCCGTATAAAAAGGTAGAGCGGAGCGACTTCTTTATACTATGTAAACACTCTTTACCACAGTATAGAAAGGGCTTGCTAACCTTTGACTGACCAAGACGGTTAAGTTAAGCATTATATCATAAATATTCTATACTAACTAAAACTTTACGAAATATTTATTGTCAGTAACCTTCAAAGCCAGGCTTAAATCAGAATATAAGTGGTGTTGGTGCTAAATAGTTACCGTCCATGGATGCGTGTAAAAACCAGTTCAGATGAAAAAACTGTCTATTTACCTTATATCACAGAGGAGGGATATGTATAACATTAAACAGCGATTAAGTATATCAAGATGTTTATGTTGTTATTACAGTACGTTAAATCGATGATATTTACTTTAAAAGATTTGAAAGTTATAATGTTCTTATTATTAACCAGTAGATAATGTTAAACCAATGATATATTATGTAAGCTACTCTTTACTGAAGTTTGTACCACCATCGATATTATTACTGATTAAGCGGTAGGTGTGTCCATAGCCGAATGGCTCGTGTCGATTTAATGTGATCGATAGAGTTAAGCAACGCCGAGCGCAGTAGGTTTTTGGTGTGACTAGTGGCAAAATTTCATGGCCACTACCGTGTTTCAGAGGACACGTTAAGCCGTCTGTCCCGGTTGATTTCAATGTAAAAATTGAATCGTTAAGCCTTGTCAAAGACGTTCGGGTGGCTTGAGAACATTCGGCATCGGTTGGGCACTAACCACCAATCATCTAATTAATATGGAAAGTGGTCGAAGTGTAATCATTCTAATAAGCTTCTTAATATAATATGGATCACAATTCATATTATATTATATCAAATAAAATTGTTGTAAGCAAAATCAACAAATCTGTTGTAAGCAAAATGGATAAAAGAACATTTTATATAGGTGAATTAAAACTACTAATAATTATGTAATTACAATTTGAAAAATAACACTATAACAGCAATGATAAACACTTTGAATAGTTTTTTCACGGTCGCATATATATTATTAATGAGGAAAACAATATATAGAATCTTATATTTCTGTTAATCTCAATAACAATTTATTTAGTTATCGTTTTGCGTCACGTGTGTCTGTAAACGTTTATTCACAACTAGTTTACGAATGTTGTTTCAAGAATCTTGTAATATTTTACTGCAATTTAATGTTATTATATGTGTATAAAAATAATAGTATATTATTAATATGTTACTATTATAGAAACAGATTAATAATTTGTAGATAAATATAAGTTGTAGATAGTTACGTAAGGGCAGTCAAACTGTGTTTAGATTTTATGCTTGTATTTATTGTTTAGAAACTATTTAATATAGTTATAGATAGTACACTCTAAACGATATATAAATATAACACTTATTATGTTAAACTCATTATTAAAATTCAAATTAATTTGTATCTACCATCACATAATATCTCGAACAAGTTTGAAATTAATCCATGGTCATTTACATCTTAATTTCGTTCCGGCACCAAGGTCTATTTCTGACCGTGAATAGGCAGCAGTTAAACCCAACAATATCGTCCGCATACATTTAGAATTTTCCAAAATATGAAATAATATATTGTTTATGTCATAAATGGGCTTCTTGGGCTTGGAATCATACTGATAGGTACTTACTGAGAACGTGTACAAACGAATAAGATACAACTCTTCAGATTTTTAAGTTGGTCTAGTTAGTAAACTTTGATTAGAAAAACTTCACGCGAGGATTTAGTGGCCAACACATTGTCGAATGTTCCCGGGTTACCTACCCAAAGGTTTTCGACAACGCTTAATTATTGTTTATTGAAAAAAACCGGGACTGACGGCTTAACGTGCCTTCCGAAAGCGCCCATGAAACTTTGTTACTAGCGTTCCATACCGACCACCGGTTATCCTATACATAACGCGCCCGACGTTGCTTAATTCGCTCGATCACGTACAATCGTGAGCCGATATGAGCGCTTTGCCTCTTGACTAGGAAACTAAATGCTAAAATAAAAACAGACAAATACTTAAATTTAATAATTGTACTTCCAGGTGTGAATCAGCTGCGGGCGTCCCGCTGCCCCGCTGCGCCCGCCGCCTAATCTGTGTGCAATAAATAATTGAATAAAAAATAAAAATAAAATTATCACGTGAAGTTCGTTTGAATTGGTAATCAAACAAACTTAAACGATGTGATGTTCGTATAAGTTCAGATTGATTATCAACCGAACTTACCAAGTGAAGTTCGACTTTAGTACAAAATGTTAATAAAGCGTTTTAGTTTTATACCATGAACTCTTTAAATTAATAATCTTTTTCAGTTTTTTATCAGTATCTAAATAATAATAAATAATTAGTACATTATTACACATGTTCGCTGTCTGTAGAGTGATTTGTTTTAAAGCTAAAGTCGGCCGCTAGAAGACTGCGGGCCACTAATATTGTTCGAACAAAAGTGCAAAACAATAAGGATACTACAGTCACATTACGTTGTAAACATTGAAAACATTACACACACTACCATTGGTTTGACACTACTATAGCCACAAAGTAGATATTAGGAGGTTTGACACTACTATTCCTAATACATATCTACTTTGTGCTATAGCTGAATACGATGGCATGTTATTTGTCACACTTCGCTTTGGACATTTTTGATTAGGTTAATTTCAAGTTTAAATGTTGTTTAGGTATAATTATAGATACCTTAACAACGTTTAAACTTGAAATTTAAAAAATTAATTTAGTATGTTAGTCGAATGTCATCCACTCGGCAACTAATCTAAATAAAAAATACTTTTTTTGGGCGATTGGTTGTTGATTGTTCATATACGAGTAAGTAAATGGATATACATACTATAATCTACATTTGCACATGGGAGATTGACGTTATATTGTTCATAATATGTTTGTGGTTTGTGTTGTTTATTAGGAAAATATACTGTTCCGATCTTCAGTAACAATAAAAATATGATGAAAAACAAACACTTTATATTATTATGATGATGATGATACAGGGACCAGTTATTCTAGAACACAGAACTGGTATTTAAATGCTGGCTTTATAGCAGATATGGCCGTTGATGTACCTACTCGTATAACCAGTCAATCTGGCTGTTATATAAACTGCGACTATTAGCGGGAGTCCTTTGCCCTTGCAAGGCTATGTTGAACCTGCATCTACTTCATTTATGGTTGATATTTCACGCGCTGTTTTTGTTGTAAACCTTGGCCCTATTTCATTGAATTAAAGTTCAAAACACATTATTATATAAAACAAGTGCTTTACCGAATGCACTTCCTAATAAGTTTTAATTTAAAAATAATAAGACTCAATAATGATTATGTTTCACCTGTTTTTTCACCTGTGTAGAGTTGGTTATGTCCAATTAATAGGGATCGGAAGGTCAAGTAAATGTGTATGTAGTCAAAGTTGGAAATAGTTCCAGCATAGAACAAGCTATTGCTTAGTTATTTTAAAATATTTTACACCCTTAAGGGTAACATTTTTACAAACTTTGAATGCCATATTTATTTATATCTAATCAACAGCCTAAAATAAAAATTTTATGCTTCTAGTTGTAAAAATGACAATACTTTCATACAACCTTTCATCCCCCTTTTCACCCCTTTACAACAATATTTTCCTACTAAAAAGTAGGCCTAGTAGCCTATGTCCTTTCTCAGGCTCTAGACTATCTGTGTACCAAATTTCATTTAAATCGGTTCAGTAGTTTTGGCGTGAAAGCGAAACAGACAGACAGACAGAGTTACTTTCGCATTTATAATATTAGTAAGGATAGTAAGGATTACCTACATGCTTAATAAAACATAACAGTTTTTATAACTAATACTTGTATACGTTTAATGAACATCAATTCATCAACAATCATTACATTTTTTATCTACCGCTGGTTCACAAAGTTGATGCTACTGAGAAGAACATGACAAGAAACTCGATGTTAATCTTTTCAAAATTTACAATTCAATAATTTGATCCCGATACATTATTTTGAACTTAAATTGGAGCTGGAGATACTTCACACCAAGGGCTTTTACCGTTTAAGTAGTCATTTTGTATATAAGACCCGCTGTTAAACTTTTTTTTTAAAAGCTTTTATTTAATTTTAAATTAAGAGCCTTTAGTTTGTTCGTGTTTTACTTATAAGTAATGTAAGATACAGGGAAATTTACACATTACATCCGTATAACGAGTTACTATTAGTACCAATCCCAACAAGGATTGCTTAATATCAAGGTTGATAGTTATTATACCTATACGGATACCATCGCGGATACGAAATTTATATTAAATGTTAATAGATATGAAATTGTCTCTGTTGTAAATATTTAAAGTAGTAGTATTATTTTAAAACTTTGATAATTATACATAATTTATTAAATAAATAAGCAAGGGTTAGATTTTCAAAATTATTTTGTTAGTAGAAGTTTAGTGGTTGTAAAAACCACTAGACGTAAATGCTGACTCTACTTTCAGGTGTAATATGGCTATAGTACCTGCTGTCCTAGTCAAATCTAATCAAATCTTATATTGTTCTAAATTCTTTGCGGCTATGGTACCTGCTGTCCTAATGTTATGTAATCAAATCTAATGTAGTTCTTTGCACTACATTGGCGATTGAGTCAGAAACTTTTGTTAACCATGAAGGCTCCGATTGAATTTTAAAGTAAATTCAATCGGAGCCTTCATGTACTGCCAGAAATAATAATAAACAAACAAAACTGTACTGTAGTACCGAGATATATAAGTGTAAGTACATATATTCCTGCCTATGTTTTCATCCTTATGAATAATGAATTACTTTACCATTCGTTTACACATTGTTATAAGTAGGGTAAGTACCGCTTATCTGCCAATGCAGACATTGACGCAAATTTTTATCGAAATCATCTGTAAGGCAATTGTGTACGAGATTTTATTTTGAAAATTGCAATGAGTAGATTAGTTTTGTCGATCAATTTTGACAGTTCATAGTTTATACCATGAAAGCATGATGAAAAAAACAGTGTCCAATCCCAAGGAAAACTGTCGCTACGGCAATGGGAGATTTTGTCAAATTTGATTGGAAAGCGGAAAGCTGTAAGTAATCCTACAGATTATGATGAATGGATATTGGATAATATAGATAACGCAGCAAAGGCAACAAAAGGTGTTAAACTACAAATTAAAAATTTGTACTTCCATCATAGCTTCACAGTGTAGGAATAAGAATATCGTATGATGTCACATCATGAATAAGATAATTAGCACCGTAAATACAGTAATTGGATAGGTAAGTACAGCAAACAAGGATTTAACAAGGGGTTAATAACTTTGTCCTTCACCTTTGTCCAAATTTCAATAATTCAAATATTGTTTGAATGATATTATCAGACATAGCGGTGACAGCCCAGTGGATATCGAACTCGCCTCTCACTCGAGCGGTCCGGGTTCAAAACCAACCGGCAAACGATAGTGACTTTTCTAAGTTATGTGGGATTTAAGAAATTAAATGTCACTTGCTATAACGGTGAAGGACACATCGTGAGGAAACCTGCATGCCTGAGAGTTCTTCATATAATGTTCCCGAAGGCATGTGAAGTCTGCCAATCCGCACTTGGCGAGCGTGGTGGTCTAAGGCCTTATCCCTCCCATTCTGAGAGGAGACCCGTGGCCAACAGTGGGAAGTGATGATGATGATGTTTATCCGAAAAATATTAATGCGACGATTAATATAGATAATGATTTATTAGACCAGGCACGTTAGCATAGCTTGCTATGTTGTGAGGAGATAGGAACTCTGACCCACAGATATATTCAGCTTGCAATAGTATGAGAGCAGTTCGCTGAAACTGAAAAAAGAACTGTTTGTTTAAGATTTTTTTATGACCTATCTTTCTCTCGAATTAGCTCTCTATTTTTTATTCTTATATACATACTTTTATTATTGTTAGATTGTTCAGGATGTTCCATCTTCGTCAACTAACACCACTTGTGCTACGTATAAGACTGCGACTCACGCGACCTGGAGGTAATGGTTCAATCACCAAACTAATCGTAGTTGCATTTATTCAAACTGAAGGATACCTACTTATTCAAAGATGCAAATGTGAGTCACGCATGAAATGATGCGGTCTTAGTAGCGAGAGAGAGAGAGATAGATTATGTTCTATGTCGATTTTAAAAACCAACTCACGTAGACATCCTTTGATCACTTTATAACTCACGGTCGGCTGGTCAAGTTACTTGTATCGTATGTTATATTGTGAACAAATTTAAGTGATACAGACGCGAAACTTAAGGAAAAATTATCCATTAGTTTTTATGACTTGCATTAATTAGAGGACGCGCGAAAATGGTAAATAAAGGAACCGGCACATTAATAACCATAATAGGTGAGTTCATGCGATCACTTAAGTATTTGTTGTTTACAAACACTGTTAGCGAGTTTATAATTTAAGAGTTATGCAGCATAGAAGCAGATTCATCAAGCATTCAGAGAGAAGAGACATTCTGAATGGATACTGTCTTTAGTAGAATGATTTACCTCAAAAATATTTCCTTAGACGTTATTTTCATTGTTCGGTTAGCATTGTATGTAGGAGTGAAATTTAAATTTATATCTTATATTCAATGGAAAACATATTTGGATCAGAGTATTTACTACGAATATATATTTACTACGAGTATTTACTATAATATATAGAGGGAGACAAACTAGAATAAGATAAGATAAGATAATTTATTCATTTATTTTAGAATCGTTTTTACATTTTGTTTATCATTATACACAAATAATCTTCAGTTCCCTATTATTCGCATGCTCTGATTTATTTGAGTTAGTCTGGTTTTTGATCGAAATGGGATTCCATAGTGTTAATTATTTCTTTGAAATACAAATAAAAAGCCTTTTATTATGCTGCAAGGCAACTGGGAAATTCTTAGCAAGACGTATAAAATGTATCTACGAGCTACTCGTATTTATGGTCGCCCAGAAAATCGTTGGTATTAATTTATGCCACGGCCTTGTGCTGAGTGCATACATTTTTGTCATAGCTAATTTTTTAATGTACGTTTACTTTCTTGTTTTGATCTTGTTTGTATAAATTTAAAGCTGACGAAATAAATGTATTTTGTTTGGTTCTTTATTTATGTAGGTGTATGGTTTAATATAAAAATTAGCTCTGCATCTGGGCAAGACAAAAAAAAATCCTACAAACTACAAACAATAACTGAGTAGATTACTTTTAAAACGCCGATTCGCAGAAAATGGTTAATGAAGATCTTCCTGTCAACTGAAGACTAGTATTGTTACTATTTCAGAGTAAATAAAAATATTGCGTACAAATACTGTATTTTAGCGAGGACCTATATTAGTGGATTTCCCTAGATAGTTTATGGATGAATGGGTGATTAATCGCATTTTTTTGATAGAATACACGATTGGTACTAAGTTAGGTAGATCAACATAATGTACGATCCGTATTCAGCAATACTAGATATAATAGCTACAATAGATCTCGTTAGGTCGCAGTGGCTTATGGGCATAATTGCCCACACCCCCTTTCTACAAATAATACTAAATTCACATTTGAGGAAAGACTTGAGTAAAGAATTAAGCATTCTCGCTTATGATTTGGGGTCGGATCAGATCATCCTGATCTTGATCCAAATCTGATTTACTCATTTATGTTTAATAAAAAATACCCAATGTACGTAAAATGCTAAATGTGCAAGGGATATCTGGCGAAAATAAACTACAAAATGAATTCGTCAAATACAAAATCAATCGATTTAGTTACTATAGTCCTTTCAGATTAGAACAAGGTAATATCTACCTATCTTTAAATCATGCATACTGATATAGATGATTTAACAGACCCTATGGCGCACTTAAGAGTAAACATGACTCATGGGTGTTACCCAGATATACTCGAAATAGGTTCCGGATGAAATCATCAAATAACGAAATTACTAATTAAACCACATGAATATTTTTATTTAGATATAAATAAAAGAGTAAGTAATTTAGATAAACAACTAGTGAAAGAAAGGTTTCCCTATACTGGTAAATCTGGATACGATTTATTAAAAAATCAATATTTAGTATTTTGATTTTTCAAAAAGGAAACCTTTTCCATGAGTATAAAAATAAGGAAGCCGTCTTATTTTTGATCTTTTTATCTAGCTGCAGAAACATTTAACATTTCGACATAGGTATAATAACTAAAGCAATTGTTTTTAAAACGTTAAAGCTGCTCTACCTTACCTTACTCTTACCTAATTCATGGTAAGGGCAAGCAGGCCTATATTACTAGCTCTGCATATTGAAATTGACCTATTAGTTATGTTAAATTATATTGACGCGATCTTTGTTTTGATTGTACGTGTACACGGCTTACCTCGGCCGGAGAACTGACTTTTCATTATTAAAAAAAAAATGCTCTCAGAAGCTGTCGAAATAATATTGGTTTTTTCCACTCTTTGGAAGTTATATAGTTATGTTGTTATGTTAGGTTTATACTTAGATCATTTTAATGTAATTGGTATGAGCAGGAAATAATGCAAATCAAAGTTTAACGTCATTAAAATTAAATGCTCTTTACAAACATCTCAAGTAGTGGTCAAGTAATTGTTTGTTGTTTATCTAAACACTATAATAAAGTAAGTATACCTACTTGCTTTTATACACCATACCAATACCACAATATAATATTACCATTATACAATTACATTGAATAATACTACTTGAAAACAACCATCAGGTTTAAACCTGTTACCAAATATATTTTTTAATTTTTCTTTCTCTGCCCTTATGGACTTACTGATGATCGGTTTCGAGTCCTTACTGATGGACTCGAAACCGAATCGATTTTGATGAAACTTACAATTACGCGTACCACTCTTTGAATGTTGATGGTGTCTTTGTGTAACAATATTGTTACAACAACATTAATATTAATGTTAAGTAAATCAGTGTTGTGTTGCAAAACTTAACACAAAGGACTATTGCCGGAATGTTTCAGACGTGAATAACTTTTTTTTTCCAATATCTTGGACATTCTCACAACGGCCATCTGACCCCAAAGTTTATAAGCTCGCGCCTAAGCCTGTAATATGGGTGTCACAGAGACTGATATACATACTCGTACGTAGATATTTTTAAATACATACTTAAATAGATAATATTAACATCCAGACACAGAACAAATACAAATGTTCGTCACACGAATATTTGTCCTGAGTGGGATTCGACCCCTAGCACAACAGGCAGGGTTACTACCGATTGCGCCAACGGGCCCATATCGTACGTATCACGGGCCTTATCGATAAGACATACGCGTACTCCAACTTAACAATAAAAATACAGCGAAGTCTTGCTTTACAGTTTTACTCTGTGCCTTAATCCATCGTACGGCTGGTGGGAGTTGGAGAAATGTAGAGAGAAGATTTATACAGGACAGAACTAGGAATAGACATTGGGATGAAAATAGAATTATTTTCCCAGATTCAGAAGATTCGCCCGTTTCAAAGTAAGTAAGAGAACAAATAAATGAACAAAAATTACAAAAAAAAATAATAATACAAATTTCCTTTATGAACGAAACCACAAATATTACGTTGTAAAACACTTCCACTAGAAACTTACTTCTAGAAACTAATCGTGACCCACGGCCGTGGATCAAAGCCAAGTTCAGGCGACGAAGACGACCATTTTCTCTTTTTCTCGAAACTAATTTTGAACTTTTCTTCTAGAAACTAGTTTTCTCAGTCAAGATATAATATGTCAAATAAAAAATTAATTCATATAAGTATAAATTTTATAATCGATACATCGATAGAATTCAAAATTGTACAATTTGTAATAAAAATAATTATTTTATGCATCGGCATACATTAAATACCTTTATGTTAATAAGTTATTAACAAGTCACGATTTTATGCTCGATTACTTCATGTACGTCTACATTACGTCTACGTATATGTATATACTATATACTATTAACTGTCCATTTTTAAAACAAAACACCATATTGTTTGGGAGTCCTAAATTCCTATAAAAAGTGGGCTTTTATGAAAATTGGTCATCAGCCCAATGTTTCACGGCACTAAAAGGATGTGCCTGTATGGTAGTGACCGTCGACGAATAGTCTTTAAAAGACCGGGAGAGCGATTCGCACCATGCTGTTTTGCGGTACGGGGCTTGGTCCTGTATAATGCGGGCGGGGATTTTTATTGAAGATAAAACGGAGCTCATATTCGTACCTCACGGAGGTCGGGAAGGGGGGCTAGCCATAGAAAAATTAGTACAGAAAGATATATCAACGCTCTCTGTTAGGCCATGTGCTCCCTTACGCCGGATTGATTGGCAAAGATTACCTGCTAATGCACGATAATGCCCACTGCCACACCGCAGCAGTGACTAGACAGTACCTGGAAGAAAACGGGTTCCCATACTAGACTAGCCAGTTCTGACTTGAATCCGATTGAACATATATGTGGGGCGAGCTGAAAAGATGGGTTCGTCGTACGCATCTTTTCATCTTTCTCGAGAAAGATGTTCTGCTCTGGCAGTCGGTCAATGAATATTTCATTACAGGCCGTTATAATTCCGTATACAGGCAGTTATTAGGGCCACAAGATATTTAGGGGGAAATAACATCATCATCATCATCATCACAACCCTTTCTTTGTCCCACTGTTGGAAATAAATAAAATAAATGACTTCAATTGTAAATAATTTTTTATCTTTTTTTTATTAAGTACTTCCTGTTCATTTAGAAGTCCACAACTTCGACCTTTTGCAATAATTCCCTAAATTTTCTTTAATTCTACTTTATTATCTATTAGGTACCTAGACAGGTATTAACGATGCATTTTCCCGGTTTTCAGCTGGCGGCCACGTCTTACCCCTCAGGATGAAGCTGCCAGGCCGCGGCAGTGCCTGGATTTATGCCCAACTTCCAGGGAGTTCAGCCCAGTGTGTGGCACCAATGGGGTCACCTATAACAACATGGCGATATTGCAGTGTGCCATCAGATGTGGAGAGGGTAAGCAGGAAACCATGTTGGCCGAGTGCTGATTGGCTTCACATACCTTCGAGAACAAAACTTGCAGGCAGGATTGCAAGTTTGCATGTAGGTTTCCTCACGATGTTTTCCTTTATTGTTACAGTAGGTACATTTGTTAAATCGCACATAACATAGAAAAGTCATTGGTACGTGAGGTCAAGACCTTGAAAAAGTAATTAGTGACATTTATTAGATCATAATTGCCAGCCAATCATCGAGTAACCAATTACTTTTTAGTTTTTAGTCATAATAATTATAATGTCCAAATTAACACCCTCTACTCAAAGTTTTACAGTCCCAGTCAGCATAATGGTGGTGTTACATATGTACACTTTCAGTGCTCGTACCTAATATCCATAAAGCAAGGTTATTATTGAAAATCAGTATCAACAGTTCTTGCTGTTGAAAAAATTCAATTAAATTCTTTTTTTTTATTTGTAAGGTTCAAATAAAATCGCATGTTGAAAGCTACATAACCGTGAAGGTTAAGGCAGCTTTTTTGTCTGCAGTTCTACATAAGCACCTTAAGTGCAGAGAAAAAAAGGAGAACGTAAACAAAATTTGTCTTTTTGTAAACAGCTTCAATATGGGGTTTCCAGTTGCAGTAAATTATATTATATAGTATAATTATAATAATATTATAAATTTCGTAAATTTACCTGTATAGCACATAAGTACTAAGAAGCGGTTTATCGCATTTTTTTTGTGAACGTTACACACTTAGTTTTGCTTACACTTAAGTTCACAGTTAATTACTTTGAATCTAGCCACTCGACAATACATTTTACAGTTTTATTAACGACTTCGTTGTGATCCAAGATGATAGTATTCGGCAATAGCTGCAAATGCTTTTTTAAGTTGTTTTAATTTTGTTGATGTTTATCTTTGGTTTGGCATAAATATAAAATTAAATATCTCTTATTCTTAATCTTAAAATAACTACTAATAACGGCCTGCACTGTTATTTTATTTAGATGCCGCCTAATAGACTAATTTTCATTTTCAGACGTACATCTTCACCGCTCCAAGCCGTGTTCGAATGACGATCGCCCCTTGACCACAATTAGACCGACTACCTCCCGGCCTACTACCACACCACCACCAGCCACGTCCAGCTCTTGGGACGTACAGGTAGATTGCATGAGATCCTGCCCTTCAACGCCGGAGTACAACCCTGTGTGCGGGACTAACCGAGTTACGTATAATAATATCGGGAAGCTTGAATGTGCTAGAATATGTGGTGTAGGTAAGTTAGTCACTTCAATTTTTCTTGATTAAATATGCGTGTGAAGTAATCTAAGTATGTAATGACGTGAACTATGTGCTCTATGCAATGGACCATTGATGAGTTGCAGCTGATATATTCAAAAGACTAAAGTTATGAATCAAAAATTTCAGACTCTTGCATACCAATAGAGGTTAATAAATGGTACCTGCCTTTCCTATGCAGTAGTTTTAAATGCTTTTTACTGATCGCGCGGTATTCTATCTACGTTGAATTGAATCTGTACATAAGCCTGCCTGCATAATACCTATGTATATATTAGAAACTGATTAACTGATTTCAGGTGTGAATTTATGGCGCCACGCTCCTTGTCCTACTCCAGCAGTTAGCTCTACAACAATGCGTACGACTAAACAAGCGTTGGATTATGTTACTGAGCAATGCATCAGCAGATGTCCTGCCGCAACACAGTATAGTCCAGTTTGCGGTACTGATAATCAGACGTATAGCAACATCCGCAAATTGGAGTGTGCGAAGTATTGTGGTGCTGGTTAGTGTCGCTCTCTCTTCAGCTCAGATTACTCCACAGCTGGACCACAGAGCCCAATCTTCGGCTCTTCTCAACTTAATCCCCGCCACCTCGCGCAGATCCCAGCTAAACCATGTCTCTAGCTGGCTTTATTAAGTTATGTTGTATTGAGTTAAATTCTAGTACCTAACAACTTTTTTTTTTTTACAGATGTGAATCAAATGTATCCCTGGCCGTGTTCGTACACTACTAATATTGCAGAACAACCGAACTTCGAAAAATTCGGTCCCCCAACTGATGTAGATTATGGTGAGTATGATTCAAGATTTCCGGGCCCCGAAAACCAAAGACGATTTTGGAAGTAAACTAAAGTAAACTGATCATGATGACAAGGAAACCAAAGCCCTAAGCTAATTTATTACTTTGTTATACTTTATGTTTTAATAAGATCTGAAGTCTTACTACTCGTAAATAAATTGTTTAATCGAACACAAAATTGCTTGTCTTATTTAATTGCCTGCTCTTAACAGCCATTCAAATTCCTTTAGGTAAATGATTTTCGTTAACGTTATGTAAATATGTTAATATGGCAATCTTCCGCCATTTTAACATTACAGTGTCTCTTTAATGATGCATGAATCATATTCATCATTCAGGAGTAATTAACTTTTAATTTTTAATGACAACTACAATGACCATATGGTGCTAATATTTTCAGTGACTCAGTGCAGCGTAGCGCACGGAATATCATTGGTTAGATATTCGTATTCCTCTAATAAATCTATTTATTTATAAATTCTAGCTTGTAGTAAGAACAATTTTATTAAGTAAAACAACATAACATCAGTGAGTGTAATTTATTTCACGTACCACACAGACATTATTAACATTTAAAAGAACTTGGTAACACACAATTCGGTTTAAGATATTTAACAACTAAAATCAACTGCGACTAATAATTAAAAGAAAAGTAATAGTAGAACAGACATTATACATAATACTCACTATTACATGTATTAGGTACGCTCCAAATTGATTATTTTTATTAATAAGTCTATTAGAATTAGGATAAAAATTACTAAATAAGCGAATAAGAATAATAACAGACCAATAATTAATAAAATGGTTGTCTCTACATCTGTACATACAATATATCTACATACAAACTATAACTACGTAAGCCAAAATTCACGTTCCTCCTTCCAGCATGGCTTGAGCTCTTCTTCCTACATGCTTCTATTCAAAACGTTAAGCAAAATGAGTTATTTGAATAATTATTATTAAATAAGTTGTAGCAACACTTATAAATTTCAACAGTAACTTTAAATCGACAGTTATCATATCATAAACAAAAATATGTAACGGCCAAATGTCAACCAAATACATAAAGGATTTGGCCTGAATTCTCATATTTCTAGGAAGATCATAACTCAAAATTATCTCATTAACAAACACTTTAGTTCCGTTACGCTTTACACGTAGATATTCGGAAAAGCCGCATAATATTCCAACCATTAGTATTTCAACTGCACACCAAACTACAATGAAAACTAAACTATCTGAGTACTTTGCATCAGTGCGAAAACAATAGATCGCTGACCAAATAGTTATAACGATGACCATGAAAGTCGATATTAGAGTCATTAAAAGCTGATAATTAAAAACGTAGTTGACCGCTACACATGTTTCTCCTATCATGCGATACGCATGCGCTAGTTCACGAATTTTAAAATTCTGCGCAGACGCAGTCCCGATGAAATTAAAATTTACAACCGATCCTGTTTTCACGTGGTTCTTGTTTATAAAAAATGACAAATAATTGTTAATCGTCCGCAGTCTTACAATAATTAACCCAATAAAGAATGAGAATACGAATGTCTCGATAAGTTGGGCGTAGTAAATAGTAAAAGCTACCAGAGTAGTAACATCCAAATCAGCTCGCATAATCCCGTCAAAAACACACATACCAAGAGTGCAAATAGTGCAAATATACAAAATAAATTTAGTCAGTATTCTTGTCAATTTATGTAAATTTTTGTTTAAATTCAATTTTCGATCAATTTTTGCCAATGTCAATACAATTAATATATTTGTATTCACCTGACTGTCTCTATGAGATATCATCGCCAGCGATAAGTATTGTGCAAACATCATAATAAAAGGTATTTGATAGACTATATTCACCAGAAACTTAGTCTTGTTGCCAATAGAATGAAGCATCTTAATGTCGATGACGAAGAAAATAATATATATCGAAACAAATACGAGTAAAGGAAAAAGACCAAATATTTTCCTTCTTCTTGATATATTTGTTACTTCACCATTTTCATGAACATGGAACCGAAATATGCCATACATTTTTTCTATTCGTATAATAGGCATCAACGATTTAACGACTTCATATTTAGCCGTGTTTTTAATATTATGTCGATTTGACATTTCAATAAGTTAATACACTTGAATTCAAACCAAGTACCTACTTGTGTATTTCTGAACAAACTAAAAGCAGTACGTCAGTAAAGTCATCAAACTGATACACGAAGAAATTAATATAGTGACCATTACTTTAATTGAACCTTATGGGTAACAGTATTAACAAAAATGTAATTAATGTAGGTGTTGGCAGGTTATCCAATCGATTAGAGGAAGGATAATGATATTAGGTATTTGATGGAAAGGGGTGTGGGTTATGCCAACGCGATCTAAAAAGATCTACAATAGCTAAGTTATAAGTTTATAGAGTCTTCTATTTCTTTATTAATTTAGGTACAATTTGAGCAGAATAACAGAGTACCATTAGTGCCACTAGCTTATAGGTATACACAAAGCAGAGCAAGAGCCAATGTATATTGGCATATTTCACACACTTTTTCATGAAATTTTGATTTAGGAAATTAGGAAATCAGTTTATGCACTCTGCACGCACCACCTTTGCAAGACTTATACCATTACAGTTATTTAATGTGTACCGTTTATATCGTGAAAAAAAAAGAACTTTATTCATAATATATACACTAACCAACTCGATGTACTTGAATAAGCACTATCAGCCACGTTGTTGCAACACTAATAAATTTCAACAATAACTTGATATCTACAGTGATCATGTCTGATGCAAATATTTTTAGCTGCCAAACGTCTGTCAGCTCCATAAAAGTCTTAGCTTGAAGTCTTGTTGCTTTGGGCAATTCATAATTCATGATAATTTCATTAACATGCACTTTAGTTTGATTCCTTCTGGAGCGAAGTATTTCACAAACAATACACATGTCACCTACGGTAAACAACTCAGAGACGCACCAAAAAATCATTCGCATTATCGCATCGGTTTCTGAGTTCACTCGGATCTCATAAAGATAGGTCCATATTGTGACCACGATTACAGTAAAAGTGGAGACGAGACTTGTCAGAATTTGGAAATTGAAAATTTCATTGACAGTACAGCACAAATCGCCGATCATTGCATATGCTGCGGTTAGATCTCTTAAATTAGCTGTTTTACCTAAAAATTCTTCCAGATTCATTAAATTCCTTTCGTGTCTTATAAAACTTTTATTTTCCTCTCTAAGAAACATATGCTTTGGTTCCGTAGCCAAAATCATGTTACTAAGACACTTGTTAATGGTCTCCAAATGCATATTTGCAAGTATCATTAAAATATGAAATATTAGTATTTCTATATTACGTTGACAGTACATTACAAATGTCATAATTGTTAATTCCGTGGTCAATATTTCGACAAGGAACGCTATGGAGTGGTACACAGTGAACACTATAACGCAAATGATAGCACGTTTTCGAAGAGAGGCATAAAATGCGTCTTTAATCTGAAATTCACTGCCCAAATTCGAAAATTTATATAGAATTCTTATACTTGCCTCGTTTGTTCTATGGCAAAGTAAAACTGTAATAATATATTGTAAAACCAATACTGCAAAAGGTATTTGATATGCTAAAGTCACACCTCGTGCAGTACCTGCTGATTTCAATATTTTTGTTACATTGTAATAACTTTGGGCACAGCACAGAAACGTGTAAAATATTGCGACAGCTACACTGAAAATTCTTATGTTAATATTTATTGGAATTATTTTTCCATCACTTTTTTTTATACGAAATCTGATGAGACCAAAAATGTTTTCTAGTATAAATATTGGTTGCAGGGCTTTGAAAAGTTTGAGCACTCTTTGATTTTTCTGATTTTCCGCTGACTTTTTTATGTTCATCTCTCCAAATATAAGTATTGCTCTCTTTCAGGATCCTTGCATGAACTTGCGTTGACAAATTAAACAAAAGTATTTATATACAGGAACTACGTTACTCAAATCTATTTATTTAATTATTCATGCTGTAAGTGGATTATTCTGTATTATCAAATTGATTGATTGATCTATGCCTGTACGTTTGCCCTACCGACACCACCCATACTTGAATTATTAATAGTAATGAATATTAAATTTTTATAACACCAGACCAGGTGGTAGAGCCTATATATAGGTTTTGTATAGAGTTCGCCCGGGGTAGTACCACCTCCCACCATGGTACCTAATAAGTTTCCCCTCAGAGTTGGCCCCTCAGAGTACAGAGTAGGATGGATGAATCTATTTGGACCATGGGTAGATTTACTTTCCCGTGGTACAACTAGTTGAATATATCAGTTGTAACTGTAGCGATAGCAAGTGGAAACCCTGTGCTCCATGTAACTCATTATAATACTAGGTATGCCTCAATGATGCACTAATGAATGGCTCAATGATGATGTATTAAGAGATTTAGGTTCAATCCACTATACCAAATTGAATAAAACTAATAGGTACATTATGCCTACATTATTTTACTTCTCTGAAAAACATCAAAGGGGTTTACCCCTGAAGCTATTGTCCGGGACTTCCCAAAACCCTAATCCCTCACCAGGTCGACAACAGCGCTGCGAAAGAAGTGGTAGAGTTAATTTATTCAACACGCTCTAGCGGAACTACAACTGTTTACTGCTACTCGACGCTAGATGTCGACAAATCTGAGCGACAAAAACAATATTTAACAAAATCAATATTTTGTACCTACTATATTTTTGGGTTTAGGCCAATAATAATATTTTGTCATAGAAGTATGAACTTTTGTAAATAAGTAGTCTGCATGCTTACCATTATTCAGAATGATTAAAAATTTTGCCACTAGATGTCATGGAGCTAGGCCCAGGCTAACGCCTGTAAGGAATGAAAAGAAAAATCAATTAAATCTGGCCACTTGCGCGCCGACGGCTGGCAAAGAATAAAATGGATATCACGCTGAAGGGTCAAAAGTGGAAAAGTGACCAGTCCATTCATTATGATGCACAACAACGATATGCTTAAATACTAATTTTCAAGTACCATTTATGAGCCAGAGGCCATTGACATTCTGTCTCGTTGGTCTAGTGGTCGTAACCGCGACTGCTAAGCTAGATCCGGGTTCGAAATCCTGGTCAGGCAATGTATTATTAGGTTTTTCAATTTGGAATTCCCAGTAGTACCTAGCTTGGAGTCTGAATTTGCACCCGGTGTATCGCAATAGGCTCACCGAATATTACATAGGACATAAAATAATATAGCTGGTGAAAAGTGGGTGTACTCTACACACTTCTGTCTAACCCTTTGGGGAAATACAGGCGTAATGTTATAATGTATGTAACGTTATATCTTTGACAATCCTATTCTTAGTATTCTTAGTTTCATCGCATAGTAGAGATTTTTTTTTTCCGTCCATCAATCCGCATTGGCGCAACGTGGTGGAGTATGCAGTAACAGTGGGACGTCTCTGTCTCTGGTTTGTAACTATATGTATACGCGATAAGAAAACTCACTACACAAAGACTAAGGATAAGTATAGTACGTACCTACTACCAGAAGTATCAAATTTAAGATGCTAGTGTACAGTTTCTGTAAGAGCGTGTGACGTGCGAAGTTCGTGATGATTACAAAGGGAGTCTCGGCTACTGCAAACACGTGCATTTTGTTTGTGGTCGTGGGTATCCTATTGTGTTATCACATTATCCCATGCGTAAGTGGATATGTGATCTATGGTAACATGTACCTATTAGTACTTTTCATTTAATCATTTCCAGCCGTTAAATTGCGGTGTTTGTAACATGACTGACTCTGACTAGCGTCTTTTTATTTGTAAGTACATATTTCGACTTTGATTGAGAAAAACATATGAAGATGTATGTATATTTTCCTCCATTATTTTAAGAGTTTTGTCGACCTCGACAATGTGGGGGGATGTAATATCTCTAACTTAGATCTCTAAGCGCAGAGGCTCAGCAGGTCGCTACACCTTCATCGCGTCTGTGACACAACTATAGCGCGGAAAAATCCTGTCTGAGTGAGTGTTTGCTATAAACTACTTTAAAGAAAAACGAGCAATATACGAGTATTTATGTAGAGCGGCAAGAAGTATTATCTATAATCTTAAAGAACGATAGCTGCTTTACAAAGGGGAATAGTAGCACAATATGAAATTCCCCCTGTCTCTTTCTCTACTGTGTTAATAGCGAGTCGAACATTGTTTTTGTATTTGAAACCAGCTGTCAGAGGTCCCAGCTGAGCGGAACGGACCTGCGTCTATATTATCGACCCGGCGGCGGCTCCGTAGACATGACCAACGCAATTATCGATATTTTCAACACAAAAGTGTATGTCCATAACTTAAAATTCTCTTTTTCTACGCAATTTTACTTATTTCTATTTTCCAGTATGTAGAAGCTTTGGAATTTATTAGGCACCTTAGCATATTATTCCGGGAGCTTCAAAAATTGCCTCTATCGCCGAAACCGTCCACCAAGTGACCTGAAAGGGACCGGGAAAGATGATGCTTTGTGTGGCTGCACAGCGTTATTTTTTTTTAAAAAAGCTTTTTAAAACTTTTTTTTTATTTTCATGCATTGTCATCGGTACCAAATTTCAGATCGATAGCTTCAGTGGAAGTGGGTGAAATATTGATTGCAAGATTCCAGGACATACATACAAGATACATACGAGTGAAGTTAAATAAAAGCTTTTAAAAAGAACAGAAAGAGCATTTGTTGGGGCACTGGCGCGTCGTAAAAGAGATCCTGGAGCACTCCAGTTTTAGTACCTACGTGAAAGTTCCACATAATCATAACATAAGATTTCAAACTCGTAAAACAAAAAAAAGGTTCGTATTCGTACTGAGGTTAACAGTTTTTCAAGCGATTTGCAAGCTATATATATGCTATAGCTACTGCAAGATAAATTGATAAATGATTTATCAATATTCTTTATCCGTGGTTATTTATATCGGTAAAGATTTGAACTTGAAGTCCTTCTTAACTTATTTCGATTTTCATTAAAATTAAAGAATATTCACATTTTTACAGAAAGGTATAAGATTTTGTTTTGAATTTTGGCAAGTGGATCTATTTAATATTTGAATTCGTTTCACTACTAAACATAGACCTATCTCCTGGTAGTTCTTTATCAATTCGACCTCTTTACCACTGTTCTATATAAACGACCTTTATGCATACATTGATTCACTTGTCCCTTGCGACATTAACATGACAATGTGACTCTCGTAAGCATATCGCCAGTTTACAATCACAATAAAGACATCGATACATACACAAATCGTATTTACTATTTTTGACTTTTCGTTGATAATAGATGGTCTAGCTACTAGATTCTAGCTTACCATGATAACTATAATAGTAGGGGAGCCCACGATGCTAAATGGGTGTTTACTCGAGCGTCATAGAGACTTATTGGGTTGAAAGCTTAGATGATAAGAAGAAAAAAATGTTTTATAATGTGTACCTTTTCATCCGTGGGGGGAGCGGCTATAGATCTTCAAATATGTAAAAAAAAACAGATGCATGGGAATACTTGAGCGCGTCAGATATTGATAGCATCAATGTTCTACGTATTTTTAATATTGTACGTATGTTAATCTGATCGTTTGCATTATGCGGGTGGTCGCACGTAAGGGTTGAAAATGAAAAAAAAAAAAAATTTATCGAGCGCGTCAGATTTTCTAGGAGGATGTTATGTGAACCTAAAAAAAGCTCTCATTTAATAATCTGACGATTTCGATGTGACGCAAACTCGCGGCCATTATTGTGATGTGCAAAAAAAAATCGCCATTTTGAAATCCTCAAGCACGTCAGATTAAGATATATATGGTTCATCATTATGTCCTAGACATGCTGTCTCATAATCTAACGATTATCTATAAGGATTCGCCTAATCTGACAAAAAAAAAATATTTTTTTAAATCATTGAACATTATTTATTGAAAATCTCAGAAATAAAAATGAGTATGTTCTTAAGTATAAATGATATATAATCCTGCCCAAAGAGAGAGTATATCTCTCGCTCGCCAGTTTCTAAACTATATCTTTATATCCTAATCATAAGATTCATTTTGGATGAACTCAATCCGGCACAAAATAGTAAAAAGATGCATCGCTCCCTTGTGAAAGAGAGAGATAGTCGTTCCCGCTGCGCGTTGCGAGTGTGATAAGAAAGAGCAAGCGGGAATCGAAAGAGTAGCAAAAGAAAGTCTACGTTAAATCTTGGTAATAAAGCACAAAATGGTTTGCGTTTTGAATTTCCCGTTGGATTTTGTTGCATTTTGTAAACAATGACGTTATTTGAATTTTGTTTGAACGAAATAGTCCTAAGCCTGTTTACCCGCAATGTCAAGGTCAATATTTTTTTTATACCTTTTGGATTAATTTTGTACTTTACTTTTAACATAGATTGATTCCCTATAGAGTCAGCTTCATACAGTATTTTTTACTTTAAAAGCAGCAGTAGTTTACTAGAAAATAAATTTAAATTAGTAATGGCATGGGGCTTCGATCGATTCCGATCGAAATCCGATCGGATCGATTGTTCGGATGTTTCATTGTCACCTAGCTGTCAAATTTGGACAATGGAGTGGAATAAAATACGTTATTAATAATACCAAGAACGAGTCTGTGTTATATATATTTTCATTTATTTAAATTAATTGCGTAGTAGTAGAAGCAGTAAGGAAAGGCTTGTTGCCGCTAACACTCGACATCCTCCATTGTCGCTAACTCAAACCCAACTCCAACTGTGAACTCACAACGAGTGTAAACAGGAAGCTCATTTACCATCAATCACGCGAGGTGCGGACCAAAGCACGAGATTAATGAAGCATAATACATAGAGAAATAAGTGAGAGAGGAATAGAAACACGGAGAGGGGAATATAGGCATCACGCAGCTGCACGCATTTAACTTTATCGACGAATTTTTGTTACTTCGGCTTGTGGAAATCGTCAGATTGTATATTTTTCGTTATCCTTGAATTATTTCCTTTAAAATAAAAATAAATTTAGTCACGCTGGAGAATGCCGAGATGACGTTTTTTTTTTACAACTTTGTAGCCCTCCCCTTTCTTTACGTTACTCTCAAATTGTAAGATTAGTGGAATATACACTTTTTAGCATGTAATTAACTCACCCTACCTTAATCTGATGCGCTCAAGAATTTCTGATGACAAATTTTTTTTTACTAATCTGATCCTTTATCCTTGACGGCCCCATTTATATATTGGGCTCATATTTGGTGGAGGTACTTAACCGGGTACAAGGTATCCCACTGTATATTAAACTTACGCGCTAGAGTATCCCGCAAAATCCCCTCTTGGGCTCCCCTACTATAACAGTAGGTAACGAGAGTCATTAGAAAAACAGCAATAGAGTAAAAAATGGTCTTCGAAAAGGGATAAAGGCTCGTCAGAGGATTAGGAATAGGGGAGGTCTGTACTCAGCTGTGGACAACTAAAGGCTTGGAACGATTTTCGTAAGTGTAGTTGAGGATTACTGTTGGGCAGATTATCGATAGAAAAAGACCACCCCTAGCTTAGGGGATAAGGGGATGAAAGGAGTCACACGCGTCGCGTTGGTGTCGCGCGACGGACGCGCGGGCGGCTTGCGGCTGCTCACCGCGGCCCTCCGCCGCGCTTACGTCAACGTAGCGTTCCAGTGTATTGCAACCATGGGACAAACCACCGGCGTCGAGTGCACTCCTGACGATGATGACGAGGAACCCCGCATTCATGTCAACCCTACAGAACGATCTCTGGTATGTTGTGTAACAGAATGTGACGTCATTCATGAATAAAATACTCACATGCGGTCCATTTTAATGGTGCCAGAATGTCTGACTCTGGACTCGAGAAAACTTGTGTGGTAAAAATCTGTCTTTGAATTTGTCTGTCTTTAAATTGGATAACTTTTGTTGCTTGCATAATTCTTAAATTATAGTTCAGCCTTAGAATTTATTTAGATTTTTTTTTATTCATCTGAGATTATTGTAGTAAAAGATTTTATTATACCTACTATACTTATATTATTACTAGTGGACGCCCGCAGCTTCGCTCGCGTAGAATTAGACCCATAACGACGTCTGCACGCGTTCGGGTTGCCCACTTGACTTCAAAAACGGCAAAGTTTCATACTAACTTTGCACCCCCGTTTTACCCCCTTAGGGGGTGAATTTTCAAAAATCCTTTCTTAGTGCTCCCCTACGCAACATAGGAAATAAATATAAAAGATCAAGAGATATATATCCTAACAAGGCTTGAGGACAGAACATACTTATTTCTAACACAAATACAAAGCGATATGAATCTAAAAAGAAATTCATGGCATGCGGATAAAATGGGATAAAATGAATTAAGCTGAGAGCGGTGTTCTCGCGATCGGTCAATTGTTTTTGTACACACAACACAATTCAAGTAGGTTGTAGGTACTGTACGCACTTGGCGCCTGTTTTGTTCGCACTGTTCGCAGTTTGATTTGACAGTTGTTGTAGTGACGGCGCGCGAGAAGTGCGGTTCTTGAGTTATCTTGCTTGCGTTGCGGCTAGCCCCGTGAAACGAAACGTATCCAATCGAATCGTACAGCAAGGTTTTTTAACTGTCATTCATATTATTACTATTCATAACCATAAACATTAACTAAATTTTTTCCTGGAGTACATTCAGTGTTGGAATTTGCTATGATATGAACTAATTTTACCTATGTGTACATGGTGTGATAAATCATAATTATTTGAAGCATAGTCTGCCAATATGGGGGTTGTGTAATTGACATTATTTAAGTTGTTAATTTATTATATGAGGGTCCGCTGTTCCAATGTTTTGTTAAGTTTGTGGGCCGTGAAGAATTTTCACCTGTTATAAACATTAATATCCCTGAGTTATTAACTGGGGGCACCTAAAACCTAGGTGAAAATGTCTAAGGTTTCACTCAGCAATATTCCTTCAAATCCTCGGATAAGTCGTCTGAGAACCTATTCACGAGTGAGTATATTTTGTACACAGTTATTTTTATATTACATAGTTTGGTCTCTATTTTAAAACGCCACAGGTCTTCAATTTTGAGGTTACCTAACATTGAACTTCGTATTATTCTCATTAGAATCTATATTAGGTATAGAAGTGGAATTTAAATAACGTAATAAAATTTAAATTGTTTTATTAGATTGCAAAATAACATGAGTATTTGTCAATAATATTAATGGTAGTTGTTTTCAGTTCTATTACTACTTCAGTACATACTCTAAATAAAATAACTTACCATAACCTTTGTGTATACATTTAAAAAAAAAATACTAAGTAAGAGAGAGAGGAGACCTGTGCCCAACCGTGGGACAAAGAAAATGTTGTGATGATGATGATGAAGTAAGAGTATATCTAATGAGGTTAAAGACCGAAGGTGAAACTGTTTTTTTCTGGCAAGAGACTATTTTGGTTAGTGTTTTTCTAAGTGTTTTTTGATTTGCTATTTGCACATTGCAGCCTAAACTGTCATTCTATTAAGGGCCCTCTTGTTTCTACCACTTGGTAGAACTTGGCTCCAATCTGATGGATGGGTCAGTGGAATACTGTATGTTTAAAAATTTCAATGCTTAATTTTGTTTTATCTTACTCTTTGTAGAAATCTAAGAAATTATAAAATATGCTGTCATCCAGGCAAAGCAGAATGGTTCCTATTAGCATTCATTTTCTTTTGTTTTATGGCTGTGCCACCTTTGTGCCAGGGGATGAGATATACTTGCAAAATCCAATAACAAGGCTTCCAAGTACATAGTCAAAAAATACATAGTTGAAAACCAGGGCATAAAATACTTTGATGTATATGGCCTGAAGTTGCAACCTGTGTGTGCCCGCGCCGCCTAGACATGACAATCATACTTCATTCATATTGCATAGGAAATTATTCTGTGTGACTAAGAATAATGAGCACAATCGTAAATGCGAAAAAATTCTTGGAAGAAAAAAGTATTTTTTGTTTCGAATGTACTCCTTATTCATATGGTGATATAGGTCGACTTCCTATATCAAAGTCTTTTCCCACGTCCAGCTAGCATAGGACACTTCACCCTACTTCGAAGTGAAGCCCTAGTTTTAAAACCAGGTAGCGTAAATACGTCTCAACTCTACATTTCACCATCCATTTTCTGCCGCCTATCACTACTTTTAACTAAATTCTTATTACACTCTTTCACACTCAAATGTGTTGCTGCCCTTAAGGACTGAGATGGGAGCCTGTAATTTATCTATATCTAATTTTGACTAATCTTTACCTAAATGAGTCCTGTTTGGCTGTACCGCTTTCCATGTTTTGATGTTTTGATCCATGATAATTTCAGCAATTTAATTCAATATGTAAACAATTAATTATCTGCTGAATATTATAATATCAACAGTATCGATTCTAATACTAGATAATATTTTTAGAAACATCAAAAATTTTCGTGATCACAATGTTTACTAATATTTGCTCCTGTATAGTTTGTCACCATGAATGCTTATAAATTTTTGAGTGTATTTATTGAGGTTAATTATGACCATGGTAACAATTGCCATCATCAATTATGTGATTCTCTAATTAGTCTCAAGGACAATACATTTACATTTTGTTAACGTAGCAAATTTTAAATTAAAGTATTAAGATGAATTTGGTTTTAATAGTTAGTAGAGGTTTTAATACAGTTTCCTAAACCCCAAGAAGCCTATGTTGAAAATAAAGACAGTTAAATAACAAATTAATATCATATTTATAGCAATATTGATCATAATAAATAGAGATTATTTTTAAATTATACACATAAACAAAAAACATCACACCACAGAATTCTTACTAGTACAAGTATCACGCCTAGTACACCCACTTTACACCAGTTTTTTATGTTATAGTACATCCTACATGAGTAATTCAGCCTGTTGTGTAGGCGTGTGGCAACCTGGCCCGGACCTGGGGAATGAACCCAGGTCCCCTTGTTGACAACTTGTTAGTGCTTGTAACAACTAAAGTTCACTACACAGATGATTGCTTCATTTTCATTTAAACAGATATCTCTGAATTTAATTCGGTTAGTTACAGTTATTTTAGTAAAATAAAAGTTATGTTGGTATGTATGAAAAATATGCTAATAAATTATTATAGTTAACCAAATTGAAATTGTGTTGTCAAATAAAACTCAACGCATCCCTTTCAACTTCTGTTTAATGTCAATTTTTCTAGAGTATTCTTTCTTCTAAATCTTTTTCGTTAAACAACTTGGCACTACTTTAAATTGAAATATTCGTATAAATTCGTTATAAAAGTAATAATTAGTAAACAGAAAATAGTTTTTGTGTCTATCGTACTTTTAAATCACAAATTATGACAATAATACATTGTAAGATTGTCTACTAGTTAAATAGGACAAGACGGAAAAAACCAAGTATATAACATATACCAGAGGTTGGCACCAAGCATAAATTGGTTTTGTTGGTAACAATCGCTATATTCCCAATATTTATGCTGCAGGTTAGTCGATGTCCACAAAGGTGCCATTGCATCCGCTTACAGGAAATATGTGCCGTAGATAATTTCATAACTAAGATATCTTCTAAGAATCTAAGCCATTGATACAAATTTATGACGTAAATGATCGATTTTCTTAACATGTATATGTAAAATATGTAAATATTTGGTTTGGGTTAGATTTTTTTTCATCTAGACAAGTTATAAATAAATAAATAATAAATAAATAAATATCTTGGACATCACACACGGTCATCTGACCCCAAAGTAGGCGCGAGCCTGTGATATGGGTGTCAGAGACTGATATACATACATAGATATTTTAAATACATACTTAAATAGATAATATTAACATCCAGACACAGAACAAATACAAATGTTCGTCACACGAATATTTGTCCTGAGTGGGATTCGAACCCACGACCCCTGGCGCAACAGACAGGGTCACTACCGATTGCGCCAACGGGCCTGTCAAGTTAAAACAACTAAATTGTAAACTCTGTATATTTTCTTCTTGATGATAATTGACGATAACAATTTCGCGGTCACTAATTTATCAATGACTATATCTGGCTGTAAACAATTCCTATTTTAGGCACAGAGCTTTGTCTTGTTAAGTTTAGACCCTACGCGGGGCAGATCAGTCTCACTAAGATGTCCCGAAATATAAGATAAGATAAGATAAAAATAATTTATTTCTTAACTCTTAACACCCAACACTCTAACTATCTAACACCCAACACTCAAAATAACAATGTCTAGTATCAACGTTGCTAAATACAAAATAAAAATCAGATTACAAAAATTTGTTCAAACCTCATCTTATCTAAAGCGTATGCCCAGTCCTAATCTTTTTACAATCAGACGATAACACTGATACTGGCTGTTTACTGTAATGTAGAATACGTTAACGTGGAAACCTCCCGCTGAACATGCTTCCTTTGTAATTTACAACTTGGATTATACAGTCAAGATTCTAGAATATGGTCCGGTCTTGTTAATACCACTTAAGTATTGCTTTTGTTGATTACAAAAATTACAAAGATATTGATTGCGTAATGTTATAAGTTATCCAAAAATACTTCAATTTTTTTTATAGTAAACATAAATTTATGTTTAGTATGTGACTAAATATTCAAAATTCAAAAAATTCAAATAATTTATTTCGCTATGAGGTGATTACACACGCTTAACGAAAGTCTAGGTAACTACAAACTACTTAAAGAGATATAATGCTATTCTAAACTGATTAATATAAAGCAAAGGATGAGTTATTTATCCTTGAATGAATAGCTAATCCTACACAGGTGCCTAACCTGCCTTATGGCTAATTTACAATAATTACCTACCACTAAGCTAAGCTCTAAGTCACGATAGACTATCTATACTATTACTTATAAAATACGGAAACAAATGAGTATTATCCGTAGTACCTAGTAAACGTAGTACCTACAGTATGTAAGTATTTATTTATTTTAGTTCACATTTAACCAATGACATTTGCACGTTCTTGGAAAGTATTATGTCTGAAGATGACGGGACATTCTAAGTGGCCTTTAAGTGGTTAATTGCAGAATTAGCTGCTCGTGCTGCACATGATTAAAGTTTCTGGAACAAGACGGATATTATACAGATGTAGTGAATATGGCATATTAAGTTACATAAGGCACAGCAGCCCATAGAATTACAATTATGAATAAGTAAAACATGCTTAGGTGTGCTGGTGTGTGAGTCGGATAGCAAGCAAGTTTTTTCAGGGTAGCAAATAATTCCTTGGTACTGGTGGACTAATAATTATATTTTTCATTTAAATAAAAAAAATATATGTAAGTATATACCTAGTCATATTGCTTTGGACCTTCGATCTCGGAAGAAAAACGTTTGGACAAAGAAACATAACGGTTTGTAGCTATGCAGGAACTTGAATGTGCTTCATCACTTAATAATGCGACGAGCTTAGCTCTTTTGTTCGCATTTCTTTACCCTGCAGGCAGTGGCATGTGTACCTTCCGGTACAAGAAAGAAATTGAAAAATACACTGAAATTTCATTAAGTCGTAGACATTAACTGGGTCAGTCGTTCAAGCTTGTTCAGTTTTGAAACTGAAAATCGTTACGTTATAACTTAGTTCACCTTCAGGTACCTGTGGCTTATTACTGCGACAAATGGTTACTGGGAAATCCGACATAGATTAAAACAAAAAAGTGTGTCAATAGGTAGTCTGTTGTTACTGTCCTAATTACTCTTACTTTAATTGTTGTTAAAGTACATTAGCAACGGTTAAGGATTTAGTTCTATACATAATAATATGTCAATTTGAAATCTTTTGTAAACAGTTGAAAGTGTTTTTAATTTGCAGAGTCGTGACATACTTTGCTATTCGGAAGTTAACATACATTGTATATTTGTTTTCATATACCTACTTACTCATGTAGGTACAGTTCTTTAACTCGAGGTGTAATCATTGTTAAATGTTGTAAAATCAAATAACTTATCGTTTTACATTATAGATTCAGAAGAGTGAATGAAATATTTCGCAAATCATGTATATTGGATATTTTATAATTCATATCGGATGAGATGACCAATTGTGTAACATTGGGCAGCAAGCCAAAGTGAAATATGCAGTATACAGGAGTGTAGAGCAATATTCGGGTCTAGGTTGATTGAGATTATCCGGAAAAAATATAAGTATGTACATATAAAATCTTCTAAAACATATTTCGAATATTAGCTCTATCCATCAAAATAAGTATGTGATAATTTGCCAGGATGTTTGATCTTTAATTTTGTTAGCTGCGCGTATTGTAGTTTCAAACTTGTTTGATTTTCCTAAACGTGATATCAGACTGTGTTGTCATCATGTTTTAAAAAATTCGAAAATTTTTAAATAACAAAATCATTTATAATATTAAAGCATTAGGTGTTTATTTTGTCACATTAGTGACTGATTCTGCGTTAAATTAAAGCATCCGTTTCGTATCAACTAGGGAACTCCAGTTTGTTTGGTATCAACTAGTTATCAACGCTTTTCGAGCAGTGACATAGATTGAGTGAAATTAAAAACTTTTAAGTTTTTGTCTTAAAAACCTTTTCATAATATACATTGTGCTTAGTTAAACCCGCTACATTGGTGGTCAAACGTAATTTTATCGAAAATAATGATCAATAGCCAACATAGCGTAGCCTACTACATATACTTTTTTGCTTCTGAAACATTTGCGAGGTCAATTTTATGTCTGGGTTGGACCAGATTGGTCAGTCAGTCTAAACAGTCTTCCAACCTTTTTTAGGCTATGCCCCACCCACCATAACATTTCTAAAATTTGTATGCCCCCATAGTTACATAATTTTTAACCTCGTGAATCCCGACGAAGTTATGTAAAGGGTTATGTAAAGTCGTGTCGAGTCCATTTTTATATTTCCCCCCTTAACTTAACTATCAAATTGGCCCCTTGTGGGGCGTGGGCCCCACGTTGGGAAACACTGGTCTAAACTCTAGACTGTCAATATGTTATTTTTGCGAAATATCTAAATTAAAAAATGCAGAATGCACTTACGTATTTAGACGTAAATAACTATTTATGTAAGAAAATTTGTGGATATGAAAAGATTTTGGTTTGATTAAATTTGGTGCTCTAGAAAACATTTTATTTACTAAGCATCTCTGAAATATCACATTCGAAAAGATTTCCTCTCTTACGATTTAAATAGTATTTTTCGATTATCTATATCAAGGATGTGTTTATGAGTAACTAACTAGTACAAAAGACTAGATGTGCTTTCTATAGCTACCTCGGTACACGGTTCTCTTTATGAAGTGGAACAATTATTATTATCTAGCATAATGATGTACCGCGTCAACGGCGCTCTTACTGAGCTGTTTATTTATTTACTTGACGGTTATTAGTAATTATCTTCAAATGCATTACAATCTTTACTTGAATTCACAACACATTTGACTGTTAGTTAGTTGGTGTGCTAGCTTAGTGTCAAGCGGACCTCTGGAAGCATGTTCTCGACGTGTAAAGTGTGACGGGCTTAATACCGATAGCAACATTATTGGGTTTTAAAATTATCAGGATATTGATTAGAGAGTGATATTATCGAATTGTGTGGCACTTGACAATAGTCTAATCATTTCTCGTTGATTTAGCGGCTAATCGTCGTGCCGTGCGTAGTATTGTGCAGAATTCAGTGCATTAAATTATGGTAAGTTACATAATTCGCTTTAATTTTGATTTGTCTCTGTATTTAGAAATATATCTAAACTAAACTACGTATCCGTTTACATAAGTATATAGTTTGCACTAGGCACTTGTTTAAATTATTCAGGGAATGAAACAGTTCTGCCAGGTAGTTTCTACGGACCTAATATCAATAAATTGGCATTATTCTTCAGCTCAGCTCTAAGACGGGTTTCAATCAACTTGGGACTTTTACATCACATTGAGTTACATAGATGTTTAATTTTTTTTTTATATTCTGTATGAATATACGTCTCGGTAGAGAGACACAAGCGTGCAGGACTAATCAATTATTGGCAATCAACAACACGTGCGCGAATGTCTTACGGGAGACCACGTTTCTGCTCTTAGTGACGAAGCGTCACCGAAGAATGACGATATTAACCAGGTACCTATCGATGACCTCGATACCAGCATATAGGTACCAACAGTATAAGATACCACTATCTAAATATATATTACATACGAGTATAGTAGATATATTCATATACTCAGTTACTCTTACTTATCTTAGATATGATAGATCTGAAACTCTACATTTATGATGCATGCATGGAAAGGTCAAAACAAATTCTAAAAGACAATATGTCACGCAGGGTTGGCTGGTTGGCTGATCGAGGTTGACATTAGGCATAAAGCCTTGTAATTAATTTATTAGAATAGGCTGAGACTAGGAAATTCGGTAGGATGAAATATTAAACGCACAGGGCAATGAGGGAAAGTTAAATTTGAGGATAAAGAGAAGAATGGCTTAATAACTTAAAATAATAAGTCTTGCTATTTTTAGCTGGTAGTACTTTATCTAATAAAAACAATAACTTTTGAATTATGTATGGCGTAGAAAGGCAGAAAGGAAATTAAAGATATATAACTTTATAGAAAATGTAGAGTTTTGAGATGAGGATCTAAATTAATCTAAATTGCTTTTTTATTTCTATTTATTTATCTCGACCCTGTGAATTCCAGTGCGACTTAATGCAAATGTGTATTTCAAATATTTACTTTGTACGATAAACCAATGCGACGACAATTTCTTTGTTATTTGTTCGAACGTATCTTCTTTGTCCTTTGTTTGACTCAAATTTTAATACTTAATGCATTTTAAATAACTTTGTAGGCTTATTCAGTTTACAGTACCAATAAATTCATTGTTACACCTATTTTTAAACGTATATTTTTCAATATTAAATTATTTAAATGTAATGTGTGTTAAAACTACATCCATACTAATTCATACTTAATATTATAAATGCGAAAGTAACCCTGTCTGTCTCGCTTTCACGCCAAAACTACTGAACCGATTTAAATGAAATTTAGTACACAGATAGTCCAGAGCCTAAGAAAGGACATAGGCTACTTTTTAATTGGAAAAAAGTGTTGTAAAGCGCTGAAAAGGGGGATAAAAGGTTGTATGAAAGTATTGTCATTTTCTGAACTAGAAGCATAACATTTATATTTTAGGCTGTTGATTAGATACATATTTATAAATAAATATAGCATTCAAAGTTTGTAAAAATTTTACCCATAAGGGTGTAAAATTAACATAGGGGATAACACATTTACGGATTTATTACAAATTTGTGGAGCTAAAGTTAACGCGTTAAGAAGAATCTATTGTCTAATTTCACGCGAGTGAAGCTGCGGGCGTCCATTAGTATTAGATAAAAAAATAACACGTGCATGGCAATTAATCATGCTATGAAACAATTCAAACGCATCTACAAATGATTCTTTCCTTATTTATTATTTTTATTGTATATTTAGACACGTAAATTTAATTATACATTAATCGATTTCAATAGTTATAAATGATTAAATATACTTTAATTGATTTAATTTCATACAAAGTGAAGCTAGTCACTAAATAATATGTACTAAAAATATATGTACATACTTACTAAAAATACTACGTTTTACGTGTAAAGTGCGGTCCCAAACAAAGTAGCCGTGGCGGGCGGTGATACCACATCACTCTCTTTTTCTCGTACATATAAAGAAAGATGCCGATCATGGGTAAAACAACAGTGCTATGTTGTATGGTATATTGTACATTGTAATATATAGTATTCATTTATATCCATGGATGATGGTGTTTGTGGTGTGTGCTGCACAGCGTTCTGTAAACCGGGAAGAGCCCGTATTGGGCGCAGCGCTGGAGGGCACCGGCGCGTTCTACAAGAGATCCCGGCGCCCCGGAAAGATTAATCGTAATGTTTTAATATCAGATTAAAAATATTTGCAGAAAATAATAACAGAGATTGTACTTCAGATATAGAAGTCTATCATGGATATGGCAGGAATTTATGTTCACCTAAGATATTAACTAATGTTTGTTTTTTTATATCCATGATGTACAGTGTACACACTGTTCCGCCATGCAACAGGTTGGCGAAATATATCAGGCATGGTATGGCAGTATTGTATGAACAGTGAAATTTTACAAGGTTCCGGTAAAGATAACTGGCAATAATATTCTATAATATTAGGTACACATTATTAGATTAATATTATGTAAGATTGGATGTATGCTGTTGATTAAAAAAAATGTGATACATAATTATGCATAAATTCCTATACCAAATATTCAATTTGTGTCGTCAAAACACTTCGAAATTTAAATATTAGCCTACGTCTTAATTTTTAACAGATGTGGTGTTTGGATTTCGGTCGCTGAAGTATTTTAGTCGTCAACGCGTCTTGCTGATGATACGTTAATGAGTAGTTTGTAAACACTTCCTCACGCAAATTTTCCTCTCCACGTGACTGACGGATGGACAGGAACACAACTAATGACAATTTCATTACATGTCTGTAACCAGATTTCAAATTATGAATGAAATAAACCATTTGGAAGATCAACCAGAATAAATCTTCTTTATTTTTACTTTACAAGCACATGAGTTACCACCAAGAGACATGATACCAAATATGAGGAATAGGTATATAATTTTTCCAATTCCTTTGTCTTAGTTGTAGAGAGAGAAAGATGTGAGAACTAAGGAGTTTCCGAAGTCAACAATAGATCAGCTAATAAATAAAGACTATCAATACAAACTACTGACACAATACTGTCAATACAAACTCCTGATAGTCTGCAGGTCTGCTTTGCCTAAATAAAACACTTACTCCCTGGCGCCGGCTCTTTGGCAGGTCTGGCCAGCACAATGCCACTTCAACTTACTAGATTTATGTGACTGACTACGGTGCCTTTTGTTCCTGATACGATTCGTGCCGGTTCTTGTCCCGAAGCGAGACCGAGAGCTCTTTCGGTATCACGCGCAGCTGCGTCATTGAATTCTGATAACCAGCACTTGAACTTTAGAATACAGGCTAAATCTATTCCAATTTGGAAGGTGAATCGAACCTTCTGTATGCCAATTAGGTTGATGACGTTGATTTGATACTGTATTACCGTCAATTAAAACCATTAAAGCCCATTTGTAACTCCTATATGAATTGCAACAAAGCGCAATGCAAATGCATTTGTGTGATACATATACACGTATAAAATGGTAAACACTTCTGGTATTATTAACAATGTGAGTGTGCATTGATATTAGAATTGGAAGGACTATCGTTTGAAATACAGCGGCATTTGATATAACTGGCGAGCAGCTGTCCTACAAAGACACTGTTTGATAAAGCTGCACTATTAATGCATTTATGCAACTCACTCAGCTATACATTTTTCTCTGTAGCTAACAATGCTTTTGGAAAATCTTTTTTCAATGTCTTTATATAGGTTTCTTGGAGTCTTGGATAAGACTCGTGTAAAACACATCAAGCAAGGAGTCTATTAAGTATTAAGTAATAAACACTAAAACTGCAGACTAATAATGTACATTGGAAGGAAGATGGATAAAATAGAATCTTATCTTTTAACTATTGAGATAGTTGTTCACTGGTTGATAGAACGATCACAACAGAATGCCTTATTAATCTCTAACCACGTGTTTAAGATTTTGACTGTATTTGGTACCTACTTAGATTCAAAGATAGAAATGTTAATAAAATTTAATGAACTTCTGTTATGAATGAATATCGTCATGATCCTAAATGGGGAATGGTCGTTAACGATAACGATAAGCGACACTATTAAGTCAAACATCATCTCGAAACAATGACGACGATCAAATTATTGACGCAAGTAGGCACTTAGCTGTGAATTAATGATGCGTTAGTAATTTTAGTAGGCGTTTCGATCGTTAATTTTTAGTTAATGCTGTTTCGTGTAGTAGTTCGGTGTCGCTGTAAGGCCATTAGGGCCAAAAACCGACAGTTCGAAATCGACAATCGAATGGTTTGCAACCGAACTAAGTAATAAAATGTAAAAGTAATCGACCCAAAGCTTACTTTTCAAAATAGAATAATTTATATAATATATAAATTGAATAATTTTTCTGAATAGAAGGTATTGAAATAATGTCGTGTCGTTTTTATTTGGTCTCAGAGAGATCAAAATTGATCCTTATAAACCTAATAATGCTTATGTCAACATGCTATATATATACATATATATATAATAACGAGCCTGCTCGTTATTTTAGCAATGCCTTAGCCTTCAAGGTTACGTTCTTGATTTAAAAATAATGTTTTGTTTACTCCTCCAGTTGATCGATCGTCTTGGCCGTTGGCTTGCTCACGTGAATTCGTTTATCGTGTGATTGATGAAGTTTAGTTTTTTCATTGCAATCAATTCATCTCAAGTGGCTCCTAATCCGCCTTCATAGGAATGGTCACATAATTACTGCACTGTACTGTGTTGTTCCGTCTGCTCCTAGCTATCTTAACGAAAAGTTCTCATTCTTGTACAATAAAAAAGATGTAAACCGTGTCCTTCGGTCTAATTCAAACCAAAGAGGTCCGTTCCCTAAACTCCTTTAAAAATAATCAAAGCTCACTACCTCTCTCTATTTTTTTGTCTTTACCTTTACCAGAATAGTTTTGGTGAATTACGATGACCAGCATCATGAGCGTATACATCCAGGCACGCGCCACAGGCACGGTGTTTTTTTTTTAATTTATAAATAATTTTTTTTTTTAAATTTCAAAATGTCTTAAAAATTATTAAAACTTTAATAGATTTATAAATAAAGATTCATTCAATTTTGTAGTCGCATGTAAATTTAACAGAAAAACGGTTCAGTCGTTCCTGCAGCTCACCTGAAAATTGTGAAAGGTGAATTTCTACTGAGGTATTCTATGCTAAATTCTTATACACATCTCATTTGTTACAGACTGAAAGCGAGACATCATGCGAGGAGGCCGCGCGTTTGACCGCGGAGGGGGCAGCGGACGCGGACGACGAAGACGCTTACGACTATGGGGAACTACCGCCCCCTCCCGACGGCGGGTACGGCTGGGTGGTTGTCTTCGCCTCCTTCATGTGCAATCTGGTGGTTGACGGCATCGCTTACACATTTGGCATATTCCTCCCTGAGCTCGTCACGTACTTCGGTGAAGGCAAAGGCACCGTGGCCTGGGTCGGCAGTCTGCTCTCCGGCGTATATCTTGCGGCCGGTAAGTTTCCACCCTTTTTATTCATCTTCTTTATGTCATGAAGGTGGTATCAAGTGCTCGTTAGCATCGTCTATACTTTTATATGCTCCTGTCTAACCGGGTTTCCCGGCGTCGGAATTGGCTGAGAGGTGGTCCTCTTCTCCCTCTTGTGCAAAATGTGGGGCATCGTGGATAGCATTCGTGGAGTATTCTAACGATAAGAGTACAGCATGAAACTTAAAATACAAACAATTATTTTATTATGTTAAATGCATCATGTTCATGAAAATTAATAGGACAGATAACTTGTTTGTCTCGGCATAATAACCGATTGTGCGGACGTAGGTGATGCTAATGCTTTTTATTCAGCTACGCCTTGCCAGTTGCCTTATAGGGAATGCAGAATACGTTGCAACTTACAAAACAGCGTAAATAATACGACATATACCTATATTATTGCAGCAATATTTTGCAGAATCATGGCCTACATATTTTATAAAATTTATCGTCGATTCATTTTATCGTAAATTTGCGGATCGTGCAAGTGATAAAATATTACTAAAATAAGTTTGTTAAGGAAAAATGTTATGAAACTTCAACGTACAACCAAATAAGGTATTTGCTCGTACGGAATGCCGACTTGCTCACTTCACTTCGGTGGAGGAGAAAATTGGGCATCTATTGCCGGCTTGAACAAAAATGACGTCAACCGTCTTCCATTTCCGAGTGGACATTGCACTGCCAATTTCCTACTTGATTAATTCAGGTCACATTGCCATGGCGTGTACCTAGACCTAGATGCATGTCGAATGCATAATTCACGATCACCCGTACAGTGCATCGGAGTTGTGCAATATCGATTTTCCTGTTATCGGGAAAGAAAATTGATGATGATGATATTAAGTCTTACTACATGTTCTGTATTAGATTCTAAGAGGCAAGGTAAAACAACGCAGAGACAATTTGATAAAACTTATACGCATCTCATGTTTTGTTTGAAATTTCTATAAAAATGCCTTCAATGCTACACGGCGGAAAAGGTGTGTGATATAAATTTGATTACATAGATATAGGTGATTAAGATTCGGTTCATCTAGCAACAGTTGTCTTATCCTGCTTATCAATTTGATTCATTATTATTGCTGTCTTTAGTAGTTAGTAGTTTTCGCTTTATATTAAATCTTTAATCTTTTGCTTAAATAAGTACCATTGTAATAGGTACCTACACATCTTTATCTGCCAATACTCATAGTATTGTTATACTCTTTATCAGTTTTTCAAAATAGTTATTGACCTGATTGTGAAAGTAACAATCAACAGCCCTTATCAAATAGCAAACTGATATAAAATATCGCTTTTGTAGTGTTAGTAGAATTATTGATTTATAAATTGAAGATAAAGTAACCCACATTTTTTAAATAGCTTTTCTGATATTTATTTTATAATTTTATAACGCGAGCCCAATGGCTCGCGTTTAATGTGATCGACAGAGTTAAGCACGCACCTAAGCACTAAGCACCGACGGGTGCGGTCGGTTTGTGGAAGGGTGACCGCTAGTGGCAAACATTTTTGGGCTCTATGGGGTCACCGTGCTTCTAATGGGCACGTTAAACCGTCGGTCTCGTTTGTTTTCAATGATGAAAATCCATGGTCGAAGTGCTTCGGGATGGCTTGAGAACATTCGACACTAGGCCACTAACCCCTGCACCAGTCCGTTTCCTCACGATGTGTCCTTCACCGTAATAGCAAGTGACTTTTAATTTCTTAAATTGCACATAAATTACAAACGTCATTATTTATTTTGCCTGCAACATATTTTTTGCTTCCAATGTGCCGATAAAATTCTAATAGGTATAGGTTTTTACTGGTTGCAGTTATTTTTTTACGCCATATCATGCATAAATTATTGATAAACCTTTTATTTATAATAAGGATATTCAGAGATTAGTTGATAAATATAGTAATAGATAGGGACCTACGATCTTTTGAAAACGAGATATGAAATTAGTTTAATAAATTTGCTTGAAATTACTAAGAAGTTGCTTAAGTAGTTAAGCATATTATATGAACATTGGATAATTGATCCCTTGAACCGAATATCCAGTATTCAAATGAAATATTGAATGGCACATAAAATACTGGCTTTACTTAGTTTTTAGCACAAGGTGGACTAAGCGATGATTATAAGATAGAAATACAATGTTGCTAGTGTTGTATTAAGTCGCAAATATTTTTTTATTTTATTAAGTTTTTTTATGCTTTCACAATCTTTTTAGTTGAATAAATATTTGTTCGATTAACCGGACGGCGGACGCTCCAAAATATCCGATTTTACGCCAAGTCTAAAAGTAAACGGAATGTGTTTCGGGAGATAATTTGACTCACGAGTAATTTCTAAGTGATTTCTAAGTCAAATACTTAGAAAGCACAGGCCTTCTTGTAGTAGGGGAGCCCAAGAGGGGATTTTGCGGGATACTCAAGCGCGTAAGTTTAATATACAGTGGGATACCTTGTACCCGGTTAAGTACCTCCACCAAATATGAGCCCCATATATAAATGGGGCCGTCAAGGATAAAGGATCAGATTAGTAAAAAAAAAAAATTTGTCATCAGAAATTCTTGAGCGCGTTAGATTAAGGTAGGGTGAGTTAATTACATGCTAAAAAGTGTATATTCCACTAATCTTACAATTTGAGAGTAACGTAAAGAAAGGGGAGGGCTACAAAGTTACTCTCAAATTGTAAGATTAGTGGAATATGGGCTACAAAGTTGTAGCCCTCCCCTTTCTTTACGTTACTCTCAAATTGTAAGATTAGTGGAATATACACTTTTTAGCATGTAATTAACTCACCCTACCTTAATCTAACGCGCTCAAGAATTTCTGATGACAAATTTTTTTTTTTTTACTAATCTGATCCTTTATCCTTGACGGCCCCATTTATATATGGGGCTCATATTTGGTGGAGGTACTTAACCGGGTACAAGGTATCCCACTGTATATTAAACTTACGCGCTTGAGTATCCCGCAAAATCCCCTCTTGGGCTCCCCTACTATTGTGCGGTCCAAGTTTATTGTCAAAATAAAATGCAGTACACAAGAAATCGTAGCTGGCTACTGATATAAGCACAATAATAAGACTTGTACAAGTAACATCCCTTGATCCCGTTCTATCTTAGGGCATAATAGTACGTGGGAGTGAGAAAAATGATTCACTTTTCACGATATCCATCCTTAAAATCCCTAACAAAACCTATCCGAGGAAGTTAGAAAATCCCCTAATGGCGTAACTTTCTCGAAACATTTTTTTAGCCATAAAAATGATACCTACCAAAAAATTTTATTGTAATTAAAATGATACACGCTATTTAATTCTTTTCTAAATGTAATTCTGTCGAAATGTTATATAATTTTGACCTTAAATTCAGTACTGTATTACTATTGTTTGTAATTATCTTACGAGGACATTTGTATTTGTACACCACTTAATGATAGAATAAGCGTAATATGTATTAATGGCCAACTTGTACACCTTTATCACGCAAATGACTTTATTATGACACAAAGGTTATATTCCCAGGCCCCGTGGTATCAGCGCTGTGCAACAAATATGGCTGCCGGGCCGTGTGCGTGGCGGGCTCGCTGGTGGCTGCCTCCGCCTTCGTGCTGTCCACCTTCAGCAAGAGCGTCACCATGATGATGATTACGTACGGGCTGATAGGAGGTGAGTCTCTTTGATACATGATTAGTCTTTACGTGCGTATCAAGAGCCGTTGATACGTACTACAAACTAACCACCTTGCCTTGTTAATTAGTTTTTAGTAATTGTTGTGTTAGTGGATTAGTAGATATTTATTGGACAAATCTTGCAACCTTTAATTGGGACCGCTTCCGCTTATGCCAAATGTTGTAATTTTAAATTTTGGTTCAGTACCAGCGACAAGGCAGAGACTTGGAGTTAGCTGTTTTTATGGACAGTTCCTTAGAAATAACCTATTTTGAATCGAAAATCAACCCCACAGTTGGCCTGCATCCAGAAACACACGTAACTCCTTTTATTTAGTCACCTACTCATCGCACACTCAGTCAAATATACTTCTAATAGTAGCTGCCAATTTGACTTTGTGTGATTTCCCTACACGATAAAAATTTTCACTATCTACTTACGTTACTATATCGATATCAATGTTCGCAAAATAAGTATATTTAATTGCAAGAACATGCCCTCATTTTTATGCGCGTATTTTATAAACTTCAAAACGTTTCATATGTAATTAGCTGTGTGCTATAATAAATTAATAAAGTCCTATAAAATTATGAATATCAAATATTCCAGTAAGCTCTTGATCTAGCAAGGATTTAAATGGAATTATAGTCGAAGGGCCGGTTGGGAAAGAACGTGATCGTTATATAAATGCACGTTGCCTGCTACTGGCCTTGGCACATTGGCACCGTTGCGGCTCGCGTCTAACGAGACGCACGGAACATCCTGCCGAGAGCGAAGCTTTTATATCGCATTTGAATAGGTTATTATACTAGTATTTCTAGTACAAGAATATTTCTCACTTAGATATTTATATTATTCCTTACCAAGATTTTAAGACCGATTTACGTTTCTACAACAAGGAATAATCATGGAAATCCATCGTTATGATTCATCATGACGATGTATTTGGTGGCGCTCTTAGTTTGCTTGCTATAATCAATTATTTTTTTTACTTTAATGCACATTATGATTTGGTATTAATTTTCGATGTTCTAATCAAAGCTTTCTTCTACATCTTCGAATGATGGTGTTAAACTTACCTCTGGACGATCTAGACTTGGCACAATGGCACCAATGTGGCTTGTCTGATTGGCCAGTGACATCTTTTCAAATAGCTTTCATACTTTAAATGGTTTAATAGCCATTTCGGGCACTCTGCTACTCTGTTTCATTTATTGTTTGACCTTTGTCTTCTATCATCTTTATTTGTTTTTTTGATAACAAGGATTGTTTGAAAAAGTTTTAATTGACTCTGTTCTTTGCACTTTGATAAAAGTGATGCTTTTGTTTCATACACTTTGTTATGATACTCATAACCCTTATGATAACAACGTCCTCTTTAGGAGTAGACAAAGTCCTACTGTAACATAGTGATTTATCAATGTTAAACAGTTATGTTTATCCCAGAAGGGTAAGAAGTACTTAGAAGGCATTCTAACTAAGGAGCAACGGCAAATTCTGTGATTTGCGGATGCTTCTTAGTTTGCGTACGACTTATAAGCTGTTTTCTTCCTACCATTTTTGTAAATGTCATTCATTTGCTTAGCGATATACTCGTACCTAGACACAGACAGATCATTGCTTGTTTAGTTAAGTTCAATGAAATGGTTTCATTTCTTCGATACACTTAGCAGTTTTCATTTTCACAAAGAAACATTCTTTGTTCTTCGCCAAGGTACGGTACCTTTGTTTGGCAACAGGATCTCAAATTTCTTTGAAAAGATTTTCTTTAATCGGGTTTTCAAAATAACTCACGGCATATAAAGGCGAAAACTTTGTAAATTAAAGCATTGAACCTGTCCTTTGTTCTCTCAAAGTTCTAAAATGTCGGCAATCAACCGTGTGTAAAATTGGACGCTTGCCAACAAGCGGCAATATAAGCAAAACTGTTAGCACTTTTGTTTCTACAATGATTATAAGCTGTTCAATGTTCAGGGGTGATGTTTGGGATTTCCGCTAGTGTATAACCGAGAACCCTCAATAATTGAAACTTTTAACTGAATGCATCGGTTTTCTCTTTGTTGTGCGAGTTTAATTTGTGTTTCTACCGGGAGTAAGTAGCAATAGCATCTCAAGTATATATGTACTATCAAAGCGGGATCGGTAACGGTGAATTGAATTAGTATTATTCAATAGTCAGTAATCACATTTTCATATAACTTTGTTTTGCCTATAAGAAAAATATCAGCTTTTTGTTGATAAAACTAAATTATTTTATAATGTTCATGATAAAAAAGTATTCAGTAAACAACATAAACTACCGTTATTACCGACACACAAACATTACAAGGTAAAAGATAGAGATTATTTGTGCTTCAATAAAGATACGGACAGCGGGAAACCGTTGGATTCAGAGGGCGCAGTATCGGGAGGAGTGGCGACGATTTAGGGAGGCCTATGTCCAGCAGTGGACCCTAAAAGGCTGATGGATGGATGGATGGAATAAAGATACATACTTCTTATTCAGATCATCAGAAGTCAGAACCATCTGAGTCGGAAGTAGCGGTGGTATCAGTACAGGTTGGTTGGTACTAGTTGGTACTGTCGCTAGTTCCGTATTCGCTATGTTATTGGCTTGTGCCTCGAGGTGTGTCTGTGTTGTATTTCGATCGTCGTAAAGTCAATAATAACTTCAACTGCCAAAAGCAATCTAATTATAGCTGTCTCTAGTGACCAGGTAGTCGAATCTGTGTACTGTTCGCAAGCAGCCGCCTAGCCGTACCATACCCAATAGACACACCCGTTTTTGGACAGTCATTCAAACAATTTCTATTTCGGTCAGGTTGTAAGAGCATAAATGGCAGTCACGCTGGTTTTCAGTTTACTTTCGCCAGTACAATTTTAATACTTGTGCTTTGCTTATGTATAGTGACGTCACTTTTGTTAATATAAAAATACCTAGCACATTCCAGATCTACATTTCGTATATGACTGATACAAAGCAGTATACAGTCACGCTTCGTGTGATCATCATGAGATAAAACTAGTGTTTTAGAAATGAATGTGTTGGCGTTAGTATATCTAATGGGTATTCGTGTAATGAATGCATGTACTGAGTATCGCGATATATATAAGCAGTAAATGGGCAGCCATTGTCTCTGCCCTATTTCTGCAATGCAGTATAATGCAGATATCGCGTGAGTTATGATGTTAAGTTATGCGATAGATAATTATTGTTTGATATGTTCAATATTGAACTGTCATCATAATATTTAAACTCCCTCAGTGAACTTAAAATAATGTATTAATCGGTTCGCATCTCATCGTTCTTGCTTGCACGTTCTAGGATTTCGAATGATGTTTGACTCCTCATGAGTTTATTTTAAATAAACAAATTTCAAAAAATGCCACACACAATTAACAATAGGTACTACAAACAACAATAAAGTTTAAAATAGGCTGAGTGGGCAACAGGGCTCAGGTTCAGTTCACATAGGCGAACGAAACCTTTCCTCTTCTTTCGCGGCGCTCTGTGAGCACTCCTGCGTGAGGGAATTCGGATGTAAGGATGGTCCTTCTATACGGGCAATTGCTCCAGGAGTGAATCCCGTCGGTGACATCCCCGCTGTTGAGCGTGGGAGACGGTGTGTCATCGCGCACACGCACCGCGCGCGCGGAACTGCAGCCGTAGTCGCTATATCCCCCCTGATGGTCGGGGGAAAAAGGTCCAACAGCTCTCCAGGGAGCGGTCGACATAGGCCTGCGGATGATACGAAGCGCTGTTTTTCAGAAAGCTTCTTATTCAATTCTATTCAATCCTTTATTGCAGGCAAAATGGCCCATAGCATAAATGCCTTACAAATTTACATACATATCAAATTAATATAACTCAAATCTACCTCCCGTGAAGCGCGGGTCCGGTTTCGTCCGCTAAATTTGAGGAACACGACCCCCTTCGGCCACAGCTCCTCGTCCAGGAAAGTCGACTGATGTTCCGTTGGGACGCGTACAACAAACGAGTTGAAATTGACTGCGATATGCGCCTCCAGCTTACGCGCGCGCAGCTTAGCTCTACGAGCTACGAGCGGCTCTACTTACTGGCTACTTTAGAATTGAGTTTGGTAAGATTTGAAATAGTCTCAAATCTGTGAGTCATTTCCTATATAGAAATATTAGTACTTTTGTAATTCACTCATGTATTTCAGAGCCAATGTCAGCAGTCCACCTTGGATATGTAATTTCTTCAATTTTAGTGTGTGTCCAATTTTTCTACCAACTCGGCTAGATTCAAGGTTGTGGCGGAGACTTGGAAAGGAGCCAATTGAGGCAGACGACGCGGCGCCTGGCTCGGTGATAACACTACGCTTATACTCATTGTTCTACTAGTAAGTGAATAGCTAATAGCGTTGCAGTAAGCAGTCTCTAAAACGCACATTCGAAGCTTGCGTCGATGCATACAATTAAATCAGGTTTTATAGTTCGGGGTAGGCCTGTACCTGCCAGTCCACGGGACGCGTCACGTGACTTCACGTAAATTGAAGGTCAAGTTCACTCACATCACCAAAAATCGTACGAAATTTGAATTTCTACTTTTTGGTTCGCAAAAAAAAGCAATTTCTGTGTGTTGTTTTGTGTTCAAAATTATACTGAAGTTAATTTATAAATAGGATATTAGATAATATCCATTGTGATGAGAATTCAGTTCAGAGAAATTCTTAAACAATCATTCAAAATAACAATGTGATAAGTACCTAGTAACTGCACTACCGAGCCGTAGAACCAATGCACGCCCCTGTTGAAGCATCTCCTCAAGTTAAGAAACAATTGATTTTCTATCTTAAACAATTGATATCCTAACTTACCGAGTGGATATGAATCTTGTTGAATGATCACAGGTGGCCCGAGCGGCAGCGAATGGGTCGTGCTGTATGCTCGTCTGCTGCATTTAAATATGATTCTATCCTCAACATGATTTGATACGTTTCATACTTGTAGTATATGTATTTAGAGGAAATATTCTCTAAATGTCGCGCAGTTGTTTGAATGTGAATGAACTCCAGGTACTAAAAACAAACCAAGCATTATATGGTGACTGGCTGACACACAAAAGGCAGATACTTAATTCAACCGCTGAATAACCAATACGCATCCTAAACTTAACGATGCGCATTATTTATATTGTTTTTATGAACTGGTTTTGCTTTAGATCAAAATTAAAACTAATCATAACATTTGGGTATAAAAAAAAAGTCACCTAATTGTGTTGTTTATTTCGGCAGATTTGGTCGTTCTTCGTATATAAATTTTGACGTTGCACACATTTAATGCTTTGTAATTATCTATTTCAAACACTGCGTCGTATGAACAAGTCGTATAACTAGATAATCCCTGGTTATTTCTACATTATGTTTGGATTTTTTTAACTTATCTGAAGTGCTTAGTGTTAGCACTCGAACGGATGTCTTCAGACAGCAAGCAGTTGTGTCACGAAACTGATATATTACAAGTGGGTACTTCGACGTGACCTAATTCCTGTGCCACCAATACGGCTGTAGCGAAAAAAATACCTTCTATCTTTACGATTACCATAATTTAATCGAGTGGTTATTTCGACCATCACCTATAATTAGCATACGACTATTTTTTTTTGCTAATAATACAGAAGGTATTATTAGCAATAAATATGATGTAACCTGCTGTTTTCAGAGATTAACACAAAGCAAAAACTTGCTTACCACATCAAGGTTGAAAGTTTTCCATGATGTTAGGTAACTTAGGGTTAAGTTTACCAATGGTTGTTGTTGTTGAGCTGTTTATGTTGTTGTTGTTGTTGTGCTGTTTATGTTATTGTTGTTGAGCTGTTTTTGTTGCAAAATCACGGCGGGAAACTAGTTATGTGGGTAAAACCCTGTTTTGAAATAGTCACCTAAGGCGATGTGTTTAAGAAAGAATACATCGGGCCAAAGAGACCTAAAAAATATAGTCTGTCGTCGATTTAACTTTGTGGAGATGAAATTAACAAGGGTTAAAAGATTAGTATTAACTATCTTATATTATAAAAATTAATCGCAAAATGTGTTGGTAAGCGCATAACTCAACAACGCCTGGACCAATTTGGCCAATTCTTTTTTTAAAATGTTCGTTGTAGTTCAAGGATGGTTTTTACGGCGAGAAAAATTTGAAAATTCATCCCCTAAGGGGGTAAAAAGGGGGTTAAAAATTAGTTGAAACGTAACGCGAGCGAAGCTGCGGGCGTCCACTAGTAACATATAATAATTGTAATGAAAAAAATCAAAACGTACAGTACAGAGATATAAATATCGTACGGTAATTTTATTTTTGTTGTAGCTTCATAATCCTAGGAGGACAGGACATTACTTTTGTATGTGCTGCCCGATTTCCTGTTATTGTAAAATATTGATTCGTGATAAAAATAACTGATTTAGATGACACGGATCAGCTGTTTTCATCAATTCATCGCCCGCTCCATTTGCTGTATTCTAGTTTAAATTTTGACGTCACAATATATTGTAATGTATGTATGTTTGCGTGTTGAGTTCACGCTCGCCGAACACAATGCAACTCGTGACCATCAATCTCAACTGAGTTTTTCATTTAGCGCTACTAATGAAATTTATTACAGTATGTATGAATCGAAACGATTCAGTCACAGCTATTAGCGTCATTTCGCGATCACCGCTTTTCAGCATTGTATTTCGGTTCAATGTCAAGTCAAGATCGGTCTTCATTCCGTGATGGATAGCTTGAAATATAGTAGTCTACTGAAAGTTATATTTAGGAGAGTATTGATTTTCACTTCATTAGCTAATCGCTGTTTTGTCATCTCTTATTAACCAACGTTTAGAAGACATTTGGAGTGGGCTCTCGGCTTAAATAAAACCGTCATAGAAAATAAAGTTTTGTTGCTGAATTTGTGGTCGGTAACATAAAGTGTATTTGTTTTTTTTTCAATAATAATAACGTTAGAATCTGTCATTTCTACATTTCGCTGGTAGGTACTGGCAGGTACTGGTATATTAAACATAGGGTAGCTACCTACTCAATGATAATCGAGAAAGTTCTGTTCCGGATCTTCTGGGCTTTCGTTGCCAACATTTTGTTTACAGACGTTACACGAACACACGTTACAGACGCTACACGACTTGGAAGTAAAGGTTTAGTGTGTATTTTTGACGTTTATATAATGAATGCGTGAGTTGTATTTCGATACTTTTTATGGCTTTAAGATTGCAAGCAAGCTTAAAGCACTCCCTACCTGTCCGCGGCTACCCATTAAACTGCGACAAATTGAGGACTGCGGGAGTAAGTCCAGCTATTAGTGGGAGAATAACTGAACGAGGACTACAAGATCAGGGCCTGTTACTAACAATCAGTTAGTAGTAACTGTTAGTGTTAATGACAGACAGATACTAGAGCGCTTACCAATGCGGCAATGGCTCCGGTATAGAAGTTATTTAAGAGTTAGTATCATATTACAAATTTTTTGCGTTAACAAGGGAGTGAAATAACTATCATAGCCAAGCCTTCCGTCAAGGAATTAAGAATTATATAGCCTTGACAAATAATTTTCCAATTTTTCAATGATACGAACCGCCTACAGCTATCTGAGTACTATTAGTCCGTCGATTAACACTTCCGAGCAGGAACTGTTGATGTCAACTTCCTGCCCATACCTTTTCCTGTCTGACTGTTCCTCTGAGTATTCGAGCGGCAGAGGTATAATTCGCCAAGCAGCTTAAGTTGAGGTCGGCACACATTCTTTCCTATTTGAGAATGCGGATTGATTTGTAACAACTGTTTTTCCGTATTATGTTATTGTGTTTCCACCTATGATGTTTTACTAAGCAGTGGCCTCTACTATTCTGTGCCTCTACCAATCTTTAAAATCTATGGTACCCTGTACCTTTTGTATGTGGTTCAATAAAGATAAGTAAAAAAATAAATAAGGGCCTCGAAATAAGAATGATTTAGCCAATAATCAATTATGTTGCCCAACTGTGAGTTGAGGTATTCTGAAACTGTTGGTAGATATGTATAACATCGAGTTTCTATCAGATTTTCGGTAGGTACATAACAGTACATAATATTGAAGCAAGAGAGATAAAATTTTAATGAGTAAGGACGAAAAGACGGAAATGAGCTGAGTTTAAAACTGCCCGATTAGGAGGACAATTTAAGGAGTGCAGACTTCATATGCGAAGCACATTACACTCGTAATACATTCATATATGCCATATAAGTATGCAATTACAGTTCCGATGATTGTCGTGCTTGCAAATTTGCAAGCTGCGTTGATATCGGATGTTAAACACCGTGGGCGCTTCCAGGAAAATGACTCGCATGAAAAAGAGTGCTGATGACCCCTGTTCGCGCCAGCCGCGTGCAATCCTTTGTTTTGGTTTGATGCCGATTTGTGGGCCGCAAACACTGACTCACTCATTATCAGACGTACTAGTTTGTACATGTGGTTTGAGTGTAAATAAGTAATTAGAATAATTGATTTAACCGGTGACGCCCAAGGAAATCGATCCGCTGGGAATGTCGGAAGTGGTGCAGGGTCTAAGTGCTGTTTCCAATCGCCATTAATACAAGTTGATAGCGTTCTGGGAATTAAAAGAATGAAGGCCGTTGGCTACCACACCACCACAATCGTATACGGCCTTCGTCACTCACAGGACAAAGGCCAATCTAGGTTATAGATAACCAATTCAAACTTGGAGTTATATAATACTTATTTAGATTTTTTATAATTCTTATTTAGAGGCCTGATGCGACAATCGAATGTATAAATATTAATTAACACTTCGACCGTTTTCTGCATCGTAGAAGTCGCGCCGCGATAAACAAGCATCAAATTTTAATGTTTGCAATAAAAAGCACATTTACATTATCAGGTATATGCCAAATGTTAAACTAACATTAAACTCATAAGAATATAGATATTTACATTTGTCACGACATTTGTACCTTAATTCGGTAGTAGTAGTAGTGGCACAGAATGTAGTGGTAACTACTATCGATAGCTGCAATGTTAAATGAGTAATATAGAACGATGAGCTCTAACACACCGCGGAAGCGTGAAGACCTAGAATGCCAAAATTGTAACAATTTGTATCAATACTGACTTCGCAGAGGATGGACTCATTAAAACCTACTACTTTTATACCTACATTATAAATGATATTGGCACTAAATTCTGAGATGCATTATATGAAATGAAATGAAATGAAAATTTATTTATGCGGACAACAGTGATCCATAAGTGTTAGTATATTATGTGTTATATATTTATTATCCAAAGTAGGTATTTCCGTTTATAGAAGGATTCGTTTTAAGTGTGATCACTTGTGATAAACTCTTTAAAAATGTCTCATTTAAAGAATCTGATCTTCAAATATTCGAAAGTAATAGATTATGTGTGTCTTGGTATGACTATACATATAAATAGTATACTATATAATAGTACCTATCTGGTTTCCTGCAATAAACTTGAAACTCTAGGTTTCAACGTGAATTACATGAGGTTTGGGATACTCTACATACTCTCATACATGACGGATGTTGAGTTAATATCCGCGATAGATATAGTATAGTGATATTTAAAAAAAAGGCATTACTGTAAAAATTTTTTAACTATTATTTGGCTTTTACGCATCCTGCTTGTAACGGTCACAGACACAGACAGAAACAGCCAGGTATGTAGGACTCAGTAAAATACCCACAAAAACCCAGTGGCAGCGGCACGCTCAGTATGAGACGCCACGGGATCACTTGCTTTGCGGCTCCTCTCTATGTGTGCTCCACTATGGTTGGGGTAGAAGATGCGCATAGCGCGTTCTTCTTACCCCGGGTCTCCTGCGGAGCGAGTTGGCGTTCAACCAATGGATTATATAGATTGATTATATTTTGTTAAAAATTAATATAGGTATGTATACTACCTACACACTTCAACGTACAATATTCTGAATTAATTACCCAATTACCTAAGTATTATATTGTTTATCTTATGGCATTAGCTATTAGGGATTAGCTTTGTCTTAAACGCTTATACTAACCGATCAAGAACAATTCAGATAATATTTCGACCAGATACTTTATCTCGACAAAAATAGGTAGGTTTTGTGTATTACGTAGGTACGTTGGCCTACACGAGGAAATGAGGCGTGGATGATTATGTCATGTGACGTTCAAGTACCTAGGCGTTCAGGTACCTAGAGAAATATCGTTTCTCTTCAGAATGGTACCCAAAGAATATAGCGCAATCTACTAGCTAGTTGCCTTGTTATTGCCCGATTGATGTCGAGGGTCGACAAGATCAAGGCTGACGTCTCGAATACGGCCCCTAATTGTAACGAGTACCCTTCTCATTTGATACACATCAAAACATTGTGCCACCGATTCATTCGGCAAATTGAATGGTGCCCACTTATCTAACGAATCAATTGACTACTTGTCAAATTAATACATTGTATCTCGCATATTCCTTGTGTTATTTCGTTATTCTCTACTTCAAAGATAGTGTGATGATGGTGATAGTTGAAATACTTGTCATGATTTTTTAGATATATAGAGAACATAATATGATAAGAGTAAGAAAACAAGTACAGATAGGTAGGCCTTTTTTTACTCTGGGAAATGCGTTTATGCCAGGTTTATTGAGGTATGTGGGACTCGCTGAAAATCAGATTACTCCCTAAAACCCAGCGGCATCAAACCAAAAAAAAAGGGAATTTTTTTCCTCAAAGAAATGAAAGAAAATCTTTTGTATGTTCCAGGTATCGGCTTCGGTATGATCTACCTTCCATCCGTGGTAGCCGTGGGTTACTACTTCGAGACCCGCCGCTCCTTGGCCACGGGTATCGCTGTCTGCGGCTCAGGCGTCGGCACGTTCAGCTTCGCACCCCTGGCGGCCATTTTGTTGCAAGAGTTTGGCTCGTGGCAGAACGCTAATCTTCTGCTGGCGGGCCTCATTCTCAACTGCGCTGTCTTTGGAGCGCTAATGAGGCCTTTAGTTTATCCTAAAGTAAGTGTAAAATAAATTGCAAGGTTTTTATTAGCAATGTTTGTCATTTTTTTAAGGGCAAATGTTGCTTGCTGAATTTGAACTGTATCTTAAACTGAGTTTAAATTTTAAAATGATTGATTTTTCACATGCATCTTAATGTTAATTGAAACTTATCGATTCTGCAGTAAAACACTGCAATGCTAAGTAACTCTTTGTTCTAACTCATTGTGTAATAAAGAATAATAATACATTCGTATCACAGTACAATGTAATATCTATTTACGTACCAGCCTGTTTCTCGGGCAATATCGACGTGTTTGCTTTACTTGATTATCCTAGTTTGTTCTGATGATTTAGCTCAGTTGGCAAATTCAATATCTTTTGCTTGTTCAGGCGATAACCAACACTACACGGCTTGGGTTGCAGACGTCGGCCGTTTATGATTTGATTGCTTTGCACATACACGATTTATAACAAAGCAATGATTTTGTGTACTGCAATTGAATATTCTAATGAAAATGATGTTAAGGCTAAATAGGTAAACTAATACAGAGTATTATGCCATTTAAATATGTATTATTGACGGGGCATAAAGTGCCTCGTATTTTTAATAGCTATAGGTGGGGTCAATTTGGACATTCATTCTTTCGGTTTTATTGTAGATATAACCGAAATTATTTTATTCCGAATTTCATTTATTTTACATACTCGACTCATCATGTCATTCACTCTCACAGATTTGTTCAAGCATTATAACAGGCATAAAAACCTATGCAGCAACTGCAGATAAATGGGTTTTTATTATGATGAATCTTCTCGATCCAATTTAAGCCAGGCCGAAAATTCATGAAAGTCACTGAAAATCCCTGTTTCTGTACTGTCACATATCTATAGGGAGGGATATTCTATATTTTTTGTTTATTACACTATTTTTTTCTAAGTCTGTCTACAAGGGTTAAGTTACCGGACTGGGCAAAGTATTATACTAACATGAAATTTTCGGCTAGTAGATCGCAGTTGGAATTTGTGTCCAGTATAATTATATTTGCTACTTATTACATGAGTAATAAACAAGTGAAAAGTGGTTTAACATAATTATGTCTGCATGCTCCTTCGGGGAAATACAAATGTTTTTTTTGTTGTTGTAAAAAGCAGAAAAGGTGTTCGGCAAATGCAATGCTTACGTAGGTACATAAAAAAGCATATACGCATTGCAACTCACGTTTGTTGCAAAAGGTTAACGTTTATTATTGTTTATGTTTCGAAGTAATGACTAATCTAGTAGTGATGTCCATGCTTCGGTAATAAATCGTGCAAAATATGCGAATCGGATCATACCGCAGCTGTCGGTTGATTACATCCCGCGTTAATGACAAGATAATAAGTTAGTTACGTGTTCTTTATCTGCATGTAATTAATACTTACAATGTCGATATTGATGTAACATAGTAACAACACATTCAATTGATTTGTGTTTAGTAGGTATCATCTTGTATATTAAAATTCGTAATGCTAAACGACTAAGCATGTGCATATCCGGTAGCTGTATTACTCGTCGTATAACGGGTGCAATATGCATCAGCGATTTTATCCAGTAGTTTCTTAAACACCGAGACATCTTAAAAATACTTAGCCATGTTTTATTCGGTCGCCGTAGCCAACCTATTACAATTCACTGCATAACTATGAATATCATCAATACTCAAGCTATATGTTATACGACAATTCAATATCGATTCTTCCATAGTAAATCATGTCAATTTTTGTTTTTTAGTTTTTATGTAAAACTACATAAAAACTGTTATAATAATAAAATTATATGTATGTATAGGTGTCTCTAAAAATGTTAAAATCATCAAATACATATTCAAAACACATTTTAACGACATTCTAACGCATTTTAACAACATGTTGACGGCAAAATGGCCTACAGTTTGGCGATTTTAAGACAGTAGACATGATATACACTCTTTTGGGATAAATAAATTTAAAAAAAATCCAACTGTTCGCTCAATGTGTATATGCTTGCGAGAATTACACATATTGCGATAATCTACTATTGCTCTCTACCTATTCATTTACAAGCGTAGGTTTTCAGTTACCTCCTTGAAAACTATCGGTCCATTATTTCCTCGTATCAGCCTTGACCTTACTCCGTAGAATCGTCTCGTATTAATATCCTTCACATAAGTACGTGCCTTCGGTACCAGAGGTGACTTTGTAGAAATGGAATATTTGGTTTCTATGTAGTGAATGAATGGAATTTGCCATTGGTCATTGGACTATTTAGTAGGTACCTACTCGTCCCATGTGATGTCCAACAATTTAATTGTTACTACGTGGCCATTCGTGAATCATTTCGCCGGGCGAATAATCTGTAGGGTGGAACGTTTTATTACAGATAATAATTTGATGTGTGTCGGAACAATCATTAGTATGCAAAACATTACACGGAGAATAGTTACGAAGAGTTTATTATGCGTTATCTGGTTCGAAACATGAATTTGAGCATAGTTGATTTCTAAATTGTTGATATTGTTGGATAGATATATTGTTGCTTTTAGTCTGTGTCTGCTACAAAAATTAATTGCACGTTGAAAAAGGGGGGGCCAAAGATGGCCTAATCAGTTTAGTACAGATTTAGCAGTAGTAAGCTATCGAATATCTTTTGTTTCGAGGTGCTCACTATAATATTCTTACATATGTGAGATACGGGTAAATATGTTGTTAACTAGAAGACTAATTCAAATATTAACTGCAGGTATTGTATAGATTGGGCTGGGGGTAGTAGTACCGACGTAATTCTACGACTTTATTTTTATTGTTTTTGTATAATACAGACGGACCAACAAGCAACAATTATTGCTGTACGGGCAATATATTTTTGTTACCGGTTATTCATTCGTAATAGGTAAATGTTTAGTTTCCTCCACCAATCCGCATTGGAGTATCGTGGTAGAGTATGCTCTATACCTCCCGCAGCTGCGTCTGTGGGGTAGACCCGTGCCCAGCAGTGGGACGTATATGGGTCGCAGCGAGGTAAATGTTTGCATGATATCCAAGTGTTAATTGGTTCCAGACAGCGGGAGAGAAACCGCTCCTTCAGCGTATGGCGGAAGAGAAACGGCTGCAGATGGAACGAGGGTCGATAGGCGGCTCGTACTTCGTGGTGCAGCTACCAGACGGTACTATGGAGAAGCGATTGAAGGTGGTCGATTGCATTTGCCTCCGCTTTCTTTTCACGCCACCTTGCTCGTTGTTTTTTTATCTCACGTAGTTTGCATTATTTTCGGATTCTTGGCTGTTAACTCTTAGCTTCTTTCTTCTCGCTACTTAATAATAGCATCACCCTGTATGGGCGATCAGTTACGTAAATGCAATAATAACTCGTGGTGCACCTCTTAGATGGTACTATGCAGAAGCAATTGAGGATGTACGATTGTATTTGCTTCCGTTTCCTATTCATACCACTTTGCCGTTTTTGTATCACTTAGTCACTTAGTTTGCACCATTTTTAACTCTAAGCTTATTTTTGCTGCTTATGCTTACTAACCGGCTCTCTAAAAATGGGTCTCGACAGTTACGCAAACTCAATTACCTTGTGACACCTCTCCTAAACATACTATGGAGAAGCGATTGAAGGTGAACAATTGCATTTGACTTCGCATCATGTTCACGCTACTTTGCAAGTTGTTTTATCTCACTTAGTTTGTATCATCTTTTGCCTTCGCTACTAACCCTCTGCATATCGGCTCCGTGGTGAACCTGTCTGATACTATGCGGGAGCGATTGAACGTGGTCGGTTGCATTTGCCTCAGCTTTATTTTCACGCTACTTTGCTTGTAGTTTTTATCTCACTTAGTTTGCATCATCTGTAGTCCATAAGTTAATATTTATTAGTTAGTGGGCGTTACACATGGAGAAGCGATTAACGGTGTTCGATTGCATTTGCCTCAGCTTTTTTCAGATATTAGTATTATTAGACCAACCTGAATGCCTGGCTAAAGTCGGCTAAATAAAAATTTCAAGATTAATTCCAATATTTTAACTATAAAACACTTGATCGTTTTATTATCAGGTTACTCTTCCAACATGTACCGTCTTCCGAAGCAATCAGTCGTTGCTGTTTTAACTTTTCGATATTATAAAGCATAAGTTAGTCAAGGGACTCCTTAGTTCTAATCCTGCATAATAAGCAGTGGGCAGCGGTGACAGCCCAGTGGCTATCGAACTCGCCTCTCACTCGAGCGGTCCGGGTTCAAACCCCAGCGGCACGCACCAATGACGTTTCTAAGTTATGTGCGATTTAAGAAAATAAATGTCACTTGCTATAACGTTCTTCATAACGTTCTCGAAGGCATGTGAAGTCTGCCAATCCGCACTTGGCCAGCGTGGTGGACTAAGGCCTAATCCCTCACTTTCTGAATGGAGACCCATGCCCAACAGTGGGACAATGAAGGGGTTGTGATGATGATGAGAAGCAGTGGGTAAAATAAGGCAGCCGCAAAGGTGCCATTGATAAACCGTACGCAGCTACGTACCGCTTGATAGACCCCATGAAGTATTTTTCATCCATACAGTTTATCCGTTGTTTACTTGTTACTATCTTGCATTGGGTCCTTGAGAAGGTTATAGGTTTCCTATCCTGGAAATTGAGGAATTGCTTCCTGTGGATACTCGATGAAAGATAGTATAAAGTTTTGAATAAGACTTTCTCTGGTATAAAATAAAATGAAAAATAAGCTCTGCAAAAATACCGAAACGAACACCTTGTACCTTAAACTAACATAATATTGCCCTGCAGGCACCACTCAACATAGACCCCGGGGTGCACTCATCACTCAATCTGGAGGCGTTGGCCCGAGTGCCGACCATACCAAACATGGTCGGAGTCCACCCCGTGCCCACGCTGCCGACCATCACCGAAGCGAAAGTGGTTGAAAACAACGGCGACAAGAAAAAGGTAAAGTGGAATGTACATAATACTACATAACTGCCGCTAAATATTTAGAATTAGTTAGGTACTTATAAAATAAGTTTGATGTCGTAGGTAAACGGATTGGGAACTTACCTGTTATGTTAACCTACTCTGAATTGTAAAACAAATAAATAAATAAATAATACACACAAATAAAGTCGCACAGAATCATCGCGCATTGCTTACAATTAAAATAAAATGTTTTCATATTTTTTAATGGATTAAGAAGGCACAAGATCAGGAGGAGTGGCTCCGATTATTGGACGATGTCCAGCAGTGGACGGTAAAGGGCTGATGGATGATGATGATGATGATATGCATGCTTTCTTATGTGGGAGGGAGGTGTTATATGCATGAAAATATACACCAGCCTTGATCGTGGATTCTTGCAAAGTTAACTAACTTTTGTGTACGATGTACTTACTTCATTTTTGTGTTGTCTATACTAATAATTATAAAGAGGATTATATTATTTGTTTGTAATGATTTAACACAAAAACTACTGGACCGACTTCAAAAATTCATTCACCATTAGAAAGCTGCATCTTCACTGAGTAACATAGGCTATATAATATTACTATGTGTAAACGAAACGATTGTTATATCTAATTCTTATAAAACAACGTCCAATTTTCATCACTTTTTAACATTTACAAATGTACTATACTATGTATCTATGTATTTTACTGTACCTAATTGTTGATGAAAATAAAATAATTTTCTTTCTTCTTTCTTTCTAATCCACGAGAGAAGCTGCGAGCGACCACTAGTATAATATATTCAATTATATTCATACATTAATTGACAGGCCCGTTGGCGCAATCGGTAGTGACCCTGCTTGTTGCGCCAGGGGTCTTGGGTTCGAATCCCACTCAGGACAATTATTCGTGTGACGAACACTTGTATTCGTTCTGTGTCTGGATGTTAATAATATTATCTATTTAAGTATGTATCTAAAAATATAATATGTATGTATAACAGTCTCTGACACCCATATCACAGGCTCGCGCCTTCTTTGGGGTCAAATGGCCGTGTGTGTCTGCCGTGTAATAATTGATTTTAAAGCAATTATGGTCCGGTTGGAAAGGTGTGGTTTCCGGTTACACTTCTTTAGAGGCGACCATCTTAGTCCTCAAGGGTAGCAACACATCTGTGACTGACTTAGAATGAGACTCCTACTAACAAGTACTGACTGGACTATTACTAACACCAACTAACAGGACTAACTATCACCACTAGTCCCCAGTCCTCATACTTACTAACGAACTGACCAACTAATGTTCTAATTAACTCTCTCAACTAATTGGACTAACTATCCCAGTCCCTAATTGAGTCTTGTTCAAAGTCAGTCACAGTTGTCATGGGCGGCAGCGGATGGGTGGTGCTGCAAGCTCGTTTGCTATGTTGTATCCATAAAAATAAAATAATATTGGTTGCCTGTAAAGTCGGTATACGGGCGAAAGTTTTACGTGACAACGACTTTGAGTGGTAAAATAATTTTAATGTGAATATTCATTCGTATAGTAGGAAGAAGGATGAAATAATAGTAACAATTTAAAACATTTATTTATACAAAGAATTATATTTAAAACTTCACTTTTTATGTCTGTCTCTCTCGCTCTTAGGCGGGCTAACCATGCCCGAGTGGAAGGGACGCGTGCCTCTCACTCGCTCTCATTGTGAGCGCATAACGTGAGCGGAGCGTAACGCAGTTTCTTGAAGTGTCACCCGGCAAACCAATTTATAAGACGTTGTCACGTAAAAATAATGAATATCGTATTTCAGAGTGAGAACGGCACCGCCCCGCCGGCGGGCGCGGGCCCGCAGCCGGCTGTGGCGGGCGCGGCGGGCGCGCCGATGTCGCGCAACGTGTCGTCGCCCGCGTTCACGACGGCCGCGGGCGCGCTGCCCAAGAACGGCTCCGTGCCGTTCTTCGACCGCCAGCGCAAGCAGAGCACCGGAGACAGGTACTAGTGGACGCCCGCAGCTTCGCTCGCGTAGAATTAGACCTATTAACGACGTCTGCCCGCGTTCGGGTTGCCCACTTGACTTAAAAACGGCAAAGTTTCATACTAACTTTGCACCCCCGTTTTACCCCCTTGGGGGTAAATTTTCAAAAATCCTTTCTTAGTGCTCGCCTACGCTATAAAAGGAAACCCTGTGCAAAATTTCAAGTTTCTAACTCTTATAGTTTAAGCCCTGCGTTGATATGTCAGTCAGTCAGTCAGTCAGTCAGTCAGTCAGTCAGTCAGTCAGTCAGTCAGTCAGTCAGTCAGTCACCTTCTCCTTTTATATATATGGATTGCTAATGCTGCATCGTGAACGCAAGCGGTGACAGCCCAGTGGCTATCGAACTCGCCTGTCACTCGAGCTGTCCGTGTTCAAACCCCATCGGCACGCACCTTGGTAGACATCACATGCCTTCGAGAATAATAATATTATGAAGTACTCTCAGGCATGCAGGTTTTCTCACGATGTGTCCTTCACCGTTATAGCAAGTGACATTTAATTTCTTAAATCGCAAATAACTTAGAAAAGTCATTGGTGCGTGCCGCTGGGGTTTGAACGCTCGAGTGAGAGGTAAGTTCGACAGCCACTGAGCTGTCCCCGCGTGTAAGATGTATAAATGAGAGCAATATCTCGTATTACAGTAAATATAATATTTCAAAATATAAACCCTTATCTTTCAGATTCAAACCGTCCTTGGCTGCTATTAAAGCCACGTCCAAAACTTCAATGAGTAGTCAATATCGAAACGCAGGAGATGTAAGTATGATTATCATATTTAAATAACTTGTGAAGGTTTGGTCCATTTATAGACCAAACCTATTATCTCTCTTATGCTCTCTAATCCAACCCTATTGGGTTCAAGGGTAAACGGAATTTACCCGTGGACCAGTGAATGAACCCGGTGGATGCACGGGTCGTACCGGTATTGAAAGCTCATTCCAAAACTTGTTCGCCAAAAAAAGTCCGCTTCTCTAAGTGCTTTTTTTTTGCGTTGATAACTAGAAGTTGATGCCATGTGGATATAATTTCAAATCTTGGTCACAAAATGTTCATTTATTTGTTTATTTATTTACAAGAACTTACCGCTAACATTACAGGTCTGTGCCTATTGCGTTAGCGTAAATATAATGAGTCTTACTGGCAACATTACACTATACCACAGACTAAGGAAAAAGGAATCCTTAGTCTGAGCACTATCTTATTATATATATTTCTTGTGTACGTGTGTATGACAGTGAACTCCTACTAAACGGCTGGATATTATGTTGATGAAATTTTTTGTGTGTTCGACGGGGGATTCCAGAATGGTTTAGATTCACAATTTGGTCCACTAGAAAATGTTTTTTAAACACTATTTTAGTATTTTTATTTTTAACCGTCGTTCATTGACGTGAAGCGTCGCGTCACTTTGACATTTCATATGGCACAACAACGTTTGCGGGGTCAGCTAGTAAACATATAAAACAACAAAAACACACAGATAAAAAAGACAGTCTTACATGACCCGAGCATAATTTATATGTATATGTATATATTTTATTTTGTTTTATTTATTTGCATTTTTGTACACACAGGAGAACAATAGCAGGAAATATAATCTTAATATATTATTAATGTACAAAGGTAACGCTTATTTCCCTAAGAAATATCTTCCAGCGTACCTGTTTTCATCGGTTATCGGTAACAATACCAGTCATTTGTATCATTTGTAACCAGGGCGACACAGAATCAATGATGTACAACTCCAAACTGTCCGTGGCGGCGGGCCGCGAGCCGTCGCGCATGGTGCGGCCTATGTCGCGCAAGGACATCTTCTACTCGGGCTCCGTGCTCAACCTGCCGCAGTACCAGAGCCAGAAGTCGCTGCAGGGCTACAGGAACTCGGTGCTCAGCCTGCCGCAGAGCAGGCAGACCGGCGACCTGGAGAGACAGGAACGTGAGTGTTGACTAATGATTGTTACTCGGTGCTCAACCTGCCGCAGTACCAGAGCCAGAAGTCGCTGCAGGGCTACAGGAACTCGGTGCTCAGCCTGCCGCAGAGCAGGCAGACCGGCGACCTGGAGAGACAGGAACGTGAGTGTTGACTAATTATTGTTACTCGGTGCTCAACCTGCCGCAGTACCAGAGCCAGAAGTCGCTGCAGGGCTACAGGAACTCGGTGCTCAGCCTGCCGCAGAGCAGGCAGACCGGCGACCTGGAGAGACAGGAACGTGAGTGTTGACTAATGATTGTTACTCTGTGCTCAACCTGCCGCAGTACCAGAGCCAGAAGTCGCTGCAGGGCTACAGGAACTCGGTGCTCAGCCTGCCGCAGAGCAGGCAGACCGGCGACCTGGAGAGACAGGAACGTGAGTGTTGACTAATTATTGTTACTCGGTGCTCAACCTGCCGCAGTACCAGAGCCAGAAGTCGCTGCAGGGCTACAGGAACTCGGTGCTCAGCCTGCCGCAGAGCAGGCAGACCGGCGACCTGGAGAGACAGGAACGTGAGTGTTGACTAATGATTGTTACTCTGTGCTCAACCTGCCGCAGTACCAGAGCCAGAAGTCGCTGCAGGGCTACAGGAACTCGGTGCTCAGCCTGCCGCAGAGCAGGCAGACTGGCGACCTGGAGAGACAGGAACGTGAGTGTTGACTAATGATTGTTACTCTGTGCTCAACCTGCCGCAGTACCAGAGCCAGAAGTCGCTGCAGGGCTACCGGAACTCGGTGCTCAGCCTGCCGCAGAGCAGGCAGACCGGCGACCTGGAGAGACAGGAACGTGAGTGTTGACTAATGATTGTTGCTCGGTGCTCAACCTGCCGCAGTACCAGAGCCAGAAGTCGCTGCAGGGCTACAGGAACTCGGTGCTCAGCCTGCCGCAGAGCAGGCAGACCGGCGACCTGGAGAGACAGGAACGTGAGTGTTGACTAATGATTGTTACTCGGTGCTCAACCTGCCGCAGTACCAGAGCCAGAAGTCGCTGCAGGGCTACCGGAACTCGGTGCTCAGCCTGCCGCAGAGCAGGCAGACCGGCGACCTGGAGAGACAGGAACGTGAGTGTTGACTAATGATTGTTACTCTGTGCTCAACCTGCCGCAGTACCAGAGCCAGAAGTCGCTGCAGGGCTACAGGAACTCGGTGCTCAGCCTGCCGCAGAGCAGGCAGACCGGCGACCTGGAGAGACAGGAACGTGAGTGTTGACTAATGATTGTTACTCTGTGCTCAACCTGCCGCAGTACCAGAGCCAGAAGTCGCTGCAGGGCTACAGGAACTCGGTGCTCAGCCTGCCGCAGAGCAGGCAGACCGGCGACCTGGAGAGACAGGAACGTGAGTGTTGACTAATGATTGTTACTCTGTGCTCAACCTGCCGCAGTACCAGAGCCAGAAGTCGCTGCAGGGCTACAGGAACTCGGTGCTCAGCCTGCCGCAGAGCAGGCAGACCGGCGACCTGGAGAGACAGGAACGTGAGTGTTGACTAATGATTGTTACTCTGTGCTCAACCTGCCGCAGTACCAGAGCCAGAAGTCGCTGCAGGGCTACAGGAACTCGGTGCTCAGCCTGCCGCAGAGCAGGCAGACCGGCGACCTGGAGAGACAGGAACGTGAGTGTTGACTAATGATTGTTACTCTGTGCTCAACCTGCCGCAGTACCAGAGCCAGAAGTCGCTGCAGGGCTACAGGAACTCGGTGCTCAGCCTGCCGCAGAGCAGGCAGACCGGCGACCTGGAGAGACAGGAACGTGAGTGTTGACTAATGATTGTTACTCTGTGCTCAACCTGCCGCAGTACCAGAGCCAGAAGTCGCTGCAGGGCTACAGGAACTCGGTGCTCAGCCTGCCGCAGAGCAGGCAGACCGGCGACCTGGAGAGACAGGAACGTGAGTGTTGACTAGTTGCAATAGCAAGAGACACCTTGGCAATTGGTACACGCTGGAGAACACTCAACCCCAGTCTTCAGGGTTCAGTTTATTGCCTTGCCATGTCTGAACTTGATAGTATACTCGAAATAAATGTTGAGTAGCAGATGCCGATGTTGGAGGAAGACAAGATAGCTGTACTTGATTTTTGTTTCGTGTATTTTTTACAAATGTTAAATATCTGTTATTCAAGTAGAGGGGATTCGGTAAGGGACCGGCGGTCATTTTAGAGTAAATTTTCTTAGAATAGTATAATGTATACATAAAAGAGACACGAGTAGGCTTTTTGCTTGCTTGAGTACCTAAATATGTATATAGAATAGAATAGAATAGAATAGAAATAGAAATAATTTTATTTGTAACAAACAAGCAGCTGTAGCGATTAACATCCTTTGGTCTAATTAACATTATTTTTAATCTACCTTATACACCAACAAACAAACATTGTCTTATTAAATTAAAAAAATATACACTGCTGCACCGCCTGTCACAAAAAGGCAACAACTCAGCATTAAGCTGCAGCTTTGCAGCTGCAGCGCTGGTTTTCAGTGATGCCCTTGGAGACGGTATTCGGATGATGGGAAGAATCTCCAATGATTACTAGCTAGCAATTTTTATCTTTCCGTGACGCGAAAATAACATTTTTAAATCCAATTAAAGGAAATAGTCCTGTAATAATTATACATAAACAGTTGAATAACTTACCTTATACCCCCTTGGATAACATAAAATTTAACAATAAAAAAAAAAAACATTCAAATCTAAACAATGATTATATGGGTAAGAAATATAACCTAAAATGAAACGTAGCATACGAACTGAAGGAATAACATGAGATATGTGGAAGTATTTTATATTTTATGTACCTAATTATACTTAAGAAATTTCACCTAATTTATAACCTATCCAATCATTTTTCTCTAGATGTACCTACTTATTTATATGTATAATTATGTTCTCTTCATTTAATATACTATGCTTACATATGTATGTAATGTAAAAAACTAGGGACTACCACAACCACATTGAAAGTAAAAAAAATGGAATAATAAAATAAGTAATCTTTACATTACATTTAAATTACAATGGAGTTATAGTTATAGGAAACTGACAATTGTAAGGGTTATTTATGATAATTTTAAAAACAAAAAAAAAATAAAAAAAATAATACATAACATTATTTATGAAATCGTACTTTAAAAACTATAATGAAGTGAATATAACCCATGGTATCTGCTCAAATTAGGTACAGGTTAGCACCTAAAATAATATGTAGTTTAGTACAGTTTTAATAAACGAATATAAACTTATTTGGTAATCGTCTGCAGATCTACTTCACATCGTACTCTGTGTGCTGTCGAACCGGGCTTGAACCGCACATATATTTTTCCATTTCGAACCCAGATGTATGACCAGCCATTTAATTTACAACGTTCATGTGCCATTTTAAATAACTTGTGGTTAGTTGGGGTCAATCTCTCGTTAATATAAAAGCGGCACCGTCCAGTATTAGTATCTGTAGCACACGAGCCGGAGGCGCGGGGGGCGCGGGCGGCGCGCAGCAGCCGGTCTCGCACGTCGCGCCGCACGAGGCGCACGGCCAGCGGCCGCGGCTGGGGTTTGCCGCCGCCCGCGCAGGCGCCGTCGCCGTCGTCGGTGCGCCGCGCGCCGATCCGCTCGACACTGACTACGTCTTGCTCCTGGAGTACCACTCCGATCTCATTACTCAGCGAGGATAGAAGCTGCATCGTATTTTCATTAAATTCCTCTTCTACGCCTATGATTACGACGTCGTTTTGTAACAGAGCTTGCTCGTTTGCATTTATAATAGACTTGATTCCCGCCAATTGTTCAGATGAAGGGCTTGGAGAATTTGTCAGAACACTTTGTTCATCAGAGTAACGTTTTTCCAAATGAGACACTCTCACATCAATTTTATCCAACCGGGAATTGAACTCCAACATAGTGTTATTTAACATCGCCACTTCTTGCCTAAAATTAACTATTTCTCTTGTTACTGTCAAAAGTTCTGACCGGAGTAATCGAATTTCACAGGCTAGGATATTTTCATTGTCCTTGTCAATATGCTTGCTTGAAATGAAATCATTGTTAGTGTTAGTTAACTCTGAACTATTTGACTTTGGTGAGGTGCTCTGCTCAATAGTTTTATCTATGGTTCTACGCTTCATTTTACAAGCCTTGCAAAGTATTAATTGTGATAGTTTACCGCAGGGGCTTATTATGCACTGGCGATGCAAGACCGAGGTACAATCATTACATCTGACACTGTCTTTTCTCACAAATTTGCAACAATGGGGGCACTTAGACATTATTAATATCTCTTTCGTATGCACCTTTCCCGATTTAGTTTGTGCGTTGCAAGATGTAGGTATTAATATAGATTTAGAATTAATAATAAATATTGTTCAATAATTGTTGTCAAAACACTTTCATTGACTAAAAAGTTAGCTAAAAGTTAATTATTTGCAATAATCTTCGTTAATACGCAATAATTCAATTGCATTCGACCGTTTTATCAGCCAATGTTAATCCCACCCGCACAAAGTTTTTGTAAACAATCACGATCTTTCTTTGCTTCACTGTTTTTACACTAATCACCGAAAATTTATCGTCACAAACACTAATTACATTGAAAACTACTAAAATGTTCACAAACTGTAATAATTAAAGACTATTTACTGTAAGTTTTCAATATTTAACCGAAGATAAATTGACAATACATGCGTACTTCTCGCCGTCCGAATACCTGCTCTATATACGTGGCATATGTGTGCATACTATGTAGAACATGATTCTTACAAGCGCAATATCTGGGAAATAGTGGGTCTTAGATCAATCAAGATTAAAAAATCATAGGGACCATTTTTATAGAGAATTTTAAGATCTACAACTTTGCTCAAAGGTACTTTTTCGATAAAACTTACCGTTTTCGAGAAAAATCCAAAAAACCTAAAATTTTGACCTCGGGACCCGAATAAGACTTTTGACACTTTATTCCTTGTGGTAAACCTAAGGTCTCTACGAAGATTTGGCTCTGTCGGAATTTTCTTTATTTCAATTGTCTAAATTGACCGGACTATTAAATATGTATATGTAGTAAAAAAATAATAAGGTGTTCATGTTTCATCATTTTGACGGACCTGTTGGCGCAATCGGTAATCGAATCCCACTCAGGACAAATATTCGTGTGACGAACACTTGTGTTTGTTCTGTGTCTGGATGTCAATATTATCTATTTAAGTATGTATTTAAAAATATCTATGTATGTATCAGTCTCTGGCACCCATAGTACAGGTTCGCGTCTAATTTGGGGTCAGATGAATGCCGTGTATGAATGTGAAAAAAAAAAAGATTTTTTTTGTCATGAAATCCTTCCCCGGGCTTGAACGAATTTTTGAAGAAAAATAAAAGGAGTGGTCCCGTTCTCTATTTCTTCGCTTAAGCAACAAATTTAAATGATCGTTTTTTGATACATATTATGTTTAATTTTTCAGAATACGACCTGTGCCCATGCCTGTCTCTGCCTAACTCGTTCAAGTCCGCGCTGGCGTCGATGCTGGACGTGAGCCTGCTGCGCGACCCCGCCTTCATGCTGATCGGCGTCTCCAACGTGTTCGGCATGGCCGGCCTCTACGTGCCCTTCGTGTACATCGTCGACGCTGCCAGGCTCAATGTGAGCTGCCCTTCCATACTATCTATTCATATTAAATAAATAAATAAATAAATAAATAATTAAATAAATATCTTGGACATTTTCACACACGGCCATCTGACCCCAAAGTAGGCGCGAGCCTTTGTTATGGGTGTCAGAGACTGAATATACATACATAGATATTTTTAAATACATACTTAAATAGATAATATTGACATCCAGACACAACAAATACAAGTGTTCGTCACACGAATATTTGTCCTGAGTGGGATTCGAACCCACGACCTTTGGCGCAACAGACAGGGTCACTACCGATTGCGCCAACGGGCCTATCAATAAAAGGAGAAGGTGACTGACATATCAACGCAGGGCCTAAACTATAAGGGTTAGAAACTTGAAATTTTGCACAGGGTTTCCTTTTATAACGCAGGGGAGCACTAAGAAAGGATTTTTGAAAATTCACAACCTACGGGGGTAAAACGGGGGTGCAAATTTAGTATGAAACTTTGCCGTTTTTGAAGTCAAGTGGGCAACCTGAACGCGGGCAGACGTCGTTGGTGGGTCTTTTTTTTTTTTTTTTTTTTTTTTTATGGAAACAGGATAGCAAACGAGCTTGCAGCACCACCCATCCGCTGCCGCCCATGACAACTGTGACTGGCTTTGAACAAGACTCAATTAGGGACTGGGATGGTTAGTCCAATTAGTTAGAGAAAGTTAATTAGAACATTAGTTGGTCAGTTCGTTAGTAGGTATGAGGACTGGGGACTGTTAGTGATAGTTAGTCCTGTTATTTGGTGTTAGTAATAGTCCAGTTAGTACTTGTTAGTAGGAGTCTCGTTCTAAGTCAGTCACAGATGTGTTGCTACCCTTGAGGACTAAGATGGTCGCCTCTAAAGAAGTGTAACCGGAATCCACACCTTTCCAACCGGACCACAATTGCTTTAAAAACAATTATTACACGGCAGAAATGGTACTAGGTACCGTGGCGGGCGGTGGTACTGCCCCGGGCGAACTCTATATGGAACCAATTAGCTTTCATATAAAACCTATTTGGTTCCCTATAGGCTCTACCACCTACAAAAGCGAGCGAAGCTGCGGGCGTCCACTAGTATGTATATAAAAGGAGAAGGTGACTGACTGACTGACTGACATATCAACGCAGGGCCTAAACTAGTAAGGGTTAGAAACTTGAAATTTTGCACAGGGTTTCCTTTTATAACGCAGGGGAGCACTAAGAAAGGATTTTTGAAAATTCACAACCTACGGGGGTAAAACGGGGGTGCAAAGTTAGTATGAAACTTTGCCGTTTTTGATGTTATTCGAATCAAATTCAGTACCTATGAAGGTTTTTTATTGAGTTTCGAAAATCATCTCTTAAGGGGGGGTAAAGGGACTTTGCCGTTTTTGAAGTTAGTGAATGTCTAATTCCACGCGAGCGAAGCTGCGGGCGTCCACTAGTCTATTCATATTGACGGACTATACAATACAATACAATATAATTTATTGCACCAGAAAAAGAACAGAAAAGATAACAATAAAGGAAAAGAAGTTTTGCAAAAGGCTGTCTTATTGCTTTGAGCAATTTCTTCCAGACATTTTCAGTGACCTCCCTTTGCGTACCGCATAAGTAGTTGTTCTGATTTTGCCACCCTGTTCCTTTTTAAATTATCAGTTAACAAATGCGTCTCTTATAGGCAGCAAGTCCTAATTCATCTTTTAAAATACGCGACATGGTTCTAGGTGCTATCTTCATCTCCCGAGATAAAATCTTTTGCTTTCGGATAAGATTACATACTTCTAATTCTCTCCCTTACTGCTTTGATCGCCTTTTCGCTCGTCGTGGACGTGACGTACCTAAATCCTACTAAAGTCACAACCCTTTCTTTGTCCCACTGTTGAGCACGGGTCTCCTTTCAGAATGCGTGGGATTAGGCCTTAGTCCACCACACTGGCCAAGTGCAAATTGGAAATAGCATATTTTCAAGCTTAAAATCAAGCGCAAAAGTAGTCACAATCGGTTAAAGTAAACTGGAGATATAAATCTTTATCTATTTGGAGCTAAAAATCCAGTATCTTCTGTAGCGTATATTTCAAAACGGACAGCTATTTCGGACATGCCGTCATAGTATTTTTTTATACACTTGAGAAGAGCTATCCAATGGTGCGTGATTCATCTTGATTGGACATGGGTACCAAAATGGCCATCCTCCTTTGAAACTTAGCGACAAATCTATATATATAAAAGGAGAAGGTGACTGACTGACTGACTGACTGACATATCAACGCAGGGCCTAAATTATAAGGGTTAGAATCTTGAAATTTTGCACAGGGGTTCCATTTATAACGTAGGGGAGCACTAAGAAAGGATTTTTGAAAATTCACCCCCAAAGGGGGTAAAACGGGGGTGCAAAGTTAGTATAAAACTTTGCCGTTTTGGAAGTCAAGTAAGCAACCCGAGCGCGGGCAGACGTTGATGGGTCTAATTCTACGCGAGCGAAGCTGCGGGCGTCCACTAGTTATATATCAATTTGTATTTCAGGGTGTGGAGGCGTCGCAGGCGTCGTTCCTGCTGTCCATAATCGGCATAACGAACACGTTCGGGCGCATCATCTGCGGCTGGGTGGCCGACTTCCCCTGGATGGACTCGCTGCTGCTCAACAACGTGTGCCTCGTCATCGCTACGGTGAGCTGACTGTTTAAATTACTACAGAGTTAGGCGTGAGAGTGTAGCTCTGAACTAAATTTGGGGGGGATAGCGGATATTTTGTAGGTGGTAGAGCCTATAGGGAACCATATTGGTACCATAGCATCGCAGGCGTCGTTCCTGCTGTCCATAATCGGCATAACGAACACGTTCGGGCGCATCGTCTGCGGCTGGGTGGCCGACTTCCCCTGGATGGACTCGCTGCTGCTCAACAACGTGTGCCTCGTCATCGCTACGGTGAGCTGACTGTTTGAATGAACTCTACTCTTCTCTCTCTCTTACTCTGAACTAAATTTGGGGGGGATAGCGGATATTTTGTAGGTGGTAGAGCCTATAGGGAACCATATTGGTACCATAGCGTCGCAGGCGTCGTTCCTGCTGTCCATAATCGGCATAACGAACACGTTCGGGCGCATCATCTGCGGCTGGGTGGCCGACTTCCCCTGGATGGACTCGCTGCTGCTCAACAACGTGTGCCTCGTCATCGCTACGGTGAGCTGACTGTTTAAATGACTACATAATCGGCATAACGAACACGTTCGGGCGCATCATCTGCGGCTGGGTGGCCGACTTCCCCTGGATGGACTCGCTGCTGCTCAACAACGTGTGCCTCGTCATCGCTACGGTGAGCTGACTGTTTAAATGAGTAAAGAGTTCGACGCGAAAGTGTGGCTCTGAACTAAATTTGGGGGGGATAGCGGATATTTTGTAGGTGGTAGAGCCTATAGGGAACCATATTGGTACCATAGCATCGCCCGACTTCCCCTGGATGGACTCGCTGCTGCTCAACAACGTGTGCCTCGTCATCGCTACGGTGAGCTGACTGTTTGAATGACTACAGAGTTCGGCGTGAGAGTATAGCTCTGAACTAAATTTGGGGGGGATAGCGGATATTTTGTAGGTGGTAGAGCCTATAGGGAACCATATTGGTACCATAGCATCGCAGGCGTCGTTCCTGCTGTCCATAATCGGCATAACGAACACGTTCGGGCGCATCGTCTGCGGCTGGGTGGCCGACTTCCCCTGGATGGACTCGCTGCTGCTCAACAACGTGTGCCTCGTCATCGCTACGGTGAGCTGACTGTTTGAATGAACTCTACTCTTCTCTCTCTCTTACTCTGAACTAAATTTGGGGGGGATAGCGGATATTTTGTAGGTGGTAGAGCCTATAGGGAACCATATTGGTACCATAGCATCGCAGGCGTCGTTCCTGCTGTCCATAATCGGCATAACGAACACGTTCGGGCGCATCGTCTGCGGCTGGGTGGCCGACTTCCCCTGGATGGACTCGCTGCTGCTCAACAACGTGTGCCTCGTCATCGCTACGGTGAGCTGACTGTTTGAATGAACTCTACTCTTCTCTCTCTCTTACTCTGAACTAAATTTGGGGGGGATAGCGGATATTTTGTAGGTGGTAGAGCCTATAGGGAACCATATTGGTACCATAGCGTCGCAGGCGTCGTTCCTGCTGTCCATAATCGGCATAACGAACACGTTCGGGCGCATCATCTGCGGCTGGGTGGCCGACTTCCCCTGGATGGACTCGCTGCTGCTCAACAACGTGTGCCTCGTCATCGCTACGGTGAGCTGACTGTTTAAATGACTACATAATCGGCATAACGAACACGTTCGGGCGCATCATCTGCGGCTGGGTGGCCGACTTCCCCTGGATGGACTCGCTGCTGCTCAACAACGTGTGCCTCGTCATCGCTACGGTGAGCTGACTGTTTAAATGAGTAAAGAGTTCGACGCGAAAGTGTGGCTCTGAACTAAATTTGGGGGGGATAGCGGATATTTTGTAGGTGGTAGAGCCTATAGGGAACCATATTGGTACCATAGCATCGCCCGACTTCCCCTGGATGGACTCGCTGCTGCTCAACAACGTGTGCCTCGTCATCGCTACGGTGAGCTGACTGTTTGAATGACTACAGAGTTCGGCGTGAGAGTATAGCTCTGAACTAAATTTGGGGGGGATAGCGGATATTTTGTAGGTGGTAGAGCCTATAGGGAACCATATTGGTACCATAGCATCGCAGGCGTCGTTCCTGCTGTCCATAATCGGCATAACGAACACGTTCGGGCGCATCGTCTGCGGCTGGGTGGCCGACTTCCCCTGGATGGACTCGCTGCTGCTCAACAACGTGTGCCTCGTCATCGCTACGGTGAGCTGACTGTTTGAATGAACTCTACTCTTCTCTCTCTCTTACTCTGAACTAAATTTGGGGGGGATAGCGGATATTTTGTAGGTGGTAGAGCCTATAGGGAACCATATTGGTACCATAGCGTCGCAGGCGTCGTTCCTGCTGTCCATAATCGGCATAACGAACACGTTCGGGCGCATCATCTGCGGCTGGGTGGCCGACTTCCCCTGGATGGACTCGCTGCTGCTCAACAACGTGTGCCTCGTCATCGCTACGGTGAGCTGACTGTTTGAATGAACTCTACTCTTCTCTCTCTCTTACTCTGAACTAAATTTGGGGGGGATAGCGGATATTTTGTAGGTGGTAGAGCCTATAGGGAACCATATTGGTACCATAGCGTCGCAGGCGTCGTTCCTGCTGTCCATAATCGGCATAACGAACACGTTCGGGCGCATCATCTGCGGCTGGGTGGCCGACTTCCCCTGGATGGACTCGCTGTTGCTGAACAACGTGTGCCTCGTCATCGCTACGGTGAGCTGACTCTGTCTGTCTGTTAATCTGTTTAAATGCCTACAGAGTTCGGCGCGAAAGTGTGGCTCTGAACTAAATTTGGAAGGGATAGAAGTCTGTTTAAATGCCAACAGAGTTCGGCGTGAGAGTGTAGCTCTGAACTAAAGTTGGGGGGGATAGCGGATATTTTGTAGGTGGTAGAGCCTATAGGGAACCATATTGGTACCATAGCATCGCAGGCGTCGTTCCTGCTGTCCATAATCGGCATAACGAACACGTTCGAGCGCATCATCTGCGGCTGGGTGGCCGACTTCCCCTGGATGGACTCGCTGCTGCTCAACAACGTGTGCCTCGTCATCGCTACGGTGAGCTGACTGTTTAAATTACTACAGAGTTCGACGCGAAAGTGTGGCTCTGAACTAAATTTGGGGGGATAGCGGATATTTTGTAGGTGGTAGAGCCTATAGGGAACCATATTGGTACCATAGCGTCGCAGGCGTCGTTCCTGCTGTCCATAATCGGCATAACGAACACGTTCGGGCGCATCATCTGCGGCTGGGTGGCCGACTTCCCCTGGATGGACTCGCTGCTGCTCAACAACGTGTGCCTCGTCATCGCCACGGTGAGCTGACTGTTTGAATTACTACGGAGTTCGGCGCGAAAGTGTAGCTCTGGGGGCCTAGACAAGTGGCAAAAACGCTAGTAGGGATTGACATTCGCTAACGACTAATTAGTCGTAAGCTAATGTCAATCCCATACATTTTTTAATCTATTCTATTTCTATTCTACTAGCGTTTTGCCACTTGTCTAGGCCCCCTGAACTAATTTTGGAGGGGATAGCGGCGCATGGGATATCAATGCGGGAGACATAATAGTTTTGGTGAACCAACTAGCGCTTACGACCGTTGTCGGGACGACCCCTCGCAAACGATCTTAATATATATATTTCTTGTGTACGTGTGTATGACATTGAACTCCTCCTAAACGGCTGGACAGATGTTGATGAAATTTTTTGTGTGTGTTTAAGGGGATTCGAGAATGGTTTAGATTCACAATTTGGTCCACTGGAAAATCAAGATTTTAGTATTTTTGTGAATTAACAATATTTTACATGAAGTGTCGTGTCACTTTGACATTTCTTATGGCAGAACTAGGCAGGCTAGTATTATATATATCTAAAACCTTCCTCATGAATTCTTTCTTCACTCTGTCAATAGACAGAGTGAAGAAAAAAGAATTCTGTTCATTATCTTTTGAGTTGATCGCGTATAGACAGGCAGAAAGACGCTGCGATTTATGTAAATAAATAGTAATAATTTGATTTTTTTACATTTTTTAACTAAATATGTACCTATAGATAATAATGATACGTAAGTAATATATATTTTGTTTAATTTTAGATTTCAGTAGCAGTGACACCATTCTGTACCTCGTACGCGGCCTACGTCGCAGTGGCCATTGCATTTGGAATTGCCATATGTGAGTTTAAAAAAAATTCTATTATTTAGTACTTATTTGTTACTTCAACTTATCTGTTAGGATAAGGAACTGGTTATAATGTCAACAATGCCGTAACATTAGTTATTAGGTCCACTTGTATGTAACTCACAATGTAAGGGAATCTAAGATAGCTAATTTGACCATTTTCTAAGGATCGTAGCGTAATGAAAATTGGCAGCTGTATGTAGTTCTGATAACAATACAATAATATGGTACTGTCGAACTGATCTGATGATGGAGCCGGAAGATATTAACTACTATATAGTGGAATCTAAGATAGCTAATTTAACCATCTTCCAAGGATCGTAGCGTAATGAAAATTGGCAGCTGTATGTAGTTCTGATAACAATACAATAATATGGTACTGTCGAACTGATCTGATGATGGAGCCGGAAGATATTAACTACTATATAGTGGAATCTAAGATAGCTAATTTAACCATCTTCCAAGGATCGTAGCGTAATGAAAATTGGCAGCTGTATGTAGTTCTGATAACAATACAATAATATGGTACTGTCGAACTGATCTGATGATGGAGCCGGAAGATATTAACTACTATATAGTGGAATCTAAGATAGCTAATTTAACCATCTTCCAAGGATCGTAGCGTAATGAAAATTGGCAGCTGTATGTAGTTCTGATAACAATACAATAATATGGTACTGTCGAACTGATCTGATGATGGAGCCGGAAGATATTAACTACTATATAGTGGAATCTAAGATAGCTAATTTAACCATCTTCCAAGGATCGTAGCGTAATGAAAATTGGCAGCTGTATGTAGTTCTGATAACAATACAATAATATGGTACTGTCGAACTGATCTGATGATGGAGCCGGAAGATATTAACTGGAACTTCATGATGGAATATCGTATCATAGTCGTGTTTGCACTTGTGGTAAAGTCTTGTAATGAACTTTGACCACGATGAGGTTTCAAGGTCTCATGACTTCTTTTTTAGTTGGATTTTTATAAAAGCGTGTTTTTTTAGTTTTTTTAAACTATTAATTTATTTTTAAATATCTAATAAATTAAACATATCTTCAGTGTTTTGTCTTTTTTATTCTAACTCAAATCAGAATTTGACAGAAAGTGACAAAATGCTTTATAGCTATGATAGGTTTATTAATTTGTTATGAATAAAAGGGTAAATAAATAAATAAACAACTGGCTGCAGTATCCAGCTTCCAGTATCATTCTAAAATGTACATGTGAATTTTTGAATAACTCTCCAGCGGGCTACATCTCCCTGACGTCGATCATCCTGGTGGACCTGCTCGGCCTGGACAAGCTGACCAACGCGTTCGGCCTCCTGATCCTGTTCCGTGGCGCCGCCGCCATAGTCGGCTCGCCGCTGGCGGGCGCGGTGTACGACGCCACGCACAACTACGACGCCTCCTTCTACATGGCCGCGGCGTTCTTCCTCGCCTCCACGCTCACCTCCTTCGCCGCGCCCATGTTCCGCAGGTAATGTGACTAGTGCTAGGATGTACGCACGTCCGCCCGCGCCCGCGGCTCGGGGGATACTGACGGTGTACGACGCCACGCACAACTACGACGCCTCCTTCTACATGGCCGCGGCGTTCTTCCTCGCCTCCACGCTCACCTCCTTCGCCGCGCCCATGTTCCGCAGGTAATGTGACTAGTACTAGGATGTGCGTACGTCCGCCCGCGCCCGCGGCTCGGGGGATACTGACGGTGTACGACGCCACGCACAACTACGACGCCTCCTTCTACATGGCCGCGGCGTTCTTCCTCGCCTCCACGCTCACCTCCTTCGCCGCGCCCATGTTCCGCAGGTAATGTGACTAGTGCTAGGATGTACGCACGTCCGCCCGCGCCCGCGGCTCGGGGGATACTGACGGTGTACGACGCCACGCACAACTACGACGCCTCCTTCTACATGGCCGCGGCGTTCTTCCTCGCCTCCACGCTCACCTCCTTCGCCGCGCCCATGTTCCGCAGGTAATGTGACTAGTACTAGGATTTGCGCACGTCCGCCCGCGCCCGCGGCTCGGGAGATACTGACGGTCTAACACGCCACGCACAACTACGACGCCTCCTTCTACATGGCCGCGGCGTTCTTCCTCGCCTCCACGCTCACCTCCTTCGCCGCGCCCATGTTCCGCAGGTAATGTGACTAGTGCTAGCATGTGCGCACGTCCGCCCGCGCCCGCGGCTCGGGAGATACTGACGGTCTAACACGCCACGCACAACTACGACGCCTCCTTCTACATGGCCGCGGCGTTCTTCCTCGCCTCCACGCTCACCTCCTTCGCCGCGCCCATGTTCCGCAGGTAATGTGACTAGTGCTAGGATGTGCGCACGTCCGCCCGCGCCCGCGTCTCGGGGGATACTGACGGTGTACGACGCCACGCACAACTACGACGCCTCCTTCTACATGGCCGCGGCGTTCTTCCTCGCCTCGACGCTCACCTCCTTCGCCGCGCCCATGTTCCGCAGGTAATGTGACTAGTGCTAGGATGTACGCACGTCCGCCCGCGCCCGCGGCTCGGGGGATACTGACGGTGTACGACGCCACGCACAACTACGACGCCTCCTTCTACATGGCCGCCGCGTTCTTCCTCGCCTCCACGCTCACCTCCTTCGCCGCGCCCATGTTCCGCAGGTAATGTGACTAGTACTAGGATGTACGCACGTCCGCCCGCGCCCGCGGCTCGGGAGATACTGACGGTCTAACACGCCACGCACAACTACGACGCCTCCTTCTACATGGCCGCCGCGTTCTTCCTCGCCTCCACGCTCACCTCCTTCGCCGCGCCCATGTTCCGCAGGTAATGTTACTAGTGGATGTACGCACGTCCGCCCGCGCCCGCGGCTCGGGAGATACTGACGGTCTAACACGCCACGCACAACTACGACGCCTCCTTCTACATGGCCGCGGCGTTCTTCCTCGCCTCCACGCTCACCTCCTTCGCCGCGCCCATGTTCCGCAGGTAATGTGACTAGTACCAGGATGTGCGCACGTCCGCCCGCGCCCGCGGCTCGGGGGATACTGACGGTGTACGACGCCACGCACAACTACGACGCCTCCTTCTACATGGCAGCGGCGTTCTTCCTCGCCTCCACGCTCACCTCCTTCGCCGCGCCCATGTTCCGCAGGTAATGTGACTAGCACTAGGATGTGCGCACGTCCGCCCGCGCCCGCGGCTCGGGGGATACTGACGGTGTACGACGCCACGCACAACTACGACGCCTCCTTCTACATGGCCGCGGCGTTCTTCCTCGCCTCCACGCTCACCTCCTTCGCCGCGCCCATGTTCCGCAGGTAATGTGACTAGTACCAGGATGTGCGCACGTCCGCCCGCGCCCGCGGCTCGGGGGATACTGACGGTGTACGACGCCACGCACAACTACGACGCCTCCTTCTACATGGCAGCGGCGTTCTTCCTCGCCTCCACGCTCACCTCCTTCGCCGCGCCCATGTTCCGCAGGTAATGTGACTAGTACTAGCATGTGCGCACGTCCGCCCGCACCCGCGGCTCGGGGGATACTGACGGTGTACGACGCCACGCACAACTACGACGCCTCCTTCTACATGGCAGCGGCGTTCTTCCTCGCCTCCACGCTCACCTCCTTCGCCGCGCCCATGTTCCGCAGGTAATGTGACTAGTACTAGGATGTGCGCACGTCCGCCCGCGCCCGCGGCTCGGGGGATACTGACGGTGTACGTACCACGCCACGCACAACTACGACCTGCGATGCCAGAATGTAACTTTTGTTACATTTTACGTTACTTTTGACCCTCTCGTGTTACTTCCATGTAACACGACTCAAAATGTTACTTTTACGTTACTTTTAGGACTTATTAAGAGCATCCGAAGGTCTTCGACAAGGCTTAACGACTGTTTCCAGCATTGAAAACAACCGGCTTTACGTGCCCTCCGAAGCACGGAGCGTCCATGAAATTTTGCCACTACCGGTCACCCATCCACAAACCGACCGCGCCTGTCGTTGCTTAACCCTTTCGATCACATTGAATCGACGCAAGCCATAGGGCTATGGTTGCTGCGAGTGATTGTTACTTCTAAGTTACTCCTCTCGCCAATGGCTATAAATATAATACAAAAATATAAATACAAATACAAGTATAAGTACAAGTACAAGTACAAGTACAAGTACAAGTACAAGTACAAGTACAAGTACAAGTACAAGTACAAGTACAAGTACAAGTACAAGTACAAGTACAAGTACAAGTACAAGTACAAGTACAAGTACAAGTACAAGTACAAGTACAAGTACAAGTACAAGTACAAGTACAAGTACAAGTACAAGTACAAGTACAAGTACAAGTACAAGTACAAGTACAAGTACAAGTACAAGGACAAGGACAAGGACAAGGACAAGGACAAGGACAAGGACAAGGACAAGGACAAGGACAAGGACAAGGACAAGGACAAGGACAAGGACAAGGACAAGGACAAGGACAAGGACAAGGACAAGGACAAGGACAAGGACAAGGACAAGGACAAGGACAAGGACAAGGACAAGGACAAGGACAAGGACAAGGACAAGGACAAGGACAAGTACAAGTACAAGTACAAGTACAAGTACAAGTACAAGTACAAGTACAAGTACAAGTACAAGTACAAGTACAAGTACAAGTACAAGTACAAGTACAAATACAAATACAAATATAGTTAAAGATAGATTGTCTGTCGCATGTCGCGTGACGCACTTCGCATTACATTAATTCAAATTTAATCAAAACTAAAATTTTATTTTTGTTGAGACCTAGGGATCGAACCGCGACTCGCGGCGTAGAAGATTGTTTTTAACAAACATTGGACCATTCGACCAAACGTCCTTAACAGAATTTGTTGAAATTTAGATACATATATTTCGAACGGCTAATAGTGTAGTGACCATTAGTGACGCTTGTTATTTTATTTCTCATTATCATTGCAATTTTCCAATTATAAAATTAATCTATAATAATATGTCTTTAATGTGAAAAATAGTTTCACTTTGACCGTGGTTTCATAAAACCACACATTTTTTTTTTTTTAAAACGTTGGTACCTACGATGTGTCTGTTCCCGCCCTAAAACTGCATAAAGATACGTCTGGGATAGAAAACTTTTATAATTTTGGTGTAAGTGTCTTAATAATAGCATAGTGTCGTTTTCCTCATAAAATAAAGAAATGTTACTTTTCTCGTGAAAATGTTACTTTTTGAGCTGTCTCATCTTACATTTGACTATCTGCCACTGGCAACACTGACTACGACGCTTCCTTCTACATGGCCGCGGCGTTCTTCCTCGCCTCCACGCTCACCTCCTTCGCCGCGCCCATGTTCCGCAGGTAATGTGACTAGTACTAGGATGTGCGCACGTCCGCCCGCGCCCGCGGCTCGGGGGATACTGACATGCTAGTTTGTCCTCTATACAAATTTAAAATTCGGCCTCCAGCGCCATCTATTTGGTAGCATCAACATTAAAATGCAAATTTTAACATTTTCTGCGTTCAATTAATTCTTAGGAAATATTTATTTGTTTATGATATTATTAAATATTTAGTAAGGATGATAAAACAAATCAAGAATCGTATATTTATAGCAGATAATTAAAATATCGAGTAACATTTCAGTACAAAATTTTGAACGCAGCTATAGAATGTTGGATTAAAATAAGTGTTGCCCGCATAAAACAATACCGAGATTGTGGAAATAATATGATTCTATGTAAATATAGTAGTAGTAAATATAGTGTAGCGTCCATAGCTCAGTGGCTCGCTTCGATTCAATGTGATCGAAAGTGTTAAGCAACGACGGGCGCGGTCGGTGTGGCAGTGGCAAACATTTCATGGGCGCTACCGTGATTCGGAGGGCACGTAAAGCCGTCGGTCCCGGTTGTTTTCAATGCTGGAAACAGTCGTTAAGCCTTGTCGAAGACCTTCGGGTGGCTTGAGAAGATTCGACACTGGGTTGTCCACTAACCCCTCCACCAATTCGCATTGGAGCAGCGTGGTGAAGTATGCTCTAGCTAGACCTCTCGCAGCTGTGTCTGTGGGAGAGACCCGTGCCCAGCAGTGGGACGTCTATGGGTCGCAGCGAAGTAAATATAGATTTAATATTTATGCAGAATATGATTGGCAAGTCAAATTTGTAAAATGCTTTATTATTTAATCGTTGATTATTTATAAAGAATTTCATGGACATATATAGTATTTCATGTTTATACATATTATAAAAATTTTGTGCAATTTGAATTATGGAAGGAAATACAAAATGAATTATGGCAATATTCAATGGCTGCCGATGACGACCGGTGTTCGTGATAGATAATTATGTTGTGTGATAGATAATTATGACGATTTATCCAAGAGGATTGACGAAAAACATGATAAATATGATGAAGATCGTTCCTCGTTGATAAAACGTCATATTTATCTATCACACAAAGTAACATTTTGATGTTTGTAACTCATTTTTAATATATTTACCTCAAACTATACAACTATATAATCATATAGTTATAGTACATATAGCTAGGTATCTATAGGTTATAGAAAGGGCACGTAGTTGTGCTTGTTTGAACTAGATGACAGCACTATCGGGCGGAGGAAGGTGAGATGGCTATCTACGTTAGTATATACTTTAATCTATGGATACTGACTGACTAAAACGTAGTGGTTATATTCTCTTTGATACTGACGGTGTACGTACCACGCTACGAGTTCGAACCTACCGTTCGAACTCCTACGATTAAACCGTGGGTAGTTTTTAGCCGCAAAATAAAAAATAAAAATATCTTGGACATTCTCACACACGGCCATCTGACCCCAAATTAGGCGCGAACCTGTAATATAAGACTGATAGTCTCTGGCACCCATACATTGATATTTTTAACATACATTTTTTACATACTTAAATAGTTAATATTGACATCCAGACACAGAATAAACACAAGTATTTCACACAAATATTTGTCCTGAGTGGGATTTAAACCCACGACCCCTGGCGCAACAGGGTAACTACCGATTGCGCCAAAGGGCCGTTGGTGTTTTTTTACTCCCATATATTTTTTATTTATTTAACACTTTCTTCGTCTTTGGCGATAAAGATGAAGCGCCTTGACCTCGCTGCCTCGCCTGAATCTCGCTTAAACTTTCAGGAAACAAGAGGAGATCGTACAGCCGATCGACGTCCTAACGCCTATCGATGAGGACTTGGAGGAGGGTGACGAGGAGGACCCGGACGACACTCCGATCACGATGGGCGCGCACCTCGCGTCCCGCCCGCCCGCCATCACGCGCACCGCCGCCTCGCCCTCCGACCCGCCCTCGCCCGCCGAACAGCAGCAGCGAGAGAGCGTGCTCTGATAGGCTCTACCACCCAGGTGCCGTATCTAAGTTATCGTTCGATATACCAACCAGTTTAAGTAGCCAAAGGTTGACGTTTAAGTAGCCAAAGGTTGACGTCCCGCCCGCCCGCCATCACGCGCACCGCCGCCTCGCCCTCCGACCCGCCCTCGCCCGCCGAACAGCAGCAGCGAGAGAGCGTGCTCTGATAGGCTCTACCACCCAGGTGCCGTATCTAAGTTATCGTTCGATATACCAACCAGTTTAAGTAGCCAAAGGTTGACGTTTAAGTAGCCAAAGGTTGACGTTCTGCGCCGCCCGCCATCACGCGCACCGCCGCCTCGCCCTCCGACCCGCCCTCGCCAGCTGAACAGCAGCAGCGGGAGAGCGTGCTCTGATAGGCTCTACCACCTAGGTGCCTTTATCTAAGTTATCGTTCGATATACCAACCAGTTCAAGTAGCCAAAGGTTGACGTTCCACGCCGTCCACCATCACGCGCACGGCCGTCTCGCCCTCGCCCGCCGAACAGCAGCAGCGAGAGAGCGTGCTCTGATAGGCTCTACCATCTAGGTGCCGTATCTAAGTTATCGTTCGATATACCAACCAGTTCAAGTAGCCAAAGGTTGACGTTCCGCGCCGTCCACCATCACGCGCACCGCCGTCTCGCCCTCGCCCGCCGAACAGCAGCAGCGAGAGAGCGTGCTCTGATAGGCTCTACCACCTAGGTGCCTTTATCTAAGTTATCGTTCGATATACCAACCAGTTTAAATAGCCAAAGGTTGACGTTCCGCGCCGTCCACCATCACGCGCAACGCCGTCTCGCCCTCGCCCGCCGAACAGCAGCAGCGAGAGAGCGTGCTCTGATAGGCTCTACCATCTAGGTACCTTTATCTAAGTTATCGTTCGATATACCAACCAGTTCAAGTAGCCAAAGGTTGACGTTCCGCGCCGTCCACCATCACGCGCACCGCCGTCTCGCCCTCGCCCGCCGAACAGCAGCAGCGAGAGAGCGTGCTCTGATAGGCTCTACCACCTAGGTGCCGTATCTAAGTTATCGTTCGATATACCAACCAGTTCAAGTAGCCAAAGGTTGACGTTCCGCGCCGTCCACCATCACGCGCACCGCCGTCTCGCCCTCGCCCGCCGAACAGCAGCAGCGAGAGAGCGTGCTCTGATAGGCTCTACCACCTAGGTGCCGTATCTAAGTTATCGTTCGATATACCAACCAGTTCAAGTAGCCAAAGGTTGACGTTCCGCGCCGTCCACCATCACGCGCACCGCCGTCTCGCCCTCGCCCGCCGAACAGCAGCAGCGAGAGAGCGTGCTCTGATAGGCTCTACCACCTAGGTGCCGTATCTAAGTTATCGTTCGATATACCAACCAGTTCAAGTAGCCAAAGGTTGACGTTCCGCGCCGTCCACCATCACGCGCACCGCCGTCTCGCCCTCGCCCGCCGAACAGCAGCAGCGAGAGAGCGTGCTCTGATAGGCTCTACCACCTAGGTGCCGTATCTAAGTTATCGTTCGATATACCAACCAGTTTAACTAGCCAAAGGTTGACGTTCCGCGCCGTCCGCCGTCTCGCCCTCGCCCGCCGAACAGCAGCAGCGAGAGAGCGTGCTCTGATAGGCTCTACCACCTAGGTGCCGTATCTAAGTTATCGTTCGATATACCAACCAGTTTAACTAGCCAAAGGTTGACGTTCCGCGCCGTCCGCCGTCTCGCCCTCGCCCGCCGAACAGCAGCAGCGAGAGAGCGTGCTCTGATAGGCTCTACCACCTAGGTGCCGTATCTAAGTTATCGTTCGATATACCAACCAGTTTAACTAGCCAAAGGTTGACGTTCCGCGCCGTCCGCCGTCTCGCCCTCGCCCGCCGAACAGCAGCAGCGAGAGAGCGTGCTCTGATAGGCTCTACCACCTAGGTGCCGTATCTAAGTTATCGTTCGATATACCAACTAGTTTACGAGCTACGACATGGAGCGCTTCAAAAAGAGTGTGAAACGTTTCCTTCCAGGCAGGCAACGCACCTGTGATACCCCTGGTGTTGCACGTGTCCATAGACGACGGTGACCACTTACCATCAGGTGGCCCGTATGTCTGTTTGTCCGTCTATACTATAAAATAAAAAAAAGTTTAAATAGCCAAAGGTTGACGTTTAGTGTCGTCCGCCTATAAAAAAAAAAAGTTTAAATAGCCAAAGGTTGACGTTCAGTGGCGTCCGCCATCACGCGCACCGCCGTCTCGCCCTCGCCCGCCGAACAGCAGCAGCGAGAGAGCGGCTCTGATAGGCTCTACCATCTAGGTGCCTTTATCTAAGTTATCGTTCGATATACCAACCAGTTTAAGTAGCCAAAGGTTGACGTTCCGCGCCGTACGCACGAAAGTGTAGCTCTGACGCGCAGAAGTCGAAATGTAAGGTGTCGTATTGCTCGGGGCGAGTGGGTTGTCAGTTGTAAGCGCTGATTGGTCCGCCAGCTGTATATATAGTCCCCAGCATTGAAGCATTGTAAATTTCGTTCCGACCTACACTTTCGTGCCGACTTTTATACCTTACTATATTATCCAATACCAACCAAGTTTAACTAGCCAAAGGTTGACGTTCCACGCCGTCCGCCATCACGCGCTTAGTGCGAGAGCGCGATACTAGACTACTACTAGATATTTACTCTAAGAAAGTAACTTAAAGTAAAGGGTTACTTAGGGGTCTCTTCATGAAAGAAAGCAAAGTAAGAGAACCCTATTTTTATATTCGGGGAGGTATTATTGTGGGAGGTAATTTTATCTTTTGCTTAAAGGCAAAAGCCTTTTTAGGTTAAAAGGTACTCCTGTTCTACCCCTAACTTAAAGTAGACTTGTATACTCCGACCGGTTTCATTCGTACGTGCGTTTATGTGTATGTGTGCTTGTGTGTGTGTTTATGTGTATGTGTGCTTGTGTGTGTGTTTATGTGTGTGTGATTCTCGGTCTAGGATATTTGCTCATGAATGGGCCAATAGTTTTGATGTGTCGGTTGAATGAGTGAATTTTATTCTCAAACAAATAACTAACAAAACGCCTAACTTTTGGTCTTTTGTGACGATTGACGTCTACAAGTTCCATACGCATGCGTTATCGGTCAAACAATTAATTAATTACCAACCTATTAATTACAATTAAATTGCTTGATTAATTTAATTGAATTGCTTCATGATTTCAAAAACATTTTCAATCTGCTTTCAGTACTAATTATTATTTATAAGATCTCATTATTATTGAAAGCACTACGAAAGGGTTCTTGAAATAACATCCGTCTCATTGCAACTCTATAATTGTTTTCTGTATTATTTTAATTATCTTTATCTTTTCTATGTTGAATTATGGAATTATTACAGAAAAATGAAACCAGAGGTAGTAAATGAACATTTTACCACGTATAAGTGACATAAGTGTTTTGGTTTAGACAAACATAATAAATACTATGTATAATTAAAAGGCCTACCTAATACTGTATTTATATTAATTCGCTTCTTAATTTAACTTCTATGTGTGTCTTTCCTCGTAAGTTTGAAGCTATTAATAAGAACGTTGGACCACTTCTGAATAAAGCCATCCATGTTTTGAGTCAAGTGTTAAATGTATTTAATAAGAGTAGATTTTGCGACGTAAAGTTATTTATGAATTAAACTTCTTTTTTTGCACACAGCATCACCGCTGCTTCACTGTGACAACTGTGACAAACTTTGAACAAGGCTCAGGAAGGGACTGGGGGAGTTAGTCCAGTTAGAAAAAGATGTTAATAATACTAGTAGTTGGTCAGTTTGTCAGTAAGTATGATTGAGGACTCTTAAGGACTAAGCTCAAGAATTATACAAATTATATAGTACTATGTTGTGTTGGATGGATGGCTTATCTTTTTTTATATGAGGCGAAATATATTTCCTTTCATGAGTTTTGTACAGATCTTAAACAGTTGTAATTATTTCTGTAACTGAGCTATACAAATAGTACTTATTTTCCGAGTTAGAATATAAATTAAAAGAACGACTCGATCTGAAACTGAGTTGCTGATATTGTACAAAAAGAAATCAGTATGTAATAATATAAAAATTAATTAAGAGTACTTATTTTAGTAGTAAATGCTAGAGTTTATCAAATTAAAGTTACCAAAAATTAAATAAAAAGTTAATAAAGTAGATGTAACACTCAAGTAGATTATAAAACGTTCTTAAGTATTGATAAAGTAATTAATAAAGTAAAGTTCAATATATTCATGCTGATAAAGGGCCTTCTTATTTCTACGTGCCATAAAATTCTAAGGTGCTAATGTCAAGAAATTTTCATTAATAAATCTTCATATGGCGGAATAAATATCAGTGAAAATTCATAAAAATAAAACATGTAGACTGACCCGTTATATTTTATTGATTTAAGAGTAAAATATCCAGCAGTGGACTTTCAAAGAGTGATGGCTGGAAGAGTAAAATAGATTTCATAACTATACACTCCTATTTACTTAATATTTTAAGGACTCTTAATTAAATAGAAAGGAATAGGGCTTGCATGGAAAAAAATATGATTCATTTTTAAGAGCAGTGTCCAACAAGAATAAATCTGTAACATAATTTAAAATAAAATAATAATTTGGATAAATAATTAAAACTGCCGAGATTTAATTTGTTTGATGAACGCAGAGCTGGTAATAAATTATCTAATTCTATTAATTCTAATTTAAAATTTTATTGAAAAATTTCATTGGTTCATATGATTGTTGACTATATAAGGTTTTAGCGCCATATCCAAATTATCATTGAGTCAAATAATTTCATTTATTCATAAATTGTTATTGAGTCATTATCAATTTCTTGAGACAAATAATTTCAGTCCAATAAACCTGGAAATTCTAACCATCCACACTGGGATCGAATCGTTTAATTAATTTAGATTTACTGGCGTGATGCATTTTACCTTAACGTTAAAAAGTTAAAAAATGTAATGTAAATAGTAGTAGTATAAATTGAAATAATTCTGCACAAGTTTGTATATAAACACTGATAGTTACTTAAAATGTTTCATAGCACCTTAGCCTTTGCTTAACTTCACTCTGGTTTCCTATAAACTATTCTAAGATACGACTGTAAGACTTCTTTTTATACTGATCGCTGATAATGGGAACAGCAGGAATCGCTGCGACCCATAGACGTCCCACTGCTGGGCACGGGTCTCCCCCACAGACGCATCTGCGGGAGGTCTAGAGCATACTCCACCACACTGCTCCAATGCGGATTGGTGGAGGGGTTAGTGGCGAACCCAGTGTCGAATGTTCTCAAGCCACCCGAAGGTCTTTGACAAGGCTTAACGACTGTTTCCAACATTGAAAACAACCGGGACCGACGGCTTTTACGTGCCCTCCGAAGCACGGTAGCGTCCATGAAATTTTGCCACTAGCGGTCACCCATCCACAAACCGACCGGGCCCGTCGTTGCTTAACTCTTTCGATCACATTGAATCGAACCGAGCCATTGGGCTATGGACGCTGCATACATCAGGAATAGTTGAAATGAATTAATTGAGGAGAAAATACAGAAGTAGAAAAGTTATTATATTTGTGCGTGTTGATTTGAGATAGTTTATTATTAAAAAAAAAAATATTTGAAAAATATTACTCGACTTTAAGCATGCATGTTAATAAGATATTATTTCGTCTTTTATTTTTAATGTAATCAATGAAATTTTATTACAGAAGTTTAAATTCTGTCTATTGTATAACTCAATTTCGTAAATATAACTTTTTATTTCTTGCTAGATGCCTAAATTTATGAGTTTAGCTTTTTTATCATGCTCATATTATTAATTTGGAATATGTCAATGCTGAATGAATGAATTTATGCTCTGAGTCCATTTTAAGTCCACATATTAGGTGTACTCTTTGTAATTTTTTTGAGGCTAAGTAAATTGTTGGTCATTGTTATAAAGGCGAGGAAAGTATTAGCTTTTCGTTAACTAGTGGATTTGGTTATGCTGCGTCCACACCGGTAATGTATTATTAAAGAAATGCCTAACATCTATAAAAGTCCATAAATATAGAATTGAAGCTTTATGATGTTACATGTGTGGGACGAACTATAACGATCAAATGTGATCATGACTGAGCTTGGCCAATGAGAACGAAGCGTTCAAAATTTCGATCAGTATTTTAATGTAGACAAGACACTAACTTATAAATGCTGAAATCCAAAATGTCTACTACGTATTAATTGCTACAATTTAATCTTTAAATGTCGTGTCTCTTCTCTAGCTTAGGACTTTGAATTGATGTGTGCCATTGCTTATAACAATAAGTCATTCTATAGACAGACTATAGACAGCTTAAGAATATTTAGGATCAGTTATAAAAATACTCGATGGTATCAGGTAAGTACATTTTTACATATGAAACATATGAGAAAATATAACTGCCTTAAGTCCTCCCATAGTGTTGTGAGCCTGTGATGTAACATTTCTCATTCTGTGAGGAGAAAAATTCATTCTGAGAGGAGACCCGAGCCCAACAGTGGGACAAAGAAAGGGTTGTGGTGGAGGAGAAAAATTGGCCAGTGGGCTAGCGATATGATAATGAAAATTAGGAATACTCTACAAACTAAGATAGATATGATAATGAATTAGTGAACTGCGTCTATGGTCTGTTAATTTGTCTATAGAATGTCTTTGATTTGTAAATATTTGACTAATAGTTAGTGTAGGAAACGTGAGGAACGCAACGCAGTCAATTTTCTGTAAAAACCGTTTACGAGGATAATATTTCGCACTAAGAAAAATCTTCAAAAATAAGGCTCTGTACTTGCCAGTTTAGGAGGGTGTATATATATTTATATATGCAGAGTATGATATATTTTTGTCATAGATATTTTTGTGTCAATAAATTGCATAATTTAGCTTGTAAGCATACGAAGTGTAAAGTAATTAAGTCGGACAGTGAGAGTGTTAGTCTTGAAACGTAGGAAAAGGTATCATGTGATAATTATGAGAAAAATGTTTTAATTGTATATTTCATTTTAACCAACATGTACTTTATAGAGTTTTATAATGTAACCCATATTAAATCGTGTAATCAAATAATGTAATTAATTTTTTTGTAAGTTTTAGTACAATCTTGTGTAAATTCATTTGTGTATAAATATATTAAAGGTATCCAGGAAGTTATTGGATCAAGTTTACTGTTGTTATAGCTTTATGTGAAAACCAAAACTGTTATTTTGTTTAGGATGGACTGTAAACATAAGGTTGAAAAGTTTTTAACATAGATATCGAAAGAGTGTAAGTAATGAAACAATTAAAACTTGGGCAAAATATGTTATGTCTTACATATACAAAACCACCAAAACTACTCTCAATTGAAAAAGTAATATTATTGTTGAAATCTGAAGTCAACTGTTAGCCTGAAATCACTCATATCTGTGTCGTATTAAGTAAAAATGCCACCTTGCGACATTGAAACGTATAAAAGTTACAGCTACAGCATTTTCAAAAGATTTTCCTTAAAATTATGTCTTTTATTTCTTTTAAAAATTTAAAAGCAGAAAATAAATTTAATTGCTATTTTTTTCATATGTTTCGCTGCGACCCATAGACGTCCCACTGCTGGGCACTGGTCTCCCCCAAAGACACTGCTGCGGGAGATCTAGAGCATACTCCACCATGCTGCTCCAATGCGGATTGGTGGAGGTTCATATGTTTATTCATATGAAAAATAGCAATTTAATTCTATTCTGTCTATTCATAAATTTGAACGAGTCAATGATATTCAAATCACAGATTTTCTTGAATTAAAAAAAAACGAATAAAAATATTATCAAAATACAATCCAAATAAAAAAATGCAATTGAAAAATTATAATTCGACGGCAATTGTATTTGGTACCTTGGGTACCAAATACTTGGTGGTACTTGCGTGTGAAGTTCTGAATCCATTTTTTCTTCCGTGTCCGTGATCGAAGGTAACACGAATACTGTTTTGCCAGTCTTGAGTTTTAATATTAATGTTTTGCTTTGATATTTATATATTGATCATCCTCTGTTATCCAATCTGTTATCAATTTTATTGTTTTGACATGTTTTAGATACTGAACAGTATATTATTTTGAATAAATTATTTTAATAATCTTGTACCATTTTGTATTGGCTCAAAGTATTTTAAATGAAATCTGAAGTTGTTTACACGCAGTGTCTGTTTAATGTGTTGTTTATTTAATTATTACTGTGAAGCGACAACTATAGCCATAGAAAAATATTTAATAAAGCCCTTAAAATTTTACTTTTGGGGAACGTTTGCTTACAGTGTTGAAAAATTATTGAATGCAGTACATTAGTCTGATACTTTGTAATACTAGTTAGGGTATGGTATTTAATATTGGTACATTTATATGAATTTATTATGTGTAAACAGCTTGGTTTCGCTTAATGTTTGATTTTGTAGTTTGTCACGGAGTATAGCGCAAAGCTTAGCAAGGTTTACGCTAATAATTGTTGATATTGTCCACCGAAGTTTTGTAAATAACCGATTCATTAAAATGAATAATGATGACTGACGTAGTTGTTATTATTTTTTTTTCATTTTCAGATAAGTGAACATTTCACTCTAGCTGTGCCTCTCGGCTTTAAAATAAATCATATTACTAATACCTGCCTTGTTTGTCTAGTGGTCTTATGGGCGACTGCTAAACTGGAGGTTCTGGGTTCGATTCCCGGGTCGAGCAAAAACTATGTAGCAGTTACAGTTACACCTACATAACCTGTCACAGCACACCGCACGGGAACATAACTAGTGAAAAGTGGGTGTACACACCTCCACGTAATCCTACGGGGAAATACAGGCGTAATACTATGTTATGTTTTACAAAACAAACGATAGAAATTTTCAAAATAAGATCGTTCAACCAGCGCCATCGCCTGACGAGTAGCAGAAATTCTTTTTCTACAGATTACTTTGCCATGAACACAGGATAAGTTGAATTAGAAAGAAATCAAATTTTTAACAATGTTGATTGACTAAGCAAGACTTACATGTAGGCAGAGATTAAAATCCGATGTTTAATTTAAAATAAAATTTTTCACTATGTTTATTGATAAACACTAACAAATAAAAGAAATATATTTGCTTATATTAAAAGGCTTTTTCGAAATAAGATCGTTCAACCAGCGCCATCTCTTGACAAGTAGCGATAATTCTTTTTAAAGCTATGCCATGTGCACAGCTGCACACAATCAATTTAATTCCATGTAGGCAAGGTTTGAGTCAATATAACTAAGACGCGGACAGGCAGGTAAACTAACATGGCTATCCCCTCAATTTAGGTACCGTAAATTTAAATGTTCTACACACACAGAAACATACTGATACACATACATACCTATCCTTTTCATTATTTGTGTTGTAGAACAAAAATGTACTGCTTATAGGTTAAAAAGCATCTAGTAGGTAGTTAAGTTATACTACCAGTTTAAATTTAAATTCTATTAACTTATAGTACCTATATAATTAATTAGAATTCAAACAAGGTTTCCTAATCGAGGTTGAACATTATTGCTCAGTAAGGTATGTAAGTTCATACGTAGTACCTTCAAATTTGACGGGCCCGTTGGCGTAATCGGTAGTGACCCTGCCTGTTACGCCAGGGGTCGTGGGTTCGAATCCCACTCAGGACAAACATTCGTGTGATGAACACTTGTTTGTTCTGTTGTAATATTATCTATTTAAGTATGTATTTAAAAATAGATATGTATGTATATCACTCTCTGACACCCATAGCACAGGCTCGCGCCTAATTTGTGGTCAGATGGCCGTGTGTGAGAATGTTCATGATAAAAAAACAATCTACATTAACGCCTTCAATTGTCAATTATTAGTAGGAATTCTTTACTTATACTGATTATTTACTGCGTTGGCTATTGCTTAGAAAGCGGGTCCAAGGTTCGATGCTTGGCGCTAATCAAACGGACACAAGGAGGTGGATTTCGCTATATAAAAAATCTATGAAAACTAATTCTAAATAACTAATCCATTCATCCAAGCCAGACACAAAAAAACTAACTACATTTAAAAAAAAACCTCTGAGGAATAAAAGTTGAGAGATAAGTTTTATTTCTCAACTAAACCAATGTTACCATCTACATCTACATCTACGATCTGTAGGAATCTGTCTTATATAGCAAAATAATATCCGAACTGCTGCTACCTATGTAATAGATCTTTTATGGAGGCATTTACAAATAGCGTGACTTCAGCTTCATTCTCATGAAGATAATGACGCCAATTGATAACCGGGTGACATAGTTTGAAGTTTGAAGTAACAGTAAGGTAAGAGATGTCAATAGAACCAAATCAATCATCTTTTAGGTATTTAATCAACTTTAACATTACCTATTGTCTCGTCTCGTTGATCTAGTGATCGCAAGTGACTGTGATAGCGAAGGTTCGGGGTTCGATTCCCGCTTCGGGCAAAGTATTATTGAATTTGTGCCCTGTATAAAGCAATAGGCTCACCACCTTTTACATGAGACCTAAATATAACTGGTAAATTACTTATTACTACACACCTCTTTTGGGAAATACAGATGTGAACTTAAACGATAACTGCCAAGAGTGGAACTCTACCCCTGCCTGATTCAGTCGAGCCTGTAATACAAAACAAATCGGTTAGTCAGTATCGCAAATTAAGTATGGAATAACGTCCCATTGAAATGAAAGTCATATTGACATTACGGTATAGGGTGAACTTTTAGTCTAGTTCGATTCGAAGACACAAGTTTGTGCATTTATCGTTAAAAAAACCTGTAAGCAGGTGGCATATGGGGTGATTCTTGGCATACACGATTGGCTGTTTCGTGTCTGTCCTGATCATGTCATGGTCATACTGTACATTTTTCTGTACAAATTAATTTGATTTTTAAAAGAGTACCGAGAGTTTTTTCCTCCGGCTTTTTTCTCTCTCGGCCTACACTAGGGCATAGGATAAGAATATTGTAAATTTTTCCTAAAGCCGATGACCAGATAGATAGTCTATCGTGACTTAGAGCTTAGCTTAGTGGTAGGTAATTATTGTAAATTAGCCATAAGGCAGGTTAGGCACCTGTGTAGGCTAGCTATTCATTCAAGGATCAATAGCTCATCCTTTGCTTTATATTAATCAGTTTAGAATAGCATTATATCTCTTCTCTTTAAGTAGTTTGTAGTTACCTAGACTTTCGTCAAGCGTGTGTAATCACCTCATAGCGAAATAAATTATTTGAATTTGAATTTAAATATATCAGAGCACCGCAGTTCCATGGCACCAATCAAACCATACTAATAACATTGGGATCTTGGGCGTTGAGATTTTGCATGATGTGTGGTATCGGAGTCATTTGGAGTTTAAGGCTAAGCCGGATTCCAAGAAATTGAGCATCATTTAATAGAGCGAGGGAGGTGGTACTTCACACCGGGGCACTTATAAAGGCACAAGTGAGGCCTTACTCATATGGAGTACTGCTCTCATCTCTGAGCAGAGGCCAGAGTTCCAGCAGGAACTCGAAGATGCCATGCCTACTTTGACTTTCTGCACCTCCCGCATGATTACTCGGCAATTATATCCAAACCGACTGGATTTTTGGCGGACTACCACAATACTTCTTCTTTTCTGCCTCGCACTTACAAATTGTGGATTGAACCTCCTTCTGAGGTCTTCACGTTGGGCTATGTGGGGTTCTTCAAAATAGCTGGAAAAAGAGCACTCCTTGTGGGCCAGGGAGTCTGCTTGATTAGGTTAAAAAATGAAAGAAAAAGTTTCTTAATTTTTTAGCCTTATTAGCACCATTACAAGTATTATTTAATTCTGTTACGAAATAAAAGGCAGGTTTTTACTAAATTTTTTTACAATGGTTATATTTATCATAACGAATCACCTTTTAGGTGTCTAGGTGCCTACCAATGCCTACAAATAAAAATAAAAATTGGTGTGCTATGTTTTTGCACATTTATAAAATTCTAATCAAATAACAAAAGACAAGAGTCATGTCTTAACTCTTTACGATATGGGTGGTTATGGTGACTTCAGACAATCGACCTCGCAAATTGTTCTAACGTCTACTGCAACAGGTTACAGTGTTACGTCAGAAGTTCACATCAATTTAGTTCTGTGTGAACGTTTGTTCATTTGTTTCCTTATCAAGAGATCTGTGGCAGATACATCCAGTTCTTAATTAGGTCATGTGTTGAATTGTATGTAAGTTTTATGTATTTCCGTAATAACAGATAATATCTGCAATCTGCAATGGTCACGTTGACTAGAGTATTTTTTAACTCAGAGGGCCAGTGTAATCCATTGCGTATATTTAGATCCGACACTGCTAAATAACTAAGGTAACTACAAAACTAAAAAACTATCAAAATATTTAAGGTTTTTTAGGTAAAGGTAGTTTTTGGCAGTAGTTTTATTAATCACGTCTAAACAAAGCTCATACACCAAATTGACTGTCCTATGTCCTAGAATTAGGTCCTAGGATATAAAATTGTGTTGTTTCTGTGTGTGTCTGTCACCCGCAAAACAGATATACGCGTGTGAGCGTTTGCTTGTGTAATGGTATGGTCATTTCTTGTTGTTTTTATATTTTATTGAAGAACTAACCCCCTTTCGTTTTGTATAACTTTTAATTAGTGATGTTAGAGTTAGGTTTGGCGTTTATCGATCGCCGACAAGGTTATTGACCGGCGCGTGGTGCAAGCGGCGCTAAAATTACATCAGCCGGCCTTGTCCGACGCGGAACAATGGTTGAACGTGCGCGGTGTAAAGGTGTCGTTTCACTGCTAACGCTGTGGTCGGCTTGTCTAGATTGGCGTAATTCCTATAATGTATGGCAGATAAGTTGGTGATCTGTTTAAAATCACCGTTTTCATTCGCCCCTTCCCTCCCACCAATCGCAAGCTCTGGCTCCAGCCGTATCCATTTGCTTCTAAAACATCTCTTATGTGACTTAGTTCCGAATAGTGTGATGTGCATCCAACCGTATGTGTGCGAAGAGGACAACTTGGCGGATAGTAATGTCGTCATGACGGAGCAACCTGCGCACGCGCTGGCCCGCAGTATACGCCGTGCCAGACGCGAGCGCGTCACGCCTGAAGATGATACAAGCTTTTGGTTTAACATGCTACTTTTGTTTGATTTGTCTGAACGAATGGATACAGTTCAAACTGTTACTAAATATATACATTCACATTTGTTTTAGTTGAATGTACTGAAACGGATAAGTAACAGAACAGACCAACTGCGCAAACATCATTAAAATGATTATTCTATAAATAACGATCCATACAGAACAGCGCCAGCGACTGTTATTGAGATGATGTCGATAAAAATGCACCAATTATAGAGTGCACTACATGCACTTGTAAGGCACCTTGACACGGTCACGATCAATTGTAAAGGTGTTTTCACCTTGGGCCCTGAAAATAAGATAATTCGCATGTGAATAGGATTATTTTTCCATCAGTACTCTTAGTAAGGTAATGTACCATATTAGGCACAGAATAACACCAATAGATACCACATCATTGATCATTTGTTCCGATTTTGGCGGTATGAACGGAACGCGGGGCATGCAAATGCGCTGTGATTGGCTATTTCAAAGTCAAACATCGAAACGTAGTGATGGGACAGAGATAGCATTATTTACATAGGATATTATTTGATAGTTTTTTTTTCAATTAATTTTGCATTAATATTTTCACAGATCTTAGTCAAGTAAGTAACTGAGGTGATTTTAATACTAAAATTGGTAGGTAATCTTGCTAATATACTTGGTACACTTGCTATAGCGATTTTCAACAGAGATACATTTTAAAATCTCGGTGTTGCAGTTTCTATTCAAGTACCTTGAACAAATAACACTATAATTGGTTGGAAACTATTCCTTCCATGACACGTTTGGTCAATCCTTATTTTTTTCCTATCGGGACATCTAGGAAACCTTTAACAAAATATATCATTACATTTGATACATCACTATTTTTACAAAAACATAATTATGACTTTCGTGACAAATTATTAAAAAACAAAACCAACAATGTCGATTCAATTGTTTGTAACCGCATCGCATCACTATCAAAACAAGTGCCGATGTCGGACAGTGACAACAATAGTAATTTATATAATGAGTGAAAGGGACATTTCTAAAAGACATCAACGCGCGTAATTCATCAACCAGTATAAGTTGAACTCCTAATTAGTAATACAACCTAGTAAATACAGTACTCTTAATTTACCGGTGAAATGTAATGCTATCTTTTTAGTAACTTGACGTCCTACTCGACTTGCCACACCATTTCACTGCACAGACAGCAATAAAGTTTTTGTAACAAAACTATTGATTAGAAGAACTCTCCTGAGAGTTCTTCTAACGTTCATCTAATCATGCAGGTTCTTCTAATCATGCAGGTTTCCTCACAATGTGTCCTTCACCGTTACAGCAAGTGACATTTAATTTCTTAAATCGCACTTATCTTAGAAAAGTCATTGGTGCGTGCCGCTAGGGTTTGAACCCGGACCGCTCGGATTTTCTACTATAAGGATATATAATTCTTTACTATGTTATTTCTTTCAAATTCCGGCAAACTTTGATCTTATTTAAGAAATAAAAGTAACCTAAACAAGCGCGTTTATAAAAATTAACGAATTTAACGCATAGTACTATCACGCACTACATTACTAGAGGTACTACTGAATTTCAAAACACGTATTTCACGGAATTTCGGACAGTACCTCGTTAAGCGTTTAACACAACGCACAGACTACCTTTGCACCGCGCATGTTTTTAAAAGCTTCAGATTGTTACATTAAATTTTTATAGGAGACAGTGTGCTTATTAAAAAGTTTTAAAACGACCTTCACCTGACTTTAACCGCTCACGATAACCAGACGCGACAGAGACGACGCGACAGAGGCTACAAAAACTTGATTCAATGTGACCCGACTTCGTTTCGGACACGGTATAGATATCAATCGCAATCAATGGACAGACGTGAATTCCAACGGTACATGTGACATATTACTAAAAATAGATAAGTATAATGGGACGCAACCCGCAGCACTGTGCCAGACTGAGGCGAAAGCGCCGCCTAGTATTGCGCTCATCGCTCACGACATGCGACACCGTAAAGCACGCGTTCCAACGATGCGATACTTATAAATTAAATAAATCACATGTAACAAAAAGAGCAATGAAGCGCACACAAACATACAAGATAATTTAAACGGTAACTTAATGAATGATGTAACTCTCAGCAAATTTTCGCCATACAAATTCTTCTTATAATAATTGTTTAAACATTTACCTCATGGTAAATCCCATGTAGAGTTTTCCTGATTAAGGTAGTAAATTTTAAGTAGGTACCTACTCATGATCTGTTTTTCCACCATGAAAAAATCGACATGTTGATATTTTTTGTCAATGGTGGCCAGTGCATCAGTGAAGTTGTTAGGAATCCAGAAGAATATGATACAAGTGTTTTTGCTAGCGAAAAAAAATCTTGCTGCTCTAAAATAAATTGTGTTACAAAACCATTCAATTAATTTCCAGTAAGAGTTGTCCTCTACTTTATTCCGGTGAAAATGAAAAAAAAGCGACAATATTTCCTTATGATAGGTACGTTTCCTAGTAAGTAGTAATAAGCCTTTTATGAAAGGAACGTCGTAAGATGATTGACAATCCAAGTAATTAATTTCTTGTGAAATGAGAATCAATCTAGATCTTACGGCGGCGGCAGATTTCACGACAGAGTGGATAAGAGGGCCAAGGCGTCGCCCATCCGCCTTTAAGGCCATATTTAATTGATAAGTTATTATTTAATTGATAGGCATTTTTCAACGCTCTCGTTTATTCAGTGCGAGTAATGAATGTAAATAAAGACCTGCTTAGTAGGTATATATTAAATTGAGTTGATTGAAGTTTCTACTTAATTAGTAACTGGCTGCCATATCATGGATATAAGGGTAAGTCCTATTAGTCCTTAGACAAGCCTCGAAAACTAAATTAAAAAGCGACAAGTTTATATAGACGATGCTAACGCTAAGGATTTCCGAGTCAGACAAATAATTACATATTGGGTTTTTCTATCATTAAATTCTTAGTATTCGTACTTAGTAGTTCGGAATCTGGATTTGTATCCGGTGTGTGGCAATAAACAAACTGGTGAGAAGTGGTTGTTTACACACCTCTAATTACCCCTTCGGGAAAATACAGGTGTATGTTATGATATATGTAATACAATGGCTTTTGGAGAGGTACCACCAAAACTAACTGTTGGCCCACAGAATTAGCTTGGCTAATACAAAGAGGTAACGCTGCCAGCGATCTGGACACTATGCCGCAGACGAGATTTAACTATGCCTTATGATAAATTTACTTTAAGATGGATAGTATAAACTTTAGTGTTTAGTTGTTCACTACTAAATAATTAAAAATCGCAATATGTTGCATCTACCCGAGCCTAAAATCGGTCCTTGATAAAATTGAGTAGGTTAACCTTGTGCCAGATGGACCTATACTAAACAATATACTTTGGTATCAATTAAGGTTATGAGGTGATAATCTTCTATATTATAAAAATGAATCGCAAAATGTGTTGGTAAGCGCATAACTTAACAACGCCTGGACCAATTTGGCCAATTTTTTTTTTTAAATGTTCGTTGAAGTTCAAGGATGGTTTTTACTTAAATTAGGTTTTTTTTTTAAATTTGAAAATTCATCCCCTAAGGGGGTAAAACGGGGGTGCAAAGTTAGTATGAAGTATGAAGCTTTGCCGTTTTTGAAGTTAGTGAATGTGTAACGCGAGCGAAGCTGCGGGCGTCCACTAGTATACTATAAAAACCTACAATATTATAATAATACTGTTCTCATAACAGATAGAAAATATCGTAGATCTAGCTTGATTGCTTCTGAGTGAGGTATGTTTCTTATGCTTAATAAAATGAATAAACATTTTAAATAATTTAATAAAATTGTTTTATTTCAAGTCCTCCCAGTATTTATAATAAGCACTCGACATTTTCTATTACGCGTGTGTAAGAGGGGGAGAATATAAAGAAAGATGCCAATAATGCAATTTTGGCTTAAGATTTTAAAACTAGATTACTTAAAAAATTTATGTATCGAAAAAAAGTAAAAAGAAAATCTCAATTTACAACATTTAGATGTGGAATCTGCAACATTGTTTTATTGTAACATTTGCAACAAATTATTGTTATTGGAGTCGACTCCGTGATCATGAACATGGATAACACAAATTACGTGAGACGGAAACCGGAAGACCTTTCATACCTACATCACAATAAACATTACAAAAACAATAATTCAGTGTCATATCACGTTATATGGGTTAGTACTACTTTGTTACAGTTACATTAAACTTGTATATGGCTGACTGCAACATTTTATCGTCCCACTACATAGAAAAGCTCTGTGGAGAACTGACTTAGAGAGAATTTACCTCGTGTCCACTGGCACAGGAGAACTGCCCGGGTAGAGAGGCCAGTCCTAGAGTCCCGAATTCCCTTAACCGAAGGTCCTTCTGTCTGGCGGACAGGACGGGATTTGCACTAGGCTTACCCAATAATGGCCAGCAACTGTTATTTATTATATGATATTTAGTGTGTGTATTATCTATCATACTCGTAATCGTATTACGAATCCTTCAGCAGATTTTTTTTTCAAGGCAATAATAAACAACTTATCATGTATATAACATCCGGCACCGACCGTTGAACGTCGTCTGAAGCACGGATGCACTCGCGAAACGTTCGTAAAGTAGAGTTCGTAAATTAATGTCTTTACTTACATATAAAAATAATTTCAAACTTACAAACATAAACATTTACATGGAATTGAATGGATCACAAAAGAAAAAATGTATGTAGACTGTTCCCCAGGCACCAACTACAACTTGGTAACTACAGAAATCAGATGAAAACTCTTTGATTTTTCTTAACGTTTCGCATCGGACATCGTAAATCACTGATTCTTTCTCGCAGGAATTAATGAGGATTCTTCGAAGTATCTCATTAAATTATGTTTTCATGGCGGCGATACTTGTAACTTCACCATGGGATTGCGAAATCGATGTTTGCATTGATTAATGTTCATTTTATTCCCATTATGTACTCGTAGGTATATTATGCGGAACCGGACAGGATTTAAAAACAGCTAATAAGTACGAGTAGGTACCTACCTACATAATCGTAAAGATAAATGTTATTTTTTTAACGTATTATATGTATGGTTTCCTATATGTATTTCAGTGCGTGTAAATCTTTGTTATTAGTTAGTATTCATGTTTCTAATCCTTTATCTAATCATTTCATCCGAGGTAATCCACAAACCCTTTGATTTTGATTTGGGTTTTAATAATTGTAATCATAGATAGAAGAAGTTATAAAAAAGAAGTAAATAAAAAGGTACTAAGGGTAATAGAAAATTTCAAATGTTTTTGTTTACGGATTTGAATTAGAAAAGTCAATTATGTATTTAAAATTAAGAAATAAAGCCATCATGTATAAATAATAAAGTCGTGTATGGGAAGAACTATTTTGATTAGTGGCATAATTTTTTTTTGACAATCGGCCTCAGCTTGATTAAAATTTAAAACATGTTTTTTCCTTGTTTTAAAAAAAAACTAAATTAATACGATCCTATTAATTTAGTTTTTTTGTAATTCTATCGCACCTGATGGTTTGAGCAAAACTTAATCGGAATCAGGACGCTGATAAATTTCTGTAGCTGCACCATGAGTAGTAGACTAAACATTCGGAGTAATTACTTTAAACAATTAAAGCACCTTAGTCAATGGATTTTTGCCCAGTAGGTACACGCGTGTACTAGCATAGGGCAAAGATTAGCAGTATAGTAAAAGTAACACTGCTCCATTTTTATTACTTGTGTTCAAGTAATAAGACTAGTACCACTATAGTAGCTACTATAAATAAATTACTATACTAGCGCTACATATTCACCAACTAAGTAAAATTTACTTTATCTAGATACTAATACATACTCTTACAACTTACAAGCTCCAATTGAAAAAAAGAAAATCACAATTGTATCCTCTGCCATGGTGTTGTACATATTATTAATTTATTATTCAATTATACTTATTTAGTAGGGCATTAGAAGATAACGAAAATGGAATTCAAACGATTAGTACTTAAAATTACAAATGCCAACATACAAATATCGTAATATTGAGGCATTACCGTAAAACAATGAGGTTTACGTTAGTGAAATTGTAATGTTCACGGATCCCTGCGCATAAAGGCTCTAGAAACTTGACTATAATTATTATAATTTATCTAATTAGGTAAGTATGTGATAATTGTCATACTAATTACACTCACTAATAGGTGCTAATAGCACGTGATTTGGTCTAATTTACTTTTTGCTCAATGTTTCGCTTGAATATTTGTTCTGCTAATTATGATTATATTCCTAATTCTATCGTCAAAATCTATATATATAAAAGGAGAAGGTGACTGACTGACTGACTGACTGACTGACTGACTGACTGACTGACTGACTGACTGACTGACATATCAACGCAGGGCCTAAACTATAAGGGCTAGAAACTTGAAATTTTGCACAGGGGTTCCTTTTATAATGTAGGGGAGCACTAAGAAAGGATTTCTGAAAATTCACCCCCTAAGGGGGTAAAACGGGGGTGCAAAGTTAGTATGAAACTTTGCCGTTTTTGAAGTCTTTAGACGGGTAGACGTCGTTAATGGGTCTAATTCTACGCGAGCGAAGCTGCGGGCGTCCACTAGTTCTATATAAAAAAAGATGACTAAATTTGTTACGAAGCGCAACCTCGATATTTTTTAATTTCACTGATATGAGTTTAGGTGTTCGTATAAATGTCGAATGGATCCCGATTTTAACAGTAAAAATGAAATTTAAACTCTGTAGTTGACAATCATTACATGAAATCTTTCAGTAGGTGATGTTAAAAGTCCAGTGGTAAACTGCACTTACACAGCACAAATTTTGAAAAATAGAAATAGATTTCTAAATTTGCCTGGCGATGCATTGTGTGCATGGATATAAGAAGTGTAAATAATCCAGTATAATTAATTTAAAAATATTTAAAAAAAAAAAAGCTTTTTATAACTTTATTTTTATTTTATTTTCGTGCATTGTCATCGGAACCTCATATGTGTGCCAAATTTCAGCTCGATAGCTTCAGTGGAAGTGGGTGAAATATTGATTGCAAGATTCCAGGACATACATCCTACATACATACATATATACATACGAGTGAAGTTAAATAAATAAAAGCTTTTAAAATTAAGGTGCGTTATAAGCGCATTCAAAGTGGATCATTGTGAGTGCACAAATATCAAAAAGTGTTTCGTTTTGCTCGTTGTCAGTCAATCCATCCATCCATCCATGAGCCTTTTTGGGTCCACTGCTGGATATGTCCAGGCCTCCATATGTGTAGGCCTCTCAATCGTCGCCCCTTCTCCCGATCCTGCGCCCCCTGAATCCAACAGTTTCCTGCTGTCTTCTTCAGGTCGTCAGTCCACCTCGTCGAAGGGCGTCGTTGTTGTCAATACTTAACATCCTTATAGAATCTAATGTTAACAAAATGTGCGATTTGCGAGTACCGAATATGAAGGTAACGTCTCTTGTAATGTTTATAATATCATTGACCTTAGTTTATTTTTTATTTTTTTTTATTGCTTTACACATGTTTTAGTAGGTAATCCTTAATCATGATGATCATAACGTATCTACCTGTTTTTACACTTCATACATACATATATCAATTATTTTGTGTAAATACATACTAATAAATGTACTGAATGAATACATTTTCGTCGTAAACAATGCAATTAATGATATTCGCATCCAAAAATGTTTCGTATATGAATATCTATAATGTAAGTGAAGTTAAGAAATCGGGCTCTGTAAATAGTTTCAATATGTGATAAGCAGACTAATAAATGGAGGTTACATGTTTTTATATGTAATTATAGTTATGACATACATATTAAATATTTTATTACATTTTTTTATTTATAACAATAAAGTTTATTTCCCGTTATAATATTTCCCATATTAACTCTATAAGCGTCACACCCGCCTGTTTCTGATTGACGTTCTCATCAACTTCCTATAATCAATAACAGGATTCTTTTTACTGTCCTCTATGATAAATAAATAATTATTACTACGCTGCCGTACCAACGATAACGACTTGTTCCGTATGCCAGCTGTGGCCTTATACGACAGTTAGTATTGCGTATCTACATACTTACTTAATATTGTGTTCCTTTTAGTCATACCTGCTGCCTATCCTATCATGTGTTCTACTATACATGAGTCTACCCTACTACCCTTGCAAATACGTTGAATTATGAATCGTCCTTAGACTTGTCTTATGAGACATAGCCTAATAATAATAATATAATACCACCGTGCGTTTCTCGTCTTTTTTACGGCGAACTGGTCTTCTGTGGAATGAGCTTCCATCTGAGGTTTTCCCCTCGAGCTACGACATGGAGCGCTTCAAAGAGTGGAAAACGTTTTCTTCAAGGCAGGCAACGCGTCTGTGATACACCTGGTGTCGCACGTGTCCAAAGACGAAGGTGACCACTTACCATCAGGTGGCCCGTATGTCTGTTTGTCCGTCTATATTGTAAAAAAAAAGTACATGCGTAGGTAAGTACGTATGGAGCTGATATTATTACAGGTCTAGCCCCTTTGAGACATTTTAATGTGCTAAGTTGAAATTTCGCACACGTGTCACCATCCTCGATCGACTGCACCATCAAATGGTACACCCGAAGTAGAGCTCTGCCAGATGCACAGGAACTATTGCAAAGGAATGGAAACGATATTACGTCTATTGTGGACTTGTTCAGTATAATTCTTATTTAATACTAGTGGACGGCTTCGCTCGCGTAGAATTAGACCCATTAACGACGTCTGCCCGCGTTCGGGTAGCCCACTTGACTTCAAAAACGGCAAAGTTTCATACTAACTTTGCACCCCCGTATTACCCCCTTAGGGGGTGATTTTTCAAAAATTCTTTCTTAGTGCTTCCCTACGTTATAAAAGGAACCCCTGTGCAAAATTTCAAGTTTCTAACCCTTATAGTTTAGGCCCTGCGTTGATATGTCAGTCAGTCAGTCAGTCAGTCAGTCACTTCTCCTTTTATATATATAGATTTATTGTAGGCAATTAAAATGTAAATATTACACGTATTTTTACTTATATCTTAACTATTATATCTAATTTCATTACAATGTTTCAACATATCACTTGTCCGTTCTGCGAAACACAGCAAGAGGTCAAAAAATTAAATCTAGATTCCCAAGCCAGTATTTATTGTTATTCGCTGCGACCCATAGACGTCCCACTGCTGGGCACGGGTCTCCCCCACAGACATAGGCTGCAGGAGGTCTGAAGCATACTCCACCGCGCGCACTCCAATGCGGATTGGTGGAGGGTTATTGTTATTAAATAACAATATTTTGTTATTTTTAGTTATTACAAGTACAAAACAAACTGCAATTTGTTTGCAAGTGTTTTATTTTATTTTAGTGAAATTATGAAATAAACTAGTCACGAATCGCAATGTATGGTATGTTATGTATCAACAATAAGCACCTAAGTATATCTCGAAGAAGCACTTTGCAAGCGCAATAACAAAACAATTTATGCTTCTATTAACATTGAAAAGGCTACAGTTATACGGGCGCCAGGTAATTGATTAAACAACACCGGAGTTCGCACTGCATATTTCGCTAAACTCCCATAGGTTGTGTTCTAAAGCAGTGTTTCCCAACCTTCTTTAGGCCATGCCCCACCTTAACATTTCTAAAATTTTTATGCCCCCCAGCATAATTTTTAACCTCTTGAATCCCAGACGAAGTTTACTCGAACTCTAATACCCAGCTGATATTTTGGTAACGTCCATATTTGTTAAATTTGTCTTTAAATCTAGCATTGCATTTAAATAATCCAAAGCGAAAGGGTTAAAGTCGTGTCGAGTCCACTTTTAAATTGTCCCCCTTAACTATCGAATTGCCCCCTGTGTGGCGTGGGCCCCACGTTGGGAAACACTGATCTAAACATGCCCATAGAATACTGATCATCTCTGGTCACGAGCACCAGCCTTTGCAAATACGCGATGAGAACGCTTATATGTAAGAGATACAATCATCTACTTGTTAAGACTAGATGGTACCTGTTCTACTGAGGATGGATCTCTCATCAGAATGAGGTGGTAGCCATTTCCTACGGGTACTAACTAACTACGGAGACTTCTCAATTTTTTCCTTCGTGAACTTATGTTCCTGTTAAAATATCTCACTAACTAAGCCATCACGTGTGTTGTAATGTTACCTAATGTAGATATGTAATTGTAATAAGTTGTCATAGGTGGCATTGAATGGAACGTGCTGCAGACTGCAGTACAGATCGATACAGAAAGGGGTTCCCCCATTCCCGCATTCCCTTCCGAAATGTCTTCCAGCATAATAACCATGAAGATTGAAAAAAAAATATATTCTATAATGTTGTATCCGTAAAATATTGAAATTGATTTTTTATCGGTCATTTTCATTGGTTTATCCGTTTGAGCGTGAAGAGGTCACATACAAACACACACACTCTCAAATTTCAGTCTTTATAATATTAGTGTGATACACTTTTGATTCTGCTAATCTAAACAAGGAGAACAAATCTGAAAAAACTAAACAATTTATAAAGAGCCGTGTTTTAGTTATGTTTTTTGCATGATGCAATTGCGGTTTAGATTTCAGAAGGTAACAGTCACACTGACTTCGTAGAAGAACGATAAAATCCGTCAAGTTCGAGGTCAATACTTTGTACCTTGAGAATGAGCTAGAATTTAAAATTGAAATGTAATTCTTTTTTTTTTTTTCATGATAATATATATTGGAAATACTGTAATTCTTGTAATAATTAAAACAATATGTACCTTACTATTTAGTCTGAAACTCAGTCCACCAGTCGAGTGTTAATACACGTCGTTGCATACTAGTGACGCTAAAATACGGCTTTTGGCCGTGTCGATCGAGAAATCAATCGAAATTTTACGTTCAACTGAGATTCGATTCCAGACCCGATCAAACAACAAAATCAACATTATCAACATTAAAATATGTAATTAAAAAAATATGAAAGCTTAGATACTTTCTTACCAATCAAAAGAAAAAAACTGAGGTACTCATATTTTAGCCTTTATCATAAACGTGTCAGTAAGCCTTTGAAATATTTGTTCCCACGAAAGCTGTATCAATATTACTATCTTATTTTAATGTAAACATACGTCAACACATGACCAAACACACAAATCGTAACTGCGCAGATGTATTTGAGCTCTACATCTTTAATGCATGCATTTATATATATTGTACTAAGTTCCACATACAATTTAAAATAAAAAAAGTGTTTAAGGTTACGTAGCACGTCACGTTTCTTACAGAACATTACTCGTACATCGGGCACACCACAGAACAGATAAAAGAGGTGTTAGTTCTGCGCTCCCGGCCGTTCATACATAAATGTTTGAATTTCGAATGTTACATTTTTTTTAAACATATGAATCTCAATCATTAATGGAAAAAAAGGAATTAACGCGAAAAGATTTTTTGGGCGATGATTTTAAAACGAGATGAGATTAAAACTAGGAGAAATATAGGCTGGTCTGGTGAAAACATAACAATGCTCATTAAGTTCTTTTGCTAACGTAAGAGTTACGCTTGGTGTATCCTTTTGGGACAAGATCAGCAAAAGAATAATAAATATGAGGACCAAAGTCTACGTCATAACTCTTAATACTTCTGGGCCGGCCCCTGCTGGACAAACGAAGACCGAAAAATCTAACATCTTCAACGCATTGCGGAAGTAGTACGTAGTTTAACCCATTTCTAATAATCGAAACAAGAATACATAAATTGTATTTTAACATATTTATATAGTGAATAAAATTGTTAATAGAAGTTGCGCGTAATTATTTGTAAGTAATAAAAAGTCCCGCGAAACACAACACCAACACACATGAATATTAGTAATATTGTATGTCCCATAATCCCATAAAAGTGTATGAATCATGGAGGACGAAAGGAGACGTTACCCTGGGAATGTACTTAGAGTGAGTAACACCCTCTAAATAGATAACCTACTTTGTATAAATTAAATAGGTATTAAATAATACATAACATAATTTTCTTTAGATTTTCGTACAAATCCACAAGATACTTACCAAGATTTTTTACGCTTACTATCCGAGTAAACTAAATTATAGTCAATAGATCGCGACACTATTTATACCGTAAAAATTATTAATTTTATTGTAACATAATATTGGAAAAGATTCAGATTTCACATCTTATTTTCATCTTTTTATTGCATTCAAATGAAAGCTCGTTGTTAATTATTTTTTTACGATTTATTATTATTATGATAAAAATGTAAAGAAAATTAGAATGCTAGTAGATTGTCAGTAGATTAATAATTGCTTAATTTAATAAAAATTAGGTTAAGGGAGTGCAAATTAGAATTTAAAAAATAAACCGTGCAGCACTTCTGCTTGAAAAACCAGAATTCACAATAGTGTGGTGGTAGTAACAAAAAATAATGAGTTAAAGTTGAGCCTTGAGACAGAAATAGAACGAAATAATGAGCTCTACAGTCTTATTCACATCTTCATTTTTGAATAATTCTAAGCTTAATTCTAATTAAATATGCCTAAAATTATACTGTCAAGCAGAGCATACCTACATGAACTAGAAATGTCTTCTCCATGAGGTCACGTTATAACGCCCCAGTTAGTAACTTAAGCGGAGATTTAATATGAAAAATGTCAACAACATCACGTGACCAATGCGGTCAGATGTTTACCAGGGGTTTATTGTTAAACTAGAAAGTAGGGGTTCCACAAGGTTCTAATTCTAATCTAAATTCCGGCAATGTTTGTCTCACTTTTAAAAATGATTGATGTATTGTCCAGCAAACTAAATTCTGCTGTCAAAAAGATCTCTATACTCTCTCTATCTCCCTATACTATCTATGTATATACTTTCACAGTATTATCTCATTATTATGGCGTCTTTATGTGGGGTAATGCTGCTGACATTGATACATTGATCTTTATTCTTCAATAAATAAAATACCTGAATATATTACTTAGAAATTAATTTAAATTTAACATTAAACAAAACATTTTAAAGCATTCTAAGATAATCATCTTAAAATCAATAATCATAAAATAAATGACTACTTAATCGATTGAAGCCCTTGGGTCAAAGTATCTCAAATTCCACTTTAAGTTCAATAATAATGTGCCTGTATCAAATTATTCAATCGTAAGTTTTGAAAAGAGTAACTATCGAGTTTCTTGCCGTGTTTTTCAGGGTGGCATCAAATTTGTGAATCGTCGGTAAGTAGATAAAAAATTTAATGACGTGCACAAATACCCTTCAATAAACGAATCTGAATGTACCTATATATTAAAAAGTTAAATTCATTTTTACCAAATTTTACTTTGAAGACATTTAAAGTAAATTCGAGATGAATATTCTGTATGGTATGGACTGTGATATCGCTAGAGATCCAGGGTTGAGTTTTCTGCATCTTGTTTTGATAAGATTAAATTAGTTCAGTATTATTTTGCGCTTGGCAGGCTTAAAGCTCTGTTGAGCGCTATGTTAAATATCGGGAAAACAGCTATGATAATTTGGATCAAACTGCTGATATCCGAGTTTTTTACTACTTTCTGAAATTCCCATAATACGGACCTAAATAGTTTTCATAATAAGTAGCTAGTACGCTGAAATGGTAATTTTTTTTTATCGCGTTATCCGAAGCGTGCTTTAAGTTTAAACATGGCGGCTGTTCGACGGCGCACTCAGTCCTCCCGCAACCGCCGGCGACCGCACGCGCCGCCGTATTCGAAAATTATTTACGATAAATACAAAATAAATAACTTTCATTATCAATAACATAAGCAGCGTGTGTTTACATTAATTATATGTACGAAACGTTGACGTGTTGTTTGAAGTTATCAAAAAGCGCGGGAGTGATAGCGACGCGATCGCTCGTACGCTAATAAGCCGGCAAACGGATCGTTCCAAATTTAATTTTGTGAAGTCTAATTGCGGATTTAGCAGAACAGTGCCTTCATCTAAGCAACTGCATTACGGGTGAGTGACACGCGGGAAACTAGGAGCAGTTTTATTTTTAAACTTGTGAAAGCACGGAATGCTCAGACGAAACTATTTTTGGTCCAGCACACGTAGACACCTAAATTCAAAATCGCATTCTCAAGTTTCAAAACGATACGCATGTTGTTGTTTAATGTAGGTATAGTTCACGTTTGCTATAACGTAACATATTATCATAACATGTATCTTTAAAATCTTTATCTCAAGAGTTCGATTCCAGAGTATTTCCAGAGAGGCTGTAAATTGTATTTTCCTTAGTTTTCATTACGACATGAATATAAAACATCTATAACGTTTTTTTTAAAAACAACATAAGGATAAATAACTAAATACCTATACTAAATCTAAACATGCTATTCGGGCTCATTATCTAACCGTTGGTTATTACTTAAAACGAATGACATTAGTCATTTATGCAGGCTAGTTTTTGATTAGTGACAGTGAATGTAAAAATAGATAGTTTATCTGCTGCACCCACACTAGTCAATAGATACAAATAAAAGCTTTACATGTAGGTATACGCCAACTAACAAAATATACTGATAACATTCAGTTTTTGTTGATTCATTTCAATGTCATATGTATCTTAACTATGAACTGAACTCATGAACTCTAGCTAAACAGGCTTTTAGTTTAAAATAAAGCTACCGTTCATATAAACAATACTAACAATGTATCATATTTTTTTATGGCGCAATTTCCTTTAGAATCAAAATGTCACTTTGGCTATCGATTAGCAAGTCTAACCTCAATCAAATTAAAGACTATTCTATAGCACGTGACCTGAATTGTTCAGCGCGAAACTGAATTGTTTGACCTTACAGCTCACGCAATTTGGCCACATTTTTCATGCATATAAATAACTAACCAGGAATTATTACAACTATATATTTACATGAAAACGTGTGCAACAACTTAACGATTCAGATGTCAAAGACCTCTGAAGTTCAATAAATGCGGAGAAAGTAAAGTTTCGGTTAATAGCATTGTTCGCTTCCATCACAACTTCACAGCGCTGAATGCTTAATTATACCACGTGCATACAAATTACAATTTTATGTTGAATTCCAAAAGTTTCCATCACAACATAAAACAATGCAAAAAAAAACAGGACCGATGATATTTCAATGTGAATGAGTTACAATGTAGGCTGATGTATAATAGGACCATCTGTTTCTGGCAAGAACACATTGAGCCTTGAAACAAAAAAACTAGTTTGCAGTGAATGTGCGCACTAAGCATGTTGCAAATCTCGTATTGTACGCGACCTTTCAGTGACGCGTTTTTTTTTATTTACTGCCCGGAAAACGATCGTGAACAAAAACTTGTCAAAACCGATTTGGTGATAAATGTCTGGTGTATTTAACTGTTATTCCGACGAGAATAATTTTGTTCGACAGTAACACTTGAATTAACATTTCCCCAACTCACACAATATACAGGTTATTTCATAAAAGTCTTTTCAACAAATTTTTACGTTTCACCAACCCGATCATTCAGTCTTTGTACATGTGGGACCAAAAGCAGGTTCAATGTAAAACACAGAAGACTCGGTTTTAATCTCGATTTTACAACCGTTGCCTTCTACCAAAGACTTCAAAGAACACGGAATTTTACGGACCCCTAGATTAGTTAGTTTGTTGTTACTAATTACTGAAGATTCCTGGAACTTCACTTACGAATAAATTATACACAACAATCAAAGCAAATAATGTAGTAGGTGGTGAGTAAGTGATATTATGATTTTGAGACAAATAATCATTAAATTTCGAAAGTGCTTTTCCATAAATGTCACGTGTGTACCTAAGCGGTACTGGTTTGTAAGTAAATCTATATTTACCATAGATTTATTACTAGTTAAATCTATGATACTTACACTTTATGGGTTATTCTTATTATTATTAGTCTCTGACATGGTGACCATATATTAAACATGTTAAGCGTTGCTATGACTAAGCTTCCTGACAAATATATCCGGACATCTACTTATATTGCAAATATAGATAAGTCTCATCTCTTTTTACAGTATCATGGTTGACGGACTGGTGGTCATGATTGTTGTTTGCTATATAAAAAAAGTGAATGCAGTACCGACATAGACTATCTTGTATTTAGATCCCTCAAATCCAGAAAACTTAACATAAAACACCATCCTTTATTTACTCTGTTCTATGATGTAGGATTTGTAGCGAATTTAATCCATATCTGCAAATCCACCTTCTGTGGTCTCATTTGTTAACGAATTGATGGCAACACGAGCAGTTATATCAACAACGCACTTGAGGTGTTTAAGGTTAATGGTCGCGGAATTAGGCGGCCATACGTTACGGCGAACTACCAATAACTTTACCATTAGTCACCGGCTCGTTTCATTATAATACATATTTACAATAAAAATATGTACAGCTTAATCTAGAAGTCTCTTTACGAAAACAATACCTGTAGACAAACAAAGTAGCTTAAAAACTAGAAAATTTGATGAAGCAGAAGAAAGAATGAACGTAACTAAATGCAACTCTATATTTTTTATAGAGACCATTGAATGATCCATTGATAAAGGATCCATTATTAGATCAGATTGATGGAAACAAAGTTTTTGAAGCACTTTTTTATTAAAGTGCCGTCAAGTGTCGTCATTTATTTTAAGATATTTTGAGGTATTATCCGTAATTTTAATCTACGATGCGCTTACCGCAGCTTCCTTTCCTCTCTAGCGCTTTCTTGAGGAAGCATGAGAGAAAGGGAAGGAATTCGTAGAAATACCTCGCCATAAGCGTATACAAATACCATATTAAATAAACAAATCTATATCCTAATCTCAATCTTCTAGGATTAGTTTACTTAGGTAGCTTAGCATGTACATATTATTATCAATCGCATAACGCTAGATTTCACTATAAGAAGAGTGGGCCACTGATTGAACCAGGAAACAAACAAATATTAATAATAACAGTTGAATCATATTTTATAGTTATATCATATATTATATCAATTAATCTTAAATAACAGATGGTGTAAATTATTTAATTAATTTTATGACGTAAAAATATTTATATTTAACAACAATGCATAATTATGTAGGTATCTATATAACGTTCTATTTTATTTCAAACTCAATTTTGTCATAGTTGCCGACCAGTAATAATTCATAAGTCCTGTTATCTTTTTATGGTTTGGGCCTTCCATTCAAACTTTTTTGTAACTAGGTGGCCACATTCTGAGTTCTCCGAAGTAGCGACCCTTAAATGTGCTTTGGGCCACAGAGTGCTAAACGTACACTTCTTTAAAAAATGTTTCGCTATTTGGCGCCAAAATGGCGTTCATAGTACTCGGATGGTGAATTGTTTTATCATAACACAAATAAATAAAATAAGCACCAGGGCAAATTGCAAATACCGAAATTATTAATTATTGTAAAAAAAATATTAAATAAGTCCGCCCTTTGTTTTAAGTATGTACCTAACTATCGTAAAAAATGATATCATGTTATTAAATTAATCATTTAAAATATTATAACTTCTGTTAATAGTTATCTAAGTAAATTAAATAAGGAAAACCTTTAGAACGCCGGTTAAGGAAAATCGTACTTATACGAAACTGCTATTTGAAATATATAGCAGATAGCTGTTATCTGTAATAGAAACACAACATTTGTAGCACCAGCCAAACAATGTTCTCTTATATCCTGTATGAGTCCAAAGGGCCTGTATAATGTTTGTTTATGAGAGCTGTGATGAAGAGTCAATTTAAATTAGAAAAAGCATTGTATCACTTCACTTGGCTTCAGATAAATGATTTAAGCAAAATCATTGACGAATTAATTACTTTCAATAATTACTAATTAAAGCAATTAGTAGTTCTACGATTAGTTGTTGATAGGAATAGTTGGTTTTGGTATCGATGATAAATCTTTTTAAAAAACAAGCACTATTCTCCAAGACGTGAAAACATCGCTATAGTGCCTACATTATAATCATCACATCCCATTCTTTGGTCCCACTGTTGGTCACGACTCTCCTCTCAGAATGGGAGGGGTTAGGCCTTAGTCCACCACGCTGGCCAAGTGCGGATTGGCAGACTTCCCATGCCTTCGAGAACTCTCGAGTTATAGCAAGTAACATTTAATTTCTTAAATCGCTCATAACTTAGAATAGTCATTGGTGCGTGCCGCTTGGGTTTGAACCCGGACCGATCGAGTGAGAGGCGAGTTCGATAGCCACTGGACTATCTCTGTGTACATTTTAATGATAAATATATATTTCTAATCCTGGTCCATACTTAATAACTCCGCGGTATTATTTTATTATAATTTATGGGATGTTAAGTGATGAGCCTTAAACCGAGACGTAAAGTCATTGCCAGTTATAAACTTACAATACAAGCTTTGCCATAATATGAAGTTTCACACTCTTAAATGTACCGCCACAGCAATTAAATAGAAAACTAGTCAAGTACCTATACATCTCACAGATATAACATGTTCTAAAAATAGATGCAGGTTCATAATGTACCGTGGTAACTCAAGTCAACCTACATTGATATGACGTGTAAAAAAGGTAAATATGTCATTGGTTAGGCATATGCGCTCTGAAAGTGGCACACTGAATCTGAATTTGTGCACCTTCTGCTTTGTTTATCGTCAGTAATTTTTTAATCAAAGTAATTGTTACAATAAACTCATACAATAAATTCATTTAATATGTAATGCTGATTGTAGGAAAATTAGCTCCGGTATTAAACAAGCGGACTCTGCAACCGGTCTTGGTTATAAGTTTTACCATACGCACATCCTTATTTGATTTTCAAACACTCCTCGTGTGTTCAAATACCGCCTCAATAATGAATCTATTAAAATTCCAGTAACAGATTCATGCTAAAAAAAATTGTCAACATGTAACGTAATTCCCAATAATAATCTGACGCTTGGGTACCCACTTACGAGTACTTAAATTCATCTTTTATGCGATTGCGTAATTTGATTGAAACTTTCGCATGTTCTTCATTTGTTATTCTGTGTATGTATACAGGGTTATTGGTAATTCGACGTATTCCCGTTAGGAGGCGATAGGGGTGACTATTTGTGATAATTTTAACCCCCATATGCATTATGCAAAAGTGAACCATTTTCGAGTTATCAAGATTTTTAGCTTTTTTCAAAATAAGTAAAAAATGCAACATCAAAAATTTATTAACGGGAATACGTCGAATTAGCAATAACCCTGTATATGCCAAATAAACAAAATAAAAAAATCATATCAATATATAAATAATCATAAAACTAAGAAATAGTGTATCTGAGCAAATACATGTGAAATAGGGTGGCCCCCTATATATAATTATAGTTCGGTGAAAGATTCCGAAAAATATTTGGGTTAATAAGCCAGGTTCCGGAGATGTTTCTATTATTTTAGACTGGGTGCCTGTTTAGACCTAACTGCGATTTTTTCCAATGCAGTAGTGAACATTATAGTGTATCGAGTGAGGAAAGCCCCTACTAAATCAAACTGTACGATACATTTTTTCCACAGATTTCTATTACATAATATATTTATTATTATATTTATTCATGAATAAAACTCAGTTTATCCGCGATACCTCGCCTTAAGTTGAAATCGTAAGCTTGTGTTGTTATCATCGTATCTTGCCAAGTAAATAATTTATTTATTAACTGTAAAAATATTTTATCCTTAAAGGATACGTTACGTTGTCTTATCAATTATAATATTATGGATTGCATACAGGTTAGCAGTATTTTTGAACTTTTAAGGCACATCGCTTTATTAAGGGTACCTATTAAAATCAGACACGTGATAAAATTATCTCAGATTGAACGTTTCGAATTACCTCTTAAATGTCATGAGAGTTGAGACCCGAGACAGTGGAAATATTTACTTTGGTCTGTTAGTAGCTAATGTATACCTAACCTATGCTACACCTACCTACTAAGCGTACGCTATCTAATAAGCGTTGATTAAACATAAGACCTTTAATTTTTTTTTGATCTTAAATCAACAAGCTGATCAACTTATCGACAGATTTAACTAGTTTTAAACGAAAATTGACGATGTGGCTGCAGACATAGTTACTAATTACTGAAAATATTACACATAATAATATTTTGCATGCCAGTTAGGTAAAATAAGAGTTTAAATTTTTTATATGTACCATCATTGTAACAACCTTAATCTTAGCAAATAAAGATGTGTAGTCCCATAAGTACCCTAATAATATAAACCCAAAAAAATTATATTTTGCCCGACCCAAGAATCGAATCCAGGACGTCAGTTTAGCAGTCACGCTTGTGCAAATGTGACTGCTATGACATAGTAGTGCTACTATGAGATAATAAGGCAATTTAATTATGTACTTTTTACTGAACTAGATAAATCATCAAAACCAACCATAGAAAGGATAGCCATAGCATACTACTAGTGTGTATAAGTCATATTTTATCAGTGTCTCCTAGTTATTTCTACACGATTAGTTAGCACATATATAGCAGAAGTTGTAGATCTTATGGAAAGTCGCTACGACCACATTCCTTGTAAAATGATTTGATCAGTAAAGCTATTTAATATGTAACTGTTTATATATGTACCTACGTACGTCAAATCTCTAACGAGCTGGAATATCCGATCTCTAATTTTTTTGTGCATTAAATCACAATTAGTAGTGACATGTCCTCCATGTCACATAGAAAAACCCAGGGTTATAACTGTATTTCTTTAAAAAATAATAGTGTTTTCACCCGACTTTTTATGAGTAGGTACCTACTGTGGTTATCAGTTCTATGTATGTACCTATATATGTTTGCTCTTCAATGGATTTCTAGAGACAAATACCCGAAAGCATTCCGATAGGCGATTTTGATGATTCTCTTATTTTTGTAGGTACTAGTTAGTCGTGTTCATGAGAAATAGTATTGCTATAAGTATAAATAGGCTATCTGGAACAAGATATAACTTCTCAGCTTGCCCTAAATATTCATATTTGTTAATCAGGCCAGAACGGCAAGCGGTCCTAAAAATCCTTAAACCGCGTCTAACTTTGTCATAGGTTACTCTCTGAAGTTTTGTGAAGAGGTTTGGATGTTTGTGTCTCACTGAAAGTTCGAATGCAGAAAACGACATGACTTGGAATAAAAAACGGTACTTCCTCGGTAATATGTACCTCTTCTATTTTAAATTCAAAGGGTAGAGTATTTCCGGTTATATTCTTTCAAGGAGGGCAGCAACTACAGACAGTCTGTAGTTGCTGCCCTCCTTGAGAGAATATAACCGGAAATACTCTACCCTCTGACTTTTGTTCTGTTTAATTCCACGCAAGCGAAGCTGCGAGTGTCCACTAGTGCGATTTTGGATTGAGGAAATGAAACAATCAATCATCAAGTATCTTACAACAAATATCAATGCATAGTAAATAACTCATGCATTTTTATGATGTTAAATAAATAGAGAAATATAATTAGTGCCAATAGCAATAACAACAACAACACCCAACAGTTTATATAATATATCTAAAGATGTTATTTGACCAGGGATTTTGACTAGGAGAGGTTAAGATATATTATGTTAAGATCAAAATTATTTTACCATCAATGTAAAAAAAAATTAATACGACATTGATTTTAAACTTTAGTTGCACTTTGTTATGTCAACAAATCCACGCAAATGATTAAGATTACAATGATACAGCAAAATAATCGCATATTTACTCTGTTGCTCGTATAAATATAACAATAAATATTGCTTTAATGCATTTTAATACTTATTGCATGTGCGTAATATTTTCTTTAAGAGGATATCACAAGCGAACAAGTCGACACTTTTTCCATACAAACGTAGTCCCCTGTTTCCTCCTAGGATAAAGAAGTTACAGAAGAGAAAAAATACCATACGATTTATACGTACCTCTGCCATGACTGTACGTTTTGTTTTTTTTTCATAATTTGATTAATAGAAGAGAAAAAAAATCATTTAAAATAAAAAAAATCGACTTTTTTTACATACATTTTCAAACATCAAGCAAACTGGTAATTACTAACATATCCCAAAAAAGCAAAACGTACGGGCATAGCTTAGACCCTGTTCTACATTTTAACTGAAAGAAATATTGAAATCGGTCTAGATTTCGAGGAGGAAACAGGGGATTACGAAAGGACGATTTTCTTAATTTTACGTAGGTAAAATCAGTTCGAGACTGCACTTCTCTCTATCGCACGCTAAGGGGCTCAGCGCGACGGCAATATTTTTGGTAAAAACCTATTCTTCAAAAGTGACGGTCGACTGATATCCTCTTAATGTGAGATTTTCTCGTAACTTCGATTACAGTCTAGGAGTTAGTTCTAACAATCTCAAGAAGGATTTACGGCTGATTGTGTCAAAATATTTAATTAATAGAAAACGCTTAAAATTATTGTGTTTTAGTTGTAAGCACAATCTTTTAAAGTCTTTCCATTATCTGCCGTTTTAAGTAGATTTATTTATTTATTTATTTATTTAAGTTTATGTATTACCTTTATACATAGGGCTTACATAATGCCATACGGCATTTTCTACCAGTTCACCCTGGGCGATGGTGAGAATACTGATGGTAGGTAAAAAGCACTTACAAAATGTTTGACATAACAACATAATTCATAATATATTATAAGTATATATAATATGAAAGATGTACACATAATATATAATAAATAAGGAAGTATAAATACATATAAAAATAAAATATACTGTATACATACATATAAAAATATACTATATACATGTATATATATATATATTACATATAATACATATATAATACATAATACATATATAAGATACAGTGTGTATACAAAGCAACACAAGCTCACTAAATCATTGGCAGCTCAGATAATGTTCACGCAATAATTTCTTAAAAGAGTACTTACTTGGGGCTCTACGAATGTTTTCAGGTAGGGTGTTCCAGAGCAGTATAGCCTGAACGGTGAAAGAGTAGCGCATGAAGTCACTAGAGAAGCGAGGGAGATTAATTTTCAGCGGGAGGGGAGGGAGGGGCGTAGTTCTCTGTCGTTACATGGACAGAAGAACTGAAAATTTTCCTTAAGATAAGCAGGAGAAGTTGGTTCATTTAAAATAGAATATAGAACCAAAAGGATTCTAGAGAAACGCCTATTTCGAATAGTAAGCCATCTTAGTTGACTTCGGAAAAGAGATATATGATCATATTTTCGTAAATTGAAGATGAAACGAATACAATTGTTAAGTAGGCGCTCTAGTTTATCAAGTTGTTGTTCAGTTAGGTCTGGGCAGCAAGTGTCAGCGTAATCAATTATTGGCAACACAAGGCTCTGTACAAGCATTACCTTTGTCGTTTGAGGTAGAAAATTCTTAAGCCGCCATAAAGACTGCAGCGATGCATTGACCTTCCGGCAAACATCAGAAACATGCTCCCGCCAGGTCAAGCCACTGTCGATCAATATACCGAGGTTCTTAACCGATGAGCTAAGTGGAATGATGCTGTCACAGTATACTAAGTCAGGTAGACTAGCGAGGTCGGACCTAGACAGCAGCCTCGAGCTACCAACAATGATCGCTTGACATTTTTGCGGATTCACCGCCACCCCATAACTATCCGCCCAATCCTTCACTACCTTAAGGTTTCGGTTTATGTTATGAACTGCCGTGTGAATATCTCCAATGCTGCTATGAACATATAGTTGGAGATCGTCAGCGTAGAGATGGTACGAGCAATCGAAGTGAGATGTGAGTAAGTTGATAAAAACTGAAAATAGTAACGGGGAAAGTATACCGCCTTGAGGGACGCCAGACTTAAGATCAGCCCACCCAGAACATTTCTGCTCCAAGCGCACCGACTGCTGACGACCGCGAAGATAGGATGAAAACCACGAAAGGGAAGTTTCATCAAAATTATGATGCGCAAGGATGGCTAGGAGGATATCGTGGTCGACTGTGTTAAATGCATTTGAAAAGTCAATAAGCACCATTAGCGTCACCATCCTGTCATTCATACCCTTACGAATATCATCGGTGACTTTAATCAACGCTGTGGTGGTGCTATGACTGCGAAAGAATAATGTACAGTAAGCAACAAACGACAGTATTCTCTTGGCCTATAAACCAGAACTCGTAGTGCGAGTGTTTTGAATGACATAGAACTTGAAAATTTACATATATATTATGCGATATAAACATAATCTATGTATATATGTGCACAGTGAGTTACAATATACGTTTCATAGTAGTCGTGAGTCTGTGATTGCATACTAACACGAACTAACTAACAAAGTGTTTACGAGTACAACAATTACTACTACCAAAGGTAAAGAATCTCAAATCTCAATCCTTCGCCTTTTTTGTAGTCAGAAAAAACAAAATTATATAACGAAATTAAAGCGTTTGAATTAATAGTGTTTTTGCTATTTGATGTGTAATTAATGAATTTGATAGTAATTTGTTATGTTCTTCGTAATTAAACTTAATTAATCTTAGACATGATTGCATTTAAAGAAATAAATACTCTAATTGTTATTAAGACCAAGTTACACCATCTTCGCAAGAGGACATAGGTTACAAATGTTACAATAACAATTGATAAAGATTGCTCTCAAGTTCAGTATCTATTTATACGGCGCCACTTGATTCGTAACTAAACATATTATAGTAGGTGCGGTAAGACTAACACTTGTGGCAGGAAATAACTAACTCTTAAAAATAGAAAAGCGGATTCACCATAGCGACAAACACGCTATAGTAAAAGACGCGCTTTTTTACTGCTGTAGAGAACAAACCTGGCATACGCATTTTTAGCCTGCAATTACAATTAAAGATAAGCTTGGTCAATGTATTGATTAAAATAACACTATTTTATCATTATTTGCATCATATTTTACTGGGTAGTTTTCATGTAGGAGAATAATATTTATGTTATGACTTTAAAATTATGCCGAGGGCAAATATGTAGGTAATGTGTGGATAGTGTGGATAAAAGAAAAATAATAACTTAAATCATTTGCTTACATTTGCTTTATATGTACAGATTAAGTTGAGTTACGTTAAGTTACTTTTGAGTGGCTTATGTACGTACATAGGTAACTCAAGAGCAAATACTAGAATATTATACTAAACTTACTATAGATATTCATAAAATCTCGTACTGATATAGCGTTCATAGCCCAATGGCTCGGATCGATACAATGAGTTAAGCAGTCGGTTTGTGGATGCTAGTGGCAACATAACATGGACGCTACCGTGCTTCGGAGGGCACGTTAAGCCGTCGGTCCGGTTGTTTTCAATGTTCGAAATAATTATTAAACCTTGTCGAAGACCTACGGGTGGCTTGAGAATATTCGAAACTAGGTTGGCTACTAACCCTTCCACCAATTCGCATTGGTATTGGTGGAGTATGCTCTAGACCCCCCGCAGTTTTGTGTGTGGGTGAGATCCGTGCCAAGCAGTGGGACGTCTATGGGTTGCAGCTTAGCTTATCTAGTACTGTCTATCCTTTGTAACATACCGTCTGATGTCTATTTAGGTATCGAATCAAAGCTATCGAAACGGTAGCTTGGTTGATTCAGTTTAAGCTTATAATGAACTTTCCTTTATTATTAAATACACCATCATCTTCATAACACTTTCACTTACTGTTGAGTCATTGAGTCTTCACAACCATTAGTCGGTAGCAAGTGCGCCTTGGCAGACTGCACATAAGAATACAATTTGTGATAAAACGATAACACAAAAATGTAACAGGTTGTAACGCAGTTTACGTAGGGTCGCCACTTTATCACACGTTATCAATGCATTTAATGGTCGTGATTTACAAGCGTGCATTACGACTGTTGGGTCACACGGTCATCGATCCAAATAATGCTGATGTTTGTTGTCATTCGTGTCCAGATGGATATTTCCGCTAGTTCTTGAATGGAAATTTTAATGCATAAAAGTTTCTACTGTAAATTAAAAAATAAACTTTTCGAAATTCAAAATCCAAACTCAAATAATGCTAAAAAATAATTAAAATAATTAATAAATAAATAATTTGAAATATGTTTTATCGTTTACGACCCAGAACTGTTTCAAATGAAAAGAAACGTAAGCGACGACGGCTTCAAATGATTACCAATGAAATGTTCATAATTGTATCTTAACTTAACACATCATAATACCACTGTAGTACAATACAGTATGTACTCTCAACTCACAAAACACGTGATACTAAAATGCCATTCATGAAGTAACGTGTCTAGCATATTTCTACATATTAATAATAATAAGTTTCCACATTTATGGCACAATTTCTATATTTCTAATATTTGAAGTATGTAATTGTCTTTGTTTTTACGTCATTTAATTAAAATCGGTGAAGTAGTTTTCACCCAACCGCCATTATTTATAACGCCCCGATACATTATATTATCATCCCTATTCTTAGTATACAGCATACTATAGAAAAGGCCAGACCAAAAAAGCCACTAACGTGTGTTGAGGAGCTTTGAAAATATTCTTCAAGATTTTATATAAACACTTCTTCGGCGTGGTATAACCATGCTTAATAACATGTACTAAGCAGTATTTAGTCTTTGAGCTAAGCCACGGATAGACAGAAGAATGAACTTGACATACTTAAATATAAAGGTTGTTGACTCCTGAACCCTAAAAACCTAAATATAAATAAAAATATATAAAATTCTACTGCATGCAACGTGGCCAATTTTATCAAAAATTTAGTTGTGTGAGTTTATAGGATTTATCAAAATAGCTTAACAAATTTTAATTTCTACAGCCTATCATAGTAATTAAAATATTTATTAAGATAAAAGGTAATTACATTAAAATTTTGCCACCTAGAACTTAGTGATTTATGAGTGGCGTTAAAGATGGTTGATTTTGCAAACGCGCTATTTATTTTAAGTTCTCATGGTCTCGAGCTATTTTCGAAACTGTTAGTAGGTGGCTGGCTATTATCTACGAGCAAGTATGTTACCTAGCGATAAACTAAAAAAGTAGGAAAAAAATCCACTCAATGCCTTCAGCACACCACAGTCTATTGGTTGACATTGCCGGTTTTCAGTTTTCTTATATTGTTATTACGGCTCCCCATTCAAAAACTTTTGTAAAGAAATTAATTAGGGAGTAAGTAATATTGTCTAATAAGTGGGATGAATGAAAAGAAAACCTTTGGTTCTCTCCTTCGGCTGACAGATTATCATAGTCGTCCATATTCCATTTCTGTTTCAAAATTCTACGATAATTATTTTTTTAATTTTAAGTTCACAAGTTAATAAAATTACATTTTAATTGTAATTTAATGTATTTACAATACAAATTATATAAAAATATTAACATTCAGCACTTCTGTTCTTAAATTATAACTGTACCCTCACCTCCGTCCGCGTATTTTCGTAAAACGTAAAAAGGGTTCGAAAGTTTTTGCTTCACGTATTAATACACGTATTAATATTATGATGTATTGTTGCAGGCTAAAGCATGGTCCAGCGTGTAGCCACGGACGAGCGTCCGTTCGAGACGCCATCTTCTGACGAGAGCGGGCTGGGGAGAAGCGACTCCCCAACTGAAGATTCGGAACCAGAGGCGGCTTTGGTATGTTCCCCACTCCCAGCTGCTACAGGAGGCGGTAAAGACCGACAAAACCCAAGATTGACTTAAACTTGTCAAATGAAACAAATTACCTCATTGTTTAAAAAGCACAAACTACTGGAGTATGTACTTAACTAACCACATCATTTAACTCAAACTTCAACTTCACAATGCGGAAAATAGGTACCTACCTAATCAATAAACAGTTGCATCGACTGTTTGAAAAGCCATAACAAGTGACTTAACTTATAGTCAATATTACGAGTATGCACTGGTATATGGAATCAAATTAAGGCGCGTGCACTCATTCTTGCCCTTGTAAGGATTCTTTGTAGCTTAACTATAATATCATATGAAAATAGAGTAACTAGCGTACGGGTTTAAACATTGTCAACGACCTTAAACAATATCTTTAATATTGGTATAAATGCAAACTAAAAAAACAAACTAGCTCACGCCAATATACATGGCAACTCGAAATGAAATAAAAATAATAAGACTTATGTCAAAAAATAAATAATGTCATTCAGCATGTAACAACACCAATATCTGACTTTGAAAAATTCACAAATAAATTCAATAAAAAATACAAAACGAAATGCCGCCCCCAAAATCTGTACTTGGATATGACCTTTTCATCAAACTGCATTAGTACAGTCATAGTTGTGGCCGTCGGTTATCACATATACAGTGTTTTGTATACCTTCGAAGGAGTCGAGTGGAAACTTCACTTGAATTTTGCCGGAGTCGAGAAAAAATCAATATGCGTTGGCACTTGCAGCTGCGAATCTCTGAAAACATCACCAAATTGTCTTAACAGGTTATGTCGAATAAGACCTGACGATAACACATTCGATAGCAAAGTTGTAGAGACGTACCAAGAGACATAAAATGACCACAGAAGAGAAGAAGCATAAGAAACACAGAAGGCTTCGTAAGATAACTGAGAAACTGATCAGTGCTTGTTTGCTGGCTACAATAACTATTGCTTCGGCGGAGATAGCAATGACGCTTCTTCTCATACTGTTGTGAGCCTCACGTGGAACAATGGCTCTTAATAGAATTTGGGAAAAGAGCCGGCACATGGCTCGAAAAACGGCCGTGTTTTTGACAGATGCGTTATGTTGGACCATGTTAATATTAGGAACCTATCTCATTTTGTCCTGTTAGAAAATTTTAAATCGGATCTAAAGTTTTTATAAACTATTTTGATACTTCCATTTTTGATGTCCAAAATTACTAAGCTCAAAAATACATTATGTCTTTAACATATTGTTTGTTCTTTATCGCTGCATTCATTTTATCATTCCATTAACTACATTTCATAAGAGCCTTGCTTAGAGTAGGTATTTAGAGGCCTCAGATATGTATTAGGCAATTATATTACTTGGTACGACAGGCGACAGAAGACATATTGAGTATCGTTTTAGCGACGAGCGGCAAGGGCAAGTAGAATATAATCTACAGGCTTCTTGGTAATTGAAAGCAAATTAATTAAATCGAAACGCTTATCTTTATTACAAAAATCGTATAATTTGATGTACATCTAGTTTTACACTTAATTCAATTGTATTCGCTTGTGCCAAACTAGATTTTGCTTTCAGCTTCGTCCTTGGAAGCATTGTAAAAATTACAATGTAATCAAGTTAAGAATTAGGGTCGGTGCCATCTGTTGACATTGTGTCAGAAAGCTTTCCAATAAACGAACAATACCTCCGAAAGGAACATATTTCCGGATTGAAGTGTCCTATATGCTAATCTAGATTAGCATCTACCTCTACCTATGTGCCAAGATTCATCCTAATTCGTTTTGTAGTTTTTGCGTGATTGAGTAACAAACATCCAAATATCTAATAATATCTTTAAATATCTTGGACATTCTCACACACGGCCATCTGACCCCAAAGTAGGCGCGAGCCTGTGTTATGGGTGTCAGAGACTGATATACATACATAGATATTTTTAAATACATACTTAAATAGATAATATAGACATCCAGACACAGAACAAATACAAGTGTTCGTCACACGAATATTTGTCCTGAGTGGGATTCGAACCCACGACCTTTGGCGCAACAGACAGGGTCACTACCGATTGCGCCAACGGGCCTGTCATCCAAACATCGAAACATTCATATTTTTAATGTTAGTGGGATAAAAATTGGGTAGGCATGATTAAACCGTAAACGCTTTAAACATATTCTTACATCAGTACAAACTAGACACTCGTATCAGTCTATGATGACTAGTCAATTATATTTTTCATTAATTATCGGAACATGTTTTTAAATTGGATGCAACAAACGTTGGCTGAACGCGTTAATTACTGTTAATACATATTTATACACGGAACACAAATAAAAGGTATTTTTCTTTCTCCTACATGATGCATGTTGAGTTATCTGTGAAGGTATTTAGCATTATTTTGGTTAGCATGGTTAACAAAGAAATTGGAGTTTACCTATGGTTATCATTGTCAAGTTTTATGTCATGGTATTTGGTATTTCATGATATAAAGTTACAAATAAAAGTGCAAAATTTGAAAATACATAGTACGTGCAGTTGTGATTGTATCTCTGTATGCCTGACTTTGTAATTTTATCCACAAGTTCTCTCGAGGGGGGAGGAGATGTGAAATTCGAAGACTGTGTATAGTACCTTTTTTATCAATTTATTTTCTATTCAAGTTTTCACTTGGAGAACCCTAAGATAAGGTTCCCATGCTTAGTTTGTGTGTCTGAGAATGACTTAAAGGAAGGGGCTAAATTAAAACACATTCCTTAGAAAATTCTGTCCATGTGGTAAATTCAGGTGTCAGGTTTATGATTTAAGAAGATAGTAGGTAGGTCGCGTCTTTCAAGGCTGGCAACAAACCTGTAAAGCCACAGAGTACATTTTATGTGTAAAGCCTCTGGTGTAGCAGGTGACGGTCCATTCCATAGGCGACAGTGATCATCAGGTGGCGGGTATGCATGTTTGTCTGTCTGTGTTATAAAAACTTTATTACGTTCAAGAAAACTTTATTCTTTCTTCTTCTTTTTTAATTTCTTTGTTTAATTGCATGTAAATATTTTTAGTATTTTTGTATTAAATTATTCTGTCTAAATTATAAGATGTGCATTAAATTAAACTTAATAAAAATATAAATGAAATTTTGTTTAAAGTGGGCACTTCAATACGGAAATCCTTTGAGGATCTTATTAGAGGTTTTGTTAGACTTGTAGTTAGAGTTGTATTGACTGAATTATGTTCTAGATTACCTATCACATGGATTACTAATTACTAATATATATATATCCAGGAATACTATACAAATGTTCAATTTTAGGTTCCGAAACTAACAGTTAAAATAAGAATCCGGTGATTTGAATGCAACTTGGTTTACAGATGGATACCATAGTACAATGACTTACCAATTCATTCCTCAATACGTTTGTTAATTTTTCCGTGGGCAAAAGCTATTAATTAAATAATTAAAAGTATCTATTTTTCCACAGGCCGTACCGCCAGATGGGGGCTGGGGTTGGATGGTGGTGGTGGCGTCATTCATGTGCAATTTCGTGGTGGATGGCATCATCTTCTCTGGCGGGATGATCCTTACTCCCATACAGAAGGAGTTTAAAGTAAGTGTATCTACAGTTACACTTATACACGCAATTTACCTGAAAACTTATGATATTTTGAAGGAAGTAATCCTTAAGCATAACTCATTGAAACAATTCAAAATTATGTATTTACGTGTTTTTTTACACATTTGGTGGGTACGATTTTGAATGTATGTATTGCAAATTATTTTTAAAATCAAAATGTAGTCTTCTTTCTTTAAAAAAACCTATATTTAACCTCAAACGTACTTTCCCTCCATGTGGCATGGCCTAGGGACACCCTGTATATTATTATTGACGCAATCAGACGCGTTGTACTCGTATTACTATAAAACGTGGGCTAGCGCCGCGTGTGGCCGGAATGACATTTAGAATAAAGTCACGTCACGCGAACTAAAACCATTCATTCATCATAATACATAGATGTACTTGCTCTACTAGTGTATATGATCGATGTGAGACTCAACAGGTGCTTTATTATGTTATTGTTCGAGTTTACAGATTACATAAAATAATTTATCAATTTTCCACCGGTTACCGGTAATGAGTACTACTGAGAAGTAGGTACCCAGCAATTAGGTAATAAATATTACAAATAAACAATAAAGCAGGTAGCTAGGTAGGTTAAGTAATAAAATGTAGTAAAAAAATACATATACCTACATACATAATATATTACTTATTTCTGCATATGAACAGTGACCCTGCCTGTTACGACAGGGGTCGTGGACTCTAATCCCACTCAGGACAAGCATTCGTTTGACGAACACTTGTGTTTGTTCTTTGTCTGGATGTTAATATTATCTATTTAAATATGAATTTAAAAACATCTATGTCAGTCCCTGATAGATACCCATAGTTTGAGATGGCCGTGTGTGAGATTGTCCATATACTTAGTAAAATAACAATAAATAGTCCAACACACAACAATAAAAAGGAAGAACATTTTAAAACAAGTTAAGAAAATGAAGTGTTTCTGTATAAGTACCTAATTTGTGAATATTATAAATTTAAATTCTTTTCGTCATAGTCTTTTCGTATATTTCGAACAAATCAATAAACATGTTTCCTGTTATACGAAAAACTGCGCATTACATTTTTCCCGGTATTGGCGAATAATTAAGCTAGTTTTGTAACAAGAGGCAATCGTCTCGCCCGCTATTTTTAGACGCCTACACAGGCCACACCCTCGGAGTCGCGACGAACACACGCATGCGTGCGCGCATAGTTGCGTCACAATCGTGCCTCCACGCCGCGCGTCGGCACCATTACTTTAAAACACTTTTATATAAAAACGAGGCGTTGCCCGTAGGAAACGCGTAATTTTCCGGGACGGCATTAATGTTACGCCTATATTACTATTTCCGTACAAAAAAACTCGTCAATCTGTTACTCTGCCACGCTTCCGCATATAATATATGTGTAGGTACATGTACTCAAACCACGTGAATGTTAAACGTTCTATTAGTCCATTTCAATACGCCATGCGCCAGTATGACTGTAAAGACTTTGGAATTATGTATTATGTAGGATAATCGTTAGATATACCTAATTTAATTGTAGTAGTTTCAAATTTTATCTAGAAAATAAAAACGTATAAAGATCATTGTATTTAGCCGAGAAAAACTTGGCTATGTCTGAGTTAAGTGACGCCTCAACGATGATTCAGATGAGTAGAGAATATATGTATACGAAAAACAGTGAAACGATCCGTTGTTGGTTCAAAGTAACATTAAAGGGTGGCTTATCGGAACAATCAGTTGTCGGCCATCTGTAGTTACCATAATGTTAAGGCCAAGGCCTTCAGCCGGCGGCGATCGCGGGAAATCGTCCAGTATTCATTCATTCACTCAGCACGGACATTCTAGTTTAGTGACCTTATTGAATGAAAGTGTTTCAACAGATTACTTCCATTTATAATATTTTTTTAAATTCTTAATCAATCCAATGTTTTCGAATGTAGAAAACTCGTATCTCGTTAAAAGATCAAGAATACTTTTTAATTTTATGAATCCACATGTAAATGTGTACATAAGTAATTATGCCATTGTTAGCTTGTACCAATAACCATAGATATATGTAGTAAAAAAGAAGTGCCATAGGCACTGTGCTCTAAAAGTGAAGACTCGAATACGTGCCAATTGGTACGTTTTTTGTTAACTGAGCGGCGCGAGAGGCAATAAACACAACGCCATGTTCATTTGTCTATGAGCACATTTTTAGCACTGAATTCTGTACAGTATAGAATTCTATAGCATAAAAAAACATTGGCTAGTAACACAGACTGTCTGACGTCGTAGCGAAGCCTACTGTGTCTGAGACTATTAGGCTTGGCAATTAATTGCTTGGACATTGACTGCATGAGTATTTCTAGTTTAGGGTGGCCTTGCTACGATTGCTATACAATGAATTATTTCTTCTTTTCTTTTCTTTTATATACGTTACCAACTCGCGAATCGCGATTAAATGTAGGGGAGAGGGGGGCACCTTTGAACACTTTTTAGTTATTAAATTATATTTCTCATATGGTGGTATAAATCAGGATGTATTATATTTTATAAATAGGTATGGGGTTTATACTAAGTAATAAAAATGATATTTATTTATTTTGAACCATGAAACTAACGCAATTTACATTTTATTAAAAACCTTATTTTGTTAAAATCTGCCCCATCTGCGGGGCACTATTGAAACCCCTAGGGGCAGTATTGAAAAACCCGGATAAAATAAAAACCACGTAACTTAGAATATAATCAACACTATATTTAAGTTATTTACATCTTATATTATCATTGAACACAGAAATTTATACCTACACTTGTTATTACTTAAATAAATTGTATAAAACTCTAAACAGTCTGGGGCAGTCTTGAACAAGATTAAACTAACTTATTATTAACTTAGCCATAGTTGACAACACACAATACAGCTTGTTATGTATTGGAAATGGAACTACTATGTACAAATAATCAAAAAACAAACAATATCTAACTACCTACTTTTAACTAACATGGCCTTATTTACCAATAAGGCATAGTAGTTCCATTTCCAATACATCACACAGCTCTTTCGGCATCGTCTTCATTAGCAGAATTTTCTTTTTTCTTTTTGTAATTTCTTACCATGGTGACTGAAACAAGAAACCGATTAAAAATTAAAAAATCTCACGATGGGTGCGTATTTACTTTAAGTATTCAAAAGTGCCCCAACACCACTTTGCCTAAATAAACATATCTGGACAAAAAACTTACTTGAGTTCAAATTAATTTTCATTTGTAATACTCGGGATATAATATAAACAACGCAATAAAATAATAACAACTTGAAAATAACACTTACCTTGTCAGTAATTTGCTTACATATGAAAAAAAAATTCTTTACTCAGGACTTCGTAAACAAACCGGCCAATGATTTTCAAAATGACACTGTTATTGGCGTTAGTTGGGAACTGACAGATGTTTAGGTTGGTTTTACCAGTATTAAAATAGTTTCAGAGGTTAGGAATGATAAAGGATCCGTTCATTAAACAGATAATTCAAAACTGCCTCTGTTCTAAACTGCCTCCCTCTCCCCTACCTAACCGAACGTAAGTAAGATAATTTACAATGCAAATGATTTGGCATAGCACATTGTCCGTGAATACGTAATAATTAATTAATAACGATATATGTACAGTACGCGCATGGAATAAGTCATAAAAGGGTGCATATTAAAAAAAGACAATACAATACAATATAATTTGTTGCACCAGAAAAAGAAAAGAAGAGAAAACAATAAAGAAAAAGAAGTTTTGCAAAAGGCTGTCTTAGCAATTGCTTTGAGCAATTTCTTCCAGAAATTCTGGCAAACAAGAGAGGATACAAGTATAAAATAAAATGGTAGGGTACACAAAAAATGACAGGTAAACGAATAAAAATAGTTACAAACATCAACATAATACTGAAGGAACAAAAATTAGACATATTATTATAGAACATAGAGCAATATATATAAAACATAGACATATATAACAATAACAAGAACAACTAAATACAAACTAGAAAAATCTAGAAACATCTCAACAACTAGATAAATTATTCTTCTTATAAAATTACTAGTGGGGCGTCCACTTCAGTCCGTCCTCACGTCCAGCTTCGCTCGCGTAGAATTAGACCCATTAACGACGTCTAGGTACCCGCGTTCGGGTTGCCCACTTGACTTCAAAAACGGCAAAGTTTCATACTATCTTTGCACCCCCGTTTTACCCCCTTAGGGGGTGAATTTTCAAAAATCCTTTCTTAGTACTCCCCTACGTTATAAAAGGAACCAGTGTGCAAAACTTCATGTTTCTAACCCTTATAGTTTAGGCCCTGCGTTGATAGGTATGTCAGTCAGTCAGTCACCTTCTCCTTTTATATATATAGATGTATAAATTATTTTTATATGCCTAATGCATATAAAAAGGTTTGATCTTATGCTTCTAATGCAGTTGCAATGTCAGTGTGATTATTTATTTCAGTATGAACTTGTTCTGTCTCTGCGCGTTCACTGGAATATTCCGTAAGAATATTAAATGCAAATCAACCCATATAATTACATAACCAAAACTTGTTTTGTGAACGGCCTGCAAAAAAGTGCTAACTTAATTAACTATAAAACTTAAAATTTATTCAACCATTTGTTCGTAAAAAATCTATTTTTAAATTGCGAAACTACCCGAGTGAATCCTTGCTGTGGTGTTAGTTTACAGATAATTAATATAACACACGAAGAAAATGATTGTCCTTATTAGCAAATCTCGTAAAGATCCCTAACCGCTAGACCACAGCAGCAATTTTTTTATTAATTACTAAATACCTGTCGATTCATCATGTTTAAATCTACAACGATCATTAGCTATTAAAGTCCATTCGTTTCGATTCGTAACGATACGGATCGAAAATGCACTAATGGCGTCTCGAGGTCGATTCCGTACGTTGAACCCACATGGCCTGAACACTCCATGCACTTCATATAACCATTTTACTAAGTGTTTGAACGATTGCATGCGACATTTAAATTAAACACCCATCCCATCAGTACGTACCTACTGCGTAAGTTTACATGAAGAATCACTATTTCAGTGCGGGAAGTCATCCAGTTGGAAAGCTGTAGACTTTTGACATATTTTAAACACATTAAACATTTTATTTACAAGGAAACGTAGCTGCAGACACAATAAAACGATTAACTGAGTTGAATCAGAATACGTGAACAGCGTTCCGAGTTTTTTCGGTTACAAAAAATGCAAAGAAGAAACCAACTAGGTGTCTACTGCGTAGTCTCCATGTATTTTTTATATTTCTTGCGAACAAAACATGGTTGAATACATTTTAAGTTTTATAGTTAATTAAGTTAAGCGCAGATTCAATTTCGATCATTCATTCTAGTGTTGAAAACTGTGAAAAAATGCGTAGGTACCTACAGTAGATTTTCATATAAGCCCGGACATAAATTATAGTATGTAGTCCATGGTTATAGCTTGCGGATCTCAAGCTATCCAATCAGTGAACCTTATAGAGGTGCTAACTTGCAAGTGCAACCATACAAAAGTATCCCATCCGCTTAGAAACATGAAATGTTGGCACTTATTTTGTTAAAAAAAATATTTGTCACTAAAATAATTCGTTAAGTATCTGTCTTGCAATTATGTAATCATCTCTTGCAATAGCCTAGTGCAAATCACTGACCTCCCAAATGATATAGGTACATACAATGACATATTAAATAAAACACGCTCAAAATAAACTCATTCGCCCACACTCGAGAAAATTGGGAGGATGCCAAAGTTCAAAAAAATAGTGACTCTTAGGTTCATTTACAGTTACAGTTCTAACTCTAACACCTAACCTAACCTGGTCTTCGACAAGCAACCAGGACCGACGTCTTAACGTGCACGATAGCCTCCGAAGCACGGTAGCGTCCATAAAATTTTGCCACTAGCGGTCACCCATCCACAAACTGACCGCGCCCGTCGTTGCTTAACTCTTTCGATCACATTGAATCGACGCCAGCCATTGGGCTAAGGACGCTACTGAGGTAAGTGATACAACCCCTTAGAAAATGGGTAGGTTAATTAAGGTTAGTAATACATATAACCTTGCGTTCCATCTTCATTCCGCGCCTACAATATTTAGTCGCATTTGATAGAGCCTGCATCATTTTAAAACAAGGCTTGACTGGTTATAACCTGCACAAACCAATCATAAAATCTATTTAAACTTAGTTGTAAACCACTAACACATGACTAGATAACAATATTTAAATAAAATTTGCATGCGCTGTTCTTACTGACGCAGGGTCAAGACTGCATACGTTCGGTTCGAACTATAGTAAGTTTAATGTCTTTGTTCGAACTAGGTATAGTAAACAGTGTTAGAGACCTTCATGGAATGCTTCTGTATTTTTAACCACGCTCACACCTCTATTTGAAGCACGTGTCGTACTTGACTGTAAACAAACAACTACTATAGCTTAATAAGGGAAAGTCTTGGTAACGGTAAACTATGAACATTCAATCGAATAAAACGAGGAAACAGAAGGTACCATTTCTCGGCGTATTCCATAGTAAGCTTGATAAATGAACAGGTGCGAAGACTATTTTGAGTAATATTATAAATTAATAAATAGTAAGTAATAGTAATATTATAAACTAATATTATAATGTTGAGTATTTATATTATATATTTGGGCAGTGAGATAATTTGATTAATATCATTGTTGATTTCTAATTTCCCGTAAATTATTTAAATAAACCTTTACACTCGTATATGATATTATGATATAAGCCATTATATACATTTGCTAGCATGACTAAACTGTGGCTGCAGGTACCCGCCTTCCTTGCCTTGCCATACCTACATAGCAAAAATCTTTTTTTTTTAAATTCAGTAAGTTAAAGATTTTAATATTCTGCCATTGACTAACGCAATGGATGATCGGTGTGAGTAACCAAAGAGGTCTCTATAGACCTCTTTGGAACCTATGTTCTAACAAACAATGCCCTTGTCCGGATGGTGAACCTAGAATGTTAATGTCTCGTTAATGCCCTTGCTGACGTGCCGTATCTGTGCCTAGCTAGTTAAAATCCCGTTATGCCAATAGTCAGCGAATGACCTAACGCGAGGCCACCGCATGCATCGTGGTATGGTATGGTATTCATGGCCAAAGTAAATAGGAACAAGCAAACAATATTAGTACAAACTAGTACAAAGCATCGTCGTGGAGGTAAAAAATGAATAATTATTAACGCAAAATTAATCCCTATTGTGTTAGACACAAATATTAAAGTCAATCACTCCGCGTAGGACTTTCCATCCTTTTGGCCCGTCGGGACGGTGAGTGAAATGCGTCTAGACATTGCAAGTTAGCTATTACGGTACGTAGGCGCGTTTGTCTTAGTGGCGCGGTAGCGTATGGCGCGTGCTTCTCTAATGTCCTGAATGCAAAGCCATTAACTAACTAACTTACTTACTTATTTAAAAAAAACTTATCGTCCGACTAAATTTGAATAAAAACGGGATTGGAACAAGAATGAACCTTAAATCAAATAAAATCAAATCCCATCAATGTATTTGCAGAATAAGTTTAAATTTGTTACTAAAAATGTAGTTAAAAAGTAGGCACGCTTCATCTTACCTATTTTAGGCGTGTAAAATATTGAATGCTTCATATTATTAAAAATTTAATTTAAGTAACTAGATAATAAATTTTATTGACAGTGTTAATAAGTATTTAATGTCAATACTCTAAATTGTTATAATTCTAATTTCAGTCATTTTTAATTTAAGTCATTCTCATTCGAAGATAGAATAGTATGCTTTTGCCAGTAGGTAAAAAGTTTTTTCCTAATGTTGCAGGTGTTTGGGCACATAATTATTTTCGACCCCAAATGATAATACCATATCGCAAAACTACAGAAATAATGCATAATATGCTGTACTGTTCCTCAATCAACAGTTTTTGCTAATTTATAAAATTCATAAATAAAATAAATAAAATAAAATAAAAATAGCCTTTATTTCTACTACAACTAAAGTACAACTTTCACACTTATAAAATACTATAAATACTATTTCTACGTTTATTTTATATATACTGTACAATACTACTATGCAATACACACTATACTATTCAAGACTTCTAGATATACAATACAATACATATACACTATAATTAATTTTTAAGATAAAAAATAAGTGTTCAGTGGTCCGAAAAAATTAAACTATTATGTAGTAGTCGCCTCTTTGGCGTAGGCCTCTCCTAAACCTTTCCACGTATCACGTTCTCGTGCCTCTCGCATCCATAGGGGTCCGCATCTCTGGTTAAAGATATCGTTCCACCTTTTACTTGGTCGTCCTCTTTTTCTTTTCATGTCTCTTGGTATCCATTCTATTAGACGTTTTGGCCATCTGGTATTATTCATCCTACAAATGTGTCCTGCCCAATGCCACTTGAGTAGTCTTGTTCTGTTCCTTACATCTAGTATTTTAGTTTTTTTCCTGATGCTGATATTGCTGACTTTGTCTGATAGTTTTAGACCGAGTATGCTTCTTTCCATCTTACGTTGGCAGATAGCCATTCTCTCTTCGTCTTGTTTCCTCAATGATAAAAAAATAAAATAATATAAAATTCATAAGAAAATTTAATTAATGGTTTTAGAGAGATTATTTACATGGTTGTCATATTGCTCCTAAAAACTTAATTACGTTTACTTGTTTTATTTTATTTTCCTCGTAATTGATCACAAGGATTGGGCTGTTGTAATTTGTGTTAATGTCGTATGAATATCATGTAAGTATGTACATATTTAGTTATATTGATATTAATTTTCAAATTATTATTATTAAACAATCGTTTATTCGTCTAAGTATCCAAGACTTGTAAGTGTATTTATTTAGGTCAATGAGTATTATTTATTTATTTTCGAGTTATCATGACACGATTCACACGACACATCATGTGATCATAACCATACCAACCATAGAACGTATCAAAGACATATCTGCAAGATATGTCTTGCCAGATATATCTGTAATTAATCGTTTACATGCCTTTTTCACATGGAGGCTTTTTAGCAAGGCGCATAGCAAGAATGCCACAAAGCTGTCATAGCTCAATGGCTCGCGTAGATCATATGTGATCAACCGAGTGAAGCAACATCTGGCGCGGTTGGTATGTGAATAGGTGACCGCTAGTGGTAAAATTTCATGAGAGATTCCGTGCTACAAATGGCAGCATGCCATTTGAAGCACGGAATCTAAAACTAAAGCCGTGCTCTAAAACTCCCTCATCCACTTTGAGAGTCACTGAGAGGTAAACCCGTGCCCTAGGAAGCCTATGGCTTGTAGCTTTTTGTTATCAAAATCTATGTATATTTAACTATCATCATCATCATCACAACCCTTTTTGTCCACTTTTTTCCCATTTAACTATGCTAATAGTGTAAATGACATGAGTTATTTTTTATCATGATAAATTTTTCGCAAATAGATTGATTCAAACGCAAATGTAGTTATCAATTATTATTACTCGTTTATTCAAGTGCAACGAGCCGTAAAGCCTTCTGTAAGCACTTCCGTCCACACATAGTCCAACACATTTAATTACTTATTAAAATCACATAGGAAAATAATTGCTCTAGCTACTATAGAAAATAGATACAACCTACATAAGCAATAGGTGACCGCTAGTGGTAAAATTTCATGAGAGATTCCGTGCTACAAATGGCAGCATGCCATTTGAAGCACGGAATCTAAAACTAAAGCCGTGCTCTAAAACTCCCTCATCCACTTTGAGAGTCACTGAGAGGTAAACCCGTGCCCTAGGAAGCCTATGGCTTGTAGCTTTTTGTTATCAAAATCTATGTATATTTAACTATCATCATCATCATCACAACCCTTTTTGTCCACTTTTTTCCCATTTAACTATGCTAATAGTGTAAATGACATGAGTTATTTTTTATCATGATAAATTTTTCGCAAATAGATTGATTCAAACGCAAATGTAGTTATCAATTATTATTACTCGTTTATTCAAGTGCAACGAGCCGTAAAGCCTTCTGTAAGCACTTCCGTCCACACATAGTCCAACTCATTTAATTACTTATTAAAATCACATAGGAAAATAATTGCTCTAGCTACTATAGAAAATAGATACAACCTACATAAGCATACTTTTTTATAGATATAATGTTACGTGTTAGGGTTCGAAGGATTTGGAGATAAAGACCTGCTGACTCAATGAAGACTTTATTCACTAGCACTAACACAAAGCACTAGGTTGAACACTAAACACTAGGTCCAACACAAAGCACTAGGTCCAAACACTAAGCACTAACGATATCCTAGGTCGTAAGCCAAGTCGTAGGTTTCACTTGTATCACTCCGGTATCACTAGTTTTCACTTCGAAGTCGCCTCGAAAGTAGCTCAAACTGAACTAAACTCGCGGCCTTCCCCGCGACTATTTATACGTGCCGTCGCGAGTACTAGACGATTCTGGAAAGATACCGCGTATTCCCGAACACGCGAGAATACAGGCCCACTAACGCCATCTAGTATCGAGTCGGGATATCACGTTGTCTATGCGTTCACTGAGTGGTTCCACCAGCGGCGCTAGATGGCGCTAGCTTCCCTGTGCCTTCGTAACACCACTCCCCTCTTAGCGATGCTCGTCCCGAGCATCGTTGTTACTGCCATGGTAACGCGCCAGACGGTCTATGTGTACCACTTTGAATGCTCCTGTGGTTGCTTTTGAATCCTATAAGTCACATCATTCAGTCGGGTAACCACTTTGTATGGACCGTCCCACTTGGTCTGCAACTTTGGAGATTTTCCTTTCCGGCGAGTTGGGTTTGCAGCCACACCATTGACCCTTCCTCGAAGCCGCTCGTGTTCGATTTCCGGTCGTATCTGGTTTTCATGCCCTCACTTGACTGTAACCCATTTTCCCGTACCAAGGCGTGTATATAGCGCATTTTTTCCCTTAAATTGCAAACATAGTCTTGTACGGTCTCTGGTCCCTCCGGTGACCCTCCTGTCAATAGATCTACTGGTATTCGTAGTTCTCTACCGTAATTGACATACGCCGGGGTAGCTTTTATGCTCTCATGCTCGGCGGTTCGGTACGACAGAAGGAAGAGTGGTATATACTTGTCCCAATCCTTTTGTTTGTCGTCTACCACTTTCGCCAAATGCCTCTCCAGAGTCTGGTTAAACCTCTCAACCATTCCATCAGACTGTGGATGGTACGCGGTGGTCCTCGTCTTATGCATGCCCAAAATTTTGCACACTTCCTGGAATACTTGCGATTCGAAGTTCCTGCCCTGATCAGAATGGATTTCTAGAGGCACGCCAAAGCGACATATCACTTCTTCGACTAACTTAGAAGCGACTGTTGTAGCTTCTTGGTTTGGTATGGCGAACACTTCGGGCCATTTGGTGAAGTAGTCCATGACGACCATAAAATACTTGTTACCCGATTCCGTTACAGGAAATGGCCCAGCTACGTCAACTGCTATTCGTTCCCACGGTGCACCGACGTTATACAACCGCAGGTTCCCACGGCTCCTGGTCTGTGGTCCTTTTACAGCAGCGCAGGTAGTACATTTGCGGCACCAATCCTGTACATCATCTCGACAATGCAACCAGTAGAATCGTTCTCGCACTTTTGTTAACGTCCTCTTGACACCTAGATGACCTCCTGATACTCCATCATGTATTTCACGGAGCACATCTGGTACTCTCGTTCTTGGGACAATGATCTGAAGATGAAACTCTCTGCCGTTAGTCTTCTCCCATTTCCGGTAGAGTATTCCGTTTTGCAGTATCAGACTGTCCCATTGCGCCCAGTACGCCTTAGTGACAGCGCCAGTGGGTGCAACCTCGCTCCAGATTGGTTTTACGTCACCCCGTTTCTTCCATGTGATGATGTGCCGAAGGTCGTCATCTCTTTCTTGAGCCTCCCTCATAGCATCATTCTCCCAGAGACCCAAAGGACTTGTTCTCGTTAATTTTAATGTTATTTCGTTAGATTCCTGCTTAACACAATGTTTGCAGTCTTCCGAACACGGCCTTCGTGAGAGTGCATCGGCATTCCCATGTGTTTTTCCGCTGCGGTGTTCCGTCTCGAAGTCATACTCCTGGAGCTGTTCAATCCATCGAGCTACTTGACCTTCTGGGTTCTTGAATTGCAGTAGCCACTTCAAGGCTGCATGATCAGTTCGCAGTAGAAACGGTCTGCCGATGAGATATTTGTTGAAATGTTGTAGCGTCTTTACAACAGCCAAGAGTTCTCTTCTTGTCACACAGTAGTTTCTCTCTGGTCTGGATAAAGATTTGCTGAAATATGCAATAACAACTTCTCTTTCACCCTGTTTTTGAGATAACACCCCTCCAATGGCCGTGTTGCTTGCATCCGTGTCGACTATAAACCGACCTTCGGGTTGTGGATACCCCAGGATTGGTGTTTCACACAGATGTTTCTTCAGTTTCTGAAAAGAATCTTCACAAGTCTCATCCCAACTAAATTGTCGTTTATCTTCTGTCAGCCGATGTAATGGCTTGGCTATCTCTGAGAATCCCTGAACAAAACGCCTGTAGTATGAGCATAGGCCGAGGAATGCCCGCACTTCGGTTTTGTCCTTAGGGGTAGGCCATTTTTGAACTGCTTCCAGTTTCTCCGGGTCTGTCTGGATTCCATCACTGGAGATAACATGGCCGAGATAATTGACCTTACTCCTGAATAAACGACACTTTTTCGGGTTCAACTTTAATTTGGCTCCCTCTATTTTTGCGAAAACTCGCTCCAAGTTTCGCAAATGGTCCTCGAAGTCACGGCCGACAATGATGACGTCATCTAAGTAGACTAAGCAAGCCTCTCCAACTAAGCCTGCCAGTACACACTCCATGAGTCGCTCAAATGTGGCAGGTGCGTTGCACAATCCGAAGGGCATGACGTTAAATTGCCATAAACCTTTTCCGGTCGAGAAAGCTGTCTTCTCCTTGTCCTTTGGATGAATTTCCACCTGCCAGTATCCAGATTTCAGGTCTAGGGTCGAGAACCATTTCATGCCACTCAAGGTATCCAAAGTGTCGTCGATTCGAGGTAACGGGTAACTGTCCTTCTTAGTGACATCATTGAGACGCCTATAGTCCACACAAAATCTCGTGCTACCATCTTTCTTCTTCACTAATACAACAGGTGAGCACCACGGGCTTGCAGACGGTTCAATGATCTTATTCTTTCTCATGTCCGCCAAAAGGCCTTCAACTTCTTTTTCCTTTGCAATTGGTATCCGTCTTGCTCGTTGACGAATTGGCCTCTCACTTCCGGTATCTATCCTGTGCTGAACCATCGACGTTCTTCCAAGGTCCCCTTCTTGACTGGAGAAGATATTCGCGTAGCGCTGTAAAAACTTCTTAGCTTTCATGCTCTGCGAATAAGTCAGATTACTCTTGCAGTCATCGAGTAGCTCAGTCACTAATCCGTAGTTGTTGTTGTTTATTGAGTCTGCGCCTGTCATCGAATTACACTTTTTCATCCAGACAACTTCCTCGCACTTTCCAATGACGTCACCTTCATTCAAGCAGATCTCGCGATCACCAAGATTCAGAACCCTGACCACAGCATTACTGCTTCCACTAACAAGGGTTCTCGCCGTCATTAGATTTTGCGCCGATGTCTTGGTAGGTGTATCTTCGATCAACACGCACCTGTTTGCCTTTCTCTTTCCAGCTGGTGGCAGTTTCACCAGCACCCGAGCTTCCGCTCGTGCAGGTATAATGACTTTCTTCACACATGCGACTTTCCCGCAGGCGCCTCCAAGAATGAAGATTTCTTCTTCACCACACTTGAAAACTCCGTCAGCGACATTAATTCTGCATTTGTGTTTCTTCATGAAATCCAAACCCAAGATGCAATCATCCATAATCTCGGCCACGATAACGTTATGAGAGTACGAGGACTCCCCTACATACATCGTGACTGACATTTCTCCCAGGACGGGTATTGGCTGACCGGAGGCAGTAAGAAGCCGACAGTTAATTCTCCTCTTGTGTCCCCTTGCGGCTTTTACCAGATTTGGGTTCACTATTGTTCTAGAGGCTCCTGTGTCTAGAGTCATTTTGCAATCCGTCCCGTTAATAGTCCCCTGAATCACAAGACTATTCCCGTTGCATGCCTGGGAGATAACAGTTATCGGGGCTTCCTCCGCGTCAGCCAGCACTCGCCCCTTAGTCCTGGCTTTTATTCGTTTCCCTGGTCCAGGGCAGGGGACGAAGCCCCTTGCTTCTTCAACTCCTCTATTTGATCCTCGAGCCTTTTCATCCTTGCCATCTGGGTCTCCTTCTGCGGGCAGTTGAGCTGAAGATGGCCCCTCTCGCCGCACTTGTAGCACATGGCTCCAAAAGCTTTCTTCGTAGGAGCCTTAACCTCCTTGAATTCCTCAGAGACCTCGCGGATCTTATGGGTCTGCCGTATATCATGGCGAACAGCCTCGACCTCCAAAGCATGCGCCAATGCTTCCTTTAGCGAGGTATGGTGACGAAGCCTCACTGCAGCTCTGACCTCCAGGTCTTTGATTCCGTCGACAAATGCTTGAACAATGTTCGTGTCTACCATCTTGGTGTCGGCTCCTGGGTGTGCCTTCCTGACTAGTTTTTCAATTTCCAACGCCCATTGTTGTAGTCCTTCTCCTGAGCGTTGGACTCTGTCACGCAGTTGGGCACGGAACACGTGCTCCAGGTGTCGCTCCCCGTATCTGGATTCAAGTGCCTCCATCAGGTCTTGGAACCCATTTCCTGTATGTGCTTCCAGGACCGACAGAGCTTGCCCTCTGAGCGCAACAGTGAGAGCGGTCAGGCATTGTTCTTCCGTCCATCCGTTGGCAGTAGCGACAGTCTGGAATTGCTGGCGATAAGCGTTCCAAGAAGTAGTGCCGTCGTATGGTGGCACTTTCACTCTTGGTCCTTGTGCCACTACGGTAGTTCCACTAGACATCGCAACTCCCGTGGTCTCAAGGCGCACTACTTTCTTCTGTAATTCAGTGAGGCCGGTTCTCATATTTTCCACATCCAATCCCAACCCGGTAACTCGTTGCTCCACTACGTCGAAATCCTTTCGAAGCTTAATCACCGTGTCAGTAACATCATTTATAGCCCCGAGCACTTTTTCTTGTAGGTCTTTTTGTTGCTCTTGAATCGTAGTCAGCTTATTTTCTTGTGACTCGAGCTTGCGTTCTTGTGACTCTTGCAAAGCGCTGAACTTGCGTTCTTGTGACTCTTGCAAATCGCCGAACCTGCGTTCGTGTGATTCCTTCATTTCCCGAATCAATACGAACAAACTTCCTAACTGAAGAGCCACTTGTGGGGCTGTAGAAGCTTCGGTGTCACTGGTGGGCGTGGCCTGTATGGTAGGCGTGGCAAGGTGGGCGGGGCCTGAGGTGGGGCCAGTGGGCGGGGCTTGGCCCACAGTGGGCGGAGCTTGGTCCCCTGTTGTGGCCTCCGCAGCTCGTTGTGCCCTTGTCCTGACGCCCTCCTGTAAGTCCTCTCTCGGAGTCAATGGCATCTCCAAATCTCACTTCCGACACCAGTTGTTACGTGTTAGGGTTCGAAGGATTTGGAGAGAAAGACCTGCTGACTCAATGAAGACTTTATTCACTAGCACTAACACAAAGCACTAGGTTGAACACTAAACACTAGGTCCAACACAAAGCACTAGGTCCAAACACTAAGCACTAACGATATCCTAGGTCGTAAGCCAAGTCGTAGGTTTCACTTGTATCACTCCGGTATCACTAGTTTTCACTTCGAAGTCGCCTCGAAAGTAGCTCAAACTGAACTAAACTCGCGGCCTTCCCCGCGACTATTTATACGTGCCGTCGCGAGTACTAGACGATTCTGGAAAGATACCGCGTATTCCCGAACACGCGAGAATACAGGCCCACTAACGCCATCTAGTATCGAGTCGGGATATCACGTTGTCTATGCGTTCACTGAGTGGTTCCACCAGCGGCGCTAGATGGCGCTAGCTTCCCTGTGCCTTCGTAACAATAAGATAGCAAACGAGCTTGCAGCAACAATCATCCAATACCGCCCATGATAACTGTTACTTTGAACAAGACTGAAATAGGGATTGGGGATAGACCAGGCTGAGGGAGATTGGGGACTGTTAATGATATTAGTCCTGCTAGTTGGTATTAGTAGTCCAGTTATTAATTGTTAATAAGAGTGTCGCTCCAAGTCAGTCATAGCATAGATATGTTGCTACCCTTGAGGACTAAGATGGTTGCCTCTAAAGAAGTGTAACCGGAAACTCCGTTCCAACCAAACCACAACTGCTTTAAAAACAATTATTACACGGTAGAAATGCGTAATGTGGTACCTACTGCCTCGAGCGAACTCTATATGGAACAAAGTAAATTTCTTATAAAACCTATTTGGTTCGAATCCCACGCAAGACAAACATTCGTGTGACGAACAATTGTGTTTGTTCTGTGGCTGGATGTTAATATTATCTATGTTTATATTTAAAAATATCTATGTATGTTTATCAGTCTCTGACACCCATAGTACAGGCTCACGCCTAGTTTGGGGTCAGATTGCCGTGTGTGAGAATGTCCATGATAAAAAAATTTAAAATAAAATCTCTAGATGTAGGATGTATAGTATTAACTCAGTTCCTGTGAATGTTTTCTAATAAAAAAGGCTACGAAAATAATGTCAGCAATAATGTTACCTCACATCGAGAAATAATTACATGAACGTATTAATTACTAACAACTATTGTGGTTCATTAGAATTTATTTCATTTACGTATGCCTAATGTCACTTGTAGTGGTAATTAAAACCGAAGAATGCAATAAGCGGAGAACGGAGGTGTTCGTATCACTGTCACTCACAAAAACGTAGTGATTACTTGCTCAGTGACTCACTTAACAAGGCTACTGGGGCACTTGGGAGTTGGAAGGTCTCAAAACGGAAACATCACTTTCGGGGAAGTGTCACTTGTTAGGCATAGGCAATGATTTTATATCAGCTTATTCCAATTCATGTTATTTCCGCTTTGTATTTTATGTAAATAACGGATGCAGTATGCATCTAGGTGGTAGCTTAATAAAAATATATCATTTTACATTTTGGTACTTACCGTAAAAATTAAATGAAATCGTTCACAAATTAAAACAAAGCTATGTAATCAAAATGCGATGAAATTAATTTCTTTAATTTGAAGTTTACGAACTTCAATTGTTCCTTTATAATTACACAATCACAAAAAAGTATTTGAACATTCCATGTCTCCGTAGTACGGTGGTGAGTGACCCTGCTGACTGCCGAACTGCGGGTCCTAAGTTTGAATCCTGGCACATTTATTTGTGTTTGTCCACTATCCCTCCACCAATCTGCATTAGAACAGCGTGGTGGAGAATGCTCTAGACCTCCCGCAGCAGTGTCTGTGGGGGAGACCCGTGCCCAGCAGTGGGACGTCTATGGGTCGCAGCACTATCCTCAACAGAAGGAATCCTTGGAAGTCAGTATTCAAGTCAGAGTCAGAATGAAAGTCAGAAAGTAATACTTAAATGTTGAAGTACCTACTCCACGACCAGCTGATATTAATTTTTTATATAGGTACATACATAAATGTCTGCTGACAAATATACCTAGCTATATAGCTGCTAAAAATGCTGCTAAACATATCCATGTAATTTAACGTTCAATACGGCACAAATTGAGTGAGGCTTTCTAGTATTGTCCAAAATGGTTCACTAACGAGATAGGAGGAGTTAAGTGAACCTACATAGTAGTCTAATGTGGTACTTCTTTGCTTTGTCCGAATAAGTAATATAATTACTTTGAATTAAAACTAAATATCTACTATTAAAATATTGTTTTTTATTGTTTCACAGGCCAGCAAAGGACAAGTGGCGCCTGTGACGTCTCTCTTGAGTGGCTTCTACCTGTTGGCCGGACCCTTTGTCTCAGCTTTAGCAAACAAGTGAGTAAATTGTCGATTCTAAAAAAAACCATATGAGAATGGAACACTAGTTCTAATTTGGTCCCAGTGATCTGCAACCAACCTCTCAATAAAACTGCCTAGTCAAATTATTATAAACAGAAATAAAAAGCTACCTTCACTGTCCTTACTATTTTTCACTATTTCATCAAATGGCAGAATAGGTATAATAGTTATCATGAATTCTATGATTTGTGTTTTAAAACCGAATTTAAATTCACGTGACCACTGACAAAAACGAGCATAATTTACGTTCTATAATCGTTAAATTCTGACAGAGCTATTATAGCGCGGCTTAACAGATCATTTATAAATTACCATAAATTCTCAGGTACGGTTTCCGCGTGGTGACCATCGTGGGCAGTGTAATATCGAGCGTTGCTTTCGTCCTCTCCTATTTCGCCACCAGCGTTGAATACCTGTACTTGGTATACGGAGTAATTGGAGGTTCGTTTACATACTTACTTAATGGCTGTTTGTTACATGATGGGATATCGAAGAATTATCTAATAATTTTATGTTGAATAAGTAAATAAGTAGTGTGATTTTATAATCGTCTCCCGTCTCCGGTGATTACGGGTTCATATCCCATCGGCACGCATCAATAACTTTTCTAAGTTATGTACGTTATACGAAATTAAACGGAAACCTGCATGTTTGAGAGGTCTTCAAAATGTCTGTAATTCGTAATTTCTCGTTTAATCCTCCAATAAACGAATGTTACCTACTTACGTTATACCTACATCACATTCATTAAACATATAAGTACACGCTGCTACACCACACCAATCTACATAAAGACATCTCTGCTAATTTTTATAATATAATAATTTTATTGGTCTTGGTGGACCTTAATCCATTCCGAGACGAGACTCGTGCCAAACCGTTGGACAAGGGATTGGGTTGATGATGGCGAAGAACTTCAAGAATACCTCCGATGAAAACCATTGACTAAAAACCCTTGTGTTTATTCAAGTACCTACCTACGTTAAAGCATTAATTATTATTCATGTTTAGATTGGTGTATTAAAGTTGGAAGTTCTCCTTGCAGGTATCGGTTTCTGTATGATATACATGCCAGCAGTGCTGACTGTTGGCTTCTACTTCGAGAGGTGGCGAGCCCTGGCCACCGGTCTGGCGCTATGTGGCTCCGGTGTTGGAACATTTGTGTTCGCGCCCCTCACTGAAAAACTCGTTGATGCATACGGCTGGAGAGTGACGCTGCTCGTTCATGCAGGTACGATATAACCCTACTGCTAATCTGTCCGCTGCCCTAAGTTCCTGTGTTATGGGCATAACACACTCCGCTCTAAAAAGCACCCAAAACATTAGGTATGATCATCATTGGATATTAGGTTAGTTTATCCAAGTCAAAACCAATGTCCATGTATAAAACTTTTAACTAACTTAAGTACCAATAGATAAAAATCTTAAATATGAATTTCGTTTCAGGTTTAATACTACTATGCTTGATCTTCGGGGCGATGTTCCGACCGATAAAACCGGTCCGAGTGACGCTCGCGGACCAGAATGAGGAGGACAACTCGCGCCGACACGAGGAAGCCGTCGAGAAGTTGAACTCCATGCTCAAACTACACAACAAGCTCGACTCTGGAATCTCCATGCCACCAGAAATGAGATTCACCAACAAAGTCAGCCCTCACACTTGGATGGGTGTGGCGAGCAACACGCGCTACCCAACTGCTGAAGAAGTTTTCAAAGTAAGCAATTCGCACCTCAGCAGACGTTCTTCGGCTACTGCCGGAACATTGAAAAACCACCTCGGAACCAAGCCCCTTTTCATTGCGGTACCGGTCGCCGAAAAGGACGAGCAGGAAGATTCGAACAGCAACATTGACAACGCGGAACCTCTGATTGCTTCGCCCATTAAAGTTATGCCGAGAGAGGCGAAGCCGCGGCGGTCGCACGCCGACCTCGTAGCGAGACCGTTCTACCGTGACGACATCTTCTTCGGCGGAAGCCTGGCTAGACTCCCTCAGTACACTTCCAGAACTTCACTCGGGTACCATATGGCTGTTACCCATGTTCCTACTCAAGAAGACGCACAGGAGGAAACCTCTGGGAAATGCCGTCTCTGCCCTGAAGCTGTTAAACGCGCATTAGCAACCATGTTGGACGTGAGTCTCTTCAGATCACCGACATTCAACATTCTGGCTTTGAGCGGTTTCTTTACCATGTTGGGATTCTTCGTTCCTTATACGTACCTGAAGAATAGGGCGATGGAGAATGGAATAGACAAGTCGACTGGAGTTTTATTGGTATCAGCTATTGGAATATCGAATATTGTCGGACGTATTGCCTGTGGTCTCGTATCGTCAATGCCAAAGATGTCTCCTTTGTGGCTTAACAATATCGCACTGACCCTCGGTGGTATTGCAACAATGCTGAGCGGCCTATGCTACCACGAGGCCTACCAATTTGCATACACTGCTGTATTTGGACTTGCTGTTGGTAAGTTCATAATATGCCTTAACATGTTTTGCTTTGGTCACTATGTGATTTGCAGTGTTATAATCTTGTAAATAAATTTTAATAAGGATTTATAAATTCCAGCATGTTTCGCGTCGTTGCGTTCGATCCTGGTAGTGGAGTACATTGGTCTGGAGCAACTGACAAACAGCTTTGGCCTGTTTCTCCTCTTCCAAGGCTTCGGTGCTCTGCTAAGCGCTCCAATTGGTGGTAAGTTTATCGAGTATGTCACTTTTCCTGTCTTGAAAACATAACTCCAATTTTTCTTTATAATAATGTACCTATTCCATATCAAACACCTTTAGATGAAAGAGTTAATCTATCTTTGTTAGGTGGCTTGAGAACACTGGGTTAGCCACAAAGCTCTCAATCAATCCGCATTGGAGCAGCCTGGTGGAGTTTGCTCTAAGCCTCCCGCAGCTCTGACTGTGGGTGAGCCCTTGCCCAACAGTGGGACGTTGGGTATGGGTATGGGTTGTAGAGTATGGCAATTTAACAAGTTCACTTTGTAGTAAATAGCTACCCCTAATAGAAAAATATCCGTTACGGCCTGTCAGACATTTAAATTACCTATGACATTAATAAACTATTACTAACCAGTCAGTTGGTTTATTGTTTTTATCTATAAAAAATATATAAATGAATGCTAAAAGATTATAATTTATAATACTTAATGATGTAATGATTATTGTTTTCAACATAATGCATCAGCTAGTGACACAATACTATCTATAAATATTGCGACGACATAATTGCATAACGTATAGTGGCTCACAGCCAAATAATCAAAGTATTGCACAGTGATAGCTTCGGTCAACGACTGTCTAACTCACAGTGAGGTATACCAAGATGTAGTTCGATAGCATTACTCATTGCATATTTAATGTACCTGTTTAATTAGTACCAACGAGGTAACAAATACTCAAAGAAGAAGTAGTATCAAACCATTAAATCTATGTATCAAACAGCTATAAATTTCAACAAAATGATTAAAATTAAGTTAAATTAAAATTATCCGTGAAAATAGTAAACATGCATATGGGTACAAAATGTGTTCTTCGTTTTTATTGCACTGTTGACGTTTTTGTGTATGGATTTTAACGATTCTTTTTTATTTGAAAGGACTTAAGTACATACTTGTCGTGTATTTTTATGAAAAAAAAAACCTTTTAAGATATAATAGCAGCTAAAATTCAGAATTAAGGCAAATATGTGTTTATTTCTCTACAACGGAATGAAAGAGAGGTCAAGAGAGGTGCAAGGGCGAATCCCCCCATTAAAATAAAATACTAACACTCAAAAGTTAGGCCGGCGACAGTTTATTTCAAATCAACATGAATTCTGACCTGGCCTGACTTCAAAATATTATTATGACTGGAACAGGAACTAATCAATCCGTATTTGAGCAACGCGGTGAAATATCCTCTCGACCTTTATATAACTGTAGCTGTGGGAGGGACCTGTGCTGTGCCCACAAACGAATTTACCACTATTTACTTACTTTTTAGTCTTGAAGTCGGTTTTTTTAGGTATATTTTAATATCGTTGTTTTATTCTATTTAGCTAAGTATTATTTCAAACGAAATATTTCCTACTACGCCGTAATATGAAGGAACTGATAGTAGGTTACCACAACCACTGAATGAAATTCACCACTTCCGTACAGTTGGCCGTTTTAGGTAATGTGCTTTGTCCGTGCCTTACCTAACATATAAATAGTTCTTTTTATATGTACATACGTGTATAACTGACTTTACCTATTTGTTATTCCATACAAGATTTTATCCCCAAATAATTATTTTAATATGTGTTAACCCATCGAAATTCCACCACTCCGAAGCGTCTTATTTTTAATATTGACCATCAGCACAGAATCATCAGAATACATCAGTAATGATTTACACAGATTGTGTGAGTCTAAAAAAAATTTATCACAGATGCCTCAGTAAACAACAATGTAGGTAATGGACGTACTTTCTTGCTCCTCAAACCTACCTGTCCACACGTTACACTCAGGAATCGAAAAATACTGAATAAAATCACGCTTCTGCTATCCGCCGAGACTACAATTCACTCGTTAGCACCCCTTGAAAATAAATTAATGTTATGTTTTTTCTTGTTTCAGGTGCACTGTTCGACTTAACACATAACTACGATTTATCTTTCTACGTATCCGGCATGTTCCTCCTTCTCTCGGCGGTCATGTGCTATCCCGTAGACTACGTCAGTCGATGGGAGAAGTCTCGAAACAAGTTATCGTCGTCTCAAAACGCGTGAACTATCGCCCGACCGCAATGAAGTTAATACTAAAAGCAACAGGTGCAGTGCCTACAGAAGGACTGACATCATTGCATTCGACGTTCCTCGTGAAGGAAGTTTTTAGGCACGCCCTGTCTGTTCTCATCGAAGACAAAGCTCGCTTTTCCAACACACAAGCGTTGGAACTGTTTGACTGTTTGCCATATTGCCGGAGAAATGATAATGTAGAATAGATTAACGTTACGAACTGGTGCTTTGCTCTATTTTAATTTTATGTGACAGAGATAATTCTGTACTTTAGGTATGCTGGGATGTCCTGTCCGTATTGCATTTGCAGGTACACTGCTAGTTATGGGCTGACCGAAATCGTTTTATTATTGCACATAATTAGATCGTTCAACAATTGATCGATCAGATAGCTCTTGATAAAAATTCGATGGTGGGTTTCAGACCAGTCCTAAAAATGTTTGTATTGGAAAATTTACATTAAAAAAAAATGTACAATCAAGGCACTGCCGTTTATCAGTTAAGGTTACACAGGTGTAAAGTTTTTTTAACTAGAAATGTATGAATCTTTGTATCTCTAAATTTACCTACTTTTCCATGTACCGGTGCTATCAGTAGCTATAAAAAAATTAAGTACATTTTAGTACAAAGGACCAGAAGTGTTTTCCCTTTATTTATTTCGTCCATGTTATAACAGTTTTGATAAAGTTTACCTAGTTACTTAATTAGGATTACCTATTTTGTATACATATATAGGTTCAATAGACTGTAGTCTACCTATTTAAACAATGAACTGCCAATTATAGTAGATAGTCTCAAATTGAGTGTGTCGCCTTTTAAATCCGATAAATCAACTTGCCATGAAAAATGTACCTATAACAATGTGTTTTTGCCTCCCTTTGTATAGGTCAGCTTCAGTTCCCAGCTTTTAATTTAAATGGTAGATTTAAACTTAGTATTGGAAAATTTAAAATGTTTCTATGGAATACCTCTTCTTTGGAATACCTATTTACCTATCTTTCCATCTTTATAATCTTGCTAAAATTTTACTGTTATTTGCATTCCTTATACAGTAAACTCTCTTATAACATTTTATACACCTCAAGTCAATAAAGAATTATTTAATTAAATATAATTTTCAAGACATGGTTTTCTATATCATTCGGTGGTGAACTTAAAATTCGATGAAGTCGAAGTAATGCATTTAAAAATAGATTTAGTGGAAGAAAGACTCGAAATATAAACTTATCTAGTATACTATAAGCATTCTAAATTACCAAAATTTCTATATATGTATGAAGTATGTATGAATCAATGTTAAAATAAATGTAGCTAAATTATCAGTCAGTGACACAGACTGCGTTTATTCATTTACTAGTGGATGCCCGCAGCTTCGCTCGCGTGGAATTAGACGTAACATAACATAAATACAAAATTTCATTGAAATAATGTAAGTATATACGAAAAACTTTTACTAACTTTGCACTCCCCTTTTACCCCCCTTAAGAGATGATTTTCGAAACTCAATAAAAAACTCTAACTGCAATTTCATTCGAATAACATCAAAAACGGCAAAGTTTCATACTATCTTTGCACCCCCGTTTTACCCCCTTAGGGAGTGAATTTTCAAAAATCCTTTCTTAGTGCTCCCTTACGTTATAAAAGGAACCCCTGTGCAAAATTTCAAGTTTCTAGCCCTTATGGTTTAGGCCCTGCGTTGATATGTCAGTCAGTCAGTCAGTCAGTCAGTCAGTCAGTCAGTCAGTCAGTCAGTTAGTCACCTTCTCCTTTTATATATATTCATTTATTATGCCACCTGTATGTATGTTACCTACTTTGTCATTTGAAAGTAAAAAGGTACATGTTACTGCAAAGCTGCAAAATGAAATCTTTGACTCACAACTTCATACGAAAAACCATCATTTAGGTATCTACAGGAGATGGACAGTAATGTTGCCAATATTACGTACTCGGTGCTATAATTATGATAGGGAAGAATATTAATTCAAACTATGTTTGATAGGGACTATTAATTAATCCACTATCACTCTTCAATAGATAGGTACCTGACTTAGTCCTGATTATTCCTAGGTGCCTATAAGGTGATCGTAATATGTATTAAGAAATTGCATATCAGTGTGAAGAATGAGTGACTTAATGTAAAATAAGTAGGATACTTACGAACGACTTTATTTGTTGTAGATTGTGCCTTATTGTTATTAAATAGTTATTAGATTATAAATTTTTAGTCCTAGTTTTGATATAAGTTTGTTTATTTAATTGAATAGTGACGTGAGGTAGGCAGAGAAAAAAGTTCCAAACGATACCCTGTAAGTAGGTTTATTTTTAGTTAGTAGTCAAGAATTTTACTTATAGCTACTTTATACCTTTATCAAAACTCATAACTTAGGCTTTACTACTGTGGCTATACATACATTTAATGAAAAATTAAAGTGTTCTGTTTGAAGATCATCGATTCAGCCTCATTCGTAAATAAGCATACGTAAGTATACGCTACAAACATATTTCGACATTTACCTTAATCTGTATATTTTAAATTTGTTTTCTAATATTACATACCTAAAATATAATCTTGATTATGTGCTAAGCCAGCAGTAAAATAAAAATATACTTTACTTTATAAATGTTATTAAAATTACTTAACTCATAATTAGGATTGTTAATAATTATTATAATCAGTAAGTAGGTACTATATTACCTATACATATTTTTATAATAAATTGTTATTGTATGTACTACTATGTACATACTAATTGGTGTTGTCAAATGGATATTTTTTGTAACCAAGCATTCGTTCTAATGTTTGTATTTCATTTATACATATTTTTTTTTAATGGACTTTTGCTGTATTATTTTGTAAAGACCTTTACGGTGTCACCGAATAAAATTTATTTAATTTGTGAGAACGTAGCCTATATATTAGGTACCTATCTATGCCACAGTGCCATTTTAAAGGACGTTATTTTGCTTAAAATAATTTTGGATAGGATTTAAAATATTTTTTCCGATGCTTATTCTTGTACGAAATGGTTAGGTATGTGGTATTTATCATCAGTGATGATAAATAACCACATGATGATGATTCATCACAATAAATTTGTATGGAATATACTTTAAATAATAAGTGTGGTTTATTGCTTGTTTATCTTTTACTAGCTTTCCTCACGACCCCGCTCCCGTCAAATAGTTTTAGGTATGGTTTAAAATATAATAAGTATGTATAGCCTTTATCGACAACGGCAAACTTGATACAGCACCAATGATTACCATGATGATAATCAACATCTAGCTTCTCGGATTATGATCGAATCGATTAATTCGATGAAAAACAGAACAATTATTTCAGTGTTTTCTTTATTTCATGGAAACTATCCAAAAACTATCAAAAATTGAACGATTACTACCTCTCTAACATTATTTATTTGCATTAACGAAAAACGAGTTAACGAATTTAAATTAGTTGATAGAAATTAGCTATGAAATCAGCCATTTATTTGGATACACAAATGCATTCTTTACAAGAGAGATTTGCCATAGAAGTGTGGTAGTAGTTGAATGTTATTTTCTTGATTTAAGCAGTTTCTGGAGCATATTTTCAAGTATCTTTCTTTTTATAAATTATAGAATGTGTCCTGACAAGTTATTTTTTTATACCAAGAGTTATACCAAGGTACTCGGAATTCTTCGTATACTCGGTATTGTCGCTATTTGCGTGTTTAATGTTAAGAATGGTTGTCGTTATGAAATAAATAAATTGAATGTCAATAAAAACTATGTAATATTGTGGTGCAAATAAGGTGTTTATTGCATTTTATATTTACAAAACATAAATCTAGGAGTTGGAATTAGGTCCACGGCGGCGACCGAAGGTCTGGACAACGTTGACGAATCTGAAAGCAGAATTGTAAGAACTATATGAGCTTAGTCTTACGGCCGAGACTGGTCTTTACCACTATTGCTGCTGCGACCCATAGACGTCCCTCTGCTGGGCACGGGTCTCTCCCACAGACATTTCTGCGGGAGGTCTAGAGCATACTCCACCACGTTGCTCCAATGCGGATTGGTGGAGGGGTTAGTGGCCAACCCAGTGTCGAATGTTCTCAATGTCCACCCGAAGGTCTTCGACAAGGCTTAACGACTGTTTCCAACATTGAAAACAACCAGGACCGACGGCTTTACGTGCCCTCCGAAGCACGGTAGCGCCCATGAAATTTTTGCGACTAGCGGTCAATATACCACTATTGATTGATTGATAATTTATCAAGCCACAAACATTTCCACAAGCATTTAAAATTTTTCTTCAGGTCCCTTTTCCCCTTTCCCTTTTACAAAACCCAGGAAGAATGGAGGAAACTATCTGTACACAACATAGGCACATGTTGATCCTTACCGTCTGTTGTACTGGATCCTCCTTTTAGCACGGCCAGTCTTCTTCTTCTTCTTTTGTTGTTTTTCAACTTTGGGGGTCTGACCTTTTACTTTACCTGTATTAAAAGATATATGTATGGATCAGAAATCAGAAAGTGATAACTTGAGCATATTACATTTTTTTTAATTTAATGACCAAATATAAAAAATTGATGGCTAGGTGTCACCTTTGCCAATAGACACAGGTGTGGAATCTTTACTGTCTTATTGGCCCAGACAGGCTCTTTTTTTGCTTCACTTTAGCAGTTGGAAGGAATTAGATAGTATCTTATAACTTATTTATTTCCCCAAAGGGGTAAAGTAGAGGTGTGTAGTATACCCACTTTTCATCAGTTATGTTTAGGTCCCATGTAATAGCCCTACACTGGGCACAAATCCAAACTCTGAGCTGCTACCGGGCATTTCAAGTTAATAGTTAATAGTTGTTGAGGCTGTAGAAGCTCATGTATAGTTTATGAGCTGGTAGTGGAGACTACTGTTACTGGCAAATTCCAGCTATAATCGAAATTTGTGTAGTGTGCATCAAAAGTATGCTATAAGGTATGCTAAAAGTTTGGCAAGACAATATAACTGTTGGCTGCAACCCATAAGCAGCCCACTACAGGCCACAGGACTCTTCCCACAATTTACAAGGCCTAGTGCATATTCTGCTATGCAGCTCTACATGACCACCCCGATTGATGACAGTTTACATGGCACATGGCTTAACAACTTTTTAATAACTATCAACAACCGAGACCAAATATTTAGATTTAGATATTAGCTTATCTCTAAAGGACAGAAGCACTTCTCTTATAAATTCTGCCACTAGTGGTCCACCCATCCAATTGCTGGTTGTGACCTCTGCTTAATCCGTTGATAACTAAACAAGTCATGTGACAACTCTTTTAAAAGTTTAAAAGATTCAAAATAACTCACCAGCACGAGCCAAGGATCCGTGTACTTTACCACCAAGCAATGGGACTGTTAGGTCCAATTCTGAGGAGGATAGCTCCGAGACAAGGCAGTCATCCCCCAGAGGAGCGCCACATAGTGATAGAGTCAGCTCCTCTTCTCCAATACCAGCCAAGGATCGGATTCGGTCCTGGAATATTGTGGAAAATGATACACTTATTAACAGACTTATTTGTAGAACATCTTTACTCTTGTAAACATCACAATTTATCACCACGATATAGCTTCAATATTTATATAATTTGTCAGGGTGATTGCCAGTTTAGGTCTCTCTAACATGCAGTCACTAGAATTATGATATTTATATTGACTTGATCCACCAATCCGCATAGCAGCAGTGTGGTGGAGTGTGCTCTAGACCTCCCGCAGCTATGTCAGTGGGGGAGACCCATGCCCAGCAGTGGGACGTGTATGGGTCGCAGCGATATTGACTTCAATCCATTATGGACGATCTTTCCACAACTTGAAGGCTTCATTACAAACACAAAATTACATATTTACATATTGTTTATGTAGTTTTCAGTGTAAACGTTATCTATGAAAGTGACGTCTTTATGCATTTTATGGAAAATTATCAACATGTTCTTAGCGCAATTTGCATGAGTAACCTCGTAAGTAAATGCCACTTGTTTCAAGTCAGTCAGATATTATTATGGTCATTAAAGCAGGTATCTTACCTTGATCTGGGCAATAGATTCCTCTCCAGAAACATCGAGAAGGTGTGTCGACTGTCCTCTTATGTGCAACTGCATTTTGAAGTGCCTGAAAGAAGATTCCACAATGACAGCCTGCGGCGTGGTCAACATGTTATACCGATTTTACTCAACTATATTCGACTACACACCTATCTATCTATACAATAGTGTGTCTATCAGAAACAAACACTGTTCCATTCAATAAATAATGATAAAAAGCCAAGCTATGTAAAATATTATTGAAAATTTCGTTCACATACTAACCTATCACACACGTCTGACAAGCGAAAGAAACTTTAATGGCGGAAGGATACGGATATACGAATAAATTCGGATACATGGACTAATAATAGCACCAACAAAAAATCCTGATAATAAAATTCTTAGAAGACGAGAATTTATGACATATTTCTTACCACTACTCTTTAAATGCAGTAAAATATATGAATCTTTAAATATATAAAAGTGCATTTTGTTTCATTTCATTGATCAATGTTTCAGTTGGTTTTGTTTAGATAATTTTAAATGTAAATGTGAACTTTGCGAACGCATTTAAATTACTATATCATGGCAACCCTTTATTTTACACCCATGAGCTCGTGATTGGTTATCACAAAAAGCGGTACAAATTGTGATGACTGCAGATATGTTCACATTTTTGTCGAAAAGATTTGTGTTAGAATAATATATTTAATTTTCTTGAATGGCATATGATGGTTAAATAAGGTATTGGAGTTTATTATATATCTAATATGCTGTCGAGGCTGCTTAGGCAGTTTCTGTTTTACCTTATACATTGGATAGTGAATAAACTTGTTGCTGTTCAGAATGCTTATCATGAGTTTTGTGTTATAAAGAATAAACTATGCAGTTTTCACAAAAGAGAGACGACCAAGCAGGAAGTCTTGAAGATAGTGCGTCATGTGCCAAGACTGCAAAAAAAGCTAAAACATATGGTGATGTTGGCTGATACATGCAATCATTCTGTAGAAGATCTGGCTTCATTGGTTATTTGGACCCTCGTTACAGGAATACCATATCTCACCTTCTACGATATAACAGGTAATTTATGGAACAAACCAATAAATACATTATTTATTATTATTGTGGACAAACCCCAAGCTAATTTGACATAATGTTCAGTTCAAAAACTAGCATACACAAACAAGTATTATTAAAATACTCATTTCCCTATTAAATCACAGCTGCTTTTGGTAATGGGTGATTAAATGATTATAACTAATTAATTTAATTAATGATCAGGTGATTCAATTTCTAATAATCATTAATCTGATGATAATACAGAAATGTTTGTTAAGTTAAATGGTGAAATGATGCAATAGTAAGAAATTATATTAATTATATTTGGCATTTTCTTTTGCAGGCGATTTGAAGAGGAATGAAAAATTGTTTTTCATTACCGTTGAGAAAAAGAAGAAGGAAGGAATTCCAGGATGTATAAAATGGTCGAATAAGCCAGATCTAAATGGTTATACAAATGGCAGTCAATCAAATACTATTTTAGTAAATATTGTAACATATAGTGATGGTAGGCCAAAGATAGCACAATTTATAAAAACTCTAGCTAAGGAAAAATCTTTGCATAGAATGAATCCCAATGATTTGACTGCACAAGAATTAGATATTGCCCTTGGTGAAACATACCCTTCCATTCCTGAACCAGAATTAGCTTTGTATACAGGGCCCCTCTGTTGTACTAATGGCCTTTTACCATGGCACATAAGGCTAACAGAAATACTCCAACTGTCTCCCAATCATAGCATAAACTCAGAAAGTTTCATAGGTGCTTTATATAGATACAATAAATGTGAGCAAAGATTTGGTACATAGGACTTAAAGATTTTTACATGACGTCTAGATTTATAGGTGTATATATTAATACCTATTATTTTTGTCAAGTGATTGGATGTATGATGATGATTTGATGATACACTAGATTTCCAAGTGCATATATTTTTATATAAATTCAACATGTAAATATTATTTCACTAGTAAATCAGCGCTAATTTATTATTATTTCTTAATGAATGATTATTATTTGAAGACAATGTACAGATAATATGAAGCATGATCAATTTTTTTATCCCTTGTAATATTCCAATATTTTTATAGGCCTAAAGTTCTTACCAGTAATAACAATCCTAAGCGATGAGTGATATGTTTATGCAATAAAGACTTAATAATTAAGTTATTTATTGAATTTATTGATGGTTCTTTTAGATATGTAAAGTAAATATAATTTTAAGAATAAAACATATACTAAAAGTACAAATGTATTTTCTTAAGTTTTATCTCCCAACTACTTAGTGTCGCGCCCTTGCTTTGTGCAGATGGATGTACAGTGTCTGGTGTAGTAGAGGTACAGGTCGTAGACTAGGTAGGTCGTAGTTTCATTGCGACCGATTGATTAAATCTGTGATATCTTAAAAAATATTTATCATAATGATTTGTAAGTTAATACAAAACGCAAAACTTCTAACGTGTTTAATACCTATACATCTATATCTATATAATAAAAATGAATCGCAAAATGTGTTGGTAAGCGCATAACTCAATAACGCCTGGACCAATTTGGCCAATTCTTTTTTTAAAATGTTCGTTGAAGTTCAAGGATGGTTTTTACGGTGTGAAAAATTTGAATATTCATCCCCTAAGAGGGTAAAAAGGGGGTGCAAAGTTAGTATGAAGCTTTGCCGTTTTTGAAGTTAGTGAATGTGTAACGCGAGCGAAGCTGCGGGCGTCCACTATTATATATATAAAAATCAATGCCACTTTTCGTTGTTATTTTATAACTCAAGAACGGGCTCACCTATCCAAACCAAATTTTTAGGCTTTATTCGGACTATTTAGCAGATGGTTTATGTGAAGTTTGCTTAAAATCTGTTGAGTGGTTCTTCATTTATCACACTTTTTGTAATAAATGAATTCAATAAATGGCGGATCATTTTGTATTAAAACTTTTTTGAGATGGAGAATTTGCTGTCACATTGAAAGTAGTAGTGGTAGTAGAAGTGGTAGTGGCAGTAGTAGTGGTAATGGTAGTGGTAGTAGTAGTCCACACACTTAAGTACATTGAGTTCTCCCAAAATATTCACAAAAAAATATTTTATGGCCAAACAACGTTTGCCGGGTCAGCTAGTTACTTGTAAAATACAGAAAAACGGACAAACACGTATTCTATAAATTTAAGTAACAAGCCTGGGGTAAAAATTTCAAATGTATCAGATAATTTTTGAGAAAAATTCCATACAAACTTTATCCTGTATTCAAGGAGAACCTCTTTAGTTTTCGGGAAGTAGTGTCCTAGATCTGTCTCAGGGATTTGGAAGTTTGTACGGTCGTTTTTGATTGCATCGGGCACATAGGGACAGACAGACAATAAAAATGATCCACTGGGCCCTACGTTCATTAGAAGTTCTTTTGCAACCATACTATTACTTGAACTGCAAGCTTGTACCACCACCGATCCGCTGCCGCCCACAACAATTTTTTTTTATTTTTTTTATTACAAGACTGTAATAGGATAGGGACTAGGATATTAGTATTTCAGTTAGTGACAATGTAAGGTCCTATCAGCTGGTGGTAATAGTCTGCCATTTATTTAGTTGCTAAGCTACAGCTCATAGGCACTTCTTACTTGGGCGAGGGTATTTTTCATAGCCACAGCATAGAGTGGCATGGACAACATCGTCCCTCTATGTATACAAGGAATATAAAAGAAACATTAAAATTTGTCTATTAGGTTTATTGAATGATTCTAGATCATTTATTGTACATATATACTAAAATATTTACACCAGCATATGCTACGGAGAATCCAACCTGTAAGAGAAAAGATAATAATGATTTACCAGTATCTTTAAGAATATTTTTAGGATACTACACTAAAATGTTCTATGCAATAGCTTACATACATATATACATTTATGCTTATCAAATATACGGATTTACCACCACCGTATAATAGCACTTCATAGAAACGTGCTTGAAATCTGTCGCCTTATTGACATATAGATTTGGTAGCGATATAGTAGTTAGTACGCACGGTTGAACAAAAATGCCGCCGAACAAATATTTAAGAACATTTTTCGTAAAAAGTAAAAATAAATCAACTTGTTAACATGCAAATATATTAAGGCGTTTGAACAAGTTTTGACGGCTAATCACGCACTACGGAAACAACTTTTCAATCCTTCATGCGCTATTTACGGTTGGTGGTAAATCAATGTTAAAATACATTTATCACAGGCCTGAATATTCTTGTTGGTGAATTTTAGTAATGACTAGGTACGTAAATGTAAATCTTTAATGATTTGTTTTAGTAATCAATTAATATATATATGGATTGTCACACAACTTCTTGGATCGTAAACTACAATTATGTATGAATCGCGCATGAAATCAATAAAACTGAATGATGGCAATTCTATTTCTGACACTCAAGAGCTTTTCATTGGTAGTTATCACAAAAAACTGTACAAATTGAAATGACTGCCGATATGATAGTGTGGTCACGTTTATCGGGGTAAAGTATATCACTGAAAGTATTTGCCCGATTCTGAAATTCTTTCACTAATTGGAAGCTTAGTATTGCTATTTTTTAAGCGGACAACACGGGCAATATCTATTAACTAGTGGACGCCCCGCAGCTTCGCTCGCGTAGAATTAGACCCATCTCCCGTCTACCCGTCTAACGACTTCAAAAACGGCAAAGTTTCATACTAACTTTGCACCCCCGTTTTACCCCCTTAGGGGGTGAATTTTCAAAAATCCTTTCTTAGTGCTCCCCTACGTTATAAAAGGAACCCCTGTGCAAAATTTCAAGTTTCTAGCCCTTATAGTTTAGGCCCTGCGTTGATATGTCAGTCAGTCAGTCAGTCAGTCAGTCAGTCACCTTCTCCTTTTATTAAAAGCTTTTATTTAACTTCACTCGTATGTATGTATGTCCTGGAATCTTGCAATCAATATTTCACCCACTTCCACTGAAGCTATCGAGCTGAAATTTGGCACACATATTAGGTTCCGATGACAATGCAATAATATGGTACTGTCGAACTGATCTGATGATGGAGCCGGAAGATATTAACTGGAACTTCATGATGGAATATCGTATCATAGTCGTGTTTGCACTTGTGGTAAAGTCTTGTAATGAACTTTGACCACGATTAGGTTTCAAGGTCAAGTTAGGTATAAAAGCTTTTTAAAAAAAAATTTTTTTGCAGTATAATATATATAGATTCATAAATTCAATTAATAAAAAATACAACCTGTTGAGCGGGTAACCTGGAGTTCAGCGGCGATGGCGCGGGCGGCTGGCGCTGCGCGAGCGTCGCCTCTCGTCCCTAACTCGATACTTATCGTTCCTGTCGTACGATCGCTCCCGTTTCGAACTCTCCCTGTCGTACGATCGTCTGTCTCGTCTATGGTATCTCTCCTCCGACCGGTCGCGGGACCGGCGCCGTCCCGACCGGGACTCGTAACTTATCGACCGTGAACGCCTCAAACGTTTCTTCGATCTATCGTCCTCCGACCCCTCCCTATATTTATCCCGGTGCGACCGCTCGTAATCCCGACTGCGCGACGATTTGCGTTTGTCGTAGTAGTAATCGTCTTTTCTCTTCGATCTCGACGACTTACTGTAGTCGTCGCGTTTGGATTTCGAATTTTTCTCATCGTGTTTCGATCGCTCTTTTGACTGCTTCCGTTTCTTAGATTTCTTCGGCGAAGAGCTTGAAGATGAACTCTTACGCTTCCGTTTCTTGGCGCGACTGTTTTCCACTTTCGCCTTTGCGTCACTGTCCGATGACGACTCGGAATTGGACGAGTTAGAGTCCTCTTCCGAATCACTGGAGCTGTCGTTATAGTTATCTTTGCGCGTTCGTTCGGGAGTGTTAGCCGGACTAGGCGTTCTTTCGAATCTACTGGGTTTCTTTGAATCTCTTTTGTCTTCAATCGGGTTCACTTTCCGGAAGCCGTCGACTTGGTCGTTGGATTTGTGATTGTTCTTGTCTTTCGACGGGCGTCGTTCTGGCTTCTTTTCGGGTGTATCACTTTCCGCTGTTGGCGGCGGCGGGGTGGTTGATGATCCTGAAATTTAAAATGTTTTGTATAACTTTAATATCGATCCATATACGTTAGTGTTCTACCAAAACTATCAAATTCAGTATCAAACTCAGTATCAAACGACCGTAAATACTAAACTCCCGTGCTCACTAAAACGTCCAATATCTGACTTCAAGGCAATCTCAAACTCCGACCGCATGCGTTTTATCAGAACAAAGACGGCGAGTGTAGTCAATGATATTTTAAGAAAGATACGTCACGTTCATACTCCACGCACAAAAAAATCGTTTCGCGATACATACATACATATTTAATAACGTTGTATATCTACACACACGCTATAAGTGCGACAGGAAATACATAAAGCTTAAGAGTGAAAGAAACAGCTATCGCACGCTCACAATGACAGGTCACAGCTCGACTGACTGAATTGGTCACAATTGACACCAATTCACGGCACGCGTTTGGAACGTTGGTAGCGTATCTACCTCTTGTAACATATGTAATACTAGTGGACGCCCGCAGCTTCGCTCGCGTGGAATTAGATTATTTTACACCCTTACAAAATAATCAACAGCCTATAATATACATTATATGCTTCTAGTTCTAAAAAAATGACAAATCTTTCATAGAACCTTTCAACCCCCTTACAACACTTTTTTCCAAATAAAAAGTAGCCTATGTCCTTTCTCAGGCTCTAGACTATCTGTGTACTAAATTTCATTTAAATCGGTTCAGTAGTTTTGGCGTGAAAGCGACACAGACAGACAGACAGAGTTACTTTCGCATCCATACTAATATTATAAATGGGAAAGTGTGTTTGTTTGTTTGTCAGGCTTTCACGTCGCAACGAAGCTATTATATGGTATGGTTTTTGTGTGTGGAGATAGTGAGGAGGGTGGAGAGTGACGTAGGCTACTTTTTACCGCGGTAAAACATCCCCATGGGTAGATATCGATGTTTTGTTATTTGCTAGATATTTAGTTCCGGATGTTGTTAATAGATGGCGTACCTTATGTACCCTTTATCTGCGGTCAGCACTACCTCTGGTTCCTCTAAGTATCTTTTAATCGTGGAACTGTCATTATTTATCCACCACAAATATGATAAACAACTCATTGTTAATTCCCTTTGACCACGCGGGCGGAGCCGCGGGTAAAGCTAGTTTATAATATTAGTATGGATCATTGTGTGTAGTTTTAGCATGTGCGATACGTACTGTCGTGTGGTTCGGGCGTGGCGCGGTGTGTAGTTTTAGCATGTGCGATACGTACTGTCGTGTGGTTCGGGCGTGGCGCGGTGTGTAGTTTTAGCATGTGCGATACGTACTGTCGTGTGGTTCGTGCGTGGCGCGGTGTGTAGTTTTAGCATGTGCGATACGTACTGTCGTGTGGTTCGGGCGTGGCGCGGTGTGTAGTTTTAGCATGTGCGATACGTACTGTCGTGTGGTTCGTGCGTGGCGCGGTGTGTAGTTTTAGCATGTGCGATACGTACTGTCGTGTGGTTCGGGCGTGGCGCGGTGTGTAGTTTTAGCATGTGCGATACGTACTGTCGTGTGGTTCGTGCGTGGCGCGGTGTGTAGTTTTAGCATGTGCGATACGTACTGTCGTGTGGTTCGGGCGTGGCGCGGTGTGTAGTTTTAGCATGTGCGATACGTACTGTCGTGTGGTTCGTGCGTGGCGCGGTGTGTAGTTTTAGCATGTGCGATACGTACTGTCGTGTGGTTCGTGCGTGGCGCGGTGTGTAGTTTTAGCATGTGCGATACGTACTGTCGTGTGGTTCGTGCGTGGCGCGGTGTGTAGTTTTAGTATGTGCGATACGTACTGTCGTGTGGTTCGGGCGTGGCGCGGTCGGGCGTGGGCGGCGCGGGCGTGGGCGGCGCGGGCGTGGCGGGCGCGGCGTGCTCGCTCTCCGCGCGGCGCACCTCCGCCTCGATCTCGCGCGCCGTGCGCTCGAATTCCGACCGCTTGCGTTTTATCACCTCCTATAGACACGATTCATTAATTAATGAACGCCTATACACCTATTACACTTTATTTTTTTATTATTTACTAGTGGACGCCCGCAGCTTCGCTCGCGTTACACATTCACTAACTTCAAAAACGGCAAAGCTTCATACTAACTTTGCACCCCCGTTTTACCCCCTTAGGGGATGAATTTTCAAATTTTTCTCGCCGTAAAAACCATCCTTGAACTTCAACGAACATTTAAAAAAAAGAATTGGCCAAATTGGTCCAGGCGTTGTTGAGTTATGCGCTTACCAACACATTTTGCGATTCATTTTTATAATATAGATGTACATTACACTAAGTATGTAAAATAAAAAACAACAAAAAGAAATAAAATTTAGTACAAGGGTTCCGCTTATCTATAATATAAAAATTAATCGCGAAATGTGTTGGTAAGCGCATAACTCAACAACGCCTGGACCAATTTGGCCAATTCTTTTTTTAAATGTTCGTTGAAGTTCAAGGATGGTTTTTACGGCGAGAAAAATTTGAAAATTCATCCCCTAAGGGGGTAAAACGGGGGTGCAAAGTTAGTATGAAGCTTTGCCGTTTTTGAAGTTAGTGAATGTGTAACGCGAGCGAAGCTGCGGGCGTCCACTAGTTTCTAATAGAAATCTCTTCCAGCAGCCTTATTGTGTTTCTCTAAGTTTGGAAATCCTAGTAGTGTATGGTAGTCGCACGGTGTATGGGACCACCACCATGATCTCACCGCCCACTTGGTGGTCATGAGACCTAAAATAACTGGTTAAAGGTATGTGTGTTCACGCCTATGCCTATGCCTACGACTTCGGACGTGCAGAACGTGTGCCTTATGTAATGTTATGTTACCTAGGTGGACAAACCTAGGAAAACTCTTATTACGGATATGCATGTGAAAGATTTTGGGATTCGAAAACAATTGATTCTATAGATATGGGTGAAAAATAAATCTAATTTTCCTAATAAAATACCAATTTTTACATGTCAATTATTAAAGATAATTCATTACTATTTCTATTATATCTTACGTTAGGAAACCAGGAAAGGAACGGTAAAGCCAAAAAAGATTAGCTTGTTCTTAAGAATCGATCAATATAAAAACAAGAATAAATATTCCAAATAAGAATAATGGGCATGACTTGTTTTATAAGGTTAGGACCGCCACTGAGGGAAACCTTAGTGAAAACAGCTCACCATTAGCTGGTTGTCTGTCAGCTCGTTGGGGTCCTCTTCAGTATCGCTGTCCTCGCTGCTGCTCTCATACGCGCCGAGCCCTGCACACACAGACCCCGCCGATAACAATATGTGGACACTGCATCCTACACACCCCCTACACCCCCCAAACGGTACTGCAGTTCCCTTCTCATAGCTGGCTTTTGAAGAGCTCATTGCCTCTCATACTCGCATCTATCATATCTATACAACCAAGTTATAACGTAAGCGCTTTCGTGCTTCGGAGGGCACGTTATATCATACGCGCCGAGCCCTGCACACACAGACCCCGCCGATAACAATATGTGGACACTGCATCCTACACACCCCCTACACCCCCCAAACGGTACTGCAGTTCCCTTCTCATAACTGGCTTTTGAAGCGCTCATTGCCTAAATACTCGTATCGATCATATCTATACAACCAAGTTATAACGTAAGCGCTTTCGTGCTTCGGAGGGCACGTTATATCATACGCGCCGAGCCCTGCACACACAGACCCCGCCGATAACAATATGTGGACAATGCATCCTACACACCCCCTACACCCCCCAAACGGTACTGCAGTTCCCTTCTCATAACTGGCTTTTGAAGCGCTCATTGCCTAAATACTCGCAACGATCATATCTGTACAACCAAGTTATAACGTAAGCGCTTTCGTGCTTCGGAGGGCACGTTATAACGTCGATGCCCGTTGCTTTCAATTGTAAAACAGGCATTAAGCCCTGTCGAAGACCCTGGGTTGCAAAAATTCGATTGTTGACCACTAAGCCCTCTACCAATCCGCATTGCAGCAGCGTGGTGGAGTATGCTCTAGATCTCCCTCAGCTGTGGCTGCGGGAGAAACCCGTGCCCAACAATGAGACGCCGTCAGAGACGATTCACTGTTTGATTTGAACCCTACTCTTGACCTAAGCCGATAGACTCTAAATTAACAACCCGTTAGAACTTCTTTCCTTGTCATGACTAAGACCTTTTGTGGACAACAGATCTGAGCATTGTCCATTACTGGGAAGGCTTGCTTTTATAGACACTTCCCTAGAAAAATTTCCCACAAGCCGGATGAATTAGCACTATTTCAATTGTCATAACTGTGAATATCATTGATAGATGCCTTTTTTAATAAACTTCATAAACTTATTAAATCGTCTGGACTATTCCTTGCGTTATAAAATAATGTGGGTTTGTGAAATTAGTTTTTATTTCTTTTTCTTCAACAGAAAATGTATAATGTTAGATGCCTATTTCAGGAATATGAACTTCATTTAATTAATCAAAATGCAGTATAGTTATTACAAACTTAATATGAGAGGTACCAATTAACATCAATAATAAAATCTTTTCTTACCAAATATGTAATCCACTAAATATAGCATATTCAAACAGCTTTCTAAACATGCGTATTGCCAATATGAACGATAAAAACATTACGAAGTATCACTGCTGAAATAAAATATTTTCTTAATATACACGGTGGTTTCCATTTAGTGAAGTGACATTCCGTTCATAGTTCTGAAGACCACCATGTACATTATAAGCTGAAGTAAATCTTGCAAACTGTTAACATTCAGTCAGTTTGCAAGATAAAAATGCTGCAAGATGAATTCTATAAGAAGTGCACTCACCAAGTCCGCTCGTGATAGCAGAGAGTGCCTTCGACTTGCTAGCCTTCATAGCGTTGAGGTGCGATGCTTTTACCATATAAATAAAACGAAAATTAATCAAACACACTCATGTATTCTTAACTGAACAGGCAATCTGAAATAAAACTTTATTAGCGATGAAAATATAACGGACATAAATACACATAACACTTCTTCTAGTTCACAATTTAAACATATCGATATGAGATAATTATCACATTTAGAGTCAGTACACGATTGTTGGTCGTTGTAAACAAGAGAATCTTGATAGTGATTGCGGGGCCTTTTGTATAAACCTATATTAGATATGGTACCTTGTTGAACATTAAATCGGGCCAATTCTTCCTGGCTCACCGAATGAATCTCTTGGTCCGTTACCTCTAGCAGGATCTCGGTCAGCGAGCGGCGGACGGCCAGCATCTGCGGACACAAACATTTATTTATTTTATCTTTCATGTACATACAGGAGAATAGTACAAAAAGCAATTAAAAAGAGATGTACAAAGGTACTGCTTAAATAAATAAATAAATATCTTGGACATTCTCACACATGGCCATCTGACCCCAAAGTAGGCGCGAGCCTGTGTTATGGGTGTCAGAGACTGTTATACATACATAGATAGTTTTAAATACATACTTAAATAGATAATATTGACATCCAGACACAGAACAAATACAAGTGTTCGTCACACGAATATTTGTCCTGAGTGGGATTCGAACCCACGACCTTTGGCGCAACAGGCAGGGTCACTACCGATTGCGCCAACGGGCCTGTCAATAGATACAAAAAGCAATTAAAAAGAAAGAGGTGTACAAAGGTACCGCTTATTTCCTTCAGAAATTTCTTCCATGTACACAGAACAAATTACATTACAAATAAAACAATTACATATAAATAGCACAAACAATAGAATACATACATTCTACATATAAGAAAAAATATATTTTATATTTCCATTCAAATGTAAACAAACCAAAAATCACAGAAGTAATCAATTTTATGATTAAATTATCGACAGTGAAATAATTACAAAGGACTGAATGCATTTCTGTGGCCGCCTAGTGGCTATCGAACTCGCCTCTCACTCGAGTGGTCCGGGTTCAAACCAAAGCGGTACGCACAAATGACTTGTAAGTTATGTGCGATTTAAGAAATTAAATGTCACTGAGAGAGGAGACCCGTGCCCAACAGTGGGGCAAAGAAAGGGTTGTGGTGTGTGTGAATGCATTTCTTTTTTATTTTAGCCATAAATTTTGATGTATACTCAGTTTTCAGACTTGTTTTATTTAGTAAACAATCTTAGTATTTTATTAAAGACAAAATGAAAAGGATTACAGAATAAATAGTCATTAAACGCAAAAACTAATTCCTGTTTACTAAAAACTATCATTAAAAAGTAGCCAAGAACAATATTGAACATATACTACATACATAACAATATGACTTGAGTTTGAAACATATTATGTTGGTTACGACTTCATCCTAAGTAGATTGAATTTATTTAGTTATCATAAGTAACTTTTAAGTTTAAAAAAAATCAGCAGCATGAATCTTAAATAATAAAAGGTTACTAGTTCAAAAAAAACATTGCTTATTATTAATTTGGGAATCCTATCGTTCTTGGTCTCTAACCAGCTACTCAAACCAGACAGTCATACAGGCCAGGCACACATGCGACACAGGTTTTTTGCCGCCCCAGGACGCGATAAAACCTTACCACTTCATGCATAATCTCCTCCCGGGTCTTGACAGGCGCGGGCGGGTCCGGCGCGTGCTTGACCTCTAGCTCCACCTCTTGGGGCTGATCTTCCGGCTCTTGCGGCGGGGGGGCTTCGGGCTTCACTTCCGGCGCCGACTCGTCCTCGCCTTCTGAATCTGACTCCTGTCAATGTAGGAGTGGATGTATAGATCCATAATAATATGTTATTGTCGAATTCTGTAGCTCAGGCGACTCTAGTCTTAGGCATAGTTAGGCTTTTTACTACAAAAGTATGTTGTACTTAAACAAAACAAATTAAGAAATTTATGAAAAACAATCCATTTTTATTATAATACTAGTGGACGCCCGCAGCTTCGCTCGCGTTACACATTCACTAACTTCAAAAACGGCAAAGCTTCATACTAACTTTGCACCCCCGTTTTACCCCCTTAGGGGATGAATTTTCAAATTTTTCTCGCCGTAAAAACCATCCTTGAACTTCAACGAACATTTAAAAAAAAGAATTGGCCAAATTGGTCCAGGCGTTGTTGAGTTATGCGCTTACCAACACATTTTGCGATTCATTTTTATTATATAGAAGATATGTTATTGTCGAATTCTGGAGCTCAGGCGCCTCTAGTCTAGGGTTAGTTAGGCTTTTTACTACAAAAGTATGTTGCAATTAAAAAAAAACAAATTAATAAATTTGTTAACAATCCATTTTTTTATTATAATACTAGTGGACGCCCGCAGCTTCGCTCGTGTGGAATTAGACATAATAATAGATTCTTCTTAACGCGTTAACTTTAGCTCCACAAATGTAATGAATGTTAAATTAAAATCAACAAATAAATCTTTTTTTTCTAAATATTTCTTTTCACTCAAATGTTAACATGTCTTCATTCCGGTGCCTAATTTACTTGTGGACCAGTCAAGCCCTGATTTGTTACAATCGATTTTCAGCGTTCGACTGTCCAAGTCTCTCCTAGGATTTGGCAAAAACTATAGCATTGTAATTTAGTTTGTTTAGGCCATGCAGTGCAAAAAAATCTACAAATCTCCAAAATCTTACAAATTTGCTTTTGGCGGGCAACATTGGAACACCGCTGGCTTCTGCTTTTAATCTCGCCAGTTCTTCTTCCTCTAATCTCTTTTTCTTCTTTTCTGCTTCCTCCAATGCCTTCTTCTCTTGCTCACGCTCTATAGCTCTCTGCTTTTCACGTTCCATTTTCTCCAAACCTGTGAAGTTAAAAAGTGGCGTAATAATATTATTAATCTACGAGTGGACAAGATTTTTTCGAGCTGAAGAGTGCCGCTGAATTATATTTATATTGAATTATATATACATAGATTATATAGTTTTAGATTTTTAATCTGTATTGTATCTATTTCATAAAAGTATTGGGTACTAATGGGGATTTCGGAGTAATGAAATGGATTCCTGATATTTTACAAGAAATCCATGCCGATTATAGTAATATATAATTACCTTCCCGTATCCATGCAGGCAATTGTCTCCTCTTAGCTGCGTCTATTGTAGACGTCACCATGGGAGGTGGTATTACTACTGGTTCCATAATCGGTGGCATCACAGGTATTTTCTCTCTAAGGGTTAAAAAACAATTCTTTGAAGAGCTGATAATGTAAACATCCTTTCAATCAATCAATAGGGCTCTATCCTTAGTCATCTCAATGTGCCATAGATTTCTATTCATTAAAGCACTAAATGTAAGAGGCAAGAAAGAAAATGCTGCTGATTATTTTTTTTAAAACTTAGTCAAATCAGTAGTTAATAACATTTTCAACAGCCAATGTTGTTGACTCCCAGGAAGAACAAGAAATTATTTGAATAAAAATTGTGGATATTGAATTTCAAATTCAATAGGTTTATATACCATTCTAAACTATAGTATTCACAAAGGCATTTGCTTATCTCTAGTTAGCCAGTGTAGACTATATTCTTAAATGACCAAGAGTAGTACAATGACTATGATGATAATGACCATACAATGTTTGACTTACCGATGTGGCCTATTCCTACTGGGTTTTGAGTCCCTGTTCCTACTCTTAGAGCGACGTGAACTTTCACTACGATTCCTGCTACTATCTCTGATGTTGGCTTCTTGTGGCTCCGATTGTGGAGCCGTCCAGTAACCATGTTGGAATGTAGGTGCTGGCATAGTTCCTGTAGTGTACCTGTTATCAACAGATTGAGGTATTGTTGAAGCTTAAAGTTTTTATAATGCATCTTTTCCTGGTGTTTTAATTTATCTGCTTTTTATAATGCTATTAGGTTAATTCCAAATTAAAATAGATGCAATAACTAGATACCAAGTACAATTACTTTTTTGTAATTTTTGTTTTTGTAGGTCATTTTGTTCGTTTTTCTTGAGGCGACCATCTTCAAGAGTAGCAACGCATCTGTTACCAATTTTCAAAGATACTTTTATGAGCCTTGTTCAGGGACTGTCACAGTCATCACTGCATTGGTGGGGCTCACTGCTTGTTTGTTATCTAATATCCGTAAAAAGATGGTGCCAACGTGCCAACTATGAGCTAGGTAACTAAAAGGAAGGATATAAATCCAGCTACTAAAGTAAGTTAAATGACTGTTCTTATAAGAATTTGTAAAATATTTAGTAATCCAACTTTAAATAGATTACTTTTACAACTGTCGAACAGATGTAAAAAAAGTAATGAGATATCTATTAGTGAAAATATGTTTACTTAGATATGCATTAATGATAGTTTAAAATATTCTTACCCAGGCATCTGAGGACCATCAGGAATGGTATAGCCATCCATCATTGGAGCCATGCCCATTGATGGGTCTGAAGTTATATTTTTAGGATCTACTTGACCAGACCCAGACCATCCCCAACCTTCAAAAGCATTTTAATAAACAATAAATAACAAAATATTACAAAGCTTAATTGAAGCTTGTGTTAAAATAAGCTTCAATTTCATATACATAGCAATAAACATTAAAAACACTCCAGTCGCCATTGAATTGGCCTCTCACTCGAGTGGGTCTAGGTTCAAATCCAAGCAGCACACTATAATGATCTTTTTAGCTTATGGTGGGGTATGACCTTATCACTCTTATTCTGACAGGAGACCTATGCCTTTCAGTGGGACAAAGAAAGGTTTATAGACATGGTAGTTTCAATATTCAAGTAAGATGATCTGCATAGTTGCAAAACAATGAAAAAACTTTGGTATTCAGAACCACACAGAAGGAATCCTAAAGATCATGCACATTGCTCATCACATATTGGTGTAGTGAAACATGTATTCAATTTGTACTGCTAAAACAGTGGTATTATTACTATTACTATAGATTTGACAGCGTAACCTGCACTGCACAGTGTATGTAGTGTGTGTATATACACTGTGTATATGACCCTAGTCAGAATGCAAATGGCCATCACTTCACTCAGAATAAATTGACCTAATTATATTTTTAAAATAGGGAAGAGGTACTTGTTACAACAAATTTATACTTTCACAACCCGGGGTCAAACCCAGGACAGCAATTGCACATGAACTACTAGGCATTATCTGATTACCGTTGTAAATAATCAGTTTTAGTAAATCAAACTACATTAGGATAGAAGCGTGTTACCCCACTGATTCCATGCTGGAGCTCCCCAGGAGTTTGTCGTCGAGTTCCATTCTGCACCGGGGGGCATCGAAGATTCAGAGCTAACCTCAGAATTTTCGACTTCCATCGGCGCTTCGCCTTCTTCCGTCTCGACCTTGGCGGAAGAAGCCTGTGGCGCCCCCACAATCGCCGCAGCTTCTTTCATAGCAATCCATTGTTGCGCTAGAGCTGCCCAATCTACCTGACTGGAATCTACATTTTGATACGCTACAGGATTCAATGCCCACTGTGTAGGATATGAGGGGTTTGCGGCATCCTTCCCCGAGAACATTGTAGTCGTACGTTGTATGTACGATATGTTTCTTACTGTTTTAGCACTTTATGATAAACAGTTATACTTGATTTCATTTGCACGATAATAAACACTAAACCGTCATGTAATTACAGTAAACGAAGATTACTTTTAAGTTCAGACATGGTTCACCAAACCACAGCGAATCTGCACATTTTTCCTCACTATCCTCAAGACACACAGATAATACTATATGTACTATTAGACATATACAGACGTCACATAATCACAGAGTAGAAAGTCGCGAAGTCCCATAGACAAATCATACACCATTAATCATCGAAACTAACGATGCAATCGTTAAGTTCTGACCAAGTCATATCCACGTAGTACTATACTTATAAATCTGTGGTCATATCGTACGATAGGAATGAATTCTTCGCTTCGCATGAAAACCATACAATGACTATGATGACAGTAGCGTAGCCATAGATCAAATATACTCACTGCCCAAAAAAGGCCACAGAATAAATATAGTATAGTCATAGACAAGAAGTAAGTTGGACGCTGTTGGATATAAAAATTAGATGTCGCTGTAATAGTTGTTATTTGTTTGTTTTAATTCTGGTCACAAGATGGAATTACTGTTTGTATAGTTATTTTATCCCTTGCTTATTAGATGTCACATTTCATGCTTTGCCATGATTCGCTGTTCTTTTTTTTACGATTGCTCTATGAAATTATGCGTAATTACTTACCATAACACACTGGCTATGATACGACGGAGCGAAATCAATGCTTAACGTCAGCCTGATGTAGTCTTCTAGTAGAGGGTCTTCGGGCCACTGAGCAAGCTGAGCTAATCTGCTTCGGGCGTCGAAAACGTGGCAGATCGCCTGTAGAGGTGCAGTGTGCACATCAATGTGCTTCAGTATTTTTTTAACTTTTGTTTTATTTTTGTTATTCAAAATGAAATGACACGCTCTGCTTTGATACTAACAGGCAAATTAAAAGACAGTCCCTACTAAAGTACATATTATCTCATAACTACCGTTGCTCAAAAGCGTAAGGTTTCACCGAATGAAGCTGTATATATCTACTAGGTAGAAGATAGCACACACCAAAATCCTAATAGCTTGATGGATAATTCTACTCCGTCTGTGCGATAGGTCCTAGTAGGTACCTACTCTAGGTAAAATCGAAGACTCGTATAAATCATGTCATTATCTCGTTTAAAATATTTATGATTTCGGTCATATGCCTACATATTGTATATTGTGCTTGTTTGCATCCATAACCTTCCCACTTTTGGGCACGAGACTCCCAAAGCCAGAGCTGCGGGAGGTCGTGAGCATACTTCCACCACGCTGCTCCAATTCGAATTGGTGGAAGGGTTAGTGGCCAACCTAGTGTTGAATGTTCCCAAGCTACCCAAAGGTCTTCGACAAGCCTTAACGATTGTTTTTATAATTGAAAACCACCGGGACCTGGGGCTTGACGTGCCCTCTGAAGCTCGGAAGTGTTCACGAACTTTTGTGGCCACCCATCCACAAACCAACCGCGCCCGTCGTTGCTTAACTAGGTCGATCACACACGATCGACACATCGATCGAGTCATTGCGCTATGGACGCTTCTCTTTATTGCGACATCTCCTTGAGGACGTAAGTAAATAAGCAGATATAATTCTTAATTTAATTTATTTTTCCACATATTTATTCTTTCGCAATCATTCGTTAAAACTTCGACATTTTGCACGGTCCAATCACACAATCTTTACAGGCAATTTAATTTTTGTCGCATCTACGATGAGACGAAATTCGCTTACTATATTCTATCACTATATACACTTACCTACACTAAGTTGCAAGTCTTTTTATTTTATTTACCTAAATTTTAAATTTAACTAAGCGCTAATAATGGTTCTTCTGGATCGTGCTTTTGACTAAAATATTTCGAATTAGCCTTTTTCCACTGTTCCTTTTTATTAGGCATCTTTGCTTTCGTTGCTTCTAGCTTCGCTTTTGTCTTTGATATCTTTGGAGGACTGACCTCATCTAGGCGTTCCAATGTTTCGATGATGTTTTTGGGTTCTGATAATACTTTTCTGGTCTCTTCACTGATCTCATCCATGGTGGCATTTTTGTTAGCGTAAACTACAACGAAATGTGAATATGCAGAATTGGATGGAGTGTTTATATCAGCGAAGTCTCTAAAGTTGGCAAACTGATCCTGGTTATAGTTCGGTCTTGGATTCGCTATGTAGCCAACTCCAAGGGATGGTCTGCCGTGGCCATTGTTGTAGAATGAATTGAAACCACCACCGTAATCAGAATCTTCGTCATTTTGAGCAAAGAACGTACCACCTTTGATAATGCCGAAGTTTCCAGAACCAAGAACACTGGAGCTTGCATCAACTAGCGGCTCAGAGGCAGGTGTATTTTGCTTCCCAAATCCGTCGTTGTTCCTGTAGCCTCCAAAGAGGGGGTAATTTAGAAGCGATCTATATGAACTAGGTCTTTGACTATACGCTGCTTCTTGGTTACCAAATCCTAATCTGAAATTATTCTGTCGTGGTTCAAAGAGATTTGCAAATGTAGGAAAGAAGTTTTGAGAGTCTCCAAGGACTTCTATTGAATGGTCTGTTTGATCCGCTGCAGCAACGGAATCGCCTTCTATCTGCTTCAGATGATGTCCAGGAGGAGGCGCCACTGCTTCAGATATTATCTCTGACGACTCTGCAGTCAGATCTGTATCATCTGAAACAATATAATTTTTATTTAATGTCGATGGTCGATTGATTCATGGAATATTTTTTGGAGAAGATGGTAGACAGTCAAAGATTAAAAAGTTCATATGAAATTAAATTTTGACTTCTAAAATAATATGCGTAATACTTGCACAGCTTCACTGGTTTCATTAGCAACGCAAATTAAGTCTAGCGTATTGTAGGCGTACAAGTAAGGCTTTTGAATGAAATTGGAATGGTCATACAAAATGACATGTGTACTATGTCTTGTGTAACGATGTGTGCTTGAACTGAACTACCTAGGCGAGTAGGTACGAGTAAGGAAGGACTACGATTCCTGTTCGAATAAGTAATGCTTTGCCGTTAGACAGGAAAGGTTATGTTTCCGTATTTCTCAGTAGGATAATGTAACTAAACTACATTAAATTCCATAAGTTACATTCTCTAAGGCGTGTGAAGACTGCTATCATAAATTGGGCGGCATGAAGAAACTTTGGTCAGATTCTTAGGTATTCTAAGAAAATATCCAGGTCTAGAAGAAGGCCGATGATGGTATTTTTTGTTTTGATAAAAGGATTTACTCATGATTTTTTGCTAATATCATGAGCGTTGGTCGTAATAATTATTCGAAAAAATAAAATGCTACGTTTCATTACATTCACATTTAAATTGTTTTGTCTTGTAAATATTAAAGTTATATCATATTTACCGTAGGGACTAGAAGTGACATCAAGACTAATTTAATGGACGACTACTTTTGCTTAGGATAGGATAGTGTGTTGTAAAATATCAACACTTAAATGGATTTAAATCAGATTCAATGTCAAATTGATTACTGATAAAAAGGGTAAACTTTTCTCGTAATTTTCTAAATTACAAAAGCAGAATCATTATTAATAAAATTACCACAAAAAAATTAATTTTTAATAATTTTAATTTTTAAATTTAAAATTTACCACAGTTTTTAAACATAATCAATGAATTATTGCATGCATAAGGTACTCGTAAGCTCAAGATTTTGAAATGAAAACGCTCGTAACCAGCCCGCATCATTATCGTTAGGTGGTCACGCGTTTTCCGGTCGGGCGAACGTACCGATTCGCGGAGAAAACTAATCGTTATTATGTCATAGGTAGGACAGTTCAAATGAAATGTTGAGGTAACTACAAGCTAAAATAAAAAAAATACTAAGTATAAGAACCGAAGACCAAAGTCTATATGAAAATAATTTTACAATTGCCTTTTTTTGTGCAAATCTTTCAAAACAGAATACCAATTTATTCAGACAAATTACATACATAAATAATAAATAATAAATAAATACAAATACAAATACTCTTTATTGTACACCACAATAAAACAATAAATGACATTCTGTAAAAACACAAACGATGACCAGTGGTGGCAGAAAAAAACAAAAATATTTTAATTTAACTAGAATTCCCCTTCTTTCCATTTAATAGGGTTCGAATATTCTCACTTTGTTGCGCCAAGATACTGTCTTGGAATGCAGCAACTTGACTTTTTCAAGATCCTTCATCAGTGTGATCTTGACGACTTCCTATTTTACAAAGGTCTTACAATGTAACTGTGTGTAAAACAGCCTGCCCTGTGTAGGCTTAAGATTAATTAATAAATAATGATAATAATGTAATTTTAAATTTAATTTACTTTTCATATTCTAGTTCTAAGCTTTCCGGAGTGTCTCTGAAATGTTCATCGAAATAAAAAAATGTATATTAGGACGACAATACCGTTTTCGAGACTTTAATTTCATACATAATAATATCATCATAAGACGCGATTAATTTAGTTTGTCTGTAGTAGCTCATGTTGCAAAGAAAATTTTAATTCAGATCTACATGGCTTTTAAGACCATTAAATACTTTGGGGTATACTTTCCCATCTTTAATGGTGGAAACCAGGTAATCCAAGTAACGAGGTGAGTATTATTTCTTAAAATAGAAAAATCACGTATATCTAGAAAAACAAATGAATAATTTAAGAGTTTATTTTAAAATACTTCCTCATCAATTACTTCTAACAAAAACTTAAAATTGTATGTATAAATGTACAAATATTTCGTGACATGCTTTTCTTGCAATTTAAATAGAATTAAATAGATCAAATGTGATGGTATTACGAGATGTAGTTATTATTAATTTGTAACGCAGACTAATAACGTGTTGCGTATTATTATAAATTATTATAAATCGGCGAAAATTACGTGTTTATTTAACCCCGTCAACCTCCGACCTAGTATCAGAGTCGTTGATAACAAAATCTGCATTTTTCTTAAGAAAATAACAAGCGCTTCTGTCGAAACTATGCCACAGGTCAGGAGAAAGTTCAGTTTGGCTGTAAATAATGAAACTGATGCCAACAAAGTTTCAAGACGTGACTGACTTATTCCACCTTAGACATACTCGTACTAGACTTAATGAGGATCGGCGAGAAACAAACGATTCTGTGATTCCTTTACGAATAAAATAAGGAAATTCATTCTTGTAGAATTGCTTTTTTACTTCTGCTTTATGTGTTGGCAAATCATTCTGATTTGCGAAAAAGAGGGAAAAAGGCATTTAAGTTTTTTATCATCTCTTTGGACATTGAAAATGAGAATTGAGAATATAAATAAATTACATAATTATGTTAAGTAATTTATATTTAACCAGCATAGTAATATTTTAAGTTCAACTGGCCAAAATGAAACTTGCCTATTAAAGGATGCATAGTAAATACTGGCGTAAAACTGTAATCACGTAGCTTTGCAACTTACGGGTTATAACAACTAATTGCAACTTACGGGTTAAAACAATTGTGTTAGTCAAATATTGCAATTGCAGTTATTAGTATAAAATGCTAAAAACCCTTAAAATTTCTATACATTAGATGATTAGAGAGTTGTATTAAAAATCTTCTTCCCAAAATACTAAAGTTTATGTAGGCTTAGATTATGGTGATGTATGTTACCTGTTTGTGTTCAATATTACGTATTATGGCATCTACATTTGGTATGCCAGCCAGTATATAACTACCTAAATATGACAGTATCGATGGCGAAACTGAGGAATAATAAAACTACTTAGTTGAAATATTTTGCTTATTAAGTTTTTATAAATCATTTTTGGAGGGAAAGCTAAGTTTTTATCAACTGTGTGCTGTCAACGGTGTGCTGTTGCCAAATATAAAAGAGCATTGAGCTTGTTTACAATGATTTGTTTCATTATAGATAGTAATAAAGTATTGTGAACCGACTAGGTGGAGAACAGTTGTATGCTAAGCATAGACTAAGTAATAATTACTAAGCGCAGCAGCTTACCTTACGGCCTTAAATGACTTGAAGCGACCAAAGTCTTTCTTTAACAATACTTCTGTGATTCAGAAACTAAACTTAAATTTATACTAACTACCTAATAATGTAATCTAATAAAGGCTAATCTACCAAATCTACGTTTTGTGTACGTAAGACGCTGCGGTTAACAGATGGAAAATAATACCTACGTGATGAAAATAACCATAGATATGTCGTTATTATGTGAATGTAAGTAGGAGTTATAAAGACATCCAAGGAATTGGGAAATAGTTACATTACTCAGGAACTAGCTGTTTCCCTCGTCTCTGCTTGCGATGACATTTTAGATAACCGCATGGCAATATGCAATTCTGGGATAATAAGCTAGGCTGTTGAAGGAAAATTACGTAAAGAATAAAGCAACATTTTTATTACGAATATGCTACTTGAATTTGAATTGCTTAGTCTAATACTGAATTCTTGAGATACAGCTTTATTTATAAAAATTTGAAACTAAATATATCTGCTTGTGAAATTTTGTTTTGATATTTTTCGAGCTTTGTTTGGGCTCTTGTCCAATTTGAAATTCATCATCGTTTAATTTAAATTAAATTATAAGTAGGTACATATTAATTCTATTTTATTTATTTAGAATTTGTAGTTTCATTATAATTAATAAATGTTTATATTTTATTTCTTTTTCATTGTTGCCAACAAAGAATATGAATCTACACGAAAAAGAAATATAATGTTGTAATGTTATTATTAATTAGCAAACAACATGGCATTATGATATGTTGTATGCAAAAGAGTTCAGCATTTCACCTTAGAGGTGACACCTTGAACCCGTGATAGGATGACCACATAAGGAAGCTGCCAGTGAAATTGATTTCATATTACAAATACATAATAATGAATGATTTTGTTGCAATTATGTCGAAAGAGGATCCATGGTCGAAAGAGGCTGTTGTATACAATCTTGCTAGCATGGTAGAATACTAGTTACACATATTGCATGCTGGTATTTAATATAAATTATAAACAATGTTTATTTTGATACGTAATTTTAGATTTATCATTAAGAAATTTAAGTTATAAATATAGATGAAGTACAACAAAACTGTACTTAATACTTGTGATCGTGAGTGATTATTTCTAGTAAATACTTGGAAAGAACAAGTTATGCATTGGATTATTGTCTCAAGCGATTGAGTTATAAATGCACTGCTTATATCTATATAATAAAAATGAATCGCAAAATGTGTTGGTAAGCGCATAACTCAACAACGCCTGGACCGATTTGGCCAATTCTTTTTTTTAAATGTTCGTTGAAGTTCAAGGATGGTTTTTACGGCGACAAAAATTTGAAAATTCATCCCCTAAGGGGGTAAAACGGGGGTGCAAAGTTAGTATGAAGCGTAACGCGAGCGAAGCTGCGGGCGTCCACTAGTCTTCTATATATATAAAAGAAAGTCGTGTTAGTTACACCACTTATAACTCAAGAACGGCAGAACAGATTTGGGTGAAAATTGGTAGGGAGGTAGCTTAGAGCCAGGAGACGGACATAGGATACTTTTTATCCCGTTCGACAGCGTTCCCGTGTGACTTGACATGAAACGTCAGTCACTATAAAACGTGGTTTATCAAAAAAGAATCAGATTCGGAATAACAAAACGCAAATGACAGCTATGTAATTGACGTATAATGACAGCTATGTAATCTATACTAATATATAAAGAGGAAAGATTTGATTGTTTGTTTGAATTGAATAGGCTTCAAAACTACTGAACCGATTTGAAAAATTCTTTCACTGTTGGAAAGCTACACTATCCCCGGGTGACATAGGCTTAATTTTATTTTGGAAAAAATAGGGTTCCGTAAGATATTTGGGTTTTTCGGACACAAGGTGTAAAAAATCAACCAGAAAAGTTACTTATTTTGCGTACGCTGCCTAAAATATAAAAGATAGAACCATAAAATGTTCTAATTAATTGTAGATCTTATAAATATCTATAAAAAAAACCGCGACACACTATACCTATCTATGTCGAGTGAGGCACAACAACCATTTTTTTATCTTGAATTTTTTTTGGACTACATTTACAGTTTATGTAGATAATATTTGGTCTTTGAATGATTAAAATTGGACGTTTGGTTTTGAAGTGTCTGTCTGTCTGTCTGTCTGTTTCGCTTTCACGCCAAAACTACTGAACCGATTTAAATGGTCTAGAGCCTGACAAAGGACATAGACACTTTTTAATTGGAAAAAAGTGTTGTAATGGGTTGAAAAGGGAGATGAAAGGTTGTATGAAAGTATTGTCATTTTCAAACTAGAAGCATATAACTTAAATTTTAGGCTGTTGATAAGGTATAATTCTTACTAATCCTATCCTACTAATATTATAAAGGGGAAAGTTTGTAAGTATGTATGTATGTATGGATGGATGTGTGTTACTTTTTCACGTAAAAAGTACTGAATGGATTTTAATGAAACTTTACAATAATATAGCTTATACATCAGAATAACACACAGGCTAAAATTTATAAAGATATTGTGTGAATTGTCCAAAATATGACGATAAGTGTCAAGTAGGTAAGTAGGAAAAAATCTACCATCTGCGAGCTATTCTGGCGTGCGCTGCCAAAACTACTGGACCGATTTCAAAAATTCTTTCACCATTAGAAAGCTGCATCTTCACTGAGTGACATAGGCTAAATAATATTACTAGGCGTAAACGAAACTATTGTTATCTATACTAATATATAAAGAGGAAAGATTTGATTGTTTGTTTGAATTGAATAGGCTTCAAAACTACTGAACCGATTTGAAAAATTCTTTCACTGTTGGAAAGCTACACTATCCCCGGGTGACATAGGCTTAATTTTATTTTGGAAAAAATAGGGTTCCGTAAGATATTTGGGTTTTTCGGACACAAGGTGTAAAAAATCAACCAGAAAAGTTACTTATTTTGCGTACGCTGCCTAAAATATAAAAGATAGAACCATAAAATGTTCTAATTAATTGTAGATCTTATAAATATCTATAAAAAAAACCGCGACACACTATACCTATCTATGTCGAGTGAGGCACAACAACCATTTTTTTATCTTGAATTTTTTTTGGACTACATTTACAGTTTATGTAGATAATATTTGGTCTTTGAATGATTAAAATTGGACGTTTGGTTTTGAAGTGTCTGTCTGTCTGTCTGTCTGTTTCGCTTTCACGCCAAAACTACTGAACCGATTTAAATGGTCTAGAGCCTGACAAAGGACATAGACACTTTTTAATTGGAAAAAAGTGTTGTAATGGGTTGAAAAGGGAGATGAAAGGTTGTATGAAAGTATTGTCATTTTCAAAACTAGAAGCATATAACTTAAATTTTAGGCTGTTGATAAGGTATAATTCTTACTAATCCTATCCTACTAATATTATAAAGGGGAAAGTTTGTAAGTATGTATGTATGTATGGATGGATGTGTGTTACTTTTTCACGTAAAAAGTACTGAATGGATTTTAATGAAACTTTACAATAATATAGCTTATACATCAGAATAACACACAGGCTAAAATTTATAAAGATATTGTGTGAATTGTCCAAAATATGACGATAAGTGTCAAGTAGGTAAGTAGGAAAAAATCTACCATCTGCGAGCTATTCTGGCGTGCGCTGCCAAAACTACTGGACCGATTTCAAAAATTCTTTCACCATTAGAAAGCTGCATCTTCACTGAGTGACATAGGCTATATAATATTACTAGGCGTAAACGAAACTATTGTTATAGTCTATATATGTAAAATAAAGTCGTGTTAAATTTTTATTTTTTTAGTAACCTGACGCAAATAGGGTTTATGTGTGTGTACCTATTATAATTTTGATTTTTATATAAAATACCCGTGCGAAGCCGGGGCGGACCACTAGTCTATATAATAAAAATGAATCGCAAAATGTGTTGGTAAGCGCATAACTCAACAACGCCTGGACCAATTTGGCCAATTCTTTTTTTTAAATGTTCGTTGAAGTTCAAGGATGGTTTTTACGGCGAAAAAAATTTGAAAATTCATCCCCTAAGGGGGTAAAGGGGGGGGTGAATGTGTAACGCGAGCGAAGCTGCGGGCGTCCACTAGTCTATATTATAAAAATGAATCGCAAAATGTGTTGGTAAGCGCATAACTCAACAACACCTGGACCAATTTGACCAATTCTTTTTTTAAAATGTTCGTTGAAGTTCAAGGATGGTTTTTACGGCGAGAAAAATTTGAAAATTCATCCCCTAAGGGGGTAAAACGGGGGTGCAAAGTTAGTATGAAGCTTTGCCGTTTTTGAAGTTAGTGAATGTGTGACGCGAGCGAAGCTGCGGGCGTCCACTAGTTATGTATAAAAGACAGAACAAAAGTAATAATTAACAAAGCATAAAAGGATTATTACGCATCAACCAGTCCCTGTTTGTTTCTAAAAGGTACATACTTACAAGAGCCTACAAGTTGCAATTACATTATTTTCCAGATAAACTTACTCTGATAACCTCATGTCATTAATTAAATGTACTTGTATGTAGATGCGTTAATTAATGTAATGCAAATTATGTACTGTAATTATATGACTATGTATTCTCAGTATAGTATAAGATACGAGATTGTCGGAGTGAGCAAAATTACATTCACACGGTTAGAAGACAATATACGTAGGAATGTTCAGGACGATAACAAATTTTAAGCTACATCTATTCAGGCTATTATGATGGATCAATACATGTTAGTACCTATACACTTATTGGTGGTGGATTATGGAAGCTTTCAATAGACCTATTTCTACACAGCTATGCTTCTTAACAACTTAATCTTCTCACGATTCACGGACTAGTCTGTATAAGGTAATTTCACTCCGTAACGATCAGTATCTAATAGGCTCCAATCCTATTTAACCCCTTCTTAAATGCGCAGGAAGGCAGCCACGGGAAATAGTTTACTTTTTATCTCACAAAATTTACAGGTCTCATCCGTATATAAATAGGATAATGTATTCGAAGATTTCTCCATTTTCTCTTCCTCAAGAGAATGAACCATTGGGAGTGATTTTTGCATGGATATAGAAGGTTATATGACCGTCAAGAGTGACAAAGGCTACTTTTTATCCCGTAAAATTTCAGTATGCGTGAAATAGATAAAATACCTACTATAATAAAAGTTCTGTTTTAGATACTTTTTGTTGGTTGGACCTTCTTCTGATAAAACGGAATGATGTATTTTTTTGCATACCTGGATGTCGAAGTGTATAGATGAGGATAGAGATGTAGGTCATACATAGGCCACTGTTTATTCCAGAAAACAGAAAACTGTAATCATCATTCGATTTGTAATCGATCCATTTTTTTAATCTATTAAATGATCAAATCTAAATTTAGTTGGATTCTGATAATATTTGGTACGAAGTAAGCAGACACTCGAAACAAGCTTAATTTATTGTATTTTTAATCATTCCTTTATAATAGTAAAGTTCTGCACGGAGCCAGAGCCGGAGCGAAAGCCCGAGTAAAGCTATTATAAAACAAACTAAATAGGTTTTTTTTTTTTCTACATCCTAGTGAACGAAACGCTCATCAGTATGTCTAACACGAAGCACATGACAAACAGTCCATTTAAATGTACCTACATGAAGTTTACGATTACGTAGGTGAAATTCGGTTGCAGCGAAGTACACGTAAAGTGCGAGTCGCGACAGACGCAATCGATGTCATGCTCCAGTTTCGTCAGCGAACTCGGACAGGATGAGTCGCCAATGTCGAGTTGGGCCATCGCGCCTTTCATCAAAATGAAGGTTCTACGAAGGGCTAACAAAACAGAATTGTCTGTGGTTCCAACCGAGTTCGGCTTAAAGCTTGAACTGCCTGTGGTTGGCTTCACCTAGCTTTGATTGTTTTCTTTTTAATTTTCTTATAATACTTATACGAGTATCGTGTTTTTCTATATTTGAAAAACCAAAAGTTGGTTGACGAAGACGTTTGGCTGTAAAAAAATAGTACTGTATAGCTTAATGTTTCGCAAACGGTTAAATAAAAAAATTATTTTGACAATTCCGTCACATTTTTAAGACCTATTCAATTTAATTCATCTGCTCCTATGTGTGTGGGGCTAAAACAATTTATCACGATTTTCTTTGGTCAAATTACAGCTCTCGAATCTCCGAGCTAAGCCGCGAGCAGGCAGACAGACAGACGGACTTGGCAAAACAATACGGGTGTTGATGACGGATCCCTAATAACCGGTTTCTTACATAATTCAGTAGGTTATGTTAGTATCATTCCAAATAACAAGTGTAACAAGATACCTATGCTTTTCAATGTAATTTCTATTCATGATATCATAAAGACACCCGGAAAGAACTAAATAAGATGTTAATGCAGGTGCATACAATAGCCTTCGTGACTTACAATAGAAATAACTGACTGCTAATTTGCATAAGTAGGTGCCTATTAAGCACTTAGAAACAGGTAATGCTCACTGTTATTACGAGTAATGCAGCTTTTATCCATCTTTTATTCATCCATCCATCCATCAGCCTTTTAAAGTCCACTGCTGGATATAGGTCTCCCTTAATCGATGCCACTCCAACCGCTCATGTGCCTTCTGAATCTTATGTTCGTATCTTATGTTGTAGTGAAATTAATCTAAGCACTTTATGAGTAAAGTATATTTAAATATTAAAAGTAAAGTTAAATATTAAAAGTATATTTTAAGTAAATTTCCAATAGGGATTGGAAATTTAAAAGATAACAAGAATAGAAAGATATGTCACACTATCTTAATTGTGGATGAAAGTCTAAACTCATGCAATGCAATAGCTTATTTGTGAACTCTCAGAATCGAGTAAAAAATTTACTTACATAATAATAAAAGTAGTAATAATAATAAAAGTAGTAGTAGTATATAGTGTACTTAGATAGCTACAACCCATAGACGTACTACTGGGTACGAGTTTCCTCCACAGACACAGCTGCAGGAGGTCTAGAGCATACTTCACCACGCTGCTCCAATGCGGATTGGTGGAGGGGTTAGTGGCCAATCCAATGCTGAATGTTCTCAAGCAACTCTATCCCATGCGCAGCAGTAGGACGTCTATGGGTAGCAGCGACGATGTATCACTGTTAATTGTTTAAAAACCACATGTAGGTACTCACATGATCTTAGGTTCTTACATGTCATAGTGAAAAGCTGAGTTGTCACCGCCAAAGCAAATATTATTTTAAATTGTATAACCAGTGTTATACCATAAACCCGTTGAGCTTGTAGTGACAGACTGACACTCGGCCTCTAGCTACGGAACAAGTGTCTGAGATACTCGTAGTTCACATACGAGAGATTGCATAATACAAATGAGCTTAGCAAGTCGCGTACGGACCATTATGCGCGGTTACACTTCTTGTAACTTTTTTATTGCGCGCTGGATTAGATACGCATGGACACTTTCAATTTACGTGTTATAAGTACGAGTGTTACGCTAAATGATAGTCGACTGTTCTGATGATTATTGGGAGAAAAGGGGTCATTTTGGAAGTTTTAGGGATTGATGGGGAGTTCAAGCGAAGACAGCCCAGAGGCTATCGAACTCGCCTCTCACTTAAATAAAGTCAACAATATGTATGTCACTGTATTTTTCATCACACGGTCATTTAACTTCCCTAATACCAGCATCTTATCCTGAAAGATAAGTACCTACTGTTCGATGGTAAAACTGCTATTTAATATAATTCGCTCAAAGAAGAATGTTCTATGCAGAATTTTCTCGACACAAGTATTACCATTATTCACGGGTGATTTACGATTGGTTTACAAACAACAAAACTTAACGACGTCTATTGACTTCTGTTGTTAGCCCCATTACTATCCCATCATTCTGTCAATGAAATTAGAGAGGTGCAGCTTTGTAGGTTTCAAGGCTCTCCGTATTGTTACAATATTAAAAGGACACGGGAGTAAACTATGTTATTGATCAAACGACCTTCGAAAGTGAAGTTCGACAATTTTTGAACGTATCGAATTTAATAATTTTGCAAGGGTATCTACCTTACCTAACATGAAGCGACGTATCGCGTAAGATAATATAAAATATGGTGCCTTAAACCAAATATTAGTCATTCATATGGACGAATGCCTGATTATTTCGAGCCAGTTTCATTGCTTCTATGGGTATACAATCGATTTTTCAAATAAAATCGAAAAAAAAAATATGCATAAGAATTTAAAGAAAGAAGATGAGCAAACTTTAGTTTTACAAACATTATTAAAACTAGGTCCTACCTACGCTGTGTGAAGTCCAAGTGATTAGATTTAAAAATAACGTGCACATCTGGCAGAAAATTATTTGAATAAAGTATGCTCCACTGTTTTTGATGTATCAATTAGATTGGGAGATAATATCAAATAGACTGCATTTAAAAAATAATACTATCAAAAGTCGTTGGATCCATTAGTCGAAGACGCTTCCCCATTACGAAAGCTTCACTTAAAATAAATTGACTTAATTCGTCAAGCACATATTATGTATTACACGCTTAATGTTCGTAGGGAGTCGATTTTGTGTTGCTTACATTTATATTAAGTCAGATTTTCTGCAAACGTCTGTGTTCCGGTTATTGTATATCTAGTAAAGGAAAGTTTTCATCAATTTAAAGGCGCCATAGTATTATAATGTAATTAGCGTTTCGTAGTACACTGCGAAACATCTATACTAATATTATAAAGAGGAAAGATGTCTTTGTAATGTTTTCACACAAAAACATCTGGACCGATTTCAAAAATTCTTTCACCATTAGAAAGCTGCATCTTCACTGAGTGACATAGGCTATATAATATTACTAGGTGTAAAAGAAACTATTGTTATATCTAATTCCATGCGAGCGAAGCTGCGGGCGTCGACTAGTACCTATATAAAATAAATATAATCGAACATAGAACTCTCCTCTCCTCCTTTTTCCGAAGTCGGTTAAAAACTGGTCTCACTTAAACCGTGAATCCAGCGGTTTCCCACTTTCTTCGTCAGGCCACCAGTCCACCTCGTCAGAGGGCAGATAACCGAGACGTGGTCTCAACAAAAGGACTTTTCAAACAATGATAAGTATCTCATATAGTGTAAGGCCAACGTGAAACCGTTGGATTCAGAGGGCGCAGGACCTACCCGATCCTTCTGAGTGGCGACGATTGAGGCCTATGTCCAGACCCAAAAAGGCTGATGGATGGATGGATGGATAGATGGATGGATAGTTATATGGAAATATCAATGCACTCAGTTGCCCGAATAATACGGTCTCAATAGCATTGAGTAGTTCTAATAGCATTCTGCCTCAAGCTTTAACTATAGATGTTTAAATTGTTTAAATTGACAAAAAGACCTTAACAACTTAATTGAAATGGCGTTTTATCTGCTTAACTTAACTAGATATTTTAAATTGTTAAAAAAGTTTTACAAATCAGATGATTAGAAACGCTCCTCGGAAACTGATTAATTGTTTAAACTTATCAACACTTGCAATCAAACTGTTATTTTAAGTGTTCTCTCTCCGTTACGAGTCGAATACAAAGCAAATAGTTTTAGTGGACCAAAGATAAGTGACCTACTGAACGTGAAGTACCTGCCTACTTCCGCCAATATTAATATGCGAGTAAATTAAACATTACGCAATCTTTCATACAATAACATTCATTGCCCTTTACTCTGTGCGGTTTCCCATGAGATGTTCAAATGCACAGCCGTCACAAAACAAAGTAACGGCTAATTTTCATAAATATTGCATAAGCTGGTATAAGTTTGACATTATGTAAGGTGACCGCATAAATAATATATAAGTTAAAATTAAGTTGTCGCAATGATCGTGAGACGTGGTAACCGGTTTTTATATGTAATTTTTATAACACGACCACAACCCTGTCTTGGTCCCAGGCAATAATCCCCGTAAATCCCATAAACACGCTGGCTAAGTGCAAATGTGCAGACTTCACATGTCTTTGAGAACATAACACAACTTGGTGAACTCTCAGGCAAGTTTCTTCACGGTGTTCTCTCGTCTGTACAGTGGGACGCATCGAAATAAACTAACCATCCCTGTCTCTGTATAAAACATGTTCAAAGTTTGTCACAGATGTCATGGGTAGTATACCCATATGCCTTATGTCCATGTATAGATTACTGGTTTCCCCCACTTTGTCGTTTTAATTTCCATTTAAAATAATTGGTTTGGTAGTACCTATGTTTAATTTTAGGATCTAACTGGTATTGGTCCAAGATCCCAGTGCCGCCAGACGTTACTTATTTTCTCACAAACAATTTATATGGGATAAGCTAGTGTTAGTACATACTTTGAGCGTGTGCATACTCGCTATCTTGGGTAGACGGCCAATTCATTGGTATCAGATGCTGAAAATCGAAAATTTCAGTACCAACTTTTCTTATTTTCTCATGGCTGATTTTCACATATGTTTTAGTTAGTTATGTTACAAATTAATAATAACTATTGCCAGACACCTTCCGTCGGCCCTTACCCTTGCCAGACGCCATAAAGATCCAGAAAAATGATGTAAGTTCACTTATTTTCTCAAGCTTGATTTTTATGCACGCCACTTGAGGAACTATTTCAACACTGTTAGTCAGCAGCCAGACCAATTGGATGGGCCAAACATCCAGCCAGACACACATAAAGTGTCGCTAGTAGTCCGGTCAATTTAGAAAATTGAAATAAAGAAAATTCCGACAGAGCCAAATCTTCGTAGAGACCTTAGGTTTACCACAAGGAATAAAGTGTCAAAAGTCCCAATCAGTCCCGTGCGCTTAGGGACTTATTCGGGGCCCAAGGTCAAAATTTTAGGTATTTTGGATTTTTCTCGAAAACTGTAAGTTTTATCGAAAAAGTACCTTAGAGCAAAGTTGTAGATCTTAAAATTCTCTATAAAAATGGTCTCTACGATTTTTTTTCTAAGACCCACTATTTTCCAGATATTGCGCTTGTAAGAATCATGTTCTACATAGTATGCACACATATGCCACGTATATACATATTTAGGTACTCAAACAAGCTAAAATGCCTACTCGTGTCGCTTTTATGTATACATTATACTATTCTAAGAAAATTTACTCTAAAATGACCGCCGGTCCCTTACCGAATCCCCTCTACTTGAATAACAGATATTTAACATTTGTAAAAAATACACGAAACAAAAAGCAAGTACAGCTATCTTGTCTTCCTCCAACATCGGCATCTGCTACTCAACATTTGTTTCGAGTATACTATCAAGTTCAGACATGGCAAGGCAATGAACTGAACCCTGAAGACTGGGGTTGGAAATTGATAAATAATACTTTGGAACCGATTCGAAATTTACTGCCCCCTGCTCTCCTCTCTTGTATACGTGGCATATGTGTGCATACTATGTAGAACATGATTCTTACAAGCGCAATATCTGGAAAATAGTGGGTCTTAGAGAAAAAATCATAGAGACCATTTTTATAGAAAATTTTAAGATCTACAACTTTACTCTAAGGTACTTTTTCGATAAAACTTACCATCTTCGAGAAAAATCCAAAATACCTAAAATTTTGACCTTGGGCCCCGAATAAGTCCCTAAGCGCACGGGACTGATTGGGACTTTTGACACTTTATTCCTTGTGGTAAACCTAAGGTCTCTACGAAGATTTGGCTCTGTCGGAATTTTCTTTATTTCAATTTTCTAAATTGACCGGACTACTAGCGACACTTTATGTGTGTCTGGCTGAATGTTTGGCCCATCCAATTGGTCTGGCTGCTGACTAACAGTGTTGAAATAGTTCCCCAAGTGTCGTGCATAAAAATCAAGCTTGAGAAAATAAGTAAACTTACATCATTTTTTCTGGATCTTTAAAGCGTCTGGCAAGGGTAACCGCTCTATATATTTAATCTACAACCATTCCAAACTGTTACAAGAACTTAATAAGTTACAAGTTAATGATTAATATACACAGTTTTTAAGTCATAATAATATGCTTGATACTTAAGAATAAATAAGTACCTAAGTTTAAATAATTTGACGCCAAAAGTGATTAATGGTACGTAAACAATTGTTATTACGTAAACAATTTGTATGCGCAGTGTTATTAAAGTTATATAATTTTACTGTCAAGATTCAAAAGTCATCCTGCGCCAGTGTGAGTCGACCCTTAGTGTCACATCACCATTACGGACACTGTGAATAAAACGTTGTGTTTAAGTTATTAAATTAAATAAAATTCAGTCCCAAAGTACAGAAAGTTGTCTGATAATCATAAATAAACATTTATAGCAGGAAATATTTTATTTCAGTTGTAGATTTTATTACTTGGAGTATTTGTGGTTAAATCAGAGTTATATCTGAAATAATAATATAGCATTGTTCTTTTTTTTCATTTTAATTTGCAAAGGGAGTTAGTTATAAGAAGTGGTAATTTATGTAAAACATTTCAGTTTCAACCGCTTACCTCATTGAAACGAAGTGCGTGAAATAGGTAATTGTTCGACTGAATATCTACGCGCCTAATAGAGTTTCTATATCCTTGAAAGTGACTACATTGTATAACGATTTCCGTAACAACCTGAATTATAGCGCATACCGTTCGGTGGATTCTAAAAAGTAGTTCGTGGGTTCGTTCCATGGGTGGCTAGTGGCAAAATTTCATGGACACTACCGTGCTTCGGAGGGCACGTTAAGCCGTCGATCCCAGTTGTTTTCAATGGTGGAAACAGTCGCTATGCCTTGTCAAAGACCTTCGGGTGGCTTAAGAACATTTGACACTGGATTGGCCACTAAGCCCTGCACAATGCCGCATTAGAGCAGCGTGGTGGAGTATCCTCTAGACCCGCCACCCACAGGGTTCTGTGCCCAGCAGTGGGACGTATATGGGTCGCAGCTTGATCGTTTTTAATATGTGGTAACTGGTTAGTATCTTAATCCTTAAAGGTAAGATACATCTGTGACCGTCTTTGAATGAGACAATTCGATTAAATTAGAGGCAGTTAATGGCAGTCGCATGCTCGTTCGCTTATCAGTAAAATAGGTTTTTTATACCAGTGTGTCATTTGACACATTAAATACATGTATTTCAGCGGATAAAGTACCGGTCATTATTACATGTTTTAAATTCTTATACTAATGCAAACCTAACAAAATATTATTATCATCCGTAGTCATCATGAGTAGTCATTAGCAGGCCCATCCTCTGGGACACATTGTATATACTAACTACTACTTATTACTAGTATTAGATACATTATTCCATTGAGATGGAGAACAAACCAACAAACACATTTTCCCATTCATATATTAGGAACGATAAGGATACCAGTTAGCACTAAAAACTGAGTACCTAATTTCAAGCATATTATAAGGCTAAATAAAACCTCTCAACGACGGGTGGCGCGAATACAACACCATAAATAAACCTTCAAGATTCATTCACGTCTTGAAACATTTGTCTTCTGTCACATAAATGCTATACCGTCAAAGCCTGATTCGAGATTAGGGCTGAATTATTAACAATATACGTATTATACGTTTAGAATAAATTAAAATACAATTTTTTTTTTCATTACAGACGAAATTAGCATGCAGTACCTACCATCCATTCTCTGCCACTCATGACAACGATGACGAATTTTGAACTAGACTTAGTAACTACTTTATGTATGTAACTTTCTTCATTGACGGAACTGATTGATATTTTGTATCGAGATCTATTGAAAAAAAAAAAACTATTTGGAAGAGAGAAGAAGAAAATTTTCTTCTCTCTTCCAAATAGTTTTTTTTTTAGAAGTTAGAAGAAGAAAATTTTCTTCTTCTAACTTCTTTTCTTTTCTTCTTCTTCAGCTTGTGGTGCCAATTGGTCTCTTGTTATATAAACTTTTAATGAATGCACTTTTCTAATCACGTAATTTCAAAGCAGTATTTCTAGATGTATAAACATGTCTAGTTACGCCTTTAAAAGGCATAAATACAGTCATTTTATTTTTATGTTCATTGAACCTATTACGGAACTGTTCAAGGAAGTAAACGGATTAGTACCTAATATCATATTGTAAATATGTATTACTAATCCGTCCGAGTATTTTTATAAAATTAGTTTACAACGGTGACAATCCACAACAACTAGATGATACCGTTGTCCAACAATAGGACAACGAATTTAAAAAACTACAAAAAAAGTAACTGAAAAAAAGAACGCAGTGAAAATCTCAAAGATGAATCAAAGCGTTTTTTAATACTTTACAAACCTTGGGATCTGTACAACAATTTTGTAGGGTCAAGATTTTCCTATGACCGTGTCTATGTATTGGTACTACCATAGTATTTATTATACTAAATTAGTCTACTACCTAAGTTTAGACTTGATTGTATAAGCAAGACTATTTAACTAACGAAAAGAAAATCTGCATTTTTGTTTCGTTAGTTAAAAAAAATATTATTTAACTAACGAAACAAAAATGTAGATTTATGATATTAGGCATGTTAAGCTATGGGTGCAAATATCTGGGAGTGGTTAAAATTCTACTGTATAGTGAACATTTAATAATAGAATCATGACCTATACCTTTCACTAGCTAGATGCAGCTGTGCTGATTATTGTATTGATATGGAGATCAGGGCATTGCGTCTTACCTTAAGTTGGTTCCAAATAAGAGGTTCTTATATTCTTCGAGAGGTCTAGAGCATACTCCACCACGCACGTCGATTCCATGTGATCAACAGAGGTAAGTAAGACGGGCGCAGTCGTTTTGTCGACTGCTAATAGCAAAATTTCACGTTGCAAAAGAGTACGTTAAGCCGTCGGTTCCGGTTGTTTTAAATTTTAAAAACAATAGTTAAGCATTATCTAAGTCCTTCTGGTGGCTTGAGAACATTCACACTGGCAACCATATTGGAGCAGCGTGGTGGAGTATACTCTAGAGTGTCCGCAGCTCTCATTACTAATATTACAATAAATAACTGTTCCAAGATTGTTTTGTAGATAAAACAGCACTATTGTACATGACACCACAATTTTCCCTTTTTTGTTTTATTTTGTTATATTACTTATTAACAAAAATTTACAAAAAGGTGCAAAAGTGCATGCAAAGAAATTTACAATAAAGTGTTATTTAATATGATTATTTTCTTCATTTAGTGAGTATTTAATGATCATTTTACATCGGATCGTATCGCACGAACGCTGCAGCTTTGTATGTTTCTGACTTCGGCCATTCAAAAGACATCAACGAGGGATAAACTATAATATATTTTAAAATAATAACAAAGCGTTATTACAACAAGTAAATAATGTAATTTCTCATGTAAAGGAATAGTTGTTACCTGTTAATAACTGCATCTTATACCAGTTAATCATGGTATTTTATATGAATTTGCTTTACATTTTTTATTCATTTATACGAAGACGTGAGATAATTACAATGTAAGATGTTGAAATGAGGATGTAATACTAGAATGTTATATTTATTTGTATGAATAAAATATACTGTATTATGTAAATAATGCTTTTATCGTCTCGGGAATAAAGATTTATATTTTTTACGGCCACTATTATGATTCGGCCTCCTTGTTACGCAACTTGTAATCGGTAGGCCATCTGCTAAAAGAAATGGTCATGGAATTAATATGTATGGAAGGTGGATACTTTCAGCTTGCTTTTAAGTGACACTGCACCTATATATACGAAGTAAGTACATATTTATAAGTTTACATGACATAAATTTTTTTTATTCTATAAAACCTATTAAATTCTGTACAACTGTATTCAGTCTGCCTGAAGTTTAAAGTTCATAAAATAGTAGGTAAAAATAGTTATTATATCTTAACTACAACATTTTGGACACTACCTCTGTGCCCAAGAAAATTGAAGTTCGCCTAACGAACTCCAATTTTTTTGTCTATGACACAACCATAGATAATATTTCCGCAACGTGCTTTTGATCCGATGAATTCTGCCCAAGTGGAGTAGCGGGAAAACTATTTTAATTAACAAATACACGTACTTGTTTAATCGGTGTCGCATCTTATACAATGAATAAACTTTCTCGATAATACGCCGCCAGTGATTCATGTACCTATCATTATATGTAAACAGAGATCATTGTGGCGAATGTTGGTTAATGATATGCATTGTCAAAAGGTTACAGAAAGTTTTTCTTGACGCCAAGATAATTATAAGAACACCTTAATGTTATGTTGTGTTTGTGTGTCTTGCATGTGTAAACGGTTAATATGATTACAGCGGAACTAATGTAATATCAAATTAATCCTATTGTCTGTGGCTTTGAAGTACTTGGTGCCTGATTTAATTTATCACCTGATGTTTCTGTGACCCTAATTGTATAGTATAGGCATTTATTAATATAAGAGTATGTGGTAATCGTATTATGAAAAGCCTTTTATGGTTGTTGCTTGTGATGAAATGGTGATAGCCTAGTAGTAAAGTGAAGTGGTGAAGTATGGTAAGCATGGTGGAGTGGTCAAAATTATTTACATGGTTCTTCCATGGTATTTTTATTTTTTTTATTTCTTTTTTATGGTATTGGTGCCTCCAGATGATGAATGCATACTTTACCGTTATTGCAACAGAAACGTACCTGAAAAAATAAACGTTTTTTATTAAATACAGGCGCAGAAAAATGTAAATTTAAACAATACGAAATATAGCTTCACCTCCAATAATTATCGTTTATTGACTAAATAATAAGTTCAGGTAACCCTTCAATCATGTGAAGTAGCTTATTGGATTATACTCTTGGTCTTGTTTTTTGTCTTGCAGTTCGATTACGGCGATGCCCAATAAAGTATGTATTAAGGAACTCATTCATACTGTAAAACAAAGTAAAATAAAATTTTAAACAAATGATTCAAACGGTATTTTTAGTTTCACGTGTCACAAGTTGTTGTCAATTTAAAAACACGTAACTATAGGAATATCGTACAGAACCCCGTTCAAATACGTATACAAATACCATATAATGAAAAATAGGTAAATGAATCTGAATCTAATTAATATATAATTACATACAAAAAAGTTCTTAGTCTAGTAAGTAATTATGTTTAATTATGAAATACTGCTGCTAGTGGATTCTAAGTATCGGCTTGTTGTCTTTGATGATGGATGCATCATGTGCCAACCCTATTTTCAGAAGATTTTAGGCTGCCTAAAGGCATTGACTTTACTTAACGACTATTATATTATGATAACAAAGCTCAAGACCACCACTTACCGTCGAAACCGGTGCAGCTTAATAATTTTGATCGTTTCATAAAATCTCAAACCACGCCAGGTTCTTAGGTTGTGAAATTACAAATTATTATAAGTAGTTATGACTAAGTTCAAAGCTAAGGATAATTGCAATTCTATCAAAGCAAGGTAAGCGAGAAGCATTTTAAACTACATCCTGTCGATCTGATTATTCAAAACTACGAGTACCAAGCCTAGATTCCTAAGTAAATAATAATGAGTAGGACAGTAGGTATGTGTATTTTCATCTTATCTTTACTTACGTTAAAAGATTAGTTACAATCGATATAGGCAGTAAAAAAGTGGTAGATACTTTTTATGGATTTTCCCGACTTTAAAGAAGACCCAAATAAGAATTGGTATGCTTAGTCCAGTTAACAGAGAGTGTTAATAAGAACATAAGTTGGCCAGTTCGTTGGTAGGTAAGAGTTTTTTGTTTGTCCTGAGTGGGATTCGAACCCACGACCCCTGGCGCAACAGGAAGGGTTAATACCGATTGTGCCAACGGCCCCGTCAAAATTATTGAGGACTTGGTCGCTTCTAGATAAATGTAACCGGAAACATTTCCAGCTGGGATACAAATGCTATAAAATAAATTGTTACATTCTGGGGTGGTGGTAATGCCCCGGGAGTACTCTGTACAAAACCTATAGGTACACGCTAATGGCGTTTGTAATAAATATTAAATAAAAATTAAACATATTGTTGGTAAGAATCATTTTGCTTCAAAAGCATCGTAATTAAACTTGAAAGTAATTGCGGCGTTTACATACAGCACATGTTCAATTATAGTATGGCTATCTTCGGAACGATCTTAGTGTATTCAGCCCATAGAAAGTTAACAGAGTGCAGTGTTGGGAAATGTCCAAGGTTCTTTTAATAGCCTTTTTTCGTAACAGTTGTTCATAATTTTCAACATGTATGAAAATGTTACGCTTTGATGGATCGACACGCAAAAGATCTTTTGATAATGAGTTCCGACATTATAAGTGAAATGATTAGGATGCAAAACAGCTTTAATCTAATACACAAAAATAAATCGTTTGTTTGTTAGTATTTTGTGCGCCGCCATACGTTTATTCGTTTGCTCTGAGGATTGCTCTGAGGATACTTTAAATCCCTAAAATGGTCACCTATAGAATATTTTTTTGGCGAAGAAAATTTTTATGCATTGAAAACTGCTGTAATATTCAATGACTGTTGGGGCCAAATTCGGGCTTGTGAGCTCCTTGCCAAGGTTAGAAAATAAAATATTGGGATTAAATTACAATAATGTGTTCAGAATAAAAGATAAAATATAATTGAAATCAAATAAATTCTAAATGACGTACATGACTTAATATTATAACACTTAAAACTAATAGCCAGTACTTACAAATAAGGTTTTAATAGATAGATATAAACAGTAGGTATATAAAGTATGTAATCTCACTATATTTACAATTTACTAAATAATATATATATAAATTAGGTCTAGACATGCCCCCGGGCGTTGGGAGCCTCGCTTCCAACAAAATCGGCTTCAATTGGCAGAGGACAGATCTTGCTGAACGATCTGCGGAACAGGCCGCTAGAAGTCTTTATATCTGCCACTCTGATGATGCCATCCGCACCAGGATACACAGCTACAATCCGACCTAACTTCCACTTAAGGGGCGGCAAGTTATCTTCCTTCAGAAGTACAAGGGAATTCATCTTGAGTGCAGAACCCTTGCTAGTCCGCCATTTTGTACGAACCTGCAGCTCTGAAATATATTCCTTGCTCCATCGAGTCCAGAAATGTCTTCTTAATTGTTCAATTCGCTGGAAGCGAGTCAACGAAGATTGAGACCGGTCTGAGTAGTCCGATGATGGCAGAGATGTCAATGGCCTTCCAATGATGAAATGTCCCGGAGTTAACGGCATCATATCATCGGGACTCGATGAGAGCGGGGTTAACGGTCTGGAGTTTAATATTGCCTCAATTTGGACTAGTGTCGTGTAGAACTCCTCAAACGTTAGATTACAATTGCCCAACACTCTAAGTAAATGATACTTTGTTGACCGCACACCGGCTTCGGCTAATCCAGCAAAGTGAGGGGAATACGCTGGTATAAAATGAAATTTTATTCCCTCATGAGCCATCTCTTCAGCTAAAGAATCACAGCTAGTTTGTAAGAATTTAGATAATTCGTTACAACCGCCAGTAAACGAGTTCCCGTTGTCAGAAAGAATGGTTGATGGCTTACCTCTTCGAGCTATAAAACGGCGTAATGCCATTAAAAAGGTGTTGCTGGTTAAATCGCCTACCAGTTCTAAATGAATGGCCTTTGTTGTAAAACACACGAAAATGGCGATATAGACCTTTACTATCCTGCTTCCACGACCCTGACGTGAAACTGACTTCATAGGACCGGCGTAATCCAATCCTATGTTTTGAAACGGAAAACCTGCTTGAAGACGTTGCTGCGGTAAGTTACCCATGATAGGAGTGACAGTCTCGCCTTTCATGCGACAGCATTCAACACATTGACGATAGCAAAATCTAGCCAGATTTCGTCCACCGATAGGCCAATACGTTTCTCGAATGGCTGCTAGTAATAATTGAGGTCCTGCGTGCATAAGGCGTTTGTGTTCAAAATTAAATAATAATTTAGAGAATCGATGAGCGGACTGTATTAAGATAGGGTACTTCTTTTCAAATGAATAGTTTGAATTTGACAAACGACCTCCAACACGCATGATTTTTCTGTCGTCCAGAAAAACGTTAAATTTAAGTAATGGACTTTTCTTAGGCAAATTTTGCTTACGAAATAATAATTGATACTCAGGGAATGATTCACTTTGTGCCGTCCTGATTATAATATTTAATGCCTCTTGCAATTCATCAGCACTAAGTGAAACATGTATTTTATTATTACATATGATTACCCGTTTTCTACAAACATTAATAAATCTTAACATAAATGCTACAGCGCGGTTAAGCCTCATAAAATTAGAAAATCTATCAAATTGAATAAAATTAAGTAAATTATCAACTACTGAACCGTGCAGATTGACATTGTTATGTTTTAATTCTGGTAGCATGTCTTCCGTTATGTGAACTTGATTAGATGGCCACAATGAACTGTCCTTACATAAAAATGATGGACCTAACCACCACTTATCCAGGGTGGACAGAGATTCGATGTCCACTCCCCTAGAGATAAAATCCGCAGGGTTATCCTCGGAGCGAACGTGCCTCCACTGGCACCTAGCAGTCTTTTCTACAATATCTGCCACTCTATTGCGGACAAAGGGCTGCAACTTGCTAGGTAACGTTCTTAACCATCCCAAGACTATTGTGGAGTCCGACCAAAAAACAGTGCGGTTTATTTGTACTCTTAACTTACGGACGCGACTGCCTTTTCATATAGACGAGCACCATTCAAGGCAGCACAGAGTTCAAGCCTAGGTATGGTGATAGGCTTGAGCGGGGCTACTCGACTTTTTGCTAGTAACAGATGCACCTCGATATTATCATCATTAACAGTACGCACATAAAGACATGCGCCGTAAGCACGTTCCGACGAATCGCAAAAATTGTGAAATTCTATTAATTTTGGTGAACTACCGATTACACGACGTGGAACATGAATGTCATTTAATAACGATAGTTTATTAACTATCTCCGTCCACATTTTGACAATATCGGACGGTAGCGGTTCATCCCATGATAAATTGTGTAACCACAATTTTTGAAGTAACATTTTCATAACTATTATACACGGTGCTAGTAGGCCGAGTGGGTCAAAAATCTGTGAAATTACCGAGAGTATATCACGCCTTGAGCTTCCTTTGGCGATCACATTCCCAACGGGAAAACACAATCGATCTGATTCCGTTATCCAACCGAGACCTAATACCTTACTAGGTTCAAAAACTCCTATGTTTAAGTCAACAGACAACTGAGAAGTCTCAGACGGAGAAATAATTTGAGGTTCGTTAGACTTCCACTTTCGTAAATGCATTTGTGCTGAGGCTAAGGTGGAAATAATCTCCTTACGTAACCTAATTACTTCATCTAAATTATCTGCGCCGGTCAACAAGTCATCAACATAAAAATCATGAATGATTGCGTCTGATACTCCTTTATCTGGACTTTCCAACCCTAATTGCTTCAAGCATCTAGTCGCCAAATACGGCGCACTAGCCGTGCCGTAACTTACCGTGGCTAGTTGAAAGGGTACCAGAAGACTGGAAGGATTATCACGCCAGATGATTTGTTGAAGATAACGGTCATCAGGATGAACAGATATCTGTCGGTACATCTTCTCGACGTCAGCTACAATTACGTATTTGTGTTGTCTAAAACGCAGCAGAATTGACAATAAGTCATCCTGCACTACCGGACCAACCATTTGTAACTGATTGAAAGAAATGCCAGTGGTAGTGGGACTGCTTGCATTAAAGACAACTCGTAATTTTGTAGTGGAGCTGCTTTCACGTAAAACACCGTGAAATGGAATGAAATGTGCATTTGAAATGAAAGATTGCAATCTACACATATGACCAAAACTTTCATATTCCGACATGAAATCAGAAAACATTTCTAACAATTTTGGTTTATTAAATAGTCTACGTTCTAATGATAGGAAACACTGCTTTGCTCGTGGCAAAGAATCGCCTAATAATCTAGGTGATTGTTTAAGTGGTATCCTAACGCAAAAACGACCATCGGCCAGACGTGTAGTATTCTCTACGAAGTGTTCCTCACACGCCTTTTCTTCTGAAGAATATGAATGGCCTACAGCTATTTCTTCAAGTTGCCAAAACTTACTAATTTGACTTTGAATCTCTTTAAATTGTAATTCATTGTCGTCTTGATCAGAGGTAAAATTAATGAAATTACAATTAATTTGAGACGAAGATACATGGCCACTATTTATAGGACCTGATACGAGCCATCCCAGCCTCGTATCACAAAATATCGGCTGACCGTCTCCTAACTTAAGTCTCTGCGTTCCCATAATGTCCCAAAAGACGTCAGCGCCGATAAGTATATCAACAGGAGCCGGTGCATGAAAATGGGGATCCGCAAGACAAATATTAGATGGTAATTTAATAGTTGATAAGTCGACTTGACGGTTTGGTACCAAATTAGTTATCGACGGGAGAATAAAACACTGAATGTGTGTCGAATAACATTCATCTAACGACGTAAACCGCAAACGACATAATTTATTAATAAACGACATACTGTTGTTTATACCTAAAATAGAGTTATTCACTTCAATAAAAGGAAGTCCAAGCTTCTCATATAACGACTGACTCATTAGACAGGAGGTGCTCCCACTATCCAATAAACAACGTACTATGTATTGTTGATTATTATTACCAAATACTTTTATAATTGCAGTCGACAATAACACAACCCTTTGTTCACATTGAGAGCGTGGCGTAGCAGCGATGCTAGCTGACAGTGATAAGCGGGAGTCCGGGGCGGACGACTTCGGCGCTGGCTGCTGAGCGAGCGCACTGGAATGTTTACCATTGATGTTATTGGTCAAGTTCAATGTTGCACTCGAAGTTGGAACCAGTTTGCTATGAATGTCCGTGACATGGACCAGAGTATTATGTTTACGATAGCAAGTTCGGCATCCCGGCTTCTTACAGTTATTGGCATAGTGTCCTACGTTTAAGCAGTTATAACATACTTTAAATTCTGGTAATAATTGCAATCGTGCCTCGTTTGTCAGTGACAGGAAATCAGGACAGTTAAACAGTTTGTGATTATTGCTATTGCACTTAGGACAGAGCTTGTTGTTATTATGTGAAACGGAAAACAACGTTTTAAAGTTTCCAGTTGACTTACTTTTAATACCTGAATTATTATTTTTAGATGACATCTCTATCGTTTCCAGAAAGTCAGCTCGATTCTTTATGAACGTGAGAAACAACTCAAAGGTTACCTTTTGATCACGGCTTAACGACTGTTCCCACTCACGATAGGTCTTGTTATCTAATTTGTGAGTGATAATGTGAATCAAAAGGGTATCCCACTGTTTGACTGGCTCTCCTAAACATTCCAAGGCACGTAAGTTTTTATTTGTTTCATCAATAAGACCTTTTAAACTGTAAGACGACTCTTTCCCAATAACATCTATATTGAAAATGGCCGATACATGATTGTTTATTAACATTCGTTTATTTTCATAGCGTTCACATAACAGTTGCCATGCTATCAAATAATTAGAAGAGGAAAACTCAATTGATTTAATGACTACCGCAGCAGAACCTTCAAGGGATGCCCTTAAGTAATGGAATTTGCTAATATTGTCTATATCGCCATTATTATGAATGAGACTTGTAAAGTTATCATGGAACTCCATCCAGGTGTCATAGGACCCACTAAATGTTGCTAACTTAATAGTAGGCAATTTAATCCCAGCCTGAGGACGACAATGGGAAACGATATCAGTCGAGGTTATTACTGCATGCTTGCAATCAGTAAGCAGTTTCCGTGCTATTGCAAGTGACTTATAATATAACCTCTCAAAGACATTTCGTTCCGCCGCCTGAGATTCTGGTTCTTCTACTGAACATTCTATCGACAACTGTACCTCGTCATAGCGATCAAACATCTTCTCCATTCTACTCAAACGAAGCTGTAATTCTTCAACTTCTAAGGGACTCATCGACGTTACCTCCAGGGCAGTAACATAGTTTGAAAACATTGTTAGCTGCCCTTTGAAGGCTGCGCGTTTTCTAGTTAATTTTTCTGCCGACATTATGCTGGTGTGCAGTCAACCTGGAATTTATTGAAGCTACTATTAGGTAAATAACTGTTTGGACAACTCCTAACCTGAACAATTATAATGCGTATACAATTTTATTAAGTACTAACCTTGTTGGATTTTCTAACATAAAATACTCACAAACTCGATAGACTAGAGTGTTGGGTGCAAATTAATTACAATGAAATTCACAAATACGAGTATACGATCTCGTCCAACTCCTTAGTCCGTGACCCTCATAAATATTATCGAAGATCTCTGGTTCAATTCCACTTTTTCTTCATATCATCCGATGAGAAGTGACCAATGTTGGGGCCAAATTCGGGCTTGTGAGCTCCTTGCCAAGGTTAGAAAATAAAATATTGGGATTAAATTACAATAATGTGTTCAGAATAAAAGATAAAATATAATTGAAATCAAATAAATTCTAAATGACGTACATGACTTAATATTATAACACTTAAAACTAATAGCCAGTACTTACAAATAAGGTTTTAATAGATAGATATAAACAGTAGGTATATAAAGTATGTAATCTCACTATATTTACAATTTACTAAATAATATATATATAAATTAGGTCTAGACAATGACCATAGGCAGCCATTGGTATTTATTAAAATTATATATTTTGAACATAAATGTTCTTACATAAATGTGTGTTTTGAACAGATGAAATTACCAACACAGATAAGTCTTACATAATTAAAATTTATATATTTTTTTAAATATCATTTAAGTTTTGTTTTGTTCGCTTTATATTTCTGACTTATAGTGATATGTGTATATTTATTTTAGTGTAATTCAGTCTTTAATCCTAAAAACCTCGCATCATATAAGTATGATGAATGACCTAAGGGTCATACTGAATGTTTCTGGATTTTGGAAAATTACCAGATTAATATCTTATGATACATTTACGATACATTTATTGTTTTTTAATGTATTTCTGTATTCGCTGAAAATATTGTATAAACCAGTCTTTCTTAGGGACCTCTTCAATGGCTTCTCAAATTAAAATGTAATATGTTCCCAATGAGTTCCAGTTTTCGAATTACGTTTTTACTTTCAATATGCCCCACGTATAAGGGTCTTTTAAACATTCTTCTTTTGAGTCGTTAACATTTTGTCAAGTGCGCAATTTTTAATGGCTCAATATATAATTACGTCACACAAGATGGACTACCAAAAGAGCTTTGGTATTTAACAGAATATTCGAAGCGCTTTAACTTTATCTTTTCACATTTATGTTATCACTGAGCTAGTTATATTAATACACTTACCCCCTGATAAATGATTAATATTTCAAAAAGTAATTCTATTTACCGTGGAGCTTAAATCAAAGTTAATACAGTAATTACATACAACTTTTGTTTTAAAAATCCTTTATATTATAAGATCTTTTTGCTATAACGTTACTCGTATAACTCGGATAGATTTGTATCTTCTTATACTATAAGTTCTTATAATACCAACATGTGCCAATTAATTTACAATATTTCTTTTTTTTTATCATATTATTATTTACTCATATTATTATTTTATTAAAAGAAAATGAAAAGATTTTTAATTTGTTTAAAAACTGAAGTTTACACTTGAATGTTCTGGATTAAAAATCATCACATTTTAAAAAGTCATAAGCACCATGACGTCATTGTTACGGCTGAATACGTTTATTGCCTAGTAATCATTACTCTTTGGTTGTTAATCTTGTTACAAATATTGAAATGTTGTCAATTCTGGAGTGGCTTATAAATAATATTTCACATTAATTTAAGAGTTAGTAATCATTACATATTATTATATAGTAAATCACTGCTGGATTCTGGCTCCACCGTTCAACAACCGATTTTTTAATTACATAAATTAATGAATGGGCCCGTAAGTAAGTAGTTGCAAAACTCTTTGTGAATAATCAGATTACATTTGTACTATGGCTGGTTAATATTGCATGAGAACTGTGATGATTAATTGTGATATTAATAGACACAATGGTTTCTCGTAGTTATTTTGGTAAGAATTTCCCAAGAGTTATGATTTTGTTTGTCTTATATATGTATCTTATATATGTATGTATAGCGAAGAATACGATAGAATTACCTTCATTACTTTATCATGTAAATTGTTCCCCGTTCAAAAATCGGGTTCTTGTAGTTAATAATTTCCAAAGGATGTGAATTTCCTGTGATGGGTACAGAACTCTAGGGCATTGGTGCGTTATTTCAAAAACTCTGGAGTCCTTCTCATGCACCGGGGAAGTCCACGGAAGGAGGCTTTAGTCGGTGAAAATCTTACGTCGTAAATACGTTAATGTAGCTGATAATAATTTAAAAAAAATGTTGCGATTTCTGGTTAATGAGAACCTGAACATGAGACCTTTAAGAGTAACAAACAATGCGGTGTAAGAATTATTGTGGGTACAAAATTCATCATTTTCTTACTCGTAAAACCCATTGCGATTAAACGGCTAACAAAAATATTTTGCGTAATAATTTAACTTAATTTAATGCAGTAATAACTGATGGGCTTGTAGATACACGTGAGCTAGTAGAATGGTTGGGAATAATAATGTTGCGTTGGTTAAATTTAATGAACACGATGCATTGTCGAGGGCTCCGAGCCCCAATAGGTCATACGCTGAATGCCGCGATGATCACGCGGTAGAATTTGATGTACACGCTACCTTATTCTAGCGGTACGACACGGCACGACACGATACGTAAATACATTTTGGTACTGTACACATGTGACAACAGCACAAAATACGGACATAGTATAAAATATGCATGCGGTGGTGCTGCATGTTCGTTTGTTTTGCTATACAAGTAAAAAAATATCTTTTTATAGACTTACAGTACAGCTTTTAATATAATTTAGAAGATTTTCAAAATCAGATTTAAGTTATGATCGATTTTACAAGAACAATGAAGACTGAAAAATGCATTAGACTTAACTTACTTAAATTCTTTTAAAAATATACGATCATTTTGTTTTTTTTTTTGTGATTGCCGCGTCTGTGCCGAAATGAAGTCACAATGAACTGATATGTTCGCTACCTAACTTAGGTTTCCCAGGAGTGTTCGACGTAGGCCATAAGGCCAATATCCATTTTTAGAAGATTATCTGAACGTAGATACATCGTTGAAAATAGACATTTACTGCGAAGGTTAGGTTTGATACAATATTTCTATAGGGAATTACACAGTTCATATTGCGTTGTAGTACAGCGCTTGTAATGTAAATGTATGAAACAAATATGCAAGTTTAATTTTAAAATGTTGTAAATACGTAATAACGTTTTTGAGTTGAGTGCATCGTGTATTATTTTAATGTTTTAGTGTAAGCAGGATTACCTTGACTGGACTATCCTGGATTTAAATAATATTTGTGGAATAGCGGTAGGTCTAAAGCATACTTCAACACGCTGCTCCAATGCGGATTGGCGGAGGGGTTAGTGTGTCAAATGTTCTCATGCCACCCGAAGGTCTTCAACAAGGATTAACGGTTGTTTTCACCATTGAAAACAACCGGGACCAACAGCTGAACGTGCCCTCCGAAGCACGGCAGCGCCCATGAATTTTGCCATTTGCTGTCAATTAAAAATATCTTCATCATCATCATTATCTTGCAAAATTTCCGATAAATTATAACTTAGTAGCACTAAGCAGTATCTAACGCTACTAATTTAGGTAAGGCTATTGTGTCTACAAACTTGTGCGAAGGATGCAGATAATTGCATTAATTGCGTATCCTCTTGTTTTCGTATCTACTAATAAATGTAAAAGAACGTTAACAAGCGCGTGTAGAACTAACGATTTCTTTATTTCAAGAAGGTTCTATGTTCATTGTTCAAAACTGACTATTAAGGTTAAATGAACCGGATAAGATCAATTGTTAGCCACAAGTTTAAAGTAGCCAGTCCATAAGGAGCTAATAAAATTGAGTAGGAATCGAGTGATTGCATAACATATCAAGAAATCTACAAACATTTTCGATGTAACCTAAAAAATAAAAATAAAATGGAATTGATAAAAAAGTGGAATCGTAGTAAAGAGTATTGAAAAATGAAATAATACAGTCTCTCAATAACTCAGTATATCTCAATGGGGTACCCAAAGTACCCCATTGAGATTCCATCCATCCATCCATCAGCCTTTTGAGGTTCACTGCTGGACATAGGCCTCTCCTAAACGACACCACTCCGACCGGTCCTGTGCGTTCTGAAAAATTAATTAATTGAGATTAAAACGTCTAAATTCGTGACTTGCAAAAAGTCAGACTAATTTGTAAAGCTCGACTCCTTAGCTCGATCAGTAGTGAAGTCACAAACACAAAATCTTCTTCTATATCACTTTTTTAACCTGTTTGAATAAATGCTTGTTATATTAATATCCTTATACTAATAAGCATGCGTTGCTTTAGGGTAATTCTTAACCCTTAAATGTAGAAAGTTAAACATTCTCTTGAATTTTATTACGTTAAACACGAACCAGCGATTTTCTTCGTGATGCCCATTATTTATCTCAGGTAGAGTATAGATATAGATCGTTAATTATTATAATAAGAATAAAAAGAAGAAGATGTTCTTTTATAAGATCATAAGTTATGCCCGTTACTTTGAACACATTGATAAGGTTTTGGAAATAACTCGTAGATAAACAAGAAGAGAAACTATTAAATGCAAAATCAAATTGAAAGACATAAAAAATCATTTTCTTTCACTTGGTTTACGATAAGTTGTATTTGTAAAGTTGTGGAGAAATTATAAACAGAAGTGTTAAGTGGTAACTGTGTGGTCGATGAAGATCTTTTCAGACAGTTTGAAGACTTTTGAGACAGTCTGAAGTAATAATTTATAGGAATGTGGAGGAGCAGATACAACTAGTTCATATTTTCAAGTAATTTTATTCATCATTGGTCAGCATAGTCTAATTTTGACTTCAGCAATGTCAAATTGTCAACAGCCTAATCAACATTATTCCGGGACGGAAATTTATCTTCAGTTTGGGCTAGATGTCAGCAAAATACAGCCTTTTCGCCACAAGTTAATAGTTTCACGGTGTTTTGCCACCATTGCGGAATGGCCCGTGCGTAGCAATTTGGCACGGTATTTTAATAAACTTTTTACGCTATCATATTAAAACCTTGAACCAATTACTGGAGGGCTTTCTAATAACTTGTAATGGACTTTTCAACCTTACCTAGTTTATATAACTGTTTTTAGTTTGACGGTTTTATCTAAATTTAAAATTTGTATTTTTTTAATATTTAAGTATGATTGAAGAACTGACTAGGTGCGGTTAATATTGTATTCAATGCAATAAACAATGAATTAATTTGTTTTTTGCTAGTGGATTAATTGGAATAGACGATATTTGCAAGTCAATACCTAAGCGATATTTATTTTATTTGTCATCATTTCATGTAAAACATAAGCGTTCAGCATCATTCAAACACAAAACACACGTAGTAACACGCTTTAATCGGAACGATATCATTATACAAATGGCTCGCGTCGATTCAATGCGATCGAAACAGTGAAGAAGCGACGGGTGCGGTCAGTAGTTCGATACTCTTCGCAATCCTGTGCCTTATGAATCCAGCTGTTACCCGCTGACTTCTTTATGTCCATCTAGTTGTAAGGCGGAATATCATCATAATGTGAAATCATGAAGATACGAACAAAAATGTTCATAATATTTGCTTAAGATCCACGAATGAAAATGTCGGATATGCACGTTTATTTGACGAGGACTATACAATGTTAATGCGAAGACTTCGGCAAACGTAATTTTGAAATATTAAACAAGGGCTATTTCATATAATCACATCCTTGAAACGCTTGCTAACCGCCGGTAAATAATTGTTTCGTGACGTCCTGGGTTCAATGTAAGTGGCGAACAATACACCGTTTTAATGTTTGAGAATATGAAGATATTATTATTGTCAAAGGCGTTTGAAGTAAACATAATTTTAACACAGGGATATTTTGTAGCGAAGTTTAGATTCATCGACACATCAGTCGCTGAACCAGCCTTTTATAAATATTAATTGATCTGGCAAGCTCGTTGAAATATAGTTTAATAATAATATGGTTTATGGTTTAAGAACTTTATTATTTCCCATAAAGAATTAACAACAATTCAGTCACTGAGAAATCAATAACAATTACAAACTTAAATAATAGCAGGCGTACAGAAAATAAATACTGATTATTGTACATACAAAACAGAATATTACTTCTACCCTCATAATGATTTGATTTTACACTATTCTTTGTGACTACGTATTAACAAATACATGGATGTACAAATACATGGATATTTTGTACTGAAAATCAGTATTGTGCTGTCATACTGCAACGTGGGCGGTGCGGTTGCATGTTTCATATCCATAAAAGATTAAGATAAGTATACGTTAGCTTTCAATATAATCATCTAGCCCCAGTGCTCAAACACATCGCGCCTGTTTCTCCGAAGGGGTAGGTTAAGGTGTGTATACCCACTTTTCACCAGTTATGTTTAGTTCGCATGTAATAGGTGGTGAGCCTATTGTCAAACACCGGGTACAAATCCTGACTTCGAGCTACTATCAGGCATTTCATGTAAGAAAAATCTATTCTTTGCCGACCCGGGGATTAAACCCAGATCTTCTAGCTTATCAATTGCGCTTACGGTCTCTAGACCAACGAGGTTGTCTCGAACAATGATAGTCTAAAATATGCATAGAAATTAACAAAATAAATAATTTGATACTCAGGCCATGCATTGCCAAAGTAAGATGTGTTTATCACAATCAAAATGCTTATTATGTCTCAAGAACTCAGGTCAATGGATAGTGATGTACTGCTATTCATAGTGAAGCTTAACCTTGACCAGTGAACAATGGGTGGGTGGAGACGTGAATATCACTCACTGTGGGAACTTAGTGTTTGTTAATTAGTATTTGGGACGCATTAATGCGCATGTTTCAAGGAGTTTTCGCGTATTAGTAGTCAGTAAAATTTTAAAGCTAATATCCCGTGTTGATCGAGACGTTATCAGTCGATTGATAGTTAAGCTGCACCGGTTACGGACTGCAGTTGGATGGGTCACCAGTGTAAAACTTCTTGAGCGCATCCGTGCTTTAGAAATCACGTTAAGCAGTCGGTCCTGCTTGGTATTACAACACAAAGATTACCACGTTTAACAAACAATAAAACAAAAAACTCTTCTTGCTTTATAATATTAGTATAGATCAACATTATAGATGCTTCCGTTTATTTAGCAGTTTGTACACATTAGATTGGACGATGAACGTCATAGATTGGTTTTATTGCCTGCATTGATAATTTAGAAAGGAAAAATAGAGCAAGTAAGGTGAATATACATTTAGGGCATGTAATTTGTACTTCCTTACTGCAAATTATACAATCAACCAGCTGAAGATGCACCCGCAGATATGATAAATGATAAATATCGTATAGAATCTCAGAAATGATAAATATCGTATAAGAGAACGCATAAATATTGACCGCCGTGTGACGTGCCATCATTAGGCAGAACTGATGTACTAGTAGCGACTTTTTCTTTTTCGTTTGCGTGGTCGTTTCGTGACCCTGTTTATGTACCTAACTGGACTGAAAACTTACTAAGTAAACAGTGATCGTGATATAAGCGTTGAGTAAAAATCTAGATAAAATCCTCTTTATTCGTAGTATAGTATCAAGTAAGTAAAATACTTTGAATTATAGACAATTTTAAGTTGTTATCTAGTAAGGAGGTATTTACATGTAGGTACCTACATATGTACCAGTTTTAGCCCGCAGCTTCGTCCGCGGAAACATTCCAATAAACGTGCAAAGAATCCCAAGGAAACATGATTTTTTAATATTTTCGGGATTTAATCTAGGTTATCGCTTACCTATGTGCCAAATTTCATCCGAATCCACTATGTAGTTTTTGAGTGAGATTATGGACGAGAAATAGCTTGATTTTATTTTATTCTAACGATAATAAAATACATAATACTTTCATTAATAATAGAAATATTTTAAGTCACATCATTCTCTATAATCGTGACACAGCACATTATAAATGAGACAAAAAAAGAAATCAGACGTCTACAATATTAAAATAACTGTTCCGTTTATATACGTATATACGTAACGTATTTTTTAATACAGTTGCTCAAAAAGTGGCATATTACAGGGACGTTTAGCGTTCGGGAAGTGAGCTATTACACACTCGTGCTTTTTCTTTACCTTTTCCGAACTCGTGCGTTCTCTTTCCCAACTGTCAAAATAATGTCTATTAAAAAGAAAAAACCAACCACGAAAAAAAAAATTCATAGAAGTTTTTATGTTTCATGCAAATATTTCTAAAAAGAAGCTACTAATTTGTTTCAATATCAGATTTAATGATTTGATTCAATGAATTAGGTTAGGTTTCATTTCATTTCATCTCATTAAATTTCATGTCAATAAAAAAATTCTACTGAAGACTTGGCTGTATGGGCATAGTTCCCTTTACCTACCCAGAATGGGTGAAGAAAACAAAAAAAAATCTCTTCAATACTCTGTATTCTTTTACGGTTGGCGCCATTTTCCAAAAATGTTCGCTGCGAGTTTAGTTTGTGTTTTTATTATTTTATCAAATTGCTTAATTTTTTCGCAACTGTATTAAAAATAGTTGTTCAGTACACGTGCGGAACCGTCATTGCAACTTGTTCCGACTGTCAACCCTCGCCTTCGGCTCGGGTAGACATTTGTCGGAACTCTTTGCAATGACAGGCTTTCCGCACTTGTAGCGAAATATACTATTATAACACATTTGCTCGTAAAGGGCCCCTTATTTCACCAATTTCAATATCGTAATGTATCTAATTACCGCACTTGTGCGGTAATGTAATGTAAAACGCACGGGTTTTTTTTTTAAAAAAGGTAAAACGCACGGTCTAACAAGATGCTCCATCTAAAACGAACGGTACTTTTTTCAATCTTAGCAAAGAGTTTTTATGTCAGAAAAGTGGTCCACATTTTATGAATAAAATTAACTTTGGGAGATAAAATATAAAAAATAAACATTTAATTCTTTAATTTAATTAATTTTGACAATAAATTAAAATAATTTATCTGTACCAAAAACAAAAAAATATCAATTTACTTTAATAATAATACTGGCTGTTTTTGTGACTTTGCCTTAAAAAAAGCTCTGATGCGCGCGCATTGCTAATTTGTCTACAAGTAAAAATTATTTAAAAATCAAATAATTCACAAAATAACGATGCATTATCATAAAAGAACAATATTGATCCGTGAAATCGTACGATATGACTGTTCTGTCGTGGTTCTGTGGTGTTCCGCGCGCTTTTTCTTTTCGCTGTAGTGTTTTTATTTGAAAATGTCGTCAAGTAATGATGAATTTATTAATTTATTTCCTCGCAAATATGTTATAAAACGTCGTATGACACACGTGCGCTTTGATAATTACAGCCTCTGCTTTCTTGTAGCCCTCGCCTACGGCTCGGGCTAGCAATATCGCCACGGCTGTAATTTTCAACTTACCGCACTTGTATCATAATGTACTATTACTACAAGTACTTACGTATGCTCAAGTACCCACTGACCCGATGTCAGACACCATTACTCATGCATGGACATAGCACAATACACGCCAACCGACACTAACAGTATCATCTTTGTTTGTATGGATGTTGGCCTACTCTTTACCAATACCAGTATTCGAGAAGGATAGCTGTTATTGAAATCCTCTTCATTTTTATTAATATTTACTGCTGACATAAATTGTTTTGACTGAAGATTTAATTTAAAATGTGCAAATACGCAAAATTGTGTTATCAAACGTGTTCGAATATATTATGTTTTTATTGATTTGAGTTGATTGATGTATGAGATTATTGTTCATCGATACGTGATTGTCTGCTAATGATAAGAAATCATTTGCAGAGAACTGGCTTAACAAACATTACCCCAAGAAAGTCATATTAACGGTGCTCACAAGCGTGCAAAATTAAAATTTTGCACGTGAATACGATATATAATAATATTTTGACTGATTATGATAGATTTTGACTATAAATAAAAAGAATAATAAATAAACAAACAGGGCAAGCTAAAAAATTCAGTCGTTGTAGACAAAAAATTGTTTAGATCATCACAACACGCTCGTAAAAATTTGTGGCGTTACAATAATACAAGATGTACACAAATGACCACATTGTGCCAAAACAATAATCTTGTCGAATTTGTGTAAACATGTGGGCCTGGTTCAATGCCGGAAGCTTAGGCGAGCTCGTTCAGATTTTCTTTCGCCTAAATGGTTGACTGGTAATGCCATTAGGTATTAAGTCCGCTATAGTGTTATATGCAAGGTTTAAATAAATAAATGCATTAAATTATGTTTCGTTGTTATTAGAAGAAACTATGCTGCCCACTGCGCGAACGGTATATCCGAAAAACGAAATGCTATACTTTTTACTACGTTCACGATAAAAGCAGAGTACGTATGTTGTCTCGAATTGGTTTTGCCAGCATCAAAATATTAACGTCAAACCATGGCCGTCTCGGTCGCCGGATCTAAAATTGAAAAATTTGTGGGGATTGATGGTGCAAATGTAGGATAACAGAAACGAGAGGACGCAGAAATCTTTCGCTCACCATTGCAGTGAAATTTGGGAACCACAACTACCGTTAGTCAGATAGCGATTTTAATAAATAAAGATCCGATTTGTGTGTACTCTTCAGTCAAGATAATATGAAATTAGTCACTATCAGTGTTATAAAATAATAATAACATGTTTGTTTCCAAGGTATCAAATGTTTTCACGAATTTCGACCCCATTGCATTTGCGCGGCTGCTGGGAGAAAATGAGCTTGGGGTCACCAATTCAATTTCTTTTATAGTAAGTACATGGTAACATGGTTGACATGGATATTTTATTTTAAGTTTTCGTATGTTAAAGGCAAAGCGCGCAGCTGTGTGCGTAGAACCATGGGAATTTTTAAGTAGCGTTTCCGCAAATGTAATCGGCGCGGTAGTGTCGTTGATAGCTGTGTTAATAGCAAATTGAATTTCACCGAGATGGGAGTCCCAACTGCGCAAATCAGAACCTACAAGAGCAGCTATTGCAGTGACAATAGTGCGGTTATACCTACCTCTATTATCTCTATTATCTCTAGTATTAACATGAATTTGCGGGATACGGTATTGCCCTATAAATTGTGGACCGTTGTCTTCATTTTCATTTTCATTTTCACGGCATATCAAATGTATAAAAACACCGTTCGATCCACAGATATGCTCTTGAAACACACCCATAAATAGTACACAGAGTAAATAATGGCAAGACAGTTACTGCTGTATTAATATTAACATCACACAATGACATGAAGACACCAAAGTTTACCTTTTCGAATTGTCACATTGTTTCGTCTTGTTAACCCCAAGAAAAGATAGGGTGAAGTTACTGTAGATTTTCAACAGCAAGATTTCAATGAATACAAAAGTGTAGGTAATTGATAGCCTTACTATTTTTAACATGCCTGTACTATGCCCACTTTATCAAGTTAAAGCAAACTTATGTCTTCTTATTATTATAATGCTTTGTGCTTATAATGCTTACTTAGGTCTTCTTATTATTATAAGCTATATATATATATATAGTGCCATCTTCGAGGAAATGTACAGCGTACTACTTAAAACTGTAATTAATTACGTGACCTATTAGAACGTAGCGTACATAGCGCCGTTGCGGTTTAGCGGTTTCCTTACAGTTAGGTAGTCGATCCGAGCAATATTTTATGTCATATTTCTTAGCTAAACAATGACTCAGGCTCGGTATGATTTGCTTGTGTTCGCGATCATTGACACGATGGAGTTTATTGCACTCATTCGTAAATCAACACGTACCGTAAATACCTTTTTAGGTTGTTGTCCCACTTCGTAGTTTAAACACCCCATTATGAATCCTTACTTCAGTGAGGTTCACGGTTTCCTCTTCTTAGCAAAGAAAGATCATGACCATGTAATGATGACAATAAAATGAAGTTATCACTTTTATATTTGAATGACATATGTATTTAAAAAGTACACTTAAGTATTTAAGTTCATATTTCACCTTTTAATTACTGTCTTTCTCTATAGCAACGTTTACGGAAGTCTATACAAATGTACGTAGCGCATGCGCGATTTACATTCAAACTGTGTAGATAACTGCTTAATTCTCACACAAACTGCATTACCATACTTACCGATGTAAACGACACCAGATTTTCACGGTAATAACATACAGTAACAGCGCGTAATAGTTGTTACATTGTCGCTTATGAATCATTATTAATTTTAGTCTGTAACATTTATAAGCTCTGTACTAATACCTCATAACCTGTAATATCTGTCACGCAGTGAGGCAAGATCTAGCGGAGAGCTCTTTTTGGACATATTACAAGGTCTGCTGAGAGATTTTGCGAGTAAAGACCTCACATTGCTGACTGACTGACTTGCTGCTTTGCTGTGTATTTGTAACTGTGTATTTTTTGAAAATTTTCACCCAACAGAACCGATACATCCGTTGCGTTGATAATTTTGTTTGGTGACTCGGTTAATTCGGTTACATTAACTTTGGCACATCCATATGTTATACTTCAAAGAGGGCTGAAATTTTAAAACTGACTGATGACATACACCTTAATTCATTTAAGGTGTATGTCATCAGTCATCAGGTTCATTTCGGGCATTTCACTCCTTTAATTAGTGATAATAGCAAACGAGTACGCAGCGCCCCATCCACTTCCACCCACGACACCTGTGACAGATCCAGAATGGGACTTATAATAGATTCAGATTCAGATTCATTTATTTTTCATTATAATTATGGTATTTTGTATACGCCTAATGAACGTCATAACATTTTTTTTATATACCACCGGTTCACAAAGTTGATGCTACCGAGAAAAACACGGCAAGAAACTCGGTAGTTACCTAAATAATCTTGTACCAAGCCTGTCACAGACGTTTTGCTACTCTAGAGGACTTAAGGGCCGTATTAATAAACCAATTCCAAGATCAGGTTCAGGATCATGGTTCAAAACCTTATCTTAAATCTTGAATTCCTCCCCGTCCCTTCACACCTGTTTTTCTTTATGACCAATGCATATTGCTCGCTCAACGAAAAAAAACATATTTCAAACTACAAGAACATTTATGTAGGATGACCTCCTGGTAGGTGGTCGATGATCTGCACAAGGTGGCGGGGAGCAAGTGGATGAGGAGAGCAGAAAATTGGGCTCAGCGGCTTACCTTGGGAGAGGCCTATGTTCAGTATTGGAAGTAGTAATCTGGTCTGAAGAGAGATATACGAGTATATATTAAAAAAATATAAGATTCGAGGTGTATGTGTATTTTAACAGTTTTAATAATTATTTTATTTTTAATTTATCTTTTAACTTTTTCCAGATGAGGGTTTTTTAAGCTGAAGTCACAATCTTGGTTCTTAATCTGATCTTGGGATCGGTTAATTAATAACATGGTCGCCACAATCAAAGTGTAACTGGAAACCTCACATTTCCAGTCGGAATACAATTGCTTAAAAGCAATTGTTACAAGGCAGAAGTGGTAGACGGTGTAGGTACTGGCGCCATCGGTATCGGTAAGTAGGCCGCTGTGAATATTCAGTTGGATTTGTAAAAAAAAACGATTACAAAAACGATTCCAATGGACTGATTACTTGGAGAAATAGTAGGTAGAAATTTAGGTAAGTTGGTTTAGAATTGTTGTAAAAACATCATCTCTTGTAAGAATAGTAATACTTATGCCTACTAGGTTACTTAAACTAGGTTAATAAAAGCTTATTGCTATAAAAATCTGTGTAAGTCGTTTTTTTATTTCCGCAGCAAAAAATACAGTCGCGGCGGGCATAGGGTAGTCATATAAAGTTTATCATTTATAGTCACATTGTTCTCCTATAACTATTGTATTAAGTACCATTTTCAATATGTACTTCAAACATTTTAAAAATGAAATTTTGAAATTTTTGTATTGTTTTTAAATATGTCAACGAAATACACCTGTGGAACGCTCCTTAATTGTACTATGTGTTAAAAAATATAAACAAAGAAATTCAACTGTGGTTTTGTAAAATATAGGAAACCCTTAACAACCTTGGTTGCCTGAACTCGTTTTACTTAGCAACTCGAAACCATAGGATGTCGAAACGAATTTAACTTTAACATCGCTTTTTAGGAAGTTTAGAAGATTATATAATGACATTACACAACCAAAGTTTGATTTAACAAAGAGAAACGTCCTTTTTAATTGCTTCCTATCAAGTTTTCGTAAAGTACTAGTATGGAGGAACTCTTTTATTTACTTTTGTAGCAAAATTCACTGGAGCCGTTAATGTTACGACAGTTGAAGGTTTATAATTAGTGTGTCATGTTTCGCAAAGGCATTGTCACGATGCGCTCGCGACCGCGTCTGTTATGCCGCTTCATTAAAGTCGCTGTACACGCCCGCTTATTGTCGCTGCCTCAAAAGTTGGAAAATAAATAAATATCTTAAATAAATATCTTGAACATTCTCACACACGGTCATCTGACCCCAAAGTAGGCGCGAGCCTGTGATATGGGTGTCAGAGACTGATATACATACATAGATATTTTTAAATACATACTTAAATAGATAATAATTAACATCCAACAGAACAAACACAAGTGTTCGTCACACGAATGTTTGTCTTGGGTGGGATTCGAACCCACGACCCCTGGCGCAACAGGCAGGGTCACTACCGATTGCGCCAACGGGCCCGAAATGGCATGTGCCAGCGTAGAGGCTGTTTGTGAGTACTATCAGTTGGAGTACTAACACCAGTAATAGTCCAGTTAGTCATTATTAGTAAGAATTTAGTTTTAAGTCAGCCACAAAAACGTTGCTACCCCTGACGACGACGAAACCACACTTTTCCAACTGGATCACAATTAGTTTTAAAACATTTATTAGTAGAGTAGGTACTAGGCGTTATACTACTCCGTGTGAACGCTTTAAAGAACCTATTTGATTATGGAACCGACATGGGTAGGCTCTACCATCTAAGAAATAAGCTAATAAGGAAAATAGCGTCCATAGTCCAATGGCTCGCGTCGATTCAATGTGATTGACTGAGTTAAGCAACGACGGGCGTGATCGGATAGTGGATGGGCGACCGCTCGTGGCAAAACTTCATGGACGCTAACGTGCTTCGGAGGGCACGATAAGCCGCCGGTTGTTTTCAATGGCTTTGTCGAAAACCTTCGGCACTAGGTGGGCATTGGAGCAGCGTGGTGGAGTATGCTCTAGACCTGCCACAGCTGTGAATGTGGGGGAAACCCATGCCCAACAGTGGGTCGTCTATGGGTCAGTGATAGCTTACAAAGCTTCGTAGCTATTGCTCGTCTTATAAAATTACAATAATAATGAATAAATATTGAATAATAATAATCTGAATAATCTGAATAACTATTCAGATTAAAAATACGATCGGATGATCGATTAAGCGTTTGTCTGCGCTTCACTTAAAACGTCGATTGCCAATGCACTTGAGGTTACGGAATTTGGACGGTTTTATTACCGTTATTGTTAGTCTAGATTAAAACTTGACGCCCAGGTTTAGTGTTAGTAATGTCACTGAATAGACAATAGTACTGACGTAATGTTAACAATTCTTAAATAAGTAAATGTAATACGTTACGAAACTTCGATAAGTCGTTCCATTTTATTGAGTAATTAAAGAAGTCAAAAGAAAATTAAACAAAAGATACAGGCAAATATTATCCGACATAAGTAGCGTAACCAATCCGCATTATAGTAGCGTGGTGGCGTATGGTCTAGACCTCCCGCAGATTTATCGTCTGTGTTGGGAGATCCACGCCCAGCAGTGGGACGTCTATGGGTTGCAGCAGCATGAGCTTATTTATATTAAAAGTCAATCAAAAGTGTAAGAATCGATCAGTCGTATGTGATTATCTTACATCGTAATATAAACAAGCTACTTTGCTATTATTTAACACATTTACGAAACGATTAATGATTATTACATAAGACCAAGTAATGTGTCGCTTAAGCGTGACTCTTGCAATCTCTCCCGATACTAATTACTCATTATACGTATCAATGATGTAATTTACATATATGCATACATATGATATGATACATATCAGAATATTGGATTTTGAGGAAATAGAGGCATCTGTTTTATTTACTTTGTTTTATTCAATTGTTGCGTAGAATTTAATTTTAGAAGTAGCTCTATATTTATATGAATAAAAAACGAACATACTACACAACACAAATCTACATACCAATAATGTAAGCTTGCACCCGTGACATCTTTCAACCCATCAAAAATAATGCTATATATTTTGCAGAGCGCATGGAGTTCAATTGGATTTAAAAACAATCGAATTGATATAATATTATCTCATTGTGTTACATAATTTGTTAATTAACTTTTACATCAACCCATTTATATTAATTGATAAAGTAACTATAATATGTATGTCCGAAAAGTTTTAATCCTAAAATTATATTGAAGGATTTCGAGTCGACGATATGTACTAATTGTCCAGTGAGATGAATGATGATGATGAAAGTTCAATTTTCCGAAGATACATTTATTAGTCCAATAATAACAATAATAAATAATTAACAACTAAGAACAAATTCACGAGTTATGTCATGGTGCCCCTGTCCATATATGTAGCTCCAAAATGAATCTAAAATCATATTTAACGATTCTAGATAACAACTGACTTTCGTATCCTTCAAACAAAATTACTAAAATTTGAGATATATAACTTTTATTAACAAGCAAATACAGTAAAGTATTTGTATGGACTGTTAAAGATGTTATCTTCTGTATTGAATTAGATGAACGTGGAAGTAATATTTTTTATGATTTAACAGCTCTAGATTTCACTAGATTATTCTTATACAAGTACAGTTCGCAATCTTTATCGCTTGTTATGTGAACAATCCGGATACAACGTATATTGAAGTATAATAAGATGGTGTAATATAAAAGGCTTGGGGAAGTAAGTCGTGAAGAAGTCGAAGTGATTCGTATGCAATACGATACATCCGGTCTCCGGTCTCATTTTTGGTATATTTACCCTTTTGTAGGGGCGAACATTTTAGTTCTCAAGGGTAGCAATCAATCTCTCGAGATCCTTGAGTTTTTGTCAGAGTTTGTCACAGTTTATAAGGCACATTCATTTAATTGAAACAAATAAAACGTGAAGTTTACTTACAGTTCATACAATCACTGCAGTGTAAAAGGGAGTTATTATTGAATAGATTACTCCCTACTTAATATCAGTAAGCATACTACCGTCCGTCTGTCACTAATCTCTGTTTAACAATCTATATACATAATCAATACATACAAATGTCTAACTAACAGAATAACCGATTCTTTTGAATTCGAATCGAATACACAATAATTAGGCTTTTTACATATAAACCAGCGGGCTGTTCATTTGTTTATATAAACACCAGAAGCGGCAGATCTGCACCTTTTGAAATAGAACCGTAAATGATACATACACACAAAGACAATGTGCATCCAAACCTTCGCACAGCACAGGCCGCCCTTCGACAAGGTAGACGGACGACCAGAAGAAGGCAGCGGGAAACCGCTGGATTCAGAAGGCACAGGACCGGTCGGAGTGGCCTCGATAAGGAGAAGCCTATCTCCAGCAGTGTACCTACTGTATAAAATAGTATCTACTACGTAAATAGAATGGATTGAAAGCTGATTGTTTTATTTTAATTGGCATATAAATTTTAGCGAAACAAACAAAACGTGAGTGTTATGGTACTTACAGCAATACCGTCATGACTGCGGTGTAGGAGTAGATATTCTAAGTTATTATTGAATAGATGAATAATACATTCGTGAGCCATAAACGAAACATCAGTTGTAGGTGCCAATGCGATTCACCAGGGCTGGAGGTCGAGCAATTAAAATTATTTAATATTTGATTGTAAACAAGGACATTGTTCAATGAAAATAGCACCGTTGGCTGCGTTCAACCGAAGCTGTTTTCTGACATTGAATGAAGTATTTCAAGAATGTTATAGTCCACTGCAATTGGAAAACGTAATTACAACTTTATCATCCGTCCATCAGCCTTTTGGGGTCCACTGCTGGACACAGGCCTCCCTCAACCGACGCCACTCCTCCCGATCATGCGCCCTCTGTCTGAATCCAACGGCTTGCAACATTATACTTATCTTTAAACCCATTTCACACTCTTTAATTTTAGTAAAAACAAGAAAATAATTAACCAGTCTGTCTGTCACGATGAAGATATTAATTGTTGTAATCATATGTAATAACGGGAAGCCACAATGATTGTACGTATATATTAATAGCCATTTATGCAGCAATTATCATGGCATACATTTCCATTTTTAGTTTGACTGTCACGACTTTAAACAGTTTTTCCATTAGACAAGCAAGCAATGAGTTGTTTTAATTAATGAAGTAATTGTAACATAATGTCTGAAGGTTTGTATAAACGACAATAATGTTTATGAAGTAATTAATTGAGGCAGTCATAAAATACTACTTTGTAAATTTATCTATCGTATTAGTATATAACTATCACTACATCTGTTACTCTAATCTGGGATGAAAACTATAACAAGTGTATCTTAAGACAATACGTAAAACCATAAGCAGGTTTCCACAGAGTGGGTTTAAGGAGGTCTGTAAGAGGAGTGCTAGAGTATTCGGCAGGGTTACATGCTAAACTTCATATTTTTATGAACTAGTGGACATCCGCAGCTTCGCTCGCGTGGAATTAAACATAACAATAGTTTCGTTTACACCTAGTAATATTATATAGCCTATGTGCAGTCAAGATGCAGCTTTCTAATGGTGAAATTCTAAGGATTTTTGAAATCGGTATAGTAGTTTTTGTGTGAAAACATTACAAACAAATCTTTCCTCTTTATAATATTAGTATAGAAAAAGTAATATTTGTAGTAATATTTTATAGACTGGGTAGTGCTATAGTTGGCGACATCTTTTGAACTATCATAACCACCATAACCATAATCCCTCCACTGAACTTACAAACCTAAAAATAAATAAATATCGAAGGAAGTGGGATAAAAGTGATAGTTGATCAAGATGATTTATTTACGACTCACAATGAATAGGAATTCCCTCAATCCATAAGGCTCTTGGCAGGTTTAATTTTTTTTGTTATATATACCTAATGTCTATCCGGCAGTCTAGTGTATGAAAATTTTGCTTGCATTATGTGTTATTTGATCATGCACAATATCACATCATATAACACGCAAGCTCGCAACGTAAACAAACTGTGAAACTGAGTAACTGAGACGGTTTCATTAGCGAGATAATGTTGCTGAACGTAGAAAAAGTGGAACAAGTGTGCGTAAAATATTCGCATGTTCACTTAAGGCGAATCATCTCACGGCAGTGAATACGCGATGCAGCGATACACTAGCGGAAGTACAAGTAAGTATTCGGAAAGCGCCGCGTTCGAGAAATAGGAAGAAATATCTGTTTGGAGTTACGCGGTTGTGTGAAAAAGCAATTATAAATTATGTAAGGCAATGAAGGAGATAGTTGCGCGCCTTGAGCTCACACTTGATACTCCAACGATAATCGCTGCATACAAAGGCTGCACTAGATTCATCTATCTGTACTTTTTATGAGTCGCTCGCTCGCTGAGACCCATAGACGTTCCACTGCTGGGCACGGGTCTCCCCCACAGACATAGCTGCGGGAGGTCTAGAGCATACTCCACCACGCTGCTCCAATACGGATTGGTGGAAGGGATAGAGGCCAACTCAGTGTCGAATGTTCTTAAGCTAAGGTCTTCGACAAGGCTTAACGACTGTTTCCACAATTGAAAACAACCGGGACCGACGGCTTTACGTGCCCTCCGAAGCACTGTAGCGTCCATGAAATGTTGCCACTAGCGGTCACCCATCCACAAACCGATCGCGCCCGTCTTTGCTTAACTCTTTCGATCAAATTGAATCGACGCGAGCCATTGAATTTTTATGAATATAAAACATAAATATCACTTCCGATTTGATTTTGAAATGCAAAAAGGTCTCTATGTACGAGTTATTTTAATGGTAATGAAGTATCGCGGAATAAATATCTGCCTCAGCCAGAACTCGAACCCAGGACCCGGGGTTCAGTAGTCAGGGTCACCACCGCGCTATACAGTCTAAACACCGAGGGAAAGTGTTCATTAGGACTGCTATGTATAAGTTATTATTATATTGAGCTATTCATCGAACGATCTTCTTGAGAGTTATTCGACGAATGATCGGCGAATCGAACCGTCATTTATATCGTCGTTACTATTATAACTGTGACTATATAGCTATTTAAGTAAAGGTCTATTCAGAAGAGATTGAATGAATAATTTCGCACCTAAAAGCGTGCGAGGTCAATTGGATTTAATAAATAATAGTAGGATAGGATAGTAATTAAAATAGCTGTTTGGATCGATAAGTAATGACTTCAGACGTCTGGTTTATCTCATACATTAAAGTTTACCCACAGTAAACTTGACAGTGTTATGATTTACAACCGTGCAGAACCAACAAATAGATTGATTACACAGCCGCACTCCATACAGGTTTCACTTCTAAAACGGGAAACGGCTGTCCGTTTCCCGTTTTAGAAGTCAGAACAGCGGACAATTCAAGGTGAACAATAATAATTTCGAGTAGGTAATGTTTTGTAAAGAAGGTACTGATGTCAGTCCCAAGATGCTATCATCTTCTACATCTATATAATGTAAGTCTAATAAATAATAAGGTTCATTCATCCAATCAGCCTTTTAAGGTTCACTGTTAGACATAGGCCTCTCCTACACAACGACACTTTTTTTATATCCTTGAGCTCTTATTTCGTACCTAAGCGGCTACTCGCCGTCTTTGTCACCTTGTTTTTCCACAGAACACACAGTTTTTCGTTCACAGAAACACAGTTTTTCGTCAGAAGCTATATTCGAACATCCAATAATAAAATGTTCGATATTACCCGCCCTGCCTACAGAACAAAGCTGGGTAAAAAGTAACAAAGAAACAATAATTCTAATATAATGCCAACGAACAGTGTACAAATTTCGAATATCGAAGAAACTTGATACGTTTCAAACAACTTCGATCGATGCATTATACATTTTCGTAACAGCACATTAATAGTCAACAGAACAATGCGAACGGTTTCGGATTCCAAATAACCTGTTACCTAAGTTTTCTAATGGAAATTAACATCTTTATGTGACAGAATGGAGTTAATGTTTATAATAGTTGATTTTAGGATATAAATATAATACAAATGTTACAGTTACATGACTATTATGTCATCTTTATAATGAAATAAATTATGAATATTATTTTATTATACAGTGACAAAACTGTAACACAAAACAGATAAAGCGTGAAAAAGCGTCTTTGTGATTGCTTTAATAAAAATATGTTATCTCCGCTCGCCGATTAAGAAATACATAATGCTATTTAGTGATGTACCTACTTCGAATTAAAAAGTGTTTTATGACAAAAGGTGTGCGTGAGTGCATTGGATTTGCGGAAACATTAGACTATTTATGATCTACGAACACAAGTTCGAATTATTTTGTAAAATGTTATTGACCGTTGCGTAGAGGAAGGTAAAACGAATGAACACAATTTTAGGTGAAGCAACTCATGAAGTAGGTAAAATATAAATATGACGACAAGGGCTTTTTAAGAACAAGATATTTATATCTATGTGGATTTAGTTTTAATAATATTAAGTGCTTCTAACAATTAATAAGACTAGCTTTTGACCGCAGCTTCACCCGCGGAAAAAGTGTAATAATTAGTGTCAGTGTGTAAGTGTGTAAGAATTAGTGTCAGCGCCATCGGACGTTTTATTTTATTTATTTTAAATTTAATTTAAGTTTTCTTCCTGGTAACCTAAAGAGGATACGTTGGAATTCCATAAAAGTATACAATTTAAACTTATAGGTACTAAGGTACTTGTGAATTATTTCTAGTAATTTGTAGGTATTAGGATAATTTGTTTTGTCGATACAAACAAACAATACATAGCATACATTAAGGGAAAAATTAGATTAATCAACAGTAGATTATTTGTTTGACGGTTTCATTGACTGAACAGTAATTTATGAGCTTACAGTTATTTCAATGGCAAATAGATTAACTGCTAATCACTACTTTTTGTCAAGTCGCATAGTGTCGGATATTTTGGTTTTGAACAAGTTTATGTGATAAATCAATAGTGTAATATTTGTATGTGACAAGATTAATGATAAATTATTCGTGTATCGTAATTCAAGGATACTCTTACCTAAAAATGAAGTGATAGGTACCAAGATATCGTACCTCAAAGGACTTTTCTCAAAATCACTGTAATTTTCCACCAAAAGAAAGTCGCCAAATTTGTGTTGTAAACAATTTCTACAAAGCTATGGATCTCCAACAAATGTTTGCTAACTTGCCTTTGCTAACACAAAAGCTGTCAATTTTTTTGGTAATGATTTTCTAGTTGTGGTATACATACAAAGAAACACAATTTATCTTCCACGACCCTAGTACGTCTACTAAATAGTACAGATCTGCTATTACTGAACTGAACAACGCGTCATAGAAATGACAAGTATAGAATAGATTGTTGACGACGTTATGCCGTGCAATTATGTATGTGCATTGACCATTTCCTAAATATATTTAAAGCGAAGCATGCATTATGTGGTGAATACTGGTGATTCGCTGCGGTGATGCAACTTACGACATCGTGGCCAATACCCATATACATATAATATATTCCAAGTTTCACTTTCGCGTGAGTTACATTTTCGCATAGGGTTGTCAGGTGTGTCAAAAATGTAAAAATAATATTTGTAAAAGTAATATTTGCTTGTCAAAAGTGCTAGGTCAATAGTGTTGCTTTTACACGGTGAAAATTGATGAAAATATCCAGGAACAAGTAAACGTGACCGGCCGAGCTAATGATAATAGCCACAACAGATTATTTTACGTAACACATCAGATAGGAACAACAACTTAATGTTCCATATAAAATATAAAGTAATGAATGCAGTTCATTCAGACCTAATTCTTATCATTATTATGAGTTAACTGTGACATGACGTAGAGAGATGTTTTATTATGTAGGTATCTGAAAGGAAAGGGAAAAGCATTTTACAGGTCTCATTTAAAATATTGAATAATTAAAGCCATATTATTTCACCCACAACTCACCTATCTTTGAGTTTTACCGTTAACATTTAATATTGATTTCAATGGCCCAGATCAAAAAATAATTACCCTATTTTCCTTTTCATTAATTCTGTATGTTTTTTCACATAAAATTTTCTGACCCACTTATATTGTTCTATGAAGCAGCCCTATTTTCTTTGTCGGCACACGTTCCGAATGGCTATGTGGACGCCGATATGATCTCAATTCGGAACCGGTAATCCGTCGCAATTCTACATTGTTTGTAGTAATTATTTAATACTAAGCCACCGGTGACTACAGACGTTTACAGGTGTATTGTATTTATATTACACATAGAGATAGATTTAGCATTTCGCTTCAAATTACAGGTGTGTGGAGCGAGATACTAAACAAATTGTCATAGACACGCACCGTTAGCGCTGTTGATGTTTAAAGTGATAACAACTTTCTTCTCATTACTTTTCAAGTAGGTACTCGTATGTAATTATTTACAAGCGTAAATTTACGCCTTTAAATAATTAATTTTATGTTTAACTAGTGGACGCCCGCAGCTTCGCTCGCGTAGAATTAGACCCATTAACGACGTCTACCCGTCTAAAGACTTCAAAAACGGCAAAGTTTCATACTAACTTTGCACCCCCGTTTTACCCCCTTAGGGGGTGAATTTTCAGAAATCCTTTCTTAGTGCTCCCCTACATTATAAAAGGAACCCCTGTTCAAAATTTCAAGTTTCTAGCCCTTATAGTTTAGGCCCTGCGTTGATATGTCAGTCAGTCAGTCAGTCAGTCAGTCAGTCAGTCAGTCAGTCAGTCAGTCACCTTCTCCTTTTATATATATAGATTGAAAGTGAACATAAAATCAGAAGTACTTTTAATTAGACATTTCTTTAAACCAAGATCTCTTTGCCGCGTAAATGTCAACAGGGACATACACTAAACATCTCAAGACCAGATATTATTAATCTCTCACTTATTACTTCCTAAGAAATAAACCCTGGAATATTAACTAGGCTGGTAGCTTAATAATCCTGAGCCACAAATTCATATTACAAATGAACTTTTACTAATATTATAAAGCGGGAGAGGGTATTTTTTTGTTCTTTTGTTTTTCTTTTTAAACGCGCTAATCTCTGGAAGTACCAGTCCAATTTAAAAAAAGTATTTTTGTATTAGATAGCCACATTAATGTGGAATAGAATAGGTAATCTAGAATTAGGCTTCACTTGCCCTAAATATTGATTTTGGTTGAGCATGTCGGAACGGTAAGCGCTCCTAAAAATCCTTAAACCGCGTGCGCCGTTTTACGACGAAGCAGTAGGTCATTATCCTCAATTGAAATATAATTCCACGACAGCATATACCTAACTCTTATATCTAAATCACAATTTATTGAAGAAAAAATATTCAAATTCATGTAGCGATTTACGAGAGGTTTTATTATGCATGGCATATTGATCCTTACGAACAAAAGTTACTTTATAATTAAGAAAATTTTATGAAAATTAACCTTGTTCTTTACAGTAAGCCAATCGGACATATATGTACTTAGTTTACGAGATTTGGTAGTGTAGTAAACCAGTTAATGTTACCGGTGTCAGCTGGCAATTAGATATGTTGACAATACCGTTTGTGGAAATACCGTTTGTGTTTCGAAGGGAACGTTGGCGTAGGTAGGCCCAACGTCCCTTTTTAAAAGCTTTTATTTAACTTCACTCGTATGTATCTATGTATGTCCTGGAATCTTGCAATCAATATTTCTCCCACTTCCACTGAAGCTATCGAGCTGAAATTTGGCACACATATTAGGTTCCGATGACAATGCTTGAAAATAAAAAAAAAGTTATAAAAGCTTTTTTAAAAAAAATTTTTTTTAGAGTATAATTATTAATCGTATGATAAACATCTGATAATCGGCCTTGCCACGAACCCCTCCGTCAATTTATTCAGATTTTGCTCCAGACAGTCTCAATTGTGCATACATGACCGCTATCTAATGTAATAATTGCGTATAAGTTTTTGTAACAAATGTACTATTAACACTAGATAATTAATGTATATAATTAAAGTTTAAAACATCACAGCGATAGGGATGCTAATCCGATAAACTCTATTAACTCATTTAACTAACTTTTAATGTCGACACAACTCGTTGATCGAGATCAAATTCTAAGGTCGAAGAGGAGACGTTTAATCTTGACCTAGATCAATCGCCCAAATGCCAAGTCATCGAAACATTGTTCGGTTATCGACTTGGTGAAAGCATCAACGTATGTATCGGAGACAGACGCGGGTTAAATAAAATGCTATTGGACCAAGGTCTATCTGTGTATCTGTGCACCTAGTAATTGTCGTGTTGTCTATCATTGCTGTTTGCAGATTCCGATGCCCGAACTGTTGATAACGCGTAGACTTGCAACATAATGTGATAATGACATAGTGACGATGGCACTTTTGAAATTTGTTCAATCTACAAGGAGTTCGTGCTTGTAAAATGATTTCAATTTGTGTTGTAGAGTGTAGATCATATTATTAGTTTCCATCTATCCTTTCGAGGTACACTGCTGGACATAGGCCTCCCTCAAACGACACCACTCCTCCCGATCCTGTGTTCACCCAGCCGGTTCCCGCTGTCTTCTTAATGTCATCAGTCCACCTCATTGGAGGGCGGCCAATGCTCCTTTTTCTGAGTCATGGTCTCCACTCAAGGACATTCTTTACACATCGGTTATCAGTACGTCGAGCGACGTGGCCTGCCCATTGCCACTTCAGAGCGCTAATTCTTCTAGTTATGTCGGTTACCTTTGTTCGACTAGCATAGCGATATACCGAGCATAGATCTCTCCCGCGTTGAGCGATTTTGAGCTTGTGAATAAGGCCGACGGTAAAGGACCTCGAATCGGATCCATATGTTATCACTGGCAACATAGACTGCTCGAACACTTTTGCCTTCAGGCACTGAGCTAGTTTGGATGTCAAGATGTGTCGACCTCCCGAACGCTGCTCAACCGAGTTGTATTCTGCGAGTGACCTCTTTCTCGAAGTTGGAGCAAGTGCTCCAATATGTTTCACAAGTTTCCCAGGTAAATAGTTTCAAAAACTTCGAGAGCAGAGCTATCTACAATACCCGGTATAGGTGGTTGTAGATAGGACATTATCTTAGTCTTGTCCATGTTCATTTTCAAACCCACCCGTCAAGAGGCTGAGGAGACTGTTCAGTTTTCCGATCATGGTGTTGAAGTCGTCTAGCGACCCTGCATTGATCACTATATCATCTGAAAATCATTGTGTGAGACGTTCCCCATTGATGTTGATGCCGCGTCCTTTCCACTCCATCAGACTCTATCAGCTTGAACACGTCTTCCAATGCAGCGGTAAAAATGCCTAACACCTCTCTGCAAATGGATGGATTTTTTTTGACAGTAATACGATTAGAAAGGCGGATTGTATTGTATAGGTTGGTTTGAGTGTGAGTTCATTTAATTCTAATTTAGTTGTGTGTTATTATAATTGATTAGTTAGTAAATTGATTATTTATTAATAACCTACGAGCATTTTATCACGCGGAAATAGGTGTAATGCACGGTGTATTAATAATCTACCAAATATTACATAACGGATCTACTTATAAGGTTCGTTCGTTGAATTATCCGATGACTGTCAATGTATCAATAGCTTATTATTAAGATACATGCATCAGATAATGATAATCACTATACAATGTCACACAGCAAATTGTTGATTCGTGTAATATGAATTGATCATGGTTATTCAGTCTGTATGATATATTTTAATTGCTTTTTAAAACCTAGCAATTTGCAACCTCGACTATTGAATTACGGTCAAGAACTCGGTTGTGGTCAAAAGTCAAAGGGGTTTTGGATAAAACAGCTTTATGAATGAATCTCTACAATATTTAATTCAGTCTCTTGACCTCGCGGTCTTAGCATAATAAATAGACATTCTTTACGTAAGTGAATCAAGCACATTATCAAGGACCTATTACTTCCATGACTAAGCATTTACTTTATAATGTTAATATTCATTAAATGGTAACAAAATTTAATTTAGGTTATTGTATGTAATGTAGACCAAATAAATATTTTTAGCTAAATTGTTAATATTTATCGAGACCCACGGCCGTGAGTCAAAGCCAAGTACAGGCGACTACGATCAGATCACAACCATTTCAAGCCACTTTTGACCTTACTCCAACTCAATAATTAAATACACTTACAGGCTTACAATTTTGCATTTCTCGTAAGCCTCCCGAAAACAGTCAACAAGTCAAACTTGCCAAGTTATTAACTTCATATCAAAGAACATTACAAATTAGTCTCATATCAATTGAAGATAGCTGCACAAAGGTATATATAGAACTACTCTGGTACTCGGTATCCGTTTTCATTTTACGTATTATTGAAGCGGAGCAGCTGTGAAGACTGCATTTCCCTTTATACTCGCTTTTCTCTTTCACATTATGTTTTTATTCAGATAAAATCCTTTTAGCATATAATGCTACATGTAAGTATGAAATACTGTACCAAACTTTAACAACTCAAGTCTGCTATCAACATTAAAAATTCAAAATTGCATTGCATGAATAATTTATTAGCAAATATTCAAGGAGAAAGATCGCCGACCACCGAGTTGAAGCGCACTTTAAGACGCCTGAGAGGGTATATTCTTAATTATTTTATTTTACACATTACATTTATATTCTTTAGTTAATATACTCTGTATTATAAATTTATGTTTTATTTATTCATTATTATTCATTATTAAAGTCATTAAAGTGCACTTATTGCAATCATATTATCGAATACCACATTCTGACGAAAGACATTGTCTAAATATAGGCTAGTTTTGGTCGGTAGATCGAGTCATGTTTCGCGAAACTTACGTAACACTGAAACTGACCAGTGATACACCCCCAACAACTATTCGTAGATTATTTTAGCTGTCAATAAGTAAAGTAACGAGCAATATTTTGAATTAAATGAAATGAATTGTTTTTTTCGTATTTCTATAAAGTGAATGTATGCTCAACAAAATGTCAAATGAATAAACAATAAATGTTTCGCTCTCATAGAAAAAAAGTAAGTTTAACCTACAAAAATGTCGCTGCGACCCGTAGACGTCCCACTGCTGGGCATGGGTCTCCTCCACAGACATAGCTGCGGGAGTTCTAGAGCATACTCCACCACGCTACTCCAATGCGGATTGGTTGAGGGGTTAGTGGCCAACCCAGTGTCGAATGTTATATTTTTATGACAGACCTTGTACTAGAATGCAAGACAATCCGCACTTGGCTAGCGTGGTGTACTTTGGCCTAACAATTTTAAGAGACCTGGTGGTACAGGTGGACGTGGTGGTGGTGGTGAAGAATAGTCACGGGAAAGACATATCTTCAGGCCCCGGTCGTAACCAGTAGATACAGTAATATATGACCCGCCTAAAAATATATAGACCTAAATATGTAATTCCGTACCCATACTTATGTGGTTACGTGTGAAAATCATACGCACACACATACGATAATGTAGGCATCAGAACGTAAAGAGCACTTTGAAATGATAAATACTCCTAAGTATGACTATTAAACAAAGCAGCCAAGTTTTGCAACCGCCTGTCTCCGGTATTTGAACTAGTTTGGTTCAGTGTAATTGTATATAGCTAATTTGCATACACCGACTAACAAAGAATTTGTGTTAAACGGACTACGAAAGCATACGTACGTGGTTGATCAAGGCCTTTAGTGGATAAAGCGGAAAATTGCAGCAGAAATTAAATCGAAAGACCTCGTTAGTACCCAATCTATTAACTATGAATAATGTGAACCAATGAATAAGTAATACCACCACCACAACCCTTTCTTTGTCCTACTGTTGAGAACGGGTTATTTCTCTGAACGGGAGTTATTAGTCTTCTGTTTTTATAAACGACATGATGACGATTTTATTTTATTTTCCTTCAATTAAATTGATTGTATGGTGAATGTCAAAGAAATTAGAGCTGGGCAATAGTTAATTCCTATTATGAAGTAAAAATTTACATTAAGTATTATCGCAATAAATACAATTGATGTACAGTTTAAAATTAAATCCATTTGTGTATCGAATAAGTTTTGTTGCATTTCGTTGAGGTTTCCTCTGACTCGTGTGAAGTCTCGTGTGGACGACGCCTTATCGTTGCATTAGCGATTCAATGACGACTTATAACAATTGAATGTTGCTACAATAATTGGCAATTTTCGATTACGCTTGAAGCGTTCAGCTTAATAAGAATTTCCCAAAGCGTAATGGTTGTGAGGCTGTCTCGTGTTGCGCCGACACTACAGTCAGTCACGATTTTTCGTAGACATAAAATTATCTGATGTGACAGCCAGTGTCGAAATTACGATTAGAATATTATTATGCTTGCATGATACGGCAACTTCTGATTTTAAACCGAAGATAATTTATGGTAAGAAGATCAGTTCGAAGTGTGTATCGGCGACAATATAGCCAGTAGATGTTAGTGATGACTGGTAAAGTAGACATAAGGCGTTCTGAATTTGAATTAATCGATCGATTAGGTATTTTAACCGACTTTGATAAAAGGAGCCTTCTCCTATGTTCGACTGTTTGTAGTTTTTTTTAAAAGTTTATACAGCGATAACTTCGGCGTTTACTAACCGATTTTGATGATTGTTTTTATGTTTGGTAGAGCATACATTGAAGGTGGTCCCTTGTAATATGAAAAAAATGTTACCTCTAAGAGTAGTAAACAGGCATTATAAAGGTATGCAAGTAATAGTTGTGTTTATTGCCAATTGCATCGATGATTGAGTCTAGATTTTGATAATTCATCTTTTATTTGAAATTTTTCACCACAGACTAGGTCTTCTATAAATTTAAAGATTAAATTTGGCCCTAAGATTAGTAAAAATACATAACAAGGGTAACAAGATTTGTTTTTAAACATAAAAAAATATACTGTTTTGCTATCCACGAATTTATTCATGAATTTTCGTTTGGTAATCAATTAACGTTTTTTTTGCTAAGTTTAACAATCACCAATATTTCAAAGCTGTTTCTTTTTTTTTATGGCCAGAATTTCGTAATGTCTCCATAAAAGACCCGGACATGAACTTTTCATGACTTTAAACGGATTATCTTCATATATATCTCCGACTGATCGCTTTCTCTTGTATCTTACAAGTACATACCTACAAGCCGACGTTGACTAATACCTTGAATGTTTTCTTTCTTTAAATCCTTTTATCTCCATACAATACATCGACGTGCGACGTAACGATGTAAGACGCAAGCGCAACCCATCCATGATGTCTTTTGCTTAAGAAAGTTAATCGTATATATTTATTAGCATCATCAGAACAGAGATCAGAGTTTATTTAATTGTACTATTCATCTTCATTTGCTTGTAGCATATAAACATAACTTGTCGTGATTAAAAACAAACTTTTGAAAGATTTTATCTCGAGGTAGTTCAATGCACTTGTCTAAGAATCACATTACGAGTACCTACTGATCTGTACTATAGTACTTTCATCCATTACTTATCATCAACAGAAGTCATCATTGGTCCGCAAAAGAAAAAATTGGTCACAAGTGAGAATAAGTAAGTTTAAGACAGTCATGCAAATGATAATATGCCGAAATGAAAAATAAATAACATTTTTGTACAAAGGGTAAATTTTGGACACTGATAATATGAGTGCTTATAGATGTTACTAGAAAACTTACTAAAAATTGCCTAATAATTGGATTGGGTCATTTTTGATTCATGAAGCGCTGATGTTTCTCATTGTCACGCCTACATTACCTAATAGGTACATTTGTCGTGAAGATCTTTTACACTCTCAGGCACGTTACACTTAATACATACACTTAACCCTACACGTCAAGTGGCATTGTGATCGCTGTGTCGCAACCTAACACTCTGCCTCCCTCAATATCCTACACTTATTCTGCCATGGAGCCCTCCTCGATGACATTTGGAAGCCATTACAACACTTACACATTAAGCCAGTTTCCTTGTACTGTTGTACGGAACTTATGAAAGTCTATTCGACTTAGCAGCTCTTAATAGCGTATAAAGTAATTACGGATTTTCAATGGAATTTTCGAAGACCTTAATAGGCTAGGAATGAAGCCAGATTCAATGAATGGATGGATGGATGGAAAATTACTTATGCGCTTTAATGAAAATTGTGCAAATTGTATTATTCTGATTTTTGTTAAAACCAAATAATGTGTATGCTTTAAGCTTTAATTTAACACATCCGATGTTTCACAAGTGACCTGCTGCGACCTATACATCGTCGATGTAACTCAAAATGATGTTTCCTGAACACCATTTCCGGATTGGCGTAAAGGGCGGCGAGTGAAAACCAGAAATCGTTGTAGTAGTCTTATTTGGTTCCCTTATAGTACTTACATCTATTCGTGTAGAAGACATCTGCTTAAAAAATCTTCAGTTGAGTTTATGCCAGTATCTAACTTAATTACTGTTTATTTTATAAATTTGTACAAATTCAATTTTTTCGAAAACGGAAATTATAAACGAAGTAGGATTGTTTGTGCAACATTTAAAAAAATATATTTGACTAGAATTACAAACGGTTTTGTAACCGTTAAAACGTTTGTAAATTAAGTGCGGGGGACTGCCAATCTACAATGATGAGGACGCGGTGGAATTTGTTGATACACAAGAGTTGTTAATATTAATTTGAAATGAAAAAACTGCGAATTAATTTTATCGAGATGCTCTGGTCAAACTGTATAGTATACCGGCTCATGCCAGTCCAGCTTAAAAGCGGAAATTTTTACTTCTTAATAATTACTTTTGGCAAGATCTTTTTTTTTATAATGTTGTGAGAAGAAACTCTTTCCCTGCAGTGTGTCGTGAATGATAATGATTAAATGATCTACATTTTTATGTTGCAGACATGTTAAATGCAAAGAACTTTAATAAAAATAAAAGAAATGTAATTTTATTTATTAAATTAATTTATTCATTATGTATTACCCGAATACGTTCATCGAGCAATATTGTGTAATGCGTACAGACGCGTTATAATAATGTTATTACATTTATAGGCGCAAATGGATACTAAGCTTGTCGTATGCCAATCACTCAAGAGCGATTTCATTTTACTGCTATACGTTTAGCGTCGCGTATCGCTTTCATAAAAGCATATTTTAAAGGGAGAATCATTAAAGTGTTTTAAAATTAACAAAGTGTTCGTGGCGCCTACTGAGCGACGTCGTGATCTTAATGTGTTTAAATATTAAAGTTTAGAATTGGGGTTTCGGCTGGACAAGTTGCGGCCGAACTCGCATCCCATAGGTACCCCAGTTGGGGTCATTGCCAAGGCGCCACTGAGTCGTATAATAAATGAAATTGCATATTGATTGCAGCAGTGTAAGGCTAAGTTCACATGTAACGCACGTTAACGCGCGTCAACGCACGATCAAATGTAAAAAGAGTTCAGGGTGTCCATGAAAAATATGTCTACGATGTCTACGAATCAAAATCAAAATGCTTCTGCCGGCTCTTCGTTTGTAGGTAGTTGCTTTGATATAATATTAATGGGCATTATCATCTCATTATGTTCATACAACACGCTGCTACAAACGCATACGAAAGCAAACGAACACTGCTATCTTGTAAAAAAAAATATTGGACCAGAGTATTTTTAATTCTAAATTTAAAATGTTGTTACTAGGATTTAAAAGACAGTTGATATTAAAATGAAAGTGTATTTCATACAATTTTTTGCTTTTTTGGCGAAATAGTCGTGAAATAGGAAAAGAAAAAAACCTATCAGAAACAGTTCGAATCGCACAACTTTCGATTTTGAACACTTTCACTTTACCTTGTGTCGTGTGAAGGCTTGCGAAGGCAATGACCTGTGTGATGACTGATGCACAAACCCTTCCCTTGAGGGCACTTGTCAATACGTGACTAAACGTAAATACACTCTTTAAATTCTTTTTTTACGAGGATATAAACTTAAATTTTATTGAGAAGAATAAATTGAATACCGAAACTTCCAGACCCTTTTGAGCTCACTTGTTTATAATTCTTTTCATTTGGCTTTTAATTTGATTGGCGTGCGATTCCGAAGTTAGTTTCCGAAGTTTGCTGTTTGCAGTGATTAAACTTCGTCTTTCTTGTATGTTACTATAATAATTTGCAACATAAGGGCAAAGGCTAAGTTGCGAGTTTCTGTTAAATATTAAAGAATAACCTATCATACAAACACTCATCAAAAAGTAAGAAGCACTGAATATTGGCTCTTATAGTTGTATATCTACTAGTTATTTTTTATCCAAGCTATCCTACATATTCGCCGTTTATTTGTAAGAAAGGCATTTTACACACATACACACACACACACTGTAATTATGTTTGTGGCAATACATTATTTTTATTTGATTTGAAAGTAAAATCATAGGAACCTGAATGATAAAAGTGCTTATCGCCTATAGTCCGAATTACGTGATTTCTCTATGATTTCATAGATGTTGTTAGACTGGCTGTCAAGTAAATTATCTACTGTTTCATTAATGTTTCATTAGGTCACATTTATTAGGTAACCTTGAATACAAAATGAGATAATAATGATTGTTTGATCGTAATCTACGAGTACGAGAGTAATGAAAATTAAAAACGATCAGCAAATCCTAGTAGTATACTAGTAGATTCGTAGTATGGTATTAAGCGTCTGAGCATAGATGTAACTAACAGCATTTCATACGATAAGTATGAAAGCCTTAGCGGTACCTATAAGGATGAACGAGTAACCTATTACATGTAATTCGTAAACAAGTTATGACTTACGCAATTTAGAACTCGAGTAAGACACATCCTATAAGGTGCTGAGAGTAAATAAAATTATATTTCAATTTCACTTGTCAATCTTTTAGTGTTACGTTACATAAGAAAGTGTGAACTTCTCTTAGATTGTAACAGTTCTGCTTGACATACCAAAGTTTCGCTCGCTGTGACCCATAGACGTCCCACTGCTGGGCACGGGTCTATCCCACAGACACAGCTGCGGGAGGTCTAGATCATACTTCATCACCCATCCACAAACCGACCGCGCCCGTCGTTGCTGAACTCTTTCGATCACATTGAATCGACGCTACACCAAAGTTTACTGCAGTGAAAGTAAGTCAAACAACACAAAAAGTTTATGTTCTGAAGTCCTGAAAATAATAAAATACGCAGTTATAATATTTCTTTCTTGATTTATTGGTTCTCGTTTTCCTTGATTTGATTGCGGTCATGTGGCCATCAAACAAGTCGTGTTTATGGTAGAGTTCGATGACTCTATATCAGATATACGGCGTATATGGGTTTCCTGATGCGAGTAGATAGTGGTGATATGCATTGGAAAGATGCAAGACCGGTTTCTAATACGAATGAACGTACACAGACGCGAAATTGGTGTTGCCTCACGAGCTCACCTACCCAACAGAGACGTATTTGGTTACCCACAATGATGTTATTAAAAAACTGTTAGTTTTGAAGTTTTTTTGAATAATTCAATTCGTCATATTTGTATGAGAATTGCTTTAAACAGATAATTATTAATTATTTCTTCAACCAAATCTGTATTTACTATTGAGATGTTGATATGCATAAAGGAATTGTACGGGAGAAAACATAACAACCAAGGAACTTAATAATCAAACAGACTACAGTATAGGTAAATCTACAAATACATACTTCATGAAGTTTCACTTCGCAAATAACACACCGTGTATGAAGATGGAATAATTAACCAATTAATTGGGTAAGTCTGTAACATTAGGTTAAGCTTATGAATTAAATAAATAAAAGTAAATTTTATCATGTTAGTTTTGCGTAAGTTTACTCTTATGTTGCAGAGTATAGTGAACTAAGGATAAGGCTTCAACTATGACCAAAACACTCAATAAAGATTGAGTAACATAAGGACTAGTGATATCATGAAAATTTATCAAAGCCACGATAAGCCATTGAAACCTGTAATTATGTTACGAAACGTGCGTAATCAATATTACAAATAAGCACCAGAATTTTTGAATAACGGTTGCCTTTTAACAGCTGATATTACAAAGTTAAGTTATTACTTATTAGTAATCATTACATCAACGGTCATTACATTGCTTTACAAATAAAGAAATTAATTTGAATGTTGATAATAGATATTGAACGTGACATATAGAGAAATTGCATACATTGATTTACATTTACAACATTAATGAGTCACCTGTTAATGCGGTCATTCCAGTTTTGGAATACGTTGGTACGTGATATTCCTAAAAATAGACCAAAATAGTATTCCATTCATGTTTTTGTTTATACATACAAATACAAATACCTACAATTGTTTTTCCAATTAATTTTTTCTCTGTCCGTTCCTATGTGATTCTGTTAATAGAATCCATGTAGTTTAATGATGTGCTATAAATTCCTGCGAACTAGAATTACTTATTTTTAAAACATCAAATGAAAAAATCAACTAGGTAATTATTTTTATAGGACATCAGGACACATTAATAAAAAAATTATAAATTGGTTGTTTAAAGTGATAGGAATTCGAAGTTAATTTCTTTTTCTTTACATATATTTGTACATTATGTTACAAACTAAACAAATAGTGTCAAGTTAACAAGGTACATTATTATGAAATATAATTATGTGGAGGAAAACTTCTTATAAAGAAGAACTGCAGCATACGAGTATGAGCTCATAAAAGTAATTTTCGTAAAATTCATTGCGTTATTTTTCTTTTACGCAGAGAGTCCTTAAGCTGAGTAAGGTTCGTAAAAGTCTGAGCACAATGTCAATATTGGAAAGTCAGGATACTTCAAGGATGTTGAACCCTGACGAATGCCAATACTCGGTAAAATGTAAAAATAAAGTTTTGAATGCAACGAATAATGGACTGATTTGTACAAATATATTATAATAATCAACAGTTTCAAATGTTTTTTTACGATTTAATGTTAAGAATTCCTGTAAGATGTTACACAATAATATTTTCAAGCTGAACTTCAAGAAGAGAGCTCAGGATTAAGTCATACAACTTAATAATTCGGGTAAAACTTTTATGTGCGCTTATGTGGTAAAATTTTTATGTTACAAATACATAAATACATTGAATACTGGTATACGTCGTAATAATACGTCAAATAGTAATCCAAAGCGTATGTGACCCAAGTGTCTCACGTGGATTGCTCAAGAGAAGCGAGTTCGGAAGTGAATGGTTCCGTTCTGTAACGACATTTTAAACAATGGCGATGAAAAACTGCTCGATTCTAAGCATTAGCTACTTAAACTTCCATTGTCGGCTGCAGTTTAGAACAATTAGGCAATATTAGGTATTGGCAGGAACCTTGGATAAAGAAAATAAACTTAAGCAACAAATTGATGTTTCATTGTTCGTTGAACGCTGAAACGGATTTAACTGGACCTGTTTCTTTCGGTTCTTAGGCTGTTTAAAGGCTCCTTTGTTTAAATATTAAATTGGCACGCGTTTTTTACGAGGGGTTAGAAGGCTGGCGTATAAAATCTTTTGATTTACGGTTGGATGAATGCTTTGCCATTTGCATTGCGATTTGTCATGTTGAGGACGCCCTCATCTACAGAAGGATTGAATACCTTTGCACATCTGTGACTTGTGTCGCAGCAGTAATAGGCTTGATTGCACATATCTGCGCGATAAAAATACGATTCATATTAGATACAATTTGCGCTATTTTGTAGAGTGCGTTAAGATTCGATAATGACAGTTAAGTAAACAATGGCGGGACACAAATCCAGTGCAATGAAAAGCTTGCAAAAGCCTGTTGTTATATCAAACGCAATACCGTTCTTTGCGGAGGATTGAGACACGCCAAGAAATGATGGCCCGCCATTTTTGTGCAAGATCTATTTAGTTTTTCTCGTAACACAGGTAAGTATTAAAAATATTAAATTGGATCTTTTTTATTTTTGATTTATTGGTTGAAAATATTACATAGCGACAAAACAGATATTGCGTAAAAATTGTAATTATGCCAAATGTCTTCATAGAGTTGTGTACCAAACCTGTCCATTCACATCACGCAGGCAGCTGCCGCCCTGCATTCGAATGTTAGGAAACATTGCATTTGTTTTGCGGTAAAATCAATTTTTTTTGCAAGCCGCCAGAGCGCGAAGTCTGGCTGCTTTCAGTAGGTCATTGTCACTCATAGGCGCGAATAATTTAGTTCGCCGTGAAAATGACCGTAAAAGTTCAATACTTTTGCAACATTTTCGAACTATGAACTCGCTTGCATAAGTCATTTTATTGCAACGACCTCTCAATTGAAGTTTTTCCGGATATATTTCAGAAATAATAATAATTCTATAAACTTGCATAATTTCGGGGGTCTTAATGGATAATTTACATATGTACTTCATCATAATAAATAATTTTGGAATCTTATCGACTTGTTTTAGACACCAGATTAAAAAATGTAATGTATAATAAGTTAATAATAAGAAATCAATTTTTTGAAAACCCTAAAAAAACCCGAACAAAAAATAAATTGTTTAAGACATACCATCGATCTTAGCAGTCCTTGTGGATCCCGTAGGAACACCTGTTGCTACGGAAATTAATAGGAACGAGAAGACAATCCTTGCACTGGCACCCATTTTAAGTCTGCAGGTTATTTTAGTACGACAATTAATCGAAATAATTTTATCGATTTTTAATTCACGATTGGACGCAACTATTTCCCGCGTGCAATCGGTAACATTTGCGTCGCGCTCGACGTCCGAGGCTATCCGCGACTTGTCAACAACTGAATTGTTCGTGCGGACTTTCTATCAGCTGGTATAATAACATGCACCGGCACAATGTTGCTGTCAAGTGAGTAGTTTTGTACAGAGCATCGGCTATGATAAAGCCTTTAATACCTTCAGCCTATTATAGAAGATACTACTTGTATAAAGTGCATCTTTACCTTACCTTACGTATATACCAAATAGTGCATTTTCACCTTATTAGAATTTCTTAAGTAAAAATTGGACTCTCATAGTCATGAAATAGGGTCATTCTAATTCAATCTTTTGAAATATACTTCTGATTATTATCAGAAAAAATATTTACAGAACAAGAGCAGATAAAAAATAGTAATTAGTTTTAACATACATGAATACTTTGTTCATTTAACTGCATTTGACAAAAAGGTGATGCTTTTGTTGAAAATTAGCTTATAACAAACAAATCCTACTTCATTTAATAAACACTATAAAGCATCGCAGTTGAACTACAGGAACATCCGGAAATGAACATTAGATTACATCACTCATCCATAACTTATCGTAATCATTAAAAAGTCAATCATTTCAATCAGAAATCTAGAAAAAGAATTTTCATATTATTATAATATAACTATCAATTTATTTAGATGTAAGATCTGTTGACTGTTTAAAATTGTAGAATTTGCACTCCTTATAATAAATAATAATAATAGATCTTTATTTCAGGCAAAGTACCCATATACATTTCATTAATTTAACTACAAAATTTCAATATAATAAACACATAATAATTCAATTCAATTAATAATATTAATAATTCAATTCAATTTAATAAAACAATGTACATAACTACTTTTAATTTAATTAAATATAGATAATATTAGAGCTTGCGCTCCGGCATTGGTACGGCAAGGATATTCAGGCATCAACATTTAAGTTATATTTAATGCAAGTGCAATTTTATCTTGTATTCATCTTAACCTCTGTAAATACTGATTCATTTTATTAAGTATTGCACCCGCGTAGCACGCGACCTATGTTTTGTTAAATGTTCTCCATTGTGAATCGGTATGATTTTTGTAATTCTATAAACCGTTCCGTTGACGATTTCATGTGAGTAACAACACTAATGACGGTTCCACACTTTAATTGGAGTTAGCCACGTCAAGTTTATCGCATTCATAAATGCGTGCAATGAAAACGAGCATGGTTGTGCCTATTGCGGAAGAAATTTTATCAGTCAATTTGGTGGTAATTAGGTGCAGACATTTCCTGTAGAATAATCATTACTATATTAATATTTGTGAGGAAAACAGACTTATATTTTGTTCCAAAAAATCTCAAATTGTTTTAGACAATGTTATTGTATAACTTAATTTCTTAAATCAGACGTTGTCATCGGAATTGTATTATCGTAGCTGGAAACATTTTGATAGATAATAATTAACTCAAAATACCCAAGACAAAATACAATAGAATTTGCGGATACATCAATTAATTATTTAACTTACTTGCGAAAACAGCACGTTGCTCAATCAATCTTTAAGACATGGTTTCCGAGGATCGACAATTACTTTAAATTTACTTATTATTTATTTTTTCTTTTTTGGCTATTAAGAGCGAAGCTTAAAGAAATCTTTGTCATTCTTCGTCTGTTGTCTTGATATAAGAATATACCATTGGAATAAGAACTTTATATTCGCTGTACAGAAAATGATATCTCGCGTTTTTAAGCACTATTAGTCTATTTTTGACAGATTATCCAAGGACGGCACTACCTTTCGCTCGTTGTAGAGACCACCTTTAGAATAATATTTAGACTGAAATATGGCAGAAATAGTTATTATATATTCAGAAATAACAATATTTAGAAATAAATCTTTTAATGAATCATAGAATACATTTTTTAAAACAAAGCATGTCGGTAGCATCAACTTTGTGAAATGTGAAATGAAAAGCCAATGCTTCTGGAACCGGATAAAAAAGTTAAATCAAATTCATGATTCAAGCTGCTAATCAATCACATGCATGATTCATATTACTAATTAATTACATGAATGGATTACATTTAATAACTTTTCCTGTGCTTTTTCACATAGAATTTGACTAGATCTATCAAAGTTATAAAAACAAAAAATTTCAAAAAAAAGCCACACGCCTAGTGTCGCCTATACCCAGGCGCTTCCGCCTGGGTATAGGCACGATAACTACGACTGTACGTCGCGGGAAATTATGTTATAACACAATCGCTGCGACCCATACACGTCCCACTGCTGGGCACGGGTCTCCCCCACAGACACTTCTGCGGGAGGTCTAGAGCATACTCCACCACGCTGCTCCAATGCGGATTGGTGGAGGGGTTAGTGGCCAACCCAGTGTCGAATGTTCTCAAGCCACCCGAAGGTCTTCGACAAGGCTTAACGACTGTTTCCAGCATTGAAAAAAACCGGGACCGACGGCTTTACGTGCCCTCCGAAGCACGGTAGCGTCCATGAAATTATAACACAATAAACATTGTTAATTTATGAAAAATAAAATATAATTATTTATTTCTATGAAGCAGTTTAGGTATAAAGTATCTGTTAAATCTTCCAAACTACATCTATAACTAAAGTTAAATAATTATATTTATGTACGTATATCAGTCTCTGACACCCAAAGTTCAGGCTCTGCCTAGTTTGGGGTCAGATGGCCGTGTGTGGGAATCTCCATGATATTAATTTATTATTATTATTAATAGTCTTTTAAAGATTTCGTTGATTTAAATTTTATGAATAAAATCTTTTACTACTTTATTACTATACTATAATACTATAATACTTTTATTTTTATTTTACTCAACTCAAAGGACAGTAAAATATTTTGATTCTCACTATTTAAAAAGACTTTTTGTCTCGAAAAATGTAACAAGTCGTAAAAAATAATAAATCGTGTGTCGTGTCATTAAACTGTACCTATTAAATCACAAATTATACCGGATCCAAACGAATCTGATAAAGTAAACATTATTATAATAAGAAAATAATGTTTGCTAATAATTTAATAATAATCTTTGTACATATTATTCAGAAGGAAAGACATTAATTTAAGAGTACTTTGCAATAAATAAAAGAAGTCCATTATTCAAAGAAGAAATGTTTGATTTATATAAATTAACAACTTGCGAGCGTAAAAATGGAATAAGAAAATTCAAATCGAAACTTTCATTTTTATTCCTGCTTATTAAATATATGTATTTATATATTAAGGAATGTTGAAATAGACATAGAAAAAGATATTAAATGAAAAAGTTGAACATATTATACTAAGTTTTGAAAAATCTGAATTATCTTTAATGACGTTCTATAACTTTCTTGAAAATTAATGAAGTACTTACCTACATAGTTGAGCACTTTTATAATTGCTGCTTACAAAACTTACTTATTAAAAGAAAAATGACAATGATAAAATTAACAAGATGTAGAAGTGAATGTACATATTTAAATACCTATTTTTTAATACATATAATTATTGAAAGGTAACAAAAATTTGCATTTATAACGCTCGCCAGTGTATTGGAGACATGTAAAAAATGTGAGATTGTGGTTTGCAGTATTATCCTTTTGGGATGTTCTTGAAATATCCATTTTGCAAATTTTAGCACTCACATTAAATTATTTATAAGTTTATTTAAATTAATAGATTGAGGATATAAGCTTTTTGCATTTGCTATAATCTATCGTTACTATTTACATCATATTTGTATGTTCTATCCGAATCATACTTTGAAAATAATACATAGATTCGAGAAACAATCAATGGGTAGGTACCTACAAACAAACGGTTTTTCATGACTTCAAAAAACTTCATGACAAAGAAAAGAACCCTCACGGATTTATAGAGATGCACTACTGTTTTTAAAATACGTAAAAATTGTCTGCTAAGTACAAGTGTATACAGCCTTGACGCATTATTTCGAAAATCAGATATACAGTTATCGACATAACCTTGTCGAAGTTGTCTATATTCTTGTACCGATTAGCCAAAACCACAGAGTGGCTCTGAAATAATTTTGTAGTCTATAAAATATTAATTTAATAACTAGAATATTACCAACATAAAAATGGGAGACAATCACGAACATGAAACCCTGAACTCTGAATTTGTAAGCGCTTCAGATTTCACGATATCTCTTTAAAATTATGACGGCTAATATTCTTTTGCAACCGATTGTTCCATCAATCAATTTATTACATAATAATTGATTTAATGGTTGCAACTGAGAGAGACTTGGGTCGTATTCCGTATTCCATCACTGCACCAGCTGGCAAGGGTTAGTGACCCGATTGGCGACTTCATTTTGACGATCAAAAGTTTCTGACAAGCAAGGTTAACGGCTGACAACCGATACCGTGCGCCCGATAAATTCCAGACTGACCGAGTTAGGATCTACAGCAATTAAAATTTTGTTACGAAAACTTGTCTATGCACAGTCCTGCGCGTAGATCTCGAAAAATAAGTTTCAACACAGTAAATTTACTGTTTATAATAGCCAATATTCACTTTTATTTGTCTGCGCATCGAAATAATAAGAAAATAATCACATTAATGTAAATACATAATCACAACCTCCTTCTACCTATTTTCTGAATGGAGCGTACAGCACCACTCGTCCGCTGAACTGTGGCAGACTTTGAACAAGACCTATAGAGAGTCTCGTTCAAAGTCAGTCACGGATGTGTTGCTTTTCAGGACTAAAGTCATCCATACCTGCTCAAGATGGCATATATTCCATATGTCGTGCCGTAGTTAAGCTTGGACACTAGACATAATAACAGCCTAATAGAGTTTAGTTTTTAGTGGCAGCAATGGTAGTTGCTACAGAAAAAAAAGGTCCTGTCTAATACAATCTGTTTTGTTTGTCTTAGTTTTGAATACAGAATCATATAGTATTTCAGTAAAATTGTTTTTCATGTTAAAACTAACATTTTAATCCACTAATCTATTAATAATAGGTTTAAGGCCTGAATCATCAGACCGCAGCCAGAAATTACAGAAAAAACGTCATTAACCTATTTTTCATGGATAACTGGTCAATGAATAATCATCATTCAATAACTTGTATGAAGAAATATAAGTACCTAGATAACGCTGGCTGCCTTGAAAATTGTTGTTTACTGAAATGCAATAGTGTATTATGGGTAAAACTATGTTTTTCTTAACATAAGTAGTACCTACCACATTATGACACCCAAGTATCACATAAGAAATGTAAATTATAAGCTTGTTTTCAAGCCTGATTGCTCTCAACTGTTTCCTAGTTAATTAGACATGGCGCTGATAATTGATGACCCAAGGATTTCTCTATTGATCATGGTCACACACTGAATGTGTTCCCTATATTAGTCACCGCGAAAGATCGTACCTACAATATTATGATAATGTACACTTTTCATGATTGAAAGTGCTATAACCCATTTAGTCCATTGAAAAGTTACATTTGGGCTTATAACTTTTTTATTTATAGTTCTACGACAAAAAGTTACTGAACCAAAGTTGTAGAGAATTTAATTTGCAACAAAAAATGTTGACAATTTTTTTTATCATGTAAACACAACACATTTTGCGATTCATTTTTATAATATAGAATAGATTATAATAACCAGAAAGACTAACTGTGACTAATTTCGAATTCCTTCTTCCACGTATAATTCCAATAGATCCTATTACTAAGACTGAGTAAGTAGTAGTAGTAGGATAGGAACAAATTTTCTCTTCATGTATTCATATTTACTAGTGGTCACCGAGTGATCGAAATTCGACCATAATAATTTTCTTAAGTTTTAAGTTCGATTTATCAGCTTTAATCATTACTTAATCCAAACCAATATTCCAAGTAACATGTCACAAATAACATACCATCGTATCCAGGTAAGCAACTAAATGTTTTAAACCAATGGTAGTGTGTGTAAGGTTTTCTTCACTGTATTTATAATGCCTATTATATAAAAATTTTAGCTCTCTGTTTTATATGGAAAGGGAGTACCTTTCCGTATAAACTTAAACTCTGCCACATTTCATACACCTCCTTCCACGTGATTTTCGTAAATAGGGCCGAAAGGTTTTGCTTCACGTATTACCTAACATAATAAATAAATAAGTAGGCACTCCTATTACTTTCACTGGTATACCTCAACCTTATTTCCATGGATGATAATAGAATAAGGTGTGTTTCTTCAAGAAAGTAACAAATAGAACTTTAGCCTTTGCAGGAGAACTCTTAGCGTTGCGACCCCTCTGGTGTTGCTCGTGTCCATAGGCGACGGTGACGGTGACGGCACCAGATGGCTCGTCTGCTTGTTCATTCGGCTAAAATTTAATCAGAAAATATAGAATATAATAAATAGGTAAGTTGAAAACAGCCTGTATAAAACTCCACGTAGATGCCAGCAGTGAGAAGTCAGGTTATGGCCTAAAATATAATTGTCGACGGAAGAAGTATGAAGGCCACTACAAATTAGGTTTTATCATTGTTTCAAATAATTCGTCATGAACGGGATGCCGACGTTTGCATTGTATTATTTAAGTAGCTAGGTACGAGGTAACGAGTCGGTAGGTCAGCTCGTAAGTAGGTATATAAATAAAATAACAGGCACCTTAAAACTTTCATGTATAAACTAATATGTAAGTTAAATACAAGTGTTACAGTCTGTCTATTATTATGTCTATGCGTTATATTAAAACTCTAACAGGGGCTTATTTATTTATTTATTTATTTAATTACACACCAACAGCAGTACATACATTTGATTGACAGACAGTTTTGTACATATGGAGAAAAGGCTACCTGCCTTTTCTCCATATGTACGTATGCCAATTACAGGTGTGAAAAAGATTTGTATGTACGACGTAAAACTAAGTATAATTAAAACATATATATCTATCTAACAGCAATTTAAGATTTTAACTTTAAGATTTTTTATTGAAATTAATATTGGGGTTTGTTTGTACATCGAGAAAAAACATGGGGAACGGGAACCTAACTAAAACAAACCTATCAGGGATTCATCATCACAACCCTTTCTTTGTCCGACTGTTGGGTTCGGGACTCCTCTCAGAATGGGAGGGATTAGGCCTTAGTCCACCACGCTGGCCAAGTGCGGATTGGCAGACTTCGCATACCTTCGAGAACGTTATGATGAACTCTCAGGCATGCAGGTTTCCTCACGATGTGTCCTTCATCGTTATAGCAAGTGACATTTAATTTCTTAAATCGCACATAACTTTAAAAGTCATTGTGCTACTGGGGTTTGAACCCGGACCGCTCGAGTGAGAAGCGAGTTCGATAGTCACTGGGCTGTCACGTCTGGGCTGTATCAGGGATTGATTTAAAATAAATTTGAAATAAATAAAATATTGACACATTACAAAATTAAAATGTACAAAGGGCGAGCAAGGCTTAGCTGGGATAATGATGATAGGTTTACAAGGCGTTTCTTTTATTAAAATAATAACTGATTTTGTAATAATATTGGATATACAGAAACCAAATTCAAATTACAAACTAAGTACCTAAGTATTGTTAACTCAAGAGACCTAAATATTAATAAAACTGGGTGAAACAAAAAATATTAAATGTAAACAATGCAGTAAAAACATTTTACACTCTCCAAAAGTAAACTGTTGAAAATTTCAAAAGAGTTCTTACAGGATTTACTTTTATTACAGTTAATTAATTCTAAGGGCAATACATACTACATTAACACGGGAAAAAGTACATTATTATTTATTACGTTAGAGTTAATAATGAAAAGTAGCACAACATATTAAATTTCCTTTATTTTGGAAAACTTGTGACGTAATAATAAACAAATATATATGTACTTTACAGTATTTTTTTATCTTTATATGGATGTTAAGAACATGCTCTTGCTTCTTTAGAAAAATAAGGTCATTAATTATTTAAGTTTTTTGCTCTCCTGTAAAATTTCAATTTGCATCTAATGCCTTTTTCTCCACTGAGAGTATGAATTTCGGAAATAATACATACAGTTTTCGAAAAAAATTCAAGGTTCATCCTTACGATACTGTCCTTCTGAGACACCTAGTGCTAAATTTTATCAAACTTGAAGTCCTAGTTACCTCTAAGTATAAAAGTCGTAGTCTCTTGTCACTAGATGTCGCACGTAACACCACGTAACCACTGCCATCTAGCGGTCAGTAGAAATACTTTTTCGTAATAGTTAAAAAACTTGTCTGATAGATGGCAGTGGTACACCCTTAAGAAGTCAAGGAGCTTGCTGCGTACATTAACATTCAAATAAAATAAATGATTTAAATACATGTACTATTGGGTTTTTCTAACTTGAAATTCCCGGTAGCAGCTCGGAGTCTAGATTTGTTCAACACACCTCTGTCTACCCCTAACACTAATACAGGTGTGATGTTATGCTAGTAATGTAAATAATTTCTTGTTCTTAAAACATACTATTAAGTTTGCTTCGGTGTGAGTAAGTACTGAGTAGGTGTAGGTATGTGACCTTTACTTAGAGACATGGAATCAAGTGATAGTAGGTAGGAAAATAAAAAGTAATTTTATACAATTTTTCTGACCTTTCACTCGGATTTTAAGTGAGGGAGTAACATATTATGTACATACCTACTATATCTTTTATACAGTTGATTTTTATTGTATTTTCCACTACTGCATATTTTATGTGATGAAAATAATTTTCATCTAAAAATGTATTTCATCCATCAGCCTTTAGAAGTCTAAAATGTATTTATTATGTATCAATTACTCTATTTCTACGATAGTAACGTTTAAATGCGTTGCTACCATAAAACACAAAACTCCTTTCCTCCTGCATGGTTGCTACGTGTCCCTACCTTCAAATAATAATAATTATACCGTTAAAATTTTTTTTTTAAAAAAGCTTTTTAAAACTTTTTTTTTATTTTCATGCATTGTCATCGGAACCAAATATGTGTGCCAAATTTCAGCTCGATAGCTTCAGTGGAAGTGGGTGAAATATTGATTGCAAGATTCCAGGACATACATACAAGATACATACGAGTGAAGTTAAATAAAAGCTTTTAAAATAACTGCAAAGTATCTAACACTTACGACGGCTCATCCTGTAGTTTTGCAACTACTGAGTTCCCTTATTAGGCAAATCGAAAATATAATAAAAAAGGAAGACCCGAGCAATACCTAATATTTATTTGTAAATTAAAGATTTTTCTAACCGAAATTGCAATCGGTATCAGTGAATCAGCAGTTTGACTCAATACAACTCATGTTGAAAGCGATCTAGTATGTTTACTTATAAATTGTGAACTTGTGTTTGTGAAAACACCCAAATATTAATCAGTGAGGACAGTATGATAAATAAAAAATAATAATATAGGATTTATAAATTTATTTCGTTTTAATGCTTATGTCTGTACTCTTTTCCTTTTATTACAGTTACAATTACTGTATAAAAATACAAAATTATGTACATTATGACGGTATAATTGACATGGTATTTATTAGTTAATGTATTCATTGGAGACTATCGGCACAGTTTACATTCAAGCTTAGAGCTAACATTATAAATAAGTACACATTAAATAAGCTAAAAAGTCTTTCTTTTCTAAAATGGCAATTCTGCCTTCTAGTAATACTAATTGAGATTAAATTAATAGTTTGTTAATACTCACTGTAGGAAGATTATAAAGTTGATACTTAAATAATGAAGTTTATTAGACAAATAAATAGAAAATAACAATACAGAAAGTATATTTACTATACCAAAAGAAAAAGCACGGATAGAGAAGATTTTAAAAAAAAAAACTGCAGAGGAACTTAATGACAACAACTTACGTACTATCTTTCAATAAATTAAAATTTAATAACTACAGAATACTAAATATCACAGAGAAAGTACCCATTACTTAATCGACATACTATGTCTCGTCAAGCAATTCAAAATGTTTAACATCTCGCGAGTCAAAGAGAGCACACTTAACAATTCATAAATAAATAAGTACAATAGCGACAATACCTTAGAAGTGGAATAAATACTTAGTTCGAGAACGGATTTCGTAACAATGGGTAGTAATACTCAACTCATTAAAGATAGGTTCAATTTGTTTTTTTTTTTTTTAGTCGTCTGTTTCCTCTCTTTATATCGAGTTTCGTTTCGAACTTCCTACACTCCTCCTTTCTTGTATTCTTTTTGTTTCTCGGACACATGAATTCTGAATCCCAGTTGTTTAGCAAATTTCCGTACCCTCGGAATGCTATGTAGTCATTTTTAAGGCACTGGGTAGCGTCAACTTTCATTTCAAGTGATTCCAGCTTCATTCGATTCTTGTCAAAGGGTGGAATTTGCACGCTGACGGAGAACATGTTTTCTGATATCTCTGCGATGGTGCTGTACAGTTTGTGTAGAGTGCTTCGGATCAGCTTTTGTCGAATTATTTTGTAGTTGTTGAATGGGTCGTCAGGAAATTCTACTTGCACGGCGTTTAGCCGTTTGAAAATCAGTTCGTACTCGCGCAGCGACCTGTAGAGCTTCGGCATCAGATACGCAAACTGTAACAAAAGAAATACTTATATTAAATACGTGTTAGTCTTCAGAACATTGTCTTTTATACCTAAGGATCAATAATAAATACTTAGTAAAATTGATTTAAAAACGATCTAATTAACTACCGCCACTTAAGATACAGGGAGCGAAGATGTGTGAATTAATATCGCCTTTATTATCATGAATACTTTACAACACCGCTAATTCGTGTCGAGGCTGTATAATCCATAAGCATTTGTGATCGGTATAGCTATTCAAGTGGCATTATTCTAAGACAATTCGCATATTGCGTCGTACAGTTAAATCTGTATTTTGCTCGTGCTTTGGAATTGAGTTCTGGTTTTTAAATACCATAAAAGACTATATAGGTCGCAGCTAATCGTAATGTCACCATAACTTATTATTTATATTACATTAATCGTCACAGGAATTGAAAACAAGATAGCTATAATTGAATTGTACTGATTCTTCATCATTTTATGAATATTAATGAATAACAGCGGACTATAATTTCATGCACTAGAGCTAAAATATAAACGATTGATACGAGCGTTGTCATTTGGCTTAAAATTCCTAATGAATCATTTAAAGGTCTCAATAGGCTGCCGTAAAGGTTAGAGATACTTGAATTTGATATATCCATCTATTACAAGTACCTATGACCTAAGCAGACAGTACCGGTACCCACAGTATAGTTGAAATATGCAATTATGTTGAAGTACTGTAGATTTATTGGGTGCATGAACTATGATTTATTGAATTATGGATGCTATGTTAATAGAGAAACAAAAGGTCATCGAGTTATGTGGAGCAGAAGGACGTTTTAAAAATAAAGTCAGAAGAATAATGCATTTTCTATTTAACTCTTATTTAAAAGTCAATATATGGTGATATGTAAGTAAATACATAACTTTTCTGACGATATAGCGGGAAAACGGGAAAAACTTGAAGTGCTGCGTGTTATGACAATTATAAGTACTTATCGAAGTTTTATTCCGTTCGTAGTTGTCACTTTATTTGTGTCATGTCGGATCTCATTCGCAATATTATGTGTATAATATGTCCTTACGAGACCTTTGTTATTTTCTGGTCATGTAACGAAGCACGCACGATTGGTATCGACAAGGATAACGTGGCTTCGGGTTCCTATTAGAATACTTACATATTTTGTAAGGCGAGTAAAATCTGTTGGTTTTCTTATGTCATAAAAAAGAAAGTAACACGTTAAGCAGGGTTGTAGATGATGGATAATTTGTACCATGCAGGTTATTTTAGTTATTGGGCCATATTATAGCCATGTATTGTAATGGGCATCTATGGGTCCAGCGATTCCCATATAAGTCTCTCTTATCTAATCATCAGTCAACATCAGTCTAGCTAGTACATAGGTACGGTCATAGGTCTCTCCTTAAGCAGTCAATGCGTGATATTTCGGTTCTTCGCATCCTTGCATAGATTCTCGCGCTAAAGCTCTACCCAACATTCGTCTATTCGCGGTCTCAACCTAGTATCATTACATCACTAGGCTAGGACAATGTGACCAGTAGGAATGAGGCACTTTTCCACAATGATGGATGCAGCGTTCATAAAAATAAATAGTACCTGACAAGCCAGTTCGCCTCGCCGGCAACGCTTGTAAATGATCGTTTATTATCTGTTTAAAAATAAATGTCTTAAGTGCGCCAACCTATGGAGCAAATCAAAACATTGCGAAAATGCCACTTTGAAGCGCTCTCTTTAATTTTCACATCGTTCGTTTAACATGTTTATAGTGTAAATGTGTGCGTTGTTTTTGTTGTTTTCCAAGTATTTAAATATTTATTTCACAAAAAGAAATATAAAATTAAAAGGTAATATTTACTACATAGCATCTTTTTTTACGCAATTTTTGCTGGTGAAATTTTTACCATATAATTAACAATCAAACGAATTCTGTGAAGTTCGGTTGAAATTATGTGAACGATTTAATTGATGTCAGTTATTATCATAAAAAAAATATTAAAATAAATTAATAACTGACTAAGAAAGAAACAAATAACTAAAAACGTCACTTGAAAAATAATATGTTATGCTGTACAAATCCAAATAGTCACAACTCCTATCTTTATTACCTACGTCGAAACAGTCACACGTCAGTTATGTCATCAATGAGCATTGGTAATACTATGCATTACTACGGTGACTAATATTTCAGGAAAACGATCTGCACTGAAGTGTGCGCATGTAGTACTGAATGAACTCATCCCATTCACGAGAGCACTCATTACTTATTCCAGGAACGGCGGGTCACCCTAGCGCCACCATTAATTACTATACAATTTGCGAGCCAAATAATATTATGTCGGCGACATAATGAAATTCTCCTGAAACGATCGTGTGAGTCATATCACGTGCGTGAACGTGCGAGCGACGGAAAATTAGAAACGGTTATTTCCGCAAATCTCAAGAGCCAAGTTCCGCTAATGTTCACTTCAATTATATATCGAGTAATTATGTATTTGTCATAAATGCATTGTGCACTTATCTCTGAGATATAATCTACGAATCGACCGATAGCGCTTACATGTGTTTGTATAAGAAAAACATATGTAAGCTCAGTTCCGGTGGCGCATACCGCTTCCGACGAGAACGTCACGTCACGATCAATTCTCCTGTCCTCATTTCGCTTGCTCGATTGAGTGAAATGATTGAAAAAAAAAACCTGTTGCTAATAAATGTATCACGATGCAGTTAATATTTAATATACTCGATATTTATAAGGCGATAAAAGGTCTATTCTAAAATTAATCGTTAATCTTTTACGATTCATAAAACCATTGACTCGGGGCCATTGCGTGGGGCTGGCATTGTGAGGAGGGACGCCGAAGAAATTGTCGAGTGCGATAATAAAGGCGTCGGACTCTGTGAGCAAATATGGTCGAGTATTAGCGCTGAAAGCCGACAATGCGCAGTACATTCGCCTTAAAAAGCCGGGCTCGGTTGGAACGTGTTGAAGACAAACGCACTGCGCCGGAATTGTAAGTCCACATTCGTCTCACTTGAACAAATAATGTGTTTTTAACATTTCGTGTTGTTTTGTTAAATCGTAAATACTATACAAACACAGCGCTTGCGGAGCGCCGCTGCCCGTTCTGTCACCATGGAGGCGTTCGTGCCAATGCTGAGGAATGCCTGCCCTTTGCTCTCCGCGACAGGAACAGATAATATATCTTGGCTTTTATGTATTGTAGTGCTAGTTAAATGCCTTACGATTTCTTGTAAAATTGTATTGTGTGCGGCCTTCTCTAGCTTGACGTTACGGGTTGACGGCACGTTTCGATCTACTGGTACAAGCACCAACTAAACCGGACAAACTCTTAGTTTAAAAAACTATAATATCCACACAATTCATAAGTCTTTTAGATAAATAATACGCAATCATGTCCAGTATATTTTAAATAGATTACCTAGAGCCTAACGAACAAGTTGCCTTTATAGTACGAGTATATCCACATTACTCTTTAACCACTGTTTTAACATCTCATTTGAGCAGTATTTAATTTTTAAATTGTCCATAAGTCAACTAAGACCCGAACGAGGCTGAGATCACTTGAATTCTAACGCTTTCCTTTGCCCAACGTCAAATATTTAAATTTCTTAAGTGGCCATGCATTGACAAACTGTCGAGACAATACATACAAGAAATATTCAATATTCATTGACATGGATACCGGGCTAGTCCGCATGGCTATGTTAAAAAATAATTTAGTGTATCGCGCGCTCCACAAAAAGGTCGCCACAATACTTACGTTATATCGGAGCGACATCGGACACTGAAAAGCATGCTCATTGTCTGTGTCATTAAGTTTTGTGTACTAATTAGTGGGTGTCCAATATGAATACGTAATAGAAAGTCTCGCGGTCCAGATGTGTGTTCGGTAAATAATAAAAGCTTTGAAAGGTCCGTTACAAAGCGTTTGTGGATTTTAGATTTTCGTGAACGGAGGCGGTGCGTACAATTGAAAATATAAATACATTGAGTCTTTGCTATTGTTTGTTTCATTTACATATTGGTGTTAGCACACAGCCCTAATTGCGCAAAAAGGTTTTGAGATGTAGCTACAGAGCAAATATTGGTTTTTTCAAAAACAGATTGAAGGTTAAAGGTGGCTACTGGGCTGTTGGGCTGTTGGGCGTTCATAAGTAATCAAAGATGGATTCTATTATGCAAGTAATTTCGCCTAACCTCTACATCTACCTACTTATCTACTCTCTGGTGAATTATTACATTGCCATCTTTGTGACTTGAACTTCAGTTTAAACGCTCATTATAACATTCATCCAATATAATTCAAAGGAGCATCATTAAATAAACAAGGTTTACCGGTAGTATTCTTATTAAGGGTTCAATTTCAGATCGCGTGCGCAGCGCAAAATCGACGGCGTCCATCTATGCAAATTTCTTCGAAACATTTATCTGGATCCGTGCTTTGCGCTTCTCCAACTGAGATTAAACAAAAGCTTCAGATTTATGCCACCAGCCTCACGTGAACCCTTTCATGTGCATCCGAGTTAACTTGCAATGAGAATGGACAGCCGATGCTCGCTCATTTTTCATTTATGAGAATGACTTACGAGCGTTTGTATACTCTTTTTGCAGATAATTATTCAACATAAGAGTTTTGAATGACTGTGTTATGATTTTTAATTTCTGTGAAAAAATGTTTTGAACTCCTGATTTTCTATTCACAAGGCGCGTGGGATAACCGAGTCATTATTAACTGTTAAGGGTTAAAAGCGTCGATCTCAAAACAAAATGCGGCGGTGAAAATTAAGGGTTAATACTTCTAGTTATTGCCCTGTGAAGTAAATAAACGCAGTACAAAAGCCGTTTACGTGTAATTTGGCTCGACGGAACCTCATTTAAGTCGCAGCGGCCTGCCTCGAGCGGGCTAATGTACCTACACGGGGATTCTTTGTCTCAAATAAAGCAAAAATAAATTAAAAATGATGTAAAACACTGAACGGGAAACAAAAAGACTGATGGGCTGGGCCAACACACCCTCGTGATGCGAAATGATCGGCCGGTAATTACACTGTCAGGTTCTTAAGGGGTTACACCAAATATTAAGCTCGTATTTAGATCAAAAGATGATTCCGGTTCAATCTAAGGTTTACGTTTCATTTAATTAACTCTGTTTGGAATCATTATTTTTCTCATATCTATCATTAATAGCATCATGTAGTTTAATTAGACGCAAAAAAGACGTGGATGTCTACCGTGGATCTGTTAACATTAACATTAAGCAAGTATTGACCATTGACACATGAGTTTCTGCTATTACTCTTTTGTTTCTTAATTATAATAGTTACCGCTCCGTTAACATAAGAAGTCACTTAAAAATCTTTGTTATCGCCTATAAAACACTCGTAATTTCGCATAAGCCTCATTTTTTGTTACGGCTGTAGTGATTTTTATTAATCCTTACCAAGATAGTACGATCGTTTATACTTTATACTGTAATATAAAATTACATCACGCCTTTTTTTCCCCGAAGGGGTAGGCATAAGTGTGAAGTACACCCACTTTTGACCCATTATGTTTATGTCCAACACTATAAAGTTTATGCAATTAACAATCGTTAGAAGAAATTTAGCTACATCGAAAGTAATAATTTAAAAATTGATCCAATATTTTTCAGTATACCTACCATAAAGATTGATGTCGAATACTCTATTGATGTATTCGATATTAGGTATAGATTATCTCTTACCTTTCGTTCTTTTATCGAAGCGCCGACTTTCCGCGATGCCTTGTAGTCATGGAAATGTATATCGACGAAGTTAACCGTCGGAAGCCAATCAGGCATGCCGTCCCTATATTCTCTCGTTTCGTTGAGAATCAGTCGCTCCTGATCGAAGAACCTCTTCGTGTTTCGTAGTTTCATAATTATTTTTCTAGTGGCATTCTTGAAAAGCTCGATTCTAGGGTTTTTTGGTCGTTTCATAGATCCTGACATGTCTTTGGTTATTAGGGCTATACTGTCCGGTTGTCTTCTCTGATGCCGCCGTCTGTTTTCCACCGAACGGGCCTCAGCCGGAATCAGACACATGGCGATTATTACTACGATTGATGTAGCAACCAAAAGCCTTTTGGGAAAACCTGCAACAATATAAAATTGATTTAAAGTTTGTGCAAAAAAAACGAGGTAATGTTTTAACCATCAACTTAAAACGCGGTAATAATAAAAATCTAGTTGGTAAGATCGCTGCGACCCATAGACGTCCCACTGCTGGGCACGGGTCTCCCCCACAGATTATGCTGCGGGAGGTCTAGAGCATACTCCACCACGCTGCTCCAATGCGGATCGGTGGTGGTAGGTAAGATATGGCTTAAAAAATATTCTTAAATTTAGGGACCTGAGTCAAAGCTACCAGGCAAACAGAAATCTCGAGAAATATCGATATTGTCTTCTTAGTCGTAGGGACAGCGCCTGCTACGAGCAAGCAAGGACATAAAAAATAATAAGTATCGCGATTATCGTAAACGCACTCCAAGACTTACTATTACGTGCATGAAATGCTCGTACAATCTACTTCTTTCCTCTATAACTGCAACTTAAATATAGGCTTTGCCTAAACTGGTTGTCCAATATCACATGGTTTTCAATTGATTTTTTTTCTTCAATCAATTACATCCATTTACAGATCTTTTATGGTTCGGTATATAGTCATTTCATATTATAATGTGATTTCTTAGATATTAATACATTTCACATCACTGATTTGTAATTTTTAAATTTATATTTATAATATTAAAATACTCAAAATGTAAATATATATTATGTCTGTTTATGATGTTTAAATTATTAAATTACGATACAGACTGTGCATCTGTTTACGCATTTTGGTGTCTACCTGTTTTCCTATTATGATTGTAGTTAATAAAAACTAAATAGGAAAACCGTGGCTATTTTGATTAAAATAAAAGTAGCATACTCTAAGTTTTGTTATTATTTAAGAATTTTTTTTGTTTTTTCATCGGTCACTGAACATTTAGAAATTCAATAAGTTACGGAAAGCTTTGTACTTAAATGCACTGTCAATGGTAATCGACCCAATATGTAGTCAAATTTTTAGTTACGTTAATCTAGTCGTTGATCCAAGGAAAAGTTAAAATTAATTGAATAATTCGATTTTAAGGTAAGACCTTATAAAAGGCAAATATCTTTGACTTAACTAAACAAAGTGCACAACTCACTTCATATATTTTTTATTTTTTTTATTTATTTAATGCTTTATTGTTACACCAAAAAAGATGTTACAATGGGCGGACTTAATGCCTATTGGCAATATATCTATGGCACAATTCAAAAAAATCACCGTCTTATGAAAGTCACCCTTAAGTTCCCCTTTGCGAAGCTTGCGCTTCGGCCATAAAACAAATTTTATGTGTTAAGACGCCGACAATACTGCAAACTCTGCAAAGCGAAGTTTTTAATCTTTTAAAAGAAGAGAATCCCCACTTAGGTAAAACGCATACTAGCTATATTGGCTTTAAGTGTTAAAATGTAGAAAGTTACCCTACCGCGTGGTTCTAAGCATACATCCTAGCTGTTATGCCGTTGCAACGCCATGCACTGAGTATATGTCTAAGATCGAATAATAAATATAATCTAACTTCTATAAATAAGAAGGTATGCCTAATTTTGTACTTGAAAAAAAAAATTGGTGACTCCAAATAAGTTACAATAAAAAATTAGAACACAATGACATGATAATTACTTGAACAGGAACTGTGCAGTATTACCTGTGTTACTTAACTTACGTCAGACGAGGATAAGCGACGCTTATGGTCAATGAATCATTAGGTCAATCCGTGTCGTTGACAATATAATGTATGCTAACTAAACATTACGTTTCGCGTACATAGTTAAAAATAGGAAAGAAGCAAAATGTTTGTAAACTACTGCCTCCTGAGGTTTTATGTGGTGTATTTTTTTAGTCTGTGTCCATTGTTCGTGATCACTGGCTTTTATATCTATATCGAATGCATTGTCGACATCTAACAATGCTTACGTGCATTACCACGAAAACCGGCACTATATAAATTGCCATAGGGATTTCCCGACGGCTTATCGTCACGAAAATGACGAAAGGCGGAATCGTCTACCTTGGTCACAGGTAAAACAGATTTTTATATCCGCAGCCTTTTAAATACTTAATTGTTATTTATCGCCATATTCATCTAGCTGAGTCTTAGCTAATGACGAAGCGAATTAAATAATTATGGCGATCATAAAAGGCAAGAGAGGTAATCGATCGCATGTTTCAAATTCGGTTAGCTCGACTAATTAGTATCGGATGGCATCACGGGCAGATTTCAGTGAAAAATCCCTTTGATCAATAGCCGGCGAGTGAATGTTGTTCATTCCCACACGATCCGCTTGCTAGGCTGTATCGATTTCTTTCTCATTCGGTATTGTCTTCTTCCAAAAATGATCATCAATCGACTTCGTTATTGCACCGGCTTCAACAATAACAATGCCTTGTTCGCTCATACTTAAAAGGTGACGGTGACGTAATTAACTAATAAACTATTAACTAATTATTTAAACTAACGTTGCATTTCTAAAGGACGCAATTGTTTGGTATCTAATAATTAGGTAAAAATATCAGTAACGTATAATAAATGATGCGATGTGAGACACCAGAACATAAATATAGCCAAGTTAAAATTATTAAGTCCAACAATCGATCAGCCAATATGGGTCCTATTCTTGCAATTATTGTGTAAATTTATAAAAAAAAATTGGTGTATGTTATTTTTTTAAATAATCCTTATTTATAACATAGAATATTTAAAATAGTAATTACAACTACAATTGAGTAGTAGTAGCAATTTGTATGTAATAATAATATTGATTTTAGCTGCGACCCATAGACGTCCCACTGTTGGGCTCGGGTCTCCTCTCAGAATGTACAAAAATACATTAATATTGATTTTCATGTGTTTGTATTTTGTTATTAAATTATTAAAACATAATCACTTGTCACACTAGTAATCACTATATTTAATATTATTTTTTTATTGTTCATAAGTAGCTTTATGTAAGTGTTTATTCCTGTTGTTTATTCCTTCATCAAAAACATATTTCGTCAAGTCTATTGCAATGAAGTTTAACATTGTATCAATTAATTAAAGGTAATTTACTTACAATTAAAATAATATTTACATCTACCCACTCACTCAACTGCTTTTGTTTACATTCCGTATACGGAGACCGATGATGACAACTCGAAGTAAAACGTTTAGTTTATAAATAAAATTACTAGTAATATTAAAAAAACACACACACCAGTTAAAAAGACATCCATGAACAAGGCATTGACGTAGCTCCTTCGGGCAAGTCCATATTCATTCAAGAAAACAATCCCGAATCACGCGCCATGAACTTTGAACTGAAAAGCACTGACTAAAAGCACTCGTGGCCACTGGGGGTATCCGTGTCGCACTGTGGGTCGCACTGGTAGTGTTTAAGTTAGAAATCACGAGTGACGTTTTACGATGTGTTCGCACCGACGGGTTTGTCGTGCGAGTCACTGGAGCGACGGACACCGGCGCGCGGGCAATCGTCGCTCGTTGAATGAGCGCCGAAATGCGGCACCGTACATGAAATAGGCGGTCAAACACTATGCGAAAACCCTTACATGCCTCCGGAAAGCGAAAACCGACCCTTGTGGATGCGAGCTTGCGCGCGCCGCCGAATTCATTCGCGATGACAGTGCGTGGGAGATTATGCCAATATTTATCATTGACTCGAGTTTAAGGATGAGGGAGACTAACACATAACGGTACAGGACATGCTATTACGTGTATCGTTAGTGAGGAATGTTAGATTTGTAATCGATGTAGCTTTTCAATTGAATTATCTTATCTCGGCGACAGCGTCACTTTATTTCGCAATATCAGCGTAAATTAAATAGTTCATTTGTAGAGGAAAGTATTAAAATGTTAATTATACAAGCCAAAATATGTAATTTTCTTGATTTCGGTTAAACATATTGCATGAATAAAATGAAATTGAACATGAAGCTTAAGTAGGCTTAAGTAAAGTTTTACAAGAAAATAATGAAAGGGTAAGGTAAAGAATGCATGAATCATACGAAGCCTACATAATAATGGATGATTAATAAAAAATCGAGATTGAATTTACAATTATACATATTAAAGCATTGGAGATCAGCTGCCATTCGCTTTCCACATCTTATGCAAGTGAACAATTATTCGGCGAGACCTCGACGGTGATTCATCGATGAGTCTATCCTAAAGTGACTTTTATCGGGCATTAGTCGCGCCGGCACGTGTGTGGTGCACACTTATCACCGAACGGATTGGCTCGCGATATCGTGTTAGTTCTTTAGCGGTTTCCAATTGCGTAATTCGGATGTACGATTCGCAGATCATGTAATGCACGGTCTAATCAAGATGAAAACGTCATTGGTGAAAACGGCGAGAATTATTCGCTTTCAAATAACAAATTTCAAATGTTTTAACATGTATTAATAAATAATTGTAAATCTAATGTTGATTAGAAAAAAAAACATGGTTCGGTTAGTCAGTTAGGTTACTTTATTAGTTCTACGAAGCACAGTTACAATATTACAATGATGGCTGATATATTTTTAATCGCAAGCAAAATTATGTATTTTTCAGAAGGAAGAAAACGTGTAAACAATATCACCGTTATTTAATATAAGTAGCAACGAGCATGCAGCACCATCCAACCGCCGCTATTAATGATAACTGTGAGAGACTGGATAAGATCCATATCAGGATTTGGATGGACGTGTAGTGCTGTAGCAACTAAAGGGTTTTGGATTTTCCTTACGGTACGCTATTACGAAGGTTATTTTAACAAAATGTCTTCTACCTGCCTTTTTAATTGTTCAGACGTACATTATGCTCAAGTTACTCAGTACTCAGACATACAGCCGACTCTTATTTTCTTTTTATCCGCGAACATGACAAACATGGCGTGAAAAAGAAGCTATAAGACTGCACGTAAGTAAATGGAGCAAGGAAGCGAATCTTTGAACATATGGAAATCACAGTCGTATGTAAGTGTCGAGGTGTTACTAATGGCAGTAACTTTTTTCTTTACTCTGTGCAGATGGTATTTTTTTTTCTATGCCAGGTTTTCATACATTTGTATGTAAAAAAAAACTCATATGAAACATCAATAAATCGATCGACTGGCGTCGTTATAAGGATTAATAGGGACATATTTGTTCTCAACTCCTTCAAAGACGAAAGTAATGTAAGTAGGTAATGTTTCGCAAGGAAACCTCTTCCTGAAAGAATCTAAAGGGTCATGGTGTAGAAGTTATTTCCAATCCCACAGATATAACAGCAATAAAGAACGCAGCACTAACATACTGCGGTGACAACTATAACTGTTCTTGAACAAGACTCATAAGAGTATCGTTTAATATGCGTTAGAGATGCGTTGCCATCCTTCAGGACTAATTATCATCTAATAATATGTAGGTACCAATTACTTATTTAAAAAAATACAGTTTAATCCCTAAGGTAAGTTTTATGGTGTAACACTCGCATGTGGCTCGTGGTACAAATCCGAGCGAGCGGCGTGAGTGTTTACTTTGACACGTTTTTTTCTTCGTTAACAAGGCGATGCCATTGTACCCGACCGCTCACATTTTTTTATATTATTTAGTGTCAATATAGGATCGTTATGTTCGTGATTAGTAGCAGTACGGGAAAATAGTTTAGTATGTCAATGTAGATTCGTGTCTATACCTACTTATACTATGCGTATCACTCATTATGTATCATCATCATACCCCTTATTTGGTATTATTAAGGTTAAATGGAATGCGGACCTTATATGTAGAAAGAGTTAACGTTAATGAAAGAATAAATAAATGATCTATTTCATAATTAATAAAAATTTAACTAACAATGGACATACAGGTACTAATATTGCGGTATGAACTTCTTCTCAGGAAACTACGACGCTGACTTTCAGCACATTCTGTCAAAACCACACCGGTGCGTGTAAAAAAATCAGTTGACTTCTATGTTTCAAGATGATGTAACGCAAAATTAACAAAGATATGAAAAAAGTGTGATGCATTTATGCACCTACCTCTGATAAGTAAGTAAAATAAGTTTAGGCTTTGAACCTCAGGCTTCCCGGGCCTCAATCACTGGGCTCACCACACCGCGTCGCGACATAATTAAAACAATCGAAATGAAAAGTTTTTATTGTACACTACAAATCGACTAATAATGAGCGAGTAAGATCTTTTTGTGACACGCAGTGCAGGAGAGCCCCAGCACAGCGCAATCGTTCTTATGACATGATGACACAGCTTTCGTCAATTAGCGGTTTTTATGCGAAAATGAGTTTGTAATTAGCTTAAGTAGAGGCTTTTCCGGTCCTCGATTGTACTTTGCCTCCCGATTGAAATACAAGGTTTTTAGCGAGGCATTGTCTTGGTTAAAGGAATTTAATCTGTAGCGAGAGAACATTACTGTCGGCTAATTAATCTTAAAGGCACAAGCACGCTTTGGACCGCGAATTACGAAGGTCTTTGCCCTTTGATTTACGCTTGAACGACAAGGCGTTGAGGAAGTAACTTTTACTCTTGAAACATTTGAGTTTGGAACAGGTAATTGTCAAAGAACTGCACGCACGGGCGTTTTCCGCCGGTTGTCTCATCGGTGAGTCATGGATTTCCCAAATTTTCGCTAATAGGACACGCGACCGAAGAAAATCGTCTGAAAGCCTACAAAAGCGGAGCCGGATTGAGTTGCCCATTACTCACGTAGAAGCTCACACATGTATACGTACTGTATCGAAAGTCTTATAGCGTGTTAGATCCGCGTAACTTTATGCCCGCTCGTGATTATGCATAATGTGCGCAAATTGTAGTTTAGTTTTTGGTACTGTGTCATTACGTTTAGTAATTAATACGAGCTAGGTACTTAAATGGTATGTAGGTGAGGTAAGTTGGGACTTTCCTCCAGAAAAACGTAACACAACTCTGAACGTTATAACTGTTATGACATGTTAATATCTCAAGGTTGTAATATGTTCCAGGTGTAGTAAATGTTGCTTACGTTAAAGAAGAAACCAAGTAATTTCTTTTTAATGTAAGGAAGTACAAACCAGAAGACAGTAATAAAGAAATTGCGTGACCTGAATTAACTTAACAGCGAGCAAAAAGCAACTCATAAATTTCTTGGTTTGTTGGAGTGCATAACCAACTCTATAAAACCGATTTTATGCCAGGCACACCTACCATAACTAGCTTTGTAAATATCTTGTACCTACCACCAGCCTAAAAGTAAGGATGGCTTTCAGTGGATGTATCACTTATGGTTATCTGGTATGCTAGGTAGAACAGACGTGGACGCGCTCTTACAAAGTACGTCCGTATATTATTTGCAATTCGAACTTTACACCACTGAGAGGTTGCCCTCTGTCGAATCAAATATATTTACGAGCACTGTTTCAGTTAATTTAAGTTTACCGTAAACTTAACATAAGCTTCCGCGGCGGGCCAATACGCGAATGGCATTGTTTGCGGGCCGCATATAAATCACACCCGAGCTTCGCGTGCTATTGTAAACGCCGCTCATTCACGCGCATATCTCTAACCCCGTTTGACCACACTAGTCACCATCAACTAAGTCTTCACTGCCTGCGTGCAGTAAAATTATCAACAGAGAATTTACCACACTGTGCATCTTCATAACTTGTCAATATTTATTTACGATTTAGATACGTAAGAAAAATATTATAACATTTTAAAATTCAAACTGTATAGTCATTCAGCGATTAACATCAAATTATTAAGCTGTAATATGTAGTAGTAGCGTACGTCAGAGTTACAAGTAGACCTATTTATTTTAGAATATAATTTTTTTCACAAAATATTAATAGGTATGGGAAAATTGTAGAAATAGCCCGGATAATTCAATAAGGATAAATTAGTTTTTAAATAGATAAATATGTGAGATAATATATGCATAATATAAACGTTGTATCATATGTATTAGGGGAATTAGTCATGGGAAAATTAGGTCATCGAGATTAGTGAGTAAAAGAATTGTGTCACAGTATTAATTCATAAGTTAAATAAGGGTTATAATAGATGGTGCTTGAATAACTCAACAATCATTCAAATCATGAATAGTACAAGTAAGGTAAATAAAGGAAGGAAAACGTAAGTAACCATAGGCTGTTTCAGTTATAATGCAATATTCATAAAGTACATAGCTATCTACCTACTGATACGTATTATATTTATATAACATAATTTTTTATTTATTGTAAAAAAATAAAAATAAAATAAAATAAAATAAAACATACCGTATCTTGCAGACTTTGATCCTTGATTTAGATAGCATCCAAAACAGCACAAACAAAAATAGCTCATCTTTAAATAGTTATCAGTATCACAGATTAAATCTTTGGTATATTAATAAACTATTGTCACACGTAAAAATGTCACTGGCACATCACTAAAAACGTCACTATAATGAATCTGTAGTTCGAAATTTAAACGCGTAACGCTTTGGCGGCAACCGCGGTTCGTTCAGGACCTGCGTGCGGCTACGTTCAGTGGGCCGCTTTACGTGTAATGTGTGTCCTGAACGGATTTGCACGGCTTTTATGTGATGTGGTCGGCGCTCCCGTGATAAAGGGTGCAAAAAACTAATGTTTGCATAAGGGTTCGGCATACGTCACAGATACGCCGTCGCCGGACGATAGCGCGTAAACCGACAGATGCTCCTACGCAATAGCTTATTCAAATAAATAGGTGCATGTGTTTCAGAACCGGATTCTGGAATGGAGGTGTGTGAAAATTGTCTAGCGGCTTATTACTTCAGATTAATCCGTATAGACGTTACAGGGAACTTGTATCAGTTTTATTAGTGCCAATCAAGTGAATTGCTGATAGTTTCAGTTTCAATAGAAAATATCACAGCATCTATTTATGACTTGTTGTTTGAATTCTTAACGTTAAAAGGGAAGATATTATAGGTAGAATATTATATTAGAATATTTACTGTAAGTATACATACAAAAAATTCTGAGATTTTTTTTAAGTTGTGATAAAATTGTTCTATAAAAAATTTGTCAGATCTTTTTAAAGGTGATACGTTGTTTGAGATTAATTTCTGTTATTTACTTCTAACGTAGAATTCAAAATAAAGATGATTTAATTTATAATAGTTGCCTCACCAAAACAAATCTGGTTGCTTGCTAGTTCAAGTAAGTATAAAAATATGTAATTAAATACAAATAGTTGACCTATTTTTTATTTACTTTGTTATATATACACTGCTTTAATAGTTATAGATGTATATACATAAATTAAAAAAACTATAGGCATTACTAGTACAACATTCTGTTATATTTTGTTGTAATAGTATCTAATGCCATTCCTATAGAAATGACCAATGCATGCATATGTATGTATATATGTATCCTATTTAGTAAGCAATAAGGAACAGTGCTAGTATTTATTATGAAAAGTTTTCAGCACGCATATCTTTTCATTCAGCCTTGCAGTAGCATGACTGATATTAACCATATGCCAAGGAATTAAGTACGCGGATACGAAAAACGCGGGAGTTCAAATTTAGAATTCGAAAACCATTTTTGCTAATTTAAACGGGGTGTTGCTTGTAATATCTTCCCGCCTCCACAAGAGCCGCCTCTTGTTTAAATCCCGAAATAGTCCCGTTCCATTGGTTGTAGGACTTCGCCTATTACATACTACTGACGATTAAAGTTTATAGCGCGCGCATCTTAACACAACATACGTGAGTGAGCATACGCACGGTGCGTATGGGTGGAACGTTCGTTAACTGAAGCCATTTAATTCATAAATGATAAATTATGGTTACTTCACATCATAAAAAGGTTTCTTGATTTGCTTACGTAATCATTCAAACAATATTTCAAATATTCAGAACTAGAATTTATAATCCGACTATCCTAGTCGGATTATAAATTCTGGTTTACTTGAAATTATGTTGGTGTCACTAAAGACAACGGGAGTACGAACGAACAAACTAAATAAGTACATTTAAATAATCCGTCGGAGCTTTCGATATGCTATAGACTATAAAAATAACAACAGTAAAATATATACCTAAACCATTTAAAAAAATTAAAAAAACTGTGTAGTTAGCTTATTTTTCGGTTGAAAGTACCATAAAGTTAAAAAAATTACAAAATATTTAGTCTCATCAGCATTCTGCACATAGGCCTTTTTTCGTCCCTTGACAACGGAATGACGATACTTGTATTATAAGTAATATCGTGATATCCAAGCATTGTCTCTCGTAATAATTGCTACGTAAACGTGGCTCGCAACCGATACGAACAAAAGCGTTAATTGCCCTGGCTTCACATCACACCGCAAGGGACATTAACAAATAACAATATAATAATTGCTTTTTTACTATTCTCCTGTATGTACATGAAAAATTCAATTTATTAAACATAATTATTTCTAACTATAATTACTTTAAAATTAAAAATTTAATTAGTAATTTCATGACGTTAATTTGATAAATTAATACGTTAATTTAGTTAGTTATTATATATTTCATTCATATATAGGTACATTACTTGTTTGGAATAAATTCACTGACACATAATTATATTCAAAGGCATTATGTATTTATAATATCATTTGGGAAACTACACTAGAACTACATTTCTATTACAGAATATGTTTTGCTCCTTCCCCTCTTCCACATTAACATAATTGTAAAAGTTAAGACTAAAAAAGGTGGACGGAGTTCATTAGTGTTCACAAAAAATTCAATATTTAATATGTGTTTATTTTTTATTTTCTAGCTCAAAATGTGATAAAGAGCGAGCGAGCTCAAGGGATGCGAATGTATCAAAGCTCTACATTGCTGTAAATTTTAAATTTATCAGACAAATTTTGAGAAAAATTCCATATATTCATCCTGTATTCCATGAGAACCTTATCGGGACAAATAGTATATTTGATCCTTCAGTAGTTTTTGATTCCATCGCGCACGTTCAGATATAGAGACAAAAAATAAAAAAAATTATTTTCGGAATCTGAATCGGTTACTTATATACCCTGATAGTTATTTTCACGCGGACTCGTTAGAGTTTTATTATACGAGTACGTATAGATGATGAAAATTCACATATGACAATGTCGAGACCAGAAGTGTAATATGTCAGACCAGAAGTGTTATCTGTCAAGACCAGAAGTGTAATCTGTCAAGACCAGAAGTTTATACATGATCTGTTCATAGAGCATTTACAGTATTGGGTTAGTCCTTATTATGTTCAGATCGGTGTAACGTAATCCTGCACTCATGATTAAGGTACAAAAAGTCTTCTTTTCTGAGGGAATTCTAAAGTGATGGGGAAGAGGTAATGCAGTGAAAATGTGAGGGCATCCCATACATCCTGATACAATTTCAGAGAACATTGTGATGCGTGGCGAGTAAAAACCCCCGTGTAATGCTAATTCATTGTCTATGCAAATCCGCAATTCTGTTGTGATGCTGTCATTTCCGATCACTTATTCAAACTGAAACACTGACGACTCTGACGTAAAGACTCGGCATCTAGCTGTCAATCAAAAAACTAGATGAGGTTGTTGCAATACTTACCTACTACAAGACGTTCTAATCTAATTGGATACAGATATATAGGTTTAATATCCATTAAACCTATTTATACGGCTGTTTGACGGCTATTTCGGCTGTCCTCTAATGATTAACTGAAAATGTTGATGTTTGCTATATTCTTGAAGTACTATGATACTGGAAATCATCAAGTACCAGTAGGTAGATGCATAATTTCCAGTATCATAGTTAAATTGTACATTCGTTATGACTATTATTGTAACTTGTTAGTTTATCCTACACGGTGATAATTTCATCGCATTTGATAAATAAAAGTAATATAAGAATTATATGAATGAGATCAAGGATGGAATGGAACTTTAGTTGCCTAGTGATTTTATTCATAAATAACAGATGACGATCGCAATGATCGCGAAGCGGTTAAAGATACTTTTTACGTAACTGACGTAAAAGGTGTGGTTTATTGATTTTATGTGCTAATGCGATGTCAGTCAATTATTAGAACAATGTTTTGATGTGATGTTGTTCTAATAAACGTTTTGTAAACTTACACGGAAACTGAGGTTTACTAGGGAATATAATTTTCCCAGTAATAATTGATGTAAATAAATATTAATTGAATTGCAAGTGAAACATTTATTTGTTACCATGTGCATGCGCATTTCGGTTAAGTAAGCTCTGTCATGTTTCGTATACGGTGTTGTGTGTAATGATAAGTCAAAATAGTTTTATTGCTTGAGTGTTAAGTTCATTGGCATAGTGTTTTGTTTAAAAATAAATATCTATTTCTGCTTCAAATTAAATAATTTTCAATACCTATCATCTACATATACTTATGTGGCAAAGTAAAATGTTATATAAACTTGTAGGAAAAAAATTTTCACAGAACATTTTTCTGACAAACCTTTTAAGGGAATATGCTTTCCCGATGAAAACTATTGATTTACGTCTCCCGATCAACCCTCAAGGTTTTATTATAATATCTGTGCCCTAAAGCACGTTTTTTTTTTAAATGAGAGGGAACTTCGACAATAACCAACCAGTTCAAACGGACCGCTTTAAACGCCCAAATGTTCAAGACTTCTCTCTTGACATGCAAGTATATATAATATGTGTAGGAAAATCGATATCGATTTTCCTACACATTTAGAGCGTATGTCTATGCTTGGAATCTTAGACCGACATGTATCTGTGTACCAAACCACTGTGCTACAACAACCGTTTAGAATTGCATAATATTAAGCAAGTAGGTCATTTTTTCATGCTACAAACGTACACCGGTATTTTTTGTTTCAATGAGGTTTTTTTATTTCTAATCAAGAGTAGTCTGATAAAGATCTATATTTAGCGATGTTGCTTTAACACTGATGACTTTGTAATAAAATTGTCATCATCATCTTTAAAAGCCAGTTACTTATGCTTGGCTCCCATGGCCTAAAACACTACAGAAGTGTTTATTAATTCCATATCGGCTCTTTTTTAATGTCTTCATTCAAATAGTAGGTTCCAGCAAAGCTTAAGTACGCTGTGGTACCTATATTTATAGTGGTCAAAGGGTGCATTGGTTTACTTTTTGCGTCCCTTGACCAAAACTGACAGCACTTCCATACGTTTTTTACTTTATTTTATGGATATAAGATAGCAAAGGAGCTTGCAGCACCACCCATCCGATGCCACACGACAACTGTGACTGACTTTGAACAAGACTCAAACAGGGACTGGGATAGTTAGTCCAGTTAGCAGAGAGAGTTACTTAAAACATTAGTTGGTCAGTTCGTTAGTGGGTATGAGGACTGGGGACTGTTAGTGATAGTTAGCAAGAGTTTCGTTCAAAGTCAGTCACAGATGTGTTGCTACCTTTGATGACTAAGATGGCCACTTAAGAAGTGTAACCGGAAACCGCACTAGGTACTGACGCAGGCGACTCTATATGGATCAAAATAGGCTTCATATAAAACCCTATTTGGTTCCCTATAGGTTCTACCACCTATTAAATACATAAAATAAAAATGGTACCGAAATAGACCTACCTCTAGACCTCTCGCAGATTTGCCTGTGGGAGAGACCCGTGCCCAGCAATGGAACATCTATGGGATGCAGCTTAGCTTACTGAAAAACTAAATATCATCGGGGAGAGTAAGATTCAACCGCACCTAACTTTAAAGCTGTCTATTCATTAAATGCGGTTGTTTTCACCGTAAAAAACGACGGAGAAAACAGACTTCGCAGTCGAGTAAACTTTTTGCATTCGCTGTCTATCTGATTGTCTGCGATTATGATTTATTAAGAAGTATAAGCGATGACTAACGAATAGCGTGGTATTAGGCGTTTAGTTTGTTCTGAGAAAAGGTTCGGGGCAGGTAGCGGCAGAGGAAATACCATGAGTAGCAATGGTATCAGGTCACGGTTCACGCGTTTTGACCTTAAGTCTAAGGAGTGCGGATAAATCTTGTAGGTGTGTTTTTAAACGAACTACATTGCATTATATAAATCATTTCGGACGAGCAATGAAAAGTTTTAAATTATTAAAGATTCCGTTTGAAAGGTTTAATTCCGGTTACCGATTCTTAGTTAATTCTCAAGGACTGTATCTGCATATGTGACTGACTTTGAATGAGACTCTTAAGTCAAAGTCAAAGTCAAATAATTTATTTCGCTATGAGGTGATTAGACACGCTTAACGAAAGTCTAGGTACCTAACTAAAAACTACTTAAACTACTAACTGATCTATATAAGGCAAAGGATTAGCTATTGATTATTGAATGAATAGCTAATCCTACACAGGTGTCTAACTTGCCTTAAGATAAATTTACAATAATTACCTACCACTAAGCTAAGCTCTAAGTCACGATAGACTATCTATATGGTCATCGGCTTTAGGAAGAATTTACAATATTCTTATCCTATGCCCTAGTGTAGGCCGAGAGAGAAAAAAGCCGGAGGAAAAAACTCTCGGTACTCTTTTAAAATTCAAATTAATTTTTACAGAAAAATGCACAGTATGACCATGACATGATTAAGTCAGACACGAGACAGCCAATCGTGTATGCCAAGAATCACCCCATATGCCACCTGCTTACAATTTTTAGTATAATTAATACAGAAGCATAGTGATAGCCTGTCAGAGTTTAATTCAGTCCCATGCCTTTATATCATCCAAATACTCCTGAATATTATAATAAGCTTTTCGACATAATGTTTGTTTGATGGTTTTTTTAAACCTTTGTAAAGGCAGAGACTGAACCGCAGCCGGGACTTTATTGAATATTAGAATAGACATTCCTATGAAGGAACGACTTTTCTTACTAGGCCGGCATTTAGGAAACGCTAATTTGTGGCCGTTCCTTAGTGTTACATTGCGTAAGGCATTTAGGTCACTACGACTTACAAACTGATGCCTATTTTTACGAATATACATAATATTCTCATAGATGTACTCCGATGCAAGGGTTAGGATGTTTATTTCCTTAAATTTTTCTCTAAGGGAGTCTCTACTTTTCATTTTGTATATATAACGGATAGCCCTCTTCTGCAAAATAAAAATAATATTAGCATCAGCTGCATTACCCCAGAGTAAAATGCCATAGGACATTACACTGTGAAAGTAACTAAAATATACCAATCTAGCGGTATCGACATCCGCCAAACAGCGTATCCTTTTAACCGCGTAAGCTGCAGAACTTAGTCTATCCGCCAGTCGACAGATATGGGGTCCCCACTGCAACTTCGCATCAATGGTGATTCCAAGGAAAACAGTCGAGCTAACTAAGTTCAGTTTTTCACCATTTAGTTCCGGTTGCTTATCTAGTTGTTTCACATTAGGTGCTGAAAATTTTATGCAATTGGTTTTATTGCTATTTAAGAGTAGGTTATTTACGCTAAACCAATGCACAACTTCAGAGAGAGCATTGTTTACATCGTCATAGTTAGTTTGTTGCCTGTTTAATTTGAAAATTAATGAGGTGTCATCTGCAAACAATACAATCTCGTTATTATTCTCTACCATATAAGGTAGATCGTTAATATATATTAAAAACAGGAACGGACCCAGAATCGATCCTTGTGGGACCCCCATCTGTACTAAAGACCCAGACGATCTTGTACCGCTTACTTCGACTTTCTGAGTTCTTTCGCTGAGATAAGAAATCAGAAGATTCAGCGCGGTATTTTTAATGCCATAGTGATTGAGTTTCCTGATTAAGGTTTCATGCTGTACACAATCAAATGCCTTGGACAAATCACAGAATATGCCCAGAGCATCCAATGAATTCTCCCAAGCATTGATAATATCAGTAAATAATTCAACTCCCGCATCAGTTGTTGAACGGCCTTTTGTGAAGCCAAACTGTTTGTTATGTAGGAGTTTATTACTTGTAAAGTAGCTAAGAAGTTGCTGGAGAATTATTTTCTCAAATATCTTACTACAAGCCGGTAAAATGGAAATCGGCCTATAGTTAGTTGGATCTGTGCTATTTCCGGACTTGAATAAAGGTATTACTTTGCTTTGCTTCATTAGGTCAGGAAACTCTCCACTTTTAATACAGTTGTTAAATATTAAAGCTAGGTGGGGTGCTATTACATCTATAATTGTACTTATAAGTTTAACCGATATACCCCAAAGATCTGTGGTGTTCTTAATTTCTAATGATTTAAACATTTTGATAATTTCATTGGCGTCTGTGGGTCGGAAAGAAAAAATACCCTTGCATGCATTTACATTTTTCTTGAGCAACGATTCGGCGACGTCGGGAGAAGACCTCAGTGATTTAGTGGTTAAAACTGGAACGTCAGCAAAGTACTTTTCAAATGCTGATGCTATCTGTTTATCGGTTTTAATATAAGAATTGTCAATGAAAAGCTCACTGACACCATCGCGTTTTCTGACTCTTCCAGTTTCCGCATTAATAATATTCCAAGTCATTTTAATTTTATTACAGCTATTTCTAATCTTGTTTCTTATGTGAATCGACTTGGCCGTGGAACATACTACCTTAAATATTTTAGAGTAATTTCTTACATAGTCGCTAAAGGCTTTACTTGTATTATATGACTTCTCATGTAAAAGGTCATATAACTTTTGCCTACTTCTAAAGATTCCCGTAGTCGCCCAATCATTGAACGATTTACAATTCTTTGGAGAGATTTTTTTTGCAGTAAATACAGATTTATAGGCGTTATTTATATGAAAACATAATAAACTATATTGCTCATTTACAGTTTCATTCCGTAATCAGGTCCGTAATCATGTTTCTAAACCTCTCCATTCGTTTTTTAGTCACAGGAACGACCACACTGCTCTTACTAACCTGTTTATCCTTATTATACTTAAAAGAAACCAACTGACCACTGTGATCAGAACTGAGTTTATGGATAATACCCGAGTAGACAGGTGTTCCATCTGTGAAAATGTTATCAATACATGTTGCTGTGGTATCTGTTATTCGAGTTGGTTCTAAGAACTGGTTAATAAGATTATTATATTTGAATAAAGATAGAAATTTAACACTTAAAGATGTATTGTCCAATAAATTAATATTAAAATCTCCACACACTATTATGTCCTTGTCTTTTTTTCCTGATACTTTTAATAATAATTGTTCCAAAACTAATTCAAATTCTTCATAACATGCACTAGGTGGTCTATAGATACTTACTATAATACAATGCGTTAACTCTACACAGGCTATCTCTATAGTTCGTTCAATGGAAAGGCTCACAATGTCTTTACGGACCTTAAATGTCAGGTCCTTTTTTAAAATGATTAAAGAGCCACCGTGTATCGCTGTCTTCCTACTGAACGAACTCGCAACTTGGTGCTTGGCAAAATTGAAAACAATTTGGCAATCTTTCAGCCAATGCTCTGTAATGCAAATTACATCAATATTATAATTTCCTAAAAAAAGTTCTAACTCGTGTTCTTTGCCTAGTAAGCCTTGCATGTTTTGATGCACCAAGTTTAAACAATTTTTATCTTTTAATACTAAGCTTGACAGGTGGTTGTTACTACATAAATGATCGCGAGAGACCGATGCCTCTGTTGTCGTATTTTTTAATTTAAATTGCTTTGGGTAGCGCCCAAACTTGTCATAAGATTTGTAGTAGTACTACATGTATTACTACATAATGTCAGTATATTATGCTGCTCAATAGAAGCAGTGGTCAAATTACATAAATAATTTTTTATGTCAAATTGTAAATAATAAGATAGCAATTTTGCTGTGTAAAAAATATATTTGATAGATGCAATCTATCATGTCTAGTCAAAAAAAAGTCATTTTTAAATATACTATTAATATCAATTAAATTAAATAAAATGTCAGTATTATTAAGACATGTCACATTATTATTTCCTATATTATTATAAAGCAGTAGATTTAATTTATTTCTTATTCTATTCTCATGGTAGTCACCCTTAATATATGGTAGTGTGAACATGATAATTTGCTTTACCTTAAGGGCTTGTAATTTTTCTAAATAATATGCCAGCTGGCGTTGCTTAACGTTGCCCCTACTACCAAAGAGCAATATTAAGACTGTGGTGGGGTCATATGTACAGTTTAGTACCTTATCCATTATTTCTCTTACAGTAGCACCTGGCATACAATAGTTGCAGATTGGGTATCCTGTCAGATGATATAATTTTGTACCCATATTTTTACCTAACTCGTCACTATACATTAATACATTGTGTTTGGGTATAGACTTAGGGACTACGGAGCTGACATCAGTTTTCTGTTTTATAACACATGAAGGCTTTGTATGAACTATGTTAGAGCGTTGACATTCTTGATGGTGTACAAGAGATTCGAAGCGCTCCTCATTGTATTTGGAAAGCTGAAGGAGTTCATCCAAGGCCGATTCATAATCACTGATTTCCCTTCGGGCAGAATTGTATTTTTCTGTCAACTCGCTAAGCGAACAACTTGGTTACTAATTTTTAAATTTAATGTGCTGATTTCAGCTTCATATGTTTGCCTAATTGATTCAAGGTCTAAATTCGACTTTTGACATTCCTGCACCACTTTCTTATATTTTTTACATAAATACCCATGATTTCTTATCACATTGTCCTTTTTAACTAATTTCCTAGTCTTCTTAATGAAGTTTTGCAACTTAACATATTTTTTAAGTTTATTTCTGCTACTGAGGCTGACCCTCGCTGGCGTTACACACGCTGTTGAGTCGTCGGCGGTTAAGTCAATGGTAACAGGTTGGCTTGACGCTGAAGAGGTGCCAGGTGCATTCATTAATTCCATATATAAACTTTGCGTACATTGTGATGAGGTCTTTGATGCCTCTTGTTCGAATTGTTCGACGCGCTCCAGGGCACTCGCGAGTTGTGAACGGAGCAGGGCTATTGTTTTTAAATTACTATCATATTCAGTACAGCACTGGTCAAAGTCCCTCGACTGCCGTTTGAGACGGTCCCGTTCTTCTCGAGTCTCCTGGAGTTGCGCATGTAGCTCAACCATATCATTTTTGATTGAACTGTTTTTCTTAATAATTTCTATAATTTCTAATTCACTATCTTCCCTCTCTTTTACCAATTGCTGGCACTGCTTCTTGTACACGCTAAGCTCTTGGAGCGCGACCTGGAGTTGGCTTTCCAGCTGACGAGCCGTAGTGCTGCGTGTGTTCATTGTTGTTACCTACAGAACAGGTGAAATATGTGAGCAGCTTAACTTGACTATTTACCACAAACAAATTTCCTGTGTGAATTTATTGTGTACCTGTATTGTACCTTATTTAGGTACTATATGACCTACACTTAATGCACAAATGTAAAGAATTAACCAGGTCAGCTAGATTAAAGGACAATTTACACTAACTAGTAACTAGATACCAAGATATTACTTGTAACAGTTTGGTGGTAACAAAAAGCTGGTTAACCACGTTATATTGTGCAGTGTTTAGTGTTTTAAATGTGTCTGTGGCTATTTATTTGTCTTCAATTTTACTTCCACTGTTCGTCAAGTAAAAAGGGTCAAAAGGCACCAATGTGTGATTATGAACGTTTCTCACACTTGTGAGACAGTGTAAAGTAACAATGGACTGTAATAATTAGTGTATGTGTAGTATTTAATCAAGTAAGCAATACTCCCCCAGGTTTACGCCGATGAAAATCCAATTAATTATTGCGAAGAATTTAAACTTGACAGTTACAAAATGGTTACAACGAATAGTCGTCGTTGTCGGTATACAATTAAGTCTTAGATATAAATATCATGTTCAACATGTTCAGCATGTACCGCCATGTAATACTTACGTATACTTGTGCTTCATATTCATTAGCTACCGCCAAAAAGCATACTCATCGCAATATATCACAAAAGGTATATAAGGTTTTAATTTTGAAATCGAGAATAAGTTGAGGCTGAAGTCAAGAGGAAACTTTGTATGAAGGTAAAGTATTTGAGTAAAACTTATTTCGATTAATAAAACTGATCATAGGAATTACCTACAATATGAATGCGGTTTTAATAAAAAAAATCGCACTAGAATATTAAACTTATACTAAATTATTAAATTAAATAACAAACAAAAAACCCATGCAATAGATTGCATTGATTTGACTCGGAAAACGAACACGTGATCAAACAATAAGACACTCTCGTGGACAAAGGCTCATTTGAATATAGAAGTGCATCGCAACTTGAATCGTGAGACAATCGTTATAATGTAGTTCAATAGAACTAATTTGAATGAGCAGAAAAATAATAGCTGCAAAACGGTTAGGTTACCGGAAAAACTGGAAAGTGTTTCTATAAATTGTTTTTTGTCTGTGGAAGCTATTTGAATAAGGAACACCGCTCCCACGCCTCCCGCCGGCCTTGGCTACTCCATCGCTTGTCTTTGCGTCCACGGTGACAATTACACGGAAAAAAGTTCATAATTTGTCTTCCGATACACAGAAATGGTGTTCAAACAAAAACTTGCCGGGATATCCATGGCGTGACAATGATCCGTGCAGATCGGAAACGAGTCTGGTAATCATAGATATGTGTTTGTAATGTAGATAAGTGGGTTCTAGGCAAATCATTTCAAATAGTTTGTCTGTGAAGATGGATGGAATTGTGGCATAAACGTCAACTTAGAGACTTAATTTAGATAAGAAACATTATAACACACTTTTTTAGCTTGATGTGTATGTATGTAGGTATATGTGTGTGTAATGAAAAAAAATATAATAGAATTGATTTTTATTTCACTTTGAAATATGATGTAATGGAATCATTAAACGTGAATCTTCATTTTACTTTTGTTGTCTACAAAAGCGTGTTTCTAAGTTTTTTAAACGATGTTGCTGTTAAAAGATGTATTATTTATGTATATTTATTGCTTACTTGTATATCCATAGCACAGTGGCTATCCAAATTGCCTCTCACTCGAGGGATTCGAACCCACCCCGTTCGAATCCTAGCGGCAAGTATTCATACAATTCGCTGATAGTAAATGTCACCTGCTATAAAGGTAAGGGAAAATATTGTGAGGAAACTTCCGAGAGATATCTCCATATTTATACGTATTTTCTCCCATATTTATACGGCAGTTAACACTTTCGTTATTCGACTCTTATTTTTCAGTCTGGGAAAACTCGGTCAACTACATCGTATAATTAATAAATTATCACAAGTTACTTAATAAAATGCCCTTATTGAGAAGGAAGCTGGTTGTAATTTCGAATGCTTTACATTCAGGACAGCCGCGCTAAGTCCAATACTGCCAAGCAGGTAACATGTCCATAGATGGTTAAGTATTACATGTAATTACATGCAAACGAGTTTGTTTGTTGAGCCAAGTGAAATAGATAGACTACAAACTATGTGTTAAATATAAGTTGATTACTACGGTATACTAACGACGACTAATTTGTTGAAAGTTTTGTCATTGCAAACGTAAATTTTAGTTCCTAGAACATGTGACACTGTGCTTGAAACTGAAGTAAATTAGGTCAGTTAAGTTGAAAAGTTAAGTAAGTTGGGACTTCTTCTAATTTTAAGTTGTATGTAACAATTATGCTCGTAAAAGATCGTTTAAACATAATTTGATTTCCTAAACCTAATGTACCTATTCTTCATTTAACTTCCACCTAATAGTATATATAAATGAGTAAATTATAACAGTTAATTTAGGATTCACCTGAACTTAAGGATGCTTTTACCTAATATAGTGAAATGTTTTTTGTTTTTTGTTCAGTGGCTCTAGTTAGTCTAGCGCCTCGACTGAGGCGTCTGAACCTACGCACAAATCCAGGAGACTGCGTGTTTTGATGCGGCTAGGTTGAACAGAAGAAATGGTGAGTTATGACCATCGAAATCAAAAAGAAAACCGGCCAAGTGCAAGTCGGACTCGCACACGAAGTGTTCCGTACCATTATCTATGAAACTGGCAAAAACATCACACCCTATTATTTCTATTTTTTAGTATTTGTTGTTATAGCGGCAACAGAAATACATCATCTGTGAAAATGTTAACTGTCTAATCTATCACGGTTCATGAGATACAGCCTGGTGACAGACGGACAGATGGACAGCGGAGCCTTAGTAATAGGGCCCCCTCCCATTTTACTCTTTGGGTACTGAACCCTAAAAAGCCTTATTCACACAAAGCGTTGTGCCACTTATACGGAGAAGCACATGACTTGTCGAGATGATGTATCATTAAAATGGATTCACTGTGACGTGGACTAGCTTTGTGACCAATATCTATATATATAAAAGAAAGTCGTGTTAGTTACACCACTTATAACTCAAGAACGGCAGAACAGATTTGGCTGAAAATTGGTAGGGAGGTAGCTTAGAGCCAGGAGACGGACATAGGATACTTTTTATCCCGTTCGACAGCGTTCCCGTGTGACTTGACATGAAACGTCAGTCACTATAAAACGTGGTATAACAAAAAAGAATCAGACTCGGAATAACAAAACGCAAATGACAGCTATGTAATTGACGTATAATGACAGCTATGTAATCTACTATATAAAAATAAGTCGGGTTTTCCTTCCTGACGCTATAACTCCAGAACGCACGAACCGATTTCCACGGTTTTGCATTCGTTGGAAAGGTCTCGGGCTCGGTGAGGTTTATAGCAAAGAAAATTCAGGAAAAATTTCAACAGAAAAGCGGGAAAAATCTTTTTTCACATACAGCGCCATCTCTGATACATAGCATGTACTACAAACCAATATTTTAAGTAGATGGCGCCGGTGCGTGATAGGTAGTGGTAGGGGTAGATGTAGGGGTAGTAGTAGTGGTAGGGGTAGTGTTAGTGGTAGGTGTAGTGGTAGGGGTAGTGGTAGGGGTAGTGGTAGGGGTAGTGGTATTGGTAATGGTAGTGGTAGGGGTAGGGGTAGAGGTAGAGGTAGGGGTAGTGGTAGGGGTAGTGGTAGGGGTAGTGGTAGGGGTAGTGGTAGGTGTAGTGTTAGTGGTAGGGGTAGGGGTAGGGGTAGTGGTATTGGTAATGGTAGGGGTAGGGGTAGTGGTAGAGGTAGGGGTAGGGGTAGTGGTAGGAGTAGTGGTAGGGGTAGTGGTAGGGGTAGTGGTAGGGGTAGTGTTAGTGGTAGGGGTAGTGGTAGTAGTAGGTGTAGTGGTATTGGTAGTGGTAATTGTAGTCCACACACTTACATTAAGTTCTCCCAAAATATTCAGTAAAAATTATTTATATGGCAAAACAACGTTTGCCGGGTCAGCTAGTTTAACATAATATGTCCGCTATGGCATGTTTATATCGTGTATGCCAAAATTATTTGGTTGTTTTTTAATGTATTTATTTCATCTATTAATTAAGTAGTAAAATATTTTACACTATACGGCCTCTGCCAAACTGTGACACAGTTTGTCGGCAGCAGCTCTCGTGGATACAATTGTAGAGGTACTAAAAAGTAACTATTAAGCACTTAATATAATAGTTACTAAATTATCAAGTTTTAATGGCAGAGTTTAGTTCTTGAAATCTTTAAAATTATATCGGATCGGTTCTAACCCCTTCTTTAATCACATATCTCATGACTAGTGAACGCCCGCAGCTTCGCTCGCGTAGAATTAGACCCATTAACGACGTCTACCCGTCTAACGACTTCTAAAACGGCAAAGTTTCATACTAACTTTGCACCCCCGTTTTACCCCCTTAGGGGGTGAATTTTCAAAAATCCTTTCTTAGTGCTCCTCTACGTTATAAAAGGAACCCCTGTGCAAAATTTCAAGTTTCTAGCCTTTATAGTTTAGGCCCTGCGTTGATATGTCAGTCAGTCAGTCAGTCAGTCAGTCAGTCAGTCAGTCAGTCAGTCAGTCACCTTCTCCTTTTATATATATAGAAGATAGATTTACATCAAATCGAGGAGATTGCATAAAACACACGTTATTGTGTCACGTTGTAACACATCGGCATGAGACTTTATTAGCAGGTACTTATCCGAGTGTCGCGATAAAAAGGCTAATTCCTCACGACATCGCTAATGATTGCCGGCCTGCGATTTATACCACTCGCCTGTCCTGTATTTCCTGTTTCCCAGTTATTACGTAAAATTACTCTCGACTTAAATTCCATTGATGCACTACACCGCTATTGTATTAAAATAATAAAAGTCTTGCACAGATTTAAATATATTGCGTCATCTTTAATATATTGTTATTTACGTTTCTTTTAAATATTTTTTACTAGCCTTTACCCGCGGCTCCGCCCGCGTGGTCATAGGGAATTAACAATGATTTGTTTATCATACATGACACAGTTGTGGTGGATGCATAGTGATTCAGAACTTGCAAATGAATTTTACTAACGCCATCTATTAACAACATCCGGAACTAAATATCTAGCAAATAACAAAACATCGATATCTTCCCATGGGGCTGTTTTACCGCGGTAAAAAGTAGCCTACGTCACTCTCCACCCTCCTCACTATCTCCACACACAAAAACCATACCATATAATAGCTTCGTTGCGACGTGAAAGCCGGACAAACAAACAAACAAACACACTGTCACATTTATAATATTAAGTATGGATTGTAAGAACCCCACACACACAGAACAACTTCTGGAGCTCCAATTGAAGGACATTTTCAATTGTAATCTGTGTTTGTCCAATGTTTTTTTTAAAAAAGGTAGCGTGCTTCAGAGAGCACGTTAAGCCATCGGACCCGGTTGTTTTTAATGTTGCAAAAAATCGTTAAGACTTAACGACACCTTCGGGTGGCTTTAGAACATTCGACACTGGGTTAGCCACTACCCCCTCCATCAATCCGCATTGGACCATCGTAGTGAAGTATGCTCTAGACTAGACTAGGCCAGACTTCCTTTCTGTAGGCCGTAAAAATTATAACGAGGCCACTAAGCTAGTACAGTATTACACCACAGCCAGTATCTACTAATAATGATGTTATTTTAGTTCGAATCTACGTAAGATAAATTAATTGAGAATCAATTTACGTCAGTCTACAGCGCCATATTCTAAGAAGGAATAGCAAAAGTGGGGCAAAAATTTATCTTTACCTTGTTGCATTCGTGATCGTTGACAACTCAATGACGTAAAAAGCAACGATCTTTGAATTTTGCATCAGAGTAATTAAAGGTATTATTAGGAAAAACCCTTTTTTGTTGTGACTTTCATGTGCATTATTTAATGTATATCTTTATCTTGTTAAATCTTTTGAAATAGATAATTTTCCTTCACAGCGTCGCAGAGCGAGCAGCGTTGTGTAGGGCTACGTTCTTTTACCTCGCCCGACGACGCTCGATGACATTATCCGCGTTCTAAAACCATCGGGTGATCGCTCGACGATCACTAGTAGCCGTTCGTAAATGTCGCCCGACGACGCACCGGTCACCCCACGAAATAGGTGGGTGAAAGTCACCCTGACGTTTTAACATATTGTTATTTTTTTAAGATTTAAGACATTTGTTTCTGTAATATGTAAAATTTCTTACATTTATTTCCGTTATCTGATACCCGTATTACAAGTTCTTACGAGCTTACCACGGGACTAGGTTAACGTGGTGGGATTGTTCATAAATATTTATTTATTTATGTACGTGGAACATAAAGAAAGTTTAGAGAAACTAAAAAACTAACTTCTATGGATAAAATATTTTAATTAAATCTTTTCAAAGAACCCTCCACCATCCTCTATACAAACCTGTCTGAACCAATTTTCAAACATTTTTTCCAGTCGCCGCAGACACCCCTTCCATTGCCTTCGCGAACGCTGCTAGCGCGTCTTCCAGCGATAAAAAATTAAAATTTATTATACGAAACAAAATAAGTCATACGGTGCCAGATCAGGGCTCTTACTCTTGAAAACAACATTAATTATTGTCCAACATCAATGATCACATTAGTATGAAACCAAATAACACTCAAGATGTGATTGGAATCATCCAATCACATCTTGAGTGTTATTTGGTTTCATACTCTTGAATACAATTGCGTTTGAAATTAGAATTGACGTTACATTGTCCAATAATTGCGTCGTAACAAGGTATCTTGCTAAGCAAAATTCCATTTCTCACCTTCTTTTAATAGAGTTTACTTCTTGGGCACATTGTGGAAACTTAATCCACTGTGATTGAGAACTTGTTGAGCCATACTACAACAAGCGCTCTTCACGAACAATTTGTTGTTCTTCTTCAGTCCTTTGATTCGCAATGTTTCGAATCCTATTTGCATTGCGTCTTTGTCAGTAAAGATTTGACCGTCTTGGTCGCAGCATGGTATTGTTAATGATAATATCGGCTAAATTATTAGCCTATAGAAACTCGAAACAAACACACCTGTCGACTTCAAAAGTTCAAATTGTCAAATTTTCAACTGACATAAAAAACATCAAACGGAACGTGATAAAAAGTATCCTGGTTCTAAGCTACCTCCCCACAAATTTTCAGCCAAATCGGTTCAGCCGTTTTCAGTTATAAATAGTGTAACTAACACGACTTTCTTTTATATATGTATAGATTTAAATATGTTTAGTTTGATTTTGATTTTTAGTATAATACAATTTATTTATTCTAGAATTCCTGGAGATGTTGTTAGGTTTCATAAACATTAATATTTTTAAAGAAATCCATCAACATTCTCTAGAGTAACCAGCCATATTTAACCACAGAGTAAGTTTTCTGAAAGCTGTGATTGAAATATATGAATACGTGAGAATGCACTATATTGGAAAGAAGAAAGATAAAAAAAAGAAATCAAAACGTCAACTATATAATAAATTAAGAATTGAAGTAATAAAGTGTAAAAAATTTAGCTATAGTCAACATTGTCAAAAAATGGTTTGACAGTGTACACTTTTAATTGTCAAAGACTGCGGGCTCATTCCGGTGATTTTTGGTGATATTTAAATAAACTTTATTTAACTAGATAATGCGTTATAATAAAACTTTAAATGTATTAAATTAAATACCTTTTAGGTATCGCCTGGTTTCCACCTCGAAAATTATTTATTTTCAGTTGTTCTTCTTGTGACAACGTCAATGTCATGGTGATTGAAATAAGACATCGACAGTGCAGGTTGTTCTTGCAAAGGTTATAGGTACAAAGAAGTATAAATTCTAACGCGTGTACATAAGTACACACAATTTTTTTTTAATGGATACAGGATAGCAAACGAGTTTGCAGCACCACCCTTCCACTGCCGCCCATGACAACTGTGACTGACTTCGAACAGGACTCAATTAAGGACTGGGATGGTTAGTCCAATTAGTTGGGAAAGTTAATTAGAACATTAGTTGATCAGTTCGTTAGTAGGTATGAGGACTGGGGACTGTAAGTGATAGTTAGTCCTGTTAGTTGGTGTTAGTAATAGTCCAGTTAGTACTTGTTAGTAGGAGTCTCGTTCTAAGTCAGTCACAGGTGTGTTGCTACCCTTGAGGACTAAGATGGTCGCCTCTAAAGAAGTGTAACCGGAAACCACACCTTTCCAACCGGACCATAATTGCTTTAAAAACAATTATTACACGGCAAAAATGGTACTAGGTACCGTGGCGGGCGGTGGTACTGCCCCGGGCGAACTCTATATGGAACCAATTAGCTTTCATATAAAACCTATTTGGTTCCCTATAGGCTCTACCACCTACCAACTACTGTATTACTTTTACTGTGGCATTTTATTGACATGAGCTATGAGCTACATTTGATGAATTATATATATGATTGCGCGGAAAAAACTGACACAGGTCCACCGTCAAAGAGCGCCGACGCGCGACTGAAGTATGACTCGCGATTGGGCTGCTTGGATTTCTCGCGCATTTGATAGATATTTCAACATAGTAATTATTTTAATCATTTTATCTAGATAAAATCCACGACTGGATCTAGACAATCTTACTATCTTTTCATTCATATAAAAATAAAAATTAAACGTTTGTTTTGTAGCTGATAAGATAGATTAAACATTAGAAAAAGGGGTAACTTTGGGATTTTTTTATAGCGAGTAAAGTTAATCTAATTGTGTTACTGAACCCGACTAGATGTTCGACAGATTCTTAAATAAGACATATATTATTTTTAGAATTTTAAATCACTGTTTTTTATGTTTCCCATGGATTCAAAAAACTAGTAAGCGCGGTCTCGGCGGGTCTACAGCGTCTTAATATTACGACGATCAAGGCCGGTTGCACCTTTTGTAATCTCTTCGATAATTCAATATTGTGTTTTTGTAATTACTTTGTGTGTACAATAAAGTGTATTCTATGTATTTTAAACTAAACGGATGGATTTTAATAAAACTGTGATGATATATAACGTGGTTTTAATTTTGTTACATCTTAATGAAAAATGTAAAAAAGTCAAAAAGTATGCATTTATACATGCATGCATTGTATGGAACTCAAGACCCTGGAATAGGAAATAGGGTACTTTTTATCCTGAAGGACACATTAAATAAATAGCTTTAAATTTAATATATGGCAGTAAAAATTTCCCTGTGATTTTTATGTTTGTAATAAGTACATGGGGTACAATGTACATAATAAAATCTAATTTTCAAAATGGAAACAATTTCATTCAGATTATTGTTTATTCAAATTCAGTGTTCTTCACTCAGGTACATCAATTAAAGTCACATTTTAGTAGGTACATTAACAGGATTTTTATAAGCTTTTATGTAACTTGCTTTGATGGCATGATGTTCCAATTCACAATTTGCAATCCATTTTCTAAGCACTTGCTGGCATCCAATTGAGCTAAAATTTGACATAGCTATGTAACTTCGGTCAATATGGTACCATGGACCTGGCCTGCACATGGAGCCAAAATAATTCTTCAAAACAATCAAAACTCCTCAACTACAACACTCCATTATATACCTTTATAATTCTAAAAACTAGAAACTGAATGAAAAACAGTTCTTAGGGTAAACCCCTCTGAGAAAATAGTGTTGCAGCTATTTCATCTCGCAATATTCCAATCAACTTCTACATTGCTTGTGTCACTGTTGTCTTAGGTCTGGTGGAGATGAAGCATGCCCTCATCAACATACTCTTGAATATTGAGATCAGTATGGCTCAGGCTAATGTTGTGAAGGACACAACAATAGTAAAGGCACCAAAACAATTCTGACGATCTGGCGATCCATTTGGCAGCATATAACTGGTCCTCTTTTACGGATTTAGGTTCATTCTACAAAAAAAGGGTTCCACAATTCAATCGAAACGACTATTGTACATAATGTAAACAAAAAATGACAATAATGTCTATTTAGACAGTGACAATTATGCAATGTCGTTCGAAAACGTCGGATGACGAACGTCGCTCCACCGTCGCTCGGCTTGGTGTGAACGCCCGTCGTCGGGCGAGGTAAAAGAACGTAGCCTAGTATGCTCTATAACTCCCGCAGATTTGTCTATGGTCTCCCACCCGTGCCCAGCAGTAGGATGTCTATGGGTTGTAGCTTTTTTATATATGTACATTCCACTTGACTTTCATCATAATAAATTTAAGCTTAAATAGCTTTATTTACAGTTTACTGCTGTCATATTAACTTTAATTTTGGATTATTGATTTAGTGAATAATTAATATTAAAAATATCTATAGTTAATCCGCGAGGTTTATTCAGTAGTTCAATAGTAGGTACTTTATATTATGTAGTTTATCTCACCCGACCATAGTTTAATTTTCTCATGGCTGCAGTAAATACATTGTTAGACTGTAATCAATAATGTGTCAAATATTTTAAACATCCGTTAAAAAGTAACTGCTCATGTCTGTGCTCAATTGAAACAAATAAACAAAGATAAGCGATAAATGTGTGACCCGACGCCGCAATGTTCCATACAGCATCCTTTATTTGAGAAATGGATACCCATTGCTTACTTAAACAATGTTCGAATGTGCCACTCTTGAATGATTGGACCTTACATGAGGTTTGATATCATAAGTACACCATATTTTTTTTTTTTTTTTTAATCCAATTTAAAGGGCTTTGTCGCTAAAGCGAACATGCCGCCCTGGTTACATGCATCTATGTAAAAAACTAAATTTAAACTTATCTAGCAATCAATTTTACAATTTTCTTTGCAGAGTCTGACAGTGGATCTGCCAATATTATATTACACTGTCCAATCACACTTAAATCTAAGTTAAGACTAGTCCTAGTTGCCTCGTTTTGAACACATTCCATTAACACGTGAAATAGGTCATCAGCGACATTGCAAGTAGCGCAATTTGGAGAGCTTGTTTTACGCATCAAAAAGGCAAACTTATTACATGGAATGTGTCCAGATCGCAGTCGCAAAATAGATTTAATCTCGCGAGTACTGAGAACATTGTTGTCGATCCAAGGGTACCTAAGAGGATGTGGCTGGATCGTTCGGTACCAGATGCCTTTCTCCTTTGATCGTTCATCAAAATACTCCTTCCACAAATTAAAACAATGCTCTTTCAACAAGGGGATATAGCTTTCAAAAGAAGGAGTACGAACCATTTCTACACCATCCGTAATTGCTTGCTTAGCTAGTAAGTCAGCTTGCTCATTGCCATCAATACCGACATGGGATGGTATCCATTGCAAGAATATTGTTTTGGAGTCTGATTGAAGGGCAGTTAGAAGCTTTATAATTGCGTAAGCTACAGGCAATCCTCAAAAAATCGAAGTGCACCATATTTGTACGAATAAAATAGGTTTGTGTTAAAAAAAAAATTTCTTTAAGGCGCTATTTAAAATGTGCAGTGCAGTAAATCTGAAACTAATATAATATCGTGTAGTTTCATGCCGTTATCATTGAAGATTTTGTGATCAAAGTTTAATCAAAATAAATAAATTTTCGAAATTTAGCGAAATAAATTTTCGCTATATATGTGACAAGGGAACGCCCGCAGATACGCTCGCGTGGAATTAACAATAGTTTAAGTATCTATCGACTATCCAATACAAAAATAATGTATCAATTCGAACCAGAACTTACTGAAACTAACGCGTTCAACTAAACAAACAAACTCTTCAGCTTTATAACATTAGCCTATATTTGGGACGCTTAACAAAATTCAGAGTAACTACTGAAAAATTGAGATAATTATAATGCTTTTCTAAATTCACTAACATTAAGTTCCTTATACATTTTTAATAACTAACAAAACAGGCATTCGGGGTCACCTGATGGTACGTGGTCACCACAGAACAGATAAAGAAGGACCTCCTTTATCTGTTCTGTGGTGGTCACCATCGCCTATAAACACGCGTGACACGCGGGGCATAGTCATGTGCCAGCCTCAAGGAAGCGATTTACACTCTTCTTGAAGCGCTCCATGTCATAGCTAAAAGAAAATTCGAATAAAGAAAAACGTTCTTAACGTTTACAGTTATTATGTTGTTAATTTCTTCACCTGGAATCAAACTTTCGATCTGGAATCGATAGTGAATAAGCCACCGTTCTCAGAATGAGAAGTCGTAGTAGTCTACCACGCTGATCAAGAGACACTTCTTATCTACCGGTAGTCGTATTTACGTAGGTAGACATGCTTGGTCGCTATATAATTATACCCTTCAATCTTTTGATGCTGTTTTTGATTAGACTTTATTGTTGCAACGCAGCAGCGGCTTCATTACATTAATTTTAAATAAGAAATGGACGACAATTTTTCCTACCTCTCTATTGTAAACAACTCAATGATAATAACTTTGAATATTCATTGGAGTGGGCTGTAATTTCAATTCGGATCATCTTGAATGACAGGTCGAACTTTAGCCATTGGTATATCTGTTCTATCAAAGATTTAAGAATATATTGTTACCTAGTTTCATTTCATAAAGTCTTACAAGTGCAGTGGCTCAGTCTAGAGTAGTCTAGACGATAGTCCCGCGGCTAGGTCTTGTGCCGTAGGAGGGAGGCGGTCCGAAGCCCGTACTGCCGTTACATCGTATGTGATCGAGTAATTAATGTTCGGGATAGACTGACACCATAGACTAATTGTATGTTACCTACGTTTGACCTTGGTGAAAAAAAAAACTACTAAACAACCTTTGTTCAATGGCTGCGATTTTGAATTAACCTTTACAGTCAACATCATTACTGTTTGAATACACATGCGTTGGTCTAGTGGTTGTAAGTGCGACTGTTAAGCTAGAGGTCCTGGGTTCGGTCCCCGGATCGTGCAATAACTATTGGGTTTTTCTTACTTCTAAATGCCCGGTAGCGGCTCGGAGTCTGGATTTGTGTTCTGTGTATGGCAATAGGCTCATCACCTATTATATGGGATTTAGATCCCAACATAACTGGTGAAAAGTGGGTGTAATTCTGCCTACCCCTTCGGGGTAATATAGGCGTGATGTTAGATGTTAGAGTAAAGTAAGTAAGAGAGCACTGTACCAAATAGTGCTCTTCTTCATTGAATTCTTACAAGTCAATAAAATTATGTAGAATTTTTTATTAGTTTTTTTTCTCTCTATTTGGGTTAACAAACAGAACACGGTATAGATATACCTACACGGTAGTATACATTATTAGCGAAAAAATTTGAATGGTTTTACCCCGCGAACCAACACCCTTAACCACCGTGTTATGAAATCGAGCCATAATTGCGGGACTGCGAAAAAATAACCATAACCATAACCTAATACTAATTCACAAATATGTCTTGATTTATTAGGTAATATTCTACAATTTTCGCTTCGCTAAGTGAAACCTATTAATATTAATGAAAAATATATTAGTAAAATTTGCATAAAAAGTTATTCAAACAAATGGTTCGCACCTACAAGTTCCATTTTTGTTTACAAATCTATGTGGGCTGGTGATAAGTAGGTACCTACCCATCTTTGTATTACACACATTTTAGGACGTATTTGTTATAATAAGCATTCATGCTGTTTTGCAAAAGCAATGTGAGAAATTTGAAGCTAAAGTGGAGAGTGAAAAAAAAGAAACGGTTTTTGTAAAAATATTACATTGTATAATATCCCAATCATAAAACAATACTAAGCAATTATCGAACTGACAAAATTATTAAGTTTTTCTACAAAGAATCTGTCTCTATCAGTAAAATCTCTTTTGACACGGACTGAGCGGCAGGATAAACTTACTGGTAAAACAAGACTCATGGAACCCTAATAATGAGTGTGATCTAATAATTTCGACAATCAATTTAGCGTGATTGCAGTGAGTCATTCTATTAGATCATTGTTATAAAATAAGTAGACACTTGTCCTGTCTAACTTGATGGAAGGTTATTGAACTTTATATTTAATACAATCTGTTTGATTGAAGCAATATCATTCACAATTGAACGGAAGGTGTGCAGCATCTAATTTCATGTAAACGTAAACTGAACTGGAATCCATATGTATTGCAGATATTGCAACTTATATCTGCAACTCATCTTCTCAAAACTGAGAAGTGAGATGGGCTGGAGCATACTCCACCACGCTGCAACAGTGTGGATTGGCGACTAAGTCTTGTTTCTTGCGACAAATAAACATTGACAATTGATATTATATATCTATTTATTTTTTTACGAATAATATTGTCTATATATTCGCACTTCTGGGTCCAGCCGAGGATGGTGATTTATAAATAAACACCAAGTAATATTCGAGTCATACACATTACCTAACACCTTTAAAATACACATGTTTTCATAAACATAAAACTATTAATTATATAGCTTAAGGTTTATGCGACCTCAGATTTAATATTCATTGACAAGTAATGAAACAAAACTTTTATTACTCCTCATTCAAGCTTTGTCGATCATAAAATAGAACTTAATAGTATAGGAGCTTGCGATACTATGATATCGAATCAGAACAAACTTTGAGTCATGAGAAAAACTTTTAGTGAAAAAGAGATAGGTACCTACTATTATCCATCGATGGGCAGAATCCTCTCCTAATCGGCACCATCCACCGGTCCTGCGCTGTCTGAATCTAGCAATTTCCCGCCATATTTTTCAGGTCACCATTTAACCTGGCCAGAAGGCGGCAATTTTTCGTGGCGTGTTCTCCATTCAAAGTCTTTTATGCCCCATTCTTCGAAAGTAAATAATGCTTCGTTATAGTAAAGTATTTTGTGCACCCAGGTAGTAGTTAGCTCCTAAGCTATAAAGTATATAAATGTTAAACTTAGTAAGCAGTAAACCTTTATAGGCTTGTTGATCGATATTGAATTAAGAAACTGCAATGACGGTACATACTTAGCTTCAGAAGTTTAGTATAAGTTAAGTTAGTTCAGAGTTTAATATAAACTCCTAGTAAGATCATAATCACAAGTTAATACCTAGATTACAAGCACAAGCACAATATATTCAAATTATTATACATTGATAAACAAAGAGATATAAAATGAGAACATGTGACTAATAGCATTGTTTTGGTATACGCATGCACCCGTCGGAGGACAATAAGGTATCGCACAATGCACGCGACCGCGAGGATATTTCACGGTTATTACAAATCACGATCAGACGTTCAAGGCATTCGAGGACGATCAAACTGTCACGTCACTTTCAAGATAAATTGTCACCGACCCATGTCACCTGTATTAATTCGCTAAAATAACCACAGTAACATCGATACGTGCCGCCTACGTGCGTTATGGAAATCAGTAGGTCACTAGGAGCTGCTTTGACGTGAGATTCGGTTACGCTAGATTTGCTCTTTGATTCATACACACTGTGGGCGACTCCTCGTATACAAGCCACAAGGTCGATGTACTCGAATTTGCGGTACCTTTATTTGCATATCAACTGGTCAGACTTTAAAAAAGTGACACCAATAGATACTTGGGATTGGTGTTGGTGCGAATTGGTATCAAGGCCATAGTCTGCTCTCTCTGGCTTACTGGGTAAGTGTAACGCCTAAAATCAACTTTGCTTATGATAAATTGCTTATTGTAAGTGAGATAAGTGTCTTTAATTTGAGTGGTTTCCTGTGTCGGCGAAGAGAAAGCTCGTTAGTTAATACGTCGATACGCGAAGGATTGAGGATGTTCATGTTTGGGGATTACAATAAATGAGGCCTATTAGTCATAATATTTTTTCAATTTTGAGTTTTTTTATTTGAGTAAACACACGTTTTAATCATCGCCCCCGCTTATTTTTCTTACGTGTTTTATGGGTAGTAAAACTAAATAAGGCAACGCATTGCAGTGCTGGAAAGTGGTCCGTTAGCATATTGAAAATACTTAAAATGTCGATGTCGGAATCCTAGATAGATATAGTAGCGGATTAAAACGCCTCTTAGTATATTTGCTTAACTAGAAGTTTGCATGCGTGACTGCTGTTAGAAGTTCGAGGCTATCCGAACATCGAACAGGCATCGAACCTTTTCGATGTTTATTGTGTTTTGCTAACTTGATATTAGATATCAGTTCTAGCTCAGATTTGTACACAGTATATGAAACTTAAACATATCTAAAAAGTGAGCGTATTACACAGCTCTACGTTCATTACATTCAGAAATACATTTTCATAGTTATGAGACAAATATTGTTGAAGCATTTATTTTTATTTATTTTTTATTTATTCAACTTTATTGACACCTCTAAAGAGATATACAATAGGTTTTAGATATAGTTTATACGTTCTTCTGTAGCAGGAAATAAAAAATGCTATTTAAAAAGAACCATTTAACTGATTGCCAGATAATTATAGTGCGTAAGTTTAACAATCGAACGTCTAGAGGTGTAGATACGTGAGTGATCACTTGCGTACAACCGGCGCGGGAGCAGTGCCTTGTCGTTATGTTCGCTATAATTGCTCAAATAAAAGTATTTAAAATCGAAATGTGAACTAAAACCCATCATTACGCTATTTCCTTACAACCACCGAGGCACGGAGTTTTCTTTAAACTCTTAGCTTCATTAGAAAATGCTAATTCTGTGGAAATGGACAACTAAGCGCAACTAACGTAATTTCCTGTTAAAAGACTATATTTATTTTAGAAAATATCGCTGAAATAAAATTTGTGTTCCAATTTTAAAGGAGACGATCAATTTTGAGCCATACGATGTACCGAGGTACAAAGTATTGGTAAAAAATCCTTACATTATACTAAAACTAATGGTCGATCAATTATTTTTAGAATCCTTATAGTTAGCTTGTAATAAAATAATAAAAAATGCAACAGTTCGTACCACAAAACACCACATAGTAGTAACCACAAACTGGCTAGAGATACTACGGTAGTAACTACTCTGCACTGTTTATGTCATCTGCCAACTTCTGTTTTAGTGACAGACGTTACGTATTACGTATTAACCTGTATTCAATTTACAAATTATTACTAGTTTAAAAACGATTTCAAGAAAAAATTAGCCTATAATAGAATATTTAAATCAATATAAGATACTATGATTCTGTTTCTTAAGGTAGTTTATTAATACAATGCGCTTATTGTATATTTTATATATGGGTATAGAGTAATTACAGATTTAGTAACAACCGAAATGCAGTGTTATGATAGATTGAATTAGATTGCCATAACTTGCAGTGTTGCAATACATAAATTATCTTTTAAAGTTAATTTTAGGTGGTACAAATGCAGTAAAAAATCTAATTTATTTTTTTAATAAAAATACGCATTTTTTTCTCCAAAAATCAATTTTTGTAACCGAGGTACATCTCATGGCCCAAGTTGTATGGAAAGATAAACGTGTCCTTTGAAGTTATTCAAAGTGATAATCATTTTAAGTTATTTTGCTATGTGATTGGACACGTTATTTGTTATTTAAAGTTTACAGTAACCAACTATTACCTTGATTCCGCAATTTTATTTAGTTTAGATAAGAACAGTTCACATGTGATTAGACTTATAGTGCAAAAAGCTTTGCATAAATTAGAACATTTGCAAAAAATTTAGCACCGCTTACATCAGTCGATACTTGGTTGACTTTCGATTTAATACTTTCATGTATTTAACATTTGTCTTGTGTTTTTTGGAAATATTCATAAACATTTTGGCTACAAATTAAAACCGGCGAAATGCTAAGGACGGTGGGAAAGGAGGATTTAGCCTTATAGTCCATCTTAAAAAAAATCCAATTTAGTAGACTTCATATGCCTCAGAGAACATTAGACGAACTCTTAGGCATGCAGGTTCGTAATATTTTCCTTCAATTTAAGGTATAAATGGCAGCTATCATTCATTAGTATTAGGACAATTTTTTTATCTGTATTGAAACGTCTAGTACACCGTGAGATCTATAGATCACTGGCATGCTAATCAGAGAGTGACTATAGGTACGGAAGATAGCCACCCTATAAGTTGGGATTGGCACCTCCCTTACTTCACTCTCAAGAGGGGTCCCAACGCAGCCCCACCCCCTGTCCTATTTTATATTCATTCTAGCTCTGTTCAATGATAGCACTATACATTATAATTACAAGACATTGCTCGGCATGTAATCTTTATATTCAAACTGTTGCAATAATTATAACTAGCACTGTACAATACTTTTAAATTAGATTTGTAACGCCTCTCCCACAGACTAATACTAGATTAAATATGAGTAAACATATCTTATACTGGATTAAGAGTGGCATAATTGCTATCATAATATAAATTTATCGAAAGGGAAACTTATTTTTAGGTACCAGCATATCATAGGTGTAGGTAGGTACAGTGAGATTGATAAGTTAAGCAAAACACGCAGCGTGCCTCATGCCAATCAGCCGTTGACAGACTTGATTCTACTATCCTTACAACCTGTAAAAATAGTTGGACAGAAAGTATTAGTCACAATTATTTGGAGCTGCTCAGATCAGTAATTCGGTTTACTTAAGTGGATGTCCACAACGAATGGTGGAAAGCCTTCGAACGAGTAGTTTTCTGCGTGCGGGCGAAATATAAGTACCTACGCTGTTATGTCCGCGCGCATACACGGGTTACAGTGACTTAGGTTTGTAGTCGAGTGGATCAGTGCTGTCAAAATTAGCAAACGCCACGACCGGTCCGTAACGAACTGACAGACAGTCCATCCGCGACTGACAGATACGCCCCCAAGTTCAGAAGTGAGCTGGTTCAATTTTTTACCCGAGTCTATTCTTAAAATTGAATTATATGCTGTAAACTTTGTCTGTCGTAAAAGGCGTGTAGCGTCCATAGCCCAATGGTTCGCGTCGATTCAATGTGATCGAAAGAGTTAAGCAGCGACGGGCGCGGTCGGTTTGTGGATGGGTGACCGCTAGTGGCAAAATTTCATGGGCACTACCGTGCTTCGGAGGGCACGTTAAGCCGTCGGTCCCGGTAGTTTTCAAAGGTGAAAAAGGTCGTTAAGCCTTGTCAAAGACCTTCGGGTGGCTTGAGAACATTCGACACAAATTTCATTTCTAATGGTTCGCAGCGAAAAGGAGGCAAAAGACGAGGGGTTTCAGACGAGAAGCACTAAGTGACGAGGTCTACTATGCGTACAAGATATCCTGGAGTCAGACAAAAAAGACAAGCCGCCTGTGATACAAGACTGATTCGTGCCTCACGCCAATCAATTGGACGGGCGTACTTTCTCGACGGATTGCCGCCCACGCGAAGCGGACGCCGCCGCCTCGCTGTAATGTATGCAGCCGAAATGTGAGGGGACGTGAACCGATTTATGTTTCGCCAACGTTTCGCCAACCGTTGTAAGTTGTGGGTAGCCGAGATCAGTCATGATGTACCCACTAGACTATTAAGTATTCTGTGCTACTAGCCAGTAAGAAATATAGTTTAGTCTAGGCTATATTTCATTTTATACTCGCTCGCATTGCCCCGCTTTTCCGCATGTATAAAAGTCCTTTTTTTATATAACCATAGAACACGTAGATCTCTCTTAAAGTAGAAGAAATAAATGTAAGTATTTAAGACAGGTAAATTGCCATGTAAAACGTTTTTTGTTCGTAATGGGGCGCTTGTGAAAACTTGAGTGTAAGTAAGAACCACCAATTAGAATTAGGTCTTCGACAGAATTCATATTCCCCTATCGATACTCTCTAATCTGTACTAACTTTTAACTACACTAAATACAGCATCTTAAAAAGTTAATAAATCATTAACAATCAAACCCAAAGTACCACATTGTACACACATAAAGATGACTTTTGTAAATATTATCGACTGCTCGAAGTGTTGCCGAGATCGTATAAGAACCGTGAATTTTATTCATAACGGATTAATTGAATTCGTGTTGGATCCAATTAAAACGGTCCAATAAAGTCACCGCTAACTTGCGAAATCTTTCGCGTGTGATCGTCAGCTCATATACGCCTTATAAGGTCAAGTGAGTCAGAATGATGCCAGTGAATCTTCGTTCTTAGAACCTTTAAAAGAAAAGTAGCAAATGATCATAAATTAAAACAATTTTACGGCCCCCATATTAGTTTCCAGTGTTAACATCTTATTCATGTTAAGTATATGCTTCTAAAATTTTACTATTTTGGCAGTGACTTTGACTAGGTACAATAAATCATGATCAATTTAAAAAATAAATAGGTACGTGTATAAGACATACTGATTGATTAAATATGCCGTGAAAATTCCAAAAAAAAAGATTATGTAGAATAAATTATTTACGTAAATTAAAAATAGTATAATGTCATATCTACGAGTATACCTGTGCTAAATTTTAACAAAGGATATATAAGCCCGAATGTATTCAAAATGGCACCTAAATATCCAAAATACCTATGAGTATCTTATGATAACAATCGGGAATGTTCAAATTAAATTTGCTCCTCGAAGCATAAACGGAGTTAACCAACATTAATTTATTTTGAAGTTAGGGACAACGATAGTAATATGGTCTAAATCATAGTGATTCAACTATAATAATATGCGACCAAGTCGTGATACTCTGGGGTAAAAAAAAACTTTTACTCATTAACATAAAGTGTCAATTCCAACGGCTTAGTCACAGTGAATGTATTATTACATAAGATAATCTGCACGAGGTCCGAGGTCAAATGAGTCCGCTAGTCACTAAGGCATGGTTCAGACCACGGACTACATACATTACTCTATGGTTCAGACTAAACAAAGCCAGACGAAGAATGAGAGCACACAGGCTCAAAGCCAAATTTCAAAGTAAAGGCGGTCAGAATTCTTCGTACAACAATTCAATGATCCATATGAATACGGTAAAAAATCATGAAGATTGTGAACAGATGCTGTGTGATGACTGCAAAACAAAATTTACGCTACCGGTAGAAACCATTACTACTACTACCATTACTACTTACTAATGTACTATGTTTTCTTCTTACCATAAATTCATGACGTCATATAATTTTCTGTGGTGGACCCTTACCTAGTAGTCTCTTAAGTGGATGCTTTTTATGGCGTCTATATTATATTTTTATAATTATAAACGAAGAAAAATGTACTTACAATAGAAAAGGATTAGGGCACAGGATCGGAAGAAGTGGTTCCATAGGGGTCCTATGTCAAGCAAGTGGACCATGAAAGGCTGATGGATGGATGATGATGAACGATAAATTTTTTATCCTGTTATGCGTACTGATCTTTCGGACCATGGGGTAGCCTTTACGGTTAGTCTGACCGGTGCCTAAATTTGACTAGCGTCAAGTAAAATTCATTTCATGAATCACGTCCAAATATGAAATTATATATTGTTTGCACTATGTCAATGATTGATTTAGCAACTCCGAACAGCCACGATATATTTCATTTTGTTTGCTGCTTGCTTTTAGCGCTGCAAATTGACCGTGTGTGGGTAAATCCAAATTTCAACTGAAACCGGATCTTCACAAAATTTTTCTTAAATCAGGATGATTTTAATGAATAAAAACAACGTTCAATCTATTTTAAATCTGTTAACATTACTGTTAAGCATTTTACCATTGATACCCCATTGAATAAATTTTAAATTTGATTTATGATCTGATATAAGTATTGTATTAAGTTCACTGCACCAAAAATTATGAAGCTGAATCATTACTATTATATGAATGGGAAAGTGCGTTTATTGGTGTGTCTTTCTTCTCCTCACAATGATGGATCAAAGTGATTTTTAGCATAGGTTTAGTGCGGCCTGGAGGATGCATAGACTCTTTATCCCGGAAAATTGCATGGTTCCCGTGAAATGGACAGAACAGTGTAATAATCGTTAGATTTTTATAGCTTCCTACCTATCGATCAATGAGCTATAAAATCTAGATGTACATTAGTTGCAATCTTTGGTACCTATAGCTTGACTCGAAAAATGCTATGCTTTTGATATTTAAAACAAGCTCTTAATTGTAGATGCAGTAGTAAAGTTCTGTACAGAGAACGCGGAACGCGTTTACTATAAGATAAAAATTACTTAATCACATAATGCGCATTTTACTTATACTATTTTTTACCTACAAGTTTTAAAATATACAATAGGTATTAATACATGTTCACGTACGTCATATAATGAGTATTTCTTATTCCTATACAGCTCATTACCATAAAAGCTGCGGAAGGAGCTAGCCCAACACTCATTGAGTAAGCATTTCGGGTGACCTTACTCTTACCGTAGTAACCGGTGACGTTTGCAATGACGTTATGAAACTCCGCCCGCCCACCGGTCGTATATCTATATCTATGAATCAGTTGGTTCTGCAACCAAAAAAGGCGGGGTTACGACAAGTGAGTGTTAACAGATTGATAGTACTTGCGGATGCGACGTAACGTGGCGCAATGGGCATTAGACGGCGATATGATATGACGGTATGTTATGTAATTGGGTATACGTGACGAAAAGTGGAGAAATTGATGTTTGTATCATTTAAATTAAAAGTAGGCGTTAATATTTTGTTTTTGAGTGTCTAAGTTCAAACAGGCGCTAGCCAAGTTAGATCAGGTTTTTATTATGGTTTGAAGAAAGTAGGTAGGCAGGTATGGTTGTTTTATTCGAAACAACAACTAGAAACTACAAGAACAAAAAGAAACAACAAAATTAAACTGTATCAATTCAAGTCGTATTTATTAGCAATTATTCGTGACTAGGTACTTCTAATGAATAGTGGTGTGTCTTAATGTGAAATTCGTTTGAAGAAAAATATTGAGACATTGTTAATTGTAGGGTAACAACTTGGGTTACCTATATAAACGCTAATAATAATATAATAATAATAAATCATTTATTGCAGACATCAAGGCCCATAGCATAAATACCTTAAAGACTAACATACATAATAATATAACTTAATTCTAAGTTGCGCCAGCAGGCGCGGGTCCGGTGACACCCGGAATAAGCTAAGCTGCAACCCATAGACGTCCCACTGCTGGGCACGGGTCTCCCCCACGGGTATTGGTGGAGTGTTGATGTTAGTGGCCAACCCAGCGTCAAATGTTCTCAAGCCAACCGTCGTTGCTTATGACATATTCCAATTAGTATGCCTATGAATTATGTTTCAACTACAAAATTATTGGTTCAGATTTAAACCACACCAACCATTTATCGTTGATTTTAAAATGTCAAAGATCATGTACATAAGCTTACCGCTTTACGATAATCGTGTAACATTGTCATTAGTAGAAGACAAGCAAGAAAATACTTACATCCTCCATATACTTATTACCTTGGTAACAAAACATGCTATTGATTGATTTCTAAGTGAACGGCATATTTCACATGTCGGTTGCCTATTACTTGCTATGATAAATTTACCGCAACTCAAACGTGCGTAAACCATGCTGACGTTTATATCGCGCTGGTGCAATTTACTTACTAGCTAGATCTACTGTGATCGTGTGTGGTGGTCGGCCAATATATTTTATGTTAAACTTATTTATTGACGCTATATTTATGGGGAAGCTTCGAATACATTATTCTAAGTGCAAATTCTAAAGCGAAAACATTTTAAGCTAATTTAAGTTAATTAATTCTTAAGTCGACAACCTGCTAGCCAGGGCATGAGTTGAAATTTTATTAGATGATAGAGGTATTTCTGCACAGAAAATGATTTGAAGCGGTCGGAGCGGCGAGGAAAGTTGGTAAATTATGAAAATATTATATTATTTTTATTACTAATAACGTCGTGTTCATAGTAGTAAATATAATCTAAAGATTTCATGGCGCAATGATGGGTGACCCTCCTCCTTCATGGTGTGGACGCTTCCGTAGACACAAAACATAAGTTATACACTCTCTCGACAGAGTGGTCATGGCCTCAGGATGTATATTATTAAAATATTAATTTCTTTAATAATTACTTATTAATAGAATAATGTAATAAAACTTCAGTGAATACTAAATAATAAAATTTATTTTTTTCAAGAATAGACCAGTAGGTACTAAATAGTTCTTTGACATATTTCGAATCTGACATCACTGTTTTAATGAAATACTAAAAGAGAAAAAGGAAAAGCGCCTGAGAATCCTATTTATTTCATAGCTGTCCCTACAATGTGTGCAATTGTATTCGGTTGTAACAAAGTGAATATTCCATTCGTCGTCGCGTATTGAATGAGGGGAAGCGGCCGTAGTTCGATTTGTTCGCCGCGATGAATGGATTGTAAATGGGTACTGAAATATTTATATAGAGTTGGTATTACAAATGCTATGTTTTTAATGGTTTATTTATTTAACACTAATATGATATGATTTGTTCGCAGGAAAGGAGCTATGTATCAAGATATTTTTGAAATAATAATAATATACTTATCAGTTATTTAAACACCAGAGACAGAGTACCTACTACATACAATTTAGACATTAGAAAGTCAGTTGCAAAGTGAAAATATTGCGAGTTAATTCAGATATAACATGACTAACAAACAATTTAGAATATATTCTGTTTTCGCACGATTATCTTTCATCATCATTTACATTTAACAATTTAATTTCAAAAATGTATCAGCTCTTATAAATTCTCGTTTAAAATTTCTTCGGTGTCGTCGACATTTACTCAGTGCTTGATGCATTGATTTAGTGCCACTACTAGCGCTGAACCACGCCCATTACATAGGGCATTGACGGATAAATTAGGGGTGCTGTGATACATTTGCATAAGTTACAGTTTACTGCAACACTTACCTAGGGTGGATTGGTGAGATGAGAATCACTCCAAAAATTCCGTTCTGCTCTAATACAGTTTGGTCAAATAGTTAGTTATAAATTGTTAGATTCTTTTCAAATCAAATTAATTTCCCTTGTTAATAACCTCCAAGAGTAATACTAACTAGTACTAACTAAGTAGCTAATGTTACAATAGATCTTGGACTATGCCTGCCTTTACGCACGGAGTGTGGGACTCGCCGGCCTACTGCCGGAATACCCACTAAAACCCATCGGGCACCATCCTCAGCGCTCTGGGAGGGCTCCGGGATCTCTGTGTAGAACGCACCGGAGCCCTCCAGCGCGGTGCCTGGGCAGGCTCGTCACGGGAGTCAAGACTCCCCCGGCGCGGGACGTTGGTGACGTCTGCCGCGGCGGCTCCTCCTCCGAGCGGGATCCGAGCGTTCTCGGCTTCGCTCGGCGTCCTCCTTCGCGAGCATTACTGCGTCGCAGAAGGAGGTGACGCTTCGCCACGCTTCCCCGCTCCGGAGCATCGCCGCGACCACGGCTGCCGGGGAAAGATCTTGCCCGATTATGTCCGTGAGGATCCGCCGCTCTGACTCCCATGCAGGGCAGTTTTCGAGCGTGTGCTGCGCGGAATCCTCTAAATGCCCGCAGTGGTGGCACTGCGCCGCCTCCTCCCTTCCTATCCTATGCAGATACTCACCTTGGACTATGCCTAAAAAACATTTATTTTGACCAAACTGTATTATATGTAATCTATATATATAAAAGGTTAGATTTTTTATGGTTATTGACACTTTACTTGACATGTTCTGATTTTTTATTTTTTTTAACTATTTTCTTTTTATATGTATTTAAAGATTAGATTATTTATATTATGTATTTGACATTTGCATGCCCACAGAGGCAGAACAGTATGTAAAACATCAATTTTGTTCTTGCAAATAAATTATGATGATGATTATGATGAAAGGAGAAGGTGACTGACTGACTGACTGACTGACTGACTGACTGACTGACATATCAACGCAGGGCCTAAACTATAAGGGTTAGAAACTTGAAATTTTGCATAGGGGTTCCTTTTATAACGTAGGGGAGCACTAAGAAATGATTTTTGAAAATTATCCCCCTAAGGGGGTAACATGGGAGTGCAAAGTTAGTATGAAACTTTGCCGTTTTTGAAGTCAAGTGGGCAACCCGAACGCGGGCAGACGTCGTTATTGGGTCTAATTCTACGCGAGCGAAGCTGCCGGCGTCCACTAGTTTAGAAATAATCGAACTACTATTGTTGTTATTGTTTCAATCCATGCATAACCGTTTTATATTAACAATGTCACTGAACCTTGAAGTCTAGTATTCTCTGTCACATCAATATATCTCAATCCACGTAAAGGTTAGCAGGGCGATGACACATCGATATTACTTCGTGCAGAACTATTTAATCCCATACGTATACGCTTATCCAGATCGTGAGCCTTCAATGCGAACTGGTCGCGTGTTTAACTGATAGCGTCAAAACACTAAAGCGAACATAATGACGACGGCGGTAAATGGTAATTAAATAGGTTCGAAATGTCACCAAGGGTTCGACAGAGATTTGGTTTACTAATGACGCAACTATTCGGATCGCGACATATACCTACTAGTTTTTACTCTGATTTTGATACACGCTTTCTTCCTTTTGTTTATTTTCACCCCAAATGTTTTTCAAACTGATGTTTTAGATGTGATAGGGCGTAACTATGTAATTGAGAGCAAGATATAAAAAAATAAATATCACATAATGTCGTGCCTACGGGTTTTGATTCTGAGAGGAGACCTGTGCCCATTTATAGCCTATGTCACTCAGTGAAGATGCAGCTTTCCAATGGTAAAAGAATTTTTGAAATCGGTCCAGTAGTTTTTGTGTAAAAACATAACAAACAAATCTTTCCTCTATAGATAAATTATAAATCGCATTAAACTTTCAAAATATGAAACACATAAATCCTTGTCTCGAGATGTAGCTGTTATGCTCGTGCTATCACAGTAGGGCTCAAGATGTCATAGACCGAGGCGGCGGCGGGTAGCGGCCCACATCGCTATGGTATCGCCGACCATTGCGTATTCCGTCCGCTCCCGCACCTCGTTAAGCTCTTTGTATACCATCCGATTGAATTTTCTTTTATCCATATCCATACTAATATTATAAATGTGAAAGTGTGTTTGTTTGTTTGTTTGTCCGGCTTTCACGTCGCAACGAAGCTATTATATGGTATGTTTTTGTATGTGGAGATAGTGAGGAGGGTGGAGAGTGACGTAGGCTACTTTTTACCGCGGTAAAACACCCTCATGGGAAGATATCGATGTTTTGTTATTTGCTAGATATTTAGTTCCGGATGTTGTTAATAGATGGCGTTGTCATGTATGATAAACAACTCATTGTTAATTCCCTTTGACCACGCGGGCGGAGCCGCGGGTAAAAGCTACTTTGGTTATACTTTATTTGGAAACAATATTTACATAAATGTGCTGACATAACTGAAGTGCCCCTTTGGGCATTTGGCATAGTGCCCAGAATGCTTGCTAAATTTTCATCAGAATCCAATCCTAGGAATATTCAATGGCTGATAGCAAGCTGGTATGTCACTGCCAGATTTCCAATAAAACCCGCTCTTTGGAATAATTATTTACTTTTCTAGCTTTCTACGTGGCTCCGCCCGCGTCAAATACTTTTCCGTGCAGAATTACTTCTTCCATTAAGGGATAGTTTAAAATAATAATATCTAATTATAACTTTTATCAACAGCAAGCTTCACCAAGGGTTACCCCTAATTAAAATCTAGATTCACCCGCAGTTCAGCCGATTATAATCCGAGAAAGCCGTCAATCGATTAAAAATTGAACGTTAGTAAAATATCGATTAAAACTAGAACGATTATGTTTTTTATCAATTTTCCGCCTATGTCGCTCTCCTAACCGTATACTAAATTTATGGAAAAATCACTTCGATCCATCATTCCATTGAGGAAGAGAATAAAGCCAAACGAACAAACACACTTTCCTATTTATATATTCTCTTGTCTCTCGACTCTTGTCGGCAACTCCAGAACTTACCTTTTTATTTATGTATCTTTATTGAACCACATAAAAAAGGTGCAGGGTACAAATGGCAAGTTTAATCCATAGGTAAGGTAGAGGGTACAAATGGCAAGCTTAATCCATAGGTAAGGCATTCTTCACCTTAGACGTCTTTTACAGCAGGCAGCCTACAAAAAAATAAAACAAAACCACATATAAGTAAGTAAATACGAGCTGTAGCAGATACTGTAAAATAACTTTTATAAAGTTTTAACCTCATCATAAATTTGGAAAACTTGTTTGCCTTAGATATTGTTCTGCTAATTTCTCGTAGGTTCATCTTCTTTCCTGTCCAACGATGACGATTTATTTGCTCCTCAAGTATTTTTCTACATAATTTAAATAACATAAAAGACTCAAAGCTCCATCTTGTGTACCAGGTCCTTGATGCTGTGTCATAGGTTCTGTCTGCTTTTTAGTGGATTTGTAAACTAGATTTGCAATGAACTAAGACTGTGGGATGTATGCAGATTGCAGCGTTTTAATATTTCAATAGGTTGTCTGACAACAATTATCTTAGAGTCGTCGAACTTGCTGTATGACACACTTGCAGTGCACGTATGTGAAGTATTTTAGTTTTCAAAGAAATAGCCTTGTCTCAAATTCTTCTGGTATTTTATAATTTAACTAAACCACATAGGACGAAGGCAGTTGTTGGAGATTTCTTTCGGATTCTTCGTTCCTTCAAAGGTTATTGGAGTGAGATTATTTTTAACTTATGACAAAATTACGCATACATAATTGTGTACACTACACATATTTATACTACTTATATTTGGTTTACAATAAATTAAGTTACAAATCCCCATGCTAAGCAAATTGAGGTCACAACTCTATTTTCTGAGTTTAAAAATTAGCAGCCGTTGTGAACTGTGGTGGCCGTAGTTATAATTTCCTAGAAAAGCCGCGCAAAAATAAGACTAGTGCTAGTAGGAATCCTATCTTCGAACCACTCGAAGTCGCTCTTTTTTACAAGTAATTTTCGTACGAAAGAAATATTACTTTTTAGTCTACCCCTCGTCCTGCTGTAGTTGAGTTCACATGTTGCATTTGATTCATAATAAAAAACAGTAGCTGTCTACTAAAAATTACTCGTAATCAAATGTTCGGCGCGAGACGAGCGATTTGAAAATGGAGCTCCTGTATATAATATTTGCACACACTGCTGCACTGTTCACAGTTCACACCTCACACCTCACGCTAAAGCGCTGCGCATGCGTCAAAGTTCTCGCTCTGACGTAATCGTTGTCTGCCGCCCAACTGTGCTAGCAAGGATTTAACCCGAGTCTCTGCCGATACTGCCGGTACAAATTCTATGATACTGATTTACTGATATCTTAAAATTGATGTTGTAATACGCTTTTCATCTACCTTGTGCTGTTTTTTTGAAACTAATCTTACAAAAAATTTCTTGATGAATCAACTTCTTAGCAATTAAGCATTTACAGTTTCTATATCTTTATTTTATTATACACAAGCTTTTTGGCAATACATCTAAAAAAATTATCGAAATTACCTGTGACCAAAATGCTGACAGTTTCCTCGCCAGCGTATCAGCGTAGCGATACAGCAAGCAATAACTTTAAAAAAAAAACAGATTATGTTATAATTTTAATAATTGTTTTAATTGCCCATAATTATATTTTATTTTGACATTAATATAACAAAGGAATAAATAACTTACACTATTTATTTGCATATAGGCAGACAAAATCTTCGTTAAATCGTGTAGAGATCGATAAAAGCTTCATTTGTCTCAACCTGCTTAAATAAAGGTATCAAAGATTGCAAGATACTCAAAAATATTAAGTTTTTTTTGATGTTTTGATTACCTACTTGTTCTGTATGAACCCTTTATGATGAAGTAATTCTTGATATATATGTAAAATGTGTTGTACAAAATTGTTAAATGCATGTCTTGAAGAATCATACGTCATAAAATGTTGTTTTTATTGCAACTGTTTCCAATTTTCCTCGTGCCTCTCTATTGCAAAGTTATTTAGCAAGGGCAATATAAGGTTTCACTTGCGGTTACGAGGTATTTGAGCTTAATACCTTGTGATACAGGCCTTAATACCGCGGTCTCTAGTTCAAGGGGATAAGCATGTGTCAACAATTATTTAGTAATTGACGAGTGGGCGGGTTCACTGAGATATTATCTGGATTAACTTTATGATTATACTTAGATCATACTGAAACTTTCTGGATTTGGATAAATAAGATCGTATATTAGACTTACGATATATTAATTGTTATTCATTGTATCACAATTTATGCATTTTTGCTTTCACTGGAACCATAGTAAAAAGGAGTTGGACCAAAAGTTAACGGAATTTGAGGACACGTTATCGCAGAGGACGCTTTGCTTCGAAGAAGCTTTTCGCGAACATTTTCTAAAACTCTGGGAATTCAAGTGTTGACCAATCTACTTGCACTAACTAACCTTTAGTTTTTAAGTAATACTGTTGTGTAATGACCTGATTTACCGAAAAAAGAAGAAACAACTTTACCCTAGTAGTCTCGCTTCATGACAATTTGTGATTTTTGGGGTGTCGTCTTTCCCGATAAAAATGTGTCATCATTTAATTCGGTAAAACAATGCTAGATTATTTTTCAGATTTTCTTAAAAATAATACATAATATGCATCGAAGACTATGCATAAACATTTAGCTATGATATCATTGTCAATGTATCTAAAGATATGTTCATGATGTACCTATACCGTTTATTTGATAAAGTGTTTTGTTAGTCGATGTACAAATATTTAATGGTTGATAGTAAAGTGTTCGACCCACCGCGGGGAATCCTAGTTAACACCTTTGTGGGTGATGATTAACTGTTCCATCAACATGTCTATTATAATTTATCAGCCAATACATAGTTAACTTGTCTTAAGTTGCAGTTTCAATAATAATACTTTAGACTTTAGGTTTTTTTTTATGGATACAAGATAGCAAACGAGCTTGCAGCACCACCCATCCGCTGCCGCCCATGACAACCGTTTATATTTTCTTTGTTGATGCATATTAAGGGCCTGTTAATGATTTAATCCTTCTAACATAACATAATATAGGTAACAAAAGTTTGTATGTTTGGATGTTAGATGCTCAACTGACTAGAACATAGGATACTTTTCATTCCGGAAACATGTTCCCTTGGGAGCATATCAAGTTGAGTCCCACGTTTATTGGAAAGTTGTCAAACGCGATCTGAATCATGGTGGGAACTTTATGCCATATTTTCGTAAATGGATCGAGTAGGTACATAAAAATGCTTGGGTTTGAACCCGGACCGCTCGAGTGAGAGGCGAGTTCGAAAGCCACTGGGATTTCCACAGAACAGATAAAGGAGGTTTTCACTGCAAGTTTCGATATTAATCGTTACTAATTATCTCTTTACCAATCCTCATACTCGTATCTGCTAACGAACTGACAAACTCTCTGATATTTGGCTACCATCCCAGTCCAAAACCCACATCCAAATCCCTATTTGAGTCTTATTCAAAATCGGTCACAGCTGTCATGGGCGGCAGTGGATGGGTGTTGCTGCATATTCACACATAAAAAAAACTCGTACATTATGACGTCATGACATGATAACAAGTAATATGACGATACCATTAAGGAAACCGAAAGTGCCACACCAATTCTGTTGTAGTGACCCATTATGTAAACAATCTTATGAATGAGTTACTTGTTCCCTGTTAGACATGTACGTAATTTCACCGTACACTGAAGATAACGGCTAAGCGACCATGACGTAGACCACAATGTCAAACAAACTTATCCACAGATAATTTTGCTGTCTACTTTTAGGTTTGAACCAGACGAGCGTTTTTTGTTTCTATTTCATAATTTTTTTCATCGTTCTATTAATTTACGTTAATAAAATTGCGTAGCTTGCACGAATGCACGTGACTATAAAATATTGATAGTCCTTTCCGTTCGATGGGAGGTAAAACACACGAGTTAGAAATCGGGTACTCTATAATTGATTTCTTTGTCACCGCTTTATGCATTGATTGACTAAGTAAAAGAAGCTCGTAGATACCTCCATAGTATTCAGTATAACTTATCTTAGATATACGTCACGTATTAGCGGGAAACTAAGCAAAAGGTGCACAAGCAAAACAATGTCTATCCTAAGATCTAGTGTAAAACACTTATCGGATGATTTAAGCATGCAATATTACATTAAAAGGTTAAGGGTTCTTAAAAAAAGGTGCAGTAGTCTATGCTTTAAGGCTGACGTCACATATGCAAAAGCCTGGTCTTTCACCACTTTCCACCACCAAAATTTCACCACTATTCAAACTTCTCAATGTCTTTAGGCTTATTATCATGTCATTTTGCTTAGTACACTTAATTTTTTTTTTTTTTTCAAACTCTAGCTGAGACCAACTTGTGGCTGCCGTCTCAATGCTGGCCTTATTATTCGCTATCTTATCGAAACGAAATGTGATACTTATAGAGCTCGAGCTATGCAGTGACGTAGATGTATCCTCATGATGGTGGTGTGTCGTCATTGCGTTACTTCCGTACGTAAGTAGATGTAAGTATGCAAAAGCTAATTCACTTTGGCAACGTCTAAGAGAAGTTTGAATTACTTTGAATAGTGTCAAAATTACTACACAGTAATACTTAAACAAATAGTTAAACAATAATTAACTTTTGTATTATTTAAGATAGCAAACGAGCATACCTATCCATGCCGCCCGCGCTTGACTTTTTTGAAAGGAGGGCGCCCTCTGTGAAGTTTATAGTAACTTTAGTTGGTTAGTTAGGAAGGTATACGAAAAGATCAGGAACAATTAGGTCCAGTTAGTAAAAGTTCTGTCCTCCACCAATCCACATTGGAGCAGCGTGGTGGAGTATGTTTTAGACCTACCGCAGCTGCGCCTGTGGAGGAGACCCGTGCCCAACAGTGGGACGTCTGTGGGTTGTAGCTAAGAGTCGTGTTTTAAGTCAGCCACAAAATCGTAGCTAAAGCTACAGGGTCAGCAGATGACTAACATAGCATCTTCTTTAAGTGTTACCGGCAACCCCACTTTTTTAACCGAGTTGACTGGAACACGACTGCCTTAAAAACAATTATTACTTTGTATTTTTATTATTGTTTTTAAAATTTTATTCAGCTTCTACCATATATAAATAACCATTCCCTTATACAATAATCAACTCTCCTTTTCGAACTCGAAACGAACTATTCTTTATAATTAAAAAAGCAAGTTGGAGCTTTAGCTTTTCTCAGACAGTTGTTTGAGAACAGACCCAACATTTGCAGTTGCTCTGTAGTTCCATTTGAAATAAAAAAAATGTGAGCTTGTATACATTGTGAACTTGGAATCAGCTACAGGATCCACAGATTGTTTTTAAAAGTGAAATGTGACCAGTATGGTTAAAATAAACAGGCATCAAAGGGCATCAAAAATCCAGTTGTTGTAAAGAAGAAACTACTTCCTATGCAAACTTAATAGTTTATAGGTACATTGAGATACATATACTATTTGTAGATAGCGATGACGATATCGACATTGTTTGTCATCTTTCATAACTTGAGCGATTAATCAGCACTTGCAGCCAGACCTTGTTAAGAGCTGTGTGTCGCTCGAACGAATCAATTACCCACTATCGATTGCACAGGTAAACAGATTTGTCAGCAAGAGAATATTGCAGGTACTTAACTTGTATTTATAAATTAATTGAATTTGTCATGGTCGCACCGTACTGTCAGTTGTACTAAACAATAACCCATTTATTGTTTATACAACGGAAAAATATCACGTGATCACATTCCATTTTTTCATACATAGATTCCCTGATCTACGACAGTCTCAGATGCCGATTGAAGTTACGTCTTTAGAGACAACTATCCTCTTATAATGTAACTGCAAACATATCTAACCAATTGCTTTAAAAAAAAAACTCATATAATAACACGGCAAAAGTAAAAATGGCTGTATTATTTCCCCAGATGAACTATAAATAGATTCTGCCACCTAAAACCCATATCGGGTTCTAACCCGTACACAGCCTCGCTGTGGATCAGTGACGAAGGACTGCAGTGGGCTATTATTAAATTGCAATTTGTTATACTAATGTTAGCATATTAACAATAGGCGTTAAATGGCTTACCCTGTTATCTATTTCAATATACGATTTCTAGTTTGACTAATGTCCGTAAGAAACGCCAACTGTCTACGGTTTTAAGTACCGATAATTCTGTGGAGAATTTAGGCGCCATTTATTAACGGAATTGATAACAGTATTTGCGCAGATTTGCGTATGCGCATGAAGTAAAGTGAACTTGTGTATACTTGTTTCTGTTTCTGATAAATAATTTGTTATTAAGAATACAGCTGATTTGTCAGCAGTTGGATGGGTGACCTCTAGTGGCAAAGTTGTTTGAGCGTTTAATCTGCACTTCAGGGGGCATTTTAAGATGTTCTGGTTAAGCCATGACAGAGGCCTTAAGGTCCTTCTTCTGTCTTTCGACTGTAAATATGGCTACTAACCCCTCCGTGTAGTGTTAGTACTAGTCCAGTTTGTATTTGTTATATCCCACAATCTCCAAACGCACCACTGGCAACAAAATTGCTTTAAAAATAATCATTTCATGGTATCTGCTTGGTACATTAGGTGAACCGGGCAAAGTTCTTCGGGGGATTAGATAGGGCGGGCTAGGCGTACCAAACTACATACCAACCATTTCGGTACTTGCAGGTCGAATGTTAATTTTGAGTGACGCATTTATTAGCATGTTTGAATCAGAGTAAGTGAAAAATTAAATTTAAAAATGTTACGTTCCGCTGTGCTATTGGGTGTCATGTTGTACTGTACTTAGATATCCGATGTAGTAAATATTTTAAATGGAATATTAAATGTACATTAGTAAATTAGTAGCAGTTGATCATCTGAGTTGATTTACTAAATAAATCGATAAATTAATTTTATACGAAACTAGCTGTTCCTACGAACTGAAATGTAGAATCGGTAAATCCATTCTAGTGATATTATCATAACAGCCGTCCCATACGAAATGTATAAAATAGTAAATATAATTCAACATTTTTATTTTCCATTCATTATTAAGATGTTTTAATAGATATTCTGCTATTCAAATGTATGTAATATAATACCTACTAACAATAATGTTTAGCTACAAAACGGTAGGTACATGTGACGTGAATTAAATAAACAAAATTGAGAGGAATATGTATTGGCATAATCTAGTACCTATATCGATTATTTAAGACAATGTAACAGTGATAAAATAAATAAATTAAGTATTAGAACATTTTTACAAATATAAATCGTAAACTGCCCAAATAAGTTTGCGTTAGCAAAACCAATTGCGTAAACGGACTTTGTTTTATTACAAACCCATTTACTCGGAACAAATATTAAAAGGTTTAAGTAAATAACTGTTCTCTTCCGTAATACGAACTGCCTAGGTATGAGCTGAGAGATAAAATGTTACAAGTCTATTTTATTCAAGTTCATTGGAAAATATTTTGAAAAATAGACAAATATTAAGTAGGTACGTACTCGTACTAATGGTACATGCAATCCATTAATCTCATTTTAACGGTAGAACAAAAATTTAGACCTCAAGAATAGGTACGAGTAAGCACATTGGATGGTCATCGATTTTAAGCAATATTGAACTTGAATGATGAAAGACTTCAATAAGGTAAAAGCGTTTTCCAGTACATCGATCTATCCCTGTATACAGAGTCATGTCAGACTTAAAATCCGCCTTAAAGCGGACAAACAATTCACTTTACGTTTTATTAACAGACAGTAAACTCGCTTCGAAGCATTTCCCGCAGGATTGATGACGCGTAATGACAAACCGCATAAAGAAACAAATTAAGCGTACGCATAATAAAAACTTTCCATCTCTCATTCGCCGTAAGGGCTGTCAATTCGATTTAATTTTTTAATATTTTAGTTTAAAACGTAACGTAAAAAATGTATTATATAATTTTTGCCTCAAGACTAATGAAATTTGCTAGAGATCGTTTTCCATGCGTAGTTTTTTAGTATTATATTATTTAAATAAATTAAAGTTCACTAGGTAGATTACTTCTATATCGTTAATTTCATATATTGAGCCTAATATTAATGAAATATTTGTAAATTATGTATACAATTACATTATTTGCTTAAAGGTACTCCGGTAACGTTAACTATATATTTTTAATACAAATTACTTAAATACATATTATTTAAAATTTATAATTAACGTTACCGGCTTACTCAGTCGGAAAATCGCTGACTAGTTTCCTAGTTTAGTAGCGTACGCTGTGCCCGCCGCGAACGCGTCACTACTGAAGATGGTCATCATTATTGACCAAATTCAACCATAAATATACTATGACACTCACGTAATAAACTATTTAAAACTAGTGGACGCCCGCAGCTTCGCTCGCGTGGAATTAGACATAACAATAGTTTCGTTTACACCTAGTAATATTATATAGCCTATATCACTTAGTGAAGATGCAGCTTTCTAGTGGTGAAACAATTTTTGAAATCGGTCCAGTAGATTTTGTGTGAAAACAATACAAACAAATGGTTCCTCCTTATAATATTATTAGTATAGATATGATGAAAAGGTTTTTAGCACAGATTTAGGAATTCTAAAAATATATACATTTATAACTTAACATTATATTAAAAACCTCCTTTTGGTTTAAATAGTACGCATAATTACTTACTTGTGCACATTATGTAAATAGCGCATTATACTAAATCTATAATAAAGGTTTGTTCATAAATTACTCAAATACCTTAAGTAGTTTTTGTTTTAGCTTCAACTTGAAGGCAATATTTGACTTTTACTCAAAGCGACACGCGACACCGGCCCTTTGGGGAGTATGTGGTCATACTCGTATCTTATGTTACAGTCAGTTTACAACCATGGCTCCTATGACCAAATAATTTCTCTATAGTTACCTATACCTCATTTTATTTTACATGTTAGTTTAGTTCCAATTACAAGTATGACCTGATTTTACTCCTAGGCTCACGCAACAGATAAATAATATCTTTATCGAAAATTTAATGTTTCACCTGGTTTTAGAGAATATTTATTAAAAATATTTTTTAAGCATGATTTTTAAACAAAACCTTATTAAAAAATCATCATTTGTCTTAGTGCCCTAGAGATTGGTTGTAGTAATTTGTAAAACCAGTTAACCTGTATTGTAGGAGACTTAAGCAGTAATTTGTTATTGTTAGCACGCATACCTACTGTGGCTGTTTTTACTTGTGGTAAAAACATGGTCAATTTATTGCAATCAATTTGAAGAGAACTTCTTGCACGATTAAATATATAATATGGTAGCTACGGTCCTTACACCCGGACAATATTAAAACAGGAGATAATAAAATTATTTTTACGTATGATGATGACATTAAGATGTTTTTAATAAGTTTGCATAGTATTCCTAATCTATACATCTATCAGCTTTATGGTGGTCTCCAATTTTATGGGCTTTTCTGATCCATCGGTTATCAATCCTACAAGCGATATTGCATGTTCCACTTTCCACTTGAATCGCTAACTCTTCGAGCTACGAGTATGTTGGTTACCTTTAGTAAAGGACCTCGATAGCACGGTACGATGAATAAAACGTCAATAAGCAGGTACGAGTTTCCGTCTTAATATAGCGGGTGACTGATCAATCAATACTAATATTAAAAAGAGGAAAGATTTTTTTGTAATGTTTTCACACAAAAACTACTGCACCGATTTCAAAAATTCTTTCACCATTAGAACATACTCGATACATACACGAAGGCTACATACTCGTAATATTACTATGCTGCGGGCGTCCACTAGTATTTCATAAAAATGTCTGCTATTTCTTCTTCTTTACCTTCTTGGTCAACCTTCTTTAATGCTCTTTTACTGGTACAATATGAATTAATGGAAATTTAGTTGTACCTACTATGATATATAATCATTAATTAAGTTACTCGTCGTTACTAGTTATAACACAGAATAATAGTACAACGTTATAATGAAAGAATTTGGCCCTTTTAGAATACACTATCTACGTACGTAGGCAGGTAACCTACGTTATTTTCAAAATTAAATGTTATCATCGTTTAGTATCTTGTGTGCGGTCCGCATTATGGCAATATGTACTAATAATTCAGTTAATGACTCATTATAGTAATAACTCTTCTAGTAGTTATTTTTAACTAGACCAATCATTTTTGCGGTTTATGCTTGCGGCAAAACAAATAATAGTACCTACTCATCCATTTATGAAGATATCGCCACGTGGTTGGTTATTTAGGATCCTTTTAATACGTATTTGAGCGTTGGAATAGCGGTGACAGTCCAGTGGCTATCGAACTCGCCTCTCACTCGAGCGGTCCAGGTTCAAACTGCACGCACCAATGACTTTTCTAAGTTATGTGCGATTTATGAAATTAAATGTCACTTGCTATAACGATGAAGGACACATCGGAGGAAACCTGCATGCCTGAGAGTTCATCATAATGATGGACATAGCGTTGCTATGCGATCATAGCGTTGGATATAATAAGAAAATGTTGTTCAAATAATAATATCAAGCTGTATCGCTGAATCATTGACCGGACATCCTTATTGGAATAGTTACGCAAAAAACTGTTACCGAATAATTTAACAGCTAATAACTAGATTAGGCCGTCGCAAATGCACAAATTAAAGGAAAATCCATGAATGACTTTTTCTTGTCTTTTTTGTGCCTCGATACAAGTACAGTCGAGTACGTAACTGATAATAAAAAGACGTAAGCCTGTTTAAAGCGCTCTTGGTTGTTCGGCTTCATCAAGTTATCAACTAATCGAAAGTTAAGTCGCACCGGTCGCAGCCGTCAGTTGAATTACTACCTTACACTAGTGGTAGAATGTTCGAGCATGCTTTAGAGGACACGTTAAGCTATAGGTCTGATTGTTATCGTTAAGCCATGCCAAAAAGTTCCGGTCTACAGTCATGTTGCGTACGCACTACCGATATGCTCTGAAGCAGCTGAGTGAAATATGCTCCAGGTGTCACAGACCTTTCCAGATGTGAAGAGAACCCGTGTCCTGCAGTGGGGTACAGCCACAAACATGCTTTAGCGCGTATTTGCAATTAGGTGTTCGTCTGTCCCTATATTATTATTAAGCACATCAGCAACAGTAATCATTTGGGGACAGTTGTTTTAAGTCCGGTTTGAATAATGCAAAGAATCGAATAATTTTTTGTGTATCCAAGCTTATTTTTTCCGTCAAGGCTCTCAGGAATTATTGATTCAATTAACAGTCTTATTTTAATTATATAATGTATTATAATAGTGATTAGCAGAAGCAGAATGCGAAGTAGCAAACAGTGTCTACAAACCCCTCCCGGACTTTGATAACAAGAAAAATAATAATCTCCTTCCGATTTATATAACTTAAAATGACTCCTTGAGCAATTCAATCTATTACTGACCGTCGAAAATATTAATAGGTATCCGGGCACGAATTTGCTGTTGCTAACCTGCCTGTTGCCGTAACAAGTGTTTAAATTTATTATTATTAATAAAAGCTTATATTTAACTTCACTCGTATGTATGTATGTCCTGGAATCTTGCAATCAATATTTCACCCAAATTTAACGGTATAATGTAACCCTAAAAAACTTTGTTTAAGTACCCTACATCAATATGCGATTTGATTGGTTTTAGTTAAGAGGGCTTTTACAAAATCGGAGTCCTTCGATTTTATAAAAGTTTTAAGATTATTTTACTAACATTAATTTTATTAGTTGCCACCTATCTACAATGTCTGAAATAATTTATTATTATCAGGTAAAGAACAAAAGTTAAAGACTGCATCAATGACTTTTCTATCTATATCACCCGCTGTAACGGTGAAAGAAAGACATCGTGATGATACTTCCCGGGTACTGCCCTGTAGGTACTCTCTGATATAATCGTATGTATCTACCATTATTTGATAGCTAAATTCAGACTTTTTCAAAATAAAGTATATATATATATTAATATATAGTATCTACTGAGAAATAAATCCTATACCTACAAGCGGCCTGTAATGAGAATAAGTTACCTACTGCTACAGTACTTCAAGTATCTCAGGGGCCAATATGAAACATGATATTGTGTGGATTTAGTGGACACATGGCATTCGTATTTTGATTCTGAGCACGTATTTTAAATATCAGACTTTAAAACGTCTGTAGAATTAGATCAATATACTTTTATCAGCTTTGTTTAACATGGCTAGCAAAGTTACATTCCAAAAGCGGACCTTGTTCCAACCATGGACCGATACTAAATGAAAAATGATCAGGATAATAATTTTATTACTGAACGAATCGTGAGTGTCTATATTCATAGTTGAAGATACCGGCTTACTCACGTGTGATTTAAGTCGGAAATAGGCCGACTAGCTCGATTCAAATAATTTAATATTAATAGTTACATTTAAGGCGAAATCTCTTTCAGATGTATGTTACATGATTTTTCCACCAATAATGAATCGATTTCGATGATTATTTTTCTGTTTGGCAGAACGAGAACATAATTCAGAGGTGGTCCCATAAAAATCAAGACAAAAATTTACCCCTAATAAGGGCTAACACACATTGATAAGTGTGTTTCGACTTCTATAGTGACTTTCATGTTGATATGAATTAAGCCTTTATAGTAGCAGGCTTGACTGAAAGAATAGTGGCAGCACGCAACACTAATACAAGTCTGCAGGAGGGCTAGAGCATACTCCACCAATCCAATGCGGATTGGTCGTGGGATTAATGGCCAACCCAGAATGTCTTCGACAAGCCTTAACGATTGATTTTACCATTGAAAAACAACCGGGATCGACGGCTAAATGTACACGGTAGCCCTCATGAAATTTTGCCACTAGCAGTCCACAAACCTACCGCGCCCGTCGTTGTTTGTCTCTGACGGTTACACAGAAACGACTCGAGCCATTATGGAACGATACATAATGATTTAGCTCTGAAGTAGCTTTTTTTATATTATAATCTATTTTTAACTTTCCTGGATATAATACGTACCGGATACAAGTTATTGAAACGGAAGTCTAACTTGACTCGGCGGAAAACGAACGTCCGGTATTCTTGAACATTTATTTCCTCTGTAAGCGATTTTATTATTAGGTACTTCATAATGATAAAATTAAATTTAAAAATAAATTAATTTTTGGTACGTTAAAGGTACACCTCATACGTAACCCTCCCATTTCTAGAGGAGACCCGTGCCCAATAATGGGACAAAGAAGGGGAGGAGGGGCGGAAATAAAGCTATTTATGACTATTGTGACTGGTTATAGATGTGGTTAAATTATTTCCATGCAATTAGCGTTCGACTAGTAGCGTCCATAGCTCAATGGCTCGCGTCGATTCAATGTGATCGAAAGTGTGTGAGTTAAGCTATGGGTCGCAGCGAGCGTTCGACTGCTGGGCACGGGTCTAGTCTCATAGCTGCTTCAGTATGGATTGGTGGAAGGAGTAGTTGGTTTAGTTAGTTGGAATATTTTACTAAGGCAAAGCCATAAAACTCCTTGAAATGATAATTGGACCATGTTAAATTCTACAATCACTTACAATAAACAACATATAAGCAAGGAATCTGAACACCTTTAAAAATAAAATCCAGAAACATTCTTACGAATGAAAGTGAATACATTTCTTCTTTAATATTTTGCATTCGCAGCTAATTTTAGTAATATTTCGTTATAAGTTCAGAGATCCGTAAAGAAATGTTCACTTTTAAACAAATTAAGGACAGTGCACTTAAGTCGCGGTCGTATGCAGTATGAGATCGTTGTTTTCATATTCACGTATGGTCCCGCCTTATAATTTTATCCGAAGGCAACGTTTTCATAAGTACCGTCTACTAATTGGCGATTCAAGTTGCCTGCGGAGTTGAATCCAGCCTGACATTCGGTTTCGATTTCATGTCAACAGAGACCATACGGATTAAATTAAATTCAAAATATAATATTCAATATCCTGACCGTTGGTCCTGGCTGACAAAATCTCTTTTCCTAGAAATATGAAATATTTACGGTCAGTTCTTTTCGTAATTTATGCATTCAATAAGAAAATAATTGAATCTCCGCCCTCATATTTAAGAAATATTTCATAAAATTTTATTTATAAATAAATAAAATTAATATTAATATATTGATATGCTCGGAATCGAACTCGTGAACTCACCGTGCTAGAGCACCAGAGTTTACCACTGAACCGTGGCAAGGCGTATGTATGGCGAAATTATCTATTCGAGTCCGGCTTGTAATTGACCGTTTATTTTTCTATTTAAAATGAAATGTAAGTTTCCTAATCAAACTTAAATTAACACTTCGTACAGCCTAACGAACTATTGTTATCGAATTAGTCTCTTTTTTTTTTTAATCGGAGAAATCTGCTGTAAATATAATATTGGCGAGTATCTACCTATACAAGAAATCTAAGTCAAAACGATGCCGACAACTGAGCGAGTTCAGCTGCGCTGCATAGATGTAATTTAACCAGCAATTTAAATAATATCCATAGTTACACATCTATTAGAGCCTTATGACGTGTTGATATTGAGCTAACGAGGTGATGTCGGGTGGTGGTCGAGTGCACTAGTCGAGTAACACTGCACTACGAGTACTTTTTCTACATAATATTCAAGTATCGGGTTATCAATTGTTACTAGTGTTCATTTCACAATTAAATTCGTATTGATTAGTTCAAAAATGATAAACTAATGAATCTTCAAATAATTATATCACGTCAATATAAAGCTAGTATTTACGTGCCTATATGAGTTTTTTTTAATAAAACAATTCATGAACACATTATGATGATATGATCATAACACTCGCACTTGCAAGTTTATTGGCATTTTAAATTGTTTATTATAATTTTCAATATAATATGACAAAATGTTGCGCACACCTGACATTAACTAACTAGCGAAATTCCGTCGAAGCCAATGCGTGGTTATGTTGGTTCATAATTGACTTGTCATGTCAAATTACCGTTTATTAGTTATGTTACGTTATACTCACCGTGCCTTATTATATTGTCTAGCTCTATACTTATTCTCGCCTAGTTGAAGCTAGTCATTTATAGAAAGACATGATTTTTCTGCACTAATTTTACTGTTTGTATCACTGTTGAGAGCAGAATGTTCATGTTCATGCTGACATTATTCTGACATTACCACCTATCTAAATTAGATGTTTTCTTTACTAGCGTGAAAGTTATCTCAGATTTAAATCAGAATGTATCCTTATTGGCTATCGTTAATGAATATGATCTTTACAAGGCACAACTCATAGGCGTCCCTATGATGGGCATTGAGTGATGGCACTCCGCCACGCTGCTCCAAAGCGGAGGGATTCGTGGCCCACCCAGTGTCGAATGTTCTCAAGCCACACGAAGATCTTCAACAAGGTTTAACAATTGTTTTGCAATCGAAAACAATAGGCTTAACGTGCCCTCTGAAGCACGAAAGTGCTCATGAAATGCGCTACTAGCGGTCACCCAACAATGGGCTTGATAATACATCTAAAATAATTCGCTAAAACAGAATTACTGATCTTTTTTCGTCGGAAGTTTTATTTTTATCTAAGAATATAATAATCTAAATTCAAATAAAAAAAATTTAATAACTAAGGATACCTGGCTTGCTAAAAGAATTCGTCTATTTATTTATATATTCATGTACACGACAAACAACAAAAATACTAGAATAAATAGTAATTTTGTACATAGGTCCTGCTTGAATGAAAATTGAAAATGAAATCTCTTCCAGCAGACCTGCGAATGGAGAGCATATTTATTATAATTTTTTTTTTTCAACAATTGTCGTGTACTGTCCCATAAATCTGCTGCCTATCTGCTGTCCTATGAATAAAACATTTTTATCCGGATACAGATACTTGACTATACTTTTTACTTTTATCTGTTGTCTATTTTATTACAGAAAAAATGATCGGTTTTTGCGGGCTGAGTCTAGGTTTAATTTATATGCAAGTTGCTCTCGGAAAAAAATATTCAAATAGACGAAATATATATTCAATTACCACTCACCGTAAAAGTGACTGACTTGTTTCGTGTATAAATCGCAACATTGCTATACCGTGGCGTCATCGGCACGGCAGACTTACAGGTGCCAATCCGTGAACTCATTTACATTCTTGCCATGTTCATATTAGGTTTGTATTTTTTCATATTCATATAGGGCTGTGCCAGAGCGCTATTACAAACACCAACATCGTATAGTAATCTAGTTCAAAAAATCTGTCTCCTACGAGCCTCGTTCCGAACACACTCCAAAAGAACATGTTGGACATCCTCCACATAGTATGGAGATATCATTAGTATAAAATCATTGAAGTAGGTAGACAATTTGTTTATTCTGGAAATTTTAATATTTTATTTATATAGGTATTTAATTTGAAATTAATTTGACATTGTAGCATCCAGCCTAGCAATGGCTCGCGTCGATTCAATGTGATCGAAAGAGTTAAGCAACGTCGGGCGCGGTCGGTTTGTGGATGGGTGACCGCTAGTGGAAAAATTTCATGGACGCTACCGTGCTTCGGAGGGCACGTAAAGCCGTCGGTCCCGGTTGTTTTCAATGGTGGAAACAGTCGTTAAGTCTTGTCGAAGACCTTCGGGTGGCTTGAGAAAATTCGACACTGGGTTGGTCACTAAACCCTCCACCAATCCGCACTGGAGCAGCGTGGTGGAGTATGCTCTAGACCTCCCGCAGCTTCGTCTGTTGGGGAGACCCGTGCCCAGCAGTGGGACGTCTATGGGTCGCAGCGAAATTAATTTATGATCATGTACCATAACAAATATATTGGATTGGGAATATTTTCAACGAATTTGTGGCTAAAATGCATTATAATATTTATTTTAAAGTAAATTTTTGTCGCAATTAGCAAACCACATTTAACTATTCATTGCAAACCGGATTGACATCCCCTCAATGTTTTGTCTACGAAACTTCGAGTTCACTTACGATGCCGCGACCACTGCTCACGGAAATGGCACAGACCTTACGTAAATAGACATAAACATAATGTTCTGAACATAAATTATTCAATATAATATTACGGAATATCTACTGCGCGCTGTGACTGCGACAGAATAGGTAAATCAATTCCAAAAAGGTAATGCGCTTTGACACTAGCCTTCATATCTCATGGAAATACAAAGTTACGCTATTTTAGGTTCAAGTAGACTATGATGACAATTATTGTTATTTTGATTAATAATTACATTTTGTAATGTGATGGTTTTATTATGTTTACCAAAGATTTTGTTACATGGGTTTAATTATTCCTCTGTGGTGCTTACTTTTATTATAAGGAGTACTTTGTTGGTATCTACTGCGCAAACTCATTTTAACAAGAATAAAAAAGAAAGAAAAAAAAGGGGGAGTTTATAAGTTTGACAGGTGTATCTTTGTATCTGTCTGATACATCATACAGCAGAGGTATCAATTTAGTTGAATTGGATCAACCAGATTTTGTTTGTTTGTTTGTTTGACAGGTGACTTCATTGTAAGTTTTAAAAGCTATGAGATCCCTGAAGGAAAAACACCAATTTGAAGATAATTTGAATATCAGTAGCTCGTTTCTAATTATTGGGTAGAAGGCTCTTAAAATTTAATAGCTATTAATGTAGACGCAATGGGTTATTTAAATGGATTCTATCTAAGTACTTGTCAAATTCATCATTGTAAATCATAAGGTAAGGTTTCTTTGCAGTACATAGGTAGCTCCCGTTCACGTCAGGGAGAGGCCTCAGAATATTCTGAGGGAGAGGCCAATATAATTCAAATTGTAGGACACAATGTCCTTTCGATAAATCTTGTTTAAATTAATAAATTACTAGCTATTATTATTTGTTTATGCGACGAGGCGGCAATATATCAAGAGAGTCGAGCTCCAGAAATATAGCAGTCAGTAGACTGTAGCTATATTCTGTGGAGATCTGCATTCTATACGCGTAACCTGAATCGTTCCAAGTCCATGTTAGAAAATCTATTGAACTATGTATATCAATTAATAATAATAATGTATAATTTTTATTTATAATACAATTAACTAAATCAATTATTTAGTCATGATATAAAAATTCTAATTAGTTCGAATAAAATTAGATATTTGATATACGAAATCACTAAAATTACCTAGCTGTGTGAAGGTTGAAAAGAATGCAATCGGTCAGGGGGACTCTGAAATCCTCCCTTACTGACGATGGTTCAGCCCGATTCCAGTTCTTCATGTTGCTTTTCGCCGCCTTACGCAGGTCGTCGCGCCACCTAGCAAGAAGCACAGTATGTTAAAGTTTGCCGTCAATAGCGACGTCATAATCTCTCCACAGTGGAACTACATACTTAAAGTGAATTATTTACCTTTGAAGTATTGCCATAATGGCCACAGGAATCTCACATTTTAAAATCTGATGTTATGATCATTCAAATGTGACACTCGACCGGCTAGTACCCAACGAGTGCTTAATAGTTAGGTACGAGCTCCCCCTCTCGACACGAGAACCCCGCACGAATTGTCTGTCTACAGGTGTCCGATGTCCGACTCTCAGATGCGACTGTAGGAAAGAATACTTATAATTAGTAGGCTGTGGTCTCTCACTCGAGTGGTCTGAGACATCGTGAGCAAACCGGCATGCCTGAGAGTTTTTCTTAATGTTCCCGAAGGCTTGTGAAGTCTGCCAATCCGCACTTGGCCTAATTCCTCCCATTCTGAGAGGAGACCGTGCCCAACAGTGGGACAAAGAAAGGGTTGTGGTGGTGGTGGTTTGTCATCACGACAGATCACCACCACCACAAGCCGTGCGGATTTGTATTCAGAAATTACACTCAACGTTGAATACTCAAGCAGCGCGGACAGCGAAGATGATCGACACAAAATCTTCCGTAACATGTCTAGAGAAACGTCAGCCTTTTTCTCATGGATATGCACCTAAATAGTTAAATAACTTGTAAACAACTGCAACTCGCACATGTTACGCCATTTCTCAATGCTGCTAATCTGCTTAAAATAAAATATCGGAAAAAATTCACTTCGCATCGCTTTTATTCGGTGTCATCAAGAACAGTGCGGCGGTACTGCGCAACGAAGTATTGGAACAACTTGCCACTGAATATAAAGTTCACCTTATTGAAAGCTTGAAAAAATTAAACACGATAATAGCTACTAATTATTTTTAGTATTAAAAATCAATAGTGAACTTATAATTAAATACATAGTATGAAATAAATCCCAATTTTCAATTTTAAGCTGTTTTGATCTTTTTCTGTGAACATTTGGTCTTTATTCTTGTGATTGCAACATTCCGCGTCAATCGTATCTTTTTTTTTATTTAGCTAAAAACAATTGAAAATGCTCACATTAAAATAATCATTATTACTATTATAATAGGTTAAATTAACTAACTAACTAAATATTACTTACCAAATTAGTTTGTTACTTCGGATCGTATCTGATCGTCTTACGTTTATTGCCCATAGCTTGAGAAAGCTTGGTATAGCTTGTCTACTGTATAACACACCTATGTGTATTCAGGCTTACCGCGATCTGTCCGGGCACGATTGATGTGAGGGAGATTGCATCATTGCTGACGTCACTTACGAGGCATTCCAATGTATATTTGAGTCGATTGTACCATTGCGAATAGAAATTTAAATGTGCCCTTCAATGCCGCGAAGTGACTTAAGTATTCTTAAGGACTAAGTATTGCTGCGTCAAGATTTATTCAAGTCAAGAATATTTTAATAATTATAATGAAATAAAATGAAACGACAGAAAAGAAAGGCCCATAATTTGATTGAATAAAACATAAATTAAATAATTATCACGAAATTTTAGGTTGATAAATTTTTGATTTCATCATTTTCCTCCCTCACACATTACACAATTAATTATATTCTGAATTGCTTATAGCTCGGAACAAATCGATTAATTGCCCGACACAAGTCGACAACGCAGGACCTTACTGTATCATTTACAACGACATAAATCACACCGTATAATGAACTGCGATACACTAAATACAAAGTTAATGGTCACACAATTGGACCTCAGCTGCTAGCCAATGATGATTTAGTAATTTATCACTGAACTATTACCATTGTTGAATAATTAACTGTTGTATGTGTGTCTACAAAATAGCCGTCCCATACGAAATGTATCAAAACTTAATTTTTTTTCATTATTTTCTTCTCAATTTCTCTTTCTTATGTTTTTAATAGCTATTCTAAAGGCAGACGAATCTAACAAATCTAAGATTATAAAAATCCGTCCAGCCTTTCTTGAGTTATAAATGTCGTAAATAACACAATGTCGTATTATATATTATATAGACTAGCTGACCCCGCAAACGTTGTTGTGCCATATGAAATGTCAAAGTGACACGACACTTCATGCCAATGACTTCACGTCAATGAACGACGGTTAAAAATAAAAATACTAAAATCGTGTTCAAAAAACATCTTCCAGTAGAGAAAATGACGAGTATTTTCCAGTAGATCAAATTGTGAATCTAAACCATTCTCGAATCCCTTTGAACACACACAAAAAATTTCATCAACATCTATCCAGCCTTTTAGGAGGAGTTCAGTGACATACACACGTACACAAGAAATGTATATACAGTGTAAACTCTTTATAACGAATTTCAGGGGACCGAGCATTTTTTTTCGTTATAAAGAGTTTTCGTTATAGGGAGAGAAGAGAAAAAATAAACCAAATTTGTAATTACAATAATTTCTAATTTTATTACTATCAATACAATAAATAAATTATTCTAAATACATATTATATTCTGTTAACTTTGCCTGACGTGTTGCTATGCCAATATTTGTTTTGTATTTTTGTATGTATTGATTTACGACTTACGAATACACGATAGGTGATGATGGTGAGTTTAGAAACTGAGACCAAAATTTCCTAAAGACAATGTAATCTAAGAATAATAGCACATGTGTTAAGGCAATTAACAATAACAAAAGCTAGGCGGCTGTTCACGATCTTCTTTCTTAGAAATTTCGGCAACACAAAAGATTAGTTTTGTTTTGTTTTAATATGTAGTCGATGTCTTAATATGAAATTATTTCTTCGTAATAGAGAATGGCTGATGCGTTATAGAGAGTGAATTAATGTATGGGTTTTATAGTAAACCAACCAAATTGAACTAATTTCTACGTTAGAGAGAGTTTTTCGTTATAACGAATGACGTTATAAAGAGTTTACACTGTATATAAAGATTAAGTGTTATTTTAAGTTCCAAAGCACGAAATCTTCTTATTCTTCGCAACACTTACCAACTCCTTTACTAAATGTTTATTTAACCTATTGCTACGCTAATTGCTACAGCGATTCTATTTACAAACAGGAATTATTTAACATCGGTATAAGGGTGACAGTGCATTACGTCAATGTTTCATTGCAACAGGTAAAATCAACTACTTGCATATTGCAGTTGTAACTAATGAAAAATGCCGTAGCATTATTCAAAACCACACCATTCCTAGCGCAGTTGCGTCCACGACCATATTTTATATGGTGCGTTGCTGAATAAAGTTCGTTAGCTGTGCACTTTACGTCGGTGCTATGTTCAGGCCCTTATCTCACTAGCAACTCGTAATTAAGAACGTGTTCACGACAATAACCCATTAATTGTGTCGAAATGATTTGTGCGAGCAAGTAGGCATTGTCACCTTAAGGCGAGTAGCATGAGGACGGCGAGACCAACGGTTGACGAGCTCACAAAAATGCGTTGATATTTTTAATATACTCCTTGATTCAGCACTCTATTACAATTAATGCTACTTCATAAAATCGGATGTTACTCAAAAAATAGTGTCGCTATCCCATTATTTAAGGGCTTTCGTTCAAGACAATATCAACAGTTTAATTTGCCCGACCGGAAATACAGGCTTCTGATTTGTGTAGGCTTGTAAGTTGTAACGGAATGAATAGAGTGCAATACTAATTGTTTGAATAAGTCGAAAGGTAGTTAAGTGCACTCATAGGCTTTCTAATACTTGTCACATTGTTTAGTACGTCGAATTGGTAATTGAATTAAGTACCTTAAGATTACTTTGGGAGACGGCTTAGGTGCTTCAATAGATGAGTTAATTTTTAAATTCTTTCAATTCAGTCAGTAGGTGTGTAAGAATAATTTTGGTGAAGTAATTTAACTTGTAAAACTTTAATCCAAGAAAAAAAATAGAGTTTGTTGTGTGTGTGTGTGTGTGTTTATAATATTTTTTTTTCATTGATATTTGGAACGCTTGGGGAAGGCTCTATCCCACACATAATATATATAAATATATAACACAGTGCAAGCTAAAATCGAGGGAAGGGATCCAATTCATAATATTGTACTCATATTCACATTAAGTTAATAAAGATTTTTGTATTTTGTAATAATATTTATCTCTTCATCTTAATGGTTTATCATAATCATTATCGCTCTGGTGTTCGCGAAGAGACATTTTCAACCGACCGATAGTGTCAGGCTTCACCGGTTTCGGCCCGCAAGTGGATAGGTGACCGGTAGTGGCAAAATCTGAGCGCTTGTGTGCTTCGAAGGGCACGTTAAGCCGTCAGTCAAGTCAGTGGTTCAAGCCATGTAAGAGGCATTTGGGCGACCTAAAACATCTGATACAAGTCCGCAATGGAGCAGCGTGGTGGAGTAAGCTTCAGGTCTTTAAGTTGTGAGTGACTCGTGCCCTGCTACGGTCGCATATGGGCTGCAGATTATTTCATATACAATCATTATCGCTATAAGTAATCACAACTCATTACTAAGCACTGGTGTCCTTTAAGAATGAGTATTATGTTACAGATCTTACAGCCTGTTGCGAAAGCGTCGCGAGCTCAAAAGGAGGATTATTGAATAATAATAATATGATGTTATTACTAAAGATTACCTGAAAAATAGTCTTATCTATTGCCAACAAAAAAATATTTGATCACTAAATTACCTGTGTACAATCTCAATCAACACTTTATAAAGACCACCCAAATTTTTATTGTATTGCTCTAACTACTGCCCTCACTACGACGTATCGTTTATTCAAAGAAATACACTAACAATTTCATTACAAAACAAAGCTATGGATTTTCTATGAACGAAAGCGCGTGGGCCGCTATCCTACATCACTTTAAGATTTACAATACAAGACAAAATTAACTTAACCTTTATCGTCATAAAACACAATTTCAAGTAAAGTATAGATACAAGAGCCCGTCGTGCAACTATCATCTTTACCCAAGTGGAAAGTAATACGACACTCCCGTGACAAAAGAGCCTTAGGAAAATTATTAACAGCAGATATCACGGTAGGAGCAGGTGCCAATGGTTAGTGGGTTTTGCTGAGTGTAATTGCTCACTACTGCTACAGTGTCACGATAGCAGAAGCAACATCCATGAATTATGGAAGTTCGTAGCCAACTCGTGATTTCCCTTAGATTCTCAACTAAAAATGAACAGTAGTTGTAAAGTACACTTAGTGTCTGATACGTAGAGTTGATTTTACAAAAATACGGCAAATAAAACTTAGAATCGTAGGGCATGAATGAAGTTCCACGTGGGATGTTCTATTGTGTGAAATCTTTATAACTTAGACGTAAAATAATATGAGTGAACTTTCCTCAGCTGTTCATTAAATTTTATTGGAAGAAGTTTGCGCGCGATAATTATTTCTTCGAAAAAAATCGTCTCTTTATTTTTGTCCCACATGCTTAGGCCAGTATTAACGGGTCTTCTCTCAGAATGAGAGGGAGGGACTCTCAGGTTATGCCTTAGTCCACCACGCTGACCAAGTGCGGATAGGCAGACTTCACATGCCTTCGAGAACATTATGAAGAACTCTCAGCTATGCAGGTTTCCTCACGATGTATCCTTCAACATTACAGCAAGTGACATTTAATTTCTTAAATCACACATAACTTAGAAAAGTCTTTGGTGCGTGCAAGTCATTAAGTCATAATTATATTGCGAATGGCTTAACTTCTGATATTCGGGTAGGTCACTAACCCTCCGCTAATATAATTAATAAAGATTTCTAAAAAAAATGGTTTTCTTCGATACAATCTCAGTTCACATCCATGCGAGTTGAATCTTAGTTGAATAATTTTCAGACGGCGTGGGCACCGGATACAGCCTACAGGTTTTGCGCTGGGCCTTCCGGCTAGCATTTCTTCACTAGAAAATACAAATACAAGTACCTCCATTATACTACACAGTATAACCAATTATATACAGTCTTCCTTTGTTACTGGTACAATTAAAACATTAGTGTTTACTCATCGGGTATAACAGCTTCGGTATGTTACATTCGTTAGTTCCGGGTTCAAATAGCTGTGGAATACACCAATGACTTTTCTATGCTATAAATGTTTGTACCAAATAAATGTAACTGCTATAAGCCTATCGGAAAACGCCTAGAAAAAAACATATATAGGTACCTGCCCTACCTACCCTATGATCTATTCTGAAAGCTATAAAAAGGTTGTGATAATCGTGTTTTTGATCAAGATTTCTTTAGGATCAGAAGACTATCTATTACATTACTTTCATTTTGCATTAAATAAAAAGAATGTTATGATAATAATCGGCGCTATCGATCATTGACATCATAAATATAACTCTTTCACCCCCGGCAAATAAGGGCTATCGACTGTCTTGTGATACCTACCTTAATTCATTGACTCTATCGAATCTACTTCAGTGCCTAAATCAGCAATGCGAGTAAGTAATGACTTATGGATCTAGTATGTAGTCTTTTATCGTCGGCCTCATTCGCGAGCTCGCTCAGCACGATATGAATTTTGCTATGCGACTTTCGTAAATTTCGGATAAAGTGTGAAGTGAGTGGTGACGAAATCACGTCGCTCGTACGACTGAAAATTATGGGTTAGAAAAGTCCTCGAGTGGAGACACCACAGGCACTTCTAAGAAAAATAAATAAATAAATGAGCGCTTACATCAATCAGATGCTTAATTTGTGCTCACGCACACACTTATTTTTAAAAAACATATTTTTAATTGTAATTATATCACTATTACCCGCTAAATATCAGAATAATATATGTCTTTATTAAAATTACTTAGTATAATCTGTTGATAGTAAATGGTTAAAATGAGCATGCAGACCAATCTCATTTTAAACCCTATGAATACGCGTATTTTTTCTTCTGTGATCGAAGATTATTTATTACTTTACGATTAGCATACAACCTATTGAAAAAATCAGACATAATGTGCATTACATTAATATTTATATTATGATGAAGCCATAGACAAAGTGCATCTCATAAAGTTATACAATTAAAATGTAATTAGCAGAGGAAAGTCGATAAAATAATATTTGTTCTCAGTCGGATGGTTGAAAGTTAGAAAGGTAACTTTCTACCAATAATATTAACATAGAAATAAAAGGAAAATGAATGAGCTTTCAATAATAACGTAATAATTAGGAATTTATAATAAGGATATAATTAGAATCCGAGATTGTTCCGAGACAGTATCGTGAGCGCACGCAACTTATCAAGCCTTGTACGGCGTTACAGCTACTTTACCGTTTGTAATGTTAGCATTTTAATGTACAATTAGTCATTATTAATCATTACAACCACTTCAGTATGGTAGCCATACTTTGTGTTTGCATTACACTATCGAAAATATAAAAAATAATATAAATTAGGACGAAGTGTAAAAAAAATTTACATTTACGCGGTGAAATGGGACGGATAATATGCACCTTTTTATTATGATGACAAAATTGGGAACTTTTTGCCTCATAAATATCGATATCGAGTGGGAATCGAATCCAGTAGTCCGCTTGGTGGCATAACTAACAATCTGCCCACGAAGTCGCTATTATTCGTGCGCCTTAACCTTGTACGTACATTTAAAGTTTAATGTGAAATTTTCTCATAGTGTCTCCTAAAACAAAGGGCTTGAATCTATGCACATATCTCGTCAGCGCTATCTCCACACGTGGATCGCTCACGCTGAGTTGCCGCGATGCATCTTCACCGTGCATTGTGCCTTGTTATTCCCTCAAACATTTATTCACATCATACCAAAACGACAAAGAGGACACCTGCGACATTTTTATAGCAGGAAGAATACGGATTGGTGAATTATCTGAGCAGAAAAACTAAATTGACAATGTTATTGTTCCCGCGAGCCTTTAAACAACACTCGATTACTCACCGCGTTGCTACAATATAATGTTTTTATTGCATCGGATGCATTAAAAACCAATGGAGATCGAAGGACCACCTCTATTCGCAACAAAGAGCACAAAGGCCGTATTCGTAGCGAATAAAATAATAAAACTTCATAAAGAAATAAAATTTTACAGCCAGTAACAAAATCTGTAGGGACAGCGCGATGTGTACGCTAAATGTAACATTATCTGAGGTAAAATTTATATGGGCTAGTTCTAGTGCAGTAAAAGTATATAAAGTATTTATTTGCAAGCGGCTTATGCCTTTTTACGAGCATCGATATTGTCGCTAAATTAAAGGCGCGCAAATGTCATTTAAAAAAAAAGACAAACATTTTGTATTACGTACCTACTACAAAATTAAATACAAAGTTTATGTAAGTCAACATTTTAAATTCAATGTTCCAAATTATTTTGATTTTCAAAACGGTGTCTTTCAAAAACATCCTTACGTTTATATCACAGAAGCTAACAGCTACTTTGGTATTCTAAAGAGGTGAGAAGATCTCAAGATGGATACGAAGAGAAGTGGTAAGTTAAAGGCTAGACTTTATGAATGGGAAGGTTGAATGAAACCAGTCCCTATATAACCGGGCTGTAAGTCAGACGCGACGTATCATCGAGATTTACCGCCATAACTCACAGCCATTGCGAAATCATCCGATTAAACTGCGCTTTTGAGAAATAATCAAGCGTTAAGGCTGTACCTATACATTGCTGACTAGATATTTCAAGATTTAATGGTTGTATCCATTCTGTTTATTTTGATTGAAACAATCTTAACACTATGTTGAATTTTCTGGTTGTATAAGATTTTAATGTAAGTAAAGATCTGTGTTGATAAATGTAATTATTAGGTACTAGTGGACGCCCGCAGCTTCGCTCGCGTGGAATAAGACATAACAATAGTTACGTTTACACCTAGTAATATTATATAGCCTATGTAACTCAGTGAAATTTCTAATGGTGAGAGAAATTTTGAAATTGGTCCAGTAGTTTTAGTGTGAAAACATTACAAACAAATGTTTCCTCTTTATTAGTACCTATAGAAGTATAGATTGATTAATTTATTAACGTAGATACAGATATTACCACGATGGTCTAGAAGCTGCAACATGACTGATAATTTTGGCTTCGATGCTCGAGGCGGGCATCGAACTTAAAATATTTCCAGATTTTCTTTAAATTCCCATTGTCTAGCTCAGAGTGAGGAATTGTATCCGACGCATGGTAAACACCACGTAGGCCCTAAACATAACTGGGGAAAAGTCGATGCATGTACTCCGCCTGGTGTTCCTTCAAATTAAATGAAATTTAGGCGGGATGTTAGTTTTATGTAGTTTCAGTTATGCATAAAACCAGTGATGGGTAGGTACTTGTCATATTTTAAAATTTATCTTTGTGATGATCTTATTATTTGAGTTATCACTAAAATATTCTACAAAACCACTTAAAATGTTATCTATGAAACTAATAAATGACTCCAAAATATATTTAATTAGTCGCCTAAGTTGGCGCCAGACGTCTTTTGGTGGCGACATAATAAAATTGAACACGGTATGAGAAATCAGACATCTTTTCCTAATTCATTCGAAGTCTATAAATAAAATATAAAACTTTAAAGTGTGTCTGTGATTTATTAAATTCAGAAGCATTGCCTTAATCTTAGGAGATAAACCGGAATCGAAAATTTTCTTCGTATTTGATTCCAAATTTTGACAACTCTCTTGTGGGGTCTCGGATTATGTGAACAGACTATAATCAGAGCTTTTATACCTTCATAGACTTGCTATTATTTATGATTAGTCACTAGGACCCGAAAACGCGTATTTATGCGTAGGTAGGTACCTAAGCGAAAAGCGAACAAATTTCATGTTATAAATATCAAACTGTATTTAAATCTATATTTTTCTGGAACAAATACGAAGTTATTACCCACATTTTGTAAAAAATCATAACTGATAAATAATAATTCACATTGTCAAGTTATTTGAAATGACAATTTTAAATAAAAATATCAAAAACCCAAATAAAACTTCTAGATTTTCTTAATACAATAAGATACTGATCGCAAACTTAATACGCCATACCAATAGCAAAACCATAATGTAATTTGTAGATAAGTTGGCGCAAAAAGCGCTAATATACTGTAATTCAACTGACAGAAAAGGCAGTTGGGGCTACTAAAATTGAAAATATGTTTATTGAGTTGTACGCGGTTTTACGAGTCGGGTTTTGTGCGAATGCACTTTCTTCAGAGGCTGTATCAGACAGTTATATTTATTTATAACACCTCGGAATTGTACTCGGGATCTGCAATAGTCGCAGAGAGCACGCAGAACTAACATTCATTGTGACCGTCGCATAAAGCAAAGAGAAATGTTTTATATTTCCGCCGCGCATAAAGATGCTACACAACTTGGTATTTTAATTCTACGGCACTTAACCTGATAGTGATAACTTGAAACTAATAAGCTGTTTATTTTACTACACAATTTGCATTTTTCTTTACAATAAGTCCACTATTTCATGAGTCCTCGCGCCTCGAACGCATTTTGATTTATACAATCGACTGACAAACAAGGAAGATGGATAATAAAACTTTATTTTGTTTAATCTGGGTTTAACCACTTAATATATGACGAAAGTAAATAAAGATATAAATTATTGCAATGTCCCTTAATTTACTTTTTTACAGTGTTTAATATTTTAGTTTACCAACCTTCTACTACGTTTTTTTAGTTATTCCTAAAGTTACTACTTATTAATAAACTTATAATACATGAAAATACTTATTATAAGGCAGCTTCGGAGAAAGAAGATACTGCTATTTATTTCAGTTCCAGTAGTACGAAATGTTCATAATAAGAATCAAAGAATTTTTTCAAACGATTAACCTTATCGCTTTTATTAATTAAACGTGACCGATGTTTGGCAAACTCTTACAAGATCGCAGCGATACGCTACCTTTGTGTCGGTAAATAAATTAAAACTAAACTCGCAAACAAGACCACAGCGAGACTCCTTTATGACGTCATAATTAAGGGGCCGGCGGTCGGTCTGTACGCTATGAAATCCGAGTGGTCGAGTGAGTCAAGATGTAGCGTGAGAAAAATTGATCGCAATAAAAAGTAAGAGTGCTTTCTTTGTACAGGGGCACGCGAAATTGAAGTTCGATTAGCGGCACGTCGTTTTGGTGTATTCGCTGGTGATTCATTTTTGTGAGAGGATCGAATATTAAGATTCCTGGTGAGGTAGCCTGAATGATGCAATCGTTGAGGAAGTAACTACTATGTATCTTACACATACTCTTAATTTTGATGGTAACTCTTAATTACTTAATTGTAATTCACGAGGAATCACTCGACCCCACTAGATCTCGCTGGTCTAGTGAATCGTTTATTAATCTTCCGTTTTCAGAAATACATATATGTAATCAATCAGACGTATCCTTTTAAATCACTATAGTATCTTTAAAAACCAAAAACAATTTTCATATGAGGCGATTCAAGATAATATTTTCACACAATAACAAAAACACTCGCAGGAGGTACAAGTTGGGAAGTAAACAAAGATTTACAATGTTTTTATTTAGCAAATTCAATGGTCACTAAACAAGGATGGAATACTAGTATTCAAAGAAATTGTAGTTTCGAACATTTCATTGGCATTAACTAAACATTCCACACCCTTGTATACATACACACATAATAGCGACAGTAATTCTAAATATATGTAGGGTTGCCACTTTTATGCATTGTATTCATATTTCTTGAATTGAACAATCCGTGATCACAATTTGAAACGTAATAATTGTACAGGAACGGTACATTACTTAGTCATTGTATTCAGAAAATTTCATTATGCATACAGACACAAAATAAGGCTTGGGCTCATTTTTAGTTCATAAGAGTCATTCTTAATTTGAGCCAAAGAATCAATTTAATAAAGAATAATAAATAGTCTGAATCTTTTATTATCTAGGTATATCATAAGGTCTATGTAGTACCAACCTATTGGATCATCCCAGGAATGAAGAATCACAGCTGGTGTTCATAGTATTTTGTTATCGTATAAAAATCTCATAAATAATAGGCTCAGTCAAAATAATTACCACTGTTTATGGTACAGAAACGCAAAACTGTGAACAACATACTTTACAAACAATTAAATATTTTTTCATTTCATGGATATAAAAAGATAGCAAAAAGCATTTAGTACCTGCCATCCGTTGAGGCACATGAAGACAGTGACCCTACTGAACCCTTTCCCAGTCCCAAGCGAACTTTAAATATAATCTTTACATAGATACCACCCATTCGCTACCACCTAGGACAACTCTGAATGACTTTGAACATTACTCAAATACTGACAAAGATGGTTTGTCCAGTTAGCAGAGAGTTTAATAAGCACATTAGTTGGTCAGTTCGTTAGTGGGTATCTGGACTGGGGACGGATTGTTAGATATACTAAGTCCTGTTAGTGTCAGTTATAGTCCAGTTAGTAATTGTTAGTAAGAGTTTCGTTGTGAGAAAGTCACATATCCGTTGCTACTCTCGAGGACTCGGATGGTCGCTTCTAAAGAAGTGTAAACCACACCTCTCCAATTGGATCACAACTTTTTCAAAAATAATTACATGTTGCTATAGCCTTTACTTCAGGCGTTATTTTATGTCCATTAACTTTACCTCAAAACGGAACTGACCTGACCCACTAACAATAAGGATAAGTCGAATCGATTCCTCACTCGTCATGTCGCAACAAATCGATGAATCGAATGACCGCTGCTGTCGGCATGCGTCATTTTTAACTGTCGTGAATGACAACCGTTAGTGCATTCGAATAAAGATTTGATAATTAACGGTAAAGGTAGCGGGTCGGAGGGCAAATGGAGCGGGCGATAAAAAAACCCGTTTTTGATTAGCGTTTTTTGAGCAGAAGCGCTAAGCACTAAATAGGGTTCCTTGTTGTAATAAAAGCTGAGAACCTCGTACTATATATTAAAAAATTGAGGTTAGTCGGGACCAGAATGCTACGATGCCCACTGTCGAAAACCGATGCGTTCCAAGAGAGATCTCAAGCGCCAAGGTAGGCCACCGAGCGGGTTTAGTGGGTGATAATCCCACATAATCTGGTGTCAGTTTGGTCACGATATGGAGCGACGCTACCTTTTCAAGGTTTTATACACGTAGCGTCCATAGGCCAATGGCTCGCGTCGATTCAATGTGATCGAAGAGTTAAGTGACAACGACGGGCGAGTTTTGTTTGTGTATGAGTGACCGCTAGTGGCAACAATGGTGAAAAAAATCGATAAACCTTGTCGAAGACCTTCGGGTGGCTTGAGAACATTCGACACTGGGTGGGCTGGTTATATATATATTTAATTGAATATTAGATTAGATTGGGTAACTTAGCTGAGTACTGTAGTTCATTTAGTTTCTGTTATACTATAAGTGTAGTTAATAGTTGTAAAATTTGCAGTAGAATAAAAAGGTTTTCATTATTTATTCATTATTCTTGTAATATACCACTACTCTTGACAAGTGCGTGTTAGTTTAGTATTTAGTAGTATTAGCAGACTTCACACGCCTTTGAGAAAATCATACGAAACCCAGAGGCATGCTGGTTTGTACGAGATATTTTCTTCACCGTTACAGCATCACATCGCACATCACTTAGAAAGTCATTGTAATTTGAACCCGAACCACTGATGGGCTTAATACATGAAGCGATGTTTAATTCATATTAACAGCTTAGAGTTGATATCCTCCAAGATTTATTCCGCACCTAGTAGCCTACGCCTGTACCCAGGCTGTGGCGTTGCAAATGTCAAAAGGCAATTACCCCGGAACAACAAAACTTGTCGCATTAATGTGTGCATTCAAACTAACAGGCAATAAATGACAAATATCTTGCTGCAAAATATGCAAATATTATGATGAGTGCGTACCTACCTACTTACTAGTAACTCGCTTTGCTTATATACATTTTCATGTGGTACAAACAACACGATTTTCTTATAAGTCATAATATTTGATTTTAAGGAAAACATTTCTTTCTTTCTTTTCTCCAATTGAAAACAGACTTGTCTATTTTAAAAATACAGAAAAACTAATAATAAAGACATAGGAAACATTTGGTAGATCCAAACAATCAAAAGCATCATACGGTAGCAGATATGCATTTACGGAACCCTCTCTCAGCCAATGCGGTGAACGACTCGCGTGGGCGGAGTCACACGTCCTACCAATTGTGGCGAAATTAATACACCAGGGTCATGTTACACTCTGGATCGGATAGGAATAATGCCTATTATTAAAAACCCTTTTGAAAATCTCCCAGAACATTATTACGCGTCGCCGACGGACAGTGCGATCGTAAAGCACAGTTTCTCATTGCTTTGAATTGAATGCCGGTGTTCAATTTAATCTGTGGATCATCAGCGATTTACCGATAGTAACTCAATTTTACTGTAACGTTAGTTTAACTGGGTAAATTATTATGAGTCAATGTATTTTTTTGTGTTTCGAGGGTATTATAGGTAGGTACAAATATTTAATAGTGATCAGTCAGACAGACCTTTCCTCCTCTTTCGCTGCGCTGTGAGTGCTCTTGCGTTAGGAAATTCTGAATTCAATTGAGGTCCCCCCTAAGTTCCAAGTCAGTGTAAAAAAGTAGGTAACTAAATATAATAAAAAAGCAAATGAAAAACTAAGGTACACGTGTCTTTTTATTGTTCACTGACCATTTCAATTAAACTTTTTGGTTTAAAAATTAAGTCATTCTAATAAGAAAATTTAATACATACTGCCATTTAAAACGAAACGAAGTAATATAAAAAATTTAAATAAATATTTTATAACCCAGGGTGCAAAAATAAAGAAACGATATTTTTAGTTTCACGAGTTAATTTTGAAATGTTGTCAATTAACTATTGAATCTCAGACTCTTCAATTGAGACAGATTCTTTATGGTGTTTATTTGCGTCATTAGAGATTTTTCTCTTGCCTAATTAACTTTCACTAGGCTACGCGATCCGATACCATCGATGATGTCATGCCTTTTGAACAAGATCTAATGCCTCATAAGATATCTTCAATGTTTTAATGCGATACAAATGTTAGTCAAGGTATCGTTAAGCAAAATTATATCACGTACGAAAATTGAAAATTGAAATTAAAAATTATTTATTTAAAAACACCGTTTTACAAATAGATGAATCCATCGTTGGGACATCCTTTTAAGTAAGTATATTACCTATGCCAGGATGTCCCGCTCTTCCGTCGAAAATGTATTTTAAATTTAAACTGATTATATACTAAGTAGATATTAAAATGTATCGCTTGTTAAACGTTCCTCTTAGCTTACATTCGCAATAAAAAGATAAAATCTCCGTCACAAACACAATCATCTCTCGCAGATTTGGGAAAATAATACAGAACATCCAATAATGTACATTTAAAAACTTGTGTTATATTGAATAAACAAACAGTTATACCTTCATTTGACACAGTGATTGGACTCTGGGTTCATATTGAGAGTAATTTGGGATCATTGATTTCGTCATGCCTCCAAATATCACACTTATCCAAAAAGAGATTGAACCAAAGTAGCGGCAATATCATCAGGATGTCGATAATGCGCGTATAAACGTTCGAACGGCGACACCAATTATAATTTATCGGTCGTCAGTCTTATGCACTAAGGATTCCGTAAGGAGGTAAACGCTTTATAGGCTTAATTAAAGAAGAATTACGTAAGTATTTTAGAAGTCATGCAGAGTACGCACTAAATTTAGATCTTATTCTTGAAGATAAGTCTATTAAGTTTATTACTAGATTTTTGCCTGTTTCTGTTGTGTGTTTAGACAAATTTTCATAATATATATATGTACATAGATAATAACAAAGATTAAAAATATACCTAAATGTCACAATAACACTTAATGGAAACAAACTGGGCTTTTATTATTTACAGGAAAATCAGCAACACTGTAGCTATAAAAAACAATGATTTTCAATCACATATGTGTAGTCCCGACTTCAAAATAGGGACTACATGAATAACCTAACTAATTCAGGACGAACGATTAAAATAATCGCAAAACATACATAATTTTTTTCCGACGATACTGAGAACCTCCTCTCTTTTTTGAATGAACCGAATTAAGCGAAAACAAAACCATGGTTTACTTACTAGTTAGGCTAACGAGTAGAAACGGACCATGTATGTGTAATGTATAAATATATCAAAAGCACAAAAGAAAAGCGATCACCATTCCTACACTTGGGCTACGGAACCCAAACTGGATCGTTTTCCGACGTGCCCCCGTTCGGCTCACACTCCACCTCGACAATCTACCATTTTATCTCCGAGCGCGTCTCATTATCCAAACACGAAGCCGACCGGTCTGTCACAAAGAACGTATTTCAAACGGAAAACATCCAAAGGTAACTCGGCTCTCAACAATATAAATTTTGCATTGACACACATCGGCCCAGCCATAAATATCGCACTCGTTTTGTTTCCTACCAGCATTTTTATGTGGACAACTTCAAAAAATACTTCCCAAATAACTCTGAACATAAATAAATAAAACAGTGTGGTAGTAAATGTCAATATTATGCAAAATAATGGATGTTAATCTTGTTCGGATTTGTGATTTGCGAGCGGGCACACATCAAAGATTAGCCGGCAGTTATTATTTTGAGGGATATTTTTTGTGTTGGTACTGGCTGTGAGGCTGCGCCTCTCTTCAAGGCGACCTCCCGTGTCCATCTACACCGCTTCGGAATTACGTCATTCCAAGACTTGTTGTATCTCTTTCTCACGTGCTCTTTCCTTGTTTGTAGGATTCGGTCGTAGAGATGTAGTAGTGTCGCCCGTAAAAAGAAACAAATCCATATCTTAACGTTTGCATTTGGATATCGATGTGCCTAAATGGATGCATACAAAGTGCCACGCCAAATCTTAAATCCATTTAGTGTGGTGTAGTGGCAAATACGTTGTGAGATATTAAAAGTATAATATTCCATTTCTGATAAGTTCACTGAGTGGACTGTGTATCTTCTTAGCGTATCGGTCGTTCTCAACCGAAATAACGCACAGGCAACTTGGTAGACTAATGAAGTCGAAAAATTACCACCCTGAGGAATAAAGTTAGCCTCATCAATGACCATTCCCTATGAATCCTATGAATGTCAATCTGCCCTTTCATAATTATCTAACGTGAAAGAGGGACCAGTACTCAGCAGTTATGTATTGTAAATTATGACTATGATACTTAACACAAAATCAACCCCTTTCTGCCCATTCACCGCGTATGCCGTACTCACTGCGCTTGGCCAATACCAGTTGTTGAGCTCATCTACACATTATATAGAAAAATTCTAAGGCTAATTTTTTTCTTATATTTTTATATAAATAAATAAACCGCTCGGTTTCATTTTGAGAAAGTATCCCTATTTATAGTGTTGAGGCTGTCGCCGTTTAGGTGGCCTGAAAACTTTCAATAGTCAGATTGATTGATAATTACCACCTCTAAACTACACCGAAGCAGCGTGGTACAGTAAGCTTCAGAGACTTCGAGCACCTGCTAATGGTTTGCAGTCAGGCAATGCTTTACTAAAGTATATGCTGGGATACTTCACACCGGGACACTTAAGGAAATTTTAATTAATCAACTGACTCAACTTAAAGAATCATAGAAAAAGAAATGTTTACACAGCCAATCAAGCTCGCTCGATTTCGTTGATCCACACGTATTTAGTATTCTATTGTTTGCGGTCCAAACTTGCAGGCAGTCCTGGCAATCGTATGAAACCTGTGGCTTACTGTATGTTGGTGTACTTGTAGTAATAACCCAGCTAGATACAAGACAGTGACAGTATTGCGTGTTACCACACTATAACACGTTAATAGTTACTTCTTGTCTCCGAAGCCATGTTATGTTAGCTGTTACTTTCGTATTCCTTATCTCTGGAGAAATATGGGCAAGTAAACCGGGATACAGCGAGAATGACCCTAGCAACTAGTTATCGCTATAGACTATGCTATTAACGCCCACCTGACTTGCATAGATGGGCTGAAAAATAATAAAGCAAGTCCCTATACCGTAAAGAAAGAATTTTAAAATAATCTAATATATTTCGTGGACGGTAAACCAAACACACTATAATCATTCACCCTAACGAAAGTATTTAACGTTAAGTCAATAGTGTTTATTATAAAGATCGATAATATCGCTATCGATATGTTCGTTAGACGGAATGAGGTCTGGGGACTGTTAGTAATAGTTACTCCTGTTAGTTGGTGTCCAGGTAATAATTGTTAGTAAGGGTCTCGTTCCAAGTTAGTCACAGATGTGATGCTACCCTTGAGCGCTAAGAGTGTCGCCCCTAAAGAAGTGTAAGCGGAAACCACACATTTCCAATCGGACCTCAATTGTTTTAAAAACAAATACTCAACAGTAGAAATTGTACTAGCTACCGTGGCGAGCGGTGGTACTACCCCGTGCGAACTCTATATGGAACAAAATAAGTTTCATATAAAACCAATTTGGTGCCCTATAGGCTCTGCCACCTAATGTATGTGTATGGTTCAAACAGAAGATTTCGTTAAAGGTTCTCAATTTCGAATGTATGTTTTTTTTTTCTAACATTTACACACTTTAAAATTTATTGTTTACTGTCTTTAAAATAAATTTAATATTATGTAAAGAATATTCCCATAGGTTCCACATGTAATTCTTACGTTTATCTAGGTCTCCCATGTTATTTACTCATGGTCCAAGCGCCAACAACCTATATCAATACAAAAAACAGCTGTACTGATCTCTAAGTAATAGAAGGAAGGAACACACGTAAATACAATCATAAACAATCACTTTCACATTAATAACATGAGTAAGGATTTGGATAACAAATTGAAGCTCAAAATAGGTGACTAGAACTAACGGAGGCAGTGTCGCCCACGCGCGACCTAATGCGCATTTTTTGCTATTTTCGTTATTACTATTACTTACTTGTTGCGAGCAAATAGTGATTAATTCCCACACACTTTCATATGTAAAGTCGCACTAATAAGGAGCGAACATCAATTTGTTTTTGTATTCTATTAGAGTTGTTGTTTTGCGAATATTTTGTTTTGAGAATATTCTATAAAAGTGAAAGTTTTTAAATCAATATGTATGTTTAATTTAACTGATTAAGTAAGTAAGTAAGTACTTTATAACTTTAAACTTATAAAGTCCTTCAATAAAGTTACATACTCATTAAATGAATAGAGTACAAATAAATAAAAAATATAAATTGAGATGACTTTACCTTAACCTTAGGATCAATTCAATTATTCTAAGGTAGGGCAAAAGACATGCGCCGCAAAACTATAATTCAGGATTAGGAAAGGTAGGATACTATATAATTTAAAAAACAAGGTGGAGTGAACTTAAAGACGATACTTACCAGAAGCACCGACTACAATTTGTAGTAATTGACGTTAAATTCACTTTTTCTATTGCCTACTCATATCGTATTAAATCGTTGCGAATTCGGTCACTGGCCTCACTGCCTAGTTTTTCAATTGATTAGGGACGTGTCTAAGCTTGATGTTTGCTAACTGTTTTAACACCCATACTCGTAGGTGTGAATTGATTAAACGAAGATTAACCGCCATTCGTTACGCTAAATAGCCGAATTAGTGTCGTCACGTTATCACATCGATTTGGTTATTGATGTGATGTACCTAAATATTTTTTATTTATTTAAACAAAACACATTATATTTAGTTTTCTACAAAGGGCAGACTAAAGGCATTATTTACCTACTAGTCAAGCCATGCTAATGGTGAATTTGAGCTAAATACCATAATTATTTTTACATATATTTTATATAATATAATATACACAAATACATACAAAAATTCGACATAGATATAAAAATGAATACCTACATATCTACTAAATATAATAATATACATTCATATATATATATTTACCTACATACTACAAAATTATAGAAAAACTCATTCAGTGTTAAAAATCAGTAAAAAGGTTATTCGATTCACTGGCTTGGAAAACTCTCAAGTGGGAGACACAGTCGTAACCTACAGCTACGGCACCTACAGCTGGGATAAGAACCCGGTATATCTCGACAACCAAAACATCTGACTGCTCTATGTGAATGCTATTAATGCTATGCTTATGTACTTATACATAATAACATTTTAGGAAATAAATAAAAAGCAATGGAATAGAGAGAGATTTGGTGAAAAAAATTTTCAAGTTTTATTTCAGTAAATTAATCGAGAGTAGCCATTTTACAAACTAATATAAGTAGAAACATTGTGTATATTTGTTCTGTGTAACATAACTGTAAAACAAAATTGTTTGTTTGCCAAATATACATACTATTGTATAAAACTTTTAAGTTAACCAAGAGACAATCGTACTGACCGCCCACACGCGACCAAAGGATGAAGCACCTATAGTCCCACTAATTACAGTATTCGCTCTCATTTCACACCTGTAGGAGTATAATACGAGGTTAGTGTTCGAGATTTATTCTACAGAAATATAGAATCTATTGCGTCAAAAGCAAACTGAACCGCTTCTCTCATGACCTGGTTCATTACAGTTGGTGAGTGAACTAATCGCTACTGCCTGGGTATGATAAATATCAATCATCACCATATTCTGTTCTAAAGTAAGAACTCAATGAACTAATTAACACTCTTTTCCTACATACTTTCCTTTTCTTTAATACTTTCCAACTTCATAGTTAGGTACATGTCCGTTGGTACATATATGTAGGGTACTGATCAAGGAGGTTCTGTTTGAGTTTTGTCACAGATATCGTAGTGGTACTATAAGTATATGGTAGTGGTATTGGTGGTATATTGAGTAGAATATTTTCGATGAGAATGTTAAGCTGACATTTTGATAGAAAATATTTCGATCAGACGGTGCGCTTAGACCATAGAAATTGGAAATGTTAAGTAGATGAAGGATCACAAGATTGAATATATTTTTGTATGGCTTATAAACTTTAGTCGGATTCTCTTTCTCCTTTTTGAACGGGTAATTAACACCATTATAATCAAATTACATTTAATCAACAAGACACGCTAAAAGAAAACAGAAAATTAATAATTTTTCTTATTCCCACGTTCTTATTAGGTCATACGACAGGACGCTATAATGAACCATTGATGAGATAATGAAAAATTGTTATGTGTTCCTGTATCTCTAAGAAAACTAAGACAGGAAAGCTTAGGAAGGTGTGCTCGTTCGAAGCACCCACGTGTACATACAGGATGCACTGTCCTCGTCCTAATTGCCGCATTCTCTCATACGATCCAACTGGCCGTAGGTGTTGCATTCCCGGCTAATTCTGTGCCGATTCTTTTGTTAGATATAGGACATTGAACTATATCATGATGTGATGATATAAGAATTGTAAGCTTTTGTTAAACTTGCAATGCAATGCCGCGTGTTAATTTGGATCAGATCTTTCGATCTAAAGTTGAACAAGCAACTAATCCTACGTAGATTTTGGTTTAGTTCCGATAATAAAGTATTTTCACTGTAAGGATGCTCTACACTTTATAATATTGGTAGGTATATAATAATTTACTAGTTTTAGAACATTTAACCTATTTTATAAGTTTTTTAAACCAAAACATTTACTAAAAAAAAATATATATAGAGAGTGTTTTTTTCCAGTTTTTATTAGTGAAAACTGTTTTAAAAATAAAAATATCATGCAAATTAATGAAGTTAGCAGCGAAAGTAAATTATGTACGCCGTGGACTCGTATGATTCGTTTTACTGTAAAACCGTCATTATATCTTTAAATATATATTGAATTAAAGGTAGTACCTAATCTACTAATGTGAAATAATCAGAACAAAAACGTACATGCTACGAGTAGAAGTATTTTTATGACACGAAGCCAACCCTGAAGGAACAAACATAAACTACATCAGATGCAAATTTTCACCGAAGACATTTATTATGTGAGGTCTGACAAAGAAACACCTAAAATAAGTTAAATTCCATTGTTAAGCAGTAAAACATGGTAGGTATTTTAGATTTTTAAATTTCTTGCATAAAGTAAATCAGATTATCTTGAATTATTTATAGTAATTGGCTCTGTATTAGTCACACATTGCATAAGTCAAAGGCAATTGTTCCAAATCAAATCGTGGTCGAATTCCTTAGAACGTTACCAAATAACATAACCTCTAAAACGATGCTCACAAACCTTAGGTATGTTATGGTCATTACAATGGTATGCATAAAATTAAAGTTGATCGAGGTACAAGCACGGACATTCTTAATACCGCATAAAAAGCGATCATGTTCGTACAAAATTACCAACATTGAGGGCTCCACGACACATTCAAAGACGTAAATGGACAAATAATTGATTCTAATGATAAACGAGATGCGCAAAGTCATTTTAACTGCATTCAGCATATGCATTTGCTGATGTATGTAGGAGTAATGACGACACAAAAAATGAGAACAGAACATTTCATGTGTAGTGTGTACGGTGTAAGCATACGATATGGTTTCTACAGATATGACGTTTGTGAAATTGATGCAGAGAGAAGAGTATACGATGAACCCAGAGCCCGAGATAAAGTAGGTATATACTAGTAGGTATATTATTTATTTCTTAATACCGTCTTCGATGCTTTTCCCACCGCCGAAAGGTTGATTGGAAGAGAATGCTTTAGCATTAAATCCGCCTTTGTACGTTACAATTTGTTAAATAAATAAATACGTGTACGAGTACTAGGTATACATAATTGTGAAAAAATTATAAAATTAGTCTACTTTCAGTAAGATAAAAAGATCAAGTGCTCCCATTAATAAATTTCCTGAAAATCAGCTCTAAAGATTACCTATACCTAATTTGTTTTCTTAAATTAATTTTTTTTAAATTTTTTGATTTTCATACATATATTTTGACTGCTACAGTAAGTAGGATAAGATTTTATGTAGGTATTCAATTTTATAGGATAACGTGTAAAGTTCATTTAAATCAATAAATAACATTTCATGTCAGCCATTTTTGCCATATTACTTGCCGTCATACTTTAACATCATCAAAAATAGGTATGTACTGCTATAATAATAAACAGCTCCCGGTTCAACGTTTCTACAATATGACCATAATATACCTACCTACCTATTCCGTGACGAGTACAATACCACCACAACCCTTTCTTTGTCCCACTGTTGGGCACAGGTTTCCTCTCGGATTGTGAATCGGAAGGTTGGTTGGCAGACTTCACATGCGTTCGAGATAATTACGGAGAACTCTCAGGCATGCAGGCTTCCTGACGATGTTTCCTTCACCGTTACAGCAGGTGACATTTAATTTTAAATCGCATATAACTTTGATTTAATTTGACGACTCCATGGCGCGGTGGTAAGTGACCCTGAGTGCCGGACCACGAGTCTCGGGTTCGAATTCCGTTCGGGGCAGATATTGATTTCGCAGATAAATATTTGTACTCCGGTCATGTCAAATTATCTCGCTTTCTGTGTGTGCGCATTGACATATACCTATATTTTGTTGCGATATTTTTTTTTATTCCTATGATAATTCCAGATAAACAAAACTACCAGATCCAACATCATTGTTATATTCATTGTAATAATGACTTAATTTTAAATATACTAAAAAGACCTCACGTAAACATTTTATTAGGAAAAACACACGTAGCCATTAGCGTTGATTTATCTTTAATCTAAAGGGTCCATTCATGCGGCGATGGAGCCCACAGATTACTATCCTTAACCATTCGTTCTCGGTCAACTTCGTCATATAATCTGTCAGAGCCCCACAATATTTTGTTCTTCGGCGATGGTGGTCGGAGATATAGGTATTTTTATAGGACGTTCTCTAATACACTCGCTAATAAGACAAAGGTATGAGTGTTTTTATCCATGTTAACATTTTCATCGTTTCAAATCGCTTGTTTGTACATATTTGTACTAAGTAATTGTACTTAATTGTATATAGTAGGTACTACGAGTACGTGAAAGTATAATTAGATTGACTCGTGCTTCGTTGGAAAGTTCGAATCCCATATAAGTTCTTCTAGTACCTACTCGTAGCATCCATAAATAAGAGTTCTATACCAATGTAATGTTTTGAAAAACGAATACAGTCTACTGGAATATGCATTAAGCCAATGATTGTAATCAACTTATACTCTAGTCTGTGTCTCTTCAGTCTCTCGTCCTGGTTTTTCAGTGACGAGTTTCGAGCGAAAATACCTACCTATAGAGTAAAGAGATTCTAGGAAGACATTGCTAGAGCTTAAAGCCGGGTTTATTACTATTCGGCTACTAATCTATTGTATATAAAAAAGGAGAATCTGACTGACTGACAGGGCGTAAACTATAAGGATTAGAAACTTGAAATTTTGCACAGGGGTTCCTTTTATAACGTAGGGGAGCACTAAGAAAGGATTTTTGAAAATTCACCCCCTAAGGGAGTAAAACGGGGGTGCAAAGTTAGTATGAAACTTTGCCTTTTTTGAAATTATCCCTTAAGGGGTTAAAAGGGGGGCAAAGTTAACTATTGTTATGTCTAATTCCACGCGAGCGAAGCTGTTGGCGTCCCCTAGTCTAACATATAAGGGTTCTTAACATTTCTTTAACAAAACACACACACACACTTTAGAGTGTTGAAAAAAATAATCAGCAAACTTCAACATATTTCAAAGAATGTAATTATTTCAAATACACGTTTGGATTATTTATAACCGCTAGAAAAACGCAAAATGCGTCTCAACAGTCATTACTTAATTTTTAATTATTTAATTTCCTAAATTTTAGCAAACGCTACAAGTTCATTTACGCTGTCTCTGTTACTTACTACTCTGTTACTTACTACTTACTGTTCTATTACTTACCTACTTTTAGTTATAGTCAGTAGAGATAATTCTTTTTAAATAAAAGTTAGTTTTGATAAATTGAGTTTTTAGTCAAATTACGTTAGATCTAATTTTATTTAATAGATATTACTAAGCTACGCGCGGAGGAGGAGCTCCACCGATCGCCCTTAACTCCACTCATTACATTATTATTTTAGAGACTTACAGCGCCTTAACAGAGGAATCTAGGTAAAGAGAAAACATCAAGACAACATAATACATATATTCTTTTCTCTAAGTCTCTCTCGCAAAGCTAAGACTACACAAATGCATAGAATATTTCACAGCAGACGTCAGATCTAAACCCAGGCCACATGGATGTAGGTGCATACGCAATAGCGGATCGTGTCGAAGTCAACGCTTATAAATTAGCTGCGCTAGCGCCCACGGTCGACAAAACCTCTCGCCGCCCGGCGAATATCGGCCCGTACATCTAAGAGGACTCTTCATATGTCACGATTTTATGGCAGTAATGGAATTCATTTAAAAATCGTAGGATAGGCCGGAGAGTAAGATTTTTACTAGGATATTCCAAACTGATATTGAGACTACAAAAATAATTTCATGTATATTTTAGGAACGTTTTAAATCACTTGCTGATCTGACTGACGGCTTTTTGCCAAAAGCTATGTGATTGTGTGTAGCAGACCCTCAGATAATTCTGAAAATATAAAAATTTGTTTTTAAAATTTTCCGTGCATTCTTTTCAATATCTCGTTAAAAAAACCTTCCTTGGACTTCAACAATAATATGAAAAAATAAATATCTGCATAGTCTGTTTGAAACCGTTCTTGAGCTTTGTACTTTGCTGAAAATTTAGCCATTGATTTTTAATATATAGATGGTTAGTGAAAGTTAATTTTATCCTCAAATCCTTTGATAGAATCGGAGTTTTGGTTAAATTTGAGAGCAGTAATGACTGCCAGTAGGTAGCCCTGCGGTATGTGAAACATGACGTAATCTACTCTACAATCTGAATTATTTAACATTGGAGTAATAGAAGTAGCACTTTGAACATGTCTATACATAAAAGTCTGGATCAAAGACTTGGATGGTCGCCTCTTGTACTCTTATGTTGGATAGCCTATTTAAATTAATGTTTCATAAAGTAGAATATAAGTAGGTACACTAGATATGCTACCTAGAAAATGCTTCTATTTTTACCGAATCTAGGTATGTCTTATTTCAGTCAACTTCATTCAGGTTCTGATGTAACGAATTTATATGGTAGGTAACAATAGCAATCTGTCTTCAACGAAAGTTTTTAGGCTTATCAATGAAATAATGATCTTATGTAAACTAGGACCAGTCTACATTTTGTAGATATTAAAAAAAACTATTTTTATTATAATGTAAGAATGAATAAAAATTAAAAATTAAAATTAAAAATTAAAAACAAAAATTAAATGTAAAATTGTTTTTTTTTTTTCATTTAAATCATTGTCGTATCGGTATCGAAGGTGGTAAAACGGCTCACATTCACAGACGCCGCCGTAGCACCCGCTAGGCGCCGCTCGATAACCAAATGTAGTCTTTTTAGTGTTCTCTTCGTCTTTTTTCAGTCTTTTGGGGGTCTACAAGCGTTCTTTTTTAATGAATCGGTGTTAACCTTCACATGGAACGAGTAACAGGGTGCCGATTGCAGATAACCACTCTGATTTCTTTTTTAAAAAGGTAAAATGGTAGAAATGACAGGATATTCGGCGCGCTCTTTAGCTTTGACTTGGCCGATATGCATCTCAAGACGTGATTCTCTTATTAAGCCCGTTATAAATTGAGTTTTCGGAGCGTTAACACGACGTGTTATAAGGCATTTATTAAGGAAGATTATTATTGCCTTAACATGTTTATTATTCCGTTTTATCCACCCACAGATAAAGGGCTAGACAGTGAAGGTTAGTGCTTGCGTCAGACGTTTCCCATCTCAGAATAAGGATTGGGTTCATAGTTACTTAAGTTATTCAGCACAAATGGTTTATTGAAATCAATCGATATTAAAAATGGAGTTCATAACAGAACTGTTAGCAAAAAAAGTTAGATGCAATGATTATCGTAAAGTGTCAATCGCCATCTATCGGTATACAGAGGAATTACAGTTTTTTTGTGTAAATTTACTGTTTGTCATAAAAGATACATTTGATTGTTACTCTTCAACTATCCAGCCAATAAATGATAGTTTAAATTCATGTTTGACAAAATTTCAAGAACTTACGGACTTATTGATTACATGCCAATGTTCTGCTACTCAACGCTAGATGGCAGGGTACTTTATAAAAACTTGGCAATACGAAAATACATGGTTATAATATTAATAACAATGGTTATTCATGGGAAAAATAGATTTTCATCTTTATGACATGTACATTCAAATATATAAATACAAATACTTTTTATTTGAATACCAACAAAAAAATATTAATTTAACATAGTATTAGCTACAACATCCACAGATAACTCCGCGGGAGGTCTAGAGCAGCGTGTTGGTATGCTCTTGACTAGACCTTCCCGCAGCAGTGCCTGTAGACCAGTGGAGTGGGATGTCTATGGGTTTCAGCAACAGCAGCATCAGCTCCAAGCGGATTACAAAGGTGATAATGATAACAAATTGTAATGGTGGTAACATAGTACTCACATTTGCCCAGCCAAGTGTTATGTTATAGTTTAACATCTAGGTATGGTAAAATATAACCAATGATATTTGAATGATGATTTTTTTATGTAGGTTATTACAAGAAATTCATAAAATTTAGGTATAATGTTAATTAATCAGCTAACCACAACCTAAACGAACTCTAAACGCATATTTTGTCGACACGAAATCGCCGGCTCCTTTCATCCTTAAACCGTGGGATTATAAACCAATCGTTAGCCACAGATTGTTATTATGTTCAGCGTCTAGCGCCACCGGATGTGGGCAGATTTCAATACAAATTGGCAAGCTTTTGAATGTGAGCCGTTGCATTTTTCCCTTTCAGCGGTGGTCAATTTCGTGGAAGTTATGTTAGTCAGTCAGTAAACTCATTGATAAAAATTATTCACAAAGTAAAATTTTATATACTAATAGAATTACAAAGTAAATGAAAGTTGTGAATGCAAAAGTGTCTGCCAAGCTAGAGGTAATGAGTTCAATCCACGGGTCGGGAAACAATTTTAAATAATAATAATAATAAATACCATGGACATTCACACACGGCCATCTGACTCCAGGCGCGAACCTGTTCTATGGGTGCCACAGACTGATATACGTACATAGATATTTTTAAATATATACTTAAATAGATATTGATATCCAGACAAAACAAACACAAGTGTTCGTTACACGAATATTTCTTCTGAGTGGGATTCGAAGCCACGACCCCTGGCGCAACTATGTATTGGGTTTTTCTCATTTATAATGTCCTGTCACAGTTATGAGTCTGGGTTTATGCCCGGTGTATGCCTGGCACACCATACACCCATGGGGGTGCTCAGGGTGTACCTATATGTCCCATATGGAACCTAACATAAATAGTGATAACGCACCTCTTCGGGGAAACACATAAGTAATGTTATGTTATGTTTCGCTTCGCTGCGACCCATAGACGTCCCACTGCTGGGTACGGATCTCCCTCACAGACATAGCTGCGGGAGGTCTAGAGCATACTTCACCACGCTGCTCCAACGCGGATTGGTGGAGGGGTTAGTGTGTTACGACTAAGACATTAATTTGACTGTATTTATATTTATTGTTTAGTGTTTATTTTATGTCAAAAAAATTGTTAAATATGCTGTAATATTCCTGTTCAATAAAAGCTTATTCTATTCTATTCTATTCGATTCTAGTGGTCTACCCAGTGTCGAATGTTCTCAAGCCACTCGAAGGTCTTCGACAAAGCTTAACGACTGTTTCGACGACCGACAGCTTTACGTGCTCTCCGAAGCACGGTAGCGTCCATTAAATTTTGCCACTAGCGGTCACCCATCCACAGACCGACCGCGCCCGTCGTTGCTTAACTCTTTCGATCACATTGAATCGATGCGAGCCAATGAGCTATGGACGCTAAATGTTATGTTTAGTATTCGACTTTGCCTGTAAATAAAATTTACATACTTATGTAAGTATCTATGGCTACGGGAATTTTGTGGGAGACGCCTTCGATGATCGTACCTTGCAATGCCCAAACCTAACGCCTAATGTGATCAATGAAGGTACCTACTAAAATAAATGGTAAATCTGGGTATTTTACCTTCATAATTTAATTCATAATTTAATGCATTTGGAACGAGCGAAAATGTTGTTTCAAATAATTCTATTCCAAATCTTTTTTTTACGATTCTTTCGAAAAATAATGACTCTTTGTCAATGATTTATAATACTATAGATATGTCACCTCCATATAATTGAGTGTTAAAAAAGGTTCTCATAAACAAATGACCATGGTGTTGTGTTCGTTGCCCCGCGCAACGCCGAGTAAATAAAAAACGTACCAATTGGCACGTATTCGAGGCTTCTCTTTTACAGTGTTAGGGCCAACATTTTCAAGATGCTTCTGGTATGCCAACTATATTATGTAAGCCCGATTTTCCTTTGATTTTTTGTAAGGCTGATGTTGCTTGAAAAAATATCCGTGCAATTAATGTTTACATACTTCGTGGTCACTTGGATATTTACTAGCAGTCAGAAAGCATTCATCTTTCATTTACTCGTTTAACCTAGGTGTATCTATCTGAAACGAGTTACGTGTGTATACACTAGTTACATGAAAATTGTATCATAATTATTATTATGTTTTTGCATAATGTACCTACATAATGTACTAGTGCAATGGGCACGAGCCCTGATATATCAGTTGTAAGATTTTGAAACAAATAAATAAACAATAAATATGCCTAAATCATGTAGGTAAATTAATTGTAGGCTTCAATATGAATTTTATGTCCGTCCTATTGCAGAGCTCCTAACTCTCTTAATAAGCTGAAGGGCGTTGGGTATATCTTAAAAAAAAAACACTAATCCTTTGGAAGTAAGCCCGTGATCGTACTAATGATGACTATCACGCGACATTCGATAGATAGAATTCATGATGTGATTTTGGCTTAGATATCTACCTAGAATTTAAATGTTAAGATTATTTAATTCTAAAACAGGATTAGGCATTGGTAACTCACCAAAAATTCCTGAGCTGCAGATTAGCTGGTGAGCGAGCGGTAGCTGTAAGTCAAAGTTTGGCTCAATTTTTCTTAATCACTAATGGTCATCTGTCGTTGAGCTTTAAGCTGCAGCTCAACGAGTCTAGTATTTATATTATATATTTATATATGAGCTGCATCTTTGAATTCAGATTTGAGTCAAAATCGGCGCTTTTGTTGACACTGGCGTAATTTTTAACAAACCTTTGCAAATACGACACAGGACAACGACAGAGCCCTCTTCAAAACGCGGTCCGTCAAAGCGTCCAGCAACAGAGATCGTATCCGATACCCAAACGCAAAAACCCGCAGTTTGCAACACTAAACACTTTGTTTTAGAGATTACCATCTGCTGAAGACACTCAATGGGTGTAACTGTACCTGCCTGTATTCAATAAACTGTTTCCGAACGCATCTTTATACAAAGGCGTTAATCTGTTAAAGTAGCCGAATGCGAATAATCATTTTTACAATTGTTAGACCAAACAAAGTGCTGGGCCCTTTTCTTTGGCCACAAAGGGTTCTTAAACATACGGTTGTACATTGTTGGTTGTAAATGACATTACCGATCGTAACGCATTGACGCTTCTGTGCCGAGCACATAATGTGCGCGGTGATGCAAATGCACCGGTATTAGATGATTCATTGATGGTTTTCTTGCATTTAACACCTCGCATCCGGTTTTTATGACTTTCACGTTTATATTAAATGCGATTTTGATTGTGAATATCCTAATTATGCCAGCTGTTAGGTACCCAAGTCTGTGTTTATAAATTCATTAAGGCAACATACTCGCCTTTTGTTGTTAGTGAGCTAAACATTTTGTAATCAAAATAATAGAAGTGTAGGTATGTGATATTTATACGTGTGCCAATGCTCTTTAATCTGACCTTACGTTGAGTATTACATGGTTTTTTAAATGATTTGTAGTGTGGAATAGTGTACATATGTGTATAGTGCTGATTGGCATTTTGAGCCCCACATAATTTAAAGCTTGGAAAATAAATTTGAATGAATGAATAAATTCACGATTTGAAATTATTTCCATTTGTATCACGTTTTATACATTTTCAAGTAGTTGCCTACGGAAAATGTCTTACAAAGTGTAAAACCCCGAATGTAACAAAGTTGATTGCAAATCTGATTTTTTTAGAATAAAAGTACATTTTTTGGTACAGATATTGACGAACTTGCGTGGCTTGGACTGAGCACATTACAATACTAGTTAATCTAAATACATACTAAAAGCTATAAATACTAGAAGAACTATGTTCGTAGATCGATTCAAGGTTATCTTAAAAAAATGGTTATACATTCCTTACTATATTAGTAAGGAATGTATAACTGTAAATATAATTTGTTTTAAATACTTACTTACAAGAATATCACCTACTTCATACAAGCTTATATAGATTTCCAACCAGCTGAGTTTGTTCGAAAAAGTATTTTACTAACTACCTTAAATACTGTAGGTCTGCAGTCGATAAGCGATCCCACCACCAAGCGTCCCGAAATACATGAAACCGATTGGGAACATGTGAATAAATACATAACAATAACGATATACATTCTACATTCCGCACGCAAAGTAACACCATATCCTTGGGAATGTAGCGCTCTCCCATCGAAATATTTCAAAACTCGATCACTATCTCGGCGACTACGCAGCGAGTTATTGAATAAGACGTGAAAAATGATGAGAGCGGCGCAAAGGCTTCGCCGACGATAGCTTCTCTCTTTTTTTAAGCGCATTTCCAACTGGCGAAAAGGGATAGCGAATTTGGGCGAACAAAGACGGTTTCGTGTAGATATACTACTCGGTTCAAACGCCAGGATATTCCAATTTCATATACTACTTAACAGTTTTAAACCTAGAATAAGGTAATTGAAAACTCTTCAAATTTGTAATTTAAACAAAAGTATGTAATTTAAAATTGTAAATGTTTTGGTTTGTATGATTTTGATAGTTGCGGTTGGCACTCACTGCGTCATGGGATCATCAGATTTTTTATGGATATAAAATAGCAAACAAGCATGAAGCTCCAAATGACATCTATGACAAACATGGATCAGGAAACAGTAAAGGTGCGCTTATACGGGCAACTAAAATTGCTCAATTCCAGTCAATACTATGACGACGACTACATCATGCAATTTACGGCAACGGCAACAAGCATCAATATTGCGCAATACAATATTGAGCGATATGGCGCAACTTCATCAACTAGGCAATACTGTCCTACACGAACATTTCAGTATTCGCTCGCTATGGACGACTTTGTTCTTGCTGCGGCGGCTTGTAGCGCTTTTTTATTATTAATCAAAAACAAAAAAGAAAGAAAAGGAATAGGCGTATCTGGGTGCGATCGTTTTTGGCAAACAGGCCGCAGTTTTCACAAACAAACAGAGGCTGACTACGCGCTGGACTGACGACGCCTTGCCGCGGACCCGACCTCTCGCTCTCCCCGCGGAAGCAAGACGGCAAGCCGCAAAACAAACAAGTGCGAACGAGATACATACAAAAATTGCCTGGAATTTCCAAGCCCATTGGATATTCGTCAATTCGTATCTGCGACATTGAGCGATATGAAATATCTGGAGCAATTAGAAGCAATATCGCCGAAATAACTGCCGAAATTTATTGAAATTGCTCCATATTGCTCCACTAATTGCTCCAGATCGGTCCATTCGTGTCGCCGAGCAATTATTGCCCTCGTGTAAGCGCACCTTAAAGGACTGTGTGTTTATTGACTTAGATGGAGTTGGTCAGTTCGTATGAGGACTATTGAAATACATATGTATAATTATTAGTCAGTGTTAGCAGTAGTTCAGTTAGTAATTATAGTGAGTTACTTTTTGGCTACAGATGCGTTGATAATTGGGGACTTAGATGATCGCCTACTATTCAAGTGTAAGCGGCCCCAAGATTTACCCGGGAATCCTTGGTTACCAAATGTTACTTTATAGATAAGATAAAGAAACATTTTATTTGTTTGCTCTCATAGAAGTAGTCTTATTTACAGTAGTCAAAAAGGTACAAGTTGTATATTCACCTTACTTTGTGAGAGCCTGCGGTGACAGAGTTATTTTTTTTCCAAAAACCTGTGGCACAATTGATTGTATCAGGCGTTACTTTGCGGAACTCCATTATTTCAAACTCCATTATTACCTCTGGGAGGGAGGTGCTGCGTGCATGAAGGTATACATACATCACCATACATTTTTGTTCGCGGATTGTTGCAAAGTAGATAAATTTTTGGTTTGTACCTGTTGTACAGTTCGCCAGTGCCCTCCCGCGGGACGATTTATCCCAAAATGTACTCAAAATTTGGCGAACGTAGTGTGATTTGACAGGAGCGTTGGGTATACCTCCACGCTCGGTGAGGTCCGAGCCAGCGGGGGGTTATTCCGTCCCCGATTTTTCGTCTCGCCCACGGCGCGATCTCTCACGGGTTTGTTGTCACGTAATTACCTAATTTATTGCACTCTGCAACTGTACAGTGATAAGTCACCTAGCAAATGCTGTGTCTCAGTGGGAGCTCTTGAGGGGCGGTGTGTTTTCGTCACGGTGTAGGTCTGTTCCCGAAATTGAGATATTAACGGCTCGCTTTGCTTTTAGTCAATTGGAGCGGTCACCTTTATTAGTCACACAGTGAATCCAGTAGACCAAACACATTTTGGCTATTTTGCGGTGTTGACTATTAAAATAAGTGAGTTCAAAATTCTAAACAAAATATTAAATTGTTGAAAATAAACACTATTTTTGTATGTAAAACTATGTCATTTATTTATTCATTTGAAATCTTATGCCTACTATACAAAAAGTAAAGCCCAGGCGCATTTAATGCTTAAACTATTCTCTGCCAGTGATTGAATAGTTATTCAGTGTGGTATATTATGTGGTATTGTAGAAAAAAAACTAAGTTATTATGGATAACTAAGCACTACTACTAAACGCTAGTTGCATTGCATTCTCGAAAGTTTTAACTAATATCCTCAGATGAATAAAAACTAATATCATGACATTTCATATTCAGTTAGCTATAGCCTACTCCAAATTAAGTGACGACCAAACTGTGTGGCTATAATTCAGACTCGAACCGCAGGAGTACAGTCTGTTTTACATTAGCCGACAGACAATGTCACTGAGAGCGAAAACACGTGACCGCATCGTCGTCGCGTCGTGCCGTGTTGGTCGGAGAGGCGACTAGCGGAAAAGCGACCATTGACTGCCCACAAACCAGTCCGGGCCGAAACGCGTCTAATTTACGAGAACTCCACCATCGGCGGTGACACGCGGCGGGTATAATTGTCGTGTTATACACAGATCGTTGGGCCGCGCGTCGTAAATATCACCACATTCGGACACGCCAGATGAGATGCCAGTCGGGACTAATTTTCTGGTAGAAGTACTAGCGAATATGGAAATTTGCGATTTATCTTATACTAGTGGACGGCCGCAGCTTCGCTCGCGGAATAAGACATAACAATAGTTTCGTTTACACCTAGTAATATTATATAGCCTATATCACTAAATGAAGATGCAGCTTTCTAATGGTGAAAGAATTTTTGAAATCGGTCCAGTAGTTTTTGTGTGAAAACATTACAAACAAATGTTTCCTCTTTAAAATATTAGTATAGATTTGTTTTGCGTTCGCAAAAACGAACCATTATCAAATTAAACACAAATTTTCATTGTTAAACATGAAAAAAAAGTAAGTTTACCTATCGACGATACGATATTTCATGTATTTTTTTAAACTTTTGTATCATAATTTTTGTGGCCTCTTATATCGCAATTAGTAATTTTAATGACTAATAAAACGGACAGATTCACTCTGCAGTCTCACCAGACAACTGAGTCGCGTTGGCGATGAATGGCCCCAGCGCATTGGCCCTAAAATATCACGGTGGGGCCATTAATAGAGCGCGTTAGACATGTCCATACGCAGTAATACATGTCTCTATGCAATACAGCAAAATGCTGAGTGAATGCCGTTTTTGGGACAGGGAGTGCAGCATATGCAGAAAATAAGTTAAATAGGTAAGGTAATAAGGTAAATAGTTTTATGGTAAGGGTAAGGAATAATATTTATAAGTAATTTGCTGTAATTCCTGAACCAAATAAATTTATTGTATTCTATTCTATTCTATTCTATGGAAATAGTTAAATTTGAATTCGTATTCTATGTCTGTCAAATTGATAATACTTGTGAGATTTTCCATTTCTACTTCTGGTATATAATGAGAAGCTGGGATATTGCTACTGATCCACAGTAATCAATAACATTTTCTCTTAACTAAAAAAAAAAGGTGGGTATAGGTGTATTATAATAAATATAAACATTAAGTGCTCAATTGCAGATGAATGTCCTTTGCTACCCGTCTTTACGGACGTTTTCTACGACGCATAACCTGCCTTGAGCACGTTCAAACTTGTACTTCCTTCTATTCGTGTTGTAAGACATCAATCAATGAGATTTTTATTTTATTAATGTTTGAATAAGATGAAAACTGTATTTGTTTTTTCAAATTCAGATTACAGATCTCCATAGGTACCTGGCTTGTAATAAATATTCAAAGCACATGTTACGTTTAACCATTTGCCAGCATTTGGGTCCACAAAGTGGCAAGAAGCTATAAAACGAAGAGGGGCCGCCAACAGCAACGTATATTTCCATAAAAATATCACATCGAGTCATCTCGGTGCTACACAAAACACCCGCTAAAACTAAATCTCGAGTTATGTCCTGCACTGATATGAAACTCGGATGTGAAAGGTTTACTAATGCGCAATTTCATACTTTAGTGCTCATAAAAACGACCGGTGTGAGGATATATGTACCATAAATAAGGTTGTTTATATGACGATAATAGATCGAATAATTGGGCGTAAAAGTTAAATGGAGTGGCATGTTTGGATCTCGTGTGAAGAACGCCGTCGCTTCTGCGCTGGTTGGCCGGTCCGAGCGGACAATGTAGATGATTTGTAAAACACGCGGCACACGGAATGGTTATTAGCCTGGTGATATTATATACTCACACGAAACACAATTTTGTGAGTAAATTTATTCATCCGCAGCAGCCGACACGTATCATTTGGAATTAGGTGAGCATAATTAAGTTTAACTTCGTAATAATGTGATAATTGTTACGACCAAAATTTTATTTTCAAAGTGGATTGTAGTTTGTTTATTAAAATGCCTAATTATAATCATGCTTATTGCAACACTTTAATGCAAATAAGTCGCTAATGATGGCGCAAATAGTCATATATTAAAATAAAGATATCAAGATCAGGTTTTATTCGAGCAATCTTAACACATATATCATAGTTTTCCTACATCTGCTCAGACGACCTAAATTTATTATCATGCCTAAGATTATAACAACCAAATAAATGTAAATTAGCATGACGATTAAAGCGTTTAAAGTGGCTTGAACGTAATTCAATTTAAATCTATCACCGACCAACCGGCTACTGAGTACCTACAGGCTCGGTTTTGTATGTATGTATTTGTTGAATAAAATTTTAATTTTTATATGTCAGATATTTTCCTAAACGGCCAGTTTCTCTGGGCAATATTGGCCTAAAGAACGTCATTGAAACACATATTATAAAAGAATTTCGCCCCGTGTGCGAGCGGTGCGCCCCGATGATTATCGTGCATGATAAATGGACCATGTCAGAATTTATTGTGGTCCTAACTCTACTATTGTCTCAATGAATACTTTTTTATTGTCATAATATTATAAAGACTCGCGTCTGACAAGTGGCGTTTAGGATTATGATGCGTTCACAAATAGCTGCCGTGTTATGGCTGGCCCGAGTTATTTCGTGTCGGATCGTAAATTGATTTTGATGTCCTTTTTATGACGGATTGGAATCGATTTTTGATTTTTAATGCTCATGCGTTTTCATATGCTAATACACTAGATTAACCTTCTGATCGGTTAGACGCACTGCTTTCAGAACCCCTAGTTTCCATTATTACCTACCTCCTTTGGATTTTGATCATTTAATACGCGGGTTATTCTTTTCTGAGACAAACAAAGTTTCAAAACATATTGAGCGTATATTTGTAATTTATTGACGGTAAAAATTATAGCGCGTTTAATACGTGACATGTGCTCTAAGGGGCGCAAGCTTTTTAATTTCTCGACAAAAGAAGTTAAAATGAGGAACATAATCTTTTTATAACCTGTATTCTGGATGAATACAAATGTACGCTGGCGATTGTGCTATATATTAAGTTTAAATTGGTTTTATGATACTAAATATTTGGACAGGGTTTTTATCGACGCGGTAATTTGATATTTCTTTGAGATGAACCTTTGTTTTGTGTTTTTATGATTACTGGCCTATGGAGAACGACTGCTAAAAGTTGTAGTATCGGAAGTAAGACGTGACATTTGAGGAGGTCGTCATTGTTTTAAGGAATCAAATTTAATAGGCAAATTATTCTGCAGTAAATTTCATTCATTGACACATCATAATATCATGCCTGTATTTTTTCAAAAGGGATGTTAATGGTGTCTGTACACTGTACAACCATTGCGTATACCCATTTTTAGACTCACAAATCCAGACTCTGTGCTACTACTGAAGTTCATGCAAGGAAATCCCATTAAAATGCATTGCTGGTTCCGACGATTGAATATGCTTAATAGCCAACCAACAAACCAACGAGGTAGACTAAGCGTTCTTTCATAATTTTGAGAATTATTTTGTTAGTATAGAGTACAGTATAGAAAGTTTCTACTTTTTCTGAGTTTTAGGGAACATCACACTTCCTACTCCTAAAAAATTCAACATGACGAAATCAGTTGCACAGCGCACACCTGTCCTGCCGCGCATGCGCGTCCAGCTGCCAGGGTATTGCAGTTGTGGTGATTTAAATCCATCTTCAACAATGAAAAGGTTATCTTTCCGATCAATCGCGTCAGGACTACAACTTTTGGCAGCCAGTGCGCAGTTGCCACATGCTATAAGTAGTAACAATGTTTCGCTTATCTGACTTAGGTTTATACTTTAGTTTAGGTAAATAGAAGGACGATACTTTTTTTTTTATTCAGTCCAAAAAAAGCAATTATAGATAAATTATTAAAACGTTTTAATCACATACATTCTATAATTTAAATATTTTTTACTTTCCTTGTTGCATGCAAAAGGTTCTTATAGTATAAATAAAATAAATAAATAAATATCTTGGATATTCTCACACACGGCCATCTGACCCCAAAGTAGGCGCGAAAATAATAATAATAATAATGTTAATAAATATACTATAAGCTAGAACTATAAGTATATTTATTAACATTAAAAAGAGTGGTTACGAGTACCTTACATACTTATAGTATTTCTTAATATTGATGTTAACATCAAAGTTCACACATTTGAATAAATAATTTTTGACCACATTTGATTTTTTGTATTCCGTCCTCAAGCAGGCGACAGCGCGGTCGTTGAAATCTTTTGTTCGGCAGTATCCGCCTATACCATTACGGTATATTTTTTACTAATCATAAATTTACATGTTTATGTGTCTTCAACTTTATATTTAGGTGCGTTTAAATAATGATAATGAAAAACTAAATTTTAAATCTTAGATCCATTTAACTGATAACTTTAATTAATAATGATTACGTAGTTTATTAATTATTCAAATTGTGGCCATTTTTATATACAGTTTCAAGTTTTGCGATAGCATTGAATCAAGTTGCAAATAAGTATAATGTATTAGGAGTGAATGGTGGATTGAAATAAAGACAGTTTGGTATGGAATGTCAGAATGAGTTAGAACTGGAGGAATTCGTATTAAGGATGCACCCACAATTATATGTAACTTACCGAGCATGAGCTGAGCGAGTTGAATGCTGTCGGTCGCCAACCCTAGCATAGCTCACGCGCGCAGCCGTAAGCCAGTTGTCTCACGTAATACGTAAATATCGCGTTTCCCTAATTGCTAGACAAATTTTCACAGTTTCCAACTTTCAAAGTGCAGATATTCTTATAAATATTCCATTTAATTTTTCGTCTTACGAGTTAGTTTCGAAGGAATTATTCTTAGGCTTATATGATAAAACTGACAGGAACTTCTATTGTCACGCCCTTAAGCTTACAATTCTTTAATCTAGAATTTTTATATTTTAGAAAAAAACTGACATTATTTTCATTGCGATTTGAATGACCATCTAACGAGCTATGATTACCTGTATCTATAGATGATGAATTGTGATTTTTTTTCTATATGTATCTGTTGTCAGCAATACAGGGAACTAGAGTAGGTACAGGTATTATTGATATATGTACTTGCATATTTTTTCATGAACTGTATAGTTACCTGTCGTTTGTAAGACTTATCTCAAAGAACGCACTTAATTGCCTAATGTTACCAGTGCTTGTCGGTTGCTCTGTCGACAACATATTTCATATCTCAGACTTGTTAACACGCAGTAAACATTGAACTCTGCTGAAAGCCTTTCCTTCTATGCTTCCTCCTTTTTTAACATACGTCCAGGATTCTTTACAATCCCCGGACTATTTTCCCGTGGGATATTTATGTAATTCGTTAACGCGTGATACATGCTTGAGGACTTGTGATTGTGTTAAGGGTTTAAGAGTTAACTATAAGCTAGATATACAGTTAAATCACTCACTGCGAAACATATTTCATCTGAAAAATGCAAGATAATGAAAGAGCTCTAAAACTCACTGCTTTGTTACCAAATCTTTCGAATTTTCTTTTTAAAATTTCCACCTAACTCAGTATGCAAATAAACATTTTGTTCCTACTCCATAATCAGGACTAAATGAAAGGGGGACAAAATTGATATATGAGAAGCGGAAAATAGCAAGGTCACGTCCCACCAACGAGTCACGGTGGCCGGCCTCAAAGGCGCCGCAAATTCCTTCACACAACATCCAAAAGGCTGTCAAAGTCATAAATAACCCTGAAATGATCTTCCCGTCGCGCAAGGGTACAAAAACCGAGTAGTGACATCTAAATTATTGCGAGAGGGAGGCAGTTTCAGCATCAGCACCAACAAATCGCCCCCCGATAGCAGATGAACAACCGTGACAAAGGAAATAGCAAATAATACATCAGATAAAAGAATTTTCAAAACAAACTCAAAATACTAAAGCGTTTGACACGAGCATCCGCTCGACCGCAAAAAATTGAACGAGCGTGACCGCATCAAATCCTAAATTAGACCTTATATCAATATTTTGAGGAGCTGTTTCGTCATGGCGGCGCGCGCGCTTTGATCCCGCGATAGATCTCAATAGCGGTGATTAAAGGCGCCTGTGATTTTGGTTGAATGCTTTTTTTTTCTACCGCTGCTGCCTTCATCGACCATACTTTTGTATAAACGGCACACTACTGTAAAAGAATGTACAATTATTGAGCTTTGAATGGTTACAGCGGGGGTGAAGTGCTCATAAATTGTTATTTTTTTCATACGGTTGGATGTTGGAAATCTTTTAAAATCATAAACGGCTTTTGACAGTGGATTTATTGAAAAGGTGTCAAGGGAGGCATTGGGCCGTACGCCGTTGGTTACCGAGCTGCCTCTTTACTAATTATACGGTTCGATTCAATAATGTACCTACAGTTGACCAAGTGACAGGAAACATAACAATGGGTAATGTTGCTCATAGTCTCCTTGTTTTGTTAATAGTACTCATGAAGAGTAGTATCCATTGGTGATAGTGAGTCACGATGACCTTCAATAACTAAAACAAAATCGATGCTAAAAGACTTTGCAACTTCTGTGTGCAGTCGAGAAGCACTAAGCTAAATGCCAAATTCAGTAGACTATAAAAAGTATACCTGGCAGTAGGTTAAAATTAGAATAAAATTAAATCTTAAATCTTAATGTTATGTTACAAGCAGGCGTACCTATAACTAACTTAAACGAGTAGGTATTCGTTCTCGGATGTAAACTCCTTACAGATACTGTTTTCTTTATTTGTATTAAAATAGTGCCAATAATACGTCCGGTTAATTATATATTATTTTAATAGATGTAATTTAATATTGTTCAGTTCATTTTATTTGACGTTTCAAATAATCGCAACGCAAACGTAACCATAAACTTATATAGACATACCTTGCATAATCGTTATCTAAATATTGATACGTTTATTTCCTTTGTTCTCCACTTATCCGGGCGTTTGTTCTCAGTTACATCTTCATTGAGCGTGGAGGTGTTAATAGTTACGCTGACACTCATTATGGGGCTTGTAGGTGCGATCGTAAATTTTGATTCTCAAGGCCATCCGTTCAACAAAAGGACCAAGTGTCGTTCAATCCCAAAGTCGATTTTACAAGAGGCTGTCTCAGTCGCGCGTGTGGGCCCGCCGCGACGTCACACTATGGATGCGCTCTCAACGAGATATTAAGGTCGACCACTAACTTTTATGTCCAATAAATTAGACGTTTCACCTTTTTAATCATGGAATACTTTGTTCACGCTATAAATTTCAGGAGGCGAGTATATTAGACACGTTATTAATTAAGTAAAATTAATGGTTTAAAATAGCTATTGTGTTATTTTTACACAGTAGAAGAGAAGTAGTAGTTTAAATTAGAGTGGAAAGATTACCTAATAAATAATTTACTTACAGATAATTGTATGGAACTGACTTGTTATTTTTACATCACTGCAATAAAAACGACAACTTCTTAAGTTTATGAAAGCTGTTCATATTTTTATACTTATAGACACAGACTTATCCATACAACTCTATCGATGTTCATTCTCAATAGGTCACCAGTCCTCATGAATGGGTGGTATCGTCGGGGGCTCTTTACACCGCGCGTTTTGTCCGGAATGCTGTAACAAAAAAGCCTTAGATACACACCACGATAAAGAACCTTTTTCTGATTTCAAAACTGATGCCGTCCAATTTTAAACTTTATTTATAACGCGATAGGGATAGTGTAATGATTTAGCATAACGTTTTAGAAAAGTTGGTCTTACAAATAAAATGATCCGACACATGAAATCGGTCAGCAGTAGGGTGGAGTTTGTTTTAGAAGCTTTATTAATTATGTCCAATTAATTCGGAAACGGTTCGTCGGACGCGTTAAATTGCAATTTTAATTAGGGTGGCCTATTCGTCGGACAGATTGGGCAGTCGGACCTACATGATATAACAACTTAATTATGAAAAACGCTTAATTGGATGATATTAAACGGCATAATTCAGGTGTTATTAATATAATAATTAGCTTAAGTGTTTATTAATAATATTTGATGGTTTTATGTCCCGATCGATTCTGAAAATCATAAGAACATTAACAATCATAAATATTATCCACACAATATAAATTCCCTTCACGGATCTTACCCCAATGCCCCAATCCCCTATGAAACAGTGAGTATATTGGTTCCGTATACGTTTTTTTTGGCTGCCATGCCATGCCACCCTGTTTCACACCTCCATCGAAGTCGTAGCAAAGTATTCTGTGGTCGTAGACTATTAAAATATTATAAAATTGTGATTATTAATTGTGGTTGTACGTAAGGACATTGCAAGTCACAATCAAAAGGATGAAAGATACGAAATGTGACATGAATTCAAAAATACATATTTAAAATACTACATAACGGTCTTTTCATACGACTATTTTCATCCAAATTTTAGCTTACCTACGAATGTCATTAATGTTATACTGACATAAAACTATGCCTAACTGCCAAGGTAGTATAGTTTTACCGGTCCTTACTCTATGGTTTTACTAATAGGTCTAGCATGCTGTAGGTAACAAGTTTGTGACGAAATTTTTTGTATTATGTGCGCCGTATAATTATTGCTCCAATAGAATTAAATATAATTTCTCAATAGAATTAAAGTAATAAACCCTTCCTGAAAAATGCAAAAAAATCAAATCCGACCAGACCTTCCAGAGATTAATGAAAATTAAAAACTTTTCAGTCTTGTATATATTGTAGCTATGAAGTTATTATCTAAAGACAAGTCAATGCCGCGGGCACATGTAAGTCTGAGGTGAGGCTGACGTGTGTGATGCTTAGTGGTCGGCACAGCGGCGCCGGCGCATCGGTTATGTAGGGGTATGTTAAAGCCCCGAATTCTTTTATTTGACCTACACGACATTCTGCTGAGGAATTCTGTGTTTTGCGGTGCGACGGTAGTTTGGAGTCGTTTGTTTGTGTGTTGTAGATTGTCGAGACCCGATAAGCGGCGTTTCGATCGCTGACCAATTATCGGGGTTGTTAGTGTTATTGATGCATCACATTATAATGTTCTTAGAATATAAATAAAAAACAAAGTTGCAATTATTATTCCCTGCAGTTATTGCCGGCAATTGAACAGTGTGACAGTACATTTAATTCAAACTTTCATGCAGTAGGTATTCCAAGCGAACCTTATTTTCCAGGATAAACTGTACCTATTCTGTAACTTCAAGGATCCAGTGCATTATTGTACCAAGTTTCATCGCAATCAGATAAACGGTATGGCAGTGCATAATTCATTTATTTATTTGTTCAACATTATTGACACCTCTAAAAAGATATACAATGGGCGGAATTAATGACTTAATAATATACGAGCAAACAAACAGATTTTTATGTACGTAATAAATTAAATTCGATGTTTAAAATTGAATTACAGATTCCAATTTAAAACAAACTATATAAAACTAAAACTTAAAAACTCATCTAATTCTGTCTTATGTGGCATAGTGCTCAGAACGCTGGTAGTAAACGCTGTCCAATGTCCTGTGTCAGCTGACCAATGATCCAAAATTTTAAAATCCTTCTCCTTTTTTTTATTTAAAAGGTTTTATTTAACTTCACTTGTATGTATTTATTCATTCATTCATGTAAGTATGTATGTCCTGGAATCTTGCAATCAATATTTCACCCACTTCCACTGAAGCTATCGAGCTGAAATTTGGCACACATATTAGGTTCCGATGACAATGCATGAAAATAAAAAATAAAGTTATAAAAGCTTTTTAAAAAAAAAACTTTAGAGTATAATTATTAACTGATCATTTTCAATATTATAATATTATAAAAAAGTTAAACTATTCATGCGCAATTCATGCCTAATTTTCTATTTAAATAAAAACATTCCATCATCCAATTCCAACATCTCCATTTGCTTACAATTTGCCGCTGAACTTTCAAATGTAACGTAATACTTACCACTAATATAGACAATTAAACTGTCAATGTGTATTACCTTTACAATGGAATACATCATCGTTATGATATCCCCTTACCTTCCGGCTTCCTTCACTAATTCCTTTGGTGTTTTACGTGAATTATTAGTAGTTAAAGTTACCTATTTCGCTTTTTTATTACACAAATCTGATCAAAATCCTCAGGTTTCGGTAGCATAGAAACACTGGTTAATATTTGTTTGCTAGAAGATAAAAAGAACAGGTAACCTAACCTTACTGTACTTGTGATAAGATACGAGTATGTATGTATATGATAATGTCAACAAAGATCTGACGTGTCTGCAAACAAAGCATGTACCTATGTCTTATTATGGTCATTTAAATATTACTAGTATGATGATTTTTAGAATTTTGTGATTATTTTAGTTGGCAATTAGATTTGGTTGCTAATAAGTGAACAAGCTGGCAACAATGCGGCAAAAAAGAGTACATTCATACTTTTATTGGGTGGGAATGATCGTGGCTGTGATTCTTTTGGTCGCTCATGCTGGCATTCTGGAAGAAGAACTGAAGCCGAGCAGACCTGGGTAGCGAGCAGTACCTCTAGAGCTAGAATCAATACCCATGCAATAATATAACTACCAGTAATAAAGAGTGTAATGACCTATTATGAGTTTAATTTTTGAAACTTACTCTTTCAGTTAGTTCTTTCCTAATAAACACATCTTATACCTAAACACATGGTTAAAAATATCTACTAAGCTTTCTAATAGAGAAGTCTAGAATAGATTTACCTACTTTTAGTTCTTTAACAAAGTAATGACTGTCTATCCCTATTCAGGATAGATAGGGATTCATGCTCCTTGACCGATTATTATCTCTCCATTGAACCCTTTTACAAATGTATCTGAAAAGGATTCGTATTTACTTTCCCTTTGAATTGTAACAAATTAACAAACCACAACTTGTATTATATTAGGACCACCGAGCGAAATGTGTCAAGAATAAAAAATATGGAAAGCAAAAACGCACGGCAGCCTAACAAAACAAACTATCGGTAACGCCATTCCAAAAGTAAATAAATAGGTGGAGAACACAAAATCTTGTCATAGAAGAGACATTCACACGACCACAGATTACGAAACAATTAACGCGGTCAAAACAAACTCACGATGATGGGAACGAAACCATCCTTTGGTATTTATCTAAGGTCCACGTTCTTGAAGACTCTCGAACACAAAAACGTTATCTAAAGTCGTATTTTAGTAGCAGAATAATATCCGTTTGTTTAAAGAAAAGCCTCTAATCTCCTACTTAAGGCAAAAAAGCAATTTGTTACAAAGACCTAACACCTGATCTGGCCGTATCTCTCGACAAGCGATTTATGACAAAAGGGCAGTTTACACGCGTATTTTGTGATTAACATAATGAACAAGATTGTGCATGTTCATACTTAATGTTTGTCTTTTTTTCCCAAACATCTTTACATAGTTTTTGCATTAAATTTATAACATATACATATATAGATAGTAGTCTGAATTTAATATTGACTTTTGTAACGATTCCTACAAAACATTTGTTATAGATTCTATTTTAACTTATTTTAAGTATTATATGTAAATGATTTTAAATAGTAATTATATATAAAAAAACTTTCTGTATTATTTATAAATAATGCTTATCTATGTGTTCTTATAAAATGTGTAGGTTCTCAATATTGGCTGCATATCACATCTTTTTACTCAGTATGTCGCACGACGCGACTCAAAATCAGGTGACAAACAAACTACTCATTAAACTAACAAGCCTTCAATGGTGGAGAGATTTGCATAAAATGATTCAGAAACCGTTATTCGCCTACGATTTACGATTCGGTAGAAAATACTTCGTAGTGATCATATTTAACAAATTATGTAGGTACGTCCTATGTATAATAATAATAAAAAATGTTTTACCCACAGGTAGGTACGTGTGTAAATAAAAGTTAGTCTTATATTGTCGTGTGTGTGTTGTAAAATATGAGAGTTGATTGGCATTTAAGTGATATAATATAATGATTTTGATAATATTTTTTTATTTTCAAAATTATTTCGATGCTCATATATGATAAAAATACACGGTTGACAGTCATAATTAATGTCTAATGTACAAACTGCTTATGTACATCGTTATTATTATTGTAGGATTACTGTTTTATAGGATTAGCTAACACCCAATGAACAATAGCTAATCCTATATAACATTTCACGTCAGTAAATAAATTATTAGTTGCTTTATATTAATCAATTTAGAATAGCATTATGTCTCTTTTTCTTAAAGTAGTTTGGGGTCCAATCACCTCTTAGCGAAATAAATAATTTGACTTTGATGCCGCTTATACATAAATGCAATCAAAGTAATAAAACTCGGTAGAAAAATAGGAGTAAATCCTCGGTGACATTATTTTTAAGAGCATGCAGAGAATATTTGTGGAATGATTCAGACTAGTCGCCATCGATGAGTCATCATTCATTAAAACTTTTTGCTACTCAGCAGTGGAAATACCATTAACATAGTTCTTTTAACAGAGAACAATAAAATTAGAAATGGAAAACGGAACTTGAACAAGTAACCATTGTAACTATTTATTTTATTTCCTTTATCTAATTGCTTAAAAGAAAACATGCCAGAATTCACGCTGACTTTTCTCACATTATTTTCGCCTCACTCCTTAAAAAGCACTAAAGTTTGTTGAACTCCGAAACTTGTTACACTTAGGGACAGATCAACAATTAAAATAAAATCACGTATCAAAGTATTCAGTCAAACTAAAGTAAACCTTCCGCTAGATGAATAGAGTTTAAAATGTAGTTGAGTGGGAGGTTTATCCGTATATTAGTAAAACCATCTATTTGTCTCGGAGCACTCAAATTACTCATCTTTTTTTGTGTTACGCATAATGAACTTGTATGATTCACTTTCGTTACGTAATATATATGCTTTTATTTTATTAGTATGACCTTGGCGAGTTCGAACAGGTGAACACGCGAAGGTGCAATAAATTATAATGATTGAAATGTTATGAAAATTCTTTGGTTTTGGAAGATGGAAAAGTATATTACTTTATTTGAACATTCCACTAAAACAAATGTAATTCAAACATGTAAACATGTTGTAAACATAACATAACATCACCGAAAGGGTAAGGTAAGAGGTGTGTATAGTCCCACTTTTCACTAGTTATTGTCCCATAGTCCCATGTAATTGGTGGTGAACCTATTGCCATACACCGGGCACAAATCCAGACTCCGAGCTGCTAGGAGCTGCCGAGGGCATTTCAAGTTAAAAAAAAAACATTAGTAGTTGTTGCAGACCCGGAGATCGAACCCAGGACCACTAGCAGTCGCGCTTGCGACCACTAGACCAACGAGGCAGACTTCGTGACTGTAGAGCTGAATTCATAGTAATCTATACTAATATGATAAAGAGGAAACATTTGTTTGTAATGTTTTCTCACACAATAACGACTGGACCGATTTCAAAAATCCTTTCACCATTAGAAAGCTGCATCTTCACTGAGTGATATAGGTTATATAATATTACTAGGTGTATACTTAACTATTGTTATGTCTAATTCCACGCGAGCGAAGCTGCGGTCGTCCACTATGGCTTTAAAAACCAGGTAGAATTATTCCCCGCGTCTGGAGTGAAAGTAGGTACTCCAAATACCAAATTTTAGATAGATATCAAATTTTACTTAAAGGAAACACATCACTACTTACTTGTAACATTTCAATTCGATAGGCTTACCCAGATGTGCCATTTAATTCCAGTGCTATTTTAATTCATTTTTAATTTAATATCCCATAGATTGATGTGACTCAGTTGTTAAATGGATATCGTAAAGTGTAACTAATTTAAATCGCTGAGATGCACTTAGGTACACTTCAGCAGGTTTCACTACCAGCGTGTAAACGACAAGGACTATTAACTAGCGATTAAAAGTATAAGTTAGCTAAGATTAGCTGCCCATAGACGTCCCACTGCTGGGCACGGGTCTCCCCCACAGACAAATCTGCGGGAGGTCTAGAGCACACTCCACCACGCTGCCCAATGAAGCATTGGGCTGTGGACGCTACAGAACAGTTAAGTGAGCAGTTTGTTTCAGCAACTTTGAATACCGACAACCCTTATTTTGCAAATTCCGGTGTACCAATAACAATAAGAATGAAATGAACGAACCTGTTTATTCACAAAAACAATAACTAAAACATTTTAACACATAAGGAATGAATTCAATAGGCTTGTTCTCTATTATATAACTGGTAACATTGTGGTTGGAATTAAGTATCTTTGCTTACACCCAGTGGAGAAAATAATTACAATAGTGACATTATAAAGTTAACCTTAATTTCTCAGTCCTATTCAAATGCAACCAAAGATCTCACTCCATCATCATGGAGTACGATGGCCTAGTTCCAATGGTAGGTCTGAGTGACGGAGATTTTCGACAACTGTTATTTAAAGAAAACAACGTGTAAGTAAAGCAAAAAATGTCAGGACAATTACGAAATATCTCTATCGATCTAATTAAGTTATGACCAAAATTCATGTAATACATGTATCGAGCTTCTCGTTACCCAGTAGTGATAGAACAAGTCGGTTTTGCTTACCATTACTCCCTTTTTACACAGCGCTGAATGGCATGAATCATGGGACATCAGACCTCACAACGTCATTTAGAGCCGTGAGAACAGTCGCCTCTGGCGAGCATTCCTCTATATCCGGACTCTTGACCTAAAACAAGATAATGCTGCATACTGCAATTTCACCTTCAGAGATAAGTATCTGGAAAGTACTCACTGAGTAACGTACGTATTAGCGCAGATTAGTCAGAAGTTCATTAGGTAACAACGTACCTAATTAAAAATACTGGTAACAGTGTAACCCTGCATAGCAACACTTGCATCGTGCTTGGTCTACAAATCAAGTAGCAAGCTTATTTACAAAAATCTTTGAATGCAGCTTTGGTTCTTTTTTAAAATAAAGGAATGTTTTGTTTGAGTAAAATTTGATATCTCCAGTATTTGAAGTAGGTACTTTTCTACCAGACGCTGTTAATAATTCCACCTGGTTTATCAAGTAATTACTATTAGTCACAAAATTTGCTTCGTTGGTCTAATGGTCACTAGCGCGACTGCTAAGCTAGGGGTCCTGGATTCGATACCCGGGTCGGCCAACAATTATCGGTTTTGTTTTTAATTTTAAATGCCCGGTAGCAGCTCGGAGCCTGGTCTCGTGCCTGGTGAATGGCAATATAGGCTCACCTATTACATGGACCTAAACATTACTGAAGAAAAATGGGCGTACAAAACACCACTGCCTACCTCTTTGAAGAAATAAAGGCGTGATGTTATATTACGTTTCCGGTCATAAATGTTTCAATTAGTTATACGAAGTAGTAACGTATTTATTTAGTTTGCAAAAACATAAAATTGTTGAAATAAGCGCCATACGCATAATATTTTCTGACCTTTGATACATATCCTTTTGAACTTTAGAAGGATCATTAAAATTTGATTTGATTTGATCTGAAATTGAATTGAAATATGAAAAATGACAATTATACTTTTTTAAGTGGTTCAAATCTAAGTTTTGTTTTGAATTATTTACGGCCGAAATTAATAACCTATCTTTAGATTGATTTGCCTATCTGAGATAGTTATATTTGACATAATTATGCTCCATATAAAATGTGTCAAATAACTATCTCAGATAGGCAAATCAATCCAAATCAAAGGTCAAGTATCAAAGGTCAGAAAATATTATGCGTATGGCGCGTATTTCAACAATTTTATGTTTTTACAAACTAAATAAATACGTAACTACTTTTTATAGCTTGATCAGCCCTGAAAGATGGCATGCGTCTAACTTCCTGTCATAGTTTTGCGAACACCGAGCACCTTCACGGAATCAAAAGGATGTATCAAGCGTCTAAGTGATCGAGACTTACGGCCATTCGTACTCGCCTCTGCAAGGACATCACTCGTAAATGAATCGAGCATGACCTTAGGAGACGAAAAGATAATTGTTGGCAGTCCTGTCTGGGTTTGTTATAATTCTACCTTATGACGCAAGTATTGAAATGTCAGATTAATTTATTTGATGATGTAGGATCCGTCTACTAATCTTTTTATAAAGTTTTGACGGTCTTTACAAGCATTATAAAAGACACTTCAATAGGTTAGGTATACAGTATATACTCCAAGGTATTCTGCGTTTGTAATACCTTCAAGTATTAGTCAGACATAATTATTATAAACTTAACAGTTAAAGTTATATTCCATGGCAACTTTTTTTGAGAACAATAATAATATTACGCTCATTCTTCATTATTTAATCTACGGGATTACCAAATTAACAAAAACATTGTACGCGTCTACAAATGTATTATTATGACGTGTTTCAGTAACACAAAAACACGTCTAATATATAACTACAGAGCATTTGAGCGCATGGTATATGTGAACCAAGGATCGAACGGGGTTGGTCCCCCTTGAAATAGCTTATGAGCTCAATTTCGTAGCACAATTGTTTAAATTTTACCATAAGCTATTGAGCCTCATTATCAGCATATTTGAAATTGCCACCACATCGAACAGTTTTTCAGAACTGCTAATCATACCTTAGCAGTTGCAGTTATTTGGAGTTAGTTAAAATCAAAGCGAAAACAAGGAATTCAGGATAGAAGCACAGTATAGCTACGAGTAGATACGAGTGTATAGATGAAACCCGTCTCTGGTTATTTGTACCCTGTTAACATCTAGGGAAGTGAATGAGAAATTTTAATGCTTTATTTTGAATTAATATTTAACTAATTTTACCAGTCATTTACTAACGTTAAGCTCCATACAATATCCGCCCAAACAACACCCATCTTCATATAGGGTTGTCTTTCACATTAGTAGTTTTACAGTTGGTAAAGCCAAACCACCTTTCTTGTAAGCCTCTCCTACTCGTACGTCTGATTAGTTATTTGTACCCATCAATCTTAGTATCAAGAGCAACCAGACGACAACCGTGATTGAGAAAGACAATTGTATATGAAGGGTTGAATATTGTCTGAAATTGGTTGGAAATCAACGCTAGTAGAATGACTAAGATAAATGCAAAATTAAAATAAAGCATTATCCGCCTCCCATTCGCTTCTCTAGATATGTTACCAGCGCTGATTATTTAGTTAGTGAGGGCTCGCAAGGTACACGGATAACGTCAAACAAGGAGTGTTGACTGTCGCTGTTTTCTCTGTCCGTATGTTTGCCTACTCGGTCACGGCAGACGTGTGGTTTCGCAGGTCAAGCATGATTTCAATCACGGCTATTGCCTTTTAAAATCTATATCAAGTTGATGAATCGCCGGTCAGTATGTGGTATTTTGCAGTGTGATTTCTTGTCACCAACTTTGTCCTTAGGAACCGGTTGTTAATCGTATATGATGCATGTTGGCAATGCAAACGCACTTGTAGCGCCCTCGGGAAGTATTGTCAGATCACTACACTATTTAACGTTGCGATAAGACGAAGACTGTGATAGCTAGGAGCTAAGAGAAAACAACACAATTTACTTAGCTGCAAACTTTGCTTTCATATTGCCATGGCAACGAAATTAAAAGAAAACAATTTGCCTTTTGAATCATTAAAAGCCTATTGCAGACAATTATTGAAGTGGGCATATATTACTGACAAAGCTGTTTTTAATAGTTTTCAGGTAAAACTCCACCATCGGTCTACATATAGTTACTCTAACGATATGGTTCGTCGTCCCTAGTATAAAAAAAAATGAACTTAGTTTCATGATATACCTACTGATACATGGATACTAAAAATATAGCTATGAATGTATTAGCTGCTAGCTATAAATCCCCACTGATTATTACTTCTAACCTCAGAAGTTAGAAGTAATAATCAGTGGGGATTTTTAATGACGTCATACTTTTGCTTTATTGGGCTCGTGATTTCTTGGCGAAGGTCAGGTCCAAAGTGCGCTTATTTATCTGTTTACATGTTATAGAATAAACAGAGAAAATTGGTGATAAAATATTCCGGAACAGATGCTTTATCTATGAATCTTTAACCCTAGTATCGCAAGTATACCATTTATGTACGCAAAATAACCAGTTACTGGACAAAGAATGAAAGCTGGGATGGAGTTACAAGTCGGCTTGAAAATTTGCTTTTAGTTTTAGTTGCGTTTAGTTGCGTTTAGTATTTTTGAATGAATACTAAACTTCAAGTTATAGTTATATGTATCTACAGGAAGTGTCTCTCGGTGTATTTAAACGGAAGCGAATCAGAAGTAACTGGCCGATTAAAAAAAAAGATTGTCACGTGCGGGCCGGGTCGCGCATTAACATACCCTCCTTTTTTCGTCCCAGATTCGTGACACTTCGTGTGCGAGCCTCGCGGTAAATAATAAATCTTTCTAATAAATAAAACAAGGGAACGTGAGCGAGATAAAGAGCGCATGCGCGTTCGGTGCGCCCTAAACGTCATTGTGACTCGCCGACGGATCGTTAAACGAATGTGAAAATATTTTGTAGGGTCCAGCGAGAGGGTTAAATGAGGTCTATATGCTCAGTCCGAAATATGGTTGCGCGGTTTGTGTTGATACTTAGGTACGTATTATTTTAAAAACACATCGAATATTAGAATGTATTAGATATAGGTACTGTTGATGACGACAGTCTTTTTTATGTGAACAACTTGTCTCCTACTTGTAATAAGGAATGTATACTCCCTAGGGCTTCACTGGGGCTTTTTCAAGTAATGTTCAAGAGGAGAATAAGTGGCAACAATAAACCAAGCTGCAGCATTGTGTACAAAGTCCACGCGAGCGATGCTGCGGGCATACTCCACCACGCTGCTCCAATGCGCATTGGTGGAGGGGTTAGTGGCCAACCCAGTGTCGAATGTTCTCAAGCCACCCGAAGGTCTTCGACAAGGCTTAACGACTGTTTCCACCATTGATAACAACCGGGACCGACGGTTTTACGTGCCCTCCGAAGCACGGTAGCGTCCATGAAATTTTTTGCCACTAGCGGTCACCAATCCACAAACCGACCGCGCCCGTCTTTGCTTAACTATTTCGATCACATTGAATTCACGCGAGCCATTGGGCTGTGGACACTACAAAATCTATATTATTATTGACAAAATGTCTTCCAAGTTAGTATGCAATGTGGTAGGTAATTTCCAATAAGCTTCGGTTAGTAAAGTTTAAGTTTGAGTTTAACATTAACACGGTCGACAGCTGGATACGATTGTGGCGCGGGTACAATAGGTCGGTGTACAGCGCTGCTACGTCCGGTCTTCTCTTTTAAGTCACCGATCTCCAATAACTAGCCAACAGGTGGTAGAAGCTGTTTTTAAGGTTCACCTTAGGTGGTATCGCGTTCAGGGCTTAGTTAAAGTTGCTTTTTAGTTCAAGCGGAATGTGCATTAGTTAATTATTACGCTTTTACAGCCGATTTCCCACTTTGAACACTTTATTCACACTTCAGACTTCCTCTATACTAATATCGAAACAGTCTCGCAAATATATGTTCCACAGCAACTTCTAATGCAACATATAGGAAATTAAAAAAGAACATTAAATGCATAGAATTTCGAATTAGGATCGATTTGAATATAGAGAGCTATTTAAGGCCAATGACCCAATTTTTAACAACCAAAAATATATGTTTATAATGGTTTGAGCTGATTGAATTAGGGGAGTGATGAATCTTATGCTCTATCATCATCATCATCACAACCCTTTCTTTGTCCCACTGTTGGGGCACGTGTCTTCTCTCAGAATGGGAGGGATTAGGCTTTACTCCACCACGCTGAACAAGTGCGGATTGTCTGATGCTCTATAATCTAGGAAAATCCATCCATCCATCCATCCAACCCTTGGACAACCAATGCCGGAGCTCTCCTTGAAATTGGGTGGAGGCTAAAAGTTTGGCAAATGCGTGCTGCTGACCGCCACCTACTGTAACGGTGTGGGAAAACACAGCAAGATAACGTCATATTTCTCAAAAATTATATAGGAGCTTATAGAAAGCCACGTAGGTACTGTACGGGACGAGAGTTGATTGGTTAGCGGCGCACCCGCCCGTACATTCGTGAAGTTTTTGCTGGGATTGACGAGGAAGCGGCTATCGAAGATACGCAGGGTCGTTTGGAATGAAAGGCCGGAGTGGTTTGGTTTCACGCCAGAGAGGTCTTGATTGTCCGCCGGCCGCCGCGAGAATAACGAGCTAGCCGCAAATCGGCCTATATTTATGCGAACCGGTCGACAGGCAAAACCCCCGTTGGTAGGCAGTTTATTAATTAAAGGTGAGAGGGCCGGTATGATGCGGCGCTGTTTCGTTCACACTTCCTATATCTATCCTTATCTAGCTATTTTAATGCGCTGCCTAAGATATTTTATTTCCTGATACTATGCTTTTACAATACTATATTTACTAGGGAATAAAAGACGGAACACTACAATTGTTTATTTTCAAGCTTATTCTAATTTCTTATGTACTAATTACTATGCACTAGGTCTAAAAACTATAATTATATAAATCAAATTAAAAGGTAAGAGATCGTTCCGAACATTTCTCCCCCCGAGTGAACCGCCGCCCGCTAGGTTCACTCAACAACAGTAGGAGGAAGATCTCTTCTCGCAATGATGATTAATTTCTTCACCGGTCGTCGAAGCACTCTGCCCTTGGTCTGGACGTCCACGGTGCGCACCACGCCGTCTCCTCCGGGGAACGTCTTCGTCACACGGCCCTTAGGCCACGTATTGCGAGGCAGTGTGTTGTCGGCGATCATGACGACGTCCCCGACGCGTAGCTGCTCTCCTCGTCCGTGGGGGTCCCGGCGCTGCTGTAGGTCCGGCAGATACTCCTTTATCCATCGCGCCCAGAACATGTCGGCGAGGCGCTGCGATGTACGCCAGTGTCGTCGGCTGACTAAGTCCCCGTCGTCGAAACTGCCAGGTGCCGGGTTCGATGCCGGGCCGAGTAGTAGGAAATGGTTCGGAGTCAGCGCCTCTGGGTCCTCTGGGTCAACGGAGACGTGCGTGAGGGGTCGGTTGTTGACTGTGAATTCGACCTCGGCAAGCAGTGTGTTGAGTACCTCGTCGCTGGGGTGCCTCTCGTTGAGCGTGGCGTATAGCGCAGTCTTCACGGCCCGTACCATCCTTTCCCATGCCCCACCCATGAACGGGGCCCCTGGGGGTAAAAATCGCCAGTTGATTGCCCGGGCACCCGCTTCACGTTGCGTAGCGGCGTCGATGGCTCTTCGCAGGTCCTTCTCGGCGGCGCGCAGGTTGGTGCCGTTGTCTGACCAGAGTTCGGTGGGGCAGCCTCGGCGCGCGATGAACCTCCGCAGCGCCATGACCGCAGACTCAGTGGTGAGAGATGGCGCGACTTCCAGATGCACGGCGCGCGTAGTGAGGCACGTAAACAACGCCACGTACCGCTTCTGTCTAGCTCGCCCGACGGTCACGGTGAGGGGGCCGAAGTAGTCTAGCCCGGTGTAGGTGAAAGGCCTCTGGTGGTGGGCCAATCTGCAATACGGTAGGTCCCCCGTCGGTGGCTCCGGTGGCGATTTTTTTCTTGTTTGACACGGCCGACATCTGTATATCACTTGACGGGTTATAGGCCGCAAGCGAGTGATCCAGTAGCGCGTTCTGCATTCATTTATCGTGGCTTCGACTCCCGCGTGATGTAATTTTCTATGTATGTGTTCTATATACAGTTTTGTTATGTGGTGGTCGCCGTCAAGTACTATAGGGCTCCGCTGTTCCTCGTTAATGTCGTCTGTAGCTTGTATCCTCGATTTTATTTTTATTAATCCGTCCGTTAGTTGAACGGATAGTGCGCGCAGCCGTCCCTTTCGCGCGCGGTTGATATCCCCTATCTCCGTTTCAAATGAATCTTGTTGAATGACTCGTACTAGTAGTTGCTCTGCGCGTTTCATATGTTCACCGCCGATTGGAATGTAAATATCCTTTATTTGTACTATTTTCTTATATTTTTTCGCCTTGTTTGTCTTCGTTTTCCAGTCCGGGTCGCTCTCTTCGTTTTTCTTAAGTCTTCGATAGTATGTTTTGTGTGGTGAGCGACAGAGACAGATGAACTGTAGCACTCTCGCTACTGTTCTTTGTAGGCGTTCCCACTTAGAAAATCGAGCAGGGTCCGGAATGACTGATCTCAGCGCTATCTCGTTCACCCGGGCGTGATGTATTTTTTCTTCTCCGGTGGGGCTCTCGAGGCTGGGTCGTTCGGTCGGCCACGTGCTGGGATCTTCGTATAGGAAGGCTGGCCCTTGGAACCATCGGTGATTGGAGTCGAAGCCCGGCGGGACGTCTCTGGTGGCGTCGTCGGCTACGTTGTGTTTCGTGGGGACCCATCGCCAGTCGGCGAGCGAGCTGTTTTCTTCTATTGCAGCGATGCGGTGGGCGACGAACGGGCGGTAGGATCTCGAGCCAGTCTTCAGCCAGGTGAGTATAGTTTTGCTGTCTGTCCAGTGGGTGACGCTGGCTGGCTTGACGTCGTGTTCTTCTATGATGATCCTTCCCATGCGACTCCCCATGACGGCCGCTTGTAGCTCCAAGCGGGGTATGGAGGTCAGTTTCAGAGGGCACACCTTAGCTTTGGCGGCTATGAGTGAGATGTGCGCTCTTCCGTCGTCGGCGGTCGCTCTCCAGTATGCGATCGCGCTGTAGGCAGTCTCGCTGGCGTCCACGAAGATATGAAGTTGTAGTGACGAGGCGTCGCTGTAGCGGGGGTAGCACCTTGGTATTCGTATGTCGCTGAGCTTCTTCAGGTGTTCCAACCATTCTGTCCATTGGATTGACAGATCATCGTCGATCGCTTGATCCCACTCCGTGCCCCGGCGCCAGATTTCTTGTAGAATTTGCTTTGCCTTGATGGTGACCGGTGAGGCGAGTCCCAGGGGGTCGAATAATGACATCAGAATGCGTAGGGTTTCCCTCTTCGTTGGCTTCGTGCTTGTCATTATTTCAGCTGGAAGGCGTGCCATATTCAAATTGAAACCCAGGTTGTCGGTTGCAGGCCTCCAAATCACTCCTAGTACTCGTTCAGGTGAGCTCTCGATGTCCAAATTGATGATCGGGCGCGCTTCTATGGTTGACAACTCGTTGACGATTTTCTTAGAATTTGAATTCCATTGCCTTAGTTCATAATGAGCTTTTCTATGTATTTCGCTAATGCGCTTCGCCGACGAGAGAGCCTCTTCTTCGGAGTCGTAGCTGATGAGTAAGTCATCTACGTAGTGGTTTCTAATAATTGCATCGCAGGCTTGTGGATCTGTTTCTTTATATTTCAATGCGTTGCAATTTTTCACGTAGATCGCAATAGCCGGCGAGCACGTCGCGCCGAATATTAACGATGTCATTCTGTACTCTTGTGGCGGCGTATCGCTTCTCTCTTCTCCCCGCCATAGGTAACGCAGTGCGTCTCTGTCTTCCGGTTTTACTTTTACTTGCATGAACATTTCTTTTATATCGGCGGTGACGGCAATTCTTCTTTGTCTGAATCTCATGAGGACTCCAGGTAACGATTGTATGAGGTCCGGTCCTTTTAATAGGTGGTCGTTTAGTGACACACCACGGGTCTTGGCGGCGGCGTCGTGAACTACTCGTAGTTTGTCTGGTTTCATAGGATTGATAACTGCGAAGTGAGGCAGGTACCACGTCTTCTTCATATTTTTCTGTATGGGCGCTTGCTCGGCGTAGCCTTTTTCTATGAGTCCATTCATGTATTCTGTATATTTTTTCTTCAAATTTTCATCTCGGTCGAGTTTTCTTTCTATGTTGTGAAGTCTCTTGAGTGTATTTTCGTAATTGTTGGGCAATGTATCGTCGTCTCGCTTCCACAACAGAGGGGCTTCGTATCTTCCATCTATCTGTCTCACTTCATTTGTCAGTTTTTCAAGCGCTCTGTGCTCTGGGTTGTTCTTAGGTAACTTTTCCTGGATGAAAAGCGACTCCAGAGCGAAGTATTCCCGCAGTTGCTCATTCATGTCTTCGTCGTTATCTTGTTTAGTAATGAAATTGACTCGTTCATGTTGTTTTCGCAGAGCGGGGCGGGATCTCGCACCGTGTAGTACCCATCCGAGCGGCGTGCGGGATGCGACGGGTTGATGTTTCTGTCCTCTTCTCACTTCGGATGCAAGCAGTAGATGCCAGTTGTCTTGGCCAATTAATATTTGTGGCTTCGCTCCGTCGTATTGAAGGTTTCTTTTCAGGTCGCTCAGGTGTTCGCAGTCGGCTAGGTCTCGGTCGGTGATAGCTTGTGGTGACAGCTTCAAATTAGACATCGTGCGGGCTTGTATTGTAAAGGTTTCTTGAGACGGCCCTCTGAGTGAGATGTTGACACGGCGTGACGATGATTTCATGCGGTGATCCCCAATGACTTCGATGTGGAGAGATTCGTGCGGCCCGGTGACGCCAGTCTTCTTTGAAATTTCTTCATCTATGAGCGTGACCGTAGAGCCGTCGTCGAGCAAGGCGTATGTTTCTATTTCTCCCCCCGGTCCGGTGATATGGACGGGGACTATTTTCAAGTAGGATGTAGGTCCTCTTGCCCATGTAGAAGTGACGTGTTCTATTTCTGTCCCTTTTTCTTGTATTTCTCTATTTTCTTCTTGCTTCTTGTGATGATGCAGGAGTCGGTGATGCCAATACTGGCAGTTATCTATTTCGCAACGCTTTCGGCGGCAGCGGTGAGTATTTGTTCGAAAGCGTAGGCAGCTGAAGCACAATCTTCTATTTTTCGCAATATCCCATCGATCGTTGACTGTTATTTCTTTAAATTTTCTGCAATCTTCTATTCTGTGCCCCTCGTTTGAGCACGCTGCGCATTTTTCTATTTTTCTTTCTGTTGTGTTGTACATTTTCTGTCTTCTCTGTGCCGGGGCGGGTTGGTCCGAGAATGGGGATTCAGGCTGCGCGTAGGGGGCGCAGCGCTCGGACTCCCGGCGCAGGAACTTCGAGAGCTTCTCCAGATCTGGTTCTTCATTCTGTTGCTCCGCTGCGAAGTCGTACCACCTATAGCGCAGTACCGGCGTGAGCTTTTCTATAGTGATCTTGGTTGCTTCGGGGTTGTACAAGTAGTGTAGTTTGCGTAGCGCTCGTAGTGTCGCGACGATGTTCGCAACGCGGCTGGCGAAGATACAAATATCGCGCGGGGCGTCGTTGAGTCGGGGCAGCGCGCGCAAGCGATCCAGTTCGGCGAGTGCTATGGAGTCTGGGCGTCCGAAGCGGGCTTCGAGTGATTTCATAATTTCTTCTGGGCTTGCATTGTAGATGAGTAGGTTCTCGACGGCTTCCTTTGCTCTTCCTCGTAGAGCGCGACGTAATCTTCCTATGTTTTCCAATTCTGTATGATGTTTCGCTGTTTCTTCATAAGCTGCTCTGAATGACAGCCAATCTTGATGTGACCCTCCATACGAAGGTAATTCTGTGAGGCGGGCTTGCTGTGGCCCAGACCGGGCGGCGATGGCTATGGCAGACGCTAGTTCAGACAGGTTCACTTGTGTCGAACTCGGCGGCGTCGGCAAGGGCTTCGTGTCAGGCTGAAGAGTCGGGGCTTCCGGTGCAGGTGTCGGTGCGGCGTCGTTCTTCAACGCGGCGGCGACCGGGAGCGTGGCGGGGACGTCGTTGGACGGGGCGGCACCGGAGAGGTGGGCATGATGCATCCATTTGTCAACATGCCTAGTGGCGTCCTCTTCCGGTTCTCTGTCGCTGTGGTCCTCTTCACTATTGATCTCTTCTAGCTCCAGTGCTGCTAGGCGTGCAGCTGCTAATTTGACCTGCAGTTGCAGCAGGTCCTCTCTGGCGCGGGCGATTCTCGCGGCCTTCGTTGGCCGGACGGACTTGACGGACTTGATGGAGTCGGCGGACGTGACGGAGCTCGTAGACGGAGGCTTGTTCGGAGCTGTTGGCGTTAGGTCTCTCTCTGTCACACTCGAGGACTCTTCTGTAATGCTATCCTCAGGCGCGTTGTAAATGGCTGTGCGACCGATGCGTTTCGCGGACATGGCGTCTTCTAATCTTCTTAAAATCACTCGTAGTAATCCGGCTCGAGGGACCAGAGAATGTACGGGACGAGAGTTGATTGGTTAGCGGCGCACCCGCCCGTACATTCGTGAAGTTTTTGCTGGGATTGACGAGGAAGCGGCTATCGAAGATACGCAGGGTCGTTTGGAATGAAAGGCCGGAGTGGTTTGGTTTCACGCCAGAGAGGTCTTGATTGTCCGCCGGCCGCCGCGAGAATAACGAGCTAGCCGCAAATCGGCCTATATTTATGCGAACCGGTCGACAGGCAAAACCCCCGTTGGTAGGCAGTTTATTAATTAAAGGTGAGAGGGCCGGTATGATGCGGCGCTGTTTCGTTCACACTTCCTATATCTATCCTTATCTAGCTATTTTAATGCGCTGCCTAAGATATTTTATTTCCTGATACTATGCTTTTACAATACTATATTTACTAGGGAATAAAAGACGGAACACTACAATTGTTTATTTTCAAGCTTATTCTAATTTCTTATGTACTAATTACTATGCACTAGGTCTAAAAACTATAATTATATAAATCAAATTAAAAGGTAAGAGATCGTTCCGAACAGGTACATACCTACTGTAATGGTGAAGCAAAACATCGCGAGGAAACGTTCCTGAAAGGCGGGTAAAGTGTTCCAAACCGCATTTCTGTGTAAATTAAAAGAGGTTAGTTAGGTTAGTCTTTTAATTTAGAGGACACCCGTGCAAATCTATCAGTTTATAGTTCCCTTTATTGACTATCGGACACTAGGGAAAGTAAGATAAATATACGGTGGATAATTCACGGGCCACAGTTAGTCTCCAATAAATCGTAACGAAGTAGGAGGTCAAAATCAAGCAACTTTTTATCCTACCGCCTAATCTAAAAATCAAACTTAGCACCTAGAGGACTGACGGCGACAGTCGCTGCTACTAACTTATTAAATAAATATCGCGGTCGCCATTTGATGGGCAGCACTGCAGAAGCGACAGTGGCTGCAACAGTAATCCCATGCTAAGCGATATTTAAACTTATAATAAGCGACATAGATCCGATAGTTGAATGAACATGAAATTTCTTGTGGATTGCTAGTGTTCCGTATAAAACGTAGGTACCTACTATGGAACCTATATTTTTTTCTTAAGGAAATGGTCAACTAGAAACTTGGTCAATGGAAAGTTAAAAAAAATCATACTTTCACAAATCATAAAGATAAAAGATATTTTTGTTTTTAACACACTGTATTATCTATATTACTAATATTATAAAGAGGAAACATTTGTTTGTAATGTTTTCACACAAAAACTACTGGACCGATTTCAATAATTCTTTCACCATTAGAAAGCTGCATCTTTACTGAGTAACATAGGCTATATAATATTACTAGGTGTAAACGAAACTATTGTCATGTCTAATTCCACGCGAGCGAAGCTGTCCACTAGTTTCTTTAATAAATCTGATTATGTTAGGTGTACCTGTAAATTTAAATTATCTGAAGCATAGATAATGTAGTCCGTGTCTGAAGTTATACACTGAAAGAAATCATTGTGCAGAAACCAGTATGCCTAGATGAGAATATTCTCCGTAATATTCTCGAAGGCATGTGAATTACAAAAATACGCACTTGACCGAGCCCAACAGTGAGACAGGAAAGAAGGGTTGTGATAATGATGAAATAATTCAGACCGTCAATTACGGAATTCTTTCCACCTCGAGCGTTGACTCGCACTTGGCCGTTTATTTTTTTATTATTTTTTAGCTCCCATCACAGGTCTAATTCGTCTGAGCGGCCGAGTCACCAACGCAAACACTCGTCGCCTTGTGAATATGTTGTGTAAAGATGTGAAATTGTTTCCAGTCCAGACTCATGGGAACAAACGCTCCAGGATTTATGTCTGACGAAGTTAGTTCATGCCTAGCAATTCTGATTGCGAACGAATCTTTTTTGTTTCGGAAAACTTTCAGGTCAAAGATCCTGTAATAAACGCGCCTTTGAATAGATAAATAGGTAACTTTCACACACACACACTCGTGTGTCATTTTTATGCTTAATTGATAGCCCATTAAAATACAATTGTAATCTTGATTTTCCATCATTCTCGTTTATGCAATTCCATATATGAGATGTTGAGAAGGTAGTGAACTACCTTCTCTATAACTTCTGATGCAGTGAGTGATTTTATCAGCTGATAGATGATATGACTCCACTTCTTGATATTTTACTTCCCACTCTTACATTCATCCTTAATTCCTAATATAATAATTTATAAACATTTCCTAGTTCCTGGAAGGATTCCCAAGTTAAAAATCCAATCGAGCACCTTGTACTCGTACACCAACAATTAAACTCAGTCCTAAACCGTCATATCCTTCTTAATCCTATGCAATCCAGGTTCCGTTTATATCATAGTACTAAATATAACTGATGACATACGTCAGGGATGATAGTCTAAAACACGTCCGTCGTAGCGTCGTAGCGCAATTGCTCGCGTCGATTCAATGTGATCGAAAGAGTTAAGAAACGGCGGGCGCGGTCGGTTTGTGGATGGGTGACCACTAGTGGCAAAATTTCACGAACACTACCGTTCCCGTAATACGTGTAATAAAACGTCGGTCCCGATTGTTTTCAATGGTGGAAAAGGTCGTTATGCCTTGTCGAAGACCTTCGGGTGGTTTGAGAACATTCGACAGTGGGTTAGCCATTAACCCCTTCACAAATCTGCATTGGAACAGCGTGGTCGAATATGCTCCAGACCTTTCGCAGCAGTGTCTGTGGAGCAGACCAGTGCCCAGCAATGGGACATCTATGGGTCGCAGCGAATCAAAAACACAGTGTTGACGTTGCTTGATTTTCAATACTGTGGATTCAATATTCTACTAGGAATACTTCTTTCTTTAATATATCTCCTTCAGCTTGGTTTCCCAATCTGTACGGACGCCGGCAGCGTATCCAAGTACAGGACAGATTCTCTAGTTAGTCCCCATACAAAGCCCGGTGTTCCTCAGATAGTGTGTTGTTCCTGCTCCTATTTAGTATTTTCATAAACTCAATTAGTATAATAATTGATTATTGCGATAGTGAACAAAATCTTAACCTATGTGTTGTGTTTGTGTTGTGTGTATGTTTTATATGTGAAATCGTTTATTTTGTCACACAAAAGTGCTAACGGATTTTTATTTGGAGTAATATTGTCTTGGTTATAGAGATAAATTAATGAGTATAGATCCGGACTGTGCTTGGTTTATCCATTGCTGCAATACTGTTTAATATTTGTTCTTATCTGTGAGTTATTATGAGTAGGTACCTTTGCCTTACAAATAAAAAAATAATTATGAGAAACCGTCAATGCAAGTATCCTCTATTCAAAGAGAAATAGCTTTGTGTTTAAATATCATTACTAATTTTGCTTATTGTTTCAACGTTTAATTAATCTCCCTATAGGTACCTACCGAATGAAATATTCTGGAAAATTCACAGCAAAACAATTTGGTTACATTGAAATGTTACTGAAATAAGTTAACGGTGTCTTGAAATGTGTGTGCCATTGATGACGTGAGTGTGTGGGAAATTTTGCATGGAATCAAATAAACAAAAGTAAATGTAATAATAATTTAATTTCACAAACATAGATGTTATGTTTGTGCAGTTATAAATACTATTTGAACTATACAAATAATGATTACGTCATAAATACACTGGCTCTGTACTTTACAATAATATAATTAACAGCTCTATTAAAGCTAGTCATATTTCATTGGATTTCTGTAACAGTAATATAAATAGTTAACAAAGAATTATGTAATACTAATGAAACTAGGAATTATATAATTACATTTAAAAATATTAGCCGCACACCGCGAATCGTGGGGTTAACGGGAGAACATACGTCACCAGATAAAACAACTATCATGATCCAGCACAATAATCTCAAGAAACAAAATAATTTACTATCATCGAAATCAATCGAATTTGGTGGAATGAAGTTTAATACTAAAATATTAAATACAATAATACCATTAACAAAGAAATTGAAACTAAACGGATACTCAGCGAAAAATAAATAAGTAAGACCTTGACTAGGATATCGGAAAATTTAGAATGTTAAGCTGCCTGTTACAACAATAAATAATACATTTTTAAATTCGTCACTATTTACAAAAAATATATAAAAAGGAACTAATTCGCTATAGACCAAAATGGCAATGTAATGGCAAATACATTTTCTACTACGTACAAACAGCCAAAGGTTCAACAATTCTACTACGAGGAGATTCGTTGTATTGGCAACATATTAACAGACTACCTGGTATTACTAGGGTAATACGATCGCGTTAGAGTCTATAGCACCAACCATTAAGTAAAGGGCCCAAATACATTTCAGATTAAGGGCAGTCGCTCCGCAAAATTATAAGCGGTCTTAACGCACAAAAAATTAGCTAACACAGCTTGTGCTGTAGCCTCAATTAGCGGCGATTGGAGGGTTTACTTCGTACATTTTCTGGAACACTTGAGCGAGGTACTCCAAGTAGTTGAGTGTATCTTTATACACGAGCAGGACGAAAGTTATATCCGGCTGGATATCGGGCAGCTCTGAATCCGGTAGCGGCAGAATTTCCAGCTTACGGGATCGCATCAGTTCCTGAGAACGAAATTCATTGTTATTGTGTGATATGCAAAAACAATACAGAGTAACACGGGAGTTGTGTTAAGTAATCTATTAGGTTTTCAAATATTTTAGCCTAACAAACAAGGATAATAATATGGTTCTAAGTAGTAAGTAAGTAAGTAGTAGGTAAGTGTTCATAACTATATAGTATGTGTTCATAGTTCGCTTATGACAGGCCATATAGGAGAAGAAGATTAGTGTCTTTTTGAAGAGCCCCATGTCACAGAAACTTCAGAAGAAGCTCATTTCATGGTTGAATAACACTGTTCAATGGAAATTGTACGTGGTGGATTAAACATTACTTTCTAAGTTAAAGTAAGTTAAAAGATAGTGTTAATCGTTACAAAATGTATGCAATATAAAACTATACTTACATTGAACAAGCAAAGCACAGCCCGCACATTGTGCATGCTCTCAGTAATGTTTTGCTTGACGGACGCGTCCACAGATACCACGTCATCGTTTAGCCCCTTATTGCTGATCGTGTACAGCCCCGCCACCACCATCTTTAGACCCTTGTACATAGATGGCAGCAGTGTGTCGATCTTTTTCTGTTGACAAAGATAGCGGTATGTTAGAAAACGCTGAATAACACTTCAGGAAAAACAGAATAATCTCATTCATAATACAATATACCCGGAATATAAGATACACCACAGGAAGTTGTCAAAAGGTCCACAGTTCGATAACTACACTCGTATCAACTTACAAAATACGTATCACTAAATTCGACAATTACATACATATATACGATAAAGGCCATCAAATTGCGAAACCATTGTGTTCTCACGTAAACGATAGTCGGCTGACAACAATGAGAGCCACCGACGATGTCGTTTCTTTGAATTCGATTGAAAAACTCATACGGATGCACGTTTTTGGCATCAGCGAATTTGCCGCCCCACGATTAAGAGAACAATAAAATCGATTCGGTTAGGTAACTGCTATTATCTTGTCGAAATAAGAGTACAGATAAATTAACTGACTCTCAATTGCACTGGCATTGTGGACGGATGTTCATAATTTATTGTGGATGCAATTAATAAGCCCTGTCAGGTTTCTAATATTATAATTTTAATAATACATTAAAATTTATTATTTACGATTAACTGTTTACGATGTATTTTATTTGATAAGGACTTATATTTTATAAAGATTTGTAAATTAAAAAATTTATATCGTTGTATTAATCAGGAGTATTTAAGTTAAACATGTAGTTTCAAAAATATGGCATGATGTATTTTCTATACCAGAAGTAGTAGTTTTGGTCTAGTTTGGGCTTACAGTCTGCCTTATTTGCGTTTAAGCCCCTCGTAGAGCTTCGCTACGAAAAAAATAGGGCTTTTATAAACGACGCAGCACGTTGAAAGTTGTAGCGAGGCAACTTTGTACCGTCAAAGTGCGACGAACTTTCAACAGCAGGTGATATTTAATTTCTAAAAAAATTAAATCAAAATTCCGTTCGGGAGCTACGACATGACAGACACGTACCTACATACTCGCAAACTTGTAACACCCCACTTGTTTCGTCTGTGGTTAGGAAGGTTCATTTAATTCAATATACTCACCATTAAATCGTTCATGAATTCTTCTGGCATCGCCTGGTTAAGAACCTTTGCCTTTGGCAGGGCGTCTTCCGGGAACCAGGGAAACTTCCGCAGCCACTCATAGTTGCTCCACATCGGCAGGACTTGCTCAAACGTAGGGAAACTGTGTAATTTTGCCTGTAACAATTGAAAAATATAACATTTTAAGTATCTTTAGAGTTCTCCAATGGTATTTGTTTATTCGAAGGTGTCGTTGTATAAAGTTCTTAAAATAGTAAGATCAAAAATAGTTCTGGTTTTAAATAAAGCTGTTGGCAGGTTACCAATTACAAACGAATACTCGAGTGAAGTCAGTGTATGATTCTTACTCAAAGCGCAAGTCAATAAATCGGTCTATTAAGATTAGACAATGTTGAGAAGGATCTGCCAACTATTTTATGGGTGAACCAAGGTCGTGTGAAAGATGAGATGAAACCGGAGGTCCGACCGCCGCTACCGCCGACATGTCACGTAACAAAACCGTTTCGACATTAAAATTTGACACTATGCCCAGAACATACGTGACCAACTATTTGTAATTGAATGTCGGTCTTAAATCAAATCGAAATAGGTTTCAATTCGTGTGTGTTCGATTCCCGAAATGGGCAGATGCAACGAATTGACAGAAAATTGTTGTTACGATACGATTAGCCGAAACATTGTTACACAACAATACAACTAATTAAAGGTGGTTTAGGAATCGTGACCAACGACCCAAAATCCTTGGCATTGTGTAAAGTCCTTATCGGTGGATCGATGCAATTATATGAAATTCAATTGAAATTTATTTCCAAATCGGTGAGGCCTAACGAGCTTAATTCATACGCTATGGTCGCCAGCCATTAGAAAAGTACTGATTTTGTATTATTAAAATTTTGCGAATCTCAGGTAATGGCAATATAGCTCTGCTGGCTTGAACACTATTGAATTGTTGCTGATTCTTTAATTCATTTATTTTTATTTAATTATTTTGCACACAATAAAACTAGCAGTAAAATTTAATACAGAAATGGAATGTACAGGGAAAATACTTATTTCTTTTCGAAATGTCTTCCAGTAGACCCAACAAAAGTAAATAGTATTTAAGAAAAAAAATAAGTGTGCCACCCATTTAAAATCAAAATTAAGAATAGCAAGAAATTATATTATGAATAAAATAAAATAAGAATATAATATTTTATGATTCTTGTTAAGCCATGCCTGTAAAATCATAAACGCTGTTAAAAAAAAAACTTCTAAACTTGAATAAGAGTGATGACAGGACTATTTAATTTTGATATGTAACATAATGCTTTCCTTCGATCGAGGAAGAATAAAATAGTGCGTTCAGTTTGATATGAAACTTTTATTCGCATCAAGCTTATATATCTGTTTTATAATCACATATCCTCACTTCCTTATAAACGGTAGAGACTTTATAATATTTGCGTCATCGTCGTGTCAAGTCATAACAGTTTATTTAAGAGAAATAAAATAACGCTTCGGTGGTCATATTCGCTCGGAGATGGAATGCGATGTTTGTGTACACGGTACGAGTATGTGTCCATGCTACCTATATGTGAAACACAGGTGTGCGTCCGGTACTTCGCGACTCACGCCATATCCGAAACTGTACTACCGTCTGATGGCTGGATCTTGTTGCTAATAATAAGAAGAAATGTTTAACCAGATTAATATAATATGTTTTATTAGTCTTTCCTGACTATACACCATTTGCACAGAGTTTAATGATGTTATAAACTTGGAAAGCTATTCTTAAGGGGACCTTCATTAGAGTATTGTATGTGTATGCAAGCCCGATAATAATATGCCGTTGTAAAAATTGGTAGGTATATGGAGTTAAACCACCATTGTGTAGGCAGAAGTATGAATGGTCTACGCTAGCGTACGATAGTACCGTGGGTCCCTAGCTTTGATATTAGTCGATGTAGTATCCGGATAGCTAGCTCGAAACATCGGAAGCTTATCAAATAAAAATGCACTCACACATACGCGCAACTTGATATATTTACGGCACACGTGCGCACACGTATCCAACGCGGCAGACAGCCTGTCGCCGTGTGATCAGCGCTATCGCACTAAGCATGTACATATTGTATGTAATGTCATGTATAATTCAATGTTTAAGTATATCTAGCGACAAAAGACACGATAAGCATAGCAGATGGACCCGACGCGGGCACGGTCAGGTGAAGCGTGCTGCGCGATCGCATTACACGCTTGCATTTTTTTAAAAGCGAAGAATGCCAAGACTTTATGATGGATATCAGCGTAATACCAGTTTCGAGATGTGACGTGATAATCATTTGACACCGGCGTAGTCCAAACCGTGTGTTTTATGCTATATTCACACGGTGGCCGGCGCGGAGTCACACAGTACCGGCAGGGTTCGTTGAATTTGTTATTGCATTCGCGGTACGGCCGGCCAGTTATTATTTGTAAGGAATGAGCTGACGACAGATATGATAGCGCGTATAATTTGGATGTCGCGTTTTATATGTCACACGGTTTCTTTCCTGTTACATTACACCTTAACGTTTTCTTTGTCTCGGCTGTCTAAAATGCATGAGTAATAATATCGCAAAGTGAGAATCGATATGAATAATCTGACAAACAGAAATTAATACAGTGAGGTGGAAAGTGCGAGAATGAAACAAAGGAGATGTTAGCGTCCTTGTGGCGCGTAACAATGGCGGTTCATCGTCTCGGAGCTCCGTCTAAATCGCAATAAATATGATGCATTAGTAACGAATGACCGACATTAAGGGGAGAGACAGAAAAAAAAACGTCGGGCAGGTGTGTCTCGCAATACTAATGCGCAATCAGTATTCGATGCGTACGCGCCCCGTCCTGTACTTCGTTCCGGCTACTGTGCGTCGATAATGTCATTTTACGACGGGGAGGCAGCGGTGAGCGGACAGGACGTCGCCGTCGTTACGACCGGCGAGCCTATTACAAATGCCACCATACCTCATACGCGAACATTGCTCGCCACGCTACGATCACTTCAATCGAAATCAATCCATTGTTTAACCTCCATTGAGCGTCCGACACTCAATCACTACTCGACGTTATCAAACCCAATCGAAATGTATACGCCGTGCGTAATAGACGACGATACAACTAAATACAACGGCAGAGGGTCATCCATAAATGATGCGAGGCGCGACATCAACATCGCATTATTGCTCGTTGATCGGGCTACCTTACTTCCGATTCGGAAATATTTTATTCCTGGGATCGAGCGATAGAATTGTCTTAAGTCGATTCTTATAACTTGTCATTCAATTTATCAGTTCGTTTGTATGTAAATAAAATCATTGTTTCGAAGGCTTGTTCTTAAGTAAATCAAATTGGAATAGCTCGTCGAATTTGATTCAACCTACAGTCAAGTTGAAATAAAAATGTTGTGTATATTGAATGAGCATATCGATATGCCGATGAGGCGTCATACGATGGGTACCTATGGAGCAAAATTATAATTAAAAGGGAGGAAGCGACCGTGGCCGGACGTGGAGACGCGAAACCGCCGGCGCCCGCGCCGATGCAATCTCTCTTCCCCGCCGGCAGCGGTGAGAAAACGGCGCTAAAACCGAGCACGCTGAGAATCGATAATGGGTGAAATTTTGTGAGAATCTTTTCGGTCAATCTATACATACATTAATTATAATATACGTCATCTGCCGGTAAAATTTCGACGTCGAACGTCGTATGAAGTAGGGTTCTTGAGTGACTGTTACGCGTGGGCTTATATTTCCGGAGAAAAATTATATGATCGACTATTTCGAAAAACTTTTATTAGAAGCAAAACGTAATCGTTCAATAAAATGATAATTCCTATGACATACAGATAAACTGAAAGAGACAAAAGCGGATCTTGATTGTAAATTCTCGTCGAAGTTATAAAATATTCAGAACATGAATTACATATTTCCTTTTGTCAATCAAACCAGTCCAAAATTCGTATAGAATCTCACCTTACTCTATATATTTTAACTAGAAAATTCTTTATCCATATTTAAGTCATTTATATAACCGCATATAGAATGCGGTTACATAAATGACTTGCTTGACTTGACTTGAATGCTTCATTTACGACAGATACTTTCATTCATAAATCGATCAATTCACATTAAGTACTAAAGGTATGCAGTGAAGTCCTTAGTTTGAAGTTTTATTGGTATTGGTCGGTAGCAGCCTGCGTCCGTTCATTTAGAGTACGCGGCGGGCATATCGATGCGCGCGAATACTACGTAGCGATATTCTCCACAGAGCTCGATTCATCAATGAAAGCGCTTAAAGGCTTGAACGGAGCTGTTCTATCTGAAATGTGTAGTTGTTATCTAGAGCTCGTAGAGGCGTAGAGTAGAAGCGATGCAACAATTTTTATGAGGCCAAATTGACATAGACCTATGTCCTATTTATGCATAGATTCCAGGAATGATATTAAATTATAATGAATAAGGAATGTGTTTAAATTTTTTTTTATTGCTTCGGGTCAATATAAACTTATAGAAAGCAACGAAAAAAACATTTTACCAACAAAAATTTTAACTAGGGCATTTAGATACGAGTAAGTTTAGAAATTTTCCATGTAAAAATAAATTTCCTCGTACGATTTATTAAAAAGTTATAAATCATCAAAACACGAAAGTAGAGCTAAGTAAGTAAGTAAGTAGATAGAGACTATAAAAAGAAAGTAGCTGTAGTAAGCCACGTCATTTGGAGTCAAACGTAGGGAAAATATCGACAGAGATCATCATCGACAAGCCGGAACACGGAGCATAAAACCTCGATCATGTAGACCAGCGATCTAAAGGGAACAGAGAAAAGCCGCCGGATTCTGCAACTGCATGCCAGCCACTTTGTTTACATCGAAAAAAAGTTATGATGGTATTGCCGACCGCAGCCTGCGTCCGTTCATTTCCAGCTACGCGGTGAGCATATCGATGTAAGTTCGAGTGCAAACGTCTCGATTGACTTGAAACCATACTCGATTAATCAATGAAAGCGCTAGATATTTTTTATGTGTAGACAACACTAAAAATCTATATACAAGGTGTCCCAAAATTCAACGATAATACTGAACCAGAGGATGGACCTGCTAATGACTACTCCAGGAAAAAAAAGAAAAAAAAAATATCTCGATTTTTTTTCAAATTACATAATAAAAAGGAAATTCTTAGAAAATTGACACCCCTCATGATATTTTTAACTACCATGACCACAATTTTTGAGATATTTCTGATATTTTTTTTGTATCCGTGACCTAAGTAGTACTGCTATCTACCACAAATCTTAAAATTCCTATAATGTCTGTAGTTTTCACACAATAAACAATTAAAATCATTGTTTTCCCAAAAAAATTTGATCAAATTTACTTTCAGTCCACTTTCACTCATTGTGGTGTAAAAAAAAAGTATGGACACCACTATGGCAAGTTTTTTTAAAAGTTGACGCAACTAATCAAGATTCCAAAATGGTATAATACTCTTGGAAAACTAGTCACAAAAAAAATTGTAATATTTCTAAACAAGAACCAAATTTCATAAATTGTACTTGTTGATAGTTATCATTTGCCCAAAATATGATTTTTGTTGTAAATTTCTTGGATTTAAATGGGACATGTGCGTAGTCAAACAAATTTAGAAGAGAGAGATAGATAGAGAGAGATTACATGTTAGTCAGAGGTAGATGTAGATGTCGTTATCAAATAACAATAGGGCAGGTAGAGAAGTTGCTGTTGTCAGCAGTCAGTACGCTCTGCTTCTTTCTTTACTGTACACCGTTAAGTATTCAATTGACGTGTGAATCAAGTAATCTGCAAATTGAACTGACTTTGCATTATTTTGGACTGTTTAACTTTAACTGGGCCCTTTGAGATACAAGGAAACTTAGATGGAAATAATTATTTGAACTTTTTACAAAATAACTTGCCAGACTTATTAGAAGACGTGCCTTTAAGTAATTTACAAAACATGTGGTTTTAAAATGATGGTCGCCCAGCTCACTATGCCCGTCCTGTGCGAGACTAGTTAAACCAAGAGTATCCAGGGCGTTGGATCGGGCGACTTGGTCCTATCTTATGACTACCCCTTTCACCCGATCTAAACCCCCAAGACTTCTTCTATTGGGGTTGTCTGAAAGACAGGATCTACTCAAACATTTTTCACCACCAAATAACCTATTTTGGGCACAAAGTAAAAGTTATTACTAATCGACAAGAACAATTTTTGAAATATGGTTCTTGTTTAGAAATATTATACTTTTTTTTTGTGACTAGTTTTCCAAGAGTATTATACCATTTTGGAATCTTGAATAGTTGCGTCAACTTTTAAAAAAACTTGCCATAGTGGTGTCCATACTTTTTTTTTACACCACAATGAGTGAAAGTGGACTGAAAGTAAATTTGATCAAATTTTTTTGGGAAAACAATGATTTTAATTGTTTATTGTGTGAAAACTATAGACATTATAGGAATTTTAAGATTTGTGGTAGATAGCAGTACTACTTAGGTCACGGATACAAAAAAAATATCAGAAATATCTCTAAAATTGTGGGCATGGTAGTTAAAAATATCATGAGGGGTGTCAATTTTCTAAGAATTTCCTTTTTATTATGTAATTTGAAAAAAAATCGAGATATATTTTTTTTCTTTTTTTTCCTGGAGTAGTCATTAGCAGGTCCATCCTCTGGTTCAGTATTATCGTTGAATTTTGGGACACCTTGTATATAAAAGGAGAAGGTGACTGACTGACTGACTGACTGACTGACATATCAACGCAGGGCCTAAACTATAGGGGTTAGAAACTTGAAATTTTGCACAGGGGTTCCTTTTGTAACGTAGGGGAGCAACAAGAAAGGATTTTTGAAAATTCACCCCCTAAGGGGGTAAAACGGGGGTGCAAAGTTAGTATGAAACTTTGCCGTTTTTTAAGTCAAGTGGGCAACCCGAACGCGGGCAGACGTCGTTAATAGGTCTAATTCTACGCGAGCGAAGCTGCGGGCGTCCACTAGTAATCTAATAATAATGAAGATATTAACATTTTTCTTTGATGTTCATTTTCGACATCGCTTAGGTACAGTTTAAACCTATCCTAGCTACATTCCGCCGCGGTCTAGCGCAGAGTATATATCAGTAGTTTGTTATGTATGCTGTAATGAGATAATGTAAATGGGAATAAATTAATCATACTTACAAGTTTATCTTTGTACTTCGCCGATGATTCGTACGCGTTTCGCGCCTGTAACGCTATCTCTTTCGCTTTGTTTGGAGAGTATTGTATTTCTGTCTGTGCCTGAAAAAAAAAACAGAATACGCTTAATAAATTAGCAAACATTAAGTAATAAAATTGGATTCGTAATGTTATGGCCATTTGCAACCGGACAGGAAATATGAAATACGGTTTCATGAAAGGTAGCTGGAGTACCTACTCCCGTACAATATTCTCCGTATCCTACAAGATATTTTCAATTATTGTAAAGAGGTTCTTAATATTGGCATTAATATTCAAAACTAGACTGTATCGGCCGCAGTGGCCGCACGTCCGTCACACATCGAATGACGTAGTTATTTGCGGCCGGTCAACCACCCGTTTGGACCGTTTCACAATCCACCTCAGTACCACGGCCCGGGTATAGTTCAGTATCTAGATAGCTTGTATTATTATTATAATTAAAATTGTATGCATTTTAAATACTTCATGTCATCAAAATACCTATAGAGAATAGAAGAAAATGTATACAAAATTATGTGTAACAGTATTAGCCAATGTAATCACATGGGTTGGCCTACAGTTCTCCCCCGTGTGTCCGCGTTAACGTTCCATGGTGTGCCTCTATCCCCCTTTAGTCAACAGATAACTTCAAGCCAAACTGAGCCTTCTAACAGATGTAGAAGGTTCGGTTTGGCATCATAATCGCATGGGTTGGCCCTCAGGCCGTTCTCCACCGTATCGCGGCGCTGCCGTTCCATGGCCTCCATATCTTTTAGTCAACAGATAACTTCAAGCCAACCTGAGCCTTCTAGCAACTTACATTGGCATCATAATCGCATGGGTTGGCCCACAGGCCGTTCTCCCCCGTGTCGCGGCGCTGCCGTTCCATGGTGCGCCTTCTGTGCGGCGCCGCGGTCGACCGTGGCGCGAGACCGCCCACCAGTAGGACCAGGCAGACTGCAGCGCAGACGTTGACGTATCCTGGAGAAAAACATTACATGAGATTGGTATTTCATAGATTCATCACTCTAATTTTCTCTATTGTTGGCCTTAATAATGTTTTCTTTTATTAATTTATTTATTGTATTTCTTTCTGCACTCCTTCATATAATTGTTCCAATTTAGATCTACGTAATTTTCGTAAACAGGGTGTCCTAAGTTTTTGCTTCACGTAATAATAATTATTATGATACTATTATGTTATTCTCCGAGCATCAGATAGAAGCTACGTGTGGAGTGGCACCGCTACTGATTTTAATCAAAATTTACTTTCTGATGCATCTCATCAATGAAATCGCAAGACGCACGTTCCGTATGCGGCACGCACGATGCTATCGATTATGGTAATCGATTAACATCATATGAATAAATACATAGCGCCCCAGAGGTGGACAGCCTTTGCTAATTGTCCAGTGAACTTATGTGAATCACTAATGCGGTACAGTTTATCGGTGCCAGACTGACGACCGGACATTCTTCCGAAAACTTTATTAGAACGACCTACGTAACGGAGTTGGTTCTTTTAACGATAGATTATTTCAATCCTGCAAACAATTTAATTGCTTTCGTATAGCGTATACGTTTGATAGACACTCGAGTTATTAGTCTAACAACACCAGCGTCCGAGAGCTTAGAAGATGAAGAAGATAAGGTAACAAGTATCTAAAATTAATGCGAAGAAAAAATCTATCAAAATAATTATCACCATCAGTTATATAATGAAACAGGTAAAATTACAAAAAGAGGACAGTAAATATTTATTCAAAATAAAATAAGGCGGAAAGTATGTACTTATAGACAAAAAAAATTAAGTGAAGAAAATTGAATTTTTTTTTGAATTGTGAAATTTTTAATTATTTGTGAACCTCGACAAATTACTCCAAGAAATGTTTTTAATTCTTGGTTACTGGATTTTGGAAATTATCTATATTAGACGTTACTCACTAAGACCTTATCCAATTACCTATCTGTTATTTCAGTGTTTTGACTCAATGTGTGAATCACAAGTAACTAGTGTTATGTCTGGTACATAGTGACTAACCTTAAAACATTACGCTATTTGCTAAATCGTAGGCAGCCTCTTACGACCTTTTTACTTGAAAATACTCTCAGCAAACGTTACAATCGTCAAATGCGTCACATTTTCGCAAAAACGTAACTAAAACTCCACATTTTTATTACTTAAGACATCATACGTGTGAGCCGTGAACTAAACTTTAAAATTTGATATTTTAGTATAAAATTAGAGGTAGTGTTAAATAATACGTTAGTGTTAATTAATAATTGATTCCAGTATCATTAAAAATAAATTTAATATTATCTTAGTTTTTTTTGTAATTGGTTTCTGCGCCAATTCAATTTATAATCAAATTTTTGTAAGTAAATTTTTATACGATTTGAAATATTTTAATGAATGCTTTTAATACAATAATGGCTACACGATTTCCTTACAAAACGTTCGAATCGTTAAAACAATTGAAAGGAAATGAAATAGAAAAACTTTGTTTCTATTAATAGACAAGTAGAATGTAAACCGGCAAATGTTCACGCTTGATCGACGTTTATTTTGCAGTGATAGCGTGAACTATCGATAGGTACTCGGAGTAACCTACTATTACATACATACATTATAAGCTAGGGACACACTGTCTGATAACAAATGTGTGTGTTTACTAAGTAGGTTAAATCTAAATATTCTTAGATCCAGAAAATATATTTTCTATTTCTATAGCGAGATTTTCTGTCTGAAATAAAACTAACGACAAAGTTGTGTGATTAGCTAGAGTTTGATTGTATTTTAATGTATTAATAGCATAGATGCATGCACATTTGTATATATGTTTCAAAAGGTGCAGCAAAACAATTTTGAGTAATTGTATAATGAACTTGCCGACCGTAGAAAATTGTATCTGTGAGTTTTTTTAACCTTTGCATCTCGTTAGCAAGTTTTGCGTCGATTTTGCTCCTTAGCCCGGAGGCAGTGCGGCGGTCAAATAAAAGAAAATTATAGTTATAGGGCATTTTGCCGCTTGTTATTTATCTAACCCGAGAGCTGGTCCCGATCATCGCCCGCCCCTCGAATGAGAGAGCAAGACACCGTTATATATCCGCACTCTGCTCACATTAGAAATTCGCTGCCATTTACGTGTAAACAAATCCGTTCATCAGGGGCAATACACGGCGTCTACCTCGATCTCGTTATAGGTGCTGTATCACCCTCTAATTGACACAATAACAACGTTGTTACAGTGGGAACACAAAAGGCGACCGCAAGGCGGAGTCGGGCAATAACGATCATGTCAAAAGGAAGGCCCGACACACAACACGCGTTAAGCACACGATCATAACATTTTATTAGTGCTCTGGTCAAAAGCAAGCAACCGCGAGACCGCCGTCAAAAGTTCAACGAAAAAAAAAACAACAGGTCAGCTCGTAAAAAGGCGTAGAGTCACTCTGTGTTGTTTCACATTCACCAAATGCCGTACATAAAAAATATACGGCAGCTAATAAAGTGTTATCGTTCAAAATACACATTTAAAAATTCACTGATTAAATTAATCACATGCGTAAGCGTTAGCAAAATTGAATTCCGTCTCGAAGGAATAACGTAACTTATTTTGAACTTTGTTATCAGGAAATTGCGGTTCAAAGTTTCATTCGACAACTACAGGAGCAAAATCAAAAATACATCTCAGATTCCAAGGGGATCTCATTTAAAGGAGCGGTAATTAGAAACTGAAAAAAAACTATAAATGGACAATAAGGAGACTCGATCGAATTCCTTAGCCCATTGAAGATCTGACCGAGCGACCATAAAAACCGTAGATACCTACACGTAGGTAATACACAGGTTATAAGGGGGCATAAAAAAGTAGGGACCGCGTCGGAGGTCGGCTTGACTACCCGAGAAACAAAGAATTCGTTTATTTTTTAACAGCTCGCCCGTGCACAAAAGGAGGCTGCGCGGCACGAAAAACGAACCAAACGAGAGCACCTTGTTAACCTTTTTAAAAAGAAATCGCGCGACCGCTAACTAGAATTTCGGCTCGAAAACCGAGAAAAGTTCGCACCGTTTGTTGCGGCGGACGCGGTCGGCGCCTGCGCAATCATTATGTAAATTCTGAACACAAACGCGTCAAAAAATTTGGATGCGAGCACCATCTTCGCGGCGCGTTACAAAATGATGCGCGTTAAATTATTGATGGTTTTTGAGCCGTTCCGCCCGGCGGCCGATATCTGATGCCAGTACCTTGCACCAAAATTAAGGATACCGTTCCATGTCTTTAACGGTATTATTAATGTTCCAGAGATGTGTCATTGAATAGAAGGGATCTTATGTTTGAGGATAATGGTCCTTTAATTCATTCCATTCATTATTTTGTTAGCGTCGGCTAACAACCTGTGTGCTCGTAAAATTTGAGTGCGCATAATAAGAGCTATTATCGTACGGAGACGCGCGTGGCCCCACGTATTACACAGTGAGCAGTGTTGCTTTCCTCATTAACTGAAAATCGCTCTAAACGGTAATAACATCTTCGGGTATCGGCGATGGACCGCGTCCACCCGCCCTCAAATTAACCAAACAAGCGCAAATTTTCCTCGAGTTAAATTATAATGAAGTAACGGCTGATATTACGCAATTTCAGAGATAAGTTTTTTCAATGGAAATTAAATGAAAATTTATGATGCCTTTGCCCCATCATTTCATACTTTCACATCGCGGGTAGTAACAAGAAATAATAATTGTGCTTTACAAATAAAGATCGAATGGTCGCTTTGAGCTAAATGTGACGGCTAAGCAGCGTAATTACAAGGGCCCGGTCTCACTGAAATAACTGTTTATAATTGAAGCGGCTCGGCTTACGGCGGGTAAATGTAGGAGGTTTTATGTGAAAACGTTACTAATGAGGGAATGGATCGCGGCCTTAATGACTCGGACATAGTTCATGAAATCGAGCGGAGCGTGAGCTCGCTATTACACTACATGACACTGGACTCTGCCTCTCTTTTTATAACTACTCGCAATAATGACGTAAGTGTGTCCCTTCAACATTTTCTTTAGCTCAACTCAAAATTGCTTAGTATTATTTTATAGAGAAGTCCTTAAGAGATTTTAGGGTTGTCGATTTTGATGGACAAAAAGATTTTGATCATTCAAATCGTGATTTCATTTGGATTTTTGAATATATAGGTTAATACGGTTCAGGGTTGAAAATTATTAATTAAAACATAAGTACAATATGTAAATTCGGTAATTCTAATTAAAATCTAAAATATTATATATTTCTTACTACAGCTAATATGATAAGTGCTAAAAAGGGCATGAAATAACGCGGAAGGGACGATTCGACACACAATTAAAAACATATATAGGTATATGTTACCTTATATATCTCGTAACGTAAAGGTTTATAGCACACTCTGGGACTTAACCTGACGTGGAGTTATTTTTTCCATTGCGGATGTCAAATGGGTTTTTTAAGTTTAATACCTTGTGAGCCGGAATTGTGCCTTGCTCAAGCCCCGAGTAAATTGCAAAATAACGGCAATCCGCATTAAAAGCTGTTGCGAAAATCATTTCCGGGAAAATTATTGTTCAATCTCCGTCAAAACACTATAGTTTTGTGTTGTCCAACTGCCTTGACGGAACTGGCACGGGATTTCTTAATAGATTGAATTGCACCTTGAAATGCTCATGCTCTAGCGGCTCAAGTCAGTATCAACTCATTAAATTTTACCATGTCATCATTATTAAGCAATTGGTATTCAGTCGCCTGTTAAGTGGGTGATCGCTAATAGGAAACAAGTCTTGAGCGCATATGTGCTTCAAAGGGTACATGATGATAGTTCCTGTATTTAACATTACAATACATAACATCACGCCTTTAATTTCTGCAAGGGGTAGGCACAGGTGTGTAGTACTACCACGTTTCACCAGATATGTTTAGGTCCCATGGTGGTGGCTTATTGCCATACACCAGGCACAAAACCAGACTCCGAGCTGCTACCGGGTATTCCGGGTATTGTTTCCCGACCCGGGGATCGAACCCAGGACTTCTAGCTTAGCATTCGTGCTTGCCACCACTAGACTAGACTAAAACTACCTACACTTAGATTGGCCACTAACCCCTTAAATAATTCGTATTGGAGCACCATGACACAGTAAGTATATGCTGTAGCTCAACTCAGTTATGAAAACCCTGCATTGCCCATTGATGAGTTGCAGTGTCCCAATAGTCATTTAATAACACGCTATAATGGCACCGATAACACTCTAGTTTGATGAGAAAACAATTAAACCGTTTAAATTAAGAGGACTTACCGTACCTATTCATTTTAGAATATCTACTATTTGTTACCGCAATAACCTTAAAATGTTTTAACTGTGTGAACATTTTTTGTAATAAGGAAATTAGCAAACGAGGATAGATTTAGATTTAGATACCTATCATTAACGAACTACTTAACTTACGAACGACAAGTTAATAAATTAAAATTAATTTGTTTTATTTAAAATATATATAGGCAGGTAATATCTACAACAGTACAGTTCTTCGTTAAGACTTGTTATTTGAGACATAATGTAGAAAATGAATTTAATAATGAATTTGAAATACATGTTACAAAATTTGCAATCAGTTTTGAAATAGGAGGTTAATTAAATACATGCTATGCACTTCGACCTGTAGTATTAACAATACGGTCATATGAAACTTATGACCTGTAAGTATTTGAGTATCATGGAATGGTACAGTTAAGTTGAGAAATTAAATTTAGGTGACCTTAGAGCAGGTAGTACTTTTAACAGGTAGTACTTTTTTACTTTAATAATCTAAGAGAAACCGTTATAAACTGGCATGAACTATTAAGTTGTTACTTGTTAGTATCAATATAAAGAAATCAAACACTTTCTATAGATTAAAGAATGCAGAGATAGTACAATTAGCTAAGCTTAGTTAGCTATCCATAGGCGTTCTATTAGGTACGGATCTCTTACACAGCATCAGCTGAGAGAGGTCCAATGCGGATGGCGGAAGCCAGTGGCCATGTCGATTGTTCTCATATTTAATTCGCCTTTTAACTATTGCAAATTAGGGTTTCTCAAAATGATCATGGTGTTTCTAAATATTTTCGTGATGATCAGTTTAAAACACTTTAGAAAGTGTATTTATTTATAAAGAATGAAAAGTTTATTTGAATAAAGGAAAATTCAATGTGATATGAAATTAAATTATCTACCATTGTCAACTGATTAAATTTATGAGGATGCAATAAACTTTAGAAACCTCCTGAGTCTACTGAAAACTACACTTTTCAGACTTATAGTTGGTTAAGTAGGTAACCTCATTCATGTGTTAAAATCTCAATCATTAAAAAATCAATATTGTTCACTTCATTTATAAAAAAACGTATAAGTTTTCTTAAGTTCAGTTAAAAAAACCTTGTTTTTAAAATAGAGTCGGCTATCGAGCGCCAGTCCTAAGTATATAACTAAATATTATATAAAACATTAGTAGGTAAATCATTGTAAGGCACTTGTTGATAAGTAAACGTAAAGTATTTGATACATGAATGTAAATAGAAAACTCTATGTAGAGTTGAAGTAATTAATAGTCATGATCATGATGTAAACCGGCCAACGTGTTGTGGACGGATCTTACGAATGGTTGTGTGCCGTATTTTTTATAGAGCGTCACTTAAATCATTTGATGGCCCTATATAGTCCGATCGGTGATAGTAGTACAAATAATTACGAAACATACCCCCGTGCGGCATAGAAATAACTGTGTGCGCTCTTAAAGGATAAAAACATTTAGTCTGATATGTCATTCCGGTAACAGTAAGCTAGTTTAATTGCAGTTTAAGCCCAGTTAGCTCTGATCTTCATGTTTAACATTGTAAAGGCGAGACCGAGCCCAGTTTTTGCGCGTAATGAAATTGTAAGCTCGATTGCTGGAGGCGAGATTGTAGCGACAATGACACGGTCCTGAGAATGGGCGCGTCTAGTGCCCGACCGGATACTTATATTATAAATACTGCGCGATGCAACCTAAGCTTCCCGCCACCGTAATGGGCTGATGAATGAAATTAATCCCGAAGGGAATCACCAGATTGTTTTGAATTGAATTTCGCCGAAGCTTTCCAATTACTTTGTCGCAATGCGTTTTTCATTTATATTTAGTTTATTAATTTAATAAAAATTTATTAAAACACTTAAAGTTATGCCGATAATTAGATACAATAAAAAATAGCTTACTGCTTCTCGCCGTACTCGATCTGTAGGGTCGATATCTATCCAATATACCACTATCACAGTCACTGTATTGGCTAATTAATCTAGTCCTAGAGCATTGTTCACAAGCTGACGGTCTACACACAGCCTTCGGACAGTCCGGGGCGGGGCACGGCCGGGACTGGCGAAAGGCCTCCGGCACTTCCATCCTTTGCCTCACTATCACGGTGCCGGCTTGTCTGTATAGCGCAAAGTACGGTATCTTAGTGTAATCCATAGCACTCGATCTGAATTGACATCCCCGAAATGGTGTGGTGTCGCACGCGTCGTGTCGGGTAAGCGACTAAATGAATTGGTGTGACGGCGCGTAAGATAAAGCCTAGTGGTATACTGAGCACGTGGCGTTCGCAGTGGGGGGCGAAATGACGAATAGCCGGTGGGGTCTGTGGCGGGCGGCTGCCGCCAATGGTAGGCGCGCGCCGGAGGGCGGGCCCGTCCCACCCAGCCGGATGCCTCTATGTGGCCGAGGCTCCGGCCTCGCGACCGCACGCCGGTGCCGGTGCTTAGGGGTTGCTGATTTTAACACACTTTTGGGCGCGCCTTACTTTGCAGCGACGCGTACAAAATATATAGGTAAGCACATTATCATTAGCAGCAATTTATCTTAAGGCAAGTTAGACACCTGTGTAGGATTAGCTATTCATTCAATAATCAATAGCTAATCCTTTGCCTTATATAGATCAGTTAGTAGTTTAAGTAGTTTTTAGTTAGGTACCTAGACTTTCGTTAAGCGTGTCTAATCACCTCATAGCGAAATAAATTATTTGACTTTGACTTTGACTTTGACATTTAATTTTGCACGGGCTTTCATGTAGCTACTACTTTCACTTTTATTCCCTTTGGATTTAGTTCATAAAAGTCTGGATCAAATGTGTTAAAATCATTCGTTTAACAGTCAGGTTAATTGTATTTTGAGTAAGACTTTATACCTACACGTATAAACGTAGCTAAATAATTAACGTGAGAAAAATTCGCACCCGTTTCTCAAATATTTTTTCATTCGTACTAACCTTATTGGTAATGGATATTACAAGAGATCGATATCTTGTAATTTACGTATAAAAAACAAAATCAAAATATCGCTCCGCAAACTACCTAGGTATACCCAACAACCATAATAATATATCATATAGGTACTAGAATAACATCAACACCTAAGGAGTCGCCAACAAACAGATATCTTTACACTTTTTTTGAAGGACCCGATAACATTTTAAGATTAAGCATTTTCTCGATATTTCACTATTACATACGTGCATATGTAACTTACGGTACATTATAGGTTCATAATATATTATAATAATGACATAGACACTGACTCTACAAAATTTATCCCACGCGGCGCTCTTTTTGGTGGTTGTCTTACATTCTGTCACGTAGTAAAATGTAATCAGTGCAATTCACAGATAGACAGGTATATATTTCGTACTAACAAAACATCAAATCTATTCTATCTTATTATTATATTATGGTATCAAAGTAGATTGATAAGAGAATTTATCCTTCAATGAAAACATTTTGCTTCGGATGCATCCTTTATTTATTGTCCCATGATTTCCTACTAGTAACCTCTATTATAATATTACTTCCGTTTACTAATTAAGGATTCGGGATGCGGATCCGAATTATGAAATTATGAAATAATAAGAATGACACAGCAGAGATTCCAACGCATCATTTTGTTTTATAAACCAAGGTCGCATATTTAGTTTGGCATCTGGTAAAATTTCTTCGGTATTTTATTCAGGTTGACTCATTTCGTATACCCGCGCCTAACTGTTTCTACAGTTAGTCATTTGAGATTTCAGTTGACTCAGAAAGCTACTGATGTATAATATAAGAGCATCGAAGCAGCAACAGGTGTTTACCAAATAATTCATTTAATTTATTATTTATTGAAAGATCTAAATTGTAGGTAAAGTTTACGAAGCTTAATAGCACAAGCATTATCTACCAGCCTGCCCTGATGAAAGATTAGAATAAGAAAAGAAAACTAAAGTTTTAAAAATAAAAACAAATCATCATACACATTCTGAACTACGTACATACATACTATCCTTCATCATCATCATAATCCATCCATCAGCTTTTTTGGGTCCACTGCTGGAGATAGGCCTCCCTCAATCGTCGCCACTCCTCATAGTGTCCTTACTAATATATAAATAGGAAAGTGTGTTTGTTGGTCTGTCCTTCTCCGCCTCAGCAGACCGATGGATTGACGTGATTTTCTGCATAGTTATAGGTATATGGCTAGAAGATAAAAGTGACATACTTTTTATCCCGGAAAATTGCACGGATCCCGTGAAATGGAGAAAGCACTGAAATAATCGTTCGATTTTCTCCCGGATCTTATCAGATTATATCAACCCGATCGACCCGAACGATATTCTTATTGTGTTCTTTATTGTAGCTTGCCGTTGATATTCTTTAGTGTAGCTTGCCGTTGATATTCTTTAATGTAGCTTGCCGTAGATATTCTTTAGTGTAGCTTGCCATTGATATTCTTTAGTGTAGCTTGCCATTGATATTCTTTAGTGTAGCTAGCCGTTGATATTCTTAAGTGTAGCTAGCCGTTGATATTCTTAGTGTAGCTTGCCGTTGATATTATTTAGTGTAGCTTGCCGTTGATGAGGGCTCTCAGATTACAAAACTAATCTTAGGTTATACTTATTATATTTCAAAACATCCCTGGATAGTAGAGGTAACTCTGCACGTAAAACAATTTGACGCAAGCGGAGCTGCTGGGCAAGCTAGATACCTAACTCTTTTTTCTTTTCCAGAATTAAACAATGAATACTAAAAATGTTTATTTTGCTTAAAAATAAATGCTTGGGTTTGAACCCGGACCGCTCGAGTGTGAGGCGAGTTCGATAGCCACTGGGCTGCCACCGCTTAAATAGACGGTCACTGGTATATTATTCAATCTCATATGCATGGCGCCTCAATCATTCAGGCCAATTCATTCTCATACTTTTGACTCACAAACATACTCACAAGTGATTCGGACATACCAGCCGGATGGCAAATTACGTCAGGTTTCAGTTCCGTGAATGTTCATCATACCATAGTAGATAGTAACACCTGTGCGGTATCAGCAAGAGGGTTTCCTGTTGATAGTATGGACGATAAAACTTCGTAGGTGTCCTATAGCTACGCGTTGCGATTGATAAGACACGCTATTCGCCGACAGGCTGTCTGGCAAGCCCATTCTTTTAATACGACGCTTGCAAGATTGATGCTTGCATTCTTAGTAACAAATAGTTTGTTGCACTTACACTATGTAGGTGTTTACTTTGTAACTATATAACAAATTCAGGTATTTTTTACATTGAAAAATTCACCGCAGGCCATATTCGAACCGGTACTACAATACATAATAGGTACCTACTGCATTTCCACTTGCATGCCACGGTACGGTAATTTTACGGTAAGATAAAAGCTATGCTAGAGGCCTTCTCATTCAGGTCATAACAGCTAACTGGACTAACTACCCCGGTCCCTATTTGAGTCTCGTTCGTCAGTCATAGTTGTCATGGGCGGCAGCGGAAGGGTGGTGCTGCAAGCTCGTTTGCTATTTTATATCCATAAAAATAAAAATAATGGGGTTTGTCTTAGGTAATTTTTTTATACAGAAATACAATCTTAATATAGTATTTTTAATAGCAAGAATTTACATAATACTATTTCCCATAGTACCTACATGAAAGATACCAGGCTGAGATAAGAATAAATGCGGTTTAGATTTGTTTAGCTGGTACTTAAAGTTTTCCACTTAGGTACATCTATCTGCGTAGGCTTCAACGGAAGTACGCTCAGTCATTTGAAATACCTGTAGGACCAACCGGACTTTGGTTAGCGGTCGGAAAGCACCGCGCCTTCCAGTTTATCTATACTCCGTCATCGGTGACGTCAAACCAGTTCCCACTATGTATGGGTCTCAGTTCAAGTCTGCGCGTACCAAGTGTCTGAGCACATTCTAGTCCCAATATTGATTCTAACTCAAACATAGATACGGCATAGAACATAGGTGCCTACTACATAACGAGCTATTTTTAGACCAAGAGCTATTTTAGACTAAAGCGGTGATTATCTTTGTAATATATTCGCGTTCAAGGCAAATCGTTCTATTTTATCTATCTGTCTATGTTAGCCGTAGTTACGTACATAGGTCACGCATAAAGTTTAAGTACCTACCTACGCTTGTTCTATTGAACAATCAAGCTCGACATTCCTGTTGACCAGGAGATTCGATTTCGATTTTATTATATAACTTAGTACCTATATTAAAAATTAAATATTCCTACACCTCATGGGTAAGAAAATAAAATTAATCGTTTAAAGTTTTTTTTTTAAAGGTGCCACATATGCCATCTATGCCACAATCAAGGTTAGGTGACCTAACCTTGAATGTGGCATTGATCCCAGAACGCTGGCACTACTGGCTGTGTTACCTAGCTGTACGAAACTGCAGTACGAAAATGCAAACGACGCATTGATCTTTGCTACGACCGCGATGGTCAAATGTCGCAGCGCTACGCAAATCATACAATTGTAGGATTTAGGATAATCATAAAAGGACTACAACAAATGGAGATATTTTCAATGAAAAATACGTAATTCACTGATGAATAAACCTTATTAGGCCAGGAATGAACGCCAATCGAGAACGACAAAGCCTACTATAATACAACACTAAAAAACAGAGATTTTTAACCGAATAAAGTAGGTATATATTTAATAGTAATTTGGTATAAACAATAAAAAAATAGTAGGTAATTTTATCTTTTAAAAGACATTAAACATTCACATCGAAATTTTCGGTAATAGCATATTACTCGTATTTTAAAAGAATATGATCTGTTTAGAATTTTATAAAAAAATTAACCCAAATTTTCATGTATGCTCAAAACTATCTAAAGAAAAAAAAGTAAATTATTGTTGATGTATTTGCGCAGCTTATTCAACTATCTCTAAGCACACCAGCAACCTACTAACGTTTGGCGTGCAAATGTGTGTGAAATCGAAGAGTTTGAATCGTAGTCATTCCTGGCTTTAGTTATGGTAAATAATGAAATACATGATATTAGAACTTTTTTCTAACAGTGAAGAACGAACTCATGGAAACGCAACTAACACGGGACATGTAGTAAGTAACATGACTATACTAATGTAGTTCGAGTTCTTCCTTGAAATTTGATATTCCTTCTAATGGAATAGAATGGAGTCACAAAAATTAAGCTTAAGAGAATGACGTACAGGAGTCAAATGATCCCCTCATCCTGCTTCGTCACGATGACGAGATAATTGACTGAAGGCACGTACCTACTGTACATGGTCCAACTACCTCCGTATGCCGTAAGCGTCATCACGCTTTAAACGACTAATTAGACTGAGTAACAGGGTAACCGAACTCTGTACGATGTTTGTTTGCTTAGAAAATGATTTGTTACATCCTATCTATAATTTGCAATAAAATCTAACAACTACTTATTGCTTGAAACCAGTCATAAAGTATGCTATTTCTTATGTGATGCTGTTTTTTATGTTAAATATTAAAAGTGTATGGTGTAGTTTTTATGGATACAAGACAGCAAACGAGCTTACAGCAGCTCCCATCCGCTGCCGTCCATAACAACTGTGTTGAACAAGATTCAAATAGGGGCTGGGATGGTTAGTCCATTTAGCAGAGAGAGTTAAAAAGAACATTAGTTGGTCAGTTCGTTAGTGGGTATCAGGACAGGCTACTGTTAGTGATAGTTAGTTGGTTTTAGAAAAAGTCCAGTTAGTAATTGTTAGTAAGTTGTTCATGGTAACACGGGAACGCATCTGTGACCGACTATGAACGAGACTAAGTCATTGTGGTACGATACGAGTATGCTGCAACATTTCTTTTGTGGTCTTTTTTCCAACAAACGAGTGATCAAATACTTATATAAATAATATTCTCTTACGTTCATACTTATTGGCTCAAGCATAAATTAATGCTTAATTAAATCATTGTATTACATCCGTTAATATCGGTCACTCGTCTAGTCTATTATTATAGAAATCGTGCTTAATGTGTCGTATAACCTTTATCCGGGCGCGTATTTCAGCGTATTTCCGATCTGGAAATACCTTCTTATTCCATTCATGCATCAGATATACCGATAGTGCAAATTCGTGTGACACTGTGACAGTGATCCGAATCGTGTGACTTAACATTCGTTCTGACAGTGACGGACTTTGAGTTTGTGATTATGCGATGATAATATTAAAATTAAAAAATGAATGTTCACGATTTTATTAACGGCCTGTAGGGAATGTGTCCCTTTACAATTGAGATAACTTGGAGGTAAATTTACGCGGATCTATGCAGAGTTGACGCAAATGCCAAATTTCGTCCGAAACGGTTTTGTACGATTTGTGATATTTCGATATGGATTCGTCCAAGTAGGGTTTAATAATAACGTTAAATTTATTTTTAGCAGATTATGAAGCAAGTTTAACGTTAAATAATTATGCACAAACCTGCTAGTACCTACTCTGTTTTTTGAGAAAAATGTGTAGTTTTCAACACGCTTATTATATGCCTCGGCCATCCTCATTATCCATCCAACGAAGTCTTATTGATTTTTCGTCTTATTCATAAAAAACTTGATGTGAATTTTTAAGAATTCAAAATAAATTTTAATCTTTAAAACTTGCTAACTTTATCGAACTCGAAATCGAATTTAGGTTTACCAATCTTCACAGAATTTGGATTTGGAAACCATACGAGCGTACTTACTATTAATCCTGCCTCATTGCATTCGAAAATTAAAATTTTCTTTGCGTGGGCGCCATTGGTTACGAACGGCCCACGAAAATTATTTAATGCGCTTGTTAGGTTATTATATTATTGAATAAAGAGATTGATAAATGTGGAAAATTATTGATGGTAAAAGAAGTAATTAATAAATGGAACGTAAATTATGTATCATTGTCGGTTTAATTAAAGCGGAAATGGTGTCTAGTGTGATATTTTAATTAAAGTAATTATAGCCTATTTAAATATGAATATTATGTCTTAATTTATGTACTTACTAGCTTTTACCCGCGGCTACGCCCGCGTGGTCAAAGGAAATTAACAATGACTTGTTTATCATATACGTGATTCAGAACTTGAAAATGAATTTTACTAACGCCATCTATTAACAAAATTCGGAACTAAATATCTAGCAAATAACAAAACATCGATATCTTCCCATGGGGATGTTTTACCGCGGTAAAAAGTAGCCTACGTCACTCTCCACCCTCCTCACTATTTCGACACACAAAAACCCTACCATTTAATAGCTTCGTTACGACGTGAAAGCCGGACAAACAAACAAACACACTTTCGCATTTATAATATTAGTATGGATTTTAGATTAATATTGGTAAAGTAATTAAGAGCAAAAATATAATTTTATATCTCTGTTACTCAATATTAAAACAAAAATAACTTAAAAGTTCACAACGATTTAGTTATAACATAGAAGTAATAAAATCTTACTACCCCTCCCTCATATTCATTTGTTACATGTACATATTAATATATTTTGTGTAAGGTGGAAATTTTTGGTTTTTAGGTAAAAATAATTAGTATTAGATTTGTATGTAAGCTATATCGGACGAAACAGTTTACAGCCGTAGCAGTTATGTAACCCATCTATATTCTTGCAGCTCAAAGGTGACTCGGTATCCTAGACAAACCTTGTATGGTTTATTGGATACCAAATATTAATGTAAAATGTTGAAATGTTGTTATAAAAAAATAAAAAAATGATAATAGCTGGTTACCATAATTATTGTTTTAATTGAAGCGGAAATGGTGTCAAGTGTGATATTTGAATTAAAGTAATTATAGCCTATTTAAATATTAATATTATTTCTTAATTTATGTACTTATTTTTGATTAATATTGGTAAAGTAATTATGAGCAAACATATCATTTTAATGTTAATTGAAATATTTTCATACCACAAATATTTAAATAAGCTTTATCTATACGAATAGTAGGTGTCAAATGATGTTTCTATTTAATATTATTTTGGTCAATGTTGTTTGTTAGCAAAAGTATCATTTTATTTAGGTGTAAGTTTGTTTTGATAAAACCATGTGCCGCCACCTGGTGAATATATAAAGGGCTTGTAACCGAGTCGAGGGACTTTATTCTTGGCTGGCGAGTGGCTCTGATATTCCGTTCGTGGCAATCGCATAATTTCTAATACAGTGGTACAGACAGTGGTAGGTACCTTGGTTGTGTGGAAACGCTGCTCGAGACCAAAGTTAAGTACATAGATAATAAGTTAACCAAATGCTTTATTATTAAAATAATATATTGTCAATGTGATCATTCCTATTTAAAAACTGGAAACATGGTGTAATGTGTGTTACTGACGTGATATTATATATTGTATGATTTTATTTGAAATAGATGTGCGGGGGAGTTTCCTTTGCAGTTTCTTCTCCTCCACAAAAAGAGCACCTTTTGAAACTGTGGTAGCATCAAACATCGATGATAAATGAATAAAGCATTATTAATTTTGATATTGTTTTATAATTTCAACCCACTTCCAATTTGACGTTTTCATATCAATTTATTCTAGATTATATTAACAACTTTTATAATTACTATTATATACATAAACCTATTTTTAAAATCTAACACGCTCATTACACATGTTACTCGTGTTTTAACACTTCACATATTTACATCTCATTAGAACGTCCGTGTCTCGTGCTGACTAATATTATCGAGTGTTTAACAGGACTTGACGTTGAACGCAAAAAAATAACAAAAAAAACTCAAATCTATGAGATGCTTGAAATGCTTTCGAAAAATGAATGGGTAAGACTACCTGTTGCGCTAATAGAATGGAGACTTGTTTTTCAAATTTGCACCTAAGATGAAGTGCTCACATTTTATGAAGGTGGCCATACCATCAGGCGGCCGGTCAGCTTGTTCGTCAGTAGGTATATAACCTAAAAAAACGTGGGACCTTAATATTACTAGTGAAAAGGTTACACTCCTCTGCCTACTCCTTTTGAGCAATACAAGGGAGATGTTATGTTATCAGATGTATGTTAAGAATTTTAAAATTAAATAGAGTGGCGATACCAAAACTTATCATTATAATTATAAACGTAATGTTGCTCGCTTTTCCAGTAATAAATATACATAGGTATATAATATCCAAAATCAGATGGATGAAGTTTCATGAAGTAGAAGCAGGAAACTAGAAGTTATCCAGGAATACGTAGGTACTTATTACACAACAGTTTGAATCAAAAATATTCGTAGATTCAATGAACTTGCACGTTCATAAAATGCTCTTATTTCTACATAGCGGATTGACGTATTCCTTTATTATTAGGAATATAAAAAAACTCATTGTTGCCCATGTTTTTTTCGAACACCCTGGTTTTTACCCGGAACAAACGAATGACTACTATTAAGTCATCTAATTAAAATGTTTAATACAGTGATGCTTTTATCGACAGTCCATATCATATAAAAACGAACCCGGATTGAATTTTTAACTCTCTTCGCGTGCACGGTTCAACAATCGACGGGTCGGCTAAATTGAAATACTTAAACAGCTATAATGTACTCGTATTATACACGAGTATAATGTACTTCTAATGTAGTATAATTCTTTATGTTCTCATTTAGGTATTATATTCCAAAAGCAATCAGCCAATAACGAAAATAAATTGTCTAGTTAAAGAGTTCCTGTATTTTTTTTCTTATAATGAGCATTCCCTGTCTCATTATGACACCACCAAAAGGAGGTGATGTGTATTATAAATATAGTTATTTTAATTTAACTTTAATTGTTCTATTAACTTCATGTTATTTTTATTTATTACCTTAGTTCCGTAGTCCAAATCGACGCAGTTATTTTCATGTTTCAAGGGCCACTATGAATCTATCGACTGTCATTAACAGTTTTTTAAGGCATGATTTTGATTTTAAAGAAAAATGTTAAAAAACGTGGCTTTGGATTTTTTAAATTGGTAATAGAGTTGTACAGTGTTGTACTGCTAAGCTTAAAAAAGTTAAGCTGCGACCCATAGACGTCCCACTGCTGGGTACGGGTCTCTCCCACAGATAAATCTGCGGGAGGTCTAGAGCGTACTCCACCACGCTGGTCCAATGCGGACGAGGAGTGACCCACAGTGTCGAATTTTGTCATGTCCCGAAAGAACCCGAAGGTCTTCGACAAGGCTTAACGATTGTTTTCACCATTGACAACAATCGGGACCGACGGCTTAACGTGCCCTCGGAAGCACGTTAACTCCGTTGATCACATTGAATCGACGCGAGTGGAAGCTGCATTTGCTTGCAATTCGTATTAAAGGACTGTAATGCCTAGTATGAATATGTTTTATTCTGGTTCGTTTTAAATTGTGATAAATGTATTAATTATTATACAAATATAATTGATTCAATATACACAGTGACTTGAGAGTGCGTCAGTGTAATATTATGGAATTCCAAAGTGTCGAATGCAAAGACACAAAAATGAAAGCTCACGCTTGATTTATGTGAAATACAGTTTAATTTTCGCAAGCTGTTTATTATGGCCCATAAAATGGCCGACTCCTGTTCAAGCTACTTCTTTGCAACGTGCTCGCTTTGCCGCCTTGTTTTGTTTACCGTTAACAGATGCATCAAGACTTTAAGACAAAAGTACGCGTTAACTTTCACTAGGTTATATATGACGCAATAAATTGACGCATTGTCGGTGATCGGGTAGTTTTAAAGGTTCTATTTCAGATCTTTGTTTCTATTTTAACGGTAATAGGTTTAGAACCGCTCCGAGGAGGCCTATAAAGCAAGCACACAAAAACTAGCGTGCGACTGCTTGAGACATTTCAGTTGCATTGTTGCATTGTTTGGTGTATCATCGAATTTTAGGGTTGCCCCCGCATACTTCACCCTTATATTGTTTTACCGATTTTATGAAATTATATCGTTAACTGATTGATTGACTACTTGTTGTATCTTTGAGATGTTTAATGTTTATCTCATTCACTTGATCAGGAAAATATATATTACTTTACCAATTTTCAAACGCAGTTTTGTTACACCTAATGACAAGTTTAACATTTACTAATGAATTTTAAGTATTAAATTTTGTATAATTAAAATATCTTCTATAGAGGCAGCATAAATTGAGCTAAACAACACTAAAAGCAAAAAAGCTACAAAAATTACGAACACCGTAATTATGATGGTTTATTCACACGATTGACAACCCTCGATTGACAAGCATCGGCTGTTTACAAAATGGAACGCGTTTATATTCGCCGTTTGGATCCTGCACAATATAGTCTAAACAAGTGAACACCGTGAAATTTGGTTTAGGGACCGTGTCCAAAGACGGAGATATCATAGCGTGATAAATCGCGTGTCAACAATACGCCCTTTTCCGGTAGAAGTGCAAGCTTGAACACATTGTATTGATAATGTAGAGAGTAGCCCGATAATCTAAATATTTAACGGTGTTTGTTACGGATGATTTGTATGTTATAACTTTATTAACGTCCATAGCCCTATGGCTCGAGTCGATTCAATGTGACCGAAAGAGTTAAGCAACGACGGGCGCGGTCGGTTTGTGGATGGGTGACCGCTAGTGGCAAAATTTCATGGACGCTACCGTGCTTCGGAAGGCATGTAAAGCCGTCGGTCCCGGTTGTTTTCAATTGTGGAAACAGTCGTTAAGCCTTGTCGAAGACCTTCGGTGGAGTATGCTCTAGACCTCCCGCAGCTATGTCTGTGGGGGAGACCCGTGCCCAGCAGTGGAACGTCTATGGGTCGCAGCGAACTTTATTAAGTATTTAAGTGTACAGAAAAAGTCATGTGAGTTTACGCGACACCTTTTATGTTTAAATTTTCCTGTGTTTAAATTTACAGTAATGATAAATACAAATAAAAAAAGTAATGTTCCTGCAGTAACTCAACAACGTATTGTCACACTAAACTTCTTTAGAGGCGACCATCTTAGTCTTCAAGTACGAGACTCTTACTAATAATTACTAACTGGACTATTAGCAATCCCTAGTCCTCACACCCACTATTTGTCTGTCTTTGCTAACTAGAGTAACCAATATCCTAGTCCCTATTCTAGTCTTGTTCAAATTCAGTCACAGGTGTCATCGTTTGCTATCTTAATGTGTGAATGTGGAAACAAAAATATTACTACCTACATGCGTTTTTGCCTTATTCACAAATGACCTCACAATACGGACACCGACTGTAGATGTATGGTTGAGCATACATTCCGCATAAGCATGGTTGCTGAGTCCAGTCAAATGTCTAAAGCGAGCAATGTAAAGTTAAATATTGAATGTATGTTATACATCTCTGCATTATTACATTCAATGACGTCACTGTGTTGTATAGGTTTTGTTTAGAACGCTCTCGTAAATTTCAATGTGTGGAAATTACGTTTTTGCCACGGAAATGTTACTACCAATTAAGAAGTTTCCTTTAATTATGTTTTTTTCTTAACGTAAGTGTGTGTATGATTCGTGACACATCTCATCAGAATTGCATCGGGTATTTATTAAGGAGAGTGACTACTGCAATACGAGTCTATAATTGAACATAGCACAACATCTGAACCATGCCTACTGGAAACTGCTTGAACTTAAAACTTTCTTCTGATCCGATCACACACACTCACACACTCACACACACACTGGGTGACCAAACTTTTTTTAAAAAATATTAATTTAAATTTAAGTTTTGTTTTACAATTTCTTTTTTGGTTTAAATTTTGATGAATGAATGAATTTTTTAATGAGGATGCGATAGAGAAAGTGTGGTCAGGGATAGGGGGCGGCTGAAAAACAGCGCTGCATGGGACCAATCCTATGTCAGCTAAAGCTCGCTTTTTATTGTACATACTTTGGGCAACACATACAAGTAGGTATATTTCCTGTCACACTTTATTGTACATCATTATTGTATCTCTATGAGGTGAGTATAGATCGACAACATACTATAAAAGAAATTTCATGTTATATTAATTTAGTTTGGTGCACCTGCAAAGTTTTCACTTCTAAGTAAAAATGTATGCAGATAGGTACCTTGTCAACAGTATAATTAAACTATTACAACAGTAAAAGGAACATCGCATTATAAGGAAAACTATTAAAAAAGTCACACAACGGCAGTTTAGGTGTTCACACGGCGGTCAAGCGATTTAATTAATTGAGCAGTGGCTATAATCTGAACATTATTATAATGGGATAATCATTAAAATAATTGAATCATTAATCACTAGCGAACTTCACTTCACATATTATATGATCGACGCGTGCCGCCTAGTAGGAAAGGATAAGAGTATAATAAATCGTATTTAATTAGATTGTTAACGACTTAGAAGAAAATAGCTACATGGATGTCGTTTAGCTTGATTTTTTCCAACTTAAATGCTTTTTATATTGTAATTTAGCTAATCCAATACGCTTAACCACGACGTTAAGTATACTCAAATGTACATAACCAATTTGCGGATGAAAAACTGCACTTAAAGGCAGTTCGAAATAAGGGAAATTGAATAAATATTCATTAAAAGAGAAATCTTGAGGGTATCCATGTTGGTATGTATGGAACAAATATAAACGTATACAGCTATTAAACAAGATATAACAGCATAATTTCGTTTGATTTGACATGCCGAAACAATTTAATCATTATCTCTGTTGGAAAATTAGCTACGATTGGTAGCGTTCGAAGTTAGATTTTATTTGAATGAGCGTAGGGTTAAGAATGGAGTGATGCTTCGGGGGTTTATATGACTTGTGAGCTAGGGAAAGGTATGGCGGAGGAATTGGCGGTATTCGCCAACGACTGCGGCGGAGCGGCATTGCAAGCCGCGCAGCCTCCGACTGGGTGGGCAGAGCGCGGTTGGCCATTTCGTGCCCCTTTTTGTTTACTGTGCGAACCCACTGTACACGTTTTTGTTTAGTTTGTTGTTTAGTTTCCTAACTAAAACCATTTTTCTACAAACTCACGCAACCGAGAATCGCTATCGCAATATTAGTTATAATCACGCGATTTGATACCAATTTAAATCGAAACCAAAATTGCAGTTCAATTACATTTGCTCCGTTACTGCGTTTTCGGGTCAGTTAATGTTATAATTATATCGCCACTCCTAATTGGCAAGAAAAGGCAAACAGATGGGACAATTAAAACATTACTTGGTCGTTGCCGAATTATGTTGTAATTAGTGTGTTAATAATTAAAATCGAAGGTCATTATTGTAGTAAAAACTCATGTTCTGATCGTTATTTACAAGTCCAGATTTGCAGGGAACAGAGGTGGAAATTGCGTACCTATTATTAAAGCTTACTTCAATTTAATTTTTAAAGATTAATAGGTACCTAGGTATTTCAAGCTTTTGTATAGTGCTGGAAAATTCCTTCACACTATCATAACTCTTTTAGAATTCCTATTTAATCGCTTACGATGGAAAATCTACTTTTGACTAAGCCTAAGGTTACGACTTCCCTTCGGTTTTCAGCGTCATTTACTCTGCTTAAGTCTCATTTGGTGATAATACCAAAAAACGAACAGTTTTAAGAACATGTAAAGTTATCTTTAAGCGTGATTAAAATAAAATGTGACAAAATTATCTATGTTTCGGATGTTATGCTTTTTAAGTAATTTAAATTTAAATGTAACTAAATGAACATGTTCATGTCTTATTACAATACATATACAATAGAATAAGTCAGTAAATTTAAGATTTAGGTACAATATAGTAGGTACTATATTTTTATGGTACTTATTACTATTTTTATTCCCGAAAGCAGATCAAATAGTTCGTCAATTACGCTAATTTAAACGGCCGATTAAATAAGAAATAAATGCGTTGTAATTAGGTAGACTGTAACCTCTAAGCCGATATAATTCTATGGGACAGAGGGATACTTGTGTGAAAACTCCCATTGACATAACTTGGCAACCCACGCGGTCATTAGTCCAACGGTACTAAATGAAAACAGGTAAATACGCCACCCTCCTTGTCGCCCAACGCGACAGACCGACACGTGTATGGAACAAGTCTGTTAATAATAAATTCAATTAATTGTACTGTATTTTCAATTAAGTGTCATTGAATTGGGACAAGACTAACATGGGGCTATTACCAACTCATTCAAACATGTCTTTAGATATCTACAAATATCTACTATGATTTATTATGTTGGAGAATAACTAACAATGGTGTCGGGTGACAAGTAAATTAGAATAGAAACGTGTACTTTGAGATAAATTTTAAATGGCCGTCTTTACTTTGATGTAGATACCTACGAGTACCTAGGTAGGCTTAATTTTTCTACAACAAACAGACTTAAAGTAATTCTATATTAAGTGTTCCAGATGATTTTTATAGTGACCATGTCAAGTAACTTAACGTATCTTACGTACTTTAAGTAGCTACCTATGTAAGGTATGTTAGCTTTCTGTTTGTCAATAGTTCTACGATTACCTGAAAACTGTTCAGATCGCTTTCGGGCTGTTGAAACCATCCGCTCAACATGACGACAGCACTAAAACTCCTTCCGTTACTGCATCATACAGGGTTGCTTCAGAAATTAACAATAATTTATAGCACATGATATTCAGCCAGTCTTACGTAAATAAATAATTTCCTCAAAAATAGAAGCACGAAAAATACTAAAAATATTAAAACCAAATTTCGCCCGTCCATAAACTTTCAGTGATTGACGCACTGAAATAAGGCACATGTCAAATGTCAATTACCATAGATACTGAAAGCTAAAACGGTTTAAAAAAAGGGTTCTTGAATATTGAATTTAAAAAAAAAATTATGAATACAGAATAAGTATTGATAGCCGCCCGAAATCCCCATAGTCACATGGTGGTCACTTCGGTTTATGCAGAACCATCGCCGAAGTTTAGATATGGACCAAATCCTTATTTCAAAACATGTCCAGAAAAAGTCAGCCTCAAAAGTCTCTTATTAAGAAACCATATCATGTTCTTTTATTTTTGTAAATTGTACCTACACTTAATTTAATTAGTATATTTTTAAATAAATCGTGTTAATATTGTTGTAAAGTTTGCATGACGTGACACATGCGTGACTGCTTGGCCAGGCCAGAGGGTTCGATCCCGGGTCGGGAAAAAGTTATTGGGTTTTTCTAACTTGAAAAGCCCGGTAGAAGCTCGGAGTTGGGATTCGTGCCCTACGATCACCACCTAACCTAGGATCTAAACATAACTGGTGAAAAGTGGGTGTTGTAGGATATAAAAATGAACATACCTTAAACTGTTGGTGGCAAACTCTGGATATGACCTGAAACAGAAAATGATTTTTTTTAAATACGAGTACATATTTGAACAAACAAGACGAAAAGATAATAGTAACCTAGGTTTTGTACGCTTACAAACGAAATAGTATATTTCGCTACAAGTGCGGAAAGCCTGTCATTGCAAAGAGTTCCGACAAATGTCTACCCGAGCCGAAGGCGAGGGTTGACAGTCGGAACAAGTTGCAATGACGATTCCGCACGTGTAATGAGCAACTATTTTTAATACAGTTGCGAAAAAATTAAGAAATTTAATAAAATAATAAAAACACAAACTAAACTCGCAAAGAACATTTTTGGAAAATGGCGCCAACCGTAAAAGAATACAGAGTATTGCAGAGATATTTTTTTGTTTTCTTCTCCCATTCTGGGTAGGCAAAGGGAACTTTGCCCATACAGCCAAAGTCTTCAGTAGAATTTTTTTATTGACATGAAATTTAATGCGATTAAATGAAGTGAAACCTAACCTATCTCATTGAATCAAATCATTAAATCTGATATTGAAACAAATTAGTAGCTTCTTTATAGAAATATTTGCATGAATCATAAAAACTTCTATGAATTTTTTTTTAGTAAAAACTTCGTGGTTGGTTTTTTTTTTTAATAGACATTATTTTGACAGTTGGGAAAGAGAACGCACGAGTTCGGAAAAGTTATAGAAAAAGCACGAGTGTGTAATAGCTCACTTCCCGAACGCTAAACGTCCCTGTAATACGCCACTTTTTGAGCAACTGTATTAAAAAGTTAGTTAAACGCAGTCAAATTCATACGATTCTCAAAGAGATTTTGAAACCATAAGTAATGATTAGTCGGAGTTTGATAATTTAGTATTTAGGTTTGATGGTTACGCCTCAGGCTGGTAAGTATTCGTGACCTAGATATTTGGGCGCAGTCTACTTTAATAAGGTCCTTGTTAAAATTGCTTCTGTCAAAGGATAATCTGGAAAAAATTGTATTAAAACGTATAGTTAGGGGTGTAATTTGTACGAATTTGCCCCCTAAGGCAGGAGTAACAAAAAGATGGTTGGAACTGGCTAAATTACAACCTGTCATATCGCAGACACGATCATGGCAAGCACATGTGAAGGTCATGAGAATATTTTTTTATAGACTGAATATACGATTCTGTACTACCCGTTGTATAAGAATCTTTGGGCCAAGGGCAGAGGTGCTGTCCTTAACTGTCTATTATATAGTTGCTCTATGAAAAAGGAAAGTTACTTATTAGGTTTTGCCCGCAGCTTTGTCCGCCAAAAATTTTTTATCAAGATAAGGATTAGTCAGCGTCTTCTGTTGATGTGGTGTGACGTATTCCAATAAACGTGCAAAGCATCCCAAGAAAACATATTTTCGGGATGAAAAGTATCCTATGTGTTATGCAAAGTTTCATCTAAGTCCGTGTTGTAGTTTTTGCGTGATTGAGTAACAAATATCCAAACATCCGAATATATCCAGACTTACAAAATTTGACATTTAATCTAGGTTTTACAAGGGACGGACAAGATGCGATGATGGCAAGAAAAATGTGGCAGATCGCAACATTTCCAAATTTAGATAGATATGATAGATTATGTGACTATATAGGTATAGGTACTTTTATAATAAGTACAAAAACAATCGGGTATTGCTTGTAACATGTGATATCTACTATAGATTCACACTTGAATGTCCATTTATACGGTCTTTCCACCCACAACTAATATTAATGTAAGTATGTAGGTTGCTGTCTACCTATTTTGTATTTTAAATATATCTGACTGACTGATTCATCACAATAAACAAATTTAACTGAAACTGGAGATTTCATTTTCAAATATTGATCATACCTTTCTACTTAAAAAACATTCGTATCTAATATGAAACAAATAAATATTATAATACATAATTATGTTGTGGTTGCAGGCGGCCACTGACAACAATCACATTAAAAAAAAACTTCCGTCACTGTTTTATATGAAACTAGTGCCCCGCCCCGGTTCCGCACGGTTGTGCCGTAGGATCTTTCTCGTTTCGCTGCGATCGATTAATTAAATCTGTGATAACTCCTAAAATATTAATTTCAATGATATTATAGGTAGGTACTGTAAAGGGTTATTTTTATGTACATGAAATTCGCAGCATTTCTACGTATTTAATATTATATAAGGATTATATCTAATATGTTTAATGAGGTATCTTAGGCCAAACTCTAATTAATTTTGTATTACAATTGCCTTTCGCATGAACGCGTCGCTAATAACTGTATAGAATTCGGAATTTAAGAACACAAGACCGAGTGTGACAATCGATTATGTATCGACAATTCGACATAAAGCGAGTCATCCACTGTTAAGCTGAACTTCTCGATAGCCGGATGAACCAGGATTTCCGTCGACTACTCACACATTTGAACAATAATAGAATCGGAGCAGAAAACAGTCTACGCGTAAAGCCGCCTTAAACTCATTGTTTCAATGATATAGCAAACAAAAAGCAAACCAAGAACAAGAAGGTGGCAAGAATGGTTACGGAATTTGTCTGGGGAGTCAGTCTGCACGCCCATTTGCCGTTGTCGCTTCCTATTCCGGCTATTGTTGAGCGTCCTGTCACAAATATTCATGCGTACACGCACTTACCCACACACGCATATAAATGATAGAAATTGAACCTCGAGCCCGAACCATTTGAGCTCGGACGCACACGCTCGCATTTACGCACCTGTGTTCGAGCACGCGTCTACGGTCACTAACACAAACGTACAGCCATCAATGAACTTGACGTATCGCTCAATGAACGAAGACCTTGAGTGAGGTTGTTTCTCGAGTATTCTATGCAGACGGTGGAGCATTGAACTTGATCGAGACCAAATCTCCAAATACATTAGCTATTAACAAGATCAATGTCGCAGTAAATTTTTATTTCTACTCCGATACTTGTTTGGTTGCGTGAAAAAGAACTGTCGCAAAACCGAGTGAGTCATATGTACATCCGATTTGATTGGCGCGAAAGCGAGGCACGAGCTCCATTCATCATCGAAGTGCGTAACCTAGAAAATATTTGACATTCGCTTGCTTCGTGCGGCCGGCCTACTTGATAATCGAGTAAATTCAAAATTTGAATATCAAATCCATTGCCGTTCGGAAATGACGCAAATGGTGCATATTTCTCATGAACTGTTCCGCGATCCAAATCCGCATGGTTTGTCCCGCGTACTTTCGCTGTTTGCCGAGACGTAGACGTAACTAGCCGACAGTTATTCAACTTATCGCCTTATTTAGCTTTGTAAACATAGGCGGCTCGCCCGTTGACTTACAAACACTGCGTATTCGTGAATGACTACATTTTTCTGTACAGTGACGTATTACGTATTTTAATTTGTTTGTAAAACTAAACATCGCAAGCTACATTGACACGAGCTAGTATGAGTCATGTATGTATTTACATTTGTATGGATACTGTATTTCGCTGTGCACGCTAAATTTGCCTCTCTCCATTTCCCGGCCTGCTGAAAGAAATTTCAACATGAAATAAGCAGTGCATTTGTACTTCTTTTTCCATAATTATTAGTCACTTTAAATTGTAGTAAAATAAGTCATGCTGAATGAAAAAAAATAAGTCATAATCCACCTAGCTTCTATATAACAAACGCTGTAAACAACAATGTGTACAAATGTACAAATGTACATATTATTTAGACTGTTGCTGATTAAAAATAACTGTTTCTCTTTAAATTTTTAGCACCTGCACCACCTATCACATCTAACGATGTCAGACCAACATTACTTGGTGACAATGTATCTAAATTATTGAGTTCAACGATACAGTTACTACTAATTAGAGATAAACTTGACACTAGTTTTCAAATAATTGGTTATCGATTGCAACATGTTGTACCTACGTGGTTTGGCGACACGTGTAACCTGTTAGTCATTACTCATTTCTAAACGAAGCCTTACAAAAAATGACCCACATAGGAGATGAGTGTGTCACAACCGTGACCGAAAATTTCATTCACCATTCCATTCAGTTCCGTTCCGTGAACTTTGATAGAGATCGGATAAAAATCCCGAGGGCAAAACTAAAGTCTCAAGGTCAAAATGTATAGTCAGCGTTTAAAAGCCCAATACAATCACCGAATTCTTAGATGCCTGATAATACCTAAAATAAGCTACTACACATTAGCTACCCTCAGTGCTCTCACAAGTTGATATTTAATTATACTGTTAATTATTTTTTAAAAAGCTTTTTATAACTTATTTTCGTGCATTGTCATCGGAACCAAATATGTGTGCCGAATTTCAGCTCGATAGCTTCAGTGGAAGTGGGTGAAATATTTATTGCAAGATTCCAGGACATAATATACGAGTGAAGTTAAATAAAAGCTTTTAAAAAAATGTCTCAAATTCACTCACAATCCCGAGGTAGACCTAGGCTTACCATGGGGCGATAAAACAACACGTTTTTATCCATGACCAGAGTAAAAATGATCTGCGAAATAATTATACCTACGCCCCGAGATCGAACCCGGGAACTGCGTTTCGGCAGTCATGGTCTCTCAACACCGCGCCACGGAATCGTCAACTGATTGGTCAGTGGAGTTAGTGGCCTTTCGGATAAGGCTTAACTAATATTTTACGATAACAATGAAAACCGACGGCTTGATACGCCCTCCGAAGCACGGGAGCGTAATATTTTTGATAGGTAATAGCGGTCGTTGGTCAACCATCCAATTACCGACCGGAACCCGTGCAACTTAACATCGGTTGATGCCTACTAACTACGCTCAAACATAAGCCCTTGATCAATATTTCACTAATTTTACAATTCTCATGAATAAATTGTCAATAAAATTTTCTAGACTGAATAAATAAATACAAGATTAAATAAAAAATTTAATAATATCATGCACATTACTGCCGCCCGACTACTGAGCCCGTACTATGGGTGTTAGAGACAGATATACATACATACAAAGACATTTTTAAATACATACTTAAATAGATAAGATTAACATCCAGACATAGAACAAACACAAGTGTTCGTCACACGAATGTTTGTCCTGAGTGGGATTCGAACCCACGACCCCCGGTAACAGACAGGTAAATGATGTTATCTTGTGAATTGTTTTAACATGATATTTTTACTCACTCGTGTGTCAACAAAACGCAGTCAATGGACACGTTTTACAGCAATGAGTATAGAAGTAATACGTTCAGAGCAGCAACTACTATGATATAAAAGTAACTATGCACGACAATTTATATTGGATAGACTTCGATTACCGTTATGAATCATTTTTTGAATTTAACACATGTATTCGAAACTTTTTTAAATTTTTCATTTATTTTAACACAGGTATGTATTTGAGAAATATACTCGTTCTAAGAGCATAAATACTAATAAATAAACAAAAAGGTTTATTTAATAAGTAAGTGTAAGTGTGTGTGTGTGTGTGTCGTGTCATAGGTATACCTGACGAACGTTTTACGAGCTTATTGTTATAATTTTCTCGATAACTCTTTACTTAATGGTATCAGTAAGCAAATGGCTTCCAGAAAGTACCTTAAGAACAATGAACGCTACTAACATGGTTTGTACAAATCCTCAATTATATTATTACCGAAACTAATTTACGCAAATGCAAATATTTTTTGTTACCTAATAATTAGGTAATTACTTACACTTGCTTCAACATGTTACAATTAAAATGAATCTATTCTAATAATAAAAACAGTCAGTAAGGTATTTTTAGACATTAGTGAATATAGTCAGTAATTCACTAATGTCTGGGACAATTAATTTACTAATTGCTACTGCCTATGTTACCGTGCTTCGGAGGGCACGTAAAGTCAGTCCCGGTTGTTTTCAATGCTGAAAACAGTCGTGAAGCCTTGTCGAAGACCTTCGGACAGGTCTGTCTGTCTCTGTCTGAAGACCTTCGGGTGGCTTGAGAACATTCGACACTGGGTTGACCACCATTGATTCGAAGTTGCAGTGGGGACCCCATATCTGTCGACTGGCGGATAGACTAAGTTCTGCAGCTTACGCGGTTAAAAGGATACGCTGTTTAGCGGATGTCGATACCGCTAGATTGGTCTATTTCAGTTACTTTCACAGTGTAATGTCCTATGGCATTTTACTTTGGGGTAATGCAGCGGATGCTAATATTATTTTTATTCTGCAGAAAAGGGCTATCCGTTCCATATATAAAATGAAAAGTAGAGACTCCCTTAGAGAAAAATTTAAGGAAATAAACATCCTAACCCTTGCATCGCAGTACATCTATGAGAACATTATGTATATTCGTAAAAATAGGCATCAGTTTGCAACTCGTAGTGACCTAAATGCCTTACGCAATGTAACACTAAGGAACGGCCACAAATTAGCGTATCCTAAATGCCGGCTTAATAAGAAGAGTCGTTCCTTCATAGGAATGTCTATTCTAATATTCAATAAAGTTCCGGCTGCGGTTCAGTCTCTGCCTTTACACAGGTTTAAAAAAACCATCAAACAAACATTATGTCAAAAAGCTTATTATAATATTCAGGAGTATTTGGATGATAAGAAGGCATGGGACTGAATTAAACTCTGACAGGCTATCACTATGCTTTTGTATTAATTATACTAAATATTGTAAGCAGGTGGCACATGGGGTGATTCTTGGCATACACGATGGGCTGTCTCGTGTCTGTCCTGAACATGTCATGGTCATACTGTACATTTTCTGTACAAATTAACTTGAATTTTAAAAGAGTACCGAGAGTTTTTTCCTCCGGCTTTTTTCTCTCTCGGCCTACACTAGGGCATAGGATAAGAATATTGTAAATTCTTCCTAAAGCCGATGACCAGATAGATAGTCTATCGTGACTTAGAGCTTAGCTTAGTGGTAGGTAATTATTGTAAATTAGCCTTAAGCACCTGTGTAGGATTAGCTATTTATTCAAGGATCAATAGCTCATCCTTTACTTTATATTAATCAGTTTAGAATAGCATTATATCTCTTCTGTTTAAGTAGTTTGTTTGTTCTAGACTTTCGTTAAGCGTGTATAATCACCTCATGGCGAAATAAATTATTTGACTTTGACTTTGACTTTGACTTGACCACTAACCCCTCCACCAATCCGCATTGGAGCAGCGGTCAGCAGCGTGGTGGAGTATGCTCTAGACCTAGATAAAAATAATCGATTAAAGATTTATTGGTTACTAGCTTTTACCCGCGGCTCCGCCCGCGTGGTCAAAGGGAATTAACAATGAGTTGTTTATCATACATGACACATTTGTATAGTGTATAATTTGTTAGCGAAATTCAGAACTTGCAAATGAATTTTACTAACGCCATCTGGAACTAAATATCTAGCAAATAACAAAACATCGATATCTTCCCCTGGGGATGTATTACCGCGGTAAAAAGTAGCCTACGTCACTCTCCACCCTCCTCACTATCTCCACACACAAAAACCATACCATATAATAGCTTCGTTGCGACGTGAAAACCGCACAAACAAACAAACACACTTTCACATTTATAATATTACTAGTGGACGCCCGCAGCTTCGCTCGCGTAGAATTAGACCCATTAACGACGTCTACCCGTCTAAAGACTTCAAAAACGGCAAAGTTTCATACTAACTTTGCACCCCCGTTTTACCCCCTTAGGGGGTGAATTTTCAGAAATCCTTTCTTAGTGCTCCCCTACATTATAAATGGAACCCCTGTGCAAAATTTCAAGTTTCTAGCCCTTATAGTTTAGGCCCTGCGTTGATATGTCAGTCAGTCAGTCAGTCAGTCAGTCAGTCAGTCACCTTCTACTTTTATATATATAGATTACAGGTTATCCATTTCACGGGAACCATACCATTTTCTGGGATGACATTATACAAATAATTACATCGATCCATCATTGAGGAGGAGATGAAGGATAAGACAACGAACATCCTTCCCATTTATGTAATGATGATATTTTTACACTAACATGTGTTTGTTTTGCAATTATATTAAGATTTATATTTTACCTTGAAAAACTTGACCGCAGGTGGGATTCGATCCCACCGTAAACGCTCTAATCAACTGAGCAACCGCAAACAGTCCCACCAATTTAAATAAAATTTTCAAATATCTATACATATAAAAGGAGAAGCTAACTAGAAGCTAACTAAACTATAAGGGCTAGAAACTTGAAATTTTGCACAGGGGTTTCCTTTTATAACGTAGGGGAGCACAAAGAAAGAATTTTTGAAAATTCACCTCCTAACCTAACCTCCTAACTATGTCATTTCCAACGCAAATAAAAGTGCCTATTTAAAATAATCCGATTCCATCAACATTGCGCGTGACTCACACAGATCTGATTGTTTATTTTTTTAACCTGTTTCGCCGCCAAATGCCACCGAATTTCAAGGACGCTTTCTCCGTGTGATTCACTGGGAAACGACTTCATCTCCGGAAATTATCAATAATCGATATGAAATGTTTACGAAACGTTACGAAACATCACAAGAGTCACAGCTTCCTCTCAAAGGCAATCTTGGCCCGAATCTGAAGGTCACAGATGTCACAATGTCACCAAATATCACAATATTGTGCTGTGATACTACAGTTTTGCGGAAACCTTTTGTGAAATTGTTAGTACGTGAGAACGCACGCGTGAGACTATCATGCCAGATCTGGTTTAAAAAGGTCTTGTATTGAAGAAAAATCTCATCTTTTACGATAAATAGGTTGTACGAAAATTTGGATTTTGATTTGCTGACTAGGTTTACCACTACTCACTCAGCATTGTAATCGCTACTATTTTACTTTTCTTTTTTCATTCGGATGATTACCTCTACTTACTCTCGGATGATTACCTCACTACTTTCTACTTATAAATGATTTAATTTATTAAACAATATTAATAATAACTAATAACTATTTCACACAAAAAATGCATGTTATTGTAGTACACTATAAATAATAACTATTTCACACAAAAAATGCATGTTATTGTAGTACAGTATTTTGTCAGTTAGTATATACTATCGGCACTAACTTCCATCAATAGTCCAAACAAGAAATTGTGCATTGGATCATAACTAACGTCAATAGCTTAGAAGTCTTAAAAACAGTAAATGCTAAAGGTCATTTCAGTAGGTGGAGAGACGCGTGTATGGTACGGATATGATTTTTTAGAAAAAATATGTGTATTCGGAATTTCCAGACAATGACTAAGGTAGCTGACACGGTTGGAGAGAATCTTGTGAGATGCTTGTGATCGGACGATCCCGGAGCTGTTGCAAGTGACTCAGAAGGGTTGGAGTCTTAATCTAATTACTTTCTTATGGGTCGTATTGCATATCTATGTGCAATCGATGATTTTACTTTATAGGCGTATATTATTTCCAGCAGTTGCAGCTTTCTTTTCTAGGTATTTTATACCCTACCGATATTTCATTTATTTAATGGGGCTGATAACTCGATCTGGTTTGTATTGCCATTTAGTCTCTTCCTTAGGTTAGTATCATTGTTGTTGTTACTATTACCTTTTTGTACATCAATGTTCTTTTTTTAATGATTTTCTGTACCTACTTAGTAGATTGAAGAGAAAAGTTTTCGAATAAAAATAAATAGCAACATGATTAGAGAGTGACCGTTAGTCCTGTTGACGTTGATGTTAGTATATTTTTTATCAGTATTACAATTGTTAGTCTCGTTCTAAGTCAGTCCCAGAGGCGTTGCTACCTTTGAGGACTAAGATAGTCGCCTCTAAAGAAGTGGTTCAGGAAACCACACCTTTCTAACCACTCAATTGCTGTAAAACAATTTGGTATTTCTCTGTAGAAATGGTAATAGATACCGTGGTAACAGAATCGTTATTTAATGTTCCTTTAAGTAAAATTCCATATAGGCTGCTACATCTAACAGGCTATAACACCAATTCAATTAGGCATTGATAAAAAATTACAAAAATCAACGAAATAAATAACTTTATAAAACGTGATTGAACTCACGTCAATGCATAACTGAAGGATATTTCTCACTAAGTACATAAATATTTGTCACCTGAATGCCTATGACTTCACCTGCTTATTCATTTGTATGTCATAACAGCAATTTATACTATTCCAACTGTCGATTTATTCATTTTGGTTTTCGTACAAATTTTAGAGGTTATTTTAATTTTAGTGCTAGGTAATAATTTTAATTTTTTAATTTTTTAATTTTAGTGTATAATAATATATATATATAACAATAATATTTATATGTGTAACTAGCTTTTCCGGCAAGCTCCGTTACGCCTCAATATTTCGGCTGTGTGAATTTGGGTTTTAAAGTTATTTCTGCACCAAACTTTATCAAAGTCGATTTTGAGGATTCACACGTATTAACTTTTTTACTGGGCGGAATTCTCACATCAAATCCAGTAAATTCAATTAAGGATAAGCAATAAATTTATTTCTGGCGGGAAATTTCTACTCAAGTATTGAAAGTGTAAACAGAGATACCTTCAGTAACAAGGTGAATGAATGAGCCATCGATCGCTATGAATCATTCTTTCGGAAATTGACCGGATGTAGTTGTACTTGTATATCCGTTACCTGAATACAATGTTCGCGGGATATTCTGTATTTATAACCTATAACTAAAAATAAGATATTTCCGTCTCAGGTGACCGGAGGGCTGGCAGCTTTTTCGCCCAAAAATTAGCCTCGCTATACAGCGGGGCAACGCTGCCAGCTTCTGGATACAATGCCACAAGGCCTGTCTCTGGATGACATATTTATTTTGTAATTATTTCTTTATATTCTTTGTTTCAGTTCTATACATATTGTTAGATTACCTATTGATGGTCAAACGGCAACGTGATGCACCTGGTGTCGTAGGTACGTGTCCGTAGGCCACGGTGACAATTTTCCATCAGGTGGCCCCTAGGCCTGTTTGTCTGTCTAAGTTATAAAAAAAGTCTACCTTGATTTGAGTAATTCTTCAAACTTGCGTTTCAGTTATAATTAAATACCATGGAAACGTATTAACACAATTACTGAGATTTATTAACCACACAGGAAGGAAGGTACAGATCGTTATGGTAATTATTTTGCTATTGAGTATCGTGCGTATTTATGGAAAAGTAGACGCGAAACGTTTATGAGTTCACAAAATGTTCCATGCACATTTAACTTTTCCATGTTAATGCATGAAACATTATTTCAATCAGAGTATTACCTGAGTGACGCATACGTTACGGCATTTGTAATGTTTATTGAATCAGTATCTATTTATTTTCCATAAGTATGGAAACATCGCAGACGTTTTTTTTGTGTCGACAGAATAGCTTCCAGAGATGCCTCTAGATTCAAGAAAAACGATACGGGGCAAAGGCTCATTATGATCATGCAGAAAGGTGTCAATGTTAATTCCCTGCGAAATGAAACCTTCATTTCGGTTCGGTTTGGTTATCAACAATATGTAGGTACATACCTATGTGGGATATCATGGCATCACAGATCTGATTCACTCTATGGTAAAAGGTTTTGTACCGTTTTGTCACCTCTAGTTTATTTGACGTACATTATGCAAAGTCATGCTGCGTTTATTTTTTTATGACTATGCACGTAGGTAAATAGCATGTGGGCTTACACGTGATCCTTAGTAAATTTAAAAGTAGAAAAAGTCACATCATCATCATAAAAATATAAGTTGTCTGTTTCGTTACCGATTTTTTTAATAGCTCTTCGTGTGCTATTCCGCGGTCCGCCACAACATTGACGGATGGCAGGTTTTTTTATTTGTCCCGCCGGCACATATTTTTCCTTATGTTATCTGTGGCAAGCGAACGAAGCGCACACGCCGAATCTTCATGCAAAAATAATCTTTCTTGTTCTTGAAATTAAAAAATGCTATGACGTTCATTATGCGTATACAGAATACCATATAATGAAAAATAAATGAATCTGAATCTAATCTAATTCTGAACCCGAAACCAAATCTGTGGAACTTCAATCAGTTTGCGAAACCTCAAGCATGCGCTAAGTGGAAGATCATCGCGACCAACCAAGACAGACTAGGTATTTACTACTAGACTAGGTATACCCGTATTTGCCAGATTCGTTGTGGTTGTTTGCAATGGGTCATTGCGAACAGAGAATTTTAAAAATAGTAATAGTAATTATATTAAATATGGTAATAGTAACGCATAAATGAAAGATGGGAGGCATGAAACGCGATGACCGCCAAGTACGGATCGGCAGACACCATGCGCCCTTGAGGAAATTATGGAAAAATCCATATCAAAATCTGTCCGGAAGTTTTTAACCATACATCCGAAAGAAGTATCACCTCAGAATCTTTTTAAAATTCATTGCATTTATTATGCTCACTGAAAACAGGTCGAATAGGAATATTTATTTTCACAAATTATATAAGATAAAGCTAGGTATACATAACAATAACTAACATAATTTACATTGCAATGGCAAATTTCAAACACAGTTTGAAATGCAGACTGCACTAAGAATAAACTTGTATAAAACGTAACATAATAAAAATGTTGTTTGTCAAGAATAATTGACGATACTCTCCGCAAATGCAATTGCGAAATCTATAAAACATTTGAAAAGTGCAAGTGCTTCCGCAGATCCACTCCCACTTTCTCTCAACCGTGATAATCGGATGATATTCACCGTATAAGACGATTACGGAAAGAAATCTACCGCACGAGAGGAAAACCGACAACTCTATTTATACTCATAGTAGCTATTTATCCTCATAGGGCATTATAATGGGGGCAACGACCGCTTTTCTCGCGCTGCATAATTGTGAGCAATTATTTCCATAAAGAAATAAGCGGAATGTGGGTTAGTGAATTCTTTCTATTCGAAGTATTCGTTACGATTGTGCCATTCAACAGTTTTTAGGTACTGCTTTGCTTCTGCCCCATCCGACTCCTTTCATCTCTGATCTGTGCTATATTAATCCATCAGTCCAATTAAAATTTCACTTACGTTATGAAACTAAAACATTCCGTTAATACAGTTATGGTAAATTAATTCTTGCCATTTTCACAACAATAATATGTAGATACTTTGAAGACAATTGAAGGTGTTTTAGCTCCTTTTATAAATTAGACTACATATTTTCAGGATAGGTATATGCCTATATCTACCTAACTGAAGTAGGTACCAACTACAAGTATGTTCCTGCTACGACATTGTACGTAATATCTCATATAAAGTAATTGTTTAGCGTCCATAGCCCAGTGGCTCGCGTCGTTTCAATGTGATCGACAGAGTTAAGCAACGACGGACGCGGTCGAGATGGGTGACCGCTAGTGGCAAAATATCATGGGCGCTACCGTGTTTGGAGGGCACGTAAAGCCGTCGGTCCCGGTTGTTTTCAATGGTGAAAACAATTGTTGCCATGTCAAAGACCTGCGGGCTTGACAACATTCGACACTGGGTTGGTCACTAACCCCTCCACCAATCCGCAATGGAGCAGCGTGGTGGAGTATGCTCCAGACCTCCCGCAGATTTGTGTGTAAGGGAGACCCATGCCCAGCAGTAGGACATCTATGAGTTGCAGCTAGCATGAAGTGATTGTCCTTTGCTGCAAGTAAAGAGCCTTAACTTGACCTTAATAGCAAATGCATTTAGATGAATGGCTTATAATAATTGTCGTTGTCCGATTGAGGATAATAATAGATACAATTTTAGAATGGGATTTTACACTTATCTATCTTGGAACGACCGATCTCACGTCATGAATACGGAATCGTGATGAGGTCAGTAATTACGTCTCTAATCTCTATATTACATCCGCGTTATATACGCCATTGATGACAGACAATTAGGATGATCAAATTGATTGTGGAAGGCCCTACTAATAGGCAAGTCGCGATTACTTAATGTATTCTGGGGCTTCACCTGGTTTTGATTTTTTTATTCATAGGATTTTTTCGTTTACTTGTAAATTCATACAATACAGATGATAGGTATATGAACTGTATTGTAGGTATCCTAAAAAAATACCGGTTTCTGAATCTTTATTAGTATAGATTATAAATAATATAATTTTCACACAAAAACTGCTTGACCGATTTCAAAAATTCTTTCACCATTAGAAAGCTGCATCTTCACCGAGTGACATAGGCTATATTATATTTCTAGGTGTAAACGAAACTATTGTTATGTCTAATTCCACGCGAGCGAAGCTGCTGGCGTCCACTACTCAATTTAATACATTTCATCATTCATTTAATTCACGCCATCCAGCCATTCATTGCTACCAACACACGGATAAACTTAAGAAAAAGCTATAGGACTAACCGTAGTATGTACCGGAGGCTATATATAAGCACGTGTTTGTTATGTAATGTTCATAATCAGACTATTTTATAATACATACATTCCGTTTCCCCGACGCGCGACCTTGGCGCGAGGTGCGTCGCGTCGCCGCGTCACTGCACGTCACGCCACGTAACAACCGTCGGTTACGTTACTTATCACAAGCGTGGTCGTGAGTCGCAGACGCTGTCTACGTCACGCGGCGCCTCGCGATCGGAGATTTTGGAACAAAGTAGTTCTTGCGATACTAGTGACGTTATCACGACTTACTAAGAAAATGCTAGGATTTTTCGTGACGTATCGGACGGTCGTATATCTGCAGACTCATGGTTTTATTGGAACTGTCACAAAATGTCCTTACATATATTTCGTCAATGATTTCAATACGGCAACGAAGGTTAGATATCCGGCTAAACTCGTATGCATCCCGTGGCTTGTCCCTCTTTTTTGGGATAATATTTGGTGTAGTTTTGCTATACTTGTTATTTTTGCTTACTGCTTATACTTACTTATTATATTTTAAACCCTCCCTTGATGATAGAGGTAACTCTGCATGGAAAATGAAATGAAGCGAGCGGAGCCGTAGGGAAAGCTAGTTAAGAATAAGTAAGTAGCTCGGCTCCGAAATTAATAAGTAATAGGGACAGTTTGGCCCTAAAACTAGCTAGCTATATTGTTGATAAGTAGTGATTGTCAAATCATTAGATAATTTAAAAGAGGATGAGTTCTTAATTTAATATTATTATATTAAATTATATCCTGTTCCAAATGTTTAATTTGCCGGTATGTAAATAAAATTTCCCGAAACGGCGATTACAAATCGACTGACTTCTAGTGCCATCTAATGTAATGTGTAGAAGTTAAATTCCTCAACGCAGAAGTTGTTCTATGAAATCTTACACTTTGCTGCGCCATCTGTTATTGAGTAGCCGCACTAACTGAAGCTGGACCATGCACAGTTTTGGTCTTAGCTTTTTTGGTAAAGCAACAATTTGTTATTTTATTATAATTAAATTTATAAAAGAGAGAAAAGTAATAATTATTGAAATAAATATAAATATAATATAAATGCCATATTGAAACAAGTCTCATTGTTGGTAATACCTGCTATCTGCGCCATCTGTTTTGAACGTCGGAAACATTAAAAATAATGTTTTTAAAAATCATATTTAAAATTGTGCTGACACTCATGACGATATTATATTACTCCTGATTTTATCTGACATTTATATGACCAAGGATTAGGACGATTATTAACTGAGTTATGGTTTTTTTAGTATATTCAGACTGCTCTGCTACGTAGCTCCTTTCGACTTAGATGCGGTGTAAAACGAATGCTATTCCCATTACCTAAAAATAAAAATCAAAAATTCCTTAAGGTATGCTGATTTGATTTAAAGTGGTATGTAGGTACATATTAAGTTTATTTATTTTACAGTTTATATTTCTTGAAGTCTGTAAACAAGTAGGTAAATAAGCCAATGCACGTCATTGGCCGTAGACCATTGGCCTAAAACTTTCATACCTACATTTTCAATTTATGATTAATTCTAAAATACATTTATATTTAAATTAGGACGAGTGAGTTATGATCTGAGAAACTTTACTTTGGTCAAAGATGACATCTTTCATTTGTAGAAGAAAGCTGAGCTCAGTAGATTGATAGTGGAACGAGTTATTATATGTGATACCTACAAGTAATGATGGTGATTCTCGCAACACCTTTCGTGAGTCGTAATAATAAACAAATTCTATTTTTTACGCGAACAGAGTCGCAGACACAGCTATTTTGTTATATTATGTAGAAGAAACAGGTAGATAGATTCTAAATATAACGTATAAAATGTATATAATGTACAAGTATGTGTTCTGAAAATAGCTTTTAGTTTATCACTGAATATTATGAAGGTAACATTATCTCTCAACTCTCTAACTCTCTAACTAACTTACTAACTAACTAACTCTTTTTTACTTGATAAGCTTGTATTGAAGAAGAAGAAGAAGAACCTAATTTTTCACACAAAACACTATACAAATCGACATTTTAACAATGAACATATAACTACCTATGCTAAGTACAGTGTTATGCATGAAAAAAAGGGTTACGCTCAGCGTTCTGCCATTGCTACTAGTCAATCAATGCATGTTTAACAAAATGTTCATACAAACTAGTGAACTTGCGCAAGAAACCACTATTTTTCCCATTCACACAGCCGTTGAATATGAGTACCTACACATAATCAAACTAATTACTGCCCGCGGCTTCGCCAGTGTGACATTTATAGTATATAAAAAAAAAAGATATTGATTTTTTATCCCGAGGGAACAAAGTTTTTAGAAACTAAAATCCTGCCACCGAGTAGTGAATTGAGAAACGTATGATGCGAGCTTTAGGACTGAGCACCGCCATCTATCTGAATTTTTAGAAAACTAAAGTTAAAATTCGTGCGTGTTATATGTTGCGAAATGCATACAATGCAGGGAAAAATGCAATTTGTTGCAAAAAAAGCAGACTAACAAATAACAAAATAAATCTACTTTCCTTTAAAAAAAATGTATATTTGAGGATTAGCAAGGAATTGTAATATATGACAGTCATCAGTTAGTCATAAAAGGACCTTTTATCAATTAAATTGTTTTGGTGCATTTTTATTAAATTAATATTTTTAAAACGTTAACCAGATCGAATTAACGAAAGCTTAAAGCATGTGGTGGACTAAGGTACCTATACATATATTTAAAAAATACTCTAATATAACTCTTGAAATAGATAAAAATAAATCTTTTTACTAACTATGGCTGACTGGCCATCGACTTTTTGGTTCGCTAGAATTTATGATGATTTTAAATTCTATCGCAAGATCCTCGCCTGAAATTATCAACTATTACTACATTGAAAATTTGTTATTTAGACAGAAACGAACACATGCTGCCGGAAGATGTGGATAGGTAAACACTGGCTAGTGTTTATGGCAAACTATTTTTCCAAATGATCATGCGAGATCGGTACGTACCACTATTTTAGCAGTGACTGAAACGGGTCTGTATCGTGTAATACGACTGTTCAAATAGTATTCAAGGCTGTTCTTATTATTGCATGACATAGGCAAGTGTTTTTAATTAACTAACGTTATCTGTGCTACCTATCTACTGTTCTAACATACAAGCATACTTTTTCACCTAGCAGTATGTAAGTATTATTAGATCCGTATCTGATTTTATGTCTGGTTTAAACCTAAATCAAATTAATAAAAAAAAGTTATGTAGTCAAGCTACTGAAATCAAGCTTGGCAATACAAAATAGGCAAATACTCTGGCTTCTATTTCAACGATATAATGTTAGTTATAAGTGGTGTAAAGTGCAATGGGTACTCTACGAAATCTCTATCTATAACGATTCTAGCTATCTCTTCCGTGAAATGCAGGCATGATATTATGTTATGATAACAATATTCAATTTTTTGAGAGTATCGTAGTTTTATACTTTTCGTTTTCTTGAACATTTTCAAACATTTTAATATTTCAAATCTATACCTGAGAATTGATACACTTATTGGTAGGTTTATATTATAGCCTTTTCAGGGAATGCGCCTAAATATTTTTCTAGAATAAATAGTCGTATTCTAACTACCTACCTATATCTATGCAAAATATCACTTCGATAAATCATCATGAAGAGGAAAAGAAGAACAAACCAACACACCAACCAAGAAAATATCGAATGATTTTTACAGAGATTTGTCAATTTCCACGGAAACCGGGGTGACTTTTCGGGGTCCCGAAGATGATTTCGGGATGAAAATTATTTAATAAGGTTATATAATATATGTATGCGATTCTAAAAACTTTTTGATTTACCCTGTTAGTTACCGAGTGTCATAAGCTATTTTTAGACGCGGACGAAGTCGCGGATAACAGCTTTAAATTATGTATAATGAAATGACTATAAAGTTATCATTCATTATCATTATCTAATATATTCGAAATATCTGTCTATTGAATGATAAAAATAACACATGATATTATAATAAAAGGCAAACAACCGATCACGTAGCAACTCGTCTGACTAATATTATTACATAATGGACTGGTATGTGGCCTTGTACAGTGAGCATGAAAAATCAATAAGCTTTTATCTAGCTATTTTAGTAGACGATTAAATTGTTTAAAATCTTAATGTCAATTTAGTTAATTAAAATTATGTCGTAAAGTTGCATGCGCAATAAAATATTTAAGTCACTCGGTATTATGTTTTGCATAATAAAGGAAATGGAATTATATTAATAATTTCATGTGGGTTCAAATGTAGGTATTATTACATTTTAAAGTAGTTATACATAATTATCAGTTGTGTTATTTTTGTAAGATTTTTTATATGCTGTAGATTCTGTTTAAGAAACATTTTTTTACTCAATTACTTATTTTTCTACTTAGCAGTTTTTCAATAAGACTTGGATAAAGTTTTATTGGGATAAATGGATATGTTCACATGTTTTATGCGTCAATAAATCTTTACAAAATATTCCTATCGCTTGTTGTTAGTGACTGTTCTTTATAAAAAACGCATTTGTGTTCGACTTTAATGTATAGTCCAACCAGCCCAACTAAAAAACTGGTCCTGTATGATTTTCATGGCTCCTAGATGAACAAATTTTTGTGAAAATATTTTAGTTGGTTACTGGCCTTAGTTTCATGTTCAAGGTAAATAATATTCAAACTCAATTATGAAGCAAAAAATAGATAAGTTACATGGGCGTCTCATTGTTTCACTCGGGTCTCTCTCACACTCATAGCTGAGGAAGGCCTAGAGCATACTCCACCATACTGCTCCAATGCGGATTGGTGGACGGTGTATTGGCCAACCCAGAGTCGATTGTTCTCAAGCCTCTCGATGGTCTTCGTTAAGGTTAATTAATTGCTTTATAATTTAAAGCAACCGGGACCGGCGTCTTAAAGGGTCCTTAGAAGCACGGAAGCGCTCAAAAAATTGTGCACTTGCGGTCACCTATCGACCTATCGACCGCGGCCGACGTTGCTACGACAATCACGTACGATCGACACGAGCATTAGGGCTATGAGCGCTTCTTATGAAGCTATTAATAAGTGAAACTCAAGCAATATCGTCAATAAATTACTGTGACTATTTTATGGCTGGATTTTATTTAGAACACGGAATAAAGCCTATCGATAAGACTTAAGTCTTATGTATATCTTATCTTATGTTATCTTATGTATATTTTTATATAAAATGATCCCATATAGACAGAAGTAGCTTCTTCTCTCCCCTTCAGCCCACATTGTAGTCCACTGCTGAACATAGGCCTCTCCCAAGGCACACCACTAAGCCCGCTTTTAATCTCTTCTCAACTACTTCCGTGCGGCCTTGCGCAGTACAAAAGTACAAAAGAACTTGATGTATGTACATATTTGCCGAAATTAGTTCTGCAAATTATAACTAGGTGCTAATGATACTAACAATCGTAAACATACACAACTCGTCATATTTGGCTTTTGATACATTGATTGTGCCTTGAGCGGATATGAACTGAGTAAAGGCTGTGGCAGCTGTAAGAATCCAAGCAATTCTCAAGCCACCCGAAGGTCTTCAACACGACAAGGCTTAACGACTGTTTCCATCATTGAAAACAACCGGGACCGACGGCTTTACGTGCCCTCCGAAGCACGGTAGCGTCCATGAAATTTTGCCACTAGCGGTCACCCATCCACAAACCGACCGCGCCCGTCGTTGCTTAACTCTTTCGATCACATTGAATCGACGCGAGCCACCGGGCTCTGGACGCTACGGTTGATATCTTACATCAATAAAAAAAAATATAGGTAAGTATCTATTTTCAAAACCCCACAAGATGTACTTCTGATGTGTCGTATTATCTATGTATACTAATATTATAAAGAGGATGGAATTGTTTGTAATGTTTTCACATAAAAACTACTGAACCGATTTCAAAAATTCTTTCACCATTAGAAAGCTGCATCTTCACTGAGTGGCATAGGCTATATAATATTACTAGGTGTAAACGAAACTATTGTTATGTCTAATTCCACGCTAGCGAAGCTGGCGTCCATACATCAATAAAAACAATTATATCTATTTTCAAAACCCCACAAGATGTACTTCTGGTGTATCGTAGTATCTAGTCATAATAACTTTGGAAGATTCGTAGACGTAGTCATGTCTTAGTTAAGTTTCTGTTTGAAAATAAGAATTTTAGAACCCTTTTCACTCACACCCTCGTGGTCTGGGCCTGTATTGCTGTAAACTGTATTGTTCTCTATACACATAATGAACAATACAGTTTAACATCCATTGCCCGATAAATATTTGTAAATATTTATCTGCGAAATATTATCTCCCCCTGCCGGGTTCGTACCCGGGACACGCGATTCGGTAGCCAGTGTCACTTACCACCGTACTACGGAAACTTCAATTTGTATGGTATGTTTAGAGATTTGGAAAATTTTATTCAAATTCATTAAAGAATTATTTACAATCAAACGAGCTCTGTAAAGTTCGTACTATGTGATCGATTTAATCGAAGGTATATGGAACAGCCTCCACCAATCCGCATTGGAGCAGCGTGGTGGAGCATGCTCTAGACCTTCCGCAGCTGTGTCTTAGACCGTGCCCAGCAGTGGGACGTCCATGGGTCGCAGCGATATGGAACAGATTTATTTTAGGGCGTATTTCGAGGTTGGTGAGGTCATGGATACTTCTGCCACTCAATACTCGTGGGCTGAAGGCCACTTCCTACTGCGGTAAGTAACTACCTACCTTAACTACTTACTATAAAAATAAATGCTGTAATGTAAGATTCGAATTCGATTTCGAAAGGCGATGTTACTACGTTCCTACTGTATTTTGTTCCAAGCATCAATTTATTGTATCTATACTAATATTATATAGAGGAAAGTTGTTTGTAATGTTTTCACACAAAAACTACTGGACCGATTTCAAAAATTCTTTCACCATTAGAATCTTCACTGAGTGACATAGGCTATATATTATTACTAGGTGTAAACGAAAACTTTAATTTTAAATTAGAATAATTTAGAATTTATTTCTTTTCTACGGGGTTTATGTAGTTTAAGAAAAAACCAATACATTGAAATAGCAATAATAAGCCGCGTCGAAGGGTGGCCTAAAAACTTCCAGCTATCGGAAAGTCCCGATCGTTTATTTTTTAAGAAGTGATCCGTATCCTACGATGGCTCGCCAGCCAAAAATGGCAGTACTTCATTACTCCTTCTAAAGTACTACTAGAACTTTTAAGGCAAGCCAATGTATTAAATGTTACGAATATTGATTATGTCTTCATTGTCCTGCTGCCTTACCATGAACTCTTAAAACAGGCCAATTATAGTCGATAGTTGAGCTGTCCTGCTATATCGTACCATGACCTAGCTAAAACACAGGCCAGCCAGCGACCACGTGACCCCGACAGGTCACTGGTCAAACGATTAGTATTACAATTCAATAATACATTTACTTATCTTTGTAGAGGGATAGATTTCCTACGCGTTTTCCTGTTAGCTTAATTATGTCGAACTACAATAGTTGCTCACTTCTCTTATCTGTTCGTGACGATTCTGAAACTGTGTCAAGAATTTATGTAATCTTGATAACAATGATAACAGGATGATGATTCATATAAAACCTTTGTGGTGAGGCACATCAATCATAGACGTGTTAAACATTTTAATAGATGTTTCCTTCATCAATATGTATGTGCATTGATACACGCGTATGAGGAATTGATAGCTGTTACGGAACCGAATAAAGTATTTAATTGCAAGATTACTAAAGCGATCAAAGGCATGTCAGATAGGTTTACCTCATTATCACCAGTACCGCGTTTTGATACAGGTGATTATAGCGTGCATTTTCGGCAAACGTAAGTTTATGAAATATAATTCGACAAACATACCGGTTACGCCCGCTTTCACTGAAGCATCCGCAACGCACGTACAGAGTCTGTTATCAGTGTAGCGTATCTGATAGTAGCTACGTACTAATTGTAAACAAACGTCTTATTTATACTTATAAATATAAGTAACATAAGCCAATAAGGTAAATGCAACGTTATCGCACGATCACTGTTTCACAGAAATCTCACAGATCATATCAATACGACGCGCGATTGTCTCAAGCTAAATTCAAATGCTTGATGCTCAAAATGAACGTCGTATGCCAATCGTTATCGCAGTTATACTAACATGCACGAGGGATTTATTTTACACTCACACGTCTATCTTAATGGGCCGATACAGAATAGCGAACGCGAAAAAATATCGCCGTCGAAACCGGTCGCATTGTCCGTCTGATACTACAGATGTTTTGTGGTGAGGTTGCGTAATAATGTGCCCAGTTGCTTTCGCCGCTGTTTGAGTACTACCGGCAGGCGCCTACGTCAGTTGAGTCGTTCGATTTATTTTCGTCTACCTATATCGTCTAGTAGCCTAGTACTTATATTGTTTCTAGTCGCTAAACCACAGTACGCCACTACTGCCGCTAATACACTGTCAAGTGCGACCGACGAATTTTGATACTAGACCGTCTTATTTAAATTTTAGATTGGAATGACCATGATTGATATTTAAATTAAGCTTCACTTCCCACTCACATCTCGGCTGTAATCTGTATTTGCTATGTGTATTTTTCCAATCCATACATGGTTTTTGACTATAATGTGATGTAGAAGTTGTGTGTATTTACTTACTATTTCTATATTATATCTAGCGACCCACCATGAAAAAAAATATTATCATTAGTATTAAATACCTGTTTGATTTACTGTACCTATGAGATTAAAATTGTAAACGATGGTACGTAAAAGCTGCATTGCATAGTCTTTTGCTATCTTATTTAATTTCTTTTTTAACTTTTAAAAATTAATTTTTTTTTAGTTGATCATAAAAGTATTTTATATGATTTGGTGCATGAAAAAAAATTATTAATTTCATATTTGTCTAATTTTATTTGTTAATTTAATTAGCAGGTAGGTACATACAGGATACGTAAAGCCATTTCCCAGCGAGAGAAAAAAAAAAGGTACATATACATAAAGTGTACCTAAAATCTTTACAGTATAGACCTTGATAGTTTATTTTAAAATCTAAATTATGGGAACTCTCACTGTTCTTGGATATTTGCCAGCTTATTAAAATATTGGCATCTATTTAATCTGGAATATATATTAACTACTATGTAAGCGTCCTGGTATTGAATTCTAGATAGATTTATTTCGGGGTAGTGTGAATGAAATTCCCTAAAAATACACAAATCAAATCTACGATAAACCAACTATTTAAGGGATTACATAATAACTCAAAATCTAATTAAGCGTCATTGACAGTTGAGTGTTATATATGCAGAGTACCTATTACCCTTTATCGTGTTTACAGGACACAGGTCTGTTCTCACAAATGAGACCTAGAGCATACTCCAAAAAGTACGGATCAGTTGATTACGGCGAGTATTGTAGAGTATCACAACGATGTGTAAATCTCGATAATAAATGCATCAATCAACTGAATGTAACAATTTATAATCCACAGTTATTTCACGGTTGTTACCTGATTATACGAATAATAATTACCTAATTATTACTTAATAAAATGCCTCTGTACAATTGATAAAGTTCAGAACGTAATGATAACAAGTCCTTACTTAAAATATTACAAGACCGTTGTTGAACTTCTGTATTAGTACCTAACTCAATTTGTAAACAATTTTTCAGAAATAAACAAACTTAACAACTACAATTCTAGATTTAGTTTTATATAATCCTTATTTTAAATTACAAAATAAAAAAATCATGGAATGAATGTATTTCGAGCCGATAGACGATGTCATACCATATTATAACAAATCCTCTGAAATATAAACTGACAGCGGCTAAATGCGTCATGTCGTGATCGTGATAAAGAACACAACAGATACCTTACAAGGCTGCTACAAGGCTACTACATGCTACTACTAACTATAAGTGTAACACACATTATTTGAAACAAACGCAGAAAACGAATCTTCTTTAAATCATCGTCAAATTATTACTTTATTTGACACTGACTTCAACCGAAACTTGAGCCCTTGCACCTATCGTGATTTTTATATTACTGCTAAAATGAAGAATATGTTAACATACATATAACTAATAATTCGTCTGAATGACTACCTAGAATAGGTACCTGCAATTCAACTACTTGTAGATAATTAATTAAAAACTGAAACAACGTTTTCATACACGTTTCGAATAGTGAGTCAGGTCATTCTGTTAGGTCACATAGGGGTCGCGGGTTAATGACGCGATAATGATCGCCATTCGCCACACGGAACCTCATCGATTACTGACAGTAAACAAATGCAGTTCATTTCTGTTTACCATCCTGCACGAGCTATTAAATCAAAAATTACTTTAAAATAAAGCCTCCAGGTGACTATAAAATTGTATATGTACCGGAATTCATTAAAACGGCGAAAATAGATGCACCTACTGGAACTGTTTTTGTAGCAATAACACTTATTAGTAGCTGAGAAAGTTACAGAACAGAACTAAGTAAGGTACAGTAATACTCTACCACTTTCTTCTATATAAGTATACTTATTCCTAATTATGTATGTAAGTACATGTCAACATTGCATATCATGAATAATATATATGAAAAAATTAAAAATCGAACGATTATTACAGGTTTTTGTACCTACATTTCCACGGAATCCGTGCATTTTCTGAGATAAAACGTAGCCTATGTCACTTTCCAGGCAATCTATGCAAAAGATCACTTCGATCCTCATTATGCCGGAGAAGAAAGACAAACGAACAAAAACATTTGCCCATTTGTATAATATTACGAATTTATAAAATTTTGACTTTTATGCGTCAATGTGCTCGCGCAATTACAGAGCATAGATTACTGTAATTCGTAGCTAGTGTAGAAATACGAAGGGTTTCTAATAAATAATAACTGGTATACTATATCGACAATACGTATTGATTTTTACAGCTCTGATATACGGTAGCTACTGTTATATTATAGGTAGGCCTACGGGTAGGAATAAAATAGGTTGGAGACCTCCGGCACTTATAAAGACGGGCAACCTAAGGGGCCAGCCAAAAAGTAGCTGTTTGCACTTTTTTGAAGAACTCCATGGAATAGCCAAGTGAGAAAGCCTAAGAAAGAAAGTCGTTTCATTTTCTTATTCAAAAACATATTATGTTAGTTATTATTTTATTATACTGTGGTGTTACTTATTGGTGTTTATTAATTATATTTTCATAATATTTTTTAAGTATATTAGTAGATAATTATATTTTCTGAAAATTATATTTACATCCAGTTTTCACCAGTTATGTTTAGTCCCCAAGTGGTGGTAAGTCTATTGGCATAGATACATCAAATCGATCTACTACTCACCTCTGCCTACCTCATCGACGGAATACAGGCAAGATGTTAAGTTATGTGAATTAGTATTTATTTTAATATCCCATCGGCGCCATAGTTGCCGGCGCGGTGCTCCGCCTCCTCGCTCCCGCCAATGCGCGTGCGCAGAAAACTGCATAATGACACGCCAAATTATCCCCCGCGGTGCATGTGATTATACCCTCCCTATATACTCTCCTCATTAGATTTGCTTATTTACTGAGAAAGCTGGGATTATATATTTATACAAGAGATATTTATGAATATATGGTTTTCGCCTTTCGCTCACTGTTAGCTGTTATTTGCTCTAATAAAAAAAATAAAAAAATAAGTGACAGTAACCTACCTTTATATGTATGTTAGATAATTGTAGTATTTTTTGCCTTAAAAATCGACTAACATGTTGAAGTAAAAATGTGCGTAAATCAGAATTTTCGAATAACTGATTTTGATACCTAACTCATATTTGAGTTTTCTTTTATCGTCAATATTTGCAATATCAACAGTAGGTAACACCAAAGAAGACATTATAAAGTACCTAATTTGATCGTGTTATCTTGATCAATTGATAGGTGATATAGGTATAATAAATCACCTATCATTACTAATCGGATGATAGATATAAATTAATGTATTTTTTGTGATATTCTTTATATTTATTGTAATACAATATGAATACAATATGTAATACAATATGTATTACACGTACCTACAATATCAATACATTTATATTATCTAACTGTTGTTTACGGCTTCAATATATTATCCACACACCACCCACCACCTATAATAACTTTACAATCTTTCATGTTCAATTAGCTTACTTCTAGCGTCCCAAGTCCCAACAGCAGTCCCAACAACCCCGCGAGCGGCAAATTACATCGTAATTTCGTCCACAAATGACATTAATGACATGTATCGAGAGTTGGAATGTCATTTTGTAAATTACAGCGCCTTATTATAAACCTGTCATAATTGTTTGTGTCACGCAGAGCCAGGAATGTCGGTATCCTGTAGGGGTCGTTAGAACGGTCCCGCAACAGCGCCTAGGATGCATTAGAGGAGACATTGATTAAGAATTACATGCATAAGTATCAAAGCGATCATTCTACGATTGAACCACCGATGAAACAGGAAAGAGAAGAGTAGGCAAGCTAAATAGACGGTGGGCTGATGATATAATTGAAAGAGCTGGGAAACACTGGTTGACCGTAGGAAGAGATAGAGAGGCATGCAAGAAGATGAGGGAGGACTTGACTCAAAGACGGATCCATATCCCAGAAGAAAATAAAAATAAACAAACTAAACAATAAAAGTTAAAAATTAAAGTAATAATACTCATTAATAGACATTAAGTAAATAATGAAATAAATAAACTTGAATAAATAAACACTTATGTACTAACAAAATACTTACAATACAACTGTAATAGGTAGTTATAGGAAAATGGAAATGGAAATAAAGGCTTTCTTTATATTTTATAAGTATCAAAGCAGTGGTAGAACAGAACAATACAGAAAATTCGACCTCACATCGTTTTATGGATACAACATAGAGAGAACGAGCATGCAGCACCACTAGTCCACTGCCGCCACAGAGACTGCCGCCCACGACGACGACTGAACGAGACAAGCTTGACAAGCTTACAATTCTAAATCTGTCACAACTGCGTTGCTATCCTTGAGAACTCTGGTCGAGGTTCTATTAAGTACTCTGTGGTTGAGGTCTTAAGATCGCTCATCTTTTATTCATCGAGATTTTTTGAACTTAAACTTTTAAAGTTAAGTTTAAGTTAAAAAAATGTCGAAATTGATTTGCTGTTAGGGTGAAGAAACATTACGAGGAAACCTGAGAGTTTTCCATAACGTTTTCGTCGTAATGTCTATCAATCTGCACTTGGCTAGGCGTGGTCGTCTTACTCTTATATAAACTTTTTATTTCATTATACGTTTCATTTCAACTGCAGATACCTAAGAAAGCATTTATATAAAAAAAGCATCAAATTGAATCACCAACTTCCTGCTTCCCTTCTACAACCAAATTAAATGTATAAAAAATGTCTATTGCCAATGTTAAATTTAACAATTAATTAATTTATCCTACTCCATCTCCCATTAAATTTACCAATACAATGAGAACGCACAATTGAAATTAACGTACTAAAAAGCGTCTTTCATTATTTCGTAATTGGTCCATTAATTTCATGAATCAAGATACTCGTACCTACGACTGTGTACGTGACCCCAAATCCCATTCACTTTCTAATAGGTGGTAAAGCAGATGCAACAATGATCGACAGACAGCGCGACGCCTCTAACGAAAGTGAAGCCTTCGGGGAAATTCTGAACGGAATCCTATTAACCAAGCTACAATGGTTATTTAAATAACATTGAACTTTGTTAACATTTTACTGTCCCTTTCTAAATAGTAAACCTCCTCACCGAAATTAATTTAGGTCGGCACAATTTTAAAAAGGTTCTGCAGTTAGTTTTAATACCAAAATTCACAATATTTTTTTCTATTTGCTCAGATTAGGTACCTACTCTGCGTGGTTAAATTTATACTGGAGTTAATTTCAGCGCTAGTACCAAGGACACTAATTCACAGCGTTAAGTGTTAAGATACGAGTTTTCGAGTAGGTAATTCATACTCATTTTCAACCAAATTTTGGCTTAGAAAGCTGGTACTTGAGTGACTGCTATCATCTGCTTTTGGCAAAAATTATTGACCGTGAATCGGATTGTTTCTCTCCAAATCGGTAGTTATCATTTAGATCATAGCAAAAACTAATATTAGCATTAAATAAATAAATAATAAAATGTTGTATTGTGCCGTTAAGGAACTCTAGTCAGTCTTCCTTCTGTATTTCGGACTTGCCTCTCCTTCACTAAATCTGCATGCCTTGTGCTGAATAATAGGGTTGCCACCGTTTTGTCAACTAAATATTATGGTATTTTTCAATATGTATCACTTTTTCAAAATTATACATTCTAAAAAAGCATGGAATAAGCAAAAAAATATATTTTTGTTAATTATTTATTTCTATGCTAACATTTCAATTAATTTGTAATAATGCTTTCTCGCAATACATTTTTAAATTAATGTGAATGAAAAGCTCTTTTTTTTTCTGCGACCCATAGACGTGCCACTGCTGGGCACGGGTCCCCCACAGATACAGCTGAAATATAGTATTTTTGCGTAATATACAATAATAAGTAATATACAATACTATAACAGCAAATAGTACGCAGACAAGAAATATAATACAATTACTATTATATTGTAATACGGTTTGTAACTCTAGGTGAAAGGATCCACTACTCAGACTAATATATATTTATAACCTGTGAGCGCCATCTAGAGTCGAATAGCAACAATTACTTCTCATAAGATTATAGCAGAATCAGCTGATGTTACTTTTAATCGTTAATACAAATATGAATGGTTTGAAATCATCTATAGCCAAGATATTGATATTTTTTTATGGGGTAGGTATATGGTTCCCTTACTCCATGAATTAATTAATTAATTAATTAATTAATTAAGGGTAACTTATGAAACTAGTAAATGCACCATCTATTGTTGAAGTGCAAAACTATGTCACCAACTCCTTGAGAAAAGTGCATAACAGTTTCTTATTCATATAAGAGATGTCACTCTTACTGTATTAGTAATTTTTTCTATTAATTAATTATACTTATGTACCTACGAGGTATGTAAAATATCCAAAGTACCCAAAAGTACTCCAAATCATTAAAAATATCCAAAGCCTACTTACGAGCAGACAAACTTAATCTATCTATGCACTCCTTTGAACCGAAATGTTAAAAGCTCTTTTCAAGATTCAGCGTTATCGAAACATGAAATGACATAGCAATTAATTCAAATTGTGATTCATACCGGTTCAGTGGCGGGTTGGCCCTGTATGAATATTGAGCAGACCGCTCTGATACCGCGCGATCATCACATATTAAGAGTAGGTATGTAATCGACAGAGTATGTCGTCGTATGACCGTCGGACGCGGCCGGAATGGTGGTAAAATTTCATGGGGACTTCAGTTCTATGGGCACTTCAAGCCGTCCCGGTTGTTTTAAATTGTATATCAATCATAAAACCTTGTTGGAAGACACACTGGGTTGGACACTAATCCCTCCACCAATTAGCAATGGAGCATTTTAGGGGAATATGCTCTAGACATCCCTTATCTGTGGCTGTGGGAAGCGACTTTTCCCAACACAATGGGTCGCCTGGGTATGGTTTGTAGCTAAGCAGGGTTGAATGACTGTTTAGGAAAAACAATAATTTTCGGTAATTAGGTACTCAAAATACATTTTAATAGACATAGAATTAGCTTATTGTGTAGAATGTATTTGATTAACAAGGTATTTAAATAGGTATATCTTTAACTTTAACCTCAACAATATTATGTTAAATGCATTTGTTCCTTTTCAGCTTTATCTTTTGTTTCTAAATTTGATTGTCAGTTTGCAAATCCCTTGGTTTTTCTCTGGCCAAAATTCACGGTTCGTTTACATCATCGTTATATTTCCGCCACATAAAGGGTCTATGAATTATTCAAAGAACCTGCACGAGCTCTTTTTACTTAGTGACAACTGGCAAAAAGTCCAGTCCTAGAAAAATATTACTTTTTTGCACAAAATTCCAATAGAAAAAGAAAATTTTGAAAAGGATTTATGCGGCGTGGAAATTAGCGAACTCTGTTTATTTTACTCGTTTATATAGCAAATGCGAATGGAGTACCAGTGTTTATTTACATTGGATATTTCCCATGGGAAATCATTTTGTTTCCGATACGACGCATATTGCATAGCATAGCAATATTGAATCAATCAGTTTCTGTTGTTGCTGTTTACAAAACTCGACCAAAACTAATATTAAAAGTTAACAGTCGAACTTAATTCCCTTCATTATGCTATATCCTTTGTCTTCTTAAATGACTTTCGTCTTACAAATCCACTTCAGGGGTACAAAGTTCTGTGGTAGGTATATTAGAAAAGCGAGTGGTCAGATGCGATCCGAGGTAATTTGCGGGTACAAAGTGTTGGCACGTTAGAGTGAAAATACACGTCTCGCAACTCAATTTAATGCAGTTGCGACATAGGTTTTCTCTTACAATTATGATAGCATGATTTATTGTTTTAGAGACGTGTAAAACCTAACAATATCACATAAAGATACAATATTTTTAAGATAAGAACAACAGTTGAACAAAATTACTTTAAAGATACAATATTTTTAAGATAAGAACAACAGTTGAACAAAATTACTTTTGGCTAGACCTAGACATAACCAAAAGATATTCTCACAAGATATTCATCCAAGGTTTTATGGAACCATGGATAACCCTGAATAGTCAGCAGGCCCATATGTGACTAAACTACTTAATTACTACTTATTCCCTCATAACCACCATCTTCCCCACCACATAATCACAATTCGGTGAATCCTAAAGGCCTCTGAGGCCAACAGTAACTGTCTAATGTTCATTCGAAAAAAAAACATACCTATTAAACCACTAATAACTACTAACTATAACTAGAGTACTAATACCTACTTGCATGCTTACTGGCGATTTTACGCAACCTTGCAACCTCGTATTCTCCTCATCTTATTTTGACAGACACTGCTCTTGCTATTAAAAAACGTGGCGGTTTGGACACGTATTTTAATTCCGTGTGTATTACAGTTAATGCAACTTCGCAGTGTAAACATTTGCCCGGTTGACGAACGGCATGAAAACAGAGGCGTAAAGGGTAACCCGCATTGACGCTTAGTCTAAACCACTACCGCAGTAAAACAAAACAAAACATCAGATATACATTAATTTAACGTATGGAATTCATTGTGTCGAGTAACCTAGAGTAGGACAAAACGGTTGATATTTACTGGTATTATTTACTTTATTATTAATCAACAGACTCGTAACATGAGAAAACTTCATAATAGACAAATACTTAGGTACTAGAAGTAAAGGAATTCCCAAGAATCCTATTAGTAGATTAGGTACTTGCGAAAAAGATTTAACCCACAGTGAGTATTAATTGCCAACATTACAGTATAACTGCCACGACTTTCCTCGCAGACTCGAGGGAATCGGCTTTAATTTAGCGGATATCAAATACTTACTTTTGCCTTTTAAGACCCTTTGACATCAGTCAGATAGTAATTATTGGGGATTACTCAAAATATGTTGAAATTGTGCATATCATCAGCCCCTGGCTGTTATCATGCAGGTAGTATTACTGTTAGGAGTAGACTAACCACGAGCCTCAACTCAAATAGTAGCGGTTAAGATCATTACCCCTTGCTTAACAGGTTTGTGTTAGAAGATTTATATTCAATAGATTTTGGATTTTTTACATTTCATCGGGGACCACCCGATTCTTTTGCTTGAGACCCTTTGCACCTGCTAATCTGGCTCGCTACTGCAGATGTATATAAGAAGCATGCAGGTCTTAAAGTGTTTGAATTCGCCACAAATTTTATGCTATGTTATGAATTATAATTGCTCGAAACTCACTTCACATAAAACTTTTTTTTGTTTTATACAAGGTGAAACCCTAGTGTAACCTTTCAAAGATCAGGTTATGGAATTTCCATCCACTACGGCCCATATTATTTTATTGCGATGTCTTTTATAGATTCATGTCCCTAAAGAGACGCAAAGGGCTCTTAAATATTCGTACCTCTACACCGTTTTTCTTGGGATCGCTAGCTGGTTCAAGCTCAATTTCAGCCACTTGAGACCTCAGAAGCCCGAGTTAGTCACGTAGTACATTTAGTTAATTCACAAGTAACAGTCATTAGTTATTATTTATAGTCGTAGTCATTGAATAGTCCAAAAACTGAAGCGCTCAGTGATCACGCATTCACGATAAAATGTATTATAGTCTAAGATCCCGCTATACAACGACCTTCACCGAGATGTTTATTTAATAAAACGTATTTTATATTCAATTTAATATGTCAATAAATATAGTACATATGAGTTGGCTAACTAATTTCAGTCCAGGATATGATTAATTAATAATTTAAAAAAAAAATTTTTTTAAACATTTCACCGGTTTGATTATTAGACAAATTCTATACCAATCGAAAGTATGAAGCCCACAGATTATGCAAACGTTAGGTTGGCTATTCTTTTCCGGTCACAACTCTCGAGTAGCCAGGTATAAACAGGTAAATCGATCGATATCGCATTTTGCACCGGTCTGATTATTGAATTAAAATTAAATGAAATTGAAGATTATTCCATTATGAACACGGTGGTATAGGGTTGACTGCGAAAAATCAGTCCCGAATTCCAATTGTCGAATTTTTCGAAAATAGCTGAAAAGGTTTTACTTTTCCTTTATTATGGGCGGACTTTAAACAGCTGCTATGCTGTGTCCTCTTCTATCGCATGGGATGGTTGGTTGGGACCTCTCAGTCGCACACATTCACTCGCAGCAATATCTCACTTTTGAAAATTCGACAACTGGAATTCGGGACTGATTTTTCGCAGTCAACCCTATACCACCGTGTTCATAATGGAATAATCTTCAATTTCATTTAATTTTAATTCAATAATCAGATCGGTGCAAAATGCGATATCGATCGATTTACCTGTTTATAACTGGCTACTCGAGAGTTGTGACCGGAAAAGAATAGCCAACCTAACGTTTGCATAATCTGTGGGCTTCATACTTTCGATTGGTATAGAATTTGTCTAATAATCAAACCGGTGAAATGTTTAAAAAAATTTTTTTTTTAAGTTATTAATTTATCATATCCTGGACTGAAATTAGTTAGCCAACCCGTATGTACTATATTTATTGAAATATTAAATTGAATATAAAATACGTTTTATTAAATAAACATCTCGGTGAAGGTCGTTGTATAGCGGGATCCTCTACTATATTCGAATGTAAAATTTTATATCATTGTAAGTTTTTTAATAAAATATTTTCGTCGCCATGTGACGCGGACGCGACAACGACGACGACGCAATGATCCGTTTACAAATCTTTTGTTTCCCAGTTTCGCCCTCGTGCCGAATGAAAATCATTTTGTATTGGGCCCTTTCACAGTGGACCGTAAATAATGATACTTAAAAATTTACGGAGATACAGAAAGCTACAAACTTATTTATTTTTAAAAAGCATTTAGATACATTTGCTATTCACCCGAAAATTTAATAATCAATGTGACCGAAAAACTGGTTTTAGTTACATCGAATTCGTACTAAGTAGAACCGATACATGCGATACATACCGATGTGACAGCCCAGCGGCTATCGAACTCGCCTCTCACTCGAGCGGTCCGGGTTCAAACTTCAAACCCTAGTGGCACGCACCAATTACTTTTCTAAGTTATGTGCGTTTTAAGAAATTAAATGTCACTTGCTATAACGGTGAAGGACACATCGTGAGGAAACCTGCATGCCTGAAAGTTCATCATAACGTTCTCGAAGGTATGTGAAGTCTGCCAATCCGCACTTGGTCAGCGTGGTGGACTAAGGCCTAATCCCATTCTGAGAGGAGACCCGTGCCCAACAGTGGGACGTCTATGGGTCGCAGCGAGAACCGATAATTATTTTCCTTACTAGTTAATCCGGAAAATAATTATAATATACATAATAAATATTATTAATACTGTGATATAAATGGACATTTATGTCAGGCTGAACGCTTGTAATAAGCCTGTATTATGCCATTCATTTTAAATTTGTTTAGGGACGATGATAATTCATTGCGTTACACGCGCGCGGTTTCTGTTCCAAAATAATCGGCATAAATGAAATATGCGCTGAAATAATTTCGTGTCGTGACTCCCTAAATCTTATAGTGCTACTAATGAACGGATCAACTAGTGCTCCTATTAACATGATATACCTTTTGCTCTGCTCCCAGTCCCTTTCTGAGTCAAAGTTTTTCATAAGAAACGCCAGGCACCTTAAGATTCTGAAATGGCAGAGGAATCACACATATCATCTGCGACTGGCTAGCACTAACTCAAATCAGAATTCGTATACTGGGCGGAAGCCTAGTCTCACAGTGTCTACGAGCTTAATCCTAAAGAAACCCTACGGTTTTATGCAAACGTTTGGCCTTGGGATCCAGGTTTCAATTAGTAGGAGCTAGCTACAATGTTATTCTTACTTGAAACTCCCCAGGTAGCAGCTTGGAGTCTGGATCTGTGTCTGGTGAATGGTATCTTCAATACCTATGGGACCTAAACAAAACTGGTGAAATGTGGGTGTATTGTATATGCACCTCTGCCTACCAAGATGACGACAAGCAAATGTTTAAGAATGATGTAATTGTTTTACATAATAATATTTTTTTTTTATATTTACACTTTTTTATTTTATATTGACATTATGATAACTGAATTTTTTACTGATTTTGTACTCTGACATATTATTATAATTTTTATCAAATTTAAGTTTTGTTTTGTTTGGTTTATTACTGAAATATGTCTAATTTTTTACTTGTTTTATCAATTTTTGGTATAGGTACTTGTATCATGTATTGTATAGGTATGCACCTCTGCCTACCTACCATAATGACGACAAGCAAATGTTTAAGAATGATGTAATTGTTTTACATAATAATATTTTTTTTATATTTACACTTTTTTATTTTATATTGACATTATGATAACTGATTTTTTTACTGATTTTGTACTCTGACATATTATTATAATTTCTATCAAATTTTTTAAGCTTTGTTTTGTTTGGTTTATTACTGAAATATGTATAATTTTTTACTTGTTTTATCCATTTTTGGTATACCTAGGTACTTATATAAAGTAACTACAATATAAGTTATTGGACGTGTAAAAAATATTTTACCAATAAATAAATATGAACTATGAACTATTACCATCACAAATCAGCATACGAGCAGCAGTGGTGGAGTATAGACTAGAAACTAGTCTCTAGACTTCCCGCAGCTTTGTCTGTGGGGGACCGTGCCCAACAGTGGGACGTAGCATGCAGCTTATATGATATTAACATTAAAATGCGAACTATTCCTGTGTTGTTTCGATGCTTCCGTTGATGGTTCACGGCCGTGGTTACATTATTCAGTTAGGCCTACATTATTCTGTACAGTTCGCTGAATCTGAATGGAATGGCAAATTAGTCATGTCAGGAACGTAATGGCCCTGAAATCATTGTGTGCTTTTGGGTTGGTCCAATAATGGTAAAGCGTTTTCATTTCTATGAATTATTTATTTCTTGTAGAAGGAATTAAAACCCGTGGATCAAGTAAGGGTCGAATATTCTACTCAGCTACTTGTATTACTATGTTTTGTTCTATGTCTAACTGAGCTTTCATGCATGATTTTTTCTTTGGAAAATTATTACAAGTTCTTTATTTATTTCTAGCTATTAAATAAATATACATTGAAATTGAAATTATAAAATAGAGTCCTTGGCACAGAGTAAGTAATTATCTGCTTTTTAATTACACTGGACTCTTGGAGTAAAAGTATTGCGAGGACTCAATACCTGTTTTGTTCCACACAGCGATGCCATAAAATTAGACTTGACTCTAGCGCCGGTCGCAACCGCTTTCCATTTTCTTTTATGAAAACCTTCACCTATCTCACGAAAACAGAAAATACTCAACGCTGAAATTCAGGAGAGTGAAAACATGCTTGTTTCATTTGTATTTATTTCTTTGAACTGAGCCTCCTGTACTGAGAGTTTGCACCATAGAACTCATTTATTATCCTTACGACGCAGTATTACTTGATGCATTAGTTAGCTGGCCACTTTGGCAATGATAGCTATTTATAATACTAAAAGTATAATAATATATACTATAAGTAAGCTATATCAAGCATCCACCACAACCCATTATTGTCCCACTGTTGGGCACGGGTCTCCTGTCAGAATCCCTCCTGGATTAGGCCTTAGTCCACCACGCTAACCCTTGTGCGGGTTGACTGACTTCACATGCCTTCGAGAACATTATAAATCAGGTATGCTGGTTTCCTCAGAAGTGTACTTCACCGTTATATCAAGTGACATTTAATTTCTTAAATCGCACATTATTATGTAGGTAGAAATAAAATAAAAAAATAAAATGTAGGTAAAATCAAAACTTATATTATATGTCAGAGGGACAGAAATGTTTCTACGTGGTTGCAATTGATACCGCTATTCTAAAGCTTGGCAATTATTATATAATTTGCATAGTAGCAATGATTTAAATACATTAAATATAGTAAAGTTGAGTGTTGTGTCGGTTGTGCGTGAAAGGGGTAAGTTAAATTTTATCAAAAGATCAGAAAATGTATGTATTTTAATTGTCAGTAGGTACAGTAGTGATTAACATAATAAATTGTTGTTTTAGCTTAAGGAAACGCCCTTATTGTATCCGGCAGATTATAAAACACATCCTATATTCCCTGAAGAGCTGTAGTATGATACCGTGGCTGTAACTTGGTTTTGGCAGGGTTCCGCTTCCATGAGAAAAACCCTCCTGGCGCCCTCATACCTAGATAATATAAGTTTCTTTATAACCTAAGTAGTTTTATTAAGAACCCGTAACAACATACCTTAGAAAAGTCATTGCGTGCCGCTGGGGCTTGAACCCGGATTGCTCGAGTGAGAGGCGAGTTCGATAGCCACTGGGCTGTCATCGCTTTAAGCTATACTATAAGCACGGACTACTTTTGGTCCTTACTCTATGCTATAAGTAATGGAAAACATCAGTAAATATTAAATTATTAAATCGAAATTAATTACAATTGACAATGAATTCAAGTTGGTTATAAAAATAAAATTCAATATTAACATAATATAAAAAAAAAAAATTGTTTGCTATCTGAATTTCCCAGGTGTAAAAGGATTGCTTCTGAGCGAGGAAATTCTTAGATTAATTGCTATATTAATAGTACCATATAATTGTTCAATTATGTTGTGTTTTTTAAATAGTATTAAGCATCGTGCCACGTCCCAAGAATCTAGACTTCCAAAGCATATCTATATATATCTTTGTCAGTTTTTACGAACATTGAACACGATTTCATATTAAGATCATCAAATATTTCTTAGTTTATAACGTTACGATTTCGCTTCATGCCCCGGGGCTCCGAGAGATTTATATTCAACTTGAATACGTATTCTGGGAACGCGCTTACGTTTGTATTTTCTAAGGCTTTAATCTTCTTAACTGTACAGAGCTTTAACGAAGTTTTAAAGTTTTATATGTGTTGTTGTTTGCAGACCTGGTGTTTCGCGAAGATTACGGGATTTCGTATTGAAATACTTTATGTGACATAGGTACCTAAAATGTTTAGACAATCTTACTTGTATACAATCTTAAGGACAAAATATCGGTTCATTCATTTCTAAAATATACTAATGAAACATACGAATATACAAAATAACGGTTCATTAGTTTCTAAAATATACTAATGAAACATAAAAACGTAGGATGGTAATGTGTATACCATTGGTACTAGCTACTGCAAATAGATGTCCCCACTGCTGGGCAGGGTGCCCGTGGGGCCCACAGACGCAACCAATCGGGGGTCCAGCTAGAGCATACTCCACTACGCTACTCTAGTGTGGATTGGTGGATATTAATGTAGGTACAGACAAACCTACTAATTTTACGACCATTCCAGAAAAATATAAAAATATATTATTTTTTCAATTACTGACATTTCTCTATAAACCATAAGCAAGGTGCAAAGGGGATAATCAATATCAGTAGACACTCTCTGCCAGTCAAGCCATACATGCCTTATCCCATTAGTCTTTTGAATTCAACGATTTCTTACTTATTAGGTAATACCAATATTTGAAACGAATCAATTTCATACTTTGCTGACTATGCAATTCACTTAAACTAAGAACTTATCATAATTAAAAATTAGGTTTCCAGATAATTTAAAATCTTGGAATTGACACTGTTTGCTTTAAAACCAAACATTATTACTCCAAATCCAAATATTATTACTGTTCCGCTTTCCGTAGCTTCAACAATCACAGAGCGCTGGTAGGAAGTGTAGGAACGAATTTTCGACAGTAAGAAAATACCTTCACATAGACATTTACAACAAGTTGATATAAAAACGGAGTCTCATGCAATACCTATAACCACGGACTACACACTTTTGGTCCTTAGTGTATGCTATAACCTATTGCCATACACCGGGAACAATTTAAAACTCTGGGAAATTCAAGTTGGAAAAACCCAATACATTGTCCGACTTGGGGATCGATCCTGGGTTCTCTAGCTTTGCACTACTAGACCAACGAGGAGTGTTTGTGTTAACATAAATTTTGTTAAACAAGTTATTGATAAGTACCGTATGATTGAATTATAAAATTAATTTATTTGTCTACTAGCTTTTGCCCGCGGCTCCGCCCGCGTGGTCAAAGGGAATTAACAATGAGTTGTTTATCATACATGACATATTTGTGGTGGATGAATAGTGACAGTTCCATGATTAAAAGATACTAACTACTTAACCACTATACTAACTACTTCTAAATTGTTCTAACGCCATCTATTAACAATATCCGGAACTAAATATCTAGCAAATAACAAAACATCGATATCTTCCCATGGGGATGTTTTACCGCGGTAAAAAGTAGCCTACGTCACTCTCCACCCTCCTCACTATCTCCACACACAAAAACCATACCATATAATAGCTTCGTTGCGACGTGAAAGCCGGACAAACAAACAAACAAATAAATAAATAAACAAACACACTTTCACATTTATAATATTAGTATGGATGATGTAGTGTAGACTGTTAAAATAAAAGTGTTAAAGTACATTAATTCCAAAACATGGACTGTTACTGCCAATGTACTCATTATATCACTTTGCGAAGGTCTGGAAAGTTCCATGAGACATACGCTTTTCGTCCTAATGGCCGTTATAACAATTAAGATACGTACGTTTGCTACGTAGGACGGTGAAAATTGAAATGCCTATCGTTTGCCACACCCGCTACAGAGGTAGGTATATACCACGTAAGGATCAAGTGTTCGCTCACTTTGGTAATCAGTGTTCTTTCATAAGGTTCCGTGGATAAATGTAGTAAGTACATAGGTACTTTTTTAGCGAAGCAAACAGTTTATAAACAACATGACCAAGTGTTGAAATTTTTTCGAGGATTAATTTTTCTTTAGAAGATGCATCCCGCATACGTCTTTACAAGGTATATGGAAATTTTCAAACTTACAAACCAAGAATTAATCTATTTTGCAACAATCCGCGAACAAAAACGTATGGTGATGTATGACACACACTATGTGTATGTTGGTGTGTGTATTCATTTATCGCATGTGCATGTTTTCCTGCGTGGGAGGGAGGGAGGTGCTACGTGCATGAAAGTATACATACATCACCATACGTTTTTGTTCGCGGATTGTTGCAAAATAGATTAATTCTTGGTTTGTAATAATGGAGTTCCGCAAAGTAACGCCTGATACAATTAATTATTTTCAAACTTTGTAGTTTCGTAAAATGTTGAGATGTATCATTATTGAATCCCTGTTATAACAGTGGTTCGTGCTATTATACATTACACGAATTTAATTATATAGATATATGAATGTTTAAATGATTAATTTATATATGCAAGTCTTTAACGTGCTACAAATTCAAAAGAAATGCTTATTAATGTATTGTTTTTCTCTGAATGGAATTTGACTTATGTTTTGAAATTTCCAAATTGTAATAAAATTATTTAAACAGCAGAAATAACATTATACTTAAATATATAAAATATTCAAAATGGAAATTATAAAACACAAGCTGCTAACAAAGCTAAACGCTAAAAAAGTAATAAAATGCAAAGATGAGGAAAACAGGTCAAGGAGCGGATTGATTAATCCGAACTACTGATAAACTACTAATGGTAAAGTTTGAGTTGTTCTGGATGGTCGTTCAACTTTTCACAGCAACTTCCCAATTGTTCCTATCAGAAATTGTGCCGAGTATATTATGTTTTAGTAGCGTCCATAGCAATGGCTGGGGTTGATTCAATATGATTCAAAGAGTTAAGCAACGACGGGCGCGGTCGGTTTGTGGATGGGTGACCGCTAGAGGCAAAATTTCATGGACGCTACCGTGCTTCGGAGGGCACGTAAAGCCGTCGGTCCCGGTTGTTTTCAATGTTGGAAACAGTCGTTAAGCTTTGTCGAAGAGCTTCGGGTGGCTTGAGAACATTCGACACTGGGTTGGCCACTAACCCCTCCACCAATCCGCATTGGAGCAGCGTGATGGAGTATGCTCTAGACCTCCCGCAGCTGCGTCTGTGGGGAAGACCCGTGCCCAGCAGTGGGCCGTCTATGGGTCGCAGCGGTAGCGAGCAGCGATATTATGTTGTATCTCTATTTTACTTTTTTTTTTAAATACAGAAAGTTACACAATGTAAGGACAGTAGATTTCTTTTTCATTTAATTATAATATTATCACAATCCAATCCAATTAACTTTGATTAGTTTTATTCGGTTTTAAATATTCTTGTATCACGACGAAAGGAAAGTTGGAGATTAAATGATAGACCTATCTATATTATAGATACAGATTAAAAAAGGTGTATTTTTAACAACGACTTACGTAACTACACTATTACTCTCCTTAATTTCAGTTTAGTTGGTGAACTCGGAATATAAAGAGTCACATCAAAATAATAACGTCACAAAGAAACACAAATCAGACGTGAAAACTTGAGATTACCGTTGTTAGTGGTAACATTTGATTTTCACACTATCTAATTTTCGCACTTTAGTTGGTAAAAGTTAGATTGAAGAAGTTTTTTTATTTCATCATATTTGGCATTCTGTAGTAACTTAAGCATTTGTAAATTATACCTACTGAATATTGAAAAAGTTTTCCTTTCAGTTTAAATGCTTGTAAAACGATAACATCGCTAAAACTACGTCAAGTCCTAGGTCTTATCCACATTAATGCTCCGTCAAGATACTTCTTCAACACATCTACCTACGTCATGACCTTGCTATATCCAAGCTTCGCAGTTACTGTTATTGCTAATAGGACTATGTCTATATATATAAAAGGAGAAGGTGACTGACTGACTGACTGACATATCAACGCAGGGCATAAACTATAAGGGCTAGAAACTTGAAATTTTGCTCAGGGGTTCCTTTTATAACGTAGGGGAGCACTAAGAAAGGATTTTTGAAAATTGACCCCCTAATGGGGTAAAACGGGGGTGCAAAGTTAAAATGAAGTGGGCAACCCGAACGCGGGCAGACGTCGTTAATGGGTCTAATTCTACGCGAGCGAAGATGCGGGCGTCCACTAGTTAACCACCATACATACCCACCATACATACATTTGTAATCCTTTCAAACCGTTAGATAAAAATTAAAATATCTCACTGTATTGTAGAACGCCTAATTACAAAGTTATGTGTACAAACCGCTCTGTAAATATTAACATATTGTTATGGTCAGCTTTGATTTCGATTTGATATATCAAACTGTAGAATTCATTTCATGACTATGTTAATTTATCTTTCTGTGGCGCGAACGCTACAGATAATATTTATTTATTGTCAGCGAGGATTATTGTAATAGAAATATATTATTCATTCTGTAAATGCGGGTCCAATTTATATGTTACGTTATCCCTTTGTGTTAAATTGTTAAACGATTTGTATTTTGCGTTCCCACAGACAGAAGCATTTATTAACTGTTATAATAAAAATGAATATCTATTCTCTCGTTTAATTTCAATGTTTTGTGTTACGCAGATTAGAAAGGTCTCATCATCATCACAGTGTACGATTTACACCGTAGGCAATATATGATAATAATGAAGCACCCTTCATCGGTGATAAGTCGGAGATGAGTTCGCCTCTCATCACCTTAGCGGTAATCTTTCTTCTTTTACGCTTGTGATTACGTCCATAAAATTTTGTTAAAAGGGAAAATAAGATGACAATTAAGGCTCGTATTGGTATCACAAAATTAGGCATAACAATCGAAATTCGTATCCAGCTCGAGTTTTGAAAGCGTTTAAACTGCCAAAAAGCTTATGCAGCTACGAGCATTATGAAAAGAAAAACCCTTCAGCATTCACCATCCCCAATAACCCAGATTTACTTTGCATTCTCACAATGATATCCCACATATCATTGCTAATGCCTTTGTATGTAACAGTGTTATGAGACAACAAAATCAAATGAGCACAACACCACTGTTACCAAATGCAACTGTGTTTTAGGAAAGCTATTCGCTTTAAATTCCTCTCTTTGAACTCACGAGAAATGCAAGGGAAATAAAAACGAACAGTGTATGCCACTTTGTAACACTCGCGGGATCGTTGGAAAGCAGTCTCAACTCGTGTATTAATATTTAAAGAGTAGGGTAGCTTACGCTTACAGTTTCATACTTGCCATTATATAGCGTGGATAATGAATTTATGGCTGCAAATCCTTGCTGCAGCGCGGGTAAGCGCTGAAAATTGTTTTATAGAGTTTTCACTGATATTGGAAAACCTTTGAAATATATTTTTTCATAATCATCCTTTTATCCACTAATTTTGAAGTACAGCAGTTTGTAGCGTGTCGTCCTCGCTGATTCCCTGTAAAAATGCTCAGGTCACAGTGCAAAATAAGTAATAAGTCTAATATACGAACTAGTTAATGAATATTTTATGCTCGGTGTACGGGGAAATGTTAACATCTTACTTAGCTGCTCGTTAAGTGTTTCTGAAACTCACCATTAGTGTGAAATATGAATTAACAGCCGGGGCCACGGTGTGACGTCATCGGAAGGGGCTCTTGGAGACGCTGGATAGAGGCGTCTATGGAGAATCTATTGCGTATTTATATAAAGTAAAATTGACATTATAATTATAGAGATAATAACCAATATAACACATCATCTTTTCAAACTACAAGTAACTCCATCCATCGTGGTTTTGGACGCCAATTCCTGAATGTAGGTATGTATATACTATATATCTATCAATCTATTGATATATTCTGTTACTAAAATGTTAAGTCAAGTCGACGAGTCAATTTCTGTCAAATTGTAAGAATGTTATGCGAATTACTGCGAATAAAACTTCTATGAAACAGTCCAGAATATTATTTTATTTACCTCACCTAGAGCATCTTATCGGAGGACGGCTCTTCATATAACTTCCTATTTCACTGGTCATAAAGTAGCGTCTTGGGTATACCTTAATTAGACATTGATTAAAATCCTTTTACATTTTTTGTAACAGTAACAACATAGATTACTGTCATAGCAATTCATTATAAAGAGGAAAATTGAAAGCCATTACTCGTATAATAAGGGTATGAAATAAAAAGAACAATGTGATCCCTTTCCATTTTGTACGGTAAGCCAACGGTCTTTATTAGCACGGAGATTACTTAATATCCGTACATCTTGAAAAACTCGTAAATCATTTCATGAGTACGATTTTTATACTCACTTCTTCGTTACTAATATTATACAAGGATTTTTTTTTTTCACTTTACCATTACTATACATTCGGAGCGGACATAAAAGTTTTATTTAATTTAACATTATTCTAGCACGTTAGACTGAAACTAAGCACGATATGAACAATAATAAATAAATATCTTGGACATTCTCACACACGGCCATCTGACCCCAAAGTTGGCGCGAGCCTGTGATATGGGTGTCAGAGACTGATACATACATAGATAATTTTAAATTCATACATAAATAGATAATATTAACGTCCAGAAACAGAACAAATACAAGTGTTCGTCACACGAATATTTGTCCTGAGTGGGATTCGAACCCACGACCCCTGGCGCAACAGACAGGGTCACCCGATTGCGCCAACGGGTATGTCAACAATGTTTGGCTTTTCTGGTCAAACATACGAAATTCCCCATATTTTCAATTTCTGTTTGTTCGCATCGACTCCATTACCATCGATTGACAAACGCGCATAACGAAGTAAGCTAACGCTACATGATTGATTATGCCCGTATTTTGTTACTCGGGCTTTCAGAACTACGGCGTTCGTTCAAACGCAAACGCTGTCTGAAGCCTTTCTTCCAACTTTGCGAAGTGAATTCAAATCTAAAAACAATATCTCGACCATGGAACGAAATGACAATGGATTCAGAATTTACAATCCAAATCAAAATGCAGGAGTAAGGAAACGCGATCTATTGGAAAACATCAATGGAAATGGTATGAGTTACGAATAACACTTGAGATCAAATAATATTGTTAAGAAATTGCCTAAAGATAAAATTATTTTTTGGGATAAAGTGAAGTGTTTGTGTAATTGTAAAAGTGTCAATTATTTAGCTTATAGATTCTTACTCTTAATAATATAATATTTCGGTGACAAATCCAATCCTTTGTGCACCATAATGCATATTATGGTGCACAAAGCTAACATAATATGCATTAGAAATACATTTAATTATTAATAAAAGAAATCACATACTACGTCACTACCATTATTACTTAACTAACAAGTGGTTATTCTACTTACTGATGGAGAAGGCTACGACGCACAGTGTAATTTTTATATTAATTAGTTGTAATATAATTGCTGTATTTTCTTCAGTAGACTCTAAAACACATTCGCGAGGTTTTATATTCCCCATTCAGTCATAATAATTTCAGTGCAGTTGAGTACGATGACTCTAGACGTTACGCTTACTGCATTTGTAAACGAAGCTTAAATATTTTTATATTCACCATTCAGTCATAATAATTTCAGTGCAGTTGAGTACGATGACTCTAGACGTTACGCTTACTGCATTTGTAAACGAAGCTTAAATATTTTCGTTTTACTACTCGCCTCTCCCCCAGACAAAGTAGTAAAAACTTTATTTTAACTCCAAGTAAATCAGCGTGTCTGCGTCTCTGGAATCATCGTAGACTTTTTATTTTGACAATTCTGATTTTATTTGAAACTGTCTAGGACTGTAATGTTTGAAAGGACGTTTTATTATATCATTACTTTACGCTTACTGGGCAAGTATAAGTAAATGCAGTTAGGACTAATACAATATATCTCTTTAGGTCGCAGTGGCTTAAAGGCATAACTGCCCACACCCCCGTCCTACAAATAATAAATAGGACTAACAACAGTTGAGATAATTTTCGCGTAAATTAACTAATCCGTGATCACAAGGAAATCTGTATTGTTAAATCCGATCATTCGGTATTTTTCCCAAATTAAGAATACTTTTATATTGACTGTGCCTCGCGAACACTAAATTAATTAACCACGGAAAAAAACGGACAAATGCGTATTAAATGATATCGCTAAAACTCGTCTTCCCGCTGGAAAACGGTTGCCTTCAGCACATCTCTTTGCTTTTCAGTTGCCGTCATTTCAGTGAGACTTATTTGATCTTTCTTTGTCCTCACGAACTGAACTAGCATTTAATACGAGCGAGACGAGTGACGGCAATTTAAAAACCTTGTAAAATGTTCTATCTACTTTTCAAAGGGGGTCTTCCTGTTTAATGTTTAGCGAGTGCCAAGTGAAAGGAGACTGGCGGTTTTCGGCCTGAAGACCTACAGGAATAACACTTATGCATAAAAATACAGTATTTTTTTCTGGTTTAGAATGTCGTATTAGCATTTTTGTAGAACTTGTCTGGCTTGAGAAAACATTTTTTTTATATTTTGTATATCGATATATTTTGTTAATCGATTTATGTATACATAAACACTTTTCCCCCAGTTATTTTCCACAATAAAACTGTCTTCATCGTATGCACTGATCAATTTATTAATTTACCTTCTCAATATTACAGCTACGAACCGAGAAAAATGCATTTTTAGAATTATGAAAATGTGTGGATCGATAGGATGAAGATAGGTCGATCAATCTTATCGATGCGTTTATGTCATATCGTGTCTGTGGTTTCGTTTGACATGTTATGCGGTCAGTGCGCAGCGTTGCCAGAATGTAACTTTTGTTACATTTTACGTTACTTTTGACCCTCTCATGTAACTTCCATGTAACACGACTCAAAATGTAACTTTTACGTTACTTTTAGGACTTATTAAAATATTAAAATATTTTACAGCAAATAATAAATAATCGTGAAACGGAACGCATCCAATAAAGTTTTTGGTTTTTGTTCCCTTGATTTTTAGTTTTAGTTTTTGTGTAATAAAGTGTCATATTATAGTATTAGTGTTGTTTTCCACATAAAATATGGAAATGTAACTATTGTCGTGAAAATGTAACTTTTTGAGGTGTCTCATGTTACATTTGACTATCTGCCACTGGCAACACTGTCAGTGCGTGACAGCGAGCGAAGTAAATAATTCATCTATGTTGTTATTGCTACTTCTTGGATATTTTAATGTGCTCTCTTTCCCGTGATTTTTTTGTTTTACTTTGGCTTTTGAATTTCGGACTGTGGATTCTGCATAAACATTGACCTGGCGAGTTTGATTGGACCTTGATATTCTTAACGATTTAGATTTCTACATAATGGAACGCAAGCGTTGTGCTAATTGCACTATATCTATAATACGACTAAGGAGGCATGCGCTGTCGCACCCGGAAAATAAAGATATATTGCCTTTATTATGGCAATGGCATCCTAATCGATGGGTAAGTGTTCTATGTATTAGACAATACTCAATATTATACCTATCATACAGCAAGATGTGACAATGTCCTGTACTATGATGTTTTCAAAAATCGATCGACCTGAAAACTAACGCTTCTATGCTATGCTATTTATTAAAAGCATATTAAACTAAATAAATGAATTATTATTTACAGATTGATACTGCAGATCACATCTGCCATAATTGTTGGCTATTGATGAGCCCTAATTTACAATCTCCTGTTTTTGGGCATCATAAAGTATGTGTGAATTGTGGTCGATCACTACATAAAGTTCGCTGCCATATGCTGACACAAACTTCTGTGCGGGAAAGACATATTTTTAATGTTATTTCAGAATGGATTTTACCAAATCGAGTAAATATAATTAATTCAACAGCATTGTTTAATCTAACTGATATTTTAACTGTTTTATAGTGTTTTCATGTTTTTTTTTCCTTTCAAGGTTCAGAGCAATAGCCACATATGTCATCCTTGTTGGATGAGAGCAGATAAACATCACTATTCTGCCCCATTAACCTCACAAGCGACGGCTTCAACCATTGAGCAAGAAGTTGATGGTGAGGCCGCCGTGTTACCACCCCAACCCAATGAAGAAACCTTAAGACCTATCAAATAAAACAAGCTCATTAAACCATTAAGCCATTAAACAATACTATTGTAATTGTATATCAGGGAGGCGTACAGTAGGTTGTTGTTCACATACTATGTCTATTATATGGTACTTGGGTTGGGCAAGGTGGCAAGGAATAATATTATACCTCCGGCACCTTTCTTGGATGAAATATTATTGTGTTATGATAGTGAATAAAATATACGTATCTGTTAAAGAAAGCATTTTCATTTGACACCTCCAACCACTGAGTTAAATATCCTCCAACACACCGTATAAGGAGCCAGATTTTACGGACAGGTTTTATATAGTACTACCTGCCACGGTACCTGGTCTAATACCATTTCTACAGTGTAATAATTTTTTAAAGCTAACTAATGTTCTTATGATATAACTCTGCAGACTGGACTAACCAATACCCTATTCCTAACCCCTATTCTAAGACTGAACTTTTTCAAAGTCTGTCACAGTTGTCATGGCCGACGCGGATAGGTAGACTGCGGTAGACACATAAAATGATGTAATTAAATGTGTCTATGATGAGTTTAACTAAATTGAGTAGGTATTACTACATTACATACATACTAACACAGTTATGTTAACCATTTCTTTCGTAGACATAACCTCTATTGTCAAATTGACACTGTCAATGTCGTGTCAACGTTAACTGTCAAATGTTAACTTTAAATATTAAGTAAAACTGACAAGTTCTTTGAAGAAATTACAAGTAAATATTCGTTTCTATTGACCTACGCTATCAAAAAACATTAAAAGTATCCATGTAGGTGACCAGGCCGAACTCTCCTAGGAAAACCGCCAGTCTCCATACTTACACAACCATACCCCAGTGCTGGGCCTAGGGCTCGGTGGCGGGCACGAAGATAATATAAAGCAATCCAAATTCCAAGAACATCAACTTTGTTAATGGATCGAAGTTAATGGATGGAACTAACCGTCAGGCCTTCATGCTGATATGAAATAAACTGACTGACTGAAAAAAAAAAGTGTAAATTTAAACAAATTACGTGTAAACGTCTAAATTACGAATAAATCTGCACTGAAGCAGTGTGGTGTATGCTCTCGACTTCCCTTAACCGTGACTGTGGGAGAGACCTGTGCCCACAAACGAATTACCATTATTATGACTTTTTTACTATTTTGAAGTCGGTTTTTTGATATATTAATATCGTTATTTTATTTAGTTTTAAACCCAATTTGTAATTTTTTTAGAGAAACAATCGCAAGAAGTGTATGGTCTGAAAATAACGGAAACAGATGGCGCTCTGCTGGATAAACACGACAGTTTCTACATTACAACTAAGAGTTTGTTGGTGCTCTTCCAAATAATGGGAGTTATGCCCATTATGAGAGTACCTAGAGGTAAAATTTATGTTATGTACTTTGTAAGTATTTTATACCTACAATGTCAAAAACACTGGCGTATTTGTTATACCAATTATTACGCCCTATTTAAATTTTTTTGAAGTTATACTTCTTTTGGCGCGTTAGGGAAAAATGATGAGAGTAAATTTTTGCGATGCGCGCGCACACCGTCACAAAAAACCACTTTGAATTGTCAAAGTCTGCTAGTCAGGTGCTGTCAATGTAGAATTTTTTTTTTGTGATATTTAAATAAACTTTATTTAACTAGATAATGCGTTATAATAAAACTTTCAATGTATTAAATACCTTTTTTCTGTTAGTGTCGTTTTTTCTACAAACGTAGAATAAGGCGAAAGATAAAATTTTTGAAAAGATTTTTATCTTGTTACGCCAAAGAAGTATAACTTCTAACGCGTGTACACACACACTTTTTTTTTATTTTAAATTTGCAACGTATATTGGGGTGAGTTCGTATGTTTGTCCGGGTGGAATCTTTATCAATTTTGAAGCAGATATCTTCAACAGATTGAGTTGATTTTGTATACACGTTTAGTTTGGATGATAATATATGGTTAGCCGTGTGACGTCATTTTAAATCCATGTCGGATCACCCAAAATGGCGGGCAATTTATTTTTAATGCTCTCCTACAATATGAGTACTAAACGAAAGGGTTTGCTGAGAATAACTGCGAAAATTATGTGACGTCACTCTAAATCCAATATGGCGGCCTTCTAAAGATGGCGGTAGTCCGCCTTGCGTATTAAATAAAACGGCTTTCTCAGAATAAGAACACGAGTTAAAAAAAGTAAGATGATGATCATAAACTCCGTTGCTCCAATCCGTCTGAAATGTTGGTGTACTGGGGTTTTGGGAGTCCTCGATTGTGATATTGAGGTCGAATTGTTTGAGTCGATAGCATCGGTTGGTTAACAAAAGTTTGAGAATACATAGTAGATAGTTAAAATATTAATGGCAATAGATATGATTATCAAACGTTTGCATATTAGTTGTAAAAGTGAGACTAGTAATATTACTATACATATATAATTTATTTCTGTTTTATTCAAAATGCTTAAATGCGAATTACGCCAATATACTAACAAGAAAATTAAAAACACTTCGAACAGATGAGTAGAGATATAAGAGTAAGTTATATCTCTATTATTATTATACTAATATTTACTGGACCTCGATGAGGCCTTCATTAGTAAAATTATTTATAACTCAAAAGTGACTTGACCTCCATTTCAATACGTTTATCTAGGATAAAGTAAAGATACTGTAGCTTTTCCTGATTAAATAACGCTTTTATCTAGCGATGAATGTTTGGGAGCAACCTTTAATTTAATCAGAAGACTTGTCACTGAAAATTTCATTTAATAGCAGGAATTTCGACGTTCCACTGTTAATTAAAATTTGTATTGAGCGCTGCCGTGTTTAGATTAATTCACAGTAAACAGAAGATATTTCTAGCAAAAACGTCGAAATAATATTTTCTCAGGTGACATAATAAATGGCAAAACGCGCGGGTACTCGCGAGAAACGGACGCAAACTTAGTGTGCTCCCTATTTTGTATTTGTTTTAATTTAATACATTGCATAAGTGTCAAGTTATGTGTGATTAGTAGTTAATTACTCTCCTACTCTCACTTAAGTTATCCTTTCACTTTATTTTGTTATTTTTGATACCTCTTGATCAATTAACATGGATTATCAACTTTCGAAGAATCTGGAAGAGATGCAAATGTTTTTTTGTCCTCGTATGCAAAAGTTTGAAGATAAATTGTCGAAAATCTCAACTGAATCCAATACTGTGCACCCCGACCTATCTTCACTTTCAAAAGAATTTACTGATTTCAAGACCTTCGTATGGAAAACTTTATCACATTTCAAAAAACAACTTGAGTTATTAACATCTGGACTGGATCGCCACGAAACATTCATGCGCAGGAAGGTGCTGCTACTTCATGGACTTCAAGAAAAACCAAATGAAAAGTTACTTGAAGAAGTTAATATGGTGTTAAAAGATAAGATGAAGTTGACGGACTTGAAAATAGATGCAATTCATGTATGCCATAGGCTCGGCGTGTCCCAGCAGGATAAAACAAGGCCAGTCCTCCTCAGATTCTATGATACAGATACACGTCACACGGTTTGGGACAATAAGACATCATTAAAGGGTACAGGTATTTCTATTTCTGAATTTCTGACCAAAACAAGGCATCGTGTGTTTGTGGAGGCACGTAAACATTTTGGAATTTCTAATTGTTGGTCTGTAGAAGGAAAAATAGTGGTTATCCTGCCAGACAAAACCCGCAAGAAGATAGAGTCTTGGACAGAACTACAAAACCTTTTTGTCCAATTTCCCTCTACCACACCAAGTGCAGATAAACCAGGGCCATCCGGAAAGATCACTAAGAGCTCATTGGCTAAAACTGATGATGCTCCAAAGAAAACGCGGCGCCGTTAATTAATACATAAGCAGCACCTATATAATATATATTATGCACTTAAATTTAATTGATTAATGCTTTGGTTAGTAGGTCGGCACTGTCCTAATATTTATTGTTTCTCAATAGTATGTGTAGGTAGTTTCATATATTTTTGTTTCGGAGTTGTTGTATCCTACATAGTCGAGTAGTACTGTTGTGGGTACTCAATAATTTTATGACCGATTTCTGAACAATGCGCGCAGGTAGTTCCATATGTACTTTCAATTTTTTAGTTTGTCTTGGTACCCATGCAACATAACTTTTGTTAATAACAATTTATAAAAGTAAAATATGTATGTAATCATGTTTTTGAAAAGCTGGATGCCTATAATAAGCATAAAACTGCCTAAAACCTCATTGTATACCCATGCAATATAACTTTTGTTAATAACAATTTATAAATGTACAAATATGTATGTATTCATGTTATTATAAAGCTGGATGCCTATAATAAGCATAAAACTGCCTAAAACCTCATTGTATTGTTGTGATCTGTTTCGTAGTTAAAATACATGAATCGAGTAACGAGATTATTATAAGTTAGATACGTTTGTTTAAAACTTACTAATAGTTTGTATTGAATTTCTTATATAATTTAGATAACTTCTTAGCTTTCTATAGTCATAATTTAATATGTCTGAATATTCCGATCATTTCGATGTAATATTTTATATTTCAAAATTATTTACTTATGTAGCTTATGTTTTTCTTTTGTTTTTGAAATTGTTATTGTTTTGCGCATGCTGCCGATACTCAAACCTATTTTGCGCTCTTTGATATTGCTTTAAATTGTCTTCCTGTAGGTATCAATATTATTGTGAGTAGTAGGTGGGTAATAGTAAATGCAGAGTTTTAGTTATTAAATATATTATATATATATATATATATACATCTTATTTATTATATTACTTATACTTATTTATATATACGTATATACTGTTTTATAAGCTCCTTATATAATTACTTACTGATATTAAATGGATAGTGATTATGAATTAACAGATAGCGATGAAAGTTTTTTCTCTTGCACATCTTCATCATGCAGTTTTAAAAGTGTGGACAGCGATTGTTCTGGTGGCGTTTCTTTACATGAACAGATCTGCTCAATTTTTGCTAACTATTCTAACTACTTAAATGTTGCACATATTAATATTCAGAGTGTTCCGCAACATTATCCTGATCTTCTGGCATCCATTAGTAGCTCTCCTCTTGACGTCTTGTTGATTTCTGAAACATTCCTTAAACCTTCTATTCCTTCTAGCCAGTATCCTTTACCCGGCTACATCTTGATCCGCAACGACCGTACAGGAAAAGGCTGTGGAGGTGTAGCTTTATACCTTCGCAGCAATATCACATATAAGGTCGTTCGCGCATCTCCTTCTCTTTATTCAGAATCAGCTGAATTTATTTTTCTTGAGTTAACTCTGAATCGAGTTAAAGTATTACTTGGAGTTCTGTACAGCCCTAATCTCCATATTGATTATTTTGAATCCTTAGAAAATGTCCTTGATGACTTCAGTCCTTTATTTGACCACGTAATTCTTATGGGTGATTTCAACACTTGCCTCTTAAGAAATGACTTACGTGCCTCTAAGCTTCTATCCTTGTTATCTTCTTTTAATCTACAGGTCTTACCTCTTTCAGCCACACATCACTTTCCAAATTGTACTCCTTCGTTATTAGACCTAATGATTGTTTCCTCTGTAAGCAATGTTGCTATTCATGGACAGTTAACAGCCTCCTTTTCGTACCATGATCTTGTGTTCCTATCCTACCGTATCCGGCCTCCAAAGCGAATACCAAAGTTTGCACTGTTGCGTAGTTACAAGGGCATTAACTTGGAGGCACTTAGACTAGATGCGGGATCTATCGACTGGTCTCCTCTTGTCGCTAGTTCTTGCATAGATTACAAGGTGCGGTATTTTACAGATTCCATTTTACAATTGTTCGATCGTCATGCACCTATAAAACGTATTAAGTTAAAGCACAAACCAGCACCCTGGATAACCGCAGATATTAAGCGACAAATGGCTATTAGGGATAAAGCTAAACGAAGGTTAAAACGATCTCCTTCAGAACGTAATCTTAAACTTTATAAAATTCTCCGTAATCGATGTAATCGTCTGTGTAGAGATGCTAAAAGAAGTTATTTTCGCGAATCTCTTGCCAATCGTAACTCTTCTGACACTTGGAAGTTTTTAAAGTCTGTTGGCATTGGAAAGTCGTCTGAGACAGCTGGACTAGACATCGATTTGAATACTCTCAATCATCATTTCTCGCGTCTTCCAAATTCTATCGATCCTAGTACCAAATCAAACACATTAAAATTTATATCAGATATTCCTATCCCAACATCTTCTCCTTTCAATTTTTCACCTGTTACTGAGGACGACGTTTCCAAAGCTATTCATTCTATCACTTCCTGCGCTGTCGGTAGTGATGACTTATGTTCTAAGATGTTCATTCCCATCCTACATGTAATTCTTCCAATCATAACTCATTTAATCAATCATTCCATGACTTCATCCTCAGTTCCCCTGATATGGAAAGCAGCTTACATCATACCGTTACCCAAAGTTTCCAACCCTTCCTCACCTTCACATTTTCGACCTATTTCAATCCTGCCCTTCCTGTCAAAAGTGTTGGAGCATACTGTGCATAAGCAGCTGCTATGTTATATTTTAAACAATAAAATACTCACTCCTTTTCAATCAGGTTTTCGATCTGGACATAGTACTGTGACTTCACTTTTGAAAGTTACCGAAGACGTGCGTTGGGCGATTGAAAACAAAATGCTTACCGTCCTTGTTCTTTTAGATTTTAGTAGTGCCTTTAATTCGGTCGACTTTGATATCCTTCTTGCAACTCTTCGCTCCCTAAATATTTCATCTTCCGCTGTAGCTTGGTTCAGTTCGTACCTTCGAGGCCGCTCACAATGTATACGCATCAAGGAGAAAACCTCAGATTGGTGTAATCTGGATGCAGGTGTGCCTCAAGGTGGCGTCCTTTCCCCTCTACTCTTTTCACTTTTTATTAACTCAGTTGCTAATGTCATAAACTCGCATTTTCATCTCTACGCAGACGATTTACAAATTTATCGTCATTCACCTGCTTCAGATATTAATCTTGCAATTGAAGCTGTCAACCAAGACTTAATCGGCATTAGCTCGTGGGCTAAGTCGTTTGGCTTGTTTCTCAACCCCAACAAATCACAAGCGATTGTAATCGGTAACAAGTTTCAAAGGACAACCATTGACTGGACAAATCTGTTGCCCATCTCCATTGAAGGAGTCAAAATTGCGTTGGCCGATGAGGTGAAAAATCTTGGACTCTTAGTTGACTCTAATTTGAAATGGGATGCTCAACTAAACAACATTAGTCGAAAAGTTAATTTTTCTATTCATTCTCTAAGATGCCTTCAAAACGTTCTGCCTTTGAAAACTAAGATCACCTTAGCTCAGACGATCATTCTTCCTATCCTGGATTACGCCGATGTCTGCTACTTGGATGCCAATGAGGAGCACCTTAATAAACTTGAGCGATTGCAAAACCTTTGTATCCGTTTTATTTTTGGGCTTAGAAAATTTGACCACGTTTCACATTTTCGCAAGAAACTCAAGTGGCTCCCGATCCGTCTTCGCAGGAACACTCGAATATTATGCCTTTTATTTAATATTTTACATAATCCTAAATACCCTCCTTATCTACGTGAACGTTTCCACTATGCTCGGCCATCTTATGCGTCATGCAGATCCCACATCAGATCCCTCCTAGGGTATCCGCGTCATAAAACCAGTTCCTATGCACATTCCTTTACTGTTCACGCGGTTAAACTTTGGAACTCGCTTCCTTTAAGTATACGTACTTCCAAATCAATATCTGTTTTTAAAAATGCTGTGAGAGAATACTATTTCACGCAATGTTAGTAGTTAAATCTATGTAAGTTGTCCTTTATGTTATACATATTCATATTATGTATATATTTATATTATGTATTTATTTATTTATATATTTATATGTATTATATATTTATTTATGTAGGTATATGTCTATTTTATATTACAAATATTTATAAAATATAATATTTTCTAATTTTAAATTTATTTACTTTATTATAATTTATAGCTATTATTAATTTTGAGTGTATATGCACACTAAGTTTGTTTTTCTTTCTTAAACGCCATTTCTTTTTTTGGGTCTACTGGAAGACATTTCGATAAGAAATAAGTAGATTCCTTGTACACCTTTTTCTATATTGTATTTTACTGTTAATTTTAATGTGTGCAAAATTTTAAAATAAATAAATAAATAAAAAATAAAATTGATATGCATTTCGAATTATTATTCTCAATTCCAATAATCAGCGCAGAAGCAGCGAAATCGAGTGCGCTCTAATAATTGGGGTCGAGAAAATTGCTCCAAATAATATAATACGAGTAGGTATATTATTTTGTTTACAGAAGCTCAAACTACGCAACGTACAACTTTCAACTGGATTTCAAAGGCGACTTTATGGGCGTACGTTGTGTGGAGTCTCGAATGCATAATTGTAATCAGAGGCGAGTGTATTTTTTTAACACGCTTTTATTAGCTCGCTATATATGCTATGGAATCTTTGAATATGATTTTAACCCTCTGCAAAACGTCGGATTAATTTGAAACTTTGCACACTTATCAAGGACAGATGACAATACAATAATTAAAAAAAATATTTTAAAAAAATCTATATTCAGGTGTCTACAAAAGCATGTTCTATAGTTTTTTTTTAAACTATGTTATCTATATAATAAAAATGAATCGCAAAATGTGTTGGTAAGCGCATAACTCAACAACGCCTGGACCAATTTGGCCAATTCTTTTTTTTAAATGTTCGTTGAAGTTCAAGGATGGTTTTTACGGCGAGAAAAATTTGAAAATTCATCCCCTAAGGGGGTAAAACGGGGGTGCAAAGTTAGTATGAAGCTTTGCCGTTTTTGAAGTTAGTGAATGTGTAACGCGAGCGAAGCTGCGGGCGTCCACTAGTTATTTATATATTTCTCTTTTCACTCATCACCTCTTGTCCTGTTAATAATAATATCTCTTTTACGTCACTAAAGGTAATAGTTACATTACTAGGTATTGTTCTTATTTTTAGATAGAATTAATAAAATCTAAGTGGTTTTTATAAGAATTTCAAACAGAAGGGTCGAACCGAACCTTGGTGCCTTTCAAGCAACGCCGGGCAACGTTTCATGGACGCACGAAATCAGTATTCAGGTGGCTACAAAATAATTGACACTGGTTTGACCACTAATCTGTATTGGATCAGTGTGCTGAAGTATGCTCTTGATGACAGCTCAGCTGCGGCTATGGGAAACACCTGTGCCCAAGTGGAAAAAATATGGCTTATAGCTCAGCTATTTTAATTTCATGAGTGTACAAAATTAAGGGAAAAACTTCATCCCTTAGTATCTTAAGTCACTTTCATCAAAGTCAAGTTTTCGATTTCCTTTCAGTGGGTCGGGAGCGCCTAGCGAATTTCCAGAAAAACTCGAATAAGCGTTTTGATGAAGTCATTTACAACATCATATTCTTGAGTATCCTCATTCCTCACTTCCTATTGCCCATCGCGTCTTGGCGGCACGGACATCAAGTGGCAATATTCAAGAATATGTGGACCCATTATCAGGTACACACATCGAATCTTGCAAATTGTTATAATATTGTATTTTTATAGTACGTTTATCAGAATCGGTAGGTACTTGAACTATTAAAAGCGTAGATAGGTTTTTATGATCTGATAATGTCATTCAATGTGATTTAATTTGTTGTGAATAATTTTCAAAGCAATTATTATAAATATAGAGCTATTAAGATTTTACACTTTTTTATCCTAAGCTTATTTATCAAAGATACAAATAATATAGCTTTTGCTCACGTTCTAGTACCTTTTGTAGTGTAGCATGTATATCCAGATCAAGAAGCATTAACATTGTAGAAAAATATGGACAGTTTGAAGCTGGTAAAATAATCATTATAATAATAATATTTTTCCAAGCTGCATCAAATTAATCGACTTCTTACTAATCATAAACTTTTCAAGATTGGGGTGACTATTTTAATAAATGCATAAATGATGCTTTTGGTATCTTATGATAGAAGATGACATTGAATATTACTGATTATAAAATTATAGTTTAATTTCGACAACTACTCTTAATAATAAATAAGAAAAGTGGTTAAGATTCAGTAATTAGTTTCACTTCTATACATATATTCAATCATGAAACCACCTATAAATTCAACAAATTCATCTACCCAATAACTTTGCTTTACCTGCTCTTGCACGTATTAGTATTCTCTTAGAGAATTAATTACTGCTTCCCTTATCGGATTATAAACGACATGCATAATATCATAGATTCATTGGTGGGAAACACGACTTATGCTTACGCTGAGCTCATCATGAATATGATTATGTACTTATGAACATTTGATAGAGACATTAAAGTTCACCATTATGTTACAAATATTAAATTAGACTGTTAGATAATATTATTAATAGATAATAGATTATGCATGATTATTCTCCGCCCTCCGAGGTGAACCGGTGACCTGTTGTGAGAAACTGCTGGATTCAGAGGTCACAGGATCACGTTGAGTTAGGGAGGCTTATGTCCATCCCCTAAAAGACCGATGGATCGATGGATGCATGAACTTCTATGTAGATTAGTAAATAATTTGCATTATAACTTTGTAACTGCTCCTTTCAGCTAAAATATCTGAAAATCACTGGAACGCCAGTAATTTTTCCGAATTTGTATTCATTGACATGGGGGCTCTGTTTATTTTCGTGGGCTTTGAGTTTTGCTGTAATTTTATCGCAACACTATCTTCAAGACGACTTCGAGTTGTGGCACTCTTTTGCATATTACCATATCATAGCTATGCTGGATGGATTCTGTTCCCTGTGGTATGTAATGAAGTATTATGAGAGTAGTCTTAACTAAAAAGTACAGGGTTTATAACTGGTAATAATTATGCCAGTTGAATTACTGATATTATCACTAGTGACTTATAAGTTATTAATATTTTTATTTAAATTGCCGTATGATAACTTTGAGGACTCTGTTTTAAATTTTCCGTTCCGTTGTTTTCGATTCCGCAGTTGGTCAGTGTAGTGAACACTGAATGACGCACGCTGAAGAGACGTATAAAGAAATAAGGCTAGACTCACTGACTAATCAACGCCCAACCTAAACCGTTGGCCGTTAAAACTTAGACGAGGAATAAGAAAGGATTATTCGAAATTCAATCTTTCTGGGGGTGAAAAAGATGTTAAAATTTTCTATGGAAGTTTCCACGCGAGAGAAGCCGCGGGAGCTTCTAGTAAATAATGAACTAGTCCTGAGGATTGTCTTTGCAAGACAAATAAATAAATGAAATGCTACAAAGTGCACTATATCATTGTTCAGTTCTCCATACGTGAACTTTTTTCATTATAATTTTATCTAGTCGAGCGGTTAAGACTTGCCATCAGAGTAGGTACTCGTATTCCGGCACGAAAAACCGAGGCACGAACACGCAACTCAAAAAATGCTAATCTAACTAAACTAACTACTTTACATCTCAATCAACTGCCAAATGATGTATACAAGAGTTGCTGAGTGCTCTTGGAATCCCATGATTTTTTTTATAATATGTTAATTTTAGGCTGTATGGCTATTATAATTCTTATGTGCGCTATATTGATTCAGGTACATAAACTGCAATGCATTTGGAACTGCGTCAAAAGGCTTGGCCACTAATCTCCATAAAGCTCTAGAAGCGGAGCATCCAGCTTTGAAACTCGCTCAGTACCGCCACCTATGGGTCGATCTATCTCATATGATGCAACAGTTGGGTAAGTGTGTACTAGTACAGTGGAGATAGCCTAGTGGCGATGTCTCATCGAGAGCCGACATGGTAGGGACTCAAAACCCTAATGGCATATATCAACAAATGCATATACCATACATGTAAAAACGGTATTATATATATATATATAGTATTTATGTTAGTAAAAATATACTTATTTGTAACTGTTTGGGTTGCAAAGTATTTGTTTGCTATGGCCTTGCTATGCCGCGAAGTAAGTGGTTTCTAATGTCTTGGTGCAGCAGAACATTATGAGGAAACCTGCAGAGTTCCCTATAATGTTCTCGAAGGCATGCTAAGTCGGATATGCTGCACATGACTAACTTTCAGGCATGCGGGATTACTTACGGCGGATGACGTTTTATTGATTTAAACTTATAATTTGAACGCATTAATGCCTGGAATAAGAACCTCGATTATGAGACCGAATTTCGCCAATAACACCTAAGCATAAATTTGATGAAAAATTCAACAGACTCTTCTAATCTTACAAGTCACATAGATACTGATAGTTTATTGTACTTTTCTAAAAATACGAAACAAACTCGCTGTCAATATGTTCAAAGTGAACGCTCATGATCCTATCTTTCATTGTAAAGTTCTGGCGCGCAGTATAAAGTTGTTCTTTGCAACAATGTAGCTAGGTATTATTATACACTAATCAGCTTTGAAGCAGCGTGATGGAGTATGCTCTAGATCTCCCGCAGCACTGTATGTGGGGGTGACCCGTGTCCAGCAGTGGGATGTGTGTGGGTTGTAACTAGATAGATATTATATTTTGAACTATATTTTGTTTCTGATGGCATTCCTTTACTAGAGCAAATTACTAACGAATAAAGGTTTTTAAACGGTTTTATTTTGACCTGAATATTGTGTCAAGATCTTGGGTTGAATTCGATCATCATTCACGGTAAAATTGTTCCGTATCTACATGATTATGTATCTAATCATGATGATTTCTTTCTTAGGACGAGCCTACTCAAACATGTACGGAATTTATTGTATGGTAATCTTTTTTACAACTACAATATCTCTGTACGGATTTCTCTCTGAAATATTGGAACATGGACTGAGTTACAAAGAAATGGGACTGTTCGTCATAGTGGGGTACTGTATGACCCTTCTTTTCATCATTTGTAATGAAGCTTATCATGCTTCTAGAAAGGTAAGTGTTTTAGAAAATATCGAGATGTAAGTCATTAGTGCTTTTTGTTTTAAATGTTTCTTAAATAAAAGAGGATGAAAATGTTCTTGAAGAAAATATTTACAGTCATTGGTATGACTATTGGCTTCAAAAAAAAGCTTATTATTATTAATTTATCAAGCAGACTAATCACACATATAAGAGAGTTGTAGGCGACAAATATTTGAGGTACCCCGTTCTGGCACAAAGTAGTCGGAAGTAGCCTTCGCAGATCGAATCTGCTTTTATCGAATGTAATTTGATCGGATGCTAGCCATTTCCGGTTTTGTAACCCGGAGCGTACGGAATGGAACGTTGGAACGAAAGTTAGCGAGTTTCGAAAACGGAAATATTCCTTTCACATGTTTGTTCTCCTTGTTTTCTCTTATGACCTTATTCCTTCCATGTCTGTTTTGAAGATTGGTACACTTTATATAATAAGCATGGAGAACAAGAAACAACTGTTCCTACTCAGCAATTTTATTTCCTGCTGTTTTGATCTGATGCCTCCCATTTATTTATTTCGTCACCATCACCTTTACTTAATAAAACTACTAAGCACGGCCTCCTTCCAAAATTAGTGGCCAATTTTAACCACGCTGGCCAAATTCTGATTAGCAAACTTTATTTACATTTGATAAACATGGATAATTCTCTGTAAATATTTGCCACTACGAGTCCAGATGTGGACCCGGTAATTTGGAAGGCTAGCGTGAGAACACAGGTCCAACACGTAGAAAATCCTTCCAGACATTTTAATGAGTTGTACCTATATATCACGTATTCACAGCACACACACACACATTATAATTATTATTATTGGAACTTTTTTCAATTGTTTTTAAACGGGAATGAAGTCCTAACAGCTATTAAGGCTGGTTTTTGAAACTACCTACTACTTACATCTAAAATTTAAATGTGCTATTAAATAGTCAAATTATTACGAATCACTGATAATCATCACGTTTAATCTTAACAACAATATTTCAATGTTCAATATCGTTTACTAAAATGTACTTACTGCAAGATCTGTCAATATAAAATTGCTGGACGGATCTGGCTACATCATACTCGTAAGTTTCAAATTTTAAAACTGCGGAGGTTTCATTTATATTGGACAGAGAGGATAGAGAGGACGGTCTGGGAGATAGTACTGTAGAATACTCAACGTGTATTGCTTTTGGACGATAGTAAATATACAAGGCAAGTGCAGTTGTATTTTTACAAAAGCTAGTGGATTATCGGAAAGGAGACCCGTGCTCAACAGTTGGCTATTAAAATGGTTGTGATGATGATCTAATAATTAGCATTTGGAGATCCGTGCCCAACAGAGGGACAATAAAAGCGTTATGGTGACGATGATAATGATGATTATTTTAGCCAAGTGCGTGGGAAGGTTCTTACCTTAATAAAAAAGGAACTTGAGTTCCACTCCGAAATCATTAAAATTGAAGATTTCACTACGACGGTATAATAACTTGGACGTTACAGGTGGGACTTGAATTTCAAGTGAGACTTCTGAACGTCAACATGGGCGTTATAGACCGCAACACGCAGCGAGAGGTTGAGATGTTTCTAGTGGCTATTGCGAAGAATCCGCCGATAATGAACCTCGACGGATTCACCAACATCAACCGCGAATTGTTCACAGCTGTGAGTTCATTGAGATTTCTTAGAATCTTTCCGGATCTAATTGGATCGGACAACACGTTTTTGGTATGGAGTCATACATACATTTGTAGCAGTAGCTAGTGGTGGTATTTTATTCATTTATATTTTGACAAAACAAAGTCATCATTGTAAATTTTTCGATACATTTTCTGTGAGATTTTTACACAAATCACATACGAATAATAGGTGTGTACCTGTGTGTACCTACAACACCTGCAACATTTCAAATCTAGGATTTTGTGTGTTAGACGATTTTTCATTGGAGTTATTAGAGTAGACTGAAGTACCTATAAGAATTTCTACAGCATAGAAATAACTAGAAGTATAACCAAATAAATAGTGTAGGTACTTACTGTATGTATGTAGAGTAACATCGTTTAATAGAACTAATAAACACGCCTTTGTAGATAGAACCGAACCAACAAAAAATTTTTTTAATGAATGCATTGTCCTTGATTAGTGTGCAAAGTTTCAAATTAATCCGACGTTTTGTAGTGGGCGAAAAAATTGGCGTTCAAAGATTCCGTTACATATACAATACATACCTACATAAATACATACATACCAAGCTAATAAAAGCGTGTTAATGAATATTCGAAACAGCTTATTCGACAGAACAGAAACTGTATTAAAACTGCACCTGTGACTTTCATAGCGAAAACGCCATTTATTCACGTAATGGTCGACTTCGATTAGAATTGAGACTGCAGGCGTAATTACAAGGCGCGGAGCGTGTTTGACTGTGATTAAAAATGTTCTGATCGATGTACAGGTACGAACTAGCCACTCGTGTTTTACTATTATGGACGTTAGAAAGACGATGCAATTTTTAAAACACGCTATGTACGGAACGGGACCAAATCATCAGTTGGGTCAAAGACAAATAAACCTGGATTAATTACGGTATAAAGTTTACTGATTGAGAACATTAAGATTTCCTTCTGATATTTTGTTCTAAAACTTTTTTTAAAATTATACTCTAATTACACAAATGCACTAACACCTTTTCGCTGACTAGCAGAAGGAAACAGAAACAACACAAATTCGCCCGCAATCGGGACGCAAACCCAAATCCCACAATTTGGCAGTCGGTACCACGATCTTGCTTTACCTCGTTTGATGGTCATGGTATTACCAATTTGTGGAACCACGATGACCATCAAACTTGACTTAATATTTAAGCCAAGTTCACCTTTGTTCATGTACAGTGATACAAACAAATAAACAAAACGTTATCAGCTCAAGTTTTCCTAGTGACCACTTAGATAATTTCTCATACTTACTTCTTATAATATATTACTACTACTACTACTATTACTACTTTTTATAATATATTATGTCACTGACTATGATAAAATCTATGTTAAACAGAAAAAGTTTTAAAGTAGTGGGGTTTTGTTAATCCCAAGCAACGTAATATGGGATTTGTCGGCTTGTCTTAACCTATTTATTAAAACTCAGATAAAGTATCTGAGTTAACTACGTTCTGCTAATACTAGAAAAACTTTTGATATAAACACAGCTGGTCAACTGAATTTAACGATGAAAGCAACTCTTTCATAATCTTACTTCTTTAGTCGTAGGCCAAAAAAGGCATTAATATTATTGTATATTAATAAAATTAACTATTGGTCTGTTATCTGCTACTGTAACCAACATAATCTATATAATAAAAATGAATCGCAAAATGTGTTGGTAAGCGCATAACTCAACAACGCTTGGACCAATTTGGCCAATTCTTTTTTTTAAATGTTCGTTGAAGTTCAAGGATGGTTTTTACGGCGAGAAAAATTTGAAAATTCATCCCCTAAGGGGGTAAAACGGGGGTGCAAAGTTAGTATGAAGCTTTGCCGTTTTTGAAGTTAGTGAATGTGTAACGCGAGCGAAGCTGCGGGCGTCCACTAGTCTATATAATAAAAATGAATCGCAAAATGTGTTGGTAAGCGCATAACTCAACAACGCCTGGACCGATTTGGACAATTCTTTTTTTAAAATGTTCGTTGAAGTTCAAGGATGGTTTTTACGGCGAGAAAAATTTGAAAATTCATCCCCTAAGGGGGTAAAACGGGGGTGCAAAGTTAGTATGAAGCGTAACGCGAGCGAAGCTGCGGGCGTCCACTAGTTACTAATATATCTGTAGATAAAGTAACCGCATCTGTTAGTGTGAGTATTTATGTTTTGATCTATTGAAGACACAACCGAATTTTCTCCTAGGATATTGCCTCGTGACAAAACAGTGCGTAGGTTTTTGGCCACATGAAGCCCTGATGATAAACTTTGTAATCTGTATTTAGACCACAGACTGTAGAATATTGATTTACCGGCTGTGGGACATCTTTGAATCTTATAAAGATTATAATATAGCGATCTCCAACCCAATCCAGAATAGCGCCTGAGAGTCATCTATGTACAATTATTTTTTAATTAATAATGTTTTGTTTCAGAACATCTCCTTCATGTCAACATATCTTATAGTATTGATGCAGTTTAAGCTGACACTTCTGCGACAGGGAGCTGGGAGGGTCATCAGGGCTATAAGCAAAGCAATCTTCAACTCCACAGCAGCCACAACAACCGAAGATTACGATGAAGAATAAGAAGAACTATACTACTTTTTGAACATGTAAAATGTCATATTAGTGTTTGCCTTGAAATAAGTACATAAATAATAAGTGTTAGATGGTGTTAACATGAATATTAGTTGGTTAGTTCGTTAGTAGGCTCGAGGGCTGTAGTGGCAGGGACTGGTAGTGAAAATTAGTCCCGTTAGTCGTTGTTTGTATGTACGAATATATACTCTTTGCTGTTGTAGATCGTCCTCTAGTCTAAACATATCCCTAGTTACCTTTAGGCACCTATTAAAACTGTGTTTTATTATTTACGAGTTCAATTTTTCCTAGTTTCAATACCCACTCACCGCTTTCGCGTTTTAAAATATTTATCGCAAAGTATTCAATATCTAGTTTAATTTAAAATCACTTCGTCACATTTCTCTCGAATAAGCTTTTGTGCCTAAGGAGGTCTCCATGAAATTCTAAAGTCCCTGTTTTCAAGATTGCTTATTTTACCTCACAATAGCGAACGGTATAAGAATACTTCGCCTCAAGCGATAAACCGCTCGTAAACAAAACACGAAAGGGGATCCCTGGTATTGATCGCGAGGGCTACTTCCAAATATATCTCGACGGCATAGGAAGGAGGATTCATTGTCGATTGGATATAAATAGCGATAATATATTCGGTATTGCGCAAGTCTATTTAGGTTGAAAAAACGGACATTGGCTCACGGTCAAAATGTAAGACGTCATCTCCTTTGCAACCCTATTTGTAGGAAGTTAAGTAGGTATAATTTTTTTCTTATTTAGTAAACAACATCAACTCAAATAACATCAAAAGTACCTGAGCATGTAACGTATTACCTGGTCACAATATCTCTGCACCTCGCTGCAATGCATTTTCTATTACATAATCATGTACATTTAGAAAATTTAAATTCAATCATTACACAAGAAAGAGTAATTGCAGTTATTAAAATTCCTATACTTGTTTTGAACACCGTACCAAAGCATCGACATCCATCGACGCCAGGTGCACAAATATTGTTTCTAGACTAGTGCTCCGAGTGTATTGTCAACATCCATAACAAATAAATCAAATAAATAAATAATAAATTAATAACTCTCTCATTCATAACAAATTAACAAACCTATTATAGTTGTTAAGTGATGACATACTTTTTTAAATACTGATTTCAGTTTAAAGAAGACAAACACTCTATAGGTAAAATAGGTTTATTATTGTTCTATGAATAAGGGGGAAAGACTACCTACAAATATTTTGATATTATCATAGACTTAATCCAAACCAATGTTCAATGAAAACTTCCGACAGTCGTGTTAGCCACTTACCGCTCCGCCAACCTGGACCGTGCCGCTAGTTGTGAGACGAGAACACGATGCGGGTTGATGAGTTGAGAACCTGCAATGGGACTCAAGTGGTCTACAGCCTGGATTTCCAGTGCTTCGGTGGTTTTACATGGTTCACATAACCCGATCTCTAACTTACACCCTGAACAAACAACACCAGTTTCAGTGGTTTTATATGCAATCACAAAGTATGTTCTTAGTAGAAACGGTAGACCAAAGTTTGAAGTGTTTCGTGAAAATGTATCAACTTGGGCAAGTTTTCGTAACTATCGCAGTTTCTGTTTGATTGTTTGGAGCACCAAACTATTTTCAATGGTATGTTCAGGCAAGTTCATGTTAGTTTGCTTATAGTGTGACATTACTCGTAAGTATCACATGAATGTGGCGAATCTGAACCCTTTCTTTGTCCCACTGCTGGGCACGGGTCTCCTCTCATAATAGGTGGCATTAAGACTTAGGTGGACTAAGGTGCGCACGCTGGCCAAGTGCGGATTGGCAGACTTCACATGCCTTCGACAACATTATGAAGAACTCTCAGGATTGCAGGTTTCCTCAAGTGACATTTAATTTTTTAAATCTATATATATAAAAGGAGAAGGTGACTGACTGACTGACTGACTGACTGACTGACATATCAACGCAGGGCCTAAACTATAAGGGCTAGAAACTTGAAATTTTGCACAGGGGTTCCTTTTATAACGTAGGGGAGCACTAAGAAAGGATTTTTGAAAATTCACCCCCTAAGGGGGTAAAACGGGGGTGCAAAGTTAATATGAAACTTTACCGTTTTTGATGTTATTCGAATGAAATTCAGTACCTATGAAGGTTTTTTAAATTTCGAAAATCATCTCTTAAGGGGGGGGGGTAAAAGGGGGGTGCAAAGTTAGTAGGTATAAAAGTTTTTCGTATTACATATTACGTACATTATTTCAATAAAATTTTGTATTTAGGTTATGTTACTTCCACGCGAGCGAAGCTGCGGGCGTCCACTAGTCGCATATATCTTGGAAAAGTCATTGGTGCGTGCCGTTTGGTTTTAAACCCGGACCGCTCAAGTGATAGGCGAGTTCGATATCCACTGGGCTATCAAATTTTATTTTTTTGTAAACTGCACTACTAGCTTTGCAGATTTGATAATTGCATTGCTCTACCTACTTCCATAGAAATTATTGGACCGTGATAAGATTCAAATTTCCTATTAGATTTTGGCAGCTTCAAACGTTTGGCAGCCCAGGCAACAGTCAAACCACAAAGCTTGTAGTCCAAACGAATATTCCCACAGTAAATTGATATTTCGAAACAGCTAAGCACAATAGCCACTGGTTGTCACGCCGCCACACGTGCCCTAGATATTACATTAGTTGACAGTTAAATGTAGGTGACACCTGAGCCTCCCAGACACGATTTATTTCGAATTGTATATTTTTTTTACAAATAGCATATTTTGACTTGTGTTTTTGACAAATTAGAAAACTTTTGTTCAGAAAGTGCCAGGTTTCGGTGATTTAAAAAATGGTTTCAATAGAATAAAAGCTAGCTGCTAAGCTGCAACCCATCGGAGTCCCACTGCTGGGCACGGGTCTTTCCTACAGAAAATTCTGTGGCAGGTGTAGTGCACACTTCACCACGCTGTTCCAATGCGGATTGGTGGAGGGGTTAATGGCCAACCCAGAGTCGAATGTTCTCAAGCCACCCGAGTGGATGGGTGACCCCTAGTAACAAAATTTCATAAGCGCTACTGTGCTTCGGAGTACACGTTAAGCTGTCGGTCTCGGTTGTTTTCAATAGTAAAAACATTCGATAAGCCTTGTCGAACACCTTTCAGGGTGGCTTGATAAAATTCAACACTGGGTTGGCCACTAATCCCTCCACCAATCCGCATTGGAGCGGCGTGGTGGAGTATGCTCTAGAACTCTCTCAGATTCCTCTGTAAGGGAGACCTTTTCCCAGCAGCAGGAATTCTATGGGTTGCAGCTTAGTTTTTAGCTTCTATATTAACCTTTACCATATTTTGTAAGTCTATGTCGTGACAGTTAATGTATTTCAAATTGTTCATTTCCCAGAGGAAGCCTGATGCCGATTACCAGCAACAGCTTGTTTTAAGCGACTAAGCAAGTAATCAGGGAAGACTTTCTGTTCTGGCAGCCCACCAACTCCCTCGACCAACTGTCGTTATGTTCGGTGACACGAGCCATTTGTGAAAACAAATACCTATTAATTTCGTTTAACTAAGCCTTTCAGCACGTAAATTATTATATTGATTTATGCTTTAATACTATACAAATACAGGATCGTCGATAGCCCAGCCGAAATTCGGCCTTCCACTTGCGAGTGTACAGTTTTAAATCACAGTGGCATGTAGTGATTTTTGTTAGTACTAAATACGTATGTGCGTTTAAACAACAACAACCTGCATTTCTGGCACTAGGTAAGAACGAGGTAAGTAAGAATCGACTCCCATTCTTAAAAGTGATTTAGTGATTTTTGTTAGTATTAAATACGTACGTGCGTTTAAACAATAAAATATCAACTGTATTACTGGCACTAAGTAAGTACTAGGTACGTAAGGATCGTACTGCCGAAGTGGTGGAATATGATTCTAAACCCTTCCATTCCTAGAAGTGACCAGAGCCCAAGAGTAAGTAGGATGATCGCTAGAAACTACATAAAGTACACAATCGATCAAGCGAAAGTTTGTCGGGGAAAGTACCTGCAGTGGAAGCGATGTCATCTCATCGCGTACAAATCCAATTAAGCCAGGTTGTCTAACTAAGTTGCATGTCCTCGCTGGCGGTATGGAACTCTATATAACTACACCTTGTAAGAAACCTTGAAATGCATTTGAAACTAAAATATTATATTCTGATATGTGAATACTGAAAATGAGCTTATTTACTATTCGTTATTTATTTTATTATTAGCTAAGCCCGCGGCTCCTCCCGCGTTATGTCGTTTTATGTACATAATTTTATTTATTTATTTATTCACATCATTATGTAAACATGACAGGTTAAACCTAATGCGTTTACAGAGTTCCCGTTCTACTTACCCTAGCTTGGATATATCTGCTAGTACTACTAGTAATTTTACTACTACCTTTACCATTAAGGGATAGGGGGAAAATATAAAAAGGACAGCCTTTTTAACCGACTATTGACGACCAAAGATTAATATTAATCAAAGTTTTCTCCCGCAGTTTTCTACCGATTGACCGGAGATATTAACTTAAAAAAATCCCCATAATGCTACTGGTAGTGTTGTTAGACAGTGTAGTCCACTTAACTCGTGTATGTGACGTGTTGATCATCCTACTTAGTCTTGGGGTCTGGTCACTTCTAGGAATGGAAGGGTTTAGAATCATATTCAACCACTTCGGCAGAGAAGGCATATGAGATGTACATAAGTATTTTCAAAATATCCTCCAATAGTCTCCACAAATTCATCCATGAGCCTTTTAAAGTCCGCTGCTGGACATAGTCATCCCTTAATCAGAGCCACTCCTTCTTTTCCTGTGGTCTCCACTCGAGGACCTTTCAAACACATCTGTTGTCCATCCTACGAGCGACGTGGCCTACCCATTGCGTGTCAGCTTAATTGATCGACAAGTTATGTCGGTAACATTAATTCGTCTACGGATCACAAACAACATCCTCAACAAAATAAATATTTATTAAACATACTATGTATCGTATCTGAACAGATATTGTGTGGCATTATTCAACCATGAGATGAGACGATACGCGTTGCATGCACTTTATCTGGACAGGTAATCTAGATGTCCAACAACACACCAATATGGGAAAATATATTTTATGCTAGCGGATCTGCGCTACGTAAGAAAATCCTCAGATATAGTTTCATTATATCCCGTTATTCAGGTTATTTCTACTATAGATAAAATATTTTATATAATAGTTTTACTGAGGCTAATTTAGTGGGGAAATCCATTTAAACTGTCCTTGTTTTTTAAACCAATAGCAAAACAACGACGAAGTAGGTAGGACTACAGACGAGGACGGATTCAAATGCTACAATATAAAAGGAAAGAATACAAATGATGCTTAAATAACATTTGGATCAGTAGTGGTAAGCACGACTGCTAAGCTAGAAGGCATGTGTTCAATCCACAGGTCGGGCAAAATATTATTGAATTTTTCTAACATAAAATATGAAAAAACCAAAGATTAGTTAAGAAATTATTAGAGAACAGTTGTTGGGTTTATTATGAATTTTTAATTTTAATGTAGGTACGGTTTCCCCGATTACACTTTTCTAGCGACGTCCATCTTAATCCTAGAGTAACAACGCATCGGTAACAGATTTGGAACGAGAGTTCACTACTAATAGGGCTAACAGTCATTAACAGTCTCTTCACCTAGAATCCTCATAATTACTAACGAATTTTCCAACAATTTTCGTATAAACTGCTATTTGGACTAACTATCCCTATCTCAATTTGAGTCCTGTTCAGATTCTGTCACAGTTGTCATGGGCAGCAGCATATTGGTTGTGGATGAATGCTCGTTTATTTTTTTATCCATAAAAATCCACGGATTATAGTATGAAACTGAAGGGCTAACAAAAGCTTTGCAGACCACCGTAAATCACAAAAGGTTTGGTGGATGAAAGCTTATCTTTTAAGGTCAGTCTGCATTGATCATAGAAACGTCCGGGAATACTTAGAGCTGAGTAAGGCTTTAAGCTCTACACAGTAGACAATTTACGAGCATCATAAATTTCAATCACGAAATACGTAGCTCTGCGTCATAAAATCGTTAAGGAAAAGTTCTTCGCATACAAGGCGTTGCAGGAAATATAACAGAGAAATAATGTACAAGGGCTTAATCCTAACCAAATATGAGCAGGATGTTCCATCCACAGCTAGCCCCAGGGCGATTAATCAAAATCTCATATAGGGTGTCACATGTACACACACATGTAGTTAACCATCTTGTCCAATTTCAACACGCATTTGACCGCATTACGTCATATGAAATATCTACTTCACATTGCATTAGGAAAACAGTTCACGAATAAAATTAAAATTCATTTGCACCGTATTTTGTCTCATTCATAACCAATGTGCTGCGAATATATTGATCGAGTACACTGAAAGAAGGAGTCTAATACCATTTTTTTGTGTATTTTATCTATTGTATCCTATCCTACCTGAATTATTTATAAATAAATTATATATTACATTTAATATTTAAGAAAAAAATACATCTTTTTTTAAAGTAAATAATATTTACTATTACAATTTTAAATATTATATATTTTAACAATAATAATATTCACAATAAAAATAAAACCTAAAATAAATACAAAATGTTTCCGAAAAATGAAAAACCAATTTATGAATAGGTAATTGACTTATGTATTCTGTTGGCGCTAAAACTCTGATATCTGTATCTGCGATGTCAACGAGAGGAGACATAAGGTGGAGGACGGGGAATGTGGAAAGCACAACACAATTTGATGGCGGGTTAAACATTTCGGTTTTTCCGGATCACCCGGTCTCAAAGACGGAGAAATTTTGAAAGAAATCTGTAAAATACATTATTTTATCTATATGTCTTCCCATTTACCAAACTTCAGATGTCCTACCGTACATCCTCCTTCCTGTCATCGTGTGGACCATCAATCAAAATTATATAAAGGCTTCACTTCCTGTGAGTTATTCATCGTATAATATGTGGTAAACCACAACATACGTGCGAACTGTACGAATATACTCGTATCTTGATTTGGGTGAGTTAATACCAAAAATCCTCTTTAGCATGTTTGTAGGTAGGATTTAATACCTTAAACCTAAATTAGATGACTAATGAAGGGACAAGGATGGGATTGTGAGCTGTACTCTTAATTGCTTTTGAAAACAACAATTTAGTGTGTTAATTTACACTAGACCTTCTAGCGTAAGGTCCGGGATTCATATCCAAGACATTTACACACTTAATTTTGTATGTCGGTCATGTTGATTCTTATAAACCGTAATAGTATCTCTTTAAACAGTGGCTTTGCGATTTACTAATGAAAGTTGTTTCAACTGATGTACAGTATTACGAGATGATTCTTGACAATGAAGGTTGGATTCAAATCGAGGCACATACCTACTTACGAGTAAATATCACCTGCTATTTAAAAAAAAATCCCTAAGGTACGAGAGAGAGAGAGTGAGTGCATGCCTGAGAGCTCTATAAAATCTTCTCGATTGCAAGTAAAGTCTGCCAACCCACCAAGGCCACACGGCCCACAGTAAAAGAGTTGATGATGATGTTAATAGTAAGTAGGTTTTTAAGAAGGATTTTTTAATTTCAATTCGGAAATCAATCTCATATGTTAGACTTTTCTGTTTACTCGTATTCTTTCCTTAGGCCAGAATATATATCTTAGCCTTTAATAAGCCTAAGGCTAGACATTATTCTGCTGAATTAAGGCTATGTAGAGCGTAACAAGTAGCTAAGTAAGTACCTAATGTCATCTAGAACCTTTATTTGATATTAATCAGAGTATGTTTGTACGAGTTTGTACGAGTTTGTACGAGAGGAATGAGTTTTCGAAATCTAAAAGTACATTTTATTGTCACAGAAATATTTGGCTGTGCCTAATGTTATAATCTAGCTATATAAAAATTACAATGTTTTTTTGCTATACTAACTCATGATTATGTAATGTATTAACATCACTTTATGGTAAAATTAAAAAATATTCATTGTAATTTTATTTTTTTCTCTATTTTAAAGTTCTTGCTGGGTCAATGGCCAACGCGAGGCGTAAAAGTAGCAATTACATAATAGACATGAAAGTTACGAAAGTTGAATAGTATTTGCTCGGTATGATGTCACCGTGATGAGGTTCAGCTTGAAGGCAACTTACTTCCAAGAGGATTTTATAAAGATTTTTTAGTAACTAATAAATATTATTGTTCGATATTTCAATAAACATACTAACTGCGTTTTATCAGGAAATAACTGAAGAGCTATTACGCAGACAGTGGCGTCTATACATAAAGTAGGTTGTGCGGCACCACTCGTCTAGGGCGGCGGCCCAATCTACACGGGGTGGGAACGGGTGCGGTAACGTAGCAACGGCCAGCATCCCTGCCAGTTTGGTTCCGCAGGTCGTTCGGTGCGGTCTCTCTCGCCGGACGGCGTCGCATCGCCACTACGATAAACCACCCCGTGTCGAACATTTCGCTTTGTCAGTTATTACGTAGAAACTTTCGACTGTATCGTTAGTACAATGTTTATTTTATTTATTCTAATAACCGTCTATCTAATAACCTTATGTCACGGATAAATTACGTGCGGAAAAGTCGTGGATTTGAATTTATCACAGTGGGATAAGCGTTGTTTTTCTGTGAGATTCCCACTTAACCACCAACTCAAGCTTCATCGGTGAGTTCGCATTCAGAATTTCATTATTGGTTTTTGGTAGCATAGTCTGTTTATACATTAATATTTAAATACTGTTAATAAATGAGTTAAATTAAAACTTTTTTCTCTAGGAACCTACATCTCCAGAATACCGAGGTACCTAAATACTTGATTTATGTCACTGGCTTTAATCAAAGGAACGTAGGATCTTTATACAAGCTACACCAAAGGCGTCCCACTATTGGGCACGAATCAATTGTCAAAAGTGAGGACAATAAAATTATAATTAAATATTATTTTCATTTAGGTAATGAAGACATTTAATAATTAATGAATGCTGCCAGCGTTCTGGGTACAATGCCACAAGGTCTGTTTCAAGATGACATATTTTTATTTTGTGATTACTTATTTTTAAATTTTTCTTTGTTTAGACAATTATATTTGAGTACTCAACAAATAATACAACAAAACCGTTGATTGTTGTTATTTTTTCTAATGATTAATTATTAAAGTTAGATCACCACCACCACACATCCACCACATCATCCTTAGTCAATTTCTAAATTGTGGTATTTTATTATGATAATATGTACACATTTTGATGATAATATAAAACAATATGAAATTGAATTTCATAGTTTATTTGATACTCATTTTTTTTCAAAACGAATTTAAATTCCAATTTTGACCTCATTGCAAAATCTCTTTATTAGCTTTTCACTCACAAACGACAAAAGATCCTTAGAATTTGATTTACTCAAGCTAATATTATTCATTATATATTCCGTAAATGGTTGAATTGTGTCACGATGGAATACTATATTTATTTTTATTACTATTATTACTTATATCAGTATAACTATGTATAAATATTTCTTTTAAAATATTTGAAATATCAAGAACTATGTATGTCTTTTAATGAACAAAATGGACATCGTTCTTTTGTCAGTTGAAATCTATGAAAGCTTGAATAAAAGTAATACCTCATACTAGTATAATTAGGTATGCTGAACGAATATTTTCAAAAATAACACATTACTTTGATGGATTTTTATAGAAATTTCAGTGTATTCATATCAGTTTTTCTGAAATTATTGTATACTCGTACAACTAAAATATTAAATATTATCTAGAATTTCTAGCATTACGATATTGTTATGAATATCTTACATTTAACGGTAAATTCATTCCCCGGTTTCTTAATTCCAGATATTACAACTATTGAGGGTCAAAGAACCAAAGAACCATGAAACTGTCTGATTATGTCACTTTTGATCATCGCCATAAACATAAATGATGATCAAAAGTCATTAAGTCCACCCCTTATACTTTATTTTGAATTGGCAATCTACTATATAAAAATAAGTCGGGTTTTCCTTCCTGACGCTATAACTCCAGAACGCACGACCCGATTTCCACGGTTTTGCATTCGTTGGAAAGGTCTCGGGCTCCGTGAGGTTTATAGCAAAGAAAATTCAGGAAAAATTTCAACAGAAAAGCGGGAAAAATTATTTATATGGCAAAACAACGTTTGCCGGGTCAGCTAGTAAATCATAAATAATTCATTTAAAACTACTTACAGCTTAGTAAAATGGAGCCTACGAGTATGTCACGTGGAGGATAACTCAATAAGCAGTTTTGTTTTGTATCTGGTATAGGCTCTAATAATTGATAATTAGATCATTAAAATCTAATTGGGCAGAAACCATGTAATACTTTACATGGATTTCTAGTCGTGTAACTCAATTTTTCAGATACAAACAAGAAAATTTTGATTTATCGTACCCACTAAGTACCTATCGAAAGTACATTTCAATATGTTTAGTGAAATGATAGTTTTCATTTACTTTATATATTCAACTAGTGGACGCCCGCAGCTTCGCTCGCGTAGAATTAGACCCATTAACGACGTCTACCCGTCTAACGACTTTAAAAACGGCAAAGTTTCATACTAACTTTGCACCCCCTAAGGGGGTAACCCTTAGGGGGTGAATTTTCAAAAATCCTTTCTTAGTGCTCCCCTACGTTATAAAAGGAACCCCTGTGCAAAATTTCAAGTTTCTAGCCCTTATAGTTTAGGCCCTGCGTTGATATGTCAGTCAGTCAGTCAGTCACCTTCTCCTTTTATATATATAGATGAGGAATTAAAGGAAAGTCATATAATTATATTGTGGTATCAGATTGCAGAAGAATATTGCCCTTGACACTAAGAGAAAAATCATTACAGTTTGAAACATATTGGCAGGCAATATCAGGGCCTCGTTACGGTCCAACAAGTTTCTCGCTGCAATTACCAACTTTCGTATTGTGTTCCCGGTATTCCCTCGTAGCATCATTTATAACGGGAACTTGAAATTTTCAACTCTCGAACTGTGGCCGATTATTAATCGATATCTTTTATTTGTATAAATGGTATCCAATAGCAATATAGGTCGAAGTTCAGCCGGGTTTTTTTCGGTGTTTAAATCATTTTTGTTACTTCAATTTGAAGATTCCGATCCTTTTGGTAAACTTTAGATATTATGCAGCCAGTAACTAACAACATCTACAAAATTCAAATACATATTTGAATATCAAAAATTCGCCATTATTCATTTGACGTAATAAATAGGATAGTAATTTTGTAAAACAACAAATTTGTTTTTCAAAACACATTTAATTTTGTGTGAAGGGACCAAGTTAAAAAAAAATTAATTCACTGTTTTCAGCCACGGTGCCCTAAACAGACTTGAGATCATAATTATCTAATCTAAGTTCCAGAAAATGAAATCTTTAAAAATGAAAAATATAATTGATCGGAAAATAATTTATTTCTTGATAATATTATTCTGTTCTTTGAGCTGAGTTTGAAATTCAGCAAATTTGGTTTAAGGAATAAAATAAGAGAACAATAAAGTTACTTTATAAACTTTTCGTCTTGTTTTGTTGATATCATTTTTGTCATGTCTTTATCTTTATTCATCTTATTATTTAAACATTATTAAGTTGTTAAGCATCTATACCCCAATGACTCGCGTCTATTCAAAGTGAGCGACAGAGTTAAGCAACGACGGGCGCGGTCGGTTTGTAGATGGGTGACCGCTAAATGGCAAAATTTCATGGGCGCTACCGTGCTTCGGAGGGCACGTTCAACCGTTGGTCCCAGTTGTTTTCAATAGTGAAAACAGTCGTTACGTGTACGTAATATTCACAAAAAGGGGTCGACTGTTGCGATACGTATTAATATTATGATATCTGTATGAGCAAACTGAATTCCTTCAGTAAAGACTAGAATAAATCTATTTTTTATTATGATTTCGTTGATATATACACTTATATATACAAATGAAATGTATATTCCAAGCAATTTATTTGGTCAGATATGTAATACAATCGACCTTCGGCAATGAATCGCGATACGTATCTAGGAGCGAATGGAAATATATTATAAAAGCGTATTGTAAGCGTGTATCCGAAGACTACCCTTAAGTTGCCAACTGACCTTACGTTTTTATACCTATTTGAAAAGAATTACTTAACTTAAGAGCCCTATCAATCGTTATCAGCATCTGAGTTCTGACGCAAAACTGGCAGTTATGTAAAAAGAAATAAAACGGAGATTAAACTTTCAAGTATATACTTAAATTGGTACTTTTGTGGATTCAACGAAAGGAACTTATGTCAAAATTACTGATCGAGAAATGTTTCACCTACTTGTATTGACGTATTCATGGTTTATGAAAACAAGGAAAGAAAACTCTTTGTTTTCGCTTACATAATCCGTGCCACTTCTGCCGGTACTGTTTCCTTCAATTGAACTTAAAATTTGTGTACTAAAATATAGTTCATTTGAATCTGAAGTAAATTGATATTTTTTGTATAATTTACTTAATCCCTCAAACCAAATATCCAATGCTGGTTATAGAATATGCAGAAAAACTTCTTCCCCTTATTTAGCTTTGATTCCACCCGTCTGAGACTGAAGTTAGTTGGAAAATAGGAATTCAAATCTCATCTCGGCAGAGCCACATTTGTCTTATGCTAAATGCTGAGTAACTGACTTAAATGCAATAAAACAAGCTACTATCCCTTCATTTCAATGATACTAAGAATATTTAAGTATTTTGAACAAAGATACTTTCTACCTTTAGTATTGTAGTCCGTGCTTAGGTATATAAGATACATTTTAGTACTTACTCGAAAATGCTTTCAGGTATTCAAAATAACGTTTTATTGTTTTGAAAGTGATTTTTCAATTTAATTAGCGACTCAATAATGTAAATAGATATGATAAAAACTATATAGTCACATCAATTGTTTCAATAAAGAAAAACTGTTAAAAAATGTCTACTATAGTTTAGCTCAATTATTTACTGTACACAAAAACACACCACTTAATTTAAAGAATTGTAATTACAAAGGCAAGCTTATCTTTATAAGAGACTAGTGGTCCGCCCCGGCTTCGCACGGGTATTTTATATAAAAATCAAAATTATAATACACCCCATTTGCGTCAGGTTACTAAAAAAATAAAAATTTAACACGACTTTATTTTACATATATAGATTATAACAATAGTTTCGTTTACGCCTAGTAATATTATATAGCCTATGTCACTCAGTGAAGACATAGATAGGTATAGTGTGTCGCGGTTTTTTTTATAGATATTTATAAGATCTACAATTAATTAGAACATTTTATGGTTCTATCTTTTATATTTTAGGCAGCGTACGCAAAATAAGTAACTTTTCTGGTTGATTTTTTACACCTTGTGTCAGAAAAACCCAAATATCTTACGGAACCCTATTTTTTTCCAAAATAAAATTTTGCCTATGTCACCCGGGGATAGTGTAGCTTTCCAACAGTGAAAGAATTTTTCAAATCGGTTCAGTAGTTTTTAAGCCTATTCGATTCAAACAAACAATCAAATCTTTCCTCTTTATATATTAGTATAGATATCTTCCAGCTAATCTCTGAGTGAGAATAAATCTTGATCCAGGGTGATAGTATCATTATCGTGTACACACTTTACCTACATACTAAATACATAAATAAACAAATATATACAAATACATACATTTGAAATAAACAGAAAAAATATTAAGTTAAATGTACAAGTGAAATCGTAAATATTTTACAAGACAAATAGTTACAATGATTAATTGTAGAATAACAATTCTTTTAGCTTTGATTAAGGTTTAAATATATAATTGTTTTGGGGCGAAACACGTGTTGGTTTGGTGTTGGTTTGTGTGTTGGTGTATGTATTTGGGGGGGAGGTGCTGCGTGCATGAAAGTATACATACACCATCATACAAAATTATTTTTGTTCGCGGATTATTGCAAAGTAGATTAATCTTTGGTTTGTAATAATGGAGTTCCGCAAAGTAACGCCTGATACAATTAATTATCTTAAATATTTAATTTCATACGGATAAGCTTAAAATTAGACATTGCCCACGCTATCACCTTGTATTTACAAACTATCACTAAAAAGTATACCACGTCGTAGAGCACGTCATAATCATAAGCCCTCAATCATGAATAAAGGCGCTACAAGGAAGCGAAGGCAATATGCGAACGGTTTGCAAACACCGCCATCTTGTCCAATCCATCATTTCAGAATTACATATTACGTTGTAAGAGAAAATCCCGCTAATCTTTGAAAAGCCGATATTAAAGACTTTCAAACTTGGAATGAAAGTATCACAGAATTTTTATTCCTACGTCATCCCGGTGATGTCGCGAGGTAATCACGGAAGTAACGAAGTTTGTGAAGACTCGGGTTGAAAGTGAAGCTATTTTTCTAAAGCAATTTCCAGTTTGATATTTCTAATTATATTTGCTTGAGAGATGTAGCCTGCTGTAATTATTTAAAATAGTGTCAACGTAAGAGTAGTCTTATTTCTTTATCTAGGGAACCATGCATTTAGTTATTATAAATTAATCGTAAGACATACTTTAATAAACGTGAACATGATCTTCAAGATTCATTAAATGTACAGACGCGACTCATTAGAGTTTTATTATATGTATAGACTAGCCTATTTTTTAGCCTAGTGTAATGAATGTTGACACAAAACAGCTTTAATTAAATCATTTAAAAATGGGAATCCTGTTTATCCAGCTTATTGCACAGAAACGTGCATGTTTCCACAATAAATGAAATTTATAATATTGGTATAAACATTACAGAGTAATATTAATTATAAAATCAATATATCATATCATGGCGCAAAAAGGTACAAAGAAACACAGTTTCGTATTAATAATATGAAAAACAAAATATATGACAACCCCTATTATATGGTTCAGTATTACGTCAGGCCGAATAGAACTTCGTCTAGTTTTACATAGTTAATACTCAAGCGACACAACTTTGAAATTTGGCCGTAGTTCTAAATCTCTAAACGTCTTATGTTCCAGCTCTCTGTAGGTGTATTAAAACTTTAGCTTTGTAACCCTCTTCCTTCTGTGTGCTTCTGTCAAGTGTTCGAGTCTTTGTGCTATTATTCAGGTCGGGCCGACTACAGCTGCTGCGCACAATTGAATAGGCGACCGGCAGAAAATTTCAGCTGTCAGGAACTGTGAAACTGAAAGGGAATTATTTACAACACACCAAGCTGAACCTGTAAAGAGTGAACGCTTCCCTGTAGCGTTGTCCTTAACATTGAAAGTTGTATTAAAGATACGACTAATGTATTTACAAAATGTATTCAACAGCGAGGTCCTGTGTTCTATTCCCGGGTCGGGCAAAGTATTATGGGGGTTTTCTTGAAATTTCCATTATTAGCTCGGTATTCAGAATTGTGCCCGGTGTATGTATGGAAATGGGCCGTATTTTTTACATTGAACCTAGACCTGTCTACCCCTGGTCTGATCACATGTTCATTAGCAGAAAAATGTTCTTTACATTTCTATGGTGTATGCCTTACTCTTGTAAAATATATTATTCATAATAACGTTCTGCAAATATAAGTATTGGAAAGCATTACTGCCCGTCTAGGTCGGCGGAACATATTTCTCAATTCGAAGATTTAACAACATTTTGCTTGAATATGATGTGATGCCTGAAGGACGGTCTTTTTCATTCTTAAGCAATGAATTTTCAGAGGTGTAAGATGGTGATTGATGATCAAATGTTTATCAGAGGAAAATTTTGCAGCAAAATTAAAAATCGCTTTAACTTTCCGGACTGAATTTCAAATAATCCTTTCCTTTTTTTCAGATAGGGTGAGAAACATTACAGAGCTTTTAGAAGATTTCTTTTTAATTAATCTTTTTTATCTTATGTTGACAAAATTTGTGTGCGTAGATGTAGAATGAGATTTTGTTATTTTGAATTCGATATTAAATGCTTATCAGGACTGACTTTAGTATACGTCATATATTATTGAATTCGAGTATTATACAACTGAGAATGTTCCGACGTCATTTAAATACGGTAAAGTTTGAATTGAGATTATCGAAGATACCAGTTGCCATTCATAGCGAGATCTTAAGGCTTTGTACCGATAAAAAACGGGACTGAATCCTTAGCGTGCTTTTGTTTTGCCACTAGGTGTCCTCAATTAGCCACATATCGCAACTGGTACAATTTGGATAGGTGTTAATAATAGAGTTAATAATGCTAATAATAAAAAAATCATAGAGCATTGGAACATCGCTCGGCTACCACCAATGACCTGACTACAACGTATTAGCATTAAAGGGGACGGATTCCTTCTCACATCTGATAAGAACTGAAGCTTTATTACGTACGATTTGTATTATTAAGTTTTAAAGGAAACATGCATACGCAACCTAATTTAAAAAAATGGATGTATATCTATATGTATAAAAGGAGAAGGTGACTGACTGACTGACTGACAGACTGACTGACATATCAACGCAGGGCCTAAACTATAAGGGATAGAAACTTGAAATTTTGCACAGGGGTTCCTTTTATAACGTAGGGGAACACTAAGAGAGGATTTTTGAAAATTCACTCCCTAAGGGGGTAAAACGGGGGTGCAAAGTTAGAATGAAACTTTGCCGTTTTTGATGTCAAGTGGGCAACCCGAACGCGGGCAGACAGCAGACGCAGCAGGCTCTAATTCTACGCGAGCGAAGCTGCGGGCGTCCACTAGTTCACTATAAATGTAATTAAACAATTATTCAAATGGCCATGGTGATATGAAAATGATATGCAAATCGCTGAAGTGCGCCCTTGCCCGCTAACGCCCTGTTAATTGTTTTCGAACTCACCCCGTATATACTATAAATAGGTGGGTTTTAATGGGCCTACATTAATTACGCAACGTCTTTTGAATATGAAAGTGAACTGTGTAACTGCTTATGTTATTTTAATGTATGGAAAATTATTTCGGGTGCACATCAAAACGCCGAGCTACTACTGGGTATTTTTAGTTAGAGAATTCCAATCATACTCGTGTTTTACCCAACCTGGGGATAGAATACCTTGATTATCGTGATTGCTAATCACGCATGCGACCAACGAGACAGAAATATTGGTAATTATTTTTCAAGCGACCCTAGATTAAAGCGTTAAGCGTGTCCAATCACCTCATGGCGAAATAAGTTTTGACTTGACCCTTTTTTTTGTCCCACTGTTGGGCACGGGTCTTTTATCAGAATGGGACGGATTAGGTCTTAGTCAACCACGCTGGCCAAGTGTAGATTTAAACTTCACATGCCTTCGAGAACATTATGAAGAACTCTCAAGCATGCAGGTTTCCTCACATATGTGTTCTCACCGTTACAGTAAGTGACATTTATTTTTTAAATCGCTCATAACTTACAAAAGTCATAGGTGCGTGCCGCTTGGGTTTGAACCCGGACCGCTCGACTGAGAGGCGAGTTCGATAGCCACTGAGCCGCTAATACCTACAGGTACATAGCCACCTAAAGCTTGGCTCCAGTTTTATATTTTTTAAGCATGAGTAGCGCTTTAGTGGCGCTATAAAAATAAGGACACGATACTGTATAACAGTCGATATGGCTATCGTTTCAGTGAGCTTTGTTAAACTATATTTTTAAGCATTTAACTGTTTTTATGGGATGGTTTAGTCGTTTTTTTTTAAATTAACTACTTAGTTCATTTTAACAACTGGCGCATCAGTACATATCCTAAGCTCACACTCGACGAATAGAAGGGATAGATATTCATTTAGAAAATTAAATTCTGTACCAAGACCTTAAAGTCCACCTAAACAAATCTGTTTTATGACATAGCCAAGTCTCCATTCAAAGGTCGAATAGAGGAATTTTTATTCCTTTAGATTTGATGGAAATACCTACCACGAACAATAAAGGTTCGAATGAAAATTCAAGAATTCCGGTTCGTAAAACGGTTTTTGACGTAATTCTTGTGCCCAGAGCCCAGTCGAGCTAAAAGAAGTAAAACTTTCGTGAGGATTGACTTTTTGTGAACTCTAGCCTGCAATGAGGTAGTAAAAGGCCATTACTTACTTTCATTAGATCCCTCTTGGGGAAAATTTTCGTGTAACTGAATTTAAAATTTCATTATATTTCTTAAGTTTTTCTAAGAGTTTTTACTATGAATTACCAATTTAAACCCAGCAGTTACACTTCATAATTAATTTGGTTTCAAATTGAAATAAAATATGAGGCCATAAAGTTAGGTTAACCTACATTAGGTATAACATTTAAAATAGCAATAATATATGTTTTACACGTGTACCTTATTTGTATATTCTCTGCTTAAAAAACATACATTCGAATTGAGAATCTCCTTTGTTTTTTGAAGTCGGTTGAAATGGTGTATTCCATTAAAAGGCATGAAATTCCTTATTAATTTTTTTTTTCAAAAGAATTGTACCACTAGTTAATTGATTAAATAAAGAGTTTGCTTTTTTCGAGTTTGTATCTTGTTGTTCTGTTTTTATCAATGGTTTGATAATCAATTTGCTACTTAAATATAAGTTTAATTTAATATAGGTAATTATAAGCAAAACGTTTATTATTTCCACAGTTCTCGAAACACGTCACGCCTAAAATAAACGAGCCACTTTTAATATAGCGCGCTGTAAATCTTAAAAATTGTAGAAGTGTTCGTTCAGAACTCTCTTCATAATGAGCTGCGAGATATTCGTCGGAGAAGTCAAGTACCTAACTGCAACGAGTTCCAACATGATACTGCGACTTTGGGAGATGTTTGTAATATCAAGTGTACCTGGCATTTTAACAATTTTCTGCTGTTCTCGTAATACTTTTGAAGCATCACGTGTATAATAAGAAACCATAATGAATTATGGCCTTTTTTCCCTTAGGAGAAGTAGAGAGCTGGTACCTACTGAGTAGCTAGGTGACGTCATAGACGTCCCACTGCTGGGCACGGGTACCGTGACCACCGCAGAAAATTCTGTGGACGGTCTAGAGCATACTGGTTCTGATTAATAAATGGATATTTATAAATATGGAACAGAAAATATACAACACATCCAAACATCACGCCGGTACTTTTCCGAAAGGTTAAGATAAGCACTGGTTCACAGAATGTAAAGTGTTAAGTTTGAAGTGCAACGCACCATTGTTAACACGGCTTTCACCCACCTCTCAAAAACAATATGGAATGCACAATCTTCTTGCATCAACATTCAACATCATAGTATTTCTTGTTTCTTTTCAGTCGCTGGTTTTATTTATCAAATGTTTTTATCACCGCTAAATCGAGTGACATCATTTTACTTATACTTAATTAACTACTTACTAACTTTGCTGTATTAATTGCCTTAACAGAACAGACTTAGAACACATAATTTCCTGTCAAAATAATTTCATTTACTTCGCTCTAGATAGGTGATAGGTATGCTTATCGAAAGTCTAGGTAACTACTAAAGAAAAGGAGATAATTATAAGGTTATTTCTAAACTGAGTAATATTAAGTAACTAATAACTTATTTAATTACGAACGTAAAAATGGGATTATTGGATTAATCGCTAATCTTACAATAGGTAGGTAAAGTTATTATTAACTTTATGCTACGCAGTATTTTTAGAAGTTTATAAGATTATTAGACATTCACAATTACAGTCAACCGAGTATTTTTTATTAAATATGCTAATCATAATAATTGTGAATGAACTATGAACTTTTCAAATAAAATTCCTTAGTCACCCACCCAGCTATCACCGCCAGCTGTTGTTAAGTCTTATTCGTTGAAGCTTCGCAGCTTAAAAACTTCAGACAATTGGGTCAAGACAATCAGGTCTATCCAATTATGGGAGTCGAGCCCAGAAGTTGTCTCAGTTGGTATAACTTTGAATTTGCTATTTCTAAATTTCCCGTTCGGTTATTCGCTAACTGCAATTTTCAGTTACCAACTTCTACCCTTTTAGTTAGAACGTCGTTTGCAGTCAGTATTAATTGTAATGGGTATATCATACAGGTTGTGGGTATTCCCATACCTATTTGAAAATACTCTTTTTCAACTTTAATTAATTAAAAACTATTTTCCAACATTTAAATTAATTGTAAATAATAAATGTGGAATAGACTGAGATCCTAATTGCCTGGCGTTGGTCTATTGCTTGCAAGCGTAACTAATGAGCTGGATCTTCGCAACTACTGTCCTAGGTTCTATTCCGGAGTAGGAATTTTGTTTTCAATCTTGAAATTGCCAGTGGTACTTAGCTTCGATCCTGAAATTGTGCTTGATGTATGATGTATGTATGTTTTTGAATTTTATGCAAAACATCGTCTCTTCCAAACTCGAGATACTCTCTTTCTCTCTTTCAATGTATTGATGTGTGCTCATAGCTACAAAGTTCTTCATAAGTTTTACCGACAGACCTTATAGCAGTGTCGTCAGCGAAGGTCGCCATAATATTGTTTTCTAGCTTTGGAATATCGTAGGTGTAGTATAGGACCGGATCTAAAACACATCCTTGCGGTACTCCAGATTTTTTTCTTCTTCTTTATTTCTTCTTAATCTTAAACTACTTAATCTTTTATTTGTGAGTCTGTGATCTTCATACTTTACTCCGAAAACTCTATTTGTCATGTTAGATTCCAAAAAATTGTTCAGGTTATATTTTTTTGCTCTCGTGCCATACATTGTCCAATGCTTTTTAAGAAATAGAGAGAGATATATATACACCATTTTATCCCATGAGGCTTTTTCTACAATGTTTATTTTACGATGCACTTGGTCAAGTGTTGAGTGTTTTTTAAAAGCCTAATTATTGGTGTTCCGGAAATAGATTATTAGTTGTAACTGGCTGTAATCTAATAATCAAGAGCTTTTCGACTAACTTAGATTTATGTACATAACTCGAAAACCATTTGGATTTTGACTTATTAAATATATTTAGAGTTAACTTTGTAGGCGTTCCCGGAAAATAATGAGGGTCTCTTGGGATTGTTAGATTGCAGGTAAAATAGTATACAACGCTTTTGATTTAATTTGGTTTATTCTTGAACACAGTCAGTTACAATGCGATGCGAACAGAGAGGACAAGATGACATTCAGAAACGGAATAGATTCACAGAGTGACAATAACAGAGTATCCTAAACCTACAGATTATCACATAAATGTATTGTGTTTATATAGATAACATATTTGTTCCAACACTAGCCCTTAAACCAATATCATTTATATAAACTTAACAACTTATGAAACTTTCAAGTATTACATAAAAATAATTCATTAACAAATTGCATGTGTTTCTCATTACTCAAAGGCTTAGTTAATATATCTGCTATCATTAAATCTGTAGATAAATATTCTATTTTAACCATTTTATTTAATTTACATTCTCTAATAAAATGATGACGAATATCAATATGTTTTGTTCGGTTGTGATACATATTGTTACATGTCAGCTTATGTGCTGATTGATTATCATTATACAATGTAATTTTACACTCTATTCCTAGTAATTGCATTAAAAAGCTACGAATAAATAATGCCTCCTTACAGGCATCGGAGAGGGCCATATATTCCGCCTCTGTGCTAGAAAGAGCAACAGTCTTCTGTTTACGACTTTCCCATGATGTTACTGAACACCCAAATTTAAACACAAAACCTGTGTAAGACCTACGGTCTACTATATTGGCGGCCCAGTCTGCATCCACATAGGCAGTGATATCAAGACCTCCTTTTTGAAAGACTAAATGATAATTCAATGTACCTTTAAGATAACGCAGTATTCTCTTAGCTGCTTTCCAGTGGACTTCAGAATGTGATTCATTAAATTGACTAAGTACACTTACTGCATAGGCAATATCTGGTCTGCTGCATACAGCAACATACATGAGACAACCTATCAGGTTTCTGTAGTTGACATTTCCTTCCTGTGTCTCCTCTCTAGGTGTCAATTTATTCCCCTTTTCCATAGGAGTTCTCGCAGGTTTACAGTCAGACATCTGAAATCTATTTAATATTTTTAATATGTAACCAGACTGATCCAGGGTAATTTTACCATTTTTTCTGCTGATTCTCATTCCTAGGATTTGATGAACAGGACCAAGATCACGCATTTGAAATGCTTTCATCAGATCACTTTTAACCTTTGATTTAATCTCTGAATTTTTACTTGAAAACAGTAAGATGTCGTCCACATATAGTGCTATTATAATAATATCATTTTTAGTTCTTTTATAATACACACATGGTTCACATGTCTTATTAAAGTTCATTTTCGATAATAGTACATCATTTATTTTATCATACCACATTTTTGAAGCCTGTTTCAAACCATAAATGGCCTTATGTAATTTATATACCATTTGTTCTTTGCCTTTTTGAATAAAGCCCTGTGGCTGTTCCATGTAAACAATTTCATCAAGATTTCCATTCAGAAATGCAGTTTTAACATCTAAGTGGTCTATGCTTAAATCATATTCTGCAGCAACAGCAAATAATGTCCTTATAGTGGAATGTCGTACAACTGGAGAAAAAGTCTCTAAGTAGTCTACTCCATATTTTTGTGTGTAACCTTTTGCCACGAGGCGAGCTTTATAATTCAAAAGCTCCCCATTAAGACCTCTCTTCTTTTTAAAAACCCATCTGCATTTTATAGGTTTCTGACCATCTGGCCTCTCAACTAATGTGAAACATTGATTATCAATGAAAGATTTATACTCATCAGACATAGCACGCCTCCACTGCTCTGCCTCTGGGCTATTCAGGGCCTCTTCTGCTGTTTGAGGGTCATCATCATCAGAGCACAGCCTTCTCACCATCAGCGCAGACTCATTGGTTGAATCTAAGCTCCTTGAAGTATCTGATGACATCTCTTCCAGGGTGCAGTCACCTGGAATATAAGTGGGATCCAAAACACCAGCTGAACAGAAACTGTTGTCACTCTCTGAGTCATTCACTGTGATTGTGCTCATACGATTTGAAATTTGGTCATCAGAAATTACTGAATTCATCACAGTGGATGCCTCAGACTGATCAGAGGGTTGTGATGGATGATCAGTCCTATTGACATCAGAAGACTGATCCTCCGACACAATAACATCTGAGTTATAACAATCTAAGGTAATATGCAGGTTATTATTATCAGTGTATTTGTTATCATCATGTGACCTCTGCTCATAGAAGCATTGTTCCATGAACACAACATCTCTGGCTGTAATGCATCTGTATGCATTCGAAGGATCTAACAGTCTGTATCCTTTGGATTCCTCACTATACCCAACAAATATGTACTGCTTTGTTTTAGAATCTAATTTCTTTCGATTCTTTGTGACAGCATGGGCTATGCAGATGTTTTAAGCTCACCCTTTTATTGCTCCATTTTTCCTCCGGTACAAGTCCAATTACAGCTTTGGTGGGTGATCGGTTCTTCAAGTACACAGCTGTGTTAACCGCCTCAGCCCAAAACTTGTTACAGAGTTGAGCATCCTGTAGCATGCACCTTGCCTTCTCCATAATGGTTCGATTGGCTCGCTCGGCTACGCCATTCTGCTGTGGAGTATATGGGACAGTTAAATGGTGCTTAATACCACACTGCTTCAGGAATTCCTGCATTTTAGAATTAATAAATTCACCACCATTATCACTTCTAACAACTTTAATTTTATGGTTAGTTTGATTTTCCACCATATTTTTAAATTGTTTAAAGTATTCAAAGACTTGGTCTTTGGACTGTAAAAAATAAACAAATGTTTTTCTACTGTAGTCATCTATAAATGTTAGAAAATATTTTGAACCACTAAATGAAGTAGTAGGCATTGGACCACATAAATCTGTATGAATTAGCCCTAATACTTCTGTTGCTCTATTGTATGACTGCTTAGGAAATGGTAACTGGGTTTGTTTCCCCTCAATGCACCCCTTACAAGGTTGAAATGCATCATTACTATAAGTAATATCATTTACCATACCTGCCTTGAGTAACCTCATACTTCTCAGGTTAAGATGACCAAGCCGCTTATGCCAGAGCCCTTGGGACTCTGTAGTTGATGCAGCCATGGCCGCCTCACCATCCATAACAGTTGCCGATGTCGCTCCATCAGACTTGTTGCTCACCTCTAAGCACCGAGGCATGCCCTTAGTATCCAGCTGATACACACCGTTACAGAGTGTTGCTGTAGCTAGAATTTCTTGATTATCTTTAACATAACACTTTTTATCGTCAAAAATAACCTTATAGCCCTTTTTTACTAATGCACACACAGACAACAAGTTAGCAGAAAGATTAGGAACATAATAAACATTGCTTATAGTTCTTAAACAATCTTTCAGTTGAACCTTGACATCACCGTGACCCGCCGTCTCAAGTCTTTGGCCATTAGCCACACTGACACTATTACACCTTCCCATTTTAAAATTCTGCATGATTTCCCTATTGTTGCACATATGATTGGTAGCTCCACTGTCTACATACCACACATCTCTCTCGATACCAACTGCGAGTGCTGTTAACAAAGCCTTGGGTTGACGTGGTGCCTTCTTGTTGACCTTTGGACAATCCTTAAAGAAGTGGCCTTGTTTCTTACATTTGTAGCATTTAGGACCTTTCTTGGTAAACAGAGCAGCACCTTCGTTGTCCGTATTACTTCTCCGGCTGGCTTCTTGAGTAAGTTTACTGCTTACAAGCTCACACGTCAGTTTCAAATCAGAATTTTCTAAAGCCATTATTAAGGGATCATAATGGGGTGGCAGTCCACTCAACATAATGATTGCAGCGAACTCATCCTCAACTGGTGATCCGATGTCAGCCAGTTGTTGCGTCAGATTGCTAATTTTCTGCAAGTAGCTCTCCATTCCGTCGCATTCACTCAGCTTACATGCAAATAGTAATCTAAGCAAGCTAAGCCGTCTACAGAGACCTTTGTCTTCATACGCCTTAGCGAGGTTATTCCATGCCTCGTATGCATTCTTCGCATTGCGCACATGCGTAAACGCAACGGGCAGCACTGACAAACATATCTTTGCAAGCGCCTTTTGCGATCTCTTGTCATCCTCCGCCTCTTTGGTAACTACGTCCCACAAATCTTCCTGTATGAGAACCATTTTGATTAAAAATTTCCATGTGGAATAATTTTCCACACCTTTCAGTTTCTCTATAACAGGGACTATACCTGGGACTGTCGACTGATTATAAGCCATGTTGCTTACCAGAGTTACCAGCTGTTCCAACGACGTGACGTGCCGGTTGTAAATCACGTTTTGAGGTTAATCGCTTGTTTTTCAAAAATATACTATTTTATTGTCGCAGCAAACGTCCTGGGCCCATAACCTGTTAGATTGCAGGTAAAATAGTATACAACGCTTTTGATTTAATTTGGTTTATTCTTGAACACAGTCAGTTACAATGCGATGCGAACAGAGAGGACAAGATGACATTCAGAAACGGAATAGATTCACAGAGTGACAATAACAGAGTATCCTAAACCTACAGATTATCACATAAATGTATTGTGTTTATATAGATAACATATTTGTTCCAACAGGGATACGGGATGGAAGTTTGTTTGAATATTTCTTAAATTTCAATAGAATGGCATCCTATTAGCTAGAAATATTTACAGTTGAAAGAATATAAATATAGTATACGCAGGTACTTTTTATCCCGATGATTTCCCTAGGAATGAAGTTCGAATGACGACAACGAATTCTATTAAGCAATTCTTCTAAAAAGCTTTTGTTCAAGCAATGCTTGTTACCTTGTTCGTTTAGGTCCAATCAATTATAACTGCAACTTGAATTTAAATAACTACGAGTAGAAGATAAGATTGAAATATGACATGTTGCTTCAGTTTCGATAACAATGCAATAACTAATGACAAAATCTCGAAATTTTGTGGTCTCGTTTTAATATCGATCGCCTGTCTTAACTAGCACCAATTAGGTATTTAGTTAATGAAGAAAATTTGGTTCATCTGGCGTAATTAAACTCTTGACTTGCTAATCTTCAGTAATCCAAATTAAACCAACAAACACACTATCGCATTTAGTAAGGAAAATATTAGTAAAAATTTGGAATATTCAGAGTTCTATAAAACTTGCGAGTGAGTCGAAATGCATCTTGCGTGAACAATGTATGCCCTCCGGTCTCATTCACCTACCACTGCGAGGACACAACAATGCGAGCATTGTCGCTTGACAGCGGAAATAATTTTACGAGGGAAGCACGAGCATCCTTCAGAATCTTCGTGAAACGGAGACACGGGAACTTTGGGATTCCAAAAGAGAAATTGCAGGCAGATGTTGAAAAAAATCTGCGTAACTAGCATCTATATGTCATTGTGTATTGTCAGAAAAGGAATATAATTATGATACCTTTCGTAACGTGCGAATCTTTTTAAAAGCTTTTATTTCACTTCACTCGTATGTATTCATTCATGTATGTCCTGGAATCTTGCAATCAATATTTCTCCCACTTCCACTAAAGCTATCGAGCTGAAATTTGGCACACATATTAGGTTCCGATGACAATGCATGAAAATAAAAATAAAAGTTATAAAAGCTTTTTAAAAAAAAAATTTTTTAGAGTATAATTTCATTTAATAAATGCAGACAGGTTATTTATTAAAAGCTTTTATTTAACTTCACTCGTATGTATCTTGTATGTATGTCCTGGAATCTTGCAATCAATATTTCACCCACTTCCACTAAAGCTATCCAGCTGAAATTTGGCACACATATTTGGTTCCGATGACAATGCATGAAAATTAAAAAAAAGTTTTAAAAAGCTTTTTAAAAAAAAATATTTTTAACTGTATAATTATTTCTTAGTAAACTATACAGTGACAGGGGCAACGCTCAAGACAAGCAACTTTTTGTACTGCTATTTTTAATATGTATAATACATATTAACGTACTTACTAATAAGCCAACTAATTAACAATCCAATTTTAGTGGATCTTGTTGATAAACCGCTTTATTGTAGGTATGTGTAGAATTGGTGACGTCATTTATTCGATAACCTTAACCTTTTCATCCACTGTTTCTGTAATCAATCAAGGAGCAATCAATACTAACGTAACAACATCCCAAATCCTACTTCCCATTCACCGATGATCCATCAAAGTCATTCTCGCAGTAAATAATTTGACTCAAATTGTAATCGACTCTCTGTGTAAATAAATTGAAAATGCACTCAGATTTCCAATGAAAAACTATTGGATATGTTCAATATGGAATGTTTAATTGAATTGTGCTACGCTAATATCGAACATTTCCTATTGATTGTACCTACATTTGGCGTCAATAATAACATCTGTAATTAAGTTTAAAACGACCTTACTAAGTTTTCAACGTTGCTGAGATACATAGGTACTTACTACAACAGAGGAATGATATGTATACAGAGGAACGACAAAACTTTAAATCTATATATATAAAAGGAGAAGGTGACTGACTGACTGACTGACTGACTGACTGACTGACTGACATATCAACGCAGGGCCTAAACTATAAGGGCTAGAAACTTGAAATTTTGCACAGGGGTTCCTTTTATAACGTAGGGGAGCACTAAGAAAGGATTTTTGAAAATTCACCCCCTAAGGAGGTAAAACGGGGGTGCAAAGTTAGTATGAAACTTTGCCGTTTTTGAAGTTAGTGAATATCTAATTCCACGCGAGCGAAGCTGCGGGCGTCCACTAGTTAAAATATAAATCTCACTAACATTACTGAACAGTTTTACTTAGTAGGACTTTTAGTTTTTTATTAGTGATTTTTACACACTAAATCTCCCTCGGCAGTCATCCTGCGCATGTGAGTAGATCCGAAATCTCAAAAATATTATTAGTCCGATAGTGAATGTCGCATAAGAATTACTAAACGATACACATTAGTTATTACCTTATTATTAGTTATTAATTTGGTGACGGCCAACGTTTCACGACCTTTCAATCATGATTTCATGCAAGGAAGGTAGGTACATAAGGCAACAAGCGCAAACTGGATGGCTGAAATTCAATATTCCCAGTAGGGAAGTCATTGAGTGCGCCCGGCACGTCCCGGTTCGAAGAAGCTTCCCGCCTTCGTTACAGTAGGGTCTGTTAATTAATGTCTGGGTGTGCTTTTACCTACAGATTTTTGGGACATTTTCCCCTTGTATTACTGAGTTTTACCTTAATATTTTGGGACATTTTCCCCTTTGCATCAACAAGTTTTTATGGACCTACCTACACATGATGAGAAAATACTTACTATATAAATGGGAAAGTATGTTTGGTGGTTCGGTGGTTTATCCTTTTTGTTTGTCTTTACAGATTGATGGATTGATGTGATTTCTTACAGGGATAAGAAATTAACTAAATTCAATCTTAATGTATTGTGGCCTTTGCTACTTAGCAATATTAAGATCAGTTAGATTAGGAAAAACTTTTTCATGATGTATGATCCGGAGACACTGATCGAGTTCGTTCTCAGAGCTCTCAGAACGAACTTAAGGAGTTAAAAATAACAGAGCTACGAACATCGCTCTTGTATATTTATAATACAAACAGCAAATGTTCTTCTACTTAATTATAATAAACTTCAAGATGTAAACTTGATAAAATATCGCCGGTACGCTGTCGAGAAAGTTAAGGCAGTTAGCATTTCTCCAAAATTCGCCAATTACAAGCCCTCCGTTTCCAAACACTACGTTCTTAGACGGTGTACTGTTTTTTGTAGGCTTCTAATTTACGGTTTGTTTATTGTTTTGGTTTGATTTATGTAGCGGCTAAAGTCTGTATTTAAATTTGAATTTTTCTTTCGTTGTAAAAGATAAAACTAAAAACTATTAAATACATAATTCAAATTTATTCAGTTGCTAAGACAAATATAAGATTCCCAACCCATTTAGTAAGGATCGTGGACATAGGAGATGATGGTGGTCCTTACTTACCTTAAGTATATTTCTAGGCCATTTCACCCACTACATTGGCACTACTTTTACTAGAAGGTAATAATTTAGATGTTTGTTTAATAATTAAGGTATTTATTTATTTATTTATTAGAGTTAAGGCATCCTAACAACATTTCACAGATTATTATACGAATTACATTAAATGGTGTTGTGTGCCAGAGTGAAAATGTCACTTACAAGGAAGCACAACTTACACAGAGAACATACATATTATATTAAGTTATATTATTATTATATAAGTTTCAAGTAGACAAGATAATATAGGCTCTTATTTCAGTGATAACAAAGATATTATAATTAAACACAAGATAGGAGTGCAACACATGATCATAATAGAAATTCATAAGACATAGAAAGTATATGACATGCTCCCTATAAAAACTACTACTAATACAGGTTTAAATAAGTGATAACTTTGTGCGCCAGACATCTGCCGTTGCAATTTTATTTTCAAATAAAATATATATAATAAACTCCATCAGCAATTTAAAAAAAACATCGGTACATAGCTTTATAGATACTCGTCAGAACAATGATACTCAGAGTCCCTAATTCCCAGACAATCTACGATGGTAATACAGTAAAATGAGTTAAGAATTTAATCTATCGCTTTACATAATCCGCCGTTCATTTCCACGGCAGAAAAATTCAAGATTTGTTTTCTGTATTTTTTCTTTAGTCGTTTTTACATTTGTCTTTTAAGATATTCATACTAAGAGGTACTTTATAACCTATTGATGACTTCCTAACTCTTCAAACGCCGGCACTACGAATCTCTAGCCTTAGTACCGACCTTACTAATCATCGATTTTATATTAAGTGGAAAATACTCTTGTCTCTTGCGGCAACGCCGAGGTCGTCTCTTAAGCTATGAAAGTCATATCAATACGTCAGCTTCTCGACTTAATTTAGATTCTTCGTTTTTCTGTTCCACTTCGAAGATGATGAATTCATCGTTTTATAGAATTAACTCGTGAACTGAAAAAGTAGATGTTACTTGAAGGTCGAATGAGCAGTGAGCTCTCGCATAATAGATTTGAATACTCTAACGTTTCCTTCCAAGCTTTTGTTACAGTGATGTATTATCCAGCATACCTACTATTGAACCATTAATAGATTCAGCCTTAATAAAAGTAACGCTATACTAGTATCTATGAACATTCCTGTATTCAGATTTTAATATAAGGGATATTTTTTAGATATGAGATAGCAAATAAGTATGTCACACCACCCATCCGCTACCACCCATAACAAACGGACTCTCAACAAGACTCATATTGTTACTGGAATGGTTAGTCCAATTAGCTGAGGGTGTGATCAGTTGTTTAGTTCGATAGTAGTTATGTAGACAGGGTCAGGGAGTGTTAGTAACAGTTTGTGGTGTTAGTTGGTGTTAGATATTGTCCAGTTAGTGAGTCTCGTTCCAAGTCAACCAAAGATGCATAGCTGATCTTGAGGGCTAAGATGGTTACCAATAAAGATCATGTTTCTGACATTCTTACGTTATTATAGGTTCAAGTGATGACATGAAGTATAACGTTGCTTAGCAGTACTTCAAACGGTCTTAATAGGATTTGGTAGAGTCCCGTCTAACATGACCTTTACAAGAATGCTTAACAATTTCTCTATTAATACCCGTCGCCCACTCATACACCACCCACCTCGACATTTCTAAGGACTCCTACGTATCTATACGTATTAAAAGGATTCGAATACTTTAACATTTGTGAACACAATCCTTGCTAGTCACAGTAGTCACAATTACTAGTATATAAATGAGGAAGACTTAACGGAATAATGATAACAGCTCGACTTGTGTACATTAGCTACTTTCACAGCATTAGGTCTTATCTTACGTGGAGTAATGCTGCCGACATTGACATCCACACAATTAGTAAGGCCTTCTGTTAAAATATCTGCCTTAAACCAACCGGATTTACTAATAACCGCTCTGGGTCAGCTTTCTGACATTGCAACTATCTATATAATATAAAACTACGTTAGGAATATAACTGCTTGTACGCAATAACTCCATAACATATGCATGCATAACTCCGGGCAGCCTCGTACATTGCAGGAAGCATCGTATCCAGCGGCTATCTATCGAACGTAAAGCAAATGTAATATCCGTATAGTATCCCAAACATACTCCGGCTGTAAGGCATTCACCGAGATGTGGACAAGGCCAAAAACGGATATTATGTTTGTCCAGGCGAGAGTACTCTACTACGGCTTGGCACTGCGCCATACAGCCATCTACAGCTCATTTCTGCTATCACCCTGTCCAACTGGCACGGGAAGAAGTTTCTTCGGAAACACCTGTTAATAAAATAGATGTTATCCAAAAATCTATATATATAAAAGGAGAAGCTGACTGACTGACTGACTGACTGACTGAATGACTGACTGACTGACTGACATATCAACGCAGGGCCTAAACTATAAGGGTTAGAAACTTGAAATTTTGCACAGGGGTTCCTTTTATAACGTACCTAGGGGAGCATTAAGAAAGGATTTTTGACAATTCACCCCCTAAGGGGGTAAAACGGGGGTGCAAAATTAGTATGAAACTTTGCCGTTTTTGAAGTTAGTGAATGTCTAATTTCACGCGAGCGAAGCTGCGGGCGTCCACTAGTATAATATAAAGCAAGCAAAATGTTTTGTGACTTTGAGAGATCTCAAAAAGTTCTGGAATCTTTGTAATTGTAAAGCTAAAGTTAACAGGTTAGTTATATGAATGGGGTTTTAGTGAACTGTGAATTAATTTAAAACGGACCTCATTCGTTAGTTAGAATTAATTAAGAATAAACCGCATACTTCAAATGTAAAAACAATATTTATTTCCGTCTACAAGCTACACTTTCCTGGTAAAATTTCATTTAACCACGGAGAGAAAATTCTACAGGTGCTTTTGCTGATATCTTTTGCAAAAGGTAAACAATGTTCTTCAAAGGCTGAATTCAATTATAAAACCATACTTCTCGTATGATGCATCTGCAGCGAAAAACTAAAACGGTGGAAAAATAACTCGGCTTTGGAGAATCGCGCGGAAACCACGCGTAAAGCCATTCATTCAATAAAATTTATTCAAGCTAAGGTCGAAGTTCAATTACTTCATCAGTGAATAAAAAATATTCAGAACCATGTTCCCTTTAAAGCGGCAATGTAGCTCGATCAATCCGTTTTGTTATGAATTGTGATACGGTGAAACTACTAGAAATTTACTTTTCTACAGAGCAAATTAGCAATTGTTGTTAGTGTTGTGTGATATTAATGAATTTGAACCTTATAATTTGAAACGAGGCTATTACTGTATAGATCGTCTATAATTAAAAATATAATTACGAAGCAGTGAGATTTTAATACAAAATGAAACAACATCATCTAAAAAAAACTAAAAACACTCGCTTTTGTAGATTACCGAACTAAAATGAGGATTTAAAAAAAAAACATTTGCATAATGCATATATATAACACATATATACCATATATACCAAGCTACTAAAATCGTGTTAGTAAAATGTAGCTAAATGCATTCTCAACCTCAAATATAATAACATACTTACAAACAACGTAATAAGTATCTCATACGAAAGGCATGTAATTTAAAGCTAACAGCGTTGTGTGTGGTGTGTAATAAAATGTATGCATTATAAAAATTACAGAGCATCTGTACGTATGTAAATTGTCACAAACGCGCGGCCAGCCTTATAGCCAGCCAGTGTAAGAATATACGCCGCAGACGTTTTGTGTGAATGGCAATTATTGGGGATGTTATTCGTACCAAAAATGTAGTGAATTTCTACTCTTAGGTTTTATTTTATATATAACTAGCTTACTCCGCGGCACTGCCGCGTCAAGTTATTTTACGTGCAGAATTACGTCTAAAATCAAGGAGTGTTTACAGGCTATTATCGACAAATATCTAGCTTGACCCCCAGTCCGGCCGATCATAATCTAAGAGAGCCCAACGATTAAGAATCGAGCTATAGTTAATTATCGATTAAAATCTGAGAGGAGATTCTGCTCCTGGACAAACCAACAAAAAATCGAATGATTATTACAGGATTTATTAATTTTCACGGGACCAGTCCAATTTTCAAGGATAGTAAGTAGCTTATGTCTCCAGTACTCCATACTACATCCCTGGAATAAATGGCTTAGAAAAAGAACAAACACACTTTCCCATTTAGACATATTATTAGTTAGGCCTATGTCCAGCAGTGGACCTCAAAAGGCTGATGGATGGATGGATCGATTAGTAAGGATATGAAATCTCAATTTATTCTAATCATATTATCGTTTTGGTGTGCACACAAACGCGATCAACGTTCGAAGAATCATGCGAGCGAAGCAGGTGGTGTCCACTAGTACTAAATAAAACTCTTTGATTTTTCTTAAATTCCATTTTAAAAGGCGGAGTATCATCCAAGTTGACGGGGAATATTTTGTACTCGGCTTTCCATATATCCTCCTATTGACTTCAAAGATACTATGGCAGGTAAAAGCCAGTGTAATTTATAAAGGGAGCAATAAAACTGTCGATGTAGCGATTTATACCTTTTCTCTTTTGCTTAAGATGCCCGAGGTAGACTGGGAATAAACAGCGCTGTTATTTCATTCTAGCCTATGCAAGCGTGATAAAGATTGTGGTTGCCATTGTTTAATTAAATAACAAATGAAAGACAAACTTACTAAGACGTCTGCTAAGTCGATTTCGATGCATTTATCGAATCTTTGAAAGTTAAAAAAAGAACATCTGGATTCGTGTCCGGTGTATGGCAATAGGAGGTGGGTTTAACGCACACTTCTGGCTAAACACTGGGGTGATATATTCTTAGGTTACTATGTTCGTTCTAAACATTAAAAATATTTGACAACCCTGACTGGCGAACCGCGGGCCCCGGGTTCGAATCGCGGACGGGGCACATTTTATATTTATTTTGGATGTACTCGGGTCACATATGTTAAATTGTGTTGTTTTCAATGTGTCACACATAATACAGGCTTAGGCCTTCCGTGGTGGTGTGAGTGTAAAGTGTTCATTTAACTTTGAAACAAGCCAACTAAGATGAATGCCTGAAAAAGATTTCATCACAAACCTCACTCACTCTTCGGCATAATGTAATGTAATTTATAAAGGGGGCAATAAAACTGTCGTCGACACGATTTATACCTTTTCTCTTCAGCCTAAGGTGGCAAAGAGGTAACGTAATTGCATTTTGCTACTCGTACATAGCGGAGGTACACATTTGTACTGGAACGCATATACGAATAAATCCACAGAAATTATTCAAGATAGAACGGCCATCACGTATTATTTTGATATAAACGAGATGTGTCACATTTTTCGTCAGCCCTGCCCAAGTCCCGCCTACTATGTGACGTCACACTATAGTGAGTGTAATTAGTGAGGTGAAACACTCGTTTTAGTTGTAATCAAATCTAACGATAGCGTAACGCAACGGTAAAGTAACGTACCGTAACATGTATCGACGCGCACTGAACGAACTTGCGAGATATCTTGCAGTATATTGCAAGATGGCGGTCAAGATTGCGGCACGGGATATACGCCCAGTTTGCCATTCTATCTTGACTAATTTCTGTGTATAAACCCTCTCATAATACCGACGTACAATGGTGGATTTCTCGTAGTTCTTAGATTTTTTTAATCTTTTGATAAGAAATCTCTTATAAGACTTACTCGTAGTCCAAGACAATCGTATCAATCATAAGAGAATAAGCTTACAATCATCGTTATCACACTAGGTCACGCTAATTGATTGAACTCGGGTCACCTACCAGAATGACAAAGGTTGGTCATACATTGGTGATTTGGTGATTAAGTAGTTTAATTCATATGCCTCTTTGATCACCATGGAAAACTCTCAGGAAATCATGGTTTCCTTTTAGTTTGCGCTGCAACAGGTGCAATCGATAAGGTTATGAGGTTATTCGATAAGGAAAGGTAGAGTTCGACATATGATAAAAATTGAATATATTAAAATGTAGGTACAGAAAATTCTTACCTGTAGGTACATAAAACATACGTTATTGATAGGTTCCTTGGGTTTTAACCCTTTTGAGCAAGATACAAATTCACCTGTCATAAGCCACACATAATAATATGCAGAGGCTTATGTTAAGAGTCTTTTAAATAAAATCGGCCTGAATGGTATTGGGGTGAAATCTCAGGTAATTTTCCAATTGCACGTGCAGAAAAATAACACAAAATTCAGGCCCTGGAAAGGACCACGTCACGAATCTATTTGATGTGGGTGAAATCTAAATCTTCGGTGAGTGGAAATTTCCCCTCGCTGTGATTTATAACTGTTATCTGCAGCTTCAGGTGGCAAAGAGGTTTCGTAATTGAGTTAATATGCTGCTAGAATTTTCTTTTTTTTCTGTTAGTTGATTGACTGTTCTGTTAATCGGTTATAATAATGAATTTAAGCCTTGTATGATACGATGTTTCATGAGTTTCATTTGACCAATGATACATATTGATACATATTAATATAATACAACATACACAATGTGTGTAATACATTACATAATTATTATTTTATTTTAATACTAACGAAGATTGATTTAAATAAATTTTGTGCGATTTATAACAAAATAGCTTTCTGAGTTTTCCTCGATGTAATGAGAGGGCTCTTCAAAAAAGCTGCAACACAAGCTCTTTAAAGAGAAATAAAAGTCAACTTTACTCCTTCACCGCATCTGCTATTTACGTAAAATTACTATACAGAAATAGTTTTCATATTATTTTCAATTTTCTGCGTCAATTTCAATCTTATTTCAGAATGATGAAGTTTAATAACGGCATCAGAAAACGAATTTACGGAACTAAATGAGCTCCGGCGAGCAAAGTCGCTCCGCCAAGTATTGCATAATGAGAATGTCAGACGCAACAGGTTTCAACTTTTATGCTAATCTCATTAAATAAGATAGCAGACACGTTTATTTCATATTGCTCCTTCCTCTTTTAAGATTTTCACGTAATGACAACCGTGAAATTAACCCCATGCTATGTTCTTGTATATAACTTAACCGAAATATCTGTTAGGCCTTTTTTTTTTTTTTGTTTTACGAGGGGGAAACCTTTTAAAGGTACCCGGACATCGTGGGAGCGACGCCGGGTTATGTGGGATTTCCACCCACTAAAACCCCCTCGGTGGCCTTCCTCGGCGCTTGTGGAGGGCTCCGGGATCTCTATTAGAACGCACCGGTGCCCTCCAGCGCTGTGTCCATGACAGGCTCGTCTCGGACGACAAAGATGTCGCTACAACGTTGTGCAGCCACACACAACGTTGTCTTTCCCGGGATCACTGAATGGACGGTTCGAGCTCCCACTCTTGCCGCCCGTGAACCCGGAAGGCCCCTTTTAGTCGCCTCTTACGACAGGCAGGGGATACCGTAGCGCTATTCTGGTCCCGAGCTACAGGGACAATCTGTTAGGCCTAGAATAATAATTATGACAAACAATACTTTTTTTCACTTGTGTCAAAACATTCATCCTCTTTTCAACCCTTTGTAGGTGAAAAATTAAAAATCGCTCAATACACATTGAAGGACACATAATAAAGTGCTGTCATTCCCAATTTGAGAACAATAGCATAAATGTTTCGTCCAGTGTCGCGTCTTGATAATTTTTAAATTTCCCCATACTGTTTTCCTTTTATATAAATTTTATTAAAAACTGGTGTACACGTATTCTATTAATTTACATTAGGAACGTATTAATGCAAGTTTGAAATGAATCAGTTGAGGTTTAACAAAAAGTCCATACAAACTTTCATACTTTATCCTTGAGGAAACTCAGTATGTTTCGGCAATTAAAGTAGCTTAAATTGAAATTTTGGAAAAATATGTAATGTACAGAAAAAGTTCCTGTTCACTTTTATTATTGTAATAGAAGATAGATAATCAGTATTTACGTAGAGTAGGTATAGATCACAATTATGTACTCATATAGGCTTTTATGGTGCAAAATTCTATTTAATAATATCTTCTGAGCGGTTTAAATATATTTATCAGGAAACGCACACCAATCAACCCCGTGACTTAAGCTCTTGATTTATTTGAGTTCCATAACGACTTACTCTTACAGAATATGTATTTCGAATTTGCATAAGTAAGCAAAAGCAAAGCATAGGAAATCATCGAGTATTTTTATTAACAAACAGGGCAAGCTAAATAAAACCGTTTATAAAAACAAAAACGAGTGTGTTTAAGACCATACGACTGAAGTAATTAATTGAATCCTTTTACCGTCACTACAACCCGTTACATGTCCAGGGGAACAAAGAAAGTTGTGGTTGGGTTTAACTTGATTTGACGTGAGATTTACAGAAGATAAGTGTCAATGAATCGCTTAACAACATTCTGCTGTAACACGTTCGCGGACAGTGAACGTATAAAGATGTTTCAACAATTGAAGTTCTATTGTATGTGATTCATCAATCGCGAATATTGAACGTTATATTCGCTATTAGTTAAAGTTATTTAAAGATACGTGTATTTTGTTCAGTTACACTGAGCTCGTACCTATGTAGGTAAGTTTTAGGTACGTAAATTAGGTAACTTTGATTAAGTGAAACGTCCAATTAACTATAAGTTTTATTTATGAACAAGGGCTCTTCAAAGTTTGTAGAAAAAAATAAGGATCTCAATAATACCTAGAGCTGGATCGTTTTTAGCAAGTCGTACATTATTCATGAGATACGCCCCACATTCAGACAAATTTTAGCCGTTTAATGAGTACTTAGTGTAAGAGAAGGTAGAATTTAAAGGTTTGATTATACTTTTTAATTTAATTAGTAACTGCTGGAGTATTAATATTAAGTATCCTGCATACTTAAGTGATAAATCGTTAGCAAAGTTCTTTGACGCAGAGAAAAGGCACTGGACATGTAGCCCGCCCAAAGTCTTCTAATTCGATAGTTTTAGATTATATGAGAAGGGAAGGAGTGTGAAAATCTAACATCTATTTAAACTTTTAAGTACTAACTGGACTATTACTAACACCAACTAACAGGACTAACTATCACTAACAGTCCCCAGTCCTCATACCTACTAACGAACTGACCAACTAATATGTTCTAATTATATTTCTCAACTAATTGGACTAACCATCCCTGTCCCTAATTGAGTCTTGTTCAAAGTCAGTCACAGTTGTCATGGGCGGCAGCGGATGGGTGGTGCTGCAAGCTCGTTTGCTATCCTGTATCCATAAAAAAAAAATCGATTTAAAATAAAATTAACAAAAGAATACACACACGACAATAATATACGATAGATGGATAGATGGATACGTGGCTTTTCACTTTGAACATTACGTTGGATTAAGTCTATGATTGTAGAGAATAGATATTTCTTGTCTAGACAATATAACCTTTAAGGCACGGGTCACGTGTCTCCCGGGTCACAGATAAATTTGCGGGAGGTCTAGAACATTCTCCACCGCATTGCCTCAATGCAGATTGGTGGAGGGGTTAGTGGCTAACCCAGTGTTGATATTCTCAAGCCACCCAGAGAACTTGTACAAGGCTTAACGATTTTTTCACCTTTGAAAACAACCTTGAATGACGGCTTAACGTGCCCTTCGAAGCACGGTAGCGATCGCGCCCGTTGTTGCTTAACTCTGTAGATCGCATTGAATTGACGTGAGCCACTGGCCTATGGATGCTACAATAAAATATTAATAACTTTCAAACTTATAATTTAAATAATGAGTTATGTCTGAACATCGACCACACGGCAACTGAGTTATTTCCATCTGTAATATAATTTTTTCTACTAATAACATAGAGAAAAAAGTTCACATCTTTTCTATTCGTTGAACAACGTTTTATCGTAGAACAAGCGGAAAAATCACAAGTTTACTTAATACCATAAATGTAATAAAATCGCGGCGAATTCTCGAAATATTTACGGCCAATGTAAACGTGCCTACCTAATACTACCTATCAACCTTCATAGAATCTGACTCAAATTAATTCGATTAGTCGTACAAATTATACACTAATCTTAGTAGCAAATAGGGTCTGTCATAGTTGCCGCAATAAATCTTGTTCGCCGAAATACCGTTCCGATGGAATCTGAGCTCATTGTTAATAAACGGTTCAAAGACGGGATTCTAATGCAAATGAAAGCCTTACTGCGGCTTTACATCTGTATAATGAAGCCGTATCTACTATCTACATCGTATCACGACTGCATATCTTATGTAGTAACCAAATATTTGTCAGTGAGTAAGTAAGTATTGCTTGTCAGTAACAGTTACATTAATATTATTACATTAGAGATGCAATTTCCGCTTGATCTTTAAGCAGACATTGAATTCAACTGACTAGTTAGTTAGTTACTTAGTATTGCTTAGAAGATTACGTAGAAGTTTATTGCTTGAAAATTACGATAGAAGTAAAAGAGGCCAATAGCAAGAGTCCATTAGAAAAAAAGATATCGCGATTATATAGCGTTGGTTTTTATATCCGCAGTTATTATACACTACTTTTCACAGTGACAGACTCTCATCAAGAATCAAACAAGGACTGGGCTGGTTAGTCCCGATAGCAGAGGGATATGAACATTAGTTGGTCAGTACGTTAGTAGGTATGAGGACTGGAGTGTGAGGAGGAAACATGCATGCCTGACTGTTCATCATGTTCTCGAAGGCATGTGAAGTCTGCCAATCCGCACTTGGCCAGCGTGGTGGATCCCTCCCATTCTGAGAGGAGATCCGTGCTCAACAGTGGGACAAAGAAAGGGTTGTGATGATGATGATGATAAGGATCTCTTCTGCAGCCTCCAAAAAATTCATTTATAGTAAAATTTTAACGGTACCTACTTCAAGTTATAACTAAAACCGAAAATTTAATTTATAGTATGTACCATGGTTTCCATTAATTGAATCACACAGATGCAAAGAGCAAATCAGAAAATTAATTCTGGTGAAATCGTGATCCACACTTTATAAACCTCCGATATCCGAGCTCTTTGTATTCAACCTCACGACTTTAGCATAAAAACTTTAGCGGTATAAAAAATATCGCCATTAAGTAAGCAAGATCCAATATCTAAATGACAAACCTAATAATCTTTAACAAGAATCGAAGGGACACTTATGTCGTGTGATAAATAAAATTATTTACATCGTAAAACACGCCGTCTAGTACAATATGTGACGAAATTGCCTTATTCTAGGATCAAATTTATTGGAGCCATTCACTTTTATGGGTTTATATATGTTATATATGTTTGGTATTAGTTTTTTTACGCTCGTAAACGTTAAAAATTTAATAAACATAAGGTTCATTATGATATTAATTACATTAAGTTTAATAATTTAACACATGGTTTTCTAACTTCAATAAAACATTAAAAAAATTGTTTCGTGTAAGATAAAAGAACCAAAAAGTAAAAAAATATATTACCTAATACTAATTTTGTACATCCATCCATCCATCCTTAAGCATTTAAGAGTCCACTGCTGGACATAAGCGACCTCAAGCGACGTTGCTCTCCCAAGCTTGTGCTCTTTAATCCCGCTGTCTTCCTCACGTCGACGGTCTACTCGAATGTTATACATACCTACAATCTATAGACGTCCCGCTACTGGGCACGGGTTTCCCGACAAATCTGCGGGAGGTCTAGAACATTCTTCAGCAGGCTACTCCAATGTGGATTGGTGGAGGGGCTAGTGGCCAACCCAGTGTTGAATATTCTCAAGCCTGCTTCTCAAGATTGCTTTCACCATTGAAAACAACCAGGACCGACGGCCGAACGCACAGAGTACCTTTATATATAGCCGAACGTTCCCTCCGAAGCACGGTAGTGCCCATGAAATGTTTGCCTCTAGCGGTCACCCATTCACAAATCGATGCGAGCCATTGGACGCTACTATAACGTTGTACATAGGTTCTGCTTATTGCAAAATCAAATCTCATCCGGCAGAAGTAGATTTTCTAGGATTTCAAACATTCAGCAACGCAAAAAGAAAATAACTCGTAAGTAGTAGGCACTGTGTTGATAAAAGCCAATTCACCAAGCACTTTTCATGAAAAACATCGCTGTCCACTGACAACAACTGGAACAAAGGAAAGAATCATTAAAAGTTTCAAGTTGCACTGGCAATATTTCTATCTCGCTCTCTTAAAACTCAGATTAGATTTATATTTCGCTTGCTCTTTATTTTAAATACTACTTTCCTTGCTATTTTTCAGATAATAACGATGTCAACCAGAACAGTGCCTTCCAACTTCTACTATATTATAATAGTACATTATGATACAAGTGCGGTAAGTTGAAAATTACAGCCGAGGCGATATTGCTAGCCCGAGCCGTAGGCGAGGGCTACAAGAAAGCAGAGGCTGTAATTATCAAAGCGCACGTGTGTCATACGACGTTTTATAACATATTTGCGAGGAAATAAATAAATAAATTCATCAATACTTGACGACATTTTCAAATAAAAACACTACAGCGAAAAGAAAAAGCGCGCGGAACACCACAGAACCACGACAGAACAGTCATATCGTACGATTTCACTGATCAATATTGTTCTTATGATATGCATCGTTATTTTCGATGATTGAGTGAATTATTTGATTTTTTTCTCAGCCATTTACAGCAAATTCGAATTGTCTACAGTTTTCATTTTATAATTTAAATAATTTTTACATGTGCACAAATTAGCAATGCGCGCGCATCAGAGCTTTTTTTAAGGCAAAGTCACAAAAACAGCCAATATTATTATTAGAGTAAATTGATATTTTTTTGTTTTTGGTACAGATAAATTATTTTAATATACTGTCAAAATTAATTAAATTAAAGAATTAAATGTTTATTTTTTATATTTTATCTCCCAAAGTTAATTTTATTCATAAAATGTTGACCACTTTTTGACATAAAAACTCTTTGCTAAGATTGAAAAAAGTACCGTTCGTTTAAGACGGAGCATCTTGTTTGACCGTGCCGTACCTTATTAAAAAAAAAACCCATGCGTTTTACATTACATTACCGCACAAGTGCTTTAATGTAATTTAAAAAGCACAAGTGCGGTAATTAGATACATTACGATATTGAAATTGGTGAAATAAGGGGCCCTTTACGAGCAAATGTGTTATAAAAAGATTTTTTAATACAGTTGCTCAAAAAGTGGCGTATTACAGGGACGTATAGCGTTCGGGAAGTGAGCTATTACACACTCGTGCTTTTTCTTTACCTTTTCCGAACTCGTGCGTTCTCTTTCCCAACTGTCAAAATAATGTCTAATAAAAAGAAAAAACCAACCACGAAGTTTTTACTAAAAAAAATTCATAGAAGTTTTTATGATTCATGCAAATATTTCTAAAAAGAAGCTACTAATTTGTTTCAATATCAGATTTAATGATTTGATTCAATGAGTTAGGTTAGGTTTCACTTCATTTCATCTCATTAAATTTCATGTCAATAAAAAAATTCTACTGAAGACTTGGCTGTATGGGCATAGTTCCCTTTGCCTACCCAGAATGGGTGAAGAAAACAAAAAAAAATCTCTGCAATACTCTGTATTCTTTTACGGTTGGCGCCATTTTCCAAAAATGTTCTATGCGAGTTTAGTTTGTGTTTTTATTATTTTATTAAATTGCTTCATTTTTTCGCAACTGTATTAAAAATAGTTGTTCAGTACACGTGCGGAATCGTCATTGCAACTTGTTCCGACTGTCAACCCTCGCCTTCGGCTCGGGTAGACATTTGTCGGAACGCTTTGCAATGACAGGCTTTCCGCACTTGTAGCGAAATATACTATATCAATGAAAAATAATAATAATACAAATTGTAATGATCGTAAACAGCAGCAATAGAGTAAACTATGCGGAGTGCATTTCTAAACTAAAATCAGTAAAATCTTTAACAGTTTCTTCTTTAACATTACATTTATTATCAGTACCTATATTATGTGCATGTGCAAGTGCGTGTGTGTAGCGTGTGCGTGCGCGTGTACGTGAGCGTGTGCGTGTGCGTTTGCCTGCGCGTGTGAGTGTTAGTGAGCGTGTGCGTGCTTTTGTGTGTACTTTGTATGAATATTCAATAAGAAATAAATAACTCAATCTCATCAAATTAAGGTTTTTCATTAAAGAAATCAGTCAACTTTAATTTGCATTCACGATAGATAAGTGTTAATAAAAAATATCAAAGTTTAGTTTTTTTTTAAATTTATAAGTACAAAGATATAAATCTTTGTTCACGGGTGCGATGAAATGTCATCGATAGGAATTATGGATGTGCGTAAGGATCTTCCATAGTATTATGATTATCGATTGAAAATGATAGAACGACAATTTAGGCATTCTTTTTTACTCCCTTTTCCTCAGATTGAATTTCAATAATACCATTATACCATAACCTAATAAGAATTCTGGTACCATGTATGAGTAAAAAGCACTTCTAGGTGCGTAGCATAGTCATCGAATGTTACTCATATTTAATAAAGGTTACCTATTTAATATAAATAAAAAATTGGGTTTAAAAATTCAATCTCGAAAAGAAATTTGGTGCTATTTTAAGTGAACGTGAACAAAGCATACCCTTTAGCAAATTTGATGCTGGTCAGTAAAATTTTAAAAATTCATGTAGGTAAGTAATTTTAAAATGGAAAAAATTGTGGATAGCCAAAAATTCTCTTGTATTTCTACTAAAGGTTATTGGCTCAATATAAAACCATGGAAAAATGAAACTTTCTCTGAAAGTTCACAACATAGAATAGAAATAGAAAAATATAGTATATGTGTACTATTGTATTCTGGTCTTAGCACAGATAACCATGTCTTAGTAAGCCATCCCTCCAGACAGTATGAAGAGAGGCAACTTTTCTGCAGTGCGGTTCGAAAACTGATGACTCTCCATAGAAAAGCAAATAGGAAAAGTATTTGACTCGTTCATCGTGTCAGTACCGTCAGCAATTTATAAAAGAACGGCAACCTTAGTTCGAAATATTATCGACAAAAGAATCGATACGTTACCTGTCAGTGACGTCAGCAGTTTATGTGCGTAACCGACATTCGATGATCGAAAGCGCACAATCTGCTTGTTAAACAATTGCTTTGCCACAGAAATGTATAACGTTTTGGAAAAACGATTATTCAGTTTTTACCGTTGAATATATTCAGAAACATAAGAATTAGTGACCGATAATGTAGCTTCACCCAACCCCTGCTACCTATGGCATCAGTGACATATTTAAAACATCGATCAAGGAACAAACAAACAGTTGAACATTTTCTTTTTTGAAAGTCGGTTAAAATATCCGTGATCAAAGCTTAAAACAGGTTTAAAAAAGATCGGGACTAAGGATTACTAAAAAACCGGATCCGGTAATCCTGTGGATTCAGTATCATTAAACGTATACCGGATCCGGTACCAAGTTCCAGTCACCCGATCCGGTGATGCCAATTTTTGTTAAAACAAACGTGCTGTTGCATGAGTAGGAACTTCAGCCGCGTAGTGTTTGTAAAGAAAGTGAAGATGTTCGAGGAGAATACTTGTCTGCTTTTCATGATAATTTGTTGACAGTAAGGCCGATAGTAGTCAGCCGTAGCGTCCATAACCCAGTGGCTCGCGTCGATTCAATGTGATCGAAAGAGTTAAGCAACGACAGGCGCTGTCGGTTTGTGGATGGGTGACCGCTAGTGGCTAAATTTCATGGACGCTACCGTGCTTCGGAGGGCATCTAAAGCCTCAGTTGTCCCCTAAAGTCCCGGTTGTTTTCAATGGTGGAAACAGTCGTTAAGCCTTGTCGAAGACCTTTGTTTGGCTTAAGAACATTCGACACTGGATTAATTTGGTCATTAATTACTCCACTCTACGCCTCAAGATAATATGCTCTAGACCTACCTCAGCAGTGGGAGAGACCTGTAACCAAAGTAGAGACGCCTATGGGACTCATGGAAACTAAAATAAAACTAAGGCAAATAAATTGCGACACGTTTTGCCGAGCATGTGTAAATTCTCAACTAAGCACGTGTCGGTCCAATCCTTTGTGAGCTCTCTCTTGAACGAAGACACGTGGCCAGTGGCATCAGCATAAGGTAAAGGCGTATCACTTATGTCTTCTTATTACGTAACGCGGACACTTAAGCCACGATTAGAGTTTTACGTGTTGGTACATTGCTTCCTGGTACTAATCGTGGTCAGTACCTATTTAAATAAGAATACTGAGAGCATTGGATATGAAAATATACTGAGGAAAAAATTATAATTTTATGTCTTAAAAATCGGAATCAATCTAAATTTTCGGAAATGGAGACGGCGACAAAATCAATTATATTTGCTGAAAAACGATTAGGAGAGAATTAAAATAAATGTGAATATTAATAATTATATTGAGACACAAATGTAGAGATATAGAAAAAAACCTACATAATTTTAGAAGGTATTTCAAGTAGGAGTAGCAGAAAAGAATAATGTAAAGTAGGGATCGAATCTTCGATCAACTTTATTTTTATACTATCCTTACACCTAATCTTTTTTTTGTTATAGACGGATCTGACGATACCTAGTCGATACGTCATAAGAGATAGGTACAAAAAGCTTAATGTGCTTTGTTATACAGGAGGATTTTAAATTATTCTCTTAGTGCTTACTGTAGTATCAAAATGGCAGCCAGCCACAGCAATGCGCTACCAAAGGCTAGTTAGTGGTTTTAATAACAAGGAATCTGCTTTGTTGTCTACAATTTACTTTGTGATATTAAAATTTACTATGAAATCTTTATGTAGGTACTACGTAAAAATAACCCCTTTTATCACAATATCATGTTTTACGGTAAATCACGTTGAAGTTTACAGCCCAGTTTATAGCGAACTAGCCTCTCAATCGAGGGGTCCGGGCTCAAATTTAAGCAGTACGCACCAATGATTTAACAGTGTAGGAAACATCGTGAGGATGCATGCCTGTTAGCTTTCCATAGTGTTTTCGAAGGCATGTGACAGGCAGTCAGCCAATTCCAGAAGAGTCCCCTGCCCAACAGTGGGACAAAGAAAGGGTTGGATGTTGAAGTTAATGTAATTGTGATAGGAAGGTGTTTGGTTTTTCTTTATAAGATTCTTATTTGCATGCATGCAATGTACATTGTATTAGTATACTTTTTATTTGTAAGCTATTTCTATGAAATAATGAGCGAAATGGAGATCGAAGTGTTTAAAACAATGATAAAGTTGTAAATGTATAAAGCCTTAACAATAATACGATGCTTATTAAGTGATCATGAGTTGCAATGACAATCTTAGGAATGATGTAGTTTATTTACCAGATATTGCTGTCTAAATAAAGCTTACGTACTTCGATCGAGGAGTAAAATAATGTAAGGGTTGAACTCCGATCAAATCGGAGACATACTCGTCTTCAGACTTTATATTTGTTTCTTTCAAAGTTTCGTATCGCATTTTACTTTTAAAAATCTTATCTCAGAATACATTTCCGTAGGCGTGTCGGTTTTGATATCTTTCCCTCTGCTATTAAATAATAGTTCTGTTTTTAAACGGTTTATTTAGCTTGCCCTGTTTGTTTATTTGTTTATTTGTTTATTTATTTATTTATTTAAATCTAGTAATTGAAATTGACCCACTTCCTGTTGACGGATTTATCTGAATTTTTTAAATGTTTTAATAACTATTGTAGGTTTAAATTATACGTCTGTAATTATCACGCAACCAAAAGTTGTGTAACTAAATACAGCAGTATCCAAGCCAGTTAGTTTAGAAAAAATATGTAATTACTGTTAGCTTATAGACATTGAAATAAAAACGATATTATTCGTGCTATTGGCAAAAAATGTTTAGAAAAGAAATCTCAGTCTACGTTTTGTTATACATATTAAATTTCTCCAATCTAACATGTGATTTATTAAATGTTCGATTCTTTATATGTCGCTTGTTTGCGCTTACGGCACGCGGTATATATTCTCCCGATAGAATGTATGTGCAGGTAGAATCGAAGTAAGTAAACATTTTTCAATCTCGTTTAGTAAACTGTTTTGTGATAGATTTATTTGCATATTTTTCTGAACATAACAAGCTTTTTTGACTTCGATTATTGATTCTTCTGAAATAATTTTCAACGTCATCGTTGACATACACGATGCGTTCAAGGCAACAATTTTAACAACGTGTCCAACAAATTTCCATTTTCCAACAAATTTACGAGTATATTATTGTGAAAGAACAAATAAGGTGAATCTTATTTATTTTCAAAAGATGAAAACTACGCTCTGTCTAAATATATATCCTAGGTAGGTACTTACCTTCGGTACTTACCTTAGGTTTAAGAACAAGCATATATGTATAGAATACTTAAAAATAAAAATAAAGCTTTTATTAATTTGCTCTCCAACTAGTTCTTGATTCAATTAATTAAATATGAATGTTAAATTTCGTGTGGGTTCCATCGTCTGGAGCCAACTCTTAGGTACAGAATCGGGTCTAATGCAATTTTAAAAGAGATCAAACCGAGTAATACGTATATTAAAAATCTGCAGATATACTCTGGAGTCTGTTTGCGTCCATTTGCGATTATTTAATGAAACTAAATAAAGGTTTTATTTTTAAAAATCTTTATTTTTTGCGACGACTTTATAATGCTTTATATTTTTAATTTTCTAAGTGTCTAACGAAAAGCAAAGACATCTGAAACGTTAAACACTTCTTTATAATTCATAATCATAATCATAATCATAATCATAATCATAATCATTTATTTGCATTATTACAGGTACATAAGTAAATAGTTGTTACAAATATTATTTGTCCTCTGTAAATTCTGTAATATACCTAAAAGGCGTGCAAAATTTAAAATTTAATTGTCATATTATTATTATTAACAAATCTTAGTTAAAATCTGATACATAATATTATTGTCAATAATTTACATGTCATACAATTTAAGTTTAATGTCATAATCGCCTAGTTGCTTAAAGATAAAATTATAATGTCAAATAACTCTATAATGTCAAAATTCAAAATATTCTATGTCAAATTGTCAGCAAAATAATCTTTGAGGTCATAATAACATTTATGTAGTAGCAATATTTTTAGTTTATTTTTGAAGCGTGTCAAACTTAAATTCTTTAATTCGTCTGGTAGGTGATTGAAAATGCTGGGTCCCATTGCGTAAATACTCTTACCAAACCAGTTCGTTTTCGTATTTGTGTGTGCTAGTACATAAAATGTTTTCCTTGTTTTTCTCGGACATTTGATTGTTTTTATGTTGTACAAGTGAATGTTTTGTTTCACAAAGCAGCATACTTCTTGTATGTATAGTGATGGCAATGTTAACATTTTTAATTCCATAAATAATTGTTTACAACTATGTTTTTGGCCTAAATTGAATATAGCACGTATACATTTTTTCTGCATTCTGAATATTGAAATTATATCCACTGAGTTTCCCCAGTGAATAAGTCCGTATCTTAAATTTGATTCAACGAATCCATAATAAGCTGTAATGGCAGATTCTCTAGATACATTTTGCGCTAACTTTCTAAGAGCAAAGACGAATCGACTGAGTTTATTGCATAAGTATTGTATGTGAGGTTTCCAACTGAGGTGGGTATCTAAAATTAAGCCTAAAAACTTATGCTCATTAACTTGATCGATAATATGTTGATTATTTTTTACTATTAACTGTTTTCCTCGAGATTGATGTAGATGAAATTGCATTAACTTTGTTTTATTGAGATTTACTAAGAGATTATTCTCTTCGAGCCACGTGATATTCTGGTCAAGAGCACAGTTAGCTGTATATTCTAATGTCTCAATATTGTTTTCTTTTATAATTATGGTCGAATCATCAGCAAATAATATCATTTTTTGTTTTGTACTGTCTGGTAGGTCATTAATGTACATTATAAACAAGAGTGGACCTAATATGCTTCCTTGAGGAACCCCGTACTCTACATTTTGCAAAATGGATTGAGCTTGGTATTCGCGTTTACTCGCTTCGTCTAAATAGTTTATTTCCGTGTACTGTTTTCTATTTTTAAGATATGATTTAATTAGTTCGTAAGCTTGTCCTCGTATTCCTTGATTGTAGAGCTTTACTAACAGCTTTTTGTGGCAAACAAAATCAAAAGCTTTGGACATATCCATGAATATAGAGATAACAGGAACTCTACTATTAAGGCAGTCTGCTATATTTTTAATCAAGGCATATATGGCTAAGTTTGTAGAGCGGTTTCGTCTAAACCCATATTGCTCTTCCTTTAATATGAATGAATTTTCTACAAAGTTACAGAGACGACTGTGTATAGCTTTTTCAAATACTTTTGAAATTACAGGAATAAGTGCAATCGGTCTGTAATTTTCACAAGAGGATTTATCACCTTTTTTAAATAGTGGTTTTATGACCGTCGTTTTTAGTCTGTCAGGGTAAATACCCTGGCTAAAGCACAGATTTATAATGTGACTTAATACTACCGAAATGTGCGCTGAACAAATTTTCAGTAGTTTTGTGGGAATTTTATCATATCCAACACTATTTGTGTTTTTTAGAGATATAATATATTTGTTAATTTCATCTGGTGTTGTCGGAGAAAGGAAGATTGTTTTATGGTTAAATTGACTGGGACGATTATTTTGACTGAATGTATCGCGAGAGTGAAATTGTTTATTATTTAGTTGTTTGTAGTTTTTTACGATATCGATAAAATAATTATTAAATGTATTACAAATGTCAATTGGTTTTGTCAAGCATGTATGTCCTTTTTGCAAGGATGATATTCTAGTGTTAGGTTTGTACTTATGAGCGTTTATTACTTCCCAAGTGGCTTTGCATTTATTTTTAGAGCTTTCAATTTTTTTACTGTTAGATATTTTTTGTGAGGTACTAATAACTTTTTTAAATATACGAGTGTATTTCAGGTATTGCAAATTTTTTAATATGTTTGATTTATTTGTACATTTTTGCCAATATAGAGCACGTTTACGTTTACTTGACTGTCTTATACCCTTAGTAATCCACTTGTTGCTACTTTTATAACATAGTTTTATAAGTATTTTTGGAAAGCATAATTCATGAAACAGCATAATAGTATCATGGAACAGGTTGAATGAGTCATTAACATTTAAGGCTTCAAATACATCTTGAAAATATATATTTTCGATGCACTGCTTAAACTTTTTTAAATAGTCATCACTATAGTCACGTTTTTCTACAAACCAATAATCTGGGTTTATGTCACAGTATTTGATTGGATATTTTAATAGCTGGGCACTATGATCTGACAGTCCTAGGTTCAATACTTTAGAGCTACAACCGCGAATATTGTGCATAATATTATCTAGACAAGTCTTACTTTCTGGTCTAGTTACAGTTTCTATCTCTATTTTTAAGTTATATGTTTGTAGCAAAGTTTTAAACGCAATCGAAAGGTTACTTTTTTTCAGCAGATCAACATTAAAATCTCCACATATTATTACTCTTTGAGTTCTAACAAAACAAATTTTCTCTAATAACATTTGCAGTCGTTCCATAAAACTGTCGAAGTTATTTATATTAGGTGTTCTGTATATACAAACTATAATAATATTATGCATCGGCAATTTAACAGCACAACATTCGAAGGTTGAGTGTAATGAAAGTTTTTTAATTTCAAGAAGTTCTTCAAACAGCAGACCTTTCCGAATTATTATGCACGAACCACCTCTCTTCTGGGGTCTTGAATATATTGATGCTAGATTGTAACCCATTAAACTTATATTCTCTTCTTCGCCATGTTTAGCAAAGTGTTCTGTTAAGCAGAGAATGTCGATTTGTTCCTTTTTAGCAGCAAAATCTGATAGAGTAATTTCTATGTAGTTTAACTTGGAAAGAACACTAGCAATGTTTTGGTGTAGTAGATTTATAAAATAGGTTTTGTCAGGGGTTACGAAAAAAATCTTCCCCTTTTTTGTTCGCCTGTCCTTTGCTGGTTGATGGGCAGTTTGTCTGTCTCATCAAGTCAAAAGCATTTAGTTTGTTTGTTTTTTTCATAGCTAATGTAGCGTTAAGTTGTTTTTTTGGTTGGTTATAGTTTTCTGGTGAGGTTGATAGTTGTCTTTTTTTTCTGTCTTTGTTTTCACTATTCACATTTCCTTCTTTTACGACTAACGTGTCATATTTTATGTAGGCATAATTTCCTTTCTGTCGTTCCTCTTTAAGTTTTGGAAAAAGTGCTTTTCTTTTCTCTAGCACTGTTTTTGGGTAATCTTCGGATATATACAGGGTTATTGGTAATTCGACGTATTCCCGTCAGGAGGTGATAGGGGTGACTATTTGTGATAATTTTAACCCCCATATTCATTATGCAAAAGTGAACCATTTTCGAGGTATCAAGCTTTTCAGCCTTTTTCAAAATAAGTCAAAAATGCAACTTCAAACATTTATTTTAAAAAAAGTATCGATTTAAATCAATTTTTTTCTTCTGATTTATAAAAACGATTAAACAATGGTTATTTAACAACGATAAAACTACAATTATCGGTCCAACTATAAAAATGCGAGACGATTAACGATATTACTTCAATATTTTTTGAGATTTTTGTCCACTAAAATGCCTTAAAAACAAAAAAAACTTATATCAAACTTGGCTTGCAGATTATTTTAAAAACATAACCGTTTTCTTAGCTTTCCAACAAGGCATAACAACTATGAACTTATTTCAAATAAACTGAGAAAAAACGATCACAAAGGAAGCAGGCGGAAATTTGTATTCGAAATAAACTTAAGATCGTTCTTTAAAATTTCCAAAAAATTAATTAAAGACAATGCCCATTGTAAATAACACAAAAAATATAAATTTAAAATTAAATTTAGAACCAGTAAAAGTTTAGTTATAATAACAATTAATAATAAATAAGTTACAATTAAGACATTTTGTAATTTAGCCTAATTAAAGTTCTTGCTCGAAGGGACTACCCCTATTGCGTACGCAGTCTCATTCTTTTTCTGAGGTGTAACTTAACTACCGAAGTGTTCAAATTATTCCGAATCACATTAGGTGCGTTTATAATTTTTGTGTTGAGTTCTACCGCGGATAACACAGGCGAGACGTCGTAAACTAGTGTGACTCCAGACATAGAAATCAACCGGCGTTAAGACTGGACTCGTCGTAGGCCACGGAATTGGTCCTGGTTAATACCGGAAGACCCCCAGTTCATGTTGTTAATTACAAAGAGGATATGTGCCAGAATTTATCGATGAACCAATTTAGCTCGATCACAATTTTTTTTTACTAATGAAATGCTAGAAGACGTGCCTTTGGCTATAAGGCAAAACATGATATACTAGCAAGACGGATGTCCTGAAAATGTGATTCAGAATAATTTGACTACTACGGTGGTTAAGTAACACCTCAGAAAAAGAATGAGACTGTGTATGCAATAGGGGAAGTCCTTTTGAGCAAGAACTTTAATTGGGCTAAATTACAAAATGTCTTAAATGTTACTTATTTATTATTAATTGTTATTATTACTAAACTTTTGCTGGTTCTAAATTTAATTTTAAATTTATATTTTTTGTTTTATTTACAATGGGCATTGTCTTTAATTAATTTTTTGGAAATTTCAAAGAACGATCTTAAGTTTTTTTCGAATACAAATTTCCGCCTGCTTCCTTTGTGATCGTTTTTTCTCAGTTTATTTGAAATAAGTTCATAGTTGTTATGCCTTGTTGGAAAGCTAAGAAAACGGTTATGTTTTTAAAATAATCTGCAAGCCAAGTTTGATATAAGGTTTTTTTGTTTTTAAGGCATTTTAGTGGACAAAAATATCATAAAATATTGAAGTAGTATCGTTAATCGTCTCGCATTTTTAAAGTTGGACCGATAATTGTAGTTTTATCGTTCATAAATAACCATTGTTTAATCGTTTTTATAAATCAGAAGAAAAAAATTGATTTAAATTGATACTTTTTTTTAAATAAATTTTTGAAATTGCATTTTTGACTTATTTTGAAAAAAGCTAAAAAGCTTGATAACTCGAAAATGGTTCACTTTTGCGTAATGCATATGGGGGTTAAAATTATCACAAATAGTCACCCTTATCACCTCCTAACGGGAATACGTCGAATTACCAATAACCCTGTATATACTACCGTGGATTTTCTTTTTGTTTTGGAGTAATTCATTTCTTTTCCAGTTTGCCACGAACATAATTAATACTGGTCTTATTTTATTTTCAGCACGATTTCCGACACGATATATATTTGAAATGTCGTTTCTTTCGATTGAGATGTTAGTACATTTATTTATGGTTTCTCGAACGTATTCAAGTAAGTCTTTGTTGGTTTTTTCCTTTTCCTCTAATCCGAATAACAGTAAATTGTTTTTTCTTTTGTCTCTCTCCATATAGTTTATTTTTTTCTCTAATAGTTCGACTTGACATTTTAGCTTTGAATTTTCCTCTACAATGGGTTTTAGTTTTTCATCTATTTTTTCAAGTATATTTTTCGTTATGGCTGTGGTCTGTCTATCCATCTCAAGTTTCATTTTTTCAAAAAGCATTTCGAATTGTTTTTCCATTGCGTTTATTTGTCTAGCAATAAACAGTAAGTATAGTTTAATAAGCGCCTGTAGTATTTTATCCGCACTATTAATGAATCAGAAGCGATCGCTGCTCGTAGCTATGCGTATGGCATGCTAGATTTCAGTTGTCGTCGTTTAATTCTTTCCAGTAGCGAACTCTGTTGGCGCCTTGCTGTAACTATTTGTTGTTGTATTGGAGGTGATTTTAATCATCAATAGATGGAGACACTAATCTATCTGTATCTGATAGTCACCACAGCAATAAGTTGCCTTGCTAATTCCTCTACTTGATGCTAGATGGCGCTGTATGCTATATTTTCTCCTTCCACTTTTAAGTCATAGTTGTAATTTTAAACTCTCATCTTAATAGAATATATATTATATTTTTATATGTAAAGAAGTATAATAGTCTATTTGAACTCGTCTCTGCGGCCTGAGCAGCGGAGTTTTCTTTTCTTTGTTGTGAAGTAGCCACCATAACAAATGGATTTGTTAGCTTCTCCACTCTACAAAAGATGTCGCTCCTTGTGTACGTTCAATGTAGTCCTACTTTTATCAACGGTCACAATTTAAGAGTTTTTTTAAAATTCCTTCAAAGTAACTGATTTATTGTCACATCACTTATTCCATTTCAAGTTCTGATTTATTGGTGGTCACTTTAAAGTCAGTCGTTCCATGGTTCAACACTAATATAAGCTATTTTTGAGAAATAATGCTGTTTAACCCACCCAGTTATATTATTACGGTTTTTTTCTAGTTTGCGACACACAATTGCGTAGATAACACTTCTTACACTTATTTAAGTCACTAGAATTATTTTGTTTATAAAAACCAGTTTGTATTTGCACTGATAATAATTTTTTTATCAACTTGTGTACGGAGCAATGTTTACTTAATGTTTACACGCGCGCGCCACCTAGCGAATTGAACAGTTAGTGTGTGTGATGGAATCTTTTGGAAGCATTTATTAGTATTTATCAGCTTCTAATAATGACGTATCGTACTAGCAATGCAACTAAACAACCTAGTATAAAAGCGGGTACTTGATAAATATTCATTATAACCACTATATTTATACACATTCTAATAAAAGTCGTTGAATAAATATATAACTACATTTACACACCGCTTACAACATCATTCATCATCAATTCATCACAAACGACACTAAATTTGCTCCAAAACTGATTAAAGATCTAGGATAAAATTTATATCTTAATTACTCAACGTTTTTGCGGGAAATGTGTATCTTGGTACAAATTAGGTTAATTACTAAGGGTCAAATGATAAATATCAGCCCTTACAATTTTTTTCGCTCAGAAGGAATTAAAGGAACTTAATTGCAGATAGGGTGTCAAATGGTGGCATTACCACAGACAAATTCAAGTCCGAGCCTATTCTATTTAGCAGAACTGCCAAAAAAGCAATAATTTCGCATCGCAAACTACTTTATTTATACATCAGTTAGTGTTTTTGTATTTTGGAACATATACAAAAACACAACTTTAAGATAACTTTGCAGGATTTTAGTACGCACGCGTTGTAAGCTTGTTATGTTCTTATGTCCCAAGCTTCTTAGAGCAGATGGAAATTGATTAACTTAAAAGCACATTACAAAGGAATGTCTTTAGTCCTTTAGTCTTACAAATACTCTGGAAACTCAAACAAGCGAACGCTTGTTTGTAAAAACTATTGGCATTTTATATACTGTGTACGGATATCTACAACTATACTCGAAGGGAATAGGAAAGGGAAGGGAATTTTGGATTCTTCGAGAACTTTAGACACGATGAAAATATAGCCTCCACGCGACGTCGAAAAGTATTTTTATAATTAAACTAATTATGTAGCCTCGCTGTTTTAACGGTTCTTTGTAAACAACTAATTGAAAATAAAGAATACTTATTCTATTACATTATTTTATTTATTATGAAATAGTTTGACATGGTTTAAATTGACTTTGTCCACTCTCAGAATATAGAACTGACTGTTCTAAAAGTCCACTATATTCATAGTAGATATTCATTAAAATAGTGGATAGATACACTATAAAATAAAACAATAATAAAATATGAAATAAAAAGTATAGGCTATCGACTAATGAACAGCGATGTTCATCTTTAATTTCGTTTATCAAAAAACCGTATTTGAATAAAATAAGCGGTAATTTTTGTTGTTTGAGGTAGTTTGAAACTAATATTTAAATGTTTCCAACTATACCTGAAAATGTAACAGCACTTATACGGTCTTACTTATAAAAATCTCACTAATCTATACTTAGGCACCGCTTAGTTAAACCGCTCTTAAGAAGTTAATCCACGTTTAACTTTTCATTACTTATAAACGTTGATTAGCTGTTACTTAGTTAAGAAACGAACAAAGAACGATATTGAATGAACGAAATTTTTAAAAGTTCTATTTTTTCCATATTCTATTATCTATGACATTGTCAGTGTCGTGAATTGGCAGATTAAAATAAGAAAATTAAAAGAAAATGAATGTTTTATTATGATTAATGTATTCTAATTAAATTGTCATCTATACAACTAAATAAAATTGGAGTGTCTGTTTGTAATCTTTTTACTAAATTCATCTAAGTATGCATACACGGTATATATACCAAAATAACATTTTTATAATTTTTGTCTGTCTGTCTGTCTGTTAGTTCCGGCTAATCTCTGAAACGACTGGAAACTGAAATCACGAAGATCTTCCAATCCATCCATGTTTTATGCACAAATATAATTTTTTTTACTAACAAACAATCGCAAGTAAATTGATCAGACATCACAATAGAACAGCTGATTTATGTGAAATCCGCCATCTTGCCGCTTAGCGAGAGTTAAACTATGTCTCGGCAGTGTTTAATTTTGACAGCTATTTAAACCCTACTTAACGACTTCTTAACGCTAAGTAGTGTTTATAAGTGAGGTTTTTGTTAATCCGTTGCTAAGCAATAGATTAAATATTAAGTAACGTTTATAAGTAAGACCGTTAATGTTAAAAAGTGGTTCAACTATTATTTGTTAATTATAGGTAGGAAAGGTTTCAGTCCAACTTCTACATCACTATTATATCACGATGAGTGTTTTGTATAAGTAATTACCCAATTTAATAACGTGACCTAACCACCAGATAATAATGACCCACAAACTCAATCGTAACAAACAATGAGAATCGATATTGTACGGTTATTCTAATGTGGGTAATTAGGAACAAAAAAGTCAAAATCGTGTGAGTATGTGACGTTGAAATGTTTCTAGAGGTAGGTGTGGTAGAGCTTTTAAAGAATTTTATATGTTGTTATTATTTTTTATGACTGGCTCGGTGGCGCAATCGACAGTGATCCTATCTGTTACGCCAGGGGTCGTGTGTTCGAATCACATTCGTGTGACGAACGCTTGTGTATGTTCTGTATGTGAATATTGTCTATTTACTCGTAAGTATGTATTTAGAATTATGTATGTATCCCATTCTGAGAGGAGACCCGTGCCCAACAGTGGGACGTCTATGGGTCGCAGCGATGTATTTAGAAATATCTATGTATGTATTTCAGTCTTTTAGATCTATAGCACAGGCTCGCGCCTAGTTTGGGGTCAGGTGGCCGTGTGTGAGAATGTCCATGATATTATATGGAAGAGGTTCTATTTAGAGTTAATCAGGGGCATTACCACCGCCACCCAAGGTATCAAGAACCATTTCTGTCGTATAGCAAATATTTCTGTAACAATTGTATTGGAAAGGTGTGGTTTTCGGTTACACTTTTCTGATGTTACTTAAAATTATGGCAAATGTCAATCGTGCGTCTATAAGTAGGCGAGATCAATTTTCTTTGGTCACGACAGATAAATGGCGTCTATGGGCCTTCGTAATATTGATAATCTAAATAAGTTCCAACGCGCATACTTTACTTACTCGTATAAAAAAGTGAGTGTTGACATAAAAAAAACAGTTTAGAACCTCTGCACCAGACACAAAACCGCTAAGCGAATTTAACGAACGCACGTGACGAGAATCGCACGGGGCTCGTAACTTTTTCAATACATTCGTTAGCGGGTTTTTTATTTATTTCTATTAGTTTCCCTTCGGCATCGTTCCGGCAAACGTATTGTCTACGCTTGACCGAGAGCACTGTGCGTCCCATTTTGAACGTTTATTTCGTCAGTGTTTTACTTTTGTATGAAAATTACAATTGATTTGTATGAAAATCAGATGGCCCTACGTGAGGATGTACATGTGAACATATGATATTTTTTTGATAAATAAATCAATTCCTTTACACTAAGTTCACAACACACACGTCTATATTATAATCATAATAAAAGGCAAAAATATAAGGCGGCATTACGTTTCAGTCTTACGTGAGAGGTCCTGAGGAAATATTAATAGGTCTACCTACATATAGGTACTACGAGTATGCGAAGTCCGCTGACTTAATTCAGCATCACAATCGGAATCTACGTTAAGTTTGACCAACTCGTCTACAACACCAATAGTCTAACAAGTTTGGCCAGTGATAAGTAAGATCTACGGCCACGTTTTACAGCTGTCCTAAATTTTATGGCTTGCGTTGAAGCCTACGAACAATCGTTAAACAGGTTTTATGTAGAACTCAATGTGGACTGTGGATATTAAGGCTATATACATTTGTTTCGGTCTTCCTCACCTCTAGATGTTTGAATTTCATCTTGAAGTACGTGTGCGAGTTTCTACACTCATTCTTTTCTACAAATTGCATTGCAGGAGTATTCTGTATTAATTATTGCTTTTTAAATGCATTTTGAAGATAGATGTTGAAATAATCTTGTGTTTATATAGTTTAATGGGGCTGTAAATTCGATTTTTGTAGTTATTTCCATACTACTCAACAAATATATGCATATTTTTTGGATATTTAGAGTTGAACCTATGTTAGTTTTTAGTTGACTCTCTTTTAAAGACTTATAATTCTATTAGCATTTTGGATGCATTTAAAATAATCCAACTCTGGGGTGTGTATCCAACACTAGGGCTTTATAATATTAAGTTTTATCGCAATTTATGTGAAATTATTCATTAAAACATTATTACCTCAATAACCCAATTATCTGAAAAAAGTATATTTTCTATAAAAGTATTGCGTATGTTTTTTTGAGAATTTTGTGACCACTTTTAACGAATATATTTGAGAAAATAAATATCTTGGACATTCTCACACACGGCCATCTGACCCCAAAGGAGGCGCGAGCCTGTGTTATGGGTGTCAGAGACTGATATACATACATAGATATTTTAAATACATACTTAAATAGATAATATTGACATCCAGACACAGAACAAATACAAGTGTTCGTCACACGAATATTTGTCCTGAGTGGGATTCGAACCCACGACCTTTGGCGCAACAGACAGGGTCACTACCGATTGCGCCAACGGGCCAAATGTGTGAGGAACCCCATAAGTAAACTTTAGTTTTAGACAAGCAGAATCATGAAATATTTTACATTGAAAATTAAATTAAAAGTCGTGGCTGGACGACAGTAACATAGTAAATATGAATATAGGTAGAATAACATAAAATTGTTATGATAAAAAAAAATGTGTTTCTGAAATTATGTCAGCGTAAGTATAAATTAAACCTAAAACATTTTACCCAAAAAAGCCTATTAACATAAATCAGCAAAATAAAGGCCGTACGTGACACGGGAGGAGCAGCTTCCACCCGAAATATTTTCCAGCGGCTCTCTTGTAAATCGCCCTTAATTAGTATGGCTGGCTTAACGCACCGGGAATTACTCATGTGGATGTACAAATCACTGATCAGACGAAAGTACCCTCAAACCTTGTCATTGCAATTAGTACGAATGCTTACATAACGTTTTTATTATAACGGTAGGTTTGCACTTCGTATTTTTATTATACAGCCTGTTAAACAAACACTAAGGTGACCAGACGAAAGTAGTAAGTGATAGTAACCTTCGCTTATCGGACAATTCGACACCAGTGCCAAATGCATTGCCATCCTTGAAGGACGCGTTTTGCACCCATCTTGAAGCACTCCTTGTCGCAAATCGAAATACATAGCCTGGAAGCTAACTATAAAGGTGGGTGCCGCTTGGATTTGAACTCGGACCGATACAGTGATAAGTTACTTCGATAGCCACAGTGTTGTTGCCACTTAATTCTAGAGTAATTTTTCACAGGTCGGGCGGCGAGCGATTCAAAAATAGGCATGTAAGCATCATAATATTTTATTTTTGGTTGATACTTAAACCCTTGGCGAGTAGTGCGAAAATGTATCTGAAGGTATTCTTAAGTTATTTTAAACTTAGCGTCAACGACCGCCAGTGGAATGAACTCCTTGCACAGGTTATCAGTTTTGCATATCCCTCCCCTTCTAAAGAACATGTTAGAATGAATTTTACAGAGCTATTTTAAGTGATAATGTATATTTAAAAATAGACATCGTCTTATTATTATCGATTGAGTGCTGACCCTGAAGAGTTTCTATTTAACACAACACAGAATAGTGAATCGTTGTAGTTTTAGATTGGTATAGTAGGATGCTGAATGGTAGGTTAAGTATTATTACAGGAGGGTATATTTTAATATGCATGGCAGGTGATAAAAGTATGTGTTGTTGTGTATGTGTTGTTGTGAGTTGTATTCGTAGGCGAAAAATAAACAATTTTCTATTCTATTCTATATACATCTTTATAGATGAAGGTAATAATAGGTAGGATGATATTAAGTATGTAACTAATTATTATTAGTTCATAACAATAAAAGTATAAAAATAATCAGAAAAGAGCAGTCCATAATATGATCAGCCACTGCAATAAAATCAATATCATTTACGAGTACATTGATTGATAGATTTATAGGTAAGTGATTCCAGTGTTATCTATGATACTCGTACATAACTTAAATACTTTTACTATCCATAAATCCCGTGTGTTATGATTATTTATATCGGCTTTTACTGTGGAAAAACCATTACTTTTTGTAAATCCGCACACACGGCGTGAGAATTTTATGGGCAGCACGGGTAACATACCGTCACTACACAATATGGTACTCCAAAGAGAATCACTACGTATTACTCGTAAAAGTAGGTATTCTTGTTTCTAAGTAGTAAAATATCTTAAATCAAGAAAAATTTATCGGATTAGTAATAAATTAATTTGTCATTTTTTGAACACTAGTGAATGCCCGCAGCTTCCTTGGCGTGAAATTAGATATAGATTAGTTTCGTTACACCTTGTTACCTCCTCCTTAAAGACAAAACCCATTTGTTTAATTTGCAACACATAATCTTTATTATTATTTATTGAACTGTAAACATTTGTAAACAAAATAAAACAAATATGAAGCAATTCTATTAAAGTTTAAGAAATATCTAATCAAACTTCTATCTCATATCCCAAGGACCTTATTTTCCGGGATTATTTCATTATTTTCCGGGAACGCCTACAATTTTAACTGAAAATATAGTATTGAGTTGGTCAAAATGCGTCAACAGGTTTTCAGGTTTCAAATATATAGTATATCTAAAAAATTATTACTTAAATTCACTTTAGTTAGAAATTTCACCCCATTTTTGATTTGATAACTGGATATAAAAATTTGTATTCGAGAACACACTAATAAAAATATATGGGTTCGATGTAGAACAGTTTTCGTATTTAATATAAATTAATGCCGATTAAATTAAAGTCTAAGGTCTATGTCTAGGTTTCTAAATTACCCTAATGACACTACTTTATCAATGTTCAAACATATTTTCGGAACAGTTATTCGAGAAAGTAACTATTTAAGAATTTATTATCAAAGCTAGAATTGTTTAAGAATTGGTAAGAATTTATGATTGAAAGGTATAATAACACTCATTTTTTTACAATTTATTGTCATTTAGAATGTTAGGTCAAATAATTATTCTAGTACACTCGTAGGTACGAGATAAAAGGAAAGAATTTATGTGGTCGCTCACAGAATAATAATGGACAGAGATATTTCATGCAGAACTTTTTCCTTTACGCTTACTCTTATCGCAGACACTCGTAGTTACTATATTTCATATTATTTTTTACAAAAGCAGGGTGCTATGAACAATAAAGTGTGTTAAAAATTTAATAAATAGAAATAGTTGATCGATCGATTCCTAAAGAACAGAAAATCTTACAAAAGGCAATTATGCCTATACATTAGACATGTTTCAATGCACGGTAATAGCACAGTATAATGTATCTTTTCTTGTGATAATTGGCTCACTTGCCAATTAACTCCCATAATTCCCCATCGGGGAAATAGTGAAGAAAAACTCAATAGTTGTCCACTAGACCAACGATATTTTTAAGATTTTATGTTCATCGTTTTATTTTATTAATTTTAATGTATTTGTTGACAACAAAACAAAATGTTTTCTATTCTATGGTTAACCAATGTAATTGACATGAAAACTATTTCTTATGTTCGGCCACTGACGCGCGCGTCCCAGTTAACTACCGGCAAGAATTCTGCCAAGCGAAATAAACAAACCCCGCCCGTACGTACATCACGATTTTTATGTCGATTCTTCATCCGTAATCCCGGTCTCATCAGTATGGCTCGTATCGATTCGGAGATTGGCAGATGCAATGCTCATCGTTTTTCGTGTCGGATTTCAATGTGGTCTGAAGTAATTACGAAACAAACCACTGCCAGAAAATTTGAATGTCCTTTTAACTTTCAGTGGTACGTTATTGTTTTTTCTATAATTAGATAATTCAATAACCGAGCTATTATATGCAGGTGTGTAAGTCTTATGTGGTCTTTTTATTTTATTTTTTATAATAGAGAAATAAGGGCAGCTTTAATTTATTTATTAATACCACGTACACAGAATAAAATACTTAGACATGAATTTTAATGTTATGATTAATGTTAATTTAGCTGTATAATCATATATGCAGTAATTTTTATGAGCAGAGCCCTTTCTAAGCGACAAATTGTATGTAAAACTACATAGAAAAATTTCCAGATTACAGTTCAGATGTGCTGAAGATGGTTCAAACATTAATTCATTCAAATTGATATGTTTATTTTGTACATTTATTAAAATTCCAAAAACATTAAACGCATGAAAGGCTGTGAAAATGTTTAAGGTTCCGAGTGACAGTGTCAAGGCCTAGATTAAATTGGATGGGACTCTCTCTTTTTTCAAATATTATGGGCCATCAGAAATCGCGAGCTGGGTGGCTGAAATTCAACTTTTCCACTTTAACATAATGGAACTCCAAGACCCTTTCTTATCGTGGCACGTATTGTCAACGGGCACGTATCAGTTGTCCATAAAAATATATTCTGTACCAGGAACAATGACAACTGCCTTTACTCGGACCCTTCTTGTTATTCTACCTATAATATTATAAACATTTATTCGACTTGGCAGTTATAACTTTTCACATTTACTGAAAAATTACTTTGAAGCATGTTAAAAGACCCGTAAAAAGGCATATTCAAGGAAAATAAATATTGTAAGTTGTGAATGCTTAAATATCTACAATTTATTTATGTCCATATATATTATACATGAAAAACTCGCACGTTGCTGTCATGGTTTAGTGAATCAATGAATAAATATTGTTTTGTAAATAAGTTAATGTTAACCGCAATTGTATTACTGTAACTTACTTGTGTAATAAGATGTTTTGTAAATTAAAATTTTATTTACGTCAAATCAAAATCAAACATCTTTTTCCTTCATATTTTTGAAATCAATGAACGACTATTAAACTACGCAAATACGTTTGGGAGTCGTATAAATATTCATTTTATACTTTTGACTATAGATACCTACCTACCTACATATTCTCATGTAATCGTTTTGAGTGAGCACGAATTTCTCTCAATTTATTTCCTTTTATGTTAAACTGACGACGCAATATCTGGCTCAGACGTGTGGACGGTGAAAAATGGATGCAAGTATCTTTGCTCCAAATTTATTGTTTGTCGCTGGTCAACGGTGGACGCCGCATCAATCAGACGATGAATCTCTAGAGATTGCGACCTACATAACCTCTGGTACTGTTGAACAAGTTATATTTGTGACAAAAATCGGTCAAACGTGATCTGATGACTACAAGGGTGCTTTGTTCATTTGTTTAGTTACTTCTTATGGTATCGAATTATTCATCGAATACACATGAAATTTTCTAGGTCAATTATTTTTGTGTACTGCGACAGTGATGAGGCTGTGCTTTGCATGATAACATATTAAGTACCTAACTCATTAGTAATAATGTAAAAAGTAAAATTAATTGAATCAAGAATCAACATAAAATATATAATTCTTACAAGTTAATAATTTCTCTAAAAAATCTATTTAACCGGTCACACCAAACAAAGAACGGTAAATAATGTTCATCCCACTATTTCAATCAAATAGATACCTACTTTATTTCTATGAAATGGAAAGTGCAACATATTATAATATCAGCCAATTTAATTAAAAATACATATATTCTATTTTATCTACAGACTACAAATATAACTCGGAATATATATGCAATGAAAGCTGAATAATAATAAATAAGAATAATGGAGCGTTTTTCGACAATTTACCTCCATATAAATATTTCACTTCGAATTAATTTTACTTTCCAAAAGCAGTTGCAAGTATTTGTTCGGAATGCTTCATCTATATCTCCCTACAATATAACGTCTGTCGCTTATATGCGGTCGAATGGAGAGCGTGAAACACCACATTGTTGTGGCCGGGCGTCACGGCGCCTCACGTTTCGAACCATACGTAATGTACGATTTGAAAGCAACCGCAGTAACGCACATTGTTTATTAAGCTCGTGTGTTAAGGCTACGCAGACGATATAAAATGTAAACATCATCGATAGATATGGAGTGTAGAAAAAGTACATTATATCATTGACGCCCATTACTATTCCAAGTCGTGGTCTCCATTTAGAGACTTATTCTCCGTATTTTACCTATCAATCCTTCGAACAATGTGGCTTGGCCATTGTCATTTCAGCTTGGTAATTTTGTGAGCTATTTTTCATAATCAAAATATTTAATTCGAGTTAAGAATTCCGAGTCGCGGATAGGAAGGGATCTGTCCCTGCCAGTAGTGGTTGCGGCTATGCTGATGGAGACTCAAGCCTGGAGAGGAATGGTCTCCTTCTGCGAAACAGTGTAGGTGAAGAAACTTTGAGCTTGCGAATGAGCCTGATGATCGAAGGGCTGACGGCAATAAAACATGTTTTGGTTTTATATAGTAGGTACATCATCACTCGCAACATGAGAATAATTAATAACCTCAGAATAATTAATATAAATAGATGAAATGTGAAAATATTCAAACACTACTCATATTGTAGGTAGGTATACCTATACACCTAGTGGGGACAACGATTAATCTTGTACAAGCTGTTGTTATTCTGGCCAATAAAATATTTGTATTTGTATTATTATCTCATCTCATTACGCAAATATCTCAGATGTATTTCCAATTTTTTCTTATGTTATTTAGTTTCTAAGATTATGTGAACCATTATGCTTTTCGGTGAGTCGGGATCCAAGACAAACCGTGTGTGTTTTTTATGGATACCCTAAAAATATACTTATATAATAAACTAGTGGAGGCCCGCAGCTTCGCTCGCGTGGAATTAGACTTTCACTAACTTCAAAAACGGTAAAGTTTCATACTAACTTTGCACCCCCGTTTTACCCCCTTAGGGGGTGAATTTTCAAAAATCCTTTCTTAGTGCTCCCCTACGTTATAAAAGGAACCCCTGTGCAAAATTTCAAGTTTCTAGCCCTTAGTTTAGGCCCTGCGTTGATATGTCAGTCAGTCAGTCAGTCAGTCAGTCACCTTCTCCTTTTATATATATAGATAATAATACATATAATAAAGAAAAAATAAATAAGTTTTTTTTGTTACATTATCATCTGTAGGCATGATTAAAACGGATTTGTGTTTTGAAATATCGAATTCAGAAGTGTGAACTTCAGGTTACCAACGTTACCACTTTGACAATTACGGAGTGGACATTTTATTAGGGTCGACGCTCCCTCAATGCTTTATTTATAAAGGTCTTATTATTCTCTGTGGTATATACCAAGAAAACATAAGGATTTGATGTAGGTGGTTGGTGTGGTAGTTTATTCTCTGCGTTAAGATAAGTTACAGGCTTTACTTTATTAAATAGCTCAAAAACATAGAAATGTCATTGGATTGAAACCACAGCATTCAGTACCGGCTGCTAGTTACTGGAATAAACATGTACTGCGGTATATCAAATTATTAATATGTACTTGTGTCACTCATAAGCGGTTGCGTTGAGACCGTGATACTGCCACATTGTTGAGGCCACACGTCAATGCAACCGATTTCTAGCTAAATATAAGTTTGAGCACTGTAACGTTTGTAACAACAAAGTACTAATTATAGACCTAATTCTCTCTTTAATGATAGCTGTGGGAAATCTAGAGCAAACTCCACCATTCTGCTCAAATATGGATTGGTGGATTAGTGGCGAACCCAGTATCAAATGTTCTCAAGCTACGCTCTTCAACAAGACGTAACTATTGTTTTACAATTGAAAATAAACAGTACCAGTGGTTTTGCATTTCCTCTTCCGTCGATCACGATAAACGCGCAACTGCATGCGTAGTCATTTATAACGTGTAATGTATTACTCGATATATTTTTAGAGAGATTTTTTTCACGGGCATTTCTTTCTGTTTGGTTTTCACCGATAAAGAACGCACAACATGCCCTGATTTGAAAACAAACATAATATCGATCTTCAGTCGAATTAACCAATGGCCTATGTGCTATTTATATGTGAAGTTAATGTTATGTTATATAATAATATATGCTTCTCAAATAAAAATAAAGCGAATTTAAGCAACAACTAAGAAGTAGCTAACAGTAAATTTAAGATTACTTTAATTGTAGTCGACAATAGATAGTAGGTGGTGAATCTAACGTACGTCAGGCAATTTCTAACTACGTCGCCCCGTCGGGACAAGTCTCCTCCCGGATTGTCTTTGTCGGGGACAACGCATTTCCACTTGTCAGGCATCCTTTATCTAGGTATCCTAGTTTCTAGGTATCCCACAAATCTCCCGTATCCGTACCTACGCTTTGTGCTAGAACATCAAAACAGTTAACTGGGTATTAACACTGTTCATGAATCATAATAAAAATATAAGATTGTTTTATGATAATAAAAAGCAAAAACTGTTTGAAAATATAAATATAAATAGGAACCGGCATGGAACATGTTTTTGTTTATGAAGAGTAACAAACGAGCAGATCCTATCTTTTAAGGACAAGTGTTCGAAATTTGCAAACTTACGTACCTTAATTAATGAATTATTGAACACGTTGCGAATTCTCGGCCATAATATTATAGTACATTATGATACAAGTGCGGTAAGTTGATAATTACAGCCGAGGCGATATTGCTAGCCCGAGCCGTAGGCGAGGGCTACAAGAAAGCAGAGGCTGTAATTATCAAAGCGCACGCGTATCATACGACGTTTTATAACATATTTGCGAGGAAATAAATTAATAAATTCATCAATACTTGACGACATTTTCAAATAAAAACACTACAGCGAAAAGAAAAAGCGCGCGGAACACCACAGAACCACGACAGAACAGTCATATCGTACGATTTCACTGATCAATATTGTTCTTATGATATGCATCGTTATTTTCGATGATTGAGTGAATTATTTGATTTTTTCTCAGCCATTTACAGCAAATTCGAATTGTCTACAGTTTTCATTTTATAATTTAAATAATTTTTACTTGTACACAAATTAGCAATGCGCGCGCATCAGAGCTTTTTTTAAGGCAAAGTCACCAAAAACAGCCAATATTATTATTAAAGTAAATTGATATTTTTTTGTTTTTGGTACAGATACATTATTTTAATTTATTGTCAAAATTAATTAAATTAAAGAATTAAATGTTTATTTTTTTATATTTTATCTCCCAAAGTTAATTTTATTCATAAAATGTTGACCACTTTTTGACATAAAAACTCTTTGCTAAAATTGAAAAAAGTACCGTTCGTTTTAGACGGAGCATCTTGTTAGACCGTGCGTTTTACCTTATTAAAAAAAAAACCCGTGCGTTTTACATTACATTACCGCACAAGTGCTGTAATGTAATTTAAAACGCACAAGTGCGGTAATTAGATACATTACGATATTGAAATTGGTGAAATAAGGGGCCCTTTACGAGCAAATGTGTTATAAAGAATATTACCTTACCTTACCATAGCTTAACCTTACCTTACCTTAACTAGGCTAGAAATCCTAATAAATAGTATCATTAGGCGCAAAAATAATTTACTTTGTTAGTAAAAAGTATATATAATTTTTATGCGTCTTTTTAGTAGCAAGACGCATTTCAGTCATAATTTTACGTAAAGAGTCGTGAATTAAGCCAGTTCTGCTGTAACCGAGCCGAGCGAGGGTGGATAGATACGATATGCAATTTTGAGCCCTATGAGCGTGACAATGCATAATTGACATAGAAAAGTTGGGCTTTTGACTTTAAAACACTCTAAAACGAGCGCCCTCAGATAAAATCTGGGTTAAAATGTGAATACTTTTAAAACAAGAGATGCACCGAATAAAAACAAAAAGGTATTCTCGACGTTCGTAAGTAATTATCTTACATCAAATAATGAACGTTATCAGTTTGTAATTATTGAAATTAAATTCCCAATACAATTCAAGTGTGTCAGGTCAGACTGGTATTAAAATGAAATGTATTTGAACTTTAAACATTTTGAACTCTATGATATTCATAGTGTCTATTTTTCAATTTTTATATTTTATAAAAACTTGATGGAATACCAAATAACTAACCTTGTTCTGAATTGAATATTCCAGTATTAATAGGATCTCGTTTATTTCATGACATTCATTTCATAATCTCTTTCAGTTTCCACGCAATGAATCAAACAAAGCGCTCCCTAATGAACAACTGAATGAATGAAATGTCGAACCATTTTATCTCGCAAACTATAAATCGCTGACCGAAACCGGACTGAGGAAATCGCCTCGGCTATTGTGTTAATGTGCATTCGGTCACCGTTCCATTCATTCTTCCATTCAGCGCTATGATTCTATGCAATGCGATTCCGAATTCACATGCCACACAATCGATTGTTATGTAGAACTATGAAGATGTTGCCGTTTCTGTCTATAGGTAACATCGAATAACTAATTTAAGCCTAGGGTTTTGACAATTAGTCCTATAATAGTTAGTAGAGCCCCGACCTAGATGGGTCAGACATGATAAAATAATCGCCTTTAGATAAGGGTACCCAACAACCTGCTTTTTTCAACCGATACATTGAACCGAAAAATAATTTGTGAACACTTAATATTTTATTAGTGGTATTTTAGGCTATTTTCAGATGTCATATACCATACACTCTTAACGGCCTACTCATTATTCATCATATTACTCTGCATGGATCTACTCTTAAATAATAATAATTTTTAAGATCTTTTTCAACCACACTGTCCAAATGCGGGTTTGTGATAATCAGAAGCAACATCAAGATATATTATTTATTATTGGTGACTGCAATCTTTTAATAACAGCCGGGAATCTTTTAATTATCCAGCCGATAGCTTTGCTGCGCTAGCTTTTATTGAAAAATTCTCATTTTAAATTTTCATAAAAATCGTAAACAGCACGTAGGTACATTTAGCTTTTTAATATCAGCAAGTAATAATGGATAACTAAGAACGTATATTGAAAAATAAATAGAGGGTTTAAATTAGGCTAAAATTTGTGGCTAACCGTAGCTTTGTAACTCAAGCTTGGGGGATGGCCATCCTGATGGTGATTGATCAGGAAATAGTTCCATATTGGGTCACATCCGCAAACAACAGTTACGGGGAAGTATTAGAATTGACGTTTTAATTAGACAAAATGTTTTTATGTTACCTGCCAGTATAGCAACTTGTATATATATATATATATACTAGTGGACGCCCGCAGCTTCGCTTGCGTTGATTGGGTATATAACAAAAAGTTTGGTTATAGTTCATGGCCTTCTCAAGGAAATAACTGGAAAAGCTCACCCAATGGGCCATTGAAGTTCAAATAGAAGAGAAATTAACCTACCTACCCTAAACCTATTTTGTAAACCTTGAACTTGAACAAATAATTAAAATAAATTCTGCATTGATTTTGTGATATAGTACAGTAGTCACAAGGGCGATTGGTAAGCTAGAGGTCCTCGGTTCGAACCCCGGGTCGGGCAACAACTATTTCTATTAACTTGAAATGCCTCGTAGCAGCTTGTAGTCTGCTGGATTAGATTGTAACACTCCTTTAAATTTAAAAACTTTGTAAAATAGCTACAGACATCAATCAATAAAGCAAACATTGTTCAAAAACATGAAATACTCTTTGTTACAAAACAGCGACCTCCTCTTTGCGAAGTTGTTAAGATTTAAGAACTCATACCTTTCCGCACGATAACTTCCAGCAGGAAGAAGTTCAATATAACATTGTTGCTGTGTTGTTCGCACCACAGTTGTGTTGTTCGGACTTTACCCGCATTGATTATAATATGGTTCGACCGAAATAGTTCTGAGACATCGAAGAAGTTTGGTATGAAGCGAGGTGAAGGTTGGTTAAGTAGAAACTTGATTAAACATGTCAACATTTATTTATTTATTCGCATTTTGGTACCAACCACATACATGACCAGGCGAAACAGCGTACTCGTAAAGTCGTAACACGCCCCAAATGTCCGAATTCATATATTACTAGTGGACGCCCGCAGCTTCGCTCGCGTTACACATTCACTAACTTCAAAAACGGCAAAGCTTCATACTAACTTTGCACCCCCGTTTTACCCCCTTACGGGATGAATTTTCAAATTTTTCTCGCCGTAAAAACCATCCTTGAACTACAACGAACATTTTAAAAAAAGAATTGGCCAAATTGGTCCAGGCGTTGTTGAGTTATGCGCTTACCAACACATTTTGCGATTCATTTTTATAATATAGATTAATTTTTAATCGAGCTTTTACTTCATAACTATGAAATGTGTGTTTGCCCTTATCATTTTCATTAGAGTACACTCGAATAGATAAGACCATTCAAGGATGCTGTAAAAGATATTTGTGATTGTGAAGGTACCGGATCCTAGGAGAACTGGTACCTAAATAATATTTATTTATTTATTTAATTTTCATGTCACCTTCTAAGCTAACATAGGGCCAACATAATGCCTAATAGCAATATTCAAGCACTTCTTTGAAAATAGAGCAGATTTATTTGCAAACCTATTTCACATTAAACTGCGGCGGCCGCACAAGTACCTCGCGAGACCGCAAATCATGTTTTATTCATGAGTACCTGATATTCTTGAAAACTATCGCCCGGTAACTTCCACTATAAAAGTTTTTCTATTTCTTGATTGATGGGTTGGTAAAATGTCATCATTTGTACCTACCTTGTTTACTGCCTTCTGGTATTTTATCTCTATCAACTTTCTTGTTTATTTCTAGTTCGTAGTTTCGTATTTTTTTTGATCGTTGATACATCTTCCAAGACACGACCATAACTTTGTCAATCAAGGAAATATGCCAATTATGCACGAATCTGTAAGGGTATGAACGAGAATCTTAATAGTCTCTGTTCGAGTCTTCTATCTCGAGTTCACTGTCTAATAGTTGACTTGTCAGGCGGCAGCGTTCATATAATGCTGTATGCGTTTTTTCAAATTCATAAAAAATCACTGTCTTTGCACTGCACCGAAATAACTTGTTTACGCTTCTTGATCACATTTTGAAAGGAGTAGGTACATATCAAGTACCTAGTGGTGAGACCCTTTTTTTGGTTTCTCGCTGAGAAATGCGTTTGCGCATCCTGATTGGTTTTTTTGAGGACGCAGGCATGATACCCTGCTGGAACGATGACGATAGTACATAAGACAATATTACACCAATGTATAAGCGAGAAAATCAATGTAACAACCAGTAGCAGCTCTGTAGTAAAGTTATTCACGATGTTTTAAATGAAAACGTGAGCATGAACGTACTAACTGTAAGTATACACAAACAATTTGGCTAATTACCACGCCGTGTACGAGGCACTCGTTATTTCTGTTCAGAAAGTGTAAAAACACAGCAGCGCTGTAATAAACGAAACAAGACAGGCCTCTCTTTTATTACGCTAACTGAAACAGAACGAGTATAATTTTTATGACGATGAACAGCAAAATAATTAAAGCATGTGATGAATAATAATGTTGTCTCAAAATAATTGATGGGAAGTGCAGTAGAGACATTTTTGTCAACTGCCACCTCAGATGAATAAAAAAAATTTTTTTTTATTCATCTGAGACTGCCACGAACTATAATTTACCCAGGATTGTTTTGCTGGGAATGCTTCTGGACGAGTTCAGTTCACGGCGCTTCGATTTGATACGATGATTTTTTTGCAGAAATGATAGACTCTTGATGAGGGACTGTCAATTTTTAACACACTTATATTAGGTCCACTTGTATGTAACTCACAATGTAAGGGAATCTTTGAGAGCTAATTTAACCATCTTCCAAGGATCGTAGCGTAATGAAAATTGGCAGCTGTATGTACTTCTGAAATGTATTCAATAATATGGTACTGTCGAGCTGATCTGATGATGGAGCCGGAAGATATTAGCTACTTTAAAGTGGAAACTTTGAGAGCTAATTTAACCATCTTCCGAGGATCGTAGCGTAATGAAAATTGGCAGCTGTATGTACTTCTGAAATGTATTCAATAATATGGTACTGTCGAGCTGATCTGATGATGGAGCCGGAAGATATTAGCTACTTTAAAGTGGAAACTTTGAGAGCTAATTTAACCATCTTCCGAGGATCGTAGCGTAATGAAAATTGGCAGCTGTATGTACTTCTGAAATGTATTCAATAATATGGTACTGTCGAGCTGATCTGATGATGGAGCCGGAAGATATTAGCTACTTTAAAGTGGAAACTTTGAGAGCTAATTTAACCATCTTCCAAGGATCGTAGCGTAATGAAAATTGGCAGCTGTATGTACTTCTGAAATGTATTCAATAATATGGTACTGTCGAGCTGATCTGATGATGGAGCCGGAAGATATTAACTGGAACTTCATGATGGAATAAGGTATCATAGTCGTGTTTGCACTTGTGGTAAGGTCTTGTAATGAACTTTGACCACGATTAGGTTTCAAGGTCTGATGATGAAGCCGGAAGATTGGCACTGGCATTCCGTGATGGAATATCGTATCATAGTCGTGTTTGCACTTGTGGTAAAGTCTTGTAATGAACTTTGACCACGATTAGGTTTCAAGGTCTGATGATGAAGCCGGAAGATGGGCACTGGAATTCCATGATGGAATATCGTATCATAGTCGTGTTTGCACTTGTGGTAAAGTCTTGTAATGAACTTTGACCACGATTAGGTTTCAAGGTCTCATGATTTCTTTTTTAGTTGGATTTTTTATAAAAGTGTGTTTTTTTAGTTTTTTAAACTATTAATTAATTATATTTATTTATTCTTTATTATACCAAAAAGCTTTTCATATGTGGAAGCTGAGGGGTCGTACTGTGTGCTAATTTACTATCTTACATCCATAAAAAATATTGATTTAAAACTAGAAGCATTCCCATTATTCTAGCTAGTCTCTATAATTGCAAAGGCCACGAATAATACATAGGACATAAATAAATACATGTCAATAAATTTTGAATCAAATTTTTTGACAAAGCCTGAATTAAATTAACGCAATTATTTAATTTCGATACGTATTGTAACGTGAATATTCCTGTTCGTCCATATATTTCCATTCGTTATTTGTACGTGTAAAACTGAATTGTTGAGTGTTTCATTTCATCATATTATGGCATCAGCTTTGAGTTTCGGTTGAGCGGAAGGGCAACGAATGCTTGGTAAGAATTCTGCGATTGTCTCTGCTAGAACAGAAAAAAATGCGAGAATAATACCTGTTATTCTGACAACACATACGGAAACCATGTCATTTTCCGTGATAAAACAATGTTTCCTCCAGGCCTTGTACTGTAACTGTACCAAAAATCACGTCGATCCAGCAAGATGAAGATTTTAATTATGATGATGATGTAGTAAATTTGAGAGAAACCATGTCTTTCATTCAACTACTTACACAATTCACATTGTCAAGAACTTACAATGAAAACTGTGTTGAAGTAGGCACCAACCTACACTCAACATCTGGTACAAACCAGAATAAAATACAGTCCCCAACTTTTTTCTAAACAAAAAATTCTGGCGTCGGTCTTATTCACACTTTCTACGTCGAAACAATGAATAATAGGACAAAGGAAACGTTTCAAGGCAGTTATCTCTAAAAGCTCGTCAAATACTCTTAAAATATAACCATCGTGAGTGGATTTGAATAGTTTCTCCAGCCACACTGAACTTTACCTCGATAGCAATAAAGAATGGATTGGTTTGATGACCAGAAAAAAGTAAACTTTAACTTAACAAAAATCAAAGGATTAACCTATTTTTGGGAACGTTTTTTATTATAAATAAAATAATATCACCTGGAAACTTAATAAAATGGGTCAAGTGCGAGTCAGACTCGGACACTTTGGGTTCTGAACAAAACAAAATCAGTATCCATTAAATTGAAGTAGCATAGATTTTGAAGACAAAATCTGCCAACACATTTCTTGCATTTTAAATGAAAAAATTGTAATTATTAATTTTTAAGATGGGTCACGAAAAGCGGATTGAGATATTACACCAAAACTCTTATTTGTATTTTCTGAAAAGTTAAGACAAAATGCGACACAAACATGATAGCGGCTACAGTAAAAAGCATTATGTGAAAATTTCAGGACCTATATCTGTTCAAAACATAAAGCCTTCTGACTGTCAGACGAAAACCGAAGGTATATAAATAGGGTTAATTTTTTTCGGAACCCTAAAAATGATACAACTGCATTAGGTATTGTGACCAGTACAACGGATCTAGCAACAGTAAAATGCATTTCAAGGAAAACTTAAATTCCGCTTGGCATCAGAGCTGTAAACAAGTGATCAACAATTTTAACTTTTGAATATCCATAATTTCAGACCTAGGACTCAATTACGAATATCGCATACGGACTAGCATCCCCATATCCGTAAACAAATTATTTATAACATATATATAAAGTTTTTCATACTTATAAAAAAGACATATTTTTATATATTATGTTTAGAGACATTGACTTATTATTACTTTTTTATTATTTGTAATAATAAGTCAATGTTGAAAGAATAATGTTAGCGGCTTCATTCATACCGTGCGAGGGCGTCGGAAGGCACGTTAATGGTAAAAACAAACGCTAAGCTTTGTCGAAGACCTTCGGATTGTGATCATTAGACACTAGGTCGGCCACCTAACCACTCTACCAATTTTTAGTTATATGGACAGAAATACGATTATGCTTGGTATTTCGCTGCGGAGATAAATCTAATATCGGTTGACGAACAAAGGCATGCATCGGCAAATTACTTTGTGATAGGAGCGTGAGACGTCCCTCGATAAGGTGAAGAATGATGGATGGATAGATCGATGGTCTGGAAATATGAAAAATGATCATCACAAAGTATATTACTCAACATAAATGCAATGAAAAAATAATTCATACGTAAAGTACTATATGAGATATTTAAGTGTTCATCTTGTCTCATATAATATAGTATTACCCCGTCTCGCTATTTAAAAAAATCTAACTTTAAGGTGAAAAATGACTGAAAGAGCCTTTCATATTGAATGGCACGATTAATCTGTACAACAGAACTATATTTACAGGTTAGTTTAATTAATGTCATCAATATTAACGCCGCAAAGTATTGAGTACCTACTCATCTCACTCAAATATTTTACTAAACATCTACTAACGTTTTATAGCCTACTTTGTTAGTTGGTTATTAAATATCTAAACAATTTTAAAAGCTTTTATTTAACTTCACTCGTATGTATCTATGTAGGGGAGACCGGGGCCACAATTAACAAAAAATATATTTTTAGTTGTAGCTTAGGAATTATTCAACATTTAGACCTGATTTTAGGTTACATGATGCTTCAATAATACAGGTATTATGTACTTATTTCAAAACAAACATAATCGAAACGATGCCATAGATAGAACGGTTTTTCTTAAAAATGGCAGTTGTTAATTGTTACCTCACATTTGGGGCTAGAATTAACAGGTGTGGGGCAGGTATTAACAGAAGGGGTAAAATTTAACATTGTTCGCTGCGACCCATAGACGTCCCACTGCTGGGCACGGGTCACCCCCCAGACCTTGCTGCGGGAGGTCTAGAGCATACTCCACCACGCTGCACCAATGCGGATTGGCGGAGGCCAACCCAGTGTTGAATGTTCTCAAGTTTCTCTCGACTGTTTCCAGAATTGAAAACAACAGGGACCGACGGCTTTACATGCCCTCCGAAGCACGGTAGCGTCCATGAAATTTTACCACTAGCGGTCACCCATCCAAAAACCGACCGTGCCCGTCGTAGCTTAACTCTTTCGATTACATTGAATCGACGCAAGCCATTGCGCTATGGATGCTATACTTTTTCTACTTTCTCGTCTTTATTAATATTTCCTTTAGTCTTTCCTTTACCCTTTCCCTTATTTTTTTTGTTCTCTTTGTTCTGGTTTTTTGTTGTCATTTTTCTCTTGTTCATTTCTCTACTATTATGTTCTTCTTCTAGAGAATTTTTTTCCAGAGTATGAGTGAGAATAGCTGACTTTTAGCGCGTTTTCTATTAGACGTGGTGGAGCTTTTGGCAGAGGTCTTATGATTTCAACTGTAAAATCACTAGCACTTGTCTGCATGCCTGACGGTCCAGCTACTGGTTCATTAGAAATTTGCGATATTACTTCATTACGCTTATATCTAAATTAGGCACATGTCTAAAACTTCAGGGTTTTCTACATTCAGTGACAGATCATCAATATCAACATCATTATCAACAGAGGGTTCAGAGACTAATGACTGTTTTTTATCGCTGGGGTTTGAGGGTTCCGTGACAAAAGATGGGGCAAAATCAGATTCGTTATATCGTCGTTTTTTCGTTTATAAGTTCTCATGCTGTAGTAAAAAAAAATAGTTTAAAATAATCATTCCAAGCATTCAGGTAACCTGTTAATACTTGCCCCCAAATCCGGGGTAGGTATTAACACGTTAATACTTGCCCCTCTGATGTGTTAATTATAGCCCCAAAGGTACATTTTAATATTTAAATAACGTAATAAAATATTGGTCAATAGTTATGTCAAATATTAAACGTAGAATTGTTTAGTATAAAATATGCTACTAAGAAAACAAAAAATGTAATCATTACACTTTATAATTCATGTGCTAATCAAAAAATCGTGAACAGTAAAATGATCGTTACCTGCTTAAAAATATCGACCGGAACACAAATCACTCAAATGACGCGCGGGTCCCAGCTGACCGGTACTGTGTCATGTGGCGCGATCTAATTGACAAATTAAGTCACGCACTGGACAAGTAGTAGGTATAGTTCTAGAGAAATTTGCTTGTTAATACTTACCTCTGTTAATTGTAGCCCCGCTCTCCCCTATGTATGTATGTCCTGGAATCTTGCAATCAATATTTCACCCACTTCCACTGAAGCTATCGAGCTGAAATTTGGCACACATATTAGGTTCCGATGACAATGCAATAATATGGTACTGTCGAACTGATCTGATGATGGAGCCGGAAGATATTAACTGGAACTTCATGATGGAATATCGTGTCATAGTCGTATTTGCACTTGTGGTAAAGTCTTGTAATGAACTTTGACCACGATTAGGTTTCAAGGTCAAGTTATAAAAGCTTTTTAAAAAAAAATTTTTTTTACAGTATAATTATTTAGTATCAGTGTCAGTTTTTATCAGTCACACATAACTTTCTTTCTCATTGAAAGAAATCTTATTCAGATTTTCTCGTCTCATAACATAACAGACAGTTAAATCACTTTCGAAATTTATGGAGTGTTAGCACACTATGCCTATTTGCTATTCTCTTCATAAAAGCGCTTGAAATTCAAAAACACGTGCCTGCCCGTTTCGCTTGGCGGCGCGGCGTACCGGCGTTTACTTCCGGTAAATCTTTTACCTTAATGTGCTCACTCGAATGAAGCGACAGAGATAAAGTACTATACCCGCCATCAATTTAGGTAACAATTCCTTACTTTGATTCTATCTCGCTCGAATTTGCTGAACTATTAATCTCCGTTAAAATTAATCCAAAATACTAACTGGATAAAATAATTTCACTTACTTTATTAAAAGCTTTTAATTAACTTGACTCGTATGTATCCTATGTATGTATGTCCTGGAATCTTACAATCAATATTTCACCCACTTCCACTGATGCTATCGAGCTGAAATTTGGCACACATATTTGGTTCCGATGACAATGCACGAAAATAAAATAAAAAGTTATAAAAAGCTTTTTTTAAAATAAGTTTTTAATAATTATTTGTATTCACTTAACTCATTGTAGGTAGGACAGTTCTAGTTTTTGTGACTCTGTGATGGTAGATTGTGGTAGCCATAGGCTGTATGTTAAATCATCATTTCTTTAAATTTATTTTACACATTATTGCTGCACACAGATATTTTAACATTTAAAAGAAATAATATTACTCAACTTAGTATCTAAGGTGCAATGGGCGAACTTATTGCTATGCAGCGATCTCTTCTAGGAAGAGGTACTTTGCAAGGATTTACCTTAATAATTATAATGTAAAAGTTGTCTAAAGTTTTAGAATCAAGCCTAAATCCGAATAATTATGACAATGTAAAAAATAGGGACGAAAAAATGAAATAAAGCTATTTGTATAAAATTAGGTATGAACACTGGTTACAACGGTCATTGCCTCCCTGTCGACCAGATACTTAATGAAATTGAGGCGCACAGCAAGCAAATGTTAACAGCAAGCAAAATGGTTAACATCAACGCCCTAGAAATCGGCGCCAATTGCTGCATCGCATCGCAGTGAAGTACCTACTCTATTTTTATTTTAGGATACTTATATCCTGAGGAAAGTACTTTTAGTCATAGCACAAAAAGAACCGGCGCGTCCATAAGAGATCGTCCATGCGCACGATGGCTACCAAGGAGGATTTAGTGATCTAATATCTCACATTACTAGATTTTCTCAATATAGGCTTCTTTTAAAAAAATCCTAGGCACATCTATCTATATATACATATATGTATATAAAAGGAGAAGCTGACTGACTGACTGACTGACATATCAACGCAGGGCCTAAACTATAAGGGCTAGAATCTTGAAATTTTGCACAGGGGTTCCTTTTATAACGTAGGGAGCACTAAGAAAGGATTTTTGAAAATTCACATCCTAAGGGGGTAAAACGGGGGTGCAAAGTTAGTAAAGTTAGTGAATGTCTAATTCCACGCAAGCGAAGCTGCGGGCGTCCACTAGTATTATATAGCCCTGTTAGTATGAGCTGTTAGTATTCCCCTAAGTACAGAGTTACGGTACGTGTTTTAACTATTCTGAATGAATCGACGAAAATCTTTGTAGCCAAAGAAATCATGGGTGGTTGATTGTTGGTTGGTGATCTTGAGAACTACGAAAGCTCTATACCTACTAAACTAGGACTGGACCAGTCCATCTCAGTTGAGAGCCCTCTCCAAAGCAGTAACCTGCTATAGAGATGCACCTCTCCGGTCGCCGGCTGCACCTGATTGAACCTTGAACCTTGCGCATAGGAAAAATCATTCACATTTTAGAAACTTGTAAATAAGCTTACAAACTTGCGCAAATTTCCAATCGTTTTGTCACTTGAATCTGTTTGTTTCACCAACTTGACTGAACAATTTAAAAGTTCAAATTGAATTCAAACACGTCTATTTGACGACAAGTCCAAATTTTCGCGTTTTCTTCGTGTTACAAATTAATCTATATCCTTGGATTTATTAAAATGCTAAAATATATTATGACTAACGTCGTTAATGGGTTCAATTCTAAGCTTGAGCAGTTTTTATGTGTATCTGACACGTGTGTATAATAAGAGTTAGTTCTCATGTTGTATGTTGTATTGTGGTGACAAGGGTATTGTAACCTACCACATGGGACACAGAAACCTAGTGCAGAAATATGTTTGTAGCAGCGAACGGGTTGTATGCCTTTTACTGTGTCAGTTATACTCACTAAGAATCTTATTCAAATTGCTTGATATGATAATACCCTCAGGGGTAACTGCGAACTTTGAACTCCTGCGATCACCAGAAATGTAATGTTGCATCGCGTTAAATAATCATTAAAAATTTGAATTGTTCAACCCAATGAGATTTGAGAGGTATCAGCGTAGCGACAATATATTTCATCAGATGAAAATATCATTAAACGTATACAAATGCCATTTAACGAAAAATAAATGAATCTGAATGTGAAAAAATAAATAGATTGTCCATTTAAACAATATTGATGTCCATCCAAAATGTCCAATTATATGAACATTAAAAAATACGATCAGGCAAATCGATGCATGAAAAATAAAGAAAAGCTGCAAATAGATAGCTTTCTTAAACTAAACGGCTTAGAATTTGTCAGGATTTGTCGATAAGTACTACTTAGAGTTCGTAAGTATTCTTTCTATCGGTTTTAATTTATAATACGAAGTCGGCGGACAGTGAGTAAGTTAATCAATCTACTAAATATTTATCTTACAAAAACATTATCTGCTTAGTTCAATCTAAAATATGTCATGAGAAAATCGAAACAAATAGTAATAATAGCACTTAAGTTCTAGTTCTATAAACGTACGTATACGAAATAAGGTTACATGTATTGATCCCTCGTGTGAGAAATAGGTAAGTATGCTATAAACGGAATGGTATGCTATTAAGGGAATAGCACTTATTGAATCTAGGTTTACAGACGGTATTTAAAAACAGTTTTATCTCAATATTTTTACATGATGCAAAGTAAATGAACATTGGAAAAATTTCCAAGAAAGTGTTTACATTTAATTCAAGTCGCTGTCTTCTTGTCTAACTGCGAAGTAAATATATTAAGTCGCGTGGAAATGATTCACTGGTTTGAGTAATATGCACCGTAAAACACTTCATGTATATCGCGAGCAAGACAATTCCTTAGCCATTATAAATAACGTTATCTTGCAATACTCCTACCATAGACTACTGAACTAATACATAGATATATTTTACATTAATCTATCCTTTCGTTCTGTATTCTGAGAATATATCTATACATATAAAACAAAGTCGGATTAGTCATTATAACTCACATACACACAACATAGTCGATATTTATAACTCACGAACGGCTGGACGGATTTTTATAATAATAGATTTTTTGGGTTCGTCTGTATTCCGAATAGCACAATAACTATTAACATCTGAAAAATGGCAAGCCTATTTGACACGTGATGCAGCTTATGGTGGTTGCTACGCTCCGTGGCAGGAAAATTAAAAAAAAATATTTTTGTTGTTTTTTTTAAGTAGTTCACATAAAAAAAAGTACATACATATTTTAACATAGCCATCTTTTTTCTACTTATGGGTCTTTCATATCGATGTATTTAACCAGCCCCGAGCTAATACATCTGCACTGGGTTTTTCTATGAAATGATATATTGAACGTATTTTTCTGCACCCGCTCATTCATCACATTCCATCTTATTGTTATGAAATGTTACAGATAAATATTCCACAGGGAAGAAAAGGTGCAACATTATAGATAGTTACTTCAGATAATATACTACTACCAGTAATGTAATTTTTCAGATAAAATGTTCTCGATACTAATTCAAAAGACCACCTTAATTCTGGATAGCAACGCATTTAAGCTCCGGTATGGGACAATCTAGGTGCATGCCAAACATGCCAAGTTTTTTTTAATTATGGATACAGGATAGCAAACGAGCTTGCAGCAACACTCATCCGCTGCCGCCCATGACAACTGTGACTGACTTTGAACAAGACTCAATTAGGGACTGGGATGGTTAGTCCAACTAGTTGAGAGAGTTAATTAGAACATTAGTTGGTCAGTTACGTTAGTAGGTATGAGGACTGGGGACTGTTAGTGATAGTTTGTCCTGTTAGTTGGTGTTAGTAATAGTCCAGTTAGTACTTGTTAGTAGGAGTCTCGTTCTAAGTCAGTCACAGATGTGTTGCTACCCTTGAGGACTAAGATGGTCGCCTCTAAAGAAGTGTAACCGGTGTGTAAGTTGTAGAAAGGCGAAAAGTTTCTTATTTTTCTCGAAGCCAGTCACGGCATTGGTAGGTACTTAATTGACACAAATAAAATATAAATATTATAGATTATATATATATATATATGGACTCGACCAACGTGGTACGTCATAGTCCACGAAACGAAAGCTTACCTTCTCAATGTGAGAAAAGACCCGGGCTCAGGCAGTTAGCACAATCATAAACGGGCATCCACCATAGCTCGAGAGATCTGCATCTAATCTCCACAGCATCCTCTCCAAACACGCCATACCCAATCCCGGCAAATTAAGCGATCCTGTCGACCTAATTCCATCCGAAAAGATTGTCTCTATTTATATTTTTAATACGTACCCTCCGACTCGGCGCTTCGCTTATCAAGGGTCCGCTTCCACACGACGATGCTAATGTAATGCGACGGCGCTGACGATACCGCCGTAATGTTGACCCTCACTCTCGCAAAGAGAAGCTTGTCGCCATTACTTAGCCTTAATTATAAATTACTTGCAAATTTTTAAAATCCATCTGCTAACCAGCTAACGACATTAAAAACCTTGGATTGTAAGGAAACGCTGAACCCTTATTTCACTTTTGTCTGCATCCATATTAATAAAGATATTCTATGTATGTAATTTAAGGTATGTATGTAATTTAATTTAAGTTGATTATTAGAATTTGTATTTAATTAATTCAAATTAACGTTACACATTTAACAATATGCTTCTTTTCAGTTCTCCCTTAGGGTGTGCACGATTACCCGACCCTACCCTAAGTATGTAGCATTACACACATCAACTTGTAATTATGCTATTTTATATTCCAATGAATATGTAAACAATCAAAGAGATACTAAAATTGTTAATTTCTCAAGAAGTATTAGACTTATGTCCAGCAGTGGACCCCAAAGGGGTGATGGATGGATGGATGATTAGACTTAAGAGATTTCAGCCTGCACATTCTATACACATGATCTTGACCGTATTAATCGAGTATTACTATAGATCGATGATGCGAAGCATGAGCACTAATGACTGTACATGTAATGAGACAGCCGTACAGCTCAGTTGTAATTAAGTTACGCTTGGTCAATTAAATCGATTAACAATATATTCAGGGTCATGCTTCATACTATATACTAAGAATAGCTCCTCAAAGCAGCAGGGGCCCATGCCCCAATATAACCATTTATATTGTTCGAAAGACTATCTACTAACCAATGATGGACAAAAATACCTTTTTTCTGTAATCGAAAAACAAGAAGAAGTTCTTGCACTATGTCTTGATTCTTACAATCAAGGTCATCCTTAAACAAGTACTCACGTACTGATGAAGACAGAAAAAAACCGCAGAAGACGGAGTATAAACCGGTTGTATATTTATGCCCGGTTTTCTGATAAATAATTATTTTAAAATGTTTTTTTAAAAAAGCTTTTTATAACTTTTTTTTTATTTTCGTGCATTGTCATCGGAACCAAATATGTGTGCCAAATTTCAGCTCGATAGCTGCAGTTGAAGTGGGTGAAATATTGATTACAAGATTACATGTCCTGGAAAGGACATACATACATACATACTCATAAACTGCATCAAAGGTCAGGATTACTTTCGAATCAATTTTTTTTATAGGTATGCAAACTTTTTAGATTAAACTGAATGAAAATGTTGAGACTGTTCATTAATCATTAAAAAAAAACAATTTTTAAAAATAGAACTGCAGTAAAAGATAAAATTATAGCGGGAAAATTTAATTTATGCGTAGTATCAAATTCGTGTGGTATTAGAGTAAAGTTTAAATTAATTCTTTTTCTTCTTTTTTTTCATTTGCGATTTAAATTATGGTTGCCAATTGTTAGTCTTTTGAACTCAACAAGTGTTTCGTAACCATAAATATGGATACTTCTTCCGAACAAGCCGCTCAAATTGTGGCATTGGTACGGGAAGGCTTGGATCAACGAACGATTGCTAGAAATTTAAATTTAAACCAGTCTACAGTTTCTAGAGTATACCGAAGGTTTGTAGAGACAGGTGCTTTCAAAAGGAGACCCGGTACAGGCAGAACTCGAGCAACCACCCGGCGTGACGACCGATTTATTGTTTCAACTTCCCTACGAAATCGATTCCTCACGTCAGTAAACATCAAAACAGAGCTGAATGAAGTGCGTGGAGTAAACGTGAGTGCACGAACAATAAGAAGGAGGCTTAAGGAAGCGGCAATCACCCCTTTTAGACCAGCTAATGGTCCAAAGCTGTCTGCAGCTCACAGACAAGCTCGTCTAAGATTTGCGCGTGAACATGTTAATTGGACTGAAGAGCAGTGGACGTCCATATTGTTCACCGATGAGTGTAGGACTTGTTTAAATGGTGCAGACGATCGCAGAAGAGTCTATCGTCGACGTGGGGAGAGATATGCTCAAAGTTGCATTGAGGAGCGTGTGCCTTTTGGAGGCGGTTCGTGTATGGTGTGGGGCGGCATTTCGATGATCGGGCGAACGGAACTTGTGTTCATCGACATGGTTCGTCAAAACGGTAGAAGAGGTGGCTTGACGGCACAACGCTATATAACAGAGGTTTTAGAAGCTCACGTGGTACCTTTTATGGGATTAATAGGCGAAAATTTTTGTTTAATGCAAGATAATGCCCGACCCCATGCCGAGACGCGGTCTCCACTCGAGGACTTTTATTACCCAACGGTTATCAGTCCTCCGAGCGACGTGGCCTATGTTACAAATTATTATTTGAAAATGAGATAGATAAAACTTATTCATGGTCATCGCGAATCCTGATATTTATGGTTAATTTTTGAACAAATAGTTGACAATATATCATAGATTTATGAATAATTGTAACTTGTTGAAGATTTAACTAAACAAATAAGAAGATTTTAAATTTAAATAAAACAATCGATTGTACTTAATAATACGTGCTGTAATTTACAAATATTAATAATTCATTTAAAAACATGTCACGGAAAAGTATTCAAAATAAATTAACTAATAAGTAAAAACAAATATTATCAAGATATTATCAATTGCAAATAGGTAGGTACATATATCAGTTTGTACTGTACAAAGTGTTCGGTTATTGTAAATTATGCATAGGTATAACATGAACTCTACCCGCTTGCAAATGATTGTTAATTGTGTGAATATAATTGATTTATATTTTATGCACGCAATTCTTACCTCAGATGATCGAATATTCTAGAATTTTTAAAGGTATATGAAAATAGTAAAATGGCAAAAAAACGGTTATAAAAGCATGACACACTGTGTTTTAATTAGGAAGTATGTATCAGTATTATAAATTATTTGTTTTTAAGTTGAATATTTGTGTGTAAATACAATTATAGGTAACTACAATTCTACAGTTAGATCTATTGCGGTACATTTCTGACAAATTCTAAGTATTTAATTAGATATCAGTGATAACTAAAATCACTTAAACCAAGAATAAATAAACATAGTAATGATAATAAAAACTAACTAGTACTCAAGCAAGTCATAGAAGTATTATTTCCAATTAAATATTGTTCGGATTGTATTTATTCAATTAAATAAATTATAATGACTTCATAAAATTTCACATTCCAACTTTGGAAGTGTAGGTAACTAGTGTCTGTAATGTGTCCTATTTTGAGATTTTTGATTTACGGAACTGAGCAAGTTAAAACGATTAAGTACATGTTAAACAAAGAACTATTCTTTATATAACCAGCAATTTGAACCATCTCCCGTAGTTTGTTTCTTCTTCCTAATCATCTCTGGAGTTGCAGTCTTTAAGTCGTAAGCTAAACCCATCCACGCGAAGAGATCCAAAAGCAAAGTTGTCGGATTCAACCAATTGTTTCCAAGCTCTGCAGTCCTGTAATCCCACGGGAAAGCGTGGTGGTAATTGTGGAATCCTTCTCCACCCGAAATTAAAGATACGAACACATTTTGTCTCGGCATTATGTTTGTATCATAAGGTTTATTGCCGTACAGGTGTGCAAAACTGTTCACTAGTAAAGATCCATTTAAATTGACTATGTATCGAAGCATGCAAATATGCCATGAGTTGTTAAAGCTTTCGTCCCAGCACCACATTGGTATCAAAGTTGGTATGACAAAACATGCCATCGGCAGTAAAACATTCGCGTATCTGGAAAGGAAATGATTTAGTCGAATCGTTAATTTGCTATGGTCATGTATTTTATTGGACTTAAGATAGCACTACAACTCCGCTGTCACCCAGGAAAACTGAGACAGACTGCCATGAAGAGAGAATGAAAGGAACTCCATGAATTCCGAGCAATTTATAAGAATTCATAAATATATCCTGGGTAACTATATTATTATAACACTTAAAGCATGACAAAATAGAAATGATGAATGACAACTCAAGAAAAGCGGAATATAAGATATACTTACTTATAATTAAAAATTAGATTTAAGTGTATACGTACTTCTTTTGAAACTTCAAAACGGGGTTATTTTCCACATCAGAGTTATCAATAGTTTTCCCTCGTTCTTTCACAAGATCGGTTTTCTTCACCATCAACCAGCCGATATGAGAATAAAAGAATCCTCTGTTAGCGTTATGGGGGTCAGCGTCTGTGTCACTGTACTTATGGTGTAATCTGTGGTCCCTCACCCACTTGATCACGGGCTGTTGGAAGGAGACCCTATTGCATAGCATTGTGAAAATCTCCAGTGGTAATGTAGCCTTGTAAGTCTTGTGGGTCCATAATCGGTGGGCGCCCGCTGTTATCCCGTACCCGCCAACCAAGAACATTATAAACTCTGGAAAAGAACTAAAACTTTATATCGAATTTTTGGTGTATTGGTGATATTCTGACTGTCGAACCTCGGGCTCCGGGTTCTGATTCCGGCCGGGGCAGATATTTATCGATAAATATTTCTAGCCGGGTCAGGGATGGAAAAATATATTGTTTTCTGTGTGTCTTTGAGTGAGTGAGTTAAACAATATTGCGAAGAGGTTGGGATACGTACACTGAATTGGCCGGCTCGCAGCCCGGATCTTAATCCCATTGAGCATGTTTGGGACAGTTTAAAAAAAGCTGTATATGCGAGAAATCCAGTGCCCACAACAGTGGCCGCACTAAGAACAGCTATTTCACAGGAATGGAACAATATTCCGCAAGAACGTTTAATAACTCTAATCAAATCTATGCGGAACCGTTTAGAATCTGTAATAAGTGCACGTGGAGGCAATACACCTTATTAAAAGAAAAAGAAACCTGTGCTTTAACTTTTTTTATTATTGTAAGAACCAATTTTTCAATAAACCACCCATAACCATTTTTTTTTACATTTATCGTTTTTGTTCAAAAAAATTGAATGGTCCTTTCCAGTATACGCACATTTTCACTTAAGGATATGATACTACGCTGTTATGAAGTTAACGAACCAAACTATTGGTTTCAATTTAAATTTGTATTAAAAGTTTGAGTATTTGGTTAAAATGTTTATTTCAAAGGTGTCTTGAACCTTGATGCAGTTTATGAGTCCGTCAGTGTAGATACATACGAGTGAAGTTAAATAAAAGCTTTTAATAAAATATAGATACATTGCTATTAGAGTATCCACCAAACCCTTTTTTTGTCCCACTATAGGGTACGGGTTTCCTCTCAAAATTGGAGGGATTAGGCCTTAGTCTACTACGCTGGCGTTTGCGGATTGGCAGACTTCACATGCCTTCGAGAAAATTATGTGTCCTTCACCGTTGCAGCAAGTGACAGTTAATTTCTTAAATCGCACATAACTTTGAAAAGTCTTTGGTGTGTGCCACTTGGGTTTGAACCGGGACCGCTCGATGAGAGGTGAGTTCGATAGCCACTGGGTTGTCACCGCTATTCAAGTTAGGAGCTCGGGGCTGTTTACAGTAACTATAGAATTATAATTATAACTGAGATTAACCATAGAAAGCATCTTCCTTAAACGACGATGATCATTATTTTCTTCATACCTCCAGTTGATTCTTCAAACACCAAGAACATAAATGCCAAGTTCATTGAAATCTTGCTAATACGAGTCATCTATTTCCACCTCAATAGCAACTAATTCAGTATAAATTTGCAAACTTAACTGCAAAGCGAATATAATTCGCATTCTGAAGCCAATTAGTTAGTCCTTTATAAATGGCACGCTGTTCGCGTCGCCTGCAAATGAGACCTGACCAGACACCTAATTGGAGCAGCGTTATAAGATACTTTATCACTATTACGGCAAAACTGAGTTCTCCCTATCAGGAAAGCCTGGCTAAAACAAGATGATATGACTCTAGTATATTGCAGCGCGTTCTAATGTTTTAACATACTTAATTTGTTACTATAACCATATGACAGTCCAGTGGCTATTTAACTCGCCTCTCACTCGAGCGGTCCGTGCTCAAACCCAAGCGGCACGCTAAGTTATGTGCGATTTAAGAAATTAAATGTCACTTGCTATGACGGTGTAGGACATCTTCATCTATACATCGATGTATACAGATATACATCGTGAGGAAACCTGCATGCCTGAGAGTTCATCATTATGTTCTTTAATGAAGCATATCATTTTTTCTTCTGACTCACTGTGCCATAGCACTGCGCCATTTTAAAAGCTTTTATTTAACTTCACTGTATGTATGTATTCATGTATGTCCTGGAATCTTGCAATCAATATTTCACCCGCTTCCACTGAAGCTATCGAGCTGAAATTTGGCGAACATATTAGGTTCCGATGACAATGCATGAAAATTTAAAAAAAAGTTATAAAAGCTTTTTAAAAAAAAATTTTTTAGAGTATAATTATGTCTAGTTCAATGATTCTCGCGGCAGTAAGATACACGCATAGCAAATGCTCACATAAACTATATGTTTCAAAACTTCTTCCCTAAGGTCTTCCAGGCTCAGTTCGAATGAGAAACAGAGAGGACGCATCTGGGAATGAACAGAGAGGACGCATCTATTCCCAAGCTTAGGAAACTTAAAAATAAACTTTATGCGGAGTCAGTGTCGCTTTAATATTAGTCGAGATTTGTGTTAGTATTTCAATTTATATGTACTCACTCACTCCTCTTTCTCTCTCTTCAGCCCGCAACAGTCAATAACTGAATCTATACTTCGGCTCTTCTCATACCTTAACCACACAATTTTTGCCTAATAACATGCTAATAACGGTCTATACCTACTCTAAAAGATGGTAGATGTGGACAGTTCATTGCTACTTCTGCTGGCTAGTTTTAACAGCTATGTAATACTGATAGGTAGATATAAACTGGTTTTTATAATCATACCCACCAAAACTATCACGTTTTTCCTAATCACATCTCGTGTGACCGTCTTGGACGACAAAACTTTGTTATCTTCATAAACTATGCAATCCCTATGACGTACACAGTCGGCTTTTCATTGAATATTTGTATCCAATTAAGTAGGATTAATTAAAGGAGCCGATCTAATTTGCGATCGCGCATAAACGAGATGCTTGATAATTATAATTGCGTATATAATATAAGGTCAGCCTACGAGCTACGGCGCCTACGGCGTAGTACCTACGTATAGATGGCATTGTTTCGAATCTTATCTATACTCGTATTACCTACTTTTTTTTTTTTTTTGTTTTACGAGTGGGAAACCTTGAAAAGGTACCCGGACGTCGTGGGAGCGACGCCGGGTTATGTGGGACTTTCACCCACTAAAACCCACTCGGTGGCCTACTCCGGCGCTACAGGAGGGCTCCGGGATCTCTTGTAGAACGCGCCGGTGCCCTCCAGCGCTGCGCCCAAGACGGGCTCTTCCCGGTTTCACAACGCTGTGCAGCCACAAACAGCGTCGTCTTTCCCGGGGTCACATCGATGGACGGTTCGAGCTCCCCCTCTCACCGCCCGCAACCCCAGAAGTCCCCTTTTAGTCGCCTTTTACGACAGGCAGGGGCTACCGTAGCACTATACTGGTCCCGAGCTACAGGGATTACCTACTACATGTAGAGAAAAAATTGTAAGTATCCCTTTTAAATAACCTTCTTTGTTGATGTTTATGTGGTGAAGTAGTAGGCCACCAATACAACCTTTTTTTATCCCACTCTTCGGCTCTTCCCTCGGAATGGAAGCGATTGGGCTATAGTCCACCACGCTGGCCAAGTGCGGCTTGGCAGACTACACGTGCCTTCAAGAACGTTATGGAGAACTCTCAGGCATGCATACATTGAATTAATATTAATTACAACAGTTATTACAAAAATCATTGTCGTTGAAATGTAGACACAGAATTATGTTAATATGAATGAATATTACGTAAATCAAACTATGTTATATTTAGCTAGCGCCATCATAAAGTGTTTGAGGTGTCATTTATAGGAAACACCAAAAATTATCTTGAATCTAATCGTGTATAAATACGAACGAATTAACTTGTAATAAATATTTAATAAACTATAATATTACCTACATACATACCTACCTTGTGTTGGTGTTAAAATAAAGTGACTGGTTGTATCTGTCGTGTTATTTTAAAACTTAACATAACTTACTAGTACCTCTACTAGATTAAACTTAAAACATAGAACCTTAATTATTATTATAAACTGCTCGCGTAGTTTTCAAGATCCCTTGCTTGAGATGTCGGCCACTGAAATTATATGCCGTGAACACGCAGCTGTCGGGAATTGCATGAAATATCTTAGTACCTGATAACTACACTTGACTGCTAGAGTAATTAAGCTGCGTACGTGAGCTCTGCGCAGTATCGTATGAAGATCTTGCTGTCAAGCAGCTCCATTGTATGAACCGCATAATACTCAATTATGTGCTTACTAGCTTTTACCCGCGGCTCCGCCCCCGTGGTCAAAGGGAATTAACAATGAGTTGTTTATCATACATGACAACGCCATCTATTAATAACATCCGGAACTAAATATCTAGCAAATAACAAAACATTGATATCTTCCCATGAGGATGTTTTACCGCGGTAAAAAGTAGCCTACGTCACTCTCCACCCTCCTAACTATCTCCACACATAAAAACCATACCATATAATAGCTTCGTTGCGACGTGAAAGCCGGACAAACAAATAAACAAACAAACACACTTTCACATTTATAATATTAGTATGGAGTATGAATACCTATCCCTTTGTAAATTATCCTTATGTAATTGTCCCTAATGAAATTACAGCCAATAAGGAGAAAATTGTGTCGATTATCGTCACCTGGTCAGTCACAGTTGTCATGGACGGCAGCGAATAGCTAGATCTGCATACTCATTTGTTATCTTATATCCATAAAAAAACATATTTTTTATTACAGATATTTGTAAACGATAAAAGAAATGTTACGATACTCGATCAACTGCACCATTAATTAGTACATTCGAACGAAGGTGGTCCCCACAAAGTCAACAGACACTATAGCTTAGATCATTAGTATTGTTAATCGAAGCACTATAAACTATTATTAGTTACGTCTACCAATTCGCTATTGGCCAGCATGATGGACTGTGGCCTAACCCCTCCCATGCCGAGATGAGTCCCGAGTGCACAGCCGGACAATGAAAGGTTTGTAGTGTTAGTGGTGGATACATATTTATGTAGGATTTAGTTATTATTAGTATTCTACTTTGAACATTGAGTGTTTCATTATTGGGAATACAACTAAGTGTAGATTAATTCAGTACTAATTGATCATAAGTAGCGTCCATAGCCCAATGGCTTGCTTCGATTCAATGTGATCGAAAGAGTTAAGCAACGACGGGCGCGGTCGGTTTGTGGATGGGTGACCGCTAGTGGCCAAATTTCATGGACGCTACCGTGCTTCGGAGGGCACGTAAAGCCGTCGGTCCCGGTTGTTTTCAATGCTGGAAACAGTCGTTAAGCCTTGTCGAAGACCTTCGGGTGGCTTGAGAACATTCGACACTGGGTTGGCCACTAACCCCTCCACCAATCCGCATTGGAGCAGCGTGGTTGAGTATGCTCTAGACCTCCCGCAGATGTGTCTGTGGGGGAGACCCGTGCCCAGCAGTGGGACGTCTATGGGTCGCAGCGAATTGATCACTTGCCCAATAGAAATGTTCGTCTACAAATCGGTAAAATATAAATCCACCGCATCTAGCGGAGTTGGTTTCGCGAGATAATTGGCGGCCGGCCCTCTCGACTCCTTCCACTCGCTTGACACGAATACGGTTCAACGTATGGAGTAAATTTCGAAACCACTTGCCGCGCTCAATGACGTATATTTCTCGTTTAACAACCTGCTGAGTACTAACTGAACTATTACTAACATTAACAGGATTATTTTTAGTTTCTAACAATGCCTACTCGTATAGTCCTTAGGTATCCCTCGTATTACCTACTAACGAACTGACTAATTAATGTTCCCTTTAACATCCAATGATAACGGTAAAAACTTATAACACTTGTTAAATTTGTTACATTTATTGTCACATCCTCAACGAACAAACTCTCTCTCTCAAACTCAAAAGAACAACAAATGTAACATACATTTGTTGTTCTTTTGAGGATGGCAGCAAAATGAAATTCCTAATTTTAAAGTAAACGATTGGCCTCAACCGTCCATACAACTTACATAAATAATATATAATTTACGACAAAATAGTACAAACGCCGAGAACATAAATGATGGATGGATTGAGGTTCTCTCCTCCCGTCGTTCACAGCACAATAGATGCCGTCGCCGATATATACACGCAAGGAGCTATCATAACGATTTGAATGAAAATAATATTCTAACATATTTAAAACGAAAGAAGCCTGGAGTACATTTCATGGTTATAAAGACAGAAATCATTCATGAATATGGTATTCATGACTGTTTAATAATTGTTGATCCCGCCAAAAATTTTTAATATCTTGTATCAACCGAAAACGGGCCAGCGGACTTCTCTGCAAACTTGGTATGCCACAAGAATTTCGTCCTTCTACAGTCACAGATTAACAATGGAAATACTAACAACAATTAACAGGACTATCAGTAACAGTCCCCAGTACCTACCTACTAATGAACTGACCAACTAATGTTCCAATAACTCACTCAGCTAACTGGACTAACCATCCCAGTCCCTAATTGAGACTTGTTTAATGTCAGTCACAGTTGTCAGGGGCGGCAGTAACAGAACATACATAGTTTGCGTCTGCCTAGGTTCAAGGCATTGCAGATTACGTGTCAATACTTTTAAGCTGTTATAGGTGCATATTCGATAGTGAATTTACCTAAATACTAGCCCAAATCAATTACTCATGTGACACAATTTTATCAATCAACTCTTTACCCTAAATTCGGCAAAATGCTTCACTACTGCGGCAAACATTATATTTAGAGATCTCAAAGACAATAATTACGGTAATTTACAGTTCAATGAAGCACTTCAATTTACTTCAAAATCATACTTTACCCTTGGCTCAACCTTCCATTCCCAGTTCTACCTCTATCCATCTATCCATTAGCCTTTTTGGGTCCACTAGTTCTACCTCATGAGAAGGTAACTATGCCTTTTGAATATTTTCAGGATTATTCAAAAATATTTTATCACTATTTTTTACATACATCCACTCTGTGTTTTATACATGTTATTTACGGTAGAAAAATATTGTTTTTCACTTTTTCTCCTCCAAATTCTTTAAGTACAACCACGTTTTTGCCGAGCCCAAGAATATTCGAGAAACAGGCCAAGCATGTAGGTAATAGATTTCCAGTGATTTCTCCGCGCGAGTTATAGAAAAAGCCCCAACGGGATCATAAATAAAGATCGCATTGGTTGCGAAGGTTTGTAAGCGGAGTTGGTGAGCGCAGGGCCTTTATGAGCGGCCTGCCGCAGACGCAAGATACTTGGAACTTTACGTACGGCCTTCAAATAATAGTTTATAAGAACAGAAAAACAATATGTCACTAAGAATTTACGCCCAGAATGACGGCAGTCACTTTCATGTGTTCGTAACTGATAGGTATCTGTTTTGTGTCAAATTATGTGATGTCCAATTTATATATACCTTGTAACTTATATTATCATCCTAGTCTATTATTCTACATCTTATTCGAGATAGAAACCAGGACAAATCGAAAATAAATACCAGGAAGTAACAGGCTCATGAAACTGATACAGAAATAGATGGTGCAGATTAACTCGAGTAACAGACATCCTTTTATTAGCATGAAAAGTTGTTGAAGCATAAACTTCGCTATTTAGCCTATGATATGCAAAAGAAACAGCTAATTAATTTTAAATGAAGTATGTACTACTATGTACTATGAGTAAAAACTTTCAAACTGTTTACATGATCGGGAACTCTTAATTTGACTTACAAACACATAAAAATGATTAGTTATACCTACTACGCTTTCAAGTGCCAATAAAGCCAAATATTAATTCAATATTATCTACCCTCTACCCTCTACACGTCGATTTAGCTATTCAACATTCGAATTTCAAACTAAGCTTTTTTACTGGATTGCTTGCGACTCCACTTTAGTTAGGAATGAAATATGAATGAATTATTCGAATTCGAACGACAACTAATTCAGCAACTAATGAGGAATGAAAGGATATTTATACATCTACTATTTCTGTGGAATTGACTCAAGTATTATTATTAATTAGTTACTAATTTTCGTAGATCATTCGAATGAATTTCATCAAGCCAAATGTTTCGAATAAAATCATTTATATTCGCGCATTGCAACATAAGGTGCTTTCATACATTATCTCTAGTCAGTTTAGCTAACTGCAAATTGGATAATGTAATGTGGGCTTGGATTTTAATATTTTATATAGAGGAGCTCCGCTCTACTTTTTATTACATTAACCTAACTTGGTTTTAGAAAAAAACTATATTAAAAGCTTTTATTTTTATATTCAGTTCATAAAGAGAACAAAGAGTTTTCTGACTTTATCCATCGTAGGCTACTTGAAAAGGATTATAATATGTACACAAAATAGTTGTTTTCTCAAATGAATATTTTATGATCCGGCACAAAATCAATATTTTGGACCGTAAAATAATAAAACTTGAGTGTGAAAAATATTTTTACTACACCGTTTTTTTTTCTTTGACGAAATACAATACAAATAATTGGTAAAATAATGATATTAAAAAGTTCAGGCAGATTTTATTTCAATTGTATCGCTGCTCTCAAAGTTTTTATCACTTGGCCGAAGAGCTTTTAATAGACCTACAAATTTGTAGCACCGCACTCCCTGGGTAACTGAGGCCCAGCTCCATACTTTGCGTCACAATACGTAGCTCAAGGGTTCTTATGTACCCTCGTTAGCCACAGGCGTTCATTTCTCGTAGCTTTCCCGACAAACACGATAATAAGAGAATTCCAGGAATGTTAAGAGCACAGAATAAATTCATGGCGTTGATACGAGATGAAATTACAACGTGCAATCATAATAATTCACTGTAATGTTACATTTTTCAAGGATTTTTTACTTCTTATGTTAATAAAAGAATCATTTGGAATTTATATTTCCATGTATCGTTGATAAGTCGTAATGTGTTGTATGTGAATGACTAATGAAACGTAACCAAACCGCAGACCAAACTATAATTTTTTCGATACTTGGGATACACTCCAACCGGGATAGATACATGATTTATTCTGGGCTTGGTCATCAAATTGTCTTATTTTTGTACCTGTTCGCCACACCAATTATAATGTTAACATTAAAATTCGTATGCAGAAAACTTTTACATATTTATTAACTTACTTACTATTCTATATATCGCGCGCGCGGCCACCCATAGACGTCCCACGGCACGGGTCTCCCCCACAGACAGCTGCGGGAGGTCTAGAGCATACTCCACCACGCTGCTCCAATGCGGATTGGTAGAGTTGTTAGTGGCCAACCCAGTGTCGAATGTTCTCAAGCCACCCGAAGGTCTTCGACAAGGCTTAACGGCTGTGTCCACCATTGAAAACAACCGGGACCGACGGCTTTACGTGCCCTCCGAAGCACGGTAGCGTCCATGAAATTTTGCCACTAGCGGTCACCCATCCACAAACCGACCGCGCCCGTCGTTGCTTAATTCTTTCGATCACATTGGATCGACGAGAGCCATTGGGCTATGGACGCTACGTATTCCCTATACTATAGTATATTTACTAATAATAATAACTAATCGAGTGATTCCACAAAAATTTACCTATGCTTACGTCTTGTATTGTTTCACCCACACTATTTTGTTGTTGACTTAGAAAACATTAAAATATGTAGAATAGAATCAAACAGATTTATTTATGTACTTATGTTTTGTTACAGGTTGAGATTAATCAACTAAATGAGCTTCAGATATATCGAGTGTAAGTTAAAATATTAACCTACTGATTTTTAATTTTTTATTACACCCGAATAAACTGGTAATTTGAAAGTGACATTTGACTACATTATCTCTATCACGACTTTTACTACTACAAGTTTAAATTTGTAAAAAGTGTTCACTAAGCAGCGAATACTGAAGCGGTAAACCCGGATAGCGAAAGAGAAATATGATAAGAAGTGGTAATTATCTGGGCTGGGCTGAGCTCAACTGCATTCATCAACAGTATAAAATTACAAAATCCAATTTCATTCAGCCGCAATCGTTGTTTCTACTTATACTTACTTATATACTTACTCGTACATTCAATTTAGATTGGGTTCGGTTGAAATTTTTTGACGGTTATCAGTTAAAAAAAGTTAATAAAAGTTAGCGGTGATTTAATAAAATCGGCAATTGACCCGGATTAGTTTCTCAGTCGGTATTAACACTGTAATAGGTTTTGGGGATTTATTTTCAAAATGACTAGGTTTTATTTATTTCCCATATTCACAGCAAATAAACACAATTTTATATTACTTGATTAATACTACTACAGCTTAAGTCCGTTCGAATAAATGCTATTATACATATTACTATTTCTTTAATTACAAAGTTACATAAAGGGATAAATCAATAATAATTTATGATCGATAAGATGTGAAAACAGTCGTTAATCCTTGTCGAAGACCTTTGGGTGGCTTGAGAACTTTCGACACTGGGTTGGCCAATCCGCATTGAGCAGCGTGGTAGAGTATGCTCTAGACCTCCCGCAGCTGTCTGTGGTGGAGACCCCTAGCAGTAGGACGTCTATTTGTCGCAGCAGCAATAACACTGTTTACGTTAAAGCGCTTACTGAATGAAAATTCAGGCCGTTGTTGTAGCCTACTTTTGAAAATATTCCACAACAAAGCATGTATTTTTTTTTGTTTAAGGTTTTTTTGTTTGGAGATGTTAGCGCCGTCAGTAGCGCTAGTTTTGGCTTGGGCCCAAGTATGTGCTATCCCTGACTGTTTAACTTTATACGGCAGCGAACAGTTGCAGTTTTTTTCTAAGAGATTTACATTATGCTAAAGTTTTGGACGCCGCTGCATAAACTATTTATTCGATGTTGTTATGCGAAATTGCATTTTCTAATATTTTAAACTATTATGACTTATCCGAGAATATTTATTAGATAAAAATCAAATTTTTTATTGATCTCCGAGACGGTGAAAAGATATTTTGTTAATGTTTAATCGGTAATCTTTTTAAAGATATTTGTCATATTGTTAACCCACCAGAGAGTGCTACAATAAACAATATTCGTCTTACTTTTTTTTTTTAAATTATGCTTAGTTTATTTTATGTAAAAATAAACGATTCAAAAATGTTTAAAAAGTAATTAGTTTAGATTTTTCGTAATGCGGCCAAGGTCTAGATTTTGCTTCACGGATTTTATATATCTACGGCTTTTTATCAACCCCTTGGGGCTTATATTTCGGTATGAAAGGCATTCTGCTCCAGTAATTTGAACAATAAAAGGAAGCAGATCCGTTAGTCATGGATAAAGTATTTCCCTTGCTATTTAATTATTTACTGAATTGCCATAGAAGGGCAGTATAATTATTTCAATATACAGTTGCACGTTAGCATAATTTTTGATCTGCATAGAGATCACAAATCGCGCTAACATTTATTAATCCTAGTAATATCATAAATGGGAAATTTGTATGTTTGGATGTTTGTTAATCAATCACACAAAAACTACAAAACAGATTTGAATGAATCATAACACATAGGTAGATGATAATCTAAATTACAGGACATTAGATACTTTTAATCCTGGAATTGACGCTTGGGGTGGTTTGCACATTTATTAGAAATCTGTCTGGCTCAATATCACCAGATGGCGCTGACACTAATATTTAACTTGATTGATTATACTGTAACAAATAGGATTATGATGCAACTTAGGTTAGGAGCTGCCAATATCCAAGATAATAACAAAGAATATACTTTATTATTATAAAGGATTTTTATTTAAGAAATCAAAAATAACTAATTTTTTTTTATAAAAGCTTTTTATAATTATTCTTTTTAATTTATTTTCGTGCATTGTCATCGGAACTAAATATGTGTGCTAACTTTCTGCTCGATGAAGCTATCGAGTGGAAGTGGCTGAAATATTGATTGCAAGATTTCAGGACATACATACATACATACATATGAGTGAAATTAAAAAATAGCTTTTAAAATACAGCGCAAATTTGGTGTACGCCGGCTTTAATTTAAAATTTTATTGCCGAAAGGTTATAACCGTTTGATTAATTTTTTATGTTAATATTATTATAGTCGAAACTATAAGCTTTGACTTCTGTTAATAACTTCCCCGTCAATTATCGTCTGTGGCATTTAGACAGCCTGAAACCGCACTCCATTTAACTTTATCGAAATACCAACCAAGATAATATAAATCGTGCTAAGCTTTGGAATTGGAATGCGGTAGGATATTAATTTCTGTCAAATAAATAATAAGACAACGTTTATTCTAAGTACATGTAATTCGATTATATTATTTTGGGTGTGTACCTACCTGTGGAGAAGATAGCAAAATTGTATCTTTTTCACTCCAACTACAATCACATAAATCTTATAATCGATAAGTAAAGGGATGATATATTTATTTGAAAAGCGATGAAATGTAATAATTATGACGTCATTGAAACTATAATTGGAGTTACTCATGTCCGGCATTCTAAGCCTGAAGTAAAAACTTTAAATTAATCATAATAAATGTTCACATTTATTACACGTTATATTCTACGTCAACTTACACTAATGGGAGTTGATAACATTTTACACTTCAGGGTTTCATTACAAAGTTAGTCTTTACTCGTAATACATATACAGCCAAGGACGAATTTAATTACATTTTGTGCCATTTATTCAAATAATTTATAGTGACTCAAGCGCGTTGGAGAAATTTTCATGCCATAAAACCATGTGTTGTTTCATTTTAGGCTCTACGCAAGTATATTATACTGCCTGACGACATGAAAAAGTCAGCGGGCAACCGTTGGATTCAGATGGCACAGGATAGGGAGAAGTGGCTTTGCTAAGTTATATCCATAAAAAAATATGTATCCAGGTAGCACAATGATCTTTATTTGGGCCCCGGATCCTAAGGCTTCAATTTATATTTTGTTTTCAGTACCTATTATGTGCCCGGCCTTCATATTATCATTTATTTTCCATCAGCAGCAATAGAGTAGGTACCAAAGTAGATACTATTAGATCAATGTGAAATTCCTCGATCAAAACAGTTTACGTCTTTGTGCATTAATAAAATTTTAACATCCCTTTGCAATTAAAACATTAATTCCGTCGTAAAATCCTTAACGACCATATTAAGAACGACGGAGTACTACACAGTTGAACTACCATAAAATAAAACGCAGGGAAATATTTCACAAATTCATACGAATTCCCGTTTGTCATACTGCTGAGAAAGTTGAAAACTAGCAATGAAATATTGCTAGTTTTCGAGCTCTAGCGAGTGGTCATCAAACGTTCATTTCACAGGTTATTGGGGAGCATCCTTTCGTTTCTCGGGTGCTTCGGTGTGACAGTGACGCATCGTCCAATTTATAGACTAGCTAATGTTTCTGTGCCTGGAAGTGGAAGTGGAAGTCCTGGAAGTGCCAGGTCCTGAGAGTTGCCAAAAGGCTGATAACCTTGCGGGTCGCCTTCGGGAAGTTCTGAAAGACATGGACGTGAAAATAGGACGCCCAGTAAAGGCTGGAGAGCTAAGGATTTTAGACCTAGATGAGTCAATTACTCAGCAAGAGGTGGCGGCAGCCGTGGCATTGGCCGGAAGATGTTCGGTGGAGGATGTTAAGGTGGGAGAGATTCGGGTAACTCGGTCCAGGCTGGGAACTGCATGGGTCCGTTGTCCCCTCACAGCCATCGAAAAAATTGCCGGTGATAGATATGTGGCAGTAGGATGGGTCAGGGCAAGGGTTCAAGTCCTTCCAAACCGCAAACTACAGTGCTACCGCTGCCTTGAGGTGGGTCATGTCCGCCGGCAATGCAGCAACGTTGCTGACAGGAGCATGTGCTGTTATAGCTGCGGGGAATCAGGGCACAAGGCCCGTGAGTGCAAGGCGCTTACACCAAAATGCCCGGTATGTGCGGACCATGGTCTACCGGCAGATCATCGACTGGGAGGCAATAATTGCGCACATCCATTGAAAATGAAGACATCAGGTGGAGTGCAGGCTACCCATGGTCTAAAGAAGAGAGACAGACCACACAAGTCGTCCACAGACCAACTGACCCAGGAGGGCAAAGAGACCCAAAACTCTCAGGATTTTGGGTACTCCAAGGCAACCTGAACCACTGTCGCGGGGCTCAGGCCCTACTCACGCAGACCCTCGCAGAGTGGTCGGTTGCCCTGGCAATTTAATACGTATTTGAGGTTCGTTATGACATCTTTTCTTTAAACTGAAATATAAATTCATGAAATTTTGGTTGAATTTCGGCCAGAATTATGTGAACCGTACAGACTTCTAGTTTTACTAATCTTCATACAATTCCAGTACGACAGGCCCATTTTTCGTGGCGTATGTACCAACGAATCATTTGCATAAACCGCGCCAGAATCCAATTCTAATGCAAATCGAAGCAAACACCCACCACGCCGTCTTTATTCATGACTACTGCCGCTCAAATTAAACTCCTCCACTTCACATCGACAAGTTTTCACTTCCCCTGAATGAGATTAAACTCCAACTTTGGAAATGTTACGTTTTAATAATGTAAGCTGAAAAGACGCAGTCAATGATCTGAATTCGAAGACATTGATTTGTTTCTCACATCCAAGATCGTACATACATAACATATAATATATACACAGTTTTAGGGGTCGTCTTATAGGTAGATTTTACTAACATTAAAAACTAACGTTACTAACGTTTCCTTGTTCACAGATTTCCGGTTCCACCTCTTCTGCATACTTCGCTGAAAACACAACTTTGCTTCCTAACGTTTCCTAACTACCATGTGACCTAGTGTTGACGAAATACTTACCTAAATACATTTATGCATATTGCCATAGGAATCAAAGTAAAGATAATGAATACAACATACGAATTACTTGAGAATCGTAAACATATAACAAAATCTAATAAATACTTAACATTCAGTGTCTAATTACAAAGTTCACGGATGCCGTTTAATTAGTTAAGCGATTGAAGTGTCAACAGTGGACTACTCCGTTACTGAGCTGTGGCTCAGAATAATATAAGCTGTAATTATTCATCACAATCAAGACGGTGTAAGTCCTACGAGTAGATAGTAATTGTGTTAGTGAACGTTCACAGAAAGTTCTGTACGATACAATCTTAGTGTTGAAGATGTGCGTAAAATGTGCGCGCGACAGTACGTGTTATGCTTCATAATGGTGCGGTTTCATTAGCGGGTGGAGCGTGTTGGTTAAAGCTGGGTGGGCAACGCCACGGCGTCGTCGGTGGAGGGTCGAGGGGGCGCGGGCGCGGCGGAGAGCGAGCCGCCGCCCGCGCCCGACGCGGAGGCGCCGCGCCGCCGCCGCCATCGCCCGCTCTACCGCCGCCTCTTCCACTATTTCCGCACCGCGTGGACCGGCGTCAAGTTTGCGCTAGGTAATCAAATTATTTTTCAATTAACGCATTTCAAGAAAACCCAGCATTTGTATACTGATCGATGCATCATGAAAATTTAAATTTTCCAAATCTAATCCCCTCTATTTATTAATTTGTCGCATGACTGCGAGGGCACTGGTTTCAGAACAGTGCATAACTACTGCAGAAATCAGGGAGTTTTTAACTGGAAAACGTACATATTTACTTTATTTGTAGGTACTTTGATTAATACAAAAATTGTATATTGGTTTTTGAACTCGTTGCATACTTCTTCTTTTTCAAATACATAGCAGCCGTTAGCAACAATCATTTCCATTTCGTACCTACTTTTAACTTCATTATATTATTGTTCTTTATATAAGTTCAAGTTTTTATAAGCCAGGTATTCCTCTTTCTTCCCCTTCACCTATTCCAATTTATTTTCCCCTCTAATATGTTCCTTCTACTTGTTCCGAGTATTTCTATATACGTTACCAAAACACGATATCTCTCGTCTTTTAACTGAAAATAAAATTTCAAACTCTTTTTTCATCCCATTTAGTATCTTTGTTGATCCATGATATTTTTAATACGTCTACATAGCCACTTTTCAAATGCCTCGATTTTCCATTCTATTTCTTTGTTCAAGGTCCAAATTTCGCTGCCATACAGAAGTACAGAAAGGACGTAACATTTGACTAACCTCCAGCGTTATTTTAGGTTTATATCTTTCTTAGTTTAAACGAATTTCATTTTCAGAAAAGAGCTGTGCGCTATTTCTATCCTGGTTCGTATTTCTTTTTCTGCGTCTCAAGTTTCGTGCAACCAGGAACCCAATTATCTGTAATTTTTCACCCTTTCTATCGAAGTATATTCTATATGTAAATTATCTGTTGTAAATAAATGTCTCTTCAATTGTAATAGAATACACACACCCTTCTGATATTTATATTAATTACTGCTTCAGGTACCTAATTTTCTTCTTGTTTGATCTTGGTTATGCCTTTACTTTCGGATAAATATTTCACATCTTGAGCCCAGTACGCCGGCTATTCATATTAGTTTTTAGCAATGATGGTTTTCTTAGCGCATTTAATAAGTGTAGTAGGACCCCTAGTTCTTCTGCTCCGGCTGTATATTTCTCAAAAGAGTAGTACGCTACCGTTGTCCCGCTGCCATTCCTACTGTCTGTCCAAGCTCCAGCAGCCCGTGAGGGAGGAGAGACAGTCAATCTTCTGAAGAGCTAGGAAGTCAGCGTTGGATTAAAAATCTCTTCCGCAGCCATCCCTTATACACCAGCCTGTCTAGTGGCATAGCTCCAGTGTAGCCTTAACTCTCGATATGTAGGAGCAGCCTACTACTGGGGGTGTGCTTCTTCCGCCTATTCTGCCGTACCGATAGCTACTATCTCCGCCTTCGCTACCGTTGAAGTCTTCACCAGGATGCCTGTCCAAACTTTGCTTTCCATTACCTCGGCCTACTGAGAGGTTGGGGTGCCCTCACCCGTGACATGGACGCGCCGGACAGTAATTACAGTGGTTGCACAGAAGGTGATTCTACTACTCCTGAGGCCGGTTTAATGGCATTGTCTGGTTCCACGACCAAAGATTAAGTTGCATTCGAGTGACCACGACCAAGCAATCATGGGTTTTCTTGAATGGTTGACATAGGCAATAATAGCCATTCCTTCACATAACCTTCAATCACCTACGAACAATTAAGTAACAAAATTCACATACGAATATCTCTAAAGTCGTTCTTCTTAGGTCTCAGTGGTAATACCTAAAGTCTTATCGGCGATTTTGGGTTTATTTTAATTTTAATATTACAAAAACTGTTCGGTTATTTTTTAGTTTAAGATAATTACGAGTATGTTTAAACACATACGATATTAACATTATTTTGACAATATTACATTGTTTATTGGTGGTGATGGGTAGTATAATGTGTAAGCCATGGTAATTCATTAATAATTTCATAGCGACCATATTGTATTTCAAGACAAAGTATTTCAACACTCATAGCTATCTAATCTTATTATACGATATACCTACTTAGTACTTACCGTATACGATATCAAAGTAACCCGAGTTTGACATTCCATCTACACAACAGGTTGAGGTACTATCTACAGCTGGGTAATAAATTGGCGTTACTTTTCGGAAACTGCGAGAAAAAGCAATATTTACACAAGAATATCTAATTGGAACGGGCAGCGACCCGTATATCGACTACCGTGTTCGAGTATCAATATCCAGTCCTATTCTAATTGTAACATGCTGACTGAAAGCCTGTCAATTAACAATAACGAGCTCTCTACCCTGTTATCACAGTATATGTCCATAACATTTTTAACATGTTTTTATTAGCTGGGTAATAAAGATTTATGTATGAATGTATTGTTTGTAGGTATGTATGTATGTAACGGAATCTTTGAACGTGATTTTCGCCCACTTTAGAACGTCGGATTAATTTGAAACCAGGCATACTTATCAGGAAACGATGAAAATGCAATGATTTAATAGAAAAATATATGTACATTCAAATTAAGTTATCTACAAAAGCGTGTTTTTTAGATTGTGGAGTGTAACACAAATTGGTTTAAAGTGGATTTAACGTCATATACACTGATATAATGAGATTAGAAATAATAAGAACGGGTTATATAATATGATAGATATAATGTTGATTAGCGATTGAAAATCGTTAAAGTTTGGTTGATTTCAGAATGTTAGCCCGTCAATGATGTCTATAGAACCGCACTTTGCGGAATCCCATTTTCCTGTACCTATAAGCTTAAAATGCCTCACCCTTACCTAACATAGGGTGCATTCTTCCGAATCTTTCTTAAATGAAGGAGTTCCGCAAGGTTCTATTTTAGGCCCGTTTTTATATTTAGTTTATATCAATGATCTACCGTTTACTCATACTCGTTTTTAAAACTAAACGCAATTCACAAGTCAATCTAAACCTAAATAAAACAAACATCAAATGACCCTGACACCTGATGACAAACAAAATATTTCATATATTTGATGCCAATAATCTTGTACTCATTCTTGAGAAAGCAAAATGTGCCGGATTTGTTTTACCTAATTTAAAAATTCCGGCGATGGTTGAAACTACAACAATAAAACTCTGCAGTGTGTGGACCAAACGCATATCCTAGGGACAACCACTGACTCTAAACTCCAGTGGGGTGGCCACATTAATGTAGGTATTGTCCACCAAACTAAGTTCTGCCGCTTACGAGTACACTGTCAAAAAGGTCAGATAGCTCGCAGATGTAACAATAGCTCGACATGTGTACTTTAGCTACTTTCACAGCAATATGTCTTACAGCATCTTACTGTGGGGTAGTGTTTCTGACATTGACACAATCTTTATTTTACAAAAACGAGCCATAATGAGTACATTATATACGTTCTACAAAAGCGTGATTTCCTACGAGAGCTGTTTTAGTCTATAATTTTTTTAACTGCAACATGTCAATGCATTTATGAAAATATTATGTATGTACGGATAAATCATAATTTGTTTGTAAAAAAACAGTGTACATAAGTTTAATACAAGAAATAAATGTATATATAAAAAAAATATATATAATAATCGTAAATATGGTATTCTTCATACGATCATTCATTTCACACTCATCACATTCACATTCATCTTTTTTAATTAAAGCTATACTTACTCTCTCAGCCAATAACTACGTCCATCATTGTTACATTAGGACGTCATAACCATAAAGGTGCGGACGAAAATAGTAAATTGTGTGGTAAGCTCGGGTCAATCTCAGGCAGCATTATATGAGCTCATAATTTTCAATATTACAGCCCATTACCCTAATAGCATCAAGGGGGACGTAGGTAAGTTACATAGTATATCGTGGAAAGTTTACTAGCTAGCTGACATTTAATAAAAAAAGATAATTTAACGGGTTTCACGTCACTTCATTTTATGAGACAATAAAAATTAAAGAAAAGATTTGATGAAAGGAAATTTTACGAAATTGGAGTAATGAAACTTGAGGTGAAACGTTATTATTTTGGCACCAGATAATAATAATGCGTTGAATGACTATGAGTTGATTAATATGGATAAACCAAAAATCTCAAAATCTTAGAGAATCTTCCATCTCATCAACTCCATAAACTTAACGCATACCATAAAACAGCTTGATATATCATAAAGGCCTTCTGTTTGAGTTTTCTTCTACACCCAATTTGTATACTTTATCAAACTTACATCGAGGGTTGGAGTTGCAAAAGTTACTAGAAGTTTGGGTCACTGATAAATTACCTTCAGATACTGAATCCCTACGATATCACGATTGACCCGCAAAAATAACAAAGTTGTCGACCTGATTTATAATTGTCTTAGCGTTTTCTATTGTTAAAGAAAAATAGGACTTAAGTACAAATTATTGAATTAAAAGTTCACACAGAATACACTGTTTTTTTAATGTTGAAATTTTAGCTTTCACTGTCTTATGGAGTTAAATGCCCGTATATATACCCTGGTAGTGTCTTCCCCCTGTGTTCAAAATAAAATAAAAACTGTATTACATTTTGTATTGTTATAATATAACAGGCTAACAAACAATAGTTTTTTAAGAACTTAGCATTAGGAACATAGGTACTATTATATATACTAATAAAAATGTTTAGTATTATTTTCATGGCCCAGCCTACGAGTATTTGTGCCCCGTTATTGTTAAGTAATATGCCTTTTAAGCAATTAAATATAACATAGCATAAAATCACGCCTTAATTTCTAAGGGGGTAAATTCCTAAGGGGTAGGTAAGCAAAGCTGTGTTTTACACCCATTTTTCAACTGTTATATTTAGGACCCATTGGTGGTAAGCCTACACTGGGCACAAAGACGTTAGAAAAACCCAACATTACTTTGCTCGACCTGGAGATCGAACCCACGACCTCTAACTTAGTAATCGCACTTGCGTCAGGTAAGCTATATGTTCGCGTTCAGTTACTAAAGTAACTTGATTTATAAATTGTTCAAATTTACATTAATTATAATGTACACAATTGAAGAAAGTTTTCTAAACTTGAAGCCACGTTATTAGCTTTGTTTCTGTTGAATTGTTAAACGAGTCCGAGAGAAAAGTAGAGGAATAACTTAAGTCTGCAACATCGCCTCGGAGTTTCAGCTACGAAGGGCCTGAGAAAATAAAGCTAAGCATTTGAGATACGCGTGGTGAAGCGAAACCTTAAGCTAACTAAAATTAACGCCTTTGAAATTTTCAAACATTCAGTTATAACCTATCCATATGTTTAAAACATACCTACTGGTCTCCAGTAAAACGTGGGCATATTGTACACTTCTGCCTACCCCATAAAAGAAATATAAGGGTAATGTATATCAAGGTTAAACCGTAATAAGCAATTGATAGCTCTTTTTAGTCACTGGAATAAATCGAATGATTATTACAGTGTTTTCACAGGAAACGGAACTGTGCGATAAAGTATCCTAGGATCCTAGGTCACTCTTCTCGCCCTAAACTACATTTGTGCAAAAAATCCTTGGTTACATCATTATGTTGAGAAGAAGAAGGAAAAACCAACAAACCAACACACTGATCGATTAATATAATTAGTAAGGATAAGGATTCTACGAAGGACAAAAATGTATTATCCTGCATGGTGACGCTGTAAAAGCTAGTGCTACAGAAAAGTCAATGCGAAATTGGAATATTGAACTTGAATATACCTTCCGGAACTTCTATGTCAGTTCAGTTATAATGATATGTCTTATATTAAGTGTAGTAAGTTATTATCATGTCTCATTATTTTTGGAAAATATATGTAAGAAATAAGAAAGCTTTCAATTAGTCTATTCATCCATCCATTCAACAGCCTTTAGAAGTTCACTGTTGTACATAGGCCTCCCTTAATCAGTGCCACTCCACTTGGTCCTCTGCCTTTTGAATCCGGCGGTTACATTCGGTCATTTGTCCATGATTAATAACATGTTTGCCAATTATAGTGAACTCTACACTATTGATATTACCAAAACACAATTTAAATCGGGTTAATTCACGATTAACAGATAATTTGAAACCAATAATGACATAACGCAAGCTGCGAATTGAATTCACAATCAACGTAGGTAATTGTTTGTAGGGAATTGTTTACCAAAAGAGATCGTTTAATGATCGATCCAGCAACTAAAGCGCTTGACGATAGCATAGTATTGTTTAATTCAAATGATCCGCAAACACGCATCCCTTTTAGATGTTAATATAGGTACACTAGAGATGCTATGAAGCTCTGGTAACCGAAACTTTAATACAAAACCTATACATAGATAATAATGTGATTAATATGTATGTGATAAATAATTTGTGTATTGAGTTGCATCTGCCTATGCAAGCTGAAATAATAATATAAATGAAATTAAAAAAGTAGTTATATAGGGTTACTGGTAACTCGTATGCAATCCGTTAAGTATGTTATGTAGGAGAGGGAAATTGCAACCAATGACCCCTTATGACCCATATGATATCTTGACATTTGCATAGGGCATTAATATTTGCAAATGACCTTCTCTAGGGGTATGTACCCCTAACGGATTGCCGACGACTTACCAGTTACCCTGTATACGTAAATTTTACACAGTGTTCGGAAATACCACACATCAGAATCTAAAAGGATATGTTACGTAGGCACTAACAAGAAACAAAACAAAGATTAGTATTATTTTCATGTGCCACTTTTAGAAATAAAAATAGAAATAGAAAACATTTAAAGCTCATAAAACCCACCAACAATTTTTGAAACAGAATATCCCACGCATTATTCTGATACCCGTATTTTTTGTGTAGCTGTAGGTGAATAAATCCTAATTGAATGCTACATTCCACGTGCAATGGTATTTAAATATAAAATAACGCTTTTAAAATACGAATATCTAGATACTTTTAAATAGATAATGGTTTTAGCTTATTTGTGTATTCCGAAATACATATATTTAATTTATTAATGGATTTATGAAGATAAATTATTCTCACTACAAATCATTAATCATATCTTACGCTGTCTGTACACTTTTTGTAGGAACTATACTAGTAAATACATTTATTATGCATTGTATTACAAGTCATAAATACAGTTTTAATGATATATGACAGCAAAAGAGCATGTAGTACTGCCCATTACTGTACAATATTCAAATAGGGCCTGGGATGGGTTAGTCCACTCAACGGAGGGTGTCACTAAGAACATTAGTTGGTCAAATCGTTAGTAGGTATGAGGACTGGTGTATGAGATATTAGTGATAGTAAGTCCTGTTAGTTGTTATAGCCCAGTTAGTACTTGCTAGTTGTATTGCACAGATTACTAAATAGTCTCGTTTCAAGTCGGTCACAGATATGCTACCTTTGAGATGGATGATGATGGATTTCGCCTCTAGTTAAGTGTAACTAGAAACCACACCTCCAGCCGGAACACTATTCCATATCCTAATCGTACCTCGTTACCTAATAACAACCATAGTTAATACCTCATCATACCGATAATCATGAGGTTTGATGAGGTATTGAACGGCCGCATTGAGGCGTAGCACTTTATATTTCAGTGATCTATAGGTACTGCAACTACTTACACTGTAACATCGATATGAAATACCATTGTAATGACTAATGATATAGGTACTCGTAGCACAAAATTAACAAAAAATATTGTATGAGCAGGCCACGTCGCTCGAACAACTGATAACCGATAGGTAATAAAAGTCCTCGAGTTGAGACCAAGATTTCAAAAACGGAATATTGGACGCCCTTTTAGGTGAACCGGTAACCTGAAAAGACAGAGGCCAACTGCTGGGCTCAGAGGGTACAGGATGGAGTGGAGTGGCATCGGTTGAGGGAGGGATGTTAATAAATGGATGGACTGGGGAACAATAAAATTACCAATTATTTTATATCAAGCTATATAATATAGCTTACCAAATATTGTTATATCAGAATCATATCAACAGTGGCAACAATATATGGATCCCGATGTTAGCTAGGAAAATTCCGAGGACTTCTAGAAAGTTGATAAAATAAATTCACTTTGTATTCTCGAGGGTATTGGGCTATCTTTACATTAAATCTGTAATAGTTTAAAAGGTTTGAGCGTAATTTAATTTATTTATTTTGTCTGTAATTTTATCTCCTACGTTAAATTGCTAAACAAGTATAAAGGAGAGTTATGAAAGTTGCTTATGATAGTCACTACCCTCAGTACTGAGAAAGAAAAGTCGAATGAAAAAGGAAAAAAAGCTTAGAACTTCGACAACAATATTGTAGTGGCGAACTATACTACGCATTCTTCACTTTTCCCCACCAGTTTTTGCCACAAAATCTTTGCCTTTGTAAAAGTTAATACTTTTTGTTCAATTCTACTTAGCAATATTAATCCAAAACTACGAGCAATCTGTAAAAGTTCCTCAAGGAATCGCTTTGAAAAGGCAGCATGGAGGTCTCCTTTTGAAACAAACACGTTTACACGTTTCCACCTTAAACATGAATGATTGTGATAATGTAACGAATCAAAAAGCAGTTTGATATGAGTTGTTTTTAATTTTAGATTTGGATAAATAGCTATTAAGCTAATGTTATGTTATTGACTAGTTTTTTTCAAGCGTTAATGAGAACGTAACGTAAAGTAATTAATTGCTTCGCTGCGACCCATAGAAGTCCCACTGCTGTGCACGGGTCTCCCCCACAAACACTTTTGCGGGAGGTCTAGAGCATACTCCACCACGCTGCACCAATGCGGATTGATGGAGGGGTTAGTGGCCAACCAAATTATTTGCTTACATTACATTTTATCCGAATTCTTATCCACAGATTGGTGTATTACCAACTAGGCACCTCAATATTAAGTACTATTATTCTACATAGTTACGAGTATAGTACCCCACTATCTATGAACATTATCAGTGTATCATAAACAACTAGTAGGTACGTAATTGGATCACTATCATATTGTGTCTTCTATTTAGTTTATATTTAAGTGCGCCCTAAAATTCATGAATTGAAACAAAGCCAAGAGTCGTGTAGACGACGTAGTTGTGTTGCAAATTATCGACATCAAAGATCCGCGTCAGTACCGCATTGTCATGTGTATGTACAAATGTTAAAAAGATTTGTATTGTACTCTCGATCAAACGTGAGCAATCATTAAAATATCAAACACTGCCCAAGACTCGAAAACGGCGCACAAGGAGAGTGTGTGTGAAAGAAGGACTGTCGAAAGACCCCTAAACATCAAAAGAACGGCCAAAAATGTAGTGAGGGATACTCACAATCTGGCAGCCATCGTTAAATCGAACGCAGTGCCAGTGAATACGAATATTGTGTTCGAACAAACGAGTGAATTTTCAAATGAAACGAAAATACTGAAACCAAGTCTGGTGAAAAGCAAAAGGTCTGGGAAAGGAAATAAATTGAAGCCCGCGAAAAAAAGAGTTAGGTTTTCGGATGTACTCGTAAAGGCGAAGGCGGAGAGAATTCCGCTCGGTGAGCGGTTCGTTCAGTTTTTTCGTTCGATCTGGAACTGCGCGCGGTCTACGGTTACAAGTGCCTTAAGTAAGTTGAATTTGATTTTTATTGTACGTAGTACTAGTGTCTCTAGAGTTCATCCATGACAGACATGAGACATTCCATCAAAATTAGTTTGTGGTATGAATGAAATAAATTGGAGTTTAATTATATTGTTTTTAATTTTTTGATTTATTTTTATTTTGTATTACGCTATTATCGAATCTTAATCTTTTCAATACACACTGTGGTTTGTTAAAAAATTGAAAAAAACCTAATTTGAACCCTAATTTGGTAGATTTACTTACCGGGCCTTAAATCCATCAGTGTAGATTAATAATATTATAAACATTGAACAGTATGTTTAGTTATTGTTGTTTTAATGGCTCAGCCAAAGAATAAGAAACAAATTAGGCACCTGGCCTTCACCCTCAATCTAAAAATAAACGAAGTTTATAAAAGTTTGTAACACAAAGATTTAAGAAGTCACGTCCCTACTTAACCCATAAAGGCGCGTGCCTATACAATGAAAAAACGTTTAAAGTTTAAGGCATCTTACTAAGACTACTAAGACATCTTACTAAGACTAACCAATAGATATTATTGTAACTCAATTAAATATTTAATGGAAGTCTTCTCTGAAGTATTCACATAATATTTATTTCAACCAATATAATAGTATCCCATGTGGCATAGTGCCCAATGTGCTGGTAGCATTATTATGTTAATAGCCAAGCTGATGACAAAAGTTGAGTATTAAAATCGTCTGAATGTAAAATATATCTTGAAGTTCAAATCCATCCGCATAATATTCTCGTGGTCCCCTAGTAGGTCTATCATTTAGATCTGAATAGGCTCAAATTGGCATAATCATGAAGTAACTTCAAACGGAGAAGCCAATAAAATAGTCGGTTCAGGTCACGTCGTTTGATCCGGACCGGATCGTAAAATTTCGACCCTTAGTTCGCTTTCAGACTGCATAGGAATTTGCGTGCAAGCCGATCTAGTGGCTCTAACTACACCCCCTTGCGATTTCAATAAGAACTGTAAATGTTTGCGAATTTCAATACACATACTACTTCAACGGACGATTTTCAAACTTAAAATCGTATCATTTTAGGGTTGAGATTTATGATACAAAAACTTATTAGGCTGTGATACAAGGTTCAAGGTACAAGAAAGGTAGAAGAATTTTGGTACAAGAAAGATACTTTTGGTCATAAAATAGTATCAAATTAGGTTTATGGAGAGAGATTATTTACTCAATGTAAATAAAAGTTTGCAATAGAATATACTTAATAAACAAATAAATAATAATAAATAAATAAATTATCTAATCCACCCAAGCTAAGCTGGGGGCGTTCACTAGTTCAGAATAGAACTATAAGTAATAGATCAGTGCCGACGTAGCCTACCGAATATACATATACGTTTGATATTTCATTACATGTAAATATTTGGTCTGTCTATTTTTCAAATATTTTGATGTTACGCGAACTTTTGTAAGTAATTTTATGCGCTAGTAAAATTTCTAAGAAAACTTTCTTGCGAGCATAATTAGTTACTATGGTTATAATAGGCATGGAATTATGACGAAATCACTTCTGATCAACACAAAGTTGGCGGAAATCTTTTCACCATTCTTTTGCTTCTAAAACTAACATCATTACCTAACAGCAAAACTAGCAAAACAGCAATGCTATCAACTCGAACACATTAATATTATACGCCAGAACTACTTTACATGACCAATACAATTATAAACCGATGAATAATTAACATGATAATGATACCCGTAGATGATACAATGCATTTGATTTGGTGATTACACTTTTCAACGGTCGGTTCGGTAGTAGCAATCCGCGGTCTACTACATAATCTGACAAAATTAGCTATCGCTATCAAATTAGCTACAGTACTAGTATGTAATCAAACTTGCAATGGGGATTCTCGGATTTTAATTTATCCTTTGCTTAAAACAAAGCAAAGGTTAAATTGTGGAAAGATCCAATTTTCTCATAATCCTTCGTGCAAGACATAATACCTTCATGCAACATGAAGTTCGTACGTACAAGTTCACATACATTTCGCAACTACAATACAGTGTACGTAAATAAAGGGAGTATAATTCGGTCCGTTTTCCTTTGTTACTCCACTTTTATTCACCTAGCGTCTCAAAGGCTTTACGGCAATCGTAACCGCAAAACAAAAGTGTTACGTATAAACTTTGTCCGTGACAGCAACCCAAATAAACTGCAGAATAGTCAGTAGTTTGTTCTGTTTAGTCGTCATTCGAATTTGATATGTGCGTCGATAGCTCACACACTCAAGGTGCATGAAATAGGCTTAGAATTTCGCCGTTTTCGGCCTCGTGAGACCGACAAAGATAGCTGCTGCGTGACAGTAAAATAGGCAAGTGTATCGGCGTGAGCCAAAACCCTTGAGTATAAATTGGCTTTGTAAATGTAGCGATGACGGACATTGAACCCTCCAGCTGACTAACTTTGCCTATTTTTGGATTCGTACTTCAATTTCGATATGTTACAGACATGTTTTTATTGAATTTACCTATTTGGTACCTGAAGCTAAGATGCATAGCATAGACGTCCCGCTGCTGAGCATGGGTGTCCCCCACAGGCACAGCTGCGAGAAGTCTTCGACAAGGCTTAAAGACTGTTTCCACCATTGAAAACAACCGGGACCCGCTATTTGACAAAAGTATTAACGCGTCGTATTACATTACACGAGACCTAAACATAACTATTATTTATTTTTATAGTATAGACGGACAAACAGACATACGGGCCACCTGATGGTCACCGTCGTCTATGGACACGTGCGACACCACGGGTATCACAGGTGCGTTGCCTGCTTTGAAGGAAGCCTTTTACACTCTTTTTGAAGCGCTCCATGTCATAGCTCGAAGGGAAAACCTCAGTCGGAAGCTCATTCCACAGAAGACCAGTTCGCTGTAAAAAAGACCGCGAGAAACGTACGGTGGTAATAGGCCATGAGTCGATTCGGTGTGGATGAAACTTCAGACCTTTAAGATTACATGGAAGACAGACATTACAGATTTAATGGAAACGAGCATACAACATGCAGGAGGCTCTCATAATTATTCACGGTATTTACCATTTTGAAGGGGCGGTAGTTAAAAAATGTCATTCAAAGCTTATACAAAAACCACATAGTTAGGTAAGGAATTAATGAATTTGAATCTGAATCTAATATTTTCTGTTAGCGCCAATTAAATTATGATACTATTACCATGATTAAATGATCTATCTTAAAAGTATCTACTACTGGTTAATCATTAGATACAATTTACTGTTCACTGACTATTAGAGAAACGCAGTAGGTACTTACACCAAATTGTAGTTTAGTTACATCAAAATGCGCGGACAAATCCGGTTTTCTTTCGAGTATGCGAGTACCTAACTGACGTCGTCCCCATTTATAATACTTCACTCACCACACTACGCGATGATCCGATTCGGACTGAGAAAAGAAATTTATGACGACACTGTAATAAACAAAATGTAATTTTAGTTCCGTTAAATTATAAACACTGATATGAAAATATCAATGAAATACTTAAAGCATTTTTTATTGCGCACTAAAAAATTTATTTTGTGAAAGTTTTCTTTTATCGTGATGTTTAATACACATGTTAATAATACACATAATATAAAATATTGAAGCGTTCATAGGCCAATGATTCGCATTTTTCGAAATTTTCGTTACATCTAATCGAGCGACGCTGTCGGCGTCCACTAGTGTTATATTAACACCATGAAATATAATTTGAGTTTCACCAAATACATATATTAATGCTTGTCAAACACGTGACAAATTAATTATTCCATGAAGAACATATTTTAGCTTTACTCACAAATAGAACGGCGGCCAAGTTCGAAAAGCGGAGATTTCTGACCAAATTTATCTTAAAGAAAAACAAAGTAATTAATATGTACCGGAAAAAAAAAAGATTACAGCGACAGATTTTCAATACACATAGTACCGTTTCGCACTCAGTAAAACTAATACTATCAATAAGTTAATACTGAAAAATTCAGTGATGTTTGCATCGTTGCAAACATCACATGAAAAGTTTTGCAAAAGGCTGTCTTTTACTTTTTGGTATTTTATTAGGTCGTGCAATGAGTCCCTCAAAGCTTGGCGCGTTTTTACCTCATGTTTTGGGTGATTCATACATCATTTAGTACGAAATTTTGAAATAATACACATTTGAACGACATCTAAAATACATTTACGACACTGTAAAGAATATTAATTATATACGCGAGTTGTAACCAATCGGTGAGTATTTCAAACGTTCTGAAAATATTTCTATTTTATTTTGGGAACTAAAATTATAAATGATACAATCTAAACATTAATCATTTTTTAGTTGAAGCTTACATTAATATTAAAATCAAATTGTCATATATTGTAAGTATTACAAATAGGTGAAAGAATATTAGTCAAAGGTAAGGTACTAGTATCTAGCTAATCAAGCAATTTATTTTTATGAGACATCTGGGTGGCTTTAAAAATATTGTTTAGGTTTTAAATTGTAATAGTACAATTTTACTATTTACATTCCAATATAACTAATGTTATAAAACTATTGCGTGAGCCATGCAATTTTATTAGCAACCGTTATGACGAGCTATGAGACATATAAATAAAAACCAACGAATGCGAAAATAACGACTTTTTATATGAAGAAAACACTTAAAAAGGATGACTGAGCTTTGAAGCATGCCTATTCCACTACAATAGTCCAGGACGGACAAAGAAGGACGTTGGAGGTTTTGGTTTGAGGCTTCAAAGAAGTCTGGCTAACGCTAACGACAGATGTTATCTGATAATAACATTTAGAGATCCTTTTACTCTTACATGATGGGCCGCGCGGGCCCACGTGCGCTTTAAACACTGATTTACACTTACCAATCATCACGGCCGTAATATGGAAGATACTGTGCTTATCCATCGATTAGTTAGTGCATAAGACTCTCAGCAAAGGCTACACTTGAGATCGTCTTGTTAATGAACCTGAGATCGCGGCCGTTCCACCAAAATAGAACTGTTGTTTACCACACGTCCGCCTGAGTAACAATACCCATCACACTCATCCCGCATTGAATAGGCCCTAAATTCGTCAGGTGTTAAAATATTACAATTATAGAGAGAACAGAGTCGCTGTTTGATAATGAAAGCTTTGTATTTTTGTAGGGTCAACGAAATTCAGGAATTGTTTTCTCTGTGTTTTTTGAGTAACATAATTTATATTCGGGGCGTAGCAATATAGCGGAGTGTGTATAACAGCTAACTCAAGAATTTAATATTAATATAAAAATTAAATTAAACACTAGTTACTAACTGCTGTTTTAGATTTGTAATACACTTAATTCATTCACCATTCATAAAATCTATTTTAACATTAAAACATTTACAACGTCATTAAAATTTAACTTGAGAACATGAATTCATTCTAATATATTTTAGTAAAATTGTGCTTATTTAACATATGATAAATGACAAAATAAACTAGATTCCTATTACATGGAACTGTAAATACTTTAAATATGCTTTAAGTAAATCCTCCACCAATCCGCATTGGATCAGCGTGGTGGAAATAATCTGACCACTGTCAGCTGTGCTCGTGGGAGAGCCTTGCTCGACAGTACGCGATTGGTTGTAGCTAGGCAAGCTGGGTAAATGACATGACATGAATGACATAGGCAATTACGCAGCTTTCGAGATGCTCTAATTGCGTGAACACTAACGATTCACAAACGGTTCGAGGCTAAGAACACTTCTGATGGCAGACACGCCACATGGTTAATCAGCAAACTACGAAACGTTGCTTGTCATGCATTATGCATACGTCGGAATGCATGTAGAATGTTATTCCCGAAATTGCCGGTTCAATCTAGGCGTTACAGATGGTTAAACTTGTTTACACACCGTATACATACTTGCTACTGACTTAATGTAATAGAATTGGGCCGCAGTTTACTGAATAAACAAGCTTACAAATATGATATTACCTATTCTCACGAACTTAAAATAATCTTCACGCTTAAATGAATCATAAAGTAAGGACTAAATCACGATAAGAACATAAGTGAAGAATTATTGATTAGTTCGCAAGCAACAAACGTATGGCGTCTCCACGTATTCCTCTGTCTCATATAAATTCTCCTGATCCGAGGTACTGAGTGTTACCGATATGCATTTAGCAGTATATTCCCGGCTTACAGTACGAAAGGTATTCGCTTCAACAATCCGGCAAGCCACCAAGTGACTCGGAATTATGTCGGTCAACATTGATATGGAGAACTTTTCACTGAGGAAGAACTTACGGCGTCGTACCTTAAACACATTGCGGTCAGCGGTCACGGCTCTCAAACAAATCGCTAGTAAGTTCCTTTTGATTTTTATCTTACACTTAACTACAAATTCTTTCATTGAAGTTTGATGTGATTTTTTTACGCTTTGACCTTTCGTGGCCTAAATGGATTTTCGGTATGTAGGCGACAGATTTTATATTTAATTTTATATTATTTTAGTTACTTACATACATATTTGTAGAGGGAGAATGTTTTAGTTTAATATTTATTTCAAATTAATTTTATTTTGTAAAACACGTTGATATATTTTGTACTCTGACCGCATACAATATCTTACTTTTTTGTATTAAAATTTTTAAATTTGATATACTTTGGTTCTGTACTAACAAACTAAATCGAAATATTCTACGAAGTAAGACGAATGTGGCTTTTATTCGGCGGTACTGAATAGTAACTTCAGAAGGTTATTTTGTGACCTATAAAATAAACTTTTGTTATAATTATCTAGTTATGGTTAAAGAGTGTCAGTTTTGGAGCTATGTAATTTGATGATAGGTCACTGTAGTCACATAACAAGATATATTACATTTACATATAACAATATTTTGAGAACAGGAATAAAAATATGATGATTTTAAATATTTAATTACAAAGGAATAATTATTTAATCTTAAAACTAAGCTTGTGGAAGGTGGTTTTCCACTTACTATAAATAAATAAAATACCATAATACCACAGAGGAATACCTTGAATGATGACTGAATAACATCTATCATACTCTAGACCCCATTACTCACTCCGCTTATGTTTTGCGTCAATTACTGCAGTGAAAGTTAAAATAAAATTGAATTTTCTGAACCAATAATAACGATCTATAATTATTTTCCTCCATAATTATAACGTTTCATTATTGCTTAATTTAATTATATGCCGAATCGAGGTTACTCGATAGCGGATACTACTTATTAATCAACTAATGGTTATAATTGCTTATTTAATTTATTTATTACAATGTTCTTATAATTTTATAGTCATAATCATATCAATAGAAAAAAGTTGGTGTGGCAACACTCGTTTCGTTTCAAAACCAGTAATTTTCATTTCGGAATAGACGCCTTCTGTGTAAAGAAGTGGGACTGTTTGTGTCAATAAACTGACGTGCCCCGATGTTAACAAGATTAACGATTTCTTATTGTGTTATGAAGGACGTACATTTGTTCAATCTTTTATTGGAATGACGGAAAACATGTTATCTTGCTAGATCTGACATTCTTGTTGGTTATCGTAGCCAGATGGAATCATTAATTAAAGTTGTGAATCAAATACTAACATTGAATTTTGTTTTTACAAAATTTGCCAGTTTATTTTAATTTACCATGATATTTCATCTCCTATTATACGGTTTCCCACCATTCAGATTCACCACAAACAACAGGGAACGCTAATGGAAACGCTCCCCTCTCAAATTGAGGATTCGGGCAATTCACCTGTCATTTTGCTTAACGTCAGCGGGACTAATGTAGATTTCGCAGGCACATAAAGGCCCGGTCAAATAAGAGCGAGTAACGATGTCTCTTAGCAATGCATAATATTTAATGACTCCTATAATAATTATTTTAGTAAGAAATTTAATTTCGTTACAAACTGTGTACCTAATAATGTTTTCGTTTGAATTGCCAAAAGAATTACAATTAAATAGGTCATAGGACAGTCTATTGAAAATGGGATTTACGTAGCTATGTTTGTTTTTTAGAAATGTGAAATTCAATAGCAATTGACGTTTGAATATCCAGCGACAGAGTGCTTATTTGAATAGATCTTTAGACAACATTACCACAAAGTAGATATTAGGAACAGAGATTAAGCTTCTTAAGAACGTGCAAATCGGTTGCACTCCTACAAGCACGCGGGACATCTATGTGTGGCCACTGGCCGCTTGTCGCGTACGCGGCGAGACTGGAAAAAACCGGTTGACGCTGTCACATCAAGTTGAAAATCGCAGGGTAATCGCTACGCACATTGTTGGTTTTGTTAGTTGCAAGTTTGAATATCTAATATAAAAACGTGGTATTAATAATAATGGTTGTATATTGTACTGTGTGTATGAATAATGCTAGAAAAAATAAAAATATATCATACTTTAACTATCCCAAGGAGTGCAATAGGTAAGTAAATATTTTATTATTACTTTTTCAAGTAAGTACCATTATTTTACGGAGTTATCCTTTTTTTAATAAGAAATGTGTACCTACTACACGGTGTGTTTTTACCTTTTTATTATTATTATTACAAGCTTTTACTAAACATTTGTAGGTATGTGGGTGGGTTGGTACGTACTATGTGTTTTAAATTTAAGTATTGCAAGTGAGATTTGAACCACATCCAGATGTCTTATTGAACTGAAATTTTTCCTGCGTAACTTCGGTGACAGTACAATAATATGATAGAACCTGACGCTGCAGCTAGGATTTGATATGCCATGTGAGTGTTTCCTGATACATTACTTGAAAAAACTATATATTAGATTTAGAATTTTCCATACCATAAAAAGAAATAATAAAATATTAAAAAATAAAAATTATAAAAATAAAATTATTAGAGTAAGAAATTTGTAAAGTATGTTATTTTCTATTTTCTATTCTGTATTAGTTCTTATTGTAGTATTCTTTTTATATTCTGAATAATAAAACTATTTAACAAATGATTTCTTTAATTTCTCTTAACCTGTTGTGACAACCCTACCAAAATAGGTAACAATTTTGCATGTTCTTAAAAAGCTTAGCCTCTGTTCCTAATATCTACTTTGTGACATTACATAGTCATTTTCTGAAAACTCACGTCACGTTAGCGAACATTAAACTTGCAGGGTCCCGTGCATTAAAATCTCGTGACAGTGGTGTTATATGGTTTGAACTCTATAATTTGTTAAACTTTAATTTAAAAATAATTTTCATATTTCATAGAGGCCACATTATTATTATTATTATTTATCGGACGGGGGTGTGGGCAGTTATGCCCACAAGCCACTGCGACCTAAAGAGATCTATTGTAGCTAGCCCCCATAGGTTCAAACCTGATCCCAAAGGCCAATCGCTCGGATAAATCCCAGGATGCCTTTGGGGTCAAGTTCCTTGATTGTACAAGGTGTGACTAGGCTTCCGCCCAGTTTGCGACTTCTATAATGGGCCACTGCAGGACAGTCGCAGAGGATATGGATGGGTGATTCCTCCGCCTCATTACAGAATCTACAGGCGCCAGTGATGGCTCTTCCTATCGTATGTAAGTGTTTGTTTAACCTACAATGTCCAGTGAGGAGTCTGATTAAAATCCGCAGGTCGGTGCGGTTAAGGCTCAACACTTTTTTCGAATGATTAGATGAGAAACCAGATATTAGTGCTTTAGACTGCCTTAGGCCTGCCGCACCAAGCCATAACTCGGTGCTCCGCTCTAGGGCTTGTCTTTTTAGGATGCATCGGGTAGCGGCCTTCGATATGCCCACCATCGGTTCAGGTCCCATGGTGGGCAGTTCGGCCCCTTCCCTTGCTAGCCTGTCAGCGATCTCGTTTCCGTCTATTCCCATGTGTCCAGGCACCCAGCCCAGGGTGACCTTATTCCTGAGAGATAGTTTGTTTAGTACCTGGATGGCTTCAAAGATTATCTTTGAGGTGACTACATCGGATTTCAGTGCCATTAAGGCTGCCTGACTGTCCGAGAGTATGGTGATACGCTTATTTGTATAGTTCATGTCAAGGCTTTCGTGTGCACAAATTATAATTGCATAAACTTCAGCCTGAAAAACGGTGGCGTGGATACCTAAATTTATAGACCTCCCTACCCCCTGTGGTCCACAAAAGGCCCCCGCCCCAGATTGACCACCCTTTCTAGATCCATCCGAGTACCAGATGATATCACTGTTTTTAAGAAGATCTGGAGCCTTGTGCGTCCATTCCTCTCTTGGTGGTATAGTAACATTGAACAGCTTGTTGAAGACTAGCTGCTTGGTAGTGGCGTCGCTGGGCATCGCCATGACTCTGCATGTCATGAGGTCATCTATGAGGGTCCTCATGGCACGTGATTGCCAGTTTGTTCTACCTCCTTCGGCTGCCCGGAGCAGAGATGCCCTGGCCTCTCTCTGTACGTGTATGTGAAGAGGTTCCATGTTCAGGACTGCTTCCATGGCCGCGATGGGGGTTGATGCGAGTGCTCCTGTGATTAGCCGACAGGCAAATCCCTGAACGCTATTGAGCACTTTGATGCATGTTGCCTGGGTTGTCTTATTATGCCAGGTTACACAACCATATGTGATGACTGGCCTTACAATGGTCGCGTATATCCAGTGCATATTTGCCGGCTTGATGCCCCATCTGGAGCTTGTGAGCCGACAGCATATTCCCAGCGCAATTTTTGCTTTCTTAACTACCTGTGTGAGGTGTTGATTCCAGGTTAGTCTTTGATCCATTGTTATTCCAAGATACTTGACTTCCTTAGAGAACGGTATATTTGTGCCGAAGAGGGTCGGGGTGTACAGCCTGTCCAGCTTTCGTCTCCTTGTAAAGGGTACTATAACCGTTTTGTTAGCATTAACGTTGAGTCCTGTTCGCCCACACCAGCGTTCGACTCTTTTAAGTGCTGCTTGCATGAAGTTAGATACAGTGTTAGGACAGCTTCCTATGATGGAGATGGCCAAATCATCTGCATAACCTTGGGTGTCCAGGCGTTCGTCGTTGAGCTCCTGGATTAGATCATCGACCACAATCGACCACTCAAGAGGTGAAAGTACCCCACCTTGTGGACAGCCTCGTGTGACTTTAACTTTTATCGTGGTGTTGAGGATCGTGGTGAGTATAATTCTATTACTTAGCATTGCTCCTATCCAATCCACAGTGGTATTGTCAATGCCTCGTTTCCTCATACAGTTAAGTATGACATCAGTAGAGGTGTTATCAAAAGCTCCCTCTATGTCCAGGAAACAGCACAAGGCGATTTCCTTATCCTCAAGGGCCTTCTCAATTCGGTCTGTTAGCTCGCCAAGAGCAGATTCCGTCGATTTCCCTTTTTGATAAGCATGTTGCTTTGGATGAAGAGGTTTAACCTGTAGGTACGTCTCTTTTATGTGGAAGTCTACTACCTTTTCCATTGTCTTCAGCAGAAATGAGGTTAGACTTATGGGTCTGTGTGATTTAGGGAGAGATTTATCCCTGTCCCCTGTCTTAGGGATGAAGGTCACTCTCACCCTAGTCCACATTTCTGGCAGGTAACCCCAAGCGAAACTTGCTCGTAGTATTTTGATCAGCACTGCCAGAATTACTTCTAACCCTTCTTGTAGCAGGGCTGGGAAGATACCGTCCTCTCCCGGTGATTTGTATCTTTTGAAGCTTTTAACAGCCCATCTTACTCGATCGGGTTTAAAGACTGAGGTAGCCCTTCTCCAGTCTTCCACGGATGGTCTGGTTTTTACTGGCTTGGAGAAGGTAATGGGGGTGTCGTCATCAACCACTTCCGAACCCGGGAAGTGCGTATTAGCGAGTAGCCGCAGGGTTTCGGCAGGTGAGTTTGTGTACACCATAGCCACCACCAGGCCACATAGGGGCGTTTATAATCAGACAGCTGGTTGCTTAATAAATCATTTCTAATTAATAGTTATTTCACTAGTCTAGCTACATTTTAGAATCAAATGACCTTAATAAGGTTCGATTGCAATTCTGTGAACGATTTAATCGAAAAAGTTAAAGTCGAAGTTTTCATGACCCGAGCACCTAAATGTCTGCTTGACAAAGGGGTCTAATATTTAATTTTGACCTTAAGGCTTTGCGTTGACCGGTCCTATGCCCTCTTGGCAGGTCTTCGAGTTCTGTTTTAACTATCGTGGAACGAAAACTAAACGAACACTAAAGTAAATCCTAAATACCTATAGTCCAAAACATAAGCTGCTATTTACATTTTATTGTACACGTTTCCTATATCTACAAAGAATTTGTAATAAGATATAAACAATCAACAAATTGGTCTGTTGAAATTTTTGAAACACCTGCAATAAAGTATCCCTACATCGCTGCGACCCATGGACGTCCCACTGCTGGGCACGGGTCTCCCCCACAGACACAGCTGCGGGAGGCCTAGAGAATACTCCACCACGCTGCTCCAATGCGGATTGGGTGGAGGGGTCAGTGGCTAACCCAGTGTCGAATTTTCGCAAGCCACCCGAAGGTCTTCGACAAGGCTTAACGACTGTTTTCACCATTGAAAACAATCGGGACCGACGGCTTAACGTGCCCTCCAAAGCACGGTAGCGTCCATGAAATTTTGCCACAAGCCGTCACCCATCCACAAACCGACCGCGCCCGTCGTTGCTTAACTCTTTCGATCGCATTGAGTCGACGTGAGCAATTGGGCTATGGACGCTACAGATAATAAATCAGAAAAGTAAGCCAAACAAAATTATTGCTTGTACATACAAAACTAACAAAATAATGCCAGTATTCGTGTTACTTCCCACACTAGTCGCGACCGCAAACACGTAAGCATTGGCGACGGAGCCGTGCCGCAAACTTTGTTCATCAAACCACGGCCAGAACAAATTAATCATAAACACGCTTACGCTACAATAACATGACATTAAATATTCATGAAGCCCCCACTTTTGGAACAAAAACAACTGACATTAAAAGCTGAACCACGTTATTCGAAAATTCTTTTCAAACTGAAAATTCTGGTCGAATGGATGCTTTCAGTGTCTCAGCTTACCTCTTGTTTTTCTGTGGGCAGTAATTGATAAAAAAATGTAATTTTAACACGCTATGATGTTCCGGTATTCTATGTTCGTCTAATAATAATCGAGTAATAATATAATGACAAGTATCGCAAACACAGAAGCGTTCAGAAACTGTCTTAATTACAATGATAGATGTTCATTACATGGATAGATGATTAATGTTATTATGATATGTATGCTTCAAAATGTGAGGAAAACTTCGACAGCAACATAATATTATAAATACCTCCTGACTATGTGGTCCCAAACTCTATCTATTTAAGTATGTATTTAAAAATATCTATGTATGTATATCAGTTTCTGACACCCATAGTACAGACTCGCGCCTACGTTGGGGTCAGATGGCCGTGTGTGATATCCAAGATATTTATGTATACATATAAAACTAGCCCCTTGAGGTTGATCTCTCGCCAACCTTTCCAACAGAAGACTATCATATAAAGCAAGTTGTGTGTCCTGATCGATAATGCGATTTAGATAAGTATTTAAGATTTTTTGCAATATAAAGTTCGTTAGTTTTGTGGTTGCAAACGCTACTGCTAAACTGGGGTTTAGCAGTAGTAGCTCCTGTAGTTTGGGACCAAAATAGTGCTACGGTATCATCTGCCTGTCGTAAGAGTTAAACTGTCCACCAGATTTTTTTAACTTAAAATTTTTGTAAGTTACTATTACTGGAAATTCGAAGTCTGGAATTGCGCCTGGTGTATGACAATATGTTCACCGCTTTATTACATGGAACCTAAAGGTAACTGGTTTTAAATAACGATATTAGTTAGCAAAAAACTGACAACAAAACTAAGCAATCAGAAATAATATTAGTTTATTTCATATCAACATGAAAGTTGTTGGGCTGACTGATATTTTATTATCGTTATTTGATTTGTAACTTTTGAGTGTTAGTTTATTATTTTAGTATAACCACACCCCTCTTGACCTCTCTTTATTCCGTTGTAGAGAGATAAACTTTAAGATAAAATTTTCCCGTATTCTAAATTGTTACTTCTTAAAAGGTAAATTTTTTTATACGAAATTTATACAGAATCTACTACTACTACTACTACTCTGAAAATTGTGAAAATTTGAAATCCCTTATTCAAATATTCAAATACGGCTACAGCGCAATAAACTCGATTAACACTACTCTTAGGGGTCAAATTTTATCTTGAAAATTATTGAGGATATTATGCATATTTAAACTCATGAGGGTAGAATTTGTTTGTCCTTTAAATTTAAAGAAGATCTACTCTGTAATCAAACCTTTCAAATAAAAGAAAAGAAGACAGAATCATCAAAATCCATATACAAACACCGATGCTAACACAAAAAACCAAACACAAAAATAATAGTCAAAATCGTTCTATAAACGACGCAGTTATCGCTGTACATACAATAAAACAAAAGTCGGTTAAAAAATTGGGTGTATATGTATATTATGTATATATGTGTGTACATAACTATGCCTACCTCTCCGTGTATCATACATAAAGAGGTAGACAGCGTTATGCTACTCGTATGTAAATGAAATTGAGTCTAGAAGCTTTTATCTTATACTTAGTATAATATTATTTTTTTCGGTCCCCATTTTAATTCAGTTCGGGTATGATCTCGCTCCAACCGCAGATTCTGAATCTCCAACGAAACTAATTAGTTTACCCGAACATCATTACATATATAATGTGGTTTGCTTTTACTTTAAATGAAATTGCTAAATTTCTCTTGTTATTTCATGTAATAAAACGAACCATATGAGTCGACTGGGAACGAGAATGGAGTTGATATTTCAATTTATTTCTTGTTACATTCGGCACCTATAGGAATATTTGAGTCTATTATTAGAATAGACTCATATCTGAAAATAATATTACAACAAAGACATACTTGTTTCAAGACATCTTAGAATGTACTCTCGATAAATTGTGACATTCAACGTAATGAATCATCCTTTTAAATATATCTAGAAAGTGTACAAAAATAACTACGCTATCTATCTATCTATTTAGGTCATTGAGTTTCCTTGATCATGCTGAATGCGGCGACCTAAGAAAAACATTTTTGACCGCAGGGCGATATCGATAAACTTTCTTGCGGCTAACAATTCCTACAATTTTCTTCATTGAAATAATACTATTATGATATTTATTGGTAACTAAAACTACCAGAATTGTTTTAGCTGTTATCATGTCGGTCCGACTAAATCAAATGAACCCCAAAGTCCCCATATCAATTTAACTGCCAAAAGGTATGGGCAAGGGGGCATGATGGATAGTATCGAGCCCCATGATGGATATAAAACTATATACTGATGCGTTCAGGGATATGTTAAAGCAAATGGAGTAAAGTAAGAAAAATCTTTGTTTTAAAATCGACGATGTTTCAGACTGAAAATCTCTTATACTACGAATTAGCTCCCAGAACCGCGTAGTTCATGAAAAAATATATTACTTTCCGAAGTTTGAGTTCGGAAATAAATCCCAGTGCTCCCGTGACATCCCTTTCCTACCCTAGTAACTCGAATCCCAAACGAAACTATCCATTTACCTTTATTTTCAAAATACCTATTTCACGCGGCTTTCTTCTTATGACAACGCGTATATTGCCTTGGGAGTACCTTTTGTTTGTGAATGTTCCAACCTTTATAGGCTGTGGCAAGGCTCAATAGATGTTTATTTGCATAGAATTACATAGGACCTAAACATAACTGATGAAAAGTGGATATACTACACTTTTGCCTCCACCCCTTCGGGAAAACACAGGCGTCATGTTATGTTATTTAATTATTTTTTTGGACAAACATACCTAAAAAAATTACTGTGATGTAAAACCCTGTAAAAGAACGTGCTGATTTCCGCAGTTCCAGCATGCCCCTACGTGGCTCAATATAATATTGCTTAGCAGTATTAGGTCAAGGGGCACGGCTCGAGGAGGCTATTCGTAGTGGAGAGGACCGACTAGAGGATAAGATGAATATCGTGGCGTGATTTTTATACAATATCTCACCATTGTACTTCGGTTCTATTTCGGAATTGCTCGCCGACTGACGAGTGAAAAATTACGAATCATACGTACCTCGATCGTCAAATCTGTATTTTCAATAGAATGACTGAAACTAAAATGACTGAGACTGAGTCTGGTATTAAACACTCATAAGGCGGCGAGCGAAATCGAAGTCGAGTGATTTAGTCACGCGAATGATTCAGAAATAGAGAAAAGTTTACTATCTTATATCCATAAGTATATCTTTTCTCAGCCTCTACATATGTACCATTATGAATATTCAGTTGGAACCGAGCGAGCATCTTGGTTCAAGAACTTTTATTACCTACGTAAATTTTTGCTCAGCACAAGCTGACCTTGAGTTGATAAGCATTTACGTTGACAGTTTTTGCAGTAAGACGTCACGCAGTGCTGAATTGCGGTGTCTGATCACGCAATGTGCTTCACCTGTCTGGCCCGTTACGTGGTCGTCGCACCGTCTTATCGTGGGACCACGATATCATGTTTTATGCGCTAGGTTTTTCTCTTGGGACTAAAACACTGCTACGATGAGCCGAATATTTCGGCGAGTACTACTACTTTAAAAATTACAGTGTGTGGCTGCAAAGCGTTGCAAATAATACTTGGGAGTTATAAATGAAATTTTAGGTCTCATATAAATACGCCGTAATGCCAAATGGATTAGGATTTACCTGAATAAAAGTTAGCTTTTTTTAGATAGGTAGGTATTCAACTAGGTACAGTGATAATTTAATAAAAGATGACATTTACTTCGAGTATATTTATTACATATCAAAATTAATATATTATTGCGTACCTATTAATAAATATTTTTAACCGACTTCGAAAAAAGGAGATGGTTCTATGTTCGACTGTATGTCTTTTTATTTTTAACTATACATTTACACTATGCAATAACAGATATCTTTGTAAAAACTATAAATAAATTACGGTTGATTTTATTGTACAGCTAAATTTAATTCATATATAGTGTGTTTTCCGATCGTTTATCTTAGCCAGAGCTTAAAGTTTTCCGTCGTTTTTCCCAGAGTTAATGCGAGGGCTGAGAACAGCATGTTGGAACCAACAAAGGTTAGACCCTTTTAATTGCAGTTCCGGGAGTGTTTATACGATCCGTGTTAAACAGAGGCGATAAAATCTATGTCCATTTATTTCTTTGCGCCGTACCTAATGTATTGGACCACTCATTTACGACCAAGGCACCCTTTCGCTTGAAGAATATATCCATAAAATCCTTGTAGCGAAATGTTTCTGACAAACTTGTTTATGTCAGCAGAGTGAAATATTGTATGAAACTCACGAATGTTGTCAGTGAATAATATGCTGAATTGCTTACGGGCAAGCATGCGTGAAAACCGAAAAACTACGAGTGTAGATACTACCTGTGTAATAACTGTCAGTGTGATGCAGAAAATAGTTGCACGTAAAAATTATAATCATACTTACTTATCGTTAGTACCTGTAATAACCTTTACTCAACTTGGTTACACGTTATTCTGACCTATTTATTATTTTTAACTTCAGTGTGAGATTCTATATGATATTCGATGATTTATGCTCATATGACTGCATTGTTTTTATTTCTGCACGAATTTTAATTGCAGGCTATTCACTACATTCGTATAAAGCAGGGTTCAACATGACTTTTTATTATAATCAGGCAGTGAATAACATGACTACACACTGCAGCAGAGATTAGGTACTACTACAGTGTATGGTGTGTGGTCGTATAATTAAACTTTTGAAATATGGTATATATTAATTAAAAATATACTTGCACTTTTTTGACATTCAATTTGATATTTCAGTCAAACACGCAATTGTATGATTTCATTTTTTTTAAATAATTGTTTCAATACACATATATTTTAATTTAATTTAATGGATTTGTGTCTAATATCCGCGTTAGTTTTAGTACATTCACATTCTTAGTAACTTTGGAAATTGCTAAATTAATTTCATGTTTTCTTATCTATACACACTATTATTCTGTGTCTATACTAATATTATATTATGGAGGAAATATTATTAAATATGTTGTTACTTATCTGTAGACTGCTTTGAGCATTGATATAGTTTATTTAACTCAGTGGCTTTGAGTGATAGATGAGTTCCAAAAAATCTTGCCACTTGCCACGAAATATGAGTTAGAGACAGAGTAACGAAATACAGATTACCAAAATCAATTAGAACCTTATTTGTGAAAAATACCGATTGTGAAAAATTCCATCGCACGTGACGGATTTAACTTTAATCTCGGATTTCGCTTGCACTTAAAACCGTCTGACCAAAATTGAAGAACAAATAATGTTAACTCGAGCTTCCGATGCATACGAGGTTACTTTTTAATCAATTAAAAACTGCATTACTCTTGTCATGAGCAGAATTAAATACAATTTCAGAATAGATAGTATTCCAGTTTTTGTCTCTCTGTTTTCTTATTTTTTAATTAATCAACTGGAATGATGTTACTAGATAAAGGAAAATGCGGTCAAAGTTTGCACTCAGGACATTGTAAGTAAATTCAGATAGAATTTTTTATTCAGAGTTTGTGTTGGATATACAAACTCTGAATAAAAAAAAGTATTAATTTATTCATCCATCTGCTTAGAAAATTTATTAGTATCCATATGTTTAGGTACTTAAGTATTTGTTTTTTGTAATGAAAACATTCACATAATTCACATAAAATTGCACACTGTCAGACAGGTCAAACGTAGATCCTGATGGCCCTGTGGAGACACTTCAATTATTTCTGTTGCCTCTTCTTATATTTTCCGAATTCCCTTTGGCACAACGGGTTAAACGATAATTCTATTCAGGCTATTAAGTTAAAAAACATTCCACCACGCCTGTAAATATTTCAGGCTACATCCATTTTTCACACGTGTTTCCACATCTGTTACTGTGGTAGTTGAATTTTTAAGACTTGACTGTGAGAGTAATAAATCCATTTAATATCGTGATCGCATTCCCTATTTTGCACCAATCGTAACAGTTTTGCATGAGTTATCATGTTGCCGCACACCTTTACCTGCGCTACTACCTAGCCTGTGCAGATATATAATACTAGTGGACGCCCGCAGATTCGCTCGCGTAGAATTAGACCCATTAACGACGTCTGCCCGCGTTCGGGTTGTCCACTTGACTTCAAAAACGGCAAAGTTTCATTCTAACTTTGCACCCCCGTTTTACCCTCTTAGGGGGTGAATTTTTAAAAATCCTTTCTTAGTGCTCCCCTATGATATAAAAGGAACCCCTGTGTAAAATTTCAAGTTTCTAACCCTAGTTTAGGCCCTGCGTTGATATGTCAGTCAGTCAGTCAGTCAGCTTCTCCTTTTATATATAGATTACTAGCCGACCCCGCAGACGTTGTTCTGCCAAATGAAATGTCAAAGTGACGCGACGCTTCACGTCAATGAACGACGGTTAAAAATAAAAATACTAAAAAAGTGTTTAAATAACATTTTCCAGTGGACCAAATTGTGAATCTATACCATTCTCGAATCCCCTTGAACACACACAAAAAATTTCATCAACATCCATCCAGCCGGTTCACGGTCATACACACGTACACAAGAAATATATATATTAAGATATATATTATACGCGCAGTCTACTCGTACTTTGTGGATGGAATACCACGCTTACTTTTTCACTTCCCGCCGCCCCTCACGCCCTTTTAATTACGGGTGAGTGAAGTTCGACGTCAGAAATTTCAAGCTATTTTCGGCTTGACCGCTCCGTAGAACCCTTACGAGCCACTGATATAAAAATTATGTAGGAGGTAGTATTTATATAATATCACCATTTATATACAATACAATAACAATACAATACCATCATTTTTTATTTTATTAATAAATAAAATAATAAATAAAATCACTAGCTGACCCGGCTAACGTTGTTTTGACATATAAATATTTTTAGTGAATATTTTGGTAATCAAATAAAAATAACTAACTGTTGTAAATGTGTGACTACTACTACTGCCACTACTACTACTGCCACTACTACTACTACTTGAAAATTTAGGATTTTATGTATTTTTTAATCATAAAAAAATAAAAAAGATTGTCTAAAAAAAATTGAATATCCACACAAAATTTCATAATTCATATTTAATATTTGGCGATTCGTCTATAAGAATTTTATTAAAACCTCATAGACTACAGATAAAATCATATTTTCCTTGCAAAGGTTTCCCTTTATTGGGAACAGTAACAATAGACCATGATTATTCACAGTAACAGTATTCAGAATCAGCCGCATGGGAAATGCTAATAACGTATATATTTGGCATCAAATAAGACAATAATTGTTTGTTGTTGGTCTAACGCCTAGCCCAATAACTATATCAGCAATTGTTACGGTAAGTTCTGTACTGACTAGATTCTACAATGAATAATTTGTGTATTATACTGACTAATTATAATTATCTGCCTGTCTCTGGGCGGAAATCGACCCAGAAACGTAGCGTTATAGGGAATATTTAATATTGTTACTTAAATAGACACGACGAATCCATTGGGCTATTCATTCATCATTTGAGAAATAAATATCTGCCCGAAAGATGTTCGAACCCAGGACCTGCGGTTACGCAGTCACAACCGTGCCAGGAGCATCTGATTAAAATTCAATCGTAAAAACATTTAACTAAATTAAATTAGTTTTGTATAAAATATGAATGTGTAAATGAATATTCAATCAAACGATAACCTTGAGCAGTGTATAAAGTAACAACAAATGAAATGAAACTTTGGACACTAACAGAACTAATCGCCAAAACAAAAGATATTTTGTAACAATGAAAATAGGTTTTTCTGATTCCCACATTTATTGTTAGGGATTCACGCTAAGCCGGCAAGCTATTGATAAGAATCCGAATAAGCTTGGATGGATCGTGTTGAAAGTTGGGCAGCTCAAACTTTCACTTTCTGGAAATATATGAAAGGACGAACAGGGAAAATTGAATGAATTAGTTGTTTTACTAAGATTGGTTATTATTTTTGTGGTTGAGATAACTAAGAGTAATAGAATAATTAGGAAATATTTCTTCTTAGCTTCTTCCTTCCCAGTTATTCTAAGTTATGATACATCATCTTTACCACCGATGTTGTCGCCTTGCGAGCAATTGTGTCAGGTGTTTATTAGTTATTTATTTTATCTCTCCTATGTGCTCACAGAGTTGATACGATACGTATGAAAAGTAAAATTACGAATGATAATTCTTTACTGTCTGAGGTATGAATAGGTAAAAGATAAGTAAGTATACTTACATTAAACGGTATGTGGTTGGTGGTGTTTGAGCCAATAGAAAAGCTGAGAAGCGCAAAGTCGACCACTGAACGGGAGACTAAAGGTGCCTTTTAAGAAATTTCCATTGAAGACAAGGAACGTCAAGGGTTCTTTAAAAGTGATGACGTGTCAAAAGCTGATAGGGCCATCAGCATTTAATGTCTCGCGTAAGACGAGCCGCTCTCATGAACTGGTTTCACTAACACCTATTTGCGAATAGCTGAGTGAGATACTCGTATAACAAAACTAATACATAAAATGTATCGATAGGGGAAAAAATATAAAGGAATATTGCGCTGTGTTACGAGATTTGGTAAAGGTACACAATAATATTACACATGCAAAATGTGTGCGCCACATAAACTATCTACTATCGAAAATAGGAGGAGGTTCTATGTTTGACGGATCTTCCACGTTCGTATTTTTTTTAAATGTATTATGCAGCGATAACTTCGTCGTTTATTAACCTATTTTGCTGATTCTTTATGTTTTTACAAATGAAATAAAAAAGTTACAAATAAAATAACGATATTAAAATATCGGAAAACCGACTAAGAAACGAAAAAGTTAAAATTAATAGTGATTCGTTTGTGGTCACTGTGAGACTGTGGGAGGAGCCTATGCTCACAAACGAATTACTATTATTTTTAACTTGTTAGTTTTGATGTTGGTTATTTGATTTTAATAACGATGTCGTTTACGACTGACTATCACAGATCCTTGAACTATTACTATCTAATAATCACTGATTGATTTTAGAGCATACTAAAAAGCTTTTTTTAGAAACATTTTTAAGGTCTGCCAATGGTCTAATGGTCATAACTGCTACTGATAAGCTAGAGGTTCTGGGTTCTATTCCCGGGTCGGGCAACAACTATTGAGAAATGCCCTGGATTTGTGCCCGGTATATGGCAATAGGCTATTATATCTATAGGCACCTAGGCCTATTACATGTGACCAAAACATAACTGGTGAAAACTTGGTACCTCTCATAGGTACCTATACCTCTGCCTACCCCATCGAGGAAACACAGGCGTGATGTTATGCTATGTATTTTTGTTATGACGATGAAATTCTCTTTCCACTTCACAATAGGACACGTCTACGCGGGGCGCTTCGCCTTAATACCGCCAAGCAGTTATCGCACTAATTTGTCTCCCGCTCGCCGTTCTTATTTAGTAAAGTCATAATTAGAATTTCATGGCGCCTTCAACAGCACCTTCACGGTATTACGTATTTAAATTATAGAACGAAATACGCTGTGTTATCCTAATTGGACTGGGTTGAGTTTTAAATAAAAAAAACTCAAGTGTGCAGCAAATTACTTTGCGAGTTCCGTAGAAAGCACACGGAAAAATTGCAAACTATTTTACTTAATAATCTTAAGTAGGTTTTTTAATGTACGGTATGAAAATATATAAATAAATTGCTTTTTAATAGAAATATACTAAAACCTACTATTATATTTCCAAGTTGACCAAACCTACTAATTAACTAATGCTCTTATTAAATGTTAACTGGACAAATCATCCCACTCCCTATTTGGGTCCTATTAAACCTTGTTATGTGTATAATATCATTGAACGTCGCTCACATTTGTCCTGAGCGGCAGCAGATGGGCAGTGCTGCGTGCCTGTTTTCTATATCAATAAAAAATACTCGTAGTATAAACGTAGGTATGTATCGTATACGTGTGAACATATTAACGTAATGTTCTAATGATGTAAGCAATAAGAAAACCACGTTTATTAAAAAAAAACGTACATAAAAAGAGTTGTATAGTTATGTATTTGAGAATTTTATCGTATAATAATATTTTAATAATTTACCAAGCACGTATTATTCTTTAATAGACAGTATTAGTATCATGTTAAACAGGTTTTTAACAAAGGTTTTAACCCTTTGCGTAACGCAACCCTGTATCTGTGGTAAATTTAAATATTTAAATTAAATTGCGTTATAGTATTCTTTAATAGACAGTATCAGTGTCATGTAAAACATATGTTTTTAACATAGGTTTTAACCCTTTGCGTACGCAACCCTGTACCTAGCTGTGGTAAATTTAAATATTTAAATTAAATTGCGCTATGTACCCAAGAACACGACGCTATCTTACTAAATCATCTGTAATCACAATACTTATGTGAGTGACGCTTATACTACGTGCTATTTTTTCACCCGACTGCGCAAGAAAGGGGATTGGTTTTCCAGTGTTTGTATGTATATTTGTTTGATTTTAGCTTTAGAGGTGTCGTTAGATTCGTCTCAATTATGAAAGTGACACTGGGTAGGTATATCAAATTATGAAAGGTAAAATGGTAAATTTTTGGTGCCATATTATTTTTATAAAAAGAACTCTCTCTTAACTTATCAAAATTGGTATCAAAATAATGAGCTCCGTCAAGAGTTTGCAATATAATAATAAATATATTTACTACAAAACCTAAAAAATAAAAATAAAAATATTATTTTTAAAAAAAACTATGTACGTAAACTAAAAAAATATTTTCATACTGACTTAATAAATGACCTAAATTGATAGAAACATAATTTAACTTAACATAGCTTTAATTTCTGATACAGATAAAAAAGTCGAGTGATATTGGAAAAACCTACTCTGATTTATAAAAACTGGAAACTTGGATTTGAATCCGGTCCCTCGAGGGAGAGGTCGATTTGCAGTTACTGGGTTTTCACCACCATTTGACTCAAACCACCACCACACCACTCCGATGGCTTATAACGATTTAGTTCAATGGATATTTCCACCTGTTCGCAATTTCCTAATAAGTCGCTTTTCAAACGCATTCATTGTATAGTTTCACATTTAAAAAAAATGGAAAATTGTGGAAACCTGTATTTTTGGTAGCGGTCCAAGTCCGTGAAAATCTCTAGAATATAGCTCAGTAAGTACGTTTGGATTCTTAAGGAGAGCAAGTCTTTGATCAGCGTTTCCCGCTGATTGAATATTTTCCAACCGAGTTGCGAGATTTTGTACGATGTAGTTTTGCTCTTTGACGTGTTAGGTAAATGTTGCAGTTTACATTTACTGTTGAGGCTTATGATTTCCTTGTTTTACGATATTACTTAGAAAAGACGACAAGATATTAGTGCACTCAATCGTTGATTTAACAGTTCCAATAGTCCCCATGCTTTGATAATACGAGTTGGTGGGTTATTATAACTTTACCGAAAGACGCTGATTACGTTGCTTCTCCACCTTCTCCTGCTTTTATTAGGCATTATTTCAAATTGTAGGTTTTTTCCAGGTGGCCAAGGTAAAGGCTTAATGGGAACATTTATAAGAACTTTGCAGTAAGATATGACTACATAAATGTAACAATGTGTTACATGGGGTTTTTTGGTAATAGAAAATAAATGTGGATGTTTGGTTGAATTTCTTGCAAAATTAAGGACACATGTGAGGATTAAAATTATAATCCCGCCCCGCATGCACTATACGCTGAATTTACTATTCATACAGTTGAAATGTTTTTAAATAAGCATCTCCAAACTAGGAGAATCTCTATTCAGCAAATATTTAGTACGTAAATAGTGTTTTCTCGAAGTTTCGACAGGATTCCGGGTAAACGTACCTACACGTAATCCATCGAAGCTTGTCGCTTTACTTACAACTTTTGCAATTAGAATGTTGACTTATGTTAATTTTCTAAACAACGAGGAAATAGTTTTCAATTCAAACATTTCAAATACACTACCTACTTAATCAAGTTCTAAATCAACTATAGTTAGGTGAGGAAGACACACTTATTAATATTTTAATTTATTTTTTCGTTTGTAGTTAGAAATCTTCAAGCCTTAAGCTTCAAAACAATCAATTTAGTAAATTGATAAAATATACGTTAATATACTTTTGCAATCAGAATGTTGACTTATGTTAATTTTCTAAACAACGAGGAAATAGTTTTCAATTCAAACATTTCAAATACACTACCTACTTAATCAAGTTCTAAATCAACTATAGTTAGGTGAGGAAGACACACTTATTAATATTTTAATTTATTTTTTCGTTTGTAGTTAGAAATCTTCAAGCCTTAAGCTTCAAAACAATCAATTTAGTAAATTGATAAAATATACGTTAATATACGCTACTAAATATACGATAATATAGCTATAAATGTTGTACTATACTGAATTTCGGCGAAAATTCAATGCAAAGTTTATAATAATATGAAACATTATTATACAGAACTTTAATAAATACTTTAATGGTTTGATGTTGAGGTCGTCGGGTTAAGTAGCTTATTACGATTTATGCAAAGCCTTGAATTCATTGAATTTTAATTGGAATCCACCATTTTGTTGTATCGACAAATTAATCTACAATAATCAGATTGTTTGAGATGCATTGGACATAGCCAGCTGACGAGGTTGAAGGCCAGTTCCGATACACTATGGTATAAATGCTACTTGAGTGGAGACGCGACTCGGAAAACGGAACACAAGCCTCCAACTAGGTGGACTGATGACCTGAAGAAGACAGCGGGTAACCTATTTAAAACGCACAGGACCGGGAGGAGTGGCACCGTTCGAGGGAGGCTCATGACCTGTTGTCATGTGGAGGCAGGCTCATGACCTGTTGGTCATGTGGACTTTTGGTCACGTGGAGGCAAGCACATGACCGGTGGGGCATGTGGACTGTTGGTCATGTGGAGGCAGGCTCATGACATGTTGGTCATGTGGACTGTTGGTCATGTGGAGGGAGGCTCATGACCTGTTGGTCCGTTGGACGTCAAAAGGCTGAAGGATGGATGAATCACTTTGACGCATAAACATGTTAAATGTATGTTACAACTGTTATGTTAACAAGAAATTCTCATGCACGAGTTAGGTAACGTACATTGAACGTGCAAGATGTGTCCGCCCAATAAACTCGGCTAGATGTTTACCACGCAAACCCTTGAACATTGCCGTTTGCCAGCCGGACTCGAGCTTTACAAAACGAGATTTATTTTCCTTTTACATAAAAATATTCTTTGATTTGACGCAATACTGTTTGTTTGTTAAGAAATTAACTTGCTTAATTTAAGCTTAAGGACTTTGTTAGATTACGTACTAATGATACGATTTTTATACTGTTACCAGCTGACCCGGCAAACGTTGTTTTGCCATATAAATAATTTTTGGTGAATATTTTTGTTGGGCTTGATCGTAGAGGGTTGAAAATTCAGGGTTGTATGTATTTTCTAATGTTGTTTCATAAAAAAATACAAAAATAAAAATTTATCCAAAAATTAAAAAAAAAAAATTTGGGATGGACTATCCTTAACATTTAGGGGGATGAAAAATAGATGTTAGTCGATTCTCAGACCTACTGAATACGCATATAAAATTTGGTAAAAATCGGTAAAGTCGTTTCGGAGGAGTACTGCAACAAACATTGTGACACGTAAATTTTATATATTAGATTGATTATGTTACGACTGTGCCAAGTCGTGTTTGTCAGACAGAGTCGCTGACCCTGAAATATTAGCCATTCAGTAAAGTTGTTCGTACCAATACTAACTATACATACTAACTAACTAACACCACCACCGTCTTGTTGTCCAGTGTCAAACGTGTTCTCCAATGCTAGCTATAGGGTACGGTGACCACTTAATCAACATCATGTTATATTTGTCCCTATGTTAAAATAGTCACTAACAGTCCTTTATATATTGCTTGCTATTCTATTATATAATGCTTGCTACGCTATTCTAAACCCTGGTATTTTTATCTGCTACTGAACAACATACATTGTCTGAGAATTAATATAGGTAGTTCACGTGCTATGGTTACTCAAAATAAATGGTTGTGGTGATGATGGTGACATCCCCAGGTCCGTTTTCAACACTTATTAATTGATGTTAATCCTTCTATAATTTGGTGCAACAAATTGTATTGTATCGCACAGTATAGTTTCCCTACGTACAAATATTTGTATTTTCTTTTGAGTCCGCAACATTTTATGCAGTGATGGATAAGCATTAATTAAAATGTTAACGATAAATTGTCAATGAATAAAATGACACTACGAAATATTTAACAAAATTAAGTAGCAATTTTTGCCTTTAAAATGAACTTAACTGCAGAATATGGTTGACATATTAAATACCATGGGAGGCAACTTTAGCTGAACTAAACAGACTTCGCTCATGTCGTAAGAGGAAGTTGAACTTTCTCTACTACGGAATTCAGAATGGAGGTTGTCTGACATCATCCTACAAGATCCAGGCATTGATTAAAGTCCCAACTCAGCAAACTAATAAGAGGTATACCTATAAACTTCACTCTGTATTGGTAGCTTAACTTATAGTACGCTTAGTACACAAGTTATATCACTTTCATTAGTTTGTCTATTTATTGAAACTGAGAATTAATAATTGAATTGACTGAAGCATCTTTTCTGTAGATAGTGAAGACAAGAATGTTCATGTCACATGTCTAATACATTATCATAATACTAAAAATATAGAATAGATAGGATTAGGCAAAATTTCAAGGTATGTGACTGACTTATTGTTAGTCAGTTATATTAGTATCTAAGAAGGATTATTTATGTCTTAACGACTAAAATAAGTCACAACAAAATAAACCAGAACTTAATAAGAACAACCCTTGAATCTTCCTCCACAACTTTGCATTGATTAAGGTCAGAAACTCATCGAGCAACACAAAGCTAAATTACAGTTTGTGTAGGTATATCGGGTTGCTAAACTTTGAATGGCTTGCTTATAAACTAAGCAAGCGAGCTACTACAAAGTTTACTTGTTGTTGCAGTTTAACGCGGGTATTATTGTGACAGGGATCTTACTATTACTACTGAAGATAATGCTTTTTAAGCTAAACAAATAACTACTACAATTACAAATTGTAGTCGTGCATACTTTAGTATATAGTACATAAAGGTACAAATTTAAGCAGAATTAATTTAGGACCAATACAGGTATGTTACGATACAAGTATGTATGAATTGCTTTTCTACTTTTACTATGAACTTCCAAGGATTGAGATATGTATCAACTCATCGAACAACGTGGACCAATGCGAATAACTTTAGTAGAGTAGTTTGGTGTTTGAATAGTTTGGTTTATCTTGTTAAATCTAACTATGCTTACAGGTTCAGGAATTACAATCTGTCTCATGCGATACTGCCTCAATCACTCAAACTTACATAATAAGCTCAGTAGTATATAACAGATATGCATTTGAAAGGATAGGTTATTTATGTTTCTTTGAAAATTATCTTCAAAAACACATACATAAATAAATTATCTTCAAAAATACATAAACTCAGAAAGCTTTCTTAGAAATTATCTATGACATTTAATTGAAATACATAATGAGTTGTAACGATGAAGAAAAACATATTGAGTAAACCTGCAGACCTTAGAGTTCTGTATCGCTGCGACCCATAGACGTCCCACTGCTGGGCGTCTGCCAATCCGCACGTGAGCTACAAGTTGATTAAAGCCTTACCCTGCCCTTAACGAGAGGAGACATACATCAGTGAAAGGTTGTGATGATCTGGTGATGATGATGCCAGATGAATCTGTGATATTCACTTCAAGAGAACCCTCAAGACCGATTGCTCATATTTAATGTTACGTCTATTGTATTATGTCTAAGCCATACAAACACTCATCAGTTTCCCAAAATTTTTGAAATTCCAACAATTTAAAATATTTTGACACTATGGGAAATAAATAATTCATAATAAAATTGAAACAAGTAAGGCAACCGTGTAGGCATAAACATATTCCACTGGGGTTATATTGTGCAGAACGTTTGTTCCATACAAATAAACGTTTCCACCCCATTGAGCCATAAAGGTGAATTTTATACAGCGATCCTGCGGGGAATAGCCAGTTAGATATAAAATTATCAGTCCATACCTGTTGCTTTACTTGAAGATAAAGTAATTCTTCGGCTATGGCACGGGTTCTTGATTACTGCAAGGTAGCTAGTAAAACGATTCATTATTCGGCGACTTTATGGCGCGTATGTAGGCAATTCTGACCAAGCATCTCTATGTAACAAACATTTCATTGAATATTCTGAGGTGAGCACTACCAAGCAGTGAATAGTGGATAGTATGATAGGTAAAGTAGGTACCTAAAGTAATTTTTTTCCATGTTTAGGACTCTTACCCAAGTCTTACCAAGTATTTAAAGTCCTCAGGTAAAACCAGATGAAATGAATATTAATATTTTTCCTTACTTGTAAACTTGTAAACTTTTTGTATAAAATTCTGGTTACTGTGTACAAACTCTTACATAATGAAAAACATGCGTTGGGATCATAGTTATAAAATTAGTAGGTTATATTATATTTTTAATTCCAAGAATATTGGAGCATGTTCGTAAGGCTCATACGTTTGTATTTTCAAACATTATTCAGTAGTCATAAATATTTTATAGGAACCCTTATTTAGGTTTTGTATAAAGAAGGGAAAATGGCGAAAAGGAAGGTGAATGCGATAAGTCACGGGCGCCAGGGCGCAGAGCAACTTACGGGCATATTGCCTTAATAATATGACCTACAATTTTATTCATGACTAGTGGACGCCCGCCCGCAGCTTCGCTCGCGTAGAAATAGACATAACAATAGTTATGTTTACACCTAATAATATTATATTGCCTATGTCAGTGAACATGCAGCATTCTAATTGTGAAAGGATTTTTGAAATCGGTCCAGTAGTTAGTTGTGGGAAAACATTACAAACAAATCTTTCCTCTTTATAATATTAGTATAGATATCGCAAATGTTATCAAACCGAACCTTAGTGAATACGAAAGGTTTTTTGATTAACGCCTGCTGCACGAACGAAAAAGCGTGACTCATACTCAAATTTCGGCTATGCCGAGCGTGCAAGCGAGAGCGCGGATCAAGCGATAGAGAGGCACGATCTGCCTAAGCGTTCGGCTTGTGACTCACTCATCTCTCTTCCACTCTATCGGCCGATGCGTCAGAGTAGAATATAGACAACTACAGCACACAACCTACACGTGAACTGTTTTGTCACTGTTTATAAATTGAAGTGAAAAGGTTTCTCTTATGACGTTATTACGTAAAATTATTGTAAACCGACTTTACAGACAACTATTAATTATTTCTCTAATCGCTCTGAGGTTTCCATAATCGGAAATTAGTGAACGAATATTTTGGTGTTTAATTTATGGTGATTAATTATGAGATGACATGACATATATATATATATATATAAATATGTTTGATTAAATGATGAAACGTTTCTGGTCACTTAGAAAGTATTAACTGCATACTTAATCATCTCAATAGGTTGAAATCACCCATTATTGCAGCCACAACCCAGCGGAAAATTATGAAGGGTACCTATAATTTTACCCGGAGTGCCGTAGCCCAAAAACAACATCATCGGCCTGTCGTCGACAAAATCAAATAACTCACTGTGTTTACCTACTGCTGGGGCAGATGTTTTTAATTGCGGGACTCATCCAGAGGGTCGCTCGACAACGGACACAGTTATCTACACTTGATTAATGAGATAACTACGTGTGATATCGAATATAATTCCCTAATCGACTGTTATAGATAGGTTGTCTGAGAGGTGAATTTCATACATATTTCGGTTAAAGTTTACTTGATAAAGAGTTTCACTTGGTTTTTATTCGCCTTTTTTATGAGTACTTTCTTACTTTTTGTAAGTGAAACATTACTAGAAAGGTTAAGTAAAATTTGAGGTTTACCAATATCCAGGAAATTCTATATGATGAAATGAAGTTTAATTAATTGATGTATTTTTCACGAATTTTTGAGTTTCGCAGAGATTGAGTTTGGACACAAAAGGCGCACTCAAAGTGTTTGCTACGAACGCTGTGTGTGCATCAACTTAGCTTTCTTCCGTTCTGTGAGCCGATGTAGCATTACGGAATGACGCTTTTATGAATGCTAGAGGAGTTGGCCGAGTGCCATCCATGTATTTCGTTGTGAGAATGTCTTTTCAGAGCCCTAGAACTTGAATAAGGCGGCAAATAGATTAGACAGAATTATGATCCTTTCGAGTACAATGAACATGATTGTCATCGCGAGCCATGTAAAGTAAGGAAAAACAGTCATACTATTCGGACTCGGATTGATAGGGTTCCGAATTACCGAACGATATTATCTCCACGATATTATTTTAAATAAATAATAATAAAAAACGAGATGACACGCCACGTGATATAATTAATAAATAACTAAACTGAAAAAAATTACAAAATTGGTCAAAAGCCCATTCATAAAAAAATACTTATTCAAAAATTTTATTTGATCATCACTATTAAACTAGTACGTCGTACGCTAGACATTCGTAGCGCAAACAAATGAAAAAACACAAGTAACTTGATTAATTTAGCACCACGACCCTTTCGATTCAAGACAAAGAACGGTCCAGCATGGTTAAATAATTTAGTTAAATGGTGAGAAGAATAAAGTAGGATAGTATGTCGCTTTTCGTAAGTATAATTCGAAGCATTGATTCGACCGCCAACCCTAATTAAATTGTTCTCATCTATATAAGGAGAAAAAGATAAAATGTTGCATTTAGATCCTAAACCATATTTGTTATTAATAAAATTTTATATATACTTTGGAGAATGATTTTTACTGATCCATACAACAAAGATAACTAAAGGAATTATTTTCATTTTAGCCTTTGAATTTTTAAAATTATAGATGAAACGTTTTACATAAGCAAATGCTCTTTTTATTCTATTTAATTTAGAGAAGCGCTCAAAATTTATTATTGGTTCAAATATGGATGCAGTGAACATGGTAGCGGAGGATTTAATTTCAGGTAATTCATCTAATATTTTTACTTTTAATTTAGGGCAATTTATTTCGTCATTTAATAAAAACTTAAGTATCACTATTAGGATTCCGACCAAGCCCCAGCCGGTTTTTGCTAGTGAATAGGATTCACCTAGGCAATCGGGTGAATCACGAAGTGGTAACCTGACTGAAAATCTACCAGACTTATGTCTTTCAGTATTAGCTAGGAAGTGGCTCTCGCAAGCGACTTCAGTTTCGCTTAGAATATGTTTTATAGGTAGCTCTTCAAGCTCACAGAATTTAGGTAAAAAATTATCTACTTGGGATTCTTTAGACAAATCCTGCTCAAATGGTAATGCATGGTTAGCACTGATTTTAGTATTTGAATTTTGCATATTTATGTGACCACCTATTAACCAACCGAACTGAGAACTGTGCAACTTAGGGTTTCCCTTGCTTAGGGACATGTGACTACCACCTATGACGTCCCAAAAAATATCGGCCCTTATCAACACATCGATGGGGGCGGGCTGGTCGAAGTATGGATCAGTTAGTGTATATTTGAAGGAATATTTAATTTCGATACATCTATGGGAAACTTTGGTAATTTTCCTGTAAGTGTATCTAAAACCAAACAGGATAGGCTTATTTTAAAATTGTTTATAGTGTCACGGGGTTGTAACTGCACGACACATCTTTCGTTGACTGTGTTAGCATGACAGTCACCAATACCAATCAGATTTAAAGAAATAGGTAATGTGTTTAATGATAATCTTTTTTGTCGATTTTTACTTATAAATGACGACATGGAACCCGAATCCTTCACTTGAAGTACTTGCTTAGTCTCTGGATTCATGACATTTATTAATGCAGTGGACAATAACACCTGGCTACTAACATCTTTAGAAAAGTTAACTATAGCGTCAGGATATGCCTCGACAGCCTCACTGCAATCCACAGGCACCTCTGTCACAGCAGTCGCCACTTGCTGGACAGCGATGTTAGAATGCAGCAGTGACGCTTTTTGCATAGTCGGCAGGGCCCCATACGACATTCACTGACAGGATGACCCTGTCTCAAACAATTCGCACACGATTTATATCTATTAACTTCTACTAATTTGTCATTTAAGTTTTTCGACTTGAAGGTGGGGCAGTCATAAATCTTATGATTTTGGTTACAAATAATACATAGAAACGTAGTACTAACTTCCCGACTGACTGACGCAAATGATTTTGTAAATGTATTTTTATGACTACTAGCGCCATCTATGGTCGGTCGAGGAAACTTACGATGTATTGATTCTAAAATATGGGCACGGTCAAGTAAAAACGATTTAAATTGTTCCAATGTAGGCATATCACCGTACTTGTTATGCTGTTCCTCCCACTTCATCGTGGTGTTGTTGTCGAGCTTAGATGTTAACATAAAAATAATCAACGTATCCCAGTGGTCAGTAGGTAGACCAAGGTTTGAAAGCGCGCGTAAGTTTTTAGTGACGTGGTCGACAAAATACCTCAATGAGTTTTCGGATTCACGAGTAATTTGTTGTATATTAAAAAGAGATTTTAAATGGTGATTTATTAAGTAATTTTTTATTATTGTTACAAAGTAGGTCCCACGCAATTAAATAATTTGCAGATGAAACTTCTATGTTAGAAACTATGCGTTTTGCCTCGCCCTCAAGGTAAGATAATAAATAATTAAACTTTTGAATATGTGGAATGCGAATGTTCTTATGTATTAAATTCGAAAAGGTGTCGTGGAACTCAAGCCAGCGGAAAAATGGACCGTCAAATTTTGAAATTTGTATCTGCGGCAGTCTTATGCCTATATCATTGTGATCGAGTGAACATTGAGTATCTGGGTACATAGATTCACGCCTTCTTTTATCTTGCCCAATAGTTTTTAATTCATTTTGGTCTTCGACAATGCCCTTTGCTATTGCGGTACATAAAATTATGTCCTGCTCAATGCGTTCTCGTTCATCAATTTCCGAGTCTAGAATTTCAGAATTTAAGAGTTCTATCTGAGTTTGCAACTCATCAAATTTTGTAGATAAATACTCGAACCGGTTAAGTTTTAACGTTAACTCGGTAAACTCAACAGCTGATAGTGTAGATTGCGCTGTGATGTTGTTTATATAATTTTTAAACTTGTTGATTTGTCCTTTTATAGAACTACGTTTTTGTCAGTAAATCTTTCATTGTAGAAATATTTGTTACCTTAGAATCTGTTACGTTATCGTTCAAAGGCATTTTAAAATTGTAAATATAGTATTAGTTTTTGTAAATATTTGATTTTATGTATAAATATGGTAAAATAAATCACAGAACAATTCTAAACGTTTGGAAGGTGATAAAATAAACAAATATTTCGTCTCACGCCAATCCACGGTGATACCCGGTACACGATGAGTCGCTGGCAGCCGGCTGCAGACCAGCAAAGTCGCCCCGGTCCGCAGAAGGTCGAAGGTCAACCGGTGTTCCCGCCAACCTGGAATTAGTCGGCCGAAAACTGCTAAATATCGCGTAAAACCTGGCGCGAAACAACTGTTTCTAGTTGATTTTATTGTTATTTACGTGTTTTAATAATTTACTTAACAAATCTAGTCGGAAATTGCAAAAATAAATTAACTTTTTTAGAAATATTAAAATGTAGGTAGGTATCTCACAAAAAAAATTAAAACGTGATTTGCACAATTGAATTTATGGATTTGATGGATTATTTTGTAGAAAATGGATGGATAGATGGATTTAGTGATGTTAAGGAAGTAAGGATGGATAATCAGGGCACTTAACTTGTGAAATAATGCTGCCAGGTGACGCTTTCGATGCTACACTGCTGGGCGGTGATCACGGCAAAGTCCCGTTATTTCCTCTTCCGCGCTGATATTTTCTTGATTCTGCTATTTCTTCATGCTTGTAATCGTGAAACAGGATAGCAGCTGGCACGTAGGGCTCTTGAACTGCTTGGCAAGGTCTCGAAATCCGTCCTTTTGCCGGGCGGTGATGACGAGTTTTTCACGAGGTTGCAGACGAAGATTTCTCGTTGTGGACTTAATTTAGAAGAAGTCCTGCACGGTCGCCAATGTTTGAGCGTTTTGGGAGCCCAATGGAATCCAAATCAAAGACTTGAACTCAAAAAATAACTGATATATTGATGCAAGATACAATTTGAACCGTTGTGGTGTAGGCGTGACAATAGACTAATTAATAACGCTAGAGTAATAAACGCGACACGTCATGCGCGCCTGTCAATATCGTCCGGCAATTGTCCGCTCCGCCTTGCTGGGATGCGCATAGGCGCATACATACAGTCCTCATTGACTTTTTTTCCATTAGTTATATTGAAAAACTGGATATACACATATTTTATCAATCTGTGTAAGATATGTTGCAAATCTATATAATAAAAATGAATCGCAAAATGTGTTGGTAAGCGCATAACTCAACAACGCCTGGACCAATTTGGACAATTCTTTTTTTAAAATGTTCGATGAAGTTCAAGGATGGTTTTTACGGCGAGAAAAATTTGAAAATTCATCCCCTAAGGGGGTAAAACGGGGGTGCAAAGTTAGTATGAAGCTTTGCCGTTTTTGAAGTTAGTGAATGTGTAACGCGAGCGAAGCTGCGGGCGTCCACTAGTTTTAAATAAATCGTTAGAGATTAAAAACTGCATACAAACTTTCTTACCGTAGTGAACCTAAATATTTTTCGGGAATTATGTAAGAATAAGTAAGAACCTCGTTAAGTTACATACAAATCAGTGCACGCGTTTTACATTAACATAATTATTCAATAATAACAGTTTTATGTTCTAACTCGTTATAATTATTAAGACGAGTTAGAACTTTAGCCTTTGATTTGAAATTTTAAAAAAATATTCAATGTATAGAATTTATGTTTCTTTTCAGTTTTAGTAATAGTATACATGTATTATCTACTTATTTTTACACTGAATACGAGACGACATTAGCCACTTAGACTAGTTCTAAATGCTTTATTTAAAAACGGATAACATTCCTAAATTTATTGATGACGCCAGTCATGGGCGTATCTGACGCCAGCAGCATAATCGTACACGACCGCTGAAATATTACGCCGCTAACAATGAAATAAGAAATATTGACGTACAAGGGCCATCAATCACTGTGAGGGCGGTGTCGGGTTCCGTGTCAATGCTGGGGGTCAAGTGATTAATCAGTGCAGTATTTATTTTGCGTAATATTCTCGCATTTTTAATGTACCTTAGGTATGTGCGACTTTAAACTCGAAGAGTTGTCAATAATGTACTCTAAAGAAACTTTATCTGTTTATATGTCATATCTAACGGATACATATAGATCGGTGATAATAATGTAGTTATAACATAGATAGACAGCAATGTATTTCCACTTCCACCGTACAAGAATCCGCTTTGGAGCAGCGTGGTGGAGTAAGCGCTATCTAGACCTCCCGCAGCAGTAGCTATAGGGGAGACCGGTGCCCAATATTCTATGAGTTTATGAGTAATTGATTTCATGTCTTCAAGAACATTAGGAAAAAAAAATATCAGGCTGTATTTTCTTGTATTTTTCTAAAATTTTTCACCGTTTCAGGATATCATCAGAACTTCAAAGGCACATCATTGTTGTATTATATTATGACTGTACGGTCAGTCAGTAGAGTTTTTCAACTACCGCTATTGCCAAAAATATTAAATTTAGTTACGAGTGACTCTGTACCAAGAACCGTAGCGGTCGACTGGATGCTGGAATAATATTAACGTAATGGCAATTTTATAGTCTATTACACAGGTTATCGTGAGTCGTAAATGAATAACGTCATCACTATGCATATTACGGTTTATGGCCGGGGGATAAGGCAATCTATCGTTGCGTCGACGAAGTCCAACAAATTGAAGAAGAAAATGAGGTTCCGTTTATACAACGTTTTTTAAGTCTGATAGAGGCATGCGTGATTAATCAGTATAATTACAAAATGTAGATTTTTGCACAGATTTCAGCACTAAGAATTATGCACTATGTACATGCGTAGCTTATATATCTTATGAAACTTCAAACGATTGTTTTATATTATTAAGTAACGATTAAGTAATCAATTAATATATTTTACTATTTATTGTAATTTTATTGTTAGTTTTAATTCCTTTTTCACGTGTATTCCAGCTGTCACCAATCTATTCGTTCGCAGTAATGGTAATACTGGGGACTTAGCGCCTTACAATTTTTGAAAGTATTAATTGATATCGTTCTCACGTCACCATTTAGCTACATAAAAGTAATAAAACTTAATATTTCAAGTGTATTCACCCACTTCTGGACGTAAGATTGTTAAGATTTATAATTACATAGTACGCTAAAACATCCAAATAGATGTTTTAATACAGATACTGCCTCAATTCCTCTTAAATCCTAAAGTCTATTGTTAGTTACTACTTTTCCCTCTAGACTTTTTATATTTATTTCTCAATTTATCTTATTTTACATATGCTCTTTCAGTAACAATTCAGATTTGCGGTGGACTTTATTAAACTGTACGTACAGGTATACCTACTTTTTATTTCCGTATACAATGTATGCATTCCTTAATAACACTTAAGCCTTTCCTAACTCCAATTAGATCTTTCATATTGCACTTTTACTATTCCGTCCAACAAATCATTTCCTTTCTAACTTATCTTGAGATGAACTGATTACTAACATTTTAATTGCATAGTAGTGCATTTTACTAACAAGTTACTATATTCCCCAGGTCTCACGACGCAGTCAGAGAGTAAGCTATAAATTTATGGTTACGCATGTATTTCGTAGTTTCCCCAACATAAATTAACTCCGTTCATTTAGATCTCACAACAAAACAAGGCCTCAGATTAGTCGTAGCCAACATTTAGCGTTTCCTCACTAAATCATATATTGACAACATTAAACCCGTAGTACTAAATGAATTTAGCCAGATTCGTGCTTTTAATTCATTAAATAGCAAATTGACCTTGCTTTTATTTATCTTTATAATGATTTGATGACTTTATAATAATTTTTAATAACAGACTTCTTCGAAGATTTCTTACATTTTCATTATCAGTCTGTAATTAGACGTAGATTCGAGTGTTATACATCTTTACGATATTCTCTTTCATCTTTTTAGATAGTGTTCGTGAGTTTTTTCGAAACATTTTTATCGATAAGCTAACAGATTGTTAACAGTGATCTGGATACAACAGGTATGAGAATATTATCTTTATTTCATAGATACGAGTACATACATACTACATAGATACTATTATACTCACAATATGAATACTTTTCCACAAAGGTACTGCCTCATTTACGTTTCACGTCATTTATTTTTTATTAAAGCAATGAAAAAATAGAGGTTTTTTTGAGTTAGAAACTCCTTTTTATTTTATCTTTGTTTTCCATGTAAAAGTAAGTAGGTTTTCTTACAAAGTAGATATAACTTAGCCGCACAGATATCAAAGTTGGCCAAAGTGTCATTATATAACATTGTGTTGAAATTGTGTAACATTCCCAGTTTGACTGTATTTCCCTGCATTTTACGTCTCGGAATGAGGGTCGAATTAAACGAACAATCTTCATTTGTTACGACGCCTTCATAAATCATTCGCCTTTGTTGGGATTATGTATAATAGACGAATAGTAAACAAAATATATACTGTGTTGATAGATAACAGAGGCTAAGGCTTTGCTGCCTTACTGGATGGGTCCAGGGTTCAATTTAATCAACTGTATGACTTCATCAATCAGACAAACCTGAACCTAACCTAACAAAATTTGGAGTTGACTGTATTGGTTTTTCTTGGCGGGGGGCTTCGCCCCCCGAGCCCCCCCTTTTTTTTTTTCGGGGGGCCTGCGGCCCCCCGTGCCCCCCGCTACTGGCCAACAGATTAGAAACAATCTCAGAACAATCGTGGCGCCGTACGAATCGTAACCTCGATATCTCGGAAACTAAGCGAGATATCGAAAAATTTTATTCTTTCATTTCGTTTCCTTTCGTCGAGATCTATAAGAATCCGCCTTCAAATCGTGGCGCCGTACGAATCGTAATCCCTTAGCCTTAGCTGCAACCCATTGACGTTCCACTACAGGGCTCGGGTCTCCCCCATAGTCACAACTGCGGGAGGTCTAGCGCACCACGCTGCTCCAATGCGGATTGGTAGAGGGGATAGTGGTCAACCCAGTGTCAAATGTTCCCTAGCCACCCGAAGGTCTTCGACAAGACTTTACAACTGTTTCTACCATTGAAAACCACCGGGACCGACGGCTTAACGTTACGATACTGTGCCCTCAGACAACTTTTTACCAAAAAGCTTTGTTAGTTAATGCTATGTTTATTATTACAATTATGTAATTTCTAAGGCTGTTTAGGACTCCTATTTATCTCTTAATGGATGCCTGCGTATTGTTAAAAGAATTTTCCGTCAAGATTTTATTCATCTAGGAGCAAGCAGTCAGTAACTACTTTGAACTATTGATTTAGATGTGCTAATATTCCTTTTTGAATATCTGTACTTAACATCATTTTTGAACATAATTTTCAAAGAAAAATTCTTTTTATCTCTTGCAAGTTTTGATTAATATTACAAACTATTATAGCAACCAGGCTCGGGGCAGTTTTCCGAACTAACGTGCAAACATTCATCACTTGGATGCTGAATAATAACTATTCGGAGGAGCTGGTCTGAAGAAAAACGTGACGTACGACTATGAACCCCATTTCACTTGGCCACTTTGAACTATCACAAGCGCAGTGATGAATTAAGGTGCTTCTTACAACACGGTACTCCTCAAGAATGAGATTAACTATGCGTGAAGTGTAATAAACTGACATGCATGTTGCAGACAGGTAGCTATGTCTGGTTACATGTGCGTAATACCTTGAATATAAGTTACTTGAACACCCAATCGGCAATCATAATTTTTCCAAGTAGATAATAACAACCAATGGAATTTATAAACCGACATTAAAGTTATTAAATAAATATTTGATGGCCATCAATCCCATCCCATCCAATCATCGGTTTTGAGTCATTTAAAAGTGGTCGCAGATCAAATTGTTTGGCAAATACTATTGACTGAAATTGACTGCTTATCATGACCAAGGTACTTAATTCCTTTGTCGTAAGTTTTGTCAATAGGTATACCTTATAATTTTGTCAATATAGAGCTTATTAGGTATAACATAACATCTTTATTGCAGTTGTTAAAAACGCGTTAAAGCCACAAGGGTGCCAACGTCCCCACCGCGTATTATGACAGCGCTATGCTATAAAATGCAAGTAAACCGCATTTCACGCGGAACTACCGCAGTCAAGTGCAAAGCAAGTGTTAACATAAATGCAGTCATTCAAATTCACACAAGGGGGCGCTCCGTCGATTTAAAAAGGTAAATTCTGAACCTAAAAATGTTTCACGGTACGCAGTTGGTTAAGCTTCCTGAAATGCACATACCAGAAATGCAAAACGCCATACAAGTATTCTCGTTGCGCCGAATAATGCCAGAATAGCATACCTACCCGCAAAATACCAAATTCTTCTAGTTTTGCTCCGAAATACCAGTATCGTGAACGAACTGGCTAGCTCTTTTGCCTTTATTATTTCGAATTCTTTTGGTTAACTACTGAACTGTTTGTTTCTGCCATATATAAATAACAAATTTTTACAGATGCCGTAATCGAAAGGGTAATAAATGACCTCGTTTTCCAAAAAAATAATTCCCAACATCAAGATAAAGAATTAATAATATGTACCTATAAGAAAATAAAGGCAAGCCCCCACCCAGTAAACGAGGGACAAAAATGTATTATATTCACTATACGTATGTAATTACTATACGTTAATGTGTATTATATTTTAGCGCTATATTTTATTATATTCCCGCAGTTTTGTTTATTCCTAGCAGTGGGACGTCTATGGGTTGCAGCTAGATCGATATATTGCTTAATATACCTGTACTGCTGTCTGCTGAATAATATTGGTAAAGTGCTGTGAGATATATACACCAGTTTTATTCACAAAAGGGGAACAGGTGAGATTGGCATCCGTGCACAATAGGAAAATGCTTTTATTTGTATGTTGAGCTTTATTCACTGATAGTAGGGGAGCCCAAGAGGGGATTTTGCGGGATACTCAAGCGCGTAAGTTTAATATACAGTGGGATACCTTGTACCCGGTTAAGTACCTCCACCAAATATGAGCCCCATATATAAATGGGGCCGTCAAGGATAAAGGATCAGATTAGTAAAAAAAAATAATTTGTCATCAGAAATTCTTGAGCGCGTTAGATTAAGGTAGGGTGAGTTAATTACATGCTAAAAAGTGTATATTCCACTAATCTTACAATTTGAGAGTAACGTAAAGAAAGGGGAGGGCTACAAAGTTACTCTCAAATTGTAAGATTAGTGGAATATGGGCTACAAAGTTGTAGCCCTCCCCTTTCTTTACGTTACTCTCAAATTGTAAGATTAGTGGAATATACACTTTTTAGCATGTAATTAACTCACCCTACCTTAATCTAACGCGCTCAAGAATTTCTGATGACAAATTATTTTTTTTTACTAATCTGATCCTTTATCCTTGACGGCCCCATTTATATATGGGGCTCATATTTGGTGGAGGTACTTAACCGGGTACAAGGTATCCCACTGTATATTAAACTTACGCGCTTGAGTATCCCGCAAAATCCCCTCTTGGGCTCCCCTACTATGAATAAAACTACGCAGACTATGAAACACGTTGAACATTATAGAAAACCAGTATATTTGTGAAATTGAGTAAATGTTTAATTTCAAAATCATTTATTAGTCGTCGTATAGCGTGTGCTCATTTAATTTTTAATGAATTCTTTTTGAACCTTCAAAATGGGCAAAGGGGGACTTAATGAAAGAAACCCTCTCTGCCAGCATTTTGTCAACATATTTCCTTTCGTTTTTTCAAATATTATTTAATATTGCAGCTAACGTTAGAAGTAGACCAGTACCTACTTATTTGCAGTATCAATTAAAATAATCTTTTGAAGCTTCAAATCAAAATAAATAAAATATAGGTACATAAACGCCACGCAGAAAAAGTAAACAAATTTATAAAGTCATTTACAGATCGTAAGATTCAAAGGAGTTATTTATTAAATATATATTATATTTAATCCATGGTCGCTATTGCAACAGTGCGGAAACCCAAAAATCCGGCCTTCCATGGTAAATTAAAACGTTACACAATGACGTCGATCAATTTTGGCCGATCTCTCTGAACTTTGTTGTGAAAATAAAAAAATAAACTTTACTTTTTGCGACATAAAAGAGCTCCTCCATTGCGCCGGCTTTATCATCCATTGAAATCTCCGGACGCAAAGGCGTTGACGAAAATTTTCATACCTACTACAAGTTTATTAAGCGAATTCCTCGCTTCTCGTAATACCCAACAAAAGTGCCGTAAGCCTCGCCTAACTTTATAAAGTTATAACGAATATAAGAATTTTAGGACTTTTTATAATAAGATACTTATCCAATACTTGCGCTTGCTAATGGCATGCTATAAAAGTAAGTATGTAGTTTTTTTTTAAAATACATATATAATATCAAACCTCATTATGTCTTCTTCAGGTCGTCAGTCCACCTTTTTGAACGGCGGGCTGTGCTCCTTTTTCCGAGTTGTGGTCTCCATTACAATTTGGCCTGGACCGATCGGAGTGGTGTCGTTTAGGAGAGGCCTTTGTCCAGCAGTGGACCTCTAAAGGATTATGGATGGATGGATGTCCTCCATTTGAGTCATTTACTTCTACACGCCGGTTATGTACTTTGAACGAAGTGGCCTGACAGTTGCAACTAGCAATGTAACTTGCGAATTCTGATAACGATTCTGATTCTGATCGGTTCGTCTACGGATTATGTCATTCACGTGAAGGAAGTCGAGGTCGTGGGTAACATCATACTACAGTTTCATCGAATATTTCAAATGTAACTTAAGGGTACACAAACACAAGTTTAATAATGAATTAATGAAAATTTAAAAGATTAAATTTAACCTAACCTTAAAAAGTCATTAAAAAAAGTCTGCTCAGCATAGATTTCCCACCATTTCATAAAAGTGGGTGACACATAAATAATAATTATTTAAATGTAAAACTATTAGAAGTTTAGAACTTAAGTATTGTATTATGTACTCATCTACAAAGAACTCGCGAATGCAACAAAAAAAATATATGAAACATTATTGGGGAACACCGTCCGACTAAGACTGAGAAGAGTTACAAAACGTAATTGCAGTATTTTATCTGCCTTAATACGAGTAAGGGTACAAATAAGTCACCTCACGCATTTTTCGAAACGTAACATGATGTATGTCAGTTAAAAGTTGGCAAAAACTGTTGTAATAAAGATTTATGCTAATTGTATACAGTTCTGATGGAATGTACAAATCAGAGATCAAATCATCATCAAAGATCTACATACTAAATTGTCACTGTACTTAGGTATATAGGAACGTTGAAGCCGTTGTATTCAAAACAAATTAGCAAACTCGTAACTCAAGCTTGAGTCAGAATTAATGTATTTGTTTGTTGTTTGAGGGTCTGTTCCAGAAGACAGGTTGATGGGACAGATGAGGTATTTTCTTGCAAGTCGGAATTGTGCTGATATCGAATCACGACAAAGAATTAGGTAAACCATTACTGAAGAAATATGGCCTTTATTTATGGTGATAATATGTTCATAATTTTAATTTAATGCGGGTCACTTCGAAATGTTACCTGCGCGATTTAACTTACAATAGGAGATTTTTTCAAGATAGCAAAAACACAAGACTATGTTAAAAAACGCCTGATGCTGATACGTTAGGTACTTCGTATATTTTTTACACTAGACGACTATCAAAATGGCGGAATGATCGCATCAGTGGTTTATCACACAGATGTTATCTTAATATATATATTTCTTGTGTACGTGTGTATGACAGTGAATTCCTAAACGGCTGGATAGATGTTGATGAAATTTTTTGTGTGTGTTCAAGTGGATTCGAGAATGGTTTAGATTCACAATTTGGTCCACTGAAAAATGTTTTTAAACATTAATTTAGTATTTTTGTATAAATTATCATTTACATGAAGTGTCGCGATTTCATATGGCAGAACAACGTTTGCGGGGTCAGCTAGTAAATAGATAAATATCTACACCTAATGTCTAACTCTATGAAAACAAGCTAATTCGCTACGTGACTTTATCAGAAATAAATGTTGCTCCCGTTCCTCTACTCTATATTATCCGGAGCATGAGAAAGCTTCTAGCTAGTTTGATATGAAAACTTAAACTTACGAGGTTACGAGTATGATGACGGTAGAAACCTAGACTAGAATCGAAATGTGGCGAGCTTGTGAGTACATGTATAACATCACGGTGTATTTCCCCGAAAGGGTGGGCAGAGGTATATACACCCACTTTTCACCAGTCCCATGTAATAATTGGTGAGCCTATTGCCATTCACCGGGCACAATTCCAGACTCCGAGTTGCTACAGGGCATTTCAAGTTAGAAAACCCCAATATTTGTTGCCATGTTGACCAACGAGGCAGGAGGTATAAAAATTGGGCCATGTCACCCCAAAGTAGGGAGCGAGCCTGTAACATGGGTGATAATATAACCTAGATTGGCACAGAGGATACTTTTTATCCCGAAAATATGTTGGGATGCTGTGCACGTTTATTGTAAAGCTGTCTGGCACAGCGTCAACAGATGGCGCTGACACTTATTCTTAACAAGATTACACTTTTTCACGTGCGAAACTGCGGGCAAAAACTTATTTCTGCGAGCAAAAAATTTATTTCGCGTAATATTTTGTATTGTATCACGAATTGCCACTATTATTTACAAATGTAAACTAAACCGTCATCCCATCGCTGCTTAACTTTGCATATTTGAGGCAAATGTTACTCCTTCAAATATCTAATCCTAAACAAAATCCTCAGCTATTGTCGGGACACAAAGCCCGTATTGTTTACGAATCGAGCCCAACCTCTAGTTGCGATCGATGTACTTAACAACAGAAGTTCCAAAACTATTCATGTTTAGCACCTCAACATACGCCAGTGAGCTATGGTATTTAATTGAAAGGATTTGAAACAAGTATATTATCGTGTATTTACTGATATTAGGAATTGCGCGCCAATCCACAAATAATTAAATCTGAAAATGCTGGTTATTAAATGTCCAATTTCATATTCTTCGTAAAAGCTCTACGTCACCCACCGTAGGTACTCGCCAAACCTATTGCCAACAAATTTTGACTTATTTAAAATTTAGTTAATAAGTGGGAAAAAGTTCAACACCCGAGAGGCAGTACAAAACGCTTTCGCTGACTTCATCGCCTCCCGTCCGGCAGACTTCTACAGTAAAAAGATAAGCAAACTGCCATCGAAATGGCAAAAATGTACAGATTGTTTGGACCAATACTTTGATTGGCTAAAATAAATAAATACCAAAATTTTTATACTTCAAAAATTTTTATACAAATCTCCTATTTCATATATAAAAACCTAATATTTACAAAGATCTACCCGATATAATATACACATAATATTGTTACGAAGGCACAGGGAAGCTAGCGCCATCTAGCGCCGCTGGTGGAACCACTCAGTGAACGCATAGACAACGTGATATCCCGACTCGATACTAGATGGCGTTAGTGGGCCTATATTCTCGCGTGTTCGGGAACACGCGGTATCTTTCCAGAATCGTCTGGTACTCGCGACGGCACGTATAAATAGTCGCGGGGAGAGCCGCGAGTTCAGTTCAGTTCGAGCTACTTTCGAGGCGACTTCGAAGTGAAAACAAGTGATACCGGAGTGAAACAAGTGAAACCTACGACTTGGCTTACGACCTAGGACATCGTTAGTGCTTTGTGTTGGGACCTAGTGCATTGTGTTGGACCTAGTGCTTTGTGTTAGTGCTAGTGAATAAAGTCTTCATTGAGTCAGCAGGTCTTTCTCTCCAAATCCTTCGAACCCTTAGCACGTAACAACTGGTGTCGGAAGTGAGATTTGGAGATGCCATTGACTCCGAGAGAGGACTTACAGGAGGGCGTCAGGACAAGGGCACAACGAGCTGCTGAGGCCACAACTGGGGACCAAGCTCCGCCCACTGGCCCCGCCTACCAAGCCACGCCCACTGACCACGCCCTTCAGGCCCCGTCCACTGGCCCCGCCCACCAGGCCACGCCCATCGACCACGCCCCTCAGGCTCCGCCCACTCAGGCTCAGGCCCCGCCCACTTTGGCCCAAGCCACGCCCACTGGCTCCGCCCACCGGGCCACGCCTACCAGACAGGCCACGCCCACCAGACAAGCCACGCCCACCAGCGGCACCGTAGCTTCTACAGCCCCTCAAGTGGCTCTTCAATTAGGAAGTTTAATTGAATTAATGGAGCTGCAAAGGGCTGAAATTAAGGCAATGAAGGAGTCACACGAACGCAGGCTCGGCGATTTGCAAGAGTCACAAGAACGCAAGCTCGGTGCCTTGCAAGAGTCACAGGAACGCAAGCTGACTACGATTCAAGAGTTTCAAAAGGCTGAAATCAGAGCGATTCGAGAATCACAAGAGCAACAAAAAGACCTCCAAGAAAAAGCGCTTCTGGCTATAAATGATGTTAGTGACACGGTGATTAAGCTTCGGAAAGATGTCGACATGGTGGAAGAACGAGTTACCGGGTTAGGATTGGATGTTGAAAATGTGAAAACCGGCCTCGCTGAACTACAAAAGAAAGTAGTGCGGCTTGAAACCATGGGAGTTGCGATGTCTAGTGGAACTACCGGAGTGGTGCAAGGACCAATAGTAAAAGTGCCACCATACGACGGCACTACTTCTTGGTACGCTTATCGTAGGCAGTTCCAGATTGTTGCTACTGCCAACGGATGGACGGAAGAACAATGCCTGACCGCTCTCACTGTTGCGCTCAGAGGGCAAGCTTTGTCGGTCCTAGAAGCACTGCCACATACAGGAAATGGGTTCCAAGACCTGATGGAGGCACTTGAATCCAGATACGGGGAGCGACACCTGGAGCACGTGTTCCGTGCCCAACTGCGTGACAGAGTCCAACGCTCAGGAGAAGGACTACAGCAATGGGCGTTGGAAATTGAAAAACTCGTCAGGAAGGCACACCCAGGAGCCGACACCAAGATGGTAAACACGAATATTGTTCAAGCATTTGTCGACGGAATCAAAGACCTGGAGGTCAGAGCTGCAGTGAGGCTTCGTCACCATACCTCACTAAAGGAAGCATTGGCGCATGCTTTGGAGGTCGAGGCTGTTCGCCATGACATACGGCAGACCCATAAGATCCGCGAGGTCTCTGAGGAAGTCAAGGAGGTTAAGGCTCCTACGAAGAAAAGATATGGAGTCATGTGCTACAAGTGTGGTGAGAGGGGCCATCTTCAGCTCAACTGCCCGCAGAAGGAGACCCAGATGGCAAGGATGAAAAGGATGGAGAAGCAAATAGAGGAGCTGAAGAAGCAAGGGGCTTCATCCCCTGCGCGGGATCAGGGAAAGAAAAAGTCAAACAGATGCGTGTTGATCGAAGACACACCTACCAAGACATCGGCGCAAAAACGGATGACGGCGAGAACCGTGTTTAGTGGAAGCAGTAACGCTGTGGACAAGGTTTTGAATCTTAGTGATCGCGAGATCTGCGTGAACAAAGGTGACGTCATTGGAAAGTGCGAGGAAGTTGTCTGGATGAAAAAGTGTAGTTCGATGACAGGCATGGACTCAGCAAACAGCAACAACTACGGAATAGTGACTGAGCTACTCGATGACTGCAAGAGTAATCTGACTTATTCGCAGAAAATGAAAGCTAAGAAGTTTTTACAGCGCTACGCGAATATCTTCTCCAGTCAAGAAGGGGACCTTGGAAGAACGTCGATGGTTCAGCACAGGATAGATACCGGAAGAGAGAGGCCAATTCGTCAACGAGCAAGACGGATACCAATTGCAAAGGAAAAAGAAGTTGAAGGCCTTTTGGAGGACATGAGAAAGAATAAGATCATTGAACCGTCTGCAAGTCCGTGGTGCTCACCTTTTGTATTAGTGAAGAAGAAAGATGGTAGCACGAGATTTTGTGTGGACTATAGGCGTCTCAATGATGTCACTAAGAAGGACAGTTACCCGTTACCTCGAATCGACGACACTTTGGATACCTTGAGTGGCATGAAATGGTTCTCGACCCTAGACCTGAAATCTGGATACTGGCAGGTGGAAATTCATCCAAAAGACAAGGAGAAGACAGCTTTCTCGACCGGAAAAGGTTTATGGCAATTTAACGTCATGCCCTTCGGATTGTGCAACGCACCTGCCACTTTTGAGCGACTCATGGAGTGTGTACTGGCAGGCTTAGTTGGAGAGGCTTGCTTAGTCTACTTAGATGACGTCATCATTGTCGGCCGTGACTTCGAGGACCATTTGCGAAACTTGGAGCGAGTTTTCGCCAAAATAGAGGGAGCCAAATTAAAGTTGAACCCGAAAAAGTGTCGTTTATTCAGGAGTAAGGTCAATTATCTCGGCCATGTTATCTCCAGTGATGGAATCCAGACGGACCCAGAGAAACTGGAAGCAGTTCAAAAATGGCCTACCCCTAAGGACAAAACCGAAGTGCGGGCATTCCTCGGCCTATGCTCATACTACAGGCGTTTTGTTCAGGGATTCTCAGAGATAGCCAAGCCATTACATCGGCTGACAGAAGATAAACGACAATTTAGTTGGGATGAGACTTGTGAAGATTCTTTTCAGAAACTGAAGAAACATCTGTGTGAAACACCAATCCTGGGGTATCCACAACCTGAAGGTCGGTTTATAGTCGACACGGATGCAAGCAACACGGCCATTGGAGGGGTGTTATCTCAGAAACAGGGTGAAAGAGATGTTGTTATTGCATATTTCAGCAAATCTTTATCCAGGCCAGAGAGAAACTACTGTGTGACAAGAAGAGAACTCTTGGCTGTTGTAAAGACGCTACAACACTTCAATAAATATCTCCTCGGCAGACCGTTCTTACTGCGAACGGATCACGCAGCCTTGAAGTGGCTACTGCAATTCAAGAACCCAGAAGGTCAAGTAGCTCGATGGATTGAACAGCTCCAGGAGTATGACTTCGAGACGGAACACCGCAGCGGAAAGACGCATGGGAATGCCGATGCACTCTCACGAAGGCCGTGTTCGGAAGACTGCAAACATTGTGTTAAGCAGGAATCTCATGAAGTAACATTAAAATTAACGAGAACAAGTCCTTTGGGTCTCTGGGAGAATGATGCTATGAGGGAGGCTCAAGAAAGAGATGACGACCTTCGGCACATCATCACATGGAAGAAACGGGGTGACGTAAAACCAATCTGGAGCGAGGTTGCACCCACTGGCGCTGTCACTAAGGCGTACTGGGCGCAATGGGACAGTCTGATACTGCAAAACGGAATACTCTACCGGAAATGGGAGAAGACTAACGGCAGAGAGTTTCATCTTCAGATCATTGTCCCAAGAACGAGAGTACCAGATGTGCTCCGTGAAATACATGATGGCGTATCAGGAGGTCATCTAGGTGTCAAGAGGACGTTAACAAAAGTGCGAGAACGATTCTACTGGTTGCATTGTCGAGATGATGTACAGGATTGGTGCCGCAAATGTACTACCTGCGCTGCTGTAAAAGGACCACAGACCAGGAGCCGTGGGAACCTGCGGTTGTATAACGTCGGTGCACCGTGGGAACGAATAGCAGTTGACGTAGCTGGGCCATTTCCTGTAACGGAATCGGGTAACAAGTATTTTATGGTCGTCATGGACTACTTCACCAAATGGCCCGAAGTGTTCGCCATACCAAACCAAGAAGCTACAACAGTCGCTTCTAAGTTAGTCGAAGAAGTGATATGTCGCTTTGGTGTGCCTCTAGAAATCCATTCTGATCAGGGCAGGAACTTCGAATCGCAAGTATTCCAGGAAGTGTGCAAAATTTTGGGCATGCATAAGACGAGGACCACCGCGTACCATCCACAGTCTGATGGAATGGTTGAGAGGTTTAACCAGACTCTGGAGAGGCATTTGGCGAAAGTGGTAGACGACAAACAAAAGGATTGGGACAAGTATATACCACTCTTCCTTCTGTCGTACCGAACCGCCGAGCATGAGAGCATAAAAGCTACCCCGGCGTATGTCAATTACGGTAGAGAACTACGAATACCAGTAGATCTATTGACAGGAGGGTCACCGGAGGGACCAGAGACCGTACAAGACTATGTTTGCAATTTAAGGAAAAAAATGCGCTATATACACGCCTTGGTACGGGAAAATGGGTTACAGTCAAGTGAGGGCATGAAAACCAGATACGACCGGAAATCGAACACGAGCGGCTTCGAGGAAGGGTCACTGGTGTGGCTGCATAACCCAACTCGCCGGAAAGGAAAATCTCCAAAGTTGCAGACCAAGTGGGACGGTCCATACAAAGTGGTTACCCGACTGAATGATGTGACTTATAGGATTCAAAAGCAACCAAGAGGAGCATTCAAAGTGGTACACATAGACCGTCTGGCGCGTTACCATGGCAGTAACAACGATGCTCGGGACGAGCATCGCTAAGAGGGGAGTGGTGTTACGAAGGCACAGGGAAGCTAGCGCCATCTAGCGCCGCTGGTGGAACCACTCAGTGAACGCATAGACAACGTGATATCCCGACTCGATACTAGATGGCGTTAGTGGGCCTATATTCTCGCGTGTTCGGGAACACGCGGTATCTTTCCAGAATCGTCTGGTACTCGCGACGGCACGTATAAATAGTCGCGGGGAGAGCCGCGAGTTCAGTTCAGTTCGAGCTACTTTCGAGGCGACTTCGAAGTGAAAACAAGTGATACCGGAGTGAAACAAGTGAAACCTACGACTTGGCTTACGACCTAGGACATCGTTAGTGCTTTGTGTTGGGACCTAGTGCATTGTGTTGGACCTAGTGCTTTGTGTTAGTGCTAGTGAATAAAGTCTTCATTGAGTCAGCAGGTCTTTCTCTCCAAATCCTTCGAACCCTTAGCACGTAACAATATTATATACACACATATAATATACACACATATAATTACACTACTTTTTTCTCAGACAGGACTCTGAAAAAGTCCATCGGGCTCCAAAGGCTGTTGCAGAACATAGGCGCCTACCTGATCATGTAGGATGCTAGCTTTAATTCTCATGCTTTATATATGGGGCTAACCAAAAAAAAAACTGCAGCCCATCATGAGAATATTTCCCAATTAAAGTAACCAATACCACACGGGCTTCCTTAATGAATATCAAAATATGAGTATAGACAAGCAAACATTTCATCAATGATCCTAATCCACATGTTTACGTCCCACTCAGTTCAACAACAATGCTTTTATTGGATCTTATAAAAAGGAAAATATGAGCAGAGGGCCAACAGTAGTCGAATGGATTGTTGCCAGCTAATGCATAATTCAAGTAGCTATCAGCTAGCGTAGTCTTTTGTAGAGCACCGTTGTACTACTACCTAGGCGTAGTCGTGTACTAAGTTGAACGGTAGTACACACTGCCCTAGTTGTTTTATTCAGGACCAGATGGCCCGGTGAACTTCGTACCACCTACAATCATTGAAGTAAAAAAGGGATAGATAATATGTTTACCTTCATTAGTATGAGATTGAGAACTGAAATAGTTTCATGCACACTTTTAAACCCTTCTAGCGGTGGAATTTAAGGTGAAACACGTATAAGTATTTCTATATTTTAAACTATTGACATGGAGCGCTTCAAAAAGAGTGTGAAACGCTTCCTTCAAGGCAGGCAACGCACCTGTGATACCGCTGGTGTCACACGTGTACATAGACGACGGTGACCACTTACCATCAGGTAAGTAAGTAAGCCCGTATGTCTGTTTGACAGTCTATATTATTAAAAATATTATATTAGCTCAAATATCAATTTTCAAGTACATATATTTACTGATAGGAAAAATAAGAAAGAACACAGAAACATAAACATATTTTTGAGTTCAAACTTGTTATTATAATGAATTGAAATTTTGAAAAAATATTCAATGTACAGAAAAAGTTAGTACGTACGTACTCATATAGTACGAGCATGCAGCTCCACCCATCCGCTACCGCACATGACAACAGTGGAACGCCCGGAACAACACTAAAATAAAGATTTCAAGAGTGCAGCAGGGCGCAAAGCTAAGTCAAACGGCTTCTAGGCCGCTGAATAGAAACCTTAAAGCCATGGAAACTCTTATCGGAAAATCTCTTCCTTTAGGTTCCAATAAGCTGCTCCTATCCTATTCTTATTCGGCTTTACCTTTTTCTTGTTGTCTAGGAATAAAAAGGGAGATTTTCGTAATACTTTGAATATAATACGATATATTATATTAAAAGCTTTTAATTGAATTAAGATGAACTGCACACTTATTTGCTCACAAATATATCGATAAGAATATTCATGCCAGATCGTATTGAAGAGTTTTGAGATCCGACGTAACATTTTTAAACCTGAGTAAAAATATTCACTGACGGATATCATTAACCTAAAAAAACTGAATTCTATTTAACCCTTACCTTTCCAGAAAAATAAGAAATGGTAATGTGAAGTCGTGTACCCGCTATCTCAAACTACTGCCTACAATGGCAAACAAGAATATTCCCATAAATGAATATATTTTACCGCGTGGTTCACGCCCTCCGAACTCGAAGTTCATGAAAAATCTTATGTAAATGTTTCCTGGGTAAAATCATAAATATAATTTTACTTTTGCCAGAAAAAGATGATAGTCCGATGTGCTTTATAACAAATCATCCCTAAAACCATAGTGGATCACTGAAATTACAGATATTCTAAGGAAACGTCATTAACTTTTCAAATCAAATTGTTAAAACAAACAAAAGACCGCGAATTTCAACAAACAAACCAACTTCTAATTCGCACATAATTGGAATAGGCATTTATGCAGAGGTTGTACATTTTAATACTCCAAATAAAATTATACAAAAACAATATAATTACTGAATGGCAGCGGCCTTCACCGTAGTAAGGTGACTGAGAAGCAATCCGCGTTGATTAAAACTTCCATTGTATAATTTATTTTATATTTGGAAAGTAATTATCTTTCCGACCTTAACCTGTAGTAAATAAGCGAAGTAAAATGGTTACTATAATATATTATAATAAGTACTGTATTTAAAATGTACTCAAGATGTTTAAATATATTTTAAACAATCAAATTATTGTCCTTCACTTTACTTCTGGCGGTGACTGGAGAAAACTAAAACGTAGAAGTGTCACATTTGTTACGTAAAAATATTGTATGTAGTCCGTGGTAAAACGTAACAAATGTGACACTTCTAAATTCTTTAATATTAAATAAACCTAGAACTAAATCACTCAGCCCGCCTACAAGCAGATTCATTCTAGTACCTACATCTATGATCGTTGTCAGTATGGGCATAACCACGATCTAGAGCCAAGCTCTACCAACCTAAGAGAATTGGCGCCAATTTCAATATCTTTGCGGTATTACGGCGAGCATAAAACTCGCAATAAAAAGCACTCACTCTACACATGAGCGGAAACTGGTGATGCATTCCATTGCATTCACAGTACTGCTATATAACGTATCGATAGTAAATTGATTCGATTTGTGTATGGAAATGTTACGAGTTTAAATAACCTTGCACTGCTTCCTGAGCCCTATAGCGAAATGTCGGCGACACACTCGTTTGTTAAGCAGCCAAATATTAAAAATAGATGGATGGATACGAGAGATTGTCTAAGGAATTCGAACGGCTTATCCATCATAAAAATATTTAATTGTTTCAAAATGCATGTGATAATCCGTTCGAACGTACATTTACATGTGGCATGAAAATATTCACTATCACCCTATCACCGGAACAAAGTGGTGGTAAATTGGTTGCTAATTTTACTATACAAAATTTAAAAAAACTTGTAACCTTGTTATCTCTTAAGACAACCAGATTATAGGCAGAATATGATTATCTATCAAAAACTTAAAAAGAGATTCTAACTTATAAACATTGTACCTACATATTAATTGCATCTAAAAACTGATAAACGACATAGGTATATATATATATTTTTTTTAATTTAAAATCTTTTATTTAACTTCACTCATATGTATGTCCTGGAATCTTGCAATCAATATTTCACCCACTTCCACTGAAGCTATCGAGCTGAAATTTGGCACACATATTAGGTTCCGATGACAATGCATGAAAATAAAATAAAAAGTTATAAAAGCTTTTTAAAAAAAAAAATTTAACATAGATTTTCACACTCTTAGTTGAGATACATAATGTTATGCGTGGATTTTCACCAACCATCATTTATCTATATGTTATAACTATCCCTGTATTGGAAAACTGACGTAATCGCATGCAATTTAATAGCTAGCAATTCATATTCCAGTTGCTTTTGATTGGAACTGTAAATGCAAAAATGTATGCTTGCTAGAATAGAATTCTATCGAATGCATCTACATATTGGATATCGTACTTTTATCTATTTTTTAGAACCGTTTTAAAATCCAGGGAGTATACGTACACAACTATTTATTAGGTAACTATTTAACATATGTATTTTAATAACTATATGTGATATGAAATTACTATTACTAGTTAAGTAAGTTGAGGAGTAAAATGTTGTAAAAAGCAAGATACATCAAAATTATGTTTTCTTATTATATAATACGTAAGTGTATGTTAAAACACTTTCGTTAAGATTAAGTTTAACTTAACGATAATTAATTTTACTAGCAGAGGGCTTCCACTTTTTCTCCTTTATTTAATTAATTAATTTTAACTATTACGCAATACATAAATTACTTCATATAAGTACTTTAAAAACATTCTATTAGTAAGTCACAAGATGAGCTCACTGAAAATCAGCGCCGTATCAGAGGTGTGTTATTGTGCTAATACTGTTTATAAAGTATCGATTATTCTTATTGTAAGAAAATAATGACTTTGATAGTATTGAAGGAGAGAAATGCCGAAAATATTCGCCTTGGAATGAGAGAGAATTTATTCTCATAACCTCTTCACACTTAATGCAATAAGTGAAAATCTCAACAGTTACAGCCGCGGAGTTATTTGCCTAATTGCTAAGACGAGTTGTACAGTGACACTTCGACTAAAGTAAATCAAAGTTATACAGTGGACGTCGAGAGTTATATCTCAAGTGTACCGTTCATATTTAAGTTGAATTATCTTATAATATAAAATCTTAAAGTAAGTTATATACAATTGTTAATTTAAATAATCATTGTTTAAATAAATAAAAAATACCCTTAACTTTGCTTAATTTGTTAACATCATATATTATATGAATCGTTGCGAGCATTAGAGAAAGTCCGTAAAGACAGCAGAACGGATCACTTTATCGGGGCCGTGAAACTATATGAAGCTATATGAAGGACAAAGGCTTAGCTTAATAGATCCATTCCAGTCGTTGGTTTCAGCCTTTCACCGCTTTGTGGTCAGCTGATCTCAACGATATCGGAGTTACTCTAGAGATCATTTCAAACGCAATGAACGGGGAACAATGCTTGAAAGGCAGACGCTAGCAATTTTGGGCATAAAGGTGATGGACAACATTGTACGGGAATTTTCCTCACTTGTAAAATATAATGTAGGTGGACAAACAAACACACGGGCCACCTGATGGTACTCGTAAGTGGTCATCTTCGTCACACCAGGGTATCACATGTGCTTCGCCTGCCTTGAAGGGAGCGTTTCACACTCATTTTGAAGCGCTAAAATATTAAAATATAAAGTACATGTACACAATTTTTTTTCACATTACATAAGAGTGTGTAATATCTAGTTTGATTGCATTTCTAATACCTGGGATTTTGTTTTTACGTGAAGTTTTAGCTATTGTAAACAGACATTTTCGAGGACATACCTAAATGATTCTCAAAAAGTGTTCTAACGAGTATAGATGAAAATAAAAAAATCAGTTGTGGTATAATATTATCGAAAATATGTATCTTCAGAGTATTTTTTCATTATTATCTTTAATATTGTTCTCAGTACAATGTTAAAATACTCTGATTAAAAGTATTTTTACAATTTTCGGGTGGATCTTTTCCACCTCTTTTCTTTCTAAGGATTCTTATTTTATATCATGGCAATTTTCTCAGAAACACGCGCTTAAGTCTACGCGAGCAGGTGCTGGACACTAAGCATAATTTTAATGAAACGTTTTTTAAGAGACGACTATTTTTTTCACACACTTTCTAAGTTAATGCGTACTCGTACTGTGGTACATCAATTTTTATTCAGCACAAATAAATTCAGATTTCAGTCGGGCGTTCGAGTCTGTGGAACCAAACTTACGGCGTCCCCCAGCGACATCTTTGTAGATTTCCCCCTCGATAAAAAAAAGTAAACTTAGATTAGCTAAGGTACCTACTGAAAAATTTAACTCGCAGTGAGATCTTCTCTTTCTTAACCTACATCATCTAAATGTACTATCTAAAAAACATAATTGCGCTTTGGAGTCCCAGTTTTTATCTATGCGCTAAAAAGATTTTAAAAGCTCACTCTATCAAACTTTTCCGTTACCCGGTGGACCAAAAAGCTCGTCCTGTTCAGTAACAGGTAATCAATAACCCTATTAGCATTATCTACCTTTGAATACGGCGCGTAAAACGGAAGTCTCTTGAATTTTTTCTGACCTATTAACAGACTTTCCTCGAGATGATAAGGCACGAATAAGTAGGACGACTCGGCATATCCTAATTGATTCAAACACATCGGCGGGGTCATCGTGAAAAGTAGATTCTTATAAAACGGGCTATATTTTTAAAATGTTTTAACAAAAATATGATGAATTAATTGGTAGCTGTCTTCGATCAATAATGTACTATTGATCGAAGGTAGCTGTACGTAAAACGTGCAAAATCTTTAACGACTAATTTTATAAAGAGCAGAAACATTTTTTTGTAATATTTTCACACAAAAACTACTGGACCGATTTCAAAAATTCTTTCACCATTAGAAAGCTGCATCTTCACTGAGGTGCATAGGCTATATAATATAACTAGGTGTAAATGAAACTATTGTTATGTTGTCTAATTCCACGCGAGCGAAGCTGCGGGCGTCCACTAGTACGCAATATTTTAGATCAATTTTAGGTGTAGACGGCCGTGAAAAAAGCAATAACTATGGTATATTTATAACATATGATTGAGACTTGTGGAGACTTATTATGGTCTCCAGCTTTTTACAATGAAATAATCATATTGTGTAGGTACTTACCTTATAAAATATTGTGTCTAAATTGGATATTGAATTATTAAAAGCATCATGCAAATGAGATTAATTCAGAGGCTGAAACGTCACAATTATTATCAGAGAGATTATAAGTCATGGTGCGAGTTTATCGCGGTACCTTAATCCAAATTAAATCCAACAATGAAACCTTACCGTCGATAAACCTGAAAATTGAATAGCCTTTGAATTATGCCAGAGACACTGTTATTTTCAAGTCAAAGGGGATCTTATTTAATTTTAATATCTGTTTAATATCAATCGGATGGTAAAATCCTTCGACGTCAAAAATAAATTGAGGAAATTACATTTCTGATTGATGTTTAATTTTAGATGAAATTTAAATAGCTGACGCATCTATTGAAACTACTGAATATCTAATAATGAAGCTTATTGGGACAACAAATTTTGTAATTACTATTTTTAAGAACATATTTATGTCGTTTCAAACTCCACAAGAACTATACCTAGATTAAATAGAATTTTTTAATACTTGAATTTTAAATTATTATTGAAATGCACAACTTTTTTAAAGAATATCTATTGAGTTTCACAACAGATTGCATCAACATTTTGAACCGGCGCGTTGGCAGATGAAAAATATGCAATTACGTACTCGTATATTTTAAGTATGCATAAACTTTGTAGTAAAGATTAAATGAATCTTAAATTTAAGACAAAACAATTTATCTACAAGATTAGTAGATAATATAGCGTTTGCAAGCAGAATACTATTCCCATTTCCGAAGAGCTACTAGAAAAATCCAATGCGTTTACCCGACAACGACAAAGTGCAAGCCTGCTCGACAGTCAATATCATTGTTTTACTCCAGCATATTTGTAGTGTGCCAAGTTTCCTTCCACTTTCCTCTAAACGGCCAAATTGACTTAATATTTCTCTGCACCATCTGGCGATTGTTGAAATACACGGAAATTACCGTTTAGTATCGACGAAGAGAGCGTTGATACCAAGTAATTTGACGACGTTCCCTTTGTTTTGTTGTCCAAAAAACAAGGACCCTTTTTTGCTTTATATCTACTAGAATAAATAAGGGTACAGCAAAATACGCACTAAATGAGTAACTAAATCACTTAGTTCTTAAAGATTATGTTTTATTTAATAACATCACAAGAAGAAACCAGTATTCTCGAGGATATCCTTTTCAGGCTTGTGAAGTTCATCACATTACAGATTGCCAAGTTGGTGAACTATTGCCATCATCGGATCGGATCGGATCGTTAATTTAACTGAGAAGTTATTATGACCCATTAGTAGCGTAAGATAAAGTTAAAAATATCTCATTTTGAAATCAAAGTTAGATTGTCCTTAATTTCTCCTAGTTTTTAAGCCCCGACGCAAATAGAGTGGTTATATTCAGTTGGTTTCTCTAAAGCTTTTGTTTAATAATCTACGCAAAACCAATACTAAAACTCATATATACCAAGAAAATAAATACTAAGATACTAAAACAAATAGCCCATTTTTATTATATTCAATCGGTGATAAAATAAACGGCGTCCTTACAACGCAAATACCTGAACGATCAGTCCCTATATCTCAAGAGACGGGAGACACAATTTGCGCAGAACAAGACACATATAAACGATAGAATCGAACGCACTGGTTGCCCTTTCTCTCTTTCATTTTAAATTCACGTATCGGCAGGGGAAAACCGGAGGGGCCCGAATATTAAGCCTACCGATATCAATAGCCTCGCTTGAAAATAAGTGATAGGAATTGGTAAACTACGGGAAAACCCTATTTATTGCATTTGATTGTGTGGCAGGCAGTTTATTTTAGTATTTTATTATTAATGAACTATAAGTACACACAACCATAAAAGAAAATGCATGAGACTGAGACATCCTCACACACGACCATCTGACCCCGAACTAGGCCCCAACTATGGGTGACAGAGATACATAGATATTTTTAAATACATATTTTTATAGATAATAAAATGTTCGTTAATAATGTATATCTATATATATAAAAGGAGAAGGTGACTGACTGACTGACTGACTGACATATCAACGCAGGGCCTAAACTATAAGGGTTAGAAACTTGAAATTTGCACAGGGGTTCCTTTTATAACGTAGGGGAGCACTAAGAAAGGATTTTTGAAAATTCACCCCCTAGGGGGGTAAAACGGGGGTGCAAATTTTGCCGTTTTTGAAGTTAGTGAATGTCTAATTCCACGCGAGCGAAGCTGCGGGCGTCTACTAGTTGAAAATAAATAAATAATGTGTTCAGCCCACAAACAGTTTGTTTTGGGTGAGATTCGAACCCACGATCCCTGGCGCGGGGTCTCTATAGATCGCGCCAACGGGCCAGTATAGAAGCAACAGATTAAAATCCCCCGCTCACAAGAGTCTCTATGAAAGTAGAAATTTTCTAAATATGTCTGTAATAAGGTAATTGAATTGTTTTTTGTTTTTACTTTGTACTTAATGCTTTTTAATATAAGAACCCAAATCACCGACGTGGCATTGTCCGGCCCTTTCTAAGAAATGTTTAATAATGGCTCGAATTATGAAATCAATTTGTTTTCAATGATCGAATTAATGAAAACGTTTTCATTTTAAATTTCGCCTAACTCGAATACTCCCCCAGAAATCTCGAGTCAGATACATGTTCAGTGGAACGGTTAACTAATTTATTAACTTACCCTCTTATTACCCATTTCAAAATTTTGCCTACTTTAAGGATCGCAGGCTCGTAAACAAGGTTAATTATTATAAGCAACGCTTAACATAATTAACGTTAACGGCCGGTTACTAGGTGTCTGAATGCTTTATTTAATTATAATTTAGAGGAGTACCGAAGATTGCTTGGGAAGCAGCTGTGAAGTATGCTTCATGAGGTTTTGGCTGATATCGGCTTGGTTGGTATAAAAACTAACTGCATAATATGCACTGTAACTGTAGACCATATTATGGTCTACAGTCTACTATGGTCAGTTTATATTATGGTCTTTCAGTTGTAGATCTACCATATACTTTACATATGAGTTAATTTTAGCATTTCATACCAAATCGTAGATACCAAACGTATTTAACGCTATGCCTATTTCACAAATTCGAATCAAATGCGGTCCAGCCGTTTGATCGATCTCTGGCATGTAGTTATTGTTACAAAAAACCTAACTTTTTGGAATTCCTAAGTAAAGTTTAACATTCATAATATCACAATACCCACACTGAAGCAATTTTTTTTTTTTTTTTTTTGCACGTCGGCAATTGTAATCACCCTGCAACCAGAAGCGGCAGAGAAGGGGGTAACATACGCCCAAGTTATGGAACGGGCTGAATTGGGCGTAGACTTAAAAGAGATCGGCATCGGCGAGGGTATGACTGTCCGCCGCGCTGCCACTGGGGCTAGGCTGCTAGAGTTACCCAAGGAGCAGACTGCGGAGCAGGCTGACAAACTGGCGGACAAACTGCGTATTATATTGGACGGTGTAGCTAGCGTTGCCCGGCCTATGAAACGGGCAGATTTAAAAATTACTGGTTTGGATGACTCAGCAACCAAAGAAAAGGTGGCAACTGCTGTCGCCCGAGTGGGTAACTGTGCTCTTGAAGCTGTTAAGGTAGGGGAAGTCCAGATTGGCCCAAGAGGTATGGGCACGGTCATAGTCAGGTGTCCTGTGACGACAGCGAAAATATTATCAGACGCTGGGAAGATACTCGTAGGCTGGAGTGCGGCCAAGATTCTGGTCCTTGATCAGCGTCCCATGCGCTGCTATAGGTGCTTCGGTATCGGGCACACAAGGGCGCTTTGCCCATCAATTATTGATCGAAGCGGGCTGTGTTTCCGTTGTGGTCAAGACGGACACAAGGCGTCCAACTGCACAGGACCTTTACGATGCGCAATCTGTGCCGATGCCGGTAAACCATCTGGACACGCTATGAGTGGAAGGGATTGCAACCCTCCCCAAGTCAAGTCGGCGCAAAATCCCAAGATTAACTCAAGTCAGGAACTTCAGCATGTGCAGGAGGAAGCCACAAACATGTCATCATGAGTACGACAAACATTGGCTTTCTGCAGTCGAATCTTAATCACTGCGCTGCATCCCAAGACTTATTATTGCAGTCTATGTTGGAATGGGATATCGACATAGCAGTGGCCTGCGAGCCTTACTTTGTACCTCCTCAGGCCAACTGGATCGGGGACCTAGATGGAATGGTGGCAATTCTAACTGGACGTAAGAACGGACCCCCACTTACACTAATTGAAAAGGGCTCAGGCTATGTTGTAGCAGGATGGGGAGAATATGTTATAGTGGGTACTTACTTTTCTCCAAACCGCACCCTGGCGGAATTCGAGGCATACCTTGACTCCATAAGAGCAGCTTGCGGTAGACAGCCATCGAGGCTGATGCTCGTCCTGGGCGACTTTAACGCTAAATCCCGAGCTTGGGGTAACCCGGCCACTAATGCGAGAGGCAAAGAAGTTCAAGCGTGGGCCCTTATCTGTGGCTTGTCTCTCCTTAATAAAGGAACGGCTTATACATGTGTGCGCCAACGGGGCGGATCCATCGTGGATTTGACCTTCGCTACTCCTGCACTGGCACGTTTGGTGAAAGATTGGAGAGTGGAGAGTGACGTGGAGACCCTCTCGGATCATAAATATATCCGGTTTCAAATATATAACTCCCTTACAGTGGTGAATCCGCCAATGGGCAGAAGCCGCTTTCCTCGTTGGGCTTTAAGGAAGATGGATCGGGAGATGGCTAAAGAATCCGCCATAGTTCAGAGGTGGGCTTCTCCCTCCAGCAATGAGAATGCGAGCGTGGAAGAGCTTGCAAGCCATATCCGTAAAGCGCTCACAGAGGTCTGCGATGCAGCTATGCCGAGAGTGCAGCGACGACAAAGGCGTCGCCAAGTTTACTGGTGGTCGTCTGCGATCGCAGACCTCAGAATGGCTTGCAACAAAGCGCGTAGGGCCTATATCCGAAGCCGTAGGCGCCACGGCCTCAACTTGATACTGGAGGAGCAGCTACTTACAGCCTACCGACAAGCCAAGAAAACGCTGCAGAACGAAATAAGCCGGGCAAAGGCCTGCGCTCGCGAGGAGATGCTGGCTACATTAGACCGGGACCCATGGGGTCGTCCATACCGTATGGCACGGAATAAACTTCGAGCTCAGAACAATCCATACACTGAGACATTGCCGGTAGACCAACTTCAAAGCATTGTCAAGGAACTTTTTCCGGATTCCTCTGGCCATGTTCCTCCAGTAATGACGACCCCAGCAATGAACGAAGAGCATGAGCCCAACATACCGGAAATTACGGAGGTAGAGATGGAGCTGGCACTTAATCGCCTCAAGTCCAAAAGAACGGCGCCGGGCCCTGATGGTGTCCCGGGACGGGTGTTGGTCATCGCGTTGGAATACCTGGGAAATAAGCTTCGGGAACTGTTTAATATATGTCTCCGGACGGGACAGTTTCCGAAGTCCTGGAAACGCGGAAAGCTGTGTTTGCTTCCGAAGGCTGGTCGCCCTTCTGGTTCTTCTTCCGCATATAGGCCGATTGTACTGCTTGATGAGACGGGCAAACTTTTTGAGAAAATTCTAGCTGCACGCCTCAACAAACATCTTGAGGAAGTGGGTCCGGGCTTGTCGGGGGGTCAGTATGGTTTCAGAACTGGTCGCTCAACCATTCACGCTCTAGAAGAGCTTAAAGACCTGTGCAAGGATGCGGTGCAAAGGGGAGATGTGGTCCTTGCAGTTTCGCTTGATGTCAGGAACGCTTTCAACAGTCTCCCTTTTGAGACATTAAGGGAAGCGTTACGATACCATCACATTCCCCAATACCTGGAGAGGCTGCTGACGGCGTTCCTTGAGGACAGATATATTATCTGGGAGGGACCTAACCGCCGACTGTTCCATAAACATGTCGCGTGCGGTGTCCCACAAGGATCGGTCCTCGGTCCGGTCCTGTGGAACATCGGATTCGACTGGCTCCTTCGGGCTCCACTACTACCCCGGACGAGAGTGATATGCTATGCGGATGATACTCTCGTCACCGCTAGAGGGCATAACTATGAGGAAGCAGCTCGCTTGGCCACGGTGGTATCGGCACTAGTCGTTGAACGCATTGAGCTGTTGGGATTGCGTGTCTCCGTCTCGAAAACAGAGGCGATTCTCTTTCATGGTCCACGCAGAGGGCCTCCTCGTGGTGCCTGTTTATGTTTACATGGTGTGAGCGTGGCAATCAAAACCCACATTAAATATCTCGGTCTGGTGCTTGATGGACGGTGGACGTTTAGAGAGCATTTCGTCCAACTCGCCCCTAAACTGATTAATGCCGCTGGTGCCCTCGGTAGGCTTCTGCCAAATATAGGCGGGCCAGGGTCACCTTGTAGGCGCCTGTACTCAGGTATAATCCGTAGTATGGCACTGTACGGTGCACCAGTATGGGTGGATTCTCTCACTGCTTATAATAAGAACCTCCTTCGCAGGCCGCAGAGAATCATAGCAGTGAGGGCAATCAGGGGGTATCGTACAGTGTCGTGGACGGCGGCGACACTCCTTGCAGGGGATCCGCCATGGGAGCTCCAGGCAGAGGTTCTGTCGAATATGTATCGGTTCCGAGCCAATATTGTAGCCACAAACAACCGGCCATCGACAGAAGCGATTAGCAGACTGAAAGTTCAAGCACGCGAAGATTTGATCCGAAGGTGGAAGGATGAGCTGGAGTCTCCGGTGGCCGGACTGCGAACGGTGGCGGCAGTTCGCCCCCATCTCGACCGCTGGATCTCTCGAGAGCATGGAACAGCCACGTTCAGGATGACACAGATACTCACTGGACATGGCTGTTTCGGCGAATACCTACACCGAGTGGCAAAACGGGAGGCGACGCCGGCATGCCACGAGTGCAATGCGACCGAGGACACAGCACATCACACCCTTGTCGAGTGTGCTGCGTGGGGGCCACAACGCCATACATTATTGGCAATAGTCGGGGGTGATATTTCACTCCCGAGTGTGGTGAATGCCATGCTTAGTAGCAAAACATGCTGGAAAGCAATGACCACCTTCTGTGAGCGGGTGATCGCACAAAAAGAGGCAGCAGAGCGGTCAAGAGAGAACAGCACCCTCGCTGACCCACTACGTAGGAGGAGACACGGAGGAAGAAGACTGCGCTACGCGCACCTTCTCCCTGCGCCATAGAGCACATCACTTGCATGGAGGAGCCATTACGGCTAGCACAGAGACGCCGCGGTAGTAATGCCTAGCGATCCCGTGGCGTCTCATATTGTTGCTGAAGGCCCCGCTGGGTTTTAGTGGGTATTCTGGCACCTGATGCCGGCGAGTCCCACATACCTGCTCAGGTCCCTAGTACCTGGACAGGATGCGTAAAAGCATTTCCCAGCGAAAAAAAAAAAAAAAAAAAAAAAAAAAAAGCCTTAACCCGATACTTACTTTGTGTTTATTTAAACACACAACACAAACATGGATAGATGAACGCCACTAGGTTGACCACTAACCCCTTCACCAATCCGCATGAGTCCCGTGCCCAACAGTGGGAAGTTGTGAGTTGTAGCTAAGCTATGAGTACACTCGTACTATAAAAACACTTATTTCGCGTACTGAACTAAAAGAGCCACTTCCATCGTTTCTGTCCGAATAAAACCGTTTCTACTATAAATGAGAGTGGTTGAATGGGGAAATGATTGATCAAGAAGCTTTCGACCCTCATCCTTTGTCCAGGAATGGCTGCCAAGCCTACATGTCTTCCCTTTAAGATACGCTTATTCGAAACGTAACTATTACTTATACCCATTCTATTTAATTTTCTGCCTGCCTGATGCAAACTTCCAGCCCGTTGGCGCAATCGGTAGTGATCCAGAGTTCGTGGATTCGAATCCCACTCAGGACAGACATTCGTGTGACGTGTTTGTTCTGTGTCTGGATGTTAATATTATCTAATTAAATATGTTTTTAAAAATATATATATTTATTTTAGTATCTGACACCGCTCGCGGCTAGTTTCGGGTCAGGTGACCGTGTGTGAATTGTCCATTATAATTATTAAAAGCTTTTATTTAACTTCACTCGTATGTATCTATGTATGTATGTATGTCCTGGAATCTTGCAATCAATATTTCACCCACTTCCATTGAAGCTATCGAGCTGAAATTTGGCACACATATTTGGTTCCGATGACAATGCACGAACATAAAAAAAAAGTCATAAAAAGCTTTTATTTGAATAACAAATTTTTAACGGTATAATTATTTAATTACTAATCTGCCGTCAAGTCGTCGAGACTGCTATGCTGGAGTTCCTAGGTTCGATCCCTGGGTCGGACAAAGCATTATTAAGGTTTTCTAATTTGAATATCCCAGTTGTAGCTCGAAGTTCGAATTTGTGCCCAGTGTATGGCAATAGGCTCACCACATATTACATAGGACCTAAATATAACATGTGGGTGTACTATGTTAGCCAAAATAAAATGGAATAATTTATTTTATTACAATCTTTTTTAAGGACGAACTATTTTACTATAACCTACGAAGACTTGAAAATGACCTCGTTCTTGAGTTTCATTTCAGTTTAATGCCAAGACATTTCAAACCGTCCTTGTTCCCAAAGAACTTAAATTAACAAAAAATGTAATGAGAAACGCTGCGCGTCCTTAAAGTCGGTATAATCTGATTAATGGACAGTGTCTCTGTTTAATTTGAATTATCGATCGCTCTCAAGGACCCACTGATCTTAAAACCATCTTCCCGTGCTTAACTGAAAATGGACCGTTTGTGTTCAGATAAAACTCAACGACACAGCCTGTCTTGATAGTGACGTGCCCATGTCCCACAGTTGGGCACGGGTCTCTCCCATAGCCAGAGCTGAGGGAAGTCTAGAGCATACTCCACTTCGCTGCTCCAGATTGGTGAAGGGTTTAGTAGCCAACCCAGTGTCAAATATTTTCAAGCCACCCGAAGGTCTTCGACAAGGCTTAACGATTGTTATTTTATAATTAAAAACAACAATAACCGACGCCTTAGAGTACCCTCCGAATTTTGCCACTAATCAGCCATCCAAACAAACAGACCGCGCCCGGCGTTGCCTAACACGCCCGTGATCACATAAGATTGACGCGAGCCATTGGGCTATGGACGCTTCTTCAAGACATCAATACATTGGTATATAATGATCAAGACATGCCGACGTGGTATTCCCTGTGTTGTGGATCGGAGTTACGCAGAGAAAACAATGCCATTCAACACCTATGACCCGAGAACAATTAGTATTATCTGTGAAATAAACTGGGCGAAGGCAAAGATTTCAACCCGTGACCCTCAGTTTGGCAGACAGGCAGCCGCACCACGGAGATGTGTGATAGGTAGCTTAGAAGTTTTGTTTTTAGAATGGACTTTTGCTGTATGGTCATACCACAGAACAGATTATCTGTTCTGTGGGTCATACAGACCATTACAACGTCACCGAATAGACTCGGAACTCGTTTTTTTTCGAATGGACTTTTACTGTATGGTCATAAAGTCCTTTATGGCGTCACCTAATAGGTCTCAGAAGTCAAAACCTACCACGATTCTTACGCGTAGCGAACAGATGCTATATCTATGGTTCTTACACCAATTCGTACGAGTCTCCTGCCTCATGTTCAATCTAAACATCGATTACACGTTCGGGTGTCTTATTATCCGATCGGGCGCTCTCGGGCGAGCTATCACTGCCTAATTCATGAATCACGTCCTATCGTCGTGAACCCAGACGCATTACTCTTTCCTTTAGGCCCCGGCTAAACCAAGGAATCAGTGTCAATAGTGAATTTGGAATACAATAAAATATATATTATATATATTATGACACAAAATTATGCTCTCTACGGAAATCGAATCCGGTCGAGCCACTAATGTAGGTTGTCGGGCTCATAGACAAACGTCACAACTCCGACTGGTGATGTGTTTTGCTTATGATTTAGAAATCCAGCGTTTTACCGCCGTCTTCTTTAGGCGTAGCATAGCCATAGCCCAGTGGCTCGCGTCGATTCAATGTGATTGTGAAGAAATGAAGGGCGTGGTTGGTTTGTGGTAAAATTTCAAGGACAGTACCGTGTTTCAGAGGGTACGCTAAACCGTCCGTCCCGGTTGTTTACAAAATGGAAACAGTCGTTAAGCCTTGTCAAAGACCTTAGGGTAGCTTGAGAACGTTCGACATTGGATTGACCAGTAATCCCGCCACCAATCCGCTTTGGAACATGCTCTAGACCTCCTGTAGGTGTATTTGTGGGGGAGACCGTGCCCAACAGTGGGACGTCTATGGGTTGTAGCTAACTAGCTGGCTTCTATCGGTTGTCCGTCCACCTATCCAAAGGGCAACCTGTACTCCATCGCAGTCTCCAATTAATATACATCGTAAGCAAAAAATAAAAGTTATGTTATACGTTAGATGGTAATAAATAACTCACGGGTCATGTCCATCAACTCATTTATATGAAAACGTGACGCATCACATGCACGCATCGTTGAAAAATTGGAAATTTTTATTTTTAAATATATTTTTATTTTCTGTGAACGCCACATGATACGAGCATATTGTTTCCAGAGTAAATTTAATCAACGTCAATGGAGACGTAACTATTGCGGGATTCATTTATTTTGGGGTACAATGCATCAATACAAACCAGTAATACCTACGGTAGGTACCTACCTATTCATGTAACTAACGCTCGATTTGATTCGGTTTACTCGATTTCAATTATCATACAGTAACTGGCTCGACCAAGTTATTCCATTCAGACATTATGAGGAGAGACTCTTGCCCTGCTGTCCCAATACATAGGTACTCTCTCTCTCTCAGTAGACCGCTGATTAAACTAGATACGGTATAAAAATTGAATATTATTGATGACAGAAATACCTACACTAATAATGATGGATTTGCCAACTGTGTTTCTGTAAAAATTGGAACTTCATACGTCTGTAATAAATACTTACGAAGACCTTCTAGGCTCCCTAATTCGGCCCAGCTACAAAATTTGTTTCTGACGAACTGAAATGACGAACTACAAACTTTAATATTAATAGTTTTTTTTTTTTTATTTGTCTTGAGTCAGTGAGCGCTTCACTCTTATAATATATCTGGATACACAGGGAAATCAAACACGTTTGAAAGGGATGTCATCAAAACGCGCTAAGTACGCAGCCATTACGTAATGTATTCTGACCTCCAGGTTACGCCTGACGATCACGTATCCAAAACGCGTGTTACGTGCACAGAATGTGCCCGTGCCGTAACAGGATTAACGGATAAGACACTAGGGAGAAGAAGCAGCGTATGCCCGTAAGTAATTGGTTTGTATAAGTCAACGTCAAGGCTCCATTTGGATAATTATTTTAAACAATCCCGGAACACACATGGGATGAGGCGGAATTGAATTTAAAAAATAATTGTGGTTAAATTAATAAATATAAAAAGGTATTTAATAATAATTAGGTTTTGATTTGTGAAATGAAAAGAAATGATGAAATTAAATAAAATGATGCAACCCTGAGAAGTAGACACATCTTTTAACAAAAATGTTTACAAGCCAAGCAGGGTATTAATATACAGGATATATAAAATACAAAATAATTAGAAACAAAGACATGAAAAATTTTGCATAATTAGTTATATTTATTATGTGAGTTGTCAAATTTTCAATAAAATAGTAAATTGTTCACTTTATACTACCCATTTTTAGCTCTGAATTCTATGGAGGTGGCATGGCATTTCTATAGTACAAAAAACCATTGAATATTATATAAAATTGTAAGCTTCTGCACTCATTCGCATATAAACATTAACTGTGCCAATACTCAATTTCATACTCCTTCATCCACGTAATTACGCGTACTTACTATTATTATGATGACTGTTGAGGACCGTATAATATCTGATAGTTTGATTGAAACACGAATTCCTTGATCATAAATAAAATGATTGTCGAAGCTACTATACTACACATTCGCGTAATTTGATAGCGTCAATAGACATATACCTCCATTTTACTTGCTGCCGATACAAGTATATACACCTTGTATCATTGTATCACCTATATGATGATACAATATGGAAGCGAGATTATAAATTATCAAATGTAGTAAGTAGATCCTCGTACTTGATTAATGTTTGATGGAAGGTTCACAAAATAATTCTTCATTGACCGCCATCGGACCTACTTCTATCGCAAGTACGTAACCTCTAAATGTGCGCAATCATCTATCCAATATACTTTCCTGCTTCCGAAATGAGACAGGCCCTCAACTACAATGATTTGCACTTCATGCTGAGAATTGATAAGCCATTATGGCTAGTTTTATATTTTCAGTCATAATGTGAATTATGACTAAATATCCTGTCAAAGTTTTTGACCTGAAAGTTTCCAATCAGATACGCATCTGCGACAGTTTTAATAATATTTATTTTACGAAAGAAGACATCTATAGATCCATAGATCCGTAATGTTCTCAAACTCCGCTAAGGAATTCCGCTAATCTGCATTTGGCAATTCTGAATTATGTCCTACACAAATTATTGAGTGTTTTATAAAAATGTAAATTAATTAATTTCAGAACATTGAAATAATACAGTTCTGCGAAATAATACTGTTTTAAACCTTACCTACCACTTAACCATGTAATCTATCTATCTTAAAGATCTACAAGTACCTAGTCGAATGTTCAAAACATTCATCTGTTACTAACAACAGACAATAGAAAGAGCCCTTGAAACTTAGGGCCCGACGAATACCTGTTATATTGCTTGGAGTTACGATGAGTTTTTGACGAAAACGCCTTAAATAATAGCTGTGTTTCGACGAGACGAGAACGAAGCAGCTTTAAATTAAGTACCTTGTTCTATTTTCACCCGAAATTTTCAGCTAAAATAAGGAATATTGTGGAGCGACCTGAAGTGACCCGGAGAAGATGGCGTCATCAGTATCATCTTTATTGCTTTTAGAAATAAAAAGGGGTTAAATAACAAGTAAATGAACAAAAGTGCTTATAATGATCTAAATTATTGTTAAAATTAGACCATAGTTAAGTTAGAACATCTTATCCGCCCTGAAGAAAAGGCCGTTAACCTTGATTTTCAGTCACAGATCACCAAGATCAAGGACGCGGACAAAAAACGTCAAGTTTTGTCAGTGCTGCATGACGTCTTTTGACACTACACAGAGAAGGCACGACGCAGCCTAAAACGGGTTCGTCTAGCCATTATCATTTCAAAAACATATTGATAAAACCAAATCAAAAAACTTAAGCTAAGTACTCAGATGTTATGGAGGACTATGTCCCCCTTTCCGATAGGAGACCTACTCGTTACTAGTACTCTACTGTATCACTATTATACAGTGATACAATAGTTGTAGTGATGTAAACTCTATCCCATTCTATGATTAGGTAGGTACCTATGTTTAACATTATACGAGTAGGCCATTTACATTTAATTTTCACTGTAGCGGCATTATGGGTTGTGATTTGCATAATGGATACCCTATATTGATTGTACATTAAATGTTCCTATTAACCAGCTACAGGTTGACATTCTCTTTCTATTTTGCTCCGGTTTTCAGCCTTTTCCGGAGACAAATATGCTATGGATCGAGCTTCAGGCAAAGTATGTTTCAATTTTATGAAAACAAGAAAAAATGTAAGTATGTATTCAAAAATATCTATGTATTTACATCAGTCTCTGACAGCCATAGAGTACAGGCTCGCGCCTAGTTTGGAGTAAGATGGCCGTGTATGAGGATGTCCATGATATTTATCTATATATATAAAAGGAGAAGGTGACTGACTGACTGACTGACTGACTGACTGACATATCAACGCAGGGCCTAAACTATAAGGGTTAGAAACTTGAAATTTTGCACAGGGGTTCCTTTTATAACGTAGGGGAGCACTAAGAAAGGATTTTTGAAAATTCACCCCCTAGGGGGGTGAAACGGGGGTGCAAAGTTAGTATGAAACTTTGCCGTTTTTGAAGTTAGTGAATGTCTAATTCCACGCGAGCGAAGCTGCGGGCGTCCACTAGTATAATAATAAGATAGAACCTATACGAAGCACCATTGCGTGTTATTATACTTTTAATGAAAATATTAAATGATTTGTTGCTAAATACATTGTAGTCATGTCAATGGGTATTTTATAGTATTTACTTATACAAAATATACGAAAGTAATTTCATCCCTTTGTAATCGCGCCCCTAACGTGATAATAGTTCTATCCCTCTTCATCTTAACGCTAGTATTTGATAGGGAATTGTTCCATTAGAATGGACGTTTTCGTTAATTAATAATACGATGACATTAATTTATAGACCTGTTTTGTCTTGTTTATTTGGAAATCTAATAGAGAATCTAATCTAGATATGCGTTATGCGTATATCGCGTTATGTTATAAAAATTGACAAAATCATAAATGAAGGAATAAACCTAGGAACTAACATAACTTAGAAATAAATCTTGTAAATTTAAGCGTAATGAAGTGACCAAAGGAACTCAATACAATTTTATTCAGATGTAGGGAGCTTAAGGGGATCCTTAAGGGAAGGGGGGACATTTCTTTAAGAACATGCGTGCTGTTCTACGGGCATCTATCTAATAGGTGGTGGCGGTAAAGTGGTCACCATAATCCCAAAAAATATATGCAACACTTTCGTGCTCTTTAAGTGTATAGAATTACTTTTTCATAATTTGTTTGATGAGAAAAAAAATTATTTATTAAGTAATGAGTAAGTACCTACCTACCTATTTTCACATAGATAGCAAACCAGCTTTGCTATCTATGTGAATTTGCCTTTGCGTCTATCAAAGTAAAATGTATCTATACGGAATATAATAAATATTATGTATTGTGAAAAAGATTTTTATAATTAAAATATTTTTTAATGAGAATGTTAATTTTGTCCAATTTACGGCCAGATTATTGCAGGCTCGCTTTGCGCGGGCAGCGACGGGCGGCATACGGCGACAGACCTTCGGAATAGATGCATGTGTTTTTTGTTCTTATAAATTGTCATGTGTCTATGTTCTGATTGTAGGGATTCATAAATAGTAACATCGATACAGCAGCTGCAGTTTGATAATTTAGCTAGTACATATTTTATTTACTTAAAAATATGTGTTAAACCAGGGAAAGCCTAACGCTCAAGGTCATTGGCAGCAATGGGCGCCTTGGGGGTGCAAATAAAGAAAATTTAACAAAGAAAATGACAATTTTTTCTCTAAAACGAAACAACCCCGACTAATAATTTGTACAAACATTTGAAGACAAACCCATGCTGGAGCCAAATCCATTTCGACATTAGATAAACGAGCGTAATCCAAAAACAAATTGAATGTGCGTACAGCGGCAACTGGGTGTGCGGGCAAATATCTTTACAGCGGTTGTTTTAAGGCTTTAATCCTGCGAAGCGCCCGAGAAAAAAGTCGTAAGGCTTTTTGCAGACGTCAGTTTCGAGATTTCTTAGGACGAGTTCTTGCAATTGTCGGAGGAATCAAATCGTATAAATACCGTGGAAGTAATATCCGCCGTGCGTATATCTACATGACATATAAATTATCTGTGTAATAAAGAATACTTTTGCCGAGCCCAGATTGAAAATTATAACTGAAGGCTCATATTATCTTTTATTGGCAGTTACACCTAAACAAGAGACAGGCATTTCATCTTTCGTTGGTGACAAAGAATAATGCTTAAGTCAATCAAGTCTCTTTTACAGTTTGATCAGATAATAATTAAATTGAATGCAATTAACTGCCACAAGACACCATATAATACAACATGTGAATTAACACCTGTAAATATATTACGATTTTTAACTACTACAGGCTACAGACATCTCACACACACACCTCCGCGGTAAGCCAAGGCCACAACACACGGACACACAAAAAACAACAATTTAACATCCATCACAAATATTTTTGCGAAAATATCCGGCCAGGATTTGAACCCGCGGTTCGACTGTCAGGGTCACGCCACAGCGCCCCGAAGTCGTTATTAGTATAATATTTTATCAAATTCAATTTATTTGAATGCCAGGCATTCCATTAACTTCTTATTGCAGAAGCTACATTGCATACTAGAATATTACACAACAATTACAAACAAGCACGCGTACGCGTGACCTGTCATCACTTTGGTAAAGTCCCAAAATAGTCAGCATTTTTTCAAATAATCATACCGGTTTTTAAAGGCACTCCCCGTGTCGCTATACCGTGATGTACGAGTATGTACAAAAGAGTATGAAAACCTTCGGCTGCCACATCATTGAGTTTTACAGTCGTCATGAACCGGCCCAGATCCAACCTCGTAAATCTACCCATTTACGACGAAGTCAAATGGCGAATTAGATTGACGTATGTCTCCTAAAAGTTTTTTTTAAGGATAGGAAATGTAAATAGTTAAGTTAATGTAGGATAGGAAATGTAATAACTGCTGTCTGTTTACTTGCGCATTTACTAAAAAATATACTAATAATAACTTAAAGCAAACTGATGTTATAAATATTATAAGTTATTAAAAGCTTTTATTTAACTTCTATAAAGAAGAAAATACCACAACAACACAACTCGAGTGTTAGATGTTGTTATGAGTACCAGATGCTTTCAAACACGTCTGTGTTATTGGAATGTGTACCATAGCTACCCCATAGAGAGAGATTTGGCCAAAGCGTCGCATCACAGAGTTAGCTACGCAGTCTGTTCACACATCGGACGCCCGAATAGAATATTTGAACACGGAGTGCCGAGTGAAGCCTTTGAGCACGATTCCGGAAAATTAGTGTCAATGTTTCAGCAATTCTCACTATGTTGCCATCGTCCATTTCTGTTCTTAATTTAATGATTTATGTCATTATTAACGTCACTGCTCCTCGGGCATATATTGAACTTTAGTTCACATTATCTATATTTAACCACGTATATGTATTAATATTATGTTGTCAATGATATACAGCAATTTGTTTTAGACTAGAACCTATAAACAAAACAATTCAATTAATAAGCAAATTCACGCCTGCACGTGCGATCGGTGTCTAACAAGTACCACAGATATAGCTAACTCCATCGGACCGTTTTCTAATTTCTTCAAATTGAACCCATATTTCGGATTGGATTCGTAAATTTGATTGCATAAATTACAGTTAACGGTCTAAAACTGAATTCGCGTTGCCGCTTTATGAACCTTTATTCGAGCAAATTGCTGACGAGAAATTTATTGCTGCCTAAAATTTTGTGACTAGTAATGCTTATATTTAATAGCGAAATAGCTGCAAAAAATGTACAGCTTTGTAGTACCTATGTGTGTTTTATACAATGCTGGAAGCCAATCGCTAGAAGTGTCAAGAAAATAGCAAGAGAAGAGTAATGAATAAGGAAATAGGAAGACAAGTTCCTTCTTTTTAATTTTAAGGAAATTCCGTGTCGAGGGATATAAGATAAACTAAAATATTTAACAAACTTAAATATTTGGTGCACAATGGACACGTATTTTTATATGCCACTTTGTCTCCAATTAATCTTGAATTAATGATTATTTTTTACAGTATATCAACTAAATAAATTGTTACACTGACAATAACTTTGTATAATAGAATATGTTACTTCGTAATACACCCAAATAATAATGTGAAGGCTTATGATTCCTCATTCGCATATTAAATTTATCTCTGTGTTCCTAGAAAACATAAACAAATCAATATTTGGTTAGTAATCGTAGTTAGTTTATGGAGGCAAAGGGTCTATGTAATAAAATAATTATTTCTCATTAAGGAAAATAGGCTTTGAAATTTATACTTGTAGAGGGCAAAATGGTTAATGCTCTTGTACAAATCTCACTCACCATTTTATTAGTAACATTATCATACTTTGTTATATGGTCGCGAACAAAATACAGGTTTAAGTATATCAGATACTTAGGATTTAAGCACCATTTTTCCGTCCAAATAATTACGATGGCCTGCCGATTTTCTCTCCCCTACCTCGTGGTGCTGAGTTAGTGAGAAAAAAAAGCTTGTGAAAACACCGCGGCGAACGACAATAAACTTGATAGCGACTGTACACGCGATCGTATGCGGAAAGGAAAGGCTACAAAACGTAGTCTGCTTTTTGCGTTATAGCGAGTTCTAGTAAGAAATGAAGGGAAACAGCCCCATTTTTGTTTGTACAAACTGTTTTTTCGAAAATAATAAAGATATGAATTAATTTAAATAATACAACCAACAGCTCTGTATAGAATAGATCTTAGATCCACGAATATCTATATGACCACAACCACTAGGTCTAAAATAGACAATCCAATTTGAACTCCAATTTAGGTAACGTTAAATTATCTATTTAGGTAAATTAAATATTCTTAGCGTTACAAAAAGTTATACGATATTGATTTATTAAAAGGATTAATTATATTTTGAAATCAACTACATATACCACGTGCGTATGTTAATAAAATTCTAGTAGGCTTTTAGACAAAGGAAGTACACAAGCACAAGGGTCGTGTCCTTCGTTTCATCGGGATAAACTACAGGCGTAATAAAATTTTATAATAACGGCAATAGGTCGTTACTTAGTTTTACGAAGCCATTATTTCACTTTATTATGTAGCCCATAAATAAAATAGGGGTCATAGTTATTGTATTGAGATATTACATAAATGAATATAGTTAAGCTGTCTCTGTAGATTTACCCAGCAATAAAAAAAAAGATTTAATCTCTAGGTAAACTTATAATACGAACGAACACGAAAATAATTAAATTTGCATTTGCAAGCTACAGACAAATTTTAACGGCTTATTAAAACTTTATATAAATATATATATATATATATAATGTAATAAAAATTGTAGCGTCCATAGCCGTAGCGTCTATAGCCCAATGGCTCGCGTCGATTCAACGTGATCGAAAGAGTTAAGCAACGACGGGCGCGGTCGGTGTATGGATGGGTGACCACTAATGGCAAAATTTCATGGACTCTACCGTGCTTCGGAGGGCACGTAAAGCCGTCGGTCCCGGTTGTTTTCAATGCTGGAAACAGTCGTTAAGCCTTGTCGAAGACCTTGAAGGCTTGAGAACATTCGACACTCAGTTGGCCACCAACCCCTCCACCAATCCGTATTGGAGCAGCGCGCTGGAGTATGCTCTAGATCTCTCACAGCAGTGTCTGTGGGGGAGACCCGTGCCAGCAGTGCAGTGACATCTATGGGTCGCAGCGTATAAAAATTGTAATAGATATTGACGATTCCGTGGCGCGGTGATGAGTGATCCTGACTGCCGAAGCGCCGGCCAAGACAATATTTATTTCGTTGATAGTAAAATTATATGTGCTTGGGTCATGGATATTAGATTGTGTTGTTTTTATCCGCGGAGGATATCGTTGATTCTTAAAAAAGCAATCTTTGTATCGTATCTCATGCGCCATACCGTTTGTTTTTGATCCCTAAAATTATTATATCGTGACTTAGAGCTTAGCTTAGTGGTAGGTAATTATTGTAAATTTATCTTAAGGCAAGTTAGACACCTGTGTAGGATTAGCTATTCATTCAATAATCAATAGCTAATCCTTTGCCTTATATAGATCAGTTAGTAGTTTAAGTAGTTTTTAGTTAGGTACCTAGACTTTCGTTAAGCGTGTCTAATCACCTCATAGCGAAATAAATTATTTGACTTTGACTTTGACTTTATTATAGCATTTTTTTTATTCTGGAAAATAAAAAGATTCCCTTGGGATGGAAGTTGGTTGGAAATTCTGACGCAATGTTCAATTATACGAGAGCAAAGCTTCTGCGACTAGAACTCGTAAATAATAATAACATGTTGTTAACTGCCTTGAACACATGTCAATAATCATTTACCATACTTATGACAATCATTTACCACATGAGTCATAAATAATGAATCTTAATAAGGCCAAGCAAAGGAATTTTCGTTCCAACTTTATGAAATAGCTGATAAATATATTCACCTACATTCCTCATTGTCCCCGAATCAATTGGGCGGCTCATTGTACCGTTTTTGGGGAAATAGTAATAGATTATTCTTGTGGCTAAGGGAGAAATTCCGCACTGGATTTATTATTGCTAATTAATAGCAAGTCACATTATTAATGTACGAACCTACCTATGAAGTATGTCGCTCCCTACTGAAACAAAATGCAATAGGTTCCTATTCTACCCACCTAATGTACCCTACCTACCTATAATTGTACTTAGTTTGTTAGCTGCTCTAGAGTTTTTCTCCTATAACTAAGAAATTCAACAGCTTACTTATCACGTTGCTCCATTCAGAATTGTCGAAAAGGTTGGAGACCTACTCGTTGTTCGGAAGTTTTTAAACGATGGTCTCCGAGACAGCTTTACGACTGACAATGACGTAGGGGGAAAGTGTGTCCATTGGCTCAAGAAATATTAGGAAAATTTTCGGGGTCAAAATGGCAGCCCATATCACTGTCATCAATTACTTAAATGAAATAAAAAATGCTTTACTCACTTAAACTTTTCATTTCACTTTATTTTTTAAAATATACAAATTCAGAAAACAATTTGGCCTTGGCTTGAACAATTTCCCACGAGAATTTTAAAGCGAGTCTAGGAACTAATCAATATATAAAAACAACCAGTGCGATCAATATGTCAAAAATACATCAATTCAGTCAGTTTTAATTAAACCTACTAGAATTTAATTAACTGTTAGGTAACTAAAGCGACAAAGAGACTAGAGCTCGTTTATAATTAAGCGGTGCTTTGAGCGTGACGTGGTGCGTCGGTCGAGTCGAACGGATATTTTAAACTTGTATCTATGGCCGTGTGTGATTACCATGGTATTTTTTTTAAATTATTTTATCGCACGCGGCGTTTCAGTTGCATTTGTGCATGTCATACCGTTTTCATTACGTACGTAAGTACGAACTTGGTGACGCCACATTTCACGCACCGCATCTCCGTGAACGAGCCCTAATGAAAACAAAAGCTTGAAGCCTATGATCGTAACGGCAACGAAATTAATTTATGTAATGGATTATGTTCATTCTGACCAAAATTCGTCCCAAGCATATCAATTATGGCAACACCGTCCATAAATTGAATTTTGAAAACGGAACAAACACAAAGCACGCACTCTATAGTTTTGTTGGTACCTCTAATACGATTAGGTAGTGCGGATGTAGCAATATTGAAGGATAGTATGTTTGTTTGGGCTTCTGTAACAGTCTGTAACGTATTTCTTTTTTTTTTTTGGTACTACTGAGCTGACTTGTAGGTATGTAGAACGAGTTAATATAGACAACAACCAGGACAACTACAAGTATTTCTGTTCAACAAATATTATTTATTAAATTTATGCATGCAATGTTTGTACCTATATCCTAAAAAATTACTGATCCGATATGGATGGGGTTTTAGTTAGGTATGTCAGTGAAGTTTTGTTTGACGCCACTTATGCTGTTTTGCTGTCACATTCGTAGAAAAAATAGAAATTCGTGTGTGAAATTAACCTAGCCCGACCTTATGAAAAACAAATAAACCTACTCTTGTTATGAAATAGTATAAAAGAATTACATAAGACTACCATAAATCCCAAACCTTTGTGTGCGTGCGTTACCCTACTTAATTAAAATATGACGTAATAAAGATCTCTGTTGAGTTTTACTCTATATCAGAGTTATTTTTGCTTTCAAACCTCCCCATGCAAGCACACTTTAACCCATTAGTAAGTAAGTGCGAACGGAAATTGTTCCCATGGATAGTCTGGTATCTAGCTAGAATATAATAACTATAAAAGCTTTTATGCAGAATCCTTAAAAAGATGAGTTATACAATATATGTAGGGGAGACTGGGGGCAAAAGTAACACGGCGCAATAGTAACGTTGGTGATATCTTGGTTACCAAGCAACGCAGAAGAGTGTGCGGGCGTGGGGGCATAGGCCGTGTCATGCTCGGGTAAGTTAACCAATCGGCTATGTGCTCCGAGCGCCGTGGACGTATATTATTGACTCCGGCCATTTGGACAGCCCCGAAGTAAGTTTTCGTGCTTTGTAAAATCTGTTATTACTCTTTAATTTACAAAATTTAAGTAAATTAATGACTAGTATTAGAATCTATTTATATCACACAATATAAACCTTAATGTATAAGTTAAATAGTGTTCAGAATTTCTGATTTATTTTGGTTTTAAAATAAAACAGTCTTCTGGAACAATTGTACCATTTTTGTCGGGGTCAATAGTAACGTTACTATTGACCCTATGGTACAAATGACCCCGAGGTGAAAATAAATTATATATATATATCGATACCTCTGGGCTCAAAGGGCGTATAGCACAAAACAGCTACTTTTCAGGAGAGCCAAAAAACCAAAAAAAAAAAACAAAATTAGCTATAACTTTTTTGTCTCAATAATTATAAAAAAACAATCTATGAGAAAAATACTTACATTCTCCTATATTTTAAGTTAATACTATTAAACGAAGTCTTAGTATAATAGTTTCCAAAATAGTTTTGCTTTACTACCCAAAAAAAACAACAAAATGTCCTTTAAGCCCATTTAAAAACAGCTAACTTTATTAACTTTGGCAGTAAATACAACCTAGCGTAAAAAAGTTGTATAATATTATGTAGTAAATGACAATAGCAATGTTTAATTGTGATGTAAATCACAAAGTTTGCATTTAAAATTGTACAACTTTCATAATAAAAAGGCTTAAACGGGGTGGGGGGTACCCCATCCCATCCTGATGGATTATTCTCATTAATCCCCATCCCAATAGCTAGCCAAAAAGCTTTTTAAATATTAATTAATTGAAGAGTTATTGTTAATAGTTCTTACTATACGTAATAAAAGGGCAAACAAGAAAGATTTAAGCAATTTTTGGGTTATTGATCTTTAGAATTATTTTCTTTTTCAGTATTATTTTCATCTTCTTTATCTTCTTCTTCTTTATCTTCTTCATTAGTTTCATTTAATGTATCACAAACATAAGAGCTCCATGGAAGTTTTCTATATTCGTCATGAAATCTCTTAGGTATAGTTCCGTTGTCACAGAGACGTGTCAAACCATGTATTTCTTTTTGTTTATGTTTAATTTAGTTATATATAGTGGCTTAACTTCTTCCGCTTCCTGCTTTTTGTTTCCGCTTGACTTGTCCTTTGCTTTACTTTTTCCTTTGCCTTTGCCTTTTCCTTTGCCTTTTCCTTTGACCGATGGCTTTTCCATTAACGTTATATTTTGAGTTTCAGCTTCCTCTGCCATGGAATATTTGACATTTATTTGGTTTTCGTATTTCTTTTTAAATGTAGCATTTCTAATCTGTTTTAGTTTTATATTTTTCAATGTGCTTGGTGTGAAAGTATTGGCAGTTAATTGATCAAAATTCAGAAAATCGGTGTAGTCCATACCAATGACTTTGTATGGCTTAGGTTTTTTCCGAGCGGTCTCAAAGTATGTCGGCCATTGCGATGGACTCCATACAATTAATTTGTTGTACTTCTCTTTCAATCGTGGCATGGACAGAGTCAACGGGCATATACTTATGTGTGTCCAGGCAGAAGATTATTTATTTGTTTTACTTCTATATTAATTGCAGACTTTAGAAAATATTTAATAGTGGACAATACCGTTTTATTTTTATTTTGGCCGCTCCTGTAGCGGTATAAAATAATGTTTTTTTGTGCCTATTCTATCTTTCTCTTCTAAGTACTTTAAAAGACAAGAGGCAATTTCATTGCTTCCTCGTTTACCGTCGCTGTCTCCCCAGGTATAGGAGTAAACTTCCTGTGTGCCGCTTTCGTAAAATGTAAAATTATACACCACATATTTTCTTGAATAGTATAGTTACATACTTTGACCGTGCGGCGTGCCTAAAACCTTTTGCAAATCAAAACTACATGTAATAGTTCCATTAACAAAAGACTTCAAATTTTGATGTTTTTTAAACCTTTTATAACTTGCTTTTTTTATTTTATGTGATAGCCAAAACACTCTTTATCTTTCTCACTCATTGTATCCATATTATGTTCCACTCTTGTGCATGTTACACATTTGTCTTTTTTGGGAATGTGGAAACTAATATTATATTCATTAAAAATGTTTCTAAACATATTTTCACTAACAGTGTCTTGGACACTGTTTATGCTTTTTTTATTTATCTGATATAAATTAGACACGTTCTTTAATTCTTGAGGTAGATACACTCTGTTTGTTCTTTGTCTATTGTAATGGGATGGCACTGCAGGTAATGATTCAAAAAATTTCTTCACTTTAAGCCTATAGAATAATGTGCTTTACACCCTAAACTTCAGGAAATATTTGTAATTATTTTGAGTAGTAAAGTACAAGTCCTGTTATGTTGAATGGTTGTAAAGAACAATAATGAGAATTAATGCGGTTTACGCCATAATACTCATAATTATGAGTCCAATTGGATTCCTATACAACCTAGGACATTTTTAACTTGCACAGTAATGTAATTTACAGCCCGATTTCCTGTTTCATTCTGTTTTAGCAGCCCAAAATAGATGGGGTGTAAAGAACATTTTTGTGCGAATTTGGCAACTTCGTATATACCAATCGATAGAGAATGAAAAACTGAATACGATGGTATTATTAACTCCATTTGGCCCAAAATGTGCTTTACGCCCTTTGAGCCCAGAGGTATCGATATATATAACATTTTTTGAGCCAATAAAAAATCAATAGATTTTTGTTTTAACGATTTGCTACCAAAGTAAATAGTTGGGGAAATATAAATTATTATCAAAGATTATTTCAGTTTATTTTATTGTTTTCTGGAAGACTCGCAGAAATAAGACAGGGGTTAAATGTAACATGGGGTTGTTAGTAACACACAAGTTTTACATACAAATTGTCGTTTTTGATTTTTGTTGATTATTGTTGAATACATCAAAGAAATGTACGATTTAGATGTTATTTAATGACATAATATGCCTAAAATTGTGATTTTTTAAAGTAATATATTAGCTTTTGATCAATTACCAAGAGAAGTATATATTTTTTTGTTTCGAAGCGGCTTGAAGAAATGAAAGCATTTATTTTTGTTACCAATTATAAGACTGATTATATTAATGATTGTGATTATTTTAAAAATTAAAATATAGGTATATCCATTAAAACTGTCATTTTATTGGCCATCAAAACTATGTTACAAACGACCCTATACTAGGGGTCAGTTGTAACATTCGACACTCCCTTTTAAAAGTGTGATTGCAACAAAATTACACTTAGTACACGAACGTTAGCTGCACAAGTTGGTAGACACTTAAATTCTCTTTCTTGGAGACTAACAGGATTTTGTTAAATATCAACAGTTTTAGCACAATCGGCCATGAAGTAAAAACTTACTAATTTTAAGTATCAGTTATATGATACATCCATACCACCATCACAGTATATAAATATATGTGCCATGATAATGCCACAACACTGATTTCTAAACGTTTGGGCATCGGTTAGTAAATTTATTATTAGCTGCAACCTATAGATGTACCACTGCTGGGCAAGGGTCTCCCATAGGCAAATCTGTGGTAGGTCTAGAGCATACGTGGAGTATGCTAGATAGATGACAGCTTACAAATAATCTAGATACAATAGATAATATTAAAACTGAGCGCTTCGATCGCTGTTTATTATTATTTGCTGTTATTACGTATAACTTCTAGCAGAAATTATTCGCAGATGCAGATATTCACTAATCGGCTTTCGTGCCAGTACGAGCATGCAGACAAACCACGCGTCGGTTGCCAAATCAAATACGCCATTTCGTATATGCAGGCTGGTCTAGGGATTATGTAGATTTTAGGTTCTAGGCGAATATTGAATTCGGTGTAATGTTGGAGTAAGAAATATTTATCTACGTAAGATAATTTGGATGGATTAAATGATAAACCTATGTAATGAAAATTTTTATTACGGAATGAGTAAGGTCTACAGATAAATATAAATACCTATAGTAAATTGTGTTGTTTTCTGTTTGTCCGCCATCCGTAACACAGGCATAGGCCTATAGGGTTCACACCTTTATGAATGTAGCGCTAATATTATTTAAGTTTGGAACCCTACCTACGGAACCCTACCTATTATCAGAATGAAAATGAAAAATGAAAAAAAAAATGAAAACTTACTTAATAATAAATTCCATCGTCTATCAATCCGCATTGGAGCAGCGTGGTGGAGTATGCTCTAGACCTTCCGCAGCTGTGTCTGTGGGGGAGACCCGTCCCACTGCTGGGGACGTCTATGGGTCGCAGCGATGGATATTTGAATAATTGAATGAAAAATATTTTCGGTTCGTTAGCATTAGAAAGAAGTTACATAATTCGTCAACCACAGAAAATATAATCATTACATTCATACTCGTACTTTCGAACGGGGAAAAGGGCCAGGGTGGTATAATCTGTTACCTCGTTAGGGCTCTTCGGGTGGCAAAAACTGTCAATAATCAGGTTGTTCGTCAGTATACTCGTACATAAGTAGAAGAAAACGGCGATGACGTAATATGAACTCTTCCTCGACTAGTGGAGTCGATATAAATAGATACCGAGGATATAAATAAATAAATGTCATGGACATGTCACACGGCCATCTTAACCCAAATTAGGCGCGAGCCTATACTATGGGTGTCAGAGACTGATATACATACATTTATATATTTTAAATACATACTTAAATAGATAATATTAACATCCAGACACAGAACAAACACAAGTGTTCGTCACACGAATGTTTGACCTGAGTGGGATTCGAACCCACGACCCCTGGCGTAACAGACAGGGTCATGCAATTTTTCGGGTAAAAAGTACCATAATATGTTACTCGCCAGGCCCTATTCATCATCAGTGCAAAAAATCACATCAATCCAGCATTTCGTTAAGTAGGAGAAGGACAAACCAACAAAAAATTGATTAAAAATCGATTGATTATTCCAGGTTTTACTAAATTTCCACGAAAACCGTGCAATTTTTCGGGATAAAAAGTACTCTATATCACGCTCCAGGATCTTTACTCACACTTTAAATAAACTGTTATACCTTCGCTGCGACCCATAGACGTCCCACTGCTGGGCACGGGTCTCTCCCACAGATACTTCTGCGGGAGGTCTAGAGCATACTCCACCACGCTGGTTATACCTACATAATGTTTAATAATTCCATGGAATTTGAAAGTTTTCAACATTTATTTTCTCTATGCATAGATAATAATATCAATTTCCAATTTTTTTATTAACACTATGTAAATGCACGGCCTTACGTGATTTGTCCGCGTGCTTTCAACCGACGTTGAGCCGATCGCCGCATTTACGAGTACAACGGAAATTAACTTCCTTGATACCCGCCACATACTAAGTATACTCGTAACGAGCTTGCTAATATTATACAATATTATAAAAGCTGTTTCTAAATTAAACGTATAGCTTTCAAAAAGTTGAATGTGAATCGTACGAGTAAATGCAAATTTTGGATTTTTTTCTAGTAGACAAGGTAGAAACATAATAAAAATAAATAAAGAATATTAAAATTTTAGTTACTTAAATTAAGCCACGAAATAATTAATACTATAGCTGCAGCTACAAAGTTACTTAATATAGAACTGAAACCGTAAATAATGAAAGGCTGAAGTTGAAACCCAATAAATATGCAAATGTATTTCAAACTTTAGGTCGCTTGTTGGTTAAAAGCATATAAAAGAGTGAAGTGAAAAGACCAGGCTGTTGTAGATACACCGAGATTCCATTCCGTTTAAATCTCAGCAATCCGCTCAACTCGACGCGTTGGCTGGAACGATCAGATGTAGCAGATCTGCAGATTACCTCCTCGTGATCTATTTTTCAGCTCCTATCCAAATAGTGTGAAGCATATGAATACGAGTATATTCAACTGAACCTCTGCTTAGTCCAAACCTTTACTTGCGTTTAGCTTTCACTCATCTCAGTCTCTAATTGAGTCTTGTTCAAAGTCAGTCACAGTTGTCATTTGCGGCAGCGGATGATTGGTGCTGCAAGCTCGTTTGCTATCTTGTATCCATAAAAGGTGGAAGGATGACCTGAAGAAGGCAGCGGGAAACCGCTGGATTCAGAAGGCACAGGACCAGTCGGAACGGCGTCGTTCAGGAGAGGCCTATGTCCAGCAGTGGACCACTTTTTGCTTTATGTCTGTTTTACTTAGATAACGAAGCTGATATTATACTATCGAACCACTTATCGAAAATTATTTTTTGTAAGAGTTATTATGTATAACTTTCCCCGCGGCTCAGCCAACAAGGACAAACCAACAAACACACTTTCCCAATTATATATTAGTAAGGATGGTATGATGTGTAAGATATTATTTATATGTACAGGGTGTCCCAGAATGAATGGATAATCCTTGAGCCCCGCACAGAACAGCTCTCCAGCGCTTAGAAAAAAATATCAAAAAAAAAAAAATCCAAGTGATACCCAAAATATGATATTTTTTAGAAAAACATACGTTATTTTAGCTTCACTTCACATTAATTTACACAACTGCCACAAATTAATGATATTCTTGGCGTTTTTGGTGTCATTTTATTCCTGATAGACTATACTACTAGAATTACATCAAATAATATAAGTATCTGTGATACTTTTTTTATAAAAAAAATAAGAACTTGAATTTTTAACATGAAATTTGATACCAAAATAATTTTGACATAGTTTGAGAGTGTTTCATGTAAAAAAAAAGTATGAAAACGTATGTGTCCATCTATTTTAAAAACATGCGCAGTTAATACAGATTAAATAATGGTATAATACATCATTTTATCTAATACTACTACGAAGTTATTGCTATTGAGATGCAAAACGAGTAAATACGACTAAAATTAAAAAGTTAATGTCTTAATACATTTTAATAATAATAAAACATTTCAGGTGTCGCTGCGACCCATAGACGTCCCACTGCTGGGCACGGGTCTCCCCCACAGACACTGCTGCTGCGGGAGGTCCAGAGCATACTCCACCACGCTGCTCCAATGCGGATTGGTGGAGGGGTTAGTGGCCAACCCAGTGTCGAATGTTCTCAAGCCACCCGAAGGTCTTCGACAAGGCTTAACGACTGTTTCCAGCATTGAAAACAACCGGGACCGACGGCTTTACGTGCCCTCCGAAGCACGGTAGCGTCCGTGAAATTTTGCCACTAGCGCTCACCTATCCACAAACCGACCGCGCCTGTCGTTGCTTAACTCTTTCGGTCACATTGAATCGACGCGAGCCATTGGGCTATGGACGCTACATTTCAGGTGTACATTACATCAATCTTTATTCACAACAGGTGTTCAAATTGTCTGCCACCGATTCTAATACACGCTCGACATCTTCTTTTATAGGCTCTACTAAGAAACCGTGCGTAGAGTCATTCATTTATTTTTGAAGCGGCCTCTTGAACACGGCTGCGTAATTCCTCATTTGAAATTGTTTTCGAGTACACTTCTTCCTTTAGACAGCCCCAGTAAAAAACATCCCGCCAGTTTAAATCTGGAGATCGAGGAGGCCACAGAATAGGACCCAAACGACCAATCCATTTGTTTGGATACGTGGCATTTAAATAAGCCCGGACGTTTGTACCATAATATGCAGGGCAGCCATCATTCTGTAACCAATGGGATTCCATTACCTCCTACGAAACAGTCGTTAAGCCTTGTCGAAGACCTTCGGGTGGCTTGAGAACATTCGACATTGGGTTGGCCACTAACCCCTCCACCAATCCGCATTGGAGCAGCGTGGTGGAGTATGCTCTGGACCTCCCGCAGCAGCAGTGTATGTGGGGGAGACCCGTGCCCAGCAGTGGGACGTCTATGGGTCGCAGCGACACCTGAAATGTTTTATTATTATTAAAATGTATTAAGACATTAACTTTTTAATTTTAGTCGTATTTACTCGTTTTGCATCTCAATAGCAATAACTTCGTAGTAGTATTAGATAAAATGATGTATTATACCATTATTTAATCTGTATTAACTGCGCATGATTTTAAAATAGCTGGACACTTACGTTTTCATACTTTTTTTTTACATGAAACACTCTCAAACTATGTCAAAATTATTTTGGTATCAAATTTCATGTTAAAAACTCAAGTTCTTATTTTTTTTATAAAAAAAGTAACACAGATACTTATATTATTTGATGTATTTCTAGTAGTATAGTCTATCAGGAATAAAATGACACCAAAAACGCCAAAAATATCATTAATTTGTGGCAGTTGTGTAAATGAATGTGAAGTGAAGCTAAAATAACGTATGTTTTTCTAAAAAAAATCATATTTTGGGTATCACTTGGAATTTTTTTTTTTTGATATTTTTTTCTAAGCGCTGGAGAGCTGTTCTGTGCGGGGCTCAAGGATTATCCATTCATTCTGGGACACCCTGTATATGTAGCATAGCTAGATGGCGCTAGGTGACTTTTAGTTTACCTAAAAGTGCGATTGATGAAGGTATGAAATGAAACTGTATGTATTGCTAAATTTTAGAGCAACATTTTAATATTCCTTATAATGTAACTGTTTCCAAAGAAACAAGATAAATAAAATTAATGAAAAGAAATGTAGTTTGATATTTCTATTCATAGGTAGGTTACCTATGAATAAACGGCACGGAATTTGGAACGGTAGGTACGTACACCTTAGAGCACGGTAAAAACCTACTTAAATATCAATAAATAGCAATGGATTTTTTATTGTTAACGGTCGCAGTCGGAGCAGCTGTGTGCCACCCTACCCTACCGCGGTGTGTTGTCTCGGCAACGTCTCAGGGTCTGCCCAGTCCTACGCTAAATCTTGATCAATAAGACAGCAACATTATCACGTTTAATAATATTATAATAGTATAGGTACCTACTATTGATTTCAAAAATTATAAACGTTTCATATATCTCTAGTTTTATGGCCAGTTAGTTTTTTTCTGTCATTATACTTAGGTATTACGCAGATTTTAATACCAAAAAATATTATTACAAACTTAATTTTTAAGTATATTTGAGACTAATTTAAAATACTGCGTTGCTATGTATTTTTACCAAACATGAATTCACTTTTATGGTTTAAACAATTTATTTTTAATACATACTTTTAAAGTTTTTGTACCTTGTATTTTTTTTACTAACACTAGTCTAGCTTTACTTAAGTACCTAAGCTCACATAGTGTCTTTTATTGTAAATGTTATTTTTGGAATTATAAGCAGTAGGCACTTATGTCTGACCATAAACGTCTTAGAAATTTATATTATTTATGCTTTATCAAATAAATGTACCTAGTTGTTTCAATTGTATTAAAAATATTTATAAATATGTACAACAAAAATAAAAATCCAGTTACGTGTACAAAAGAACGGGAAGGAGGCCGCACCGATATTCAAAGCTATTCAAACAGATAAGCTGCTCCACAGGCGTGCCGCCTCGGCGTATTCCGACGGCGGCTTCACATGTGGGCTGGATTTGTCACTGTCCCTAGTAAGTACTTGATCAGTATCAAGTTTGAAATTTTAAAACAAGGAGATTTAGGACTATATTTCTAGATTTGTCACTATTCCGTGATAGGAAATTAAAACCAGAAGAAGATTCGAATTTTATTTAAAAAAATATCGATGTCCCAACTACTAGGCAAGAATGGCTCTCTAAAGAATCGTTGCAATCCTCCCGACTGGGAACCAGTTCCGGGGAGTAAGCTATTCTACAGCGATCGGCACGGAAAACGGAAGAACCGCTTGTATTTACGGCTTCCCGGACAGTTGGGGAATTCCTGTAGTTTAGCTGGCTTGACGCTATAGCGGCTCACACTTCGGACCACAATGACGGCGTGGTGAGCTCATTTGTAAATGAAGGGGTGGTAAAGTCTTCTACTTCTAAGTATAGGTTTTTTAAAGAAAACCTGGTTATAGAAAGCATTTATACTAAGAACACTTTTAGAAAGCTATGAGTGAGGATAATATCTCGACATAACAAACGATTGGACTCAATCCAATTAAAAGAAAGCACTTGGGACCAAGAAAACTAGAACTGCGCTAAACAGATGTGTTGGTGGAAGAAAAACCTCGCGTAAGCAAGAGAGATTGGGTTAAGACACTTGAAAAACAAGGCAGCTGCAGAGCCTGAAAAATGGTAGAAAAATCTATACAATGCAAGTGTCGCCGTGGATCGTGGCTAAGATATATTTCACGGGCATAAGACGCCCGGAAGAATTAATAGCCTTGCAGGCTGTCTGGACATCTAATTCAAGTATTTGGTATAAATCTTGCGCAAAATTTATTACCGAAATGGCTATAGCAGCAGCGGACTAAGTAAATTTTAAAAATATTGCACATTTAAAATACTTATGCCACGATATGATCGTTAGGATACTTTCTTGAAGGCTTCGATCCGGAGCTAGAGGAAACATAACTTTCATGTTTATCCGTTTTTGTTATATCTAGATTTTAAGTGCATAGTACGTACCTTCAAATGAGACGACTGTGTGCTCGACACAAGCAATACTTAGTGGAAACATGAATCAGTACGCATTTACTGCATCGCTGTTCTTCTGTAATTGCGTCTATGCTTTGACAGTTCAGCAAGTTTTAGCGATGTTACGCGTTATATTCGTTCTGCATAAACTCTTATCTCTCTAGCGGTACAGAGAGATATTTTATTGCTTAATAGGCACATAACCTAAAAATGTTATGGTGCTTACCATCATTAACTTTCTACCTGAGAGTAAATCCTGAATATCTTTCGAACACTTGGCGATCACAACTGGTAAAATAAAACTTTTTTGTTTTACAAATATTTAAATTACTTTATTCTGCCCAATACCTGCTATTATGAAACTCAGATTGTAGATATTCCCAATTCGAATTGAGGCCTGCGAACGCCAGTAATGTCGGAAATGGCAATAAATCACAAAACAGCGATATTCCAAATTCTAATACGGCTGAAGTTGGCACCGATCGCAACCACCTGACGGTTGGGGGATGGTTATTTGTGGCTGTTCTTACAGAGTATTCAAATTCGCCCAATAATGAGCCTTTATTCGATAGACGTGCCAGACTTGTGATGTCTCCTTTAACTATGTAGTTATTCTAAGTTTAAGCCCTTGCTCTGTTTTTATTCCATCTGCAAATTTAATTTGTCACTTTGTGTGAAAACCGGGTTTTGCAATAAATATTTATCAATGTATTTCCAGTCTTTTTTAGCTCAGAACAATAGGTAGGTGACTGTTAACAACAAATAACTTTCGAACTTCATTGGAACAATACCGTGATGTTAGACAGTTACGATAACAAAGCAGTAAGGGTTTCCATTAAATATTTTAGATATTCATTCAGTATGTATGTCTGTATCTTCCATTTATTGTTTAAACATTGATTATGTTAAAATCTTCAATATATTATTTAAACATTGTTAGTATTAATATTATACTAGTAGTTTTAATCTGCAGCAGTACCAGCTGGCAAGTGTATCAAAAATTTTAAGGGCTTTCGTGTTTTGGAGCACATAAAGCCGTCGACTTAACTAAAACATTTTTCTAAAATTTGACATTTTAGTTGGCCAGTACCTAGTCCCTCCGCCAACGCACTGGACCAGCTTGGGCGAATACGTTGCAGGCCTTCTCAGTTGTAAAAAGAGACCCGAGGGCAGCTAACGGATTGCAGCTAATAAATCAATGCAATCAGTCAGATTTGGTATATTCGTTGAACACACACGTGCTTGCATCGTGCAATACGTCAGAAATGTCAGTAGCATGATCGATATTCAGGCGGCAAGGGCAGTTGGCAGTTGCACAAGCCCGGCTGACAACCTGAAACCGCATACTGATGTAATAGTGACTTGTCTTGTCTGCTACTTACTGTTATCTACGAGTACTAGGTATCTATGTCATTAAATCACTGTAATAGTGACTTGTCTGCTACTTACTGTTATCCACTAGGTATCTATGTCATTAAATCACTCGCTCGCGAGTTAAAATTTCACCTGCTGTAGCGGTGAACGAAACCCTTATTTGGAAACCTGCTGTATGATGATGAATCATAAGAACATATGAGGTGTGGTTTCCGCAAGTGTTCAGCGTGACTACATGGCCTTACCAGTCCCATTCCGATTGGAGAGTCAACAGTGGGACAAAGAAAAGGTTGTGGTGGTAGTGGTAATTGATAAACTCTCGCACGAGAGAATTAACAGTTAGGAAACATGCCAATCCGCACATTGCCAGTATGGTGGACTATTGCCTTAACTCTCCTATTATTAGGGAAGACTCGTGCCAAAAAATGATAGTTAGGACAACTGTGTATTCGTTGAGTTGGGATGATGATCTCTCACTGAAAAGACATAAAAATGTATTATTATTGTTAGTGATTATGATTTTATGATGCTGTGCTTAAGCACAGTATCATCAGCATCATAAAACGCACTCGTTCACAAGGTTTACCGACCTGCTGCTGCGACCCATAGACGTCCCACTGCTGGGCACGGGTCTCCCCCACAGACACTGTTGCGGGAGGTCTAGAGCATACTCCACCACGCTGCTCCAATGCGGATTGGTGGAGGTGTTCCAACCCAGTGTCGAATGTTCTTAAGCCACCCGAAGGTCTTCGACAAGGCTTAACGACTGTTTCCCCCATTGAAAACAACCGGGACCGACGTCTTTACGTGCCCTCCGAAGCACGGTAGCGTCCATGAAATTTTGCCACTAGCGGTCACCCATCCACAAACCGACCGTGCCAGTCGTTGCTTAACTCTTTTGATCATATTGTTACCGTTTACCGACCTATCTGAATATAATTTATTATTTAAATTTTTCACAGAAGATTTGCAAATTCTTTCACACTTCAGACTTATTGCGTTTTATCTTAAGTACTGACTTTCGAGTGCAGAAATTGTACGAATAACAGACTGTACGATTTCGATGTGCTCTCCATTCATGAGGGGTTTCTGATTTTATCTTGGACGTGCGTGGCGTTCCATGAATATGAACGGCCCTATATCGTATTGAACACCTTGAGGTATTATAACTTTAGGAGGAACTAAGATAGGAGACTCACTGCTTCTATGAACTAATTTAATGTAATGGCATTTCCCGTATGGTGGCAGGATATTTTAATAGTTCAACACCAGTTCCTACCATAACGATTGTTATAGGCCCTGAGTGGAAAAATTAGGAAATAGGTGGAAAGCGACGTAGCAGCTAAAGTATATTTATCAAAAAAATCCAATCTCAGATTGGAGAAATATAACACTAGTTGCACTGCTAGGAGAAATACTTTTAATCTCTAAAGCTCTCTTAATTAAATTACCGTTATATCAAATATAGATACTTCTAGATAGGTGATTGTTTTTTCACGCACGTGATCGATACAACGCCAGAGGCAGTAAGTCACCAAATCTATTATTTTATTATTTTAAAATCTTTTATTTAACTTCACTCGTATGTATCTATGTATCTATGTATGTATGTATGTATGTATGTCCTGGAATCTTGCAATCAATATTTCACTCACTTCCACTGAAGCTATCGAGCTGAAATTTGGCACACATATTTGGTTCCGATGACAATGCACGAAAATAAAAAAAAGTTATAAAAGCATTTTTATTTAAACTTTTTTTAATAATTCACTTATTTAAATGAAATTTTACGTGAGCAATAATTTTGTGTCTGTGTTTGAGTGTTGTCCAGAATGCGAAATTTGGCAAGCTTATAAAGGAAAAAGTGCAGAAACCATTAATTATGTTATTGGTACCAATACATGCCAATACTAAATACAGATAGTTTTTTTTTTTGTAAGTGTAGTGAAACGATTCTGAAAATTCCTGCACTAATAGACAGCTATTTTTATACGCACATAAAGTCGCAGACAACATCTACAAGTATAATTTGTATGAAAAACACATAAATCAAAAAAAAATTATACATGTTCAAATAGTAATAAACACTAATGAGAATAATTATATACATATACTATAACTAAGTTTACTAGATTAGTACTATAAACTAATCAGAATAATTTATACAGCAAACTTAGTGTAACTGTAAACTCGTAGCTGATCGTAGCCTCGTAGCCATGTACGTTGCTTGCTACGAGTAGATCGAGCCCTGTAGATTCTAAGTATACAGTTAGGTAGTACTGACTGTTGATGATTAATTACTAACGAACCCGTGGCGCGATTATGTGTGGCCCTGGCTGAAACACGAGTCCCGGGTTCGCATTCCATCTGCGGCAAATATTTTGTTCCGGTCATGCGATGATAAATTTATTTCAATGTCTATGTTAACCGCCACACAGGCCTATTTTTTTTTTCAGTATATGTCCAGTAGTTTATATGATTACCCCTTATGATTATCACATATAAATTCACAAACTCTATCTATCTCTTTATAATATGAGGCTACTATAAAATTCCAACCCTTGTGTTGGCCATTAACCAATCCCATCATTATCTTCTTAGTTGTGAAAAGCTTAAAGTGATTCTTTAATGGATTGAGCCAAATACTCACTCATTCTTAGTTAAGCTAGTAGGCTTTGTAGGAAAAGACATGAGAACATTCGTAAAGCATTCCACACACGTTCTAACCCCGATATCAAAAACCCTACGAGAATACATTATGAAGAATACCGCTAAATCTGTTTCGTGTTCCACTTTCACACTCAAACTTATTTAGATGTTATTGAATTAGTTCCGCTCGTGTTGGACTGACATCGTGATTCCATTTGGGATCAACAAAACTACATAGTCATATTGTATAGTCTGATTATGTTGAAGTTTGCAAGCATTATTTCCTGGAATTTATATGTTCAAGTAGTTATAATGTTACTGGAGACGTCAGGACTCAAAATCATCATCATCATCAACTCAAAAAAAGTTGTGTTCATACGTCTATTGTCACCGTTGTTGGATTTCTTTTTACTCGACAAAGTAGATAAGAATAGGAATGTGAACTTTAAAACATACTTAACAGCTCGCTGCGGCTACGAGTTTTTAAAACTTCCCCCTGGTATGTTACGGATTTTTACGACCCGACAGTAAATTATCTTACAGTGCGTTATGCGGTCTATTTTGCCCCGTAATACTTTTGCCGCCTTAGAATTTTACTCAATTTTAGCCTTTATAAAATAATTGTAATAAATCACTTAATAGTATTTCAGTTTTTACTACTGAAAGTACTATAAGGTGATAAAAAAGAATATTGAACTAGTCGCGTTTTGGGATATGACTTTTATATTAGAAGTTATAAGCGAAATGTGAATCGAGACGGTCTTAACCCCGTAACGTACTGGTGGAACATCAAACAAATTGTATCATCGATAAACGGAAACTGCAGTTCTAAAGAAAGGCAACCTATTACACAATTTTCCTTGAAGTAATGGACTGTACACAAATAATATCAATTTTATTTATTCATCTAACATTATCATGTCTGGGTATCATGATTATGTTGTATATGTGTTTATGTCCTATGTAATATAGTCGGCCTCAGCTTCAGCAGTCAGCCATCTTACCACACACCGGACACAAGTCCTCTTTACGAAGTAAGGTACAAATTAGTATAAAATTATATCTATCCGAATTTGTAAGCTGGTTCATCTGGGGTAGTGCGGTGGCCGGTATCGTCCTAATTTTGGATTCTAGAGTGTCTCGTTCACTCGTTTAATATTCTAATCAGGGACTAATGCCTCCAGCAGTTTCACCCCGTCCAAATGTTTACGTTAGACAGCGCGCGTCGACTAAGAATTTATATAATTCAATGAAACAATTTTGGAGGTCGTATTTTGTATTTAAGACTGAAAAACATCTTTAGAAAAACAGTTTTAAGTAGAAAATGATAATAACTTAACATTACCATTAAGTTTAAGGTTGTTTTCGCACAACCCAGTTAGACAAAAATATCTAATTTAGATACAATTTCGATCAAAACTTATTAATTTATAATATAACTGTCGTAGCTATAATAGTACATAATTTTAATCTATGTAGTAGGTACTTGAAATGTATGTAAAGTTCAATTTTAATTCAGCTGAATGTAGTGTTGTTAGTAGACATAAAACTGGAGTGTAGTTACATGAAACGGTGATAAATGACTGGTTATCAAACGTAATTGCAGGGAAATGAAATTCGTATTGAAGATGAGTTTGGGAGTCGGCAATTAGACGGCAACTGCGGACGATTTGTCGCAGAGTGCGGCACCGCGCCCCGATATTTCACTACCGACATTAAGTATAAATTATTAGTATATCTGTGCATTAAGAAACTCAATTTGGACTCATTTAACTAACCAAATGAATGCCTGTCTTCGTTTTTTTACCACAAATTGTTGTTGTTGTACAAGGCGGATCTATTACTTCCATGACAGACAGCAAGATCTTTGACACCTCCGTGGTGACCCCGACTGCGAAACTGCGATTTCTGAGTCGAGACCGACCAAGGCAAGGCAAGATATATTTGACAGATAAATGTTACAAACACATTGTCAAATCGCTGATCTTGGCATAAAATGATGTTGGTCCTTACTGTGAATAGTGTGGTCGTGTGACTATGAAGTTTTTTTTAAATCTGTACATATCATCTATGTCGTTTTACAGATTTAACTTTACAAATACATTTCACGGAGCCAGTGGGAAATACCGAGCACAGTTATCCAGCTCAATCCTACTAATTAACTTAGTTTAATAAAATACTAACCCTCATAGAATTAACAAAAAACATTATTAAAAAAGCATAAGCTCGGCTCTTATTTTTCCTCGCTACGGGATAAATTAAGAGGATATCACAAGCGAACAAGTCGACACTTTTTCCATACAAACGTAGTCCCCTGTTTCCTCCTAGCATAAAGAAGTTACAGAAGAGAAAAAAATACCATACGATTTATACGTACCTCTGCCATGACTGTACGTTTTGTTTTTTTTCATAATTTGATTAATAGAAGAGAAAAAAAATCATTTAAATTTAAAAAAATCGACTTTTTTTACATACATTTTCAAACATCAAGCAAACTGGTAATTACTAACATATCCCAAAAAAGCAAAACGTACGGGCATAGCTTAGACCCTGTTCTACATTTTAACTGAAAGAAATATTGAAATCGGTCTAGATTTCGAGGAGGAAACAGGGGATTACGAAAGGACGATTTTCTTAATTTTACGTAGGTAAAATCAGTTCGAGACTGCACTTCTCTCTATCGCACGCTAAGGGGCTCAGCGCGACGGCAATATTTTTGGTAAAAACCTATTCTTCAAAAGTTACAGTCGACTGATATCCTCTTAAAGACCGGATAGAAAATGGTGTCGAATAACTTTTCCCTTAGTGCATTTACAAAGTTCGTCTCTCTCTCTGTTTGCATACTTACCAACTTTTAATTAACGCTAATGACTCAATGAGTGTAAGAGAGCAGTGTATCTCAAAAGACACATCCAATTTTATGTTAAGCCCAGGAATATCCATCGTGATGAAATCAAGATGATTTCCTGCCAGTGCAAAATAAATTATTTCAATAGATTTATTTTAGCACAACATCTTTGCTCCCGTGTAATTAATGTTTTTATTTTCGTATTTCAATATAAAACCAAACTAAACAATGTAAGTATACAGATAGATCAATAATACAAATATTCATTGACCTTACTGTAGGTTCCTTGTCCTTGTTCCTGTCTGTAGGTTCCTTTATCATTTGGCACTGATGATTAGATATATCAAAATAGCATTATTGCATATAAAACCATTGTCTCTATGGTTGTACTAAGAGATTTTTACACGAACAGTGTTATGAAATCAAATACAGATTTATTTCAACTTAATTTAATCTATCAGTATTTGTTTGCAATTGAATTGCAATGAAAAGCTTGTATATAGACTGGGTATGGGTACTGGGTAGCACTTAGGTACGTCACACTAAGATGTATGCCTTTTTTATGGATAAGATAGGAAACGAGCTTGCAGCACCACCCATCCGCTGCCATGATAACTGCGACGGGACGGTTAGTCCAGTTAGCTGAGAGAGATAAGAACATTAGTTGGTCAGTTCTTTAGTGGTTGTTAGTCCAGTTAGTAATAGTCCAGTTTTTCAAGATAAAATAAACATTTAGTTTTGCATACTCGCATTATTTTGGTTAGTGCAAGAAATATCATTAGTTTGATATAATGGTGGTTGAAATGTTGTCTATGCGTGATAGAAAAGACCACGCCCATCCCTAAATGAACATTTCGCGGCAGATATAGGTGTGACCGACTGACGGTTTCCCCCAGTCAAAGTAGGAACATTTAGATTATTAAATTCTTGGAATTCGCCACTCAAATATGCTACGCACAGGAAGTTATGTTAACATATTTTCCATTAAATTAATTAGTTTTAACTGCTTAAAATCCTTTACTCATAGGCTAAGTATTGCAAATGTTTTTTTGAAATAAAAGTAATAGGCTCTACGATTTTAGATATACAAGCATGAAAGCATTAGAAAATGTTATAAAGTTGAGAATAGACTGAACAGTAAAAAAAAATTTTACTTTGTCAAAATAAAACATAAATAACATACTGTTGTCAATACGTAGAGAGGTAATTGGTTATAGGCTCCTTAGTTCTATAACACTAATTAGGTACAGTCCTTTCTGTATCTAATATTATTATCTTCACAAACAATACAAAATCGCAATAAATTTTTTATGAAATCTGATAGAAATATCTAAAATCTTAATAAGTTCTTTGAATGAAATCTGAAATGTGTTTTGTGTACTATGAAACTAGCCGACAGAGGAATGTCTTGAGAGCTAAACTCTAGTGTCATTAGCGTTTCAGTGCAACTCGCTCGTAATTCCAGTTGTTAAGTCGCGAAGTTGAGCTCGACTCCTCGGCACTTGGCGTTTCTTTATACTGAGTTTCATCATGAAACTACGTTTCATCCATCAACAGATTCCGTCCCTTGAACAGATTTTTCTGTTTCAGAGTTTAAAGTTGTATTTATGATATAAATTATCCTGATCGTAATTTCAAGTTAGTAACTAACATTGTTTGTACCTAAACAATTTCTTCGATCGTATGTGATCGATCAAGCTGAGCAAAGATGGGCGCGATCGGTTTTTGGATGGGTGACCGCTAGTGGCAAAGTTTCATGGGCGCTACCATGCCTCGGAGCAAGTTAAGTTAAGTAAAACGGACAAGTTAAGCTGGTTGTATACAATGGTGAAAACAATAGTTAAACCTTGTCGAAGACCACTCGTAGGTCTTCATCATTCGACATTGGGTTTGACCAGGGTTCGGCAACAGGCGGCTCGTGAGCCACACGTGGCTCTTTGGATGTGAAGCTGCTCTTTAGTTCCATACACAAGTATAATCTATATCTATATATCTATATATATAAAAGGAGAAGGTGACTGACTGACTGACTGACTGACTGACTGACTGACTGACTGACTGACTGATTGACTGACTGACTGACTGACATATCAACGCAGGGCTTAAACTATAAGGGCTAGAAACTTGAAATTTTGCACAGGGGTTCCTTTTATAACGTAGGGGAGCACTAAGAAAGGATTTTTGAAAATTCACCCCCTAAGGGGGTAAAACGGGGGTGCAAAGTTAGTATGAAACTTTGCCGTTTTTAAAGTTAGTGAATGTCTAATTCCACGCGAGCGAAGCTGCGGGCGTCCACTAGTCTATATATATAAAAGGAGAAGGTGACTGACTGACTGACTGACTGACTGACTGACTGACTGACTGACTGACTGACTGACTGACATATCAACGCAGGGCCTAAACTATAAGGGTTAGAAACTTGAAATTTTGCACAGGGGTTCCTTTTACAACGTAGGGGAGCACTAAGAAAGGATTTTTGAAAATTCACCCCCTAAGGGGGTAAAACGGTGGTGCAAAGTTAGTATGAAACTGCCGTTTTACTAAGAAAGGATTTTTAAAATTCACCCCCTAAGGGGGTAAAACGGGGGTGCAAAGTTAGTATGAAACTTTGCCGTTTTTGAAGTCATGTGGGCAACCCGAACGCGGGCAGACGTCGTTAATGGGTCTAATTCTACGCGAGCGAAGCTGCGGGCGTCCACTAGTATATGTATATTTGTAAATTGTAATTTTTGACTTTCCCGACTTAAAAGGTTGCCGACCACTAGGTTGGACGAATTGGACTCCTCTGTCTGTAGGGAGACCCGTGCCCAACAATGGAATGCCTCTCCCCTCGATCAATGATCCTTGGCTTTTCGTCGATAAGCAACGTTGAAAAGTCCTGAGGCCACTATTAAAGCTGAGGATCAAACACTTCCCTACCTACCGGTTTAATAGCATTCCCAAATTAATTAACTCTCGACGAAGCAAATTCAATGTATTGTAAAAGATAAGAGTCGCAAAGTAGGTAGGTACCTACATAATTACTTACACAATCTCTCGGTACCCGACTCCTTTATTCGAAATCGCTCAAGTATGAAGATCAAAGCGATACAAAGGAACCTGGGGCTTATATTAACAAGGAATTTGTATTGAAAATACTCGGGTAGAATGGTTTAACGTGGTGACATTCGATAAAACGGTGTTATGCGGAGCTAATGTAGTCTATGCAAATTTCCTTACCCAGGAAATGGCCTAGAAAATAGTGAGACATGAGTGAAAACCACCAAAAGTCGTTACTAGAAGACAAAGCTCCGATAGATATTAGGGATTATCTACCGACATTGATATACAAACAACTGATGAATGGTAGATATTCTTTTATCATTCCTATATATTATTTTATACATAATGATTTTTAGTAAATATTTTTATTTTCAAAATTATTCTGATATATGATAAAAATATACGGTTGACATTAATAATTACGAGTTTACATACTGCATAAGTATAAAGTTATTATTATTGTAGGATTAGCTATTCATCCAGTGCACGATGAATAGCTAATCCTTTATGACATTTTACGTCAGAGCGTTTATAAGTAAATAAATTATTAGTTGCTTTCGCAACTAATCATACAACATATCCCAGGGTCGGGCAACAACTGTATCATACAACAATTTAGGTATATGCTATCGCAGACTTTTATTTAGATTGAGTAAAGATTCCCCTTCCGACTTGCTTCATCATCATCATCACAACCCTTTCTTTGTCCCACTGTTGGGCACGGGTCTCCTCTCAGAATGGGAGGGATAAGGCCTTAGTCCACCGCGCTGGCCAAGTCCGCATTGGCACACTTCAAATGCAATCCTTTATGACATTTTACGTCAGAGCGTTTATAAGTAAATAAATTATTAGTTGCTTTCGCAACTAATCATACAACATATCCCAGGGTCGGGCAACAACTGTATCATACAACAATTTAGGTATATGCTATCGCAGACTTTTATTTAGATTGAGTAAAGATTCCCCTTCCGACTTGCTTCATCATCATCATCATCACAACCCTTTCTTTGTCCCACTGTTGGGCACGGGTCTCCTCTCAGAATGGGAGGGATAAGGCCTTAGTCCACCGCGCTGGCCAAGTCCGCATTGGCACACTTCAAATGCCTCTCAGGCATGCAAGTTTCCTCACGATGTGTCCTTCACCGTTATAGCAAGTGACATTTAATTCCTTAATCGCACATAACCCAGAAAAGTCATTGGTGCGTGCCGCTGGGGTTTGAACCCGACCATTTTTCATCAATATGAGTTTTAATGTTATTTTTTTGTTCTGTTTAATGGGACACTGAGTTGTCAACCAAGTTTACAATAAGTCTCCAGCCTAAGAAGAAAGCTTGTTTGCAACTGGCAAGAAAGCTTGTTGGCGCAATCGGTGGTGACCCTGTCTGTTGCGCCAAAGGTCGTGGGTTCGAATCCCACTCAGGACAAATATTCGTGTGACGAACACTTTTATTTGTTCTGTGTCTGGATGTCAATATTATCTATTTAAGTATGTATTTAAAAATATCTATGTATGTATATCAGTCTCTGACACCCATAACACAGGCTCGCGCCTACTTTGGGGTCAGATGGCCGTGTGTGAAAATGTCCAAGATATTTATTTATTTATTTATTTAACTATATTAAAACTGGGACGCAAAGAATGCTATTCATAAAATTCATTGCTACCTCTAGAAAAAAATTGTGAATGCATCAATACAACTTTTACATAAATGGAAACCAGCTGAGGCACGTAATTTTAAAATTATGAGTCTTTTACATTCCATAAATTTCCAGTTCCATAAATCACATGATTTTGTCGATAATATCACAGATTTGCATGATTGATTATATTCCCAGCGAACACGGAGCTGGCTTACGTGCACCGTTCACATACATATTACTATGTTAGAGATTCCAAGAATCATGCACAAAATTGCAAACGTGACTTGAGTATGGCACTTGCGGGATTTTCGCAAAGCTTTAGTAGCGGTAAATTGGGTACTAACGGTATATTACTATGCGAACATTTTACGAGTGCAACGACGTGCGTTATCCTTCATGTTAAGGCAGGGAATACACTCGTGCCTCGTACATGTGTATTTACTATTCAAACAAGTATTGTTTGAATAGTAAATACACATACGATCCGATAGTCGGATCGGACATCCGAGTATGTATGGCACGAGTGCCTTCTGATCAGACTATCGGATCAGACTATCGGAGAGAAAAATCGGAAATGTATTCCCAGCATAATAAATAAGCTACTTTCGGTATGTAAAATGTACTCTCTGTAAGCTACTCCCGCTAGTGACGTTTTGTTAAACGCATTTGGGCATAGATAACTATTATATACTGTCTTCAACATTTTGTGGTTGACTATCAGATAGACAGATAGACATAGACATTGGGTTTATTTGTTCAAAATGCTACTACAGAGATCACAAAAACTTCCTTAACTTATTACAATAGTAAATAGATACTGCAACTGCAACTGTAACTGCACTTCAGCTTATTTATCTAGTACCTACCTACTCTGTACAAAAAGGTGTGCACTAAATGATTTTCAGTGCAGACTTTGAGAAAATCCACTAATCACATTATTATTTAATTTTAACTATCTGTTATTATTCTTCTTAGCAATACTTACGTAATCCAGACCTCCCGCAGAAGTGTCTGTGGGGGACCCGTACCCAGCAGTGGGACGTCTATGGGTCGCAGCGATAAATGAGGCAGCAAGAGGAGCTGCATGCTCATTTAATAGTTGCATACACACTTTAACGCGGCGTTTCTCTCAATTCCAGACTCAGAACTCGAGGAGTTGGGTGAACAGCTGCCGCGATACCGTCCGGACTCCATAGCGGCTCTGCGTCGAGCCACGCGCTTCACGGAGCCCGAGCTGAAGAGACTGTACCGAGGGTTCAAGGCCGAGTGTCCCACCGGCGTGGTGCGGGAGGACACCTTCAAGTTGATATACTCGCAGTTCTTCCCTCAAGGAGGTCAGTGAGCGCTAGGCTTTAGAATGCGATTGTCCCAACAGGGCAAATTGCGTCACAGGGGGCGGCGTGAAGTGGGAAGACATCTTTAAGTTGATATGACGCGCATTTCTTTCTTTAAAGAGTTCAGTGAGCGCTAGGCTTTAGGGTACGTTTTTCCCGACAAGACAAGTCACCACACCGGGAAGACATCTTCAAGTTGTTATAGACGTAGATATAGATTCCCTCAAGGCGGTCAAGTTAGCGGCGCTGCGTTCAACCACGTACTTCATGCACGGAGCCCCAGCTGAAGCGACTGTACCGGGGGTTGAAGACCGAGTGGCCCACCACCGTGGTACGGTAGGACACCTTCAAGTTGATATAGTTGCGCAACGTAAGTAAGACATAAGGTCAACTACTAAGCCCACTGCACCGTACCATACCATAACCGTGCGAGGAACGTAGCCATGAAGAGCAACACGATACGCTCTACTATGCCCACAAGAGCGCATATATTACGTATCATAACCGGAGCCTTAGCATATCTTCTCCATATCATCCACGAGTCATGTTATAACCGTGCGGTTAGCACTGTCACGTTTGTAACGGTCATCATACGCGGTTATAACCCGTATGATTTCGCGGCCTGCACACACCGGATTGGCAACGTCGGCACCGGCAAAATATTCTCGTCAGTTATTAACGCTGCGTGAATGGCACGCGATAACGGTTTGGTTATTGAAAAGTATTAGAGTATAATTGGTATTGAAAAGTATGAGACGGTATAGTCTCATACTTTACAAAGAATATTTTTTTGCCTGACACGTTCCTAGCACGGTCATGGTACAGTGTAGTGGGCACGATCCATAAGATAAATACCTGTTCTATAGAATTCTAAAGAAGACAACCACTTTTTGACGCTACTCCGAATATGGATAATACAACAAATCCTGTTACAAAAGTCTCATTACATACTCGTACTGATGAAGTAGAAATAAAAAATTTCACACCCTCAGACCAAGATGACGTAGCCACAAGTAGACTTTGACCTTAACGTTCTGAAAACGATTTATAAGACTTATTTGAAACCCTTTTCACACCCTCGATCAATCATTTTGATATACTGTTTTGTATATGACACGAGTCTACCTACGAGTATATGTAAGATGTAACTCTTGTACTTTTGAATTTGAGCGAGTCTCGCCACTCGAACCACAAATACATATATATATTAGATAAAATATTAATAGCCCAATCCACTTAATAATTTAATCTTTGTTAAACTTTAATCTTTCTCTGTTTTTGTGTGATCCTTATCCTGTTTTTGTGTAAATGTCATCTGACTTCGGTTATGAGAACGGATTTGCATGATTCTTATTTTACTACAAAGAAGCCCCCGCTACTCGTAGGTTGAATAAAAATTCCCGCTCCTAACATCGTGTGAATTCGTGTGACCATCAACGGGACGTCAACGAACGAAATGACTGCACCGAAGTAACGAAGTATCTAGTGATAGGTTAGGTAGGTACATACATTTCTATGGACGCTTGCGCTTATATTAACGACGACAAGGTGACACAGGAATTAAAGAAAAAGGCGGGAAGCTGCTGAATTTTGAAGTGTCCTTTAGGAGAAAACTATGTCCGTATGCAGTGGAACTCAAAATTCTGATTGATGTTTGAGTGGTAAGTAGTAGCCTATAGACATAGGAGACTTCAAAGTGTAGAGTATTGGAGGAGTTGCTAATGGAAAGTCTATGTCCAGCAGTATCTGACTGATGGATTGCTACAACTAAGAGTAAACAGATACCTATGCTACAAGCGACTTAGTAACAGGGTGCCTTAGGCTAATTTGAACGCGGGCGAACAGCTAGTAATAAAAGAGTAGGTATATTCTAAAATATAAGAGTATTTTCTGTACCATAGTCTCAATATACTTGATGAAACCTAGACAAGCAAGTAGCTACAACCCATTTCTGTTATACAAGGCTGCAAGTCGTTATTGTTGATCAAAGACCGATGCAGTCTGTGATGACAAAGATGTGTTTTGATTGAGACCTATGGAATTAATTTTTCTACCCTTAGTATAAATTCATGTATAGGATCGAAACCCATCATCCGAAAAAATCTCTTTTTTGGCAGATAGAAATAATTTCTTGGGCTAGAGCCAGTACTAGAATACAAATCAATATTAGAAGAAAATTAGTATCTTTATAAAAAGTGTATAGGTAGCTCAATATATCCGCTACCTCCCATAACATCAGAAACCTCTTCGTAAATTACGAAGGGTGTGCATGATTACGGTTCATCGACCATCCATCATCCGTCAGCTAGACATGCTATGCCTCCCTGGACTCAATCGAGTTTTCGGTTAGGAGATAAAGAATTCCAAATAAAATAGCTCATGAAACCCAACACATGGTTGTGATATCCTATCCATCCAAGCTGAATGCCAGCAGCGTATGCTACGCCGGATGTGGCGGTGTGATACGATTAAATAAACCAAATATTAATTTTGCTATACATATACCTACCATTTAAAGTTAAATATATTATTTTCACTAGAAATATTCCATGATTACCGAGGTAAGTTCATCATCATCGTCACACTCATAGTAGGTATAGCCATCGTGAGACCGTGACCCAACTAAGCACGAGTTGAGTTGTTTAATTACGTAAGTTAATGTTTTATGCTGCTATACCTACTTAAAAATCCCTTCATTTTGTTAGTTTTAACGGGGTACATTTTTAAATAAAGAGATATACAAAATGGGTGTGTTTTATTTTTATTTCTCATGCGGAGACAAGATTAATATGCCTCCGGGTCGCGCAAGGAGATTCGATGAAAGAAGAAAAAAGGTACGGTAACAAGGAAAGATCCTATTTTAATGTTTTATCTAGAATACTTTTATCCAAGGATATAATATAATTAATGCACAGCGCAAAGATGTTTTTCATAAACTCGCTGAGGGCAAGTTACCCAGACTGATGGTTCGGCTAATTATTCACGAATAAGAATAAAAATAGTATGTATATATACATATATATACTATGTCTGGCTTCGTTTGGATACTGAATTGAAGTAACTTCAGTAGGTACATTATATTGTTCACCACTTTGATCACAGAAGATAAATTTCAACGTCGTCAAAGGAATGATTCTTCATTCAGAAAACTCACTATAGAAAATTAAATTTTCTTTTTTTTTTTATATGCAAAGGGAACACAGTTTTATGCAAAGGGAAGTGTTAACCAAAACCGTACTGGCAATCAAGTCAAATTGCTTCGGTATAAAATCGAATGATTCGAGTGCTGTTCCGATGGTTATAAAGGCTATTTGAATGGGCGCAAAGAGAACCGCTAACGAAGCTTGCGAAAGAAAGTGAATCAAATAGGTATCTAGTTAGCGGCGCACTTTTATTGCTAGGTTCCTAACATTTTTATGGGTTTTATTGGATTCTTGTGGTGTAATCAACAAATTAATATAGTCAGCGAATGTAAATGGATAGATGCTCGTTTGCTATTGGTATCTTACAAATTATATTAAGTAAGAACCTAATTGTCTTAGGTAATAATACATACAAGCGTACAAGCGTATTTATTATTAGGGTATATCTTACTCAGGTCTTCTTAGCTCTTGTTTTTTTATTAATTACCACGGATAATAATATTTGAATGGCAGGATTATGAAGAAAATTTTAGAAATATAAATAGAAATAGATAAAAAAATTATTTCACGTATACACCGCAGAGAGGAGCAGGTACAAACACACAATAAGCTTAAAATATATACCTATATGGATCTCTCGTTGCAGAGCGTAGTATATGCCACTTTTATTTGTTCTGTGGTATATGCTATACTCAGCAGCGAAAGAGCTGGATCGATATGAGCTCCTTTTAAAATAGAGCTCCTGGCCGGGATAGGGTTATTTAATATTTTTTATATTTCCGCAAACCCCATTATTTACTATTCACGCATTGAAGCTAGAAATCAACAATTCCTGTCATTAAAATTCACGAAACGTTCAACAAAATTTATCATAATAAAATATAGATAATATTATATTGCACGATGGACATTAGTAAATACTGCCACTGAGTAAAAGTCTCGATATTTCACGTGCAGCACTTGTGACACTACTTCTTCTTTCTTCGGAATACTCGTCATATTTATCTTTTAAAAGAAAGATGGGTTTAATAAAGAATATTGAAAACAAGTCGCTCAAATCTCAGTCTTATGAGTATGGTCCACGGAAGTCAGAATAAGGTTGGAACACCCACGCCTTGAATGAGAAACTCCTTGACTCCCACCATTAAATATTTATTAAAAGACCTTTGGCTGTATGAATCACTTTATTATTAAAATTTAGAGCTGTTTAAATCTATAAATTTTTTAACTGTACCATATAAATACATTTTTTTAAATATTATGTATGTACGTAAAAATCATAATTTGTTCGTAAAAAAGGAGAGTACATAACTTTAATACAAGATAATACACGGCAAGAACACTCGTTCTTGCCGTGTTCTTCTCGGTAGCATCAACTTTGTGAACCGACTTTTTATCTTTTATCTTAAAAAATGTAATGTCTGAATGACTGAATGAATTAAGTGTATACAAGTTAATGAATCTGATGTGAAATGATACAAAGGCAACACCTTCACATGAACATAAATAAAAAATAAAAAAATCACAATATCACACATAAATCTAACAGTTATTGATTCTCACACTACGAGCCACATCACCCGTGGCATACCGGTGGGCAAATTACCTAAACTTAAAATGAAAAAAGTTGTGCTCAAGCTCAAAATGTAACGACGACGATTACCTAACTCTCCTTCCCAATACTGTGTATGATTTTCATCGGATCGTGCCCAAATTAAGCTTATGAAAAATCCGAGACCTGTTTATGAACAGTCAAGTACGACAATATCACCAAGCGGCATTAAACCAGTGCTTTCTTTGTCTCGATAAAGAATATTTATATGTCTTCGAGGCATATGTGGAATAAATATTATTATGAGGTATTTAAAAAGTAAGATAAACTCATAATCGGTAGCAAAGGACACTCCAAATTTTGGATAAGTAGTAGTGTAAATTTTAGAACGTTAATTTTCGCTTGAAAGCTTGAATTACCTACAAATGAAATAACGTATGAAATACAAAAATGTCAGAAAACACATTTTTTTCTTATAATTAGAGATAGCAAACGAGCAAGCAGCATCACCCATCCGTTGCAGTCCATTAACTATCAACAAGACTCAAAAATGGATTAAGAGAGAATCATATGAGCTTAAAAATCCTGTTAATGTTATTTGTATAAAGGGTTTAAAGAATCATCTGGATGTAAGAAAATATATTCTGCTCGCAGTTTAAAATTGAGATATTCAATTCTGTCCGACTCGATTCTAGTTTTGATTACCTAAGCTGTGATTAAGACGCTGTAGACCCGCCGAGACCGCGCTTGCTAGTTTTTTGGATCCATGGGAAACATAAAAAACAGTGATTTAAAATTCTAAAAATAATATATGTCTTATTTAAGAATCTGTCGAACATCCGGTCGGGTTCAGTAACACAATTAGATTAACTTTACTCGATATAAAAAAATCCCAAAGTTACCCCTTTTTCTAATGTTTAATCTATCTTATCAGCTACAAAACAAACGTTTAATTTTTATTTTTATATGAATGAAAAGATAGTAAGATTGTCTAGATCGAGTCGTAGATTTTATCTAGATAAAATGATTAAAATAATTACTATGTTGAAATATCTATCAAATGCGCGAGAAATCCAAGCAGCCCAATCGCGAGTCATACTTCAGTCGCGCGTCGGCGCTCTTAGACGGTGGACCTGTGTCAGTTTTTTCCGCGCAATCATATATTTAATCCGTCAAATGCAGCTCATAGCTCATGTCAATAAAATGCCACAGTAAAAGTAAAACAGTAGTTGGTAGGTGGTAGAGCCTATAGGGAACCAAATAGGTTTTATATGAAAACTAATTGGTTCCATATAGAGTTCGCCCGGGGCAGTACCACCGCCCGCCACGGTACCTAGTACCATTTCTGCCGTGTAATAATTGTTTTTAAAGCAATTATGGTCCGGTTGGAAAGGTGTGGTTTCCGGTTACACTTCTTTAGAGGCGACCATCTTAGTCCTCAAGGGTATTGTCACAGTTGTCATGGGCGGCAGTGGAAGGGTGGTGCTGCAAGCTCGTTTGCTATCCTGTATCCATTAAAAAAAATTTGTGATGTGTGAAAGAATTTATACTTCTTTGTATAACCTTTGCAAGAACAACCTGCACTGTCGATGTCTTATTTCAATCACCATGACATTGACGTTGTCACAAGAAGAACAACTGAAAATAAATAATTTTCGAGGTGGAAACTAGGCTATACCTAAAAGGTATATAATACATTGAAAGTTTTATTATAACGCATTAACTATCTAGTTAAATAAAGTTTATTTAAATATCACAAAAAATCACCGGAATGAGCCCGCAGACTTTGACAATTGAAAGTGTACACTGTCAAACCATTTTTTGACAATGTTGACTATAGCTAAATTTTTTACACTTTATTACTTCAATTCTTAATTTATTATATAGTTGACGTTTTGATTTCTTTTTTTTATCTTTCTTCTTTCCAATATAGTGCATTCTCACGTAATCATATTTTTCAATCACAGCTTTCAGAAAACTTACTCTGTGGTTAAATATGGCTGGTTACTCTAGAGAATGTTGATGGATTTCTTTAAAAATATTAATGTTTATGAAACCTAACAACATCTCCAGGAATTCTAGAATAAATTAATTGTATTATACTAAAAATCCAAATCAAACTAAACATATTTAAATCTATACATATATAAAAGAAAGTCGTGTTAGTTACACTATTTATAACTGAAAACGGCTGAACCGATTTGGCTGAAAATTTGTGGGGAGGTAGCTTAGAACCAGGATACTTTTTATCACGTTCCGTTTGATTTTTTTTATGTCAGTTGAAAATTTGACAGGTGTGTTTGTTTCGAGTTTCTATAGGCTAATAATTGAGCCGATATTATCATTAACAATACCATGCTGCGACCAAGACGGTCAAATCTTTACTGACAAAGACGCAATGCAAATAGGATTCGAAACATTGCGAATCAAAGGACTGAAGAAGAACAACAAATTGTTCTTGAAGAGCGCTTGTTGTAGTATGGCTCAACAAGTTCTCAATCACAGTGGATTAAGTTTCCACAATGTGCCCAAGAAGTAAACTCTATTAAAAGAGGGTGAGAAATGGCATTCTGCTTAGCAAGATACCTTGTTACGACGCAATTATTGGACAATGTTACGTCAATTCTAATTTCAAACGCAATTGTATTCAAGAGTATGAAACCAAATAACACTCAAGATGTGATTGGAATCACATTGATGTTGGACAATAATTGATGTTGTTTTCAAGAGAAAGAGTCCTGATCTGGCACCGTATGACTTATTTTGTTTCGTATAGTAAATTTCCTATTTAATCCTATCCTATATTATATTTCTCTAAAATAAAAATCTGCTGAAAGGGATACAGTTTTTATCGCTGGAAGACGCGCTAACAGCGTTCGAGAAGGCAGTGGAAGGGGTGTCTGCGGCGACTGGAAAAATTTTTTCGAAAATTGGTTCAGACCCATGAAACTTTGTAAAGAGGATGGTGGAGGGTTCTTTGAAAAGATTTAATTAAAATATTTTATCCATAGAAGTTAGTTTTTTAGTTTCTCTAAACTTTCTTTGTGTTCCACGTACATAAATAAATAAATATTTATGAACAATCCCACCACGTTAACCTAGTCCCGTGCTAAGCTCGTAAGAATTTGTAATACGGGTATCAGATAACGGAAATAAATGTAAGAAATTTTATATTACAGAAACAAATGTCTTGTCCAAGGCGGGATTCGAACCCGGGAACCCTTCCTTGGGTGTCGGCCTTCAAACATACAATATAATAAAATAAAAGTATAGAATATTAAGATTAAGAATATTAGATATTATAAAATTGTACCATTTGAAGTAAATACACTTTTTTACAAATAAATATTTTTGCATTTGTATTATCTTTCCTTCTGTTAGAATACTGTAGTCATATTGATATCACTGTACTGTGACATCTGTGCTACGGCCGCCTGCCGAACTTTTGGCGTGTAACACATTGACAGCTCCCCGCGGATTGCCCCGCACCTCACCCCCTCAAATCGGCTCGAACGCCGGAATATAGGGCCTTAAGCTCTGACTAACATAAAAAACCAGGTTTCATTAGACTCTTCTGTGCACAGCTTCTGTGTCAATAATGTAATTTTATTCAAAGTTAAAGTTAATAGTATTTAGAACATTTCTAAAATTATCAAAATATCGATTTAAACCTTACTTGTTCGAATATTGTGAGTAGGTACAACCCTAGTAATATCCGGTTAACGCGGATAGCCAATGTACAACCCTAACGGCGGAAATATTTGTATTTTTTGTTGGCTAACATGGACATAAGCGGATATCAATATATTGACTTCTAATAAAAAAGTAATGTAGATCTTTTAATCTTGATAAAATTTATGTACATAAAAAAATTATGTACTTAAAAAAAAGTCATATCTCATAGAAAAATATATAACATTTCGTTTATTACCAAATACAACTCCATAGTTAACAAAAATACTAATCTTTATTAAAGACATAAATAATTATTGTGCTATAAGATATAATTTCAACGGTTAGTAAAAAAAGGTGAAAGTTTGCTATTTCATAATATTTTATGTGGCAATCTCTGTTGAAGTGGGCATCGTCCAGTGCGCAGAAGCGCGCCATTTTCGTTAAAATTAATGCGCATGTGTTGGCAGCACTGCGCTGTTTCCTCCAAGCCACTCGCTCGGACGCCATCGTTCATTACCACGCCACCGGATCACGAATCTGTCAAGTGTGCTAAATTTCTATTAAAAACGTTTGGATTTTCAAGAAGTGTTTGGTTTTAGTGTCAATAGACGTCTTTAATAAGTTGAATCTAAAATGGCGGATGAGAAAAAGGTAGATATTGTTCCGTATTATCAGACATTCAACGTGATCAAAGCAAGCAGGCCTCTAGCCAGACATGGCGTTATTTGTGAAATGTGGCTCCTTGGTTAAAAATTACTCACGGACATTTCTGGTGTTACATTGTTTTTGCCATTGCATTCCAGGGAGAAAGCGAACACATCAACTTGAAAGTCCTAGGACAAGATAATGCCATTGTGCAATTCAAAATCAAAAAACACACACCGCTCAGAAAATTGATGAACGCCTACTGTGATAGAGCTGTAAGTATACCTTCAATAATCAAATCCTTGACGGCATGTGCCCATAAATTGAATATCCAAACAAAATATATCAGGATAAGCGAAGCTCCTGAATTCCATTTGGTCCAGTGGCAAAGCTATGCGAATTCTTTGTAGTAACCATTTATCTAGATCTATAACTAGATATACATGTTGTGAAATAATCCGCTAACAATATTTGCTACACTGCAAGAGTTGGGGGTTTCATATTTCATTCCTTGGCAAATAAATTCATTATAACATACAATTCAAATTCATTTATAAAGATTCAAGGAAGGTATTCAAAATCAACATACATAAATAATCAGAAAATTTTAAAGTGGGTATGGTACTAGTACTTTTGATATTAATTAGATTTATTCATTTATTTCCCTGATACGTAGATCCAACTCAGTATTGTTTAAATAAATTTCATAGAATATTGTATCATTTGTACAAAGTAAATATATGAAAGTAATTAAAGAATTGATAACTTTTTATGGCCTTCAATCACAATTAAGGTCTAAAATGTAACTTTTTTTTATGCTCATCCAAAGCGAATATGTTCACTTACAGGTGGCCTACCCAGATTATTGGTAGTTTATAGCTGTTGTAAGCTTAGCCAGCTTAGGGAATTATTTTTTTTACTTTTGCCTACAGCCTCGCCTGTGGAAAAAGTGTAATCAAGTTTAGAATTCGTTTCAGTTCTATCTATTGATGGACTACTTTCCAATAAATGTGCTAAGAATCCCAAGGTCTAAATGTCTCAAGTTGCATCTAAATCAGTTTTGTAGGTTTTGAGTGATTGAATAATAAACATCCAAATTTCACATTTATAATCTATCCATCCATCCATCAGCCCTTTAGGGTCCACTATAGGCCTCCCTCAATCGACGCCACTCCTCCTGATCCTGCGCCCTCTGAATGCAATGGTTTCCTGCTGTCTTTATCTAACATTTCTAGCTAACATTTGTTATATTAATAAGATACTAGTAAATAAAAAGGTTTTTTTTTTGTATTTTTAGTATTCATTATTTGAATGCTTGTGATTGTTGAAACAATTTATGGAAGCTAATAAGAATATATAGACCACCACACCTAGCATGGAGTCACTTGGATATTATTATTGATTAGGTGTCACAGGGTCAGTAATAGTAACTATGCAGCTGTACCTTGGAAATTTGTGATCAACTTTATTTATCAATCCAATAGAGCTGATTAGAGATAATAAAGCTGAATCCAATGTATTATTAGTGCAGTATGAGGGTAAGCGGAGAAGCTTGTTTTGATAGACTTAGCTTGCTTAGGTAGCTCTGAAAAGTACCAAGTTTGTAGGGCACTTATGACAACCTATTAGAGTACCAACTCCATAGACCTGTGTTCCGCTGTGACTTCATGAAGCCATCCATATCATGCTTGTATTTACTGCGTACTCAGTAATGAGTGCATTTATTAACAAACTAGTTAACGCCCGCAGTTTCGCTCGCATGGTATTAGACATAACAATAGTTTTGTTTACATCTAGTAATATTATATAGCAGCTTTCTTATGGTGAAAGAATTTTTGAAATTGGTCCAGTTTAGTTTTTGTGTGAAAACATTACAAACAAATTATGTTTCCTCTTTATAATATTAATATAGATTAATGTGTTAGAGAGGCCACAGGATACTTCCTCGTATAATATAATTATTCCTTGTTTAAAGTCTTCTGCTAGACATAATCAGGGTCAGTTCTCCATGTCCTCCAGTCATGTGCCCTTTGATTCCAGCTGTTACACAGTGACTTCTTTTGGGCCTATGCTCTGTTTTCAGAGTAATGTCCACAACGAAGTCCCAATATAACAAAAGGGCTGTAGTGCCAAGTGTTTTACCACTTATAACAGCTCAAGTAAACCAGAGTAAAGCCTGCCTGAGTAGAATGTTAGAATTACAATCCAGTACACCTTCATCCTTAGCCTCTGACAGAGCTATCGGCCGAATCCGGCCGGGCAACATGTGCAGTAACATGAATGAGATTAAAAGGGTTAAGATCCTATGTGTGGTATCTATTGCCACACCACCACTAGAAAGGAATGGCTGATGTGTATATCTGGCAATATTTATTAAAAGATATTTTTTTAATTTCCAGGGTTTATCAATGCAAGTGGTGCGGTTCAGGTTTGATGGACAACCTATCAATGAGAATGACACTCCAACGTCACTTGAGATGGAGGAAGGAGACACAATAGAAGTGTACCAGCAGCAGACTGGTGGAGTGTAGTGTAATAGATACTTGAAGGAACTGTCCACGTCAGTGGTTACCCCATTGACTCCCACAGTGTGTAAATCCTGGCACAATTCGTGAACTCTGTTTCATAGTCCCCAACATTCAAATTCAGAAGAATAAACATTTGCAATAATATGCAAAATTATCATCATAGTTCAAGTTTTTTGCCAGGATGTATACCCATCTTTAAATTTTAACATTAAGTTAATTTTAATAACATCATTTGTATCGGGAGAATTCCTGACAAACAATTACACTATTACATCTCGATTCCCTGATAGGTATTGTTTGTCTAGAATATTTAATATTAAAGAGAAAATGTCATGAAAAACCAAAATGCTTTAGATCTAACTTCTACAATTATTTCAATGTGATAACGTTAGTTTACATGTCTATAGAATCTGGCAGTATTTTAAATGCTGAAGCACTAAGGCATTTTGCAGGTTTTTGTAGTAAATGTAATTTATTTTGACAACTGTCTATTCCAATTTACTGTCGATCTAAAACCACTATGTACCTACTTCTAATAAAGTAAATGTAATGTCTGATAGTGTTTTTATTTTCCTTTTACTATTTCCAGTTACACTTTTCTAGAGTGACCATCCTAGTCAAGAGACCCAAACACACCTGTGACTGACTGAACAACTCTTTTTAAATAGATAATTAATTGATAGGTACATGATTTACTGTAAAGGAAAAAGTTCGACGAAGTTCTGTACACTGTTTCAATAAAATTCAATATTTTGTTTTATAGTATAGGAAAACTCGCTTTTTAATTTTTAATCATAAATTTAAATAGATAATTAAATCCCAATGGCTGGGTCAACTCTAATAGTCTTGTTCGAGATTTGTTACAACAGTACATACATACATTGCTAACTTACATCCATAAAATATACTGGTGTGTCAGATAATCCGTCGATTATCTACGTGAGCAGCGCTTAGGAGTTCCTCAGTTCTCTGTATTATTCAATTCATTGATACTTGATTTTACTGTAAAGGAAAATGAGGTTCGACGAGTTTATTACGAGACTACATTTCACTGAAATTAAGAAAAAAAATTAATTTAATTTTTAATCATAAATTTAAGAATGACTCGGTTGGGTGCACAATATTAGTAGCTGTATAATATTAATAAATAAATATCATAGACATTCTCACTCGGCCATCTGACTCCAAATTAGGCGGGAGCCTGTACTATGGGTCAGAGACTGATATAGATACATTAACTATATGTTCTTAAATAGATAATAATTATTAACATCAAGACACGGAACAAACACCACTTGTGTTTGTTCGTCACACGAATGTTTGTCCTGAGTGGGGTTCGAACCCACGACCGGGCGACCCCCGTCGTAACAGGCAGGGTCACTACCGATCATAATAATAATATCCTTCCTTCGTGATGTTGGGTGGTTTATAGACTGAAACTTTATTAATTAAATAATTTAACATAGGTAAGATTCTAAGAGTAGATAAATATTATATTAAAACATAAATCTTATAAACCACATGTCAATAATTGTGATTCCTGCTTATGTTGAAGACTGTTTTTTTTTTCACAGCAAATACGGCCCAGTACGCACATTATGTTTTCAACACTTTAGACCAAGATAGAAGTGGACTACTAAGTTTTGAGGTGAGTGAAACAAGGCGTTTTTTAAATCACTATACCTACAACTCTTTGACGTCCCACTGCTAGGCACGGATCACCGTAGCGGGAGATCTACAGCATACCACGCTGCTCCAATGCGTATTGGTGGAGTACAACTATGTGCTAAATTGGTAAATTGTAATAAACCTTAAAGGCCTTTTATAAAATACTTTCATCCTTATACATACATGACCATATTTGAAAGAAATATCATTGGTAGTTAATGATTGTGTAATGTTAATGAAATCTTAAAATTTATTCATATTACTTACACCATTGTTAATTTCACTCATAAAACAATAATTCTCTCATGAAACTGTTTGTATTGGGAGATACGTCACAAGTCAACGCATTTTTAAAATTCTCATTACAAGTTACCTTGTAATGAGAATTTTAAAAATGCGTTGACGCATTTTTAAAATTCTCATTACAAGGTAACTTGTAATGAGAATTTTAAAAATGCGTTGACTTGTGACTTAAAAATCTTAGTAATAAGATTTTTCATTTTAAGCCCAAAATAAAATATAAAAAATAATAGCATTTACGTTTTATAGTGTAGTATGTGTCACTGAACAGTTTCAAACCGTTATTTAGAAACATTATTAATGTGGAAAAATATGTTCTGTTAGCTGCTGAATGACATTATTTTTGTACCCATTTTTCCGCGTAGCACTTTAGCTCACAATATTGAATTTCAGGAATTTGTTACCGGCCTGTCAGTACTGTCAAGAGGAACTCTAGAAGAGAAGCTGCGATGGACGTTCTCTTTGTACGATATAAACGGCGACGGGTTTATTACCAAAGAAGAAATGACTGAGATTGTAAATGCCATTTACGATCTCATGGGCAGGATAGTTGAGCCTGTGATTGATGAGGAAGCCGTTCGGGATAAGGTGGAGAGGTTGTTCCAAGTAAGTTTATATTATTTACTCAGTTGATATAGGTATGTACCGTATTTGTGTACTGTATTTGTGTACGTGTTTTGTGTACTTTAATATCTATTAATTAGGACAGATTTGAATAATATGTCAAGGAAACGGGACTAACTAGAGTAAGTCATGCATAGCTGGTACACATGACACTTAAATAAATATTGGTGTAGGTAGTTATTTATCATTAATAATTTTATATATTTATTATTATTATTATTTAAAATATTTTATTATTATTATTTACAATATTAAAAATGTATGTGTCACTACAATGGTACTTATTTTATGTCAAATCGATTTTTGTCACCCGGATACATTGATCCCGGATATCTCCCACCGAGGTTAATCTATGTAAAAATATAACTTCACTAATTTACAAATCTCATCCAAACAATATTTGGTACCTACTGTGTATAATATCGAAGGAATATTGCACTGCTTAATGCACAGATTATTTTCTACAGAAAATGGATCTGAATCGTGACGGGGTGCTGACTTTAGATGAATTTCTCGACTGCTGTCTACGCGACGAAGGCATCTCGAGATCGATGGGAGTGTTCGATAGCAACTTCTGACGCTCTGCGGGAGGAGCGCGCAAATCTCGACGCCGTGCTCGTTAGTTTACTATAAAGCCGTGGCCAACATAAAATTAACGTTAATTATGTACTAAAACCCACTCAAACTATTTTGGAACGGTGCAAACATGTTTTTGAATTCGTACAGCATTAGCAGTGTTAAATGTAGCGAATGTGTGTCCAATGTTCTAAACATTTTCTTAATTAACAACTATTTATAATAAATGGATCAACTATAAATTTCATGTTACCGATTGGATCTTCTTTGAACTTTCATATAAATACATAACATACACATAAAACACGACGCAAAGATTAGAATATTACATACTTTTCATTCATATCCTGCCATAAAAATTATTCACGTTCAACTGAACGTGAACAATTTTCAGAACGTTTCTTATTAAATGTTGAATATTTGCAGTCACCAACTTGTAGTGTATTTATAACTTTTTACTACAAAAGCAATCAGTCACATACTCACACATTCTGTGGAAAAATCTTAGTATCATACTTGATAAAAGCATTTGATCAATCTTATCAAATCTCTAAATCCTCTATACTTCTCGTTATTTATTATGAAATAGAAATGATTCTCCTATTATCTACTTAATCAATGTAGTGTATCCTGAAGGGATATTATCTAAGTATTGATTGAATAAGAGGCAAAATGTTTTTGGTACCAAATGAATAACTTTGTTAGCGAAATTAAATGTTATACTTAAAGGAAAATTAAATAATAACTGACACTATCATGTCAAGGCCTAGTTAGTTGTGGGCTTGTTCTATGAAATTTTAACCATCAGGTATGCCCATAAAATTACAGTAGGTTTATAATACTTATACACCTAGTATAGTGATTCAAACACCATTTGAATCACTATTAGGCCTTAGCTTTTTTTTATTCCATTTAAATCTTGAGTTGTCAACACTATTAATAATATTTCTTACTCTACCATGGCAACTATAGTAGAGGTATAACGGGAGTTCTTATAATTTTTGAGTCCTACTGCTGTACTTTATTAGGCATTTCAATTTAATCACAATCACTTTCGAACCTAACTACCAATACCTGCTTTGTGTTGCCACAAAACAGGCTTCGGTTTGCTTGCTACGCAAATTATGACTATCACTATACCATTATTTTCTTCATTGCCTGTAATAATTTTTATATTTTCACGATTTACTTTATATCTATATTTTACTTACTAGTTAAATGATCCAAATTTTACGTTTCATTAAATTGTTCCGGCCATTTTTAATAGAGATTTTAGAATAACTTATATTCATAAATAATATTGTACCCTTATAATTAACAATTTAGGCATAACTTATGTTGCCATTTGTAAACTGGATGTAGGTAGGTACCTTAAACCAATTTGTTTTGTATCTATGTATATTGAGGTTAAGAAATCCTTACATAAAGTTCCGCACCTGGTATTAACAAATATAATAATACTTATATAACTTTGCAATCAAATTTAGGTACATCTATATAGGAGAAAGAAAGTACCTATCTACTTATGATGAAAATTTGCACAGTATTCGAAAGCATCAGAAATAAGTAACTAGTTAAATGAGTTAGCGGACTTAGCGGTACTCCTGGTGAGGTTATATATTTGAATCGAAAAACATAAAATCTGACAATAACACACCAATTACATCCCTTATTTTGTATTTTTTTCTCATATTAAATAACTTAAATTTATAATTCAATAGATGTACCTACCTCGCTATGGTTGACCAATTTTATCGTCTATGTATTAGGCGAGCCCTAAACTTAATTAATACGTATTTCTCACACTATACTTTCGTATACCTACCCAATAATGTGATTTATTCTTAGCAAAAATCTGAGAAAACGACAATATAAATAAAATTATATTAAAATTTTCCATTTATTAAAAAAATCTACTTTTGAAGTAGGTACTCTCACCTAAATGCGCATAAAAAACAATTTTATTTATTTCTTTTCTAGCTTGGTTTAACGGAGATTTTTGTCGGTGTGCAGTCAGTTTTAACACAATCGGACTTCAACTAATATTTAGGTCACCCTATTCAGCATTTGGTATGATTACAAATTTATCAAAAATATTTTCTTAATATCAATTATTATTGTAAATATTATAACTGTACATAAATGGTAATCATAAACTTAAATGTATATTTTCATAGAGGATGTTAAACGGAACCAACTATCTAGACGAAATAAAATGTTTACATTATTATCATTACAAATTACAAGTTTAAATTAATATATAATATGAATGTTATTGTAAAAAAACAGACCCAATGCATGTGTAATATATCTACAATATTCAGTAGGCATTTACCAGCTACGTATACTTAACCTACACACAATAGACTTTAGACTAGCGCGTTCGTGTTGTATAATTTGTTATTAAAACATCATTGGTCGAGCTTAAATAAATAGTTAAGAAAATGTACTCTTCAACTGTATGCTGAACGATTTTTATCCAAACTGTCTGAAACAAAATAAGCTATTCTTAATTTGTCAAAATAAAATATAATATATAGTGACTTATTTATCTAGCTAAGCTGGAAAATACATACTTTAATTGATAATCTCTTATGATAATAAAAATATTATTTTACTTATTGCACTAGTAAAGTTTTTTTTTTCAATTACATAGTTCTGCTTCTGTATTTTTTACGTTATTGCCGCTATTGATTTATTTTAATGTTTAAATAAATTAACCACCCAACCAGCTTGTATATTTGTCGTCATTAGTGCCAAATAATTGTATTACATGTATGGAAAGTGAACATTTCCTTGTGTTGAATTTTTTGTTAAACTTCCTTAATTTTTTTAGTAAAAGTAACATTGTAAATTATCGAAATTGATATAAATACTTTCAAAAGAGATTAAAAACACTTCATGAAATTATTTTAACTACATAATATTATTTGGCGTGTGACGATGCATAGCATCTTGAGAGAGCGTCGCTTGACTTACCCTTAACTTACAACCAATCACAGCTCTCCGTTCCGCGTCAACCAATCAGCGTTCAGCAATTTAACGGGTGATCACCAGGTGACCATTCCCGGTGGTATATATAATGGTTATCTTACCGTTCGATTTCATAGCGTCGTTATTTCCCTTATACAACCAAGCAGAAACTCTGCTGGATTAAGTACAGAATGTACATAAAGTAAAATCAGTACATACCTATCTTAATTTGATTTTTTAATTCGTTGTAATTGAGATGAAAGTGAAAGTGTTAAATTCATTTTTAATTCATCTGAAAAAATACATACGTCATCTGGTGTCGTGTGTGAAATCAGTATTTTAATTTAATTCTTAATTCATTTAAAATCTTGGTGAAAGTGTTTATCATAATGAGTGATAAAGAAATACACCATTAAATGTGTCGAGCTCACACAGGCGCACTCGCCTGTCGCTTTAGTCTAGCCAAGGTGCTCCTCCTACTCTGGTAGTGAGGAACCGCAGGTAAAGCGGAGCAGACTCGGTAAGTCAAAAATTTACTATGACAAAAATATTTTTTCTCCATCTGAACTATCCGTATTACTGCATCTACCCGCCTAGACTTTGCCGCTTTTGCAGATTTCGTACCTGGCCGGGAAACGGTGCGTAATCAGAGATCACAGCCTTTTAACTTTTAATTTAACTGTAAGGTAAGGTGAAATCGCCACCCAGTGAGAGTGCCCAACGCAATTGCTGTCTGTGTTGGACAGAACCTTGATGTCCTCCAGCGTTTTGACAGCTCTAATGGAAGGACGTCCGGTATGTTGATACTCAACACAATACCTATTGGAACTAGAGATAACCATTCGGCAATTTATTATCTTGCCTATAGTAACAGCTCTAAGTAATGCCTTACTGAACACGCGATCTACTTATCAATCAGAATTTACGACGATTGACCTACTGGGCTGCTTCCCCAAGCACCACTTTCTTTCAAGCATTGTCTATGAAATGACTGAATTATTTCAAACTAATATCTAGTTTTCACAAAACTTAGTAAAAACAGTATATAAATAATAAATATTATGCCGTCTGACCCCGGATTGGGCGCGGGCCTGTTCTATGGGTGTCAGAAACACCGAATACATACATATATATTTTTAAATGCATAAATGGATGATATTGACATCCAGACACTGAACAGACGCGGGTGTTGTCGCGCTAATGTTTGTCCTGAGTGGGATTCGGACCCGCGACCCCTGATGAACAGGCAGGGTCATTACGGATTGCGCCATCGGGCCCGTCGTACAATACATATACAGCTTGTTTGCGGAAAGCAAGCGGAATAAACAAACCTGTCGACTAAGACCGTCCCTTTCTGTCACGTGACGCAAACTCGTACAAAAGGGTAGATTGAAAAACGGAGGCTGTCTCCGAGCGTATCGGAACAGTGGCAGATGCTTTGGGCTTCGGAGGCCCTTCTCCATAGACATAAGAAGTTGACCTTCTCCAAATGATAAGGGGAATGCGTCTGCCATTTACCTCCAAACCACTACTTGCTTATCCCCTCGTCCCATATTCGTCACCGATTCCAAACCGCTCAATCGGCCGAGACGACAGAACAAATCTCTTATTAATACAGGGGTCGCTGGCAATAGTGGCAATAAGGGACTTGCATCCATTCGATCAAACAGAGCTCCTGGAGAATGACTCACCTTGCCTTGCGCCTTGCTGGCGCACGTTCTACGGAGGCTGTCTCCGAGCGTATCGGAAACAGTGGCAGGCGCTTTGGGCTCCGAAGGCCCTTCTCCTAATGATAAGGGGAATGCGTCTGCCATTTACCTCCTAAGCACTACTCACTTATTTACCGCTCGTCTCATATTCGTAGCAAATTCGAAACTACACGATTGGCCGAATTGAATGAACAAAGCAAGCTCCTATTAAAACAGGGATCGCTGGCAATAGTGGCAATACCGGACTTGTTTCTGCGCCCCAGTGTTTTCTTGTTCTTGTCCACCATGGTGCTGACAAAGAATGGCGACGGAACCAGCAGGCCCATTTTCAACCTGAAAGGATTGGATCAGCAAATACATAGTTGCAAAACTATTAAAATTAATTTCGCAATTTCTAATTGCCCATTTTCTCAGGAACATGGACTGGATGGTCAAAATAAAACCTTCCTGGGCGTACTTTTACCTGATCATTTTACACAATTTTACATAACTTGGTCCGAATGATATACTTTGGGCTTGCCATTAATGAAATAAACGAATGACATTTACTTGTGTTTACATTTTATATGAAACGTTTAATTGTTTTTCACAATTGTCGCTACGACCCATAGACGTCCCACTGCTGGGCGCGGGTTTACATTTGATATGAAACGTTTAATTGTTTTTCACAATTGTCGCTGCGACCCATAGACGTCCCACTGCTGGGCGCGGGTTTACATTTGATATGAAACGTTTAATTGTTTTTCACAATTGCCGCTGCGACCCATAGACGTCCCACTGCTGGGCGCGGGTCACTCCCACAGGCGCTGCTGCGGGGGGTCTGGAGCGTGCTCCGCCGCGCTGTCCCAGTGCGGATTGATGGAGGATTTTTACAATTAGCCATTAATTATTATTAAATCCCACCACGATTTCTCCGATTAAATCTACGAGAAATCGGCAACGGAACCCACACAGGAGTTGGATTATTCAGGAATAATTTGTAATACGCAAGTCAAATACTCCACCACAACGTGCGACCTGAAGTGGTGCATCATTGTGTGTATTTTTCATACAATTTAAATTCGTTTTCTAACAATTCATTTAACATTAAAGTTTTTCACTGTAACTTAACCTAACCTTTCAGTTGCATTATTTCCGTGTGAATCATTGACATGTTAATATATATAACATGTCAATGAGGGTTATGGTCATTTCCACACATTGGTGACAGACCTTGGCTTCAGGTATCATATAGCTTAATATGACAAAATTAAATACTTATCAAATGTAACTACTACTTTACATAGTATTACAGTACCGACAATGTCTTGAGTACCTCAGTAGTATTTTATTACTGAATGAAGTATACACCGTGCCCGCCGCGAGCGCGTTCATTCCTGATGGATATCGTGATCGATTGAATTTGGTCGGCTTGAGTCTCACGTGAGTAAGCCGGCAATTTCAACTACACCTGGGTAGTATTGAAAATAACAATATACCTACCTAGTAAAAGAAAATGAATGGAAATTCGTCTTTAGGTGTTACTGGCTTGAAACATTTATTCTTAATTCAATTTTATTGGACTGAAGTAAAGGGATTTAGTTATTTAACTTTAACCTTAATCTTTCTCCATTACTGGCTTGACATATTCATTACTTACCAGCTATAAATTAAGTCAATATAATTTGGCGGGGCCCATCTTCGAGCCTCCTGCCGTGGGTCCCTCATCATCTCAATGCACAAGGAATATTCTTGGTGATAGCACCGATGTGGAAGAGAGCCCTCTGGTTGCCCGGCCTTACACCGCCTCGAGTGTAGAAAATCAAGCTCTATGTCAGGAATTGGGGCTTATCGATTGGTCTGACGCCCGAAGATCTCTACTCATATGCAATTGGAGAGGATCCACACTAATAACATACCAGCCGGCGTGGTTCCATTGGGTTAAATAGTTTAATGCAAATAACTTTAACCTTGAGCTTTAAGCTTATCTAAGTTTGAAGCTTTCTTATTGATTGAAGAAGAACTAGCATATTATACTACCTATCTGGTTACATAAATCCATAAATCGGTAATCGTTACGTTCGAAAAAGCAGTTGATAGTGAAAATATGAATCAAAGACCTTAAGCCGTAAAACTCCCATTTCGCCAGACTCCAGCGGCCTTGCATGTTACAGGGTTACAAAATAATCATATTGAATCCTTATTTGAGACATCCAGTAGGTTAACGTCAGTACTTCCACTGTACCTACCATACTATCGTCGGGTAGACGGCGATTTTTGTATTTTGTACCCGACATCTTATTTATATAAAAATGTTATGTTGGTTTGTGTACGCTTCAAAAACTCAAAAATTTCTGCACCGATCGAGCTGAAATTTTAGCATGATATATAATCTGCATCAAGGATTGTTTTTATCTAATTTTTGCATCAGTCAAAGTGTTGCAAAATTAAACTTAAATGACATGTATTCTTTGTTTTGTTTCTAATTTCGCAACCATTCAATCACAATGTGCCACAGCGAAGCGTGGCAGGGTACAGCTATTTGATTATAAACGACAACATACGGACAATTTGGGAAATTATTACAACAGAACAAAAATATAATATAATACAATCCTGTGCCCTGGAAAAGTATTAGTTTAATCAATATACGCTTCCATGATTTAATCCGAATAGCACTGCAAATGTTATCAATGTCATTGAGCCCTGTTTATTTCAATACTTATCCCTAATAAAGCAATTAGGATGTCGGGAATTGGGTAAAATGAATGCTTTAAGACGTGGGAATATCCGCTTCCCTTGACAATATGCACTCGGCAATAGTTTTGCTATGCTGACACTTGGTAATTGGTGTCGGGGAATACATTTCCCAGTTTTATTGTAAACCCAAAAGTATTGAAAACATATATTGTTGCTGAAACTCGTTAATTAATACAATGTTGCTGTTTCTTGCAGTAATTATGTAATCCTTGACCCTTATCACATAGCGTCATTCTCGTGATCACCAGGAGATATAAACACGTCTCTCAAGATGCTATGCATCGTCACACGCCAAATAATGATGCAAGTTTTACATAACAATAAAACTTGTATTATTTGCGGAGACGATGCATAGCATCCAATTAAGGCCTCCTGGTGAGAGACTTCTATGAAATCGAACGGTAAGATAACCATTATATATACCACCGGGAATGGTCACCTGGTGATCACCCGTTAAATTGCTGAACGCTGATTGGTTGACGCGGAACGGAGAGCTGTGATTGGTTGTAAGTTAAGGGTAAGTCAAGCGACGCTCTCTCAAGATGCTATGCATCGTCTCCGCAAATAATACAAGTTTTATTGTTATGTAAAACTTGCATCATTATGTACCAAAGGTTATTATGTACTACAAAAAGGTCTCTTTAGTTTATGGTGGTACAATCAAATAGGCGTTACCTGATTTATAATCATCAAAGCATTCTTCAGAAAAATATACATAATATATATAGGTTACAAGAGAACTATTTTAATGTGCCGCTAGGAGCGCTATTGTAGAGTAAGGTCAAAAATTTAGACATAGGTGTAAAGTAGCCGAAGGGTATTATAGTACCTCAATTTTTCAAGCAAAAATGAGGCGTTAAGAATGTCATAATAATTTGTTTATTATTGTGATTGAAATAAAATATGCATGAATAAAGTATTTAAAACATTCCTCTTAGCTTGACCTTACTCGCCAGTGGCGCCAACTAGCAAACGTCGATGTAATTTCACTTTGTAAAAACCACTTAATATTATTATCGGACGTGTTTTGTTGGTTTTAAGTCCCTTTTGATTTAAAAGCATCTAAAAATAGGCCTACTAGATTAAACTCTCTTTATAATAAGGTCCATGTATTAGTCTTATAAATACAAAAGATACTTGATGTTAGTACAGCGTAGTCGCTATATTCCCGATATTTTGTATGTGATTGCCCTCGCCGGTACCAAATGATTTTAACAGCCTCCTCGAAACGTTGTACTTAAATGAATAACATATCACTCACTCAACTCTTTAGTTGTCTTTAAAATATTTCTGCTAAATTTTATATGGCAACGGAAAAAGGTATGGTAGAATAGATAGGAATGTGTTTTTTATTTTATAGGAATGAAATTATCGCGCGCTAGAAGTTCAATTTCTCAGAATATTTTTCAAGCTCTGTTTGAGATTCTCAGAGTTTTTACACAGAATACTATGCATAAGCCAAAATTAATAAACCCTAAATTAAAAGTATTCTAAACATAATTACGTCTTATAAAAACTAATTCAATTTATTTTATCAGGCCCTATTTATTTTCGAATCCGATGGTTTAAATGGGCAAAAGCAATCGTTAAAGTACAGTTATGTAGATAGACACAGTTAATGAAATAATGTTATAATCTATTAAAATAGTTTATTGTGTGGTCCCCATCGTTGTATTAAATTGAGCATTGCTAATTTGTACTATATTATTAAAAAAAACTAGAACTTTCAAGTACCTCTATAGTGTGGATATGAATGAAATATGTTGGAACCGAAATCTTTAATTAGATATTTAAATATTGAATGGTTTATTTACAAACTGTATGTGTATTTTATAGAAAAATAAATAAATCGAAATATCTGGTGCTTTTATTAATCCAAACAAATAACCGAGATCCACAATATAAATAAGAAATATTTATTTATGTACTTTTTGAATCATTAAAAAATATTCAAATTAATAGGACAGTATAAGCAATAAAACATCAAAAATTACTGTAATAACATTTAATAGTACAAAAATCTTTTAAGATTATTCAATTAAAATATTATTACATTACGATAAAATTAAAGTAACATCATTTCTTCTTGAAATAATAAAATCTACACTAATTTATATTTAATACATCATTTTTGTGCGCAAACTCAAATAGTGAAATTGCTGTGAAATTAGGTGAATATGCTATTAAATGCAATTTTTAACACCATTTTAAAAGACACTTTATATTAATAATTAAGTATTAACTGTACTCATACAGTTACATTTTACAGTAATAATTTTACTTACAGTTAGCAGTAGGTAGCTAAAAATGCAAAGATGTTCATAAATTACAATTTACCAAATAATAAATAAACATCTGAATTTAGTGCTTCTGGCTCATTTGTGATGAACTCAAAATATCAATAGCATGTAGACAAAACAGAATGCGGAAACGGAATTCCATAATAATTAATACAACAAGTAATTTCTGTTTATTTGTGATCATAAAAGTAACTCTTTATAACTAAAAATCTAAGCCCCTTCACTTCATAACCTAATTAATTAAACCTTCATATCCGACAGTTAGCATTCAAATACATACTAAAATTCTGTTGGTCTCTGGCAAAGGATATAATAATATTCTTACCGTCAATTGCATCCCCATCAGAATAATGTATCTATACAGGTTGATCTTTTCATTATATGCAGTAGCACCCGAAAGTTTTTTTTATAATAAAAGTAGATTTGATGTCTATTGGGTAAAACATATTAATGCAAAAGCAAAAGAAAACTTCATTTGCGTTACAGGATTTGTGGCAAGAAAAGCCAAATAATACTATTTTGAGATACGAATTAACAATAATATAATCAGTATTATTGATACTCCCATGATTATCTTAATAATATTTAATAAAATTCCAAATTATAAAAAAATATTACTCTAGGGAACTCTAACTCTATACTCACTGTAAACTATTTTGAGCATTATCTTGGTAAAAATACGTAATGTAAGAATTGGCAAACAAATATTTACAAATCTCTTTACTATTGCATTAGAAGACAGTAAATTGTACAAGAGGTATTAAATAATATTGACGAGAGAAGCAATTCGAGTGAAAATATTTCTAATCATTACCTGGCTCAAAAAATCTTTGTAGAATAGGTTTTTTAAAAATCTTGAAATGTAATATTAATGTCATGTCATATAACATTGATAATGTTACAAAAATGTTTTTTAAATTTAAGTTGAAAACACACATTACATTATTTATTACAAAATGTAATGCTATGTTTTTGTACTGATTATGTATACTATCACTATCACTCTCAAAGAATAAATAGGTATGTGTATAGATTTATTTACCTTTGGTGTAATTCTTGGAAATTATTATAAAAATAATAGACTAATTAAGTTTAAGTAATTGATACTATCAATGCGTAACAAACGATCGTCGATGTTTTGTTCAAATGTCATTCTTGAAATATAATGAAGTAATTAAATGGCCTAATGCCTATATAATTTTTTAAATGGAAACATTAAGCCATTCTGTATTAAACTTTCAAATATCCAAAGTAAAAAGTAAATTATACAAAAGTATTCTACTATGTACCTATATTCACTATACTAAATGGATATTTAATTCCTAGTAACCCACTCATATTTATTTGTAGTTTAACATTGAATCTCGAAGAATACTGGGACTACTTTAGTTTTGCTTTTGAGATTACATTATTTTAAAAAACTATTCTAAAAAAAATCCACCAAATTTTAGGTTTCCACAATGCGGCCAATACATCGCATTTACCTAACGTGAATGATATGTCCTAAATTGAGCATTCTAGAGAAAAAGAGAAATTAATACAAAAATATAAAAATTATGTACTGGATACTACTGATTCAACCAACAGCTATCGTTGATTAAAGCATTAATTACATAATCTTTTTTGTACTAAATTTTAATTTAATTAATTTCTAATACTGTAAGACTAAGTAAATTTAAAGATAAAGAATAAAATGAAATTGTAACATTACATCTAATTTTATAGAGAGCTTAATACAATATTCATCTGAAGTATGGCAAATCTCAATAAATTCTTCCATTTCATTATTGTAACTTACTATAAAGAGATCCTAATCAAATAAACTATTGGGCGTTTTTTATATTCTGCACGGAACGTTTTTATCGTGGACGTCCACGTGATTAGCGCCTACGAAGTGGGACATAATATACGCTTCGACGTAACAGTCTACACAAATATAAAAGCACTACCATATAAACCCGTCCACTTTGCTTCCCCATCAGTACCAAAACGGTCAAAACGGTGCAATTTCCGTAAAAAATATAGAAACGCCCATTCGCCTCAAAATTATAGCAATATTCCATCCAGTTAATTTTCTAACAATAATACTAACAGTTTAATAATTACTCGAAATATGATTATTGACAAAAAAATTATTTATATAAAGAAAAAATATTGATAAAATAGATAATAATTCCAAAAAAAAGTCAAGTGTCATTGGGTTCATTCCACTTAGACCTCACGATCTCAATAAAGAATGAGGCTAATACCATTACGAAATAACGATTAGGCCAATTGATCAGTCCCTTTTGTCACGTCAATTTGGTTAATTGTAACTACACACACACACATACAAATACATTAAAAAATATAGGTAAAACTTTAAATTTTGTCAGTCTCATTTTAAAAAGTATATAAAGTATAGTATAAATTTTATAGTATTATTTGTGCAATAATATGCTTTATTTTCAAAATGGACTAACATTAAATTCTAATCATAATTATTATGATAATTTAATAAATTGCTCAAAAATATTTCAAAACAATATTCATAGTTTATGCACACATACCTGAAAAAAGGCAGACAGTTTCACTAAGAAAGGATTGCAGCACCATTATAATAGCTTAATTCTGTGCGTGTGTAAAGTATTCCCAGATGGAGGAAAACTACCAATTTTTTTTATACCTTGACATTGCTTTTTTAATGGAACCACGATTACAATGGTTTTTCACAGCACATATGAAGTATCCTTTAATTTTTATTCATAAGCATAATCAGGGAAGACTAAAGGTGTAAATGTGTGCTAAGTTTTTTGTATTAGCAAGCCAATTTACTCAGTGATTTAGTTATTGATAAAGAGGCGGTGTCTGCCTTTAGTAGGTTTTCATGTGTACATCAATAAAGTTGTTAGAATTTAAGATATTCTTACAGTACCTTAGGTACAATTGCTGAGGGCACCCTCTTACAGTACCGATGCCATGCAGCACCATAACGGCGTTTGCACCTCGAATGGTCCCGCCACGCTCGGTGTAGAAGCACTAATATTGTGCCAAGTGGCGGCAGAGACGCAACAAACTGTTGAGACCAGAGCCCGGGCAGAGCCAATGCAATGTGTATCAGGATGTCTCCCGTATAATTTGGGTGGCGCAAAATTCCCCATAAATTGGAAACCAGTAATTTCTTACCCAGAAATGTTGGCATTGAATCCAAGTCTGAAAAAATTTTTACAAAATTGTTAGTTTAAAATGTTAGACAAAAACATTTATGATTTTATTTGATTTTGATGACCCTACTTGATTTTGATGAACTGAAAACAATAATGCAAGTGAAAAATAATTTCATTTAAATAACTTAATAAGCTTAATAATATGAATATATATGATTTTTTCCACCTCCCATTTAATAGATGGTGAGCGAATCGCCTTTGGGCACAAATCCAAACTCTTGAGTTACTACATATAAAAAATAATTGGAGGTTTATGCACTATTCAAGACACAAATATACAATAACTTAAACTACTTACGTGCCATGCGAGGATGTAGTGGATTCTTTCTGAACTCATACTTTATGTTATTACTCAGAACCATGATAAGCAACCCGAGAATGAATAGAACTGAAGCAGAAGCCAGCCAGCTAGTTGACAGCTCCAAGTTAGCATCAAGAACAAATTTAGATATAGTTGTGAAGTAAAATGGATAGAGGGCACTTGATACAATTTGCATGTAGCCCAAACCTTCAGACTGCCAGAAAAATGTTGATGTAATCTGATACTCTTTAACTATGAAGTTTAATATATAAATCATTTGCATCAATGAGAACAAGACGATTGTTGGTTTCAACTGAATCTTTGTGAAAATTTCTCCATAATTATTAGATGACATGTCCAGTCGAACCTTTTCCGGAAGAACAATTCCATGATTGAAGATAAGTATAGTCAGGACCAACTGAAAATTAAGTAAATCACTTTACACTTCTAAACAGGAATCACTATAGTATATTAAATACTACAAATATTACATACTTAAGAGAAGAGAATTTCAATTTAGTAGTATTTAGTACATGCAGACTGCAGTTTAAATAGTATGTTAAATTTTTTTTTATTATATCAATATTGTAACAGAAACCTTTATAAGTAATGGTTATTTAACAAAAAAAAATTCTGTTCATTTTATATCACATTATAAAACATACAAATAAGTGTTACTTACAGCAGTTATATTGGAGATTCTTGAAATCCAAAGCTTCCCATTAAGTTTCCTTAAATAAGGATTTATTTCTCTCCCCATGAAGCAATCATATATAGTATAACCAGTGTTTCCATAAGGATTCAAGCTATTGCCGTCTACATAACTGCTCTTTAGAAACAAGAAAAGGGACAAAATACTACCCAGTATGAAAGACACTATTGCCAATTCCAAATATGAATTCAAAATTATGTTGTTCTCCAGAATTCTAAAATAAAGTAGGGCATAGACCACATTTGTTGTAACGATAGAGGCAAAGAATGAATTGAAGCAGTATTTTCTTCCCACCTCATCCACCTTTTCAACTGTCTTTCCTATTATTGGTATTAAAACAAATGTGGCCTGGATGGCATACTGTGAAACCATTAATATCAGAGATGGCATACTGAACCATTCTGAATATGAATTGTATGCAGATAAGTCTATCATAGATTTATATGAGCAGTTCTTTTTGCATGACATTAAAATGGCAAGAACAGTGACCGGTATCAATATTATTAAAAGCCCGGACCCAAATCTTCCTCCAAATTCAAATTTGCCAGCCTGTAAGAGTAATTCAACGGAGCTTGGCCGTGGAGTGGCCAGTTTTCGCGTCGTAGATCTCGACTTTTCTTTCTGTTTGCGGATATCCTCCTCCGAGTCCTCTCCATCCGAATACGTGTCCACAGACTTGCTCACCGATTTACTGACAGATTTACTGAGGGACTTAGTAAAGCTCCGCCGAATATCGGGCACGCTGTCGATGATCTCCCGCAGCTTACTTGGTCTACGTGGCGCCGCATCGTACCCACGCCGTCGGCTGCGCAGGCTGTATATATCACCGAGCGTGGAATCCGAATCCAGGCTAACACCGTTCAACTTCTCCTCTACCGATAACTCTGACGCACTCACGCCGGACCCGTAATCCTTGACGGAGTATTCAGTGCGTTTAGAACGCGTGCTCCGATATATTTCATATTTTGCTGACACGTCCTCGAGCCTCACATGCGCGCCTGCTTTTAAAGAGAGGCGCTTCCCCGGCGACTTCGGTGGCACAGGCTCGGCCGCTTCCACACTTCTCTCTTTCACGGCCCGAGAAGGAGATTTCCGAGCAGGATACTTTGGGTTCGGAGACGGGGCCGACTTCCGACTTGGAGATTTTCGTGACGGAGATTTGCGAGTCGCGCGTGCGGGAGGTGAACTTTTCCGTGATCTGGCGGGAGAACGCGTCGGCGATACACCTTTACCAACTCGTGCAGGACTTGTCTCGGTCGTACTCTGCCGAATCCGGCCGCTTCTCGTCGACATTTCGGCAAAGAAATAACTCAATTCGACGCACAATTACTATTTTCCTTGTTTGTTGATTCCAGCTAAAATTATCACAAAGCCACACGCGAAGGCATTCTCTAGCACCATTCAAAATTTACTCCACTGTTTTACTCCCACAAAACACATTATTTCCTATTAATTTTACGCATATTAAAAGTGAAATCCAACTTTTTTAATTCGATTTCAATCATTTCACAACAAACAAGACGAGCTGGCTTATCTGGCACAGGCAACCAACCAACAATCAAATCAAGTCAACATCAACAAGCAACGAATTCGTCGAATCGAAACGCCAAAAGAAAGCCAACGACGCTAGAATTAATTTTTAAAATCTGTGATACGATTGGTTAAAACTAGTTGCCGCTAACGATTCCGGAAACATTTAATTCCCTTGTCTATTCCTTGATTTCTAAAAGTATGTTGGCAAACCTGTAAAAAAAAACACGAGTAGAGTAAACAGAGTAAAGAATATGTAATCACTGTCTGTCTCTGTATTACTGGTGGCCATAGAGATACTGGTGGCTGATACAATATTCACATGAAATCTCCTCAACACGTTTTTCTTTGAAATAGATTTGTTTGTAAAACAACAACTACTCTAACCGTTTTGGCGATGTTCTGGGTAACACTAGTAGACCAGTGCAGAAGCCTTTAAAAATAATGAAAAGTGAAAAAAAATAATAGTAGAATATAACCTATTAGAAAAGGAGGAGAATATTATAAACATTAAAGGAAAAATAAATTCCGGGCGATCTGAGGTGGGGAACGGGAAGGGGGGAGTTTAAGGGGAAGAAACGGTTTATGTCGATTTCCGGCAAAACTAAAAGTCCTATGGAAAAAAGTCAAATGGCAAAGTTGTAGATAATAAAAAGATCTAAAACTTTTGTTTACACTTTTTTCACATAACCTCAAAATGTATGTGAAAAGTTCAAAAAACCCAGTTTTTGGTTTTTTATTTTTATCTTTTACAAATAATTTTTCTTTTTCACGAAATTTGGTGAAAACTTACCTTTTTATGTCCCAAATACGCTGTAATTTATTTGATTAGAAATATTTATTTTTTCAACCTTATTTTGAATTAATATCGAAAAAGAACCCTCATTTTCAATCGAAAATTCACCCGTAAACATATCAGCTTTTTTCAAAAAGTTGGTATGCTTTCTGTTCGTTAAAACCTCTACTTTCCGATGGTGAAAAAAAAAATAATCTTACTATAGTAAATCTTCTCAGAAAATGCAATCTTTAATTACTTCTTTTCCTTCCTTTGCTTTTTTTTGTCTTACACATATACATTTTTTACATCACTATACACTTTATATAGATTTTCAATATATTTATATGAACCTACGAACCTACCTATATCTATATGCTACCTACGGATTAATCGAAATATCTCCAAACGGCGATGTAGGTATTCTAGGTACCTATGTAGGTACTCGTATGTGCTACGGATTAATCGAAATATCTCCAAACGGCGATGTAGGTATTCTAGGTACCTATGTAGGTACTCGTATGTGCTAGGTACCTACGGATTAATCGAAATATCTCCAAACGGCGATGTAGGTATACTAGGTACCTATGTAGGTACTCGTATGTGCTACCTACAGATTAATCGAAATATCTCCAAACGGCGATGTAGGTATTCTAGGTACCTATGTAGGTACTCGTATGTGTGTGCTACCTACGGATTAATCGAAATATCTCCAAACGGCGATGTAGGTATTCTAGGTACCTATGTAGGTACTCGTATGTGCTACCTACGGATTAATCGAAATATTTCCAAACGGCGATGTAGGTATTCTAGGTACCTATGTAGGTACTCGTATGGCGATGTAGGTATTCTAGGTACCTATGTAGGTACTCGTATGTGCTACCTACGGATTAATCGAAATATCTCCAAACGGCGATGTAGGTATTCTAGGTACCTATGTAGGTACTCGTATGTGTGTGCTACCTACGGATTAATCGAAATATCTCCAAACGGCGATGTAGGTAATCTAGGTACCTATGTAGGTACTCGTATGTGTGTGCTACCTACGGATTAATCGAAATATCTCCAAACGGCGATGTAGGTATTCTAGGTACCTATGTAGGTACTCGTATGTGTGTGCTACCTACGGATTAATCGAAATATCTCCAAACGGCGATGTAGGTATTCTAGGTACCTATGTAGGTACTCGTATGTGCTACCTACGGATTAATCGAAATATCTCCAAACGGCGATGTAGGTATTCTAGGTACCTATGTAGGTACTCGTATGTGCTACCTACGGATTAATCGAAATATCTCCAAACGGCGATGTAGGTATTCTAGGTACATATGTAGGTACTCGTATGTGCTACCTACGGATTAATCGAAATATCTCCAAACGGCGATGTAGGTATTCTAGGTACCTATGTAGGTACTCGTATGTGCTACCTACGGATTAATCGAAATATTTCCAAACGGCGATGTAGGTATTCTAGGTACCTATGTAGGTACTCGTATGGCGATGTAGGTATTCTAGGTACCTATGTAGGTACTCGTATGTGCTACCTACGGATTAATCGAAATATCTCCAAACGGCGATGTAGGTATTCTAGGTACCTATGTAGGTACTCGTATGTGTGTGCTACCTACGGATTAATCGAAATATCTCCAAACGGCGATGTAGGTATTCTAGGTACCTATGTAGGTACTCGTATGTGTGTGCTACCTACGGATTAATCGAAATATCTCCAAACGGCGATGTAGGTATTCTAGGTACCTATGTAGGTACTCGTATGTGTGTGCTACCTACGGATTAATCGAAATATCTCCAAACGGCGATGTAGGTATTCTAGGTACCTATGTAGGTACTCGTATGTGCTACCTACGGATTAATCGAAATATCTCCAAACGGCGATGTAGGTATTCTAGGTACCTATGTAGGTACTCGTATGTGCTACCTACGGATTAATCGAAATATCTCCAAACGGCGATGTAGGTATTCTAGGTACATATGTAGGTACTCGTATGTGCTACCTACGGATTAATCGAAATATCTCCAAACGGCGATGTAGGTATTCTAGGTACCTATGTAGGTACTCGTATGTGCTACCTACGGATTAATCGAAATACATATCTCCAAACGGCGATGTAGGTATTCTAGGTACCTATGTAGGTACTCGTATGTGCTACCTACGGATTAATCGAAATATCTCCAAACGGCGATGTAGGTATTCTAGGTACCTATGTAGGTACTCGTATGTGCTACCTACGGATTAATCGAAATATCTCCAAACGGCGATGTAGGTATTCTAGGTACATATGTAGGTACTCGTATGTGCTACCTACGGATTAATCAAAATATCTCCAAACGGCGATGTAGGTATTCTAGGTACCTATGTAGGTACTCGTATGTGCTACCTACGGATTAATCGAAATATTTCCAAACGGCGATGTAGGTATTCTAGGTACCTATGTAGGTACTCGTATGGCGATGTAGGTATTCTAGGTACCTATGTAGGTACTCGTATGTGCTACCTACGGATTAATCGAAATATCTCCAAACGGCGATGTAGGTATTCTAGGTACCTATGTAGGTACTCGTATGTGTGTGCTACCTACGGATTAATCGAAATATCTCCAAACGGCGATGTAGGTATTCTAGGTACCTATGTAGGTACTCGTATGTGTGTGCTACCTACGGATTAATCGAAATATCTCCAAACGGCGATGTAGGTATTCTAGGTACCTATGTAGGTACTCGTATGTGTGTGCTACCTACGGATTAATCGAAATATCTCCAAACGGCGATGTAGGTATTCTAGGTACCTATGTAGGTACTCGTATGTGCTACCTACGGATTAATCGAAATATCTCCAAACGGCGATGTAGGTATTCTAGGTACCTATGTAGGTACTCGTATGTGCTACCTACGGATTAATCGAAATATCTCCAAACGGCGATGTAGGTATTCTAGGTACATATGTAGGTACTCGTATGTGCTACCTACGGATTAATCGAAATATCTCCAAACGGCGATGTAGGTATTCTAGGTACCTATGTAGGTACTCGTATGTGCTACCTACGGATTAATCGAAATACATATCTCCAAACGGCGATGTAGGTATTCTAGGTACCTATGTAGGTACTCGTATGTGCTACCTACGGATTAATCGAAATATCTCCAAACGGCGATGTAGGTATTCTAGGTACCTATGTAGGTACTCGTATGTGCTACCTACGGATAAATCGAAATATCTCCAAACGGCGATGTAGGTATTCTAGGTACCTATGTAGGTACTCGTATGTGCTACCTACGGATTAATCGAAATATCTCCAAACGGCGATGTAGGTATTCTAGGTACCTATGTAGGTACTCGTATGTGCTACCTACGGATTAATCGAAATATCTCCAAACGGCGATGTAGGTATTCTAGGTACCTATGTAGGTACTCGTATGTGCTACCTACGGATTAATCGAAATATCTCCAAACGGCGATGTAGGTATTCTAGGTACCTATGTAGGTACTCGTATGTGCTACCTACGGATTAATCGAAATATCTCCAAACGGCGATGTAGGTATTCTAGGTACCTATGTAGGTACTCGTATGTGCTACCTACGGATTAATCGAAATATCTCCAAACGGCGATGTAGGTATTCTAGGTACCTATGTAGGTACTCGTATGTGCTACCTACGGATTAATCGAAATATCTCCAAACGGCGATGTAGGTATTCTAGGTACCTATGTACTATAGTAAGATTTTTTTTTTTTTCACCATCGGAAAGTAGAGGTTTCAACGAACAGAAAGCATACCAACTTTTTGAAAAAAGCTGATATTTTGACGGGTGAATTTTCGATTGAAAATGAGGGTTCTTTTTCGATATTAATTCAAAATAAGGTTGAAAAAATAAATATTTCTAATCAAATAAATTACAGCGTATTTGGGACATAAAAAGGTAAGTTTTCACCAAATTTCGTGAAAAAGAAAAATTATTTGTAAAAGATAAAAATAAAAAACCAAAAACTTGGTCCGTTTTATCCCCTTAAACACCCCCCCCCCCCCTTCCCGTTCCCTACCTCAGATCTCCCGGAATTTATTTTTCCTTTAATGTTTATAATACTCTCCTCCTTTTATAATAGGTTATTTTCTACTATTATTTTTTTTTTGTTTTAAAAGCTATCGAGACTGGTCTATAGCTCACACTGACAAAAAGTTATGCTATATATTTATGTGACAAACAAAACAAATGTGTGAAATAATAAACGTAAAAATTTCTTTCAAAAGCAAATCATACTTAAAATTGAATTAATTAGAATTATGATTGAATTCCAGTCCAAGATGTATTGTGAATGTCCAATGAAATTGCAACAAAAAATAAATTGCATGTTTGAAGAGATACTGTCTGAAAAGATTGACACTGTAAAGGCCAGTAAAATTAACGCCATGAGTACATTCGAAAAAAAAAACGCACGCACGGATACTTGTACTATTATTCTGTGCGGATACTGACTGACAAAGGAGGACACTTTACAACTGTCCAGTCATAATAGGTCAACACTCAATATTAAAAAAAAACCCTCATACTCTCCAGTGTTCACAGAGTACATTTTATATAGCCACAGAGTACATTTTATATCCAGTGTTCACTTTGATTTCACATGGTTTTGAGAAGACCAGAGATAAATATTGTCACGCATGCAGATTGCCTCACAGTAATATCCTTCACTGTTCTAACATCTACCACACTGGTCAATTATGGCACACTTCACTTGGCTTTGAGGGCGTTAGGAACTCTTAAATCAAAAATAATAATATGCTGTTATATTTCACCATTAGCATCATGCCGCTGGCTGGGTTATGAACCCGGACCCTCACCTGACTACTCTGCGTTATGAGGCGAACTCACTGGTAGTCAGCCAGAAAACAGGGTTGTACGGCGCAAAGCGAGCATTTCTATTATTATTTTAAAATCTACTGCTGGACTTAAACCTTTTATGGATATAAGATAGCAAACGAAAAAAAAAAATCAAATTTATAGACTCTAAGCATGACATGTGATATAGGGGACTGGGATGGTTGGTCCATTAAGCTAGCCCCCAGCTAAGGGCGTTTATATTACTTAAGTAATCAATTTGTTAATAAGTAAGTTATGAGGACTGGGCCAGGACTGTTAGTGAAAGTTAGTCCTGTTAGTAATATATATATTTAAAGTAGGTATATATGGTTGCGCAATAATTCCCTACCTACTACAAAGCTAAGCCCTAATGTCACGATAAAGATAAACAGTCTACCTAGGTCATCGAATTTAAGAATAATCATAACCTATTAGTGTAGGCTTTTAAAATAGAACCTACAAAAGCCCTTTAAGCTATGAAGCGTGTGTGATATGTGCCAATTCGACATGTCAGCTTCTAGAATGGTTTCGCAGGTACCAGTTACTACTTGATAGGGGTTGTTATATAGCGGTTCATTTCGTTTGTGAATAATTAAATATTTACACGAGTAAGAAGGTAGTATAAAATAAAGCACTTGAGTATTTAATGGTTGAAAAAATATTTAATATGATCTTTTAGTGTACAACATCTTTTAGTATACATATTTCACTCAACTTAATCCCATCAGAATAAATACTACTTTATAAATGATACAAATAAATGCAACTACAAAGAAATTTGTGAAAATATAGACTATGTCTATTATAAATCAATCAACAAAGGTTGGACTATTAAAAATAAGACATACAAACAAGAGCAAGTGGGACAACAAAATCTGAATTTAAGACGTCAGATAAATTTCTTTCACTGGGCCTATTATGTGTATTTACTAAATATGGGATATATAAATTCCCCATTTGTATTATAGTAGTACTGTACTTTGTGGCGTTTTTCATTTATGGTACTTTTAGGCAATTTGTAGCAGTTATATCAATATAATCTGTAGCTAAAAATATAGGGGTGAGGGAGACCTGTATATTTTTAGCTACAAATCTGCACAATTGCATCTTTATATAAAATATAAGTATGTAAAAACATTTTGACTCAATTACCTCTAGCTTGCCTACCAAAAAAAAAAACAATAAACAATGCCAAAACCTAAAAATCACAAATCATGTTTTATTTAAAACACATAAGTGCTTAAATATAATTAGATGCTTCAAATATACAGCTATTGCAATAGCTGGTTGTGCTGAATAGCTAATGATTCACAAGTTCTTTCTACCAGTACTTCTCAAGGGACTTTACAAGGTCCAAAGGATCTGTGTTCGGTCCATGTCTCTCAACTGGTACTCCATCCTTGTCGACAATGAATTTAGTGAAGTTCCACTTGATGAAGCTGCCAAGAGTGCCACCCTGCTTGTGCTGGAAATAATTAAAAACGAGAACCGTTTCAATATCAGTCCTCCAAATAAAACATGAATTTAAACATTAACAGACATCAGTTATAGGTAAAATAATTCAATGCAATTCAATATTTTTATTGTAACAAAGAACAAACTAATTAATAAATAATAACCTTACGTTCATTTACACTTATACATTGATGAATGTAAAAATGAATGTATCATAGCTTAGATTGTCATGGTGACATCAAGTAACAGCAAATTAAAAAATCAATACAAGGTCAACAGTAATTGAAGTTTAGGCTGGGAATACACGTCACAAAAATCTGAAATCTATTCCCAGCCTTAATGCTGAGAATGGGGATCAGTATAATTACATGTAAGGGTTTGTAGTTGTTGTTGAACTTTTAAAGGAATGGGGAATATATATTTCAGTCTCAAATATTTTCATTTGTAGCTTTTATAATTAAAAAAAAAAACAACAACATAGTATGAAATTTCATTACTATTGTGTAAATCTAAATAAGATTTTGAACACAAAACTGTACAGCAATGATGTCTTAAAATTCTTCACTAGTTTAGTTCAATAGTGGGTTCAATTTTTTATTTCCATAGATTTGATTTCTTCTTCTTCTTCTTTTGTTGCTATGTCCTAACGGACAGATTTGATTTAAAACAGGTATTTTTGAAGTACCATTACTAAGCTGCACTAATCAAATCTGAGTTGAGTTACCTTTACTTGAATTATCAATCATCCCCAGAAGTATAGAACACATTACATTTACATTTTCACAGCACAGAATAGAGGTAAATACAGGAATAGAGGTAATAAGAGGGTGAGCAAGGGTAGACAAGTGAACACCCCTTTCCCTATGTTCTTTCAAAACCCATAATTAGTATAATGCATAATTTAGCTTAGAAGGTATGGGTGTGAATCTGCAGCTCTGATTTGATTTAATTAGATGATATGTTTCAGATAATAGGTAACTTACCTTCAGAAATTTCCACAGAGGATGAGCTGAGTCACCATTCACATCAATTTTTTCAAACAAATCAAACTTCACTTTGCGATCTGCTATGAAACACTGTATTTCTTCAGAGTCTCCAGGCTCCTGTCCAGCAAATTGATTGCAAGGGAATGCCAGAATACGGAGTCCTGTAAAAATTATCATATATATCTTACTCAGTAATTTTTCTAAGTTTTATATCCATTACCATAACAATAAACTCTAAACATTAGAGATAAATCTCAATTATAAAAAAATTAAATTGCTTGTAGTTGTGGTAGATTATTGGTGTTTAATAAACTATTAGTTTAGGAAAATATGCTGAAATATGTATGTAATGTTAATTATTTTTAATATTTGGTTCTATCTACCAAACCAGTAATGCAAAACATCACGTACCTTTGGTTTCTGCATATTGATCATAAAGTTCATTAAGCTGCTTGTAATTATTGGCAGTAAGTCCACACTTGGATGCCACATTCACAATGAGACAAACATGACCTTTGTAAGCATCCAACTTCACGTCTTCACCTTTAATATTTTTTACAGTGAATTCATATATGGAATTCGCCGCTTTGTAATCTGGATTATTCTCTGCCATTTTTCTGTAAATAAAAAAATAATAAAACTAATTCAAGCAGCAATACACAACGAACAAACCTTTTTATCATGTTTTAATAAACAATGTAAACTTGCTGTTATTATTTTCATTTTGGCATACCGCCGCGCCGGCCGGCCAGTTCTTATGTAATTATGTAAAAGCAAAAAACAAAAATAATAATTTTATAGACTTACATGGTGCTGAGTCCTCGAGATAAACAAATTGCGTTTCCAACGATAGGAGCGATTAGTTTCGAAAACGTACGAAACCCGATTGTCATGATGGTTGATTAATTTAGTTTATCGTAGACGTTTTTGGACTATTTAGAAAAAAAAACCACAGGCAATCTATGGATTGCGTACAATACAAATGTGAAGGACGAGACGAGACAACTTACAAATATTTAACTGCGGGTTCATCATCGGCAAGCTACAAAACATCTACATTAAATCATTAAAGCTGATTTTTTTTGCAAGTAAAAGTAAAGTACAATTGTGCAATAATGTGCAATACCCTGAAATTCCTTCTTCCCATAGGATATATAATTCTACTACAGTCAATCTGGGTAACTTTGGCCGTAGTTATAACTTTGGCCCAAAATTATATTTCCGATTATTATTATTTTTTACAGATTGCCTTAATTGATAAAAAAATAATTTTACAAATAAAAGATAGAAAGTATCTTCGTAAACGTATTTCACCCGCCGAAATGTGTCATTTGTCGATGACAAAATTCAAAAGTTGCCTTTTTCGTGAGTGCATTAAAGACGGTACTTTTCTCAGTGTTAAAAAGTAGCATTCAGCGCTGTTCTTATTAGGTTTTGAATGGTAAGTTGCAATGTATTGTGTTACCAACTTGTCTGCCTATCATTTAATAAATTTTTTGCAATTTATAATACAGTATTTTTTCTAGAAACATCTAAAATATTTCAAAACTACTTTGGAGTTACTAGTTCAGGGTAACATTGGCCCGGGATAAGGTTACACTAATATTTTACTATAATACTAATATGTTGCCAGATTTTGGAGAATGTGTCGAATTTGATATAAATATGTATGTAGTACATTCGATATCGTGAAAAAATCTTTTTTTCCATACAGAAAAAGATATCATGCCTCAGGACGAATCTCTTTAATGACAAAGGCTACAGATTGTTGGATTTGGCCAACGAATCGACCAGAAATAGTGCTATTATCAAATAACAATAATCATAAGTCTTAAATGAATCGTAAATAACTCGAAAAGGCAGTTATTTTGAGATAAATGATGATTTTTGGCGATGGAATGGGATGATTAGAAAGGATGACTTAACAGCATTTTTGATAATTAATTAGTTACTTTTCGGTAAAAATTTTATTTTTTGACAATTATTTAGATATTTTGAAGGGCCGTAACAGCCTGATTTCCTATTTTTCCTATCAATACCAAATAATAAAAGACTTAATAAAAAAATATGTTTCATAGGGCAACATTTTATTTCATACCTAAATTTTCCTTACAAACCATAATTAGGGCACAAAAAATATTGACTTTGGGTGTAGACTATATATTTTTCTGCTAGTATTTAGTGGCCAATGCTACCTAGTTCACTTATTTTGCGAGAAATCATAAAAAACATGCACTGGGTCAATCTTACCCCAACGATAATTGTAACTTTGACCCATCGGTATTATTACTTTTTCATTTCTTTTTTCTAAGAAACTATCATTATATTGCTAGATTTATAAAATCAGTGGCTCTCAAAGCCATCAAAAAGTCTTCTTGGATGAGTCTTCCGCACTAATTTAAACATTTATTGCATTTTAATTCCGAAAAGTGGGCCAATGTTACCCAGGTTGACTGTACTCTATGAGTCTACCATATATACTTTAATCTATGGAGTCTACTATCTTTGGTACATTAATCTTTTTATCGATCTGCCTTTATACATCGTCTGTGCTAGTCTTTAAAAATTCGATTCGTATAGATTAAAATTAAATATCTTGATCGTGTCAGTTTAGAATAGAGAACCTTCGATCAATAAATTAAAGAACGAATGCAATAATGATTAACAGATAACACCATACATTATGATGTTTCATTAATCGAGACAACCGCGAACATCCGAAATTTTTAATCGAGCCGATAACTCGTTTACCGACTTGTATAGTCGCGATGTTTTTCGATTGTCTCGATTGTTCCAAGTTTAGCTTTAAAGTCTATGCTTGCTGCTTGACCCGCCCGAGTCACCAAGCTCGCCTCTGGCGAGAGCTTGTCAAAATGTCAAATATTAGTTCTGTTTCGTTCGTTGGAAAGCTTGAGTTAAGAGTTTGACTCGCTCATCTTCGATGTTTAAACTCGATCTCGTTACTCATCATGTCAGTGTCGTCAGTGATCCTCCTCCACATTCGAAAAATAATGTTTACAAAGTTTTGCTTATCAAACAATGACGTGTGTGTTGTGTGAGTGATTTTAATTGAATGTGCACAAACTAGCTAGAGATACTTGTTGACTGTGGTGTAGAACTAATGTTTCTTGAATATTTGATATTATTTTTTAATACTCATCATAACATTTTAATTTATATACTTCTATTTCAATGCTACGAACATTACGCCCGACTAGAACAATAGATTAATTGAAAAGCAGTATAAAAAAACATTTCATCATAATAATATTCATCTCGCATCGTTCCGATTGATAGAAACATCTCGATCACCTCGCATCGATACCGAGAACAATATTTCGAGATTACTCGAGATGTTTAAACAATCGAGACAATCGAAAAAATACATGTCATCGCGCATCGCACTAAATTATTCTATCTCTTTGGAGTTTGGATTTGGACTGTGACGTTTGAAGGTGTTGTTGTTGTGTGATAGAAAAATAATAATTCATACATAAAAATTCTGCTATCAAAATAAAAATGGCTTACGTACTTCCAAATATATTGAAATGCTTGTGCCTAAGAACCCGTAGCAACATAAACATTGCTCAAACTGTGAGCTACCACGCAAATGTAAGTTTGTTATCCTTTTGCAATGTCAAGGATTATCGATTTTCACGCTGCATATCAAGTGACGTGATTTATTGTATAATGTTTTCTCTATGTTTGTAGGTGATTGAGCATTACGAAAATCCCCGAAATGTGGGATCATTGGATAAAAAGGACAAAAACGTCGGTACCGGGTTAGTCGGAGCGCCTGCTTGCGGCGACGTAATGAAACTTCAGATTAAAGTTGACGAGAATGGGAAGATCATTGATGCAAAATTCAAGACGTTCGGCTGCGGATCAGCTATCGCTTCCAGCTCGTTGGCTACTGAGTGGGTAAAGGGCAAGACTGTGGATGAGGCTCTGAAGCTGAAGAATACTGATATTGCAAAGGAATTGTCTCTGCCTCCAGTCAAGCTGCATTGTTCCAGTAAGTATACAGTGACCAGCAACTCAACATACAGTTAAGCTGGAGGGAAATAGCATAATGGTATATTCAATGTTACATCTAAACTGTTATTATTTTGAGTCTACTGCTGTACTGACTTTGAACAAGACAGCAGTAGACAAGACAGCAGTACAGCAGTAGACTGGACTAACTATCCCAGTCCCTATGGACTGGGATAGTTAGTCCAGTTAGCTGAGTTAATTAGAACAGCTGGTCAGTTCATTAGTGGAGTATGAGGAAAGGGAACTGTTAGTGATAGTTAGCCCCTTAGCTGGAGTTAGTAATAGCCCAGTTAGTAATTGTTAGTGAGTCTTGTTCCAAGTCAGTCACAGATGTGTTGCTGTCCTTGAGGACTAAGATGGTTGGTAAAAATATAGATCTAGGGCTCCTGATTTGGGGGCTGGGAGTAGTGGTGGGTGGTGGTAGGGGTTAGTGCAGACCCCCCATAAATTTTTTTTGCTGGAAATTAGTAGTTTCTGAGATATTTAATTTTAAAGTTTTGAGGTTATGAAATCAATTTTCAATGATTTTATTCCATTTTTCAAATTTCAATGATTATTAGTTGCGGCGATTGAATTGAATTTTTGCAACATTCTTATAAATAGCTTTTCTAGTCTTATTGCCAAACACTGTTTGCTCTATATTCCAGCTTGTATTATTATATAAAAACACAATATTTTAATGAGATAAGTTAACAAAACAATTTATGAGTAAGAGCATAACTTTAAATTTTGCTGATGTGAACTCCTTTTTAAAATGGCTAAACTTTATTTTTTGACAGTGCTTGCTGAAGATGCCATAAAAGCAGCACTATCAGACTACAGGATCAAGCAACAAGCTGAAAAGGCAGAGTAAATATCAGCGATGGGAGTCTCAAAGAACAGATCTGTGATTGTATTAAGGTTGGCATTGGTACGTGGCGAGAAATTTAAATAATAAAATTTTGTTGTTGTTTTTAACTAGCTAAAACATAGTCAGTTTTTCTTGACTTGTCTTGTTTGGTAAACAATCTTGGCACTACCTTTTAGTGAAATATTAGTTAAAAAATAATTAATAGTAAACAGAAATCAGTTTTTGTGTTAAATGACTATTTACTTTGTAATCCATTTCTTGCCTATCTAATTTTTAAATCACAAATTACGCCAAAAAGACACTGTAAGATTGTACTAAGTAGGATATATCAGAAAAACACTGTAGTGACATTATTTTTTAATTTTCAGGCCTACTATAGCATTGCATAATGCTATGTATCATTTTGGTTCTGAGGCTAAGCCAAATTTGAATAGCAATATTCAAATTTGGTTTAACAATTAACAGTAAAGCATCAGTAAAATAATGTCACTATTATGTTTTAAAACAACAAAAACATGATTTTTATTTCAATTTCTCACCACGGACCAAAGCAACCATAATAAGAGTTGTCTAAGGAAGTGGCTATAGGTTAATGTAGTTGTTACACAAGAGAAGAAAAATTCAAGAAAAGTAGATGAACCATCTGCACAAAAAATAAATTATATAATATGTTGTAGGAATATAGTGACTCTCAGAGTTATTTATTGTTGTAGATGACTAAATAAAGTCTTGACAAAATTTAATTGTTTCTGATTTCCGTTTGTTGTGTCATGAGTTACGTGACTCGTGATTGATCCCTAAATACCAATATGTATGTGATAATTTGCCCAACACTGGGACAAAGAAAGGGTTGTGATGATGATGATGAATTTGATACGAGGAGAAAAATGGCCTATAGCAGTACAGTAAAAAGGTTGTAATGATATGATGAAATGTGGGTTATCGACCATATAGCACGAGCTGAATGGTTTTACTCGGGGCTCGTTAGCACTGCTCGACTAGCAAGCGAGCCGAACTGTCAGTCTGAATCGGAGCTGAGGCAAAATGTTTTGTTTGGAGACGGAAGCTCTGTGTTATCTTGGTATAGCGACGAGCAGCGGTTGAGCCGAAAAACGAACACCCTTAAATCATTGGCAGGCCCGTTGACGCAATCGGTAGTGACCCTGTCTGTTGCGCCAGGGGTCGTGGGTTCGAATCCCACACAGGACAAATATTCGTGTGACGAACACTTGTATTTGTTCTGTGTCAGGATAATTGGTTCCATATAGAGTTCGCCCGGGGCAGTACCACCGCCCGCCACGGTACCTAGTACCATTTCTGCCGTGTAATAATTGTTTTTAAAGCAATTGTGGTCCGGTTGGAAAGGTGTGGATTCCGGTTACACTTCTTTAGAGGCGACCATCTTAGTCCTCAAGGGTAGCAACACATCTGTGACTGACTTAGAACGAGACTCCTACTAACAAGTACTAACTGGACTATTACTAACACCAACTAACAGGACTAACTATCACTAACAGTCCCCAATCCTCATACCTAGTAACGAACTGACCAACTAATGTTCTAATTAAATCTCTCAACTAATTGGACTAACCATCCCAGTCCCTAATTGAGTCTTGTTCAAAGTCAGTTACAGTTGTCATGGGCGGCAGCGGATGGGTGGTGCTGCAAGCTCGTTTGCTATCTTTTTTCCATAAAAAAAAAAAAATTATCTATATAAGTATGTATTTAAAAATATCTATGTATGTATATCAGTCTGACACCCATATCACAGGCTCGCGCCTACTTTGGGGTCAGATGGCCGTGTGTGAGAATGTCCTAGATATTTATTTATTTATTTTCTTTCGGATCATTGAGAACGTCAGCTGTTCGAAACTGCATACTTAGATTAATAAATAAAAATACCATATCGTACATAACTTATATTTACTCAGTACTAATATTAACAACGTATGGTATGTTTGGCTATGACGCGCTATGTACACTCATTCATTTGTCACTATGCCAAGTTTCTGCAGAGCCAACTGCGCCGCGTCCGCCTTAGCTTGCTTCTTGTTCGCACTGGCCACTGCTGGCTGGTACTCCACACTCGCCACTTTTACCTAACAAAATTACATAACATTTATTTATGTTTATTCAGAAATATTTATAGATAATTCATAGTAAAATTAAAGTACATAATTATAATAAACAAATTAAATTATTCCCTAAATTGCCCCATAACTATATTTCGAAAAGGTATCAATAAGCATAAATGCTGCAGCTCTGATTTTCTAAAGACACTTAATATATAAGTCAATTTGGAAGTATGGGAGGTCCCTTCTATTGTGTACTTAGCCGGCATGGAGTATGGAATTCCGACAGTCCAACAGTGGAGCAAAGAAATCGTTGCGGTGGATACAGACCTTGAACAGTAAGTTCTTCTTATGATCAGGGCCGCACTCGAAGCACAGAGAAAACGAATTTTACTTAATTACTGACAGACTCTTCCGCGGTGCTATGCTCTCTATGTTGCTCCGCTTGCGTTGAGAATTTGTAAGTAGGGGAGGTCCCTTCTACTTGGGCATGACTATGTGTACTTAGGTGTACTGACTATGTGTACTGTGCCGGCATGGACTATGGAATTCCGACAGTCCAACAATGGAGCAAAGAAAGCGTTGCGGTGGATACAGACCTTGAACAGGAAGTTCTTCTTATGATCAGGGCCGCACTCGAAGCACAGAGAATACGAATTTTACTTAATTACTGACAGACTCTTCCGCGGTGCTATGCTCTCTCTCTCTTGCTCCGCTTGCGTAAGAATTTGGAAGTAGGGGAGGTCCCTTCTATTTGGGCATGACTATGTGTACTTAGCCGGCATGGAGTATGGAATTCCGACAGTCAAACAGTGGAGCAAAGAAAGCGTTGCGGTGGATACAGACCTTGAACAGGAAGTTCTTCTTATGATCAGGGCCGCACTCGAAGCACAGAGAATACGAATTTTACTTAATTACTGACAGACTCTTCCGCGGTGCTATGCTCTCTCTCTCTTGCTCCGCTTGCGTAAGAATTTGGAAGTAGGGGAGGTCCCTTCTATTTGGGCATGACTATGTGTACTTAGCCGGCATGGAGTATGGAATTCCGACAGTCAAACAGTGGAGCAAAGAAAGCGTTGCGGTGGATACAGACCTTGAACAGGAAGTTCTTCTTATGATCAGGGCCGCACTCGAAGCACAGAGAAAACGAATTTACTTAATTACTGACAGACTCTTCGGCAGTGCTATGCTCTCTCTCTTGTTCCGCTTGCGTTAAGAGAATTTGGAAGTAGGGGAGGTCCCTTCTATTTGGGCATGACTATGTGTAATTGATGGTAGCGTCTATAGCCCAATGGCTCGCGTCGATTCAATGTGATCGAAAGAGTTAAGCAACGACGGGCGCGGTCGGTTTGTGGATGGGTGACCGCTAGTGGCAAAATTTCATGGACGCTACCGTGCTTCGGAGGGCACGTAAAGCCGTCGGTCCCGGTTGTTTTCAATGCTGGAAACAGTCGTTAAGCCTTGTCGAAGACCTCTGGGTGGCTTGAGAAAATTCGACACTGGGTTGGCCACTAACCCCTCCACCAATCCGCATTGGAGCAGCGTGGTGAAGTATGCTCTAGACCTGCCGCAGCAGTGTCTGTGGGGGAGACCGGTGCCCAACAGTGGGACATCTATGGGTCGCAGCTAAATGTGTACTTAGCCGGCATGGACTATGGAATTCCGACAGTCCAACAGTGGAGCAAAGAAAGCGTTGCGGCGGATACAGACCTTGAACAGGAAGTTCTTCTTATGATCAGGGCCGCACTCGAAGCACAGCGTGTACTCCGGCGGGCCGAGCTTCTGCTTGGAGCAGTATTCGCCGAGCAGCGACACCGGGTGCTTGCCGCCCGCCACTTAGCCGGCATGGACTATGGAATTCCGACAGTCCAACAGTGGAGCAAAGAAAGCGTTGCGGTGGATACAGACCTTGAACAGGAAGTTCTTCTTATGATCAGGGCCGCACTCGAAGCACAGCGTGTACTCCGGCGGGCCGAGCTTCTGCTTGGAGCAATATTCGCCGAGCAGCGACACCGGGTGCTTGCCGCCCGCCACTTAGCCGGCATGGACTATGGAATTCCGACGGTCCAACAGTGGAGCAAAGAAAGCGTTGCGGTGGATACAGACCTTGAACAGGAAGTTCTTCTTATGATCAGGGCCGCACTCGAAGCACAGCGTGTACTCCGGCGGGCCGAGCTTCTGCTTGGAGCAATATTCGCCGAGCAGCGACACCGGGTGCTTGCCGCCCGCCACTTAGCCGGCATGGACTATGGAATGCGGACGGTCCAACAGTGGAGCAAAGAAAGCGTTGCGGTGGATACAGACCTTGAACAGGAAGTTCTTCTTATGATCAGGGCCGCACTCGAAGCACAGCGTGTACTCCGGCGGGCCGAGCTTCTGCTTGGAGCAATATTCGCCGAGCAGCGACACCGGGTGCTTGCCGCCCGCCACTTAGCCGGCATGGACTATGGAATTCCGACGGTCCAACAGTGGAGCAAAGAAAGCGTTGCGGTGGATACAGACCTTGAACAGGAAGTTCTTCTTATGATCAGGGCCGCACTCGAAGCACAGCGTGTACTCCGGCGGGCCGAGCTTCTGCTTGGAGCAATATTCGCCGAGCAGCGACACCGGGTGCTTGCCGCCCGCCACTTAGCCGGCATGGACTATGGAATTCCGACGGTCCAACAGTGGAGCAAAGAAAGCGTTGCGGTGGATACAGACCTTGAACAGGAAGTTCTTCTTATGATCAGGGCCGCACTCGAAGCACAGCGTGTACTCCGGCGGGCCGAGCTTCTGCTTGGAGCAATATTCGCCGAGCAGCGACACCGGGTGCTTGCCGCCCGCCACTTAGCCGGCATGGACTATGGAATTCCGACGGTCCAACAGTGGAGCAAAGAAAGCGTTGCGGTGGATACAGACCTTGAACAGGAAGTTCTTCTTATGATCAGGGCCGCACTCGAAGCACAGCGTGTACTCCGGCGGGCCGAGCTTCTGCTTGGAGCAATATTCGCCGAGCAGCGACACCGGGTGCTTGCCGCCCGCCACTTAGCCGGCATGGACTATGGAATTCCGACGGTCCAACAGTGGAGCAAAGAAAGCGTTGCGGTGGATACAGACCTTGAACAGGAAGTTCTTCTTATGATCAGGGCCGCACTCGAAGCACAGCGTGTACTCCGGCGGGCCGAGCTTCTGCTTGGAGCAATATTCGCCGAGCAGCGACACCGGGTGCTTGCCGCCCGCCACTTAGCCGGCATGGACTATGGAATTCCGACGGTCCAACAGTGGAGCAAAGAAAGCGTTGCGGTGGATACAGACCTTGAACAGGAAGTTCTTCTTATGATCAGGGCCGCACTCGAAGCACAGCGTGTACTCCGGCGGGCCGAGCTTCTGCTTGGAGCAATATTCGCCGAGCAGCGACACCGGGTGCTTGCCGCCCGCCACTTAGCCGGCATGGACTATGGAATTCCGACGGTCCAACAGTGGAGCAAAGAAAGCGTTGCGGTGGATACAGACCTTGAACAGGAAGTTCTTCTTATGATCAGGGCCGCACTCGAAGCACAGCGTGTACTCCGGCGGGCCGAGCTTCTGCTTGGAGCAATATTCGCCGAGCAGCGACACCGGGTGCTTGCCGCCCGCCACTTAGCCGGCATGGACTATGGAATTCCGACGGTCCAACAGTGGAGCAAAGAAAGCGTTGCGGTGGATACAGACCTTGAACAGGAAGTTCTTCTTATGATCAGGGCCGCACTCGAAGCACAGCGTGTACTCCGGCGGGCCGAGCTTCTGCTTGGAGCAATATTCGCCGAGCAGCGACACCGGGTGCTTGCCGCCCGCCACTTAGCCGGCATGGACTATGGAATTCCGACGGTCCAACAGTGGAGCAAAGAAAGCGTTGCGGTGGATACAGACCTTGAACAGGAAGTTCTTCTTATGATCAGGGCCGCACTCGAAGCACAGCGTGTACTCCGGCGGGCCGAGCTTCTGCTTGGAGCAATATTCGCCGAGCAGCGACACCGGGTGCTTGCCGCCCGCCACCAGCGGCGCCGGCCCGCGGCGACCGACGCGCTGGGATTTTGACTACGGGCATAGATTAACTTGATTAATTTTACATAAACATTATTGTCAAGTGAATTATTTGCAATAAGTGATCTTGATGCCCTAAGGTGGACGCTTCGATTCGTGGCAGGAAAATTAAAATACTGTTTTTTTTTTGGTTGTTTTCTTTTCAACTAGTTAACACATATACACTTATGGCCGAAATTAATAACCTATCTTTGGATTGATTTGCCTATCTGAGATAGATATTTGACATATGCTCCATATAAAATATGTCAAATAACTATCTCAGATAGGCAAATCAATCCAAAGATAGGTTATTAATTTCGGCCGTTAGTGACATTATTTTCTTTTTATATCTTGCTCAAATTCGGGTTAACTTCGGAACCTCGGAATAAAAATCTAAGATTGTATAATCTTGGTTCCGAATCGAAAAATACAATGCTATATAACGTAGGTACTACGTAAATATATAGGCAAGTTAAAAACTAATGTCAATATTTATGTTTTAATTAGTTGAAAACAACAACAAAAAAGATTTTTATTTAAATTTAAAGTTAAGACATCACTTTAATGAATTGATGCATTATCATCAGTAGGTACTATACTTTTTTGGATATAATGTGTATTTAAATTAAAAATTTATTTAAAGCGCAAAACTCGAGAAAGGTTGCACCAGTTGAAGGCGAAGGAAAGCTTTTATGAAATTTAATTTTAATTAAAACAATTTGCGAGTTGACCAGACTATACATACAAATTTATTATTCGTCTCTTCCCTAGCCTGCAGGCCTTTGGTGTCCAACTTGACTTCGAGCAGGAGCGGCTGCAGGGTCCCGGTGCCCTCCTTGCCCAGGCCTTGGCCCGGCGTCCAGCCCATTTTCTGCAGGAGATGCATACCCATGCCTCCTTCCACGGGCGCCGCGCGAACCAATTGATCCTACACAAATATCCTTTTGTAAACACCATCAAACACCCTCACACAAATCAGCACTACCTTCTCACAAATGTTTATTACCTTCCCTCAAATTCTTTCCCAAAAATCTACTCGACTATTAAAATGCCCAAAGAAATCATACTTAAACGTAAATTTTCCAATACGATAAATGATCCACCGACAAAAATGTACTACAGTTTACAAATAAGAATTTCGCGATCCATTGTATTCAGCCCCTCCTGTAGATACTTACCTCTGCAATGGGAACATTGTTAGTATTGCGCCTATCACCTGACGACAGTCACGTGTGCTCGCGTCTCCTTTAAAAGCTGCAACAAATATTCGCGTATTCCCCATTCAAGCCCTGTTTTTCTAGGAGCCACAGACATTTACATTATTTGGCTATATAACTATAGCTGCAGGTAAAATTCCGGGCTCAAAGAATCACAAGGCTTTCATTATTATTACAATTTTAGTATTACAACTGACTTGGTGCTTGGTATTGAGTATAATGTTTAAATGTAAAGTTTTACATTGATACGGTAATAATAAGTTCAGGGCCGCCGTCATATTAGGTGGCCGAATTTTGTCGGCGATAAAATAAACATACCGATTGTAATATGTATTGCAAACCAAACGTCCTATTTAGTCGGTTAAATACAAAATCGTTGGATGCCGGTTGATTCGACTGTAGGTCAAAATGAATATAGAACGTTAAAAATGTATGCATTAACACTACTGACTCACTGAAAGTCGACCATAGAATAGAAATAGAATTTTGTGAAGTAGACCCCTTGCACTTGTAAGAAAAGGACGCTCCATTTTTTCTTATTTGGTCCGGAAAAAAATACAGAATAAACACACTTTTCCCGTAACCCAACTTTATGTATTCATGTCAGTCCCTTCCGACGATAGCTTCCGTCAGTGACGGACGTGTGCGTCATGTCGGTAACAAAATCGGCCAGATTATCGGACCGATCTCACTTACATTTCTGAACATTGGCGGCCCTTATACGTGATTGTCATCAATGAAATTATTAGAATAAAAGTCAGTCTCGAAAAAGGGGGAAAACTGAATATTTGTATGCATTAATATAATGATAATTTACATGCCATATAATATGGCATGATCATTACCATTTAAAATTGAGCGTCATCGGTGTAAGGAGAAAACTGCGAGAGTTCTCTCTTTACACATCAGAAACTGCACGATCATTGCACTGTGATGGTTACAACAATATTTGCTCATATTATGACTTATATGCAGGGTCTATTGTACATGTGAAATAAGGATTTTATTGATATTTTCAATGTAAGTATGTAATAGTAATGAATGAAGGTTGAATAATTATACTTACAATAACATACTTGAAAAATTTGTTTATGCGAAATTATTATATACCTAATTGAATATTAATGGAACGTATAAAATGATGATTTAAATAAATTAATACATTTTTAATAACTAATAAATTTTATAATATACACTAATTAGTTAGTGGAACTAGTGCATCTAGCATGAATAATAAAGATCTGCCTAGATTTATTATAATTTATAGCTGCAATATATTGATGATACTACAGGGGAAGGTTCTCAGAGTGTTTTCTAATATGCCTGTCTAAGTACAGGTCTGTGTTTTGGATTATATAATACTAGCGTGTGTGAAGGAAGGATTTAGTTAAAGACAAAAACAGCATACATCACACAACATGATATAAGAATGGTCCATTCCATGCATGTCAATGATAATTATTGCAATTTGCTTATATTATGCATTCTTTTTGTTTAAATTCGAGTATCTATGTTGTGTCACTTTGTATTAATTCACAACAAAAGAAGTTTGCGTTGCGTTGAAAGAAGTATACATATTTGTATAAGCCGTTGCGTTTGGTGCTAATTGGTCTCTGTCTACCCCAAGCCGTGAGTTGTATGTATGTATGTATGTATGTAGGAATATTAAGTAGCAATGGATCTATGCAATTTATTGTTATATAAAGCATTCGATTCATAAAAATGTATCTGATTTTTGCTACAAACATATTGTAAGATTTGTGTGTAATAACAAAAAAAATAATGTTCTACATAATATATAATGTTGTGTAATGGGCAACCCTGACTAACCATAGAGTATTAATTACGGGAGATATCAACCATACAGTCCATTTATATTAATTGCTTTTGTTATGTAATAACAAACAAAATAACTAATCAAAAAGGTATAAAGGTAAGGACATGTATTGTTTTAATAAATTAGTAAGATCCTTTTATTTTAAATATGAGTGCTTTATACTTTTTTTCTCAAATATTTATTAGCCGATTGAGATCTCCATAGACCTAATAACGACTCTAACGGCCGAAATTAATAACTTATCTTTGGATTGATTTGCCTATCCGAGATAGTTATTTGATTTATGCTGCATATAAAATGTGTCAAATAACTATCTCGGATAGGCAAATCAATCCAAAGATAGGTTATTAATTTCGGCCGTAAGACAAACAATGTTGTAACCACCATGAGATCATTGTGATGTCAGTCAGAAAGGATAATACTAGTGTATTATGATTTCTGACCGATTATCCGCAACTGCATCGAGTGACGACCGTAACGCGGTTCCCGTACGGCGCTTCGAGCTGAAAGAAAAGTTATTGAGAGAGTCTTGCTGGAGTGATGTGCCAATTGTACGTTAAATTGTTTTGAAACGTATTTAGGGGTAAGCAAACATTTAGCATTGTATCTATTCCGCGAGTTATTAACTGTATAATTTGCAATTGAACGCATTACTTTTTGATAGTATATAATCTAACCGTGGAAAACCTACAAATTAGACCTAAGGGAGGGAGGGGGTTTGACATAAGAGGACGCGGTGTAGGCCTAGTGGTAAGGCTAATCTTTGTCAGGTAACATTTATATTAGCAGATAAATTACCATTTTACAATACATATACATAGTCTGGCCATTTTTTAGTTTATAACTAGTGGATGCCCGCAGCTTCGCTCGCGTGGAATTAGACATTCACTCACTTCAAAAACGGCAAAGTTTCATACTAACTTTGCACCCCCGTTTTACCCCCCTAGGGGGTGAATTTTCAAAAATCCTTTCTTAGTGCTCCCCTACGTTATAAAAGGAACCCCTGTGCAAAATTTCAAGTTTCTAACCCTTATAATTTAGGCCCTGCGTTGATATGTCAGTCAGTCAGTCAGTCAGTCAGTCAGTCACCTTCTCCTTTTATATATATAGATGTCTAATAGAGACATTATAAACTAGAAAAATATTGCGTTAAATTGTCAATTGTTTTTGCAGTTCACCCTTTATCAATCGTTTATTTATAATCTCGCGAGATAGATACAAATTTCACTTTTGATTATAAGTTTTATGCTGACATTTTGACCCTGAAAACATAGTACAGTAGTCCATGATAGTTTTAAGTACATGAATACCAAAACGTTTGCATTAAATTGCTTTCAAAAATTGCTTTCAAACTGGCATGAAAATCGAGCGATTGATGCGACCAAGACAATCTCTTGAAAAAACGTTATAATAACACCTTGGTTTAATGAATGTAGTTTCAGAATTATTAGCCTGATGAAAAAAAATTTGTTTTTATATTAATTTAGATTAAACTTAATATTATAATTTTGAGATTTATGTTTACGCGAGTAACCTAGTTAACTAGTAACTAATCTTATGTTATGGCTAATTTCAAACAATTGAAATATTCATAAATAAATATATTTAATTCAATTAGTAAAGTTGGGATTAAGAGTCCAAAATGACTATAGTATCCATTTGACTGTCTCAGTCTCGCTTCAAGCGCTCAAAGCTTGTCTACAATGTAATGTTACTTGACGTGACTTGACTTAAACGTTAATGTTGTTACTTATCAAGTTTTTTGAATTCAATCTATACAATAAACATAGAATGTAGTTTCCTAAAATTTACTTTTTATAGTAATACAAAAGTCAGTTGTTTATTTCATCAAAGTCAGTTCAGTGAGAAGCGATGCAAGCAAAATTAATATTGTCACTAACTTTGTGTCCAATGCAATTGTAATGTAATGTACTCGTATTCGCTTATCAAATCCCCATTTTCTATACAGTTAAAGAACAGATATCATATGCACCGCTTCTCATTGAATCCTACAATTAATCACCAATTGGTAAGTGACTATTATTCGCAATAGAGATTTGTCGCGAAAATTTCGATAATTATATATAAGTAATTAAAATTGGCACATTACTAGCACTTAGCTAGCATTAAACAAAACCACTGACTGTTATGCGGAACTACTAAAATTTTGTGTTAAAAGTAAAAGAGAAATCATATGGAATAATATATTTATCAATAAACAATTTTATTGTGTATAAAGTTTTTAATATTAATCAATAATTTTGCAGCCTGGTTTTGTTTGATACTAATATTCACAATGAAGAAATTTCTCCATAAAATTAATGCTAAATCACTGTTTGTTGAGTTGCGTACTGTGCGCAACGTAATCTTAATTTGTTGGCCCAATATGCCTTTGGAGCGTCACCGGGAGTAAATATTCATATAAATCAAATCTGATAGTATTCAACAATTATTAACATGGTTTACGTAGAAAAGGTCTAAATCTCTGTTATTATGCGTCAAGCTGCTTTAATTTTATGACATTTTCACTGAATTGGGATTTACTCAGCGCTCAAAATTAAATTTGAAATTTAAATAATTCAGCTCATGAACATCTTGAATAGGTAGAACTTATTTTTTTGTAATGTTTCAACATTTGGCTGTTAAACATTCAAGACATATCGTTCGCAGTATTCATACTAAAATAACTGTCAGTTGTGTCATATTATTATTCTGTCAGTATAAATTCCTTTACCTTTTTTCATAGGTAATAGGAAATCATACATATCATCTAGCTAGTCCGTACTAGATGACATGTATAAATTGGCATAATATATCTGTGGAGGGTGTCAAGCGAAAGTGTGTTCTATTAGTTGGTGTTAGGATACCTTTTTGGCCCAGGCCTGGGTCCCGCTAGCGAGCTCGCGCGGCGTCAGGATGTTCGCGCCAGTGCTGCCCGTGAACTGGCCCAGCGCGTTCTTCGACCACCCAAACTGGAGGAAATAGTGGTCATCAGAATCACCATTAAATAAAATTAATAGTTTAAAAAAACTAAAAAAACACGCTTTTATAAAAAATCCAACTAAAAAAGAAGTCTAACCTAACCTAATCGTGGTCAAAGTTCATTCCAAGACCTTACCACAAGTGCAAACACGACTATGATACGATATTCCATCATGAAGTTCCAGTTAATATCTTCCGGCTCCATCATCAGATCAGTTCGACAGTACCATAATATTATTGTATTGTCATCAGAACTACATACAGCTGCCAATTTTCATTACGCTACGATCCTTGGAAGATGGTTAAATTAGCTATCTTAGATTCCACTTTATAGTAGTTAATATCTTCCGGCTCCATCATCAGATCAGCTCGACAGTACCATATTATTGTATGTGTCTCAGAAGTACATACAGTTGCCAATTTTCATTACGCTACGAAATTAACTATCTTAGATTCCCTTACATTGTGAGTTACATACAAGTGGACCTAATATAAGCATGTTAAAAAAAGCTACTAAGGCGTCCTAATGTTTGGCACGGGTCCCACTGCCACAGCCGAAGGTCTAGCTAGAACATAACTACAACACCCTGCGCCAATGCTGATTGGTAGAGGGAGCCAACCCACTATCTCAAACCACCTGAATGTCTAAACGATTGTTTTATAAATTGAAAACAACCGAGACCGACGGCTTAACGTACCAAATGAAACACTTTCATCGTTAGGGTGCATTTCCACGGCGAGCTAACCATACATTTGACAGTTTTAAAGAGCGTGTCAAATGTAAGAAAACATCGCTCCGTTCCCCAGCTCCGAATCTGTCAAAATGCACCCTTATGATAATTATCATTATCATCATCATCATTTCTTCATCGCTGTTGTCATCATCATTTTCATGAATAGCATCAACACCATCATCATTATTCCGGCAAAATAAACCATAGCGGCGCTTCATAAAAATTTTTTAAAGCATTTTTAACGCCTAATACTTTTTAAAGCGGCGAAAGCATACGAGTAAGAAATGTTCAATATAATTTTGGTCACTGGAGACGTCATGGGAGTTTAGACCATAGTCCATCCAAGCTGGACAAGTGCAGATTGGCAGACTCCGCATGCCATCGAGAACATTATGGAGAACTATCAGGCAAGCAGATGAAATTTAATTTCATAAATCGCATATAACTTAGAAAAGTCATTGGTGTGTGCCGCTTTAATTTGAACCCACACTCCCTCGAATGAGCCAAAAATACCATGCATAGTTAAAAAAATATATAATGTGTGACCACTAGTTCATTTAGAATGCTACACAGCTGAGAAACACTACCTTAATCATACTAATGAGTGGAATGAAATTAATGAATGAATTGAATGGAACTTCAATAAATAAAGTAACGTATTAGGTATGAAGTAGTATGAACTCATTCTAATATCATATCAACAACTTTGTTTTATCATGAGTTGAGTGAATTTGAGGTGACTGTCGTTACTTGAAACTTAATAATTCTCCAATATTTACCACTGGTATAATAGTGGTTCGAAGGACTGATAACCGGTAGGGGAGAAAAGTTTTCGAATTGAGACCACGACTGGGAAAAAGGAGTACAGGTTCCCCTTCGACAAGGTGGACAGATCTCCTGAAGAAGACGGCTGGAAACTGCTGGATTCAGAAGGCACAGGACGGTCGGAGTCGTGTCGTTTAGGAGAGGCCTATGTCCAGCAGTGGACCTCAAAAGGCTGATGGATGGTATAACACATAAAAGGAGTACAGGTTCCCCTTCGACAAGGTGGACAGATCTCCTGAAGAAGACAGCTGGAAACTGCTGGATTCAGAAGGCACAGGACCGGTCCTAGTCGTGTCGTTTAGGAGAGGCCTATGTCCAGCAGTGGACCTCAAAAGGCTGTTGGATGGATGGTAAGACATCTGAATCAGAAGGCACAGGACCGGTCGGAGTCGTGTCGTTTAGGAGAGGCCTATGTCCAGCAGTGGACCTCAAAAGGCTGTTGGATGGATGGTAAGACATCTGAATCAGAAGGCACAGGACCGGTCGGAGTCGTGTCGTTTAGGAGAGGCCTATGTCCAGCAGTGGACCTCAAAAGGCTGTTGGATGGATGGTAACACATCTGAATCAGAAGGCACAGGACCGGTCGGAGTCGTGTCGTTTAGGAGAGGCCTATGTCCAGCAGTGGACCTCAAAAGGCTGTTGGATGGATGGTAAGACATCTGAATCATAAGGCACAGGACCGGTCGGAGTCGTGTCGTTTAGGAGAGGCCTATGTCCAGCAGTGGACCTCAAAAGGCTGATGGATGGTATAACACATGTGAATTAATAATGAACATAACGTGTTGTTTCAGGTACTCTAATATCTATTGCTACCCACCACCATAATGATTTATTAGGAAAAAAAAGGTCAACATTACATTAGTACTCACGCCTGGAGTCTCACATATCTCGTTTTGTTCCTGCTGCTTGCGGATCAGAGACAACTTCTGCGATACAATCGATGCTACGTCCTGCAAGGTTTTAATTGTTGAATATTTAATAAATAAAAATAAAAATGGATTTATGTATGCAGGTATTACTAGTGGACGCCCGCAGTTTCGCTCGCTTGGAATTAGACATAACAATAGTTTCGTTTACACCTTGTAATATTATATAGCGACATAGGTCACTCAGTGAAGATGATGCAGAATTTTTAAAATTGATCCAGTAGTTTTTGTCTGAAAACATTACAAACAAATGTTTCATCTTTATAATATTAGTATAGATAGGCTTTGCAAAATATTATTATATTTTATTATACTATAAGATATTATACTATATGAGCATAATAGGATTATTGTGCGTTCATATATTCACTAGTTTATTTACTAGAGGTAATTCTATCATTAAGCACTATAATAATATGAGTACAATTCTTTGTAACTTATTCTCCGTATTTGTTCTCAGACCGCCTTTTATCATGGTTCGTTTAGAAACGACGTTCGTTTAGAGATGCTGATTTTCAGTCAGCTAAACACATCCTTGCATTGGAGTAAAAGTCTACGATGCCCAAAGATTTTAGCCGACCGCTCAACATTCAAGGCTGGATCTATACTTACAATTCTGGTCTCCATATTAGCCGGTAAGGCTTGTGGTCCCGGTGGGGGTAACGCTGGTACTGTGTGTAACTCTGAAATCATCCAGAAAATACTTTTAAGACCAACAATCTATATATATAAAAGGAGAAGGTGACTGACTGACTGACTGACTGACTGACTGACATATCAACGCAGGGCCTAAACTATAAGGGCTAGAAATTTGAAATTTTGCACAGGGGTTCCTTTTATAACGTAGGGGAGCACTAAGAAAGGATTTTTAAAAATTCACCCCCTAAGGGGGTAAAACGGGGGTGCAAATTTAGTATGAAACTTTGCGGTTTTTGAAGTCAAGTGGGCAACCCGAACGCGGGCAGACGTCGTTAATGGGTCTGATTCTACGCGAGCGAAGCTGCGGGCGTCCACTAGTGTTGTTATAAAAAAATTCTATATACAATAATTTGCCCGGTTTGGTTTCGGATTGGATTTCTGTCCGTAAAGACAGATTACTCATATAGACTTGGATGATTAGTCCAGTTGGGAGTGTTAATATAAACATTAGTTGTTCAGTTCGTTAACGGGTATGAGGACAGGAAGCAGGACTGTTAGTGCCAGGTAGTTTTGTTAGATGTTACCAATTAGTACAGTTCGCGGCGCGAAAGTCTAGCTCTGAGCTAAATCCGGGTGAGAATAGCCCGCGATAGAGTAACGGTGCAGGGAAATAATGCCGCTGGTGAACCAATCAACGCTTAGGGTTGATAACTATAATTGATAACGATAATAACCCCGCACCAACGACATCTTAATTCCAACTTTTGCCAATTTAAAGTCAGCGCTAGAATTTGCGTATAATTGTAGTAGTAGCGTCCATAGCCCAATGGGTCGGGTCGATTCAATTTGATCGAAAGAGTTAAGCAACGACGGGGGCGGTCGGTTTGTGGACGGGTGACCGCTAGTGGCAAAATTTCATGGACGCTACCGTGCTTCGGAGGGCACGTAAAGCCGTCGGTCCCGGTTGTTTTCAATGTTGGAAACAGTCGTTAAGCCTTGTCGAAGACCTTCGGGTGGCTTGAGAACATTCGACACTGGGTTGGCCACTTACCCCTCCACCAATCCGCATTGGAGCAGCGTGGTGGAGTATGCTCTAGACCTCCCGCAGCTGCGTCTGTGGGGGAGACCCGTGCCCAGCAGTGGGACGTCTATGGGTCGCATGGGAATTTGATGTCGGTCTGTAAACACTTAATGACTATATATGACACAATAAAATGACTCACCACTTCCCGAAGTGAAACTTTTCAAGTATGGCGGGGGGTTTTGTTTCGGTGGTTCAGGCAGCGCTAGGGGTGTTCTGTAAATTTCGCTAGTATTAATATAGTTTTCGTCTCTAAAATAAAAAGAATGCTCTAAGGATGCTTAGTACGTTTTTTTTTTAATAAATAAATATCTTGGACATTCTCACACACGGCCATCTGACCCCAAAGTAGGCGCGAGCCTGTAATATGGGTGTCAGAGACTAATATACATACATAGATATTTTTAAATACATACATAAATAGATAATATTAACATCCAGACACAGAACAAATACAAGTGTTCGTCACACGATTATAATAATAAAAATAATACTCACGTCGCAGCTGCAATTGCAGGTACAGCCAAGGGCAATACCGCCGGCGTTGAGTTCAACTTGGCAACTTGCTGAAAAGTAAACGAGATTTTTTAGTTAGTTAGAATATACTGATTTAACCATACCCATTTCAATTTTATATTTGCAGGAGGCATATTTTTCGATGATCGTTAAAGGCGACAACCCAACAAATTACATTTTCTTCTCCCGTCCTTAATAAGAATTTTTGCTCTGATAAGTACAAAGTTGTATGTTTTTTTTATAATGTTACACATTTCTAACATGATTTGTCATAAAGTTCTCTTTACTCTTACGTTTGTAAGTACAATCAGTTTGTGCTAGAGTTTGTTTGATATTAACAACGTACAAGTTATACATATAGTAAAAGGCTTATTCACGTGAATAAATATCGGAATGTCGTCGTTGGTGAGTGGAGCAAGCTGCATCATACGCCGTACTTGCCGCAAGCTCCTGATGAGGGCCATTGTAACTGACCGAGACTAGTCGGCCTTTTCCGATATTTATTTATTTTCTGCGACGACACGGGGATTTGCAGACGCAGCTCGATCTTGTTGGCTGAAGGCAGTGCATTCGTGTTGCCCTGGTACATGTAAGAGTAGTGGACGCCCGCAGCTTCGCTCGCGTAGAATTAGACCCATTAACGACGTCTGCCCGCGTTCGGGTTGCCCACTTGACTTCAAAAACGGCAGTTTCATACAAACTTTGCACCCCCCGTTTTACCCCCTTAGGGGATGAATTTTCAAAAATCCTTTCTTAGTGCTCCCCTACGTTTTAAAAGGAACCCCTGTGCAAAATTTCAAGTTTCTAACCCTTATAGTTTAGGCCCTGCGTTGATATGTCAGTCAGTCAGTCAGTCAGTCAGTCAGTCAGCTTCTCCTTTTATATATACTAGTGGACGCCCGCAGCTTCGCTCGCGTAGAATTAGACCCATTAACGACGTCTACCCGTCTAACGACTTCAAAAACGGAAAATTTTCATACTAACTTTGCACCCCCGTTTTACCCCATTAGGGGGTGAATTTTCAAAAATCCTTTCTTAGTGCTCCCCTACGCTATAAAAGGAACCCCTGTGCAAAATTTCAAGTTTCTAGCCCTTATAGTTTAGGCCCTGCGATGATATGTCAGTCAGTCAGTCAGTCAGTCACCTTCTCCTTTTATATATATAGATTGGTGGAGCAGCAGTTACCGTGTTGTCGTCCTTCTTGGGCGTGACGGGCACCCACTCGGACGCGCGATGCTGCGAGCCGGACGACACGGGGAACTGCAGCCGCAGCTCGTCCTTGTTGGCTGAAGGCAGTGCATTAGTGTTGCCCTGGTACATGTATGTTTGGTGGAGCGACAGTTACCGTGTTGTCATCCTTCTTGGGCGTGACGGGCACCCACTCGGACGCGCGATGCTGCGAGCCGGACGACACGGGGAACTGCAGCCGCAGCTCGTCCTTGTTGGCTGAAGGCAGTGCATTAGTGTTGCCCTGGTACATGTATGTTTGGTGGAGCGACAGTTACCGTGTTGTCATCCTTCTTGGGCGTGACGGGCACCCACTCGGACGCGCGATGCTGCGAGCCGGACGACACGGGGAACTGCAGCCGCAGCTCGTCCTTGTTGGCTGAAGGCAGTGCATTAGTGTTGCCCTGGTACATGTATGTTTGGTGGAGCGACAGTTACCGTGTTGTCATCCTTCTTGGGCGTGACGGGCACCCACTCGGACGCGCGATGCTGCGAGCCGGACGACACGGGGAACTGCAGCCGCAGCTCGTCCTTGTTGGCTGAGGGCAGTGCATTAGTGTTGCCCTGGTACATGTATGTTTGGTGGACGGGCAGTTACCGTGTTGTCATCCTTCTTGGGCGTGACGGGCACCCACTCGGACGCGCGATGCTGCGAGCCGGACGACACGGGGAACTGCAGCCGCAGCTCGTCCTTGTTGGCTGAAGGCAGTGCATTAGTGTTGCCCTGGTACATGTATGTTTGGTGGAGCGACAGTTACCGTGTTGTCATCCTTCTTGGGCGTGACGGGCACCCACTCGGACGCGCGATGCTGCGAGCCGGACGACACGGGGAACTGCAGCCGCAGCTCGTCCTTGTTGGCTGAAGGCAGTGCATTAGTGTTGCCCTGGTACATGTATGTTTGGTGGAGCGACAGTTACCGTGTTGTCATCCTTCTTGGGCGTGACGGGCACCCACTCGGACGCGCGATGCTGCGAGCCGGACGACACGGGGAACTGCAGCCGCAGCTCGTCCTTGTTGGCTGAAGGCAGTGCATTAGTGTTGCCCTGGTACATGTATGTTTGGTGGAGCGACAGTTACCGTGTTGTCATCCTTCTTGGGCGTGACGGGCACCCACTCGGACGCGCGATGCTGCGAGCCGGACGACACGGGGAACTGCAGCCGCAGCTCGTCCTTGTTGGCTGAAGGCAGTGCATTCGTCTTCACCGGGAGCGGGGCTCCACCCTGGTGCAAAAAAAATTACATTACATAGTATATATTCACGACTGAATTTGCCCCAATGAGTAAGTATAGGTGTGTAGAACCTGTACATTTACTACCATCAAACTGTACAGAAATTTTACGGTTTACGGTTTAAGACTTTTATTTCTCTTAAGAATTACAAAATTCACTTACAGAGAAACTAAACTATTACAATATTTTGCCGCTAAGCGTAATAAGCACATATACATATTATTAAAATTATACACTTACAATGTTTATAAAGATATCATATTGAGGGTAGGTAGTAAAAGAATACATTATGTTGTCAATCGTGTTGAGAACAAAAATTAGTCTCGCTTACTAAGGTATCGGTCATCGTGTAGCGGACGAGCGTCGACGTAGCGGGAGCGAGTTTACTTAATATAGGTAAGTTTATAGTTACGCTTTTGTATACATTTATTTAGTATGTATTTAAGTGATGTGTATGAAATTAAGCGTAAGTATATAATATATATTAATTTAATAAGTACAGCAATTTTAACTCTCTAATCTACATTTCGATGCTAAGACTTTAGCTAAGCTTAAGAGTTGTATGTAGCTAAGCAAGAGCATTATCGACCCCCTGCAACGCACGGGTTTGTTGTCACAAATGAAGCACTCCATAATACTCCATCGCTCTAGCAAATTGGCAGAGTTATAGTATGATTGAGCGGTTTTCTCACGTGTGATTTAAGTCGGAGATAGGCCGACTATACCGACGGCCTATTTCCAACTTAAATCACACGTGAGTAAGCCAGTAACTTCAACCATGAATAGTTATTGTAGTAGTGGGTAATAAGTATATGAAAAAGATTTTAAGGCACCCGAAGGATTCTTGCATGGATTTGCGACAACAGACAATACAATTCGACCGGCACCGTCGGCTAAAAGTGCCCTCCGAAGCCCATAAGCGCTCAATAAATTTTACTACTAACGGTCACCAATATATATCACAATACGTACTCTTATATTCATAACAATAGGTGCCTTTTCTTTGACTAGGAAGGGGTGGTGGAATGCAATCGTATCCTCATTATCGCTCATGTCTTCATCGTTTGACGACACCGAAGAGAGCTCGCCTAAGGCTTCCTTCTTCGATAGATGCTTGCAAAAGTCTGTTAGCTCGTCAACTGATTTACCTGAAAAGAGGAAAAATGTGAGTTAGTGCACCAATTTTTTTTCCGGGAGTTTACTCTAGACTCTAGACCTCTCTCACAGCTGTGGCGATGACGTAAAAGCCAAAATAAATAGAATATATTGAATGGTTAAACTGAAGTGGAACTTTTTCTGCACATTGTAAATTCGGTCACCCATAGTAAAAGCTCTAGCCTAGTTTGGTGTCGAATGGTCGTGTGTGAGAATGTCCACGATTTTATTATTTTAATATTAAATATTCAATTCAGATTACAATAACGAGTTAGAACACAAAAACATGTTTTTTTTTAAAATATGTACATATTGTTTGTCTGTCGTCACAGGCACGTAAAAACGAATTTGGATGTGATGATAAAGTTCTTACCTTACCTCCGGGTTAGTTTATATGGTATTTTAATTCCCGAAAAATTTTGCCTCTGCAGGATTTCAGCCAGTTTGCTATTATCGCTAGTAATGAATATATACCTCCAGACTGTATAGCGGCCATGACTTGGTTCTTTTTTAAATATTGTATGTCTGTCTAGGCATCACGTAAAAACGAATTTGGATGTGATGATAAAATTCTTACCTTACCTCCGGGTTAGCTTATATGGTATTTTAATTCCCGAAAATGTTTGCGTCTGCAGAATTTCAGCCAGTTGGCTACTATGGCTAGTAATCTACATACATATTATTATTTAAAAGGAGAAGCTGACTGACTGACTGACATATCAACGCAGGGCCTAAGCTTTAAGGGTTGGAAACTTAAAATTTTGCACAGGGGTTCCTTTTATAACGTGGGGGAGCACTAAGAAAGGATTTTTGAAAATTCACCCCCTAAGGGGGTAAAACGGGGGTGCAAAGTTAGTATGAAACTTTGCCGTTTTTGAAGTTAGTGAATATCCAATTCCACGCGAGCGAAGCTGCGGGCGTCCACTAGTAGAATATAATGAAGTGGAACTTTTTCTGTACATGGTACATTCGGTCACCCATACTAAAAGCTCTCGCCTAGTTTGGGATCGAATGGCCGTGTGTGAGAATGTCCATGATATTTATTATTATTTATTTATTATTTTATGAATATTAAATTCATTAAATAATAAATTCAGGTTACAATAACGAGTTAGAACTCAAAATCATGTTTTTTTTTAAATATTGTCTGCCTGTCGTCACAGGCACGTAAAAACGAATTTGGATGTGATGATAAAGTTCTTACCTGGAGGTAAGGTGAGAACTTTAGGGTTAGCTTATATGGTATTTTAATTCCCGAAAATGTTTGACTCTGCAGAATTTCAGCCAGTTGGCTACTATCGCTAGTAATGAATATATACCTCCAGACTGTATAGCGGCCATGACTTGGTTCCTCGTGTGTGGCGGCAGGGCAGCAGCGCCGGCGGGCACGGCCCCATTCTTCAGCATATTGATGGCGTTACGTCGGGCCACCTCAAGCAGACGTTTCTTCTCGCTGTCTGCCAATTTCACTCCAGACGGTGATCTGTAACATGAACAATCGTATACTTTTGAAAGTTTATTTCATAACTAGCTTTTACCCGCGGCTCCGCCCGCGTGGTCAAAGGGAATTAACAATGAGTTGTTTATCATACATAGATAAGAACTTGAAAATGAATTTTACTAACGCCATCTATTAACAACATCCGGAACTAAATATCTAGCAAATAACAAAACATCGATATCTTCCCATGGGGATGTTTGACCGCGGTAAAAAGTAGCCTACGTCACTCTCCACCCTCCTCACTATCTCCACACACAAAAACCGTACCATATAATAGCTTCGTTGTGACGTGAAAGCCGGACAAACAAACACACTTTCACATTTATAATATTATTTCATAAATTTCATATTTCATATTTCATTCATTCATAATAACAGTGTCAAGATATTGTGAAAAATACGGAAAGGAGAAGATGTGTGTTTCCTTGAAAGTGTCTAGCTGAGTAGAGAAATAATGACAGTTGCTATTGATCAACAATTAGTATTTTTCTTGGACGCTAGGTGGATTTAGAAAAGTAGGTCCCTTTTCAATGTATTTAAAAAGGTAGTCACAATTAATTAATGCACGTCGCACTCTTCAACCTCACAAGTAGGCAACGATACTTTTGTAAGAAAAATGTTTACTCCTCTTCCTTCCGTTGTTCGTGCAACCTAGGAAAAGTAACTTTGTTACTGTAACTATAACTATTTATAACCAGTTCAGATTCCTCAAATTCCTGTCACCCAACAATAAAAAATAACAAAAAGTATGACAAAGATGGTGAGAAAGTAATATTATATGTAAGATCTACCAGGAGAGCATAAACTACAAGTGCTAACAAAACGTTCTTATAGCACCAGATTGCTTGGAGACTTTGCAATGGAATGAATGACAATGAAAACTCGACCTCCACCGCTAATGGCTCGTGTTTCCTTCTTCAACTAACGGCCCATGTGTATGCTTGTTAGTCAAAATTTTTTTTTAAAAGGAACATACCTTGCTCGTTTACAGCTCCGTATTGCTTCTGAGACTGACTGCTTGATGTAAACGGCTCCAGAAAATATACCAGGGGGCCTAGACAAGACAAGTGGCAAAAACGCTACTAGCGTTTTTGCCACTTGATTGACACACGCTATCGACTAATTAGTCGTAAGCGAATGTCAATCCCATACATTTGTTAATCTATTCTATTCCTATTCTACTAGTGTTTTGCCACTTGTCTAGGCCCTCAGGAATGCATAAGGTACATACCTCGACCGTCTCCTGTTCCACGGGCGCGGTGACCGGTGCCGCGACCTCGATCGACTCTTGTGACGCGTCCGCGACTTCGAGTGCTTCCGCGACCGCGACCGTTCGCGGCGATCGCGCGAACCACTTCGCCGGCGCGACCGCGACCGCGACCGATGTCGATGACGCTTCGACGGAGAACGCCGCCGCGATGGCGATGGCGACCGTGACCGCTTGGTTTTACTTCTGGATCTAGGATAGGAACATATAGATTTTTACTAGACTGACTGTTCCTCACTTAAAAAATCTGCAGTAAGGTTGAGTTAATTCTAGAATAGAATAGAATAGAATTTTTTTATTTAAAACAGTAAATATACAGCAATCAGTTCCTTATTACTAATTCTATTACTTATTACTAAATTCTCTCTACCTCATTTAGTCTTTGTCACAAGAATGCTTGTCCTGAGTGGGATTCAACCCCTGGCGCAAAAGGCAGATCAGTACCGATTGCGCCAACAATACAATGAATTAATCACAAGAATGGTCAATATCAAATTTAGTAACATGTTGGTTAAGGTTGGTCATTTGTAAATGGTAAAATTTTGCCAAAAATCTAATACATACTTATAAGTATGCTGACACAACACAATGGATATACCAGTGTAGCCTTATATTGGATTTGGTCTTAACAGGTGAAATAATATTTTAAAGTATTATACATAGTTGCAATAACAATTTTCTGTATTGTACTCACAATAAATTGATTATTGCCGATATTTCAGATCAGATGCCTTGTGGTTCAACAGGTTTTAGCTACTAACCTTTTTTGTGATAAACTTCTTTCCCTCCTTGATTTATGCAAGTTTTCTGATTGTTTCTCTTTAAGGGACGATGCTTTCTCCTCTTCAGATCTGTGGGCAGCAGAGCAGGTACTTAGTAAAAATACACAGTGAAACATGCTTGACATAGGCCTCTCCAAAACAACAGAACTCTGACCAGTCCTGTGCCTTCTGAGTCCAGCGGTTTCCCGCTGTCCTCTTCAGGTTGTCTGTATCTGTACACCTTGTCAATGGGCAACCTGTACCTACTCCATTTTCCGAGTTGCGGTCCCCATTCGATGACATTTCATCCCAACCAGTAATCAGCCCTTTGAATGATGTGGTCTGCCCATTGCCACTTTTACATGTTAACTCTGCAAACTATGTTGGTAAAGGACCATGTCTCCGATCAATATGTCATCACTAGCAACACACATTGCTTGAAAATTGAGGTAACTTGGATGTCTTATTTCCCGAACACTGCCCAACCATGATGGATTCTACGAGTGACTTCGAACTTCGATAGCAATGCCATCAACAGCCACCAGTACAGGTGGGACATGCACATTGAACATGACTTTTGTCTTGTCCGTGTCCATTTTTAGACGTATAATATATTATTTTTTATCTACACTAATATTAAATACTAAGCAATATATCAACAACTAGGAAGGTTACAATCATACTACTAGTGTGGGTTCAGGTTTTCTTGAAACACAGACAAAGTGTTGGGCATCAGCATACACAATCAGTATATTCATATAATGTTTATTTGAGTGGTTCCCAGGGATTTATTTGCCAAACAAGGATTCTAAAAGTTAAAAAAATAAGTGATAAGAATGTTTAGTAACTATTGTTTGTACATAAAACAGTTCAATAATAACATATTTCTAATAAGACTTACACTCTAATTTCTTCAGCAGCCTGCTTTTTGAGAATACCACCAGGGTCTGCTGACTTGGGAAACTGTGAATTAATTTCTTCCTCTGACTCAGAACCACTTGATGAAGCTGTACATTCCCCATCTTCTTCCTTCTCTGCCTTCTTACGAGCCTCTTCTTCTGCCTTCTTCACAGTTTCTTCAAAAACTGCACTGAACTTGAGGTTTTTGATTTGTATTTTACCCTTTGACTTGTCAACATCTATAGGTTCTTTCATATCAAACTGGGACTTGGTTTTGCCTGGCTCTGGCTTAATATTTTTTGGAGATTCCGGCATTGGTATAAGACTGGCATCAATAGTACCGTATAGTGGATTCACATCCTTTGAATTCTTGTTAGAAATGGAAACCGGCATTTTATTAAATATTTCATCTTTGATCTTAATACTGTCGGATTTTTTAGACTTAACATGCACCTTTTCTTTGGCATTGTTCTCTGGTTTAATAAAAATATTATCAGATTTGACTTTAGTATGTCGGTGAGAGGTTGGATGGTCACAGTCTTTATGCTTTTTTGATTTGCTTTTTTTTGCTTTCTTACGTTTTCTGGAGTACTCACTCAGATCGGAGTCTGAACAGCTGCTCACACTCCGACTCCGTTTCTTCTTCTCTTTCTTGTGTTTTTTCTTACTCTTCTTCGATTTCTTCACAGGAACGTCTTCAATTTTGGGCGGATCGGCATTAAACGCGCTAAAAAGCTCGGAGAGAATCTCAGTGGAAGACTTGGTAGAATCATCATTTTTACGATCAGGCGTGGTCTTTTCCCTCTTAATTAACTTTTCTATTTTATCAATTAGGGTTGTCATACTTGAAGAACTTTATCAACACACACGAATTCAGTCAATCTTTGGGAAAAAATACTAAAACAGAAACTTAATCGACAAATGTCGCCATTGCATTACAAATTATTATTGTGTGTGGCCACAAACTAATAAGGGATACTACGTATGTGTGGCTGTCATGTATCATGGCATGTCATGCATGTGACATTGACAGACACTTTTTTCTTAAATTAATTGATTCTTGATAAGTATTTTACAAATTCCAATTCCAATAGATAATACAAAAACATATAAATAATAATATAATACTTAAATAACTAGAATATCTTTGTTAATCACCGTAAAATAGGCATAGAATATTAAAAATTAAATAATTATTATAATTATTGTCACAATAGTTCCTGTACATCTGGCGGGGCCCACCTTCGGTTCAATTGGTACAGCAATTGATAGTGCAGTCGATCAAAGGTAGTAACCACGTCCATATCTATCGTTCCATATCACAACTCATTAACCCACCCCTTCTTCCCCATTTTTCAACTAGATTGTTCAACTAGTTGAGTATTAGGACATGGTTTGTGGACGCGCCGCTTTGACATTAATTCCTATCACAAGTAATCACAACCCTTTCCTTGAGACAGACACCTAAACGGTGTATCATTCATCGGTCCACCCGAAAATTTCTAAAACTACTGCTCAAATGCTCTTGAGTTGAGCTGCCTCCTACATTCAACCCAAGAAAAAATAATTAATATTTATTTTTACTCTTAAAATTTCGTATTATTAAAAATATATACGGATCTAAAGGCTGTCCTTATCTTAACCTATCATATTCCTAATGAGGATCCCGAAATATATGTTAAAACTACGAACACGATACCCATATTGATATTTTGAGAAAAGTCAAGTCTTAAGTTGATCATACTAATTTACCGCCATTTTAACACGCAATGAGTTAATTTGTAAAGTTAGTTTTACTACTTCTACTTTGCAATTTATGCAAATGATGTATTTTCAAATTATATTTTTTATTTTAGTGAAATATAAATCTCAATCTGCGCATTTTCACCAGTATTATTAACAGATTTATTGAACTGCAAAAAATCAATGGGAATCAGTCCACACCACAATCTTGTCTCACTTTGTCTCGCGCTAACAAGGCCACGATACTCAAACAGGCTAGCGTTTTATGTGAGAGTGCAATCTGTTCTGTGAGAGTACACCTTCCTAATAAACGCAAGGCGTACTAATACCTAATACTTCCATGCATTTCCCAGACCCACATTAAATATATATTATGTTTACCTACTTTGTGCCCACAGGCACAGAATACTTAATACCACAGGCCAACTGTTTTGAAGAAATAAGTTAGTTGTAGTGCTAGGTAGAGTACCTACCTACCTATCTAACTATTCATATAACTTGATTTATCCAACGTGCTAAAGTACCTGGTTTCGAAGGCCTTTTTGATTTTTATTAGTCTGTTTTTATTGCTTATGAAACTAGGTCAATCCACTAGAGCTTTCAACAAGACATTTTTACACTTTTTTGAAATATCGATAGAAAATTATGTTTAAACCTACTTGTTTCCAAGAGCTGTAGGGAAATGAATAAGACAAGGTCTTTTTATCTGACAATAGAAATGTATCTACATAATTAATAGGTAATACTTAGTACCTGTACTATTCTCATTATGTATTCTGTGGTAATAGTTTGTTTGCTTACATATGTATTTACCATATTGCTTTGGCTTATGGGCTTAACCCCCCCTCTCTCCAAATAATAATAATAATATTGTTCTGAAAGTGGGTAACTAGCACATGAACGATGGATTAGATTAAACTATATATAGCCTTAACCCTCTTATTCCGAGAGGACTAACAAATGATTAAGCAGTGAACCAATAAAACGGGTTATGATGATGAGATGCATCAATATCATCTTGCACTGTGGTCACATGGCCCGTTGGCGCAATCGGTAGTAACTCTGTCTGTTGTGCCAGGAGTCGTGGGTTCGAATCCCACTCAGGATAAATATTCGGGTGACGAACACTTGTATTTGTTCTGTGTCTGGATGTTAATATTATCTATTTATGTATGTTTTTAAAAATATCTATGTAGGTATGTATATTATCAGTCTCTGACACCCATATTACAGGCTCGTGCCTACTTTAGGGCCAGATGACCGTGTGTGAGAATATCTAAGATATTTATTATTATTACTAGTGGACGCCCGCAGCTTCGCTCGCGTGGAATTAGACATAACAATAGTTTCTTTTACATCTTGTAATATTACATAGCCTGTCACTCAGTGATGATGCAGCTAAGTAGGTGAAAGAATTGTTGAAATCGGCGCAGTAGTTTTTCTGTGAAAACATTACAAACAAATGTTTCTTCTTTTGTGTAGATTATTATAATTGACTCGATTGGTTGGTTCCTTGTGAAATCTCGAGCATATTCAGATGATGGATGGAATTATGGGAATGGCAGTTTCGGGAATATCTAGTAACAAAAATGAAAGAAATTTTATATATCATTTTTATTTTATTACTTTCTCAATACCTTTGCAAGGTAATTAAGTGATTGATAAACAATACAGAACGGACACTACATTTTTCATGTACCTGCAGAAGTAATTTGAAATATACCGCGATTAATATTATTGCGTCGACTGCAGCAATAGGACGGAAAAGTGTCCTTTCAATTCAATTGTCATTAGGCAAGGGATAGTGTTCAGAAAAAGTTTTCTTACAATTAATAATTTCAAGAAATTTTTGAACTACTTATTCGTATACCTACTTAGAAGTAGGAAAGTGGGAAAGCTTTTAGCATGATTTGCATGTTGATAATGACAGTTTATTATGTAAGTACCAAGTATGGTTGTTAAATTGGTGTTAAGTAAATGTGCTGGCATCGAATTAGTGTTATGTAGAGTTTCTTAGAGTACTTTGTTTAACAATTTTTCATGGAATAGGTATAAACTACAACAGGTATGTATTTTTAATATGATAAAGATAAGTTTATCATACACCGGATAATATTAATTGAATATTATAAATACTTCGTAGTTAGATTCAATTGGAATGTTTTGTTTCACTTACATTATGTAATTGTACCAATAAAACAACCATAGTTTACCTATACGAGGTACGTGCTCCGATGACAATGTATTTAATGTATAGAACAGTAGTCAAAACTTTTCATAAGCCTTAAATTAAACCATATCATTCGTTTTTCCTGATAAATTGTCATAATTATAACTCAACGTTTCAACAATGTATCTATCGATAAATTTGGCATAATTTCTGAAGAATTAATGCAGTAAGTATTTTAGAACAGTACACAAAAGGAAGCTCTTTGTATTGAGCAAAATTTAAATGCCTAGTCATTGCCAAATTAGTTACATCCACACGAAGTAGTATGTCTTTTAAAAGGAATATCTTGATGGTTATTCAATCTTAAATTATTATCATTATAAGGTACAAATAGCAGTTTCTTATTGACCATTTTCTGTCTTATTCATCAGAGCCTTTTTAGATTGTTTCCACCCATCTCTAGTCTTTAGGAAGACAAACCCCACAATAAATAGGACCAACCAAATATACACTCTAACTAATATAAAAGCAGTATAATAAATGTTAATACGATAATACTCATACAGTAAAAAATCGATGACTAAAGTAATATTATTACAATCTCGTCTGTATAACATGAGTAGCAAACATTCCAATATACCTACATACGTCGATATATAATTGTAAAATAGATTCGCATATTAAAATACCTACCTATCTACTTTTCGTATCAAATTTTAAATGATTTTCTCACAATTTCTATCAATGTCTTTTAGTAATGTAGAAAAGAGATTACATTAGATATATGGGAACTGGAAACTTGACACCGAAAGCAGAATTAGGAGTGAAAATGTATACCTACCTAACATCGAAATTACCATCTGTAAATTGGAAGTTAGATTTTTTACATTTAAATAGATATTTTGTCAGGTATGACATATTCTTCGAGAATGAGTAGATACAGCGTACCTATACATAACTGTTTAGCCAACTGTAATTTTTGACTCTGGGCAATTATGTATTCTGTGCTCTGGGTAGAATGTTCAGTGGACCAGAGGACACGAGTTTTTCGTAAATAAGTACTTACCCATATTATTCGTGGGATCTCAACTCATGTTACTTACACCTAATTTCAAACTACATATTTTATGTTTCAGTTCCTTGTTAGTAGATTTTATTTATTCGATGCATTTTAATACCATTTCCCAGTATAATATGTATATCTACTCAGTAGGTTCCAGTTTCCATATTTCTTTGGCTCACATAGCAACATCGCAATAAAACTATAAAACACGACAGCAAAATCATAACAAATAGTATCTATTACTTTCTGCATTGCGTAGTACTTCAGCAAACGTACAAATAATAACTATAAAAAAATAACTACAGCCATATTCCTTCCAAATATACCTTCCCAGAAATAATCTCATTATTAGACTTACGAACATATTTGATTTGTGGTTAATCAATAATTATACATAGATATAATATAGATAATATTCATTGCGGTGCCTGAGAATTATTTGTCGAATACTTAATTGTGCAACTTTGGTGCAACGTCGGGAACATTCTTTCTCATGTATACATTTTCCTAAGATAAAATACGTACGCTAACGTCTTTATCACACTTCAGATCATAACGGGTCCCAAAATTTCATAAACCATGAGACAGAATAGTTGCCGCTCGGTCAACGAGTGGTAATGAAGCGTCGCATGAGATATAACTAACTTTGTCAAAAACTATTGCTACTAATATCTTTTGCTCTTTGATAACATTACCAAATTCCACCTTTTTCATTTCTCTTGTAGATAATAACCATTTCGTACTATCATGATTGGTACCTAAATGCCTACGCATCATTTTCAACATAAACCAGTAAGAATATCACTATCAGATAAAAGGATATCCTTTTTAATAGGTTCGGGAGTGATTCGTCTTGAAGAGCGATCTTTTGAATGAATTCACACGTAGACATACTGTATCTAATTTTTTAAATTTAGTAGATTAAATAGTTCTTGACAAGCTAGTATCATTCAGATTATTAAACTAGGCTGTCGCTAAAACGCAGCAAACGGCTATAGCTCTCGAATCTGGCAAAGCGAGGTGAAATGTCTATTCAGAATATAATAATATAAATAACTCTTATTTAAAAACCCTCCGTGTCATATACGAGTATATCGTGTACCTACTAAGTATTCAAAAATGTTCTTCTAAGGTTGAATATTAAATGAGCATTGGCGCAGAAGTATTGTCAATAGGTCGCCGGCACAAATGGATAAATAATCTCTAAGTAGGTACGAGTCGCGTCAACTCGCCGACATTCTTGAGACTAATAGCACGGTACAATTGCTAATTATTAGCTCTATTATAGAGCTTCTATTTTTTAAGGAAACCAGCGCAATAGAGCATAGTTGCTGAGTTTGCAGGTTATTTAGTTAAATCAAAGATTGTGGGTATTTAATATATCCGTTCCATTTGTGCACGTCATCCTCAAAAGCCTTAGGTACCAAAATATAGTACGAAAAAGGGGTAACTGTAGTAAAAGGGTAGGAATGCGAAACGCAGACCGAGAGCACTAGCCGCTACATCTTAAAGCTACTACTAAGATTCTCTAAACGATCAAAGATCGCAAGCTAACTTGATTTTCAAAAGTCTTAAAAAAATAAAATCTGCTAGTGATCAACTTTAACTTGCTAGCGGGGGCGCAAGACGGCGCGCACCGTTCGGAAACGTTTCTCGAAGCCCAGTTTAGTGTAGAGGGAGCGCGACGCGTCGTTTTCCGGACGAATCACGACGAAGGGCTTGTAACCTCGCGCGGCGACCTCCTTGGTGAGACGGCGCGCCAAGTAGATTCCATAGCCTGAAAAAATAAACGTTTTGTTTTTTTAAGACGAGTCTGAACTATTAGAGATCCGTCAATAAAAAAAAAATTACTGACTGAAGTCCCGTCCTCAAAGACACGCGCAGGCTCAATTTCTTATTCAAAATAAGTTTTTGAAGCTTATGTTAGGTTTATTAATACGGGCCCAAGTAAAATCCTAACATCACGTTAGATACCTTTCCTACGGAACTCGGGCCTGGTCTGCATAGAGAACATGGCGCCGTAGTACGACTGCACCATCCAAGCGGCGAGCTGGCCCTCGACAAAGATCCCGTATGCAGGCAGCTCTGCGACCAGTTTCTCAAACACTTCCCGGCATTCGATGTCACTCGCTGGGTACAGATCGTGGACTGCCTTCATGTGTTCTGGCTGCAGGCGAACTAACTCCACGTCCGGTGGTAGACTGAAACAGTGGCATCAGTGTTACACATTGTGTCACTATTACACAAAGCTCTACAAAACAGCCTAAAAACTGAAGTTTTAGGCTTTTATTTGCAGGCTGAAACGGAAAACGGAGGTGAAACAAATGTGTTTGTATGTTCATTGTTTATTTATACCATCGATATCGTAAGTCTTTGGTTCATAGTGTTAATTTATAATCAAAATTTAATACAACGAATATGATTTTCAATACTAAACTTTGCTTTAAAAAAAAAACTAATAGCCGTGTTAATAGTACCTAAGCATTCTAACGTGAATATTTAAACTTTTTGTGTATCCTTCCACATTAATTATAATGGTAGAAACCAAATATTTCTGAAGCCAAATTAAGCTTTTAAAAAATATTTTGAACTACTGGGACACCCTTACTTACCCTTCATCGTACTTATAAAAATAACTTTATCCTATATAGATTAGTAGGTAAGTATTATGCTATCAATACCTTCGAAAACTATAGGTACATATTTTATATTTTTCCTGCGGTTTTAGTTAATTCTACATACAATAACTTTTAAAATCACTTTCTTATAATGTTGAGATAAAGTTATTATAAATTAAAACATGCCGTTGGTTGCCAATTTTTCAACTTACAAGCCAAATAGCTTGTAAGATTGCCAAGTTCATTCACTGTTAAATTGGAGTAAGAGAATATGGACAACGTTATGGAAACAACAAAAAGTTACATGTACTGATCATTACACAGTAGACATTAGTAGTTTGTAGGTAGTTACCTAAACTTTCGTTAAGCGTGCCCAATCTCCTATTAGCGAAATAAATAATTACATCTGACTTTGACATATACTATTCAACCAGAAAAGTAAAGACGTTCCCTGGAACAGTGAAAGTTTGTATGAAATTTTTCTCAAACATTATCAGATAAATTTGGAATTGGGTAGCAAAGGTTTGTTATTTTAATTAAAAAAAAAATGGTTTGTGAGTTAAAGAAGAAAAAAAATAACTAGATAATTTTAATATTTCAAGAAGCGTGCCTGGGTAAACCATGGGTGTTTTTGTATAGTATTTGTGATTTAACACAGTGTGCTCTCCACTGTTCGAAATTCTAATAAACAAAGCAATAGATGAATCTGGCTGAAGGTCCGAATGGCTGGAATAATGCATATATTATTATGAATAGACTTATTATGCACCTATAAGATTGTACGCCTAGTCATGGCTGGCTGTAGGTATGTCTACTATCAATAAACTGAATCTGAAATCTCAAAGTTAAGTCGCTAGTTAGACATAAAATACTCACTCATCAGAGCTGCTATCCTCTGGCGGCTTGTCGCAAACATACACATCGCCGGTGATTTTGTCGTGCGCCTCATAGCGCTTCTCGAAGCGGTCCACGATAGCCTCGTGGGTGAAGTTCAGGTACAAGGGCTGGGTGAGGTCGAGGATAATGTCCTCGGAGGTCAGTAGGTCCACGAGCTCCGCGCGCGCTGACGGGCAGAACACTGTCACGCTCTCGTATGTCTGACTGTTGGGCTGGAAGATCAAATTACGTTATTAATCACCTGTACATAAAATCTAAGCTAAGCTACAATCATTTTTCAAATTTTTCTCGCAATGTGTAACCTTCCGTCCTTTACCGTCGGCCTCTTGGTCGGAAAACTATGTTTGGTATTTCGCTACGAGACCAAATCAGGAATGATGAATTCCGTAGGCGAACAGAGCTCACCGATGTAGTTCGCAGAGTTAGTAAGTTGAAGTGGCAATGGGCAGATACGTCGTTCGAAGGACTGATAACCGGCGATTTCATAGTTCGTACTTTTTCATTTACCTTAAACCTTAACTTTAAACCTAGTGGTTTAAATAGGTAAATGAAAAAGTAAGCACCACATTTATTAAGCATACCTACGCTTTATGTAGATACAGAAAAAGAAAACTTATCGAGGTCATATGTTGTGATGTGAATATCATCTGCTCAAATGTAGGGGAATTTATCAAGTTGGCTTCATGCCAACTCAGGGTAAGTGTGGGACGATAAATTTTCATAATCAGCGTGTTCCGTACAAAGACTAGACAATTAACAAAATATATAATGTGTGCTACAGTTACTATTATATATCAATTAGATATTATTTTATTATATTTCTTATCCTTCACTATATTTTTATTTTTATTATCATATCCTTTAACTTACTATATAATATAACTAATAAGTCCGCGTCTGTACAACGTTTCCAGTTGAATTAATAAAAATCCATACGTCGCAACGAAGCTATTAAATGATATGGTTTTTGTGTGTGGAGATAGTGAGGAGGGTGGAGAGTGACGTAGGCTACTTTTTACCGCGGTAAAACATCCCCATGGGAAGATATCGATGTTTTGTTATTTGCTAGATATTTAGTTCCGGTTGTTGTTAATAGATGGTGTTAGTAAAATTCATTTGCAAGTTCTGAATCACGCTAACAAATGATACATGTAAATTAATTAAGTCATATACAAAACAATATATATGAAGATCAATATCTATGTCAAAGGGGGATTCTAGCACCTAAAAACGATATTGTAAACAAAATAAATTCACACATATTGAGTGAAGTAGCAGGAGATACGACAGAATATTTATCAATAGACACAGTAATGGACACAGAACAGACTGGTGTACCACAGATGTGTCATGTATAATAAAAAAGTCATTGTTAATTCCCTTTGACCACGCGGGCGGAGCCGCGGGCAAAAGCTAGTAAAGGATAATTATGGATTGTTTTTATACCAGTGATTTCCCTAGAAATGAATGAAGCGAAGCACAGAATTCGATCGGTAGTGTGACTTATGTGTGAACGAAACAGTATTTTATTATGAATTTTTTCAACAAAACTATGTTTTTATTGAATTTAATATTTTTGTCAGTGTACCTACTGGAATATATGACGTCTACCAGGCGATTCGTGGCGTGTTTAAAATAAATAAATTGTATTTTTTTTTAAAGAATGAGTGAATTTTATTATCTGTAAATTCTTCTACTTTCATATCCCATTAACAATTGACTGTGACAGCTCAGCGCGCGGAGTTTTTTGAGGGCGAGATAAAAAATGCAACACTTCACTGTAACAGCAACACTCAAAATAAAATACTTATATGTTTGTGAAGTTTCAATTCCAAACTGTTTTCTATTATTGTTGACATATATTTTCATATTCTTTTTTTTTTTTTATTTTTTTATTTATTAATCCAAAGAAAGAGTTACAAAATTTTATAATATCTAAAATTTGCCAAACTGTAGGCCAGTTTGTCGGCAACAAAAATAGTTCCTCATGTCTCACTCCTTCTAACTTAAATGGTAGGTACTTAAATAATTAGAACATTAATAACAATAAGTATAAATATTTTTAACAACTATGGACACAGTGACAGATAATGTTTCCGTAATATAGTTTTCAGCTGTGATTTAGTTACGTTTTCATTATAAACGTCGGCCACCTCATTACACAAAGTTGGAGTTATCCATTGCCTTGTCCGTCGTCCAAAGTAATTGTTGGCTCTGGGTATGAGATATTTCCTCCTTTGTGTAGTTTGGCGCTTCGGCATTACATATGTCTTATGTTTCTTAAATGTAGCCATTCCATGCTGTTCTACTATTACTACGGATTTAACTTTAGTATTTACGGGCATAATTTTACAAATTTTAAATAGTTTTTCATAATTTTTATCAACTAACATTTTTGTTTTGGAATCAACTAATATTTTTAAAAATCTCATCTGTATGTTTTTAATTTTGTTAAGGTACGTTGGGAACGTAAGTCCATATACGCCTAAGCCGTATCCAATCGTTGCATCTGCCAGTGTATAATACAGTAGATACATGATTCCTCGATTCACAACATACTTTATATGGTTTAGTTTACCTAGTACTGCCCGGAGCCTGTTACACACTACTTCAACATGTAAGTCCCATGTAAAGCGATTATCTATAACCAGCCCCAAGTATTTATAGTTAGTAACACATTGTAGCTTTTCGCATTGGCAGACAGGGCTCCACTGAGAAGTATGCAGGCAATCATACGTGTGACCTGTGAGGACTACATGTGCAGTTTTTATATATCGGTTATAGGGTGATGATATTACCATAAATTTGGTTTTATCCAAGTTTATGATAATACCATTGTCATGGGACCATTTTATTAAATTATTTAGATCCTGCTGCTGCTTCATAATATTATGTAGTGATAGTGATTCAGCTATGCAGCATGATGTCTATTTCCATTAAATCGGTAGTGACCCTGTCTGTTGCGCCCACAGAACAGATAAAGGATCCTTTATCTGTTCTGTGGTTGCGCCAGGGGTCGTGAGTTCGAATCCCACTCAGGACAAACATTCGTGTGACGAACACTTGTGTTTGTTCTGTGTCTGGATGTTAATATTATCTATTTAAGTATGTATTTAAAAATATCTATGTATGTATATCAGTCTCTGACACCCATATCACAGGCTCGCGCCTACCTTGGGGTTTGATGGCCATGTGTGAGAATGTCCAAGATATTTATATTATATTTACTGAAATTCAGATGGTATCAAACATTTATTCCTAGAAATTATCCCAGGCATTTATACTCGATAGAACAAGAGCAATGTTCTGTTTAGCATAAAAGTATGGACGGTAAGCAGCTAAGTGCTCGATACCAATTTGTCACGCCACCACAATGCAACACCACCAGCAATATTAAGTTTGAACTAGTTTCCATCGCTATTTCCAGAAAATAATAGCCAGTTAACGTTCTGTTTTAACGAAGCTGAACTTTTGCCCAGTTTAGAGCACAGAACCAGAATTTGTTGTATGAAAAAATGTGGCTGGATTCCTGGTTAAAATAAAATTTTACTCGAATTAAAATCCACTTTAATCAATTAGTTCATTTTTCATACCATCGTTTTCCCCACTTCTATCGTTAAAACGTTAAAAAATAACTTTACAAAAAAAACTTGTTTTTTAGCTGCTTGCTACCTGATAATGCTGTAATAGAAATGAGCACAGAATGCTTAATAGTAACGGTTGGAGTCCCGTTCTAAGTCGGTCACAGATTGGTTGCTACCATTGAGGACAAAGACATCGCGTTGCATAAATTTTTTCGCAACTCAAGTCTCATTTAGAGTGTAACTCAAGTCATTCTACTCAAGTCTCATTTAAAGGGCAATAAAACATTACCAATAGGGGACACAATTACTTTAATACAATAATTAAATATTATACGACCGAATCGGGCGTTATCTACGTCCTTTTAGGACCTACTATATAGGATCAAAATATCGCTTGCCTTTGAGATATTTATGAAGAAATCTCAAATACGAAGATTCGTTTAACGTAAAGAAAGGGACACATGATTTTTTTATATAATAAATTTCCTTATAACATAAAAATAGTTTTGAAACATCGGTAGGCAAAATCGGTGTGAAAATCGGATCGATTTGTAACCGGATATGAAAAGGTCAAGCCGTCAAGTAGGCCATCATCGTTTAAGTCTTACGATATTTATTTATTTTAGTAGATACATAACTATGGGAAAAATAAGATTATGTACAAACATTTGTACTAGGGCACAATTTATACCTCAAAGAAATATCTTCCAGTAGCCCCTTCGTAGGAAAAGTCATATAAAAAGATGTTGTTCTATATACATAAGCTATAACGAATATAAATAAGTACGATCAATATAAGAGATCAGTCAGTAGTAGCATTAAGTGGGCACTAATTATGCAATTAATCATAATACCTAGGCTGAAAAGATAGACCAGTTCAATAATTTGATAAAAAAATTTAAAATTAATAATGAAGTGCATTTCAGCTGCGATTCTCTTATTTTAATTATCCATTCGCTGTGTTCGACGGTCTTTTGTCATTTTATCAATTTAATTAATGGATATGGATAAGGCAAGCTTTGGAAGCATTAAGTTAGATTAATTGGCTTTTTCTGACTGCTCCTTACTCAGTTTCTATTTTGGATTAAAGGTAAATTGGAAATTCAATAATATTTTTCTCGATGTTTACTAGTATCTTATAAAGTAGGAACAAAACGCTCCCTTCAAGGCAGGCAACGCACCTGTGACGCCGTGCCCATATGTGATGGTGATCACTTTCCATCAGGTATGTCTGTATTATAAAAAAATATGTTTTTCTTATCTATACTATGTCGGTCGCAGAACCAACAACGGTGTCGGTTCCCGACACTCTTTACACTAGGTAGTAGTTACTACATTAGAAACATTAGTAAGAGGCATATCAAAGTGTTAGTGTTGCCCACGTGTTGCCCCATGTGCTATTAGTTTTGTTAGTCTTACACCACCTCACAATCACATACATAAATATATGTTTTTCTTACCGTACTGGTGCATCCAGGGAAATGTAGACAGATTGGGTCTTCTGGCCAGTTCTTCGCAACATAAAAGTGGAAATCCCACACCTTGTTGTTTAGATATGTTTGAATCGTTTGATGAAACTAGAAACAAAAATATGTTAATTATTCATTTTTTAAATTTTTATTTAGAAGGATTTTTTGATTGGCTAAAACCCATTAGGTCCCCCTACGGTCACTTCTCATAAATAAAACTGTGATGCACATCGCTGCTCAAGTGCGATTGTTGGAGGATTAATGGTCAACTTGAATGCCGGAAGTTTTAGACTGCCCAAAGGCTGAAAACCTTTACAGAAGGACTGTTCTTACGAAAAATTACTGGGACCGACGGCTTAACGTGACCTTCAATTCCCAGAAGCGCTAAATAAATTTTGCCACTTATCTTTGGATGGATGCCTATTGATTGGTTAGCCAGACGTATTATATGTCTCCCATGCCTGCCGGATTTCATTCAGACTTACCTTTAAAGATTCAGGCATATACTGCACTAATACATCGGCCACAGCTGGGAGCTCTTCTTCTGTTACCAATCGGAAGTTTTTCCCCTCGGGCACGATTTCCATCTCTGAAACAAATACATTTCAAATTAAAAATATTTTTAAAACAAAATTTTAATAATAAACCAGGTTAACCTGGTTAGGTATTGTAATAACGGCAAACGCTTAACATTTCGATTAAATAAAATGCAATCAATACCGATGTAGTGTGTTTCAATAGCGTCCAATTAAACCAGATATTTTCAAGTAAGAAATAGAGCTGTTGGAACGAAACGATTTAAATTTCTTCTGAAGTGTATAAGCGTTACTTGACTGTTATTAATTAGTGGCCCACTACAGGCAGGGAACCAAAACAAGCGGCAAGGTACAGACAACAGAGTAACTAAAATTGTGAGCTAGGTACCTACTCTCCTACGCAATTACCAAGCACCTTAAAAATTTAATAACATAAGCCTTCAGGTTGGCAGAAGGCCAATGAGTGTGCATATATTAGTGTGTATTTCCGAAGTAACATATGAAGTTATTAAAATCATACCGTTAATAGTATTAATAAAAAACTGAAATCAGATTAAGTCAATGTAATTTTTAATGGGTATCTACAAAATTTGTATTTGCCTTGTGCTTAATTATTTATAATGAAGTTTATAAAAAAAACATGGTAGGTATCGCTGACATTAATAAGTTTATCACGAACGTCACGAAACGTTTTCTATATCGCTTTGGCTATGGCTATGGTACTTTCTGTAATAAAATGCCGGAAGTTGTTCATAATAAATGTTCTGGTATATATTTTTATATACGAGTAAAATCGTAATGATTGATTGAAATGAAGTAAGAGATTGTACACGCGGAATAGTATACACACGCAGAATAGTATAAATAGTTACATAATATTGGTACTCTAAGTACATAGTATAGTTGTGGTATAGTGTACTTTAACCCAAGTACGATGACATCCTAGATTTTTTGTATATTTTACAAGTTAGCACAGACAGCAGTTATTAGTATATGCAAGGGTCAAAAATAAATCTGTACTTACATAAGGTACGTAGCTGCGGCAGGTACTGTATTTTTATTTTGTGGCAACATAATGTGGTCAGATAAAAAAAAGTTAACTAATCTCAGTATACAGTTGCGTGGTAAACATTCGTTTTCTGTTTCTGGGATATCTAGTACCTAAGCATTGGCATTTATAAAGCGGTTTTTTCAGGATTCCTGACACTACTCGATTAAGAGAACTAAAATTGCTAGTAACAATAACTGTAAGTTACGAGTACCATACTAATTTACGAGTCAGAATCAGAAAATCAGGCAAATCATGAAAAATTGATGACATAAATGCCACAGTTGCTGATGTACCAAGAGAACAGGAACATATTGCAGTGTCGATAATTAACATGAATTTATGCATGCTCGCATTTCATACGGCCGTAGCACGTGAAGCGTTCGGCCGCCTGGTAACTACCGGTCAAGGTCTCTCCTGCACGCGACCTCGCTTGCATGCGACGCAGCAATGCAAACTGGCTGAAACAGTACTGATGTATTTTAGGGGTTTAACACTACACAAGGGCTGTATTTCACAAACTCCACTGTGGCGCGTTAGATTGCTGATTGCCAAGCGGGTTTTCTCGCGTACGAATTCATGTCGGGCCGATGTCTATTTAGCTATTAATATTTGTGCTCGGATCATGGATGTTCTCACTCCCCTATCTTACTAACGAACTGAATTCAAATGTCAAATACTCTTAAAATTCTGCTCATGGGATTTGTGCATATTGCTATTTTAAATATTTTCTATTAAACAAACAACAAAACTAAGTATGTGCATTTTGTAAATACCGTGTGTCTTATACACTGTATATACTTCGTCTTTATCATCAGTTCTATCTGCATTGCATAAACTTTTCCATACGCATCTTACGCCGTATACATAATTACCTTATCCTGCACCTCAACCAACAAGCTAAACTAAATTATAAGAATTTAGAATAAAATTATCGTTTACTCTCAATTAAAACGTTTGCCATTTCAATTTACTGATCAGTCGAGCTATGTCGGTAACCTTCGTTCGTTTCGATTTCATCATTTCGAATCCAGTCCCGTAGAGAAATACCGAGCATAGCCCTCTCCATAGAGCGCTGACTTTCAATTTATAGAGCATCCATTTTTATATATTTTCTCTTAAAACACTCTGATTCTATTACTTCTGAAGTAAATTATGGAAGCACTTTGTAGAAAATAATCTTTCTTGCCAGTCTTATTTCACTTTAATGTTCTGGGAAGTATAAGAAGTTATTAAGGTACAAATGTTCATAATCCGGCTTGAAGTATTTTCCTTAGCAAACAATTATTTATAAGATTTTGTAGAACAACCTTTGAGTAAAAGCAGCATTGCAGACATATTTTATTTTAACGACTCTCAAAGAAATGTCATTCTTGCATAAAGACAACCTTTCTGTGATAAAGTTCCAACAACCCGTGAATAAGACGTAATGTGGTACAGTTTATATTCATGTCGCAACGTGAATTTAATGTTAACTGCAGCTTCAGTTTATTAGGTACCTACTATTTAAACAATTAAGCGGTAAAATTGTACATATTTTGATATTGAAAAATATTTTGTGAGATTATCATTCCTCTATTCTTGTGGTGATTAGTGGTGGTTCTGAATATTTCATAATTTTGTGTCAATTCTAGTTTTCGTGTATTAATCTGTCATTGAAATTATACTTCTTGTTCTTTTCATCACCAAATTGCACTTTTCAGCACCGATGATAGCCAGCGGTAGAACCCAGGGCAAGATAGCCAACACTAGATGACAAGACTTTGATCTTTGTTGTTAGTATGATAAAAAGCAAGACTGATACTAAATTAATACCACCACAACCCTTTGTCCCACTGTTGGGCACGTTTCCTCTCAGAATGGGAGGGATTATGCCTTAGTCCACCACGCTGGCCAAGTGTGAATTGGCAGACTACACATGCCTTCGAAAGCATTATGACTCCCAGGCATGCAGGTTTTGTACTTCACATCGTGAGGAAACCTGCATGCGTTACCGTTACAGCAAGTGACATTTTAATTCCTTAAATAGCATGTAACTTAGAAAAGTGCGTGCCGCTTGGGTTTGAATCTGTCACTGCTGGAAACTAATAACAGCGCGATCTAAAAGTATTCACGAAATCGCGTAGCAGCAGCTACGATAGTCTACGGACAATTGTAGCGGTCTCTACGAGTCGTGAAAGTAGACGATTTAAAGAGACGATAAAATGATGTAGCGGGTTTTCGTAGACCCAATTGTGTTTCTACCTACAAGTAGATTGTACCAGGTGCTTAATAAATAATTATTAAAAAAATTTTTAAAAAAAAAAGCTTTTTATAACTTTTTTTTATTTTCGTGCAAATTTTCATTGGAACCAAATATGTGTGCCAAATTTCAGCTCGATAGCTTCAGTGGAAGTAGGTGAAATATTGATTGCAAGATTCCAGGACATACATACATACGTACATAGATACATACGAGTGAAGTTAAATAAAAGCTTTTAAAATAAGTCTATTTACGAATGTATCAGAATGCTACAAATCTAGTAAGAATATACTGTTCTGCTATTACATCCCAAAGACGTCCTACTATTGAGGATGGACTAGCTAGAGTTGTGGGAGGTCTAGAGCAAACTCCACCAGCCTGCTCCAATGCTGATTGGTGAAGGGGTTAGTGGCCAACCCGGTGTCGAATGTTCTCAAGCTACCCGAAGGTCTTAGACAAGTCTTAACGACTGTTTTTTTTACAGTGGGTCCTATATGTTAACATTGGCTGAAACTTTGATAGGGATTCTTGAAAATGAAGTTATGTTCATAGATGCATAAGATAAACTTTTCGATTTTACGTTTGACATGATGGGCTTATCTCGTTTATCGTTGGATCATCTTACTCGTTTATAAAATTTTACGGCATGCATTTTGTATTTTGCATTTTGCTCTTCCAAATTTTACTGGATACCACGTGGTATAAAATGTTATTGTATGACTAAGTATATACGAGTATTGAATGTATTAAAAGCGGCAAATTAAAAGTCTATTTATACGGGAGGCAATTTTGCCCTACTATGGTACACTTGGTAAATGGTAAAGACTGCTAAGCTAGAGGTCATGGGTTCAATCGAAAATATGTATATTCCTCTTTTTTCTATACTAATATAGGATATATAGATAGGATTTATAAAGAGGAAATATGTGTTTGTAATGTTTTCACACAAAAACCACTGTACCGATTTAAAAAATTCTTTCACCATTAGAAAGCTGCATCTTCACTGAGTGACATATGCTATATAATATTACACGTGCAAACGAAACTATTGTTATGTCTAATTCCACGCGAGCGAAGCCGCGGGCGTCCGCTAGTACTTGATAAATTAATTACTATTCACATAGACGGTAATTGAAATATTTAATTAGATATGAAGAGGAATCAGGTCAACTGGAACTGCGGTTAAATTGAGAGCTGATGAAAGTTAATATAATCACGGCTACAACATTTGTATCATAGCGGTAATGACCCTCTAATAGTACTTCAAGTTGGCTGAAATTTAATACATTAATAGAACCCAGATAGGTAAAACCTGTTATATCTGTTCTATATGTTCTCAATAACCTCCTATCATCCTATATTCAATAGTGGGAAAGGTTCTGATGCAATGGACGTGAATTGATGACTTGGGTTTTAAGGGCGATACAATATTTAACTCGGTTAGCGGTTTGGTTTGACTCTTTGTATAAGTGTACTAGTGGACGCCCGCAGCTTCGCTCGCGTGGAATTAGACATTCACTAACTTCAAAAACAGCAAAGTTTCATACTAACGTTGCACCCCCGTTTTACTCCCTTAGGGGGTGAATTTACAAAAATCCTTTCTTAGTGCTCCCCTACGTTATAAAAGGAACCCCTGTGCAAAATTTCAAGTTTCTAACCCTTATAGTTTAAGCCCTGCGTTGATATGTCAGTCAGTCAGTCAGTCAGTCAGTCAGTCAGTCAGTCAGTCAGTCACCTTCTCCTTTTATATATATAGATAGATGTGAAAGTGTAAACCGGGCTTTAGCGTCAATACGCGTTGCTCGGACAGCAGACCTTGAGCCACTGCAGTAGCTCTCATCGATCTGGCTTAACGCACGGATGTCTAGAACAATTTCGATACTCCCTATGCAAGCAGACAGGATTGCTCTAACAGTGTAAAACTGCAAGACACCATTTTAAATATGGAAGAATATTTTATAATAAAACTTAAGGGAATTCTAATAAACAAAGCTTATTACGCCATTGATATCTGGCTGACAGTCCGAATGGCTGAAATCACAGAACAGATCTGTTCTGTGGCTGAAAAAATGCATATACATAATTAGTTATAATATTAGTACCTATATGGATTGTATGTCCAGGCAGGGCCAGCTGTTGTCTACTATCAATAAAGAATCTGAATCTGAAGATGTGGTTTTGCTTTCATAGAAGAAATCTTTTCATTATTATTAGATTAAAAATCGAATTATTATTACAGAATATTGTCCATTTCCATGGGAATCGTGCAATTTTTCGGATAAGAGTAGCCTATTTTTTTTAAAAGCTTTTATTTAACTTCACTCGTATGTAAGTATGTCCTGGAATCTTGCAATCAATATTTCACCCACTTCCACTGAAGCTATCGAGCTGAAATTTGGCACACATATTTGGTACCGATGACAATGCATGAAAATAAAAAAAAGTTTTGAAAAGCTTTTTTAAAAAATTTTTTTTTTTACGGTATACCTAATTTAAACTTTTGCTCTCCGAAGAGTTGAAATGTTGCACGGGCCGAAGCCAAGTGCTTATTGCTTATATGTCTAACGAATGGAACTTTCTTACTGTTCTACACGTTAACTCCTTGTACATATATTGCTTTTAATTGAGCTTACCGTATCTAAAGGCTCAGTGTTTTACCTCGTTGAACTGCTATAAATTGAAGTTTGTCTTTTTGACTTCTTGAATTCGTGCACTTCTGCAACTTTATGAAGTTTTAATCTATTCGGGAGAAATAGAGTGTATTTACTTTACTAATACCTGTGTGTAGTATGAATATACGTATTTAGCCTGAAACTTCTATAAGCGCGTTGGATGATTTTAAAAAACCTCAGGTAAAGTGAAACCTCACATCTATGACTAACATCACGGTATAAAAAATATAGAGAGGTATTTCTTCTTGTAAAATTGTAGCAAAAATGGAATATTTCAAACAAAAAATTCTCTCGGTTAATAAAAAAATAAATATATTTTTTGGGATAATGCTGCCAGCGTTCTGGGTACGGTAAATATTTTCGGAATCTGTATCGATTACTTACTCGTATCATATCGCGGACTCGTTAGAGTTTTATTATTTATGTAGATGATAAATACTACATATTATTATATAGACATAGACCATGGAAGTAATAGATCCGCCTTGAATTTATCACATTGACTGAGTAAAGTGTCCGGAGTTTGATAGACAGCAGCGGTTAACTATGACATTTACCTATTAGGGCATGTGTAATATTTCCATGAAATGCGCACAGCGGGAAAACGAATTCAACGAAAGAGCGAGAATTTAATCCAACGACCGCGTTAGAAAATTATATTCCTGTCCGTTCATAAAAGCTACGCGTTTTAGACTCGGAGGTTTTCTAGAGCCTCATTACGACATCTTGAAAATTATTTACGGAGCACGGTAGGCCATTTCGTTAATACGTCACCGGCGGCGTATGAAATTTTAAATAAGACTACCGAGACATTTTTAAAAATTGCATCACGTTTGCTGTAAAACCTAGGTGGAATATTTCAAAGTGAATTACACGCATGGTTAATAGAAATAAAAACTGTTTGGAGGTGACACCTATCTAGCCTTTGCAGTTAACCACTGGGCCAACACCACATCCATCCACGTTCATTCCAAGCCCAACCGTGTACGTTATTTCACAACAAACTTGTTACTGTTTATTCAGAGTCAAAACATCCAGTTCCGCATTAAAAATTAAAGAATTCAACAAAGGGATTTTCCAATAATCCCTAAGTATGTATTCCCTATTTATAAGAACGCTCCATTGCTCGTTGAATGGAATAACGAAGGCGGAAAAGCGGCGCAATTTCGTTGTTAACCGCAAAATGAATAGTCAGTCTGACAATGGGCGTATGTAAGGCTGAATGTAGGTGAAGTTTGTGGACATGCTGCAATATACATACACTATTTATAGAACTGCATACATATAGCAAACGTCAAATCCCGGCATTGTTGTCGTTCGTTATTCTGGCCTCAGGGACAGGAAAAAAAGGACTATTTAATATAACAAAATTTTTAAGTTTTTCGGTGATAAATTTGTTGATGCAACCATTTTTAGCAATGACAGCGCACCCAGCCAGCGGTTATCGAACTAACTTCTCACTCGAGGGGGTATGACCAAATCCAAGCGGCACGCACCAATGACATTTATAATAATGTGCGTTTTAAGAAATTAAATGTCAAATGCTGTAACGGTGAAGGAAAACACTGTGAGGAACATCATGCCTGAGAGTTCTCTGTACTCTGAGTAATGTTCTCGAACGCATGTGAAGTCTCCCAATCTGCACTTGGCCAGCGTAGTGAACTATGATACCCCTGCCATTCCAAAAGGAACCTGAACAGTTCAGTGTGTCAACAATAAACGATTTACGCATGCAACCTCAGATCGATGAGACCATTATAAATCATGAAAAGCATGCGACACTAATGTGAAAGAACTACACGATGTCCGGCATTAATAAATTAGAAAGTTATGTTCGCTGACAGATGTGATGAATGACTTTTTCTTTAAATTAAAAAAATAGTACGCTTTTTACCATCTTCATAGTCACTAGTCAAAACCATGGAAGTGTTATGCATGCATATGAAATTAAATTGACAACCTACATCTATTCAAATATATGCACCTTTTGCTTAGTTTCGCCTCAGTTCGTGACCTAACAGATTCTGGTGTAAAAGGAATGTGCCATTTCATCATCATCACAACCCATTCTTTGTCCCACTGTTGGGCACGGGTCTCCTCTCAGAATGGAAGGGATTAGGCCTTAGTGCACCACGCTGGTCAAGTGCGGATTGGTAGACTTCGGATGCCTTCGAGAACATTATGAAGAACTCACAGGCATGCAGGTTTCCTCACGATGTGTCCTTCGCCGTTATAGCAAGTGATATTTAATTTCGTAAATCGCACATAACTTAGAAAAGTCATTAATGCGTGCCGCTGTGGCTTGAACCCGGACCGCTCGAATGAGAGGCGAGTTCGATAGCCACGGGGCTGTCACCGCTGCAATGTGCCATTTGTAAACACTAAATATTTGAAGGTAAATTCTACTTTTTAATTTAAAATTAATTTTTAAATCAATGGCCCATAGCAGGGAGTAAGAGGTCATAACAACGTAACGTAACAAAGAGGCGTTATGACTATTAGAGATTACCAGGTCACCAGACCTCCACAAACCGACGTTGCTTAACTCTGGCTATCACATTAATCGATGTGAGCCATTGGACTTTGGACTCCACTGCTAACATACGCAACTGCTAATAGTTATTTTAATTATTTATAATACCTAACATTCTACCCTGGCCCCGGGATCTTTCTCCAAAAGTCGTAATTCCTGCTCACTGTCTGTGTTACGCCACCATCAGTAAATTGGACATGAAACGTAATTGAGACGTTGAGCAGGCGCGTAGGACGCACTTTTTCAGAGAGAAAAGCTTTTTTCTGAACAGCCATGAATGAGAAAAAGTAAAAACAGAAGCCTCTTATGACCTTCAGTGATTGAGAAGTTAATGAGAGGATGGCGCTTCTTTTGTTTTGTTTTTTCTTTCAAAGCGTTATTGTTTTACTTATTATTCTCGAAATGAAACCATAGAAAGTTATATTTTAGCCCTGCCCCAGTCCAAACCTACTAAAAACAGACTAACTAATATTCTTATTAACATAGGTACTAAGCTAACTAGACTAACCATCCCAGTCCATATTTGAGTCTTGTTCATGGTTGGCATTGGATGGGTGCACGTTTGCTTTCTATAAAAAAATTACTAACTCGTAGTAAGATTTCGTGAAGCAAAACGAACTTACTTGTATGGAACAATACTAAAATTGTATGCTACACTTAGCTAGCTACAACCCATAGATGTTGGCGTCTCTAAGCATACTCTACCACCGTACTCCAATGCGGTTTGGTGGTGGGGTTAGTGGCCAGCCCAGTGTAGTACGTTCTTAAGCACCGAAAGGTCCTCGACAAGGCTTAACGATTGCTTTTACTATTGAAAACAACCGGGACCGACAGCTTAACGTGCCCTCCGAAGCACGGTAGCGCCGCGCCCGCAGATGCTTAACTCTGTCGATCACATAGAATCGACGCGAGCCATTGGGCTTTGGTCGCTAGACTTAATAATGCATTTTTTTGTTCGTGATGTAATAGCCGTGGTTTTAAATTAATTTGCGTACATTTATTTATTTGCCCGTAATTAAGTCGCGATTTATTCAGAATTCAGAATTCCTAGATAATACTCGTACACGCTTTACCTTACCTTACACCGTAAAAACTATGCTTTTACTCTCGTCTCGTATCCTATTCATTTACTCTGTTTATGTTACCCTAAATCAAGTACAAAGTGAATCGCTTAACCTACGCTTACATTTGACTTTTTTACAACAATATCACGAACATACTGCATCTTACCTATTTGAAATCATATAGCTTTTCATAGCCTTTCAGAACCGACTCGGGGTCTAATTAGCTCATATGGAGCGAACAGAGCAAATACCTCTTACTTACCGTCAAATAGCAACAAAAGTGTGCTCAATAGAACGAGAAACGGTGGCTTTGTTACGCAAAGTGGTTTTGAACTTGAGATCAATACTGACTTGAATTGTGGACTATTGAATACGCTAGCTTTATGACCGCCGCATAAAAACGTTGCACTTTTTGAATTCTCCTTTAAACCAAGCGAAATACCATTGTGAGATCACAGTGAACAGCATCTTTTGTAGAATCTTTAATATAAGTAAGAGGATTATTATCTAAATCTCATTCATCTGTATGTTTGTGCATAAGCAACTTATGCCTTTTCATATGGCTTACGTGATGTTTCTTCGATTTGATTCTCAATTATTGTCTAATCCTTCAGAAGACTTGGCTATCACGTAAATAATATATTAGCAGTGAATTTGACACCTAAAGGAAGGGCTTCAGATTCGATATGCACACTTCAACTGGAGACCGCCCGTTAATGATAAATGCGAGCTTAAAATTTATCCAGTGATGCTGTTGATATTTAATCCATCCAGACCGTCATTGAATAATTAAATCGACACCATCAGTTTATACTAACTCGAATTATAAGTAGGTAAATTCGTTTTTATGCCAAGTTACTTAAAATGTGGTTTTTTATATGTGATAATAAATTGTGATGAAATATACAAAGTTACAAATTTTATACAAAGCTACGGTACATTTTGAAATCACTTCCAGCTAATATCTTGATCTATGTTTATATAGTTTTTTTTTTTTCGTAATTAATAATTAAGTATGGGCTTATTTTATTTTTAGTTCAACTTTATATAGTTATTATTGGATAAATTAATTTTCAAATTATTATTTGTAACATATGTTATTATAAGTTTAATTGTATTATTTATTTCATTTTCAAAATATTTGATACTATACTATACTATACTATTTATCACTAGTCATTATATATTGAGATGTCGTTAATAAGATTATTGGATGAAGGGTTATATCAGGGATGTCATTGATGTATATTAGAAATAGGAGTGGTCCTAGTACACTTCCCTGTGGGACTCCATTTTCGTTATATCTGTGCTTCGACTGGTGATTTACAACCTCGTGTAATCATTTTGTTTCTCAATCTGTACAATTTGCTTTCGATTTTTCAAGTATGATTCAATTAATTTAAGCGTACATCCTCAAATACCATTCGATTCATGTTTATTAATTAATATTTTATGACAAACACAATCGGACGCTTTGGACATATCCAAAAATACTAATACGTTTCTCTTCCTGTCTAGGTTATCTACGTTGTTCTTGTTAAATGAAAACTAGCTAATAAAGTAGATTTATTTTTTGAAAGCCGTATTGTTCATCTTTAATTATAATCTGAATAATTAATCTGAATAAAATCAAATATGTTTGACAAAAATAATCTTTCGGGTCGAAATTCTCTACACCATTAACACAAGAAAATTATTTAATTTATTAATATAAACGGTAAACAGTTTTGTTAGAAATTTAACCACACAAACCTAAAAATAAACATTCATTTGAATGCGTATGTTTTGAACTAGTATAGATTAGAAAACGTGCAAATTATTATGTTCTCTCCAAGCCTAGTCTGTTTTGTATGAGCTCAGACACGCATGAAAAACATGGCTGTATCTGTATTGTTCGTTTGGCGCGCAAATGTACAGTGCAATTGACGATTTAAAAGTCGAAGATATTCCTGGTCTTAAAGCATACCATACCTAGAGTATATGTGGCAAACATACCTATTCAATATGTAAATCGTACTAAAGTGGCAGATAACAATCTGTTTCAAAATAATAAGATTATTTGCGATTGTGCCCATATACGGAATACACAAAAAAATAGATACTGCACCTTAAATCCGCTGAATTTCAAATGACAGAATGAAAGGTTCACGAGAGATTTAGGTATGACATAATTTTCCGAATAGTAAGCCTAATTACCGCGCTTCAGGAGGTAGGACATTATTTTGATCTTAAAGCCGATTGCCCAAAAGAGTCACAAAAGAAGTTCGTAGGTTTTCGTTTGCGTGCATAATACCAATTGGAAGGTGCTTTGATAAGGAATCTTTGTCAATATCTGCTAATGATGATGAACCTTTATGGAAAGTGAAGTTTCCTGTCATAGCAATTATGGGATTATCATGATTATATGGGACAAGCGTCAGATAAAACATTTGAGATTATTAAAACATAGCCAAAATTCAAAGGGAAAAGGTTGGCAAGGCACTTATAAAGGCATGGCAAAAGAACCAAGGACAACTGAGAACACAGGGTATAGTACAAAATAGGAAGAAAATTGTAAAGGTAGTTTCGTGGTTGACCTTAATATCAGTCCATTAAGGTTAGACAGGACTAGCAGCTGATATGTTAAACTCATGTGATTGAAAAACTTTAATGCGAAGCCGTAATGAGGGAAGGTCAAGCACTAATACCCGGCCGCCAAGCGACCGCATGTCGGCTCCAGACGGAGAATCTCCGCTTTTATCCAGCGCCCCGTCATAATGCGGCAACCCCAACGTATGCTGCAACGCACATTCATTGGGAACATATTTTGCGGCATCACTAATCTACCATTGTGCCAAACGTGTAGCGGGGTGGGCACGTAATTGTAAAAAAAGCTATACCTTTAGTCCGCCGAAGCCTGGGTGCGAACGCCGGCGACCGTCGCCTTGGTGGTGATGGAGAAGTGTGGGGTGTGGAAGCGCCTTGAAGGGCTCCTGGCCGCGAGGGGCCGGCGTTGCTAGGCGTAGCGAACCTTGGGCGCGCGTGTGCCTCGAGATCGGTTTGCCGGCGGAGTGGCGGTCGCGGCGGTGACAGCCGGGCCCGCCGACGAGGCCTGCGCGCGCCGCCAGCCGCGCCTGCGCCCCGCTTGTCCCCCGACCGATTACCCTAAACCGCACCGCATACCATCGCTATGCGCTACAGCCCCAACGTATGACACGTATGCAATGTTTCAAGTTGGGGTGGCCATGACTATGACAGTCGTATTGATTTATTTTAAGTTAAGAAAAAACGCTTTGTAGAAGTTATTGAAGTTAAGTGTTAAGTTAATCAGCTGTTAGTTGTAGGTTATGCTGGGCGGTATCGATCGCCACTTTCACCGGCGGCGGCGATGAGTGTTCTTTGTTTTGGCGGGCCTCCAGATTGGCGTGTGACAAGGCCTGTTAGGAACCACTTTACTAACTATTCGTTACAATATAATAAGTGTATGGTTCGAGATTGATATTGACGGGGTAATCCAGTGGTATAGTCTACTATCAACTTCGTCGTATTATATTTGAGATTCGCTCCTTTATCTTTTCAACATTTATCGTGTCATGAATTATTTATAGGTATCTACGAGTATTTAATGGGCTACCATACCACATCCTTTAGATTATATCAAAAGAAAGATTACAAGAAACCAAGTTATAATACCACTAAAAATACTTCAAGAGCTTTTACACTCTTTCTAATAAATTTAATAATTATGCATATGTGAATCTAATTTTATTTTATTTACTTATTTTAAGGGAAACGTAAGCTTAACAACAAATGTACATTTAAAATATTTTTTACTATCAATTTCGGATAATGTTAGACCGAACCTTCGTAGCTAGATTTTGGTAAATGTAATCTTTGGTGTAGCTTGCAATTTGTTATAGACTATGCTTCTTATAATTATAAAACATCCCTTGATGGTTCTGGTGTTTTTTTACATTAATAAGTTGTGATATAACATTCCTTGCCGCCTTTTGATGGCTGGTGAAGCCAAACTTCGTCTTGAAAACGCGATCGCACAACGTCAACAACGATCAAGCGATTAAAAATTGATCAATAATTAATAATCGAATAAAATTATAACAGTTTATTGGATACATACTCTGTGATTGGATATGTCACGAGAACCATACATTTTTCCGTGATGAAAAAATCCGGCCCCTACACTATTTATGTAACATCTGTTCAAATTCACATCGATCCATCATTCCGTTGAGCAGGAGACGTCATCAAACCAACAAACACATTTTCCCATTTATATTAGTCAGGATAAGTATTCATAGAGATAAGTAGTTTTTATAGATAATCGTTCCAAGTCGGTCGCTTAGCGTCGCCACCCTTGAGTCTTGAACTAAGATGGTCGGCTTTATAAAAGTGTAATTGGAAATTTCAAACCGGTACACAATTGCTCTAAAAAAATATTTGCTACGACCCATAGACGTCCCACTGTTGGGCTCGGGTCTCCTCGCAGAATGGGAAGGATTAGGCCTTAGTCCACCACGCTGGCCAAGTGCGGATTGGCAGACTTAACATGCCTCCGAGAACATTATCAAGAACTCTCAGGCATGCCTGGTTTCCTCACGATGTGTCCTTCACTGTTATAGCAAGTGACATTTAATTTCTTAAATCGCACATAACTTAGAAAGTCATTGGTTCGGCGCTGGGGTTTGAACCCGGACCGCTCGAGTGAGAGGCGAGTTCGATAGCCACTGGGCTGTCACCGCTTTTTGAAAAAAATATTATACGGCAGAAATGATACTTGCTACCTTTGATTCTGCCGAACTCTAAAAATCATTGGTATTTAGGCTGTGTTTAGTTTTCATAAACAAACTGCAAAGATTCTAATTAGGCTCTACACTTGCTCTACCACCTTAATTTCCATTCATAAATTAGAAGCTACAATTCTCAATATTGTAGTGCGACTTTACACGTTATCACAAGGATGGATCTCTGCGTAAGAACGCACAATCACATATGAAAATACCCTAGCATAAGATTACACGGTTCTGGAGATGTTTCAGATTTTCTGCAGTAAAAATCTGGAATGTTCCCTTTAAGAGTAAAAATGAGTAGCGAATATTAATTTAAAGTTTAAGTAATGTTTACTTAAATAGAAGTACTGTTACTATCCTATTGTGATTAATAAATATTTGTTAGGTATTATTTCTTACTAATCAAGTCGAAGTAAAAACCGGCCATGTGCGAGTCGGACTCGCGCATGAAACGGTTTCGTACCATTATCAGTCTATAAAATGTTTTTAGTATTTATTATAGCGGCAGCAGAAATACATCATCTGTGAATGTTTCGGTGACAGACGGAACCTTAGTAATAGGGTCCGGTTTTACCCTTTAGGTACGGAAGTCTAAAAAATCGGCAAAAATGAAATGACAATTTGCTGCGGAAAATCTGAACGATTGATGTGTGTGCTTCGATCAATAATGTACTGTGTGTGGCAATTTTTTTAATGTATTATGTTTAAGTTTATGTTTAAATTACATAATAGCACATACGTACCAATATATAAAATAATTATTGTTGTTGGCAATCTCCATCTTAAAGTTTTGAGGCCAGCAATTCCTCCTCACAGATAACTATTGTGTTTGCCAACAGATTTTGATACTTACTTTGTTTTGCCTTTTTGCACGATCTGCATGATGTCCTACTTACACCAATTTCTTACTAATAACCATGCAGACCATATGCAGACCTATAAACGTATATAAATAAGATTATAGATACGTAAGATCATTATAGGTTTAACACAAAATAATAAATTAAATTAACTTTCTATTAAATTGTATTTATTTTCACTATTCACTGAAAACATTGCTTTCTGGGAATTCTACTCCCGGGACAAGTACGAGGAACAACCGCTGTCCTATAGTTTTAATACAAGAGAAGTGCTATGGAACCCTTGCCTGTCATATGTGAAGACTGGGGACTAGTGAGGTTACGGGTGGCAAGAGTGGCTCAAGCTATCCTTCCAGTGAAGAAGATACCATGGTGGCTTATAGTTATATAGGTGTTGACGGTTTAGTCGTCATATCCCTGAGGAGCCTGTGAGCGCTAGGTGACAACGGTGCGTTCTAAAGAAGAACATCAGATCTCCTCCGGAGCCGGAAATTCCAGTCAAAGTAAGGTCTTTTACATAACGCCTGTATTGATAAAATGTCCTGGTCAGTGACGTAAAAAAGGCTTTTTCCGGTTATGAGAAAAGTGTGTTGTGTTCCTACTTAATTTATTATTTAAGCAACGGGTATCCGAAATAAACCATTCATTTGAGAGTTGAAATATGAATAATTCTGTCTCTATTGTTCAAACCGTCATGATCATGAATTTATAAACACCAAACTTTCACACCGACCTCCCGACCATTGATTGGTGCAGTGACGCAGCGGGTCAAGGACTTTGCAGTATCCTGTATGTAACGTATGACGGCCTTTGTAGGTACTGCCTGAACTAAGGCCAAAGCTCGGTGTAACTTAGCTAATAATATGCTGTTCTGATTGCAAGTTTCAATTTTTGGCTTGAATAGCTACATGTGATATAATGTATTGTACTGTACATTGTGCGATTCCCGGCGACTTTTGATGGGACCTAAACTAATCAAAGTTGAGCTATTACGATACCTACTTACTTTACAGTAACTAAGTAAGTAAGTATGTTCTTTTTTGTGCTTTTAAGAGGCACATTGAATATTTTTAAATTACAACTCGTCTTTTGTAAAGTCCTTTTTAAGTCCCTCCACCACAAAATCCAAATGTGTAATGGCAAGCTCTCAGTCATGCAGGTTTTCAATGTAATTTTAGGTACTTAATATAGGTACTAATAAATGCACGTAACTTCCAAAAGCATAATCTTGCCTTGGATTTGAATCACGGGCCTTTCGAGTGACAGATTACAGAAATACATTTACTGTGCATAATCGATTCTTCTATTCTATTTTGACAAAACATTCATTTTGAATTGCATCGATTTAAAGATTAAATAATTTAGATAACATAAAACAAAGTTCAAAAACGACTGGGGCCTTATGATAGTTAATTGCACATAAAGTATTAGATGTATTACATTGATATCTATTTATCTATACAACAGGTGGCACCAGACAATTTATTCCATATCTGTTTTGATTAAGATTTTTAGAACGAATAATGCCATCAATTTTTTTTTTTTTATTTTGTTTTCATTAAAAATACACGTCAACGAAATCCAACATTTTTTGTGGATTTACTTATGCTCATATTAACGTTCTGTAATCTGAGATATTATTATGCATCTATAACAACTGTCCGTCTATCAAGTACTATATTTTACAGGAGTTAGAAATTTGACATAAGTCCCTTAAAAAATGTGTCGTATTTCTATCTCCGATAGCCAAATCTATCTCTAGATATTTTATTATGTTATTGAAATCCAGCGTAAGGGGTGTTATGTGAACCTAAAAAAAGCTCTCATTCAATAATCTGACGATTTCGATGTCACGCAAACTCGCGGCCATTAATATGATGTGCAATAAAATGATTTCGTCATACTGAAATACCCAAGCGCGTCAGATTCAGATAATATATATGGTTCATCTTATGTCCTAATCGTGCTGTCTCAAAATCGGACGATTATCTAGCTAGAGAGATACGCGGATTGTCGCGGATACGCCTGATTGATGATAAATATTTTTTTTTTATCTGATCCTTTATCCTTGACGGGGAGCCTTATGTATGGGGCTCATATTTGGTGGTGTTACAAGGTATCCCACTATATATTAAACTGCCGATGTGAATGTGAATCCCGAAATCCCCTCTTGGGCTCCCCTACTACTTGTGTTATTGGCTCTATAGTATCTTTATTTTCGTTAATTTTTGAACGAAAAGTAATTGACGTTTCTTTGACAGTGACAATATCAAACATGCGATGCGATGCGGCGGATACCATACATACCAACCAAACAAACAAATTTCCATTCCAGTTGACAATTGACATGTGAGCGATTTGATTTTCATTCGCAATATTCGCATTAAATTTAATTCTATTTCTTTTGAATATAAATAACTTTATAACTGCAAACACATTGAAGATTAATTTAAATTACAATTCCAGTACATATTATTTGTGACTCTATCACTAAAAGGTAAGTGTATGTAATATTTTAATTACCTTTATTCACTTTGTTTTGTATGTGTATCTCTCAGGTGTATCTTAAAAATTAAAATAAACTAAGTGCTTAAATCTTTAAATACTTTCTTTCCAGAATATGTCGAGGTTCAGGCTGAGGCGCATGTATGACGGCTACGTATCTGTTCCGAACGATGACAGTGGTTTCTCTGATGCACAATTCGAATGCCCTCCTCCAAAGATCCCTTGGAAAGCGATTAGTTTAGCGGCATTCTTGTTTATCGTAGGCACTTCTCTTCTCATAGTTGGTAGTTTAATAGTGACGGGGCATATAGATACTAAGTATTCCGACAGATTGTGGCCTATGATTGTACTAGGTGGTATAATGTTCCTACCAGGAGCCTACCACATTAGGATAGCATATTACGCCTACAAAGAGTATCCAGGATACAGCTTTGCAGATATACCAGAGTTTGAATGATGTTACTTTTAGTTTGGTGAGGTTAAATTACTACTGTAACTTATACAGAAAATATCAGTGAATTGAAGTGCAATTTTATTGTAATAGCATTAAGTATTTTAAAAATTAGCATCTAAGTTTTAACTTTGAATAATTATAATCTATAATAAGTATCAATAACAACTGTAACAGTATCAACAACATTGTTTTATTTAAAGGGGTGGTTCAATAAAAGATTGCAAGTATTAATACTAGGCATATATATATTTAATGAGTGATCATAATTTAATAAACCCTAGATAAAGTCATTTATATCTTAATAAGATCTGACGAAAATCATTGATTCTCAGTGAATAATGAATACTTCAACCTATCTAAATTCATTGCACATTTATCTATTTGCTCGTTTGCCCTTCTTTTGTGTATGGGTAAAGCTAGTCTGAGGAATGGGCACAGAATGGCCTGTCTTTTTTAAATGTTCAAATAATTTGTTTTTAGACGGAAAATCTGTTTGACAAATAGCACATCTGAGGTTGGGAGCGGTGCTAGAATCTTCTGTCTCACTTGCTTTGGGCCTAACTGGCTTCCGTTCGACTATCTTTTTGGGCTTCACGTTTCTTTGCATTTTAGGCAATGCCGGCCTATCCCGTGGTAAGGCTGCCTCAACTAAAGGATCATCTGTTGGAGTTGTGCTGGAAACCTCATACAAATTTTCAGTGGAAGTTTGTGACTGAGAGCCTTTTTTAAGATTAGCCTCCTTTTTAGCCTGTATTTGGCTTTTGAGCATGTTGAATTTTTTAGCTTTTCTGCTACGTGAAGGCCCCTCTATTTCATTGAAGCTCATTTCGTCGTGACTGTCATTTCCCTCGCTCTCAGGCATTGGTATAAAGGATTTCTTCTTATTTTTCTTCTTTTTATGACTTTTTGGTAAAGCCTACAAAGGAAAATTAGTTAATATTGGAAAATGTATTAACACATTAATCAAAACGGGTTTATAAGGAGCAATGTAAGTGAAGGGATAAATAAATAGAAAGTGCAAAACTTCCTTATGAATAAAAATAGTAAAAAAAGAAAAAATAAGTGAATGTATTCTATTACATTATGGCATATAGATTTATATCCTCAACCCATAAAGTGTATTTATAGAGTAGGGTTAAAAGCACGAAAATCTTCAATATTATAGTCTATAAGAAGATTTTTAATTTGACTAAGCCAGAATTTACTAACTTGAATTTTGTCAGAATCATCACTCAATGTTTCTCTGATATCATTGTCTTCAATATCTGATGTTGAGTTTCCTACATGTTCCTTGTCGTCATCTGTGCCATTTACTTTTGTTACCTCCGTTTCATTCGGCTTGGTTGACTCTGGTATTGTTTCTTCCTCATCATCCTTTTCTTCATCAACATCATCATTCAAAATATCTAGATCATCATCTAATGTCATGTTTGCTACGTTTTCCTTATGCTTCTTACTATTCTCATGATTTTCGAATGAATTGATATTTTTGAATAATTTATTACAAGCGGAACAATATAGATTTCTCATAGCTGGTTTAGTTTTGCTGGATGATTTTGTAGCTTTAGAATTTTCACTAGCCTGAAATGGAATTATGATGCGTGCTAAAATTATGATTAAAATAAAGGAGACATAATAATGAATAATGTTATACAACTAAACTTGATAAGGACGAATCAAAGTTGATTTGTGTATGACATTGATATATCAAGTAACAAATTGGGTTATGTTTTAACTATAAAGCATCCACTCTTCGAAAATAGAACATTAGATTAACTTGTCATGTTAATGTACTGTTTGTTCACTTGATATATCAATGGTGTATGGCATGAATAAATTACAATTTATGTATGAGCCAAATAGTGTAAAGACAACTAACTTCTTCAGTCTTGGAGCTCTCTTCATTACTGCTTTCCATTCCCCCCTCACTAATTGTATCATCATCACACGAAAGACCAAACTCTTCAGCTAGCAGTGATTCAATTTCACTAAGTTTCTTTTGATAATCTTCAGTTTGCATAAAAGAACTCTCTCCTTTTTTCTTTGCTTCTTCGATTTCCTTTTGCCTTTGTAGAATTCTTTCTCTTCTAACCAGTTCAGCCTGGCAATAGAACAGTTTAATTAATTAATGAAAGAAAAATATGTAGATAACAGCTCACAAACATCTGGTTTCCAATGAGCAAAATTCAACTTCATAAATTGCGAAATTCGTTGCATGTAACAAATAGTAAACATGATTTGTTATTGGTTTTATACTCTTGTCTACAGGTTTTATTTTTATTTATTTTCTTTACTATAAAAAACCAATATGTTTTTACATAGTACGGACTTAGTGCCTGGCGGCATTTTCGATCAGCCAACCCAATTTTTTATGTTGCTTTTCCATTGACAGGACAGCAAAAAAAATCCTATAATTTGGCATTGATTGTGAATTGGAGATACCCACTAATAGAAGCCAGACAATTGACAAGTTCAATTCAGTAACATCCCTTGATACTGTTTAATACATAGGGCATAATTACGTGGGAGTGATAAATCAGTGGCAGACAATCTGTTTATGTTCCAGTCATCAAATGACATTCAATTTTATGATCAGATTGTTCATCATCATCATTATAAACTAAAATATCTTGGACATTCTCACACACGGCCATCTTATCATCCCAAAGTAGCCTTATTATTAAAGTTATGGGTGTCAGAGACTGATATACATACGTAGATATTTTTAAATATAAACTTAAATAGATAATATTAACATCCAGACACAGAACAAATACAAGTGTTCGTCACACAAATATTTGTCCTGAGTGGGATTCAAACCCACGAGCCCTGGTGCAACAGACAGGGTCACTACCGATTGCGCCAACGGGCCCGTCATTGTCAGACAATGTGTAATTGTGCTTGCTTCTATTAGTAGGTAGCTCCAATTTCTTTGGGCCAAGACCAGAAGTTTTAAGTTGGAACTGTTTGAATACAAGTTGTCTGATTTGTATTGAAACTTAAGTGCAATGTTTTGTTTTGCAGAATGTTTGACATTCACAAAACATCTCCAAAAACCGTGTCGGAAAACAGGCATTCTTGTGAGTCTTGCAGTAGTGGAAACTAGGTACTAGTATAACAATAATAGCTACGATTGAAGATGTCAGTCTTAACCAATCTTGACTTGATATGATGTGGCTAAACACTGATTTTGTACCTTTCTCTTATTTTCTTCAGCTTTTTCCTGTAGAAGTTTAGTATGTTCAATTACTCGCTTGTCCTTCCTACGAACAAAACTGGCTAATCTTCTAATTTCTTCATTTCTCTCCTTACGGGCTTTTTGCCTTATTTTGTTATTTTCTTTTTCCATTAATTTTATAACCCTGCGGTTGTCACCTTGTGATATTTCATATTGATCAAGCCATACATAACCTAAAATATAAAACAACAAAATTTTTATTAATATACTTAGGTACATCATTCCAATTTAGTTCAAAGTAAAATACATACTTAATGAACGAATACATAATGAAATATCAAACATAATAGTTTATAGCTAGTGTGTCTATGATAGATCTTAATTCTATGTATAAACATAAACATATTGTCATCAATCCACTTGGTTGGACTTTATAGTTTCTTAATATTTTAGTTTATATATTTTTCACACATAAAAAACTACTCATAACCTGAATTTGATATTCCCTTTATAATTAAAAAGAAAAGGATATGTAGATTTCTCTTTACATTTATATGTATATATGTACATAAATTATTTGTGAACAAACAAATGTATTTATATAATTGTAATATTATTATAATTTAAATTCTCACTTTTATTAGTGGAGAAAGCCATCCAATATGCATAAAACTCATGCACATCTTCATATGGTGTGGTGGAGTTGCCAAACTTGGGAATCTGGTCAACATGTTCTGGATCCTCCAGGAAGTCAATCTCTTCAGACGCAAGCTTGGAGAATACCTGGATTTTTTTATATATAAATATTAAACTCAATAATTTATTACATTGAACAACTATTGAAACATTACGTGGATTTGTACCGGTTGTATGGCAATAGGTTTCAACATCACAGCCCTTTCTTTGTCCCACTGTTGGGCATGGGTCCCCACTCAGAATAGTAGGGATTCTGCCTTAGTCCACCACGCTGGCCAATTGCCGACTGGCAGACTTTACTTGCCATTGTGAACATTATGAAGAAACCTCAAGCATGCAAATTTCCTCACAATTTGTCCTTCACCATCATAGCAAGTGACATTTAATTTCTCAAGATTACTAGTCCACTCCAGTAGAACTCAATAGTGGTTTAGTGATGGATTAAGACTTTTTCAAGAAAGTCAGAATAAGATCTTGTTAAGGAACTTTAAAAAATAATAATAAACTTTCTCTAAAACCAAGCAATGCAATTGTGCAATTTGAACAGACACTAAAAAATTAAATGTCAATAATGACAATTGTTTTTATTATAACCATTAATAATAAATAAACAATAAATATCATGGACATCCATCTGAGACTAGGCAGAGCCTATACTAAGGGTGTCAGGGACTGATATATATGCATAGATTTTAAACATGCTTTGTAATATTAACATCTAGACACAGAACACCACTGTTTGTCCTGAGTGGGATTTGAACCCACAACCCCTCACTCACTACTGATTTCACCACTAAGCCAGTCAGACATTGAGGAATTCCTTTGTATGGGAACAAGTCTGGATGTAGAATTGTGCTTAATAAAAAATGCATTATCATTGGAACTGAACCAACATGTGAAATTAGTAGGATTAAGAGGAAGAAGAAAGAAGTTCAATTTTAGTTTCCACTATTTGCCCTAAACCACGTTAAGCATTATAAGCTAATAAAAACCTTTTAAATAAGGCAAGCTACCTCAGAGTAAACTCCATAGAAGCCTTGGGGGTCATCACCAAATCCTTTGTAACAGGATGGACTAAAATATGGATACACATCTAGACTGTCATCATTGTAAGAACTACCAGCTCCTCGAAGAAGTTGCTCTCGATGATTATCATACCTGAAAATCAAAGTATATAGAAATTACCATTTAGATACTTAATGCAAATTTTACCACTTAACACACACCTTAAAATTAAAACACATCCACCTAAACTTTAAGAGTGACTTTGAATATATGCCAGTATGTTGCAATTTAACTTCATTCTTCAGTGCCGCTTGGTTTTCTTAATTTACAAAGCAGCAGAGCCAGAGCAGATCGGAAGCCAGACTAGTTGGAATAGTTACACATCTATCAATTGATAATGTCTCAGTGTACTCAACTACAAGCACATCAAATTTAGATCAATTCGTTCCACATGTGGTGTTACAGAACACTTAGCGAAAAGTACACAAAGTACCTAAAAATTAATATGCCAAATAAACATGCTCAACCAGACCAAATACAGGACCTGAAGCTCTGAATTCAGGTGCATTAGGGAAACCAATGCACAAATCATCTTAATCTTATTATTTACTCAATGGCCTGTTAAATTAATATCAATGACATAAAAGTAATAATGTATTAAAAGTTAACAAAGAATCTTATCAGCCTTGGAAGTGTTTGCCTCTGAAGCTGGTTAACATGAATTAATCTACTCAAATTATATTTTCAATTATTATTTTTTATTTTACAGTTAGTGTTTTGCTTGACCTACACAAATTAATAGATTCTACCAACATCTGTTATTTTCTTATTCTAAATGGTCTAGCTAGAAAATTTCACTGTGGTATAAGGTATAGATTTTTAACACATTTGATTTGATTATTCTAAAATTAATAGCCATGAGTACTTTCCGGTAACTTACCAGGCTCTCTCTTGGGGATCGGACAGCACTTCGTAGGCGTTTTGAATCAGTTGGAATTGTTCCTTAGCCTCTTGCAAGTTTTCCAAATTCTTGTCAGGGTGCCACTGCAATGCGAGTCGACGATACGCTTTCTTTATCTCCGATGCACTCGCCTCTCGCTCCAAGCACAATACTTCATAATGGCACTTCATTTTTATACCATTCTAAACGTTTCAAAGCCCTGAATACCCGGCGACGGCGACGATTAAATACTACAACAAACATACAATAAAATATAACCTGACACACTGAATAATCAAACGCTTATACGCAAGAATTTTTAATTAAAACATACATATTTTACTGCTCAACTAACATTAATTTTATGTGTGAATATGGACCATTATCTTTATTTATTATGAATATTACATTACGACAATAAATTAAAATCGACATCCATTCACACGACGTCCATGCTCTTTTTTCAGCTCAAAACACTGAAAAAAGTTAGGGTTGCCCAGTTGCCTTAAACAAAGTAATATGTTACGTTTTTCCTCGGTTATCTATGGACATGTAATATGATTCCGACACCAACATATAATTTCGATCCCACGTTATTTATGTATCAATTAGTGAAGGAATACAACTTATATTTAACCCATGAAAAATAACATGCCAATGTTCACGTGTGCGGGTGTAGGTATTCATTAACATACGATCGACGATGGTGAATGTGATAGAAGCGGAATTTTCAATTACCAGGTCCTATTTTTCTGTGTAAAATACATATTATTATACATTATTTAGTTAGTATAATACCTTTTTACAATGATAAAATGCAAGATTTCAGGAAGAAGAAACGTAGCTGGTAACATTAAAAATGTCACGTTGACACTTTTGACGATAAAAAATCATAGATATTATTCATTTTTCTATTGGATATGATGTCAATGTCTCAGAATTACAGCTGTTGGTCCTGCTGGGCTTCATGTTTCATAAAATTTTATAATGGTCATAAAGTCCTTTATGGTGTCACATAATAGGATGGTAAGCACAGGTGCACAAGCTCCAAAGCTCATGCAAAAGGTAAATTAACTCCTTCAAGTGTGTGAGTGCAATTGATCCAAGAGTAACTCTAGCTATTTTGTGATCCAAGGGTCTGCCTAGGAGTACGGACTTTGGCTTAGGTCAACGCTGTGTTTGTAATTATAAAAGAGAATAGAATAGACATTGGTCTATTCCGAGTAATTGTACTCGGGGATACCTCGTGCTGGCCGTTCGAAAGTTGGGTCTTTATCCACGCCGGTGGGGCAGTTGACATGGTGGTGTTTTGTCTCTGAGGTAGGGAGTCGTCCTGTAGGTTATTATATTAGCAATAGTGATTGCATCATCGGGGTCTTCTAGCACATGTCTAGGTTGTATAATCGATGTTACCAATTTTTAACTTACCGGAAGTTACACAGATCGCATCTAGAATTACTTAAGCTTATCTTCTTGGACTAAATATTTGTTATTGTAACGTGTCACTCTGGGTGTCGCGACCCTAAGCTTGTGAACCAACCCTATTGTGAGTGTCCACGTTTCAGTGTTAATCAGCTGAAACGAATTTGAAGAAATTAGTACAAAAATAGATGGACATAAGACACGGATTTATGTGGACCCTTTAATGTTTGTTGTTGTTTAAGTGTTAATCCTCTCAACTGGTTAATTCTGATTTTATTGACATTTTGGTACATTATTAACTATAATATATTACTTAAATTCTCTTAAACCCCCGCAAAAGCGCAAAAATGACGGGTTGTTATAAGTTTGACGTGTCTGTTTGTGTGTGTCTGCTGTGGCATCGTAGCTCCCGAACGGATGAACCGATTTTGATGTTGTTTTTTTTTTGTTTGAAAGAAGAATTAATCGTCTTAGATAAGATGAAAATCGGTCCAAGATGGCCGCAGCCACAAAATGGCGGAATATACTATATTCTTTAACAACTCCCTTAATATGGATATCAAATGAAAGGTCTTGAATAGTAGAATAATGTGGCGGGTTTTTTACGTCTTAGTAAAATAAAAATAAAAACACTGTAGGTAGGTTCAGTAGATACGTATATATTTAAGTAAGTTTAGTAAGATATTTAATCAAAAATGTCTTTAAAGTCGCAATAGTGACGAGGGGGTCGATGATTCCATTTCGTCGAAGAATGTCTCCAACAGCCAACCGATGGATCAGTCTGAAAATTAAACATTATAATGTAATTTGGAAATTATAATTGGCTTTGACATTAATCGTATTAAAAACAAATTCGGATGGTTTAAATTTGTACAGCCTGAATCTACCACATGTGGAATTAGCCTTGTTTGCCGATGACACTGCTCTCTACACTACTTTACACTATATACACAATATGCTGCTTTATTTCATAGCTTCAAGCCGCGGCCACCGCAATTGGTGAATGGTTTAGGAAATGAAGAATAGAAGTCAATCCAGACAAAAGTGTAGCAGTATTTTTCACCCTCAAATACCTATATTTCAAGAAGGTATTATAGACCATTTTCATCTTGACCAACCAATTACATAGTCGCATTCGGCCAAATACCTTGGTAACTCCCAAGACTCCATAGATAGAAAATTATCATTTGCTGTTTACCTCAAAGATAATCACCCAAAAATTAGTACGTACAGATTCAATGCTGTCGGTGTCTTGGGCCAAAGTGTAAACTTTGGAGCTAGATGGGGCGCAAGGCTCTACTTGTGGCTCTGACCACTCTTCGTATAGATCTACACGCGGGCCTAGGGCAGTCTCTGGTGAGGTTCGACAATTCTCTATTATCCATTTCTGTTCTCGAAGAGAAGGAGATCTGAAAAAATAATAATAAGTACATATCCTGTAAACTATTACTAAAACTTATGTTTATAATAATAAACACTTGATTGGATACCACACACAAATACCGAACCTTTTTTTAAAAATTGTATGTAATTAAGTCTCACTGAAAATTAATTTCATCAGTTTTATCTTCGACTAAATTATTATGAATTCTTACAAATTATCTGTTTATCGGCAAAGTTAAGCAAATCAATTAATTGACCAGTAAGTCAATTAGTACGAGTATTGGCACCAGATTCAAGGAATTATTAATTATAAGCTTATGACATCAAAAATTCGATCACGGCACTTTTTGGGAAAGAGTTATTCGTATAAATATGATTAATATTTTCACAGAGAGCAAAGCAAAATAATTGATGAATGGTGTAATGAATAATGAACGAAAGCAAAGTAAGCGTAGGTCCGCTGAGGTTCAGCAATCCATAAAATACCCGGATCTAAAAATGTTTACCTACTCACGGCATCGATCAAAAAAAAGAAGGACACCGCCTTGCCTACACCGAAAGTGAAGTACCCTACAGATTAATGTTTGTGTGTATTTAGAGAAATACACAGTACCTATACAGCTGTTGTCACAGCGAGAATTGACAGTCGGCCGGCATGCTGTCACGTAAATGTGTGAATGAGGCACGTACGCACGAGAGGTTCGGCTTGCTTTGGGTGCTTCATTTTGGTTAAACGTGGCGCGGAGTCCTTTTATTTATAGGTCCATCAGTCACTACTGCGTGTTTTTAAAGTATTGTTGTGGCTTGTAAAATATAGAATTGTTCGTGAAACGACGACATAAATTTTTTTTTTCACTATTTCAGAACATATTTCATACATAAATTATTATATTTTCTATAGAAAGAACTGCGATTCTTCCAAGTTTCGTCGTCATAATTATTAAATTCTACAAAGTAAACAGAATACCTGAAAGAGATAGTACAAAACTGCTGGATTTAGAGAGTCGGCCAAGTCGCGTTTAGGCGAGATCTTCGAGCAGTGGACCTCAAAAGGCTGAAAGATTGAGGGAATTATAAACTTACCTGATGATAGCAGTAATGTCGTCCTCTCGGTATACGACTTTAGTCTTGGGGTCGTAGAAGCCATCACCCGTGTCATAGTAGCCGGGTGGGATCGCACGCGTGGGCTGGTCGGCCGTGAGGTACGACCGTCCTGCCGGCTGGAGGCCTGTCGCGTATTCTACCGTGAACCTGGGGAGAGTAAGATTTTTTTTATAGTAGCTGTATCCGGCATTTGTTGCCACGCTGTGACGTAAAGAAAAACATAAAGACATGGGTATTTTCCCAAGATTAACATAATATTAAGATGATTTAAGATAATAATTAAATGATATAGAAATTTTATTTATATACATATTGCTGTTTGATAAGATAACTAAGCAAAATAGATAGGTATTATATCTAACTTTTTAATTACTTAAATATTTTTATATTGACGTTACTTCTAAAAATAATTAATATCGAGGGGTTCCGGGCTATTTGTATTAACCGACATTTTTGAAACTTTACACCAGAGCAGTTTAAAGTTTCGATTTTTAGAAAAAAAATTATAACTTTAGCAAATTGCATAATTTTTTCAAAAAGAAGGATATTACTGTTTTGATAACATATTCCCCATAATCGGATTCATATTTTTTCTAATATTCCCTTTTTTTAACGAAAATAAATGTCGCTTAATACAAAATGACCCATATTTTACTTTTTTTTGTTCCAGGCTAAATGACTTAACCGCCTATGATTATTGTTTCTTATTCCAGGCTAAATGACTAAAGCGCCTAGGTTTATTATTTCTTGTTCCAAGCTAAATGACTTAACCGCCTAGGCATGCCAATAATGGCTCTAAGCTAAGTGCTTTAATCAAAGAGTCGGTCATATTTCAAACCTAAGCTAATTGATTTAAATACCATACTTTAAACTTATTAATGTATGGCTAATTAGTTTATGGGACTGATTTTTTTTAAATAAACTGTTTGTAATCTTGTTATAAAATATTGTATACTTGAATAATGAAGTTTACAGAAATTTGCGGTTAAAACATTCAGATTCATTTATTTTTCATTATATGGTGTTTTGTATACGCTTAATTGATTGATAAATTAAATTTAAAGGTACATACATATGGTGTACCTACCTATCTTGTTAATAATTATGAAATGAGTAATAAAACACAATAAAACACACATTATAAATATTGGATGGACCGACACTGGGCATGAATTTGACAAAGAGGCTAAATGTATTAAAGAACATTCTTGTATATTTATTAGGTAAAGCTAATTGTATTATGCGACACTGGTTAAGAATTTAACAAAGAGGCTAATTGTATTAAGCGACATTTATAATAAGGTCAGGCTAAATGCTTTAACGTACGTTGCCTGTAAATTGTTGCTCCAGGATAAAAAGTTTAATCGACTGTCTGGTATTTTGTAGTGAGCTTAAGTACAAAGTTCCTAAATTTGTCAATATTTTGTGTCGTTTCATACATTGCAGTCCAAAATGGGCCCAAAAATGCGGTTGTTTTAAGCGACAAAAAAGTGCTCCGATCGTCACCAAACCCAGCTCAAACGACGCAGAAAAATCCGCTGATTCCAAATATGTATAAAAGTCTATATCGCCCAAAGTGTCGCTTAATACAATTAGCCCGGAACCCGTCGATATGTTGATTACATATTTAAAAATAATTATTTATATTAATTCAAACACAGTTAAATTTAAAGTTGTGTTTATAATAAAACATATTGTTATAAATATCGACTGTCTATTTTTTTTTGAAGTAAACGTAAAAAAGTAAGTACTTCATCCCTAGTATTTTATCATTTCAATGCTATACCAGCTATACGCTGAATATATTTCCGTAAATGGAGGATATTGAAAAATCCCCTTATCTTTCGAAATATCATACAGAACCCTGGGCTCCGGCAGCCGTGTGTGTAGCGGCTACACACTCGTGTATTTTTTTTTACATAAGATAGGCTACACTGTAGCCTATCTTATGTAAAAAAAACACACACATACACATTTACAACCTTTGATTTGTTGAGTTTCCTCGTCTGTGTGGACTAGAGTTTGGAGGTTGTAACGCATAGCAGGAAATATAGATACGGGCAATATTTCTCTCGTAGGTACCGCACTGCAGAAAGTTTAGTTCTGGCGCCGCCGACGTACCGGATGTGTTATTTTTCATACTTCTCGATTATGATGTAACTTTCGTTAGGATGGATTCGCACATTCGTACTTTTTTATGTAGACACTTGTCTGGAGACCCGTATCCATCAGCGGGCATCTAATGCATTGGAACCAGTCAACTGTAAAACCATTAACTAGATTGATTGATATTTCATCAAATTCAATGCGTCATATAAATATTACAACGGTATTCACGTAATATGCTTTAGAGCGGTGACAGCCCAGTCCATACTCAGTCCAGCTCCATCCTGAGAGGAGACCCGTGCCCAACAGTGGGCCAAAGAAAGGGTTGTTGTGAGATTATGATGATGATTCACGTACTTAATGTTATACCTACGATATTACCAACGTAGGATCGTAATAGCGGTAATGACTATGCTTAGTGTATAATTCATTCCCATCCATTTGCAGTACGAGGTGAACTTTACCGACGTTAGCTGTTGGTTTTGTGGCCAATAAAAATGTGGGAGCGAAGGGGAACAACACGAGATTTACATTTTCCGTTATATTTCACCGATATTAATGGTCCTGATGTAGCCGACTTATATTACTGTGCTTTGGAGCGAAGGTAAATTTTTTGCAGAGCGTTTTTAGTTTATTGCCAGTTTATTATTATGTATATACTAGTGGACGCCCTCAGCTTCGCTCGCGTGGATTTAGACATTCACTTACTTCAAAAACGGCAAAGTTTCATACTAACATTGCACCCCTGTATTACCCCCTTAGGGGTGAATTTTCAAAAATCTTCGAGCAACAAAAAATTCTTAGAGCTCCCCTACGTTATAAAAGGAGCCCCTGTGCAAAATTTCAAGATTCTAGCCCTTATAGTTTAGGCCCTGCGTTGATATGTCAGTCAGTCAATCAGTCAGTCAGTCACTTTCTCCTTTTATATATATAGATAGATAGATTTGTCAGTAACAGTACCTATTAGGACGTACAATATTTTTTCACCGGTTGCATAAGCAGCGAAGAACACGTACAAAATTAATTATACAACGTGACAGATGCGTAGCTCTTCATTCATTCCATAAAATTGTTGTTAAATAATATCTAATTCCTAAGAAAACTATTATTTTGACATAGCCAATCTCACAATATTTCGATTGGCTTTGTAACAGTAAATATATCCTCTTAAGATTAATCAGGAAGTTCCATAATTGGCTACCTGGATGTTTGTTACCTACCTGTACCTTCTATGCTAGCTTAACTTGCACCTTTTAAAATGTTGTAGCTACTTATTTTATACATAATTAATTGTTTAACATCCAGAAGGTTATTACAAACTATTATTATTTTAACTACTTGGTATGTTATCCAGAGCAGTTTTCAAACTAAGTTTGGCTTCTATCAATAAGTTTTCAGTTAAATGGACTCTGAAAACTTGGTTCGACAGAGTTACGTATTCTGTTGCAACATACGGTTCATAGTTTGATTACTTTATAGTTTAATGAACCATGGAAGGGTTCGCACGAGGAACAAAGGTACAAAGACTGCAAATTTAATGCAGTTTTGCCTTGAAAACAAAATTAATAATAATAATAATAGTGCCGAAAATACGCTGTCCAGGAGTAACAATGAGTAATATTTCAGTTAATCTGCCTCATATCCTCTAAAGAGCATACATTCCGTCTATGCAAACAATAAAAAACCGAAGTGCCAGCGTCCTTTGAAAATTATAGGGGTACCTACATATTAAAAAGGTCTTAAAACTCATACCTCCTATCCGGCGACCGGCAGTACTCCCAGTCCGTCTCATGGTACTCGAGGCCGTCGGCGAAGACCAGCGTCTTCGTCACCAGCTGCCCGCGGTGCCACTTGCCCCGCAGCGTGGCGCCGCTCGGGTAGCGCAGCTCTCCTTCCCCGTGGAACATGCCGTCGTCGAACTGGCCATCGTATATCACACCTATAATTTTGTTTTTTAATTACCAATTAACGATTGAACATTGATATAGTTCGTCGATTTTTTTGTTTTTCATTTTGACAATATGTCATCTCATCTGGTTGTCGCTGTGATGAATTTTGGTTTCTGCCATGTTTTTGGTGACACTCGCAAGGTTATGACATAGGCAGCTCCAATTTATTGTTTAAAGCGAATCGAATCGATTTTTTGATGATTCTTACGTTAATCACGAATAAGAATCATTAAAAAGTAAAGAAAGAATCATCAAAATCGCCTTACGCGTTTGTATTGTAAACGCCATTGAGGAACAAGCATACATACATAGATTGATAAACATAATATCCTTCTTTGCGTCGCGCAGTCGGATTAAAACAGGTAAGCCGGCCCACTGTGGGGTGCGGGTCTCGTCTATAACTGACATGGCCTGGAGCGAACTCCACCCTGCTTGATGACTATAGTTGACTATAGATTATCTTCTACTATAGATGACCTATAGTTGAAGATAAACCGGAGCGGTTGTATTGTCAGCGGTAAAAGCAGTGGATGAAATTCGTCTATTCGAGAGGATACGGATTCAAATCATCTTCGTATCTTTTTAGATGTGCGTTTATGAAATTAAAAGTCACCTAATTTGAATTTTGCCGCCTTACCCTTCCCATTCCAAGAAGAGACCCATGCCCAACAGTGGGACACTAAAAAGTTTGTGATGATGATGAATACTATATTAAGGGTCGACTTTTTTCAGTTTCACAAATTATACTGGTTAACTGAACGCGTAAATAGAAAAACCAAATGCGCCATACTTTACTTTTGTTTCGTAATGTACCCGATCATAATAACAAATCGTCAGTTCTTACGTAGCCTGAAATGTACTTCAAATCTGCAATCCAAAACGTGGCCTAATGTTTTGGCGTTGAGCCCAGAATTCGTTAGCGCGAAAGGAAAATGGAATTAATGGAAAACCTGTCGGGAAACGCAGAGCTCGATGTCTGCCGCTGGAAAATGTTATACTGGATTTTTCTGTTACTCACCAAATATGATTAAGATATTGAATGCAGTGGCTTTGTTACGCAGCTGTGTTTATGTTGCTACAAATATGAACAGACTATTCGTGATAGTACCTACAGTAAAGAGTAATAAACCAACGCCAGCTTAAATTGTATTAATTTTATTTATGGTGTTTTGTAAAAAAAAACATTTAAAAATGATTGATGATGTATTTCATACTTTTTAATTGTTTTTTTTTTTACATCTACCACAAGTTTTAACCAAGACCAAGGGTTTGACGTTGAAGGGTGGAGAATGCCATTTAGGTAAATGAATTCCGCCCTTTGTAATCCTGTATAAGGTATTACAAAAGAGTATGTAACTAGATCAGATAGATCATTTCTCGTAACTATTAAAAATTACGAATTTATCTTAGCTACGGGATTTTAACCCCTGTGTGTTGCCACAACAAAATAACCACAAACAAAAACTAAAGTAAGTTTAAAGGGGAAGGAAAAATACAAAGTGCAGTGTTTAGTAATCGCTCCTTTCACAACGATTCCGTCGGGAATTATTTCGTAGAGCTCTAGATCCGAGAATTTACGCCAATAATCTATATATATAAAAGGAGAAGGTGACTGACTGACTGACTGACTGACTGACTGACTGACTGACTGACTGACATATCAACGCAGTTCCTAAACTATAAGGGCTAGAAACTTGAAATTTTGCACAGGGGTTCCTTTTATAATGTAGGGGAGCACTAAGAAAGGATTTCTGAAAATTCACCCCCTAAGGGGGTAAAACGGGGGTGCAAAGTTAGTATGAAACTTTGCCGTTTTTGAAGTCTTTAGACGGGTAGACGTCGTTAATGGGTCTAATTCTACGCGAGCGAAGCTGCCTGACTGACTGACTGACTGACTGACATATCAACGCACGCAAGGCCTAAACTATAAGGGTTAGAAAATTGAAATTTTGCACAGGGGTTCCTTTTATAACGTAGGCGAGCACTAAGAAAGGATTTTTGAAAATTCATCCCCTAAGGGGGTAAAACGGGGGTGCAAAGTTAGTATGAAACCTTGCCGTTTTTGAAGTCAAATGGGCAACCCGAACGCGGGCAGACGTCGTTAATGTTAATTCTACGCGAGCGAAGCTGCGGGCTTCCACTAGTTCCTGATATAGGGAGAGTGCAAAAGTTGTGGAAGTTCTGAATGTTGCCGTTCAAAATTTTTCAACATCCTTTCCTATTTGAACCGCTATCGGAAATTAATTGGAGATCTGGTTATTGAAAAAGACACAGTACCTACTGCGTGTACCAGTGCGACAAAAACTAATCACCAACTAATCACCTATGGGTTGAACTATAATATGTTTCACTAAATTTTGAGCAACAATGACGATGATATCTCGACTTGTAGGTGGCCTCAGATGACCAGCTTTCATCTCAGTAGTTATTTATTTAATTTTTCCCCTTTTTATCTGGTTTTGTTATTGTAAGATTGTTACCTAGTTTTAGAAAATACGATAGGACTGACATAATATTATAAAAGTCCTCCAAATAAATTAGATTATAAAAAAAAAACTTTTGAAAAGGTTATCAATTGTTCGTTATACACAAAAAGACTATAATATTGACAAATCTTCAACAGTTATGTTATTGTCATACACCGGACAAAAATCCAGACTCCGAGCTGCACTAGGCATTTCAAGTAAGCCCAAACTCAATAGTTGTTTACGGGGATCGATCCCAAGACCTCTAGCTTAGCAGTCGTGCCTGCGACTACTAGATCCATCTACCTACCGTTGGCAAAAGTGTAAACCCCATAGCCGCTCATGCCCAGCATGTCCCACGTGCCCTCGTACTGCGACCCCGTCGGGAACTGCTTCATGGAGCGCAGCACCCGCGGTATCTCTACAGAAATAGTCCTGGAAATTTATAACATTCATCAGGCGCAGTTGTAGTAGTACCATCAAAAAGAAAGATGAAGCAGACAGTTGACAAACTTTTCTGTATTATGGCAGGATTGGATATTATATTATATACTTATATAGCAAAATAATAGTGGTCACGAGTTGGGCCTCTTACTCAATAGGCTTAGGTTCAAATCCCTACCGATTGACCACATGGTTATGAATACTCTATGTCTGAGAATTCATCATGTTCTAGAAAGCTTGTACTTTTCTAGAAGGCGTATATTTTGTCCTGCTTGGTGGGTCACCAAGGCCACCCGCCTTACTCTCTTCCAGTTGGAAACTCTTACTCACTGTAAACTACGCGTTATCTATTATATAATGACTTAAAGCTGAGCTGTAACCCATAGACGTCCCACTGCTGCGCACGTGTCTCCCCCACAGACACTGCTGCGGGAGGTCTAGCTAGAGCATACTCCACCACGCCGCTACAATGCGGATTGGTGGAGGAGTTAGTGGCCAACCCAGTGTCGAATGTTCTCAAGTCACCCAAAGGACTTCGATACGGCTTAACGATTGTTTTCACCATTGAAAACAACCAGGACTGATGGCTTAACGTGCCCGAAGCACGATAGCGCCCATGAAGTTTGCCAGTAGCAGTCACCCATCCACAAACCGACCGCGGCCGTTGTTGCTTAACTCTGTCGATCACATTGAAACGACGCAAGCCATTGGGTTAAGTTTCTTCTCCAAACGTTTCCAAAAATAAACACTCAATTAAAAAAAAAGTAATTATATACCTATATCAAGATTTAATTCATAGAACCTTTGATTTATAGGAACTATTTAATTAATAACAATGACTTATCAAGATGTAATTCATAGAAACTTTGGTCTATAGGAACCATTTAACTAGTAACATCCTAATATACACAAGCTTTAAAATTAATAAATTATAGTGACGTAGCAGTTTCAGCTCTACGACGATGTGGCGAACATAGAAAATGTAACAAAACCGTGTAATGAAATAATAGCTTTTGCGCAACACAACATAACTGCGCAAATTGAGATATATGAGTTTGGCTCCGTTATTTAACTTCAGGGGTAGATAACGATTTTCGTTGTTTCATGACGTATCGTTATTGCTTTAACATTAGATATTCTATTGAAATCTAAAGAAACATTGTCTTTACTTACTTTAGTACTTACCTACTACTACTTTAGTACCTTTAAAACATCATTATATACATTAGCCTGCTGTGTCTTCTCACGAATGCGACAATAGTCCACACTATGTTAGATTATGACATGTCTTGACGACTGGTATCATATGATAAAAACGTAGTAACTATTTAGTAATCTATGGCTTAACGTGCACTCCGAAGCACTAAAGCGCTCAAGAAATTTAGATACTAACGGTCACCCTCGCGTCCAACTGCCGGCCATGGCCGGTTGACAATGTATATTGCTTAGATTAGATAAGGTATATTGAGCCTCGAGACCACAAGTGCTTCGGTACGGTTAAAAAGATGAGAGACATTAGATTTCTCGAAATGAATTGGTATCGCTATTTTTATATACATATTACACGGATCGTTTTTATCGTGGACGTCCACGTATTTAGCGTATCGGAAGCAGGACGCAGATGTGCACGGTAGACGTTACCGTCCGAAAAAAAAACAACAATACATTTCCTTACCGATACAATAACCGGTAAAACGTGCTGTATCCGTGAAATATATAGAATTACCCAAATTAATATTGTTATAACTCTGGTTTAGTGCATAGCAACTAATACACACGACAGAGTTGTGTAATATCCATCTTCCTCCCTGCTACAGTTAATGGGACGCAATATTTACCGAGATCATGAGACGTATATCACGTTGTATTCTCATATGGAACACATATTTCTAGTTTACTATGTTTTAAGTATTATTTCGACTATTGGCTGACCGCGGTTTCCCTCGCTTGGAATTTGAATTGCGGTAATTTCGTTTATTCTTAGTTGGTGTACAAACTCGTACTCGTTGAAATAGTCCATGGGAGACAATGATATTATATACCTACATTATATAATTCATGGGAGAATATTACCAGGGTTAAAAATCTTATGTTTTAATGCAAGTAAGACCAAACCTCGTCAGTGGTCTAGAAGTCCCAAACGTGACTGCAACCGAGAGATCCCAAAGTCGGGTAAAGTTTTTCTAACTTAAAATTCTCCCTCAGAGTTTGGATTTGTCGGTCGCTCGGTGTAGGCTTCACCACCTTCATGTAATCTTAACATAACCGGTGAAAAATGGTTCTATTACACCTCTTCGGGAAAATCCATTCAACGATTAACTCTTGAGGTAGTGGAAATAGTGGTATTGATCTGAAGATCTGTAGAAAACTATGTGTAGTTTTCTACATAACGAAGAAACTTACTTGCACTCTTCTTTGTTGGACTCCGAAAACTTTCTCATTAAGGCTTCCCATTGTGACATACGTTTTCTGCAAACAGAAAGATAGTAGATCTTGGTTGGACCTGTACTGATATTTTACGTACTAAAAATAAATAATAAAATAAAATACTTTATTCATAAAAAAAAAATTCGGTGTAGTGAAACTGCCGCCACAAATCTACAGAATAAAACTGAAAACATTTCAGAAAAGTAGATATGGTTAGCTCTATCACAATGTTCCTAGTAACTGCTGATGTAAATAAATACTGTACAGAAATATAATCATGCTTACCTACTACAGAGATATTCCGCAGAGCAAATATCATATAGGAACTTACTCGGGATTATCCCTCGACTTTTCCACAGACATAATGCGGTTGTCCCGAAAGCTTTTCCTGTGCTGTATGAAAAGATAAAAATGAGTATTTACTGTAGTATATCTGGAGTACAAAACATGAATAATGTAACTGACATAACTACTAACCACGCTGTTGTAAAGGAAGATAATTATTATTGAGTTACAACATAAGTATGAGTAAGTAATTAAATTACGCTTCCATATTTTCTCTATATAATCATTACAATTTCAATGAATTTTGAATTTTCAACAACAAATCTGTACTAAAATATCCGCCGAACTTACATGAATCTAAATGAATTGTTTTATTTTTAATATATACACTGGATATCCGAGGAGTGAGGAGAAATGCCAATACCATTGTGTTGACAACTTTGTATTCACGACCACCGATCGCCTTGGTCATGGTCAAATACACCATTGCATTATTTATATTGAAAAAGTGAAATTTTACTGTTGAATAGACAGTTGAACGCCTTCAAATTTATGGGATGACGAAAAGATCCGGGCGAGGTACTTTTCCTTTCCAAAAGCAGTGGAATTAATGTCATTGTTTCAAACTTATGATCCGGCTAAAAATATCTAAAATTCACATCTTCTATGAGCACCACCATCATAATTTATAACAAGTTAAATTAGTTGCCATTTATTTCGTGGCACAAAGGTTACGTGAGAATTAAAAAAAAACAGTTTATAAACAGAGCAAACGGTACAATTAAAAGCTTAACCAATACAAATAAAGAAATAAATTACTTCAGTTCCATTCCACTGGCAGCTCCGTAATTGGATAAGTAATATATTAGGGGCACTGTGTTTGCTAGTCCCGTAATCATGTACATTTAAAATTTAATGGCCACCTTTTGTTTCCCTGCGCTACTATTGCTTTTAGGAATTGACTCGTATCGTGTGAGGAGCTACAAGCATTTGCGAGTGAATAAGAAGCTTTTTAGAAGCACTGGAGTAGTCTGGTAAGGTATTCTCCACGCGTACCTACTCAGTTTGACGACTGCGTAGCGCGGTGGTGAGTGACAGTGATTGCCGAACCGCCGGTCCCCGGTTCGGCTGAGGCAGATACTTGGATGTTAAATTGTGTTGTTTTCTATGTGTTCGCCGCAACTCAGGCCTAGGCCTACCGCGGGGTTGTGAGTGTGTAGCGTTTATTTATTTATTTATAGTTGTGAGAAGCGGACTGTACCGGTACCTGGCGTGAAGGTGGCAAGCTCTAAATAGATTATTACTATACTCGTAACAACAAATACTCTTTATTTGCTCACAAAAAAATATTTAACACACAAAATACAAAACACAAAGCAAGTATACTAAAGGCGGCCTGGTTTATACATAAACTATGACTAATAAAGGTCTGATAAAGGTTCTACCACAGACTTATTTGTTCTTCCTCTATGGGTTCTACAGGATTCTACTTTTCAGTATGATAGCAACAAGATTACTGAGGCAACCTGATTTTAATATGAACTTAATTAATTAACCTAGATTAATACCTTTGTGCTTCAATATGACTATTAATGTTTTCAGGTAATTGACGTTGACTAAACTGGTTTATAAAATATAATATGTTTTCTACTAAAGTCCAGTAGGATAAAAATCGTGTAGTTTTAAAGCAATAACATGACAGTATTGTCAACTTCAACTTTGTCAAATTAATCAAAGAAAGGTCAAGCACATTAAGGTTTAATATAATTAGGAAAAAAAATTACACCTCAATGTTACCACGTTATCTATGAATAGTAAATGGGTAATGGGTTAAAGACATAAGACACCACAGTATAATTGCAACACCTTAGAAGCAGCAACGGATCTGCAACTCCTAAATGAATTCTACGATCCTGTTTAAAAATGTGTCACGACTCTGCGGCGTGTGTTGCAAGAAATCAGGACTGAATGTCTCAGTCGGAATCCAACAGTTTTAGCACCCTCCGGTTGCTTACAAGCTTTGACGACGTCTGTTATCTATGAAAAATGTGGTGATTGCTGAACATGTCATTGAAAATTGCCGTGTCATATTCCAATTATAAAGTACGCAGTGGAGTACTATGAAAGATGACTGTCAGCACTGCATGGTGTCGATTAGCGGGAGAAGGGCAAAGTAAGTTAAATGTCTTTGGGAGAAACTCTCGTCATATACATAACTTAGGCATAGTCCACTCTACAATATACATAACTTAGACACATTCAATAAACATTAATTGAATTTAAAGAATGAAGGAGCAAACAAACATGGACAGTATACTGCATGTCATATCCAATGTACTCGTAGCGTTGATACGATTAAAGTTTTATGTGGAGTCACAAAATTCTAATAGGTTCAGTTAAATTATTACTTACCTACTTATTTTAGTATTTAATAAGAGATATATATGACCCTCCAGAGAGAAGTCATAAAATATTAATCAGCGCGAAACGATCGTTACTTAGATTCGTGACGTAAATATAAGCTAGCTATATTGCTTGCCTTCGAAGAAGCCGCGACTCATTTTGCCCATTTAAGGCCACGAATCTGTAGGTCTGAGAAGGCCTGGTATAACCTACCACGTTGCTGAATATGAGGGTGTGGAAAGTTTTCGAAGATCAGCAATTTTTTGGTTGCAAAATGGTGCAACCTATTAGAGAGTAACTAACTAGTAGAGTTCCACTGCTGGACTCGTATTCAACAGTGAACGCTTCTTGGACTACTCAGGTAATTAACCAGGTCAGGTAAGTAACCACTGCCCCAGTATAGATTGAGTTCTCACTCAATCTATACTGGGGGGGTTAGTGGCTGACCAGATTATCAGTTTATAGGACAACCGGGACCGACGGCCTAACCGTCCAACTGGCCGCTGATTGGTTCATATTATCTCGAGCCGCGTGTGTGCGTTTCTGTGCATGAATATATTTATAGCCTTTGTATAAAAAAAAAGAAGGTATGGATTCACCATACCTTCTTTTTTTTTAACTTAATCTTGTCAAAGCGAAGTATTTGCTCACCGTACAAAGGAGCACAACTTCGTATTGTTCTAAAGAATTGTAGGAAATAGGTCACTGGGTAGGTTCACGTTGTGCATTATGATTCTGCCTCGTATTTCCCCTGCGGTTTGAGACGCGGTGCTTACAGTCAGGGTTGCTTGATGTAATTCCGTATCTAGAACGTTGAACATTTTCAATACAACCATCAAACATTATTGAACAACCTCTGAGTATGTTTCTTTTTGCAATGGTCCTTTAAGTAAACCTGCTAACGACATGGCTTGTTCGGTAAAAATGTATGAAATGCGAATTGACTAAAGATACATTTTACCTTTTTTTAAACATAAAAAAATCGACGGTCTGCCTATTCTGTTGATTGTCTTGCTCTCCAGAGTAATCTATTATTCGTACTTATCCAGTTACAGTGTATTTACAATCGATCGAACCGTCTATCTTCGACTAATTGAATATAGTGCATCAGTAACCCTGATTGCACTCGCAATCCCCATAGCAACCGGTCGGCGTCTCGCATGCGTTTCACGGACCGTATTTATAATTAACCATTGATTGTTCACGATTCGTCCCAGGGAAAGTTCACATGACACAGGCATGCCGCTTGGTATTGTTCGGACACCTGATCCAAAATTGCATATTTGAACTACTTATAAGTATATTTTAAAGCAAATATATTTAAAGTAGGTACTACACCATTACCTACACGTCTGTAGATATTTAAAAAAAGCCAGCGAGACATGTTGCTCGTGTCCTTATGCGACGGTGAACTCTTAGCCTGGCTTCTGAGCGTATTAATAAATAAAATTCAGAGCGTATTAACAAAACCTTTTTTTATATTACTTATTTATGTACTAGAAACTTATTAAACATGATTACGAATTGAAAAGATAACCGAAAGGCTCCATGAGGATTTGAGCTGCTTAATTAATATCTTTTTACTGTTTCGTTCTGACTTTTAATGCTAAGAGGTTTCGCATAAGAAATTTTTATTATGGACAAACGTTTCCCCTGAGAAAATCTAACTTCGTCTTGGTTTTTATGTGGTAGGTCAGAATAAAATTGTAGGCTAAAGTTAACTGAAACATTGAAATAACAGAAATACGAGTGTCGGGTTTTTCGATGTAACATTTTCGTGATTGAATAAGTTTCGTTGATTGTGATCGAACACAACATTTACAATTGCCGATTGATCTTATTGATTATCTATCAAATACATATTATTTTACAATATCAATATACTTGCCTACAATATCAGTATTCAGTGCTGGTTAACTACTGGATCTCCTATCGAAATGGGAAGGGTTTTGATCGCTGGCCAACTGTTGATTGGCAAACTCAACGAATTCTTGTGTTATGGCGGTATGCTGTGTGTCGATGGTGCTTCTGTCTGGGCGAACTGAAAGTAATTCTGTATACTTACAGATTATGTGCGTACGCCTCTAGGTAGATAACTTATCTTTATAGTAAATATTTTATTTTTTATTTATTTAATAAGTTACACCAACAAGATAAACACAATACACAATAACAAAAAACATGCACTTAGAGTTTCTAAATTTTACTGTTAACATAACTTAGTGTTATGTTGCTAGCAATATCTTTCAGGCATTAGTATAACATTAGTATGTATAACATCATAAAACTAGAAAATTCTTAGGAGTCGTTATTTTCTGCCTAGTAACTACTCGAAAATTGTGGAGTGAGCTTCCTTCTGAGGTTTTCTTCAAGAGATGCTTCAAAAACCCTCCAACCAAAAATAACAACAATAGGTCAAATCAAAACACGCTGAAAATTTGCACCTACAATGTACGATCCCTATCATCGTTTGAAAGATATCTCGAATTAACATATGCTCTCAAAAATATCAACTGTGACGTAATAGGCCTATCAGAAGTCAGACGAATAGGCTGTAACATCGAAGAATACCAGGATTATGTCTTGTGTTATATAGGAGAAACAAAAGGTTTACACGGAGTAGGATTCCTCATTAAAAAACAGCACAAAAACAAGATAACTAAATTTACGGGAATCTCGGAAAGAGTAGCACTATTACAATTAAAATTTGATAACTTTCCAATTTCTCTGATACAGGCTTACGCACCGACAGAGAAGGCAAATGAGGACGAAATTCGGCAATTCTATGAAGACCTTAACCAAGCCCACTCTCTAATAGATGACAGAGTTCTGGTAATTGGAGATTTCAACGCAAAAATAGGTCAACAAAAAACTCTTAGTAACCAAATCATAGGTCAATTCAGCTTCGGTGAACGAAATGAAAGAGGTGAAAGGCTAATAGAATATGCCTCTGAATACAAATTAGCAGTAATGAATACTTTCTTCAAAAAGAGGAGCAATAGAAAATGGACTTGGATATCTCCGGATAAAAAAACTACCAACGAAATCGATTTTATAATGACAAATGCTCCAAGAATTATAACGAATGTCGAGGTTATTAATAATTTAAAATTTCCCTCTGATCACAGGCTTGTAAGAGCTACTCTTACCTTAAAACTACCGAGAATGTCTAGGAAAAATTTCAAAAATCCAACAAGTAAACCTAAAACAAGCGATGAAATTGACAATTATCTTAAAAATCTTACAGAGAGTTTGGAATCTTCAGACAAACTAGACAAAGTTACCGACGTGCAGACTTATTATAATCAGCTTGAAAACATTATACTTGATAGCCTAAAAACACAACAGATATCAGTAGACAAAACACATAAAATATTTAGCAAGCATACAGAACTATTAATCGAAAGACGCACAGAATTGATAAAAACAAAAAACAAGAACAATGAAATGAAAACTGAACTTAGCAGATTGTACAAAACAACAAATAAATCAATAAAAAATGATTACAACAACTACAGATACAACATTATAACTAAAAATTTAGAAAAATTCAGGAGTACAAAAAGAGCATTCAAGAAATTAACCACACATAAAAAATGGATACATAACCTTGACCACGAATCAGAAGGAACGAAGACAAGGAAAAATGTGATCGAACATGCAACAAACTTCTATAGAAAATTATACAAGAAAAAAGACAACGTTATCACCGAAAATCAAACAAAATATCAAATAAAAACTAACACTGTCCAACCAATTGGTGAAAAGGAACTGTATACACACATAAAACAATTAAAAAACGAGAAAAGCCCTGGCCCAGATGGAATTAGCAATGAAGCTATAAAAATTGGAGCACCAGTCTTACTATACCATCTGAAACAATTATTTAATTTGATCCTCAACACAGAGACAGTTCCCAAAAAATGGTGCTCTTCAGACATCATTCTACTTTTAAAAAAAGGCAATCCACAAGATATAGGAAATTATAGGCCAATCAGTCTTCTTACAAGCACTTACAAACTCTTTGCTTCAATAGTACTTAAACGAATAACCCAAGAAATTGACAACTCACAACCTATAGAACAAGCAGGCTTCCGCTCAGGATTTAGCACGATCGATCATATACAGACAATCGAACAAATAATAGAAAAATACAGAGAATTCAACAGACCCATCTACGTGGCGTTCATAGATTACAACAAAGCCTTCGACAGCATCAGTCACAGCTCCATCTGGAAGGCCCTTAACTCACTAAAAATTGACCAGAAATATATCAACATAATTAAAAACATATATGAAAACAGTACAAGCAAAGTAAAACTTGAGACCAGTGGAGAACCCTTCAAAATCGAACGAGGTGTGAGACAGGGCGACCCGCTGTCACCGAAACTTTTCATAGCAGTTCTTCAAGACATCTTCAGTAAAATAAATTGGGCACAAAAAGGTATACTAATAAACGGCAAGTACCTCAACCATCTAAGATTTGCAGACGATATTGCGATACTGGCAGAAACACCCAAAGACTTAGAGGAAATGATAACGACACTCGATCATGAAAGTAAAAAAAATTGGACTTGATATGAACACAACCAAGACAAAAATAATGACCAACAATTACAAAAGACCAATACATGTAAACGGACATGTAATAGAATATGTTGACAATTATATTTATTTGGGAAAACAAGTCTCATTTAATCCAAACAGTAACCTCGAAGAAGTAACGAGAAGAATAAATATAACGTGGAAAAAATTTTGGTCGTTAAAAGAAATACTAAAAGGCCACTATAGCCTACACATGAAAAAAACTGTGATGGAAACGTGCATTATGCCATGCCTCCTATATGGCTGTCAAACGTGGGTATTCACAAAAAGTATCAAACAAAAAATAGAGAATACGCAAAAAGCAATGGAGAGAAGCATACTACGAATCAGAAAAATACACAAAGTGCGAAGCGAGGTGATAAGACAAAAAACAAAGATGACAGATGCATTGAGACACGCACTAACAATAAAGTGGCAATGGGCTGGTCACATCGCACGCTGCACAGATAAAAGGTGGACATTAGAGACCACCAAATGGAAGGGACCATCAGGCAAAAGAAAAGCCGGCAGACCAAAGCAACGATGGGCAGACGACATCATACAGGCGGTGGGGAGAGATTGGATCGACCAGGGCAAGGATAGGGAAAGGTGGAAACGGTTGGAGGAGGCCTATACCCAAAATGGGGTCCATATCCTAAATTAATTAATTAGAATAAACTACTGTAACTTTACTTTAAACTAGATATTAAGTTTACTTTAAAAAATAACTAACACAAAAAATTTTTTTTAATGTAAAAAGGTTATGGAATAAAGGGCTATTATTATTATTATTATTATTATTACATGCTAACTACGCATTGGTGACCCCTCTGGTCTTGGGTCAGCCCCGACGGTGACCGCTTACCACCAGGTCTGCTTCATTATGCTTCAATTCATTGTTTGAAGTACCTCTCACGATTCCAAAACCGTTACTTTACAAACAAAACGCAAGATCCAATATTAATTGCTCCACGTCTAAATACACAACTAAACTAATTTTATGAGCCAACAAAAATTTTAACGAGCTTCCATTGTTAGACGTTTTAATTTCATATTGTTGGTGCCGGAGTAAATTAGCACTTCATCTTTCGAAACAAACGCTGTAGTCGAGAGTAGTATAGTGTAGGCGGGTGTCTCTTCTCATTAGCTTGAGATTGGTTAAACTGTAATATTACGCCTGCGGCTTCAAGATAAAGTTCGTTCTTCGAAGTTTTAGTCTGTTAAACTACAAGTGTATGTAGTATATGTGTGTAGGAAATAAAATATTAGGTAGGTTTGTTACATACACCAACGAATGCACACAAAGATATTCGTCATGAAATGTAACGTTATGTCCGTTGGTCCCCGTGGTGGTAGGAGGTGTGTATCTAATACTTAGGGGGCCAAAAGGGGGGCCATAATGCGACTGCGACTGTTGCCGTACACCAGGCATAGATAGATATGACAGCTCAGTCTGGCCCAGTGGCTATCGGTCTCGACTCTCACTCGAGGGGGTGTGAGTTCAAATCCAAGCGGCACGCACCAATGATTTTTCTAAACAATTAAATATCACCTGCTTTAACGGTGGACTAAACATCGTTAGGAATAGTACCTGCATACCGGAGAGTTCTTCATAATGATCGTGGCATGTGAAGTTTGCCTATCCGCACTTGGTCAGCTTGGTGGGTGGGGTTATGGCTAAACTCCTCCAGATTACGTACCTAGTTTCAAGTGAGAAAAAAACAATAATACTGGATGAACCCGTGACCTCTTGATTAGTAGTCGGGCTTACAACATCTAGACTTACGATTTTAACAAGGAAAAAATAAATGAAACAATAAATAAGCTCAAGTTGAAGAGATGTGACTCTGGAGGGCAGCATGACTGTTCCAACAACAATATTTTGGTCCCGCAGTCGAGAAACAGCAAAACAGAGGCTCTAAATACGTGTTCTTTTCTCTTTACTGCCAATAAAGCTTTGCAGTAAAAAAAGCTATTCTGAAGAATTTTTAAGAGTAACTTATTATTGCGATAAAATTGGACTAGGTGTTTTTAACGTAAATTATTATTAGCTGCGAGCCATAGACGTCCCACTGCTGGGCACGTGTCTCCCCCACAGACACAGCGGGAGGTCTAGAGCATTCTCCACCACCCTGCTCCAATGCGGATTGGTGGAGGGGTTAGTGGCCGAGACAGTGTCGAGCCACTCGAAGGACTTCAACAAGGCTTAGCAGCTGTTCTGTTCCACCATTGAAAACAACCGGGACCGACGGCTTTACGTGCCCCCTCAATCACGGAAGCAACATTATTATTACACTTCAAAAATGGGTGTGGCGGTAGCAGTATTCTTCGGCGTTCGGTATCTTTCTGGGTAACAAAATTATAAAACGATATCATTTCATTACCAACAGTCTAGTTTTGTCTCAAAAAGGTATTAAGTGCTCCCTGATTACCAGAAATAGGTCCGATCCGAGACGAAATCGAAATACTTAATTTTATCAGTCTACCTTTATTGATACCTATTTCCAATACTAAAGAATAATAAATCAAGTCGCGGACTGTCGATATTTCACTCTGAATAGGCCTGGCTGTTCGATTGCTACATTAATCCTTGAGTTGCGTATACGGCGCCATTTGCAAAATTGCCTAATTTACGTCGACAATGGAAGTCTCGAGTCGATCAAAATGATTGACGTCGCAGAAAACTCAATACATAGTAAACAATTGGCTTCTGTATAGTCCCGGTATTCCATTCCTACATACGTAATGTAATAATAATCATCAATATATTTCTACTTAGGAACATATCTGTTTCATCCCAGTTAAAACCTACTTTAAACCTATCACAGTAACTTTTAGTTCACTTTTGGAGTTGACAAGTATGGCGACAGCAACCGTTAACGGTTTCATGATGAGAGTCATACAACGGCAACCAATGATTTTATAGTAAAGTTAAGTCATCTGCATAGAATTCAGTAAAAAGGTGAGTGAACTAATTAAATGATTTAATGAACATTGTGTTGTGCTTGTTACCTTGCACACCACAGAGTAGGTAGTCAGAAAACGTCCGTGTTGGGAAATTATCTAGGTATGCTTTTTTTTACCTATACAAAATCATTGACTGACCTGCACAAAATCTGTATATAGGAAAGTTGTAGAAATGCAAAATTATTTAAATAAATCTAATGGCCCTTTATCTAATTACCAACATGCTCAAATGAAACCCAAATTGAACGATTTAAGCAATGCGAATGTGGAAACAGTAAAGTGAGGATTATGAATAGACGTGAACACCTATGATTAAATAGAAGAATAATATAATTGAGACATGTGCAATGTAGGTACATATAATTGAAACTGATCGAAGGTCCTTTTTTCATTTTTTTTTACACGTACCAAAATATGATTTACGCTATGCAACCTATGATTTAGACTAAGTTATATAAGTTATGTGACACAATACCAACAGTGGGTTAACAAATTCATATCTATTGTGAGAATCAGAGTTGCACGTGCTGAGATTGTTTTGCGATTTCAAAAAAGCTACGAAATCATATTAGTATGTTGACATAGAAGATCCCCACTTTTTAACACTTGCAGAAATGGTAAACTAGTAAGTTTCATCAATCTGGTTTTTCAAATGTCTGATGAATAGCTAGAATTTTTGTTGTAGAAGAATGGCAAGATAGGTCAGAGAGGAGATGTCATGAAATGCTGGCACTTAAGGCGAGTTTTCTTCTACGTTTTCATTGGGAAAGTCTCTACAAAACGCTTATATAAAGTGTCAAACCACCAGAATGTACACCAAAGCACGGACTACTCCTTACTCTGTGACCAAAGTAATTTACTAATTCACGGTGGAGCGGGCCGTAGAATATATATTTTTTCTTCTATTGAGGTAAAGTTCAATAACATTCTGTATTTGAATTCCCAGCTTAAGTTTTAGAATGGAGTTGAGTAAAATTTTGTGTGAATGTGAGGACGGTTGCCAGGTAACCCTGATCTGAGTTTACGGGTGTGGAAGCAAGTAAGTACCTAAGTATTGTATTTAATTAAATAGTGACTGTTCTGAAATTAAACAAAATATTATTTCTGCATTGACGTGTATCATATGTGCTGGTATCCAGAAATATTAAGAATAACATAACATCACAGTAGTGTACACACCCACTCTTACTAACCCAATAATACTTTGCCCGATCCAAGCTTAACCCTAGAGGAGCTCTTGATTGGCATTTATTAATATGACTTTCATAGGTTTCCCGAAATCAACATTGCCAAATTATTTTTTAACGTATTATACCGCAGAAGATTATATCATACATAAGACATTGAGCTGCAACTGGCTTGCCTTATAGGCCGTTTCTTGGTAGTCATATAAGTATGTCATACTGATATCATTAGTATGTAGTCCGTGCTGACATGAACAATAAGATTCGGTTGGTATTGGTGGTCATACTTTCCATTATTTCATTGAACGAATATAGTATTTTCCTGCACCCTGCTAGGGTATAATGCAGGCACACACCAATGACTTTTTTAAGTTAATGTGCGATTTAAGATATTAAATGTCAGTTGCTGTAACGGTGAAGGACACATCGTGAAGAAACCTGCATGTCTGGTAGTATTATGAAGTTCTCGAAAGCACGTGAAGTCTGCCAATCCACTTCCCATTCTGAGAGGAGACCTGTGCCCAACAGGGGGACAAAGAAATGGTTCTAGCGACTTCTTGATGACACGTCAGCACCACAATTGCACCACAACCCTTTGTTTGTCCTACTCTTAAGCAATTGCCACAGCTATAACTAAGTGACCGTAAAAGTAGCCAGATGGATGATAAGTAACACTTAAAGCATTATCAAAGCTACCTCTTACCTGTATTTTTGATTCTAATAATCACGAGTATCATTAGAAACAAAAATATAGGTAAAAACTGTATTCCAATCCATGAGATCATTGAGATCCGTCCCTTAACCGATCCGAGCGTTACATTACGGTACCGTGAATCGCCGCTAGTCAAAGTGGAAAAAATGGCCGGTGACCAATCGTAAACGGTGGTCAAGTCCCGTAAGTCATTGTTGCTGGCTGCTGCGGTTTAGGTTTCGGATGCTAAATTGTAACGAATTGTTGTAGAAAATTGGTTATCAGATTTGATAATATTTAAAATAATGATTTTCAAAACGATGAGAGTCCAGATACACTAGAGGTGACCTGTGACTTGTGGACTGATCTACAAGTCACAGTTGTCATCGGCGTCAGCGGTTGAGTGGTGTATGAAAAGGATAAAAAAATTATAAAATTTATAAACTCAGTCCGCACGCAACCACGACTATCTATCAACCATTTCGTGAGAGTGTGTAGCGTTTATTTGTCAAATTAAAAAGCTTGACTTAAGTACATTAGGTAGGTACATTAATTTGCTGTTAATTCAAATCTAATTTAAATTAAATAATTTTAATTGTCAAGTATTCTCTTCACAGATTAACTTAGTAAGTATGGATGTAAAGAGTAATTAGCTGATAAAATGCTACTATCACACGGAATTCACTCTTTGTAAAGGCAGCGCAGAACCAAATGCATAATAATGTGTAAACTTGCAACGGTTTTCTACTGGGAAATTAGTTTGATTTTGCTATTCAAATTCCAAATGCTATTTCGTAGTACACTTGTATGCGCTGGTTCGGTGATAAGACCGGCGGGGAATTGGCTCTGGATTTAAAGGAAAACCAAAGGAACTCACCGAGATCTGGACGCGTAGACCGCCTGGCGTAGTCGCACTGTATTTTTCGTACCTTGCTTTATAATGTATTTTAATTTAAGTGGCCACTTTTCAATGTTAACAAACACTCTTCAACTTGTACTTTTAATTGCAAATTAATATTATTTAAACTGCCGATTATTCGATGGACTCGCGTGGTAAAAAAAAGGTCTTGTTCGCACAGCACTCCGTCAACGACAAATGTGTCGTTCTTCTCGAATTCTCCACCAGCCATCTTTTCAGCCACGCACCAATCGCGTGCCTCGGCGAGGGAGTGAGGGAGATAGAAGACACAACGAGGGAAATGGGTATAGGCGTGCCTTCTTATCACCCGCGTAATTTTGAACGAGATATAATTATACTGGGCCGTTTCGCTGTGGTTAATTTGGCCAAGACATGCCCCCCAGCTTGACAGAACCCAGTTCTATCAAAAAACAAATAATTCAATTTAAATAAGAATTGTTAATGATATTGATATTAAATATTAATGTATTTAGTAAATAAGTATGCTATTTAAACAAATAATAATAAATTAATAGATAGATAAATATTAAGTGGACTGTATAGATATAATTATTGTGTGGGTAGTGGATACAGTTTAACGACAGGTCGACGATACACGCCAGACTTTGTACGTACATCAGCTACCCTAACTACCCCGTCTTTACCGGGAAATACTTTATCGATTATTCCCAAAGGCCAATCTAAAGGAAAACTATTGTCCGAACCAATCAATACAATAGTACCTTCTTTAATCTGAGAAGTATTCTTTAACCATTTACTACGAGTTTGTAAAGTATTCAAGTATTCCAACTTCCAACGCCTCCAGAATGACTGCATAAGGCTATCAACGAGACGCTTTCTGTCGATAATACTGACATCTCCAGTTACGGTTTCCGAAGGAAATGCCTTTAATGGCGTTAAAGTTAAAAAATGTGCAGGAGTCAACGCTAATGGCTCCGATGGATCCGAACTCAACACAGAAAGTGGACGTGAGTTAAGTACCGCTTCTATCTGAGTTAGGAGTGTATTCATCTCCTCTACGGTGAGTAACTGATTACCAACTACCTTACGAAGGTGGGTTTTAACGCTCCTAATATTTCCTTCCCAGATTCCTCCAAAATGGGGGGAAGAGGGGGGATTAGTTCGCCATTCAATCGAGTTACTTGATAACTCTAACGCAAATTTGTCAGAATAATTTTTTGACGTTGTTAATTTATAGATTTCGTCAAGATATGACTTGGCTCCGATAAAGTTGGTACCGCAATCTGTATATACGAATTTAATTGGACCACGCCGTGAAATGAATCGTTTAAAACAATTTAAAAATGATTCCGTGCTCAAGTCGCTAGAAAGCTCTATGTGCGTCGCCTTAGTAACGAGGCACACGAATAAGCAGATATACGCTTTCTGGCTTCGTACACCACGTCTACGATAAGGAATGACACGCAATGGTCCCGCATAGTCTATCCCAGTGTGGAAGAATGCCTTTGCTTCGTGCACTCTCGATGAAGGTAAATCTGCCATAATTGGAAATTCGTTTTTGGGTCTCGATTTAAAACATATATTACACATTTGCACTCGTTTACGGACGATATTACGTGCAGACAAAATCCAAAATCTTTGACGCAACAGAGACATCAACAACTGAGGTCCAGTATGTAAGTACTTCAGATGATAGTAATCAATTATTAAATTAACGATATGATCTCGCGGGGGTAGTAATATCGGATGTTGACTATCATAGGGTAAGTCGGCGTTACTCAAACGACCGCCTACTCTAAATATACCCTCATGAACAAAGGCCTTTAATTTTTGAAAGGATGGGGGTAACGGTTTATTTGCTTCGTATTTATCAAATTCATTATGAAAATAGAAACGTTGCAAATTTTTAATTATTATTAACTCTGCGATTTCTAAATGTGCAGTTTCAAATTTATCAGGTAATTTCTTGATAAATCGTAAAATGTATACCACGGCTCTAATCAATTTTGTCCAAGAAGACATTCTAAGCGCAAGTGAATATAGAAGAGGTGGTTCAATGTTTTCTACGGTAACTAGCACCGACGACTTCTTTTCCGGCACGTCCGTAATAGTCGCTGGATCATAGTCGCCGATCGGCCACTGCGAGATTGGCAGTCGAGCAAACCGAGGACCCTGAAACCATAGTGAGTGGTCGCTCAGTTGCGCGGGTGTCAGCCCACGAGACAAACAATCGGCAGGGTTTTCCTTACCAGCAATAAAATGAAAATGATTGGGAGGAAGTATCTCCTGAATTTTGGCAACCCTATTTGCTACGAAAGTCTGCCATCGCGATGAAGGCGCGTGGATCCAAGCTAATGCTACCATACTGTCCGTGAATGCGAACACATTATTAATTTGAACACGCTCTGAATAGGTATCTATAACTATTCGCATTAATTTTGCTAGAATTAAATTTCCACAGAGTTCTAATCGGGCCAGAGAAACGCTACGAATTGGAGCAGTTCTCGATTTGGCACAGATCAAATTAATTACAAATTTATTTTCATTAGGAAAATAAACGTGTAGGTATACTACGCCACCATACGCCCTTTCAGAAGCGTCAGCGAATCCCAAAACGGTAACTATACTGTCGGGTTTGAATCCTACATGACGAGGTATTTTAATATTTTGTAATACGGGCAGTTCATTTACTATTTGCTGCCATAGTGAAATTATATTTTCTGGTGGCTTCTCGTCCCAGTCGATGCGGTTCGTCCACAAAAACTGAATGATCAATTTCGCCAGTAAAGTGACTGGTGCTACGAATCCCATCAGGTCCCATAATCGAGCAATCGTAGATAGGATATTCCGTTTCGTGCACTCGCAATTTCGTACATTCACTATGAACGTAAAAACATCCTCAGCGGGTAACCAACGAAGACCTAATATTTTAAGCGAGTCGTCGGGGCCGAATTCTATGTCCGATGAAACACGAGCGGATTGCGGGATACTCTCCATAACCGCGGACGAGTTGCTTGAAAACTTAACCATCTCAAACCCCCCAGCATGGCACAACCCTATCATTTGCCGCGACAGCTCGATTCCCTCGGACGTAGATACGCACGAGGTGGCGAGGTCGTCCATATTATAGATGTCGCGCCGGACCACTGGCGCAGCGACTGGGAACCGCGAGCCTTCGTCGGTTACCAACTGACGGACCGTACGAATGGCCAGGTATGGGCTAGAGCACTGGCCGAACGGGACTCGCGTTATCTGGAGCAATCTCAGCGGCTGACTGCAGTCTTCGCGGTATAGAATAATTTGGAAACGCCTATCCTCTGGTTTCACCAATATTTGTAAATACATTTGACGAATATCGGCACTAATCGCTACTGAGAACAATCTAAAATTTAAAATTATATTAAAAAGGTCGTTTTGTAAATTGGGGCCAACGTGTAATAAGTCATTAAGTGACAACCCTGATGTACTACGCATACTTGCATCTAACACGAGTCGCAATTTAGTAGTGTTTTTATCAGGCCGCAAAACGATATGCCCCGGAATGACATAATGAGAGCCTAACTCCACGTTATTGTCGACTGGTACTAAGTAGCCCTTTTCTAAATACTCGGCGATCAGTTTATGATATTCAACACTAATCGGAATATTAGAAGACAATTTACGCTCCAAAGACAAATACCTACGCGTGGCCGCCTGTAAAGAGTCACCTAATTTTGAAGTATCGTCCTTAAAGGGCAGCGCAACGATGTAACGACCGCTGTGATCACGCGTGGTGGTCTCCTGGTAAAATCTTTCGCATTCCTGTTCATCCGGAGTAAGTACGTTTGCTGTAGGAACACTTTCTAATTCGAAAAACTGACAGACAGATTTTCCTAAAGAATGATTGCATTCGGTTGCGCAATATGTGTGCACGTCATTATCCGGGCCCGTAATTGGGGCCTGGCCGTAAATAATGAAACCAAATAAGGTTTCAATAGCGACGGGTTCGTCCATATTCCGAGCGATAATTTTTGGTCGAATAATACGGGCGAATAGATCCGATCCAACTAATAAATCGATGTCGCTAGGTTCCGCATATGAAATATCCGCCAGTGGAATTTTATTTAAATATTCCAAGCGATTAGTATTTATTTTAGCAGACGGTAACTCGCTTGTAATACGGCGCGTCACTAATGGTTGTATTGTAAACGAAATTCTATCGTCTAATCTTGAACGTAATGTTACACGAGTACAGCCTTCTATTGGGTTCGTAACATCACCTACTCCGCAGACATACTTGGTCGGTGAAGGAAGCATTTGCAAACCTAATTTTTTGCAACAATTTAAAGTAATCAAGTCCCTTTGAGATGCACTATCGACTAAAATACGAACTACGTGAATATTTCCCGTGCAATCAATCACGTTACACTGCGCGGTACCAAGCAGTATCGTATGGCCTACAGCGGGCGAGCACGCAATGGATGTGTCAGCCTCGCTAATGTCGCTCGGTCGTACCGAAGTAGCACACAAAGAAATCGACTGAGTACGCGGTGGCGCACCGCAGCCGCTCGCTTCCGAGCGAGCAGCCGGTGACGTCACGGCCACGGCAGCAGGTCGCGAGATCGCCCGCGCCGTATGCGCAGTGCCCGTGCCGCGTGGACCCGGGTTCGAATCCGAGCTAAAATGTAGCAATGTACTATGACTACGAGAGCATTTGGCACACGTAGACTTCGTAGTACACTGCCGAACTGTGTGGTCTTTACTGAGACAATTGACACAGCCTTTGTTTGATTTAATAAAATCAAAACGTTCCGTGGGCGACAAAGAATTAAATTTCTTACAATACCGCAACTGAAAATGGTCAGTATTACCACAGCATAAGCATTTCTGTTCATTAATTACAAATGTTTTACTATTTGTTTTATTATTATTCGGACGGGAAGCTGGGGCGGAAATACCCTTTGATTGCACCTTATTTGACTGCTTAGTCCCAGCAATATTAGTGGCACGTTGTAATATATGTGATTGGTTCCTAACGAATTCGATAAACTGCGAACATGACGGAAGTTTTGTACTATCGCTACCGTAATGTATTTCAAACGCTTTGAGAATATTCAAACCGACTTTTTTAGACCCGATATGAATAAACATGAAGTCCTCTAAACTATCCAACTTTAGTTGCTGTAATGAGCTAACCAAAGATGAATATTTGTCGATAAAATTATCTAAGCTTTGCGGGCAGTCATCATAAACTGAGGGTAAGTTCAACAATTTGTCGAAATACGACGCCGCTAATCCGCGTTTGTCATTATATTTTTGTACCAATGTCTGCCATAACACTGAGTAATTTTCAGCGGTAGGCATGAATCCCTGACAAATTGTTTGTGCTTTCCCTGTCAATTTACCCATTAAATATTGTATTTTTTCACCGTCCGTTAATATTTTGTTCTCATGAACAGCTGATTTGAACGTTTCATAAAATATAGGCCAACTTTCTAAATCGCCATTAAAAGACATTAATTCAAGCCGCGGTAGTTTCGGGCCTGACCTATGAGACTCCAATTTGGTCTCACAGGTATCGTGCGTATTTGTATTATGACGCGACGACATTAATTGTGAGTGCTTGAACTTGACCCGGGAATACAAGTCTTCAAAGGATAGCATGGCAGCGTAATCGGGCTCACCAGTATAATCCTCCGAAGACATTAGTAACTCGTTACGTTCGTCCAATGTACGTACAAAGTCCGATCGAGTAATGTCGATTGTACTCGCGTTAGACAAAAATGTGTCTATAGTATCCGCGGTACTTAACTTTGCCATACTATCGAAAACCGTTTGCATTCTAGAAAAGTACGTGTTAATTTTAACCTGCAAGAGTTGCAATTTGCGTTCAAACATTTTATCTTGTTTAGGCATGATATAAAGGTTAATATGCACAGATATATAAATACAAAATAAAATGTAAGAAACAGTTAATAATTATACTGAAACGGCCAAGTATTTTAAATGTAGGTACGTAAAAATATGGCGGCCGGTAAAGGACGCTATTAATATTTTTACTAATCCGCGGCCGAAGTGACCAAAAAAAATGTATGCGCTGGTTCGGTGATAAGACCGGCGGGGAATTGGCTCTGGATTTAAAGGAAAACCAAAGGAACTCACCGAGATCTGGACGCGTAGACCGCCTGGCGTAGTCGCACTGTATTTTTCGTACCTTGCTTTATAATGTATTTTAATTTAAGTGGCCACTTTTCAATGTTAACAAACACTCTTCAACTTGTACTTTTAATTGCAAATTAATATTATTTAAACTGCCGATTATTCGATGGACTCGCGTGGTAAAAAAAAGGTCTTGTTCGCACAGCACTCCGTCAACGACAAATGTGTCGTTCTTCTCGAATTCTCCACCAGCCATCTTTTCAGCCACGCACCAATCGCGTGCCTCGGCGAGGGAGTGAGGGAGATAGAAGACACAACGAGGGAAATGGGTATAGGCGTGCCTTCTTATCACCCGCGTAATTTTGAACGAGATATAATTATACTGGGCCGTTTCGCTGTGGTTAATTTGGCCAAGACAACACTTTACTATATTATTTTCTAGCATAGCATAGCACTATACATTAGTTTTGAATTTAAAGTGGAGCTGAAGTAGTAATTTATTTTATTGAATGACTCATTAAGCTCACGTATCAATTTTCATGGATATACTTGAGAACTGACGAAGTTTTACAAACTTTACCTAACCCCATTTTAGGGGTGGGATTTTCAAAAAAGGTGAAAAATGAATTTCTTATTTTGATGTAATAGCTTGTGAAATGACGAAGTTTGATACAACCTTCAACCTTCTTTTTAACTTTTTAGGGTTCGAGTTTTCAAATAACCTCTCTTAGTGGATGTCTACGTTATAAAAATACCTGCTGTCATAATTTCCAATTTCTTGCTTTAGTCGTTTCGGCTGGGCGTTGATAGATCAGTCAGTCAGTCAGTCAGTAAGGACAAAGAGTTTTATATATAGATTAGTGCACTAAAATTATATTTTATATTATTTTATTAGGGAATAACGCTATAAGGATAGAATGGTTTGGGCACTAGGATGTTGTTGGAATGTGAGGGACAACCATAGATTTATTATTCTATAGGACAACAGTATGGCCATACTGTCCTCCCTCTCCCTCACACGCACTGCACGCTAGTCTGGTGCAGATTGACACAGTTCACATGCCTTCTAGAATTATCTCAGGCACACAGGTTTTTTTTTTTATGGATACAGGATAGCAAACGATCATGTGACTGACTTTGAACAAGACTCAATTAGGGACTGGGATGGTTAGTCCAATTAGTTGAGAAAGTTAATTAGAACATTAGTTGGTCAGTTCGTCAGTAGGTATGAGGACTAGGGACTGTTAGTGATAGTTAGTCCTGTTAGTTGGTGTTAGTAATAGTCCAGTTAGTACTTGTTAGTAGGAGTCTCGTTCTAAGTCAGTCACAGATGTGTTGCTACCCTTGAGGACTAAGATGGTCGCCTCTAAAGAAGTGTAACCGGAATCCACACCTTTCCAACCGGACCACAATTGCTTTAAAAAGATGTTTCCCTTTAAAGCAACGCTCGTTCAAGTATACTGCTCTACCCGAGAAGCTTTTTTTATTCTATGATTATGATCAAAACTGAAAAGACAGAAGAAAACCTCAAACATTAAGCAGGCTTTTAAGTTATATACTCACACTCTCGTCGCAAAATAACTGCTTCTTACTCCCCAAGGGAAGCAATGCATTTGTCATCGACTTCGATCGAGACTGACGAATCTTGTTCAGGTTCTGCCAGTTCTCACGGGCGGCAGCTTTACCCTATCTCGTGTCTTCTATGGCTGCAGTGGCTGAGTAGTGCTTGCAACACTACGTTTGCTATCTGATCTGTTACTTTTATACAGTTTAATGGATATACTCGTAAGATTGTCAACAAGCCTGCACCAACAGAAAACCACTATAATATTACTTGATAATAAGCTGTTCTTTACTCATCTATAATGCTTACTTAGTCCTACTAATAGGGTATTATTATGTACGACAATATCCAGAAAAGATTTAAGGCATATAAAAATTCAGTTTTTAGTGTGGAGTGATTTCTACCTATACTTCATCTACAGTATTTATACAATTGTACAAGCAACCCTCTAAGTCAAATACAGCAAACCTAGTAAAACAGCAACCATATATCGAATTTTTGTGAACATGGAAAAGTAAATTGGAGTGTAGCGGATACGAACGGTATCAGAGAATCGAAGAGTGATTGTAAAGAGATCGGAATTTCCATCTCACATTTTGAATGAATGAATGTAAATTTCAAGCTTCTACTTCACTGTGTTATGAAGACGAGTCCAGTTTTGTAAGGCGGAAAGTATGATTGTAAAATCCAGCAGAATTTTAAATCTAAGGTACAATGATGAGATGAACATTATTTGGTGAATATACACGGAATAAGTTTATTAAAAATTTGATTTAAAAAAAAAAGCTTTTTATAACTTTTTTTTATTTTCATGCATTGTCATCGGAACCAAATATGTGTGCCAAATTTCAGCTCGACAGCTTCAGTGTAAGTGGGTGAAATATTGATTGCAAGATTCCAGGACATACATACATACATACATACGAGTGAAGTTAAATAAAAGCTTTTAACATAGCTAATATACGCTTAACCATTTACTTATCTATGTAAATGTACTATATTTTGTATAGGTATTAATAATATGCATATCCAAAATTAAAATCTATAGGTAAGTACTCGTATTCTTTCGCTAAGCGTGTCCAATCACCTCATAGCGAAATAAATTATTTGACATTGATTTTGAGTAAAGAGGTAAAGTTTGTTTTGTAAATTGGTTACTGTACATAATGTTACATCATTAACATCACGCCTGTATATCCCCAAAGGAATAGGTAGAGGTTTCCCACTTTTCACCAGTTATATTTAGGTCCCATGTAGGTACGTGTGTGGTGTGGTACAATTTTAAAAATTATTCCCCTAATACCCCCTAGTACCTTCACTGTGGTGTGATGCTAGTTATATAAATAAATAGGATTTCTTTTTGCGGACGAAGTAACGGGCACTGGTTAGTTTAATGTATCCAAAAAGGTACAACTTACTTGAACCCAGAGGCGGCTCGTCCTAAAGAGCACTGGTGCAGTGCACTCCCACAAAATAAATGTATATCATCCCACAAAAACTACAAAAATATTGTATATTTTTCTATAACTCTGTACATTAGTTCTATTATCAATAATAACTCATGACAGTTGTTTACTATAGGTAGTATAAAGTTATAAACAATTACCTACATACAAAGTTTAAATTTTCTAATCAAGATTTTGTTCTAAGATGTATCGAGTGGAGCGCCCGCTGATGCGCTCTTAGGAAACAAAGTTTAGTTAGTACAATACCTATAGTCCGTTCAACGAAACGAGATTCCAGACGTAAACCGACTGCAAGGCCATTCGCTAATGCAGGGTTTTGTAACTTTTTTTACTTACTCTAATTTTTAAAATGTAAAATAAATTTATATTTTGATAATTACCTACTACTTAACCACTCAAATGTCCGGGCGTATTTATACGCCTAAAAAAATAAGTGTCAAATGTCCAGGGCGTATTTATACGCCTTTTTTTTCATAGGAATCCTATGCAAACTCTGGGCGTATAAATACGCCCGGACATTTGGTGTTTATTTATATGGAATCTGTATTAAATTTCCTTTCTCTGGGTAGGTAAAACATATAAACCGACGAAACCAATATTTTCTATAAAATGTTTGAAGTGGGTGACGCCATCTTTTCTTAAGTGGTTGTAATCTGATCTTTTCATATGTAAACAAAAGTTTATCTATTATCCCACTGTATTAGTGTTAAATATACTATAACAACTAAAAAATAATAAATAACTACAAAATAAAAAGTCCGTCCAAATGCTTTCAAACTCATCAATAGCCTCGTTTGACCTTCAGCATTATTGCCGTGAGCCGTGCGGAAGATAGAAAACAAACAAGATAGAAAGAGATAGAATATATTTTGTTTGTTCCGTCGTCACTACGAGTCAATGCTCGGCGTTGTTTACGTCTGGAATCTCGTTTCGTTGAACGGACTATAGTACTAATTTCAATGAGTGCGAAAGAGAAGTATCAAGATAGTCCAACGGGTGAAACAGAAGATTTCGTATGAAAACATAATCGAATTTGGAGCGCCGCTCACGCGCGGCGTTGCCAATGCCATTGCCAAATTTCGGTGTGACACTGACAAGTGTAATAGCGGGGCGGCAACGCCGCGGAGATGAAGTGAAGTCGTTGTAGTAGCATCAGTAAACAAACAAACGTCGTCGGAATACGCGCGCTTTGTAATTTTAATTAGGTAATAGTAATTAGTAAGTATTAAAAATAGTTTAAGTGCATGATTAGTAATAAAATGGAACAATATAGTGTTTCTTTTATTAAAAACTGTGAAAAGACATTCGAAATGCGCCTCGAATTAAAAGTAATAGATGTTTTCGCCCGACCAAAAGATCGGAGAATGGATTTTCTCTTTATATATTGGTAAGTAATAAAGTTCTATTTTCTTTTGTGAACACCCACAAAAAAAATTCACGAGCCGCCACTGCTTGAACCTCAATCAGGATATGCTCAATGCTGGTGTAGAATATAGGTATAGGCAGTGCCAGGTGTGCCTAGGCGATTTCCATAGTTATTACAGTTCGGTGCAGGGGAACAGTTTTCGTACCAATAGATTGCAGTTTCGTCCTGAAAGTACCTCGACGTGTTTAATATGCATGTTGTGGATAGAGTTTTAAACTTTCTGAACGGTTTTTCCTTTTCAATGTTGATATTTTGAAAGTATTTTTTTAATATTCAGTTTACAACAGAATTACAAATCAAGATTTATTACAGGCACGAAAATACGTAGAAATAATTGTTGTAGTTAATTTTGTTTGCAAATAAAAGTTGCTTTAGTATTCTAATATATGTATAAATGGGAAAGTGTGTTTGTTGTGGTCGAGTCCCGTAAGTCATTGTTGTTGCCTGCTGCGGTTTTAGTTTCCGAGGTTGAATTGTAACAAATTCTTGTAGAAAATTGGATAACAGATGTGATAATTTTTCTAATAACAGTTTTTGGAACCAGTTACACTAGAGGTCCAAGTTACAATCGGGCTGGTCCACAAGTAACAGTTCTGTTGTCATCTCCGTCAGCGGTTAATTGGGTATTTGAAAAAAAAAATATTGATTTTTTTTATGTATTTTAATACTATATTATTAATAATATTGATATTTAATGCAAAAAACTTAAAAATGTTTTTTTTTTCAATTAATTATAAACAATTAAAAATTGATGAAATTTGAATAAAAATCACGTGACTATAAACGCGCCATGATCGGTCACCATATTTGTGACGTCAAAATGTTATATAAAGGAGGATGGCCATTTTGGTACCCCATGTCCAATCAAGATGAATCACGCACCGGTACCAGGTTCCATACATTTTTGTCCATCATCCTTTAAATATTTAACAATGAAAACTAACATTATGACGTCACACGCGCTCGGGTTTGTTCGGGAGTTGTCGGTGTGTCTTCGGTACTGGATTCAAAAATTATTGTATTGAATTTTTATTTTGAAATAACTTTTGAATTATTGCGAGAAAAAAAGAAAAAAAAATAGTTTTGTTATAAAACTTATATATGATCTTTTCATTTATCACATAAAAAAAAATATTCAAATACCCAATTGGTGTAGGTATACCTCGTTTTTTCCATGAAAAGGATAAAAAAAGGTTTGTAAATTCAGTCCCCACGCAACCACGATTATCAACCCTTTCGTGTTTGATGGTTTTTCCTTTCCTTCTCCGCCTTAATATAATGATGAATCGACGTGATTTTTTGCATAGATGTACGAGTAGTGTAGGGCCTGGAGAAGTAAGTTTTATCGCTGAAAATTGCACGATTCCCGTGGAAATGGACGAAACCCTGTAATAATAATTATTGTAATCTAAAGTAGAAAGTAATTAATCGTAATCTAGAGTAGAAAGTCCCTGTCGGAGTCCAAGCTACTGGCAAATTGCGGATTGGCAGACTTCACTTTCAGACATGTATTTCCTCACAATGTTTCCTTCCTTCGTATAGCTAGTGACATTTAACATCTTAAAAGACATTTATCTGAAAAAATCATGTTTACGTCCCTCTGGTATATGAACCAAACCTTCTCGAAGCCAAACCGCTGGGCACGAGTTAGGTCCGTTTCATCGGCATGGAATAAATTCATCGTGTAGTAGTTAAATGAGTCGAGTCACGGTCAAACGGGCGACCTATTGCGTGGACACGAGCCGTGGTCCATACCAATGTGTCTTTGTGATGCATCCGCGCTCCATTAGGAGAAATTTACTTTCATCGAAGAAACGCTCTTTTGACCACAACTAGGTCGTTATTCATTTTGTCGCTTTACAGAATAAGACATTACACATTTTAATCCATCTTTATTCGATATATTACGACTAGATTTAAGTAGGTACCTACCTTTACTAAAAATTTTACTCCGGTCGCCGCTCCAAAAGAAAAAATCATTTGCTTCCTGTTACCATTATTTTATCATGTGTGTCTGTTTGTAGCGTTTAAGCTAAGTATAACGTTTAAGAGGTGAATTGATCGATTCCCGGAGTGTTAAGAACTCCGCGAGTTGACTCTTGGCTATGGTTCAATGAAATCTACTCAGTCATTTGAAGTTGAATTGCTTTTTTCTACTCGGTAAACAAAATAATAATAAATATCATGGATCTTGTCACACATGGCCATCTGACTCCAAACTAGGCACTAGCCTGTGCTATGGGTGTCATATATTTTCCATTCATACTAATAATTATAATAATAGGAAAGTGTTTGTTGGTTTGTCCTTTTTCGTGACGGCATGATGGATCGATGTGATTTTGCACGTTTTATCTGGGAAAATTGCATGTTTCCTGTGATATGGACATTGTAAGTAATAATTTTGTTTTTTAATATATATTATATTATTATTTATATTTGCTTAGTTATCTAAAAATCAATTATTAATCGAATAATCGATCCGATCGGTCGTCGAACGGAATAAATTACCGCGGGCGGATACGCGAGTAAAGCTAGTATTTAAAAGATTTTACATTTCTACATTTCTACGTTTCCAAGGGAAGAGCGATTTTTCAACATAAATTAGGTCATCATTAATTTTCTCAAGGCATTCGTTTTCGAATATATGCAATGTATAATTTATAAGGCAATATGAGATACAACCCATAGATGTCCAACTTCTGGGCATGGGTACGGTACAGGCAGTAGTGACTACAGGCAGAGTGACTACACAGTAGAGTTCTAGAGTGAAGTAAATTGTCTTATTTATAAATGGAAATACTAAGACAATCCTTGTAAAGATGTATCCTAACTGCAATTTTGTTATTATACCTATCGTAAAATAAAAACGATTTGTTCAAATTATTCACAATAATAATCAAATTAATTCAATAGAGCGCTTTGAAGTTATTTTGAAATGCCTTAATTGATATTAGTACTGGCATGGGTATAAATAATTTAACAAAGGAAATTATTTCACGGCTGGTTCCATTAAAATAGAAAATTTGAAGCTAAACTGAAGAAATAATAGTATACGGTATGTGTGGCCTTATTATTACGCAGTATTTAAATTTTTACTATACGCACTGAACCAGTACCTACTAGCATGAATGGAAGGTGAACGACCGATCGAGCTCAACTAGAAAAAAAACTGCATCAGAGAATGCCTGGTTATTTGTTTACCTACTTATTTATTCGCGCCATTAAGCGGTCAGTGACTCGGTTCGGTGGTGGTAATGAGAGCAAGGAGGCTGCATCTAGGCTGGATGGCTGGACGTCTCACGGACGCCGTGAAAAATCGGTCTTCATCTCGGGGGAGGCGCAAAACAACCGAAAGTTGTGTTATAGACTTATAGAGGGGAGAGAACGCGAACGAACGGATCAGACACTCTCAGTGTGTAGTCTGCTTTACTGGGCGAAGGTCGCGCGCGCTCCCTGTTTTAGCATACCGCTTTCCGCGCCTTTTTATGAATTAGAATTTAAATTAAATTAAGCTTTCAATATTTTGTACATCGTTGATTTATAAGGACGGTAAAATGAAAGCATGATTTTTGCATAGAAGTCTTGCGGCCAGTGATCGCGATAGCCGGTAAGTTTAGCGGTTTACCGCCACATTTTTACAACAAGCTTTGGAACGGAACTGTAACTTTGTGCGGTCGGTTCTACTATAAGCTTTTATTTTTATTTCTTAACGCTGTTAGTTCACATACCGCGCATTTTTTTAAATCTTTCCTGCAAGAATCAAGCATTTTTCCGGAATACAATAATCTACTCTCGTTTTGTTTTGTGATTCCGTTAACATTAAGTTAACTGTAGTATTTCTTGCTAATAAATAAAATAAAATAGCCTTTTAATTCCATGAAACAATGAATGGAATTACCACAAATTTTTTTTTTGTTTCTTGCATATAGCATAAGTAATTCAAACGAGTATTTAGTAAGGACTTAATTGACACATATATTTGTAAGAATTTCTATATTACATTTATTATATATATCACTATTGCCCTAATTTACGAGAAACTTTACGGTGTACTCTATAGGTACGCTGCTTCAGTTATTATTTGGCACTGCAGCTAGGATACAATTGAAACACGAAAACTATACAAACTGCCTACCTCAAATACCATCTAAGTAACTACATCATCACTTATAAAAGCTCATCATATAAAAGCTCTCATTCATTTCAATTACGTATAATTATAAAGTAATGCCACTTTATAAAGCTTTGAAAAGCGCTGGCGTGAATAAAACGTGTCCTCACCGTTCATGTATTCATATTAACACTGTATCAAATCTGTTCCGCAATAAATAACTATTCTCTAGATAAATTATATTTTAGAATCATAATACAGATGTAGGTAGGTACCTAGTAGGCATCTGTACTTCATACTTTTTAATTTTAAAAATATTGATTATTTTCGATTACCTACTTTACCGAATTAATCAAATACTAAGGCAATTACAGCTTGTCGATTTAATCATGAAATCTGTAGTAAATATTAATAGCGTAATTAGCCTATTAACGAGTTAAATGGGGTCAAATTTCTGTTTGCTTCTAAAGAAACTTTGGATGCTTTGGGGATGGGGATCAAAAGTTACCGACATTAATTTGCTTTTAAAGCGCAGTTCTATGGAGCAGTGTTGGTGCGGGAACTTTGACTCATAACCCGTTAAGTACTCTCTTTACAACTCGTACTATATGGGTTTGTGAATTGTTCACAATATAATTAAATTGCGTATCTGTGAGATTTATTAATATCTAAATAACTTCCATATATAGAAGAAAAAGAAGATAAATTTATTTGCTCCCAAACCTGACACATCACAAATAATTTCGAAAATAATAACATAAATTACAATATTATGTAGGTAGAAAAAAATAAAAAATAAAATGTAGGTAAAATCAAAACTTATACTAAATGTCAGAGGGACAGAAATGTTTCTACGTAATTGCAATTGATACCGCTATTCTAAAGCTTGGCAATTATTATATAATTTGCTTATTAGCTTGCAATGATTTAAATACATTAAATATAGTAAAGTTGAGTGTTGTGTCGGTTGTGCGTGAAAGGGGTAAGTTAAATTTTATCAAAAGATCAGAAAATGTATATATTTTAATTGTCAGTAGGTACAGTAGTGATTAACATAATAAATTGTTGTTTTAGTTTAAGGAAACGCCCTTATTGTATCCGGCAGATTATAAAACACATCCAATATTCCCTGAAGAGCTGTAGTATGATTCTATTACCGTGGCTGTAACTTGGTTTTGGCAGGGTTCCGCTTCCATAAGAAAAACCCTCCTGGCGCCCTCATACCTAGATAATATAAGCTTCTTTATAACCTAAGTAGTTTTATTAAGAACCCGTAACAACACAATAGATTAATATAACATCATGACATCATTTAGTGTTGCTACGATAGGGAAACAAAAAGGTCCGCACTCAGCATGTGTCATGGTTGCCATAGCGGAAACCATGACGCTGATTTTCAGTACGACCTATATAGATACACGTCTTTTTCCAAATCCTTATTTTGATGGTGCCAAATGAAAAGATTACAGATACAAAAATCCGTTTACCTACTTATGCTATGAAATAATTGTACGTAATTGATTACAACACCCATAACTTCACGAGTGTGATTCGACATCGCATTAATTTACGCACAACTTGTTTTACATGGTTCTGTATGGCACGTATAAATGCACAACTTACACGTGCCATTGAACTCGAGCGATGATGGTTTTTGCACCAGTCACGGATCACCAGCTTGTTAAGCTACTCTACGTGTATTACAGCATACTGCTTTTTCTTTTCTTCGACTCATTTGGTATGTTAAGTGTACTGGGAAATAAGCTGCGAGCGTGGATTGTTGTCATAATATTTCCAACGTGCATTCAGGGTAGGATGAAACTGGAAATGTAGACTTGATTCAAATATTGTTAAATTTGAAAATGTCATGTTGTTATGTTATTCAAAATTTCAATTCATCATAATAACGTTTCTTTTTTGTGTGGAAAAGTGTATGAAAGTTCTGACAAAAAGATCTTATCGTGCTGAAAGTGATGAGACTGAATGATTGGTATAACGACGTTGCAAATTGTAATTTTATGTCATTTTAGTCCGGTTTGATAATATACCCTGAAAGCAAAGAAGGTTCCTTAAGGTGGGTAAGAAGTTCCCTTAGGTGTCACCGGGTAGAATTTGTCGAGCGGTAAGTTTATAGAAATAGGCAGCAACTATAAAGGACATCACCGTAGTTTAAATCCACGCGAGCGAAGCTTTGGGCAGACTTTAGCATGATATAATGAGCGAGTTCAGAGATAGAAAATTGGGAACATCGTGGACGGAAATAAGTACGCAAGCAAGGTTTTGCACATAGTTTGGAACTTAGATTACTCCGCAGAATATAATCAAATCAAATCAAATCAAATCATCTTTATTTTGCAAGATAAGGTAATTAGGTAGATACAAAACAAGTTACAATTTGTCCTCTTATCCTAGCCCATAAGGCATGCAAAGTCATCTAAAGCTATATTACAGATAATAATTATAATTATTACATTCATTTTATTTTAAGAATACCCGAAATACACAATATTAAACTAATTTAATGGCAGGATGTCATTTTATGTTATCGCCCAGAAATTCTTTAATCGAATAAAATGCTTTACCTAATAAATACGTCCTTAGGGTCTTCTTAAAATTATACGTATTTTCTTGTTTTATATAAACAGGTAACTTATTGTAGATTATCGGTCCCATACAGAAAACGCTGTTGCAATGTGTTTTAGTCCTTGATTTTAGAGCTCGTAATTTGTCGTTGTTTCGATTAGAAGTAAAAGTTTCGTAGCTATTGAGATTGGTTTTTACCATAATTGCTACCTCATATATATATATTGATGGTACAGTAAGTAATATAAAACGTATTAAAATTACACGAATATGTATGTAATAGATAACTACAGAAAATCGATTTAACACATCAACTGCCTACATATTATTACATCGCAAGGATACAAATTTTTACACTATTTATTAAGCAAGATTAACTCAATGCTGTATGGTATACTCGTACAATTAAGTTGTCTCGTTGCATTCGCTTTTTATACTGATGGTAAGAATGTAACGAGTCAGGAAGGAACCTTTTCTTGAAATTTATAATTATGTACCTAAGGCGTACTACAGACGAACGCCCGATAACTATCCCCTTCAATAGTTTCCGATTTCGTCTAATTACAAGATACGGATATCAAATAGATAGATTTAAGGAAAAAGTCAAAAGGTTTGCTAACATTTTTTATGCTATAATTTCAGTGTAAAAACATACAACTAAACTTATGGTTTCTTCTGCAATTTATGAACTTATACGAACCAACTCAGATTTTATATGCTTACTAGCTGACCCGGCAAACGTTGTTTTGCCATGTACAGTCAAACCTGGGTAAGGGAGAGTTCAAGGGAGCACAATCTCATTCTCGCTTATAGAAGTTTCTCACTAACCCGAGTTTCTCGCTAATGCAGGTACATGGGTAGAGTTTCTCTCTTATAGAGGTACGCAGCAATAACAATATAATTTTATTTTTTTAGAACTTATTTATACTTAAAAAAATCCGTCAATTTCATTTGGGTTTCTGTTTTTGTATTTTGAATGTTTTTCTCTAACTCATAAATTTTCTTTAATCTTTTATGTATGTATGTATTTTTATTGTAGCTATAGTTCCTCCTAAATAATATAAATAAATAAAGCTCGACTGTCGCTTATAGAGGTATAGATAAGTAGCGGTCTCACTTACGGAGGTCCATGAGGGAAAAACGACTCTCTCTTACAGAGGTTTCTGTTTCTCGCTAATAGAGGTTTTTGATTGATTTGATTTAGATGGGCAGCAGCGTCTTCTGTGCAAAGCAACTGCGGTCACCAACACGCAATGGCCAAGCGTGGTGACTACTGGCTAACACCTCCATATGACAAAAGTCACTAAGCCCAGACCCCAAGTTCCCGGCGGCCCCGTTCGTCCTGGTTACGGTAGCGGCCAGGGTAACGGCGGGGCCAGGGGCGATAATCTCCGGCAGAGATCCGGCTACCAAAATCTCAAACGGACCCTGCACCTGGCAACATACAATACCAGGACACTGAGGTTAGATGACAAGCTATGTGAGCTGGAAGAAGAGATAGACAAGTTGCACTGGAGTATCCTAGGCTTATCTGAAGTCCGAAGACAGGGGGAGGACACGATAATCCTTAAATCCGGCAACTTGTTCTATCACCGGGAGGGCGAACACCAGTCCCAAGGTGGTGTCGGGTTCCTCGTCCACAAGTCCCTCGTCAACAACATTGTGGAAGTCGGTAGTGTGTCGAACAGGGTAGCGTACCTTATACTCAGAGTATCTAAAAGGTACTCGCTGAAGGTCATACAGGTATATGCGCCGACCTCGACACACCCCGACGAAGAGGTTGAGGTACTGTATGAGGACATCAGTAGAGCCATACATAATACCTCAAAGACTCATTTCACAGTTGTTATGGGGGACTTCAACGCAAGGATTGGCGCGCGTCACGGCAACGAGCAGAAGGTTGGGCCCTTTGGTTTTGGACATCGGAACCACCGAGGCCATATGCTATCTGGCTTCTTGGAGAGGGAGGACCTCTTCATGATGAACTCCTTCTTCAAGAAGAAAGAGCATCGCAGGTGGACTTGGATGAGTCCTAATGGTTCCACGAGAAGTGAAATAGACTTCATCATGGCAGACAAACGGCACATATTTAAGGATGTCTCTGTGATCAGTAGGTTTAAAACCGGCAGCGATCACCGAATGGTCAGAGGCATCCTGAATATCAACGTAAAGCTCGAGCGGTCACGCATGATGAAGTCTACACTCCGCCCCTCAAATGTCCAAATCCAGGGCTCTGAGAACTTTCAGCTTGAGTTGAAAAATCGTTTCGCGTGTCTTGAACCTAGCGTATCAGTGGACGAGATGAACACCAGGTTTGTTACAACTGTCCATGAGGTCGGGTCTAAGTTCTATAAGACCGCCTCCAGAGGTAGTAGATCTCAAATTCTCTCAGAACAGACCCTCAGTCTGATGAGGAAAAGACGAGAGCTATGCGTCCAATCTCCAACCTCAACGTCTGAGTGCAGACGGCTCGATGCGGAGATCTCAGCGAACAGACGACGCGATTGGCGTTCACATAACGTCAAACGCGTCAAACACACTATAGAGCGGAACCAAGGCTCTAAAGTGTTTGCGCGAGATCAATGCATCGGGCAAAGTCAGCTAACGAGGCTGAAGACCGAGTCCGGTACCATAGTCTCGTCGAAGTCTGAAGTTCTGAGAGAGATTGAGAAATACTACGGACAGTTGTACACCTCCTCGCAAGCCCCAGCTTCTGCTGGTGCTCATGACAAGCGAGCAAAACTAACCCGACACTATACTGAAGATATCCCGGACGTCAGCCTGTACGAGATTAGTGGGGCACTCAAACAGCTCAAGAACAACAAGGCACCGGGTGATGATGGAATCACAACAGAGCTGCTAAGAGCTGGCGGTAAACCCGTCCTAGTAGCGCTCCAAAAGTTGTTCGATTCTGTCATCAGTAGTGGAGCAACCCCGGAGGCGTGGAGCAGAAGCGTGGTGATACTGTTCTTTAAGAAGGGCGACAAAACCCTCCTAAAGAATTACAGGCCCATCGCGCTCCTGAGCCACGTCTACAAGCTGTTCTCGAGAGTCCTCACTAACAGAATTGCTCGCAGGCTTGACGACTTCCAGCCTCCCGAACAAGCCGGTTTCCGAAGAGGCTACAGTACCATGGACCACATACATACGCTGCGGCAGGTTATAGAGAAGACGGAGGAGTATAACCAGCCGTTATGCGTAGCGTATGTGGACTATGAGAAAGCCTTTGATTCTGTCGAGACCTGGGCGGTGTTGGCGTCTCTGCAGCGGTGCCAGATCGACTATAGGTATATCGAGGCATTGAAGTGTATTTACAAAGCCGCCACCATGTCGGTCCGAGTACACGACAGAAGCACGGACCCCATCCAACTGCAGAAAGGTGTCAGGCAAGGGGATGTCATATCCCCAAAGCTTTTCACCGCTGCATTGGAAGATGTGTTCAAGCTTATGGAGTGGAAAGGATGCGGCATCAACATCAATGGCGAGTATCTCACTCACCTCCGATTTGCCGACGATATAGTGATCTTGGCGCGATCGCTGGATGACCCCAGCACTATGCTTGGGGACCTGAACAGTGCCTCACAACGGGTGGGTTTGAAAATGAACATGGACAAGACGAAAGTCATGTTCAATGTGCATGTCATACCTAAACCGGTGGTTGTTGATGGCACTGCTCTCGAAGTTGTCGATGAGTACATTTACCTGGGACAAGTGGTCCAGATGGGAAAATCCAACTTCGAGAAAGAGGTCACTCGCAGAATCCAACTCGGCTGGGCAGCGTTCGGGAAGTTAAGACATATCTTTACATCCAAGATACCTCAGTGCCTGAAGTCGAAAGTTTTCGAGCAATGTGTGTTGCCAGTGATGACATACGGATCCGAGACGTGGTCCTTTACCGTCGGCCTCTTGCACAAGCTCAAAGTCACTCAACGCGCTATGGAGAGAACTATGCTTGGTATTTCGCTACGAGACCGAATCAAGAACGATGAAATCCGTAGGCGAACAAAGCTCACCGACATAGTTCTCAGAGTTAGCAAGTTGAAGTGGCAATGGGCAGGCCACGTCGTTCGAAGGACTGACAACCGGTGGGGGAGAAAAGTCCTCGAATGGAGACCACGACTCGGAAAAAGGAGCACAGGTCGCCCTTCGACTAGGTGGACAGACGACCTGAAGAGGACGGCGGGAAACCGCTGGTTTCAGAAGGCACAGGACCGGTCGGAGTGGTGTCGTATAGGAGAGGCCTATGTCCAGCAGTGGACCTCAAAAGGCTGATGGATGGATGGATGGGAGAGGTTTTTGGAGCTTAAAATGACGGGTTCTGGCTATTAATCTTACTTATAGAGTTTTCTCACTTATCCAGTTCTCACTTACCCAGGTTTGACTGTATATTATTAAAAATAAAAATCGCGATGGAAAAATAGGGGTTGATCGTAGAAGGTTGAAAATTCAGGGTGGTATGTATTTTCTAATGCTGTATCATAAAAAAATAGAAATTAAAAATTTTGTCTAAAAAATAAAATAAAAAATTTAGGGGTGGACTACCCCTAACATTTAGGGGGATGAAAAATAGATGTTGGCCGATTCTCAGACCTACTGAATACGCATATAAAATTTGGTAAAAATCGGTAAAGCCGTTTCGGAGGAGTACTGCAACAAACATTGTGACATGGAAATTTTATATATTAGATGTTAATTTTAGACCAATAGCTTAGTTTGAGAGTAATGGACATTAACAACTTAAGTACGCTGATGTTTAGTCTAAAGCATTAATACCAAGATGTATTATACAGAACTAGGGCAAATTACGCAATGTTCACTTTGTGAATTGAAAATGAGCGTAGATTATAATACCTGTTAAAGATAATTATTGTGTCAGTATCCCATACCTATATTGTAATATGACTAATATCAGGAAGTGGATGTGTTGGTTGTTGTCAAAGAACAGACGAAGTTGTTGTATTAGACCTTGTTCATGTCAAAGTCAAAGTCAAAGTCAAAGTCAAATAATTTATTTCGCTATGCGTTGATTACACACACTTAACGAAAGTCTAGGTAACTACAAACTACTTAAAGAAAAAACTCCAAGCAAAAACCGACCAGTTAAAGCATTTTTTCAAACGGCTGACGAAGCTAAATCAATTTTAAGAAACAAAGAAAATATTAAGATTGATACTTGTAAAATATACTCAGATGAAACACCTATTCAAAAAAAATACAGAGAAAGATTACAAGCTGAACTAAACCGGCGCAGACAGGAAGGTGAAAAAGAAATAACTATTAAATATATTAATGGTGTTCCCAAAATCATTTCATTGCCATCAAAAAACTAGAACTGGACATAGAAAACTTTACCGAAAGAGCAAATGATGGCAATATTACATACTCATTTACAAATTCGTACGCTAACCTAGTAATTGATACAAAATCATTAAAAATTATTTATGCAAATGTGAGGAGCTTAGTCAAACCCGGAAAAATTGACGAATTAACATGTATCATTCAAAATATAACCAACACTGTACATGTTATTGTACTAACCGAAACGTGGATCAAGTCTGCTTCAGAGGCCTCTAAATTAACATTAAAAGGCTACACTCATTATTTTAACTTTCGAGACAAAACCAGAGGGGGCGGAGTTTCCATATTTGTTCATGACTCAATAAAGCACAACATAATAGACGATCTGTGTGAAAATGACAATCATTTCTTATGGGTTCATCTTAGCAAGTTCTCTTTAGACATTGGAGCTATATATAAACCCGAAAGGACAAATCATAACGACTTCCTAGAAACTTACTCGCTCCAACTGCTCAAAAGGAAGAGAGCCATAATATTCGGTGATTTTAATTACAATATACTAAAGCCAAGTAAACTAACAAAAAACTATACAAGCATGCTTTCTGATTGCGGAGTTAATATACTAAATAGTATTGAAGAAAAATATTGTACCCGAGAAACAGCCACAACAAAATCTACTCTAGATCATGTGTGCTCTAACATAAAAAATCTAAAGTTTCATATGACCATTGTTGAATCTGACATGTCAGATCATAAGCAAATTTATTTTGAAGTTGGCAAAAATATGCCTCAAACTAAAATTAGAACAAGATATCAAAGCATAAACTACGAAGAATTGTCCAGAATAGTAAAAAAAGGACTTGACAAGTTGTACCCTAGTATGGACTACGCAGATCTAGAAAATGTGTTAAAACAAGCAATAAAAGAGAGTACAACAACCAAAATAAAAATTCAAAATCCACCACGATCTGATTGGGTCAACAAACAAATAATTTCCGACATAAATAAAAGAAATGATCTATGGCATGCTTATAAATTAAAACCAGACGATGACACAATGAAGAATAAATATTTAGAAAAAAGTAAACAGGTCTCTAAAGAAATACAACTGTTGAAGAGTAGGTATTACTTAAAAGCGTTCAAAAATTGTGAGGGAAAATCCTCTAAGATGTGGAAATTGATTAACTCCTTAGCAATAAATAAAATAAAATCAAACACGATTCCTCCCAAACTCAAAACACCTACAGGCTTCACGACAGATATTGTAAAAATTTGCGACTGTTTTAACTCATTTTTTGCACACGTAGGCGCAAATTTAGCTAAAAACTTAATCCCATCTAACAAAACATGTATAGAAAAAACTACAAGCACAACTAGTAGGCAAAAATTACTTTATTTATCTCCCGCATCAGAAAACGAGATCGGCCTGATAATCGACAACCTTAAATCTAACACTAGTACTGGGTTTGACGGCATCAGCTGTAAAGCAATCAAATCCATTAAAACTTTAATAGTTAATCGATTAACTACTTGCATTAATAAGTGTCTAGATAATGGGGTCTTTCCGGATGCTCTTAAAATTGCTAAAATTTCTCCTATTTATAAATCAGGCGAAAAAACAGATCCTAGTAACTATCGGCCAATTTCGGTTCTTCCTATAATGTCGAAAATCTTTGAGAAAGTTATATACAAGCGACTAGCTAATTATCTAAAAAACATAAATTACCTTTCTGACAAACAATACGGGTTCCGTTCTCAGTCAAATACATTATCCGCTACAATCGACTTAGTAACACACCTCAAAAATAACATTGATGAAAAACGAATCGCACTAGGTGTATTTATTGACATAAAAAAGGCTTTTGACGCAATCAGTCACGACTTGCTAATCCAAAAGTTATTTGACATAGGAATCCAGGAAAAAGCACTCGCAATCATACAGTCTTACCTTACCAGTAGGTCACAAATTGTAAAGATCGGTAAAGCTCAGAGTAAGCCTGAACCAATAATTTACGGAGTTCCTCAGGGCTCAATTTTAGGACCTCTGCTGTTCCTTATCTACATTAATAGCATTCAGAGCCTTGGTCTAAAAGGAGATATAACACTGTATGCTGACGATACTAGTTTGTTTTACTTTGGCCACAAAATTGGCCATGTTGTAGAGCAGGCCGAAAAAGACCTTAGCATGATTAATATTTGGTTCAAACAAAACATTCTTACAGTTAATGCTGAGAAATCTAAATATATAATATTTAGTGCCAAAAATAAAAAAATTGATTCATATGAACCACTAACACTAAATAATGAAACACTTACTAGGGTTTCGTCTGAAAAATATTTAGGATTAACTCTGGACAATCGACTCACGTGGAAACAGCACCTTGAGAACGTTAAATCTAAACTCGCATCTCTCATCGGAACACTTCGAGGCACTTCTCGTTGCTTCCCAAAGTCAGTCCGTTATCTTATTTACAACTCAATGGTCAAACCTCACTTGGAGTACCTTATAGAAGTATGGGGCTCAGCTGCTAAATCAAACTTAAAGCCAATACAAATTATGCAAAATAAAATAATAAAAGTACTTTTTCATTATAACTATTTAACACCCACGGAAAAAGTTTTCCAAGAAACTAAATTGATGACAATTCTCCAAACCTATAAATACAAAACCTGTTTATTAATTCAAAAAATATTACAAAGTAAAATTCACTCAAACATATCATTTACAAAGAGGGGGTGCATATCCAAACGTACAACCCGACAAAGTAACAACCTCCACTTAAGACCGCCACGCACTAATTACGGGAAAAGGAACTTTGTTTATGAGGGTGCACAAATCTACAACCAATTGCCGAATAACATAAAACAAATACAATCACCTGTACTATTCAAAAGAGTACTCAAGTTTCACATCCTGAAGGATTTTTCAAGGCATTAAACAATCAAAATAAGTCTTATCTGCAATTTCATAATAGGCCAAAAGTATGTATGTAGTCTCTATTCAACAGTATCTATGAGTCGCTATCAAAACTGATACTTAATAGGGCACCTATTTTAAATTTTGTACTCCTACCTACATACTTGTTGTATTTTGTAAGTGACGCTGCTAACATTGTTTTATTATTTTTCTTTTTAATTACCCACCATAATGTATTATCAATTTTACCTTTTTAGTAATCCTATATGTCACTTCGTATGCTCTTGTACTAGATGTAATTATCTACTAGATTAAAATATTTTGTTATTTCTTAAGCTAAGTGAGTTGTAACTCTTATTAAGAAATAAAATCTTAAACCATAAACTGATTAATATAAAGCAAGGGATGAGCTATTGATCCTTGAATGAATAGCTAACACAGGTGCCTAATCTGTGTAGGATTAGCTATGTAATAAAACCGATATTAGAGTAATTTCTATAAATAAGTATAACTGGAATTCTGAGTTAATAAATTATTGGGACTGATTTCTTCACGCTCTGCATTGCCCTATTGTAGCTAAATATTTATTGACGAGTACACCTAGTATAGATATAAGTTAGGGTAACGTAAGGGTATATCTAAAAGTCAGAACTGAACATAGATTGAAAATGGACGTGATTTACGATTAAGTTTGGTACGAAAATACAGAAAATAATACACTACGTACAACGAAAGTACAGCCGTTATGATTAGCACGAAATCTAATTTCGTGTTGTAACCTTGCTTACAGCGGTAACATCCCAGTGGTTATCGAACGTGGCACTCACTAGAGGGGGTGTGGGTTCAAATCCAAGAGACATGATAACACGAGTTTTGTAAGTCATGTACGATTTAAGAAATTAAACGTCATCTGCTGTAACGGTAAAGGAAAACTTCGTGAGGAAACCTACATGCTTGAGAGTTCTCCATAATATTCTTGAAGGCATGTGAAGTGATGGACTTTAGCCAAACCCCACACATTCTAGAGGAGACCAGAGCCCAAAATTATAACAAGGAAAATGATGTGATGGTGTGGTTACAACCATGCATTAATAAAATTAAAAAAAGGCTCCAATTTTGTGACAAAGCTTTACCTGTAATCCTTTCTTTGTGTATTCTGTCTTGCCTGACGAGGGTCAGGTGACCCAGACGTCTTCTCTTGTATGCATTACAGTTAATTGGATACTGGGCTTGTCTTAATAATACCAAACAAATCAACGTGAGATCTAGAATGAATAAGGTAGGTAATAAAATATTTTTATATATAGGTATTATAATTTAGTTATATTTACACCTTTTCTACACCGCTCAGGATAAGCTAGTGGAGAATGCCATTAGGCATTAAGCTCGCCCTTTGTACATTTAAATTTTGTAAGGTATTAATAAAGTTTAAAAAAAGTAAATATACCTACCTATACGGTTCATCAATACTAAATACCTATGAATAGTAATATAGGTAATTTAATAATAGGTAATTATTATATTGTACTTGTCGCTAAATCACTGAATTCGTCAATAATATTTCCTCTAATATTAAACGGTTTTATTATTTTGGAACTTGATTAGAAATGAATGTCACTAAAATTGTTATGGACATTCCGAATGAACTGCTCAGTTTAGAAACCTATTAGATAACATCCACGCTCGAAAATACAGACCACAAAATTCGTTTAGGTACTACCTATAATATAGTCCGGTGCATATCGCTGCAGTAGTGTACGTAGTAGGTATACACGTATACGACAGAATGATCTGAATTGCACCCATGTGGTTTGGTTCATTCAGATCAACTGCATGAGCCTCGCTGCAATGCAGTTCCTACAAAAATTAGGTCAACAAACGAAGCTACAGGCAAAGACGCAGATTTGTTACTTACCATTAAGTTATGCAAGTGGTTTGGGTTACGCCTGAGATTTATAACTGTTTCGATGTTACAGTTACTTTACGCGATGTCGTGATAAATTTATACCAAGTCAATGACTCGAGTTTTGGGAATGTTGAGCATCTTACTTGTACGAGGGATATGAATAAATTGTATCTACCTATAATATACATCTGAATCATTCAAAATCAAACAGTGATCGTTAGTTATTAAGTTGATTAAAGTTACATGTAGATTTTATTACCTGAGAAATCTTCTATATATATAAATAAAAGGAGAAGCTGACTGACTGACTGACTGACTCACTGACTGACTGACATATCAACGCAGGGCCTAAACTATAAGAGTTAGAAACTTGAAATTTTGCACAGGGGTTCCCTTTATAACGTAGGGGAGCACTATGAGAGGATTTTTGAAAATTCACCTCCTCGGGGGTAAAACGGGGTTGCAAAGTTAGTATGAAACTTTGCCGTTTTTAAAGTCAAGTGGGCAACCCGAACGCGGGCAGACGTCGTTAATGTGTCTAATTCTACACGAGCGAAGATGCGGGCGTCCTCTAGTATTTATATAAACCACCTAGGCTTTGGAATTTTTAATAAGATATTTACAAGACTTTGCCTGCAGCTTCGTCTGCGGAAAAAGTGTAACTTGGAAGAAAGAGCGGAGCATTTCGACAAGGTGGACAGACGAACGGAAGAAGTCAGCGAGAAACCGCTAGATTCAAAAGGCACAGGACCAGGTGGAGTTGCGTCGTCTACGAGAGGCTGTCCAGCAGTGGACTACTGAAGGCTGATGATGACGATGGTGAACTCAGTGACCTTAATAACGCTGTACCATTCGATTAAACGGACACATAAAAGACACAAATATTTGATCTGTTAACGTTTCTACACAGTTTGAATTCACGAGATAGGCAAAGCCGGCGAAGGAAATTGAAAACAGAGAGGCGATTGGACTCTGAATGTTTCCTATTCCCTTTGCTCGTTTATCGGAGGAAATCGAAAGGCATATAGTAGAATTGAAATTTAAACAAGTAATCGGTTGATATTTATGGTAATACCATATTTAAAATTTTTAGTGGTTCATATTTTCTCTATTGCAGTGAACATTTGAACATCTTTTTTTCCTTAGTTTGTGTCTATCTGTATCATGTTTACATAGCGACCAGCAACAAAAGCACGAGAGAATATTTTATTTCAACAATAACAAACCGGACACTTAAGATGAAAACCAACATCATTTATTTTTTAAACACAGTAGTTATAACAGACGACCCATTAAGGCAGAGAGCCTTTTCTTGGGGAAGAGAGATGTAATTTTAAAAGATAATATTTCGTAAATCACTTTGGAAATTTGGTTATAGAAATATTATAAGAATAGAAATAAATTCTTTTGATGATCTTAGTTAAAATACTCCGATTACCATAAGCTTCTTTATTTAATTTCCGCAAGCTTCATTAATTTAATTTCCGCTAATTATACTAACTCATTAAGCAAGATATGCTTAATCAGTTGGTATAATTAGCTAGTGGACGTCCGCAGCTTCGCTTACGAGGTAGTAGTTACGGCAGTTACGTTTATAGTTGATTTCCTCCTCAGGGCCATTGCGGCATATTGTAATATAGATATACATAACATAAATACATATATGTATAACATAATAGGAGTTTACATGAGTTTAAATGAATCCATGAAAAAAGTTACATTCCATAGGCATCCCACCATTGACCGTGGGTCTCTCCCAAAGCTCAATCTGTCGACACTGAGACTGCCAAAGGCCTTCAACAAATCTAAGATAACTTTACAATTGAAAACAACTGACAGCAACGTCTTAATGTGTCTTCCAAAGCACGGAAGTATTTTTCTTTAAATGTAGGCCTTAAGTCCCCAAAAGGAGAAACCTGTCTGTGAGCAGCAACGCTAAGTCTTACAAGTATACATTTTTTTATATTTCTCATAAGTACCTAACTGCGAAAGTATTTAATAACCAAAACATATTATAACGTTAATTGTATTTCTACTATACAGTGACAGGTAACGATAAAAATGTTTTAAGTCGGCCATTAATAAAACAGACTTTTTTGCTGCATACTATCGTACCTGCGTACTTTTAATTTATTTTGTAGGTAGGTGATAAAATATCATGTGTAAGCTGGCATTGTTTGGCTTTTTGATTGTAACTCAGGTGTGTCAACAGTTAAAAATCAAGTTTCATATCAAATTCATTCATTTTAGTACCAGTACAAATTTTCCTAGTACCGTCGATTTTTTTACAATTTGTTTTACGTCGAACGGACAATCAAAAGTAATAAAGTAAACAGTTATAACTATTATGTATTGTTTGCTTCGCTTGATTTTATGTTACAAGTTAAATCGCGAACAGTGAAACGACCATAAAAGTGGTCGGGCTGGTTCAGATCCGAAGATAGAAAGAGAAAAATACACATCTACTTACATCTTTTATGGGTATGCACTTAATGTGATGGCTCGCTTACAATATTAAAAGCGAGCTCATAGGGCTGTCAAAATCATAGTTTCTTAGAAACTTTAAAGAAACTTTATTTTCTTAGATTATGCTTCTTGATTCTAGACTCAGGGGTTCAATTAAACCCAATAACTATGAATCACCTGCAACTTGAATACTAACCGATTTAAATTATTTTGGGCAGCCCTAAGGCTTCACCTATTCCTTGGTAATTGTAAAGACGTATAGGCATGCGTTTGTGATGAAAAACGCTCACTCATAAAAGTGGTCTCGTCGCGGTCGGTTCAATAATCGAGGTAATCGAATCACGAATGCGTTTTATTTTCTTTCTTACTACCATCGGAACGAGATAAAAATAGTCAAAGTTCCTTAGCACCAAGTTAAATAAGCGTTGAAATTTTTATTTTTGTTTGGTTGAGTAGGTACGAGTTGTATTGTCGGTTGGCGCTGCAACTCAGCAAGTCTGATCAGCGATGGCTTTTTGTAAAAAGTCCCGTTGACGATACACATATATACTAGCTGACCCCGCAAACGTTGTTCTGCCATATGAAATGTCAAAGTGACGTGACACTTCATGTAAATGATAATTTATACAAAAATACTAAAATAATGTTTAAAAAACATTTCCAGTGGATTGCTCCACTTGTGTTTGTGTGTGATTGTGAATCTAAACCATTCTCGAATCCCCTTGAACACACAAAACATTTCATCAACATATATCCAGCCGTTTAGGAGGAGTTCACTGTCATATTAAGATTGTCAACCACCTTGCCCGAGTTCCCGATCCATAGTTCTGACAATAGCGGTTCACTTTCCCTCACGTATGCGACATTTCACCGCTGTAGAGTACTGTATTACTATGCTCAGCAGGTTCAGATTCTTCTCAACTTACACGATGTAGATGTAGGTACGACGAGCGACGGACTCCGGGCGCCAACAAGAAGGATTTGTTATCATCGCGTTCTCGCAAGACTTCCATAATTTATACTCTGAATACCTGGCTGAGTTATTTGAATGCCAAGTTCGTGCCTGAATTTTTAAAAAGATTCGCCCCACAATCAGACCCAGTCTGAAGGGCGTTGGTAATAAAAATTTACGAGATCGCTGTCAGTGCGTGAGAAGCAGTGAAACATGGTAGGAAACGAGGGGTCGTAGAAGCCACAGGTGAGGTCATAAACGAACATCAATTTGGAAATCTAAATATTACAATTAATGAACAAAAAAAACGCCCACACTCTCTACACCAATATTCATAGTACAATACAAATTCCATGCTTTGTTTATCATTCATATCTTACCAATCTTAGATTTTCATTGTTGCTTGCATTGCAAAATACCATATTGGGTTACCCAATCTGTAGGATCTGAACTCATGGAATGGCACTATAGCTTGCGTCGACCGTCCATGAGCGGGTGAGCATCAGCAGTATAGGCAAAATTCATTTCAGGGCGTTTTCGTGCTTCGGAGGGTACGTTAAACCGTCAGTCCTGATTGATTTCAGTTGTAAAACAATTGAGCCTAGCTGAAGAACATCGGGTGGCTTGTGAATATTCCAGACTGGGTTGGCCACTAACCCCCCAACCAATCCGCATTGGAGAAGCGTGGTGGACTACCAGCTGTGGCTGTGGGAGAGACCCGTGCACAACAACCTATGGGTATTAGCTTAGCTTTGTTCTAGGATCTGTATTTCATGCAACAAACTGTTCTCGGTATAAGCTATTATTACACTTAATTTAAAGCAAGTTGTTCTTGGTTTAAATTACGACCCAAACTAAAACTTTGACATACTAACATTAGAATGTAACACGGTAGCAGAGGTATTTACGAAGCCATATTCATTTGCATCGAACAAAGAAAGCTGTTTTTGCTTCAGTAACAAACAAAGCTTTCTGTTGATCCAATATAAACTTGAATGAATGATCATAATGAATTTTCCGTTATATGTACTTATCATAAACATTTGCGTGTAAACTATGTATCTAAAACATGCCTTTTTTCTATCGGTCCTTTATTTTACCAAATCGGTAGGCAGATAGGGGTAGTAGGTACACGTATAAAACAAAACAAATAATGTATTATAAAAATCTATATTCGGCCTGTGTACAAAACATTGACGATTACATTATATTTAATTTAACAATATGTTTTTTTTTTTTTTTTATTTACTTAAATGAAACTAAGTTTTACTAAAAAACTTATGTAAAATGAAAAAAAAAATTGTTAAACAATTTCGAATTGTGCTATGCATTAAACACAGATTCACTTTATCGTGTTTATACTAGAATTACAAAACTAGTATATTCTAGCTCTAAAAATATGATTATTTTATGCTGCAAGCATCGATCTTTAAAAAATAAAACCATTAATGTGAACCAGACTGATCATTACCATACGATCTGATAATGTAGTTATTTTTTTTTAATGTGCATCCACTTTTCACTAGTTATGTTTTGGTTTCATGTACTTACTAACATGGTGAGCCTAAAAATATTAATACTAATATATATTTACATAATTCATAATAATTATTATTCAGTCAAACTTATCGGACGCACTCTCTTGTAGCAATGGTTTGGGATGTCCTGTGGGACTTGATAGTCGTAAAAGCGAGTACATAAAGTTTATATTCGTCCCTTGTTCTGCCATCCGCCATTTTGAAATTCAAATAAAAATAATAATGTAATACGACTATCTCGTGATGCAGAAAATAGGACAAGTAATAGGAAGGGATAAAGTAAAGCTAAAGGCATAAAATCAATAACCACAAATACGACTAAATAATATGCTGAAAATCATTTTTCTTGCTCTCTTTAGTCAGATCCATAGTCAGGTCTATTAGCCAAGACGGTAAACAGTACTGTGCTAGAAATAGTCATTAAAAGTGGTGATTGGTGAAGAGGTTAGTAAACAATCAGAGTTTGTATTGATTTAAGCTACCAACAATGAAATAACCAACACTTAATGATAACCTCCGAAGCACGAAAGCTCTCGAAAAATATGCTTGATGTTTCTGTGTTGAAATTGATACAATCTTATCGCACAGTCACGAGCGCATGAATGTTATTAATGTTGTTTTATCATGTATCGTTCATTGTAGGGAGAAATCAACTAAGACGATGATAATAAAATTACGGGAAATTATATGATCTGAAAATTAGTAATGGGTAAAATAAACATCACAAACTGGAGAAGGAACAAAATCCTTGTGGCTTATGTATGGCGCCCTGGTAATGGTAGCACGTAGAGATCTGTAATGACTTTGAAGGCAAAAAGTATAATTTTCTCTGGAGTGATTACCTTGATAATGTTTTGCCATGATATTTTCAAGTAAAAGTCAGATCCGTATTTCTAAAGACTAACGAAGAAAGTTCCATGATTGTAAAAGTTGTTCTTGCCTATAAACTTGCGATTCTAAAGAACTAGGGGACATCGATAATACACAAAAAGTCAATGTTGTTCACTTACAAACTGTACCTCAACTTGTGCTCAATAATATGTTGTTCCAATGAGATTTTTTGTATTGACAAGCAAATAAAAATGAAATTTTATAGTGCGCGCAGAACAAGCAAACAATATACCTACCTACATCAGAATAAATTGCGTTTTTAAATTAAGTATACCTATTCGATCAAAAACTATCTATCTAATGAAATTCCGTACGGAAACACAAAATAAATACGGTTTGTAATAAATATTCACACTGTGATGCGATACAGGCCATTTCACATAGAATTTCGGGGTAACGCTGGTAACGCTATCTAAATTGCCGACTGACCGTGGGAAGCTGTCTCTATCCATCAAGAACTGTGTTCACCGCCGAAGATCAAACTACACAGACTAGTTAATTATTTAACTTATAAAACTGGAAAACCCATCATTTATTTATTTATTAATAATAACACACCTACAGAAATACATACAATTGTTGACAGGTTAGTTTTATACATATGGAAGATATACATTAGGTAGGTACATATGCCAATAAGTGAGTAAGCCGGTAATTTCAACTATGGAAATCAGACAAAAACCTATAACATTACTTCGGTTTTTCAAATTAATGACGAATTGACATTTGACCCAAAGAAAGTTGTAATGTTTATTAGCAGCAGCTTCTAACATTAATATAAATCTTATTATGGCTTTAGTTTGTCTGACAAGTCCTAGGTTGCGCACTGTGTCGCATTACCAGCTTCAACTATTATTTCATTTTTGTACGGATTGTTTTAATCACTTGTGTTAATTATGGGTAAGTATTTAGAGTAATATTGTAATCACCTGGTTTTATGAGCTATTATTTGTTGGTTGGCTACGTTTTGATTACGATGAGCAATAAAATATTAAAAATAATATAATGATAAGCTAATAATAATATGATGGCTGCATTTTTTAATTGAACTCATTACATTTTTAGGGTTGGATAGTCAACCCTTAGATTCGCCATGTTCGTCCGTCTGTTTGTCCTCGGTTTAGCTCAGAGACTCTTTGTACTAGAAAGATGTAATTTGGCATGGGAATTTAAATTAATTACGTTGACAAAGTGATAAAATAAAATAAAAAATCTCATATATTCCATGGTGTGGGGTATCGTTGGATAGGTCTTGCAAATTACTGTGGTTGTGTGAACATCATTTTTCGATTTAGGATTCCGTTTTTAAAATATCAAGTTTATATGTGCCAATTTTTAGTTGCGTTGGTTAGGTGTTATTAACGTCTGGTTAGAATATGAAGGAGGATTAAATCATTGTTGCATGTTAACTACCTACATAAAAACGTCGTATAAATACGCAAAGAATTTTCTTTGATTAAAAAGAAACGGTTTGTTTTTATTATTTACGTTGGAAGAATGGGCAGAAAGAAAGATCGGTGTAAAATAAAATCAGTTATTGGGTTTACGTCGTTTCCGGCGCTTAGCCGTCTGCTCGGGAGGAGTTTTCTATTCTTTCATTCATTTTCTTTTACACCAAGAAGCACGGAGACGTAGGTAATACGAGCGCAGCCATGAAATATTTTGCCAGGAAAATCACATTTGCGATGTGATGCGAGAAATGTGGATAAAAGGGATTTAGCGAGGGCACATCTTTGATTCCCGGGAATTATTCCAGGGAATAACTGTTCTGTACCTTCGCACAAAGCAAAGCGGATCGTAAATATCAAACTCATTATCCACATTGAATTTCTTATTGGCGTTTATTTTTTGTCTATTGAAGCCGAATGATTGTAAGGATACAGGCCAATTTATTCCTGTTCTTTTGTTTCGTATTGTGTTGCATTCTTTATTAGAGCCTGTTTAAAATAATAGCAGAGTTTGTAACTGTTCCAGTCGTGACATTTGGTAGAATGGTTGGTTCTAGTCTTGTGGCAAAATTTATTTTAGGGTGCTTATGGAGCTAGGTAACCTGAATGCTTGTGAGTTTACTATATTTCTATAAAGCATGTACAGTCTGCTATTCAAGTCGTGTTCACTGCGCTAGAATTATACAGTATCATTAAAACAAGAGACCCACCCACCACTGCCAAAACTCCATCGATCCAGAAGTGAAGAATCATTAAGAGCCAAAATGTTGACTCTTGTTGATTCTTTATACAGTATCGCAAAATAAATTGTGTTTCCCTCCCATTATTGGGTATATTTCCCAAGTACATCTTGGTTATGACATGTTGATATAAAATTATGCAGTAAACTTATAATTGCTAATGTAAATATCATTACTCCCTTAGCACGTAGCATTTTCATATCCCCAGCGCTAAGTCAAAGCCATGTTTTGTATATTCATGAATATTAAAACTTCGACAAACAGAACTAATTTACGTAACATAAAATCACGCCTGTATTTTCCAGAAGGAGTAGGCAGAGGTGTTGAATACACCCAAATAAAATCAAATCAAATCAATGTATTTGCAGAATAAGGTTAAATTAGTTGATACAAATGTTGGTCAAAAAGAAGTTACGCTTATTCTTACCTATTTTAGGCATGCAAAATATTTAATACTTAAATAATCTAAAAAATATATATTGTATATTTACAATAAAACAGACCTCTTAATTTGAATAACTAATAATTTTAATGTCAGTGTTAATAAATATTTTTCCACCAGTTATGTTAGGGTCCCATGTAGTAATAGATGGTGAGCCTATTGCCATACAGCGAGCACAAATCCAGACTCCAAATTGCTACCGGGCATTTCAAGTTAGAAAAACCCAATAATTGTTGACCACTAGTAAACCAACGAGGCAGACATTAAAATATTTACCTATAGCAATTATCTTTTTTATTACTGAACGATTCGTGAGTGTCTATATTCATAGTTGAAGTTACCGGCTTACTCACGTGTGATTTAAGTAGAAAATAGTCCGTCTAGTTTCGATCTATTACGATGATCATCTTCAGGAGTGAACGTGCTCAAAGGAAATTGCTAACTTCAACTATGAATATAGCAATTATCCTTTGCTTTGATAAACAATATGGTACCTAACCTACACCACTGTGCCCAGAATATTATTTGATCCTAAAATTGTGCTAAATATTGCCACATAATTTAAACGTGATGGAGGGCATTAAACTCATTATTCGTAATTGAGTTTGGAGGTTAGGTATATGAAAATTTGAGGACAATAAAGACGACAATTTGACTCGATTAGCATGTAAGAAGTACCCTAATGCCTTTAAATCTGATTTAGCGTTGAAGTTGATGAATTGAGTATTTAAACATCATTTGAATTGATATATTCTAAGATATAAACGTGGAAATTTAACTATTGAAGCTTTTCAACGTATTTAGGGCGGATTCGACTTACACGCGCGATACCAGGGATAATTTTAAAGTAGCGAGCTGAAAGCTGTCAATAATGTGTTAATTTTGCTTTGACATGACTTCGCTCGCGTGGAATTAGACATAATAATAGTTTCGTTTACACCTAGTAATAGTATATAGCCTATGTCACTCAGTGAAGATGCAGCTTTCTAACGGTGTAAGAATTTTTGAAATCGGTCCAGTAGTTTTTGTGTGAAAACATTATAAACAAATGTTTCCTCTTTATAATATTAGTATAGATTGATTCAACAATATTCATGACTGTATTAAGCTGTTAGGTGACCTAAAGTCAGTGCTAACATACTTATAAAATAGAAGTACTCAAATACGTACTACCGTATTCAGGTAGAAATATAGTAATGTAGTAAATAGAAGTACGTAGTGCACGATTCCAAGAAAAGTTAGGTAAGACTATAAATTCAATAAAGAAAACGTTGTCTTGTCTTGAAAAGCAACCTACAGTTAATTTGCTCCGATTGTCAAGGTGGGTTTATAGGTCAGCCGTGGCTTTGCCAATATTTGTATGCACTGAGGCGTGGCCGTACCGCGTCCTCTGGGAGACAGCACGTTTCCTGCGACAGCAAGCAGGCCAGATACTCGCAGTTATGGTGCTAGTGAACTTCAATTTATGTCAAATTAGATTTTATCGCTTGCGTGTTAAGTCCTGGTAAAGCGGTGACAGCCCAGTGGCTATCGAACTCGCCTCTAACTTGAGCGGTCCGGGTTCAAACCCAAGCGGCACGTACCAATGACTTTTCTAAGTTATGTGCGTTTTAAGAAATGAAATGTCACTTGCTGTAACGGTGAAGGATAGATATTCTGTATTGGAATCTGTTCTGCTTTTACTTTTAACATCAGCGATCGAAAATTTAACTATTTTCTGAAGATAAATGCAGCACTCCACATCGCATTAAAAATCAGACTAAAAAAAATTTAAAGAATAGGTTTTACATAGATTATACATTTTTTTAAGGATATATTCTTAGATTATGAATAATCTAAGGATATTGATATTTCACCATTTTGAAAGTAGATATGTGTTGGGACCATAGATTTATTACTCTATACTAGAGAATCTATTGTTGGGACTGACAGTTTGGTTGCTTTGTCAATTTCCAATCGACGAATTCCAAGCAAATGTATTTAAATCTTACATACTAAGATTGCGTCTATATACAGCCTACTTCTATAAGTAGGCTGAGGGAGGTACAACCGAGCTAAAAACCCATCTATGAATATTGATAGTTTATGTGCGGAAGTTAATACAAAATGTCGAAGGAATTTATATGTTAATGTGCTAGATTCACACCTGTGCTTACAGAAACCACCTACTTATACGTAAAGCACGAGATATTTATTGCGTTGTGTGATATTTGTACTTACTGGACAATGGACATGTGCTGAGCCAGATTTGGCCTACGGTTCGACCTCATACTTACCATTTGTTTACATGTACCTGTATAAACTATTTAATGTCTTTAGCTTTCTCTAATAATACCTACATTATACCTACGTAAAAGCTATTATACATACTAGACAGTATATAAATTTAAATTTAAAAAATGAATCAATTCACGATCTAAATAGGAGCCACTAACCAATGGTAGGTATAGCGCAAACACGAATCATTTCATTCACTTTTATGTATATTTAAAACTATTTTTACGGTCTATGGTTATCGTGATAATTATCACTTCCTCTCGATTACAAGAATTAAGTTACTAAAAGTGCCTGCTCCTACAGTATTCATATTATTATACATATTAATATCTACAAACTTTCAACTTATGTGTCTGTTAACTTTTTCTATTAACTGGATTAACTCGTCTAGATCCTTTCTGATCAAGAATCAGAGTTGAGATAATATTTATCTCATTGTTGTCATGGGCGGCAGTTGATGTTACTGCTTGCTCGTTTGGTATCGTATAGTCATAAAAAAAATTACTATGACACTAATAATAATTAAGTTTAATTGTGTGCAATATTGATATTCAAAAAATAAAATTGACCAAGCTTCTTTCTTTTTGCTGTGTACTTGTATTTGTAGCCTTACAACCTAGGTAGACCTCCGACGATAGATTAATAGTGAATATATTATTCAATCAGTCATGATGATATAAGATTGAAATCAATACTCTTAATGCTGGAGCTAGTGCGGTTTTGATAGATGGTACAAATCCCGTAGATAAACACTCTCGTTTCATGTGCGCTTCGAATCCGTAATCGATCGTTAGGCTGCCCAAAAACAGCGCAAAAAATATAATAAGTAATAGAATTGTGTTTCAGCGAAGCTATTGGAATAATTAATTCTATCTGATTTTCTGATACTTGTTCTGAATACGAGGCTTTGTGTAGGTAATAAATGTTCAGTCTCAGATCCATATTTTCTTTTATATCAGGAGTCTGCAACCTTTTTAGAGCCAAAGTTTCTTTTTTATAATATTACGTCAACGTATAACGTTACGTAACAAACGTTGTTTTACCATATATGTAAATAATGTTTAGTGAGTATTTTGGTAGTCAAATAAGAAGAACTAATACATTTTTAATGTTTTGTTCTTTATCTCGGATTTTGATTTGACGGGGGTGGAGTTGCGGAGAAAGCCAGTGAATTATAAATGTGTAACTTCAGGAAGGACGCTGGTTGTGGCTAGTAGCTACACATTTTTTTACATTCTCACGTACCTACGGCCATCTGACCCGAAACTAGACGCGAGAATGTACTATTGGTATCAGAGACTGATATACATACATAGATATTTTTAAATACACACTTAAATAGATAATATTATCATCCAAACCCAGAACAAACACATGTTTTTCCTGAATGGGATTCGAACCCACGACCCCTGCGTAACAGACAGGATAACTACCGACATCTGTGATATACCCTTCACGACTTTTAAGAGCCTAGTTCAAATTCAGTCACAGAAGCTTCGATTGGGGACTAAGATGGTCGCCTTGCTTAAAAAAAAATACAACACAAATATTTCCTATATCAATTAATACAAACCAAGAACACTGACCATTATTTCTTATACTTACATTTCAGCTTAGTGAAAAAGCAGACGGGTCACCTGTAAGTCGACGTCACTACTGAAAACGGGTAAATCCAGAGGTCGTCAACGCATGGCTAGCTTTGAACTAAAGCACTTTTTAAAGAAGGTGTTCTTTTCCTTGTCTTAATCACAAACTCCAACATGTAGCTTTAAAAATTAGTTACTAAGTTGGAAAAACAAATAGATGTCATTGGTAGTTCGCCATCGACTAGCATACGTGAGGAAGTGACCGAGGCGGTTTGCGGTTTCGCGGACCAATTTACTCTCGAGACTGAGTGGGACACGTAGAGCTCTCAAATTGAATATTACTGCATTATGCATGGCAGAGCGGGAATCTTTCCTTGATGTATGATGATTTATAGATATTTTTGTGTGTATGTACTATGGTTAAACAAAGCTGCAAATAATAATAAAAAATAACATTCAATATAAGAACCCGGTAATTTAGAAGGCTTGCGTGGGAACAAAGGTCCGACACGTAGAGGCCCCTTCGAGACATTTTAATGTGTTGTGATATGGCACAAGGGGCGGATAACACCATTGATCGACTGTACCATCAATTGGTACACCCGAATGTGGACCCGCCAGAGGTACAGGAACTATTGCAAAGGAATGGAAACTATATTGGATCTATTGTGGTAGATTTACTCGTAGAGTAACTGGATTTGCATAGACTGAACAATATGCTACGATCCTTCGCAGTGAGAGGCACGTTGGATGCACTGTATTGGATATTCATTTCAATACGGAGGGCTGTCGATGTGCTCTCGATGATGTTATTGTTTCAGAGATATTTTCACCCGACGCAGGATAAAATGTTTGACGAAAATATTTGTTTGTTGGGATTACCCAACTGTTTTCATGGGATTGTAAATGTGTTAAATATGAAAGGCGAATGATAAGTTAAATCTGAACAAAAATATAAATGTGAAAAATAGAAAGCGAAGTAGGTAGGTACCCATAGAAGGAAATTCAGTCATCAGATGTAAACAATATAAATTTATGCGCACCATATAAACCAAAAAAAAATATTTACCTATATTTTACTTCCCCATCAGTATGGTGACGGTAAAACGTACCGTTTCCGTTTAATTTTACTGGCTTATTTAGTATTCAAAAACAAACCACTTTAAAAGCATTGATTTCACACGATATCACATATTAAGGTTCATAGAATTACTACTACAAACTAAAGCCAGCCCGAGAAAAATGATATTTTATGTTTGAAATCCTTTTATTTTCATGTCTTAAATTAAAAAATCTTGGTATAAGTACTAACCAATATTTAAATAATATAAAGCAGCAATCTTTCCACTACTTAAACGCATATCCTGAAATACATATTCGAAAGATAATAAATGTATTGCTACTCAAACTGGGTAAATTTTAACAGTATATTCCGAACTCTCTAAAGGTAAAATACTCGTATGTATCGTAAATCCGTCCGAATGATCTGTATCCGAGCTAGCATTGATGACACAATGACACTCGAAACTCGAATTTTAACAATAGGAAGGGCTTGTTTTCCTTGTTTGTTGTGATATTTTGCCTGGACATGTTCACTACTAAAACGGAAAATAGATTGTTTGGGAATAATAAAACATGATAGTAATAATCTTTTCTATCTGAATGTTAAAAAAAAATCGACTTGTGTTAGTTACACACAGACTTAAGATAAATATTTATCTCTGGATTATTGAACTAAAGCGTTGACCTAAATATTCATTTTATGAGGCAATTCCATCACATTTTTGTGAAAGGAAATAAGTTCATAATATCGTAATGGACAACACGAGAACGAAATTTATCTAAAGAGACTGTATCAAGTTTCCTATAGCGTTTATACGCTTGGGAATTAATTTGTATGACTGATATCCTCGCAATTTTTTTTATTTAATAAACATTTATCCACTCAATCGGAAGTGGTATAATATTCGCTGTGGTCTAGTGGATATAGGATGAATAATGTAATATAGAGACTATTATACTTGTTAGACTTGTATATAATGTATTATATCAGTAAGTCGGCTCAATTATTTTGATTTATGACACTATTTCAATTACCAGGCTCGTAGTGTTGACTAGTTAAGTCCCTTTATTGCGGACTTATGAATAAGCGGTATGCGTAACGGTTTTGCAAAAGCAAAGATAATATAGATATAGAGGGGTCTTCTTGTTCTGTCTTTGATACTAATTTCAGGTAACAAACAGGCATAATAGATGTCATAAATGCCTTGCTTACATCAAAATTACTGAATTAACTACGAGTGTAATCTAGATGTTATAGGAATCAGATATTAAATGCCTTTGATTATAAATGTATGTTGCGACTAAAAATACTAATCATAATTTTGCTCTATGTCATGTTGATATCAAACTATACTGAGCGACCTGTTACCGCGAAGTAAGTCATGGGAGCACATAATAATGGTTTAAGGTCTTTCTGTTACTGTATGATCCTTTGATTATAAGGGTGGTTGTAGTAGGTATGCGTAACGGTAATGCGTGGGTAATAATTTATGTAACGATGTATTCCACATTTCCAGTTCTATTCTAGGCCTACTTCAATATTAGGGCGAGCGGCAAGACCGGATTGAGCGGCGCTAAGAGATTTATGTGATTGGATGTGACAGTGATCATTATATTACCGCGGCGTCGAAGATAAATTATGTAATGCAAAGATATTGACTTCGACTGTAAAACTGTAATTCTAGATTTTATTTTTTATTTTAGAAGCTTTAAAAACATAACACTGCGGTGAAAATGCAGCTTCACCTGCAGTTCGGCCGATTAAAATCTAAGTTAAAGAATAATATTTTTTTACAGATCGATAGTTAATTATCGATTAAAAATTTGAACGATTTCAGTGTTGCATCCATTTCACGGGTACCATACAATTTTCCGGGGTAAAAAGTTACCTAAAGCCTATGTTACTAAGTTCAGATCCTGGAGCTCTGTACTACATCTATGCGGCAATCCATCATTCATCATTAGGCTATATAACATTACGATACAACCAGGTACTATGTCTTATTCTACGCAAGCGAAGCTGCGGGCGTCCACTAGCCTTCTATAAGACCATTTAGAGATATTGTATTTACCAAAAATCCTTTCGTGTTAGCCAACAATTTTATCCACTGCCTGTTATTTTCTCGTATCATTCTCTTGATTGCCTGCCATTTACAGGCTTCATAAAATCTAATAGGAAGCTATAGAGTCTTTGAACACAAACTTTCAACACAAAGCACTCACATAGCGCTTTTCATTTTGTGGTTTGAATGACTTTTCATCTATCAAAGTGGAAAAAATGCCATGTTTTAAGAGCAAGTTATGTATTATAAATTATCTACCTATAAACCCAATAAACCTGTAAACATAAAGATGTCTGAATTAATTATGCTTTCATCATTTAATCATTTCGTTCATTTAATTCCTATTCAAGATCACTTAGCTTAGCTGCGAATAATTTTTAAGCTGAGAGAGAAGGTAATTTTATTTAAACAAAGGTAGGTATTCACTTTTATCCTGCATTTTATTAATCTTTGTCCGTCTTAGATATTAATATTCTTTATATTTCTTACTCCCAATCAAAAGTAAATGAAAAGAGAGTTTTTAAATAGTTTCAGTGAAAGTATAGTAAAAAAGTCGTTTATTCCTAATTATGTTATGTTTATATTGAATGATCAAAATATACAAGTAAAGATAATTTTCAGTCCTGTAATATATGAGTATAACTAGTAGACTTTTAACGTTATTCGGTAGTTGTCACGTTGGAAATCGTCTGAATGTCAATGATTTTGTATTAAACAAAAAAAGGGTGTGTATAAGATATTACATGTAATGTGATTACGAAATAATGCTAGTTGATAGCAACATGTTTACTTATATATATTTGGCTATTAGTCCAAAATCCAAAATAACTGGATCCGTTTTATTTGGACTTACTAATTGGGTTAGATTGGGAGTAAGGTCAGCACTTTATTCTTAAAAAAGAGGGTATAAATACAATTAGAGCCAGTCCTATGTGTTCAAAACAGATTCGGAAAAGAAAAATACCTAGGCATTACTGAACTTGTATCAACAATATCACTAAAACCAACAATCTATTTCTAAGAAAAGTCTTCAAAGTATCGAAGGAAAACTTATAATAGAAGATCAGCGAGGCTAAACAATAAATTGCTATTGCAGAACAAGTGTACTGTGACAGCTAACATAAAATACCGAAACGATGCCTTCGAAGTAGGGAAGACACAGAACAACTTTCGACACCAACAATTTATTTCTTGAACCAGCTATTGTGCTATTGTCACTTTCGATACAATATCGATTCATTAGATACATAGGACAATTGTAAGCTGTTTATTGTAAAATTTTTCGCTTTGTTATGTTTCATTGCAATCAATGTAATTCTTATTTTTTGTCAATTGATTAGAGAATAGTTTCAAAGGACTCTGTATTGGGCTACGGGTCATGTTGCTTAGATAACAGATTAAGATTTCACCCGTATTAAATCGATATTCCTGAGTGCTAACTGGCACATCACGGCTTATACCCAACAATGTGCCAGAGATAAGACTTCTATTTACTATGAATAGGTATGCCATTTTGAGAGAACCGTAGAATGAAAATTCAACCAATAGACAATTCAATTTAATCAGTTTCTCTATGTATACAGAAATGGTATTGTTTTGTGGGAAAATTTAAATACTAACTAAATGTAACGACTCCTAACCTAACACTATATTTGTGCATATCTTGTTACTGCTAATTATAAATTTTAAGCAAGTTCAATGTTCCTGCCTGAGTGTAATTATTTCACTTATAGATCCAGAAAATTACATATTATTACCATACTAAGTTCATTTATACATATTATTCGTAGATGTACTCGTAGTAAAATTGAGTTAATCCAATGACTTGTACATCGCTTATATTATTTGATAGATATTTATAATACGTTTGCTCTGGTTTTGGATAAATTGTGTGCTTTGTTTTACCAATAAGAATGTATTTCAATGGGACACTTTGTGCTTTTACGGAAAACTATGGCTCTTGGGCTACTTCTAATGCCGGCTTCGAATATACCCCCTTTCAGTGTTTAGTGATATGGTAATAGTAGATACCCAGAAGAACTGCAATTTTCAATTCAAAATATGCAAACTGTTTAAATTTCGGTAAACGATTTCAGAAAGCCAGAAAACGTTAAATTGGATGCTAAGGGAGTTCATACAAAATACGTAAGATAAAATCTACAATTATAAAATTTCTCAATGCCATGCACTCGACCCTGACTGCCGAGCTATGGGTTTGATCCTCGGCCAGAGAAAATATTTAATAAGTAGATAAATGTTGCATTCTGAAAGGAGTGCCCAACAGTGGGACAAAGAAAGGGTTGTGATGATGATGATGTAGCAGCGTGGTGGAGTATGCTCTAGACTTCTCGCAGATTTGTTGGTGGGAGAGACCCGAGCCCAGCAGTGGGACGTCTTTAGGTTACAGCTTAGATAAATGTTTGAAATTAGGTATTAGCAGGAAAAACAAGTTTGTACACGCACTGTTCTGTGTGTACACGCACCGCAGGAAATTGATCGAGAAACTGTCCAAACTAGGATTCCCACACCTATGTGAGTATAAGTTCTTACAAAACTTCTACGGGACTTCATCCTATTACATAAAGTGCAATCATTAATAAATTGGAAAGATCTCGAGGAAAGTTCTCCTTACAATGCTCGTATTCCTCTTAAATTACATTAAGAGCCAGTGAAATCGCTGAGTGAGCTCTGGCCTACTCCCGTCCGCCGTGAGATCACGTTTTTAATATAAATGTCGCAAGGATAGATTTAAAATGAAGTATATTTAGATGAGGGAAAAGGCTTACAATACACTAATGGAAAAATATATTACAGAATTACGCTGGATGTTACATTTCTTATGCTCCAGAAAGTTTGTAGAGTCATCAATAATTTATGTCAGGCTTTACCAGATTTCGAATAAATTTATGATACGCATTTTGAAGTAAGATGGCGGTTAGACAGGTTGTTGTAAAACAGCAGGAGAGCTATCAGTGTCGAACGACATGCAGATACCTACACCATCCACAGCCTTCTAGTCCTTTTCGTTCGATGTTTGTATCTCATGGGCGTAGCAGACAAGTAACATAACGATACAAGCTATATTATTATTATTATTACTACTATATATTTATTTATGCGGATCCTATCCAGGGTTGCACATAGGAGGTATTGCCTATGTTATATTTATATTCTAAAGGTGTTTGCGATCTCGTAAACGAACACTTCGTTTCGTTAAACATCAGAAGATTCCGCTCACTCCATTATTATATGCCCATGCTGTTGATGCCTACATATAGGTAGCCGTACATAGGAAACCTCTGCAGTTTGACGGCGGTCAGACGGATGACTGACAAAGGGATCATTAGTGAACCCTTTCGGAGCATTTGAGTTGATGAGCACGCGTCCACACAATGGCCGGTGGCCTGCAGACGGGTCCGTGAGCAATCGTAATGGGCTTGAAGACGATGCTGGTGGCAATTATTCTTGTAGATTGATGTTAATATCTACGAGTACCTATTATATCATCTCACACACGGTCATCTGACCCCAAACTAGGCAGAGCCTGTACTATAGGTATCAGAGAATGATATTATAATTTAAAAAAAATCTATGTATGTATTATCAGTCTTTGACACTAATAGTACAGGCTCTGCCTTGTTTGGGCTCAGATGGCCGTGTGCATTGAGTTAAAATATAATACATCAATGGCCGTGTGTGAGATGTCCATGATATTTATTTTTTTATATGAAATTTCTCAAAACTCCAGTTGTTTGTAGTCAAATGTTATTTGTAACTAAATTAAACTTAACAAATATTTCAGCATTACTAATGAACACATACAACGTATCTATCAATAAACAAGGTCTATTCTACAACTCCTCTTGTGTTGACGAAGCAACGGAAGACGACCATTCGTCTGTTGCAATTTTTATCTTCTAAATGAAGTGATTATGTGGATTGTACCCGTTATTGATAAATTACCGATGATAACAAAATATCAATTTAATTCTTTTTTAAATAGGCAAACAAAATATTTAGATAATATCCGATGCAATATAACAACAAGGCCATTGTTTGTATCGATCACTTAATCACAATAAGTTACTTAAAGCAGATGATTTCTTAGTTTTATAATTACTGATACAGTTGAAGAGCCGTGATATTGATCGTCCATGTTCAACTATCATATACTCATACTACTTATCTAATATGTGAAGAAAATGAATTTATCATTGCGGATATAAACACTCAAATTGTAATAAAAATATTTGACACATCAAGCTAATATTGCTTTAACTCAAAGGATGTCTCTACATTTCCTCTCGATGTTTTCCCATCACCGTTACAGCATTTAATTTGTTAAATCGCACAAGTTATTGATGTGTGCCGGCTTGGCTTTTAATCCACGAGTTCGACAGCCTAGTGGTTACAGCATTAAAAACAACGTATAATTAAATTTTACTCATATACAAATTAAAATAAAAGTTAGTTTAAACCAGTAAATAAGTTTATTTAGATATTAAAAAAATAAATTTACTAACATAATTTTTCTTTTTTGTTTCAGAAAAAGCTGAAGCAGCAATACTGAAAAACTACACCGAAAAGGTTTGTTTTAGTATACCTAATATATCATGGATTGTTAATTTTGGATGGTGAAATGCGTATGAACGATACATGAGTTGTTTGTGTGTTAGTAGTTTTCATTTCTTGAGAATTTTCTATTCAGAGATCTAGACTAGAGTAATTGTATTGCCCCCAGGCTACGCTTAGCTGTTTGATCAATTCATTCATCCATTCCAGCCTTTAAAGGTCGACTTATGCCACTTTTTAATTCAATTTGATTCAGAATTGATCTATAGTGCCTGTTTTATAGGAATTATTCCTCTTTGATAAATAAACCACACTGGGCCAAAGTAGAAGCTGTCTCTCTCTCCTAGACAAAGGCATATTGTGTCACCACAGAATTAATGACGCAAATATATACCAGTTGGTCGATTCTGTAAAATTCGCACAGTCAAAGTGGGGTGCCAGACCCCACTTTGACTGTCGTTATTACAAAGATTTTATTAAAAACATTCGAGCCATCTTCAATCAATCACTAATTGAAAAATATCATTGAATTTTGAGAAAAACTCCTTTATGTAAAAGTATTGTAAAATACTCATCGAATTTTGGCCTAACGTTATATAAAAAAAAAACTTACTTTTTATTTGACAGATGAAATGTGGGTCGTTTTTTAAATTTGCCTTCGAAGTGACGTCAGATTTTTGTAACAACATGCCACAATTTATACGTCATCTCATACAAAATCTCACATTCACGTAGTTCGAACCGCTGCCATACTCGCACATGCACTAATGGGGTAGAGGAGCGACTCTTTGTACTATGCTTATGGCTTTTAGACAGTTTGTCAATTAATAAGTGGCTGTAGGCAAAGATAGTTTTAGTTTAATAAATTTGCCTGATGGCACTGAAATTGGATATTGTCTACCGTGTCAATTTCGTGTGTGGAAATTTGTCTAGTCGTCTCTGTTCGGTATATTTGCACGTAAGTATCTTTTAATCCCTAAAATGTAAATATCTAAAATCACTCCTGTTCTGAGAGGAGACCCGTGCCCAACAGTGGGACAAAGAAAGGGTTGTGATGATTATGATCTATTAATTCCAATCATTCCAATGATGCCATGAGGGCCTGTAATTTGATTGGACCACGTGGCACGTTGCCAGGTGTTCAGCTGCTCCGCAGAATTTATTTCGATGAAATATTATGATAAGACCAACACTAAATTTATCTTCTAATATATAAAATTTCCATGTCACAATGTTTGTTGCAGTACTCCTCCGAAACGGCTTTACCGATTTTTACCAAATTTTATATGCGTATTCAGTAGGTCTGAGAATCGGCTAACATCTATTTTTCATCCCCCTAAATGTTAAGGGTAGTCCACCCCAAAAAATTTTTTTTTAATTTTTTGACGAAGTTTTTTGTTTTTATTTTTTTATGATACAGCATTAAAAAATACATACAACCCTGAATTTTCAACCCTCTACAATCAAACACTATTTTTCCATCGCGACTTTTATTTTTAATAAGGAATGATTGGCAAAACAACGTTTGCCGGGTAAGCTAGTAATCTGTATAAAATCGGCTTATTGAGTGATGCTTTGATTTTAAAAATGTACTCGTCGATCACGGAAGAAAATAAATGTATTCATTCTTTTATCGATATATGGAATCCCTTTGAAAGTTGACATAGTAGTTGTCAAAGAAAGGCAACCGCGTGTTATAAAATTAAGTACTTGTATGATTCCATATACATACTACCTATTAGATTGTATTGTAATATTATTATCTAGTCTGTGGCCCCAAAAAACTATTTAAATATCGAATGCAGCGAACGAAGAAGGGACAGAATTGTTTGCCTCATCACCAATCCGCTTGACAGCACGGATCTTCTAGTCTAAGAAAAACTAACGGTTTTATCTTATTTATTCGTTCACTTTACAGATGGTAAACACAATATTTTTAGTTTTCGAACTAAATGGACTATCATAAAAATACCTATTTTAAGTGTGAATTTTTTTACGTTTATCTTTGGCCAGACTATCAGTCAGTGTCCGCTATTTATGGGAGAGGAAGCCCCAACGCCTCGTAATTTGATTGACCTCGATAAAGGGCAGCTCCCGGGGAAGACTTAGATTGTAATAATATGAAATTATAAAGAAAACCTATTCTGAAGTGTTGTTTGTATCTTGTTTGTTTGTTGTATCTTTTTTTTTATCTTTTTTTTTAAATTCTTTATTTGTGGGCTTTATCACGAATGAATATGTCACCGTTATAAAATCTGTTCACACTATACCTACAAGCAAAATCACAATACAACAAAAATATAACAAATACCTACATAATTTTATAATTTTAAAATTGTCAGCTTACTGTGCCTTTGTTCAGAAAAAATCTCGGAAAAGCAGATGTTCAAAAGTGGTAATTAATTCCGAAAAAAATTGCGAATTAGCCATTTAGCTTATTTCGATTTTGCGTTGCATATCAGTAGGTAAGTACTTACTTTAATACAAGTAGGTAATGCATCTAACATACTGCTCACAACTACACGTGTTTCCTGATACAGCATATACATACACGTATGGGGCTTTTAGGGACCATGCAGGATGTCGTTGGTTATCGGATATCACCAGACGAATTATTAGATTGTAGCTACTCGTAGCTCGTAGCTCTATCAACTCCGTGTAGATTTTTCGATAAATAGGTTTATGAAAATATTTTCAATAAATATAGCAAGTCTTCCATAGATATACATTATGAGATATGAATATAATTAATTTTAAGAATCATATTTTTAACTCGGAACAATGAGACCATTATATTTTTACACCAGTACAACATGATTATATTATCGGTGACACTTCATGAATATTACGACATTATAAAATTACTGTGGAAATATACGTCGAAAACTGGTATGTATTTTGTTATTTGGCAGAGCATGTGGTCGCCAGTGTAGTAATGACCCGTAGACTGTAATGGTCGTTCTCATTACTATAATGAGTTCCGTACACCTCGCCGTAATAATATGAGCGCTGTTTTTGACACTTATTATTTTAATAGTCATTCCGTACATTTGTACCCAAAATAACGTGGATGAAGGGCGATTAAGGCCGTAGGGACTGAATATTTTTACAGGTCTTTGTTATTCACATGATGATGATTTCAAACTTAATCGTTGATGAAGTAGCATTTAGTAGTTATTAATCATTCATCTAAATACTAATATTATATCAGAGCTATCTAGGTATACTTTTTATTTATAATGTATAATTACACTATTTACATAAAAATGGCTCGTAATCGTACAAACAATCAGTTTCAATAGTTATACTCGTAAGTAGAAGCCGACAAACTGTTCTGCAGTTTGGCAGATGAGATACTTGTACCAATGTTTTTAACATAAGAATAAATGAATAAATGAATGAATAAGCCAAGACTTAGAGGCTTTACAACCCATACCGTTCACGGCTAGCAGTGTGATGGACTAATGGCAAGCATTTCCTTACATCCAATGTCAACGATATCATTATTTTAATTTACCCGTAGGTATTCATTAACCATTCACTGAATGAAACCAAATGGAAAGCAAGCAATTGTTAAAAGCAGTATGTGAAGCACCTTTACTGTTTGTTTTCTTAAACCCACCGTTCCGATTATAATGTAGTACAGTATATGCATATCTATTATCTGTCACAGTTTCCAGCGAAATTCCGGTTTTCCGCCGCCATTGTTAACAAAACAACGAGACACGCGATTCGGAGGCTTTCTTTGCTAATGAGTATGGAAACGAGAGGTCATTGTCGCGGCAAACAAACTTGAGTTGTCCCAGCGCGACGGCTGCGCTAGTTCACGATACTCGGAATGTTTATGTTGACTGCGAAAATCGTATTCATTTTTGAATAATTTTGCAAGGGGAACAAAATCACATCTACACTCAGTCTATCATCATATTGGCTTTGTTTATGTTTCCGTAGTTCTTAGCTATCCCGCGAATATGTAGGTTTTCGTAAATTAAATTAAATAAGCGACACTGAATTAATTCTAACATCCGTTTTGTAGGTTTTGCGTGATTGAGTAACAAAAATCCAAACGTACAAACTTATACATTTATAATATAAGCGGCAGCAGCAATCCAACAATCAATCCCAACAGTGGGGCAAAGAAAGGGTGATGGTACCAAACTGGAAAACTGCGGCTCGCAAAAATTAATTTGTCCACACAAAAGATATAAAAGTATTTAAACTTTATCAGCCAAGAACTACCGGCACTCGACATATAAATCCACCACTGGATCACTACGGCTCTATTGGGTAACAGATTACAGTGAACTACAAATGTCTATACTTTATATAAATGTCTTCTCCATCTAAATTAGGTTATTCATATTAAAATAACTTGATGAAATCCCATGCTAGAGTAACTAACCTACTTATATGGCATGCCTGCTGTGACCGCAGTTTCACGTGGTGCTTATAAGTTATACGGTAATAGCACAAGTCTATCTCCGCGCATCCGAGCACCTCCTTCCTCCGTACACACGAGGATTCCATACTAAAGGAGAGGAGAACACTACGTGATGTTTGCCGCGATACTCGTGCAATTTTGTGATATAAAGCGCTAGGTAAGCGGTAGCGATAGCGTCCATAGCCCAATGGCTGGCGTCGATTCAATGTAATCGAAAGAGTTAAGCAACGACGGGCGCGGTCGGTTTGTCGATGGGTGACCGCTAGTGGCAAAATTTCATGGACGCACGTAAAGCCGTCGGTCCCGGTTGTTTTCAATGGTGGAAACAGTCGTTAAGCCTTGTCGAAGACCTTCGGGTGGCTTGAGATCATTCGACACTGGGTTGGCTATTAACCCCTCCACCAATCCGCATTGGAGCAGCGTGGTGGAGTATGCTCTAGACCTCCCGCAGCATAGTCTGTGGGGGAGACCCGTGCCCATCAGTGGGACGTTTATGGTTCGCAGCGAAGCGGTAGTGATTGTAAAGGCAAACTAATTTTAGCTAGCTAGCTACAATCCATAGATACAGCTGCGGGTGGCTGCAAACAAAGAAGGGTTAGTGGCCAACCAAGTGTCCAATGTTCTCAAGTCACCGACGGTCTTCGACAAGGCTTAACGATTATTTTTACCATTGCGAACAGCCGGGACTGACGGCAAACAATCCACAAACCGACCGTCGACGGGCACGGGTTAACTCTGTCTATCACATAGAATCGACGCGAAATACTCATAATTACTTACTTAAATTACTTTCTGTAATTATAGTCAATACCTACAACCGTTTAATCACAATGTAATTTCCTGATTTTTCAAAATTAAATAAATTCCGCCTCCACTAGCCCTTCGAGCCCTGCCCGCTAGCGTTTGGACAATACTTTAGAGCTTCACGCGTCTATGGATTCTTATTCTCCTGCCTTAGCCTGGATTACTCTCGTGGTCTTAGTTGCACGATATTTCAGGATGCGGTGAAATATTATGTTTGTGGAGCTTGTTTGAGGCTTTATCAAAAGCGTACAGGTTGTTATAGTTGAACAGTTGGTTTATGCATATTATTATTATACAAGTGTATAAACTCACTACACTTGGCAGTATCTTTAAAATGTACAGCGCAATTTAAGTGTGTTACTATTTTGATAAGTAAAATTAAATCTAAATTACAAATTATAACACTCGAATTTTGATTTCAAGGAAGAGAGTAATGACTCTTGAAGTATTGTAACTATTGTAAGTATTGAAGATGTCTGTTATTCAATGAAATAACAGACATCTTCAATAATAACAGATTATGTTAGTTTTATGATTAAAGTAATTCCGTTTTTATTAGACGTAGCAAACTTCATTACCAGTCGCATGTGGCTCGTGAAATTTGGCGTCGTAAAAAGTTGTCCGTATTTCGAGAGCAAAATATAAAGCTAGTTAGGATAAAGTATCTGCCATTTAGGACTCGGAAGCTAGAAGTTGAAACGTTTGTTGTGGAAGTTATAAGATGTATGACCTGACATAATAGATACCTATGTATTTTCTAGAATACTCTAGAAAAATTCAAAGGAAAACCGTAAGAAAATTTTTGCAGATATTTTATACTCATTTATTCTGACCCGTCCTGTAGTAACTATCTTACATTGCCTTTTTGTTAAGGAATAATCTCATACTAAACTAATTTCAGTTTACTTATGTATTATTATTTGTGGGTACATGTACCTACACCTGTGCTTGGGCTTTTAAACGGTTTAACCGGCAGGTAAGGAATAAAATATTCCTACTCATAACGTTTCTGCAACGCAAATGTTATAATTACGGATTTAAATTTTAAGGCAATTCAAAATAGTCGTTATCTTTTTGCGTCTAATTGATTCTGCCGTATGCCGCACTATATTCTATAATAGCTTTTACCCGCGGCTCCGCCCGCGTGGTCAAAGGGAATTAACAATGAGTTGTTTATCATACATGACACATTTGTATAGTGTATAATTTGTTAGCGAAATTCAGAACTTGCAAATGAATTTTACTAACGCCATCTATTAACAACATCCGGAACTAAATATCTAGCAAATAACAAAACATTGATATCTTCCCATGGGGATGGGATACCGCGGTAAAAAGTAGTCTACGTCACTCTCCACCCTCCTCACTATCTCCACACACCAAAACCATAACATATAATAGCTTCGTTGAGACGTGAAATCCGGACAAACAAACAAACACACTTTCACATTTATAATATTAGTATGGATTAACACATCTGGTCGCCGATTATCTATGCAATATACGCAAAGGACAAAATATTTTGAATATTCGTCATCGTTCGAGATATTTTTAGGAACATTGTAAATTGTCTGTTTTGTCAATTGTCAAAGTCAACAAAATATAAGTACTAAAGTAGTATAGGCTCAAGTATAGATTACAGTTTATAAGATGCATGCGTTAATTACTTTTACGGCAAGTTTCTACGGTATTGAGTTTAATTTGAAGAGTCATTAGAACTTGAACATCGTTTAACATCTTGCAGCTCTGATGCATATTACTGTAAGTAAGCCATCTCTTACTTTGCATTCCACTTTGCAATTTAAGTTCGCAGAGTATTTACCTACTTGATCTTGCGATTTGCGACGTGCGCGTCACTGATCTGGTTCGGTTTGAGTTTGTCTCTTTAAACTGTATATAATAATCACATAGAAAATAAGTCCTACCTTTTCTACAACATTTTTATACACTGGTATGGTAAATATACCAGGGTTGTATTGCAAGCATTGGAATGAGGTCTTGCGTAGCTATGGCAGATGGGGCACCGTGGTGGGTAACTATTTAGTAATCTATGACCTTGGGTAGATAATAGTTATAACTTAGTTATAACTCAGATCATAGACGGAAGGTTCTAATTAAATAATTTTGTTAAAACAAATTTTATGTTTAGTAACTTACCAATTAAATTATTTATCATCATGCTAATTATTTACGCAAATGGGCACACTGAAAATCAGCAGTCCTTATTCTAAATCACGACACAGGCTGAGTGTGTCCATCTTTCTTTCCTGCAGCTCCAAGTCATTTTTTTTTTTAATTTCAAGATTTTTTTCTTTTTAGCGGTACTTTGTTGTGTATTTTTTTATTTTGTAGCATGCATTATGATAGAAAATAAAATATTTTCTATTTCTATTTTGAAGCGCTAGCCCGAAGTCCGTGGGGTAAGTGCTTCTTATTTAGTTTACAAGTAAGTAATGGAAATAGCAAAATAAGTGAAAGCTTTCAATTAAACCAGGAACAAAACCGTAAACGGGATCATCAGGACTGCGGCCTTTGGTCTTTCTAATTGTAATATAAAATTCAATAGAGATTCCGATGATACGTCAGATTCAGTAAAATATGATGGCGGACATATCGCGCAGGAGCGGCAGGACGTGAGAGATACGATCTCTATGGGCTCTGTAATGTGATAGTGGATCATTACTGCCTCTTTACGTCGCCGTGGACGTGTGATGGGGAGTTCTGATATCACAATAACCTTTATTACCACACCTTACGATGTTGGGATAAAAGGGCTCTGTTCGCTTTAGGTTTTATGTAACAAGCATTGGATAACAGTAACTCGTGGTTATTATAATATCGGTTACAATAACCGATAATAAATAATAATAAATAACGCATTCCCAGTTTGCTTTTCACTAAAGTTAAAGATAATCAAATTGAGATAAATCAAAATCTTTTGATTGAGAAGCTTCAATCAATCTACTGAATTCCAATGTTATTTGATTAAACAACATGCGTAAAACACTCTCAATATTTTACCAAATTAAATACGCATCATATTCTTTTTTAAATTTGAATATGTAGGTTTAATTTATTATTTACTTTTATTACAGGAAGAATTAAATAAACATGAAAATAAATTATATACAAAATAATAAAAAAAGGAAACTAACTAATAAAAGTCTGAGGTGTCCCCGTTCTTGTTGTAGTAGTTTGTAGTGTGTGTATGTGTGTGTGACAGAATACAAGTCGCAGCAATTGTTAGGTCTGATATACCTACGTCAAGTTAAGCTCGTAACTACGTCATAATTGTACAACGGGACATCAAAACATGTAAAATGTTGGCAAAACGGTCACAATAGTGTGGGGGCAACAGCGAGATACGTAAGATCGTCATTTTTTCCGCAAACAGTGGAATACGGCGACGATAGGTCGTCGACCTTTGTTGTCACGAGTCGCGATCGTTTTTACCGTTACAAACGTTTGCGTTTACTTTCAATGAGACTACATTTAGTGGTACTCAAAATTGGAGTCACCAGTGCATTCGTTCAAGTGGTCTTGGACATGCATGTGAGACTTGCATAAATATCCTCATCGTATTCCCTTTCTGAATGCATGTTTCTTGCATGATATTATTCATGCAAGAAACAACAAAAGACAAAATATAGAAAAAAAAGTGTATCATAAAGCAGTGTTAATGACTGACTTTAGATATTAAAAAAACATGTTTATTTAACATTTAATAAACTTTTTAGTTTAGCTTATTGGTTTTAAATAAGTTCTTTTACAACATTTGGGTGAACTTACATAATCCCACGCCTCTAACTTTGAGAACAACTGACTACAATATCAAACGGAATTTTGGTGCATTTTATTTCTTTTCTACAGTTAAGATTGGTTTTATAGTTCCCTAGCTAAGAGTCCGAACATCTTGTTTACAAATATTTCTTAAATATTAACTACCTATTATAACTATTAAGGACATAAAAAGTGATACAGGCTTTTGAAATACATATATACAAATATACAAACGATACGACTGAACTACTTATTTACAAAATTTGCGCATTTTGCTTTGAATGTTCGGTTTACACAGACCTTTACATATGCGTCACACTTGATTGATGATGTCCAGCTCCGATCCCAGACTGGGGAAACATATTTTTTACGGTTTATGTGTTTGAGTGTCTAATCTTTTATCTCACCAAAGCGAGAGTAAAGGAAGAATATCCACACATAATGTTTTATTCAGTAACTTTAGAACGTAGGCTTTTCGGCGCGTCGCCTATTCAGAAGAGACGTGTCTTCAGAGGGAATGCGCACAAATCCTCCGGGCGGTAGAGGCATAGAAGGCGCTTTTAGATCCCGCCTTTCTTCGAACAAAATACACAATGTATAAATACGATGTGAATAGAAAACGTTAAGAGGATGGGAAGTTAGAGTAACAGAATTCTCCTCTAAAAGATGAAAGGTAGCCATTGATTTATTATTACTATTTTACAGGTGCCTGCTGCTGCGACATTTTTTCATTTTTGAGACTTATGAGCCCATTTCGACAACGATACGAAAATATAATTATTTTGAGGATAAGAAGTTTTTTCCTTTCTTTGATTATGAATCCAATAATTTCGAATTGGACATGTATGAAATGTCTTGTATTTTTCTGTCTATACTTTTACTTATAGAGACATTGAGCATGCGAATGAGGCTGAAGGCACAGGACCCATATATGCAAGCCACTTGATCGAGAACCTTAGGAGCACACAATTTTGTTTTCCGTGGGGATAAAAATAGGTATAGTGGATTACGAAACTTGAAGATTTCTCTTATTGCAGAATAGTCCGTGGTCGATAGGGCGATGGTAATCGATCAAAAGGATTACGTGATTCACAAATAAAATTTGCATAACACGACATTTTGATTTCAAATCTGCAACCATACTATTCCTTACTGCATAACAAATGCAATTGTATAACTATCGGTACCTACATTTGATTTGTTGGATTACAATACTTGCAAATGCAAAATAAATAATGTTTCTTCCTCCTTTCCTTTATTGCACTGATGGATGATTCCATTGTTACTCAAATTATAGTAAATTTATGCAACTTTACTTACAAAAACTTTGAAGTAGTCCTACTGTTATTATTAGTTTATTTCTTTTAGGTAGGTACATGACTGCATCAGTTGGACGTGATAATTTTGGATTACACAGTTCATTCCATCTGTATAGATAAACTAACTAACTAAAAATAACGATATTAAAATACATAAAATCCGACTTCAAAACTAAAAAAAGTCAGAAATAATATTAATTCGTTTGTGGGCACAGGTCCCACCGGAAGAAAGAACGGAGAACTCCGGAAGAACGGAGATAGTATACATTCTCTTCAGGTCCATATTTGTCAAACAACAATAAAAAATATAGTAATAATAATACTCTAAAACAATTGCAGAAGTATAAGTATACATGTTTACTTTGTAGAACATACTCGTACTCGTATATACGAATGTGCTGTAGATACATATTATATGTGAATATTGTATAGGTACTTAATACCAGTAACACCTTTTTTTCTCCCAAACAGAATTTCTACTATATTTTCGAACAGATTTTCTCCTCTACTTAAGTACGTGGATGCTCCGCCACATAGCAATACACCTATCTGAGGGAGAAATTATTCCGAGCACGACTGATCGGAATCACTCTTTGTCCCTATTTATTTGTCCGCAAAAGACCACTGGAATTACTGAGGTAAACTTTCAGGTATTAGCAAGAAAAATACTAAGGCATTCAGTCCCATAACCTGACTACAATAATTCAAAATCTTCCCTTGTTTTAACTTAAAAGGAAAGTTTCAAAGTTTTTCTATAAGTATGAAGCAACACATGGCCACAGAGTAATTGTTTTTCTCTTCCTTTTGCCTTCCAAGTTTAAAAACACCTGTGATTTTTTTTTAGGTGTGGAGAACACACAGTATATCACAAATTGCTTGGTGGAATATGTGACCCACCACCACCACTGTGTGTTGGGCATGGCTCCCACGTCTCACCATGAATGGGAAGGGTGGAAATTAATAACATACATATTACATTCGACTACTGAAGATATATTTTTTTGTATAAGCTCCACATAATATTTGTCAAGGTTATAAATTTCGGCCGTTTTGGAGAACTAGGCATGAAGGTTTCCCCACTATATTTTCTTAAAAAACACAAATTTGGTGCTTGAATGTGAAGTCCAGCAACCCGCACTTAGCCATCGTGGTGGTCTATGGCTTTAACCCTCCTCATTCACCCGAGAAGAGATCTTAGCCAAAAATTGAGATAATTAAAGAGTTTGGGTGTAGTTTAGGTTTGTTTTTAGGCTGAAGTCCCCAAGTGACCGTTTTCTCGATACCTTTGAAAGTTATCTACTTACCATTGTTATCATGTCATGAAGTACTTGGATGTAACTCTTACTTAGATAGTCGGTCGTTTGTCAGCGTTTCTCACGGCCACGTAACACGGACTCGTGGCTAACGGTCCAGATACATTGTTGTCCAAGGCATTAGATTAGAACTTTCCCAATTTGCATGAAAGTAACTGCCGAGTTAAAGGTCCCAGGTTTGATTCAGATCCCGGTTCAGATTCATTTATTTTCATTATACGGTATTTTTATACTGTTAATAAACCTGAAAAATTTTGCTCGTTACATTTTTTATCTACTGCTGGTTCACAAAGTTGATGGTTCCAAAAATAACTGTATGTGACATGATATAATTATGATGATGATATAAATCTGTATGTAACATGATATATTCGTTAGTGAAAAATATCAATAACAAGTGTATTTCAAGGAATATTTTCAGGTATTTTATTGTAGAAGCGTTTCCCCATAAAACATTCTGATAGTTTACTTAGTCTATAACTTATGTACAATGAATTTATCTTATTTATTGTATTAAGGTTATGTTCACTACTTTACCATAGCCCAATAGCTCGCGTCGATTCAATGTGATCGAAAGAGTTAAGCAACGAAGTGCGCGGTCGGTTTGTGGATGGGTGACCGCTAGTAGCATTTCATGGACGCTACCGTGCTTCGGAGGGCATGTAAAGCCGTCAGTCCCGGTTGTTTTCAATGCTGCAAACAGTCGCTAAGCCTTGTCGAAGACCTTCGGGTGGCTTCAGAACATCCGACACTGGTAGGCACAGCCAATGGATATTTTAATTTGTTATTATTTTATGCTAATTACGAAAGGAAATAGGTATCGCTTTCGTAGCTTCGTAGCATCTTACATGTGTCAACAGCCATACATTTTTATGTGTCTAGCCCGCCTGAGAACAGTGTCAATGTCTTTTCAGAATAAAAAAAACGCTGTGCCGTTGCGGGAAACCGTTCATGTTATTATTGGCAGCTTTAACTATCACGTCTCCTTCCATGCGACGGGAAAATATTGCTCGATGAACCGTAATAGACGTTTAACATCATTTGCATACACGGTCACCGTTATGGGTAACACATGTATTTATGGACCAACTACTTATTATGTTAAATGGCAGAATTAAGTTATCTGCTTATTAGGCTCTTCCTCCATCCTTGAAAAATCTTGAAAAAGGATAGACTTTAATTGAAGATCTAGAATCTAGGGTGATCATCGAAAGCGCCTGCATATATGCGGAATACATAATCGCGCGACATGTAGTTTAACAATATTTTAGGAAACGTAATAAAAAGACGATTTTTCGAACGACACGTTAATCCGTCGATCAGCTAATTTCGTAATTCTAGTCTAACTAAATTCGACAGTGGCCAGCCTTCAGGTGACCTGTAACCTTCTGACAGTTGGGTTGGTCCCAACCGGAGTAGGTACCTACGCTCCAGGCCTACTCACTTGTGAGAAGATACCCATGCCCAACAGTGGGCCGCGAATAGGTTGTAACACCCATAAAACACATTTTTGAAACAAAAATCAAAATTTTGTATAATTAATTAGTGTATTAAAGCATCACCAATAATTATTAATTTAATTATTTAAAAGTTCGGCAACTTAATTAAATTAATTAATTTACAAGGACATGCATTACATTTTTATTACTTAATGGTGTTAAATACCTAGTAAAAAATATATTGAAAAGATACGAGTAGGAACGAGTTATGCTTGGCAAAGAGTCTTGACCTGTTTTTCTCACTTACCTATTAATACGGGTCGGCTATTTTGTCTTTTCCATGTTAAAATTTTAATAAAGCTCTAGTAATTTTACTTTAAGTAAGTGTACTTAAGATCTTATGAATGAAGCGACCGTCAAAGATTCAGGTCAGGCGGTTGACGCGCTATAACTTTTTAATGCGATGAAAATAGCAAAAGACATTCAGTCTCTTGAACGTTGTTTAGCGCAAACTAAGTAAGAAAATGTAACAAAAGTAAGAAAATGCTTTTATTAACTAACATGGATTGACTAAACAAGTCCCAATGTCTTCAGAGTCCCACCAGAGGCTGGACTACCCGAAATCAAATTGACTTTGCTTTTAAATTTTGAACCACAGTTCGATCGAGCGCTTACATAATGGCCGAAAATAAGAAAATTGTGATTTAAGCTTGGAAGAAAGTTATTCAAAAGCATTGGAAATGAGGTAGCAGTAAATATATTAAACTTGATATAAATATCAATATATTAACACATCAAAATTTATTCATAGTTTTTGTACTCTTTAATAGTTGTGTGTCTTTGTAAATATGTACTATAACACATATTTTCAAACATTTTGAATTGTGGAGGGGCGCGCCATGTTATCGCAGTTAGTTAATCTATACCTAATTGAAATCAAAGGATACTTATGGGCACTATTAAAGGCACACAATAGCTTCAATCGCATCGCATTGTTGAACTAGTACCTACTGTATTCCCCATTTCATACATAAATTTAAATTCAGAGTTTTAAAACAACACGGTATAACTACGAGTATAACTAATAACTGTCTTAAATAACAACTAAACCAATTTCATCCCAATAAACGAACAATAAGCGAATCACGTAAAAAGGGGACAACATAAATCCGTTAGAATAAGTCTAACTAGTAAAGCTAACACGCCAACTTCATGGGACGTGTGAAACTGCGAACTTTTGATGCCGACATTGCACCTAGAATTTCCAAGTTCCACTGGACATTTGCCAACTTCGAACCTCGTTTGAAACTACCTAGATCCCGGTTTTACCGGATCGAAGTCATGTTAAGAAGTTGTGACAATTATTTTATTTGTATCAATTAATTCTTATATTTTTTATGACATTAGACCACTCGCAAGACTAACAAAAATATTTGTTAGACTTGGAAATGGTAGTCCAATTAGTATAGGTTATAGTAGGTATATAAACAGGAATGTAAGTTTGTCAGTTTGTTAGTTAAGTTGGTTTGAGGATTTAAGGAGAAAATACTCGTAGTTAGTGACAATTACTCCTGTTAGCTATAGAAGCTCCATGAAGTGTCCATAGCCTAATGGCTCGCGTCGATAGTTTGTGATCGACCGAGTTAGGCAACGACGGGCGCGGTCGAGTTGACGTGTGGTAAAATTTCATGGCCATTTCTGTGGTTCGGAGGGCACGTTAAGCCGTCAGTCTCTGTTGTTTTGAATTGTAAAAACATTTGTTTAACACGCCGCTAACCTATCCACCAATCAACATTGGAGCAGCGTAACGGAGTATGCTCTAGACCTCCCGTTGCTGTAGCTTTGGGGGAGACCCGTGCCCACCAGTGGGACGTCTATGGGTTGTAGATACTCCTAATCGCTAGTGTAAATAATAGTCCAGTTAGTGATTTCCTGGATCTAAATCCCACGTAACCACGCCCCGACGATATCTCGATACATTTTTGAAGTTTCCTTATAAAACACTATATTATGTGGTAGACAATGTAGACACGCTCTTATACCTACTCTACCGGGCCTCTCATACCAAACATGCAGTAACTGTCTAGTCTAACAAGTCAATGTCAATCCAGTTTCAGGTGCATGAAGAGTGCATGGGGTAAAATGCGGACACCAGTGTGCGTGTTGGTGTTGGCCGCGTGGGCGATAGCTGAGGACACCCAGGACAGGTAATCATTTAACTACCTTTACTCTACTCACAACCCTTCCCTTCCTCTTAGAATGGAGGGATTAACACCCTAGTCCACCACGCTGCGCTGGCCAAGTGCAGACTGACTTCAAATGCCTTCGAGAACATTATGCAGAGATATTAAGCATGCAATTGGAATTCAAGTTTCCTTAGATGTTTGCGTTCCCAATTTTTTAAATTGCATCGCAGCAAGTACTTAATGAAAAAAAAATCACTGCAATAATTGCAAATACAGTGCAGCAGCACAGTTTTCTTTTTTTTTCAACTGTTTTAGTAAATCTTATTAATATAATAACAGTAAATTTACCTTAATTTATTTGTACTATTTTCACATTTCAGGCGCTCCAAGTTACCGTTCATCGCTGATGCAGTTGGAAATACTTTACCTCCACCATCGAACGTACCAGCTACAGTAGGAAGTCCAGTTAATCTGTTGACACCTGACAGATACGAATTCTACACTTTTGATGAGTCTGGAGATCTCGTAAAGAGATTGATGACACTCGAAGAAATTCAGGCAATAGTCGCTGCAGGAGAAGAATCGGAAGGCTTGGTCACATTCGCTAATGAAAACCAACCAACAATCGCTTTTAATTTCAGTCAACCTCCTAGCACAAAAGTACATAATGTAGTCAGCAATGTTCAAAATGTTCTTAAAGCTCAAATGGAAGCTCACAAAAATAAACCTCAAACTCAGCCATCAGCTCTGGATACCCCTGATGTCTCTGACTCGTGGAGTTTGATTTTACCTTCAATATTTGGCAACACTGGGGTTGATATTGTGCCAGACAAAACTACCGGATTTTTTATTACACCTGAAACGGATACTTTTGAATTAGATACTTCGAACATTGGTGATGAAAATTCTCTTAGCAAAGAGGGGATGAACACAATTCCAACAAGCTCAACGACTAGTATATATGAGAAAAATATACCTGAAAAGGGAACTACTAGTAGAACGACAACAGAGAAGCCATCTACAACTACAGTTAGATTGACAACGGTCGCTAGAAGGAGAGTTCCCATCACAACAACGACCTTTACTACTACAGCCAAGCCGAGGTTTACAACAACAACCACGATCAAAACTCCTTCTTTCACTACTCCTTTCACAACGACGTCCAGAAGTAAACCGGCAGTGACAACCCCACGACCACTTCGTACAACATCAATACAACATAGAAGACCAACAATAACAACAACTACAGTTTTACCAACGCCTGAGAAATCAAACACATTAGTATCTTCAACAAGAAGACCTATTATCTCTAAACCATATTTAGATGATAGCAGTGAAATTCCAAATACGATTTCTCCTAGTTTTGGTGCAGTTTTAGATTCAAGAAAACCTGTTCAGTTTGAAAAAGGGAGCACTTTAGTTCCTGTTTCAACAACAGCTTACATTACCGATAAAACGACAAGAAGACCTCTTGCGACAACAAAGGCACCTACAACGGATGTTAATACTACTACAAAACGAATAATATCAGTGTCTAGTACAACAGCTATTCCTAAAAGAGATTCTACTACAAACAAACCATATACCTCTAATCATTCTTATGTCAATTCGGAGATTAATGAGCAAGAATATGATAAAATCAACTCTACAACGATAACGACTCAATCAGTTTCACCATCGACTACTGTTTCATCTACGGAATTCATAACTATAAATAACCAACAGATAGATCAAAATATAAAGAAAAACCAGGATCCAGTGCAAAGTGAAAATAATCCTGATAATGACAAAGAAAGTGAACCGACTTTACCTCTTTTCGACGTGGCCCAGAGTATAAGTCAAATAGCTTCTGACCTGGGTGGAAACTATGCACCTGTACCAAATTCAAATGATTTAGTAGACAGTACAAACGTAAGCTATACTGGAATAGAGAGTAAAGAAAATTTGGAAATAGAGATACCGGCAGATAATGAGAATATTACAAATAGCTCTGACAACTTTATACAAATATCAACGCTCGACCCACACGAAAAAAATGGCAATAAAACAGTGATAGAGGTATTGCAAAATAATGATTCGAAATATTCTTCAATGCAAAAAGACAGTTCAGCAGGATCTACGACTTTAGCTAGTACAAGTACTTCAACATCAACGACAATAGATCCAATTTTATCCGAATCCATGGAAGATTTACTATCTCAAGTAGTGCACTCAGCCCAGGAAACAATTGTTAGTGATAAAGACTCTAATTTAATGAAACAGGAAACCACACAATCAACGTTGAAAAATGATGCCGTTATACAAACAACTGTAGACACCACGCAAGATACAACCCTAAAAACAGAATCTAGTACTTCACAAACAGATATGGATTCAATAGTAGTCAAGGAAAACAACAGTCCAATTCAAAATTCTACGAATATGGAAACAGTACCAAAAGACAAAAGTGAAGAAAATACATATAATTTTACTGAAAGCAATATTAATAATAATAATGCAAATTATTCAAATAAAGTTGATTTATCAGATACACTTAATAACTTAAGTAAATTAGAAACTACGAATATTCCGTCAGAGATAGTAACAACTAAAAAATCATATATTATTCCTGCCAGTGAAACAAAAGAATCCTTTTCCACCACAGCCAAAAATGTCAAAGAAGAATTATTAACGTCCACAGAATTACCTAAACTAGAATCGACGACGGTGAAATCTGGGTCAACTACCAGGCAACAAGATGGTAATATCCCATATCACACAGATAAAAATAAATATTCAACACCGGAAAAAAATAGATTGTCTAATAACAATCAAAAAGAAAAAGTACCCGAAGTATTTCAAAAAATAGATGAATTTAAGAAAAAAATTCAAAAAGTAAATATTGATGACAAAGAATTTGCAAATGAAAGAAATAATTCATGGAAGTTGATATCAACTATGTCCCCTCCAAAAGCTAATGAAATCTTTAAGGATAAAAATGAACTTAACGTTCCTGAAGCAAACGGAGACAAAAATATTAATCTTGACTTTTCAAAGGAAAATCAAGGCTTAGAAGTTACTACTAAAGACTTAGGTGAAGATATAGCACAATTTACTGAATTGTGTAATGAGTTAGCTTTTCAGTATTGGAACGATATGGTAAGAGATATAGATAAAAAAAGAAGTTTTGTTTTGTCACCATATTCCATTACATCCATGCTCGCTATGATGTTTATGGGAGCTAGAGGTGCAACATCGGGTGAGATGAATGAAATACTGAAGCTAGACGATATGGTTACATTCAATCCTCACTTTACACTCAAGAACATTTCCGATTCAATAGAAACAAGTTCCGGGTCAGGTGTAGCGATTTCAGCCTTTATTAGAGAACTATATAGTGATAGGAGTAAAGGTAAAATTTTAACTTTCTATAAAGAAAGAGCTCAACATTTTTATAATGGACATGTCGAAGAAATTAATTTCAAACTGATAAGTGATATTATAAGACGAAGGACTAACTTATTAGTCAAGAGATATACTTGGGGAAAAATTATGGAGTATATAAAAACAAATACCATAGTGATGCATCCTCCTCTCTCAGCGTTTTCAACAAATATTTTTCAGGTATGTACTAAATTTTTTTATTTGCAAACCATTTTCTTAAAATCCACAAACCGACCACGCCCGTCGTTGCTTAGCTGTCGATCACATTGAATCGACGCGACTCATTTGGCTATGGAAATAGGAAAGTGTGTTTGTACTCATTATGTTTATCCTTTTTGTCAGCCTCAACGGAATGATGAATCGACGTGATTTTTTTAAATAGATGTAGTGTAAGGCATAGAGAATGGCATAGGCTACTTTTACTTCGGAAAATTGTAGGGCTCCCGTATATTGACAAAACACTGAAAATAATGGTCGTTCGATTTTTAATCGATAATTATAATGTTTCGGATTATGATCGGCCAAACCGATTTTGATAAATGGTTATCTATCTTTTGTGTAGCTTGCCGTTGATAAAGGCTATACTTAATACGAGTATATTTCAAAACATCTATGGATGGTAGAGGAAATTCTGCACGTAAAATGACATGACGCAGCCACGGGGAAAGCTAGTGAAATTATATTTTAGGATTCGAGGATCAATTAGGATAGGAGAGCACTAGTGGCTACGAATTGATATAAATTCTTAATGGTATTTTTGAAATACATAATGGTATTTTTTTTAACTTATTTTTTTCTAATTACAGACTGATTGTTCGAGCTCGTCTGTCGATGGAAGAGATGGCGAGATGTATTTCGTCGTGTCTCCAAACGTGCGTCAAAGACGGCTGGTGCCTGTTCCTGCCGTAGTCTATCGAAGCAATTTCTTGGCTGGCTATGATCCTGTCTTAGATGCTACAGCGGCTGCCTTGGGAAATACCAACTCTATTATAAGCACATTGTTCCTGATGCCAGGCCAACAAGGCAATGTGGTTCATGCAGATGACTTGGAAGCTCTCGAGAAACGTTTATTAGATTCTAATCCTACTACTCCGGCCTGGAATCGCTTGTTGCGCACTTTATTGCCTCGGGTAGGACTAGAACTTCAAATACCGAGGTTTTCTCACAAATCCATATTCAATGTATCTTCCACTTTGCGAAGGATGGGTTTGAAAGACTTGTTTGATCAGGAACACGCTGATTTGGGTGGGCTGAACGGACCGTCAAAGGATCTTTATTTGTCTGACATGGTTCAAACAACAACATTTGTTACTTGCGGCGAGGGCGTAATATCAGAACAACATCACATAGAAGAATATCCTGAAACTCTAGACTTTACTCAGAAACGTCGTACTGCTAGATGGGTGACGGGTTGGGACGAACCCCGAGACTATCAAAGGGCGTTCCATGACCCACACGACGTTGGTGATGCAATGCATTTACCACTACATCTTCGACCTAGACAGGCACGTTTGCCATCCAGAAATGTCCAGCCAGCACGATTAAAGTTTGATAGGCCATTCCTGTTCTTTGTGAGACATAACCCATCCGGCATGATACTATACGTTGGCCGATACAATCCGAGGCTGCTGCCGTGAAGGCACTAGAAAAGACTGTTAGATTAGTATAGTTAATTATATTCCTAAAAGGAAAGTGATAAGATATACTGACGCGTGTGATATAATGAAAGTGGGTTTCGAAGAGCATTTACGTGACAGTATTACTTCTATAGTGTGATGGTATGCAGCTTGATAGTATACAAGCAGGTGGAACTGTGTACGACGCTGCGTACTTCTGTACTAATGATAAATGAAAAGTGTGTAATTATAAGGAATGTTAATGATTTAAATCTGAATGTCTGCATAAACTGTAATGAAACATAGTGTGCATGAAACAATATTTTCATCTCATTGTCGTTAAAATAGTTTCAATTTTAGAATAAATTTAATGATATAAATAACTTTTATTTTGGTTTATTTATTAGTTCACGTAATATTCTCGACACTCTTCATAAAATAATTTCAACTCGGTGCATTCAGCCGAGGGAATCATCTTCGGACAACTCTGTAAAAAGATTATCCTACTTCAATAATTAAAACAATAATAATAAAGTCATACACTCATAATAATGAAATAGATTTATTGGAGGTAAAGGCCTCCAAAATGGCTTAACGACTGTTATCTGTCGATGAAAACCGGGACCAACGGCATTGCGTGCACTTCGAATTACAATCCAACAATCCTTCCTTCAAAGCATGAAAGCGGTCAAGATATTTTCTTTAAGCGGTCACCCAGCTAACTGTTAGCATACGATGATTAAATCAGGACTAATAATGGTTATGGTCTAACAATATTATGGTCGAAATAAATGTGTACTTCTAAAATGTTACAAGAGAATATAGAAGCACGAGAACACAAGCAGAAGCTTAATTCAAAATATTTTTTTGTTCTTACCACATTGATAAAGTTCCTAATGCAGCTTTGAAGATTATTGAATTCACACGGGTCTAAAGGCATGACCATTCTGTATTGCTGCTTACAATTAATTTTAGCTTTGAACATAATGCTTGCAAATTCTGGATTAAGGCCAACCCATTTATCAAGATGCCTGAAGTATTTGTCTTCGTCTAATTTATCTTCAGAATTTAATAAATCATATTTTTTTAAAATGCAAGTCCAATGCTCACACTAAAATTATTTAGGAATATTTAAATATATTGCTTGATACACAAGTTATATTAAATATCTTCAAAAAAATTTCTTTAATTAATTGAAACATTACAATTAATATTATTTTATACTCACTGGATCACTCGCTTCTCTAAGGAGACCGGTTACATTTGCACTGTTATTTATAAACATCAAGGAAAACTTTGCACCACATAATTTAGCTACATCCCTTTTAAAAAACGGAGGAAATATGCAGCATTGCCTTGTCTGAAAATTTATTATGTAACTATAGAATAAAGCTAAAATACGAAGTACTACGACATATTATTTATTATTCATCAATACAATATGTTAACGTACCAGGAGCTCAATCGAACCGTGACATTTCTCTGGCTTTCCTCGGAACTCAAATTCGAATTGACAATTCACCTACCAATAAAAACGTTTATATTACTGTTTAAACAAATAAATTTATCAATCTGCACAATTTAATTTAACTCACGTAAGAAACAATAAATATAAATATGATTAACTCCATCTGAAATTTTGAACTAGGAACGGGAATTAATCTTCAGCAATGATGTATTACAAATGAAACTGCTCTTTATAAACCAAATGAAACTGTAATTTGAACTTTGTTTGGGAAATATTGTGAATTACTTGTTATTGTTTGATATTCAACAGACTAAGCAATCAATTTTAAAACTTTACATGTAGTTTAAGCGTTTAGTTATAAACATTAGTAACAATATAGGTATTGTCGTATAGTATTTGCTTTTGAATTTTATGCAGAATAAATAATATTGTACGTAATTATAAGAGTATGTCTATCACACCTACATTACCAGTATGCATTGAAGTGATACGCAGTTATGGTTTAAAGAAAACAATATATTAGTAAATGTTAGTAGTTATTGCAAGCAAACGTTACATTAACTGTATTTAATTAGGTCAAGTCTGTTGATTGTAGAAAAATATTCCTAATTATCTTTATTTTTTTTAAAGATTCAGAAAATGTTCTAGAGAGGTTTGGGACCTGCCGCTTTGCAGGATTCGACGTGGTTCTTCAGTTTAGTGCAGTTTTCGCTATCTTCCCACGTTGGACATTCCTGAAAGTGAAATAACTCATTATCATCAAACGGTTTATGAGAGACTAGCTTTTACCCGCGGCTCCGCCCGCGTGGGAAAAGGGAATTAACAATGCCATCTATTAACAACATCCGGAACTAAATATCTAGAAAATAACAAAACAGCGATATCTTCCCATGGGGATGTTTTACCGCGGTAAAAAGTAGCCTACGTCACTCTCCACCCTCCTCACTATCTCCACACACAAAAACCATACCATATAATAGCTTCGTTGCGACGTGAAAGCCGGACAAACAAACAAACACACTTTCACATTTATAATATTAGTATGGATTAATATTTGGTTTGGCACGAGTGTAAGCTAAAGGTCCTGGGTTCGATCTCGGAGTATGGCAACAGCTATTGGGTTTTTGTAGATTGGAGTTTGAATTTATTCCCGTTGGATGGCAATAGGCTCATCACCTATTATATGGGACCTAAACGTAACTAGTGAAAAATGGGTGTACTACACCTCTATCTACCCCTTCGGGGCAATACAGGCATGATGTTATATGTAAGTACATACCTACCTATGCATATTAACATTTGATAATGTATCAATAAAAAAAACTTACAACAAACATCGTAGAACCGATACAGAACACCATCTTGTCAGCCTCACAGAGTTGGGGTGGGCCGGGCAGCTCGCCCAGACACCTTTCCTTCGCGCTCGCCACAGTGGTCTTGAAGTCTGGGTTCTTGGCAGCCCATTTGTCCAAGAACTCACTTACAGCGTCATAGTTAATTTTGTCATCAGTCAACAAATTGTACTTTGTCAGTATACACTTCTGCTTGGAGCACTGAAATGATAACAAATATGGAAAATTGAAAATGATGGTAGTTATTGAATTACCAATAAATACGAAGCTTTTATTTCTTAGTTGTAGAACTTGCAATAGGAAAAACATACAACATAAAGCTACTAACATAAAGCTACTATTTCTCAATAGAATTAGTAAATTCTATTAAAGTTGGTTACGTTAAAAGAGTGTTTCTCCATGTTACTATTAATTAGCAACTTCTTCAATTGTATATTGTTAGAAATTAAAGATTAGAAGCATGACAATTTGATTTATTCACATTTATAGAATTAAAAATTAACATTAACAATTTTAAGATAATCATTTAAACATTCACAATATCGACAAAATATTAAATCGGGCAGAGTTTTGGTGAGATGTAATTTATCAGACGACTGACGACCAAATGTGTACGAGGCGCACTCATCGCCTTGCTTATATAGGTTAGGGAGAGGGTAGCTCTTGAATTATTTTCTTCATCTCCAAGACGTTTTGTGAGTGAGCGCTAACACGGCCTCTCCTGACGGGGCGGCGACCTCGCAGCCACCAGCAGACCAGCCAGCAGACCAGGATCCCAGGATCCAGCTGACCAGGATCTGACTGGGCCGGGGGGTCTGTTATCACCGTAACAGTCATCAATGCCTGGAGGAGAAACCACACTTTAGTCCTATTTCAAATATATCATGTAAACTTACTGAAGGTTATTCTTATGGTGATCAGGCTTCAATAAACACTTAGTGTTTACTCGTATGTGTTGTTATGGGTGCAATTTCAAATCGGGCGTCTGCCATATATCAGGCATTACACGGATCATTCCGAAACCAATGTTCCAAGCATTATACAAGTCATGACGGTCACCTCGAAGCCACAGCGAGCCTTACACGAGTATATTCCGAATTCACTCGAAACCCGTTAAAAAAATACTTAAAGTAAGTTCCCGCGATTGAAATTGTATCTAGCAATAGTAACTAATACTGATATTGAATGAAAAACAGCCTGATCACGCATCATAATGTAAGTAAAGTAAAAAGTCTGAACAATTGAATAATGCAACTGAGCAGGTTTTACACAGGTCTCTTCCCGCGCAATCGAATACCCATAAACATGAGTGCACACCCAAGGATTTACATCGGTCTCGAACAGGTCACCCCTAAACCATGTGCACTAAACACTCATACTTGCACATGTATGGCAATACCCCGCAGTTTATTGCCGCAAGAACGTCCCGCAGTCCGTCTTTTACATGTGTCGGGTACCCCGCAGTTTACCCTTTACTCAAGGTGACCCAGCCGGACCTCTGAAGTGTTACTAAGCACTCATACTTGCACATGTATGGCAATACCCCGCAGTTTATTGCCGCAAGAACGTCCCGCAGTCCGTCTTTTACATGTGTCGGGTACCCCGCAGTTTACCCTTTACTCAAGGTGACCCAGCTGGACCTCTGAAGTGTTACTAAGCACTCATACTTGCACATGTATGGCAATACCCCGCAGTTTATTGCCGCAAGAACGTCCCGCAGTCCGTCTTTTACATGTGTCGGGTACCCCGCAGTTTACCCGACCCAGCTGGACCTCCTAAGTGTTAGTGGTGTCGAGACGCCTTCAAGCAACACATGGAGTAACGTCCCGCAGTCCGCCTCCATATGCTACGCTAGCCAGGTGGTATCCTGAACCCAACTCGAATGTCCCGCAGTTCATTCGTGACCATCTCTTGTGAACTGGCCGTCATCAACGTTTAAACCATCACCATCATAAGATAAATAACACATAAGACATCATATGAGTATTTGCATAGGTAGTACGACACCAGTAGTCAGAAGCTAAATGAAAACAAAATTAAGTTTCGGAGCTATACTGTACAGCAATAAAAGTTGAACTGAAACATAAGAACCAGTACCACGGGCGCAAGCGTGCACTCAAGCGCCCGCCACTAGAGTTCCTAGTAACTATGTAAGCCAAAAACATAGAATAAGAAATACTAACAAACAAACAAAAAAGAAAAACACTTAGCTTCAGACTTATGGATGCCATAGCACAAACATACATAACATATGGACAGCAATAAAAATACAAGGCATTGCGAATGATAGCATTCCGGACTACAATCAATCGCACTGCAATGCAACAATTAAAAATGAGAGATGTTGTGACAAGCCCACGCTATCTTGTCGAGACATTATCTTGTCTCCTCTCCAGACAAGCTCACGTCCTCCGGTACAGCACCCGCGGCGCAGACACAGCACACGGCCTCAGGACAGCACCCGCGGCGCGCAGACAGCACACGCCCTCTGGGCAGCACCCGTGGCGCGCAGACAGCATACGCCCTCCGGGCAGCACCCGTGGCGCGCAGACAGCACACGCCCTCTGGGCAGCACCCGTGGCGCGCAGACAGCACACGCGTCAAGGACACGTCTGCAGGGCATGGCCCAAACGCGCCAGGCAGCAGAGCAGCAGCTGCAGAGCTCGCTTTTGCGTTGCGTGCGCAATAGAAACATTTTCTGAAACATAAGCAGAAGCGTAAACTCACTTTCAAAGACTGGGATGCACTTTGGGCACCATTTTTCTATCCAAGGCATCCTATATTAAGCTGCGACCTGTGTTGTTTTACCACGTGTACCACTAAGCAGTTTAAACCCATACGGTCGCTTGGTAACACTATGGATCCCTCATGTTAGGGTCGAGCTTCCCAGCAGACTGAGAATAAGTAGTGCTTCAATTTTGTGCCGACTCGGCCTAACCTGACCATGACCGTGACGCAAGCCACTGCAATGTAATCGTGAACCAGTTATGTCTTTACATGAACGCGAGTGAGTCCTGTCACGACGCGAACACGAACGATTTCTACTATAGCATGACTTTGAATGAATTCTAAAACGGCGCGAACGCGTGATGATCGTGAACCACGCCTGGTGACGCATGGTGTTGTTGTTGAAATTCACTGCGACGGCTACGCCTAGCCCCAGAGCGAGGCGGCGGCCTAACTAGCTCTTCTCGTGGCATTCTTATTTGAAACCAACGGCTGTTTGCGTAGGTATCAAGGTAAAATTGTGAGCAAATAAGTCGAATCCCGCGAGACCAAGTAGTTGGCGCACTTGCTTCACGTTTTTCGGTGGGACCGTGTTAGCAAGGGCTTCTTCCTTTCGTGGGCTCGGTCTCACCTTACCCTGACTAATAATTCTACCCAAATATTCGACTTCACCAGTAAGAAAAGAACATTATTAAATTTATCGAAAATCCAGCTTCAGTTAAAGTTTTTAAAACAAAATCAAGCAAAGTAAGATTTTCTTCTCTCTACTCTTACTTTTTCATCATTGATAATTTGTACGGTCAATAGTACACGGGTACATCACTAGTTAATTTAATAACGAACTCACTATCTTTAACAGTAGTGGTGGCAGCAATACCACTTAAAAAATAGTCAGAATACTTGGACAGTACGTTTAGTAAGAGCTGTTTAATATCGGCAGACACTGGCGTATTTACTTTTTAAAGTATAAGCTACCGTCATCTCGTCCTTGACCGTGCTATGTACAATACGTTGAGTCGTCGGTTCGAACATAAGCAACACTTCCTGTTCAAAACATCCGTACCAATTATTATGGAGGTATTTAAAAATTCGCTGTTTACTTTATAGAAATCTACCTCCAACGTAATATTGAGTAACTCCACCGGTAAAGTATAATAGCATTGACATCTACCTCAGTTCCTCCTAAATCCCGTAATAATAACAAAATTGATGCGTCGTTTTCACGTAACACGCGAAGTGCTTTGTTAATTTGCGAGATATTAATAAAACCAAATAAAACCCGTGCCCAGCGTCTATGGGTCATAGCGAAATGAAACGCACGCAGAACTTCTCAACTTTAGACGCAGTTAATGTAGAACTGTTATTACTGGTATCTGCAACCGTTTTCATTGTTTTAGGACAAGTGACACTTAAGACCGAACCGATTACATTCATAACAGCGTATATTTGTAGAATCGATTGTATTCCGTTTTAAAGTATTTCTTTGATTAAAAAAAAAACATTGGGGGTAGCTTTTCTTGCCAGTATTATTGGGATAAGCATGAGTGCTCTTTAAAATAGTTAAGTTAAGTTTTAAAATGACTCGGTAAGCATCAAATCAAACAGAATGTTCGCAATGTCTGAGTTACGTGGGCACAATGTTTTTAATTCTTGTTTGAAATTAGAACAGGTACATGTAGTGCTTATCAACTGACTAAGCCAGGTGCGAGACTCGCCCTTTAAGCAATGACCTACGCAAGGCAATCACTATGCAGCGGTTTTAAAATAAGAGCTTTATCGACTTCACTGCACCACTCGGGTCAAAATCGGAAACAAAATATTGGTTTGATCTCACCGGGATAGAGCGTATCACTTCCAATAGGCGCTCAGCGGCCTTGTTCACGTCGCTCGGCGGCGATGGTGCTGGCGCGGCGGCATGCCCGCTCGATTTCTCGGGTACCAGGTGTAGCGGCGTAGCGCGGGTACGCGCGGCTGGCGCCAGAGCATGGCGATGCGCCTGGCACCGCCAAGGCGTTGCTATGCTCCCCGCTTGAAGCTGCCGACGACGTCTCAGTTTCCCCATGTGATCGCCTGACTTCTAGGGCCTGTAGTCTTTTCAAAATCCATTTAATTACTAGGAAAGGGAGTACGTGTATACCGCTTGATGGCATCGCACCAACACTGCCCGATCGAAAAATAAAGCAATGAATATGGCTTTTAGCGTTTAAAAGGCATCCGTATCCCACTTCTGATGTTAGAAATTAAAGATTAGAAGCATGACAATTTGATTTATTCACATTTATAGAATTAAAAATTAACATTAACAATTTTAAGATAATCATTTAAACATTCACAATATCGACAAAATATTAAATCGGGCAGAGTTTTGGTGAGATGTAATTTATCAGACGACTGACGACCAAATGTGTACGAGGCGCACTCATCGCCTTGCTTATATAGGTTAGGGAGAGGGTAGCTCTTGAATTATTTTCTTCATCTCCAAGACGTTTTGTGAGTGAGCGCTAACAATATAATATAGGAGTGTATTAGTTAACTGATATAGAAGTGCATCTATCCACATTTGGAGGTCAAATGATAAGGAGTGCAGTACAATAAAGATGCTATGAATATGTTAATATGTGACAGTGTTGCCTTCTTGGCAACACTGTCACATATTAACCGTGTTATGCATAAATGATTTTGCTATAGAGTGCTTGGTCTTCTCTTAAGGGGGATGTCATAACATAACATTACATCTTTATTTCCCGGAAGAGCTAGGCACAGGTGACTCGTACTTTTCACCAGTTATGTTTCATCCATCCAACTATTAGCCTTTTGAGATCCACTGCTGGACACAGGCCTCTCCTAAACGATACCTACCACTCCGACCGGTCCTGTGCCTTCTGAATCCAGCGGTTTCACGCCGTCTTTTCAGATCGTACTTCTATTTCCGTGACGTGGTCCTCCATTCGAGGACTTTTCATCCCCACGGATTATCAGTCTCGCGTACGACTATCATTATGTCCTGTCCCATGTAAGTGTGAGCGGTGAGCCTATTTAGCCAACTGACCGGAGAAATTAATGTATGTAGTTGAATACTAAGAGCTCTGTATACATACATCTGGAGGTCCACGGAAGTTGGTGCCCGTAGGCTGCTCTTCCAGCTTGGGGATTCCACAATCCTCCAGGTCTTTCGTATCAAACATGGATGGGATTTTGCAGCATTCGTGGGGTTTTTCCTGTTCAGATAATTGCATTTATTATTCAGTCTTGTTAAATAAAATAACAAGTTTGTGCGGAGGATCTGGATTTTTATATCTTGTAAATTTATTTTTTGTATCAACCCATTAGCAGTCCACTGCAGGGGACGGATCACTACTCAGGAGTACGAAGTCTCAACCACTAGGACTAGTGTTGATTGTTGATTGATATAGAGATTATTTATCAACACGGCATTATCGTTAGTAGTAACACGGGCTACAGGTCCTTACTCTATGGTAGCAGTGATTCCTGTTTCGGAAACTCACTCATAGATAAAGACAACTAATATGGCATGGCACAAATAAACTGCGTGGTTGACAAATATTATTAAAATATTTTTAGTTTATTATTCCCTGTTTTGGGGTAGAATTCATCAAGAAATATTGCAGATTCAAATTGAAAATTATTGAGATAACTACTCACGACATCTGGTGGCGGTCCTCTGCAATGTGGTGGGATATTAGGCGGCTGTGGTGGCTGGGCCAAGATTACCTAGAACACGGATTGCATTACTAAAATTGATGTTATTGTAAAAAAATCAATAGAAGACGCTTTTGAACTGGTCATCTGTTATCATTCAACTACCAACCAGTAAAATCGGTTGATAAACTACGATGTTTGAATCTATCACAGTCCAATTTTAATCCTTTCTTGATGGCTCTTTAGGAATTAGGTGGGAAGATAGGTAAGCTGTAGACATCGAGGTCAGATGATTACGGGTAGCGAAGGGTCGGGATTGACTCCCCCGAGATGAGCCATTTGTGAAATGCGCAAGGGAGGCATCGGTGCGTTCCGTAGATCCCGGCGCCTTCCTAAATGCGTAGGAAGGCTACTGGGGAATTTAGTACACAGGAAATGATAACGACACCTATGTTTTGCCTTCCAAAGAGTCGCTGCTCTCAGCGGTTGAGCATCTTTCGAGGATTTAATAATCATTAAATTTATAGAAATATCCAATTACTTACCTGAAAAATTGTAACAGTTAAAACTAACAAAGTGGTTCTCAACATGGTGTAGATCTCTTAAGATGCGAGGGTGCAGTGATGGTGTGACGTAGCTCACAATAGGTTTTATAACTGCGCCCGTCGTCCGTGACTATTGTGCACGGGAAACCACCAAGGTGTAACCATAGAATGTTGCGTCTGTGCAGAAGCGTAGTCTCATTGTAGTTTAATGCCTACTCATAGATAAAGTTAAAGATATCTATGTTTTATTGTCTGTCAATAAACATGAATGAAACGTTCATAGCCTAATGGCTCGCGTCGATCGTAATTATGTGATTGACAGGGTAAAGCGAAAAGGTGCGGTTGGTTTGTAGATAGTCACCTCTAGTGGCAAAATTTCATAGGCGCTTCTGTGCTTAGGATGGCATGGTTAACAGTTGGTCCCGGTCGTAGATCTTTGGATGGCTTGAGAACATTATATCCTCGTTAGTCACTAACCCTTCCAGCAGTGTTAGAGTAACAGAGTATGCTTTAGACCACCCGTAGCAGCGGCTATGAGAGACCTAACAGTGGGAGGTGGACGTGATTTAGTTTCCACCACCACCACAACCCTTTCTTTGTCCCATTGTTGGGCACGGGTTACTAAACTTAAATATTAGCATTATTAAAACTAAATATTAGCATTATTATATTATTAGATTTAATTGAGCAGAGTACACCAACTGGTCACCATATTGGTCTCTCTATATATTTTAATCTTCAGAGCATCTGACTATCTAGTCAAGTGGAACCGTGCAACATTTTAAGTATAGGTACCGAATAGAAAACCTGTGGCGAATCCTAACTCGTTAATTGTCCATCATCATTTTACTAGGAAGGCACCGTGTTTTTAGTACCCACAAGTGGTAAGAACTTGGTTAAGACAGATAATCTGATTAGTTGACGTATGTGATACCTTGCAGATTTTTTTTTGTGAGCCCCAAAAGGTTCTTATCGCTTGTTCAAGGTCATTATCAAACTTTGAGCGAAACATACGAATAGCATTGCGGTTGTTTGAAGACTTGTAAACAGACGGACACCATGATATGAAAATTGGTAGGTATATAGGTACTTACTTCAAAACGGTTGTCGTTTTCATGATTTTGTGCTAAATGACGTAAGAGTTACTTATTGTCATCAGCACATAAAAACTCTATTGGCCATACACAATTATAATAGTAGTTAGATAAATAAATAATAGATTGCTATATTTACGAGTACGTTCATTATTAGCTCGTAACGGACATCATTCGTTCACTCTGAATGTTCCATGATTATAGGTGTGAAAAATATAATATTTGAACCACAAATGGACTGAGGTTATTAGTTTTTATGACCACAATTATATCATATACCGCACATAATGTGACAAACTGTAGGTACCGAACGCTTAAAATTACCTAAGAATATAAAGGGTTTGTCGGTATGGTTACAGCGCGACTGCTGAGCCAGAGGTCCCAGGATTAATTCAGTTCGGGCATATAATTATTGACATACTATTATATACATACATACTGTTCTGATATTTTCCGTAGTATAGAGACCGGCATTGAAGTCTAGCGTTACCCTTCAATACGCAGAACTCGAAATTAAAGTTTGTTTAAGGTGTGTTTGCGAGCAAGTTGTCAGACGTAAACGCTGATTGGTGGACCAGTGTTATGTCCCCCGCAATGATACCCCCCAAGCTACGAGTATCTCCTACGGATTACGTTCAGAGCTATACTTTCGCGCCGAGAACTGTAATTAGGAGTCTTTTCGAGAGTTTCCCATCGGGAAGTACAAGCATATTGTAATGTATTAAGAATACACAGTAACCAACATAATGCCCATCGAACCGCCCATGCCAATAGATGGACATGCCTGCCTGCCCGCTTGTTGTTCCTTCCTGTTGCGGACTAGTGATATATGGAATTATTATACACAGCAATATTGAGCTCTTCAAGAAGAGCCTTGAAGGCCGGCAGGCATCATGTACCTTTGATGTCATACGTGTCCATAAGTCTCTGTGACCAAATGCCTTTTTATTCATCTATGCTGTTGAAAAAACTATTTGTCAGATATTTGTTTGCTACAGTGAAACGATTCTTCACAACTAATGCGTAGTTAAAGACTCATTAGCACTGTATCCTTGTAAGGTCGTAACGTATCCATTATTGCTATTGAGACGTGATCTATATTGTGTTTAGTTTCCCTTATTTATAAAGTGTTCGAACCTTGTCAACTCTGTCAATTTATATTTGCGTAAATAGTGCCTTTGAGCACATTACCGATACTGTATCCTCAGCCATGCGTAGTTCCTGATGTCACCATTGTAGTCACTCATCATCCAGTTGAGTTGCTTCGAAGTTTAAAGCAACTATTTCTTGTACACTTTGTTCACATAGTCGTCGAGTGTCATTCCTTATCAAGGGGGAAACCTTTCAATGGTAAGTTACCGCGAAAGCAAAACCAGGTTATAGCTCCCTCAGTGGCCATCCTCAAAGATTTTGAAAACTCCAAAACTCCCACTGTTGGTCTCTAGAGGACTAGAGCATATTACCCCACGCTGCTCCAATGCAGATTGGTGATGATTGGTGGAAGGGGTACTGGCCAACGCAGTGTCGAATGTTCTAAAGCCACCCGATGGTCTCCGACAAGGCTTAACGATTGAAAACAACCGGGACCGAGGGCTTAACGAGCTAAGCACGGTAGCTCCCATGAAAATTTGCCACTAGCGGTCACCCATCCACAAACCGCGCTCGTCATTGCTTAACTCTGTCGATAACATTCTACATGTCTACAACAGCTTTGTGTTCACGACGTTGTGCAGCCACACCTATCCATACTCGTCGCCCCACTGGCTGGGCGGTTCAAGTTGTCACTCTTGCTGTCAGTAACCCTTGAAGCCCCTTAAAGCCACCTATTAGAGTAGGCTGGGGATAACCATAACGCCTGTACTTCCCCAATGGCCTGTTCGTAGAGGTCTACAGTATACACATTATTCATCAGTCCCATGTAGTCATGTAGCAAGCCTATTGCCATACTCTATGCAAAATCCAAAGATTCCAAGGTCCTTTTAAGGGAAATTCAAGGTATAAAAGGGAATTGGTGCTAGGCAGGTATTGTTCTGTTCTACCGGGATTTGAACCAAACCACTCGAGGAGCAAGCTGAATTCTTAACCGCTGAACTATTAGCTGTTCCATAACATAAAAAAACATTAATTCGGCAGTAATTTGCAACTCAACACCCCGAAGGTTACTTAGGCAATGGAGGAGCGGATGTCCTCAAGCGTCATTACAGCGCGTGAATCAGTGTCAAGTTAGTCTCACAAACCTTCGGGGAATAATTAAGGTTCATTGACCTAGCTATCAGCTATACTTCAACACATACTCACGTTATGTAGTATCTTGTTATCTTGAAGTGATGCTGGTGATACCTACATGCTTGGTAACTTTAGGGGGTAGAGGTGCTTAACTCATAACACATTTTTTCCGAATTTCTCGAACCACTAGTTTGTAGCAAGTGCACAATTAGACTTGCTTAAACGGTAGTTTCTTTAGAAAATAACGATATAATAAAATTTAAACACTTTAATACCACTCTTATATGAAGCTAAATTAATTACCTAAAGATTTTTTTTTTTTCAGATTTAGATTCAGATTAATACAGGCAATGCCTGCATACATCACGTGATTTACTACAACTGTAGATAAATGTTAAAAACTACGAAGAAAAAATCAGTTTATTTTTTCTGTCGCTGAAAAACGATCGCCAATTCGCCTTGTGAAAATTGGTAAGTGATCAATTTAATAAAATGGCAACCTCTCATTAATCCGTTGGCATTTTCCCATAATTATTATTCTACCCGACGTTGATTAAAGCAAACATAACAGGTACCTAATATTTTAACATACAATATAATATACACGTTTTTACCAGAAGACAAACAAGTGAGACACTGACATTGAACTTATATCTATATCTAAGTGTTTTCTGTTAGCCAGATTTCAATAGTGACGATAAAATAAAATACGTACAAAATAAAACATCAACATGAATTCGCACGATATGAGTTTTGACTGTAACATATACAACGAATACACGACGAACCAATGAGAACAAAATAGCAGCCAGTAGATACAGATACAATACGTTATTAATTCCAAAAATAATTCAGAGGCAAACTAGGTTCCTACTTGCAATATTAAAATATTTCCGTATTATCTATACTCATGAATATACTTAATACTTTGAAATTTTCCGCCCTATTTGAACTGTGAATGAGAAGTATTAAAATGAGAAGTAGGTTACTTTCTTTTGAATGTTTATATTTTATATTGAGTGGAGATATGAGTAAAGCTTTAGAAAATCCAATACTTAGTTATTGAGTGATAAGTTATTGATTGCAAGATGTTGCAAAGCATTCAACTTTAATATTTTACGCTTGTTTTATTTACATAACAAGATAATATTAATACAATAATAATCTAAAACAGCTTGTAAAATATAAAAGTATACATTTTCTCTTAAGAAGTAAGGTAATTTAATTCAATAAGACAGCCTTTTGCAAAACTTCTTCTTCTTTATTGTTTACTTTTTTGTTCTTTCTGGTGCAATAAATGATATTGTATTGTATTGTATTGTAATTTAATATTATTAATAATGTACTTTTGTTGGTAATTAAATAAGTAATTTTTGAGCACCACATATCGTGATCCAATAAATTTACACTTAAAGTATCATAAAAAAATGTACCTTAGAAGCGGTGCTTGTATCGTTAACCAATTTGTAATTAGGGACACAAACATTAGCATTCATATATTTCCTCTACCATACCAATAAAGACAATACAGTAATTAATATGTACGAGTATGCTTGCACCTGTACGCACCTAGCATTACAATAGATAGGTCAAGTCCATAGATTATGTATGAAATAGTCAACTCAATAAGTAGTAATATTTATTCTGTTACAATATACGGAAGACATTGTTTTGCAGTGACCATGATCAGCATTTCCAGGCTTCTGGCGGACATTTCTGTAATAGGAAAATGATTAAATTTAATCGCTTTTTACATTGGAAATATAATTTCAAGATTTATAATTGATCAGACTTTGTCACGTATAATGGGATCGGGATTATCAACTTATTGCTACAAACATGAAATTCAAACAATGTATGGAATCTTTACAATTACAGAAGAAGGAAGGTGTCTGTATCACTATACCCTGATGATATACTAAGAAGATGACATATTTACTATGTTTGCCAGCAGATGCGGTTCTACATGCTCATTTGATATATACTATTCCCATAAAAAATCGAGGATGCTTACATAAAATTAATATACTCGTAAGTGTGCGTTTGAGGCAAAAGAGGTGAATTTCACTTGCTGTATCGGTGAAGGAAAACAGTAAGGTAATAATAATATGTGTTTTCCATTATAACGTGTCGGACTTGGCCCTAGGCCCTACACACGTTGCCCTGCTCAACAGTGGTATAACATAGGCCTCCATATCGACCATTTTTTCCATCAGGCCCATTTATGAGGCTTTAATTAATAATAAAAGTAATCTAGGGTAAAGTAAAAAAGGGATCTAATTTTAAGCTAAGATGCTTATAAAAAAACTAGAATTTGCACGTCAGTGGTCTAACTTAATGACCAACTAAATGGGTCTTTTACGGACCCCGCAAAGGAAACATTTGCGCCTGTGAATTATTGATAGCAACGAATTGAACCTGAGTAAGTAAAGTAAGCAAATGAATCTCGGGGGGATAGTAAATTTTGGAATTGGAACCTTTGGAATTTTGGAAATTGCTTTAATACTCTACCGAACTCTGTTTTATTTAATAGAAAATAGTGTTTCCATGGCAATAGAAGATAAGGAAGAACAATAATTGAGTGAGAAAGCCGGTAGCTTCAACTATGAATATTTTTTGAAACTCACGCATCATTGTAGGTAAGTTATCATTACTATTAAGTATTATTGTGAGTTATTCCTGGTTGTCGGTAACAAATATCATACTCATCGCGTAACTGCAATACACTTACACAGAATAACATTTTTGATCTACTGTAAGTATTTAAAATATTATACCGTTAAAAATATTTTTTTTAAAAAAGCTTTTTAAAACTTTTTTTTTATTTTCATGCATTGTCATCGGAACCAAATATGTGTGCCAAATTTCAGCTCGATAGCTTTAGTGGAAGTGGGTGAAATATTGATTGCAAGATTCCAGGACATACATACAAGATACATACGAGTGAAGTTAAATAAAAGCTTTTAAAAATATAAATGAAATAGTTTTAAACACCCAGATGGAGAATTTGTTCTAGAAACATGGAAGTTTTTCACATTTGCTCCGTACGCAAACGGTATTAGTCCACTTTGCAAAACCGTTTGTGTTCAGTGAGAATGTGCAGAGCGCATTAAACAAAATGAAGCAAACAAGGGCCGTTTGCCTGGGTTAGTAGTCTCCAAGACCGAACATCGGTGGGAAGTAACATTACTGTAGTTAGTAACTTACTTTAAGTACTTATACCAATAAAAACTTATACTTATATACACTTTTAAGAATAAGTATTTATACTTATATATAAAAAGCCTTTGTGACCGTGACTTCGTCCGCGTGAATTTCGAAATTGAAGAAAATAGCATATTATATTCCTCGTAAAAATAACATATTTCGAAATTGAAGTTGAATTGAAATTTAAAGTGAAAGTCTGGCTTACTATCAAATTGGCTGGATAAGGTTCAGGTTGGACTTGATTTTGTGAAAATATTTGAAATTGTTATATGGATAACTTCGGCTTGGGTGTTTTCATCAGTATCCCATTATTGTTAACAATGTTATCAAGCACTTGGTATGGCATCCCCTGAAGAGGTGTCAAACTATATTAAGTTAAGTCGTTTTTGTCAAGCATTCAAAAAATCTTTATTCATTACATCGCATTATCAGAACAGGTAACAACATTTTTAACCAGAAAACCGGACCGGAACACAATTGCTTCAAAATCAAAGACATTTAAACTTATGCAAATAAATTGCTTACGGAAGAATTTGGTATGGCAGCTCCTGAAAAATTGTCAAACCAAACTAGATATAGTTTTAAGTCGTCTATGTGTCAAACACTTCAAAAAACTGGTTCGTTTACCTTCAACATAGCAATGCCGGTACAGGTGAAGACGTCGTAGGCTCTGCAGGGACGGTCCAGGTACTGCCGGAGGTCTCTCTCTACACAGTCTCTGATCGCCTTGTCCACCGCAAGTCCCCAGCCCTTGTGCGTCTCGCCCCACGCCCGCAGATGCTTTCGGTATACCTCTTTGTTCAAGGTGTTGCGGTCTGATAGGAAGCCTGACTTCTCGAACACACATTGTACGTCGTCACACTGAAATTAAATCAGTTATAAATAAAATATTACATTGGATAAATCTTCTCTGGGAGGATGCTTAAGCCTTGAAGAGCTTGTGAAGGTTATGTAGTTATTCAGATACATTTGGCTGTCTTAGAGCTCAAGGGATATATATGTGAACTTGGAACCAAACTCTTTTAAATTTCATTCTGGATCTGTCTCGGGTGATAGTGAATGGTCGATCCTGCATGCTGTAGTAGGTATTAAAAACGGGCATTAGTAAAAATACATTTTTTTATTACTTACAAGAAACTGTAAAGAGGTAGGTGTGTATGTTACTAGTTATTACTGGTTCTTACCGGTCCAGGTAGTTTAGGGTTGGAGCATTCGGCCAATGACTTGCTGTCTCCTAGCTCTGGTATTTCACAACATGCCGATATCGGCTTCTGTAATCACAATTATGTAATTTTTTTTAAATACTGATTTAATTAAATATCATTTGGTTTAAAATTTATCACACTCTTGTTTGTCTTTTTCTGTTTTCTTACTCCACTTTTCTTATTAGTAATTTAAATAGTGCTAGCAGATTTCAACAATCAATAGAATTTAACAACATGAGATATAAAATCAAAGAGTAATTGCTTACTAATGATGCTCCTCTGCTTCTTTCGTGTGATAAAAGATCACCGGTTGTCTGAAAACGTGTAATAGTATGTAGATATAATCATTTGAAAGATCGTAACAAAATCAAAACATAATTAAATACACTAAAACCAGCCGATAAAAACAATTAATAAAAAATAATTTATTAAAAAACTCACTGCACAATTTATACTATGTCTTACCAAATGATCAACACTTTCAACAATGATAACAATCAATTAATTTAGACAACAAATCTTATCTAATCCTATCATTTAACGAATGTAAGCATAATCTGCAACGTTGATTAAACGAATCACATTTGGTATCGTTAATAAAAAGAATAGGTAAAGTACATACCAAAATAAACAGTTGGACGAATAGAAGTAACACGAACATTTTTGCCCTATCCTCTTTCAATAGTAGTTACTCGAGGTCTTGGTAAATAAACATAAGAAATAAACATTATATCCAGTTATATATGCAGAGTAGGGGAAATAATCCCGTGACTCCGGGATTCTTTGTTCAACAAAATACACTTTTTTTGTCGAATAATATTTCACAAGCCGCTTGTACAGATAAGTAAGTGCTTTCTATCAAAATACTATTTCTTATAAATAGAGACATAAGCTAGTACCCAATAAAACAATAAACATGAAATATATTACTGCTTCCATTATTATAGCTTTTCACTTTTCAAATTAACATTGAGCCTTCTTTGAAGTTATAATTAATAATTTATGCAACAAATCATCATCATCATCATCATCACAATCCTTTCTTTGTCCCACTGTTGGGCACGAGTCTCCTCTCAGAATGGAAGGGATTAGGCCTTAGTCCACCACGCTGGCCAAGTGCGGATTGGCAGACTTGACATGCCTTCGAGAACATTATGAAGAAGTGTAAAGCAGCACGTCATTGGTGCGTGCCGTTTGGGTTTGAACCCGAACTGCTCGAGTGAGAGGCGAGTTCGATAGCCACTGAGCTGTCAAAGCTGTACAACAAATATTAATTACTAATTGACTAAAATTACGGGATTTTTTAATATCAACTTCTCATGCACTTCTTAAAAGTATTTATTCATCAGCCTAATTTTTAGGTTTGAAACCAAAGCGGCAGCATATACAAGCATATTTCATATTTCTGAATTACCGGAATTAGCTCCAACTACAACGTCCCACTGGTGGGCACGGGTCACACAGTAGCTGTGTGACCCGTGCCCACCAGTGGGACGTGGGGGAGAGCTGCAGAGCATCCCGGGATTAATTCCTATAAATTTCAAGACCCCATCCCTATTACAACAAGTGAAAGTACAGCTTATACAATGCAAGAAAATGCATTAATATAGGTACTTTATTATGAAAGCAATACAGTTTAAATTAGCTGTCTGTATAATGAGGTATAGATATCTCTACAAACAACAGTATCTCCAAGTCAGAGTGCAATATTCTTGTTAAATGGGATTGACATTGATATTGACGTGAATAATGAACTATCTGTGTTGATCACGTGTTTATTTACGGGACATGTAATTTTAAATTATCTCTGTATCAACATGTTACATAGTAATACTTACTGTAGGAATGTAGTTAACTATTATTACAATAAACATTTTGTGTTTTTTAAGAGTATCTTTAGGAGATATTTAAGTGTTATTCTTGCCCCGTGTGCTTTTCTCAACCCACATCAATACAATATAATTAATTTAATTGTGCGTACAAGACTGCAAGATTTATTTACACCTACTTTAATTATATTATTCTATGCTGTGTATCATACGTTGGTGTATAATTATGTGTATTGGTATCATACCGAATGAATACTATGAAATAAAAAATAAAATAAAAATGTATAGTTTTATTATGTAATTTGTTTGTTTATTCATAAATAGTTTCATATTACTGCCCTTAAAATTCTTTTAGTTACAAAAATGAAACTTTGTGGTTAAATTAGTTTAAGATGTGGTATTCCATACAAACTGTGTAGGTAAACCAAACAAATTCAATTTTAATGCATTTGCACAAAATATATATAAAGTTTAAAATTCCATTTCGAAATGCAGCGGAAAACTATAAGAGCAAATGTAAATCTGACGCAAGAATAACCTTAAGTTTTTAACCCGGGGGTTTGTTAGTCCATTATAACTTTCCTCCGGGTGCGATGTCAAGCCGAGCATTCCATTGCCAACGCAACTTTAGAAATAAGCGATACAAATTAAACTTACCAGTTTTGCACTATGCCAGCCTAGTAACAACTGATAATGAGTTCCATGCGCAATAGGAATACCCTTGAATGTTACCGGATAACCTTGCTAATAGTTAGTACATGCACGTTTTTTTTATCAAATACTTTCCACACTCTGTAGCATGTAGTTGTGGTATGAATATCCATCCATCCATCCAACAGCCTTTTGAGGTCCACTGCTGGATATAGGCCTCGCCTAAACGACACCACTCCGACCGGTCCTGTGCCTTCTGAATCCAACGGTTTCCCGCCGTTTTCTTAAGTCTTCGTCGCCGTCTTCTTCTTGTCTACAAGGTATGCATTGCATATACTAATGATAAACGTCATTAGTTTAAGTAGAAAGCACTAGAGCATTGTCCAGTGCTGCTAGAATGAATCCTCCAAGGTCGCTTATCAACCACTGGCTTAGTCAGAACCAAAATAGTATATTTCATTACAAGTGCGGAAAGCACGTGTACTGAACAACTATTTTTAATACAGTTGCGAAAAAATTAAGCAATTTAATAAAATAATAAAAACACAAACTAAACTCGCAAAGAACATTTTTGGAAAATGGCGCCAACCGTAAAAGAATACAGAGTATTGCAGAGATTTTTTTTTGTTTTCTTCACCCATTCTGGGTAGGCAAAGGGAACTATGCCCATACAGCCAAGTCTCCAGTTGAATTTTTTTATTGACATGAAATTTAATGAGATGAAATGAAATGAAACCTAACCTAAACCTAACCTAACCTTTTTAGTAAAAACTTCGTGGTTGGTTTTTTCTTTATAATATACATTATTTTGACAGTTGGGAAAGAGAACGCACGAGTTCGGAAAAGGTAAAGAAAAAGCACGAGTGTGTAATAGCTCACTTCCCGAACGCTATACGTCCCTGTAATACGCCACTTTTTGAGCAACTGTATTAAAAAAATATTGCTTACATTTTGTACAGAATGAAAGTGCATCAAATACAAAAACATGATTAAAATCGTCCTCAAAATATTCGCAAAAGAAATCGTAGTACCTACCTACACTTCTGGAAACCGCTGGATTCAGAAGGCGCTGGACCGGTCGGAGTGGCCTCGTTTAGGAGAGGCCTATGCCCAGCAGTGGACCACCAAAGGCTGATGATGATGATGACCTACTCTTCAAATTCAACAAACTTTTGAACATTGTGTCGTTTGAATTTGACACCGACACCCAGTGTCGAACTCGCCTCTCACGCGGTCCGGGTTTAAACCCAAGCGGCACGCAACAATGTCTTTTGTAAGTTATGTGCGGTTTAAGAAATTAAACGTCACTTGCCATAACGGCGAATGACACATCGTGAAACCTACATGCCTGAGAATTCATCATTATGTCCTCGAAGGCATGTGAAGTCTGCCTATCCACACTTGGCCATCGTGGTGGACTAAGGCCTAATCCCTGATGATGATATTCATTAATTCCCCTAGTGATGCAACTTGACAATTTTTGTTAGCAATATTGCTGAATTCGTATAAAATAGGCAGTATATTATAGGCTCAGATTATAGGGTTTTAAATTATAGTCTCATTATGAGTCTTCCCTCATTACTAATTTTGAAGTTAGTGTTAAGATTTAGTTTTTAACATAAATAAATTAATGTTGTTACCGATTGAGTTACTATCATTCCATAGTCTGTGTCATAGTGGCTGGCTGAGTTATACAATAGCTTTCAAAAGTATGAAACGTCAACATTTGTGCACTTCCCGTAGCACGTACCCAGTGCGCAGAGCTTTTAAGCTTTGTTTTCAAAGTAAAGTAGATAAAGTTCGGAATCCTGGTTGTATGGAAAACAGTTAGGCGTGGGAAAGCTACGGAACAAAAGATCAGGATTACTGTTCTGTCTGATCGATTGATCTATACTAATATTATAAAGAGGAAATATTTGTTTGTAATGTTTTCACACAAAAACTACTACGTGTATCCTTGATACGAACTTGTTTGATGTTTTGAACAGAGATAGTTTTTACTGTACCTATCTATGGCAAAGATCGCTTTGCCAATTATGTAATTATACTGGCTATGTAATCTGCCATCGTCCTACACTGGATTTATGTTTAATTATACCGTTAAAATTTTTTTTTTTAAAAAAGCTTTTTAAAACTTTTTTTTTATTTTCATGCATTGTCATCGGAACCAAATATGTGTGCCAAATTTCAGCTCGATAGCTTCAGTGGAAGTGGGTGAAATATTGATTGCAAGATTCCAGGACATACATACTTACATGAATGAATAAATACATACGAGTGAAGTTAAATAAAAGCTTTTAAAAATAACATTAAATTAGGCGTAAGAAAATAATTAATATTCTGAACCGAATCCTTACCCAAAGGAAATGTTAGCTGGTTATTGTGTCACTTGTCAGTAGTAATCTACGTTAGTACCTCCAGTTAGCGCCTACGGATCATTGACACGCATATTACGTTCTCGAGACTTGTTGAAGTGATCGGTTATACGGCGTGCTAACGTAGTTTATGCGCCGTAAACCCGCCCTTAGCATTCGACGCAAATGACTCGTGGCGAATTATTTAAAGCACGTCCCCATCTGTAACGTCGAGCAAAGTTTTCTGCGCTGACGTTTGATTCAACGATAATAAGTTATTGGCGAGTGACTCAGGTCAGCGTCGAGACAAAGACGTTTATTGGTTAGATAAGAGTTTTTGTTTGTTCTAGTATAGTTTTCTTTTGTATCCCTATCCTTGTCATACAAAGAGGATCCTGCATTGTGCCGTCTATTTTTATATTTACCTATATATACCTATCTGGTTTGTAAAATAAATAAAGATTGTCATTTTTAATTTAACTTCATATTTACATGTAGGCAATGTTTTTTTGTGATCAATTAAAATCTATACACAAAGAGTGAACCTGGGATTTTATTTACTTAAGTATCTGGATCTGAATACAATCATAATATTTATGAATATTGTCAACTTTGTTTTTTTTTTTTTATATATGATTCATTTTAAATATACAAATGGGGAGAAGTGCTTACGTCCCGACGATTAGTATTAGACGCAGTATTAGATAAGACAGCGTAACGTAGGCTATAAAATGGCTTTTCTCTCACTGAATGGGACTTTTTATTCAGGCTTTATACAGTCGAAAATTTGGATGTAATTAGCGTTTGGAACCACAACAATCCTTTTTGTCTTTCTGGGCACGGCTCGCCACTCAGAATAAGAATAATGAAGTCTAATGAAAATTACATCGACGGATTGTATGAAATACTTATAGTATTTATTTCAAATCGTGTAAAGTAATAAATAGTTTCTTACGTTAAATTACGTTACATTTGTAAATTATTAGTAGCTACCGGCACCAGACATACAATGTGAAAATAGTTTTTCAAAGTATATTTTAATCGGATACAAAGTAAGTGCATCATTCCGAATGGTAATGGACAGATTCCCAGTAAACTGATGTCCCCGCATAAATCTGGAATTTATTGCCACTAACGATGGCCATTCATTATCGAGTCTTTTTCCATAAACTAGATGCGTTAAAAGAGTAAGTTTAAAAATATATTTTTCCATTCATCATCAGCAAGCTAAGTAATCCACCTGTACCGCAGGTTGCTTTCAACCTGCAGGTACCACTTTCACATAATGGTACTGGTACCTCGAAGGATAATATATAATTATACTATAGTCCTATGTTATCTGTGCCTTCGTTATAATAAATATACACTATGTAGAATTAATTACTTGTAATTTTATGAATATTTTATTATGGATATAATGACTATTATTTGACGAATTACTTATTGTATTATTATTTCTGTTTTGAAATTTTGATTAGGTATATACTTATCTTATAGTTATCTTATACTTAGGTATATACTTAGGTATTTACTTATCTAACGAATTGGGTCAGGCTGTAATGTTAGATTTAAGTTTGTGTGTTTTAAATAAATTTTATTGGATATCGTTTGTACCTAATTATGTTTAGTTTATCGACACATTTCATACCTAGCTAGATCTTATTAACTAATTCGCAATTACGGGACTCTTAAAACCATGTCAGCATGTTTTTATTCCAAGCCAGACAAAGTTTGTATTTAAGGAGTAGCTTTCTGAAAGCCTGTAATTGATGGATAAGTGACAAACACATATTTTTTAGATGGGATAAGTTCCCTTATCTTTACGCGTCACTGATGAAGCAAGTGTTTTCCAACGAGTAACATATCTGCATTCAATTTGCATTTGTGAAATCATCGATGGTATGTGGATGAAGCTATTATAATGAAAGTGTATAATAATCCTGTCAATTTATCGTAATTGATTCAATCCTTGTTTGTGAAGCTTACGCAATCATGTATATATCGCACGAATAAGTTCTTGCTAGCATTTTATTGCGCCGGACTATAATGTATGTAGCGTCCATAGCCCAATGGCTCGCGTCGATTCAATTTGATCGAAAGAATTAAGCAACAACGGGCGCGGTCGGTTTGTGGATGGAATGGATGGAATGGACTGCTAGTGGCAAAATTTCATGGACGCTACCGTGCTTCGGAGGGCACGTAAAGCCGTCGGTCTCGGTTGTTTTCTATGGTGGAAACAATCGTTAAGCCTTGTCGACGACTTTCGGGTGGCTTGAGAACATTCGACACTGGGTTGGCCACTAACCCCGCCACCAATCCGCTTTGGAGCAGCGTGGTGGAGTATGCTCTAGACCTCCCGCAGCTGTGTCTGTGAGGGAGACCCGTGCCCAGCAGTGGGACGTCTATGGGTCGCAGCGATAATGTATTAAATTTTTTGGGTATGTATGTCGGTAATTTTTTTTGTTATATTCTATGAACGACGTTGTATTTGCCACAACCCTTCTACCTACTAAATAGGTAATTTTACTTAAAATGCATAAGTAACATGGTATAAAAGCGCTCGCCTGGGAGCACATGTCGGGACATAAGCGGTTCCGGTTGTTATCATAAGATAAGCTCTGAGCAGTCTAAAAACTACCGACACTCGTGTTGGTCAAGAACTCCACCGCTAATCTGAAGTAGCGTGGCTGAGTGCACCAGGCCTTGTAGTAGCAGTGCCGTATCGAAGCGTCATAGCATGCAAATGGATTAAAGCTATGCTGTGTAATAAGGAGTTAGTATTAGTAGGCGTTTATTGCCCACAAAACGTATTTCATAGCTAATAAAATTTCTCAAAGCGTCGCGCGGCGCGTCGATCTGTCGTCGAATAGATTACTCGGGTAAATCTTTAGCGCTTCCGACTTACAAAGGCCTTGTTAAGTCGTAGGTACTAGTCGTTTTCGTAACATTACATAATAGTTTTAATAAATATATTACCGATTAGAGCAACGAGCATGCAGCATGACAAGAAGACGTAGATAGGGACTGGGAGTTAGTCTGGTTAGGAAAGTGTCTCAATAGGAGCATAAGTTGGTGAGTTCTTTAGTAGAAAGGGAGGTATGGTAGGTATCATTACTTATGGACCATGGGATTTTAAGCGACAATTTTATTGGTCCTGTTAGTTTGTGTGACACTGTTGTCATAATCGGTAGGTATATGTTAATTTCTCTATTACCATTCATTAAAAAATCTTACAGATTTTGAAAGATATGAAGAAAGTACTTACCTTGTGATAACTTACTTTGTAAATAGAAACCTCGAGATGATACCAAATTAGACGCTAATTCTAAACCTACGACCTCTATCCCGGACTCAAAGGAGGGCTCAGATAAGCCAATTATAAAAACATGACGACGAATGAAAACCTACATTTCTGTAATAAACCTAGATCTAGGTAAAATTGCAAGTGATTGTGAAATAACTACACTTATAAGCTTCTTGGTAAGTAACGTTTTAAATACGACACTTAAGACATGATATTATTACCGTGGTTAAGATTAAAATGTGGGTCGTATATAAAAATTATGACAGAAAACACTTGCTGACTTTTTTTACTTATTATAATATACTTCTGACCTATTAAAGTGGTGATTATTTTTCTTCAAACAAAAAGGTTCAGTCACTCTTTTCTGCTTCGCACCTGCCAATTGTGAGAAATTTTTCAGATTTTTTTACGGTGGGCTACGACACCTTCTTCAAAACGCTTCAAAAAGAGCTCTCCTCTAGAGCCAGCGGCGCATTGACGACCTATCTAACTAATAGTGACTAATCGCAAATCACATTCACAATTTTCTACAGCATGATAATGACGCGAATTCATTACATTTTGCCTATCCGAAGATCATTCAAAGCGTCTGCGTAGTTTTCACTACTCATATATTAGCTACCGTGTGTCTTTGACACGAATATACATGGTGTTCTCAATACGGTAATCAGCCAACTCACGCAATAAAATGTTCACTTCAAATAGAAGAAAATAGTGGTGTATCTGAGCCCAGCACTAAACTCGATACCGCACGGCCGGCGTGTTTGCGCGGTGGGCGCCGCATGTTATCTCTGCAATCATATTTCCTTTGTTTGCCCATCGTCTCCCCGCAGTCGGTATTGTCTCCTCGTAGCTTGTCTTCGTATGCTGACCCATTCACCTATCCCTACAGTTTTTCTCTAAGAGCATTTTAGTAGATTCCCAGTGGAATCCATCATAATTTACTTCTTCTAATAAATTAGTTCGGACAGTACCACTACACCCGCCACGTTACCTTGTACCATTTCTGTTATTTAATAGTTGTTTTAAAGCAATTGTGGTCCGGTTGGAATGCTGTGGTTTCTGGTTTGGTACTTCTATAATGACGATCTTTGTCCGCAATGGTAGCAACGCATCTGTGACTGATATAGAACGAGACTCATACTAACAATTACTAAAACCGACACTATCAGTAACACAATGCCCAGTCTTCATACTCACTAGCGAACTGACCAACTAAATAACCAGTCAAAGTTGTCATGGGCAGCAGTGGATGGGTGTTGCTGCAAGCCCGTTTGCTATATTATATCAATAAAAAATTACTTTTTATTTATGGACACAAATAATCTGAACCGTACAGAATGTACTTTACGTAGCAAGCACATGGTGAATATTTGAAATATGTAATCTAATTTTAAGTATAATCTACTAAAAAGCTCAAGGAAAAACCGTGATGTTATTATCCAATTTCAAGAGATCTGGAAGACTTCTCATAAATGGAAGAAAATTATAATTTTGCATAAAACTGCAATTCTATTAAGTTGTGGCCGACTCAAAATGATAAGGAGCGTGGAATATAATAAACATTTTCTAATGCTATAAGTACATACTTAGATAATTGTTTTGCATACACGTGGGAATCGCTTGACTTTTCTCATATTTAACTTGACTAGAACATTAAAAACATTAGGCACGATCAAGACTAGGTAAATGTAAGTAGGTAGGTGAAATATTTAGTAGCATAACTTCCGAATTTACTGCTAGTTACTTAATTACTTACCATGTTCAGAGGGTTATAATACGAGTAAGTCGACATTTTGAACGTGAAATATCAGAGAGAAGGCGTCTTTAATTGCGTAGCGTAGCCTTTTTAATTGCGTAAGTGGCATTTTTTTCGTAGCGTATCGTCTTAATTTGTGTAGCGTAGCGTCTAACTGCGTAGCGTAACATTAACTCCGTGTCTTGTTGGACCGAGACCATAACCTACTGCCGTAAATGGGAACCTGGGGGAGGATATTGGATATAAAATTGGCCAGGAAAACATTTGTATTCGGGATATACTCGTAGCATGATACTATTAGCCTGTCCTAGTCCTCTGAGCATGCTTTTCTCCTGCAATGGACCGTGAATTCATAAACAGATAGAATCAATCGAATATATCGTTTCTAAACGACGTATAACCGACGCCATTTGCCCGACTGTCGGTGGGACCCCGCTCACCACAAATCAGCTCGGATGGCGCAAACGCTTAAACGAGGCGATTGCTCTTCGGAATTGTTCTCGTTCTTGGCACAAAATAAATCTTCTTTTGTATTTCTCATCCTGAAATTGTATATTTTTTGTCTGGGACTGTTAAAGTTATCGAGCATATTAAACTAGCTTTTCCCTCGACTCCGTCGGAGTGTAAGTTTTCAATAAATAATATCGACACCTATTTTAACTGTAGGAAACTGGGTTAGAGAGGCCGAAAAGAAAATGTATATGTAACGTTTGGAAATTATTATGACGATGATTTATCTATCTACATATATAAAAGGAGAAGGTGACTGACTGACATATCAAGGCAGGGCCTAAACTATAAGGGTTAGAAACCTGAAATTTTGCACAGGGGTTCTTTTTATAACGTAGGGGAGCACTAAGAAAGGATTTTTGAAAATTCACCCCCTGAGGGGGTAAAACGGGGGTGCAAAGTTAGTATGAAACTTTGCCGTTTTGAATGTCTAATTCCACGCGAGCGAAGCTGCGGGCGTCCACTAGTTTTATATAATATTATACTTAAAACTTGGTGTGTTCTCTGTTCCCCAGCTCAACAGCTGCTCCTGTGCTCAACTGAAGAGAACATGAGAGAGCAAGGCGAACGAGAACAACAGGTAGCGTGATGGACTGCAATGAAAATGCATAATCGAATGTACTCGTAGAATGAGCAAAATATAAAAAGCTGCCGTTATTGTCGAGTCATCATCATCCTCACAACCCTTTCATTGTCCCACTGTTTGGCACAGGTCTCTCAGAATGGGAGGAATTAGGCCTAAGTCCACCACGTTGGGGTTGGTAGACTTCAAATGTCTTCGAGAACATTATGATGAACTCTCAGGCATGCAGGTGTCTCTCACCACGACACGATGCGTCCTTCGTCGTTATAGTAAATGACATAAAATTTCTTAAATCGCACATCACTAGAAACACTCGTTTAAGTAGTCTAAAATGACTCAACAAGTTAAAACTTGCATACTTACATTTACTAAGTAAAAATGAAGATTATGAAAATTAAGTAAATCTACAAAATCCAAATTAACTAAATCAATGAATTAAATCAATGCTATTTCAATTTTCTCAATCCAAATCATAATAAATATGTACCTACTCACAAACATCGGGACATGTGAAACTAAATTTTAATATCAGCTTGTAAATGTAATTCTAACTGCTTAAATGCGGGTCCGGGGTTCGAGTCCCGACCGGGCAGATATTTATTTTGCTGAGAAACATTTGTATTCGGATTATGAATGGTAAATTGTGTTGTTTTCTGTGTGTGTCTTAGATACACTAAGACATATAAATATGTTTTATTTTATAGTTACTTTTTTCAAATTGGTTGCAAAGAAAAGTATAAGAAATATTAAGTAAGCCTTCATATAAATTTTAATATTTGTATCAAGGCTTATTTAATTCAGTATATTATAATATTCCTGATTTACCGCGGCAGTAAAAACACCAAAATGATAAGCCAGGTTTAATTTTGATTTGTTAAATTGGGATGCAAACTGTGTTAGTGGCGTTGCGATGATTATTAGGTGGGCGGTGTTGGGCGGCGCCCGCCTTGCGGTATATAAGTGGAGGCTAGGGCGGGCGCCGGCACAACACTTGTTGCCGTCGCCAGTGACTGTCCGCCGTCGAAGCCTTCGCAACTTCACACGACAGGTAAGTGGATTTCAGGAATTTTATAAGTTCTACCAAAAGCTAGGGTTATGTGACGTGAAATACTAATTAAGACTTATGTTTTGTGCATTGAGGAATATTTTTTTTTCAACCTTTTAAAGTGACTGGACAATTATTCACTTATCAATATTTTCAAAAATAGACTCCTTTGCTTTCATTATCTGCCTACTTCAAGAACAAAAATTACAAAATACTATTGTACTTCTTTCATAAAATATTATGAGGCAAGTTAACTTGAGCCAAGTTTGTACACGTAAGAAATTTTTAAATTAAATACCAGAGGGTGTATAATATAATATATATTATGTAGGTGTACCTTGTTGAAAGAAGCCAAAACTTCGGACCGGGGTTGTCGACAGGTAGTCGGTCAAAAGTTCGCTAAACCTGACTGTTATTCTGATTTATTATTATTAATTTTCATTACCTGGTATTTAAATACGATAAATGATTAATGATATATTACATTTCTTATTTACCACCGGTTCACAATGGTGATGTTATTGACAAAAATTTGAAAAGAAAGTCAGTGGTTCTCTTTTTAAAATTCAAACTAGTACTGACCCTAAATGTAGAAGTTAAAGTGAAATGTGTTTAAAGTTGAACTAAGAAAATGTTTTCCACCAAAAGTATATCTATCTTAAGCATGGGTACATCCCTCATACTGTTAGAGCTACTGTTAAAACTTAAAATTATAAGTCTTTATACTGGAGTTCATATTCAACTATAAAGAAATTACGTAGTCGGCAAGTCGTTCGTAAAGTTATAAAAAAGTTTTATGACGGGAGTCACTCTGAAATTGCAGGGTTTCGATATTCCTGCCGGGAGTCACTCTGAATTTGCAGGGTTTCGATATATATTATGGTATTATGGTCGAATAAATGGAGTTTTTTTTTCTAAATCAAGTAACAAAAAACATTGCATCTTAATGTATAAATTGGTTGAAAACGTAAAATATTACTCAGACCTACAAAACATGTAAGTAATATCTTACTACACTCAAACCTTTTGTGGCCTAGATATTCACCTTGTTCCTTTTTTGTTGTGAAATCCAAATATCCATTATAAGGACTACAGGCAAAAGTTAGGAAGTTTGAGAAAAGCGATAGAACTAGTTTTAGATATAGGTAAATTATGATTTATCAAACCTACTTCATGAAGCGTGAATTTTCGCTTTAGAACAAAAGTAATCTAAAGTTGTTTAAGTTACAACAAATAATAATATCTAGTGTTCGAACAAAACAGTGTAGTTATAATATAAAACAGACAATTTCATAAGAAATAAGTATTACCCTTGTAATACTATATTTAATTTGTTATTTCTATTCATGTATTTTATGCTGAAAAGTGTGTACATAAAATATTAAACAAATAAATAAGTTATGTTATTAATTTATAAATTATTTTTCTAAATTTATGTGTCAACTAAAATTCATCATCATCTCATATCTTATAATCATGTGATAAAAAGCTATTCTTAACGTATGTACCTAATCTAAAAAAAATTATTGAATTGTTATTGATCATACATTCCAATTTAACGAGTGAGGTACTTACTCATTGTATTGTTGTATTTACAAAAAAAAAAATTGACTGAAAACGGTTTCAGTCTAATTTTTAACATACGGAAGTTAAAACATGAATACTGAAAGTAGGTGCGTTGTTATAAGATGATAATATATTTTGCCGTCAATATTCAAAGCAATTTTATAGTTGTGAAGTGCAGAAATTTAATTTCACCCTTGTAGATTCCAACATAACATTGTCTTATCTTTGATGCCATGTTGTATTATTCATTATTCAAAGACCGAATGTGATTGCCTCGAGAAATATCATTTTGATTCCTTACAAAATAGAAGACATACTTTGAATAACTTGTTTAAAATGCAGAGACAATGTTGTCGCTTTAAACATAAATTATCGAAACAAATATTAAGAACGTAAATGAAATCTTCATTGTTAGAATCAAAGGCAGCCGTACCGTATTTTATCTTGAAATTTTTTAAAGTGAAATAAATCTATATTATGTCCACATCAACAAGTTTCAGTGCAACAGCAGAGATGAAACTCTACACTCATCATATGATTTGCTGGTCGATTTACTAAGTTATATTTGATAACAACGTTGTTTCATCATTGTGGCATAAAGGTTTTACTCTTGGTTACGGATCGATATGATCTTGCGTTTAGTGAAAATGCTGGTGCGGGCTTTTCAACGTTGCTCCGATGAATTCGTGTATGACTTCGTGGTTACGCCGAAAGTAAGGCGTTTAAAAACTAACTTCAGGCCTTCAGCGAAAATAACCACTGCTATTTTTGGAGTCTTAATTCACAGAAGACTTGATGTAACTGAGATTACCCACTAGCGGTCTTCTATCCAATCCCAAGTGTATCCAAAAATGATGATGATGAATCTGCTACAGATCTTTCTACTTAGAATTTTAAAATGTATTTATGAAAAGCTACATTCTGAGCAACTTTTTTAATTACGGCAGTGAAAATTGTTTAATATGTAAAAACTGGTAAAACCTAATGAGTATGGCTTAAGTGTGTTCCCTAAATGTCACTTGGGTCAGGTCAGGTCACGAAGTTAATTGACTGTAACATATGTTAACTTATAATATAATAGCAAATGAGCTTGCAGCACCACCTATCCGCTGCCGCCCATGACAGTTGTCATGGGCGGCAGCGGGTGTGACTGACTGTGAACAAGAGTCAAATAGGGACGGGGATGGTTAGTTCAGTAAGCTGAGAGAGTTTATCAGATCATTACGAGTATTTAGTCTTATCATGACATAATATGAACATGAATTAAATAAATTAATCTGACCATCGATATATCGTGATATTTATTGTGTCGAATCCTAGTCCATGTTACCTACATCGTTTTCCGTGTCGTAAAAATATGCGAACGAACGAAAATAAATTCCACAATATCGAACTACACCCTACTCTAGGTTGTTAATGTCGTAACGAATATTCGTATTTGAAAACGTATTTCGTAACTGAACGTCTTTTCTACGATAATTCCTACGACAGCTCCTATGGTCTCGTTGGTGATTATCATTCGTTATGCGTTTAAATAAGCTCCCACTTATCTACGAGTATCACAAATTGGAAACAAGAATGTCAGAAATAAATAATTTGTGATTATTATTATTATTAGATTAAAGACCTCGCGTCCCGAAATTTATATTGATTTATTTAAAAGATAAATCCGAACATTAGATAAGAGTCCGATAGGTTCGGTGCAGTATCGTGTCGATCCGAATATATCGTGTCCGATAATTAGAGTAATACTCCAGATACTGCTGGACACAAGCTTCCATTAACAAATAATATAACCTAGAGCCTCTCTCGATACATCAACCAAACACGCAATGAGTTTATTTATAATAATTATAATTCAATATGACTTCTGCAGTAGGTATACAATGATATGTGATGCGGTTAGTCCGGTAATCAAGAATTAGTTTAAATAATACGAGAACATAACGCCCTTTCAAAATCACCGGCTATTTCTACAGGACCCATTATATTATTGTCACGTGGACTGGGCTGCCATAAAATTAAGCCCTTAATTGGATCTCCCATTTAATCCTGTACTATGACGTCACTTGTCCGCTTTTCATTCAGCTCAAAATTCTCCAACATCTAGGATATTCGAGCTAATTTTACGGGTGGCTCTTTTAAATTAAATATTTTGTTATTTAAATTTAATCGAAAAAATTTTTTTAGGAACAGATATTTTTCAAATATACATCAAGTCGACTGTTCTATTCAAATTAATTCATAACGATTTACTTAATGTTAAAAAGTTTATATCATTCGTGTTTTTATGAATCACTAAACCTTAATATAAGTTAATTTGAAAAAGTATAAAATAAACAATTGTACAAACGAATTGTACAAGTTAACCTTAAGTAAATGCTGTAGTGAAATTTGAAGTTTTTACTTAATTTACGGCAGCTGTTAACGCGAACATAGTATCATAAAATTTTTGTATTGTAAGCGTTAAAGTACCTACACTACACTGTTTTAAGTGAATTTCGCAAGTGCATACAAGGTAAGTGAATTAAGTCTCTCTGTTTTACGATCTTAAAATATGCGTTGTCATGGTGATTTTAAATTAATAAAATATGGTGATTTTAAATTAATATCTACTTAGAAGTTATTGATAAGAATCTTAAATTATTGTATAATAGGTATACTGCACTAGGATCCATTAATACGCATTGTGGAGCGTGGTGGAGTATTCTCTAGAACTCCCTCTGTGTGGCTGTGGGAGAGACTAGTGTCCAACAGTGGGATGACTACAGGTTGTAGCTTAGGTATATTAATGTTATGTAATTATGCTAACCAAAATAATACGAAAATAACCTGAAGGTTACATTCAATAAACCCCATCCCTTGTGGTGCAAAGTATCAAAGGATACTATTTTAAATTACATCACTAAAGAACCGAGAAGCAGTTTTACTCTTACGAGCTCTTAAAAAAAGAAGCTTCGAAAGCTAAGTGTAGATGAAGACATAAATAATTATGAAATCCGAAAGTACTGAATCAATCAATAGGAGCCTGCTTCAAGGAGTAGGTAATAAACAATAATATTTTAGGTCACTTCGTGGGGTAGGTACAACAGTTCGAACAATATCAAAATATTAAAAATAAATTACTCGTAGTGAGCTGTATCTCAATCTATATATATAAAAGGAGAAGGTGACTGACTGACTGACTGACTGACTGACATATCAACGCAGGGCCTAAACTATAAGGGCTAGAAACTTGAAATTTTGCACAGGGGTTCATTTTATAACGTAGGGGAGCACTAAGAAAGGATTTTTGAAAATTCACCCCCTGAGGGGGTAAAACGGGGGTGCAAAGTTAGTATGAAACTTTGCCGTTTTTGATGTTATTCGAATGAAGGTACCTATGAAGCTATGAAGGTATGAAGGTTTATTGTTTGGTTATGAACCTATGAAGGTTTTTTATTGAGTTTCGTAAAACATCTCTTAAGGGGGTAAAAGGGGGGTGCAAAGTTAGTAGGTATAATAGTTTTTCGTATATACCTACATCATTTCAATGAAATTTTGTATTTAGGTTATGTTACGTCTAACTCCACGCGAGCGAAGCTGCGGGCGTCCACTAGTTTATATATATAAAAGGAGAAGGTGACTGACTGACTGACTGACTGACATATCAACGCAGGGCCGAAACTATAAGGGCTAGAAACTTGAAATTTTGCACAGGGGTTCCTTTTATAACGTAGGGGAGCACTAAGAAAGGATTTTTGAAAATTCACCCCCTAAGGGGGTAAAACGGGGGTGCAAAGTTAGTATGAAACTTTGCCGTTTTTAAAGTCAAGTGGGCAACCCGAACGCGGGCAGACGTCGTTATTGGGTCTAATTCTACGCGAGCGAAGCTGCGGGCGTCCACTAGTATCGTATTAATATTAAGCAGCGGGTGTTGCTACGATGCTTTGACGATTGTCTTGTTACCATCAATAGAAATTTTAATGTAAAAACTTGTCTGTTTTTGAGAAACCTAATAATGAAACGTGCATGAGTTATACAGTGAAGTTATTTATTTAGTTATTTTGAAACGTTTTTGCGTTATTGAATTATTTCTGTTTTGAGATTACAATTTCCGCTCCCTTGGGCTATATTCATCATTGGTTTACGACACGTCTCCTTATCATCCCAAGCGTGTATTTTATATATTTTTGTGGTTTCTTTAATTCCCGTCAGTACGTACAGTATATTTTTTGACATTCGGGTAGGCATTTCATTCGAACATTCGAACTCGTCTGAGTAAATTCAACATAATGCGACTTCTTACATACCTACTTGTAATTATAATTACGTGTAGAAAATCTCTTTACTATTATTTTACACATATTTACGAGTATATAGAATATGATCTCTTTTCTATTTATTAATCTATACCTAAATAGAAATAACTAGTTAACTCGATCAATTTTACCAACCATGTTCTTAAGAAAGTATGGTTTCGACTCCTATACCAATGTCTATGCGATCAGATTGTGTAATATTATGGCGTTTAGATTTTTTTTTTAATTATGATTTTTTTTTAATATTTTTTAATTATTGCATTGTCATCGGTGCTTGATAAGTGTACCAAAGTTTTAAATTAATCCGATGTTTTGAAATGGGCGAATATTTCTTTCAAACATACCGTTATATACTACATACCAAGATAATAAAAGCGTGTAAAAAAGAGATTCTTAACATGTCATATTGTGCGAAGGAAATAACGGACAGTTATAAGTTGCAGAGTGATATAAAGTGACAGCTACCAACATTTTGTTCTCCAGACAGAGCATATCAATATAGTCAGCAGTTTACACATGTACAATTTTATAGGGTCAGAAATGTGTAAAATTCGATCAAGCTCAAAGTAACCCGAGTTCCCACTACTAAACCACTTCTGATAAAATCTGTCCACAAAACTTTTATAAGAAATACAAATCACGTTTGCCTCAAGGGACTTGGAATGTAAATTTGTACCAATATTTCGTATTTTCACTTGGATAGCTCTAAATATTAACCTTAGAGCTATTCGATATCTTCCATCCACATTGCCGAACATTTTGTAGTAAAAGCTCAAAGAAATGATATGTACTAGTAAAAATGCAGCGTGTTGAACATGATTTTCGATTTAGGTACCTACTCAAAATCTCGTCCCTGGCCCAATGGCTCTCGTTACTCCTATAAATAAATATATGTAATTTAAAAACTCAAAACACCGTTGCACGATGATAAAAGTAAATCCGAGTAATATACCTTTTATTTATGTAAAATATTGAAAACCTTAAATAAATTATGATTATTAATATAGTAATAATTCAGTTTACGTATCATCCATGGGAATGTCCTCATGAATGTTAATGGAAAAAGAGCGCTGCGTAGAATCCTATGCCTATGTTTTTTTTTTGTAAATTAAGGCTGTAATTATATTTGTAGTAATATATTAATTTTTGATTTGATTTGATTTGAATATGGAAAAAGTCAGACTTGACTCTATCTCTATGAATCTAAAATCGGCAGTGGAACCCTTAGGGAATTCGCCAAAGTTGCAAATTAACGGCGTGGGTTACGTGAAAACAAATTTTTGATTACATTATAATGGGAAAACTTGTGCTAAGACTCGCGCATTCCTTGTGAAAAAGATATTTAATAAATTTATGAGGGAGATTTTTTACAATGGTTGTTTAATACATTATTTTTAAAATTAAAATAAATTACGATCCGCTCCTTTTGGTACTCAGGTCTTTTGGTTTCTGCCTATCCCGTAGGAGACAGGCGTTATATACAAAATGTAAGATTACGTGTATAGACACGAGTAGGTATATAATACGAAATTAATCTGGTTTTTTTAAAGGTCCTCTAGGGTTTTGTTTAGGTTTTGTAGCGTCCATAGCCCAATGGCTCGCTTCGATTCAATGTGATCGAAAGAGTTAAGCAACGACGGGCGCGGTCGGTTTGTGGATGGGTGACCGCTAGTGGCAAAATTTCATGGACGCTACCGTGCTTCGGAGGGCACGTAAAGCCGTCGGTCCCGGTTGTTTTCAATCCTGGAAACAGTCGTTAAGCCTTGTCGAAGACCTACGGGTGGCTTGAGAACATTCGACACTGGATTGGCCACTAACCCCTCCACCAATCCGCATTGGAGCAGCGTGGTGGAGTATGCTCTAGACCTCCCGCAGAAGTGTCTGTGGGCCGTGCCCAGCAGTGGGACGTCTATGGGTCGCAGCGAGGGTTTTGTTTATTTTAGTTATTCAACAGCTTGAGTTTATTTTGCTTACTAGAATTTTTTTTGTGGATTTGGATTAGCCATATACTCGGTGGGCATATCTGGCAACACTGTATGTGGAATTAGCGGCTAACCGATTCGTTCGACCGCTTTGTAAGCTTTGTCATCGGTTGATTTTAGTTCGGGCACAGTCCTTGCTCTATGGTTCGGGTAAACCGTATTGTTCAATATATTTTTATACATGCGGCAGTTGTGTTTTGTTATCCATCCGGTTTCGGCTAAAAAGTGCGTTTCTCTATCTCTATTCTAACTAAAGCTATACAAAACATTAAGTAAGTAAGTACTACATGGTTCAAAGATGGTGTCTAATATAACACATGAAATGAATTACCAATAGTGCTGTAAATTTGATAATTTAAGAAGTTTGTTGATATTAAGAATGTTTAATTAATACTTAATATTTGTATAATAGTATAACCAGTAGTTCTAACCTATGTAGGTAGTTCTAACCGTATTTCACTAACATCCACACTCCACAGTCATGTACATGTACATGTCACATAGTTGAAGAAATAAATGCAAATACATATAAATACATTGTACACCACTAAAAAATCTATTATGAAGAAGTCATATTGAGCATGCTGTTTCCTTTTAACGTAGCACTTGTCACTTAGTACTCTAATAATTAACACGTAATACATTTATGTGTATAATCGATATGACTTCGATTATACACTTCCTCCCTTATAACCCTATCATTACCTACTTTTAGTAAAAAATAAACACATTGAAGAATAGTTTGGTTTGTCCTGGGAAATTCCCTTCGGAAGACCTCGGTAGCCACGTGACTCAAACTAACAAGAGGTTCCCTTCATTCGAGTCATTCAACTGGCTAGCCCGCTCGTCGCTAGTCAGCCTAGTTTAATCTGCAACAGGTACTCCCTAAGGACTTAGTTAATATAGCGACTTGTTCTATTATTTCCTGAATAGTGGATAAAATGAGACGGAACTGCCAGTTTTTTGTTATAGCAATTCGACTTTTGTTTACTCGATATCGAAAGTAAATAGTGTATGACTTCGTGATCTTGAATCTTGGGCCGATAACAATTATTATTGAAAATGTTAAGTCTCCGGTCTCGGCTGACAGAGACCTTACCTTAGGTTAGAGGTAGGTTTTGGGGCCAACATTTCGTGTGAACTTCCATGCTAAAAATACACGTTATGCCGTCAGGCCACCGTTACTTAAGCCTTATCGGGCTGCCCAACTCCAGCGCTAATAACCTTTCCATCAATACCTACTATCTGCACGGACAACAGTATTTACCTACGCTACGCTCGATTAGCATTGTCTAGGTAGTGTAACCATTACGAACTACGAATTTTATATTCGATATTAATGAAATATGGCTATGATGCTGTATGATATGTCATACGACACAAACAGTATGCCTAAAACGATTGACTGCATAGCATTTAACTGCTCTTGTCAATCGCGATATAAAAGTATAAGTATCGATTGGATATATTCCTCATGTGATTTTTTTAATTTTTAATTTAGGAAACAAACAATGTTATAATAACACATAGATGAAACAAAAAAAATGGACGCATAATCAATTTAGTTTCCAATCTTGTTAATAAATAGTTGACGATCATTCGATCCCAATAACTTACTGTAGAATGGTGTCAGAAATTCTTACACGTTCTGAATTCAAAACTTTCTGGCGGCCTTTCAACATCTCAGTTCATCTCACACTTGTTCCATTCCTCAAATATTTGCTTAAAAGGAAACGGACGTGTAATGTAATTGGAAAACCCTTTCCCCCTTGGTTTTGATACAAAAACTGATATAACGTGTGGATCAAACGTCAATCCGATTACGCGGTTGACATAAACACGTCCCGCCTCGTATTAATATAATTAACCAGGGGTTTGCGTAGACTCGTCATCAATTTTCATGATTTTATTTTGGCATAATTGATGACCGACCAACCGTCCTTCTTGTTTTATTGTTTGAGAATATAAAAAATCGTTCATATAATCTCCTAAAAGGAATTTTGAAATCTATTTTACTGTTATGTATTTTAAAACGCATCATATTATATCATCATCATCACAGCATAGGTAGTATTAATAATTATTAAGAAAAAATTAAAAAAAAAAGCTTCTTATAATATTTTTTTTATTTTCGTGCATTGTCATCGGAACCAAATATGTGTGCCAAAATTCAGCTCGATAGCTTCAGTGGAAGTGGGTGAAATATTGATTGCAAGATTCCAACATACATACATACTTACATGAATGAATGAATACATACGAGTGAAGTTAAATAAAAGCTTTTAATAAAAAGCAACCGACACTACGCTACTGTGTGTAATCGCCCTACCCGCGTAGTACATTTCTCTCTCCACAAAAATATATCCGCCTTCTCCTCGACAGAAAAACTGAACCAAATACCCGTGTGATCCTGGCCTGGAGATAAGGAAATGTCCCGGGTTCAATGCGGTAACCGAGGGGGAATGACCGCCATGAACGCGGATGATGGATGACCAGACCAGTTTTAAATGGTTCTATTGAACTTTGTTTTCAACTGGCTGGTTTTAATGTTTGAGATTTATTTACTGAACTCCAGGAAGACTTTTCGATCAGTTTAGGTACGATAGTGAAGTTTTGTGCAAATTGCAAAGAAGTGAAATAATATATAAAGTGTAAAAAAAAGAATCATCAATATCGGCTTATAAACGACGAAGATATCGCTGCACGTATATAAAAAAATACAAATAGTCGAACATAGTACCTACCACCTCCTTTTATCAAAGTCGGTTAAAAAGGTTATATGCGCTATGGAAGTGACTAGAATCCTGGTCAAGCTTATGCATTCAAAAGCTTTTATTTGACTTCACTCGTATGTACGAGTATGTCCTGGAATCTTGCAATTAATATTTCACCCACTTCCACTGAAGCTATCGAGCTGAAATTTCGGGAAAGCTTAAAATGTCCTCCGAAGCACGGAAGTGCTCATGAATTTTTTGAGTCTACCGGTCTCCATACACAAACCGACCGCGCTCGACGTTGCTTAACTCTGTCGATCACATACGACCGACGCCAGCTATTGTACTATTAACGATACAGTTAGTACGTTCAGTTTAAATATAAAGCTTTTCATCATTTCAATTGTGTTTCTCATTTCACAATAGATGGGTTTAAAATATCGTGAAACTGTGAGAGTTCCGACAACCTATTTACCGCGTTGCATTAAGATGTTCTTAATCTCAGTGGAAATTAGGGTTCAGATCTTGCAGCTTGCAAAGAGATTCTCCGAATATCATAACGCTGAAACATTCCCAAGAGCTCGATTAGGTTATGCTGACAGAAGATGCGACTTGCTACCGTGGATGGAATTAAAAGTAATGAACTATCTGCTACTGGAGATCTTTTTGACTTTTCTTTTGTGTCAGACGCAAAAAATTAAAACGGGAAATTTTATGACTAACAACAGGAGCTGGTACTTTGTAGATATTATAATAATTAAATTCAGTTAGGAAACTCTAAATGATTGGTGTACCTAACTTCTTCTCATCCTGACAACCTATGCAAATTTTCTAGTATCGAAGTTTATTTCTCAACTACGTAAAAAAAACATAACATGACTCACGCCTGTATTCCCGAAGGGGTAGGCAGAAGTGTGTATACTATCACTTTTCGTCAGTTATGTTTAGTTTCCATGTAATAGTTGGTGAGCCTATTGCCATACACCGGGCATAAATCCACACTCCGAGCAACTATCGTATATCGATATAGCATCTCAGACTTGATGAGAAAACCAAATAATACATGGCCCGATCAGGGGATTGAGCATAGGTCTAAAAATAATTTGCCGAAAAACAGTTAGCGTGTTTTCTATCATCAGGATGTGGACTCTGGTATTTCATAGTTGCTTAAACATTCAGAATGATTGCAGAACGAAAGTTCAACTTTTGTTGTACGGAGCTAAATTTTGATTTGTCTGGGCGTTTGTATAAAAGACATAGGCAAGTACTGGACATTGTCTTCTTGGTTTTACCAAGAAGACAAATATTAATAAATGTTGAACGTCCATTCAACTTTAATTTCAAGCGCGTTTCATTATTTTGTTTTTAATAATATAGCATTATTTATCATTATTATCATTATTCCGTTTTTCCAAGCCTTATAATCTTCTTATATGTCATTAAAATAAGTACCTATAATGTTCTAACGTACAAGTAGTTCAATATATATTGCCTGACATTATACAGCGAGCGATATATTATGAGTAAATATGCCTAGAGGGGATTTTATAAAATTTAACGGAGTGCTTATTCCAGCGAGCGGTCTAATGCTTTTATATCAAAAACAATGTTGCTGACGTTCGTCACCTGCCGGTAATTCAATGTCGGGACAAGATTCTGCTGTAAAAATATTATGCTCTCAAAAACAATCATAACTAAATCTTCTCAAAATAATTTTATATTCACTACAAAATGGAATTAATGAAACTTCACACATACATTTAATGTTAAATTTGTAATATTTTGACTGGCGCAATCGGTAGTTATCCTACCTGTTGCGCCAGTGGTCGTGGGTTCGAATCCCACTCAGGACAAATATTGGTGTGACGAACACTTGTATTTGTTCTGTGTCTGGATGTCATGTCTGAGGTACTTTTTGATGTGATAACGTCTTATAATTTGATGAACATCGACAGCGCATATGAAAAAGTTGTGTTTTTTTGTACATTCCAGCATAAAAAGACTCTTTTACACACGACAACATTGGCGGTTCCATGGATCCGAAGGAACTATCAAAATAAATATATAGACTTGTCTGTTGTCTGTGATTAGTTATCTGTACTGTAGAATACTTTGAAGTTTAGACTACAGACGTCAATTCTCCTTTTTGTATTGTATAAAATAATGATTATGACGTTATCACGTAAATCTATCGTCCGTAAACCGACTTTACAGATAACCAGTTTTTTTTTTTATAAGGTTTCAGAATTATAGTACGGGAGGCAATAGGGTCACCACCTATTACCACACAATAATTGCTATTACATGGAATCTAAACATAACTAGAGAAAAGTGGGTGTGTACACCCCTATGCCTACCCCTTCTAGGAGATACAGGCGTGATTGATATATATATAACGGAATGATATGCAATTATTATAATGTGATTTAAAGTTATTGTTGAGCATTATCGAGTCCGTTGGGATACATTTCGACAAATTATTTGAGGAGCACTATTTCGTAGTATAGATACTACGAAGCTACGAGGCTTGTGCCGTTATAATTTTTAATGATCCCGCTTACTGGAGGGTGTGAGATCGCCGGCGCCTTCTCTAAATGATTTTATCATATTTATGGCTTCTCGGATTATATAAAATTTACTTTCACCAAATATTCCTATTTCTACGTTTTAATTTGGCCTGTTTACACTGTTACACTGACTGACAAATGAATTTTAAAATTACCATTGGTTTTTTTTTAAATACAAATAATTTATTGGTCAGAAATATTGGAATCTCAACATTAAGGCATTTGCTTTAAATATTATTTCAGTAATTCTCAATTCAAATAATTTATATACATATAATCTAATTGTAAAATATTAAAATTTTAATGCTTAGTACTTCATATGTTCTCATAGGCATATACTCAGTGATAGTCCGAAATGTTTTAATAATTGTATGTGTATGTACAATAGCTGTTATAATCATCTAGTGCTTCACAAATTTTCATACAGACTCATACGTGTACCAAATACGCTTCACAATACTGTTTTAGTGTGTGGACGAAATACCGTAACCAGTTTCACAGAATTGAGTTATAATTCGGAGCATAGATACAACGAAATCATTTTATTGTCCCAGTAGTCCACTCTTATTTAGCTTTGTTGCGGTAAACAAGCTCTCTATGATTATCATGTTAACATATTATGTTTATTCTAGCTTTATCCTTTTAAGTCTATTCTTTATTTACGTGGTAACGTTTTTTAGTAATCCGATTTTTCTCTCTTACAATTTACGAAATAGTATTTTAACCGCCATATTTATATAACAAATATAAAAGCGAATATGAGTCGCAGTCGAGTGATAAACTCTGGCCAGCCGTTCAAAAATAGAGCTCCATCCCGTACTTATCAAAGCAACACATTAGCGTCCATTGTAGGGCACAGGTCTCTTGTCACAACTGAGATGGCTTAGATCTCACTCCACCGTGTTACTCCAGAAGGGTCAGTAGCCCGAAAACCTTAATTTATTAATGACTGTTGTCATGTGATAGCAACACGAACCATCAGCTTAACTTGCCCACAAATGCACGGACATGGCCAAGAAATTGTGTCAATAATAGTCACCCTGGATGGATACTATGGAGGATCACTTCATAATATCTCGATTCATGAATGCTTCCGACCAGTTACGATTACATGCGAAAGGTCTGAATTCCAGGTCCAGAATTTAAAAAGCCGTTGGCGTCTGAACATCCGTGAAAGTCTGATTGTAGCAGCTGTCCGTATTAGTAGATATTTAGTGTTCACTCGAGAGATTCAGTCACTTGGTCACCTTATTCAGAGGGAAGAGCCGTATTGGAGTAGCGTGGTGAAGAATGCTCTAGACTTCCCGCAGCTGTGTCTATGGGGGAGACCCGTGCCCAGCAGTGGGACGTCTGTGGGTTGCAGCTTAGCTTATTAGGTGTTTGCATTAACATGCGGTCACTGGCGTAACACTTATCAGTGATGGCATCTAATTGCTCCCATTACATTTATACATTAATGCAAGTAGGTATGTATGAAACTTTATCATCACGAATATTTTTACATTAAACGACATAGAATTCGCGGCGCTGTAGGGGAGAAACCGGGTTTCGTAAACGAGCAACAAATTATTCCCTAACTGTTTATCAAGGCAATTAACTTCAGCCCAGTGATGCCTTTGCAATAAACATTTTGTGAAGGACACCCTTACAAATTGAAATCCGCAAACCAATATTGGACTTCCCGAAAGTGTTAGCCCGCTTTTTTCCTAGATATTCACAGCTCGCTCGACGATTAAGAGTCGACAGGCGGGCAGTAATTAAAGTTTTTTGGATGTCATACAAACTTCTTGAAGCGATTTTTCTGTCCATAATTCAAAACTTACCTCGCAATTTTATACAGGACGTCTCAGTAATCATATATTGGCAATTGCGTAATTTCTAATGCAAAATCAATACATAAGAGACGAAGTACCTATGTGAATTGTTAATTTTTAGAGTAAGCTGTAGTTTTTAAAACATTGCTCATGTGTAGAGTACCTTCTTTGAACGTGTCAAGTTTCGTTATTCCAACTAAATATATGAGATGATGAGTGAAAAATATGAGAACTCACATTTTATTTATTTTTCTACGGTTCCGAATTAAAAATTTAAAAGTAATCTTTAACCTATTAAATCATTGAGTTCGTATAACAATCCCTTAATAATGGAAACAAATATTTTTATATATATTTTTTTGTATTCTGTAAAGAATTATATTCTTAAGATCTTCCGTAACTCATTTTACATTTTGACTGATCTCATCTAACATGCTGCTAAAATTGGTTTTAATAATCAATACTTTCCATTCATAATAAGAAATAAACAATTCGTCTGCAGAAAATTCAAATGGTAACAAAATAGCGATCTTAAAATGAAAAGAGAGATAAGGCACTTTTTTAAAATTACCAGTGAATCAAAGAGTGGGAAGCACCCAATAAAGATAGATTAATAGATAGACTATAGGTACTATATTCTTGAACCACGCGAAGAAGTGAATAATAAGAGTACAACAGTTATAGTCGCAGCACATAATTATATCATGAGCATGACCCACAACACAAGGAATCCCAGTGTGGGTGTGTTTGAGGGTCAACCATACCGTTCACTACTTTTGTAACTTTATATTTGGTGAGAAATTTGCGTAAATTGGTTTTTATTTTGACTTAATTACTTTTCTATTTCATGGCACAAATAAATCACATCTAGCTTAGGTACATCATAAGCTAGGCCTGCTATGTTGAGTTAGGTACAGGCCTTATAAGCTAACGCAGAATAACAACATCGTTCAAAAAACTAAAAAAACATGTTTCTGTAGACAACCGAACTAAAATGTAGATTCTTTTGTTCTTTTTTATATTTTATTTATTAATTATTGCATTGTCATCGGTCCATGATAAGTGTGCAAAATTTCAAATTAATCCGACGTATAAAGTTGACGAAAATCATGTTCAAAGATCCCTACATACATAATTACAAATACACTTCAATATACACCACAAAAAACAACATAAACAACGTAATAAAATATTGATACACATACATAACTACAAACATAAAAATAAAAATGTTCGACGATAGCATGGGAACGAAATATGGGTTCTATTTTGGCAGAAGAGACTAACACGCGACAGGAAATAATCAGAGAAAACCGGAAAAATTTGATATCAATAGAACAGCAACCTTTTGTCTATATCTACTGTATCTTATGCAAACAGTTTCTTGTTATATTTTTGTGGTCCAAATATATATGAAATACACATTAGATACATTTACCAGTTACTTTAAAATATTAGAGTTATTGTTAGTGCAAACCAAATTGAATGCGTTACTTATAGTCGTATCCTATTTTAAGATAAATAAAATAATTTTGCTGATTAAAAGCACTGGAAATGCGGTGTAAATGATGATAATGATTAAATTATCGAAAAAATATTATTAAAAAATACGCCGAAGCTTATCAGTAGAGGATTCATCACCATGTGAACGTTGAGCACATCCAGCTCCTCGACACCACGTGTCTAATGAGAAGACTCAAATGGACAAACCTTTTGATTTAGTGGTATAGTGAAGTTAGTGACAGTGCATTAAATAGGTAAGATCACGAGAAAATGTCTATACCCTTATGTTACAATAAATAGAAAAGTTAGAAAGAAGTGTTGACTCAGTGGACAAAATCTTCATAACTTGTTTAATTAAGTAGCAATTTGGGTTAAAATTAAATTTTTCACTAGCCGTTGTATATAATTACAATCTAGCCATAGATCGTGATTAGTGTATGATAGTATTTTTACTATATATATTTAAAAAAAAAATCGAAAAAGTCCTACATTATTTTTTTTTTACGTTCATTTTAATTATTTTAACAGCCCTTTTAACAGTATATATATTATTGTGATCCCTATAACTTCCATTGTTCGCCAGTAAGGGAGTATCAGGGCTGCGTGACCAGTGTTTGCTTACCGGAGTGGGACAAAGATTGTCCATTACCGAAAATGTAAACAATCGAATCAATGATTTTCCATTGGTTTGAAGGTTGACTGTAAATCACTCCATATCTATGCGACTGTGATACTATCTCTATGCGTTTCATTATACCTTAGCACAACGCACATTACTACACATTATACAAAGGTATGTCATATACTAATGATGCCAATAGATAATTTAACAAAAACGGCCAATTTTGTGACAGGCTATGAACAACTTCACGTAATTCATTTTCTATGGAATTTGTACGAAATATTCTTTCTAAAATTTCTTTATTACGCCAGGGGTTTTTAAATTTCTTATAGTCATTATTTCTATATCGTATCTATCAAAGTTCCTTCGGTAGGTTTTCTTTAATTCTTATTTTTTAAATCATCTCTTATTCTAACGTTCGTTGGAACGCGATTAAAATTAATAATTACTACTACTCACTCCAGCCAACTTCTGTCAACGTATGCTTAATGATACTGTTTTTTGCTTGTAATTTTAGTTATTGAATGGAAGTGTTAGTTATACTTTTGATGTAATAGTACTAACAATTAACTATAACAACTAATTTATATTTAATAATGCACATGATGCTGAGATTTTGGTTGTATTTTTATCGGATCCAATGTACCGTGTGAAGGAGATAAGATTGTGTGGTGACTAAACCACTAGAAAAAACATAAAATACATAAAATAAGTTTCTGCCTCGTTCTAGTCACTCTAGTGGGTGCAAACACGACTGCTGAAAGGTCCTGGGTTTGATATACGGGTTGAGCAAATTTTATTGTTGGGGTTTTCTTACTTGAAATTCACAGTAGCAGATCGTACCTAGTCTGGCTCCGTGTCCGGTATATGGCAATAGGCTCACCACCTACTACATGGGATCTACTTGTAAACATAACTGGTGAAAACTTTCAGGTAAATACAGGCGTTATGTTCAACAAACATCAAATAGATAACTTTAAGGAATTGAGTCCCAATTTTGATCAGAGCTTGCAACACGTAATCTATATATATAAAAGAAAGTCGTGTTAGTTACACCACTTATAACTCAAGAACGGCAGAACAGATTTGGCTGAAAATTGGTAGGGAGGTAGCTTAGAGCCAGGAGACGGACATAGGATACTTTTTATCCCGTTCGACAGCGTTCCCGTGTGACTTGACATGAAACGTCAGTCACTATAAAACGTGGTATAACAAAAAAGAATCAGACTCGGAATAACAAAACGCAAATGACAGCTATGTAATTGACGTATAATGACAGCTATGTAATCTACTATATAAAAATAAGTCGGGTTTTCCTTCCTGACGCTATAACTCCAGAACGCACGAACCGATTTCCACGGTTTTGCATTCGTTGGAAAGGTCTCGGGCTCGGTGAGGTTTATAGCAAAGAAAATTCAGGAAAAATTTCAACAGAAAAGCGGGAAAAATCTTTTTTTCACATACAGCGCCATCTCTGATACATAGCATGTACTACAAACCAATATTTTAAGTAGATGGCGCCGGTGCGTGATAGGTAGTGGTAGGGGTAAATGTAGGGGTAGTAGTAGTGGTAGGGGTAGTGTTAGTGGTAGGTGTAGTGGTAGGGGTAGTGGTAGTGGTAGGGGTAGTGGTAGGGGTAGTGGTAGTGGTAATGGTAGTGGTAGGGGTAGGGGTAGTGGTAGAGGTAGGGGTAGTGGTAGGGGTAGTGGTAGGGGTAGTGGTAGGTGTAGTGTTAGTGGTAGGGGTAGGGGTAGTGGTATTGGTAATGGTAGGGGTAGGGGTAGTGGTAGAGGTAGGGGTAGTGGTAGGAGTAGTGGTAGGGGTAGTGGTAGGGGTAGTGTTAGTGGTAGGGGTAGTGGTAGTAGTAGGTGTAGTGGTATTGGTAGTGGTAATTGTAGTCCACACACTTACATTAAGTTCTCCCAAAATATTCAGTAAAAATTATTTATATGGCAAAACAACGTTTGCCGGGTCAGCTAGTTTAATCTAAACAAAATCGATATAAATTGATAGCACCAACGCGATCCATATAAAAATATAGGTACATAAACAACATCAACGTAATCACAAGGGTGAAAGACCCGTGAATGCGTTGAGTAGGTACCAAAACTAGCAAATTGAAATTGGGATTAGTTCTCAGATAGCGACATGCCTGCCCGGTTATAAGAGGGTGTGATTTATGGCTCGATGTAAGTGCCCACGACACGCCGACAAGCCTACGTGATGTCAACGTTTATGAGCCTCGTATCTTCCTGGCGACGACATACGAGTCTCTGAAGTCTGGATAATAATAGTGGAACTAGGCTTTGCCTCCGATTGCGCTCGCGTAGCTTTATTTCTATATACACATTATTGTCATGTTTAACCTTCTTTGGGATGTTTTCTTATGTGTTTTTTTTTTCCTTTCCTCCTTTTTTAAAAGCTTTTATTTTTAACTTCACTCGTATGTATCTTGTAAGTATGTATGTACTCGTATGTCCTGGAATCTTGCAATCAATATTTCACCCACTTCCACTGAAGCTATCGAGCTGAAATTTGGCACACATATCTGGTTGCGATGACAATGCATGAAAATAAAAAATAAGTTTTAAAAAGCTTTTTTAAAAAAATATATTTTTTAACGGTATAATTATTTATTACTGTTGTCTACCACCTTATGTAAAAAGAAAGCCAGAATTTCCCCCATTTTTTTCAACGCAACGCAGCCAGTCAGATATGGTCGAATACGTTCATTCGTCCTTCAGTTTAGTTCAGATAGTGGAGTTTGAGGCCAATTGAACAAGAACGGGATAGAAGTTGACCTTCAATACAAATATTGATTCGAAATTGTTGTCGTTCCCTGGCCTTCTTATTAAATCAAGAACATAGCCCTTAATTTCCATCATTATTAATTAACTCACAAGAATCCATTCATTCCAACTTTGAATTTAAAATATGAAGTTGGAAAGGATAAGTTTTATTTTTTCTTCAGTTAATAACAATGGACGAAGGCTATTGAAACTTTTAAAAACTTCAGTGACTGAGAATCACTAGTTACGGCATGTTTTAGGCTCGGTAAGTTTGAAGCCCGAAGTATACATATTGTTAGGAGACGAGAGTTTTCTCTAAACTAGAAATGAGGACATTATTCATACGGTGACAGCCCAGTGGCTATCGAACTCGCCTCTCACTCGAGCGGTCCAGGTTCAAACTCAAGCGACACCGATGACTTTTTTAAGTTATGTGCGTTTTAAGAAATGTTACCTCAAGGACACATCGTGAGGGAACATAATTGATTGAGGAGGATTCATAATGTTCTCGAAAGCCAATCCGCACTTGGCCAGCGTGGTTGACTAAGGCCTAATCCCTCCCATTCTGAGAGGAGACCCGTGCCCAACAGCGGGACAAAGAAAGGGTGGAGGTGTTGGATGTTTGAAAATGTATAGATAGATAGTTAATAAGATAGTTAACATGCCTTTCGGATCTACTCCAGGAATTAAAGCAGTTAGGAATGTCGTAACTCAGTTTGTAAAAAGTTTTGATTTAATTACAGACTCAGAGTACATCGTATTCGGATGTTTTTCTTAAGTTGTTAAGCAACAACAACGTATTCGGGATAGTAGACTACTAATTGTAATCAAGAACACAAGTATAATAGGGGCCATTCCTGGCATTTTTGTGATGTTTCTCAGACTAACTTTCTTTGTTCTTGTAGGAGTAGGTATATACAGCAGATTAATGAGATCGAATAGTAACATCAGTACATTATATTATTATAAAATGATATATGAAATAATTGTATCATGATTGTGAAAGGTTTATTTATTTATTTATTTATTAAACGCTTTATTATACCTTAATACTTACAAAAGGCGGACTTAATGCTAAGAGCATTTTCTGCCAGTCAACCTTTGGGCTAAGCAGAGAGAAGCAAAGGCGGTATATTTTAAAAATTGTGTAAGAGTGTAACATGTATAAGTAATTTGTGTATTTCCAGCATTGGATAAATACTAGATAAATTCTTTAGTACTCATTCAACTACCTACACAGTCTTACCTATTCGTTTAATTTTAAATGTATACTATCATTATTTTTACCTCAAAACAAGCCCAATAAAACCGCTATAAATTATTCCCGTTATATTTTCTTGATCAGTCCTATAAAATATTCCAACCGATTCCATATTTAATTTGAATTTTTATGAATCGTTAAATGAAAATAACGTAACATCTTGAAAATAATATAATATCCCTATGATGACACAATCCTCGACGACTGTGGAGAGTATTGATGGAAAATAAAGCTAAATAAGCAACATTTTTAATTACATTATTTGCTGTTACTTCACTGTTACGGACTTTAATTTGTGGTTTATATTCAGTACATACAGGACAGAGACTTGTGACTGTAACATAAATTTCATATGATCTTATACTAAACTAGTGGACGCCCGCAGCTTCGCTCGCGTAGAATTAGACCCATTAACGACGTCTGCCCGCGTTCGGGTTGCCCACTTGACTTCAAAAACGGCAAAGTTTCATACTAACTTTGCACCCCCGTTTTACCCTCTTAGGGGGTGAATTTTCAAAAATCCTTTCTTAGTGCTCCCCTACGCTATAAAAGGAACCCCTGTGCAAAATTTCAAGTTTCTAACTCTTATAGTTTAGGCCCTGCGTTGATATGTCAGTCAGTCAGTCAGTCAGTCACCTTCTCCTTTTATATATATAGATTGACAAACTCCAAGTTCCTATTTGAGTTAATATTAAAAGTTTGTCACAGTTGTCATGGTCAGCAGCTAATTGCTGCATGCTCGTTTACTATTTTAAACATCGATATTTTTTTATATCAGTGTATCTTTTCTTTTTCGTAGGTATAAGTAAGTATCAGTTATTTTTAGTCAACCAGCTCGTGTATTCAGGCTGAAGATGTTTGTGATAACAAACTAATGTGCTGGTAAATCAAATAGATAATATTCTTCCATCCTTCTTTATAATTGACGAATAATTAATTTATGATTGATGATGAATTTGCTATTCCGATTTTCGAATTCAACTTTAGAATCAAATTTGACAAATTGTCTATTATTCCCAAACATTAAATCTATATATATAAAAGGAGAAGGTGACTGACTGACTGACTGACTGACTGAGTGACTGACTGACTGACATATCAACGCAGGGCCTAAGCTATAAGGGATAGAAACTTGAAATTTTGCACAGAGGTTCCTTTTATGACGTAGGGGAGCACTAAGAAAGGGTTTTTGAAAATTCATCCCCTAAGGGGGTAAAACGGGGGTGCAAAGTTAGTATGAAACTTTGCAAACTTGGCAGACGTCGTTAATGGGTCTAAATCTACGCGAGCGAAGCTGCGGGCGTCCACTAGTATAGGTATAACTGAAGATCCCGTCCTGTACCTGGCCGAAAATGAAGCAAACTTCATCCATTATCAAAATAAATGAAGACACGTTTTTACGTAGCTAGTTCTGTGGTGGAACATGCTAGAAAATTAAATTTTACCCAAAACAAGCCCGCAGAATCTGTGTTAACGAAATAAAGTGTTGCATAAGTTATAAGGCACGTTTCTAAATGCAAATATTATTACTGAACAATCTGTCCGTGAGTGGTCCAACATGGGTTCAACCCAGCTGTTTATTGGAGGGTAAATTAATAACATACATAATGTGAAAAGTACGTATATTTACAACCACTGCCTCCATCTTCCGAGAATTAAAGGCGTAGCGGTAATTCAAAATTATTAGATTCCATTATACCTATATTCATATTATATAGTACCTATTATATAGATGTGTTTCATCTGAATTCTTAGAAATGGTTCGAATAGGTAAAGTTACTTCATGAATGATGAACGCATATAAAGACGAAGACCAAGGTAATTTATTCTACATTGAATTTCTAACTAAAATATAATATTAACTTATTATTATAGGTAAATTTAAGGTCAATACACCGTTCTCACGTGGGAATAGTACAGAATATGTTGCTGAAAGTTTAAGATCTCTGTGTAAGTACATATTTTTCCTTTCACGTATAGGATGTCATACAGCAGGTGTAGAGAACATGAAAGTTGATCAATCATCAGCTACAGTGATGGATTGTTTTCGATATTCGGCCGTTAATAATGATGTGTTCTTACTTTTCTCCCTCGAGTAAAAGTTAGGATAAAGTGATTGTCCATGACAGTAATTATTGTTCGATATGCTAAATAGTATATCAGTAATGTTTTATCGTAATATAATCCTTCATATTTCCTAATACGAGTATGTTCTTGCAGACATGACAATGTCGGTATTGATAGTCTTATGAGATGACTGCATTGAACTTAAACCATACCGTATACGAGTAATATGAGAAAGTCAGTAAAAAAGGCATTATGAAGATGTATTCAAATTCACTCAGTCAATTCAGTATGTTATGAATTTAAAAGGAATAGTTGGCGGTCTCAACGCCAATGTGCAGTAAAGTTGGAAGATACCAGCTCTTCCAGATAAAATGGAATTTCTCGAAAATTCCACGGGATCGTCTTATTGTTTTAGTGGCCAAACGTTCGGACCGAAACGCGAAAGCTATTACAAGGCAGGTGGCGAACAATCCCTATTCAAACACTCAAGCGGCAAAGTAAATTGACGCGGATGGTGAAATTTTTAACCGTAGGTACGTTTATTTACCTTGCAGAAAAACAAGAAAAATCACGTCATATACCTATTACAAAAGGGACTTGAGACGTAATTAATTATGTCCAGAAAAATTCTGTATATTAATAATATGCCCATTCATTTTATTTAGGTTTTACAAACATATTCTAATTTATTTTATTGTTTTTGTTTGTAATGTCATAGCCCAATGGCTCGCATCGATTCAATGTAATCGACAGAGTTAAGCAACGAAGAGCTAAGCGGTCGGTCGGTTTGTTTGACCCTAGTGGCAAAATTTCATGGGCCCTATCGTGCTTCGCAGGGCACGCTAAGCCGTCGTAAGCATATAATGTGGAGCAAGCATAAGAGGAAAACCATTTTTGTACCTCGAATAACTGTAAAAATATGCCTTCTATTTCTGTTCACCTATTTTTATTCGGGATTATTACCTACGTAATTTCTCTTACATCTCATGTCAGTTAATAAACGTTAATGAAATAAACTAAGTCTGAATTCAGTGAGATATTTGAAATATCCAAAGGTATCCTATCATTATTAACTTCTAATATTTAAACAATAATTAAAGCCTTTACAGCGATGTAGTAATTTTAGTTTTCATTACAGATTTTTGCTCATTATGAGCTGCCCTGCGTTTGTTATCTGAACTAGAAGTGGAAACGAGAGAAGGACAAATGCACTCCAGCAAACCACTCCAGAAGCAATTAGACTTTCCCATAAATAAATTTCATATTAATTGGATATCTCAGACATCATTTCTTCTGCTTGAAATGACTTTCCAAGTTTTTATTTGCGCAATATCTACGATAGTTTTCACTATACTGTGTAAGTTATCTTTACCTTACCTTGTAGATACTAATACAACATTAAAACTAGTAAAGTTCTTTACCGTAGCCGTAGATATCTGATTCATTTCTTCTTATTTGAAATAATATATCTTACATCTGAAATAGATGCGTGGAAACATAAAAAAACAGACTCTAAATCGCGGTTAAATGTACCAACCGCTTGAAAAAGCTCAGTCCTATATTTGTACTAAAACATGTTTATATGAATAATGTAATACGTGTACAATGAAAAATGTATAATATAAAAAATAGAAATAATCACAAACTGTCGAGATCAGTTATGCTGAGTTAATTAAAAATTTCAATATTTGTTTTCGAAAACTTTATGATTCCGCTAAAAAAATTTAAATAGTCTTAATTTCTCCATTTATTTGTAATGAAAGTAGGTATTTTCATTACAAATATGTAATAATAAGTAGAACAGTTTCATGTGAGCATTTTTATTTTATGCGCAAAATTGACAAGTATCTATATATATTAAATCAATTTTAAGATTCCGTTTTAACACGTTTCTTCAAATTCCACAAGGGCTTTTTAAGGATCGAAGTATCCTAGACAAGGCCTTTTAATACAATATATTAATTTAACGCATAGTATGAGTGATTTAAAAATACGTAATTTGCAGAGGTTCGTGCAAGAGACCCCGTTAAATTCACATTTAATAAATTCTTCACGATGAAGATAACATTCTCATTCGGCTTGTGGATTTAATAATGGAATAACAACTAATAGAAATGCATTATCAATTATTCCATACCTACGCCACCATTCCAATTTGCTTGATTTATGGACAGCATTGAAAAATCTTGGATCAATTTGTGCGATAGAGCAGACGCGAGAACATAGGGGTGACATGACATTTATAGAACAAAGGGTTGGCGGTGAAAAATATCAGCTCGTATATTATGTCATAATAAGCCTTGTTAGTAATGAAGCGCTCATAGCCCAACGGATTGCGTCGATCGTACGTGTTCGACCGAGTTACACAACGTCGGGCGCGGTCGGTAAGTGGATAGGTGGGTGGAAACATCCGTGCTTTAGAGGGCACGTTCGACCGTCAGTCACGGTAGTTTTCAATCGTATAGGCAATCGATAAGCCTTCCCGAAGACCTTCGGGTGGGTTGAGAACATTCGATGGTCTATCCCCACAGACCGAATTGGTAATTGGTTCTTAAATTCCGTATTTGACAAGCTGACTCTGTATTTTGAGAGACTATATTGATGATAATACTGATTATAAAAAAAAAAGTCAGTTGCCACTGCTGGTTAAAAGTTTGTTTGTGGTCAATTCGCTTTATGTTTCTTTAATCTTCCACTTGTTCAACAATCTTCAAATGTTTTCATTTTAGTTACAGAACGATTTGGGTAATTAACTATTTCCTGGGCAATTAATAGAATACAAATTATTGGATTACCAGTAATCAAATTACCATTCAAATGAGCCACTTACTTATGCGAGGCAAACAATGCTACGATAACCAATCATTATGCAATGATTAGCTCGCACAGTCGCTCGGATGCGAATCGATCGACAAAACGGTATTCAGATAAATTGTATAATTGGTTAGTCCATGGTTTACTCAATTCACTCTATGTTGCTAAACATTAACAGCTCACTATACGTCTCTCTTCACTGCTAAAAATTAACGATGACGTTTTTATGGATTGAAGGTAGGAAACAAGCCTGAAGGAATAAAGCCACTGTTGCCTATGACTTTTATGACAAACGTCAAACGTGACTCCAAGGGACTGCTACTATAGCAAGTACATTTAAAGATGGTAATAGAAACATTATTCTATTCTTCAGTCTAAAGACTAATAGAGTAGGAACTATTACTAACAATAAGCCCTACTCATATTAGACACGTAGCCAAATGCGTTTAGGACAGAAGCAAATTTACCTAGAGATATACCCTCAATAAATTTAATTTAAAACCCTACGAATAAAGTTTTTCACAGTTAGAACTTTAATTATGTAATAACATTACGCCTGTGTTTTCCCAAGAGGATAGACAGAGCTCGTATGTAATACACCCACTTTTAACTGTTAATGTTTATATCACATTTAAATAACTAATCAAATTAATAATATAATAGTGCTGTGTTGTAAGTAACCCTGTTGCCATACCATGGGTAGTGAACACTACTTAGTTAAGTTAAGATCCAAAAACCCAAGTATATATTTTAATTTTACCGGAGATCGAACCCAGGATCTCAAAGCTATGCAATCACTACTGCGACTACCAGAGCAACGAGGCAGTTGTCAACGAGGCAATGAAGCATGGAAAACATAATGACCTATTTATTAAATACTAGTGGACGACCGCAGCTTCGCTCGCGTGGCATTAGGCATAACAATAGTTTTGAAGATGCAGCTTTCTAATGGTGAAAGAATTTTTGAAGTCGGTCCAGTAGATTTTGTGTGAAAACATTACAAACAAATCTTCCTCTTTATAATATTAGTATAGACTAGGTGGTAGAGCCTGTAGCTCGGGACCAGAATAGCCCATGCATGTCGTAAAAGGCGACTAAAAGGGGACTTCTGGGGTAGCACGCGGTAAGAGTGGGAGCTCGAATCGTCCATGAAGTGACCCCGAGAGACTGCGCAGCGTTGTGTAGGGTTTGTCGGCTCAAAGTCGAAGAAAAAACGGGAAGAGCCCGTTTTGGGCGCAGGCTGTAACGCACCGGCGCGTTCTTAAAGAGATCCCACCTTTAATGGGTGAAAGTCCCACATAACCCGACATCGCTCCTACGACAAGGTTTCCCACTCGTAAAAAAAAGGTAGAGCCTATATGGAGCCTGAGAGATTTTATATGATACCTATTTATTTGGTTTCATTTAGAGTTCACCGTGGGCAGTACCATCACCCGTCACGGTATCTAGTACCATTTCTACCGTGTAGTAATTGTTCATAAAGAAACTTTTTTAAGTAATCGTGGATGAATTTTTTGTTGTAATTTAGTGTATTGGTATAACTTCGCTAATGCAATACTTAAAACATTATCACCCATTATCACCGCTATCCATATTGTATATTTGATATTGTAAAAGCTGCAATCCATAGACATCCAACTGCTGGGCACGGGTCTCCCTACAGTCAAATCTTCGGTATGTCTAGAGCAGTGGTGGGCAAACTTTTTTAATGGCGGGCCACAAAGGTTTAGAAATTCTAGAGGAGGGCCAGAATTATAGAAAAAATGCATTTTGTGTTATGATATTATAAAAACATTACAGCATTACACACAAATGTTATGGGTTTTACCCTATATAATAATTAATTTAACTTTTATTCGAAGGCTCTGCCTTGTTAAGCGTGTGAGACACATGGAATTGTTTTTGTTTTTCTCATAGAGGAAAAAAGGGGAGCCTCCTCCGTGGTTTTCCCATAATATCGACGGACCCTCGGCGGGCCGGATTAAATACTTTCGCGGGCTGGAGTTGGCCCGCGGGCCGTAGTTTGCCCATCACTGGTCTAGAGCATACTCCACCACGCTGCTCCAATGCGGACTGGTGGAGATATTGTAAGAACTTACGCGTATTACATCTTACACCAAAAAGGCTTATCATTTCCAGTCAAATATTTTAATGTATGCACGAAGTATGCATCTAGTTAGCGGCATTCACGTCATTTCAAATGGAAAGTTGTTTCTAAAGCTCTAAAGAACCCAGTAAACACCGGGAAGTTTGCTTCCGAAGTATAAGTTTAATAATCTGAATTTATGTGAAAGTTTCCGTTTAAATTAAAAGTTTAAAGTTTGAATTTATTAATTTTAAATGTATAAAACGTTCAGTGACGCCTGTATTTTAATACCAAAATAAGGTTTCGTGATAATGGATGCAGGTCTTGCAGTTTTTAAACAAATTGGACAGAAAGTTTAAAGATTTTGAGGAGACCTTCATCCACACTGAGACAAATTTACCCTAACTTTGGTTAAAAATGTTTGCATTCCGCATTTAGAGATATGGGACTACACATATATTTCACCTTGGTATATCGCGAGCGTCATAAATCTTTGGATCTACGGAAGCCTACCTATTTGCTATTACTACGGACATAGAGGAAAAAACAGCCGACCGAAACAGAATAAATAAATAAGTGATGTAGTAACGATTGAGTCATCATCATCACAACCGTTTCTTTGTCCCACTGTTGGGCACGGGTCTCCTCTCAGAACAAGAGGGATTAGGCCTTAGTCCACCACGCTGGCCAAGTGCGCATTGGCAGACTTTACATGCCTTCGAGAACATTAGAAGAACTCTCAGGCATGCAGGTTTCATCACGATGTGTCCTTCACGGTGAAGGCAGACAGAAGGTTGACAGCAAGTGACATTTAATTTCTTAAATCGCACATAACTTAGAAAGTCATTGGTGCGTACCGCTGGGGTTTGAACCCGGACCGCTCAAGTGAGAGGCGAGTTTGATAACGAGTAATATGAAAATCATATCGCAGCAGAGCTGCTATCAGTTACCGATATTAACAATAGTTCATTTCTCCGTTGCTTTAAAGTAATTGAAAATATATTTCTCATCTTTTCTCCTATTATTAAAATTTCAACTGTTTGTTTGGTGCAAAGCTGAGCAAAGCACCCGTGAAACTTTTATGCAGTCATTTTCAAAATTATTCTCGTACCCGTCCAGAGGTTATCAAAAGTTTTTACTCTTTGCTACCTACGTGTTTTGTAATTTGGATTTTTCCGATAAACCTTTAAACTTCTAGCCAAGCAATTAAACAAGACAATTTCGTATCGCTTTTCTAATGCGGGATATATTTCAAACACAGAACACATAAGAAAAATATACCTTTCTTTCCTATGTATGTAGGCTATCCTTTCCTTGAAAGTTAATTGTATTTTCTAATTTTCAACTGAAATTGACACCACAGGTAATTTTTTATTACCTTGAAAAATTTCATAACAGATAGGATTCAAACTCCGACCCCTGGCGTAACAGAGGCAGAGTCACTACAGATTTCGCTAACGGGCCAGTAATCATATAAAATGGACAAGTTTATTAATTCGGCTGTTTTATTTAAATATTTACTACCCAATATTCAATCGCTGTATACGTTTGAGACAGTAATTACATAGGTACGTCTAGTTACAATTTTATAGAACGATTCTGCATCTAAGATATTTTTCTGAGCCCAACTAAAGCATCGCGTTTCCCTTGTATTTGCTGAGCCCTATTAAATCGGACTTCAAAGGATAAAAAATACTGAAAGACTCGGTTTGTAATTGGCAGGACAGTGGTGGAACAGAGGTGTCTAATTACCGGTAGTTACCTGATTTTGTTCAACCCCAGCTAGTATCCGATTAAACAGTGGATAATTAAAAAGATCTTTGGTCGTTATCTTCTTAAATTCAGACTTCAAGAAGAAAGTCTAATATAGAAAAAGTAAATGTAGAAAATAAATGTTGCGAAAATTAGGTAGGAGGTAGTGTGAAATTGTTTAGATCTTTCTTATCGGGGTTAATCTCTTGGTTGTTGGCCAAACAGTTGGTCCGATTATAAAAATTCTAATTCACATTATTTCTATGTGCTAAATTTATAACATCACGCTTGTACTCCTCTGAAGGGGTAACTTTTCAGAGTTGCGGAAAACAGCTAGAAATGTAGGGAATAAATACGTTTATTGAAAAAAAAGAGAAAACCACAATATTTGTAGAGCAGAAACGTGATACTATGATAGATAAACATGCCTTGGTAAAACGATACTGTTGGTAAATTGACAGGCGGGTCGGATAGCGAGGTGAGAATGCGATCTCTTTACTCTGTGCGAGGGGTAGAATTAAATTGCAGAAATAATGCTACATGTCTTGTCATTCGTAAGTAAAATGACAGTGTAGTGGTTCATTCTATGAAAAGACCAATATATAAAACCAATACTTAAAATAATGTAAAGTCATGTGAAAGACCCAAGTTAAAACTATTTGATTCTACTGTTCACTTTGAGCTCTTTTGTAGAATTTCACACACGTAAATAAATTATTTTCACTCGCAGTTCTCACAATGTATGGTATTAAATCAAATTCAGATCTAATGATTATCAAGTGCAGAATAATAGGTATATACACCTATGTATGTAGCTGTGTACAGCAATGCGAAAAATTGGCACACAACATGAAAGAGTAATGAAAGAGTATGTGAGGTATACACTTCAGAAAGGTCTACCGTTTTATACTCGCAGCATAACGCCCCGTAAGGCGTATTTTTGAAGAGTTTTAATAAAACCTCAGAAAAAGGTTATAAGGTAAAAGCTTAAGAGTTCTGATGCAAACGTTCGCGTAGACCAATTTAGCATAACTAATACGGCAAAGGATTGTGTGGATTGTGCTCGGCTCGGATGTCGATTGTGAGTTCCGATTTCAAAATCCCTCCTGATCTTTTCGTTACTTACTTGTAATTGAATAACTTGAATTTTCTTCTGATCATGAAAATCAAATCTGCAATATGGTGCCAGCATTTTTAATGTTTACATTGAATGAATACTCGTAATAATTTGAAAACCATTAAGCATTATCATTTCACCGTTTACACTATATACGAATTACTGCACCTAATTAAGGTTCGTATCAATACATAAATTAGGCCCAGTCTTAGAAGCGTCCATAGGCAAATGGCTCGCGTCAATTCAATGTGATAGACAGAGTTAAGCAACATCGGGCGCGGTCGGTTTGTGGATGGTATGACCGCTAGTGGCGAAATTTTATGGACGCTAACGTGCTTCGGAGGGCACCTTAAGCCGTCGGTCCCAGTTGTTTTCAATGGTGAAAACAATCGTTACGCCTTTTCGAACACCTTCGGGTGGCTTGAGAACATTCAACACTGGGTTGGCCATTAACCCTGTGGGGTTGAACCACATAAAATACTTGCGGCCGAAGGCTTGAGCGGGCGGTTGAATGTAAACAAACTTTTAACTTTTAAAGATTAACAGTTTATTTCCTACAACACACAATGCTAAGGCAAGTTAATTAAGAAGGTTACAAACACAAGAAAGATACACTTAGATAGAAGCAAGAGTTATCGCGAAATGATAGGAGTAGAAAGAAAGCTAGGCACAATACGAAAGTAATAAACAAAGAACTACAAAATTACTGTAAGCGCGGGAAAATAAGCTATAGATTGCGCGTGCATTCGCCGTCGGATCAAGTGTCAGACTGGCTAAGGAGAGGGGCGTGCGCCGCTGCGCGTACGCCGGTCTCGCATTACCAAATATGGTCACGTTTTTCGGCCTGCGAACAACGGTAACAAGTACAGTGCGCGACGCTAGTTCGCGCCGCGCGAAACAACGGTTTCACCCGGGTTTGCTTGTTAGGATTTATTTTGCTTAATATGTAAAAATATTTATTTACTGTTTTTATTTATAAATATATTGTGTGTTATTTATTTAATGTTTGTGTACCTATATAATGTCCCTACAAACCCCTCCACTAAACCGCCGAGCAGCGTGGTGGAGTATCCTCTAGACCTCCCAGATTTGTCTGTGGGGGAGACCCATGCCCAGCTGTTTGACGTCTATGGGTTGCAGCTTAACAGAGCAATATTATTATTTTGTTGGCATACAAGTAAAGAAACCAGCGACTAATAGAGGCAGAAAAGATCTGCTTTGTTTGATTTAATTACGTATACTTTATTTGACTTGATTTCTACCAGCCAAATAGGCAGGAAATTCAAAGGGGTGACATGAAAGCAACATCGAGATGAAATAAAGATTCATTCAGTTGACGTGGACCGTATTGCGTCGTAGTCAACTCAAAGTCATTTTCAAGCTAGTCGTGAGAACATGTGGACTATAAAGACCCAGAAGATTGTCTCTTAAATTGTCGTTTAACTCCTTTCGAAACGCCATTAAAAGAAAAATAAAGCTTTCTTAACTTACCCGCAGTAATCCCCAAAGAGTTCTGGTGGCATTACCTTCCTGCAGTTAAAGGTAATCCACTGAACGATGTACTTAATTGCTAGCTTCAGGTCAATGGTGAACTTGCCTACAGAAGTCACCTTGCACATCTCATGTTCTATTTCCGAGGTAATTTCTGCGAATAGCGAGTATATCAACGATTCCTAGTTTTGTGCCGGGATATGTATGTTTTTAATATTCAAAACATTCATAATTCAAATTATTTTATTTCCTTTTAATAAAATAAGTTGAATTACGAATGTTGTCCCTATTTGGCCCACTTGACGAAAGTCTCAAATAACACACCAACTGCCTAGATACTTACTACGCTTACTACAATATTAGGTATATAAAAGGAATTAAATGTTGAGTGTACATAATCAAAATACCAAACCGCAATCCATTATTTGAATTTAAAATTACATATCCACTTGTGCTAGTCCAATAACAATAATGTACCTACCTACATACATTATTATTACAGAAAATTATCCATTGCTTTCGACTTTCTTTGCCTCTTATAACAACCGGTAGGTAAAGAAAGGTGAGACGGAGCTAACATTTTTACAAAAAACTTTTAATATTAAAACCCTGGTCAGATTTCTCATGCTTAACTTCATAACTCAAATTACAAATTCGCGAATGCAATAAAAGTAGAGCTTGATACAAAATTTAATATGAAAATACATTTAAAGTTATTCATATCTTTTTAGCTTTTTATTATTTCTTGTATTTTTAATATTTAATTTGTGATGCGCCAAGTAATGGAAACAAGAATTGATTATTATTTTCTACTTACTTGTCATGTTTAGTCTATTTATATTATGCTATTAAATATGCAATTTATGTTTACATTATGGTGTAGCCCGCATTTCACCCGTGTAAAAATGGCTTATTTATTTATGTAACTTTATTGAACCACAATATAAAATATATAGGCACAAATGGCGAGTTTAATGCATTATGTATTCTCAGCTAACCATTGGGCTAGCCAGAAAAACTCGAATAGTTATCTGAAATCTCTTATTTCACTCGTTTATTATGTTTTTTGTAGTCCATCTGCCAGACACAGCTAGTCATAGGCTTCCATTAGCTATCCGTCCGACACAGCTGTACATGCTTCAATTAACCTACACCCATGGTTTTCCGTAGGTTTCTTCAAGATTGTAAATACATTAAAATACAAACTTATATTGAAATTGGTCCCACAACTGCATATGCTTTGAAATATTTATATGATATTATTTCCTTAGCGAAAAAATCGTAAAGAGGTAGTAGAACCATAAAACCTACATCTACATACATATCTTGAACAAATGTTCCCGTGAAGAATTAAGTGGTAATCATACTGTTAATAGCTTGAAATAAGGCAGATTAGCAAGTCACGCAAAATATTACCAATCGGAAATTGAACGAAGTCATGTACAAAACACGTAGACGTAGACACCGATGTACCTTCATCGTGCGATGTTGAATCGCCCGATTATATCGATGTTAAATCGATGCTGATGACGGAATTATCTTTTAAAATAAAATTCATATTTTATAGACAAAAAATCGTAACTAACAACATGAACAATAGGTAACTAAGGGTAAAAAATAAATTTAATACTACGGTTGACATTTCGGGATTTTATTTGAGTAGTCCAGGGTTTAAATCTGGCAAACATTAACGACTTTTCGTACGAGATGAGATTTTTAACCATATGGCATGCATGCCTGATCTCCATAATATTTTTAATTTACATTTTATTTTACACTAGACGTACAATGGTCATAATATATTATAAGTCGTGAAATATCACGACTCGTAAACAGCATTTTGTGTCAAAATATTTACGTTAACATAATATCACCAGCATTACCACTTGACCATCAACACTTCGACAGTTATGTCAAGGTCCCATGTAATGTGGTGTTGTTGAGCCTATTGCTATATCTACACCAGTCACAAAACTTAACTTCTAGTTAGATATTGGGCAATGCAACATACGGCGATACAAAAAACACTAGGTACCTAATAATTTGCAGTTACGACTGTAACCACTCGATCAACGAGTCACTTCGTCGATCAGCTGCAGCCTTTGAACTGCGAAATAAAAAACCTCAAAAAATATCTTAATACTTAGAGCAACAAGTAGGCAGTCTAATCCCCCGGCCACCACAACGCCACAACCCTTAAATTGTCATTTCGCGTCGCACTTCGCCCACGTTGAACTGACACGAGATTCGCGCTGAACATTAAACCAGAATTCTTTAGGTTTATTACGTTTCAACATTCTAACAATTGTAATACATTCACAGATGTTTTAGCACATAATTAAAGACAGGTATTAATGCATTTACTAATACACTATAGCATAAATACTCATGTATATTTATGTAAGAACATACCTATTTTTGGACGTTCATGGTATTAATAATCAAAACTCCGGAACTTTTTTTTCCTGGATATATAACGGTAGGTATACTACAAGCTTATGCAATTTATATTAAAGGTACCTAAATTCTTAAAATACTCATCCGATAGAGCTTGATGTTTTAATTTTATCTTTTCGTAGCACTTCGAAGAATGCACATTAAAGGTAGTAATTTGTTAAAAATATTCCTTTTTAAAAATACTTCCTCACTGCACAGTGCATATTTCAGCTCAATTTTAGTGCGACCGCAGCCTTTGTCGCCCGACTATGCTGAGTATGCTATTCGTTTTGACCTCGTGCGGAATTCTCCAAAATAGTTCTACAAGTGACAGCGTGTTTGAGATATCATAATAACAGTATACATTTTTCATTTAAAAATCATTGCATAGTAATGCAGTTGAATAGGTAACCGCAATGGCAAAATTTCTTAAGCGCTCTCGTGCTGAGGACACTTAAAGCAGGCGGTTCGAGTTGTTTTACAAGAAAGTTATGATAACACTCATTAAAGCTCAAAAAGTGGACTAAAAGCTTCCGACTGTCACCAATTTTTCCACCAACCTGCGTTGGAACAGCAGATGGAGCTTGCGTCAGACCAATATTTAGCAGATCAAATTAAATGTTAATGAAAGGTGACCAACAATCTTCATTATAATAAGTAATCACTTTGAGTCATTCATTGGTCATGATTATTTTAATCCCACGTGCAAAATCCTGAAAGGACACAAAAAATAGGACACTATGGTACGAAATAATATGTCCGTCAATGATTACGGGAAAGATTTAGTTATTGCAGCAACAGTTTAGATATTGCAATCGAGTCTCGAAAGTAACGTAATCTATATTATAAAAATGAATCGCAAAATGTGTTGGTAAGCGCATAACTCAACAACGCCTGGACCAATTTGGCCAATTCTTGCCGTAATTAATTAATTGCGTGCCGTAATTGTTTAGATATACAGATGTGAAGATAGAAATTTTCTTATGTTATTAATATAATTATATCTATACCTAACCTTGAAAGCCCACAGTCGCTGTAAACTGCCTACAAAGGCTGAAGATAAACCTGCCAGCGCCAAGTATGACTATATTGTGATCGGATTCATCGGATTGCTTATCGCGACTCTTTGTACGGTTCCGACGGACAACAACGTAAATATATTTTTCCTCTAGGTCGAGTCTTGAGGTCTGATTCGGTCTGATAACGAATGAAACACCAATTTTATAAATAGGAACCGAAGAAAATGTGTGTTTGACTTTGATTTAGATAAAATGAAATGCATCTTTGTAGGTTTTCTTAAACTAGCAGATAGTAATATGTATATTAATAATATTCAACCTAGCTATTTCGCGGTCGGTTTGTGGATGGGTAACTGCTAGTGGCAAAATTTCATGGACGCTACCGTGCTTTCGAGGGTACGTAAAGCCGTCGGTCCAACTGCCGCTAAGCCTTGTCGAAGACCTTCGGGTGGCTTGAGAACATTCGACACTGGGTTGGCCACTAACGCCTCCACCAATCCGCATTGGAGGAGCGTAGTGGAGTATGCTCTAGACCTCCCTCAGTCTGTGGGGAGACCCTTGCCCAGCAGTGGGACGTCTATGGGTCACAGAGAACCTAGCTATTTCAGTGCGGGTTGGTGAAGGAAGTGTATTTCCTACAGATACAATAGTTGTATGCTACTATTAAAAATGCGAGGGTTTATATGGATATATGTTTGTTGCAGCAGAAATAATTAAATTAAAATAAAAGAGAGTGATGAACCCCAATGAGATATGAGATTCAAATCCGATACGTCCATTTATTTTCTATGTTGTGTGTGGTTTTACAATGTATTATTAACCTGTAATAACCAGCATTTATATGGTCAACAAAGTGAAAATAAAAATATTAGGGAATCCGGACAAAATAATATGTAATGAATGTGGTATATTTTTAAGCTGTTATTTGGTTTTGCCTTTCTTTAAGTATTTGCCCACTCTTGCCCGAGAGAGGTCATACAAAAATAATCATGAAGTATCCCGTTCCATGGGATTACCAAAGCATTTATATTTGAATTAGATTTTGAATAAACTTGAAATCTCGCGGGAACACGGAAAGCCATTTCACTGGAAGTTTACGAAAGCTAATTACCAAATAGGTACAACCACAACTCGGTCTTGAGAGGATACTGTTTAAAAATTAAAACTTAATACCTTAGTATATTATTAACAATTAATTAAATTAATGTCATCAGACTAACGGTACCTCTATACTTAAATCAATGCAAAAAAGCGATTATGATAACACAGACCAGTTATTTAATATAACAAGTGGGTATCAGGAAAAGCAAGAAGGTTACCTTCTGTTAAGAAATTAAACTTAGAATGCAGATTTATTTATTCTATATTCTTGACTTTAGGTTTGTGTGTTGTCATTCTGAATATTATTCTGCATAAACCCCTCACATAAACTACTAGACCACACTGTTCCAGTGCATATTGCTGATGGTGTGATGGTGATAGGATGGTGCATATTGGTGATGATGTGATGGGGTGATGGAATTAGTGACCTGACCAAATGCGGCCTAACATTGTCATTTTTCCATCGGTGCACTTGAAAAGCTGATGGATGGATGATTGTTGATTGAGACGTGATAAAATTATGTTTGCCGCACTGCAATGGGCTTTTCAACCTTTATGAATGACCACTTGACCATCAACACTTCGACAGTTATGTCAAGGTCCCATGTAATGTGGTGTTGTTGAGCCTATTGCTATATCTACACCAGTCACAAAACTTAACTTCTAGTTAGATATTGGGCAATGCAACATACGGCGATACAAAAAACACTAGGTACCTAATAATTTGCAGTTACGACTGTAACCACTCGATCAACGAGTCACTTCGTCGATCAGCTGCAGCCTTTGAACTGCGAAATAAAAAACCTCAAAAAATATCTTAATACTTAGAGCAACAAGTAGGCAGTCTAATCCCCCGGCCACCACAACGCCACAACCCTTAAATTGTCATTTCGCGTCGCACTTCGCCCACGTTGAACTGACACGAGATTCGCGCTGAACATTAAACCAGAATTCTTTAGGTTTATTACGTTTCAACATTCTAACAATTGTAATACATTCACAGATGTTTTAGCACATAATTAAAGACAGGTATTAATGCATTTACTAATACACTATAGCATAAATACTCATGTATATTTATGTAAGAACATACCTATTTTTGGACGTTCATGGTATTAATAATCAAAACTCCGGAACTTTTTTTTCCTGGATATATAACGGTAGGTATACTACAAGCTTATGCAATTTATATTAAAGGTACCTAAATTCTTAAAATACTCATCCGATAGAGCTTGATGTTTTAATTTTATCTTTTCGTAGCACTTCGAAGAATGCACATTAAAGGTAGTAATTTGTTAAAAATATTCCTTTTTAAAAATACTTCCTCACTGCACAGTGCATATTTCAGCTCAATTTTAGTGCGACCGCAGCCTTTGTCGCCCGACTATGCTGAGTATGCTATTCGTTTTGACCTCGTGCGGAATTCTCCAAAATAGTTCTACAAGTGACAGCGTGTTTGAGATATCATAATAACAGTATACATTTTTCATTTAAAAATCATTGCATAGTAATGCAGTTGAATAGGTAACCGCAATGGCAAAATTTCTTAAGCGCTCTCGTGCTGAGGACACTTAAAGCAGGCGGTTCGAGTTGTTTTACAAGAAAGTTATGATAACACTCATTAAAGCTCAAAAAGTGGACTAAAAGCTTCCGACTGTCACCAATTTTTCCACCAACCTGCGTTGGAACAGCAGATGGAGCTTGCGTCAGACCAATATTTAGCAGATCAAATTAAATGTTAATGAAAGGTGACCAACAATCTTCATTATAATAAGTAATCACTTTGAGTCATTCATTGGTCATGATTATTTTAATCCCACGTGCAAAATCCTGAAAGGACACAAAAAATAGGACACTATGGTACGAAATAATATGTCCGTCAATGATTACGGGAAAGATTTAGTTATTGCAGCAACAGTTTAGATATTGCAATCGAGTCTCGAAAGTAACGTAATCTATATTATAAAAATGAATCGCAAAATGTGTTGGTAAGCGCATAACTCAACAACGCCTGGACCAATTTGGCCAATTCTTGCCGTAATTAATTAATTGCGTGCCGTAATTGTTTAGATATACAGATGTGAAGATAGAAATTTTCTTATGTTATTAATATAATTATATCTATACCTAACCTTGAAAGCCCACAGTCGCTGTAAACTGCCTACAAAGGCTGAAGATAAACCTGCCAGCGCCAAGTATGACTATATTGTGATCGGATTCATCGGATTGCTTATCGCGACTCTTTGTACGGTTCCGACGGACAACAACGTAAATATATTTTTCCTCTAGGTCGAGTCTTGAGGTCTGATTCGGTCTGATAACGAATGAAACACCAATTTTATAAATAGGAACCGAAGAAAATGTGTGTTTGACTTTGATTTAGATAAAATGAAATGCATCTTTGTAGGTTTTCTTAAACTAGCAGATAGTAATATGTATATTAATAATATTCAACCTAGCTATTTCGCGGTCGGTTTGTGGATGGGTAACTGCTAGTGGCAAAATTTCATGGACGCTACCGTGCTTTCGAGGGTACGTAAAGCCGTCGGTCCAACTGCCGCTAAGCCTTGTCGAAGACCTTCGGGTGGCTTGAGAACATTCGACACTGGGTTGGCCACTAACGCCTCCACCAATCCGCATTGGAGGAGCGTAGTGGAGTATGCTCTAGACCTCCCTCAGTCTGTGGGGAGACCCTTGCCCAGCAGTGGGACGTCTATGGGTCACAGAGAACCTAGCTATTTCAGTGCGGGTTGGTGAAGGAAGTGTATTTCCTACAGATACAATAGTTGTATGCTACTATTAAAAATGCGAGGGTTTATATGGATATATGTTTGTTGCAGCAGAAATAATTAAATTAAAATAAAAGAGAGTGATGAACCCCAATGAGATATGAGATTCAAATCCGATACGTCCATTTATTTTCTATGTTGTGTGCGGTTTTACAATGTATTATTAACCTGTAATAACCAGCATTTATATGGTCAACAAAGTGAAAATAAAAATATTAGGGAATCCGGACAAAATAATATGTAATGAATGTGGTATATTTTTAAGCTGTTATTTGGTTTTGCCTTTCTTTAAGTATTTGCCCACTCTTGCCCGAGAGAGGTCATACAAAAATAATCATGAAGTATCCCGTTCCATGGGATTACCAAAGCATTTATATTTGAATTAGATTTTGAATAAACTTGAAATCTCGCGGGAACACGGAAAGCCATTTCACTGGAAGTTTACGAAAGCTAATTACCAAATAGGTACAACCACAACTCGGTCTTGAGAGGATACTGTTTAAAAATTAAAACTTAATACCTTAGTATATTATTAACAATTAATTAAATTAATGTCATCAGACTAACGGTACCTCTATACTTAAATCAATGCAAAAAAGCGATTATGATAACACAGACCAGTTATTTAATATAACAAGTGGGTATCAGGAAAAGCAAGAAGGTTACCTTCTGTTAAGAAATTAAACTTAGAATGCAGATTTATTTATTCTATATTCTTGACTTTAGGTTTGTGTGTTGTCATTCTGAATATTATTCTGCATAAACCCCTCACATAAACTACTAGACCACACTGTTCCAGTGCATATTGCTGATGGTGTGATGGTGATAGGATGGTGCATATTGGTGATGATGTGATGGGGTGATGGAATTAGTGACCTGACCAAATGCGGCCTAACATTGTCATTTTTCCATCGGTGCACTTGAAAAGCTGATGGATGGATGATTGTTGATTGAGACGTGATAAAATTATGTTTGCCGCACTGCAATGGGCTTTTCAACCTTTATGAATTCATAATAAGCCTTGAATTTTATGATTTTATAACAATTTTCCAAGTAAGCTCTGTGAATGACGGAAATAATTAAGGTATGTTTAATAAACAAGGTGAATACCGAACTTGAAAAAAGATCTTTACTAAGTATTATTTGATTAACATTGTAAAAGCCAGACACATAGGAACATAATTTTAATCTTCATATGTATGTATGTATACCTTATACTGGCTGCAAGTTTTTAACGGCCTCTGGAGTGAAATAAAAATATTATAGATAGCCAATTTTACTCAAGAGAACATTGCTTTTGTAGATAACCGAACAAAATGTACTTTTTTTTTTTAAATTATTGTCATTGATGAGTGTTCAAAGTTTCAAATTAATCCGACGTTTTCAAGTGGGCGACAATCACGTTCAAGGATTCCGTTACATACACATATATACCTACATACCAAGCTAATAAAACCGTGTTAAAAAGAAGCACTGCATTCAAATATTAACGGAAATGGAATGGAAAACCGAACGGTCTAGAATCTAAAAAAATACTACCCTTTACTTTAATGTCATCATTCGATAGATAAGGATCAGATGTCCGTAAAAATATGCTTTATTATCTAAAAGAAAACTCAGTTCTCCAGGAACTCTTTTTGCGTGTTACATGTGGAGAAATATGTTATTTCACGGAAGCTCATTCTATATATTACGCGCGATAGAAGATTACGCAACCGTTTCGTGTTGAAATATCGTCTTCAAAGAACGGATTTTGTATATTGACAAATCAACCAGGATCAAACCTTACTATAGTATGTATTATTAATATTGATAATACATACAATGTCATGTCACGATGCACAAACATTCATCCATCATCGCAAATCCCAACACGCGTGATCCTGAAACAAAAATCCCATTTTCCGCCACGCCTCACAATTCTGACAAATACTACACGCGTAATAGAGCATGCTCAAGAATGTATCCAGGTGAATTCTTTACGCCATATTCCCGGATTGTATTTTCTGATTAACTTTTTATCATACCTACAGTTAGTACTCATAACTTCAGAAGCTAGGTGGTAGGTCTGTATAAGCACAGATTAATTATACATAATACAGCTTTTGACCAACATGGTGGACTAAGGCCTGATATCTCCCATTCTGAGAGGAGACCCGTGCCCAACAGTGGTACAAAGGAAGGGTTGTGGTGGAATGCAGTACACAGTAGTGCAGTTATAGGTCTCCCAGGGCAGTGTCGGTGGAATACCCATTTTTGTAAAAGAACCGTCCATTTTGCAGGTGTGAGCAGTTTTGAATGAAAATAAGACAATGATAGACCTATGTTCTCAAAATTGAGAACTTACTATGGGTTACTAAGAACTCAGCCATCATTGGCGGTATTATACGAGTGCTTCCAAAAATCACAAAAAATTTCACCGCACTCTAGCTAAATAAATTAAAATTTATGATAAAGAAAGGCAATGTGTTCTCGAACTGCGGAAGAAAGAAAAACAAAAGCCCATTAGCGTGTGTTACGCATGGAAACCTACTGTCGCAGGTGCAATGTTTATGAAAATTGCAAAGCAGTCATAAAAATATATTATCATCTCATTCTGTTCCCAACAAATTTTCACTAGAGTTTTCATTATAGGTATGGAAGAAGAGAGATAATATTTACAAAGTAATAATGTTTAAAAATTAATTTTAAAAGGCCCCAACGCAAACAACCCTCTTTAAAAAGTAATTCTTATGTTTATTATAATTTAATGAATTTATTATTATAGTGAACCATATTAGTGAACCATATTAGTGAACCGATAAGAACATTAGCCACTGCGACCTAAAAAGATCTATTGTAGCCAGCCCCCAAAACAAACCTAATCCCAAAGTTCCCAAAGTTACTCGGATAAATCCCAGGATGCCTTTGGGGTCAAGTTCCTTGACTACAAGGAATTTGCTAGTACTATTTTATAGAACCGTCGTCGTCTTTACGTCTACTGATATAACAACGCTTGGCTAATAAAAATTCAAATTAACTATACTTACTGTAAAAAAAATTTTTTTTTAAAAAGCTTTTATAACTTGACCTTGAAACCTAATCGTGGTCAAAGTTCATTACAAGACTTTACCACAAGTGCAAACACGACTATGATACGATATTCCATCATGAAGTTCCAGTTAATATCTTCCGGCTCCATCATCAGATCAGTTTGACAGTACCATATTATTGCATTGTCATCGGAACCTAATATGTGTGCCAAATTTCAGCTCGATAGCTTCAGTGGAAGTGGGTGAAATATTGATTGCAAGATTCCAGGACATACATGAATGAATGAATACATACGAGTGAAGTTAAGTAAAAGCTTTTCTAATACAGTTGCTCAAAAAGTGGCGTATTACAGGGACGTATAGCGTTCGGGAAGTGAGCTATTACACACTCGTGCGTTTTCTTTACCTTTTCCGAACTCGTGCGTTCTCTTTCCCAACTGTCAAAATAATGTCTATTAAAAAGAAAAAACCAACCACGAAGTTTTTACTAAAAAAAAATCATAGAAGTTTTTATGATTCATGCAAATATTTCTAAAAAGAAGCTACTAATTTGTTTCAATATCAGATTTAATGATTTGATTCAATGAGGTTAGGTTTCATTTCATTTCATCTCATTAAATTTCATGTCAATAAAAAAATTCTACTGAAGACTTGGCTGTATGGGCATAGTTCCCTTTGCCTACCCAGAATGGGTGAAGAAAACAAAAAAAAATCTCTGCAATACTCTGTATTCTTTTACGGTTGGCGCCATTTTCCAAAAATGTTCTTTGCAAGTTTAGTTTGTGTTTTTATTATTTTATTAAATTGCTTCATTTTTTCGCAACTGTATTAAAAATAGTTGTTCAGTACACGTGCGGAACCGTCATTGCAACTTGTTCCGACTGTCAACCCTCGCCTTCGGCTCGGGTAGACATTTGTCGGAACTCTTTGCAATGACAGGCTTTCCACACTTGTAATGAAATATACTATTATAACACATTTGCTCGTAAAGGGCCCCTTATTTCACCAATTTCAATATCGTAATGTATCTCATTACCGCACTTGTGCGTTTTACATTACATTACCGCACTTGTGCTGTAATGTAGGTTTTTTTTTTAATAAGGTAAAACGCACGGTCTAACAAGATGCTCCGTCTAAAACGAACAGTACTTTTTCAATCTTATCAAAGAGTTTTTATGTCAGAAAAGTGGTCAACATTTTATGAATAAAATTAACTTTGGGAGATAGAATATAAAAAATAAACATTTAATTCTTTAATTTAATTAATTTTGAAAATAAATTACAATAATTTATCTGTAACAGAAACAAAAACATATTAATTTACTTTAAAATAATACTGGCTGTTTTTGTGTCTTTGCCTTAAAAAAAAGTGCTGATGCGCGCGCATCGTTTTGTGAACAAGTAAAAATTATTCCGCGCGCTTTTTCTTTTCGTTGCATTGTTTTTATTTGAAAATGTCATCAAGTAATGATGAATTTATTAATTTATTTCCTCGCAAATATGTTATAAAACGTCGTATGACACACGTGCGCTTTGATAATTACAGCCTCTGCTTTCTTGTAGCAATATCGCCTCGGCTGTAATTTTCAACTTACCGCACTTGTATCATAATGTACTATTAAAAATAGTTAATTTTATAGAGAACTATTGGCCTATATCGTTTAAATCGCCATAATTGGTCGCTTACCCGTCCTAAATTATGTAAACAACGATTTCTGTCATAAATCGCATCGCATAACAACATAACCCACGTCTGAAATCTATAAGTAGGTACATTACATTTTCGGAAAAGTTTTCGCACAACATTTCAAATAAATTAAGTTTTATTTGCAAGCTCAGATGAAAATAAAGTAGGTAGGTAAGCGCGTGCAGTGTTTGTATTTTGCGAAATTCCTTTGTCTATAAAATTAGTTTGGTTATGAAAATATAGCCGCATATTTCTCTAGTAAAATTTTTATTTCTTAAAACCTCACGGCTAGAAAGTACAATTAGAATGTACAAAACCACAGAGTGAATTAACGAAAATTTTAACAAAATTGTCGTATTTCGATTTAATTGCAAAATTTACGTAGGTATATTTTTATTATACCACCAATAACCAAATGAAACCTAAGTTTAAGTACCAAAATGATTATTTTTACCAGTTAATTTTACGTGATAAAGTATACTGGGTATTTGGACTGTAGGTACCTAATATTACCAAGTTTCAAAGTATTAGAATTCATAAAATGTCCTGAAATATAGATATTTTAACGAAACGAATGAGATATTTTCACGAAATGTAAGTGTAAAATTACGAGATAATGTTCTAAGAAATGAGAATATCCCACTTTACAACAACTACATTTTAGCTGAAGTTCTTGTCTAATTTATAATATAATTTTATTCGATGTTAATTTCAACTCCATAACGTTATTTATGCAAGCATATTTTAGTTACGAATCCTTATTTATTAGACTGCTCGGACGAATTTGATGTTAAACGGAATGACAAAAATTAAAATTAACTTCCTTGCACTCATAGCCTTAATTTAATTCAATTCATTCATAAACACAAATAAATTACCTTTATTCAAACGTTACAGGTATTTTCATTCTCATTTATTCATGCGATTTTTCTAAAAGTTTTTTTGGAAGTAGGTACCTGAAGAGATTGCAACCATGTTTCAAAATAAGCTAGTCATTTTGATTAAAAAAATAATTAGGTATATTCTAACGTAAACTGCTACGTGTGTATATAGTGAAAATGAATTAATGTTTTTTTTATAATGGAAGGGGTGTTCCGGCAAACTCATAGCCCTAGCCGCCTTAAGATTCGTCCATCAAAAGAGATTTACGCACGGAACGCATAAAGTTCAGAGATCCATAAAAAGCAATATTAACGTGTACATCACTGGTTTAAGTGGTCTGGGGTGAAGTAAAACAGCCGTTCCAAAGTTATGACCGATGTCAGGGTCAATTAATTTGAAAATTTCAGAACACTTAACACCAATTAATAGCTAAATAAAATTGGAGGATTGGAGCCTGTTTTGCTCTTGAAAAAAAAGATGCCTCGGTTGTTTACAAAATTGTGAATTGGAAAGTTCTCATAGAAGAAAAATAAGGACAATTTTCTAAACTATTAATTATTAATGTATCAGCATACTCTTTACGACCAATAACACTCCACACATTTGTCGTATGATTGTTAGGCCGAAGAAACCACACTGCTTAATTACAAAACCATATACATATTACCGTGATCCTGAACACATGGTTTTCTTGCAGTGTTTTACCGTAGCTAAGACCTATAGACGGCCCACTGCTGGACACGGGTCTCCCCTACAGGCAAAGCTGCAGACACAGAGGTCTAGAGGTACTCCACCACGCTGCTCCAATGCGGATTGGTAGTGGTTCTCAAACCACCCGAAGGTGAAATGTTCCCACTCTTTCGAACACATTGAAACGACGCGATACATTGACACTACGTGTTTTACCGTAATCATTTAATCGATTCCTAATATTCAGTAGGTGCTCAGATGTAACTACGAAAGTTGTTCGCACTTCGGACAGCCTTCGCCGCCTAACTGACTTTTAAACTTCTCACATTCTGAATAATAATGTTTCTTCCCAAATTGCCTTAATTAATATTAGTATATTAGAACGGCGTATAATCATCCTTACTTCTTAGTACCTACTCATTTCTAAATGTTCTTCACAAAGAGAAATGATGCTTTTATTTTAAACAGAGAGAGCATAAGACTGCTGTGTTAATTAAAATTTTCAGCAGTATGTAGCCAATTTTCTCTCTGAACTCATGAATCATATGCACGGTAACAAAGCTATACCTAAAATCATGAGTTGTCGTGACAAACAAGCATTATTATGCAGATACTTAAAAACAATTACTACACGGTTTAAATGGCCACAGATTATGTACTAAATATTTTAAATATTTACGAAGGCGATATTTGAATAGAAAATATACTGGGATTTTCACCAATTATGTTTAGATGTTTAGGTTATATACATATTTCATATCCTTTAAAATGTTCTATATAGGTTTTGCAACTTTACATTTAATTTCCCGCTTGAGTGTATCGCGTAATCGTAACGAATTACCAATGCGGAGATATCAGCGGATTCTCAATTCCATTTGTTAACATAATTGATGGCTTATTGGTTTGATTCAGGAACGCTGCCAATGCATTTTTGCTACATAAGTAAAACTAAGAAGGGGACTTCTAAGAGGTACCAAGTACCTTTCCGCAAACCTGTTCGCAATGGATAAAAATTATTTAGCTAAGATCAGTTATGAGTACAACTCATAAGCTTCCCACTGTTGGGCACTGACCAACCCAGTATCGAATGTTCTCAAGCCAGCCGTAGGCATCTTCAGAAACACAAGCGCCCATGTAATTTTCACTAGAGATGAAACTACTTCGACTTTACTTTATTATTACTTTAAACTAAAAAATTAATATAGTTAGCCATGCATGCTAGCTATGTCTCAGCGGTAACGAGGGTTCATATTGTGACGTACACAAATGGTTGCCTTCACTTCATGTAGCAGTTGGTGTGGATGACTGATCATCTGTACCTTTTTCAGCTGTAACGTTGTTTCATTAATTAGGTAACATCACTACCCACAACTACCACATTACTAACCTCTGCAAACTCTTCATATATAAGGAAAGTGGTAAAAAGTAGTGGTGGTTGGAAAATGAAAAGATTTTTATTTGTTCCGATGATCTTGCCACCCAATAATTTTAGAGTACAAAATAATTTGATGCTGACATTCAGCTGCTATAACACTATATAAAATAATATCTGGGTCAGATCCCGCGCTGTTAATATCTAACTCGGATTTGGTAGAATTAATATATTACCTTTGTAACATTATTTTTAAATCAGAGATCGCAAAATGATCAATCGGGCTAATTAGTAACTTTCTTATTTATTAAAATTTAAACTGGACTATAATTATATACTATACAAATAAATTTCTTTTAAATAATAAACAAATACAAGGCAGTCCGTACAATCCGGAGCAGTACCACCGCCCACCACGGTACCTAGTACGATTTGCTTTAGTACTTTCAAGTTTCTCAGTTATTTTTTGATGTTTACATTTTTACATTAACATTTTTAGTTTAATGATTACATTTTTAGAGTTATTTTAAAACAATTCTGGCCCGGTTGAAAAGGTGTGGTTTCCGGTTATACTTCTTTAGAGATTACTGACTTGGAACGAGACTCTTACTAACAATTGCTAACACCAACTTACTGGACTAACTATCACTAAGTCTAGTCCCTAGTCCTCATGCCCACTAACGAACTGACCAACTGATCTAATTAACTCTCTCACCTAACTGGACTAACCATCCCAGTCCTTGTAAGAGTCTTGTTCTAAGTCAGTCACAGTTGTCATGGGCAGCAGCGGATGGGTGATGCTGCAAGCTCTTTTGCTATCTTATATCCATAAAAAAAGCACAGCCGTAACTATCATAGCTTACAATAATATTAGGGTTATTCAAAATCGGCCTAATTTTATTTCACCAGAAAATCTACCTTATAACTACCTATTATTAAAATATCAGATAATTATATAGAGTTATTTGTTTCATGATGTTACCTAAATGGATCTCATGCATATAGAGAATGCTTATATCTTTGAACTTATGATTCTATCGTTTATTTCTATTAACTGTAGAACAAGTAGTGTGTTTCCCGAACAAACACCCGCTTCGTTAGCTTCGATAAACAAAGGGAATCAAAATGTACGAGCCCCATGGCTTTGTCTAGGTTCCCGGTGGAACTCATGAGTTTTTATTATGTGAAATGTATATGTTACCTACTGTTAGAAATTATGTGCTTTAAAGTAATACTAAGGTAGGTCCTTTGTTCTTTTTAAGAATAAGATTAGGATTATTAGAATATTATTAGATTAGAATATTTTTTACCCTAAATTGAAATTTAAAAATGAATCCGCAATAACATAAAATAGTAGGTATATGTACAGAAAATCTTTGTTAAAAAACAGTCGCTCACATACAATACAAAATAATTAAGTCAATTATCTTGTTAGTAGGTATGTACATGTCAGTACCTATGTGTAATTAATATAATAATTAATTATTATGTAAGTAGGTAAGTATAATATGAAAGTCATTGCAATCTGATCGAATTCAAGTTGAAAGTTTATTGTTATTGCATGACCAAGGACGTTAGAGTAGCTTAAAACAACATATTTTATGTAATGTAGTGTTATTTATTATTATACTTAGGTACTTACCTAAGCGGGGACACTCATTCCATCCATCCATCCATCAGCCTTTTGAGTCCACTGCTGGACTAAGGCTTCTCCTAAACGACGCCACTCCGACTGGTCCTTCTGAAACCAGCGGTTTCCCGCCGTCTTCTTCAAGGACACTCATTAAACATGTTTAATTCTACTGCTTATAAATATAAAATATATATGCGTTGCGATTATCTAATATTGACCAATGTAGAGGTGCAACAAAAAAATAAAGACGGGTTGCACTCCGGGAGTGCCGGCAGAAGTGAAAACTTGATTATTAACGTTGAGCATGTTTGATATTTTGGAATGGTTAGGGAATAATTTTGCACCAATTGCTTTATCAGTATAAAAGTACTATCATTTATGTGGTAGAATACAATATTCATTTATTGCGCTATCGTACACAAACATGACAATTTATATTACATTAAAAATTTAACACTTTAAAACTATTGCAATTATTTTACATTAAAAAGTTTATCTCTCCGAAAAATCAACTTTCATCCATAATTTCAACGACTTTTTCCTGCCTAAACGAAACAGTAGGCCCAGGCATACATTTTCGCCGCGCCGTAGAGAGGGGATAGCTGTCTACTCTCCATCCGTCTTACGCTTTTTCGATCAGGTCACGTGTCCTGACGCGAGTTTAAGATTTTATACCCATTACAGAAAAAGTGCTCAACGCCGCTAAAGAAGTTTTCACTTCAAAAACATTTTATACAATGATTAAGAAGTCTAAAGAGTACAAAAGGTATTGAGTTAAAATATTTAAGAATTTTGATAATTTCAGCTATGTAGGTATGTAACAAAATTTTAGCCTAAAAGCAAAAGAAACTATTTCCGTGAGTTCATTAGTACCTTTTAAATGCATTTTAAACTAAAGAAATGAGATTTAAGCAGACGAAGTGTTTTGTGTTGTGTTTTCGTAGCGGAATAAAGTGAGTCCACCGGTCGGGCCGTCCCGGAATCTGTAGCAAAACTTCAATAAATTGTTTTATATTTTGTAAAAGTTGCACGCAATAGCTTATTTGGTATTTTATAAATCTAAAAAAGGAAAATGCAAAAGAGATACGGAAAATAATTCATTTAAACCAGAATAATTTAAGGTCTTCTACGCTACTCGCGATAACATTTCTCACGGTCGCCATTTTGATTTATCTCGCGCGTAAAACATGTTTGTGACGAGATGCCACCTGTGTGCTTTTTAAATATGACGCGGCCTTTTAAAAAGACTCGTAACAGTTTGCAAAAACATTTTATTTTATTAATTTGTTGGAGCTTTACTTACAATTTTGTTAAGGCTTTCGTAGGATTATATAACCCGCGAATAATTTTAATTTAATCCTGTATGAGTTGATATTGAGTACGAAATATAAACCAAGATAATAAAACATCATAACAATTAGGTATTATATACCTGTTGACTGTTGTATATCAGATGACCATTAAATTGGTTGAGTAACTCTCTTACCTAGTCTTACAGCCGATCATGAGAGAAAAGAATCAACAATAGCTCCAGAGGATGAGAGGAAAGATGAACATTTAGTGTTTATCGTTTAAATAAATTATTAATTTTTCACATCTGTATCGACAATATATATTTCGATGTAGATATATGAATAATTTATTTAAGATTTACATTATATTGTTATGTACGTACAAGAACAGCCATGTTCTTGCCATATTCAAAAAACAGCTAGAAAGGAATTCACTTGCGACGTGCTCACACATCACAACAAATACGAGTAAGTTTTAGTTGCCATATTGAACTAAGAATTAAAATTAATTAATTTATTAATAGTAAGTAGTAATATAATAAATAGTTCGTAGGCAGCGTTCCCTATAGCCTATAGCCTACCCCCAGAGCAATACCTTTATAAATAATGAAAGCCTACCTTAGTCAATTACAGCTTTCCATTAGCTAATATTCAATAACATACATAACACATATCAAATGAGCCCGACCGAATATTTGGTGTGCCTCATCAATCGTGATTCAGTCATGAAATCGCAATACGAGTAGGTACGTTTCAATCGTATGACGGTAATTACATGATAAATCATATCCGAGAACTATCACCAGCTAACTGATGCAGTTTGAATTACGATAACCTGACATTAATGGTATGGATGACCGAATAATAACTTCTAAAATCAAAGCATTTGTGGCAAAATTTTTATGAGCGCAAAAGTTTTATAAAAAAACTATATCCTATTTTGCGTTGCGGATGGCAGACACAGAAAACAACACAATTCAACATCCAAGACAATTTAATAATAATTTAATGTTACTAACAATTACTTACAGGACTATTACTAACACCAACTTACAGGACTAACTATCTGTCACAAACCCTAGTCCTCATACCCACTAACGAACTGACCAACTAATGTTCTAATTAACTCTCTCAGCTAACTGGACTAACCACCCCAGTCCCTATTTGAGTATTTGAGTCTTGATCAATGTCAGTCACTATTGTCATGGGCGGCAGCGGATAGGTGGTGCTGCAAGCTCATTTGCTATCTGCGAAATATTTATCTTCCCCTGCCGGAATTCGAACTCGGCACCCGCGGTTGTTCAGTCAGGGACTCCGCCAAGCCACGGAGTCGTTAACTCTAACTAGGATACATTTAAAAAGAAATCCATTGGAACATAAATCATCAAATTGCAATGTTTAAGCTTTAAACTCATCTCACACAGCAAATATGCAATATCCGCTAGCTTTGGCTGAAACATAGCGGCGTGTCAACTATTAGGCCGTGTTCGCATCTGGAAGAAATCTTTAGCGAAAGGTGGTGTAGAAGTAAGAAGCCACTCCCGCTCTTGGGGTTTGTAAAAGACTAATACTTGTCATAAACCGGCGACAGCCCAGTGTCTATCTAACTCGTCTCTCATTCGAGCAGTCCAGTTTCAAACCCCAGTGGCACGCACCAATGACTTTTCTAAGTTATGAGCGATTTAAGAAATTAAATTACAGATCTTTAAACCGAAATGTCATTTGCTATAACAGCGAAGGACATATCGTGAGGAAACTTGCATGCCTGAAGGTTCTTCATAGTGTTCTCGAAGGCATGTGAAGTCTGCCAATACGCACTTGGCCAGCATGGTGGATTAAGGCCTAATCCCATCCATTCTGAGAGGAGACCCGTGCCCAACAGTAGGACAAAGAAAGATTTGTGATGATGATGAAAAGACTAAAGGGAAAATTCCAACAGCGACCATTTATATTATTTCTGCTTCGGTTATGTAGGTGGTAGAGCCTATAGGATACCAAATAGGTTTTATATGAAATCTATTTTGTTCCTTAGAGAGTTTGCCGGGGCAGTCTTGAGATCCTAAAGGTGTATTAATATAATATTTTTAAGATTATTTTAATGGGAGCTCGAAAATATGAAACTATGACATGGATTTTCAGAATGTCATTTTTTTAAATTAAAATTTAATTATATTCAAATAATAACTTAATCTGTTGACACTAGCTTCCGTAACTAAAAGTATTATATTATTACTATATCGGTGGCAGTAAGTGGTAACTACAATAATTACCTGCTACGACAACAAGATTCGATATTAAAACCAATTCGCCATTTATTTGCAGAACATGTGAAATTGGATATGGATAGATTTACCCACACATCGTAAAAAACTCAAATCAAACTTATCACATTGGAGTTGAAAGACAACACTTCCAGTTTTATAAAGGCCGCATCTGTTAGTTGATAGTGGTTTCATAATGGCGCTCTCGAATGTCGCTTAGACTCTTCTTTGTGCTTCAACGACGTTGTTATAACTTGGAAGAAACAAAATGGGTCACAACAATACACCCCGATAAAGCTAGCATCGACTTTTGTACCGGTGGAATGAGGAAAAATGGGTTATGTATGAAAATAGCCTGAAAGAATAGCCCGGCTTGTATATGGATCAACTCGAGTCAAACCTATCGTAGCCGCATACACGCTTTACTTTACACGGTGAAAGTTTTATTTTCCAATATTCTTACCTACAAATCATTTTTGGTGTAGCACTTTCAAATTTTAATATTGTTGATGGTGCTGACATAGCTCAGACTATTGGGTAGGTATTATATTGTTATGTACGTACAAGAACAGCCATGTTCTTGCCATATTCAAAAAACAGCTAGAAAGGAATTCACTTGCGACGTGCTCACACATCACAACAAATACGAGTAAGTTTTAGTTGCCATATTGAACTAAGAATTAAAATTAATTAATTTATTAATAGTAAGTAGTAATATAATAAATAGTTCGTAGGCAGCGTTCCCTATAGCCTATAGCCTACCCCCAGAGCAATACCTTTATAAATAATGAAAGCCTACCTTAGTCAATTACAGCTTTCCATTAGCTAATATTCAATAACATACATAACACATATCAAATGAGCCCGACCGAATATTTGGTGTGCCTCATCAATCGTGATTCAGTCATGAAATCGCAATACGAGTAGGTACGTTTCAATCGTATGACGGTAATTACATGATAAATCATATCCGAGAACTATCACCAGCTAACTGATGCAGTTTGAATTACGATAACCTGACATTAATGGTATGGATGACCGAATAATAACTTCTAAAATCAAAGCATTTGTGGCAAAATTTTTATGAGCGCAAAAGTTTTATAAAAAAACTATATCCTATTTTGCGTTGCGGATGGCAGACACAGAAAACAACACAATTCAACATCCAAGACAATTTAATAATAATTTAATGTTACTAACAATTACTTACAGGACTATTACTAACACCAACTTACAGGACTAACTATCTGTCACAAACCCTAGTCCTCATACCCACTAACGAACTGACCAACTAATGTTCTAATTAACTCTCTCAGCTAACTGGACTAACCACCCCAGTCCCTATTTGAGTATTTGAGTCTTGATCAATGTCAGTCACTATTGTCATGGGCGGCAGCGGATAGGTGGTGCTGCAAGCTCATTTGCTATCTGCGAAATATTTATCTTCCCCTGCCGGAATTCGAACTCGGCACCCGCGGTTGTTGTACTCACGTTGGATTTTTACGAAAGCCTTTCGTAGCTAATGCCTTCAAAAGCTTATAAGATTGAGGAACCCGCCCGCCATAAATCAAATTGCAGGCTTTACAGAAGTTACTAGGTAAACAAAGTCGTGCTTTGTAATTTTATACAAGCATCTCATCCCACTGTACCATTTTTGGGCTCAGAATGGAAGGGTTGATGCCATAGTCTACCACACTGGCTTAGTACCGTTTGGCAGACATAATATTCTTCATCCATCGAACACAGAATGAAAAAACTCTCTACCATGCAAGCTTTTGTGCAATTTTTTCCTGTAGGGTGGTGTTTTCTCCGCAGGTGCTAGAAATATTTTCAAACGCATTAACCTTAAACGCCTTAGTGAGTGGGCCGGAAGAACCGTCGAAACAGATGAATTTTAGCCATTGACCTATCAACATAGGAAGTAATAGATCTGCCTTGCCTCAAGCCACCCGAAGGTCTTCGACAAGGCTTAACGACTGTTTCCAGCATTGAAAACAACCGGGGGAAAACCCAATAATTGTTGCCCAACCCGGGAATCGAACCCAGGACCTTCAGCTTAGCAGTCGCTATAATGATTGTAAGTCAGTAGGTAAGAGAGTTCGTTCGAAGTCGATCACAGCAATTAGTCGTTTAGATGGCCGTGGTATATAGGTTCTACCATCTACAATCGGCAAGACTAATTTCCTATCAACCTCTCAAGCGGAGGAGACACGCCTACGCGTACATTCATAGTGCAGAGTAATAGGCAATCGCTTTAATAGCCCTTCACATAGAACAGGAAACAACACTTTAGACTCTCGAAGAGAACATAACGAAATCTGAGAACCGTTTGCTCGTTTGTCCAATCAGGGCTCAATCTAATTAGTTTATCAAGAGGGCATTGTCAACAGCACGGCTGGTTGGCTAGATAAGGGTTTATATGAAAGCGGTGGTATCGGAAAGGTGGTAGGACTGGTTGCTATATCATCAGTCGCGGTCAAGCGTGCTGTGATCCTTTGCCAACCTTTGCGGTAGATAGGGGATATGTTACTATCGAATTAGTTTTTTGTATCTTCAAGTAGGTGACTAAGTAACGAAGAGAACAGATTGAATTTTGCAAAGGTATTTAGATACCAGCATTCATCATCATCATCACAACCCTTTCTTTGTCCCACTGTTGGGCACGGATCTCCTCTCAGAATGGGAGGGATTGGGCCTAAGTCCACCACGCTGGCCAAGTGCGGATTGGCAGACTTCACATGCCTTGTCCTTCACCGTTATAGCAAGTGACATTTAATTTCTTACCAGCGCAGAAATAAAATACGACTTTTGGGTCTCGGGATAATATTGGAATTTAGGGCCCAACGAAAGTTCTTTAATAATTTGTTTAGGAGCCGTTCCGAAGACAGCTTATTCAAGGGCAAACAACAAAAGTATTAATATTTTTTTATTATTAGATATCTACTAATGATATTATTACTTAGAGTTGACTTTATTCAAAAAAAAACTTCAAAACACAACAAAAGACTGACATAATTTTATATCCACCGTTTAACTCAATAGAATTCAGAAAAAAAAAAGAAGGATCGTATTGGAACAACATTAAAATCTTTGTCCAAAACTAAATCAGACGATCCTGCACAACACCTTCAACATCAATATTAGAGAGATTTACTACGACTACTGCTCCCTAAAAATCAAACTACTTACTCAAAACAGTTCTTACTTAGTACTTACGACTTCACTTATCAGGGGCGCTTGCGATTTCTGTTTTTAATTTTTTTTAAATAATACATATTTATAAAACCTTAAAGTAGATAACACAATGGGTAGGTACTTAATGCCGGTAGTCATTCTTATATATCAAGCCTGTATTCTGAACTAGTCCCTACCAAAATTTCAAACCAATAACAAACTTAAAAAGTCCTTATTAACATATTAAGTGTAATTAAAGCCATGAGTGTCGAATATCGTTGTTAGTAAACAGCCAAACGACTTCAATAAATAGGAGCAGGAATAATTTTATGCCGCAGCACGTTTTCGTCTAAGCGAAACGTTTTATTACGAAATGGGCGGGAAATTTGCAAAACAATTTAAAGTATAGTTGTAGTAAATTGTCCTCACGTAGCTTCGGCGAGTTCCATAGGTCGTTAGACGGGAAGACAAATGGTAGAACTGTATTAAACGTAGGTAAGGAATATTCTAAATTCTAAACCAACATACAAATTCAAATATCTTAATTTTGGACGAAAACAATATGAAGCGAATATCATTAACGTGTAAGTTCGATTTTTAGGGTTCCCTACCCAACTGGTGACAAAACGAGGTTCCCTTATTGATGCACCGATGTATGACTATGTCTGTCAAAGAGCTCTTCACAGAATGAGCATTACTGTGGCAGCTATCACGTCAATCAAATAATATATGTCGGCTCAGGATGGCCTGTATCAGTGTCTTCCATACTAATTACGCGTTTAGTTAACACTGATATTGTAATTGAAATGCACCTTGATAATAGTAATCAAAATAACTTTACGACGTTAGAATAAACGATTCGTCCCGTCCGTGGTGCAAGCGCTTTCCTCCACTTTCCCGCCCATTTTTCATAACCCAACAATAACCATAACTTCTAGAGGGTGAGCCTTCCACAGACTAGCTAGATAGAGATACTACGTAGAGGCGTCTTGCCACCACAGTTCGACGCTCCGTTAAGAGGGACCGATTCACCCACGTTATTCCCTCTTTTCTAACGATTGTGACAGCAGGAAATATGACGTGCCGTCATATATATATAAGTTAGAACCCAAAAGGGGACCGTGTTTGGGTTCTACTTTTCAAATTTATAATACAAATAACCTTCATAAAATTAATGATTTTAAGTAAACCAAAAAACCTCTAAAATGTAAAAAAAAAATATCTCTAAACTTTAATAACTTCATTAAAAAAAAACAATTAATATTTTTAAGATGAGCATCACCACACCTACCGTTACCACAACTGCTTTAAAAACAATAACTACCAGGTAGAAAATGGTACCTACTAGGTACCGAGGCGGGTGGTGGTACTTTCCCGGATGAATTCTATAATATAGACCAACCAACCTATGGAACCAGATAAGTTTAATATAAAACCTATTTTGTTTTCTTATAGGATCTTTCACCTATATAGTTTTGGTATACATACATAACTCATTTTACTATTTTAGTAGCTCAGCTTGATTGATGGTTTGGACCTGTCTGCAACTGCCTAGCTAGAGCGAAACATTTTCATATTTTTACCCAAATACAAAAGCTCTTTAATTTTTGCCTATCGTTCGTCAGTAGAAAACATCATTAAAATTAAATATTGGCACAATAAGGGGATTCGAGAATGGTTTAGATTCACAATTTGCTCCACTGGAAAAGGTGTTTTAACACGATTTAGTATTTTTATTTTTACCCGTCGTTCATTGACGTGAAGCGTAGCGTCACTTTGACATTTCATATGGCAGAACAACGTTTGCGGGGTCAGCTAGTATCTTATAAAATGTCAAAAAGTCTTTACTTATATACTGATGAGGATACAAAATTAATGATAAGAATAGATAGCATGATTTGAACAGACGATAAACATTGTTTAATTGTAACCTTAATTCAAGTTATGGTTTTGACACTGATTTGCATATACAAAATGATCTATTTTAATCAATCGAGATCTTTTGGCTATATCAATATACAAAATAATTAAAGGTATCTAACGTAACATTGGCATTAAGTCAAAAGCTAAATTCGACATTCCTATTCAGCAATATTCAGGTTAACCAAACATCTTAGACTAATTTGGAATTGCTTACTGTTTGATAGATATTAAATTAAGCCTAATTCAGAATGGTTTCATACCTCTATAGTACAAATAAATATGATTAAGTCGTGAACTCCTAAACACACATTTATCATTTATTGTCTTTTCCGGAGTCACTTGATGGTTTCTTCGAGCTCCCACTTTTGCCTTAAGCCCAGAAGTCCCCTTTTAGTCGCCTCTTATGACAAGCAGCACCGTACCGTAGTGCGATTCGGAAGCCACAGTGACTTGCGATATTTGACCAAAGCGTTTTCCATGTTCCAGAATGGTGCGACCCAGCTGCCTCCTCACCTGCTGCGTGCTCGGAGCCCTCCTGCTCGTCGTACCAGCGACGTCCTACCCGAGGTAGTTGTATTAAACCTTATTTTAAGTAAAACTGCCCAATGCCGGTGCTACTTTATCGGGATTCACATATTCGCTTAATCGTAGTTCGTAGTTCGTCCAATTGCGACGTATTCGGGAGAACACGAATGCTTCGCGCATCAAAGGGTTTTGTCGAGACATGAGTGGCTACATTTAAACGATGTTTTTATCTCGACAACGTGACACGAATTATCGCATGATAATTTAGCCCCAGCACGACTATTTACCACTTGAAGGACACATTAAGTCACTGTTCTGGTTGTTTTGACTGTAAAACAAACGTTAAGCCTTCGGTTAGAGTCCTTCGAGTGAAGTATTCGCAAAGAATCGTATATTTTATACCAACTCGTATGGCGATTTTTTGCATTCGTACGAGCTAGGACCATAAAAGCAGTAAGTAAGTCAATAGCAGTAGTTCGAATTCCGGCCAGAGCAGATATTTATTTCACAGATAAATAATTTGTACTCGGTTCTTTGATGTTGAACTGTGATGTTTCCAGTGTGTGCCAACTGTAACACAGGCCTACAATGGGGGTGTTGAAGCGTTTTTGTATTCAAGTTTATTTGATAACTATAATTTCCAAAAGCTATCAACAAACCCTCAGTCGACGGGGTGTAGGTTCAAATCTAAGAGGCAGGCCCCAATGATTTTTCAAAGTTCGATTGTGGATAATTAAATGTCATCTGCTGTAACAGTGATGGAAACATCGTAAGGGAGCTCTTGACCAGCGTGATGGACTGTGGCCTTACCCTCCCATTTCCGAGCCCCCAACAGTGGGACAAGGAAAGAGTGGTGTATAACAATGGTAAACTCAATGGTATCATGGCCTCAGACTCAATGGTATTGTTACGTTTTAGGGTTCGACTGATTTGGAGAGAAAGACCTGCTGACTAAATGAAGACTTTATTCACTAGCACACACAAAGCACTAGGTCCAAACACTAGGTCCAACACAAAGCACTAGGTCGGCGCTAGATGGCGCTAGCTTCCCTGTGCCTTCGTAACAGTATCCTGGCCTCAGATCCTAGCTTATACTTGCTCCGGTCGTCACCAGCTGTATTTCGCAGAACTGCCGCTAAATATTTAGAATTAGTTACTTATAAAATAAGTTCATTGTAAACGGATTGGAAACTTACTTATGTTAACCAACTCTCTATTGTAAATAAATAAATAACAATTATTTGAATGCAGCCCCAGCAACTACTACCGGGATGAGGTGCAGTACGAGCCTGAAGAGATCATGGACATGTTGAGTCGGCTCAGCAACCTCATACAGATGGAGCGCAAGATGGAAACGTATGTCACCTTTTTCACTATCTTTACATCTCTTTTGGTTTGACGATCCAAGTGATTTATCAAGTTAAAAGGAGAGATTTGTAAATTAACTGTATACCAAAGTAGTCCTACTTACTCAATATATGTCGAACAGAAAATACTTCAATCAGGTAGACTTCTGTGTTCGTAAATAGCACATTTTTAATATTGGAATCTACAAATCTAAAAGAATGCGACAAATACTGACGTGAAACTAAGCAAAAGTTGCACTTAGTGTGCTTCTGATATGATCATATTGATTGTGTTGTCTGTGTGTCTGTAATGTAAATGTATACAATACAACATAATTAAACGTTCATCTAATTTTATTTACCGTAGTATATTCGTTGTTTATATGTTGTGTATGTTTGGTGTTTGTTGTACTTTAGTAATCAATGAAATTTTAATTTATCTTTTTCAGCTACAAAGATGACATTCCTAGGTACGTTTAGAATGCCGTGTTGAAACTCACTAACAATAACTTCTTTTGTACGTAGGATACACGATGCAATCTGCCTCCATTCCAAATTTGACAGTCTACTCCATTTTCTTCTTAAAAACTCTTCTGTTCTTACATCTTGAGAGATATACAAACACAAGGACGAAGTCCAAATGAAAATCACGATTGGAACTGAATATTCACATATACATAAATAACAGGCATTTAACAAAAAACGTTATCGTGTATCTTACAATAAGGATACTTGTATAGATTTGTCCTAACGCGCATTAGATGTTTTAGTATAGTAATCTATCGTCATACCGTTGTTTTGCTACTAAATTGACATCCATTTCTAACTTTAAAATTTGGTTAAAGTTATGCACTTTATTCTTCAGTTAACTAACTAATCTATAATTATTCCACGTAACACATAGTTCGTATGATGTCGATTATCATTAATTTATGTATTGTCACATCGTATTTTATATTGTCACAGCAAGTCTAATATTCCATTTCCAAAAATAAATCTGGAATATTCTTGTTTGTACATAACATTTTACATTTAACTATAGCCAACAATTAAAGTATCTAAATCCTTAAATAATAATGAAAATGCATATACTTTTCCAAAAACCCAAATCCCTTCTATTACCTACTAGGAATTACGAAAGCCAAAATAATGAATACCTACTTTGTAACAGTTCCACAGTATTGCAGTCGAGAGCGAATTTTTCGTATGACGTAGGCACCTTGATCAAAGAGACACCCTGAAAGCCTAATTAAAGAGACACCCTGAATTATATTTCCTCTCACCAACTATGGCGAACAAACCATTAGTTTTATTTTAAACTATCTACTGAGAATAACACTGTAACGCTTTTAAGCTAAGCATTTGTTTGAATTTCGTCTGCAAGGCTTTTACGTGCTGGCATATGTTCATGAAGATTAATAGTTAAGTGCAGATGCTCGTGAACCGAATTTGTAATGTTTTTGTAAACTGTCGAAAATTCTATATGTACTACTAGTGGACGCCCCCAGCTTCGCTCGCGTGGAATTAGACATTCACTAACTTCAAAAACGGCAAAGTTTCAAACTAACTTTGCACCCCCGTTTTACCCCCCTTATGGTGAATTTTCAAAAATCCTTTCTTAGTGCTCCCCTACGTTATAAAAGGAACCCCTGTGCAAAATTTCAAGTTTCTAACCCTTATAGTTTAGGCCCTGCGTTGATATGTCAGTCAGTCAGTCAGTCAGTCAGTCAGTCACCTTCTCCTTTTATATATATAGATTATATAGATATGTACTTAAAGGCCTAATTTCCTCAGTCGGGAATTGTAATAATTTTTTCATAGATCATTCTACCCTTTAATAGATGATTCAGATTATGATCATGATGATTTGTTTTAACTGGATAACCCCAACCCACATTAGTTAATTAAGAAATATCTGAATCTAAATCATGGCTTTAGAAATCTTCTTTCAGCTAATATATAGAATGATTGTATGCATACTCAACGTATATAACTATTCAAAGAATTTTTACTATAGGCATAGGATATGTAAATTGTAGACAGTACAGCAGAAACAGACACAAATTAAACATAACATTTTAAACATAATACATACACATAACATAATAAACATATAATTTTTTTTTAAATTCAAGAAACCCCAGCGTAAACGCCCAAAACCCTTTACCCTTTTGAACAAACCCTTAATACCCGTCTTAGTTACATTTTGAAGGAACATTCTCAGAAAAAGTCTGAGAATGTTCCTACTAAGTCGTATGGAAAGAGGCTAATGCAAATCAAACTAAAGCGGACAAGTTATGTAAATATTCAAATCCTTCATGCGTAGACTTTCCCAAGTGGATGAACAAAGAAGTTCAGTATACTCGCCAACATTAAACGCTTTTGTACCTTCTCTCAAAGCTTAGTCAAACTATGTGACAAAGTAACGAATTCGCTTTACATTATATTTCAAATTTCAACTTCAATATAACTTACTTACTAATAAAATTATCCATGAATTGACTAAGTAATTATCAAATAATTTACTCATTAAATAGTAATTTTTAAATTGTCTAGGTTTTATAAAAATATTTTTTGTCCACGGCTACTCAAATAAAATCTCGTTCAACTTGAAAGACTTACGAGTAGCTTGACTTGCTTTGCTTAGAAAATGTAAACTATTATGTAATTAATATTTGAATTATGATAATTTTATATTTACAGTGAGAAACGTGCATTGGATCTCGGTCTGAACCGCGGCTACTCCGGAGCGATTCACGCCAAGCACCTAATGGCAATGCAGGCTGCCAACTACGCAGGCGGCCCTGGCAGAAGGCGACGATCTCTGTAATCCCCCAAACCCAAACGTGGGCTACACTTCCCCAATAAAACTGTCCACAAAAACTAGTCCCCGGGCCGCGTCAATCATTACGGCTGGCTCACAACGACAAAACTATGTAACCTCGAAAACCAAAGTCCACATTACTTTTAATTTCATAAAAGTATAGCTTCGATACAGATCTATTTATTATAATCATAATATGGCCTATAGATAAGATTTGTAGATAATGATCTCAATTTGTCAGCTTTATCATTCCTCTAGACGTAAAGTTGTCGTAGATTCTAAATATATATTAAATGAATGTTAATATAATTTATTTGTTTGTTCAGGTGATGTGAAAATTCAGGGGATTTCCAAACCATTTTATGGATATATTCCTATGATTCATATTTCTTGAATGGTATCGATATTCGGATGGAATCGACATGATTCGTCTACATTCATATCACCTGGATGAATTATAAAATACGTAGGCGCGTCGACTGACATTTGATTTTCCTTGAATAGTGTGGTTGTTCGTTCATGAATTTATGCGTAGTGCTTAATACTTCCCTCGTAAACGCTACCGTTAACGCGTATTTCTTAGGTGTAAACGATCCTTCTTCGATTGCTGAAATAATTTCAGTTATTGCCTTTCAAAGCAATCAATTCTTCCTTTGTGTTCGAAATGCCGGTAGGTGTATTTAAATTGTTCCTCTTAATATTCTGCCACTGAATTTGTTACAGTTTCAGTGGAATCTGTTGTACCTATTACTTTTTATTTTTGGCAATGTATTATTTTTCTTTTGTTTCTCGATTATTTATTGTACTGGGGTTTTGATTGCAAATCGCGGTCGCTCATTACTTTGTACTTAGCTATATTTATCAGTATTTCATAGCATAAGATATTCTCTTCATCTGTATAAAATGATAACTTAATAGCTTAATTTAAACCCAGCCATTTTGTAGACTAACACAACAAATGTTATTCCTATAATGTCACAATTAGTACTTAAATGGTGTTATAATAAGTGATAAATACCTCCTGTCTAGAGTTATTGTTATTTAATAAAGAGATATTCATATTAACGTTGCCTTGTTTATGTTGCTCTTCTGTGTTGAATTTTATTGGAGTTATAATAATATACGAGCAAAGAAAAAGTGTTCATTGATTTCCTCAACTCTACATTTCTATCAACCCCTTAAAGACACTACACATCCTGCAACCTTTGTTTACTTTTTTTTTTTCGAGGCAGCAATAAAGTAGTGCCCGGCTATGCAAAGACTATTTATTATTATTATTTATTCTAGGGCTACTATAAGGCCATAGAAAATAACTAGAGATAAAAAAATTAATACAATTTTCTATAAAACTTGGTATATACCTACTTGTATGTATGTAGGTGTATGTATGTCCGATTAACTTGAATCTTTGCACACTATATCAAGGATCGATGACAAAGCAAAAATTTACAATAAATGTAAAAAATTAAAAAAGAAACAATTTAGTTCGCTCATATGCTCTCACTGCGTACTTTGTCTGTTCGTAAGTAGGTAGATGCGAAAGAGATGTACACCTTTCACTACGATAATGACCAAGTACAGGAATGCCTGTCATATGTGAAATAATCTAGTAGGTACATTACACTATTTACTATGATAAACTATTCTTACCTACTACACTTTATGAATCTATATCTGGTGAGGAATTAGTTGCTCCATTACGGCAGCTAATTCCGTTGAAGGAGCATACTCTACCATGCTGCTCCAGTGAAGGTTGGAGAAGGGCTTAGTGCCTTAGTGATTATCGAATGTCTTCAGGACGGCACGGCCAGCAATCATTTCAAGGCGAGGCGAGTTAGATGGCCACTGTGCTGTCACTGGGGTTAAGTAAGTAGGTCACAATTTCATTAACAAAAACATTATTCATATCATTACATAAGAAGTTCTTCCGAGCTCTGCAGTTTGAACTAAATAATGCGTTCGTACAACGCGTACAACGCCATCTAGTTAGTCTTTATTACACTTGATAAAATGAAGAATGTACAACGACCGACTTCTCAGGTTCATTGTGCTGCCATCTACAGTAAGACCAGCAATTAATAAACTTTAATAATATGTCTGGTGTAACACCTTTCTGTCAAGTTCTTGCGATGTCCTGTAGATGTCATTGTAAGCACCATTAAGTACCCATTAGTGTCCAACTGCAAAGCATGGTCTTCTCAATACTGAGATGGCCTGACTCATACTCCACGCTGCTCCAGTACTGACTAGCGGTGGTGTTATAGGCCAACCCGATTGTCGGAAATTGTTCAGTTGACTTAATTCCTCGCTCAAGTCTATGTATGTGTGTACGTATGTATGTATTTAAGTATGAATATAAATTTATTTGGCACGCTCTATAGCCTTGACGGATTTAGTTTTTTTTTGCCGATTTTTGGCGCCATATTCTTATATATAAAATTTCCGTGTCACAATGTTTGTTGCAGTACTCCTCCGAAACGGCTTTACCGATTTTTACCAAATTTTATATGCATATTCAGTAGGTCTGAGAATCGACTAACATCTATTTTTCATCCCCCTAAATGTTAAGGGTAGTCCATCCCTAATTTTTATTTTTTTAATTTTTAGACAAATTTTTATTTTTGTATTTTTTTATGATACAACATTAGAAAATACATACAACCCTGAATTTTCAACCCTCTACGATCAACCCCTATTTTTCCATCGCGATTTTTATTTTTAATAATATACATGGCAAAACAACGTTTGCCGGGTCAGCTAGTAAAATATATTTTTTAAAACCTATCGAGGGGGGGGTATCAAAATAAAGGGATTCTTCAAGAGTTAATTTAAATAGTGGTATAAATTTATAACTACGTTTTTTTTTAATTTGATTTATTATGGTTGACAGTGCTCACAAACGCAGTCGGAGGGATCAAATACATTAGCTATGATTTCTATACATAAACATATAGAATTTTAGAAGCAGATATGAATCATTTATCCAATTATCTTGCTAGTGTGCGTCGAATCATCGACATACTTCACTTTCGGAGGTATGAGAACACGTGGCGGTGCAAAACCAGGGTTCTGTTCAGCTTGCAATAAAGCCCTTTCTAATCTTCTACCGAGATCGGGGTCGGTTAATGCATAAAGCCGTATAACTCTTTTCTGCATGTAAGGCGCTACTGGCAATAACAATTCAATACTATTGTTCACGAATCTTCCTTTTTGGTCCTCAGTAACAACATAGTTATGATAAAAATCGGCAGCGGGTTGTAGATCAATCGCTTTGGACTGTAACAAACTTATACTGTCTTTAGGACGTACTTCATCGACATACGGTACAGGACCGCTAAAGGAGTTTGGGAAGTAATTAGGCGCATCTTTCATATTTTCCAAAACAGGAGGTTTTCCATCTCTATTGTACTCCTTCCTATACATAGGAGTATTGACATGTATTCTATTATGGTTTATGCCTAGTCGATGAATTTGTGCATCCCTATAAGCAAACCGACGTGCTCTAAACATGGAGTCAACTGGTCCAGGAATGCCAGGTACCAAATTAGCAGGATTTAAGGCACTCAATTCAACGTCTCTGAAGAAATTATCTGGATTTCTATTCAAAATTAAACGTCCAATTTGAACAGTTTTATAGGTACCCTTTTTCCACAGTCTCGTGACGTCAAATGGATCATAGTCGAGATGTAAAATTTCACCGTATGATAACACATCCATTTCTAGATCCCAGGCAGGATAATTCTTCTCTTCAATAGCATCGTAAAGATCTCTATTAAAATAGTCCGGATCTCTTGCCGCTAATAGGTTTGCCTCAGAAGCTGGAAGATTTTCTATACCCTGACAAGTTCTAAAGTTGAATCTTACAAAATGTCTGTCACCATGCTTGTTACGAATTTCGTACGTTTGAATGGGGAAATAGTCAGTTTTTCTGTAACCATTGGGAATGCCGTAATCAGATGCTAGCCAAAATGTGGCATGCAGCGTCTCAACTCTTTTAGTAATAAAGTCCCAAAACATGGTGAAGTCTCTGCGAAATGTTTTGGGATTTCTTTTAATAGCAGAGGCGAATGGTTCAAAGTTAATAGCATCCTTGTAGAAATAAACCGGTGTGTGAAGACTTAACATATCCAAATTTCCTTCCTTTGTGAAAAATTTAACAGATAAAGCCTTCTGCTCCCTACCAACATCAATTCCACCTTGATTTTGGATTGCTTGGGAAAATCTTACGAAAGCCGGGGTTTTCTTTCCTACTCCGTTAAAGATATCGGCGGACGTATATTTTGAGACATCGTTCTTAAGTTCGAAATACCCCCAAGCCCCAGTTCCTTTGGCATGAACAACTCTTTCAGGTATTCTAGCATTTGTGAAATCAGTCGTTAAATCCACATGGAACTGATTTTTGAATTGATTTATGTTTAAGGCGGTTTGGTCTCGTATTTCAACAGGTAATCCCGAGCTCGTAGTTATCACTCCTATCGGCTCCTGAAAGTTCAAAAATTTACCATTTGTTTCCGTAAATTACTACATAAAACGTTATAATATTCACTTAGATTATTTCAGGTTAGGTTTCAAAACATTAAGACGTCATTTAGCCTTCGATTTGGGCCGTCAATCCGTTATAAGTTGACGTTTCCTGCCCATAAACTATCTTCATCCATCCATCCATCCATCTATCCATTTTAAATTCCACTACTGGACTTAGGCCTCTCACTTTCACTCAATCCTGTAATCGCCACCGTTTTCTCACAACAAATGTTTAACTTCGTTTATCTGTTATAATTTTAGTTAACTAAGTAATTTTATTGTTATTATAATTGCTTATAGTTAAACAACGTTGCGGTACCTACTAGGCTTTACATTACATACCGGATGTTCCAATTTGAAATCGTACAACTGTCTGTCGCTTGGCGTAGTCCTGTTCAGGAAGGCGATATTTTCAAAATCGTTGTAGGGATCACAGACTCCATAATTAATTAGCAGACTTAATATTGTAAACCAAACATAATCTATTAATCTTCTCATATTGAATATGCGGAGCCTAATGAAATGATTATGAAAAACCTCTAATATTTATAGACAATGAACTTCCATGAATATCAGGATGATTAGACATGATAGTGAGCGTAATTTCAGGATACAAGTTATTTGTTTAAACATAGCCGCTCGTTAAATACGCCTTAACGTAGCGCGTAGGTACGTACGATACCTTAATTACATTACAATTATTTCATACATTATAACAATCAATATAAGAATTATTTACATCCTGGGAACTCTGTTATTTTTCATAAAGTATTGTTCAAGTAGAAGCGCTCACGGTAAGTTAGTCTGAATATCAACCGATATAAATAAATGACTTATATTACCCCGTGGTCGCACCACTGGAGATATTATAATGCGTTAATTGGTGTCAAGCTACGCCGTTTCGACTACGATAGAATTGGGTGACCGCCTAATGGCAAAATGTCTTGAGCGCTTCCGTGTTTCGAGGGGCACGTTTAGCTCTCGCTCGCAGTTTTTCTTCAAGTCAAAGTCAAAGTCAAATAATTTATTTATATTTATATATATTATGAGGTGATTGGACACGCTTAACGAAAGTCTAGGTAACTAAAAACTACTTAAAGAAAAGATATATACCTAATGCTATTCTAAACTGATCAATATAGGCAAAGTATTATAGCTATTGATCATTGAGTGAATAGCTAATCCTACACGGGTAACCTACCTTAAGGCTACTTTACAATAACTACCTACCACTAAGCTAAGCTCTAAAGTCACGATAGACTATGTATCTGGTCTAGACTATCTATCTTCGGAAGACAAGTTGTTAGTCAGTCGAAGGCCTTAATGCTTAGGTTATATTAAAATCTTCTGAATAATCGTTAGCGGAGTATGCTTTAAACGCGACTGGGGTGGCTTAATACTTTCCGCTTAATGATTGCCGAGTGGTTGAAATATTTTTTTTATTTTATTTTAAGTTTGAATGTATCATATCAAACGTTACTAAGGTAAGGTACCGTTATTATGGTTTAGGAGATTTTACAAACTTTACAAACTAATTTTAAAAGATACTTGTGATCGTATCCAGGTAAACAACTATGAAATATGTTGTGTGTCGAAACTTTTAGCATTCTGCACTACTGTTACATATAAACTGTTACTACTGAACTATGCTAAATTTCATACGTAAAAAGGGGTCAAAAGGTATACTTATACTATACGACTACACGACCTAATATGCTGAACTGATTGATTTTGCCCAATTGAGCACTTCACATCGTATTATTTCCGCGACCTATTTGAAATTGGAAGCAAATGCTCTAATAAAGTGCTTAATCCACTTTTGCGACGACTTGCATAGAATAATCAATACTCCAAAGTCGAGTGTCTGCGGAATCTATTTAAGGATACGCGCATTACAATAGAATTTAACACTTATGACCCGGGAATAAGGCGGTTGAACTGAGATCTGCACAGAAATAGGTCACAGAGGTCGGCGTTTCCATCCAATTCGTTTTAATAATAAGGTTGTGTGATTCAGAATTTTATATCATTATAATGAGGGCATGTAAACCCGCCGCCGGTCCCAAAATCGGTGTAATAGTTTCTGTTGTTGTCAAAGTCAAAGTCAAAGTCAAATCATTTCGCTATGAGGTAATTGTGCACGCTTAACGAAAGCCTAGGTTTATTCTTACTAAAAAAATTGAGATAATAATATTCTAAATTGACTACATACCTAATTGTTATGATTAATTAACAGTTGATCGGTTGGTAAAATAAGTTGTAAGCCATGTCGACGGCCTTTGAGTGGCCTAAAACCATCCGACATTTTTTTATACAGCAATTTTGTTGCGTGTTAATTTTTTCTGACAAAAATATCAGACTTACCTACATTAGTAGAATTACGAAACATGGCACGAATGTTATGTACAAGTGAATTAATTTTACGAAATGACGTACTTCAATTGCATAATTCGATATCATTCATCATCATCATCATTCGATATAGTTATAGCTAATTTGGTAGAACACGCCTATCAGTGAGTTCAAAGTGAATATGACGAAATAATCAAATTATAATCAACGTATCAATTGACAAATTATTGAAAGAGTTAAGTTATTGAGATAGCTTGTTCATTGAACGTCGGTGCTAACTTTTGCTAACCGACCTCGTAGAAATTTGAAACTTTGACGTTTAAGCACAGGTTTGAGTGTTTAGTTTGGTACCTACGTTATTCATTGAAATTCTGTAACTAAGGCCCATAAATGCTGGAACAATGCTGTCGATCAACGACCAATCATCACAGTGATGAGGCATCATCTGATGGTGGCGCTGGCGGCTAACAAATTAAGATGAGATTCTCTGCTATTCCGAAATACTGCTAGATAATTATATACCAATTTGTCATATTACGAAAAAGCTGCTTATGACATATTAGTGGTTAATTTGTGTTGATAAGTTGATTTCCCTTCAATATGAGTTATATTACCAGTTGCTTTACCCGTAAAATATTTTGATATTAATTTATGGGCACACTATTTATAAGAACAATGGAAAGTAATTATTCTTATCAAAAGCTTTTATTTAACTTCACTCGCATGTATGTATGAATGTATGTATGTATGTATGTATGTCCTGGAATCTTTCAATCAATATTTCACCCACTTACACTGAAGCTATCGAGCTGAAATTTGGTACACATAATTGGTTCCGATGACAATGCACGAAAATAAAAAAAAAGTTATAAAAGGCTCTAAAACTGGTCATACTATTATTACTAACATTTTATTAAACTTTTTTCCTTTAACTACGCGAGCGGCTATTAAACTGGGTATTTTTCAATTGAGTTACCGGTAGGGCTGGAATCAACAAGGGCCATTACCCAAACTCGGATCGATATTGATTGTTTCAACAAAAACTAACATACCTACTTCAAAACCAATTTTTGCGTCAGGAGAAGTATAAACTCGATGATTAAGGTTTCAATATAACTAAAGGTACACTTGAATTAGATTGACATTGTCATTCAATCAATAAAAAGACTGAGGGATTTCAAATTGAACAAATAATTATATTACCTGAAGCTTGTTGCTTGAAATATTTGCTTATACAATTTATACTTAAAACTTTCTGTGATACGCAGATTTCTCGGGATAAGACTGAATTTTTGGAAACCTGAGAACTTCTGGCTTTGGAACCACGGGGTTTTGTGCAGCTAGCAAAAGACCTCTTTCCAATCTTCTACCAAGATCAGGATCAGCTAATGCATATAGTCGTATAACTCTTTTCTGCATATAAGGTGCTACTGTTGAGAGCATATCAACACTATTGTTCACAAATCTCCACTTTTGATCGTCAGTTATAACATAATTGTGATAAAAGTCTGCTGCGGGTTGGAGATCGACAGCTTTAGACTGCAGTACACTCAGACTGTATTTAGGGCGCGCTTCATCAACATAAGGCACAGGACCGCTGAAGGAATTCGGGAAGTAATTAGGAGCATCTTTCATGTTTTCCAAAACAGGAGGCTTTCCATCTCTGTTGTACTCCTTTCTATACATAGGGGTATTAACGTGTATCCTGTTATGATTTATTCCCAGTCGGTTAATGTGTGTATCTCTGTAAGCAAACCGACGTGCTCTAAACAAGGAGTCAATTGGTCCAGGAATACCCGGAACCAGATTGGCAGGATTGAAAGCACTTAATTCAACGTCCCTAAAAAAGTTATCTGGGTTTCTATTCAAAGTTAAACGTCCAACTGGTACAGTTTTAAATGTTCCCTTTTTCCACGTCCTGGTTATGTCGAATGGGTCAAAGTCAAGATGTAATATGTCGCCATATGATAAAACGTCCATTTCTATGTCCCAAGCAGGATAGTTCTTCTCTTCAATAGCGTCGTAGAGATCTCGGTTATAATAGTCTGGATCCCTTGCTGATAGAAAATTTGCTTCAGAAGCTGGAAGTCCTTCTAAACCCTGACAACTTCTAAAGTTGAATCTTACAAAATGTCTATCCCCATGTTTATTACGAATTTCATATGTGTGGATAGGAAAATAATCAGCTTTTCTAAAGCCATTAGGGATTCCATAATCAGACGTTAGCCAAAATACGCCATGCAGTGTCTCAGCTCTTTTAGTGACAAAGTCCCAAAACATGTTGAAATCTCTTCGAAAGGTTTTGGGATTTCTTTTGAAAGCAGATCCAAATGATTCAAATATAATGGCATCTCTAAAAAAAAAGACTGGTGTGTGAAGACATAACATATCCATATTACCTTCTTTTGTATAGAATTTTACGGATAACGCTTTCGACTCCCTACTCAGATCATTTCCGCCAAGGTTTTGGACTGTGTGGGAAAATCTTACGAAAACTGGAGTTATCTTTCCTACTCCGTTGAAGATATCTGCAGATGTATATTTGGAGACATCGTATTTCAGTTCGAAATAGCCCCAAGCTCCAGTTCCTTTGGCATGAACAACTCTTTCGGGTACTCTAGCATGATCGAAATCTGACTGTAAATCCACAAGGAACTGATTTTTAAACTGATTAACGTTCAAAGCGGTCATGTCTCGTACTTCTACAGGCAGTCCTGAGCTCGTAGTTAGTACACCTATCGGCTCCTGTTCGAAAAAATAACATGAAAAGGATAATGACTAATGTAATAATCAGGGTTACCTCATTATAACCTAGTAAAAGAACACATAAGTTTACACACACAATATTGCCCAATATTGCTAATAAACTTTTCAATAAACTTGCCGCTGTCAATGTTCCTTCCGGCAATTTTAGAGGCAAATACCGGTGACCAAAGGGCTGATAGTTTCCTCGCCCAGGTTAGCTTAGCAATAGGCTGCTGCCAGCATTTTGGGCACCTTACCACGGGGACCATCTTTTTATATTTGTTTTAGTTATAGTTATAGTTTTAATTTATTTTACCTATTTTACCACCTAAGTGTGTAATTTTCTTTAAATATTGAACTTTAAAATAACTACCTGTGTGGCGGAATATTTATGAAAACAATTAGGTAGGTACAGGTCAAACTAAATACATAAATCTGATTTTATTTTTAATTATGTTTAACGGGGTGCCGCATGAAATTCCGGAAAATAACGTGTTTTTAAATCACTAGGATACACTACACCGTTATATATTGGTACCTAAATTATAATAAACAAGTCCGTTTAGGTACATATCTATATAAAAAAATCATAAAAAAAATCTAGTAGACCTTTTACTAATAATAGGAAATGGAGAAATCTAAAATAAATTGATATTACGCATAAAACATAAGTAGTAGATAATCTCTGCAACTAAGTACTGATGCGATTATAAAAAATCTTTCAGTAACGGGCTCAGTTATTAACTTATTATCGCCGAGTATTTAGTTAGGTTCGCGAGAAACATGAAGTGAATAATATTACAAAACGATAAAATGATATAACACATTACCGGGTGTTGATATTTAAAATCATATAGCTGTCGGTCTGATGGGGTGGTTCTGTTCAGGTAGGCCACATTTTCAAACTCGGTGAAGGGATCACTGACTCCATATTTAAATATTGTAAACCAAACAAAAATAAATAATCTTTTCATTATGAATTTAACAGTTTCAGTGGTATTCCTAATAATCATCTCTTATATTTATAGGCAGCGAACCATTTCAAATAATAATTGTAGGATACGAGTTATTTACTTAAGAATGATGTTTGTATGCCACACCTCGCATTTTTTGTTATTTCAGTATCTTCTTGAACAGATAAAACCTGTAGATACTTGTTCATAATGCCAGCTGATTGGACTAGGAATCGAAATGAGAATTATTGCTGTCTGTTTATATCAAAAATTGAAAAAAGCCATGCTAAAGTACGGATGTATGTTCACAGCGAAACTAATACACAGGAAAACCAACAAAGAAAAAACAAGGCTTAATATTTTATTATTAGGATATAATCTTGAGGACACACATAGGAGAAAACTTGAGAAAAGTCCGAATTCTATGTAATTTATTTCCATTACTTCTGCTTCGTTTGATGAAAAAGAATAAATTTTCTATTCATTCCAATACATTAATCATTCGAGTGCAATTTCTTTTCAAGCCTACCTCTTGATTGAGTGAAAAATGCGATCAATAGAATACGTACCTACTGCGCTTATAGGTTTTCTTATTTTAATAAGTTTTCATTCAATTTTTATAATATATTTTTTTCAAGTTTTGAAAACTTTTATTTCTATTTAAATATACTCGTATTACTGCGGTAATAGTATCTTTCCTAAAAATAAATTATTTTATGTAGGATTTCTCAAATATCTCAAGCAAAATATATATTTTCGCGAGCCAAATAAATCTTGCTACAATAAAGATGGTAATTTCGACGCCATTGGCGCGTAAGGTCCAATAAAATGCCGTTAAGTGCCCTCTGAGGATAGTAGCCTTTGTTTTGTCTTATTGTCGTTACAAAGATTCTTTGTTCAAATGTCGTAATAGGAGTGAATTTAGAATATTTCCTTTCATTGTTCATTTTTGTGAACTAAGTAGGTACCTACTACCTCTATGTGTGCCGTTATATTACATTATTTGTCATGTTATTGTATCTATAATATAGATAAATAATATCCTAATCATTAAAAGTTGAGGTAATTATTTAGGGTCCGTACAAAGTAGTATATTCGATAAGTATAGATTTATTTAGGGCGACATAATCAAGTCCTAAAATTTTAATAAAGAACTAGCTAACCCCGCGAACTTTGTTCCGCGCTTAGAGGAAATAAATGAGTACATTTTCGATTTTATTTTTATTAGCATAGTACCTACTTAATATAAATAAAACAAATTAATTATTTTCATGATTCTTTATTGACCATTTATTTTTGTGTACGGGATTCACTCTTCAGTGAAGCACCTTGTGATAGATGACATTTCTCATTTTATTTTCATGCGCAAGATCAATTAATGCAGATGGTCTTAAATTAATGTTAATTAATTATTAGACTTAATCTGGAGCGTTAAATGTGCGTTCGTGAGTTCCAGATGGTCGTTTATCCGCTCTGATCACCACTTTGTAGTCCTCATTTGTCATGGGCTCCAAAGCACTCTTGAACAACCTGACCAACGCTTCATGCGTTCATGAAGTATTTGCTGCAGATCTTGTTTAATTGCTATTTTCATTGCTGAATTGATCTCTTGACGTCGATCAAGTTGTTCCTCCATGTTGCCCATGCAGTATAATTCTAAAAAAATATTTTGTGCATCTTCGAGAGGTTGTAATGATCCGATTCGATGGTGAATCTGTCTGTCCTTGTATCTACAAAATCAAAAGCAATGTCAGTATTACTGATTTATAAATTTTTTTTTTGAATTTGCATAAGTACATAAAATAGTAATAATTATAGTATGTTATTGTTCTACTTTATTCTTTGTAAGTACAAAAATTAAATAAATAAATGAATACATACCTTTAATGTCGGATTAAATCCTCGTTCTTCCATAATGACTGCCCCAAATCAGGTCATTTGGAAACAACTATTATATTTTCGAATTTTTCCTAGAAAATGTGATTCTGGTGTTTCACCAAGAAACAATGAATGTAATGGTTCAGGTGGCGGACAGTAATCAGTTCTGAAATCGTATAGAAACGCTGCTCGATTCAAATCAGTTTCTTCTTTTTCTTCTAAAATTATCTAATGCTTGATCTCTGAGCTTTGATCCACGATTTCGCATTGCCAACCGAGCCGTTTCAGTGGCTGCCTCGTTTTGCTCTTGTGATTGAGAAGCACGAAGTCGCCATACTAACGCCGCGCTCTTCACGTGCCCTTTTATTCGCAATGTTTCGAATCCTAGGTGGACTACGGCTTTGTCGGAAAAGAATTGATTGTCTTGGTCGCGGCATGGTATTGTTAATGATAATATCAACACAATAAGATTAGAAACTCGAAACAAACATTTAAAATGTACTCTGTAAAACAAACACATCAACCGGTCGACTTCAAAAATTTCAAATTGTCAAATTATCAACTGTCAGTAAAAAATAAAATAAAACGGAACGGTGTAAAAAGTATCCTATAGCAGTCCCCCGGTTCTAAGGTACCTCCCGACAAATTTTCAGCCAAATCGGTTCGGCCATTCTTGACTTATAAATGGTGTAACTAACACGACTTTCTTTTATATATATAGATTAAAAAAACTGGCGAAGTGCGAGTCAGACTCGCGCACGAAAAGTTCCGTAAGTACCATTATCTATAAAAAGTGTGGGTCCCCCTTAAATACTAATTTTTTTCTATTTTTTATTATTTGTTGTTGTTATAGCTGTAACAAAAATATATCATGTGTGAAAATTTCAACAGTCTATCACGGTTCATGAGATACAGCCTGGTGACAGACAGACAGAGAGACATCCATAGTAAAGTCCCGTTTTACCCTTTGGGTACGGAACCCGAAAAAGTACATTAATATGTACATTATATTATTATTGTTCGCTTTTCTCCAATATCAAAGCAAGGAGATAGCGTGACCTCATAGCCATGAAACTGAAATACCCATCAAGGCCAAGCTAGTTCGTCGGCATGTCGCCCCTGTGAACCTGTTAAAGTGCGAGAGCTGCCCACTCATAATTTATTACCGCCTTTGCTACGAGATATTTGTAGGCTATAACTCGATTTCAGATTGTTGACATTATGACTTACCTACATAAGAAAATCGTATTAAATTAAGTACATATTTATGTGTTGATTACAAGTCTTGTAAGACTGGATATCCTTAATTCTAATAGTACCTTCAATCTACCAAAATTATTTATTATAAATATATACTAAATTTACACTCGTTATTAGTTATCGCTTAACAAGGTTACCGCTAGCCCTCTTAGAGATGGAACCAAATGTTATGGAAAAAAATATTCAGGGCTCAGGGCATTATCCTAGGTAGGCTAACTAACTAGGTAGGTTTTAAGTAGGTAGGCCTAAAATCCTATAATAGCAATCTTCCTTCGTACCCAACAATATTTCTAAAAACACATGTTTGAGACACTACAATCCAATATTTTTGTAGCTAGAACAAACCAAAATGACTGAGATCCATGTTTAATTCGGATTCACCAAAAACAGAAAAGCAATAGCAAAATCTACTACAGAAGTTGCTTAAAGTAAGTAAATTGAATTACTCTACTCGAATGTGAGCGGCAAAGGAGTTTCGAAACACTATTACCGTAGTTACCGACCTATTAATGTCACCGTACACTTTCACTGAAATTCGCAAAGTAGTTCAGCTTCTGTATTCCATGCGGCGCCAAAGTCTAGCATTGATCGTGATGCAAAGAACTCGACATTAAGTTATCGTAGGGGAGAAGTGCAATCGCACTCAAAGAATTCAAAATTCAAAATTCAAAATTCAAAATTCAAATAATTTATTTCGCTATGAGGTGATTACACACGCTTAACGAAAGTCTAGGTAACTACAAACTACTTAAAGAGATATAATACTATTCTAAACTGATTAATATAAAGCAAAGGATGAGCTATTTATCCTTGAATGAATAGCTAATAAAACCTGCCTTATGGCTAATTTACAATAATTACCTACCACTAAGCTAAGCTCTAAGTCACGATAGACTATCTACCTGGTCATCGGCTTAAGGAAGAACTTACAATATTCTTATCCTATGCCCTAGTGTAGGCCGAGAGAGAAAAAAGCCGGAGGAAAAAACTCTCGGTACTCTTTTAAAATTCAAATTAATTTTTACAGAAAAATGTACAGTATGACCATGATATGATTAGGACAGACACGAGACAGCCAATTCTTTCATATCATTGATTTAGGTTGCTGATTATTTGTTGTATTTTCGATTGTTTATGTTTGTTGTTGTCAACAAGAAATAGGCGTTCTCGTGACGATTTTGTGAATTATGTGCTACCATTATTAGATATATTTATAAGGTAGATAGGTAGTATAACTATGAATTGAAGTAAATAGACCAATCGTTGAGTAACCACATAAGTGGTGGTATAAATGCTTACTGAATCAATATACCAAATTTAACTATCAATATATACACAGTTATTAATATACCTATCTCCTCCAGATTTCGTAAACCACTAGACTTTGGCTCCGCATAATATACCTTCACTAGTACTCTATTCGCTTTAGTTTAACCTTCCTAAATGGCTATAATTAAAACCAATTAATGAAAAATTATTTTCAGTGATGTTTGATTGATATAGTAATACTCGTATTTATACAAAGCCTGCACTGTAAATCAGATTCTGCTGCTTCTGCTAGTACGATTAAATGTGTTCTGATAGCATTACTCTGAGTGCAGACCAGTTTGTTCCTAGTACAATTAACAAGTTTATTTCACTAAAATCTAATAACTTCTTGTTTATTATAATAAATATAATACCTAACACCATGCACATGTTTATAAATTTATACCTTGGTACTAACACGAGTAATCTGAATGAATAAAACGTATGAATAGGAAAGTGAGTTTGTTGGTTTGTCTACTTCTCCTCAAAGAAATGATGGATCGATGTGATTTTTTGCATAGATATAGTATACTATACGGCCTGGAGATTGACATAGGCTACATTTTATTTATAATTTTTATCTCGGGAAATTGTATGATTTCCGTGAAATTGATCTGTCCATTGAAATAATAGTTACACATAATGTATTTTTAATTTCTGATTATGATGGGCCGAACTATGGGTGAAGCTAGATTTTGATTAGAGTTAATCTTAGGTGTAGCTTGCGGTTGATAAAGGCTATACTTAATTACTTACTATATTTTAAACTAGTGGACGCCCGCAGCTTTGCTCACGTGGAATTAGACATAACAATAGTTTCATTTACACCTTGTAATATTATATAGCCTATCACTCAGTGAAGATGCCGCTTTCTAATGGTGAAAGAATTTTTGTAATCGGTCCAGTAGTTTTTGTATGAAAACATTACAACCAATATTGTTCCTCTTTATAATATTATATTAGTATATACTATCCTTGATAGAGGTAATTCTGCACGAAAACTATAAGACGCGGGCGGAACCGCGGGAAAGGCTTGTATTAGAATAATAATAATTAAACTAACTAACTAAGTAAAGGAAGCCTTTACCAGCCTACACAGGGCAATCTAGAGAACACTGCATATTGATCGGGGTCGTTGACTTGTGTGTGTTTATTCGTAACGTAACTCGCATGTCAGAGTAGGTATCTCACATCGCATGCGTAGCACTTACATCTACAGGATAATTTTTAATTTGAATCGTTTTTTCTACAACAAATAATTTTATAATAATTAAATTTAATAATAATTAAGGATAACCTCAATTAAAAATATAAATAAGTATTTGGTACCTATGTAATCGAGATACTCTCATATTTCGCTCTCTCGCTCTGAAGTACCTACCTTTAAAAAAAAAACTGTGCTAAAAACGTTCTTGCTTGCATAAATGTCTATAGTACTTGTAGCATCTATCGTATGCCTTTTCGATTCAAAAATAATAGCCAAAAACTAATTTGCGTTTAGTTAACTACACTAGGAGTACCGAGTAAGTGGTAATTAAGACGCTTTTATTAGCGTGGTATGTACTCGTACTGACTGAATCTTTGAACGTGATTTTCATTCCCTTCAAAACGTCGAATTAATTTGAAACTGCACACTTATGGACCTATGACAATGCAATAAATTAAAAAATCTACATTTTAGTTATCTACAAAAGAGTGTTTTTAAGTTTTTCAAAGATGTGCATGTTATTATTGCTCTAAAATCTTCACTCAAATTACGTCAACAAACATTGCAAGTAGTGCAACTGATAGTTATTTAGGGATGATTGCTACAGATAACTAAATCCTCAGACTAAATTATGGAATAAAAGGATACTTTAATAATTTAAGAAATGGTAAAATACTCCATTATTTAGAGAATTATTGTATCAACGGCAAGTGTATGGCTTAGATTCACTATTCATTAACGCCTGATTCTTCAGAATGGTATAAAATATATCATAAAATATTGCTATAAAATAAAAATCGAATTTATGTGTTTACTCTGGTTTTATTTGGTATTAAATAAATCAAATATTAATTAAATAAGATACATATGTTTAGTAAATATCATAAAATTAACGCCGTATAACCCTTATACAGACCGGGATTAAGATCAATACGTGAATAAATTATTATACTTTCAATATACAGTGAGGAAAAAAAAAATCCTTCCTCATACTAGAGTTCGGGTCATTAATTAATACGACCGTTATATCATAAAACTACATTATAATATACAATTTGAAGTTTTAACATATTATACTCGTAGACTCAAATACAGTTTACCGTCTGTCGCTGGCACTTTACAAAACGAATTCGATAAGAATCTTTTCAAAGTTATAATAGACTGGCAGTCTGGACCCGTAAGCATTGTACACCTGAGCGAACCAAAGATCTGCCCAACTTTCTACATTATTCTCTGAAATCATTTGAATCAACCATTCCTCTGTTGCTGTACGCTAAGGAAGGAACGATAATTTTTTCTTCGATACAATTAGGAATAACGTTTTCTCGCTTTATTTCGGGGGTCATGTGGAATGCATGAGCATACAGTTTTTACATAAGTAGGTAGTGAATTGTAGGTAATCTTGTCTTATCTTGGAGGGTAACATTTTAAATTGTTAATTAATATGTAGCATAAGCTTGTATGACGGAATACCTCTTTTAGATGAGACTCTAAATGAGGTGATCTCATTGAGATACGATTGATTTTCTATTATAAGGGAATAACTTTAGTTAAGGTATACGCGTACCGTACACCGAATATTCACCAAAATGTACCTGTATGTACCAGATCTCAGTATTTATGTATAGGAAAAGGTATTAATCTAGTAAAGTATATTTTTTGCAAAGGGTAGGTAAATAAGCGCAAAGAGCGTAGATTTGAAACAATCTAAAAACAATACGCAAACCGACCGCTAAATCCGATAGCTCGGTTACTTTCGGAAATACTCAATTGCCAAATGGACGTTGGATGGAAGTTTATTGGCTGGGTTTAACGCAGATTTAGTAATTGTCTTTGCTCACTTCGCAACCAATTTGCACGTGGCGGGGTGTCACCACCCATTAACCTCCTCCCAAGTGACGTCATCCCCCAACAAAATCATGAATCCCGGCCAGTGCTGCATTCTCTTAAAAAATATTTTATTTCAACAATGAGGTTGTTATTTTGAAAGGAAATTGTTCCGCTAACGGATCCTGCTTAGAAAGTCTTTGGACTCTCAACATGTGACTCAGATTTTCTCGCCGAGTTTACTATAATTTAATTGAGTTGCTTTCAAGGAAAGTCCTTTCTAGTGGCCAAAACGTGATTAATTAAAAAAGTATAAACTTATTTACTATACTAAAAAATATTGCTTTGAAAGGTACTATATTGTATAGGTCTTTAAAATAACTTAAAGTAGGTAGGTACTTATCTAAGCGTTTACTTACACACAAAAAAGGGGTCTCTCTGTCTGTCTATATATAAATATGTAGCGCGAAGCTAAAAAAAAACCTGAATCTGGATTTTTTTTTAAATATTAATATGTACAAACAGGCCGCTGCCGCCGCCGCCGCGACTCGCGCCGCCGCCATCCGTACCATGCGAGTAAGTATTTAAATCCATGAATAAGAATTATACAACTATCACTAATAATTATATGTACCTATACTAGTCAGTATACTATAGCAGTGTCTATAGAGTACTACTTACTTTCAGATCTACAGGGCACCTTTTGCAGACGACCAAAAAAACTAATAAGTCTACTACGGTTAGTAAAAAAAGTTAAAGTAAAATTTCGTTTAAACTTTTATTATTATCTGGGATATTAAACTCGAGAGTTTTTGCAGGCTTCGGGGCAAAATAAATGGGAAGCACTTAGAGAAAATAAAAATTTACCGAGGAAGAACTCGCTCTTTGTAAATTGCAATTTAATGATTTCTGTACAAGTTTAAAAAAATTAAAATAGGTTCTTATAACTTTTAATCTGTCGACCACCATGCTCGATGAATTCTATTGTTTCGGTCAGCTTTGAAGTCTACTGCTGTACATATGGCTCGTCTAATTGACGCCACTCACCCGACCCTTCTAAATCCAGTGGTTTCCGGCCGTCTTCTTCATGTAAGTAATTATTCAGAATTCAAACCCTCAGACCATTTTTTGTTGGTCTGAGTTCAAACCAGAGACTTTTGTAAGTCAAGGCACAGAATAATGTCAAGGTAACTCACCACCACGCCTCCCATACCACCACCACGAGTCCCCATAATATAAGTAAAGTAACTACAAATTTCTCTAGACATCCCGCAGTCATTGATATTATGTTACCACCGCAGCTGTGTATGTGGGGGAGACCTGTGCCCAGCAGAGGGACGTATATGGGTAGTAGGTAGTAGCAAAAGCAAAACTAGACATTTCACTAAACAGCATGAATGAGTTATTACTACTTATCAAAACGTTGAACAACTAAAGGCACTTTCCTCGACGTAATTAAATCGAAAATTAAATAGCGCCGCACCACTTTAGTCTCTGATAAAGTTGCAACTTGGACTGAAACTTAATGCAATTAGCTATCAGTCCAACGCTGTTCTACCTCTGGCACTTCAAATATTAGAATGTTTGAAGGCAAACTTCGTGCTCATGAAAAAATATTTGTAGTATGGTGTCTGTCAGTCAGGCAGTATGTATGTATGCCCCACGAGGCGCACGCGACGCGCGCGATCGTGAACACAAAATGGCGGCTGCACTGCACGTGTTCGTGACCGAGATGCTCATTGGTCGTGGGCAAACGCGAAGGTAGCGACAGGCGTTCTTAAAAAGAAATGCATGTTTAAATATGGATAATAATATGTTTATATATGGAACGCCAATCCGCACTTGGCCAGCGTGGTGGGCCTTCCTCCCGTTCTGAGAGGAGACCCGTGCCGTGCCCAACAGTGGGACAAAGAAAGGGTTGTGATGATGATGATGATGATATGGAACGCGGAATTAGATATGGAAATGGGTTTAAAAATATTATTAATTTTTGATAGGTTGAACCTTTTTGAGACTTTTATTGCTAAGTATACATTTTTTTTGTATTTTAATATACATATAACATTAATTTATAGCTTGATCAGATCCCATAAAATCCTCGTAGACCGAACCCCAATCCAAGAATAGTTTATGACCTCATTTGAACTCGTTAGGTACGGCTACGAAGCGTTAATCAATGTTTTCGCAATAAAAACTGTCCTCATACTTGGGGGAACGTTTGCCCTTCACCTAGATGGAAGGGCAGGGAGGGGATACTGGGGAGGATGTAGTAAAACAAAGTAGGGTATAAATATACACGACACGACTTTATGTCCGAGGGGGTACGCAGAGGTCTGTGTATGTACTCCCCTCTTGTTCTGTTCCGATTATTAAGGTTTGTTTTCCAACTATTTACACTTTTCTAGAGGCGATCTTAAATTAAAGACCATGGTTTAGTTCTATATGGAGTAGAGGCTACCATTCTTGGTCCTCAAATGTAGCACAACCCATCTGTTGAACTGAGTTGCTTGTTAATTAACTTTGAACCGCACTCGTAGGTATACTCGTCAGTCTTATACGAAGTTTGTTACAGATTGCATGGGCGGCAGTGTAGCATGCAGTATCACGCGTACTGCATACTCGTTTTCCCATATACTGGTACCAAATCCAAGAATCTCAGTTTGGCTCTTGTGAATTTCAAGTCTGAATATAACATAACTTTTAAGAAATGTTTCTAAGTATGAAATATGGCCAACATTTGCTTAAATTCGAATGAAACTAATACCAAGTGACCTTAGTAAGTACGGAGGTTTATTTTAGTACCTATTGATCTTACAAGGATCATAGAGTAGGTACTCGTGAATCACGTGACTGCCTCGCATTTGGACTGAATTTGAATGAGAGATGTTTTATAGATGTAAGTAAGGTTTATCTATACGTTCCGACAGGTTATGCTGGAAAATGTGCGTCTGTAATTGCTACAACGATTAGCACTAAGAAGGTACAAATTAATAGTTAGGTACAACTAGAGAATTCCAAGAGTAATTTCCTTCTATGTCAAAGATTTACAACCAGAACAAAAGTAGTAGATAACTACTTAGTAATCTGTGACAGTTAGAATGGGCGTTTTCAGTTTTTGGTGATATCGGTTACACATCGTACCTATATCGATATTGAAAAACGGTTTTCAGATATCGATATAGAACACAATTTGCTTACCGTTTGTGTAGTTATAGTTACCAGTAAGTTTTGCGTTAGATCATTGACCGATATGAATTTTTCATTTCAATATTGAAAACCACATTCGCTTTCATCTCATTTTCACTACCGGCATCGTCATCAGTTAGACGGTGAGGCGATAACGAGCATCGTCGCTGAATGGTTATCGTTTTTAGGGGTCCGTACCAAAAGGGTAAAACGGGACCCAATTACTAAGACTTCGCTGTCCGTCTGTCCGTCCGTCTGCCAGTCCGTCTGTCACCAGACTGTATCTCATGGATCTTGATAGGTAGACTAACGCTAAAGCGTTATTTTATATAGGTACATATTATAAAAACCGTTGTATGTAAAGCATATCGATACGAGTACGTGTGAATAACCGTTTTTAGTTACGTCTCGTTTCGTATACACCTAGTTGCCATCCTCCTCAAAGACACCGATCGAACTTTAAATATAAACAATTCTATTAAAACTTAAGGAATATACAAGCAAACCTCTATCCCGTATTCCAAGTGAACCTCCCTATTTTTCGGGAATGCCTATAATGTTTACTACTAAATTAAATCCAGGACAAAACACTGTTTACTCATGATCGTGACTGGAAAAATTTGAATATTTCCAGTCAAAATCTAACGAAAACTGTAATATGAACCAACGTTTCCAATATTTCTGTATGAAGATGTAATTAATAGTAGGTATTTATTTATCATTGATTCTTAGTATTTTTACCGTAATGATAAATAAATAACTATTCTTATTTGCGATTTAAGTTAGGTACATTGAATTGGTATTGCTACAAAACTTACATCAAATTAAATAGACCAGAGGGTCCTATTAACTCTTACAAAGAAATCGCTCCACACTTTTTCCCGCTCTACCAAATTGGCTCTTTTGTTGGGAAGTTGAAACGATGACGTTTGTAGACTGCTTTGTTCACCTTCTTTCATTCCCTTTCCGTTGCATTCATTAAACATGTATTTTTAACTGACCTATAAAAGTAATTCCCAGTTTACGAGAATGTGAAAACCTACGAGGTAATGGCCACAGACGCCACAGTATAAAGAGACAGGGGATGAATTGTGCAATGGCGCAGTATTAAAAAGTATAAAAATATACACTTCTTTATAGGCGACCATCTTAGTCCTCAAGGGTAGCAAGAGCAACACGTCTGTGACTGACTTAGAACGAGACTCCTACTAGCAAGTACTAACTGGACTAACACCAATTAACAGGACTAAACTAACAGTCCCCAGTCCTCATACCTACTAACGAACTGACCAACTAATGTTCTAATTAACTCTCTCAACTAATTGGACTAACCATCCCAGTCCCTAATAGAGTCTTGTTCCAAGTCAGTCACAGTTGTCATGGGCGGCAGCGGATGGGTGGTGCTGCAAGCTCGTTTGGTATCTTCTATCCATTAAAAAAGTGTCTAGCAACCTAGACACGTGGGCATGTACTACATTATACTGTGCGATGGGTAAAAAGTAACCAAGTGGAGACCATAACCGTAATACAGGTAAACAGAGTAGGTACCGGTCCTCTTGACTGTTAGACTAGTGGATGCCCGCAGCTTCGCTCGCGTGGAATTAGACATAACAATAGTTTCGTTGACACCTAGTAATATTAGCCTATGTCCTCAGAGAAGATGCAGCTTTATAATAGTGAAAGAATTTTTGAAATCGGTCCAGTAGTTTTTGTGTGAAAACATAACAAACAAATCTTTCCTCTTATAATACATATTAGTATGGATAGATTTAAATACAGTTGCGGGTAGAGTGGCGCCGGCAAAGCGAGGTTGTGCATGTGAAACGGTAGTAAATAAAAATATATAGACGGAACGTTTTCTCCAATGAATAGATCCTTTGAAGGTCTACCTAAGTCCTACACCCTTTTACGAATGGATAACCTAATGGCAACGTAGAAGAACATTTGTAAGACCCTTACGAATAACACTTACGAAAATTGACAACTGAGTACCTACATTGATTATAATTGAAATCCGTCAGTAAACAATAAAACCAGGACATTGTAAGTATGTATTTTCTTATGTAAGTACTTACATATATCTTCCCCTAAAATGTTACCCACGTAATTCGACGAAAAGGTATACTCACAAAAGAATATCGCATTTTGTATACACTCAATAAAATGCAAATATCTATCGAGTTTCAGACCACACGCTTTATGTAATAAAAACACCGCGAAATTGAACCGAATAAGAGAGTTATCGTCTGCCTGGAGCGGTTATACCAAAAAGGGAAGAAAGAACCTTTTATATAGCAGGACTACATTTGTGCCGCACGAAATACATTATATCGATTGTCTGGTGTCTTGTGATTATATCGGTACTTAGTTCTAGTTTAATATGCGAGAATAGCAAACGAGCATGTATTCAGACTCCAAGCCGGGCATTTCAAGTTAGAAAAACCCAATTGAACCCGTCCCTCTAGCGTAGCAATCGCGGTTATGACTAATAGCCACGAGGCAATAAACAAATTAAAAAATCGTGAATCGTGATGTGTAAACGTTTTAACCCTACCATGTATGTAAACATTTAATACATGGTAGGGTAACGGTTAAAACGTCCCAGGGGTAATTTTATTTGGCTTTAACTCCCTGCGGCCGCACAACTGCGTGCTTTTGTTGAGAAACTTGGCCGTGTTTTTACATAAAGTTAGCGAGGCACCGCTATACCCATGCAGACAACTTATAAACACATTACAACCCCGATTTAATATTTGTTTACTTAATAAAGCACAGCTATAAGTTGCTATAAGCTGAATGAGATTGACTCGTAATTGCAAAGTACCTTGCAAACGAAAACTCGCTTCGATTGAATACAACCTAAGTGAAACAAACGTAATAAACAAAAATGTGAGGGTTCACTGGTAGAATATTAATTTTTGCTATTATACTAGTATGTATGCATAAATATGCTAAATTATCGGACCAATTATACCTAATGTCTACAAGAATATAATTTACCAAGACCATGAAATGTTGAACCTTTATTTCCGCAATACGAAATGCATACATACTTCTATTTTCTCTGCAGAGCAGATAGCCGTTATACGATAGCCTCGCTATTTTCCCGTAAAGCTCTTGTCGTAGGCTTTGATTTCGGCTTAAAAAATTGGGAATAACTTAGTATGTAATCATTTCTTATTATACTTACAATACCTAACATATGCTTAACGTTCCTTTTTGCAATGAAATGAATAATTCAAAAAATTGGTCAAGTGTTCGGAATCGCAACTGCTAAGCTACGAGTATATTAGAAGTCCTGGCAATTTCAAGTTCCTGTTGAAATTCCCAGTTGCAGCTCTGAGTCTGGATTTGTGCCTGGTCCCTAACCTAAGCATGACTGGTGAAAAGTGGTTTTCTTATATGTACACACCTCTGCGGATAAACAACAGGTGATATGTTCCAAAAACAGCAGTAAAAACCCCAGTGGCAATCGAACACACCTCTAAATCTTCAAAATTAGCCTATGTTACTCTCATGGCCCTTCACTACATCTATGAGTTGAGGCGGAAAAGAAGGACAAACACACATTCCCATTTATATATTAGTAAAGATGTGCAGGTACGGTGAGGGAAACGTCGTAACCTACATGCCTGACAGTTTTCCATAATGCTCTTGAAGGGATGTTGTTGCGCATTGACCAGCGCAGTTGACCCCTTCTATAGGAGACCCGTGCCTAACAGTGGGATAAAAAAAGATTCAAAATATTGTATAGCTAATATTGAACATTTTATGTTTGTAATCCCCTAACTGTTGCTTTACTTTGTACTGTTGCAGAAGTCATGTTCATGTCTTCCCAGCTTGTCAGCTTTGTGAAGCAAGCAAAAAGTAAAAAATATCGTTTTCACTTGTTTTATGGGACTTGAAAATTAAACAAAATGTATGAATATTCCTATACCCGCTTATAGCATAAAGTTGGGAATGCGACGAGTATTTTTAAAACATCTAGGAGCACGTTTGTTTTAACTATCATCTTGGCGTCGTGTCACTGTACACTTGCCAAAAGAACAACATAATTCTGGACATCTAGGAAAATCTAAAAACGTTTTCTGAAATTGACCATTTAATATGATTTCTTTAAATCTAAAGAATATATTTCTCTTTGGAGTGCTGCTATGCATCTATAAACATCCTTCTCACAGTTTAATGAATGTAATGATTCACCTTTCATTCCTGTGTGATACTGACTTGTTAGGGATTATTTATATTTATATATAGCTTCACTAGGTCCGCACTACACCTTCACGACTGTCTTGTCTAGGCGGTGTCGTCGGTCCTCTGTACCACATACATATCATTGCTCTGTGCTTTTTTTTTCTGTGCAACTTTTATTAACAATAAATAAATAACTTTGCTTAGTCTCTAAACCCCGAAGCAAAAAGAGCATGTCTGTGCGGTACCTCGTCGAGGCGAGGCGACGCTCATCTTAAAAGTATTAATAGTAATTTAGTTAGCCGAGAGAATAAATTATTTTTTTTACTTTTTAGAGTTATTTTTGTGGCAGGGTTACATAAATTTAATTGCAATTAATCCAGAAAGTTATCAAATAACACGTCCTTTTGTAAATAAAATTTGTTAAGTTATGTAACAATATAATAAATTATGAATCATTAAAAAATACTTGATCTTTATTCGGAAATTAAAAAAGCCAGATTATTTCAACAGAGGTTTCTGCTAGAATCGTCACACTGAAACTCTCTTATTATTTTACGATGATATAATGTTCAGAGGCGCCTTCTTGGCGCTCGCTCATTCGAAATTGATGCATTATTTATGACTATTTTGCCACATAACATCACCATGATAAACATTAAGGTCAACAGTAAAACAATATTATACAAAATGCTACAGTTTGTCAGTTTAAATTGGTTTAAATACTGAATTTAGCACGTTGTTTTGGTACCTACACAGAGCATTGTGACTGTTCAACCAGGCCGACTTCTGTATTAGGCTTATTTCATACTCGTATTATTATCAACATGAAAGTCCGAAATCAAAATATTCCGTGAATAAACTGTGGCTGTAAGATGTACCTACCTATGCCCAACAGTGGGACGCCTATGGCTTGTAGTGTAGTGTTTTCTAGATACAAGATAGCAAACAAACATACACCTACATTAAGATTCAAATTCAGATACATTTATTTTTCATTATATGGTATTTGTACGAAGCAAAAGCTAAGACGCCAGATTTTAATATACATACTTACGATTTGTAGATACACAAATTACAGCCAACCAAGTCACAGACCCAACTCTTTTCCTTTCCTTTGTATTATCCAGGTTTGGTACTTTTTGTAATAAAGCGACCCTTTTCATTCCAATAATAAATCCTTCTTTCCATCAAATATTTTACTCACGGGACATCGGATTCACTGAAAAATCTTTATCTTTAGGTCCTACAAATATATTTTATTGGAGAACAACTCGACGTTACTTCAAATTCAAATTCAAATGTATTTGTCTTTAGGTATTGGTTTGTCATAGCGGTAAGAAATACATTATTACAATAATAATATAATAATACAATACTACATATCTGTGAATGATCAGACTAAACATAGTTATAACTAATAACTTAGTTAGGCTGTAACAAACTAATTCACAGGTTTCAAGAACTAGAGTAATAAACATGCTTAGGATACTAATACGGTAGGTACATTTTATTATTCTTTATTATGGTACCAAAAAGGTTGTGGTACAAAAGGCAGACTTAATGCTCAAAGCATTATCTACCAGTCAATCTTTGGGCCAAGCAGATAAGCGGAAAGGCGACAGAATAGTAAATTAAACCAAATAAAACAATAATATATTAAAATTAAATAAGTAGAAGAAACTATTTAAAAAAACAATAAATTATTTTACAATATATTTAAATAAATAATTATTTATAAACACTAATTCAATAAATAAAGTAAGAAAAATTGGGTTTAATATCACACAAAACTTACACTAACTGAAAATCGTTTAGTTCTGCTCAAAACCCTTCAAAACATTCAATTGAATCATTCTTGTCGAGTCCTGAGTCCCGTTAAAAAGCCACAGTGCTCTGAGCGCTTCACAAGCGTTCTATTCTCGTGCGAATAGTATAGAACGGGGCGGAGCATGCTCAGCCACCATGAATGAGCCATTCTATAACCCATTAGCGCAGTGAGCAGCCGGCGGACTGGAAACTGCAAGCTATCGACTGCTTGTGAACATTGAACATTATGGGACCTGGGGATAAATGTAGACGTTAAAAGTATATATACAGGGCCGGATTTAGAGGTCTGAAGGCCTAGCGCAACAAAGTAGTGGAGGCCAAATTATTTTCCAAATGAGATGAACAACTTTTATCAGTCGAGTTTTTCAATCAATAATCTATTGTGAAACCGAGTAGACTATTTTAGTATTTATCAAACATATATAAAAATGAACAATATAAGTAATCATTTTTGTACAAAGGTAAAGGTGAAGGTAAAACAGCGAAAAAAAAAACAAAAAAAAAGTTGTTTTCTAGTGTTTACTAGTCGGAATATGAAACTTTTTTTTTCTGAAGTCTATTGTGGGGCCCCTCTTTTATGGAGGCCCGGGGCTGTAGCCCCGGTTGCCCTCCCCTAAATCCGGCCCTGAGTATATAATCAACTGAATTGCCGATCTAATTGGCAAAGTAAGCATCGGCGTCGCGCCTCCAGTGTTTGCAAGCGAGACTACGAAGCTAAAGGTAATGGGTTTGACACCCGAGTCGGATAAAGTATTATTGTAATTTTCTAACTTGAAATTTCTAATAGCTCAGAGTCTGGTATTGTACCCGGTGTATGGCAAAACCGCCTATTACATGGGGCTTAACATAACTGGTGATAGGTGGGTGTGGTCCACCTTTCTACCGCTTCGGGGAAATGACGCGGGAAAAACTGCTTTTGTCTGCGAAAATCAAAAAGTGAGTTCAATCAATGTCCCTAGTTGACACAAATTATGACCACCACATGAGGAAAAAGATATATCCTAGGTCAAACCATCATATTGGGTAGGTTGAGATCAGGGTTATATTTTCTTTATTTGAGATGAGGGAGCTATGAAGGAACTATGATCATTATTGGCAGAAATAGAAAAATCAATAATACCATTTTTGGGAATACCATTCTCAGCAAGTCAGCGCGTTATTTAAGGGCACCGAAATAACCTGTGCACCAGCAGTTTCCGAGGCTATGACGTCACCGGATTATGTAAATAGATCTTTATAAGCGTTGGTTATTCCGCGCCCATTGTTTCGGAAATGCCCGGCATCGACCCTTCGTCCCATCTGGAAGAGGACGCGTTTTAAATGAACGCCTACGTAGAAATATGATTAAATAGAAAAAGTTCGTAAAGGTACAATAATAATAAAATGTTATTGTAATAGAATTATAGTTGAAACTATTATCAATATCTATACTAATATTATAGAAGTATATATTTTTTTTTTTTTTTTTTTATGGAAAAAAGATAGCAAACGAGCTTGCAGCACCACCCATCCGCTGCCGCCCATGACAACTGTGACTGACTTTGAACAAGACCCAATTAGGGACTGGGATGGTTAGTCCAATTAGTTGAGAGAGTTAATTAGAACATTAGTTGGTCAGTTCGTTAGTAGGTATGAGGACTGGGGACTGTCAGTGATAGTTAGTCCTGTTAGTTGGAATCCACACCTTTCCAACCGGACCACAATTGCTTTAAAAACAATTATTACACGGCAGAAATGGTACTAGGTACCGTGGCGGGCGGTGGTACTGCCCCGGGCGTTGTTTTCACTGAATAAGGTGGACGCTTCGATCCGTGGGAGAAATTTATGTTGTTTTCAACTAGTATTAATATAGTGGAAAACTTCGTGGACGCTACCGTGCTTCGGAGGAAACGTAAAGCCGTCGATCCCGGTTGTTTTCAATAGTGGAAACAGTCGTTAAGCCTTGCCTTAAGAACATTCAACAGTGTATACTCTAGACCTCCCGTAGCTGTGTCTGTAGGGGAGACCAGTGCCCAGCAGTGGGACGTCTACGGGTCGCAGCGAAGAGTTAATTAGTAAGATCCCGGTTGCTGCCAGAGAGTCTGTTGTAATTTTAATGAGTTCTAGAACGAGATGGACGGATGGCGAAGGTTGCAAGCGCGCGTTCTTGTTCGTTTTTTTCTCGAGTATGTTCGGGGTAGTTCGGGTTTCATGTTTAGCTTCACTATTTCAATTTCTTTTTGCAAAACAAGGAAGCAAATATTGCTCTTCCGAGTTGACACGGTGACTGCCGACTTCGTCCGATGTCTAGTCCGTTAAACACTTCTTTTTGACATTGTTTAAAATATCAATTAATCAGTAATCACCACCGGTGCAGTTAAGTTCATTTCATTTGAAACTCCATACCTATTACTAGTTCATTTTCTTTTATTATTTGCTGTTAATCCAGAATAGTTTTCTCTAAGATTTCAAGTAAGTTATTACAATTTATTTTTTAACTCAATCGTTGTTTTGGGGAATTGTACGATCGACAGATTGTGCTATAATTAAATGTTGAGAGAATTCGATTAAAGCCGGGTTATACACGAAACAAAATGGTGGCAAGGCGTTATCATCAATCCGAACAAAATTAATACATTAATACATCGATGAATGATGTAAAAACTGAAAATTAATATTAGTTTCGATACTATTGCTAAAAGGTTTGATATCTATCTCAATTTTCTTTCTTTTTAACACGCTTTAATAGCTTGGTATGTATGTGTATGTAGGTATGATGTTCTGTTCCCATTTCAAAACGTCGGATTAATTTAAAAATTTGCACACTTACCAAACGATGACGATTCATCAATAATTTAAAATAAAAACGAACAAACGAGGATTCTACATTTTAAGAAAAGCGTGTTTTTTAGTTTGTTCTAAAAACCCACGTGGTCTTCGCATGATGATGTTGTAACGGAATTTTCGGTCGTCATTTTCGCCCATTTCTAAACGTCGGATTAATTTGAATCTTTGCGCACTTACTAAACGATGGCGATGCATCAGTAATTAAAAATAAAAACGAACAAAAGAGCATTTTACATTTTAGTTCGGCTATCTGGAAAAGCGTGTTTTTTAGTTTGTTCTAGAAAACCTACGTGGTCTTCGCATAACCTAAAATCGGGTTTGCGGAAAAGTTCGTCCTGAAAGGAGGAACGCTCATGTTGCGAGTTTGATACTGTTTTATTTTCAAACTACGTTGTGTTGGTACAGTAATCGTGTAAAGTGTACTTTATCGCAGGCGCAGTATATTGCGGTGAACCAATCTAAAGCGAGGCAAGGCGATGGAAAATAACAAGTCAAGTGGGACGAAGGAGAAGTTGGTCCAACTCGAGGTATGTACACTCGGGTACATTGAATTACTTACACCACTATAACGACGTATCACATTATTATATCTTTCTACCTCTACACTGATATTTTAAAATTAGATTTGAACTTTATAGGTTAGTCGACAATGGATAGTTGTGGCATCATGCTCATTTTCTATCTTGTATCCAATAAATAGGGGAAAACAAGAATAATAAAATAACTAACAATTGAGATAACTAAAAAAAAAGGTAAGTACCTAGGTATGTGCGTTTTGAAACAGTTGAGATAATTTTATTTATTTATGAACTTAATAGTTTTGTAATGATTGTAAATTGGAATGATAGGTACTTAACCGTTAAGGGGCCCGAATCTTAACTAGGTTTGCCACATAATTATGAAACCTACCCAGCTAAGCACATTAGGTGAAGTGTCTGAAGACGAAAATGTTTGAGAAGTTTGTGTTGTTCCCGAAACGTGGTCCTTTACCGTCGGCCTCTATTTTTCTACGAGACTAGATTCATAATCGACGTCTACGTGGCGCGGTGGTGAGTGACCCTGACTTCCGAACCGCGGGTACCGGGTTCGAATCCCGGCTGGACCAGATATTCAATTCGCAGATGAGTACACATATCACGGATATTAAATTATGTTGTTTTCTGTATGAGTATGTGTGTGGCGTTTATTTATTTATTATAATGATCTACCGTATAACTGCAGCTGTAAGTATATAAAATATCTGTATAAAGCTGACACAAAAAGGAATTCATATATATGAGAAATCTAAAGTAAAACCAACAAAAAAAACAACAATGTAGGTTAGAAAAAGAAATTTATAAAAATTTCCTTCAGGAGGACATGACGGCTCAGTTTGAGCAGTCGTTTTCGCTCGCGGACCACAAGAATGCGGAAGACGACGAAATCAATGACGTGGCGGCGATGGGTGGCGTCGATCTGGTGGAGGAGACGCGGAACCTCGCCCCCACTGAGGGGATCGGCAGTCAGATCCGGTAAGACTCGATGGCCCGCCATGTTCCTTCTAGAACGAATGGCCGATAAAAAAATTGCTCAGATTGTGGTCCAAAAGCGAGTCGAGCTCGCGTCGATCGTAGGTAAGTGTTCGATCGAGTTAAGCAACGGGTGCGGTCGACTGGCATAATTTCATGGGCAGTTGTTAAGCCGTCAGCACAGAATACTTCAGTCCTGGTTGTTTTCAATTGTATAAACAATCGTTAAGCCTTGTCGAAGACCTTCAGGTGGCATGACATCAGTTGAACTGGATCCGAATTGGAGCAGCGTGGTCCTACGTGTAATATTCTCTAGTCCTCCCGCAATTATTCTTTGCATTTTAAGTTTTATTTTTAAATTTTTTTTTATATATATTTTATATCTCTCCCATTTTGAGAGGAGACCTGTGCCCAACAGTGGAACAAAAAAATGGGTGTGGTGGTACGAGGAGTAAAAAATTAGTTTTTTATCTACTTACCTTACCATTTAATAGCCAAGCCATATTTTATATTTATATGTTGATTTGAAATCTAAAATGAATTATAGATAGAATACATTTAACATGAAGTCCGACTTTATGTCGCTGCGACCTATAGACGTCCCACTGCTGGGCACGGGTCTCCCCCACAGACATTTCTGCGGGAGGTCTAGAGCATACTCCACCACGCTGCTCCAATGCGGATTGGTGGAGGCGACTTTATGTAACTATACATAATGATTGAATAGATAGAACAGCCCTTTGTCCAGGCTCGCACTGAATTAATTCAAAATGACAAAACTTTGTATGATTTTTTTGGTGTTTATGATGAACATTTCTCCTGATAACTCGTGCTGTTTTGGCAGGTCGGTGAAGGAGGAGTACCTCACTCCGATGCCGCTGATGCAGACGCGATTGAACGCAGGCTCCAGAAACACCGGGCTGCAAGAGCCTGGAGAAGCAGTGAGCGCGCTCGTGAGTCACGCTGTGCAAGAGCGGCTCAAGAATCTGGTGGAGAAACTTGCTGTCGTAGTACACCACCGCAACGACTTTGACAATGTGAGTGTTCTATGGCACTTGGTCTACGATGCAGGCCAGCTAAAAAAGCGGGGCACGAAATCAATATTTAAATTAGATTCTATTATTATATTTAAATAAGTAGCGTCCATAGCCCAATGGCTCGCGTCGATTCAATGTGATCGAAAGAGTTGAGCAACGACCGGCACGCTCGGTTTGTAGATGGGTGACCGCTAGTGGCAAAATTTCATTACATTTGTATCTATTTACACAGACATAGCAATCTTAACAGATTTGTCTAATTCGATTGTTAAATGTTTCAAGATACTTTCCTGCTGCCTAGCGAAACACGGCAATAGGTGTATAGAATATATCGACCTCACGGTGCCAAGCCACTAAGCTGTTGGCAAGTCAGAGCCTTAATGAATGGTGTTGCCTTCAGATGAAGCAGTACGAAGTGTCGAGCGACGTGAAGGGGAAGCTCAAGTTCTTGGAAGAGCTGGACCGCGGTAGTATGAAGAGAAGGCTGGAGGCGAAGCGGGAGAGGCTGAACAATGCGTTGGACAAGGCCATGAGAGCTCAGCTCAGGGCTAAGGTGGGGTTTTGATCCCGGTTACACTTCTTTAGGGCTTTTAGGGGCAATCATCAAAGTCCTCAAGGGTAGCAAAGTAAAGCATTTTTAGCAAAATTTTAAATAATGTATAGATAAACTAGCAAAATAATGAGCCATGACAGCGCTATTTTCGTAAAAAACAACATAGCAACACTAAATCCACTGAGCAAGTAATCACTACGTTTAACTAAATCAGTTATCATGAATCAATCACTCGACATTCTGTCAGTTCTGATGCATTATTTTAATTTTTAACAGACTTCGAAAAAGGGGCATGTTCTACGAATATGTTCGACTATATATTTTTTTATGTATGCACGTATGTATGTAATAAATGTCGTCGTTGTATCGTCGTTTATTAACCGATTTTGATGATTCTTTTTGTGTTTGTTAGAACTTACTATGAAATATTTTTAAGTCAATGATATTTCAGTTTCATGTTGATATGAAATAAACAGCCGTTCTGACTGAAAATTACAACGTGATAACAAATAAATCCGCATTGGAGCAGTATGGTGGAGTGGAGGAGCTCTGGATCTCCCTTAACTGTGAATGTGGGAAATTATTACCAGTGCTAGAATTCATCAGTTTATTTCTACTACAATACATACACATACATACTTATTTCTACTACAATACTACAATTCAGCAAAATGGCAAAATATAAATTTAAAAAAAATTTAAAAAATAAAAATATTATATATTCCTGGGCCACCTATACACAGCTAGGTGGTAACCCAAGATCGTTGCTGGAAACTAAGCTACAAGTTCTGCGTTTCTGTTCTAAAAACTGCATTAGACCTAGCGCTTTTTAGAGAAAGTTTATCTAAGTTCTTGCTTTTATTTATTTATAACTGCTAAACGTTTAAATGGAGCCCGAAACCTAAAAAGGAAAATGCTGGCAATAAAAAGGTTATGGTATAGTTTAAGCAATCACTTGGTGAATCAGTCCTCTTTTAAGCCAGCCAGCCAGCCTTTTTAATGTAATTCGGCAGCTTCTGTATGCTGAGTACGGTCAGAGATGCAAGAAGACTAGCGCTTTTATTACAGCTCAGCGTAAAATAGAACGGACAACCTGATAAACATTCTAGCATTGAAAAAGGATTATTTACTTACCTGTAATAACCCAATAAATGATTATGATTATGAGTTTGAGATCAGGCACTTGGTGAATTAGTCTTTTTACCAGACCGGTAGTGGTAAAATTTCATGGCCGCTATCGTCCTTCGGAGGACACGTTAAGCATTCGGTCCCGGTAGTTTTCTATTTCTTCTAGTTTTCTATGATAAAAAAAATCACTAAGTTTTGCTCTAGACATCCCAGAGCTGTGCTGTGTGGGAGTCCCGTACCCAACGTTTATGGGCTGTAGCTATGGCTACCGAGTGGCTAAGCTGCAACGTATAATTATTTCTTCTTTTGCACTACAGGAGAGGCAAATGCAGCAAATAGAGATGAAAGAAGCCTTTCTTAGCAGCAAACGTGGCAGCGCTAGAGGCTATTGGGCAGCGAAAGCAGGCGCGCCTCAACGGAAGCGTTAGTACCTTCCATACATATCGCGCTGCTTTTATCCATACAAATTAGTCTCCTGTTTCCTCCTAGGATATTGAAGCTACAATAAAGCTGAAATAAAATTACCATACATACATACCTCTGTCGTGACTGATAAAAAATACTTTTAAAATCACCTAAATCGACCATGTTTATTAATATTTATAAACATCCAGTAACCGGTTATTACTAACATAGACCCTATATAAATACGAAACGTATATCAACGCAGAGCCTAAACTATAAGGGTGAGAAACTTGAAATTTTGCACAGGGGTTCCTTTTATAACGTAGGGGAGCACTAAGAAAGGATTTTTGAAAATTCACCTCCTAAGGGGGTAAAACGGAGGTGCAAAGTTAGTACGAAACTTTGCCGTTTTTGAAGTCAAGTGCAACACGAACGCGGGCAGACGCGAGCGAAGCTGCGGGCGTCCACTAGTATTTTATATTTTATTTGTTTTACTTGTTAAATCATGTAATCTGTTGTGCAGAATGGGAGCTGCCGTCGCAAGCGCAACCGGCGCAGCCGAATCGCAAAAATGTACCTCCTGCAGCTGTTGATGGAGCAGGAGCGAAAGTTGGCGCGCACTCTCCAGCTGTATAAGGCTTACTTCCAATAGAACACACTACCGCCGTACTACCACGTGCAATACCAGTCGACGAGGATTATCGTACTTTTCTGTGCTTTGCTATGGTTTCTTTAAAGGTTTATAATAAATTCAACCTTGTTTGTATTTGATTTTTAATTCAAAGAAACTACACTGCAATAAACCATGACCTGAAGAAGACAGCGGAATCCGCCTCATTCAGGTGGCACACGATCGGGAGGAGTGGCGTCGATTGACCTTCGTGCAGCCGTGGACCCTAAAAATCTGATTTATTTTAAAAGCTTTTATTTAACTTCACTCGTATGTATCTATGTCCGAATCTTCCAATCAATATTTCACCCACTTCCACTGAAGCTATCGAGCAGAAATTTGGCACACATATTTGGTTCCGATGACGATGCACGAAAATAAAATAAGTTATAAAAAGCTTTTTTTTTTAAATTTTTTAATAATTCATTATTATGTATTTTACACACCAACAACAAACACACAATACAATATACATAATAATTATTTAGTACTAAAATAAAAATACACAATAAGCATAATATAAGTGAATAGAGTAGAATTGATGTGTTTATTTTGGACAGAAATGCGACAAATATTTACATTCATTACTTTTAACTAGGATAGGGAGGGACCTATACATTTTACAACGCCTTGCTTGACATAAATAGTACGAATAAACGTATCACTATTCTCTTGGACAGCCCTAATGACACTGAAATCCGACGCAGTCACCGAGAAACGAGAGTGCTGACAGGTTAGCAAGGGAAGGGGCCGAACTGCACACCATGGGACCTGAACCGATGGTGGGCATATCCAAAACCGCTACCCGACATCCTTAAAAGACAAGCCCTAGAGCGAAGCATTGATTGTGGCTCAGTGTGCCAGGCCTAAAGCAGTCGAAAGCAGTTATATCTGGTTTCTCGCAAAACTATTCTAAGATAGTGTTGTGCCGTTGTGCCTAAGCCGCGACGAACTGGATTTTAATTAGACTCCTCACCGGACACTGGAACCAGTAGGTTCTGTAATGAGGCGGAGGAATCACCCATCCACATCCTCTGCGACTGCCCTGCAGTCACTCATGCATGACAGAAGTCGCAAACTGGACGGAAGCCTAGTCTCACCTTGTACAATCAAGGAACTTGACCTCAAAGGCATCCTGGGATTTATTTGAGTAACTTTGGGATCACGTTTGAAATTTTTGGGGGCTGGCTACAACAGATCTTTTTAGGCATACGCATAAGTCACTTCGTTACGGGCATTATGGCCCACAACCCTTTCCTTCAAATAATAATAACAAATTATGGAATGTGTTTACATTATCTATACATCGAATAATTATGTAGGTGAAATAAATCTCAATCGTTTCATTTGGGCTATCACGGAGTTTTAACATTAGCGCTTGGTTGGTGGGCTAAAGTATAGATAGGACGTTGACGTCTAACAGTAAGATGGACAGTTTACGAATCACGTTAGAATCTAACGAGATACTAACGTCTTTTGCCTATGTCTATGTATGCAGCAAATTGCCATAGGTTAATAATATACTTGCTAAGTATCTTCCACTAAAGTATTCCAGTCCCACACGAGATAACCTTAAGTATAAACCATCTACGAAAACATAAGCGACATGACACATATCCGACACTAGCGCAAAGGACGCAAACAAAGGAATAAATAACCTACCTTCTGATAAATATTACACGACACATTGAGAAAAATAACATGTTAGGAAGATATATTTTCAGGAGTCTGCACAAGAATTGGGTAGACCGGTAGCTGACCTTGAACTTGGGAGTGATGACGTCATCGGACGGGGGGCAGAATGGGGGCATTCCACCTCATCCCATTCCACGTGCAAACTCGGCCTGTAGGGCAATTCTCGTATTTTAAACGTACAAACTAAAATACTTACATTAGTACTTAATTATTTATTTTAGTGTACACAAAGTAATAAAGGAAAAAAGTATTTAAAAAACTTTTTAAATATTTGAACTTTATTACTACATACAACACTTTGTTACTTTGTTTGCAAAATAGTAACTTATTGAAAGTGTATTTGTGTTTATTATATCATTAAAAAAGCTTTTAAAATCTTACAACTAGCGCCACCTATGTGTGAATGAAGGGACTATGAGCACATAGATGGGTATAAGAGGAATAAGGGGGAGAAGGAAGTACACAGATGCTTTTTATGGTGATTGCTTCGGATGTGTGTGGATGGAATTTTAGATAAAAATATTTTTTTGTTATTTTCAACTATGTAGCTAAAACATATTCGTAAATAGTAACATTCTTTTTTTAAATTGGCGCACGTACCTAGTAGCTTTGCATATTTCAATGTCACTTCGTTCTAAATCTAAAGGCTTAACCAGTGTAGATGAGAAGTCTTCAAATAAATATAACGACGCTACAAAGGAATCCGCTGGATTAAGAGGGCGTAGGATCGGTAGGAGTGTGAGGTGCCTATCTCCATTAGCAGTGGATCTCAAAGGCTAATTGATAATAATTTGCAGAATTCGTTTGAAAAACTGGGCTCAAAGTGTTTTTACCAACAGCCGCGCTCGTTACCGATGGAGTTAAGTTCCCATCTGGAACATTCCTTGTTTTCGGTCTCAGTACTTTCTCAACGAATTCCCAAGCGGTAAGTTTGCTGTAACGAGCCTCTTATCGGCTTTACTGTAGAGGAGGCAATTTGTTACACTTCTCACGCCTCAAAAACCCCTTATTACCATTCTTGACTCGCCCCTTATATCAATACTTATTACACTATTATATCACATACCTACTTACATTATATTGTGCTAAACAATCTTAACACTACTTCTTATTGAAATTTTATTTAAAAAATTTTTTATAGGAAACTGAAATTAGTTCCAGGCAATGTAAGTCTCTAAAATAATAAAGTAATGGGCGGAGTTAAGGGCCCTTAAATCACCCTCCGCGCGACTCAGTAGCGTAGTAATAATCAAATAACATAGATCTATCTTAGTTTGACAAAAAACTCAACTGTAAAATTATTTCGACAGCAGAACTGTAGAATTGTAGATTCAAATAGTGGCAAATATAACTCAATACGGATTCATGTTGTCGTGATCACCTATCCAAGGTCTCTAAGATTATCCACCACGTTTTCTAGATGCACATGAAGACTGTCCATTAGCATGTGGCCGGTGCTAGTGGACAGCCTTCATCGAGAAAATTATGTATTCGAACAGTGACAACTACAAAACGCAGTTTGATTTACTTACAGAAAAAAAATACGTTTTCACATTTCTTTAATTAAACAGTAAGCCTATCAATAGATACAGATATTAAAAAGTCAATGTTCAAGTTATAAAATGTAATCATTAGAGAACCTGAGTTAATAAATTCTGTCTGTCATTGAAAAATTCGGGAAATTGAACACGGCAGACAGGTCTAAAATGCGGAAATCATATCTACTTGAGCGCCTGTGACACTTGTGACGTAATTGAATTTCAGCTCCCGACGCCTCTGGGACTCGCAATGAATTAAAATTGGTAAATTGTCTACGATTGGCACTTTGAGACATGACATTACAAAAGACATACCCTAGTTAGTGATTTAAATGCTTTGAACGAACCTGGGAACCAGAAATCTTTAACTTTTTAAATCATAGGTAGGTTATAAGATAATAATAAATTATTAAATATTAGGTATAAATATAATAAATAAATCGAGAATGGAAAAACCATACAACTTTATAATAATAATAATAAATTATTTTTCTGTTCTAATTAATTATTAGCGGCGCACAGTCGGGCACGAATGAGTTTTTGGGCACGGAGATTTCATTTCTGTTGCGATGTTAATTTCGAGAGAAGGGCCCTATGCCAAACCCAATCAAACGCCTTCGCGATGTCCAGGCTAACCACCAGTGTGTTCTCACAGGGCGGGATGGTAGGCGGGCCCCAGTAATGTCAGGATTCGAATTAGACGCAAAAATAACTATAGTACCCAGAAGTTCGAATTTCTCTTTTGCAGAATAGGCCAGTCTATCGTCCGGTTTGCGCAGCGATCTGTGTTCTTTGAGGCGCAGTTAGTATCTAAATTAAGGTTGATATGGTCATAAAACCTATTTAAAGAGACCTATCCGAATACAGAAACGGAAAATCATCAATGAAATACGACAATACAATTAAAAAAATATTCTCAGACTGAAGGTAACTAGGTATATTTACCGGAGCGTCACGGCTTACGAAGTACGCGGAGTGGAATCGATAGGCGTAAATAATAAATGCAAGGATTTTGTGTAATACGACTGCGACGTTATTTCGACACCCATATCCATATTAAGTTACTACGAGTATTTATCGAATAATCAACTGGTTGCGATGAACAATACATGATGTATAATATCTATTATAAAAGCGTATGCTATTTTGTCTACATTAAAATTGTGAATTCAAAAGATTAGTACCTACGTAAGTACTTGATTTAAAGTACAAAATAGTAATGACTACATTATTACTTTTTATCAGTAGACACGCGAATATTATTTCATTTTTAATTCAGTCATGATGATGAAGTAGTTAGCTGAGGTGGTTTTACTGAACCCGTACTTTTTGCACGGACGAAATCATCGGCTTCATCTTGTAAAATGATTAGATAGATCTTAATTAGATATTATTTACGTTTAAAAATTAAAAAACTATACATGCTAAAATCTAGCGTATTGCGACTGTTTCCGCTTAGGCTGTGAACTCACGGAGAGGATTTTCACCAGCGACCTTTTGCGATTTTTGTATTTCTAAATTCACGAGGCCTTAGTTTTGTCCGTTTCTGTATACCAAACGTCGCTGTTATTATCATCATCCGCAAACTTGGTGGGCGATGATTACAAGACGAACGATTATTTGCGATTCAAAAATTTGTTTAATAATTTGCCGACCGCCGGCCGATCGCATAACGCGTGTGTACGGTAATAGTATATTACGCCCGCCAATCTGGCGGGTGACCGCGACCCGCGCAATTCTACTATCTGTCACCGCCGTGGTGCCACGGTGCCCGCAAACAACTACGCACGCAGGGGTATAAATCACGACATGAAAATTAGTACCTATTTATAAATACATTTTTTATTATTTTCTTTGTGCGGTCCAGCCACCGCAGAAGACCAGAAGAAGCGGGTGAAAATCGCTCCGTGAGTTCTTAGCCTAATTTCGCATATAGCCGTCAAATCGAGACAGCTGTTACCGACCGTCACCGCATTTGTCATCCGACGCTAATTTCTGCGAGTCTCATTAATAATATTCTATTTGCGACTGTGCCGCGAATTATGCAATTCACGAAATACACAAGTGTGAAACAAAATATTCACGTTTTAACATAAATTTGTCTCGATGGTTGCCTTCAAAATTATATCAGGCACTAAATTGTTATCAAGGTAAATTGTAATCAAGGATAAAATATACAGCACCTCTCCGCTGAATATACTGTGAAAGACCTAAAATAGAACGAAGATATCACTCTCACAAATAACTACTTACTTCTCAATTTACACTACTTTTATTAGTATTGACTGTTATTTGCGAAATTCACGGAGTGATAATCGTTCAGAATTGCACCTTATTTCCATGGCATAAAGTGTTCAGCCTAGGTTGCGACACTTGTGACATACCAATGTGTCCAGTGTTGCTTGAACAACAATTAAGGCGTCACCTCTCTTTGCAACGACTCTATATGAGGGTTACCATATTAAAGATGCATGCAAAGACTTAAGAAGTTGCCTTTGGATGCAGGCATGTTAAAACCGTATAATCTGATATTCAACCTCACTAGGTTGACTATCAACCGAGTAAGCAACGTCGCGTATGGTCGGCATATAGATGAGTGACTGTTAGCAAAGTTTATGCTTCCGTGCACGAATTCGGAAGGCACCTTAAGCCATCGGTCTTATCTGTTTTCAAAAGCAAAGCAAAGCCTAGGTCGCTAGCGAAGTCTAGAGGTCTCCGCCACGCAGCTCCAATGCAGATCGGTGGACAGCCCACTGTCGAATGTTCTCAAGCCACTCGAAGGTCGCCATGGCTTAGCGAGACCGACGGAATAAGGTTTGGAACCTCCAAAACACGAAAACGTCCATGAAATTTTGCCACTTGCAGTAACGGTACCTAATCGGCTACCTAAAACACAACGTTCGGGCGCGGATGTACGATTGACGCCAGCCGTAGGTCTTTATGCACGTTCAAGGAACAGAGAAGAGTACAAGCTGGTAACCCTTCTCGCTCATGACCTGCTTTTTTACTGTTGACGCAACGCCATTCTTCGCGACAGCGTATGTAAATATCAGCTCTCCCTGTAAACCACTATAAGGGTCAATTCACACAGAGATGGTAACGGTGGCTGCCCGAGAGTCCAGAGTAACCGATTCGATTACATGATTAAAAATCTTTTTTTTTTTCAACGTTTGGGTGTCGCAGGTCGCTGGTTTTGCATCTGCATTCCTAAATGAACACCCTACGGTCATGTTGGACTTAAATTCGACAAAAGCACATTGATATATTTAGTACGTACAATAAGTACATAGGTACATTTTGTATGGGTATAGCCTATAGACCATACTCGATAAATTCCGATTTGAATTGTGGAATAAGGGTTCCTCAAAATTGTTTCCTCCTTCCTTCCTCAAGTTTTTCAAAAAGGCTGCAAAAAGAGCTCTTCTTCAGGGCCAAGATACATCGGCGACTCATTTGGTGTTGATCGTGTTAATAGGAGACGGTAATGGTCACTACCAGGTAGGCCGTCTGCTTGTCGGTTGGTATGCGGGTAAGCTTTTAGTGGTTTGATTCCGCCTGCTACAAACTGGGTTTGAATTCACCCTATTCTCACGCGCGACGCATAGATCTCGCATGAGCTCAACGTTGGTACGATAAGGAAACGATACACAGATTCAGCTCTGGCGCTATCTCTGTTGCCTACTACGATACGGAAAACGTGCTTCACTTCTTTGGAATCAAGAAAGAAAGCTTGCAATTAATTTACGGTAGGCGGTGGAGAAATCTCATTAATTGCTGTTTTCAAGGTATCTTTTTGAGCTATTCCTGTGATAATTATATGCCCTAAGAAAGTTCCTACTACATTAGTTTGGAGTAGCAAAACTTTCGTTGTGGAACAAGAATAAAAACATTTTTCTGGATTGTTTATTATAGTGTTACAGCTATAGGAATTATCTGCATAAGCTATAATAATATTGATATATCAAATTAAAAGAGGTAGACATTAAGGTTCCTTCTCTGCCTTCATAGCATTATCAGCTTCCATATTCAGGTTTCGCAAATGGAACATTAGTTGACATGCATTGGTCACGTTACTATTTAGATTTAAACGTGCCACTTTTAGAAGAAGTGACCAATCTAAATAGTACCTACCATAAGAAACCGAACCGCATATTAAAGGTATGCCATGTTCCTTAGCAGAAACTCAGAATTCCAAATCCATCCCAATGTTACCGAAATAAGCCTTTCGGCTAAAATAGATACACTCGCTTAGAGGTCAACTGCTATAGAGGTCTGACATTTACTTGCAAGTTTAGAAGCACTTCTTGTGAACTGAGATATTCAAGACCGGCCTAAATAATTTTGCACATCGTGTTGTATCTGTTATGTGGTGTTGACCACAGTTCATCAATCCGAACTTCAGCATCATTATGGTTTCAGCTGAAATTGAATTTAATTAAATTACGAATCTGAATATGAAATAACGTTTAATAACGTATATTCACATTTCACAATAACGAAAGGACGATCAAAGGTGAACGTCATAAACTCGAAATGTTAGCGAACTGGCAATAGGCTGGCTAAGTCGCTTGCAGGACTGATGACCGACGAGTGAGTGGAGACTACGACGCCATTCTTCAGAGCATATAAAGTTTGTAAAAATGTTACCCATAAGGGTGTAAAATAAACATAGGGGATAACACATTTACGGATTCATTACTTTGTTAAGCTAAAGTTAACGCGTTAAGAATAATCTATTAATATGTCTAATTCCACGCGAGCGAAGCTGCGGGCGTCCACTAGTAACTTATAATCCGCTGCCGAACGCAGCCGCATTGCGACCTCTGAAGGTCGACAACTCGATAACATAAAGTTAGACTGGTCTGACATTTACAGACGTGTTCTGTCTGTTGCATTTATAGCCATTTTTAATCATTTATATATAAGAATTAACCGTGTCTCACTGTATTTCGATCAAATAGAAAGGTAAGTCATTAATACGTGCTGAATTTGTTCAGTTACGGCCGTTCTTATTAGATAGATTTGGCGATTTAGCTACTTGAGACAGATACTTGACATAAGCTTTTAAAAAAAACGGACACTCAAAACTCGCTCACTATAAACACAAAGTAGATATTAGGATAAACGTCGAATTAATTTGAATATTGCACACATATCAAGGACCGATGACAATGCAATAAAAAATAAAAAATTGCGTTCGGTCATCTACAAAAGCGTCTTTAAAAAAAAAGATGTTGTTATTAGAGTATGTAATGTAATATGTACTAAGTTTGGATTAAGTGGACGGATGAATGGACTTTTATCACGTTGATACCTCTACTATTTGAACTTCATTGGGTAGAGTTTTTCCAGATATTTCCTTAAGATGGACAGGCACTATAAACGAAACTTTCGTTATATCTAATCCACGTAAGCGAAGCTTCAGGCGTCCACTAATGAAATACTATCTCATGCCTAATGAAGCTATTGGCAGGTGCTTATAGGCATAAACACCTGCCAGTAGCTATAATGGAGAATTTCGTATCATTCCAAATTCAATTATCCAAAATGGAGGGAGCTGTTGTTGGTTAAAGGTCACTGAACTCGCCCGCCACAGATAAAGAACAGCCACTGTTTCTCTGAAATAAAATGTAAATTTATGTGGCGGTGTAGGGGAAAGAAACCTTGGTCGGAATTTATAAATGAATCTTCAATGAGAAAAATAGAAAATGACTTAATTTTCAATCTCCAAAAACCTACATAGGTACGTATGATATTAGACCATACTACCAACATAAACATAATCTTTAAGTAGGTAGGTCGAACGGTGACCACTTACCATTTGGCCTTTCTACTTGTTCGGCTAAAAATATATATAAAAAGGCAGGTACTTCTGTGAGGGCACCTAAAGTTATATAAAGAGTCGGTATCCTCCACAACACTGGGATTTCTACTCGCAGACTGTCACTTACATAAATGTTTTGAGGGTGTAAAAAAGGTGCGTGCGTAAGTGAAAGCGTTTTAACCATGTTTTATCCTTGTAAAAGATTTTCCTTTCTTTTTCAACGCATGTTTTGTTTTATCTATGTACCTACTACATCATACAACATTTAAAAAGCATTTTAGATCATCAATCTGTTTCATACAAAATTTAAAATTTGTGTTCATAACCATTACTAACCAGGATTTACAGGATCAACTACATACGCACTGAATAGTATGCGATATAATTTCAAAATCGTTTTATATCGTTTGAGGACTTTACATTCGCGTCACGTTTAAGCTGCTCCTTTTTTTAAATGGACTATTGTTCAAAAGGGTGCGACCGATCCCTACCGATCCCAACTCATTCTTCTGGGTCCTTACAAGGAAATTTGTCAGTCTGATCTGAAAAGACGGGCCAAAATTTTGTTATTAACGACGGGCGGAATCAATGACCCGTTAAGGTAATGTACAGTCGACCGTTTTCATTCTTCTATAGATTTGTAATTTGACTATATTTCCGATTATTAAATTTGGTAATGGAGGCCCAGGAGTGATCTTGTGAATTGTTTGATATTTTTTGTAAGACTCCACCAATCTGCATTGGAGCATCGTGGAGCTATGCTCTAGCTAGACCTTCCGCAGATTTGTTTGTAAACAATTTAGACAATTGCTGTTCGTGTCTGTCTGGTTAGCCCAATGGTTGGCTGGCAGGTAGAGAATGCTTTATGCATTAAGCTCTCCATTACCTTTTGTCTATGGTTCAATATCTTTTGTATATGGTTCAATAGAGATAAATAAATAAATAGACAGAATAAACTTGATAAACGCAGGCCCATTTTAATTGTCAATATTTCTAAATTGACGAAGCAATCCTTACTCTCATAGTCCAAGTAGATATTTAATTTATAACAGCGAATAGACCCCATATACTCAGATACCAAATAAATAAGTACCTACAGTTAGTAATTTCACAAATAATTGTTCAGTTACCATTTATTTAAAAAAAATTGAATCGATGATCTCAAACCGGGCGTCTGTGCAACACCTGAGCTCGAGAAGGCCTCGTTTAGAATGATGACGGAACATTTTCAGTGTAATTTAGATCAACAGGACAGCAATACAGATTCCTCACTAGTCTGGACTAAGCTGTTGGTTCTCTGAACTACAACAAGAAACTCCTTCCTCCAAGACCTTGATCAACAATTAAATTATTATCTTATATTTGGTGGTATCTACATTCAAAACTATTAAAAAAAGCCTAAGTAGATACTTAATTAAAACCATTATGTACTTATACAGTCTTGGTAGGTACTTAAAGTTTTCTAAAATAAAAATAATGCAGCAATTTAGACAATTGTTAAGTCCTATTGGCGTGCTTATTTATTGTAATCTATTTAATTTAGCTGTATAATATCACGGGCAGAAATAGTACAAGGTATTCAAGTTAGAAGAGCCCAATATTAGTTGCCCGGGGATCGAACCCAGGACATCTAGCTTAGCATTGGCGCTTGATACCACTTGACAAAATGAATCTGTTATTTAATCAGAACCATTCTTCTATGGAAAATTTCAAATAAAACAGTTAAAAGAAATATCATTCTGCATTTAGGTATCAACAACACACTTAAATGTAAATAATGTAGCAAAACAAATACTGATAATATTGTAATTGTAGTCGAGACTGGCATTTATATGCATTGTACTTATGAACAAAAGGTATGCTAATGCATCGTTTCGTTTCTAATTTAATCAAGAGATAAAGTGGCATTGACATTTCCTACAATTTATTTATAAAAAACATCCGGAGCTTGAAAAATTGGCGCCTCAATTATAATTTTACTACTTGTTCTGAATTATAAATTATATTATAAGCAAAAAAAACTGAAAGCAAAGCAAGAGGCGAACGAAATGTTCGTTACTTAAAAGTTACGGTTGAAATGTTTATATATTATCGTCTTGATAAATCGTATAAAAACAGGAAGGAAGGTTTAACCTAGACCTAAATTATTGGTTCAGGTTGTCGTTTTTAGATTTAAATCATTATTAAAGTTAACGAATGGAACTATTAGAACTATTGAACTATTAGAACTACTGAATTAGTACTGAATAAACTGAATATTTATTTATTTAGTCAGCAATTTGTTAACAGTTGATAGACCAGACACAAATGCGAAACACACAAATACATATGAGAATAAGATCTAAATCATGAATTACACAAAATTATGAAGTTAAAAAGATAATTAGTACATAATAAAATTATAATTTAACAAACAAAAAATAAATACAATAATAAAGTCAAACAATTCATATGATTAAGTCAAATAATAATAATTATATCCACCACAACCCTCATTCATTGTTCAATTTTTAGACAAACACATCCTCTCGGAATAGGATGGTTAAGGCATGGCCTTCACCATCTCTTCAAGAACATCATTTAAAACTCTCAGATATGATTTCCTCGCGATGTCTCATGTTCCATCACCGTTACAGCACCTGATATTTCAATTCCTAGAACGCACAAAACTTTAAAATGTCACAAGTGCGTGCCCAGATTTGAACCCAGACTCGGTCGGGCAACAAGCCGGTCGTCCGCCACGGTGCTGTCACCGATATCTTTTATTTATATCAAGATATATTAACTCCACCAGATTGTATTTACTTAACGTATAGCTATTTATAATTAAAGTGATATCGTGAAATTTCCCCCTCGGAAATGTCGGCACGATAACCATCGACCTTACAGATAAAGCGCTGCCTCCAGTATTTACTCAGAGATATTTCAGTTAATGACAACTCGTAAACATCTCCCCAGATATAAACATGCTTTTAACTATTTTAGCATCGCAACATAAGTTTGATGACACGTTAGTGAAGTGACACATGAATAACGAGATAAATGTTCGTGTTAATGTCGAGAGTTAGTAGGATTAACGAAAATTGGTACGTACAACACATTCAAAGTAGATACATTAAGCATGGTGTATGTGAGTGCACGCATGGGATGACGTCAAACGTCAAACGAGAACGCACCAACTTACGTTCCGACCTACACCTACGAGTTAATTGATATTTCAGTTTGTTCTAGGTATGGATAAACAAAAGTAAATAGTGAATTAGTAATTCACTATTTACTACACTATTTTATTTTCAATTCAGCTTTGCCCTTTTGACATCCGAATTTTTCAATACTTTTTTTAATAAAAAAATTAACACGTATTATTAATACATACGGAAAATAATAAAACAATAAAATGCTATGGCACTGGAATTAGATTGCATATTATGCATATATTCCATGACCTTAAAGAATAATGATACTCGTATATCTATTCAACCACACAGTGGGTAATGAGCTCGTCTCAAAACAGTATTCAAATGTCGACTCCATCCATCCGAAGCGAGCATGCAGTTTACACTCCAATTTCATAAGAATGGCACATTGGGTAGATAAGATGCAGATTGGAAAGGTTTAATTTTAAACTAATGTAGGTGTATGTAGATAATAAATTATTAGAAATGGGATTCTTTGTTTTTTTTAATACTTACGTTATATTTAACATAGCATTGGTGGCATGTTAGATACTTTAATTTTTGCCTTAAAAATATTTTATAGTGTTTTAGAGGTAATGTGAGCGTAAGATGCGTGAGAGAAAAAAATTGTAACAATATCTTGTATTTTCTTGCATTCGTCCAGTTCTTAACTTCGTTGGAAATCTGAAATTTGTAAATCTTAGGTAAGTTTGTAAATCAATTACAAAATTTGCATGTAATAGATTAAATATCGACCTAATGTTTTTTTTTAAATTATATTTAGGTACAAAAAAGTTTAAAAAAAATATTTATGTCATTAGCATCAGCGAACCACACAAGCTTTAAATAAGAAGTGGTAAAAATATTCGTGATCAAATAAATCAATCAATTTTGCCAATAATTTAATAACAATACGAAATCTCTCACCGAACCGCAACCCGAATTTTCCGAATCATTAGCACGGTAACTGTGTCAGGCTTGTCAGCAATCAAATGCGCCGTCCATCCGCTGACAGGATGCAACGATGATTGGGCTTTCAAATTTCCTATTATGATCACCAGTAGGAAATTTGCTTTAAACTTGCTATAGCCATTATAATTATTAAGTTTAACTAAGCCAGCCGAACGGCCAAACATTGGACAAAGCTACATTATACACACGCTTGCCTGGTAGTCGCGAAGGCGACGGGAAGTACGCGGTGTAGTTGTATTAACACTACACGACATAGTCCAGACGGCTCGCCCAACGGAGAAGCTCATGTGTTTAAAGCACCAACGGCAACATATTTTGGGGCGACGGCATAGGGATATAAAACAAAACTAACCTGAACTAGGTATAAAATTGTGACCTCATAACTAAACACCCGTGAAAGGTATAAGTGTCATAACTCACAAAATTATTAATTATTCCTGCTAGTATAAAAAATTAATGTTGTTCTTTCAGAACACATGAAACCGCAACGGTAATCTGATGTTTGTAGTGAGACAAGTCGCACTGAATCTTAATCTCGGTCTTTGGCCAAGCCCCGCAGCCAGTTGATGACGTCACCTGCCAAATTAAACCCATCCGCAATTTCCACCCAACCACCCTCGCCAGCCAGTGTGACCTGTTGAACTTGAAACGTAAATTGCACTATATCTTTGTTCGTGCTACAAACTAACCAACTGAATTTTCATTGATTTGAAGTAGGCGAAACAGACAAAATAAAGAAGAATTGAAGTGCTCGTTTAGAAGAAATTACGAGTACAAACAGACGGCCAGCAGTCACCCACTAGACATCCACTAGGCCAGCCTTTCCCAAAGTGGGCGTTAACGTCCCCTTGTGGGCGCTGCAGGCCTGAAGGGGGGCGGAAAGAGACCAGAAAAAAAATGGAGGCATCCTACTGCGCTCAGGTTTCAAGTTAACTCTTGCGAGTTATAGTAAAAGTCTCGTTTAGAATTAATGTTTAATCTCCGCTAATGTAGCTCACAATAATTGATTAATTTAATTTGAAGTTATAGTGGTTTCTAAATAGGTGAAAAAATGGGGGAGCTAAAAAATAATTTATTCTCAAAGGGGGCAGTAGACAAAATACGTTTGGGAACCCCTGCACTAGACTAGAGGCAAATTTATTGGACGCATCCATCCTTCGGGGGGGCCCGTTAAGTCGTCGACCCAGATTTTTATCGTATTATAACTCGTTCACTAGTGGTCGTAAGCGCGACTGTTTCCGCGAAGTCCTGGGTTTGTTGCCCAGGTCGGGCAACAACTATTTGGTTTTTCTAACTTGAAATACAAGGTAGCAGCTCACAGTACATACACTGCCCGGTGTTTGGCAATAGGCTTAGGTACTATACTATGACCTAAACATAACTGATGAAATGTGGGTGTATAGTTGTATACACACCTCTGCCTACCCTTTCGGAGAACTACAGGCGTGATATTATGTTATGTCATGTTAACAATCGTTAAGCCATAATTTTAGGGAGCCTAAAACAAATGGAGTAAGTACGCTTTAGGACTTCTCTGTTTGTCTGTGTAGATTATGAACCGTTTCCTGCAGAACGATAATAGGGTCGCAGCCAAAAATAACTTCAACTCGTAGGAATATGCGCATGATTATTAAAAAATATTTCAAAATATTTTTATCTCGTTTATTAGACAACAAAATATTAAGAATTTAAGGAAAACATTTGGGTTAGCTTACCTACTTGGAAACGAAAATTTCCGACTTAGTAACTTTTACTGCAAAACCATCCATTTATGTTCACAGCGACTCGACTGTTCTAATTCAATTAACTGCAGAGTTGTCGTGTAGAGGATTGCGTCAGCGCTGGGGAAATAAAACTACTGAAGCATCGGGCACAACAATTTTCACAATGAATTTTCTTTGTACGATGCTCCCTAGTAGCTACAGCTCTCATATTTTATATGCTACAAATATGTCTTTTTGTATCTTGAGTTATTGTTACGTAGAAAAACGGTAGCAGTGGCCATTTTTACTGCGTAGAAACTATAACAGTAAACGAAAAACAGCCAAGCTAATTGAAAACATATTAATATACGGGGTATATTAATATGTTTTCAATTTGGGTATTAACATTGTCATATCGATCTGCTGCTGCGACCCATAGACGTCCCACTGCTGGGCATGGGTCTCCCCGACAGACGCATCTGCGGGAGGTCTAGACCACACTCCTCCACAAAGAAAATTAATTGTCATATCGATCTACTGAACGATATTTCTACATAATAGTAAACTGTTACTATACGTAACAATGTAACGACCACCGATAAAGGAAGGCATAGGCCTCCCTTAATCGGCCCTTTTAAAGTCCACTGCTGGACATAGGTGTCAGTGGACTTTAAAAGGCTGTGGATGGATGGGATGGATACATAACGCGAAGAATAATTTTGTTGCGACAAAATTATTCCGTGCATTACGTAATAAATAATCTCAGAGCTATGAGACCCTTGTAAACATGAATATGAGGTATATTCTCTTTATTTAATTCCTGCCTCACGAGTCACGTCAGTGCGAACGAACGAAACCTTTCCTCCTCTTTCGCGGCGCTGTGAGCGCTCCTGCGTGAGGGAATTCGGATTTAAGGATGGTCCTTCTATCCGGGCAATTGCTCCAGGGGTGAACCCCATCGGTGACCTCCCCGCTGTTGAGCGTGGGAGACGGTGTGTCATCGCGCACGCGTCCCGCGCGCGCGGATCTGCAGCCGTTAGTCGCTGTTTCCCCCCTGATGGTCGGGGGGAAGAAGGTCCAACAGCTCTCTAGGGAGCGGTCGGCCTTCAGGAGGGCGTGCATGTAGCGGCGCTATCCCCCTTAGATGAGGATGCGGCCCATTGTCGGCGCGGTTATACATAACACGCGCCAACCGGACCACAAACTCATCCAGCGACTCCAGCTTGCAGTCGCGCGCGATCACCGCGTTCCGGACATAGCGCCCCGCACCCGTGATTACTCGCAGGGCGAGGTTTTGCTGGGCCTGAAGACGCTTGCGCCTCGAGGCCGCTGCCAGAGCGTACCATGCCGGCGCCGCGTACGTCAGTCTGGATCGGATATAGCATTTATAAATGCCGATTTTAGTGCGCAGTGGTAACCTGGATGTCAGCACGGGCCGGAGCATCGCTCTCGCGGTTCGTGCCTGGCGGTGCACGTGCTCCACCATGGCACTCATCGTGAGCTTGTCGTCAGTGCGCGCGTAAGTAAAGTCTACGCAGACAATTTGACGTAGGCGTCCAATTTGACAGAACCGTCCTTATTCATTACCTCGGGGAATACAGGCGAAATCCTTTATGCTAACCTCAATTCTAACATAATTTTTAAGCAACCACAAACCCTGTTTTATTATTCGCTGTTCATAAAAATATAATAGAAGGCAAGTAAATACGATTTTTTAGATGTTTTCCTGATGTTTTGTAATGAGTTGAAATTTAATGAGTTTGTTTAATAAATAAAAATATCTTAAGGATTCATTACTTTATATAGAAAGATACAAAATAGATGGATAGAAACGTCTTAATAAAATATTGTATTACGAGTCTATTGAATCGTTGTCGCAATAATATCACGCAGTTTTTCGGGACACTTCATTAAGATTAAATAGCTCAATTGAGGTGCCGAGAAGCGTCTAATTCCTATGTAACGCTTAGTAATTCAATAATTGGACCCCGCACAACACATTTGATGTTGGCTCGAGATCTAAATAAGAAGCGTCTGCGAAAATGGGAGAATTCGCGAACTCATCGGAAGTATATAGCCTTTATCAAAATAAATGTATCACACTGTTTGTGGGATACGATCCCTGGGAATCCTGGGAACCAATGTTTCGTGAATTTGTATGTACTAGTGGACGCCCGCAGCTTCGCTCGCGTAGAATTAAACCCACGCGTTCGGGTTGCTCACTTGACTTCAAGAGTGGCAAAAATAAAAAAATGAATGAAAGAATTCTTCCTAGACATGAATAAGTAATTATATCTTAATATATATACATTTCTTGTGTACGTGTGTATGACAGTGAACTCCTCTTAAACGGCTGGATAGATTTTAATGAAATTTTTTGTGTGTGTTCAAGAGGATTCGAGAATGGTTTAGATTCACAATTTTAACCCCCGGGAAAATGTTTTTTATACATTATTTTCGTATTTTTGTATAAATTATAATTTACATGAAGTGTCGCGTCACTTTGACATTTCATATGGCAGAACAACGTTTGCGGGCTACTTTAAGTCAGCTATTATATAAATAATATTCTATATAAGTACTCACTGCAATAATGCTTGTCAAAGTGCGGTAGGTACTGTCTCCATTCCATGTTCAAAAGAATTCGATATGAATGACGTCAATGGAACAATGAAAACATTAGCACCATGGTTTCAATGCATGCATTAATATTCTTAAACAACGCGCTCCAATTGCTCTCATTGCTCTGTTTGTGGCTCGATATTGAGTTGAAGCAGTAATTATTTAGTCAAATGTTGTTCACTCTGAGGGATGCAAGTCCAAGCGGCACGCATCAATGATTTTACTAAGTTATGTGGGATTTAAGAAATTTAATATCACCTGCTGTAAAAGTGAAGGAAAAAGTCGTGGGAATACCAAGGCATGTGAAGTCGACCAATCCGCAGTTGACCAGCGTGGTGGACTATGGCCTAAGCGCTCTCATTCATATCAATTTAATATTGCTAATCTGAAACTACTCGTATTAATAGCTTTTTAGCTTTTGGATGAGCAGCAGAATCGTAAACGAGTAATGAATAATAATGGTCACATAGATGGTAGTGCCTAGGCCAGCACTTGGATCACTGACCGCTAGCACCATAATTTTCTGAGCACATCAAAGACTACGTTCTCAGTTTGGAGTGAGAACTATAGACTTGTGTCCAATCTATATTTACTTCTAAAACAAACCTACTTATTCACTAATAATAATCCCATAAATAATAAAACCTATCTCGCCCCATGTTAACTAATTACTAACTCACATTTACATATATTTTAAGTGCCAGTCTACTAAACTCAAAAAAATTAATAACACATTACTAAAGTGTGTTCTTAATTTGGTTACAAATATGCACAGCAGACGTGGAAATTTCCTCGCCAGACATCTCAATAACAAATCATAAACATTCACTATCGCATCATTAAATATTATTACATCGAACCTAATGACAACATTGATAGCATTTGCTCTGGCATTTCAACGGTACAGTATTCGTTTCCGTTTGAATTGATCGAAAATAAAATCTTTTATTTTTATATTAAATATTATATTTTTATCAATAAATACTTATTTTTTTAACTTTCCCCGTTTTCCTTTCAAACTTACCAACAACCTTTCCCAACGGCAAGCTAATACAAAAATTAACACTTATCAAAATCTAGCTTCACCTGCAGAACGGCCGATCAAAATCCGAGATATGGATCAATCAATTAAAAATTGATCGATAGTTCAATTAAAAGTAAAACGATGATTTCAGTGCTGTTTCACGGGAAACGTGAAATTTTACGGGATTTAAAGTAGCTTACGTCACTCTCCAGGTCCTATACACATCTATGCAAATTACATCGATTGAACAAACCAACAAACCACAAACCATTTATAAACCAAAAAGGACCAGAAAGGATTAAAGATGTGTTGATTGAATGAAACGAATTTAATTCGAAATCACCATTTAAACAAACCTACAGTAAGTTCATTTAGTCACAATCAATGGGACTGAACTGAAGTACAAAGAGAGCAGGAAATATGAAGAGGCTCAGTCTGAAACTAAACGATAACAAACACCATTAAAAATCAGCTTGCACGAAAGCATTGAAATTCCATCGTTACTTATTTATGAATGCTGCTCAGGATCGCCCCAGTTACATTGAATTGCACCGCAGTTGTTGCTAAACTTGTTGCTTCCCCTGATGGCGTCAATTAAATTTCATTAACATGAAAATTTTGCATAAATATGCGAATTTATGCAAAATACATTATTGAATTGAATGAATAAATTATTCCTTTCTTTTTCATTTGTGGCAGATGTACATATTTCAATAATTACCTCACCACCAAGGTTTTACTCACAGTAGGCATAGTTAGATAAACTAATTTGGTATCAATTGGCAATACTAAAACTGAGTAATGCCGATAACACCCTGTTTTAATTTAGTTTTATACCGTTGCGACCATAGACGTCCCTGCTGGGCACGGGTCTCCCCCACAGACTGCTGCGGGAGGTCAAGAGCATACTCCATCACGCTGCTCCAATGCGGATTGGTGGAGGGTTTAGTGGCCAACCCAGTGTCGAATGTTCTCAAGCCACCCGAAGGTCTTCGACAAGGCGTAACGACTGTTTCCAGCATTGAAAATAACCGGGACCGACGGCTTTACGTGCCCTCCGAAGCACGGTAGCGTCCATGAAATATTGCCACTCGCGGTCACCCATCCATAAGCCGACCGCGCCTGTCGTTGCTTAAGTCTTTAGATCACGTTGAATCGAAACGAGCCATTGGGCTATGGACGCTACAGACGCTACTACGTATATATATTATTAAAAAAATAATTTATTATGTGACCATATTATTTTCACAGTGTAGAATTGGGTTTATCGTCTGTGTTTTTAATGTTGTAATGTTTAAACGTAGTGATTACTTGCTCAGTGGTAATGTTGTTTGACTCCGCCACGCCACACGGAATTCTCCTGCCATGCCAGTGTGTCAGCGTCAATACCTGAAACAAAACTGATTCGAAACCGTGTCATTGCCAGCCATTATATTCATAACAGTTAACCCAGACGCTTTATAGCAACAAGGGAAAATAAAGACACCTCAATGGTAACGCATTCGTGCCAAAATCAATATATTCCTGACAAACTAGCATTGTCGGCCGTGGACTGACGGGGCTGTCACTATTTAGAGCAACTAAAATTAGTCTTTACTGTTTCGAGATGGAGGCAGTAAAAGTCGTTTTGAAAATAAATAAAAATATTTTTTTCAGTTTAAGCAGTCGGTTTTCTTTTTTCAATCAAATTTGGTGTAGCCGTAAGCGCGATGGCGTAAAGCGCGTCTCTAAGGTCCTTGGTTCGATCCCCGGCTCGATATATACGAAAATTAGTATTGTGATTTTCTTATTTAAAATGCCCAGTAGCAGTAGTTCGGAGTCTGGATTTGTTCCCGGTGGAAATATGCTCACAACCACATACCTGGTAAAAATGGGTGTAGGTAGGTACTATATAAACACCTCTCTTAATAAATACAGGCGTGATTTATGTTGTTACTGTTAAAAAAGTGTTAGAACTGTCTGTTTGTGTCAATATCTAAGTACTTTCTACACTCATACGTCATGAAATTAAAAACTCCAATATCAGTATCACTCGGCGCCACGTGCCGAAGTATTCAATTGGAAATTCCTGTTACATTCAACTGTCAATGGAAACACGACAAATAGAGTACCATCAATCAAAGGCTCGTAGGATCGACTGCTAGTCAGCATTAGTGAAGAAGTGGAGAGCTCTAACGCTCTTTTTATTAAAAAGCTTTTGCTTTTCTGACGTGTTGTTTGATCGAGTGACAGATTCGGAGCTACGGAGGTTTTACTGATTTTGTGGCTTATTTTAAACTCCTTCCAAAAATGGGGTAACCACTACAACTACTAGTAAACTGAGAAAAAAATGAGGGCTACGCTGAAAACCAGCACCTGTAGTGTCCGTGGCACAGGATGAGCCTAGTCCTGAGTTATCATCAGCTCGCGTGCCCTATACGTTGTTTGTTTGTTTATTAAAATACGAGTACGTTACTGTTGTAATAAGAGTCAAAATATAGAGTAAGACTCGACGATTTTTCAAATTTCATCTTAGCTAATACATTAAATTACAGTACATTACATTATACATAATTACAATACATTACATTACAAGAAGATTAGGTACTTTGCTAAATGATGTAGCGAAATTAGATAATTAAGTACCTATTAAATAGAATTTTCAACTGGCCTAACCTATTGGCAATTCACTCCTCAAAATTATGAACTTAACATTAACTTATTGGTAAAATTAAGAAGATAACTTAAGATATTAAATTAGGTTTAACCTTTCATATAATCATGTTACGTTAATCCATACTAATATTATAAATGTGAAAGTGTGTTTGTTTGTTTGTCCGGCTTTCACGTCGCATCGAAGCTATTATATGGTATGGTTTTTGTGTGTGGAGATAGTGAGGAGGGTGGAGAGTGACGTAGGCTACTTTTTACCGCGGTAAAACATCCTCATGGGAAGATATCGATGTTTTGTTATTTGCTAGATATTTAGTTCCGGATGTTGTTAATATGTGCGTTGTCATGTATGATAAACAACTCATTGTTAATTCCCTTTGACCACGCGGGCGGAGCCGCGGGTAAAAGCTAGTCCTTTCATATTTAATTGAAGACTACTCAGTAATAAATCGTCATAATTCTTATGTGACATAACAATAACGCAGTAATTAATAATGATTTATTAATTTTTTATTGAAAATTTGATAGGAATTAGTTGCTAGGCAAGTGGTAGGTACGTAACGTGTGGAGTCATGCATAATTTGATCTCAAACGTGGGAAGCCTGTAACTGACAAGGCATTAAAATGGAACTTCCTTAAAGGTATTTCTCACGTGTAGGCCGCCTAACTAAAATCATCTGTCATATTAAATAACGTAACATTTCCCTATCGTATGTGGCTACAGCAGTGTCACAGTTGGTACCTACAATATGTTGCAACCCATAGACGTCCCACTGCTGGGCACGGGTCTTCTCCACACAAATCTTTTGGAGGTCTAGAGCATACTCCTCCACGCAGCTCCAATGCGGATTGGTGCAGGGGTTAGTGGCCAACCAGTGTCGAATGTTCTCAAGCCACCCGAAGGTCTTCGTCAAGGCTTAACGACTGTTTTCACCATTGAAAACAACCGGGATTGACGGCTTAACGTGTCTTCCGAAGCACAGAAGCGCCCAAGTAATGTTGCGCGATCACCAATCCACTAAACCGAAGACAGCATTACCTGTCTTTCGCAGGGAATTTGGTGAGAATTCGGCTTTTGGGAAGTCCACCATTACCCGTCACGCATTGAACTGCCGAAAAAAATTACATTTTATTTTTAAACTTCTTCAAAAGGAATTTTCAAGAATAATTAAACGAAACCCCTGTACAACCTGAACAAAAACTGTTGTAATAACAGATAAAAAAACTGTTCTATGATAAACATACTCCAGTTTTCAGCTTAAATTAAAAATTCTTACATCGCTTTTAATTATTGAGCACATTGCGTAGGCCTGTTATAAGGGTTACCTAAAAGGATTGGGTGTGGGTGTATGCTTTTTCTGTCTCATTTTCGTCCTACATAACCACATGCTTTTCTGCGGTCCTGCTTCGGGTTGCCAGAGATGTGCCGTAACACGAAAAGGATTTGTTCGGTTCGCTACGGTTGCTTAATTACGTGCACGGACTACATCTACGTGCATCCTGCATCCTGGTTTAATGTTTAACAGCCATGAGGGTTCTCCCTCAATACTAGATACATAACGTGAGTCAAAATGACTCCGACGCGAAACATTTTCATCTGTAACAAAATAAAGAAGAGGAGAGAGGACGCCACCTTGAGGTACTCTCGCGTTTAATGCCGACCAATCAGACGATTTCTGATTCAGACAAATACTATAATAAATAATATACTGCCGAACGATCCCAAACATATGAGCCAAACCACATAACGGCAGAAGCAGTAATATTAAGTGAACTTATAACAGCAAGAAGTATGTCAAAGTCGACAGAATGTTGTACAGACCTGTGGACGCCCAGAGTCCTTATACTTTGTAACAAACACACCTTACCCTACGTACCTTAAATAACCATCTCATTTCCTATATGACACTTGTTCAAAGTCTCCATAGTCTTGGGTGACAGCAATCGGTGGGGCTGCATACTCGTTAGCTCTCTTATACTCATAAAATAATATTACCTTATCAGTAGAAGAATACATATAAAAAATATATATAAGGCCCCTCCAACAATCTACATAAGGCTCCCACTATTCAATTCATCTTCCGCTTGGCAGTTTTGCTAATGGTAGTGTGTTTGTTTCTTGGAAAGTGTTACGAACAGAATCTATTACTTAGCGCAGTCGTTAAATAAACACGCCCCTGTTGGCTTCTTCTAAATGCAAATTGCTAGCTAGTTACTAATAGCTTCGCCTTAATTAGAACAGGCTTGTGTCTTGTGTCGTTCATCGTTCGTTTTTTCGTCTCTAACACCACACTCAAATTCTAGCTAAATAAAAATTAAGATGGCTGCTTGATTTATCAAGATTATCATATAGATATTTATCAAGATATTTGTATCCTAGTAGGAGTAGTGTATTACTGTACTGATTAAGTCTTGCTACTGCTACTACATACTGTTTGTTGCAATCTATCCGATAGTGCTTTCGTGTAATATTTCATACTCGTTGCGGTCCAGTGCTCTATGCTATGTGGCACTTGCACTGCACTTGCACTGTGGGAGTCGGTTCACATTGCATGTGTACTCGTATGTGTTATACATGCAATGTGTTATGGGATGTGTATGTGACAGAGTTAAGCAACGACGGGCGGGGTCATTTTGTCGATGGATGACCGCTAGTGGCAAAATTTCATGTGCGCTACCGTGCTTCGGAGGGCACGTCAACCCGTCCCGGTTGTTTACAATGGTGAAAACAACCGTTAAGCCTTGTTAACCTTCGGGTGGCTTGAGAACATTCGACACTAAGTTGCCATCTATGTATGTATATCTTCCTGTGTACAACTGTCTGTTGAATGAACGTTTAACGAGATCATTGCCTTGGCTTCATTAATCAAAAGACAGCCAATTTGCGATTTAATTACCGACCATTGTTCAATAAAAATTGTATTAATACCGAGTGGCGCTTATAATCCACAGAATCTATTGATCGAAGCACAGAATACTCAATAGTACAAGTACTTAATCTTACGCTAAGGTAGTTCACGATAATGAATATGTTTAGCGATTTATATTTGTAATTATAGCAGGTCCATAATATTTAGAAACTTTTCCTCTTCTTGGCTTTAAGTTACAAAATTAAGTAGAATTCAATCTAAAGGGAACAGAACACTGTAACTTTTTTTTTGTTTTGTTTTACGAGTGGGAAACCTTTTAAAGGACATCGCTGAGGGCCGGGTTATGTGGGATTTCCACCCACTTAAAACCCCCTTGGTGGCCTTTCTCAGGGCTCCGGGATCTCTGTTAGAACGCACCAGTGCCCTCAAACGCTGTGCCCAGGACAGGCTCGTTTCAGAGGATACGTCCAAAGCACACAAAACACCCATCTACAACGTCGTGCAGCCACTTACAACGTCGTATCTCCTGGGGTCACGGTGAACGGTTCGAGCTCCCACTCTTGCCGCCCGTGACCTCGGAGGCCCCCTTTCAGTCGCTTCTTACAGGTAGAGGATACCGTATCACTATTCTGGTACAGGCTACAGGGACATGTACCTTCTGAGTTCTACCTACCTATTTAAGCTGCAAATTATCTAACGCGTCACATCCGTGAGCGCCTATACATTTTTATTTTATTCAACTTTTAACAACAAACATACATATATACATGTAGTTTAGTTGTACATTGACGAACTAGCTTAGAATTTTGATGGAAAATACGCCGACCGCCCGGTTCATAACTAATTCTACTGTTTTGCATACCTAATGTACGGAAAAGTTCGTTGGCTTCACATGGCTAAACATATGAGTAGCGTAACTGGAATTTCATGCAGTCCCTGGTAATTATTAATTAACTACTAAGTTATATCGGACAACAAATACGACTTCAAGCTATCGTAATTTTTTTGTTATCGATACCTAGTTATTGAACATTTTTCGCTGAATTTAAAATCTATGTTTTGATATATTATTTGGTTGGTAAAATTATGCAAAGAAAAACAAATTCTTCTGGTACTTTTGTACCACAAATTATTCCTCTGTAATGAAATTATAGTACAATTATTAATATACTTTATATACTGCACTATTTAAGGTGTAGCCTAAAGTTTTTTATGTCATTGTAGCGTTTAAAGACCACTGTAATGTTTAAGCAACGTCGTTGCGGTCGGGTGCGGTCGGGACCGCTAGTGGAAAAAAATATGAGAGCTACCATGTTTCTGAGGGTACGTTAAGGCGTTGCCTTGCCTTGCTTGCTTTGCCACTAATCTGGAGCAGCGTGGTGAAGTATGCTCTCTAGACATTCCGGGATGATAATATAATCTATGTTATCATCTACCTAGGTGCCAAGTTTCATCCAAATCAGTTTTGTAGTTTTTGGCTGATTGAGTAACAAACATCCAAACATCTAAACATACTATACTCCTTTAAGTAGGTTACTAACATTTGATTACAAAAGTTTTATTGTATAAACGTATAAACATACTCGTAACATTTAAGGGTTACCGTCAATTAGAATTATTGCATTCGATTTGCAAAAGTAACATAGGAAACAATCAGACTAAACGTATAAATATTTTAGTTATTTAATATGTATAGGCCACTTAAATTTTGTTAAATTAATTAATTAAAAAAGAAATCAGACCATCTCATTTGAGGTTGTCTGGATTCAAAGACACGCACCAAAGATATTTCTCAGTTATTTACGATTTAATAAATTAAATATCAATCGATTATTATTGATTTATTAAATCGTTATCAATTTCAAGCCTGGGAGTTCATAAAGCATGTGACGTCTGCTACTTGGCCAGCGTGGTGGACCATGACCTACTCCCATTCCGAGAGAAGCCCGACAGTGGGACAAAGAATTGGTGTTGGTGGTGATGGTATATTTTCCGGTTTATCCGAACCGAGCCTTAGACTTGCTCCCAGTAATTGCCAGTCTTCAAACAGACAGCCACAATTTGGGGTCAGTAACGTCGTTTAGAGTTAATTGTGCGACACCATAGACTTTTATGGCTGGCATCATCCACAGGCGTTGCGGCCTAGTGGTCATTTCAAATAAATAAATAGGATGAGGATGTCCACTAATGGCAAAATTTCATGAGCGCTACCATGCTTCAGAGTACCGTGCTACCGTCCGTGAACAAAACACTAATAATCGCTTAATTTTTAATCCATAATTTACTATCGATAGATTTTTAATCGACATTAAGAAGAATACAATCGAACATTGTATTCTTCTTAATGACAATTATGGTTTTAGGAAGTACAGCCTACATACAACGTTTAGGTTATAAACGATTATATTGTGTACACCTGCCACACTGTACACCCAAGATACGAAGGACAATTTCTGCTGTGACCCTTATTAGTTTCATTTAGAGTGTGTCCAGTGTCCACGGGTGTTATAAGCGGCTGTGGTTGGGTGGTATTGTATGCGTTTATAATCTTTTTACCATAAAAAGTTCATTAGGCATTTATTTGTCTAACGTAGTGTACCTAACGAACAAAAACAAATTACTTAACAACGCTAACTATAATTGTCATAACCCAGAAACAGGGCCATTAACGCTGTTAGTATTTGACCCCAATAAGTGTTACAATAAGTCTTAATAGTTTGTTATGTAACTATTTTTATGTTCGCAATAAGGTCAACTTTGAATTATGTTTGCAGGTATCGAGGTGATAGAAGCTTTGTCAAGGAACCAGGTTGATTGAAGATCTTTAGATAATAATTATGATTATTACTGGAATATTTTGAACTCATTTGGCTTTAGCTGCAGAAAATATTCACTATGTGTACCTAATTGATCTGAATTTTTGTAACAAAAATACTATGAAAGAAGTTTTTTTTGTAGGTAGTTAATATGAATCTATCTACCCTAATATGGACATATTCAGGAAGACCTCATTCGAAAGATATAAGCTGACTAACAATGAATGCAGGAACAATGCCAAAGTACAGTTCAAATAAACATGAACCAATTTTATGACTCTTTATAAATAACCCTGTAATAATACGTCATAACCACAGACATGGCCCATTGCCAATGGAAAAATATTCCCAAAATGATAAATTAGGGTAATGATACAATTTTATACAGGTCATAACATAATAACTACATAACATGAAGCCTGTATTTCCCCGAAGGGGTAGACAGAGGTTACTACTCATGTATACACCCACTTTGTTTAGGTTCTATGTTATATATGGTTGTAAATACTCTCGAGTGATATTCGTATATTGCACCGAGTACAACAGTGTCCAAGTTACAAGGAATTCCCAGTTAGCAAGAATTTAAAAAAGAAGAAGAATTTACAGTCTCTACGTACTACTTTTATCGTAAAAATAAATGCTTCATTGTTGGCCTGCAGTTTGTCAAAATTTAGAAATTAGTAATTCAGTAACTCTTTAAACAAAAAATAAACGGTAAAAGTAAGGAAAAGTTATACACATAATATATCTTTGCAATCCTATGATTTGTACACGGAGTCCCGAACCCTTTCTACCTCAGCCTTAGTCTAAAATATCAAAATTTAGTCACTGTTCTATCACCGATTTGACCGCTTTAGTTAAACCAATACCAGGTAATACCACATGAGTTTAACACACTGCTAATAGCATAGCGCAGTAACGTAGCAGGATTTGTACTACCAAGAACCTAGTCTAATTTATTCGGGTCGGATAAACCTAATAATATTGGGCCTGTCATCGGTATCATAAATCTCTCATAATTTCGCATCGTTAATCACTATGATGGCGTTTATGACTTCGCGGCAGTGTCAATCGCGGCTGTCGGAGCCGGGTTGGGTGCTCTGGTGGGAAAATTCCATGAATATCTGAAATTTTTCCGTCGGGCTTCCAAGGAAACAAAAGTAATTAATAATGGCCAAACTCCCGGACTGTGAAATCTGATTCAATTTAAAATTGAAGAATGATTAAGTTTGAAAATTTAACTTCAACCCAAGAATACTGGCAATTAACCTTGGTCGAGTTACATATCGAATCGAATGTCACTGTATACCGCTGTCCAATGAACCTGCACGATTATCACAGATCTGCTCCTACAACGCATAAAAGTCTCACTGCTCGGCACAGGTCTCCCCACAGACAAATCTGCGGGAGGTCCAGAGCATACTCCACCACGCTGCTCCAATGCGGATTGGTTGGAGGGGTTTGCGGCCAACCAAACCCCTACAGCCAATCCGCCAAGTGTCGAATGTTCTAAAGCCACGTTTGTTTTCATCATTAAAAACAACCAGGACCGACGGCTTAACGTGCCCTCCGAAGGACGGTATCACAGATCTTCATGAGCACAAGTAAGCTATAATTTGTCTAACTAGTAGATTAATCGGATGCAGTTTTACGAATAGAGCCACCAATATTATACGCTCGATAGTAAGAGAAATATAATAGGTGAAATTATGAACAACAGTTTAAGTCCCTTCTTCAGAGTAGTTCAGAGTGCAACTCACCAATATGAATCACTCGCACGATAATAATACGAGTATTTTATTTACCATATCGTAAAATAGGTCGATCCTTAGCGGTTTCATTCGGACGGATAGTTGGAAATGTGTGCGTGCCGTAGGTAAATGTAAGCTGTACTACAGTTTGTACATAATATAATAATAATCTTCCATTTGGTATCTGCAAGTGAATTGTGTTTAGTTTTGTGTGTCCTGAAATTGGGATTGTATACTACTTGCGACAAATTGTGTTGTTATTCAATAGGCTTGAGCACCTCCCATTCCGAAAGGACACCCGAGCCCAAAATTGGACAGAGAAAGGTGAAAGTGTGATCTTGATGACTTTATGTACTTACGTACACTCGCTGTAGGGCAATTTACCTGCCTACCTACCCGCTGTTTTTCAACATATCGATACCTTGAATCTCAAATGGCGTAATCACCAAATCGTCATTTTTCAGGAGAGCCGAAACAAAAAAATAGATCTTAGATTAAAATTCATATCTTTTCAATTAATAATGCAATTTAAATGAAAATTGGATGTAATTAACTTATATAGGGAGCTTTATAACACAGTAATACGGTATTAAAAATTCAACCAATATTTGCAAAAATGATTTATGATTACGCCAAAAAAAATTTGATAACTTGGAGTTTACGACCCAAAAAAAAGGCTGTTCTGTAAAAAGTTACGGTGTAACAGGGTGTAACAGCCTAATTGACTTATAAAAAACTAGGAAGGAAGGAAGATGCAAGAAAAGAGACAAATATAGGTAATTTGATTATTACAAAATTAACAGCAAGTGCAACAATGAAATAGATTTTATTACTTCAATTATCCAAACATAATAATTTTGGTTTGCAGTTCAAACTAAAATTATTGTGTATGTATAATTCTGTTTTGTTTTTAGATTAGGTTAGACATAATAATATTATACTTCGCATGAACTATGGCTAGGTACTCACTAAGGCACTGACAGGAGCCTTGCTTAGCGCCTAGATTCTAGATAGTCTTCTACTTCTTAACTTATGCCTAGTTAATAAGAGTAAACAACAGCTTATGGTCGGTAAATTGAAAAATAAAATATAATTTACTCGGTACTCGTACTAGCTATAAGTGTGTCAACCAGCGCGGCCAGGAACACTTCGTTTATCTTTTAGGTTTTTCCTGCAACTAAACAATCTTCAATACGAGTAGTATTGGCCAAAAGAAATAAAACACGTCAATTTCACTATTCTAACTAGAATTTAATGAGTTTAATTATAAATCACAGACCTAAATTATCGTCAACATGAACTAACATGAACATGAAAGGAAAACGTTTAAAGAATTAAACTGAGTTTTCTTCATATTCACCTTCTTCGTCCTCTTCATCGGTTTCTGCTAATAAGTCGATTAGTAGGTACCTTTTTATCTGAAGGCAAACGAAGATACATACTCTTCGTGAAATATTATTTTTAAAAATGATGGGGCGTAAGAGTCAATTCATTTTATAATACAGATTTTTTTGGCCTAACAGTTCATATTTATCATGGTTGATACGACAAAAGTAAAAACCATATTTTTAAAAATCCATGGGTCGTAAACGCCAAATTAAATGCAAGAAGGTTAATACCCCCTAAAATTATTTATTTTATTTTAAATTCTTGAAGTAACTTGAGTCGTAAACGCCACAGTTAAACTTATCAGTCCTATACGCCTAACTCGATAATCAGTATTTTTCACATCATTATAATTTTAACTGGTGTATCGACCGAAATCTTAAAAATTATTTTTTTAAAGGTATTTACGACTAAACAATTAGAAAATTCTTGTACATCGACGAAAACACGTGGGCTGTAATCACCACTTTTTTGCGAATTTTAAAACTCTGATTGGACAGATCGATAGAGAAAAAAAAAAGCAGTAAGACAGCATTCAAAAGTCATTTTGGCCAAAATGGTGATTACGCCATTTGAGATTCAAGGTATCGATATTTTGCGGTTTTTTGTTGTATCAACAATATAAACAGTAAGTGATTTATACAACTATATTTTATTTTAATTGCGCCATTACCTTTGACAACGAATAGGTCGCCAGGCATATAAATTGTCGTGGGAAAGTACCGTTACGCGCAATTTAGTTGCCAATTTATTGAAATAAGGAAGTTGGCATTACCTATCCACTTGTTCTGTTGAAAATTATATACTTAACTTAAAAAGGATTTCCCACTTCTGCCGTAAAACATCGTGATCTTGGCAGACAAGTGTGCAATCATTGCCGTTTCATTCTCCATCCATACTTTTAAGGTCTGCTGCTGGACTCTCCTTCTCCGTCAATCGACACCACTCCTCTCGGAAAAAGAAACTAAAGAAATGGATTCTTTGAATGCAACCATTTCTCGCTTACGAGACACATTTCTGCTTTTTCTGATGAGGTTCGCAACGGAAATAGAAATAGTGTAGGTAACAACGATCAAAGCGCGCCTATATTTTACCGATTGTGTTTCTAGCTAAAAACAATGTAATTAATTTAACACTGTTTGGTGTTTACGAGACACTTCTGCTTGTACTGTTTAGGTTCACAACTACTGCCTCGTTGATCTAGTGGTCGCAACTGCTAGCTAGGTTGCTAGGGGTCTTGGGTTCGATCCCCGGGTAGAACAAAGTATTTTTTTTTTAATTAAAATTCCTAGTAGTAGCTCAAACTCTGCATTTATATGGAAATAGATGCACCGCCTATTATATGAGACATAAACAATTGGTGAAAAGTGGGTGTATTGTATACACACCTCTGCTCAACCCTCCAAGTGAATAGAAACGTGATTTTGATGGTTCACTGGTAGGCGTTTTTGCATCTATTTAATCTATGCACTGCTATCTTAGAATTACTAATGGGTACACTGACTAACCGTGCCCTCCGAAGCACGAAATCACTTAAGTTTGGAGTTTTCATACCCTGATATAAAAAAGTTAATGGATGGTTGTTAAAGTCACCTACATTTTGACATGATATTTAGAGCTGACGGTCACGTCAAGAGCAAAGTGAAGAATCTAATACAAAAATATTATTGTCACATGAATAACTTGAATAGAGAAGAACGTAATAAATAATTCAGTATTGTTTTGTTCCTATTTATTATTCATCGTTCGTCTCGCAGCGTCGAAGTCCGGCTTGCGAGTCGGACCGTGTGTACCGGAATTATTTCCGGTCACGCTTCAAATTCAAATGTACAAGTGTGAACTAGTTCAAACAGCATGAATGCGACCACGTTTTACACACCTACTTCAAGGCGGTTTTATGTGCGACTACGTTATACACACTGACTAGAGTCAAGGCGGTTTTATGTCAAAAATGTTGGTACATAGTTGATGGTAGAACGGTTCGCGCAATCATTTTTGCCGCGCATGCATTGTAAAATATTTGTGAGCGGATGACATGGGTTTTTCAAGAAGGCTATAGAAAAGGCATAAACGCTCTCTTAGCGAAGAGAGCCTTTATGCCTTTTCGATAGCCTACGCGTTATGTAATCCACTGGTGTTTGTCGTGTTCATAGGCGACAGTTACCACTTTCTATTAGTCCTTAGTAACCAGATTATTACAACATTACTACCAATACATCAGTAAGCTATTTTATATTTTGCACACGGCGTATTCATTCAACGGTACATCTCTCTCTACATTATGTGAGAACGTGCTACGTAAAACTTACGTGCGAAATTTTAATAGGTATATTACCTACTTATATGCTAATGTTGGCAAATATCTCATTGTTACTCGGGCTGGTAACAATGAGGTACATATATGCCAACTCATACATATAATTATATAAAATATATATGCTTATCCCTAACACAATACTTACAATGTGTTCCTGCAATATTTCTTTTTGAATGGACGGAAATTAATCTTGAAATTAGTGTTACGTTAAAATTTGAAGATGTCTTTCGTGATGTACATTTTTCCAACAGTTTTCACTCGACGCGCGTCGAGAAATTCTAAAATAGAGCTCCAAAAGGCGTGAGCGTGAGCGGCACAGATTAAATATAGATCCACTGATTATTTCTATTCGATTAGGTTCCGAAAGTTAACGGTCTGGTGAGCATCACTAGAACATCATAACGATATACTAATATTATACCTTTTTTAAATATCTATTATTAGGATAATCATGATTTTCAGTCAGGCCGGCAGTTTATTTCATATCAACATGAAAGTCGGCCTGACTTCAAAATATTACATGAACAATGCAGGCATGCAGGTTTCCTCACAATGACGGTTGCTTTCCACCTTTACAGGTGACATTTAATTTAAATAACACACAAGTTACAAAGTCATAGGTGCGTGCTTGGATTTGAACCCGGACCGTCGAATGAGAATCAAGTTCGATAACTACTGAGCAGTTACCATCATCCATCCGTCAGCCTTTTTGGGTCCACTGCTGGACATAGGCCTCCCTCAATCGTCGCCAATCCTCCCGATCCTGCGCCCTCTGAATCCAACGGTTTCCCGCTACAAACAATATTGTTACATCTACTTTTAATTAAGCACCCAAATACAAGTATACAGGATGCTATTATCAGACTATTGATATCTAACTGCTATTTTTACTATGTCAAATCCCGCGAAACTCAATAAAAAGTTACGGTCAAGGAAATTCCCCTACATTTGCCTCCGTTCGTTTTCCTGATAACATATATAACCGGATTTTATCATCAAATCGGCCTCGTGAGCAGATAATAAGTCTGACATGAAATTAAGCGTTATCGCGAGTGATGTCGCGGTCGCAAACATGTATGCTATTAAGTCATCGGTCTATCTGTCAGTAGTCTGTACTCCACTAATATGTTAGTTTCATTAGGGCTGCCAGTACCAAGAATATATACAAATAAATTAAAGAATACAAAAAGCGGTCTTTTCAAACGAAACCATTGATGTCATGAGAACTAACTTCTGTTACCTCGAGCAAACAAACCTCAAGGGTAGCGACACATCTGTGACTGACTTGTAACAAGACTTTTAATAACAATTACTAACTGGACTATTACTAACAGGACTAACTATCACTAACAATCCCCAGTCCTCATACCCACTAACGAACTGACCAACTAATGTTCTAATTAACTCTCTCAGCTAACTGGACTAACCATCCCAGTCCCTTATTGAGTCTTGTTCAGAATCAGTCACAGTTGTCATGGGCGGCAGCAGATGGATGGTGCTGCAAGCTCTTTTGCTAACTAGTATCCATAAAAAATAGAAATATTATTTGCAAGTGTTCCACTATACAGAAGTCTTTGAAGTAACAAAAAACTCAGTTCTTACTATTCACCCTTGGTACTATAGACCCTGTTTTACGTACGTATCATCAACAAAATCGTTAAAAATTTCACCCCGAATTGTAAGGTGCAGATTCTAAAGTTAAGCGTAAATGTTTTCTTTAAGTTTAATTAAGTATTGCTTGACAGTTGAAAAAAACTTTACGTGCCTCCCGAGAAACAAAAGCACCCATGAAATTTTATTACCCATCCGCACCACCGTTCCGGCCACATACCGACCGCGCCCGTCGTTACTTAACTCGGTACTATTACTTTACCCTTATGCTACCTTGTAAATAAATGGGCCAACCCTACCTTGCGCCGCCCCGTCCTTGCGAGCACCAAGAGCAATGTCGCCCCGAAATAGTCTACACCGTCTTCTTCAAAGCCGTTGAAACGACGCCAACTCGCGAATCTGCAAGACATAAATACACCACGCCGACAATGTCATACGTCGCGAAAAAAATACTAATATCACTATACCAACTGCTTTTCATTATTCATGGACGGAACGCGACTGGATAAATACAACAATCTATATTTAGGGGCCGGTACAAGGTATTGTATCAGCAATGATATTATATACATTACAATATCATTGTGTATCAGACAATTTCGATTCCTATTCGATTCAATCTCGATTTTGATGAGGGTAAGACATGAAAACACGAACTAATAAATTCTTTTGAATAAACTTATTTTCGTATTTATATCAGCCGTCGAAAAATATTTATATTGTAAAAATTGTCAAAAATTTATTTTTCAAACGCATTTTCTTCAAATACAGTTGATAGATACAACTCATTTCATCCATATCTATAAAATCACAATTCCAAGTTAGATCTCTATTCTCCATTTTGATTTCAAACGAAATAGAACGTGACTTAAAATGACGCAAACGTATTCATAATTTGAAATTCAAACATAAAATTCCGTTGTAAACTAGATGTTACGAATTCACCTCCTTGACATACTCTAAAACTATTTTTCATCTCGTTCGGTCGGCGTTAAGGTACTCGTAGGTACTATTAAGTATTCTGTGCTCGTAGGTACCAGCAGGGAAATATTTTCTTCACTCATTTCAAACACACGCAGACATATTACACCAGTAAACCACCGCTCCATTGTTGCTTTGAAGCTGGCAATAAAATGGGTTGAACGTTCCTGTGGCCTTCGTTGTACCTACCCACTCCATGATACATAGTCTGTGCTTTACAGCAGATAATTAATTATAGCACTCAGTCCTCTTTACTGTGCATGTACTGTTATGTCTAATGAAGAATCCGAAGAATCCAAAAGAATTGAAATCTTTTTTAAGCAAATTTCTAAGTAAACGTAAACGTATTATGATAAAAACTCACCGCAAATGACTTTCACTGTTCACTTTAGAATAAAAAACTTAATAATCGCGTCTGAACGTCGACCTTCCAGTTCAAGTGGCTTGCCAACTTGTATCATTCAACGTTGTAGCTAATTATTGTAAAAAATCTCACGTTATCGGGTGGGCGGAGTGCGCCCGACGCCTGAAAAAACAATTTCACGCCTTTTTCGCGCTTTCTTTTTAAAGGCGCCCATTAATACGTTTAATGGATCGTAAAGTTGGCTTTGTGATCAAATTGTATATTTTTAAATTTTTCTCTTGAATGTTCATTTATTCCTTTGTCCATTTAACTAATTTTTATATTTGTCAGTTTTTACAAACCGTTCCTGGAAAATGGAGATTAGATTGTAATACTGATTAAAATAATTTTATAGTAACATAGCTTCAGCTTAAACCTGCTCTTGCTGTGGATTTCTTAGCCCATGTTTAATATTAATATAGGGTATGTTACACTCAATGGTGTAATATACATAGAAAAGTGGAGCTAAAGTTAACGCGTTAAGAAGAATCTATTATTATGTCTAATTCCACGCGAGCGAAGCTGCGGCGTCCACTAATATTCCCATGAAAGATAATGGAGGATTACGGGGAAAGATTTTTACATCTTCAAAAAAGGCATATAAAGAGCTCGCTTCAAGCCTGTCGACATGTTGGCGACTACTCTGGTGTTGTTCAAGTTCTTGGCGACGGTGACTTCTTACCATCAGATAGTTCGTCTGCTTGTTCGTTAAGCTACAAGTGTAACAATAAAAAAAACTAACAAAATTACGTACACAAACAGAAAAAGAGCACAGGTCTACGGGACCAATATATAAAAGGCTCACGCTTACCAAATAAATTTGGGCAACTCAAGGATTTATGTACCTTTAATGAACCACTGAATGAATTCGGAGATGTCGTGAGCTGACTTAAATAACATATTGTTATTCCGGTTCGGTACTACATGGCTTTCGTAATGCAAACATCATTTTCTGCCGCGGACGATAAAACGTGAATGCATTTATTTTTTTTGCTTTTATAGCATAGATTTATCACTATCAGACACATTCCATTAAAATACGGCTCTGTTCACCTGTTCACGTGCAAAATTGAGGAATGGCTTTTTAGTCATAATATAAGTCCAAAATTGACGAATGGCTTTTTAGTCATAAATGTCATAATATAAGTCATAAACTATTGTTTATCGGATGGTTTACAGCCACAGCAATCTATTACCAGTACCTTGCTGCGACCCATAGACCACTGCTGGGCACGAGTCTCCCACCACAGACACAGCTGCGGGAAGTCTAGAGCATACTCCACCACGCTGCTCCAATGAGGATTGGTGGAGGGGTTTGTGGCCAACCCAACGTCGAATGTTCTCAAGCCACCCCCGAAGGTCTTCGACAAGGCTTGACGATTGTTTCCACCATTGAAAATAACCGGAACCGACGGCTTAGCGTGCCTCTGAAGCACGGAACCCCACATGAAATCTACCACTAGCCATTGGTATGTACCAACCGACCATCCCCGATGTTGCTTAGCAGAATGCTGCTGAATTTGCTGCTCAGAATGGGAGGGATTAGGCCATAGTCCACCACGCTTGCCAAGTGCGGATTGGCAGACTTCACATACCTTCGAGAACAATATGATGAACTCTCAGGCATGCAGGTTTCCTCACGATGTGTCCTTCACCGCTATAGCAAGTGACATTTAATTTCTCAAATCGTTTGAACCCCAACCGCTCGAGTGAGAGGCGAGTTAAATAGCCACTGTACCTACTGCCACCGCTGCTACACTTCTCACAGTATCAAAAGAAAATAAAAAATTTAAAGCTTGATAACCTCTGGTCTAGACTAGATCTAGATGAATCAATGCACTTGGCTTCGCATGATAGATTGGCGAATTCATTTGCATTTAATCAATACTAAGTGGCGCGCGGAGGAAAGTTCCATCCCGTCGCCGCGCCGTGCACTCAGCGGAATCAATCAACTGCAGTATTGGCTGAACTTCTGTCACAGAATACATAATAGTGCTTCTCTGTTAGAGAGTATTATAACCAAGATAAGCGGATCCGTACCATTTTGTAAACTTGATTCATTTAATTTAAACACGAGCCACAAGTATATATCTATGATACACCTTTTTTTTTGTTTAACGAGTGGGAAACCTTGAAGAAAGGTAGGTACCCGGACGTCGTGGGAACGACGTTTGTGGGACTTTCACCCACTAAAACCCACTCGGTGGCCTACCCCGGCGCTACAGGAGGGCTTCGGGATCTCTTGTAGAACGCGCCGGTGCCCGCCAGCACTGCGCCCAAGACGGGCTCTTCCCGGTTTACAAAACGCTGTGCAGCCACAAACAGCGTCGTCTTTCCCTGGGTCACAAGATGGACGGTTCGAGCTCCCCCTCACCGCCCGCAACCCCAGAAGTCCCCTTTTAGTCGCCTTTTACGACAGGCAGGGGATACCGTAGCACTATTCTGATCCTGAGAGATTCTGAAAGATTGGATGATTGGATGTATGTTTGTAACTCAATCACGCAAAAACTACAAAAGGGATTTGGATAAGACTTGACATGTAGGTAGATAAAAACCTAGATTAGCACAAAGGATACTTTTAATCCCGAAAATATGTTTCCTTGGAATGTTATGCACGATTGGAAATCTGTCTGACAGACAGTTAATTCACCGTGAATAGAGTTTGTCCAGTAATGTCCATATTCCATCCTCATGAATATGTAAGTAATGTGGTAAGTACTTTATTTTTAAAAAAATGTAAATAAGTAAGAAAAGTAGGTATTCCATTATATTTCAACATACATTTTAATAAAATAAAAAAAGTTAATTGTTGATAAAATTTATTTGAATCCAATGTACTACCTACCTAGAAGCATTTATTAGTTAGGGCTAGTTGTTCATTCTCGCTTTCAAGCCAAAGTTTAGCCCTCGAGACAAGTTTGTGATACGAATCGAACCTTTGAGTCAATATACAGTAGAAAGTTACTCAAGTTTATCTTGCCTGTAGGTAGGTACCTACTTCGCGCTTCGGTTGGTTTCGTTAAACCCAAGAACTTTGACGTTGATATGGAGTCAACAAAGGTCAGTTATAGGTTATATTGAAAGACCCGTTGGCGCAATCGGTAGTGAGCAAGATTTTTTTACATCAAAGTACTTTTCTATTACTGACTAAATATACATAGTAAAGTTGACGCTTATGATATCCAGTTTATTGAGACAAAAACTTGTTTCCGTAGTGTTACATAAGAATATATTTTTTTAACAATTCTGGACTCAATTAATATAAATAAATAAATAAACTCGCCAGTGTCGCCAGCAATTTTAAAAATGTATTCTTCATCACTATAGGAAGGAACGGTTGTCGGTTATTCCAACCTCGCCATAAATTGAGCAATTCATTCTAGCCTAGCGAGTTATTCAATGTAATAACGCGATAAGCGATCCACCCGCATCGTGCCATTTTGCACTGTTTTCGATTTACTGTAATGACTACAATAACTAGAGGTAAATTTATGTCCACACTATTAATATTGATAAGTAAGTATGTATTATGAGTCACAAAATTCCGTTATATAAGAATCAGTTTTTCAACCACTGCTTGTTTGCCCACTGCCCCACTGTTGGACACATCTCGGACAACCACGCTAGCGATGAGCGGAATGGCAGACTTCAGATTCCTACGGAAACATTATGCAATACTCTCAGACATGCAGGTTTGCCCACGATGTTTCCCTTCACCTTTACAACCATACATAAATGTAGGTAGTTACATAATTTATAAAATTAATTGCACAGTATTTGAACACTGTGACCTCACGAGTGAGAAGCCACTGGATTCAGAGCATTGGGAGCAACACGCATACCACGCATTTGGGAGTCTTGTCTAGTACCTGCACTTACGGAGTTGTTGCTGCGACCCATAGACGTCCCACTGCTGGGCACGGGTCTCCCCCACAGACACTGCTGCGGGAGGTCTAGAGCATACTCCACCACGATGCTCCAATGCGGATTGGTGGATGGGTTAGTGGCCAACCCAGTGTCGAATGTTCTCAAGCCACCCGAAGGTCTTCGACAAGGCTTAAAGATCGTTTCCAGCATTGAAAATAACCGGAACCGACGGCTTTACGTGCCCTCCGAAGCACGGTAGCGTTAATCTAATTGTAGCGTCCATGATATTTTGCCACCCATCCACAAACCGACCGCGCCCGTAGTTGCTTACCTTTTTCAATCACATTGAATCGACGCGAGCCATTGGGCTATGGATGCAACACTTACTGAGTACGATTTTTAAATGATTTATAACACAGTTAAACATTGATCTGGAAGTCGTCGTAACATTGGTCATATGTGCGCATTTACCTGCTAATGTGACCGAATCGTTACAATAGTAATGGCGTGTTCATTTTCGGCGCGATAAGCCTTATCACTATTTAATAACGTGGCGCACATTAATATAATTAGACAATGGGTTCTTGCTCTTGATACCCTTCCCCCTTCCCCCTCCCTCCTACCTCTCACTACACTATGATGAAACCAAATGGCCATGTGTGCAAGGTTGAATTAGCAAGTTTGTGAGAGTGATAAGTCAATGAATTGACTTGTGATGTTACGAGTTTATTATATTATATATTTTTGTATGCGTGTTTTAAATAATATAGATTTGAGAATACTTAATTTTTTATGGTTAAAATGTAGAAAATGGGCATGCACTATCGGATTCGCTGCCGTTTACTACTGTGACAGGCAAGGAGTTAGTGGAAAACCAAGTGTCGAATGTTTTGAATCCGCCCGAAAATTTTCGACAAGGCCTAACGATTATTGTACAATAAAATAAACCGGGATCGCCAGTTAAACGTGCCCAGCAAAGCATGGAAGCAACTGCAAATAAAATTTTGCCCAAAAGTCACCCATTTATATACCGATCGCGCCTGATCGACGTTGCTTAACTCGGTCAATCAGGTACGATCGACGCGAGACGTTGGGCTAAAATCTACTACTACCTACGTCGTAACTTTAAACTCTCATGGCCGCTAGTGAACTAAGATACCGATAAATTAGTTATTTTGATTATATTTCTATAGATAACGACTTAAAAATAGCACTCTTGCTTGGCAGATAACTTTGTTATTCAGTATTTTGTTTCTTTTGTTATTGTTATTGTGTTTCCATCCACTGCAGTTAAGGTGGCACCAGTTCATTGCATTCTTTCATTCAATTTACATTTCCTCTGAAACGTCCAGTTTTCTGAGTCTTAGTTTTCACAGTAAAGTCAAAGGTCTACGCTAGAACATAACCCAACAACACTTACTTATTTAGATTTAAAAAAAATAACAACACGAAAACAAGTTTTTGTCTCACTAAACTCAATATTTTGACCGACAACTTTAATTATATTTTGTAAGTATGTAATAGAAAGTTAGTTTAATGTAAAAATATGCAAATATTTAGGTGAGGTCTAGCAGTAGTATTTCATAGTTAACATATACTGCGGATTACTGCGAAATAACATACGTGTTTGTGATGAAATTGAACTAAGTACTTAAAATCAAAAAATACCTATATGATTTCGATGACTAAAATCAAATGGCTTGCAATTTTAAACCTTATGTCACAGGGCTTTTTACAAGAAAGCCTTCGTGTACGTAATGCGCTGTGAGTCAGTGAGCTGTCATCGCCTGGAGTTTCGCAATGCTTTCACGGACCATCCAAACAGTCGTTATTGAGCTCTTAAGGACAATATCCTTGGTATTTACTAGAACTACTAGAAGAGGTCTGGCAAGTGTGTCACGTAAGTATTACTATGTTAGGTTAATACCGAATTTGTGCTGCAACTGTGTCACATTAGATTGGAGATAACGTCGCCGCGTCGTCGAAAAATGTTGGCATCCCTAGGTCATGGAGTGGCCTAAAGCTTCTGATATTTATTCTTTCCTTCCAACATTCCGCCAATCCGCACTGGAGCAGCAGAAGATACGAGGGTAACTTTGGTAACTTTTCTTCAGTGTCCGCTAATGGTAGCTTAGATGTTACTCGTAGATATACGTCAATGTAACAAGCACGTGCTTCCAGCAAGAAACCGCCAAAGTACGACGTATTTTCATAACCTTGAACGATCAACGAATATTGAACTCAGCGTTTACTCGTGCCCTACCACTTATTTATGGCTTTCAGAAGGTAAACCTATTAAATATTATGGTGCGTCCACGTCTGTATGGAGCAACTGTGCTATTTGTGCCTAGGGTGTCCTAGTGGCAAAATTTTCTCAGAAAACAAGCGCCACTTGACTATTAGCACCTATTGTTACCAATTTACAGGTTATACTCAAGTGTTAAGACACCTGATAAACCGACAAACCTGATAAGAATCAACAAGATATTCTGTCTCTCGTCCATTGGAGAAGGATAGTGATCCTACGTATCTACATAGGATCACTATCCTTTTCTATCTACTATCAACATATCTATATTGATATGCACTAATCACATCACATCTACGTAATCAATGTGTTGTTTCACTTAATCGATGCAGCTGTTATATCAAGTCACGGCAAACATTGTGCATCCATGTATGCATCTACGATGACTAGCCCATCATGATATATATCATCGCTGATCTATAGTAACGAGTGCATCTTTCAAGACAAATTAAAATCCAGCGCCTGCATTCTTCAAGGCTACAAAAGTATTTTCTAAGATAGGTTATTCCGTAACTATACATACGAGCCCATGGTTACTTAGTACCTAATTAGAAACTTAGTAATACTATCCTACCTACTACTATACTACCTTAGAAATTTAGTAATACTATCCCTACTTGTCTCTTTGACAAAAGAGTAATCGTAGTCTTCGTCGATGATACATCTTACTCTGCTGATGCTTCTGCTGAGCAATGTAGGATACATTGCTGTTGTCTCATTTAAACAGTCTCACAGATGTATATGTATACAATGGCATATTATTAAGGTAGGTTTAAATTGGTGGGAGAGCTAGCAAATCGTCGGATTCGCAACCGCCCGCACCAATTCATTCGGTTCGGAATTGGGATCGGTCGCCCAATGGACGCCGGACATTAACTAGGAAGGTGTCTAGTCTAGTAGGTACCTATAATAACATGTAAATACTAGACTTGACATCAATCTATACTGGCACGTGATCTGTCCGTGATGCCCAGTTAGAACTGTATGTTCCACGTGTTGACAAAGTGTTAAATAAACATAATTGTGTGAACATTGTATTTGAGCACACAATGATGTTTCGATAGTTACCAGCGATGAAGTATGGTGAAGTTGAATTGGTGAATGTAAAATAGCATAAACGACTTATGATGAATAGTAATCTGTAACCTGTGATTATCGTGAGTGACCATCAACCTACTAATATTAGAAATGTCAGAGTTTGGATGTTTGTTACTCAACCATGCAAAAACTACAAAACGGATTTGGATGAAACATACACGACAAATAGGTAAATGATAACCTAGATCAGGATATTTTTCATCCCGAAATATGTTCTCTTGGGATGCTTTGCACGTTTATTGGAAAGTTGACTGGCACACTGGTTGAGATGGCACTGACAATAATTTTTAACTTGATACACTTTTTTTTTCTCATCTGGCTGCTTAATACCGCATTAGGGAACGTAGGGAGTACAAATATAAGTCAGTGTGGTTCCTGAATTTGATTCTTGGTCGCGGTTACCTGCATCACACTACACTATTCTTCCACATTTATACCACTCTACATAGTAGTAGGTACCTACTGTATCTAATGACCTAGTACCTTAGTAAGTAGGTACATAAGGATCGTATGAAGTTGTCCTAAATTATTGTTAATTTTGACATGAATGGAATTTTTCCCAATATTCTCACAAATAATAGGCTACTGCATAATGAAATTACATTTTAATTAAAAAATAATTTATGTAGGTACAATTTGGATAACGGTAAATTCCGGTTAAATATAGGGCATATGAGGTTATCGTACGTAATACAATAGACAATATAAACCGGAATAAATGTTTTAATTAGCTCCTTAATTACTTTTTAACTTCTTTAGTATCGTATAAAATATTCCTCTGTTTGATAAATTTCCGCTTGCGATAAACTCATTGATTGATTGGATGAAGTATGACACTACCATTATAAAGGCGAAAGTTTCTGAGTATGTGTTTGTATGTTTGTTACTTCTTCTGATGTATTCTGCTAGCGGTTTACCATCCAACAGTCGTGACCTAGGCAGTTTAACACTATCGATACTTCCCTTAAAGTTTGTAAAGTATTTACATACTGAAAAAAGGAATTGATAGTACCAGGATCGTAGAACCCATTGTATGGGATAAAAGCACGCGGTTTGAGTGTGTGCTTTCTCGCGCTTCAAGGTTGGCTTTTGCGAAACGGAACGGGTATGTTAGGGTGACGAAGCCTTTCCATAGTTTTCTGGACAGATATCTGTACCTATTAGATTTTGTTGTTATTATTGATGTGAAACATTTTTGGCGGAGGGCAAACCAAATTTTTGGCGTGGCGAGCGTGGCGAGCGTGGTGAGTGTGATGAATATGGAATATATAATACTATACAGTTCCGACAAATGACGGTCGGAAATTATTTTATTAATAAAATATAATAGGTACTTAATAATTTTTTTTTATTGTAAGTTTTTTTTTTTTTTCTTAGTATATGTTTTAGTTCCTGTCATAATCTGTACTTTTGTGCATATTACTTGTACAAAATAATTTCGATGTTTCACATCTCCCGTGACGGCTCACAATTTTTTTTTATATTCCATAAGTTTTCTTGTAGTGATCGCAGGCGTGACTGCTAAGCTGGTCCTGATTCGATCTCCGACTCGGGCAAAGTTCTGTAGGATTATTCTCACTTGACATAAATAAATATATAAAATAAATAATTGTACGTAACATAGTAAACTCATTGGTGTTAGCGGGTGAATTTAAAACCAGATCGTTTAGATCACAGAACAGATAAAAGAGAGAGGTTCCTCTTTTATCTGTTCTGTGGTTTAGATCGTGACGTCCAATTCTTATCCACAGTATTGGTAACAGCGCTCATTACCAAATTATAAGAGAATTTTTCTGGTCGTAAAGGACCGTACCAAACTAAACCAATTATAGCTAATATTCATAGTATTGTATAGTATAGAGAAAACATTGCATTTTTTATGCAAATAATCAACTAGGTTCTAGGTCATGCTTGGTCACCCTACACATTGCAAAGTACACAACCACGCGTTAAAAGTATTCTTTCCACATTGTTTTGTCGCTCAGGAATAGCTCGCAGAATGTTGCTAAGCAAATTAGCCTCAATCCTCACTAAAATATCGTCTCTTGCTTGCGTCCGTCTACGTACCTATACGCCGTTCCTGCGACTAAACTATGCATTTTTAAATCAAGAAACGGCAAGCTCAAATTCACTGTTGAAAATAATTATTTTCTAAAGAATAATTAGTTTTATAATTAGGTAATGTTTGAAATTCTCACTTTACCGTTCCATTCTGGCATTAAAATTCAATAGGTACAGATAAATTCACACGGGAAATCAGGAAGTATTTATCATTATTCTTAAACTTAGCAATGTGACCAGAATAAGAATTACTTAATAATGTACCATTGTCTTAAATTAATCCGTGTAGATAATAAATCTATGGTGTAGATAGAATATATTTTTTTAGGAAAGAGTAATAAATCTATGGTGTAGATAGAATATATTTTTTTAGGAAATGTAATAAATGACTGTCTATAATAGGGCTCTGTGAAAGTATCTACTTAGTACATAAATTAATATTATGGACATTCATATATCCATAATATTAATTTATACCTACCGCCATCCGACCCTAAACAAGGCACGAGCCTGTACTATGGGCGCCAGGGACTGATATACTATACATACATAGATATTAATTTTAAATACATAAGTACTTAATTTTAACAGAGACAGACCAAACACGAATGTTTGTCGAACGGTACAGTGGTATTCGAACCCACGACCGATGACGATGCAGGGTCACCACCGATGGCACCAACGGGCCCTTCAGAAATCTGTCAATTATCTCGTACCTATTGACTTCGTAACAAAAGAACATAAAAGATACCTTTTTTACGCGGGGGAACCTTTTAAAGGATTGTCGAATTTCCATCCACAAAACCTTCACGATTGGCTTCTCCAGCGGTTGGACCAACCCAGGATCTCTGGTAGAACGCATCGTTGCCCTCCAGCGCAGTGGCAATGTGAGGTGCCTTGACACTTGAGACGTGAAAACGTCAACACTCATCTACTACGTCGCGTCATCCTCTTTCCCGCGTTTTACATTACAGACATCAATACTGTATATCTCCAAAGGGGTAGGTAGGAGGTGTGTATTATACACTTTACAAGTTATGCTATAATGCAATAAATGATTATGATTATAAAAAAAAATTTAAAAAAAAAATTTAAAAAAATTTAAAAAAAATGTGGCGAGCCTAAGCGAGATATAATAGTAGGTACTTTGCCCGACCCGGGCGACGACCTCGAGACCTCTAACTTAGCAGGTGCTTTCGACGAATATAGGTACCAAGGAGGCAGTTTTATGTACTCAGCGGAAAAGTTAATGAAATGAATAAATAAATGAATAAATATCTACTACCATACTATAGCAGACATAAATAGAACAGGCCTATGAAAAACAACGATTGCTTACATACAAAATGTTTTCATGCATTCATGAAGTGCGTAAACATTAATTTACAATTCAATTACAGTGAACAAACTTCAGTAATTACAAACACCGATTGTGATTGTAACCCAGCTTGCACTATGACATAATTTGTGGGTATAGTAATGTTATCACTACGTCAAAGCTTAAACGCGTCACTATGATGATAACCCAGATATTAACTTCGTAGGGGTACCTACGCGATTATATTCAATTTTGCAAACTATCAAAACCGGCCAAGTCGCGGACGAAGGGTTCCGTACCATTATCTATACAAACGGCAAAAAAATCATGTTCGAGCTCATGCTCGTATCAGTCGCTGCTTCAGTGACTGTCAGTCGCCGCTTCAGTGACCGTCAGTCGCCGCTTCAGTGACAGTTTGATAAAACTAACGATTCTATAGGTAGGTACTCAACTCTATGAGTTATTTATATAATTGTTGTTCCAATGTTAGACATGATAAAGGTATAAGATATTAAGATAGATAAGAATAATCTATTAACTACAAAACTTAATCTTTTCATGATCTATCTAATGTCAGCATAACACGAGAACAACTGACGATAGAAATTCGTCTTAGTATAATTCTAAGCAACAGCTCACCTTCAATCGCTTAAGCCAAGAAAAAGCGGACGGCAAACATTGGTCCGAACAATAGTTTCCACGTTTCCTATTCGAATACAATGATACAGTCTGAATCAATTAACTGCCTTATTACGGCAATTATGCAAATAACTTTGAGGAGTTAGTAACTCTGTTGAAACGACGTGACTTTTAAACTACGTAGATTTGGGAATAAATTACTAGTCGTAGGTTATAGACGGTCACTACAGAGCGACAATATTTGTTTTTATTTTTATTTAAAAGCTTTTATTTAACTTCACTCGTATGTATGTACTTACATACATACGAGTTATGTCCTGATTGCAAGATTCAATCAATATTTCACCCACTTCCACTGAAGCTATCGAGCTGAAATTTGGCACACATATTTGGTTCCGATGACAATGCATGAAAATAAAAAAAAAGTTTAAAAAAGCTTATTAAAATAAAAAAATTTAACGGTATAATTTTTTGTTTACAGCATGATGAACAAGCAGGGTCACCTGATGTTAAATGGTCACCGTCACCTATGAACTCGTGCAACAATATAGAAGAATGGTCAATGCACGTGGCCTAAGAGCTTTATTTTGTTTTTTGTGCATTTTTTCCACCGATCATATCTAAATATCCATCAGTATGATAGGTACATAACATACATAATCACAGTATTACGATACAACCGTTTCAGGGCATGCATAATTTTGAAAAGCTCATAGTGATACGGCTAATGTCCGTCTGGAATAGTCTGGATGTCTGAGAGTAGGTACCTATAAGTAAGTACACTTATGTACGAGTTCGTGTCTATCATTGGTGGACAATGGACATGTGGACGAAGCGTATTTTGTAGCGTATATTGTTCTCCGTGAAGTTCTAGAGGGCTTGTGAAGTCGGGAAATCTGTTCTCCGAAGCTGAGGGATATATCCTAGTAGCCAAGCAATGTACTCATTACATTAATGAAATTCTTCATTAAATCTGGCGTTCCGTGGCATAGCGCTTGCATAACTCCGTACTACTAAGAATTATACAGGTAGAATATATGCATTTATGAGTGTATTCGTAGCTTATATGAACAGACCAAGGGCTCTATTTTCGAACCGCTCGCGTGGCTTAATCGCTCGACTGCGACTCGTATCTCGATCAACTGGGAAAATTCCATATTTTTAAACCACTACAATGTAATGTGGTATAATATAAAACACTCGATTGGTCACAAGACAGACTAATGGCCGAAATTAATAATCGATCTAATCTTAAATCTTCGGATTAAATGTCAAAATTGTAATCCTGATTAGTAGTTAAGTGTGCCAATAAACGATCCGTGGATTGAAATTGCAATCTCTAGAATCAATCTATCTTTGGGAGGACGGATCAAAGATTACAGGTATACCTCTGTATGAAAACGACGGTTTGAGCGTGTCAATAACCTATCTCTCGTTTTTGACGTTTCGATCGATCGGTGAAAGCAATCCAAAATCTTGATCTTAGACTTTCCTCCGATTTAAGATTTTTCAAAATGGATTTGGCAATATTGTCCAGCTCTAGCGATAGTGACAGCGATAATATGGAAATCCTAGCTCAATTGACGGGATTCGGATACAGACAGTGATTTTTTATCTCGTTTCGTAACCATGGATCATATGGTATCGCGACACTTTTTGTAAATAATGACATCATTATTTACAAAATCGTAGTACATTATTTTATTCTATCATCAATAGTTTCCGCAGCGCACGCGATGCAAAGAATATTTTAGGTATTTTTCACACCTTGGGTTATATTGAATTTTTATTAGGGATCCCTATTTTTTTTTAAATTGTAATATAGTTGTTAAACATAGCATGTACTTGATATAGTTTTCTGTGTTGCATGAACTGTGGCATGAACGATTGTTGAAAATAAAAGATTCTTTCTTTCTTTCTTTCTTTCCTTGTTACTGAAGATGCAACTTTTTAATGTTTTTTTTAATCGGTATTTTATATTATTTTCTTTGAAATCGGTCCAGTAGTTTTTGTGTGATAACATTACAAACATACATACAAAAACACAAATTTATAAGTGAAAGAATTGTTGATATCGGTCCAGTAGTTTTTGTCTTATAACATTACAAACACCATATTTCCTCTTTATAATATTAGTATAGAAAAAGACACTATTAGTGATTTGTTTATTATTTATTTTAATTAACTGCCACCACCACAAACAAAAACTTCTTCCTCTTTGTCACCACCAAATGGTACAACAAGCTTGCAGTACTCTCCAGTAATCAGCCACTCTGTCCAGTATGTCATCCGGGGGAATGTAGGGAATGCCACCACCAGTCTGTAAAAATAATAAACATTTTAGGTCAACTTTTACTGCGATACCTATAGTTTTAAAAAAAGATAAAAAGTCCCTAACACTTACGAGTACTTGGATACGTGCAAGTTTCTTTCGATTTCCCAACTTTAAACGCACGTGCTGGTGGGGTGTTCGACCACAAACCGTGGCATTGGGCTGTTCTCAATTAAGTCCAGCAATAATTTTGTCTCATCATTCGTCAAAGGTTTGCCTGGTAGTACCTAAAATAACAAGAACTTCATAAAAATATGCTTTCGAACATTATTAGCATCATCATGAAACAAAATAATTAAGGGGTATGGATCTCTACAAAGTCACTTACCACTTCAAAGTTCATTGCTATTTAATTATTATGCAAAAACTATAATAGTTAATTAACACAATTTTTATACATAAATAAAATATGACATGTAGCTTTTTGACTTATTTCAAAATCAAAAAACATTACCCAATCAGTGAGATGTAACGTTCCATTTTATACAAATTTTAAAACTTTTAAATTGGTAATTATATGCTGCTGCGACCCACAGATTGGATTAGTGGCCAACCCAGTGTCGAATGTTCTTATTCTTAATGCTACTGGGCTTTGGACGCTACAATAATATAATTTAACAACAAAAACAACAAATGGTAATTATATAATCTATATAAAATTTCAAGAGCACAATAAGTAAAAAAAGTAGGTACCAAAACAGTTAAAGGTACTTGTAATATGCATATATTGTTGGGTAATTTTTAAGATATTAATTATAAATAAATGTAGCACTCAAGTTTCGATTTTGCATACAACGAAACGTCCAAAGAGGGAACAGATATCTACGGATATCTTGATATCCACGGATTACCCATTGATGGTTTGTCTCTTTTCGTTATTGGGACGCGGATTGAAGATCGATCCGCAGATAGGCATATATCTGAGATCAATTTATATCTTGGATTACAGATCGATTATTAATTTCGGCCATAAATAGTAAGGTATTGTTTCTATCTAACGAATAAGAGTCGACGCGAGTCGCACGCGAGCGGTTCAAAAATAGAGCCCCAGTCCAGTTATCATCTACAAACAAATTACTAGGACCGTATGACGCACAAGATTTGCGTTAGCGCATCCCTCGTCATTCTAACGTGTTATGCCATCATTCGTTCTTGACGTATGTATTAAGAAAATTTTTGTAATTCAACATGACTGCGCAAAAAGAGAAACCCGCCTTAAATATAGGTTTTATAGTAGGTAGTACATATAATTATAGGCATTTCAGGAGTACTATTTAATTAATTTAGCTGGTTATGTATCTTATTGATCGGTACCTACTTGTTAAACACTATATTATATGATATATTTATATCTCCAGCTAGATCTGCTGGTCTTGTAATTTGGAATATAGAAAGTAACGCTTTTATATCACCGAGGTACCTAGCATTTTTTTTAGTAATTACAAGATATTTAATGTTTTAGGGTTGAAATTATGGCCTTAGATCACGGAAGGTCCATTCCAACCATAGACTACAGTTAGTACTACGATAGGTTATAATAGGTACCTACTATAATGGTAGGTAGGTATGATACCCTGTTCGGTGACGAAAAAAATAGGTACGAGAAGGTCAATAAAATATAATAAATAAAAAATAAAGAAATTGTAAAAAGCAAAATACTTACTTATTTTTTGTAACGTAGATAACGTTACAAAAAATAAGTAAGCGTAACCTTATGCAAGAAAAATAAAATTTCTTAATGATGTCCAATAATTCCTGAACTTTTCCTCAGATAAATAAACATGCATTCAATTGGCAGCAAATTGCTAGTGACCGAATGACGCAAAAGAGAGGCGTTCGGACGGGCGGACGTAATGCAGCTGTTTGTATAGACAGCTAATGGGTTCTGCCTAAGCACGTGTTTTACAGATAATTAGCTATGATGGTCAGGTGCGGAGAAAGAGATACGGAATCTACGATGAGTTAACTCTGCGGCGGGAAACTGCTGGGTTCAGAAGGCACAGGACCGGTCGGAGGATGCCTTGTTGGAGGATTATCTGCCATCATCCGCCAACCCGCACCGAAACTGATGTAGTATGATGAGTATGCTGCAGACCTTCACAGTTGTGTAAAGAAGCCTTGCCCAGCGATAGGACGCCGATGAGTTGCATCTAACAACACGACGAGCTGATCGTGGAATCGTGAAGTGTGGTTAAGTTTCCGGCGAAGACGACAGTCACGATATAAACATGTCACGAACACGCTAACTGCACCATTTCGTTCAGTAAGATACCTTTATGTATTTACAAATTGTCGTCATACGAATATACACATTGCATCACTATTACAGTCTATTTTATTTAGGCCCCGAGACGAACTTTATATCAAGTATTTAGAAAATAAATGCACGAACGTTGTCACAAAAATTACGATGCCTTTTCCAAGTACCCTTATAATCGTAAAGAGTAGGTATTATACGGAAAAATAGCATGTCTACCTATTTTTTACTACGAATTTTTTAGAGACAAGACGGTAGGGCTGCCATCTCTAAAACCTGCCCCCCAGGACCGGAGGCGTAAGTTCCCCGGATTTTGGAGCTTTCGGCCCGGACATTTCAATACTTTTTTCAACCACTTACAACTTCATTAAAATATATTTTACTCCATACTCGATAAAAAAACAACTTTAATTTTAAGCCTCTTTTGCATGAAATAGTATGTTTAATCGTTCTTGTGACGTCAATTGAGTAGTTTTGCTTTATTTTTTTCCCTTAGGTATTAAATAAAAGATAAACAAACCCAATATTAGTTATTCAGTTAATAAAATTAAATGAAAATATGTTTAACTTTTTATTTTTTCGTACAATTAAGAATATTTTCTTTAGTTTTAAAAGAACTAGTGATTTTTTATGTTTAGTTCCTACTTCAGTGAGTCTATAGGTATGTACCTATTATTTAGATGCTAAGAAGATTGTTTTTTAATAATAAATAATGTTGAATTTATAAATTATAAACCTTGTTTATTTAATAAAACACAAACCTGATAATTTTAAAAGACTTGTCTTTATTTACATTACAAGAATAGTCCTACCCCGAATAACTAAAACCACGTATAAAGTGATATGTCGTCATTGAAGTACTTTTTATATCCATGGGTGACGATTTCAGGATGTTTAACGTATTGATTTAAAAATAGTAACATAATCCTACATTTTCATAAAACATTTTATTTAAATTCTGATATACAGACACTGTTTTTTTGTTCCCTGCGTATAAAAAGGTAACATAGACATGACTAACATACTTTTATTTTATTATCGGCGTAGAAACGGTCATCTATCAGTTTTTACAAGAAAACGTAAAAAAATAAAGTATGTGTAAATAGCATTATAAAGCTCTTAAAACTGTTAAAATATTGTAGAAAGAAAATATTTATTATTTGTCATAGAATTATTTCTAGGGCGTGTTGAACACAAATTACGCTCTCCTGAAAACCTCGGTTTTTGACTTGACCTTATGTACGTCGATTTATGTATTTGCGAACACATGCCATGCTTAAACCTAACCCATAGTTTTTATTTAGGTACCTACATAAATTATCTGGGATCTGATCGAAAACCCGGACATTTATTTTAGTCCGGGTTTTACCCGGACTAAAATTAAAACCCCGCCCGGACGCTCCCCGGACGCCCTCCAAACTATGACAAATCCGGGGAAACCCGGACGGATGGCAGCCCTACAAGACGGCAATGAAACGTCTTTAGTAATGTTTTATCTTATAAGAAAATTAACTATCAACCACAATTCACATTGTCAACAATTGGCTAATATGCAAGAATATTCGGTACCTAACCTATCATATTTTGTGTGATTCGCCATCCTCCGTGTTACTTACGTCATTAACATGTAAATAAAAATGTAACGTCTCCCAAATCTTTTATGCGAGTAGTTAGGTAGGATGGTAGGAGTTAGTATTCTATCATCCGTCCCGAAATATCCCAAGCATAAATCGGACAGGAAATCAAACAGTGTAATGAGTTTTGCACATCTGTTTAAATTACGCGACCGCAAACAGCGTGGGTGAGTGTACAATTTTTGTTTTGGCGCTAAAAAACTTACGTTATGAAGTAGTGAGGCAACACGGAGCCTGAGCGGTTCTTGCGTAACTCAGTTCGAGGTCCTACCTTCGAATTGTTCGAATTTTATGGTAATTAACAAAACATAACTATTCAACGCAACTAGAAGCTGTTTAAACAACCACGAATTCGTCCGTACGAACCGTGTCAATAATGTTAGTCGGTAGTGTCGTCACTAACATAATTGTCACGATTAAAATTTGTTTTAGCCGGACTTTGGAAGGCAAAAAACAAAAGATCTGATGGCAAACTTTATTGGAATCATGGTATCTTGAATATTTTTAGCATGTTTTGGCTAGTAATAAAAATAATGTTTTATTCCTGTAACGAATACCAGAAGTGTTTCGGGAAGAGGACAACTAGTAGGTTAATTAATAACCAACCTATGTACAATGATATTATATTATAGGTAGGTACATAATGAATTTTTATCATTGAAATATGTTCGGTCGTGGATTTTACTATACGTGGGATTTCGTAGTAGGTATATTAAATAGGTATTAGTTAGTATTATATAATTATGGGGAACTGTGTTCACTTCTAGAATAAAATATGTAGGTAGGTACTTACCTGAAAATATTACTTCTATCCATAATAAAGGATTACTTGAACGATAAAAACCAATGCGTGTATCTCAGCTATCTTAGGTTTGATATTAATGGACCTGTATTAAATTATTAAATTGAATACATATTTTGAAAAGAATAACTACGAATTCCTTGCCGTGTTCTTCTCTGTAGCAACAACTTTGTGAACCGGCGCGCGGCGGTAGAAAAAATTTTTTATGACGTTCATTACGCGTTTATAAATAAAAAAATAATCTAAAATCAGTAATCACAATTCACAGAGTTATAAATATGTAATAAAAGAAATCGGATCAATGAATAACGACAAATATTCTCATCCCACGCACCTTATACTGAGGCCACGTTAGAAGTTGGCTTATAGTTCTAAGATGGTTATAGGTACTAGACGACCTTTTCGAACCTAACGAAGCAAAAAGTACACTTATGAACAAAACAAAAGAGAATTAATGTCTAGCAACATTTTACACTTTTTTCTAGGTTACGATAACCTTTGTCTGCATATCTGCGTGAAAATAAACTTTATCGTAATGTATGTGTTTGTTTTATCAGATACAAGCCATCCAGCTGATTTTCTCAAAGATAAAATACACACACTCGTGTAAATTTTCTATGTATGCTTTTACAGAAATGAATTGAATTATATTGGCTAAATATGGAGGCACGTCGAGGTGGCGTGCCTTGCAATCCTTTTACAGAGTATTGGCCTGTGGGGAACCCATTGGCTGTAAAAGGTTATCATAACTTAAGGGTCTCTAAATCCCTGAATGATCATCCTTAAATTACAATTACAAGTTACATTTCATGTAATCATAGATTAGGAAATTTGTTTTTAGAAATAACTATGTTCTACCTATACTTAGCAGTATTGCTAGTTATTCTAAACGTGAAAAGATTACCTATACCTACATACCTATTTCAATTAAGTATATTGTAATGTGTCTTATTAACCAGTCATGAGTTTTAATATGAACTAGGCATTATTACTTATTTTTGGAATGGCTGTAACAAAAAATATTGTGTTTAAAAGTGAAGTAGAAAATATTCAATGCCAACACCCACGCCACTTATTCTTGAGTTTTGAGTCTGCAATCTGCCAATTTTGCTCGCTTCGCCGCACTTAGCGCCGTGCCGAGACTGCCATCACTGAACATTCTTGTTCTTTATCTGGCTGCCCACTGCTCTATATGGGGTTACCCCCATTTTTACTGACAGTTTTATTCCGATTCATTGCGTTCAAAATATTTTAGTTATTTCAGTATTTCAAGAAAAAAATCTACACATTTTAAAAAGTATTACACATAAAAATAGAAATTGTGTGACTAATCCTAAACGATAAAGGGACCTCACGTTCGAAACATTCACCGTCTGTATGAACAGGATTATCCACTTCATGATGTTCACGATTCGAACTTGTTATCTACTTTCCATACAATCCAGCGTAGTAACCACGGCACACTGCGAATTCGCAGATGATAAATGAGGGGGCACCCCGGACATGTTCCGCTTCGCTTTATTAGGAAGCCGTAGATTATTCGTGCCCGCCCCACGTGCGCTCGCCGTGCCCTGCCAAATGTATGAGCAGATATTATGAACACCGCTACATCCGTGTTCACGCAAGCCAAATGAAACACACGGGCCCAATCTCTTTCACCAGACCGAAATAACCGCGCCAGCTGTTAAGGATAACTTACACAGTAACTATGTGCAAATCAAACAAAACGTACTGTTACATCGACAATTTTAATTTTATCGTAATTTTATGGAAGATCAATACATGGTGATAAATAATTACTGAAATTAACTGACTTTTTACACTTGAACTTTATGCTGTAGGCACTCGATATAGATCTAGACGTGAACATTTTAACATGAATAATACGCACAGATAATAAAGTCTGCTCGCAAATACACAAAACTGACACACTAATGTTTATAATATCCGAATTGTTTTAAAATGTTCACATTAGAACATTAGACATTGAGTAAAATCAGTTTTTCTTCAGTTGTCTTATTTGATAAACAATCATAACACTACTTTTTATTGAAATAGATTTAAAATATAATTGATAGTACTGTGTAGGCAAACAGAAATCCCCACCAATCCGCATTGGAGCAGTATGGAGGAGTATGCTCTAGACCTCCCGCGTATCTGTGACTGACACTTGTGCCCAACAGTGAAACGTGTATAGGTTGTAGTTAAACAGAAATTAGTTGTAGCATTATATAACTACTTTTTCTGTAATCCTTATTTTTGAATTCAAAATAAGGATAAAAAGGCACTGATTGTTTATTAAATTTGACAACTCTCGAAAAACAGAGTTTAGTTTATGAAGCTACCTGAATTAGTTCTGCAGAGTTCAAAGCAGTACATTGCCTAATTTTTTACCAGGGACACAATCACTCTAGAATTTATATACAGTGATAATCATAAAGGTTACAACACTTTATAATTCCTTATTAATAATGCCATTTATAAAATAAAATTAGCTAAGACGCACATTGCACTAGGAACAGTAAATGTGTGTAGCCACTCTAGAAAAAAAGTTGATACACCTTGACAAACAATGTCCAAATGGTGAATATTACTTTCTTGAAGAACAAGCCAGTAATTAACTTTCGACTAGACAATGGAGAACAGACTTGTCACTATGAACAATACATAGTTTGAAAATGATCTGAGAAGCTATTCAAATGTTAAGTTCATAACACCATATGGGCGCCAATGAATTGCTACAGATTTCACCTCTCTATTTTATGTACACATTTCATCTATATTCGAATATTAATAAGAAATCTATATAATAATTTAATATCAGCTTGCATCACAATCTAACATGGCCCATAGCTATATTGATACCTTTAATAAGATTCAAATGGTTTGAATCATGACCCTCTTGGTATAGAATTAATAGACAACATAATAACATATTGTATGTATCAATGTAGACACAGTAGTAATATTATTTATATTACTGAAAATAATGTTCTGGTATTACTGATTGTGTCATGCATTTCACTGGTCTGTCAATTGTTGTAAAGTACTATATACCTGTGCTGTACTTTTACTGCACTTACTGATACCAAATAAAATAAATAATTTCATGTCTGTCTATGGAGACAGTACAGTTATGGCACTACATTTAATTTAATAACTTTTTATAAAATCAGTAATTCCAGGATTTCACCAGTCGAGACATTGTTTTCAACAGTAAATTTAAGTGCATAGTTAATTAATTCATTTATTTAAAGAATTAGAATGCAAGGTATCTCAAAAACTTATGTAGCAGAATAGTTAAAGGAGTGAGGACAAAGCTTGTTCAGACTTTAAATATATTCATGGACTTGAGTACATTATTTATTTATACATAGGATGATTAATACTTTTGAATAGTTTTTTGATATGATATAATTCCTAACTCCCCAGCTATGATAAATTTTAAATTTAGAGCAAACCCCATAACTAAAGGCAATAAACATTCTAAGTGCACATTCCCATAATCACATTCTCCCTTTTTAATGCATGTTGAATGTGCCTGTATCAATTTAATAATAAACAACCTAATAATTATTTACCATTTACGCACAATGTAAAATTCACTACAAATAACTAGAAAATTATTTGTACAGCCTGGATTCAAATTCCTACATCTAATAGCTAACAAATTTTATAGTAAATGGCCAGTAGATCTCATGCACTCCTACAGCACTGGAAGATACAGCTTAAGCAATCTTATTGATAACATCAGTCTCAACAACAAGATATTGCCGAAGTGGCATGAACAGTGAACTATTAATAGTTAGGTCCCAAACATATTCCAGTAATTAAAGCAAAGCCTGAATTTAATTTATGTGAAGTTAATTTATGCTTTAGTAACATTCAGATTGTGTCCCTATCATACGCCATACTTGTCAATGATCATAACTGGTGATAACTAATCCAAAACAACTGGAGTTTGTGATGTATTTTGTTAATTGGTTGCTTAGAGGGTTTTCATTGAAGTTTCTAAGCCTGACATAGCCAGTACAATAATTACATGGACTTGTGTCTGTCCAATAGGGCTATTATTGCTTTCAAAAACTGATGCTAACAATAAGTTCTAGCTATCAAAACCTCACTGATTGCACCTGGCTGACAATATGTTTACATTAAATAATAAGTAAGTAAATCTACAAAATAAGGAACTATACAAATTACACTTAAAACCCAAACAAATCCTTCCATCAGATCACAAACAGATTGAATTGCACAATTGTCAATTGAACACAACTACAATCAAGTGTAATAAATTAATCTCTTAATATTTTGAAGTAGTACACAGATACAACTCCCTAATTACAATATCAACTGATTTAACAATATAATTTCACATGAACCAACAACAAAATGTCAAATAATAAAAAATATACTTAATAATAAAACATTCCATGGATATTTACTTACTCAAGAAATTCAATACCTGACTAAATTTAGTGATTGAATTTAAAAACATGACATAAGTGATGTGATCATTGATAAAATTCAGATATTCACTTGTGAAAAGTTAATCTTAAAGCAAGGAGAAAATCTTTTAAATATACAACTTGCATTGTTTCTATAAAAACAATAAAAAATACATAATAAAGCTTACCACATCCCAATGCGATCAAAGGCAAACTACAATGTACTGAAAATGAACAGTTAGTACTGACACACTTCACTCACAGCACCCGCAAGCGTTGCTTGCGGACAGCCACAGCGGCTCCAAGGGCACTAAGCAAATGAACGCCACCGAATCATCGGAATCAGTACATCACCATCGTGGACAGCCTGGGGGCGCTTCAACGTCCATCGAACCCAGAGCTGCCGTCAGATTGCACCTCTCGCGGCGCGGATCACTAGAGACACCTGATGGCGTGCGAGCGCCGCAGGCTCCGGTCACGCGCTCAGAACTCGGCGAACTCCTTGGCGCACTTCTCCGTCGAGGAGATGCGGAGCGCCTCCTCCTCGTAGTCGTCGAAGTTGCTCGTGTCCCCGGGGCCCTTGCAGCGCGGGATGAACGGCGCCTCGATCTTTTTCTGAAACACGGCGATCCAGTCCGTGCTCGCGAACCACTTGTGGCCCTTTATGTCGTTCACGCCCGCCTTCAGGTTGCCGTACCGCTTCGTCAGGTCCACCTGGAGCAGGTTGCGGAGCAGGTCCTTCAGGTCCGAGCCGAAGTGAGACGGAAAGCGCACCTTGCCCGACACGATCTTCTCGTAGATCTGGATCGGCTGGTCCGCGAAGAACGGCGGGTAGCCGGCCGCCATCTCGTACACGAGCACGCCCAGCGCCCACCAGTCCACGGCCTTGTTGTAGCCCTTGGAGAGGATGATCTCGGGCGCCAGGTACTCGGGCGTGCCGCACAGCGTCCACGTGCGGCCTTTCACTCGCTTCGCGAACCCGAAGTCCGTCACCTTGAGGTAGCCCTGCGAGTCGATTAGCAGATTTTCCGGCTTTAAGTCCCGGTATATGAGGTCCAGGTAATGCAGGTACTCGAACGCGAGCACGATCTGCGCCGCGTAGAACCGCGAATGCGGCTCCGAGAAGCGGCCCACCTTCCGCAGGTGCGAGAACATCTCGCCCCCGGGCACATACTCCAGCACCATGTACAAGTTAGAATTGTCCTTGAAGTGGAACTTCAAGCTCACCAGGAAGGGAAAGTTGATCGCCTGCAGGATCCGCTTTTCGTTCAGCGTATGCTCGACCTGTTTTAGCTTCACCACTTTCTGTTTATCTAATATTTTCATGGCATAATATTCCTTGGTCGGTTTATGTTGTACTATCATCACTCGCCCGAACGAACCAGTTCCGAGCGTTTTTATTCGCTCGAAGTCGTTCAGTCCGGCGGTGTTGGTAGGATTCTTCTTCCATTTCTCCTCGAAATCCTCTTTCGCCTGGTCGAGGAACTCCTTGACGCTTTCCGCGGCGTCCACTTTTTTGTTCGCGGTGGCAGCATTGTTGCCCATGGCTCACACCACAAGCTATCCCAGGGCCCCGATTCACCGTTATTACAGGCTGCCTTGTTGCACTAATCGATGCTTGCCTGTGCGACCGCGTAAGAACGGGCAGGTCAACACAAACCGATTTCAAAAACGCACATTCTTTATTTTGTCTGCACGGTCACACGTCACAAAAGACACTCGACACAGGTACACATTGATACGGTAGGTTTGACTGCAAGGAATCCTGAAAAATTATATTGTAACATTCACAAAATAAAATGGCTACCAGAACCGGACTCGATCATCAGAGCGAGATCGAGCGAGCGATTTGCTCACGGGTGGCGGTCAATTGTGACAATGTTGCCTAGTTATGTAACGAAAATCTACTATTTCACTTTAAATTCTACCAAAATGACAAATTTTTAACAGCTTATTTTTATTTGAGAGTGTTAATTTTACCTATTTCAAATTTCAAATTCTTTTCCATCACCACCTTTATAACTTTATAACACTCTTGGGCATTTCACAAAGAACGGCACGTATTGCAAAATTATTGAATTCCTTTGAATCATTTTTGAAAGTAAAGAAATAAAATAAATAAATCCTTGAATGTATAAATGGGAACATGTGTTTGTTGGTTTGTCCTCCTTCTCAACGGACTGATGGATCGATGTGATTTTTTGTATGGATATTTATCGCGAAATATTGTATGGCTCCCATGGAATAGACAAAAAACTTTGTAATAATAGTTCCATTTATCGATAATTAACTATCGATCAATTTTTAATCAATTGATGACTTTCCAGATTATTTACCAGCTGAACTGTAGGGGAAACTAGATTTGATAATTATTAGTAATCTTTGGTTTAGCTTCGTTAAATTTTTTAAATTAAATGTAAGCGAATGTGTGGGGTTCGCGCACAGTTTATAAAACCACCACGAGGTTGGAAAAAAAAAAGCGTGAATACCGCGAAAACATTTTAAAAACCTTCGTGAATTTCGTTTACTGATTGTTCATTCGTACGCATAATATTATTATCTCCCGCATGAAAGCCCGCCCTTTACTATTAAGGCAACTCTGCTCTGTGTTGCTTTGCTTAAATAGATAAGGAATGCTTCTAGCAAAAGCAATAATAACTTAATGGAACTGGTCCTTAACTATTAACTACAATATGTTCTGTATGTATGTCCTTATGCATAAAGAGCAATAATTTTGATGTCGATTTGTACGTAATATCCTTGTATGCCAGTAGGTGCTATTTTTTGTGATATGGAAGAAAATTGTAAAAGTTATTTCTAATAATCATATCGGATTCTCACCATTCTCAAGACCTTTACTTAAATGGAAGTTACCTTGCGAACTAAAAGTTAAATGCCATGCTAACCGAAAATTCTTTTACAATCTTTTAAAACATAAAAAAAATACAAAAATTTGCTGTCCGTGTCGCCGTTGTATCCATATTATTTTTATGGTATTGTTGGGTTTGTATGGTGTACAATTTAGTTACCTGTACACCTGCAAACAGAGTGGTGAAGTATGCTCGAGACATTACGCAGCTGTGGTTGACCCGTCCCCAACAGTGGAACGTCTATGAGTATTAGCTAAATAAAGACGTCGATGTGTAGTAGCTAATAAAGTATAGGTTTTTAGCAGTTGTAGTTTTAATTCAATTTAATTTATTTGTTTAAACAAATAATACAGACATAGTTCAAATAATGTGTCAAACCACAAATTTAGAAGAAGAAGAAGAAGAAGAAGAACACATTTATTTCATAAGTAGACAATACAAATTAACAACAACACAATTTATAAACGATAAAATAATAGAATTTAATTGGCTACTTGATGAAAAGGGGCCGCACTCAGCGTTGGCCGTAGCTGTAACAGACTACGACCGCTGGTTTTCAGTGCGACCCATTTTGACCCAGTTCGGACTAGTAGTGGTAGACTTTGTTTAAAAATAATTATAATAAAATGCCAATGTAACAAAATTAATATGTAACTAGTAAATAAAAGACAAAATAAATCGATAGTTAATGCTGTGAATCATTGATCTTTTTTTTTTTTTTGTAATTTAGGTGTCCTTTGACGTATACGTGAGTGTGTGTACCTATGACTATAACTATGTGTGTATATGTGTAAAAGTACTTGAAGTGGATATGAATTTGTGTGACAAAATGATGTATGTAATATAAATTTATTATAGGGCTGTGAAGTGCGTGTAAGTGTGATATGAATGGATGCCTGACCTGAAAAATTTAGACTATGTCGACTTTTGTTGTGAGAGGAGATAAGCCTTATAAGCAGTTTTAAAGCCATTTATTGAACTTAGGTTACGGATAGGCGGAGGAAGATTGTTCCAGCATTTGGTAGCACAATATTTATAACTTCCCCGAAATGCTTTACAACCCTATTTAATTTAAGTTTTGTAGTTAGAAGTTTTTAGACAGAAAAGAACACTGAGAAATTATCACGATTTAAATCAATAGTAGGAGTATTATTTTGCTTTTTATATTCTACCACTTTCCTGTACAAACCGATAGTATGGCAACACAGTAAAATGATTGCTTAAATTAAATGCCTTCCAGTCCAGATGCCTAGATGGCAGCACAGAACACAATGTGTGTCGGTTAGGTCGGTCTGTCTAATTTCTTCATCATTATAATGAGCATTTCATTTACCAGTTACCAGCACAGTAACAAAACAAGGAAGTTTCATGAAGTTTGTATTGTATCGCGCGGGTCGCGCCCTTGAAATGAACAAAATATTAAACTCTGCTGGGTGGCTGAACCATTGATATTATAATAATATTGCCTTTTCTGAACTTGAAAGTTAGGTAGGTACCTACCTGGCTATAGGTAGGTCCTAATGCTGTAATCTACTTTTCATGACAATTTATTTTACATTTTTGTTAGGTAGGTAGGTACTATTGAAATTTATTTGATTTGACGTTATTTATTAATATGTTCGACCTGCTCTAGACCTCCCGCAGAAGTGTCTGTGGGGAGACCCGTGCCCAGCAGTGGGACGTCTATGGGTCGCAGCGATTAATATGTTATACCTATTAGGTATATATTTATTATTCAGTAGGTAAATATTGTGTTAATTAAATTGTAACTTAAAACAATTCACAGTGTAGAACAGAGATGTTCGATCCGATCCGATACTGTGTGGATCGATTGTCGGATACATGTACAATAAGGATCGGATCGAAAAATCGGACCGATTTGTATTAAATTCTAATGAAGATAAACAAACTTCAACCATAATATTTATACGAAACATTGATACAGAGTTCCTTATAAACAAAAAACAGGTTCATATTACTCTAATATAAATATTTCTCTGGCAGACTTTGTTACATCAATTGTTATTGCATCTTATATTTCAAGACACCTTCAAATTCGGCATGATTGATTGTGATGATAGATCATATAATTTCGCCCTCTTGAACCGCCAACAACATAGTGAGAGTCGCCTCTCACTCGACCGGTCCGGGTTCATCTGATGAGGAAACCTGCATGCCTGAGAGTTCATCATAATGTTCTCTGGCATGTGAAGTCTGCCAATCCACACTTGGCCAGCGGTGTGGATTAAGGCTTAATCCCTCCAATTCTGAGAGCAGAACCGTGCCCAGCAGTGCCAGCAACAAAAAACAAATTACTGAATTTTAGATTAAAATAACACGTCTTTCGAATAAAATTTATTTGAATTTCGAATTACGCGCCAATCCACAGATAATTAAATCTTATAATCCTGGCTTACAAAATGTCCAATTTCATAGGTAAAAGACCTATTACTTACATTAACATAGGTGGAGTAAGAATTTACCTATTTGAACTACTAATTCTTAAGTTATCTATGCGCTCGTGCGTAAACGTCGCGTCGCCGTGTGGCGGTGTCTTGTACCCGGCGGCACCCGGCGGCGTCACCGCGTATTCGTACGGCTCAACATAGCAACAGACGACGTAGCAAGTGGAGTGAAGGTGTATTGGGTAAACGCGCTAAACGAGGACTTAGTTCATAGGAACATTTTGTTTGCAGCGCGTCACACACGGCGAAGATACTATAATATTTTATCATAAGATGCGTGGATATAAAATATTATAGTATCTTAAGGTTACACACTGTTAAGTTACGATAATATTTATATCCGCTCGAATCATTCTCTGGGTCACACGTCATATTTCCCCACAATCTATATAATTATACAACCGGATAATCAATATGAATAATACGGCCTTACTATTAGATTTATTGGATAGCTCATCGGATGATGATTCTGACTTCGAATATGACTTAAAAATTTCTATAAAGTTTAGGAAAGACCGCGGTGAATTTAATCTTTACGAAGACCTTTCATCGCATAATTTGATTATAGACGATATCAAGAAACAAAATACAAATATGCGTGAAAGCATTTCTTCTGAAGAACGTCTTGCAGTATGTTTAAGGTAAGTAGAAATAAAACAAATTACAAATTGTTTTGTTTTTGATAATTTATTATAATATCCCTGCTTCTTCAAATACATAGTAGGTATGTACCTATGTTTTTCTTTACGTAGTTAGTGTACGCGGATGCCGCAAAATGATGTCATTATTTCTTACTTCTAGTTATTATTGTTTGTCTTTTTTTGTAAATGAAATGTTTGTGTATATTTTATCCAATATTTTGCGTACCTACTAATAATAAAAACAACAACAAAAACAAAGAGAAAAGGTTGTGTTGAAGAAGTAAAATTAATATATTTCATTCCATTTTGCATCGAATATTGTGCACACTCTGTATAAGGATCTTGCGATATATTTTGTATCTTAAGATAGCATTTTAAGATATATTTAGCATCTTAAGATGAAATCTTTGCATCGCTCGGCATCTTAACATAATAAAATGTCCATATCGCTCGATAGCTTAAGATGTGTAATAAAATGTTATCGTATCATAGCCGTGTGTGGATAGTTCATACAAAATGTATAACTAGTGAGTGATATTTTATCTTAAGGTAAAATTAAGATAAAATAGTATATAGTAATATATATGTAGTTATATTTTATCTTAAGATAAAATATTAGGTATAGTATCTTCGCCGTGTGTGACGCGCTTATACCCAGACAGAATGAAATGCACGGAAACTCTAATTAGCATTTTCTTTTTAAAACAACCATATTTACCTTTTTTTATAACCCAGTCCACATTTCAATAGGTCGCTGGGATCAGTATACCTAATAAATATTATAGTTGAAGCACAGAATAATAGTTCAAGTAGAAGTGAAATTTTTTTTTTGCACTAAATTGTACATGAAGACGCAAGATACTCAGAAATAGGTCGATAGTTTTATGTAGGTACGCATATGTAACTAGGTAGATAAGCACAAATAATTGCATAGCTGTAACTGCAAGGGTACGGTTGAATCTGCCAAATTGAACTCAGGTCGAACACATCCGAGCATCGAGTGATCTGGTTAACGAATTCATATTACTGACGAAATCTCCAACTAGTGCCAAGATTTCTTTCAAAAGGCAACGACCTATACAGAGACCACGTTATAACTTGTGATAATATGAGTCTTTTGTTCATTATTACCAACGAATAAGGTTTATTATAGCAAAGCAAGACATCAAGGACCGCAATCGTTAAGATACCAACGCTAAGGCTTGATGGCTTTCTGGCTCGAGAGGTGAAGCAAAATCATGCTGGCGGAAAAACTCGTGCGCATCACAAATTAACTTTATTTTAGGAGATTTAATAAATCGGTACCTATCTTACGAGTATAAAATCACGAATAACTAGACACATTTCTACGTAAATAATACCTAAAAAATTCTAACCAAGATATTATCACATATTATTCTGCTTTTACAAAGATAATCTCGAAATTTTATGAAAACAAGGTGTGTGTTGTATCATAATAATATCATTACACGCCACACGACGAAGACAACAGGGCAATGAACTCCAAAACCTCCACGCGCAAAATGAAATAAATTATTATTTATTGCATTTTACATTTTTTTAACTACTACCCTATCTCAGTTACTATGATCATGATGCCATACATGAGTCATGATCATGACATTATTAGACTTTAACTTACTTTCCTAACGATGGCACAGAATAATAGTACAAGGATGGTCAGAATCTAAACCTAAAGAAGTCCCTTTACTATCTAAAATCTAATACATTACCTACCTACCGTTTTTCTTGCTCAGCAAACACAAACGCTAGCCAAAGTAGCCAATATTTAGTCCGCGGAGCTTTAAAAAAACATATTTATACTTTATGAAATGTTGCTTTGTTGATAATATATTATAATGTTTGAATTGTGGAAAAGGTATGTACCTAATATGTAGTACCTACTCATTTCATTTGGTATTTCCTGCACGTTTAATAACGATTATGTTTTGAAACAGGACAGCTGAACAGAGCAAGGTAGATTATTACCCGCGCCGCCGCCTAGTACAAATTCAAGGTTGTTTCAAGATGAATGTGAACTTGTATCGATCTCTTTCTGACGTACGATAAGGCAAACATGCTATTTCATATCCTGAAGTTGGCGCGAAAACTTCATTGCAAACGCGCTATACCGCGAAACGTTCAATTCCAGCTATGTTTTCTTTCTTTCTGCTCTCCTTCATTTGGTCGCCGGTGTTTGTGCAGTGAACATTGTTGTACGTAGTGCAAAGCACGTGTAGTGTGATACATTCATTTTTTCAAGTTTTCTTCAAACTAACCAAATAATAATGGCAGACGCAGCAGTTGAAAAGAAGTAAGTTTTATTATGTTACTCAAACATTTAATACCTAGTTTGAAGTTTAATTCGTTTTTGGCGGCTTTGTAAAGGTGATCAAAATGGCTTCCTACACGGTGTTTTAAGCCGTTTAATCCTACTTCCGATGAGTTTTGGATAGTTAAACTTACTATTCAACCGGTATTAGTGATAATATGCATATGAATAGGTAGTAGGTAAACATTCATTTCAAATTACTTTGGACGCCGTCAAATTACACGCGGGAAAATGCGGTCAACGATATCGCATTAGTATCATGTGTGTGTAAAGGTGGGCTAGTGCGTTGTGTTAAAGTGGTGCAGGAATAAATTTAGGTTTCGTTTGTGCGGTTTAATCTGGTAGAAATGTGGTCGTGCGAACGAGGAAATAGTGGGCACGCCGGCGGGCGCGGGCCGCTTGTTCAAGAACCAAGATGGCGCTGCGTGCGCGGCGTGCCGGCGCGTAGCGTCACCGGCGCGCGCTCGTTTCAAATTCGCCGCGAGGGCGACTCCAAGTTTTGCAACTCTGCATCGCATCGGCACACGGCGGCGGCGGTTACGTTATCGCGAGGGCCGCGTGTTGTCATCAGTTATTTTTAACGCTTTCAAGTTGTTCTCATGCGATCTACTGGAGCGAGTAACGTATTTGTCGGGCAGTGGAAACGTTGGATTTCCTCGATACACGCTTTCCCACAATGCAGCCTTGCGCAACGCTACCTGTTTGTTTTTGTTCCGCCACACTTCCTTTTCAATCGTCTCACTTGTTGTAGGTACATAACACACCTGCACTTATCGTTAACTGGAACGCTGAGCACGCTTTTCGCTAGGAAGTGCCACTATAAGTACCCGACTTGTACCTGAATTATAAAATGCCCGTTATGACTACGGAATAAGGTTCAATATTAAACAAATAACAAACAGCATTGGATTGGTTGTTGGTTGGATTAGAAGTTATTCTTGACAAGGTACTTGTAGGTATTATAACTACAAACTTGCCAATATAACTGTTCCACGGTTAAAATTTAAGATTCAAAGCTAATCACGTCTTTACCTAAATAATATAACAAAGATTTTCATTGCAATAGCGCAAAAGGTTACATACATAATGAGTGTACAATTTAAATTCACTGGTGCGTTAACTTGTACGAATATAGCAACGCGCAACGGTAAAACAAAATAGTTTATTCATAAGAATTATTTTGGTTACAGTTGTTATATTAAAATTTTAATTTGATTACAGGGACGCCGTCGCGACTGAGGAGGTTACCTCAACGGAAGCAAAGGAGTCTCCTGTGAAGAAGTCTCCAGCCAAGAAGGTAGCTGAAGCTCCAGAGACCAATGGCAAGGAAGAAAATGGCAGCGGGGACGCAGACACTGTTGATGATGATACATCTGCCGAGAACGGAGACAGCAAAGATGAAGATGAAAGCAATGATGCTAGTGAGAACGGTGATGCTACAGGTTAGTAAATTGTAATGTTCATATATACCTCATACCTACTAAGGAACCGACAAACTAATTTTCCTAACTGGAACAACCACCCTAGTTTTAATTCAAGTTTTGTTTGCTAGTACATAAAAAAAAGTTAACCCTGGCATTCATTGACATTTCATTTGTGACTGAGTTAGGTACATAAAGAATATTGTCTGATTTTTCTTTTTCTCATTACAGAAAAGGTAGCAGTGAAGAGGAAATCTGCTGCTGCTGATAACGGTAACGGTGAAGCAGAAGAAAAGACAACTGAAAAGAAAGCAAAGGTGGCAGACGATGCCCCTGCGGAGGCAAAGGAGGCGGCGGCCTAAGCCCCGGCTCTACCAGCTTGGTTTACTGCAATGCATCCACGTTCATTAGGGCTCAACTCCTCACAACATATCCCATTTTTATATACACTTTTCAATACTGCCAAAACCATAGTTTTTATATAACATTATTGCAATTTTGTATGAGTTGGGCTCTATTGTGACCGTTAACTTTAGGTTCATAAAATACATTGTTGTATTTGACTTACCTGCAAAGTACCTGTAAAGTGTAAATTTAATATAACTGTTTGTCACATCTGAGATGTGCATCGCAGTGAACTGATCATGTGAAGGTTAGATTTGGGTTTGAATGCTGTTTTTTGCGTAACAGTGTCTATTACAGCAGACTTGTAGATGGGTATTGTGGTGAGGTCAACGCACGCGCATCGGTATCAGGTTATACCGCCAGTAGAGTATACTGCCAAAGTAATTCACCCAAGAGTGAAATCGATTCACGATCCGTTCTGTGAACGACGCGATTTATATTAACGGCTTCCGAATACAAGGACTTTTTTTTAGATAAACTAAGATTAATAATTAATGTGTTTAGATAATTAATTCAGTTGTAAATTTAAGTTAGCAGTAAATGTCGCACATTTATATATTTCATAGGCATTATTACTTAACCATTTAAACATTCCTTTGACTTGATTACGGATCGCATTGTGATTTAAAGCCTCATGTATCTGACTAGGTGCAAACTGCCGTAGACGTGGTATAATGCAGACACTCCTCTCTGAGTTGCATCTCAGCTCAGAATCAGCTCGAATATTTGCATTTTCCCAATAAAAGATCTGCTTATTTAAAATATTCTGCTGTTAATCTGTATTTGAACCTGAGAAATTGCATATTGAACTAATTCATTAAACTTCTAACTAGGTGTGTTCAAGTGGTACTGATCTGCATTGAACTACCAGTGGTTTATTTCACCTGTCAGCTTCCTGAGAGCAGTTCACTTTAATTTTAAGATTGAAATTTAAAGTTCAAAGTTGACAAATAAGGTGATAGTTCATATTGACATACTAATTCTGCGTGTGCTATTTTGTAATTCTATGGGACATTATATTTCTTATATATACTTATTACTTACGAGAGGCAGCTGAAAAGTAAAAGGTAATGCCTCAAAAATAATTATTATATGACAAGCATTTTAACTGCATAAATAAATTAAGAACATGAGTACACTGCAGAAAAATAAGTTTGAATTTTTAATATTTAACTACAATAATCTATACCCAAATCTTTTCAGTTGGCCCCTCCTAATTTTTCTTATTTATTTTCCTTCTCATTTATGTGTTAGATTACAAAACTCGAATGTAAGATATCCTGTCTGAAACGAATAAGTATCAATGTACAACTTATTAGTATCAATTTACCTATTCAGTGTCGTGAATTCTGATAGTTTATTGAAAAACAAATATTTTTCTGATTTTTGTGAAACTTTGGATTCGGAAAGTAAATTTACATTACATTAGTATTAGAGTTTAGTAGTATGTACAGTTTTAACACTATTTCTGAACCGTGGAGTTTAAAGTGTTTGTAAAACGTTTCTGGCAATAAAATAGTCCAAACAATTTATTGTATTTCTTTTACACTATTCGTGGATCTAAATCGTTAATGTCCCTTGCTGGAAGATGAGTTTTGATGTAAGAAGCAGACCATAAACTGGAAACAAGAAGCAAAAGTCTTAGTGGTGCTGTTTGAATCGTCTGTCACAGACGAAAAGGGACTTAATAATGGTGGACATGCCTGCCATTCCTGGTTCATCATCTATTTACAAAGATCACAAGACAACAATATTACGTACGATCCGTAAACATGATTAATTTGTTAGTTTAACATAATGGCTACCTATGCTATTTACCTACTTACGCTACTTATATGGACTTTCTGGATATAGTAACACGTCAATTACTGCCAGCGGCGAATCAAGGCCGGACATCTCCTTGGATACCAGACAGTACACAGTAGTACACACCGCATACGTGATGGGATCGGCGGCTCTGCATAAGTCTTTCGACAGTACTCACGATTTTCTCTGAACTACGAACACCATATAGGTACAAATGAACGATTCTATTTTATTTTGTTGAAAAAAAGTACCTACTATAGATATGATGTTCTTACTCTTGACGCAGATTCTGTTGGCGATTGTTACTTTATCAGTTTCGCAAACAACTCAAAATATCAACGTTCGTAAGTATAAAAAGCAGATTGTTCGTCCCGTACCTACATAACAATAAGTACCTATTTTAATATGTGTTTGGTATTAATATTTCGTTTTGTACATATATATAATGTTTTTTAATGTCCTTGTTAATAAGTAGGTATTGATTTTTTTTTAGTTCTGATAAATGAGGAAAATAATGCTTTGGCGGAGAAATCCTTTGAAGTTGCAAAGGAGTTCGTGAGGCGAAATCCCAGTTTGGGTGTTGCGGTGGATCCTGTAATAGTAGTCGGGAATCGGACCGATGCGAAGGCCTTCCTGGAAAATGGTAAGACATTATTAACTGTTTTGGTGAAAAGGTTTTTAGGTACTATTGGTACCTATACTTATTTATTGTTTGCTAACTACAGGAGGTAGGTACTTCAATATTTTAGTAAATTAAGCTGTTTCGATTAAGATCATAATTTATAACTGAGAATGTTATAAATGTACATACCTATATAATATTCCACGAGTACCTACAACATAAAATTGTCATAAATTTAATTGGAAGTTTATTTGCATCACTATTTCACTACAAAAACTTTCGCTGTGGAAACGACGCGGCAAATAATTTCTGACCTTTGGGTTTCAGTTTGCAGAAAATACAATGACATGCTGTTAGCTAAGAAAACTCCACATGTTGTACTGGATTTTACTATGACGGGGGTTGGCTCTGAAACAATAAAGTCGTTCACAGTGGCATTGGGACTTCCCACTATTTCTGGATCATTTGGACAGGCGGGAGATTTGCGACAGTGGCGCTCGCTCAGCCCAAACCAAACCAAGTTTCTTCTGCAAGTCATGCCTCCCGCTGACGTCCTTCCGGAGGCCATCCGAGCAATTGTCACCAAACAGGACATCACTAACGCTGCGATTATTTTCGACGAATACTTTGGTCGGTAATGATTAATTCAATTACAATGTTACCTAACGAGCACTTGTAAAATGTTTGAACGCCTACATAACTTTAACCTCCTTCATAACATGATTCATTTTTCCAGTCATGGATCACAAGTATAAATCGCTACTACAGAATATACCTACCCGTCACGTCATTACGCCCGTAAAGAGCTACAGTAAAGACGAAATAAAAACCCAATTGAGGAGTCTTCGAGAGCTAGACATTGTCAACTTTTTCATCGTAGGCAGTCTAAGAACTATCAAAAATGTTCTGGATGCTGCGGATGAAAATCAGTATTTTGGAAGAAAAACCGCTTGGTTCGCGCTATCGTTGGATAAAGGAGACATCAGTTGCGGCTGCAAAGACGCCACCATCGTTTACATGAGACCAACTCCGGATGCAAAAAGTAGAGATCGTTTGGGAAAAATCAAAACAACCTACAGTATGAACGGCGAACCAGAAATCACATCTGCTTTTTACTTTGACCTATCTTTGAGGACGTTTTTAGCCATAAAGTAATTAATTTTCTATTAGTAGCGCTCGTGCACTTCTAATACTAGCAGCACGTAGCAATTTAGATCATCTTATTATAACCTGGTATATTCCATGAGTGTTGCGTTATACGAATTTCCAGATCACTGCTGGATTCTGGCAAATGGCCAAATGACATGAAATATATCACTTGTGACGATTACGACGGTAAGAATACCCCAAACAGGACCTTGGACCTCAAAACTGCGTTCCAAGAGGTGAGTCTCGAATGATTCGTAAGACATAAAACCAGTAGGTACACGATTACTCATCATTCAACAGGTACCAACCTAAAACACTTGCCAAAACTCGTGGAATGTATTTTACCTTTATATATACTCGTACCTGGGTATTCTCGTACGATTCCATTGACACGCGCATATTATAAACATTTTAATGAATACATATTGATACCTAGCATCTTGCAGGTAAAAGGATCTCCTACTTACGCTCCGTTTTATATTCCCGAAGACGATCCAATGAACGGGAGGAGTTACATGGAATTCAGCACGGACTTGGCAGCTGTGACTGTTAAAGACGGTGCTTCGATCGGCAGCCGTTCTTTGGGGTCATGGAAGGCCGGTCTTTCCAATCCTTTATCATTAACCGACCCTGATAATATGAGCGACTATTCAGCGCAACTCGTGTATAGAGTCGTCACGGTCGAGGTGAGTGAATGAACTCTGGTATTGTTTAAAATTTGATAGAAATTCATCTGTTTAACGGCACTTGAACAAATAGTTTATGAATACTTCCCCTCAGATTTTTAGTGAATATTATAAAGTTATGAGACGATTGATGTTTCTAGTAAAGATAGCTTTGACTCATCTTGTTGTCTGTAAAATGTTTTTTTAACCTTTTGTAGCAACAACCTTTCATAATAAGAGACGACGAAGCGCCCAAGGGTTTCAAGGGGTATTGCATCGATCTAATTGAAGAGATACGACAAATAGTTAAGTTTGACTACGAAATAACTCTCTCTCCTGATGGGAACTTTGGTACAATGGACGAAAATGGGAATTGGAATGGTATAATTAAGGAGCTTATTGAAAAACGAGCAGATATAGGCCTCACTTCACTTTCCGTGATGGCTGAAAGAGAAAACGTGGTAGACTTCACGGTTCCGTATTATGATCTGGTCGGAATAACGATATTGATGAAGTTACCCAGAACGCCTACTTCTTTGTTCAAATTTCTAACGGTCTTAGAGAACGATGTTTGGCTGTCCATACTAGCGGCATATTTCTTCACAAGGTTAGACTTACTTTCTTACCTATATGTTTTTTTAATTATTTTAATGGTTAAGTAGCAATAGGCTCACAAAAGCCGGTTCACAAAGTTGATGCTACCGAGAAGAACACGCTAAGAAACACGTAGTAGTTACTCATTTCAAAATTTTCAATTTTTATAATTTGATCAAGGTACATTATTATTAACCAAGTGGAGCTGGAGATACATCGCACCACGCGTTTCTATCGTTCAAGTAGTCCTTTATTTTATAGAAAGCTTTAATATGGAGGTTTTGCTTGATGTAAGATTTAAATTTAATCTCTGAGAGAAGTAATATTTTCGGGTATTTTATGTAGAAGCGAACACAGTTCCCCATAAAAGATTTTGATACCTACTTTACTTAGTCTAGAGCTAGGTACAGTCAATTTATTATCATAAAAAGATTTTATATAAAAGGTAGGTAAGCTTACATATCATGGCAGACGTAGGTATGTTATTTATTATCTTTTCAGATTCTATTTTTAATTTAACCTGGGACATTCACCGCATGCATGAGAATATTGTCATCGACAATATTAAGTCTGTGACGTTTTCGTAAATTATAGAGGAAAATACCTACTCTCTGTCTGGTCTACAGACTGACGCAAGTTCTTGGTATTTAAACTTGTTTCTTATTTTAAATCAACCTTAATGTGCTGTGATTAAAATAACAGCTAAGTAGGTATACATAATGGCTATGCCTAGGGCTGCCATCTCTAAAACCTGCCCCCCAGGACCGGAGGCGTAAGTTCCCCGGATTTTGGAGCTTTCGGCCCGGACATTTCAATACTTTTTTCAACCACTTACAACTTCATTAAAATATATTTTACTCCATACTCGATAAAAAAACAACTTTAATTTTAAGCCTCTTTTGCATGAAATAGTATGTTTAATCGTTCTTGTGACGTCAATTGAGTAATTTTGCTTTATTTTTTTCCCTTTGGTATTAAATGAAAGATAAACAAACCCAATATTAGTTATTCAGTTAATAAAATTAAATGAAAATATGTTTAACTTTTTATTTTTTCGTACAATTAAGAATATTTTCTTTAGTTTTAAAAGAACTAGTGATTTTTTACGTTTAGTTCCTACTTCAGTGAGTCTATAGGTATGTACCTATTATTTAGATGCTAAGAAGATTGTTTTTTAATAATAAATAATGTTGAATATATAAATTATAAACCTTGTTTATTTAATAAAACACAAACCTGATAATTTTAAAAGACTTGTCTTTATTTACATTACAAGAATAGTCCTACCCCGAATGACTAAAACCACGTATAAAGTGATATGTCGTCATTGAAGTACTTTTTATATCCATGATGGGTGACGATTTCAGGATGTTTAACGTATTGATTTAAAAATAGTAACATAATCCTACATTTTCATAAAACATTTTATTTAAATTCTATATCAGACACTGTTTTTTTGTTTCCTGCGTATAAAAAGGTAACATAGACATGACTGACATACTTCTATTTTATTATCGGCGTAGAAACGGTCATCTATCAGTTTTTACAAGAAAACGTAAAAAAATAAAATATGTGTAAATAGCATTATAAAGCTCTTAAAACTGTTAAAATATTGTAGAAAGAAAATATTTATTATTTGTCATAGAATTATTTCTAGGGCGTGTTGAACACAAATTACGCTCTCCTGAAAACCTCGGTTTTTGACTTGACCTTATGTACGTAGGGACCGTCGATTTATGTATTTGCGAACACATGCCATGCTTAAACCTAACCCATAGTATTTATTTAGGTACCTACATAAATTATCTGGGATCTGATCGAAAACCCGGACTTTTATTTTAGTCCGGGTTTCACCCGGACTAAAATTAAAACCCCGCCCGGACGCTCCCCGGACGCCCTCCAAACTATGACAAATCCGGGGAAACCCGGACGGATGGCAGCCCTAGCTATGCCCGAAGAAGTAAATTTCACGAAAATCATAACAATAAAGTATGAAGGTATAAGACTGCTGGTGCAGGAGCCATTTAGCAAGTACCTATCTGTTAGTCTGTATAGCTAGAGAGTTTGTAACCCCAAAGAGATCTTTCCCTCACTTTCCTCCTTTTAATGTGTTCTTGAAGTTGGTCAAGATTTAGAATACTACCACCAATTCAAAGCCAAGGGGCATTTTGTTATCTTCCGTGGAAACTCAGGCCCGCCATAGGAATTAATGGTATGTACTCGTATATGTACATATTCGGCATGTTTTCCTATACGCAAAATGTGCGGTTGTATTGTATGTTCCTAAGTGTGTGGAGAGTAATGACGTAACAAAAGATGGCGGCCGGACCTATACAAATTATACAATATATAGGTATAGCGGTATTACCAGAAATGTGCTAGACCGATTTACTTAAATAAGGTGTCAAACGAAAGAACATTTACATTTAATGCAAATTATTTGACTATGTACTATACTAAATCATATTATTATACGTGTATACCTTTATTATGATACATCAATAGCTACGTCTTAGTGAGGACGATGCAACCCCAATAGCGTTTTGGACGAATATTAGGTTTGCCCCTACATTTTAAATATTTCCCTAAAAACCCCTCTTTTAAAAGTAGATTCTGTTATCCTTAACTTCAACTCCCCGTGTGCGGTATGGTGGTACGCGGCACAATTAGTAGCATCCATTTCGTATAAAATTATAGTCCTCTGCGGTGATTGTCCTCTCATTTTCATCGGTTTTCCTCAAAACTAGCGGTTTTCGTGAAATTATCAAATCTCGAAAATTTTTGTTACATACAACGAATGCGAGTTGTCAGTCGTATCTATTTGCTGATTGGTCCGCCTGCCGTATTATGTCCCCCGCACTGATACCACATGCGCAGCTATCCCCTTCGGATTTCGTTACTACTACTATATAGTAAGTAGTAAAAGTGGGTAGTTATGATGAATGGATATAATTAAATTAATAATGAGCTGCGTGTAAAAGTTGTAGGAATTGGACATATAGACATTACACATATACATGACAAGGTAAGCCTATATTTTCCCGAAGCGATAGGCAGATGCATGTTTCAGGTATTTCCACTTGGACAGTTCGTCACCTCGTGAGCCTACTCGCAACCACTCGATAGTAAACTTATGTCACACAAGTAGGTGAGCCACGTGTCTGCCATCGATACTGGTGTCAATCGTCGTCTAAAAACCGCAATATAATAAAGTCTAGTGCTTTTGTAGAATATTTGAAAAGGGACTGTAGTTGGGCGACGGCGGCGGAATACGATACAGCCAGGGAAGGGCCGTGTGATCCGTGACATTTCATACGATCGATATTACGACGATGCCCATCTAATCCATTATTTGTTATCTGATTCTCTACCGCGGTCAAACATTCTGACATGATTTTACTGGTCGCTTATAGATAGGTTAATATTATTGAGGTACTTGTTTATTTATTTATAACTTTATTGTTAACCTATTTTATACAGGGTTTAATAATTACTCTTATGTATTTTATGTAGGTACAATGCATGTGGAAATAGCATATTTGCTGTGTTAAATCATGTTAAATGAGGTAGACAGAGGCGCCTAATCAACTTTATTAATTATTCAGTCAATATAAGCAACGTAAGGTTAAAACATTTTTATTCTGGCCAGTGGCCACAGATAAATAAATTTCACTTCAATGGACCCCCATTTTTATCGAAATGACTGTATACTTACTCACTTATACTACGACATGGAGCGCTTCAAGAAGAGGGTTATTGGCGTCCTTCAAGGCCGGCTACTCGCATGTCGTGTCTGGTGTCACACGTGTGCTAGGCAACGGTGACCACTTACCATCAGGTGGCCGTCTGCTTGTTCGTGAGGCAATCCATACTTCCATACTTAATATTATAAATGCGAAAGTAACTGTGTCTGTGTCTCGCTTTCACGCCAAAACAACTGAACCGATTTAAATAAAATTTGATACACAGATAGTCTAGACTAGAGCCTGAAAAAGGACATAGGCTACTTTTTAATTGGAAAAAAGTGTTGTAAAGGGTTTAAAAGGGGGATGAAAGGTTGTATAAAAGTATTGTCATTTTTAGAATTAGAAGCATTAAAATTTATATAGGCTGTTGATTAGATATAAATATTATGGCATTCAAGTTTGTAAAAATATTACCCTTAAGGGTATAAAATAATCTATTATTATGTCTAATTCAACGCGAGCGAAGCTGCGGGCGTCCACTATAATCTATATTAAAAAAAAACAGTAATAGTCACATATGGCTATGGAAAGTTGAAAATGTCCACATACATTGCCTTTAGCTCCGCCTTAGCCGCAGACCGACATTGATAACAATACGTTCTGCTTATAATATTCCCATGACACATAAAGTTTAATGAGCAAGAAATACCTATTTAAGAACCATTACGAAAGTTTGATAAGTGCATTAATAGTCGCGTTTATATAAATTAGAATTGTTTAAAAAAAATTAGTTAGATTGAGCTTAATCCAAATTTTGAATAGGTACCTATTAAAAAGTCTGTAATTTCGTCGGTACTGTCAAACCAGTAAAATAAAATTTAAAAACTTAAGTCTTTCAAAAACATTTCCAGTCTCCTGATGTGGGTGTTCGACAAATGGAGTCCCTACAGCTATCAGAACAACCGGGAGAAATACAAAGACGACGAAGAGAAGCGAGAGTTCACGCTCAAGGAGTGTCTATGGTTCTGCATGACGTCACTCACCCCCCAGGGAGGGGGGGAGGCGCCCAAGAATCTCTCCGGCAGGCTTCTTGCAGCCACCTGGTGGCTTTTCGGGTAATTAAGTTAACTAAATGGACTATTAAACAACACAAACAAACAGGACTAACTCTCACTGATAGACTTGTACTGTTATTCTGTGCTGATAGCAAGAAGCTGCCCCAGTCCACATAGAATACATACTACTAACCACTTGACCAACTGATGTGCTTATTAACGTTATTAACACTGCAAACTAACTAGTTAGTATTGGAGTCTTCTTCAGTACCAGACTCTGGTACAGTTCTCAATGACGGCAGTTTGATCACACACACATAACCGTTTTGGAGATGTACATAACCGTCTTGCAGCCCATTACCGCTATAAACTAATTATAAAGTTGCAGACAATCAGATAAGACCATAATTATGAAACGCCCCTGTTCCAAACCACAGGTTCATCATAATAGCGTCGTACACGGCAAATCTGGCGGCTTTCCTCACCGTCTCGCGCCTAGACACTCCCATAGAGTCGCTGGACGATCTCTCCAAGCAGTACAAGATACAATACGCGCCTCTCAATGGTTCCTCTGCCATGACCTACTTCGAGAGAATGGCGCACATTGAAGTCAGATTTTATGAGTAAGTTGTAACGGTCCAAACACCTATAAGCAAAAGTTTAGAATTACTCTTAATTTTACAGTGGTAAGAAAACTGGGGTATGGTCACACAATGTGTAATATACGGAATATTTTTGTCTGGTCTGGGGGTTTCTTATGGTGATTTATTTTAATCAATCCCCATATTATTATGAGACATAAAGGGCGATGATTGAAAAGGAATAAGAATAGTCTGCTCTTTGATTAAACTTCACGGTCTGCTGTTGAGAAAGATATATTTTGTTCTAAAGAGCCCACCATTGTCAGATGGAACAACAGTCAACTCATCAACAGATTAACTTACGTCACAAATAGTTATTTTGTTGTTTCTTATGTATCGCATCGAATTTTTATCAACATCACATTATGTCCTCGCATTTTATCAGTGTTGCTATCAGTCATGACCTTCTTATCTCTCTGTAGTTTGTTAATTGTATTGGCTCATTGTTTTGTATGGAAAATATTATGATTATATTGATTATCGTAAGCTGATTATTTTAAATACTTTTTGTTTAAGTTTGGATTAAACATAGATTAAATATAGATAGAAAATAATAGACGAAAAAATATCAGTAACACTGTTTTACAGAATTATTTTATATAAAAAAATTTATTAAGCATTCCAAATTAAAAGATGCAAATGATACCGTGGATGTTTTTTTAAATGAGTAAATTATTATATTTTCGATGTAACAAAATATGCCCAAATAAAACTTTATGAAGCATTTACAGCAACTGACAGCAAGCAGAGACAATGTTTTTAATGATTTATGTTAACAAATTGAAACATTAATTTAGAACACTCCCAAGATAAATAATCAAACTTTCTCGATATGATTTTTTTTTAGTTTTGTGGCTTTATTTAAACCAAAACCACATTTCGAAAATTGACTCAAACGGTCAAATACAAGAAAAAATGTAATAGCTAGCACCCTTATGATATGGGATATCTTTGACGGGTCTTAAATTAATACACCTATGTAAATACACCATTTCAATTATAATTCAAAATAATAATGAAATAATGTACAACTTTTTCACTTAACAGAAACTCACAATAAATTATTCCATATCTCATATTATGTAATACCTGCAAGCGCTAATGATTGAAGCTTTCACTTAGTTTCGTTCTTCCGTCTAACAAAGTACCTACACATAGTTAACTGTAAGAGCTTTAACAAGTTAAACAAAATTAAATAATGTTGTTGGTAGCTAAATTAAGTTTTCATTTAAGTTGAATAAGAAACAATCGGCAAGAAATAACTAAAATGCGTAAAAAGTGAAAGAAATAAAGATGACATACAATGAAAGCGAATTAATTAGGGTTCATGCTACGCGTGTAGATACGTCTTTACAATGTTAAATCTTTAGTAATTACTCAGAACATATTTAACTCTCGACATGACCATGGCCATTTTCTACTTTGATTAAGGTACCAAGTTGAATTTTTAATAGGATAGTAATTTAAATGAACAAAAAAACATAGCATACCTCGGTTTTGATATGTTTTTCAATAGACTTCATCAAAGGTGTGCATTGAAAAATTTGTCTCTATGTCTAGCAGTGGCTTATCTCAAGAAGAATGGTCGTATGAAGACCGCCTAACCGGTATCAACACGAGATAAGGGCAGGCTACAATAATAATAATAATATCTTATATTTCAGGCAACAAGGCCCATAACATAAATACCTTAAAGACTAACATACATAATTTATAACTTAATATTAAGTCGCGTTAGCAGGCGCGGGTCCGGTGACACCCGGAGGTCGCCGACGTCCGCGAAATATGCGGAACACGACACCCTTCGGCCACAGCTCTGCGTCCAGGCAGGAACAACATACCTACATACATAAGAATAAGACATACCTACGTACATTACAGAATATGGAAAGAGATGAGCCTAAACGACAGTCTGAGCGACGTGGAACGTGCTAAGCTGGCAGTATGGGACTACCCTGTCAGCGATAAATACAGCAAGATGTGGCAGGCTATGCAGGAGGCTGGGCTGCCCAACTCCATCGACGAGGCTATCAGACGCGTCCGCGACTCCAAGACCTCTAGCGAGGGGTTCGCGTGGCTCGGTGACGCCACGGATGTCAGGTAAATACGTACATAAACATCGGCACGAAAGTCAAGTTGTAGCGCAATTTATTTATTCATTTCTTACGGTAGGCAGGACAACTAATGTTTTCGAGCTCAAAGGGCAATTTTCTTCGGGCTTTCTGTCTGACATAACGGTCATAAAAGGCCTGTCTAATATCATTTTCTCCAAGGTACCACGTACTAACGAGCTGTGACCTTCAAATGGTTGGCGACGAGTTCTCGCGGAAGCCCTACGCTATCGCTGTGCAACAGGGATCGCCGCTGAAGGACCAGTTTAACAATGCGTGAGTATTATGAGCATTACAAGGCATACAATATTTCTTGTCTTTGTCTGTGGGTGTATATGTGACCAATTCGCTCTGCAACATAGTGTAGCTTGGTCTAGTCCTCTTCAGTGTGCTTGTAATAGAAGTATTAGTACTACCACGGACTACATACTATAGTACCACTGTACATCTCTAGTTAAGAGAGTTAGGCAAAGCCAGGTGACAGATTCGTATTCTATACTTGTACACTGGACGGTATAAAAAGCCAAAAGTTGTATGGGCCCTTATATTTTGTTGCCAAGCTATTGACTGTAAACAACTGATACTCCAAGCCAAAAATAGCGGTCGAATATTCGTTTCAAAACAAGCCGTGATACCCGTTTCCACGAATGCTATAAAATTAATCTTGTGGAGATTTTCTTCTTGTAGCGCCATCTAGGTAGATTAGAGGTATTTACTTAGGTTTTTACTTAGTTCATCCGTTACTTGAGAGATGGCACCAGCTGCGTTCAAGGTAAAAAGGAAATTAGACGTTACATCAGCATGACTATAAGTAAGTACCGAGTGTTGCGTAGTCTTACCTATTATTACCATAGTAACAAAATATAAACTACGATTTATCTACGCCTAGATGCGTGCTAAATATGACAAGGTTGCAGTTATAGCAAGCAGAATATTAATGCGCTAAGTAGGTACGCGCGCACAGTTCAAACAAGTACCACATTAGTATAATGTAGCGTAGGTACGAAGGATAAAGGGGTACTACACTTACAATTACTTATCATAATCTTCATTGAAAGCATGAAACTAATGATACATCTAAATTCAATATTTCGTAATAGAGATTATGGAAGAAGAAGAAATCAAGAAACATTTTTTTTTTGCGAAAATATTTATTTGAAAAATTTAATAAGCTATTTATAACATAGCTCTAAGTAATTTATATTTTGATAAAAATAGATTAGAGAATACGCATGCAGTGCAAGTCAACCGGAAGGTCATGACATCGAATAGGTACTGCGATAAGGAACTACTGTTTAGCATACCACGGAATGGTTACAAAGTAGGTAGAAACATCGTACAATCGTTTCGTTCTGATTCTAACAGAATTACAAACCGTTACGAAGATCTGACGGTCCGTTAAGTATTTAGTTAACTCTACCAAGAACTGTTTAGTCATCTAACATTTTCGTTCACTGGTTGCAATTTTATACGAAACAACCCCACTTTTTTCGTTACGTAATTTTATTATGGCAAACAGAAATGATCATAAAGATTTTTAGGAGGCAAGCCAATTTGTCTCAAAGACTCAAATACTTAGAATACTAATAGTACTTACTGGTCACAGATACACATCGTAGCTACTCTATAGAACTGAAATGGTCGCACGTGTCTCCTGTATATGTGCAATAGGCAAACACACTTTCGCGACCGCGGCACAATTGCTATCAAATACAATAACAATTCTTATTACTCGCCAGAGATGGATGTGGCTTATTGTGGCTGGGTGAATGAACCTCATACAGGTTCTACCAGCTATCCATCCATCCATACATCCATCTATCAGCCTTTTGAGGTCCACCCTATAGGCCACTTCTAAACGACACAACTCCGACCGGTCCTGTGCCTTCTGAAATCAGCGTTGATGAAGGGCAACCTGTGCTCCTATTTAGGAGTCGTGGTCAGCATTCGAGGACTTTCATTACCTTCTTTCTACCAGCTACACAAGCATTTAACCATTCAATTATTCCTGCCAGCATCCTTCAGCTCCTGAACAAGCGCAAACTTGAGAAGCTCAAGGAAAACTGGTGGAACAACAACCCGAAGGCGATGAAATGCGAGAAGCAAGACGACCAGTCCGATGGGATCTCCATTCAGAACATAGGTGGCGTGTTCATCGTCATCTTCATGGGGATAGGGCTCGCCTGCCTCACGCTGGCCGCCGAGTACTGGTGGTACAAGTGGAGGCGGCGCCCGATCATCGGTGACGTCACACAGGTACCCATCCAGAATATTCTGGGCTTAATCGTATGTCGCGTAGCGTCCATAGCCTAACATGAGCGCTACCGTGCACGTTGAGACGTCGGTTCCGGCATCATTCAATGGTGAAAACAATTGTTAAGCCTTGTCAAAGACCTTCGGGTGGCTTGAGAACATTGTGCACTGGGTTGGCCACTAACCCCTCTTCGCTGCGACCCATAGACGTCCCACTGTTGGGCACGGGTCTCCTCTCAGAATGGGAGGGTTTAGGCTTTACTCCACCACGCTGGCCAAGTGCGTATTGGCAGACTTCACATGCCTTCGAGAACATTATGAAGAACTCTCAGGCATGCAGGTTTCCTCACGATGTGTCCTTCACCGTTATAGCAAGTGACATTTAATTTCTTAAATCGCACATAACTTAGAAAGTCATTTGTGCGTGCCGCTGGGGTTTGAACCTGGACCGCTCGAGTGAGAGGCGAGTTCGATTGCCACTGGGCTGTCACCGCTTAAAGAAAGTAACCAGAATATCCTGGGCTTAATCGTATGTCGCGTAGCGTCCATAGCCTAATGGCTCACGTCGATTCAATGTGATGGACAGAGTTAAGCAACGACCGGCGCAGTTGGTATGTGGATGGGTGGTCAGTGGTTGCTAGTGGCAAAATAATCATAAACGCTACCGTGCACGTTAAGCCGTCGGTTCCGGCCTCATTCAATGGTGAAAACAATTGTTAAGCCTTGTCAAAGACCTTCGGGTGGCTTGAGAACATTGTGCACTGGGTTGGCCACTAACCCCTCTACCAATCCGAATTGGAGCAAGCAGCGTGGTGGTTACAGTGCTTACTGGCAGTAGGTGGAGGTGATGACGTCACGCAGGTTCAGTGGTAGAACTGTAGTACCTCTTTTTATCAGCTATTTGAGTAATTTCTAAACAACTTATCCGTACCAACTTTCAGGTGGAGCCAGCAAAAACTACGCGGAACAATGTAGATGGCAGTATCAATGCAAACAATAAGGAAACTGAAAAATTCTCGTTCAGGTCCAGAAATTTTAGACTGCCTAATTTAAGAAGAAAATTTTAAATAACACCCGATTAAAGCCCCCAAACAAGTTTAAATCCATTCGAGGGCGACGGCTTTGTTGATCACGGACGCTTCGACGAAGACAATATCCGGGTCCTGGAAGGTAAGTACCAGTTTTGCGGCCAGGACAGTAACGGTGTGTAACGTTTTCTCCTTTCTCCTCCGGGATTTGTCCTATATATATATTATATAGGTATAAGCTCTATAAATAAAAAAATTATAGCACTGATTAACGATTATAGTGTGTCAAAAGTAATCATTTTTGCGTCGTATTTATTGTTGATAAACACGATAATTCCTTCAAGTCTACACAACGACCACAAATTTGTTTTTTTTTGCGACTATGTACCCTGTTTAATGTTACATGAAAATTTTGAATGAGTTTTATTTTTTGAAAAGAAAATAATTCGCGCTCAGTTTTCCACAAGTGTCAACAGCTGCTTTGCACTTATAAGTATTTTTACAAACCTAACACTGCAGCAGGTCCGTGACGTCACGAAATTGCGTAGAAAGTCATTTATGAAAGTCACATAACATAAATAATTGATAATTAATTGATAACCTAATAAATTGTTAATAAAACAGTAATAAATAAAATTACTAATTTATGAGGATTAGATAGTTCTGCCAATAATCTCCAACCGATAGACGGATTGACACTATCAATTACCCCGCGACCACACTGCCAGCGTGAACATGAGTTGCGATTTAGTTATATGACTAGTTTAGATTTTATTTAAGTAGAATTGTTTATTTTAATTCGAACTTATATAATGGATAGTTTAGAATGATGATGACTATTTTAGATGTGAATGTCTTTACTACTGTAAAAAATTTAACTTAAAATAAATGATTGCAAGTACATAGTCTGAAAGTATTTTATTTTATTTCCTGTTCTGCAAACGTTTCGTTAAATGAACGATGGTAAACATTTCCCCACTAAAATTAAATAGGGAATGTAAAAATTTAGTTTAATAAATTATATGTCACTTGCGTTGAAGGACACATCGCATCGTGAGGAAACCTGCATGCCTGAGAGTTCTTCATAATGTTCTCGAAGGCATGTGAAGTCTGCCAATCCGCACTTGGCCAGCGTGGTAGACTAAGGATAAGGACTAATCCCTCCGATTCTGAGAGGAGACCCGTGCCCAGCAATGGGACAATGAAAGGGTTGTGGTGGTGAAATATGTATTTTTTGCTGAAATTTTTTTAATAGTTACTTGCCAAGCCTGGTTTTCTTGAATAGTGGTTAGACAAAACCCTTCGAAATCCTCAAGACATGGTAAAAAATTAAAGACCGATTAAAAATTATAGAAAATACTTTTATTATTTATCTTCAATACATAACACGAAATATTTGTCGCCTAAATATCCCATAATATGTTATAGTTAGTTATTATTGTATAACGACCTAATAAATGTACAATAATTTAAATTTAAACGTGATTAATTGTATTGTCAGGTGAGTATTAACAAACTTAGATTAAGCTCTTACAGTAAACTGACAAGTAACCACAGGGCAAGATGGAAGTCTAGTCTACAATATTTACAATGCTCTTGACTAAATAAATAATAAACTACTGAATTTGGTAGTATAAAGCCCACCGCACATTCAAACGGGCCGCACGCATTACAACTTTTATATTCATATAGCATAACATAATATGTACTCGCAACATCAATCCTGTATTTCCCCAAAGTGGTATACAGGTGTGCACCTGTGCCCACCCACTGAAACATATCTACTGCATTGATATATCAAGCTTAAAAAAAAAATATGTCACAAAATACTATTAGTACCTACATATTTAGTATCCTCAAATGGCTTCGTATCCGTGCAACATTCAGAACGCCTATAACATGCATTTTTTATACTTGATATCACAATCTTTTTTTTTCGTATATAACTTAAGCTGTATTTTTTGTATTTGTAGGTACTTACTTGTCTAATAAAGAGTTGACGTGAAATTTAATGGCTTTCGCTAAAAAAACATGCAACATAATGTTGACGCCAAACCATTTTACCGTTAAATATTATTAAGGCACATTTTTTTATCTGCAATGTTTGAAAAATATTAGCTTTTAGGCAGGTCGAGTTGAAAAATTAACATTGGAGCAGAATTCGCCATAATTATACAATGGCAGAAAGAAAAATTAAAGGGTTCAGCGTAGTTAGTTTAGACTCTAAACTTTAGAACAATGGTTACAGTAGGTAGTAGGAAAATTCATATAAATCGCTTTTAGTCAGCAGTCTTAGTACACGTGTCTCTTATAAGTCATCAGATTTGTAGGAAAAATTTTCATGGCCGTTGCAAAATTTTTGAAAAAATTGTACTTCTTCACAACGATTGGAACGTTCCTATAAAAACATATTTTGATCAACAAAATCGTTTTATGCTTAAACGACCATGAAGTAAAATTACTTAATTTAATACAAACAACATTGTTAAGTTTTGTATGCGGCCCATATATTTTATTTTGCAACATCGGCCAACTGCCGCAATGTGCGCGGGTCTTTACAGTTCTATGGTTTTGCTGTGCTTAGCGTTCTTCATATTCTTATTGCAGACTTCCAATTCCAGCCTCAAGCCGTCCAATTCTGCTTCTAAAGTCCGCGTACGCTTAAACATTTGCACGTAGTTTAGTTGCAATTGCTTCTGGTATCTCAGTACTTTATCTTTTTCCTCAGACCATTTTCTCCTTTCGTTGTTAAACTGTGCATCCTTAGCCTCCAGTTCGCATTTGAGCCTTTCGACAACAGCCGTGGCTTGACACGGTCCATTGCAAGGGTCCGGTAGCTCTCCATTGAGCCTTTGTACCTCAGCGTCTTCTAAAGCACTGTCGCTAGAAGACCAATGGTACTCGTTCTTGCATACATCGTAGATTCCTCGCAGAGTCCTCCCGCATTCGATTCCTTCGTATCCGCTCAGAGAAACATCAGACAGTTCCTGTCTTAGCTCTTTCAGCTCAGTTTTTAGCTTCTCAATCTCGTTCCGACTTGTCTCTTTAACTTTTCCGAGATCTGAGACGCTTTCCATTAAGTCGTTGGATAGCCTGTCGACTTCGGATTGCAGTCGGTTCACAGTTTTCTCCTTTTCCTCAGATTCCGCTCGCAGTCTCATTATTTCCTTCTCCTTTTTGTCGAGAGCTTCGCGGAGTTGGCGGCAGTCGGCTTTCAGCGTTAGATATTCATGCCCTTTTGCGGTTTGCTCGTTCTGAAAATAACATAAAAAAGTTAAATTAATAAAATACTAATGGAGATATAAATGGAAAAACCAATGAGTAAACCTAGCTAGGGATCATAGACATCTCAATATTAGGCACGAGTATCACCCACAGTCATAGCTGCGGGAGGACATATCTCCATCACGCTGCTCCAATGTGGAGGGGTTAGTGGGTGGCTAACCCAGTGCCGACAAGCCACTCGAAAGTCTTCGACAAGGCTTAGCTATTGTTCTTACCATTGAAAACAACCGGGACCGACGGTTTATCGTACCTTCTGAAGCACGGTAGCGCCCATGAAATTTTGTCACTAGCGGTCACCCGTCCACAAACCGACCGCGCCCGTCGTTGCTTATCTCTGTCAATCACATTGAATCGACGCGAGCCATTGGACTATGGACGCTACTAACACAGTATCATGATATCTACTAATGAGTAGCCCTGCTCATGGATAACCCAAGGTAATAGGATTAAACTCAATCAAAGTCTGTATTTACACTTGTGGTCAGGTGGTCATCGACTTGCAATTAAATGGCCGTAATATTTTTATGTCAATTCATTAATGAAATTTTGAAACGTACAAATGCCCCAGAAAAAGTCACGTTTTTGTTTGCAGTGAATTCAATATACATATTCCTTAATTCGGCGATTTCGATAACTAATTAAGCAATAAAGTAACGGAGCTAAGTGTTTCTTTGGAACTGTAACAATAATGTACTGCTGTTTTTTTTTGTTTCTTAACCAACTCCCAAAAAAATAAGGAGGTTATCATTATCAATTGGACAGTATGTTTTTGTATTTTTCATTGTATTTTATTACAACTTTCTGTTTTGCGTAATATAATATTTCCTTCGATTTGATACCTATGTAAAATCGTATGTTTATTTTTTCGACTACATTTCTTGAACCAAAAACTACGAAACCTGAAAACGGAACGCACCGCTAGATCTGCACCAAGCTTTACTTATTACATAGAAACACTAATTTGTGCCTCTATAAGCTGCGTCTTCAGCAGCCTGACATCCTGGCAAAGGCTCGGGAGAGCGTTTCTGAGAGAATACACATCTGTGCCCTGCCCTTTCAGAGCCCTTTCAGCATAGGTTACATTCACTGTCCTCAAGCCCTGCCCGCAGCGCGTGGTCTCACCTAACGCGCGCTAACTCTTCGTCGCCATCGTTACACGTGCCACATTCTGTATCTTCGATTCCAAGCTTTGTCTTTCTGGTAATAAGACTAACCTAACCTAACCTGTACCTCTTCCAACTGCATCTTAAATGCGATTTTTCTCGGCCCTGTAGCAAAGGCTTAATTCACTGTCCTCAAGCCTCTGTCAAGCGAGCGGTCCCGACGCACGCGGGTCAACTCCGCGTCACGTATTTCTTGGTAGTCTCTACTTCAAGTTAGGTTAGTAACCTAACCTACGACGGAACCTGTGCCACATTGAACAGCGTTTTCCGTAGCATGATATTCCCCAGAACTTTTTCGATGCTCCACTCGAAAACATTAATTTAAAGTTAAGTTTATTACAAAATACCGCATGCGTCGCCGCCATCAGCCGGAGACGTATTCCGACTCAGTTATTACGAATACGTTTTAAACTGCGTCTTCAGTATCACGATCTCTCCAGGCCGATGGCACAAGCTCCACAAGCAGTCCTCAATCCATACTAATATTATAAATGTGAAATTGTGTTTGTTTGTTTGTCCGGCTTTCACATCGCAACGAAGCTATTATATGGTATGGTTTTTGTGTGTGGAGATAGTGAGGAGGGTGGAGAGTGACGTAGGCTACTTTTTACCGCGGTAAAACATCCCAATGGGAAGATATCGATGTTTTGTTATTTGCAAGATATTTAGTTCCGGATGTTGTTAATAGATGGCGTTAGTAAAATTCATTTTCAAGTTCTCATCTGTGTATGATAAACAACTCATTGTTAATTCCCTTTGACCACGCGGGTGGAGCCGCGGGTAAAAGCTAGTTATCTCTAAACGATGATGGGGGGACCACGGATCTGTCCTAAAAGTCACACACTACAGTTTTCTTGGTAGTGTCTACTTCAATTTTGGATGACTTATCACGACGGAAAACCGTGCCTCTTTAAGTTTCGTCTGTATCAGCGTGATATTCCTCGGCTCTTCGTCAAGGCTCCAATCGTAAACTTTTGTTTCTTTAGTTCATTTCGGAACGCCACTAACCTGTGCCTCTTTAAGCTGCGTCTTCAGCAGCGCGATCTCCCCGGCCCGCTGGCAGAGGCTCCACTCGGTGTCCTCGAGCCGCTGCCGCAGCAGCGCGCGGTCCCGCCGCACCCGCGCGAGCTCCGCGTCGCGTTCGTCGCGCGTTCGCGTCGCGTAGCTTAGTTTATTTCGTAACGCCACAAACCTGTGCCTCTTTAAGCTGCGTCTTCAGCAGCGCGATCTCCCCGGCCCGCTGGCAGAGGCTCCACTCGGTGTCCTCGAGCCGCTGCCGCAGCAGCGCGCGGTCCCGCCGCACCCGCGCGAGCTCCGCGTCGCGTTCGTCGCGCGTCCGCGTCGCGTAGCTTAGTTTATTTCGTAACGCCACAAACCTGTGCCTCTTTAAGCTGCGTCTTCAGCAGCGCGATCTCCCCGGCCCGCTGGCAGAGGCTCCACTCGGTGTCCTCCAGCCGCTGCCGCAGCAGCGCGCGGTCCCGCCGCACCCGCGCGAGCTCCGCGTCGCGTTCGTCGCGCGTTCGCGTCGCGTAGCTTAGTTTATTTCGTAACGCCACTAACCTGTGCCTCTTTAAGCTGCGTCTTCAGCAGCGCGATCTCCCCGGCCCGCTGGCAGAGGCTCCACTCGGTGTCCTCCAGCCGCTGCCGCAGCAGCGCGCGGTCCCGCCTCACCCGCGCGAGCTCCGCGTCGCGTTCGTCGCGCGTCCGCGTCGCGTAGCTCTGCACCATGAGCCGCGGCCCGCGGATTCGCGCTTCGTGTGCACGGAGACGGTCTGTTGAGCTGGAAATTTACGTTTGGTTGATTAGAGTTAATGTAAAACTAGTGGACGCCCGCAGCTTCGCTCGCGTGGAATTAGACATTCACTAACTTCAAAAACGGCAAAGTTTCATACTAACTTTGCACCCCCGTTTTACCCCCTTAGGATGTGAATTTTCAAAAATCCTTTCTTAGTGCTCCTCTACGTTATAAAAGGAACCCCTGTGCAAAATTTCAAGTTTCTAACCCTTATAGTTTAGGCCCTGCGTTGATATGTCAGTCAGTCAGTCAGTTAGCTTCTCCTTTTATATATGTAATATAGATTAAAACCACACTGATGACATTTTTCGTAAATACATAAAATCAATGTGCTACGAATTTTGTTTCCCCCGTATTTTATTATTTTAGTTCATCTTCATGTAAGAAAGGAATCGAGAAATTCCGATCGAAAAATTGTGATCTGTCAAATTCAACGACGGCCTTTGCGTATAACTTAGAAAAGTGCAGCACATCACTGATGCGACATGGGAGAATGTGCGGTAGAATAACCTGGACTGTCACACTAACCTAGTAACACAACCAAAACCCTTTCTTTGTCCCACTTAGTTGGGAGGGGCTAGGGCTTAGTCTACTACGCTGGCCTACACAAGACGGTAATACGGTATACCACACCTGGCAACACACCACATAGCAATACGGTATACTACACCTGGCAACACACCACACGGCAATACTGTTTATACACCTGGCGTACCTATAGTCATGCTGATCCCGCTCCAGCTCGGAGACCCCGGAGTCGGCGGGCGAGGGCGCCGGCGCGGGCTCCTTGCGCTCCGCCGCCAGACCCGACGACGACTTTGTTCTGGAAACATTTACACATTATGTTACTCAATTGACGATGAGTTATTATTATATTATTACTAAAGCAGATAATCTACACTGCCACTGTACTTAAATTATTTTTTCTTCTGTGATCGAAGACTTAAATAGATTGGATCGTCCGGCAGTTGCAGTCGTATTTTGGAATAGGCCTCATACAAATTTATACTACAAAGTAATGCCGTCTGACGCCTGGATCGGAACCGCACCTTTATATGTATATAAATATTCTCTATATCTGCTTATCCTTCTTTAATTGAAAAACATATAATAAGTTAACATTGATTCGGTCCCAGTGGTGATAAATTGGCGTGACATTATGTAGGTTACGTATATACATATATGTAGGCTAAGCTTGTCCCTTCAGTTCTAACATCAGTACCTATTGGGTTTGCGACCCCCTTGTGTTCCATATTCATAGACAACAGTCGGCCATATTAGGATATTGTCAAACAGATCGCAGGTTCGCAGATCGCACGCTGAGTCATGTCGTCTTTATTTGTTAATAAATGTAATAAAACTATGTGAATCTGCGGGCCAATGTTGGAGTGATGAAGTTTACGGTATAATAACTAGGTTCTATCATACTAGAAAGGAAAACGGTTGTTGGACAACACTTTGAAGACGAACTGACGAAATCGTGAATTAAGATGATCTTTATCCACGTTGAAATTTAGCATGAATGGGTCGCCAAGAATAGTCAAATCCGGTATAACGTGCACGAGCGTCTTTGGCAGACATCCGACCGAGATAGATAAGCCCAGCGTCAAGTGTTTCCATGAAATTGTGCGGCGAAGTGCTGCCCTTGCGTCTCGGTCGCCTGCATTTTATTCGGTTTTTATCTTTTAAAATTCTTCACGAATGTAAATTGTGTAAAGCCGGTGTTTCCATAAAACGGTAAAGTCTTTTCGAATATTTTATTAGTATGTTTACGGCCGGTGCCTTTCATCTGTCCCGGCGCAAGGTGTCCCAAATTGCCTTTTACGTGACAACCGCGACGATCGCCATACTTTTTTCGCACATATTGCGAACATGCGAGCGTTCTTTGATATTTTCATCGGATTTCATTGAAGTCGTCCATTTTTATGTGTATGCTTTCTCTCCATAAATACGTATTGAATGGTGCATTATGGGCAACACTTGCCGGTAGTCGCGAGTTGCTGTCGATTGGGGCGGAAAAGGTTTAAAATTTTGCCAATGATATTTATGTAATTCTGAGTAGTAATCATAAAATACACTAAAGTAGAAAATAGAACAGAAATGCAATTTTAACATTCATCCGCTGCGGGCTCCGCTAGTACTTGCCTATTAAATAGATATCAATAGACACAAATATACAACTTTTAACGTAGGTACATAACTGACTTATAATCATTATAAGAGTACAAATACAAATACAAATACTCTTTATTTTACACCACAGTAAAACAATAAATGACACTCTTATAGAAAAATATAAAACTAAATACTTTTATGAGAAAATAATAAAAATGTGGCTTTTATTTTCCATCGCCAATAATTCTGTTTTGAGTATTAGTAGACTATTAAGTATTTTTTACTAAAACTATATAATACGCATAAAATGCACTCTCTTCCACCGTCACGCAGTGTGAAAGGTCTGGTCTCGCTCGAAGGCACGTCGTGCTCCGCTGGCGAACCGTGGCGTCTTGAGGGCGGTGATTTACATACTAATATGTTAGGTATATGCCCTGTTAGGTATCTCAAGCGCTGTAGACTTTGGCTAGCGGTTCAGGAGCTCTATTTATGAATCGCGTGACTTAAGCTCGACTGCGACTTACTGTCTTTAATTTGAAACAAAACTGTATTGTATTTAGTCTATATCTCATTATTTAGTCGAGTATTTATTACCACTCGTTGATTTCTAATTACTCAAAAATAAAAGTGTCCCTGTCTATCGAGATATGAGTCGTAATTTAGCGCTCGTCGGGCGGCGAGCGATTCAAAAATAGAGCTTCAGAAGAGGTCACAGAATCTTTTAGAATAGACTCGCATTTAATTTAGGATTTAATAGTTTATGTAAGTCGTAAGTGAAGTTGGGGCTTCGATTTTTTAATGTCACCGATAGGAAGTTAGGTATTCGTATACGAATTTCATAAAGAGACGGAACAAGATAATCCATACTAATATTATAAATGTGAAAGTGTGTTTGTTTATTTATTTATTTGTTTGTTTGTCCGGCTTTCACGTTGCAACGAAGCTATTAAATGGTATGGTTTTTGTGTGTGGAGATAGTGAGGAGGGTGGAGAGTGACGTAGGCTACTTTTTACCCCGGTAAAACATCCCCATGGGAAGATATCGATGTTTTGTTATTTGATAGATATTTAGTTCCGGTTGTTGTTAATAGATGGCGTTAGTAAAATTCATTCGCAAGTTCTGAATCACGCTAACAAATGATACATGTAAATAAATTAAGTCATAGGCAACTAATAAATTGAATTGAATTTTGAATTCGCGTTGGATAAATTATTGTTTTGGTTTAAAATTAATATGGTAAAGGACATATGCTTTGATTTTGGTTTTGGTTCGCTTATTGAATTGGTTTTGTCGACTGTTATTGTTTTGGCTTAAAATAATAATAACATAAGTGTCTACTCTATGGAACTCTAAGAAAAAAATCAGTCTCACAACAAATATGAGGGTGCATCTGTACAATGACATGAATGCTGGAAACTATGCTGAAACACTCTTGAAAATTGGAGATGGGCGTTTCTGATGGACACAGAACAGACTGGTGTACCACAGATGTGTCATGTATGATAAAAATGTCATTGTTAATTCCCTTTGACCACGCGGGCGGAGCCGCGGGCAAAAGCTAGTTAACAAATGAAATTACTAATGAATTGCTACTATGAATTAAACCTTATTTTATTTTCATTTAGTTGTATTTGTTACCAGTCATTACGGATACCTATCGATGTAAAGTATTATTGCTAGTAATATTATAGTAATTGTTAGTAATCACAGAGAATTTAATATAATACTACTTACGCGTAGGTAATATCTAGTCTAATTGATATTGCGATCGTATTTTATAATAAAACCTATAAATGGTTTAGTTAACTTGAATACCAGGGTAGGTATAATATTATAGCAAGATACTTCAATTGCTGCAAATGCAATGGCGTCTTTCAACTCGTTGGATTATTAAATATTTAGGTCGCATGCGCAGAATAGCGTATGACCTTAATTATTCCGGACGGACAATTGAATTATGGATTTTTTTATGTGGGATGAATATAAAATACCTATAATAGTAAATAACATAATTTGTCGTATTTACCTAATCCTTTTTAAACAAAATGACGTATTTGTTACCTATATATTTCAGAGAGGGCCACTTATGTATGTGCTATAACTAGTAAATACCTACCTAGTTACATATTAGACATTTATATAGAAGAAGTTTGCCAGTCGATAACATGTTCAATTAGCATAGCATATCGATATTCGTGGGTAACAAGAATTTGTGTAGACGTTATAATTATACTGCTAACCAATTAATTAGCAATACATAGGCGAATAGGTAGTGATGACCAGCTCATTAAACATCGATTATGCAGACAGCGAATCCATCGTTTTCTCCTCCGTGTTTTGTTTTCTGTTTTTTACAGCGACGTTTACCTACTGCTATGTTTATTATCTGTGTCCTTTCCGTACCTACTCCAGAAGATATTGAAGACATTTTAAGGATCTGTTACTTCCATGAATGGCGACAGATAAAGAATACCTTCTTATAGCTTATAGCTTTTTTGGGATAATAATGTCAAATTCAGTTCCTTGGAACAATACCTACACGAGAAATCTGAGAGCCTGGACCATAGAGTCTGCCACGCCACGAGCTGATTAGCTTACTACAGACGCTTTCCAGAACATTAAGAAGACGACAAAGGTAAATCATCTAAGGAAACTTGAATATCTGATGAATCGAAACTATGTGAAGTATCAACACAAGAATATTGAAATTCATTCAGTAACAATGAAAGGTATGAAAGGAAAGAGGATAATATTGTTTAGCTCTAAAGACGTTGAATTGTTTCATTTTATCTATAGATGCATATGCTGCAATAAGCAATACCACGTTGTGAAACTTCATTAGCAAATTACTTCTGTACCGAATGTAGGATAGGGCCATGCAAATCGGCGCGCGGCCAACCGTGCTTCCCGCATCTCGCTAACAAAACTATGTTGTTGGCTTGGCATACCCAATACCCATCATTATTTTACACCGTTCTAAGTTTCAAGGAAATCATGAACGGATTTGCTTTCAGATCGGATTAACGTGTGTGTAATACGATGTAATCGTATTGCATAACGCATAATGAGCATCACCTAAATTTTTCTTACATCTCGGTCGGATGGGAAAGTCACCTCGGGAGGAAAGTCGTATTATTAAGTAAAATTATAATTATTTACTTTTTTTTAAAAGCTTTTATTTAACTTCACTCGTATGTATCTATGAAAGTATGTATGTAGGTATGTCCTGGAATCTTGCAATCAATATTTCACCCACTTCCACTGAAGCTATCGAGCTGAAATTTGGCACACATATTTGGTTCCGATTACAATGCAAGTTTTAAAAAGCTTTTTAAAAAAGAAAAAAATTTAACGGTATCATTATTTTTCGTCTATCTTGTGTACGCATCATGTAAAATTGGTTCGTATCTATAATCAAGCTTATCAAATTTAAATTGAGATAGATTGACACTTACAAAACTTCAACCATTGCGTTTAGAGTCTTCATTGAAGACTTTAAACCTTATCCACACAGCAGATCTTCCTCATTTATGTAACTATCATGAGCGGCGTACCGGTCGCGTTATAACAATTTATGATGTACCTAAGTAGATTAAAACGGCTTTCAGGAAATCATTTCACAATTGGCGTCAATAGTCGACGCGGAAAAGTCGTAATTGAAGAAAGTCAGTCGTAAGATCTTCGCAATAAATTTAAATTAGCCAACAGTTAACTACAACAACAAAATCTAACAGTACTTGCATGTAGATAGCATCTTATTTTTAGAAAACCTAATTAATCTATCTTTTGCGATACAGCGATAGCAACTATCGATCGATCAAACGATCGAAATACTTATTTGGCGAAATTGACGTCGTTATTCATTGAGGAGGATTTTTTATCTTTTTTGCAATTAAAGTCCGTAAGCAAAATATAAATGATAAATAAATACAGTTTCAGGGAACGTGATTTAATTACTAAACAGGAAGTAGGTAGGTTAGTGTCTGATAGCACTTACTGCACCAGTGCTATCGAAGGAAATAACAGGACGATGACTGGGCCACTGATGATTCATGAGTTCAGAGTTTGGTATCTTGACAAAACAACTAATGTTTGTTTATTATTAATTCAACGACTATTTATTAACTTGAAAAAATTGTATTGATTGAGGTATGCAGAAGATGATGTTTGGTAATTATTTAGATACAGAATAAAGCGTATGAATTTGTTCTAGAAGAAAAACGAAAATTTTACTTTTTACATCTAGGCTTTATAATTTATATGAAAACTTACGAAACCTTTCCTCCTCTTTCGCGGCGCTGTGAGCGCTCCTGCGTGAGGGAATTCGGATTTAAGGATGGTCCTTCTATCCGGGCAATTGCTCCAGGGGTGAACCCCATCGGTGACCTCCCCGCAGTTGAGCGTGGGAGACTAATGAAAACTTGCGCCGATTCGGAGAGGCCTATTTCTAACAGGACACTAACTAAACGGGTGGATGGAAGCTCGTAGTTCCATTCACTAATAACTCGTTTCTAAATTTCCAAGTAGATTAAAGTACCTACTCTATGTTTATTTTGTGAGTGAATATTCTCTTGCTTGTTAATTATTGGTGACTTTTGAATGGGTACTATGAATGGTCGTTTCTTTCACAGTTTTTATACACACACATAAATTGATTTCATAATAAAAATCATTTGAAGTCAGCGTTACATCTATAAGGTATAATGCTATGTGTTTGTGATACAACATAACTATTATATTTGTAAACTTAGGAGCGAAATATCATCCACAAGCATCTTCATTTCATGACTTGTTAGACAACTGCTTAAGTCTGAAAGACCCTTACGATTATATACGACCGTACTCACCTATACATAGGAAAGCCTACGCACTCACTGTACTGAATCTTTTCATCACATCACAAATCACCGGACACTTTCACTGAATTTTTCACTGCAGCGTAACTGCTGGGTTGTAACATCACACGCTGACTGATGAATGGTACGTGGGGTGATTGAACATGTCTTAAAAGTCGTAAGGTAAGTACTAGGGTTGCATAAATTCGAAGAAGTTTTTCAGAGCTCTCGTATATAAAATACAATTGAGAAATGAAATACGCCGTGCGCACGCGCCGCGCGGGTAGAACGTGAGTGGTGCCCATGCGATGTGCTATACCGACGCGTGCCGCCGCTAAAATGTCGCTGCGCTCATCGAATTATCTCATATTTACAATTTTTTTTTTTTTTTTTTTCTTTATTTTAAGAGCTTTGTCGGCCTCGACAATGTCGCTCTGTCGGAACATACATACACATAATTACAATAACTAACAAACAACTCAATTACATTTACGTCTTATTCCTATATCGGCTAACTTAAACAGAGCTCTGGCAAGATCTCCCGAAGGGTTTGCCAGTGCACTGTTACACAATCCAACATCATATACACCTAGATTATGAAATATCTCCCTCCTAAGCAATTCATTGCGTACACACTCCTTCAGTACGTGTTGCACATCTTCTACATAATCACAGTCGGGGCAGTTGGGCGAGTTAGTTCGACCCATCAGAAAAGCAAATTTATTTAGCGGAATGTGACCTGAACGAACTCTCAGTGCTAAATTTACAATTTATTATTGATTCTAGATTAAAAGTCTTGGGATACTGTAGATACTTGATATGGTTATTTGAGATTTCTGATGTGGCCTTTAGATAAAGTTTCTCTAAGATATTTTTTGTAGTTTGACTAAAAAACCAATCTTAAAATTCGGGATAGTTTATCTAACTTTAGTAAATCATACATATAATAAAGCTGTATAGGCAGTTCATTTGTTCGCGGTAATATTTGAAACTATGTATTTAATATAACCGTTTTTCTTGCACTCTAAGCTTTTATGTGATCGAAGCAGCGAGATAACATCTTACAAACATATCATAATTATAAAGAGGATAAATATGTATAAGTATACCCACTATTAGATTTGAACGCAACAGATTTTTTGATGTTAAAGTAAAATAATATAAAACACACAACTTTATTTAGTAGGACAATAGAAACGAAGGAGGCTGTCCAACGATTTGTTCAAATCAGCAAACAAAGAACATTTTATTAATAAACAATTCAATTGGTTTAGTGAATAGACGTACTTACTTAAGTAAACACAATTTGATTTATTTGTTAAATCAATCAGTCAGCTAAACAATGTAGTTTCTGCATTGTTTACTACTCATTTTAAAATGCAATACAAGCGCAAAACGGTTTTAATAATGCATGATCGGAAACCAAGCGATAAGTCCCTTTTTAAACAATGGAATGCATCTCACTAGGTTTTAGGGTATCGCGAGTAAGTATGAAAAACTGGATCGAGCTAATATTATTATAACAGTCGGTCTTGCCAGACACAACGTAAAAAAAATGTGATGTAACAGTAATGTGCAATCCATTATTATATTTGATACATTCATGTGATTTGATATTTTTGTTGGAATATAATAAGTTGACTTGATCACTAGATGACACTGAATTTGAATTGGTCATATACGAGCAAGTACATCGCAAATATAAAATAGATAACTAAATAAGCAAAGTATAAATTGAATTGAATTAGATTAACGAGAACTTGTTGCGGAACCACTTATAGAGGGCTTGGACTCCTCTTGGAAACTTTTTCTTATAGAATAGGCGTACATAACGCTGCCTTGTTGCGTGTTTATAGTAGGTTCATAAGAACTTATAAACTCTAAAGAACAAAACAAATGTGTAAGAACCGTTGTTTCGCGGTAAGTTGTGGGTGAGTACACGTGAATAATGTAGGAAACTTTGTTACTTATATTCATACAAGTACAGTGGAAGTAAAATAAATTAAGCCTCTCTGGATTTTTATGCAAACCATAAAGATATTGGATATTTTTGGCAGACCCGCCTAGAAATAAAACTTACAAGTAACGTGACTCTAATAAGTACACTTTGATTACTCACATCCGTGGATTTATACTCATTATCAATCTATGGTCACACCAGAATGATATAGAAACTAAACTTCTTACGGTTACATAGCGTGCTAAATGTCATTAATTTATATGCTATCTATCCAACGACATCTTTATATCTCTTGTCTGTATATTAGGAAATATTTTATAATATATATTTTTTTATTTATATTATATATTAGGAATATATTGCTTAATTTGAAGATTGTACTACCTAGCTACCTAATCAGGATTGTAATCTAACAAGAACAAAAGGTAGATCGGAATGGCATTGACAAGAAAGACGATGCTTTTTAATTTCATCGAGGAGCAATAAAGAGCGTCATTTTATCAGCGCAGCGCCCATTCACGAATTATCGTGGAAACATAGTCACGCAAGTTATGCGCGTTAATAACTTTAATTATGCGCTGTGGAGAGCATATAGAGAGCAAGTAGATGACACATCATGTCAATGACACTATTAAAAATTACTGAATTGTTTCTAATTTAGACACTTAATTACTTATTTCTTTTTACTCTTTGTTACAGGCGGAATTGAGACGGTAGGTACTATACGTGTTAAGTGTTGATGCAAAAACGAATTTTCTTATTTATCTCCCACGCTTTGACAGATTATAATGTGGTTTTTTTAAACCGTAGTAATAGCTCTTCAGAAGGATGCTGCAACCATAATGTTAATATTTCAAATGACTACTGTATGATTTAAATGTTAAATATACAAAAAATACAATATGCGCTACTCATAGTAGGTATACTATGAGTAGCGCAATTAATTTAAATTAGATCGCCCAATGATTTTAAATTAGATCTTTTCTTTTTCTTTTGATCTAAGTATGAACCTGTTCGAAAAGTAAGTAATGTTCAGTCGCGGTTACGAAATTCGACACCATCGGTAGCTGGTCGTGATCTAATTCGGCGGCCGCGGTTTGACTGCCACTCGATAGCTAATCGCTCGTGCTTACCGCAAAACAAAAGTCGGTGATAGCCCAGGTTTTGGGCCTCGTGAAGCACTCATAACAAGGCTTGAGTATCTTATAGAGTAGTAGAGAAAGATTGGTTTAGCCTTAGCTCTGCTGTGTATGGACAACACATATAATGAAGTTCGCTAATGATTGCAATAATCGAGGTTCTAATTACGAAAGGGTTGGAATCTACAGTTCCTTCCACTAAAAATTATGAAACGAGAAAAAAGTAAGGCAACGTTCTGGAATGGCGTGTTGTCCCAATGGCGTGTTGGCAGGGGGAGCCTATTTATTAACCATCTTTTTGAGATCCATTACGAGACTTCACCTTAGTAGTCTCGTAAGTCATAGCATCTTAATATACAGGGTGTCCCAGAATGAATGGATAATCCTTGAGCCCCGCACAGAACAGCTCTCCAGCGCTTAGAAAAAAATATCAAAAAAAATAAATTCCAAGTGATACCCAAAATATGATTTTTTTTAGAAAAACATACGTTATTTTAGCTTTACTTCACATTAATGTACACAACTGCCACAAATTAATGAAATTCTTGGTGTTTTTGGTGTCATTTTATTCCTGATAGACCATACTACTAGAAATACATTAAATAATATAAGTATCTGTGATACTTTTTTTATAAAAAAAATAAGAACTTGAATTTTTAACATGAAATTTGATACAAAAATAATTTTGACATAGTTTGAGAGTGTTTCATGTAAAAAAAAAGTATGAAAACGTCAGTGTCCAGCTATTTTAAAAACATGCGCAGTTAATACAGATTAAAAAATGGTATAATACATCATTTTATCTAATACTACTACGAAGTTATTGCTATTGAGATGCAAAACGAGTAAATACGACTAAAATTAAAAAGTTAATGTCTTAATACATTTTAATAATAATAAAACATTTCAGGTGTCGCTGCGACCCATAGACGTCCCACTGCTGGGCACGGGTCTCCCACACAGACACTGCTGCTGCGGGAGGTTTGTCGAAGACCTTCGGGTGGCTTGAGAACATTCGACACTGGGTTGGCCCTAGAGCATGCTCCACCACGCTGCTCCAATGCGGATTGGTGGAGGGGTTAGTGGCCAACCCAGTGTCGAATGTTCTCAAGCCACCCGAAGGTCTTCGACAAGGCTTAGCGACTGTTTCGTAGGAGGTAATGGAATCCCATTGGTTACAGAATGATGGCTGCCCTGCATATTATGGTACAAACGTTCGGGCTTATTTAAATGCCACGTATCCAAACAAATGGATTGGTCGTTTGGGTCCCATTCTGTGGCCTCCTCGATCTCCAGATTTAAACTGACAGGATGTTTTTTACTGGTGCTGTCTAAAGGAAGAAGTGTACTCGAAAACAATTTCAAATGAGCAATTACGCAGCCGTGTTCAAGAGGCCGCTTCAAAAATAAATGAATGACTCTACGCACGGTTTCTTAGTAGAGCCTATAAAAGAAGATGTCGAGCGTGTATTAGAATCGGTGGCAGACAATTTGAACACCTTTTGTGAATAAAGATTGATGTTATGTACACCTGAAATGTAGCGTCCATAGCCCAATGGCTCGCGTCGATTCAATGTTAATAATTAAGAGTTAAGCAACGACGGGCGCGGTCGGTTTGTGGATGCGTAAGCGCTAGTGGGTGCGGGTGGCTTGAGAACATTCGACACTGGGTTGGCCACTAACCCCTCCACCAATCCGCATTGGAGCAGCGTGGTGGAGTATGCTCTAGCCCTCCCGAAGCAGCAGTGTCTGTGGGGGAGACCCGTGCCCAGCAGTGGGACGTCTATGGGTCGCAGCGACACCTGAAATGTTTTATTATTATTAAAATGTATTAAGACATTAACTTTTTAATTTTAGTCGTATTTACTCGTTTTGCATCTCAATAGCAATAACTTCGTAGTAGTATTAGATAAAATGATGTATTATACCATTTTTTAATCTGTATTAACTGCGCATGTTTTTAAAATAGCTGGACACTTACGTTTTCATACTTTTTTTTTACATGAAACACTCTCAAACTATGTCAAAATTATTTTGGTATCAAATTTCATGTTAAAAATTCAAGTTCTTATTTTTTTTATAAAAAAAGTATCACAGATACTTATATTATTTAATGTATTTCTAGTAGTATGGTCTATCAGGAATAAAATGACACCAATAACACCAAGAATTTCATTAATTTGTGGCAGTTGTGCACATTAATGTGAAGTAAAGCTAAAATAACGTATGTTTTTCTAAAAAAAAATCATATTTTGGGTATCACTTGGAATTTATTTTTTTTGATATTTTTTTCTAAGCGCTAGAGAGCTGTTCTGTGCAGGACTCAAGGATTATCCATTCATTCTGGGACACCCTGTATATATTTCTAGTGTACGTGTGTATGACAGTAAACTTGTCCTACATCTATATGTAGATGAAATTTTTTGTGTGTGTTCAAGGGGATTCGAGAATGGTTTAGATTCACAATTTGGTCCACTTGAAAATGTTTTTTAAACACTATTTTGGTATTTTTATTTTTAACCGTTTTTTATTGACGTGATGCGTCGTGACACTTTGACATTTCATATGGCTGAACAACGTTTGTGGGGTCAGCTAGTGTATACACTAGCATAAAGTAAGAATGAAGTAAGACAAGTAGGTACTACTTTTAGGATTATATTTACTGTTCATTCTACATTTTTGTGTATTCGGCTGGGTGGTTATCGGGAACAGATTAATCTTGTGCTAGTGAAAACTGTTAGCTAGGCCTGTTTTTATTTAATTATTACAAAACAAACATGGCAGCGGTTAGGTAATTTACGCTCACTGTCCGTGCAGAATAATGAGTTTTCATAGCAGAACTGTTGGAAGGAAATAAACGATAGCTTGTCATGTCGCACGCTTAATAATAAACCGGAATAAGACAAAAATTCACTTTTTTGGGAAATCGCGGTCAAAGTTTTGAGTCTCTACCTTGTTGAAAACATTTTGATGGTTTTCACGTGTTTATTGTGCTATTTTTATTTTCTTGGTCTTAAATTTTAGAGAGATGTATAGCGAATATAACTGACATAATAGTTTAATTATATTATTTATATCAAATGAATAAATGAAGTTTATTTTCTAAAGTTTCGACTTACGTCAGTTTAGTACAAAATAGTTTGGTAATAAAGTGATATAAAATGAATTGCTTCTCGAATAAAAGTAATAATTTTATACTAAAAAGCACTAATACGAAATATTTCCTATCTATACAATTATAATTTCGTGATAAACTGCAACAAGTCTAAATAGTACATGCTGTATTATAACACCGTTTTCAACAAAAGTGAAGTAAAACGAAACATGCTAGTTTTGAAAAAAAGTTAAGTAGAATAGTCTTATCTATATTTTGTAGAAAAGAGAGGGTTGATCTAACAATCGGACATTTTGGTTTGTTTCGCATGGTGGGATTGTACCTATAGATTCATCAATTGGAGTTAGTTCGTTTTATTAACAAAAGTGGGAATCCTTAATTTTTGACTTATTCCGGTTTATTATTAAGCGTGCGATGTATTCACTTATGGGGGTGCAGTGCGGAAAACATTCCTTATTTTTCTTTCTTGTTTTGTTTGTTTGTTTTGTACATTCTACAGTACAAAGCCCCTAGAACGGTTTTTTTAACCTACTTCTATTTTTTAATTATATTAAAAAAAATTAATTCTTTGCTTTTTGGGCTAAAATAGTGAAAATTATTTGTATATTTTTTATGGTTTTTATTTATTATATTTTTGATTATTAAATAAAGATTTCTTTAACATTACACATTTATAATCTTTAAATATATAATTTAAATTAAAAAAAAATTGAATTCCGAAAGACTTGTTTAGGAATCGAATTATTCTAAACAAGGCCTATTATTACAATCTGTACCCAATAAATATTTTCTATTCTATTCTAAATAAGTCAAAAATCAAAGTGATCAAGATCGATTCCCAGACTGCTGAAGAAGAGAAAAAAAATTAATGACATGGTAGGTAACTTCTCAAGCTCAAACATCAAAATCGATCGCATTGATATTTTATCCGCTCCACCGTATAGTTACGTGTTAAAATGCAAACGTCGCGTACAGCCATACAAAATTAACTCATTCTATGTGATGTATGAAAAGTGTCTGTCTGAGTCAATAGTACTCAAAGTACAAATAATATAACACACGATTGTACACCGAGGTCATAGACGAGCGGAGCAGTTAGCGGGGCGGAAAATATAGTACCGTGTTCCATGGTATATCATCACCGATGGATGAATGAAAATCTCGTAACTGTATTTCTACTTAGCCTTATTTAAAAAATTTTTGCTATATTCATGGACTCTCAATTCGACCACCAAGAGCAGGGTAGCAAACTTCATACGTCCTTTTAACAAGTTTCATTGGAGTGATATAATCAGCATTGTGATTAAGCCTTAACCATAGACTCTCTTATTAAGTACATCAGTTACGTCGGTACCACTGGCACCATAACATACTTCTTCAGTTTTTCTCAGTAAGCTAAACAATAAGATATTACAGGTCATGCTATGATCAGCGGTCCAGTATAGACGTTTGCTCATATTACTTTAGCCATTGGATCCTTCCAGTAGCATCACTAGCAACTTACAAAAAAGTTACTTACACAATAGCAGTTTTTCTCAGTAAGCTAAACAATAAGATATTACAGGTCATGCTATGATCAGCGGTCCAGTATAGACGTTTGCTCATATTACTTTAGCCATTGGATCCTTCCAGTAGCATCACTAGCAACTTACGAAAAAGTTACTCACACAATAGCGGAGTGGTGTCGTTGGTGGAGCGGCGCGGAAAGCGTGGCGGGGGGCAGAGCTGATAGCGAGGCGGGCTGAGGCGACCCGCACCATCGCGCCTCGCGGACATCTGAGGAACCTGCAATATATAAATTAGGCAAATGTATACATGAAATTGAATGATTGATACGTTTAAAAAAAATTATAAGCTCAGTGGAAGTATTTCGTGTTTAACCGTTTACAACCAGTATGTTTAATCGTTTACAATACAATGAGAGATTCAGTCAACTGCTTAGCACACCAAGCCTGATGACTGATGGCTTTGGTAATTTGAACGACATTGGGCACGATGCTTGAGATGCGCAAAGGTGATGTGAAAAGCCTAACATCAAACCCTGTGGCGTATTTTGGGCCACCCTGAAGAAAGAGGGAAAGAGCTGGGTCATAAACTTGCAGCGGGAGTCTTTAAAATCTTATAAAAAAGATGGCACTGCTGTCTCGATGGACAGGTTTAGTTATTTAATGTTCTTTAGTAATCGGCGTTGGAGAGAGGGGCCGCATCCCTGATTTGTGGTGGTTTTCTTTAAACCTCCTTAAGGCTTTGAAACAGACTGGCAAAGAATAACACCTTCGACCGACATTTTTAACTATCCAAAAAATTATCAGGTCACCCATCCAATCGATGACAACGGTCAAGCTCATCTTTATCCACTTACTGCCATATAAAGTCATAAGCGAGGGCGGCCGACTGGCCAGCACCGGTGTAGAACCGTACCGCTCGCCGCCCGCGGACAGCCGTCCGCCGAGCGGCTTGAACGCTATCGGCCGGATCACCGATTTGCCCTGTAACAATAAAACACTTACATTTATATTCTGTTTCATGACGCTGCGCTGTTAGTGTTGGTATGTAAATTCTATATGTTATTGTAATATATTTTGAGGTAATTACAGCGAATGATAATATGGTTAAACTGCAACTCTCCTTTAAACAATGTATTCCGTTTGCTTTTTTAATAACAATAGTTTGTTAAAAATACATTCATACATCCAATTTTAACAGGATAAAAATGAATAAACCTAGATTAGGTTTGAAGGAGAAGTTTGAAGAAGTTATGTGGTGAAACATAAATAAATACGTATTGTAAATTTAATTTAATTTTAAGCATTAGACACAGAGATCGACATTTACATAATTTTAAACAATCGCTTCGCTTATGTCCAATGTTCTTACCGCCAATGATTTATCTATTCAACAACCGTAACCTATTGTTAGGTACTCGTCTGTACGTAAATTATGCACATCGCATTATGTATTTTGGTGTGGTGTGGCGTACATACGCGGCTGATGTACCAAAAGAATGGCTACGAAATAGATCATAAGTGATTTTGCAAGCCATAGGTATGTACGCAAAATCCAGAAAAAATATAAAAATATTTAAATTGAAGTTTATTATACATTAATTTACTATGAATCAATGATGACATAACAAGCAAAAGCATTTGCAAACATTAAAAGAATTAAAATTGAATTGTTACAGTTTTGTAATAAGTATATTTTGGCGTATTGATTTTTACAGCTTTATCAAGTAAATATTTGAATTGGTTACTGTTATCGTCGATCTATGTCAAGTATTATACCATTGTTACCTGTATGTACCATGTAACTGTTGTATCATTGATTTAGTGTTATTTGTTCTATTTTTTGTGGCGAACAATAAAGTGTATTTGTATTATGTATTTTGAGATTTAGTAACTTTATAGCACCCTGCTACAAACAGTTAAATATTCCGAGATAATCAACCTGTATCATTGTTAAATTAATGTATGTATATAATAGTTAACCTATTCCACTAGCTAGGGCGATATAGGTACCTACATTAGGTAAGATAACAATCGCTTGTTAAATTATTATTTTCGTGGTTATGTTTTGTGTCTTACATCAGCTTCTTGAGCATAGTAAAGCATTATTTTAGTCTCAACATCCGTGTGTTTGCGGTTTCATTCACATTCAAATGTATATAAGTAATTTAAAAGTTAGTCAAAATTTCGTAACAGATATTATAGCTATAACCATAGAGAGGGGCAAACCTATAACGAAACAAATAGGTTAAGGAAGAATGCGTTCTATTTTAAGTAATGTGAGGTCGGTCAAATTAAATATTTAATTAAACATAATATAAAGATTTTTTTCAATTGACATTATTTACAAAAAAAAATATCTAATGAACGAGAATTAATTTAAAAAAAATACATTACCTTTCCCTTCACCATCAGCTTAGCACCCACTCCATCATCTCTACCCTATCTCAGAGTAAAACTGTTGGGCTGTCTCAGAGTTGGACGAAATGAAATGTCTCCTCTCGTTGTGGGAGGTGTTACGTTGTTTCCTCGCTATATTTTCCTAAGCCGTTACATAATTATTTTCTTATCCTTCCATTCATCCATCAGCCTTTAAGAGTCATGTAAGGCTGGGCATGGACTCTCCTAAATCTAAACACCACTTATCCTTACTAATACATAAATGGGAAAGTGTGTTTGTTTGTTTGTCCTTCTTCTCCGCCTCAACGATCGTTAACTATCGATGGATTTTTAATCGATTGATGGCTATCTTGTATTACTAGCTATTTTGATTAGCGGTAATCTTTGGTCTTGCTTGTAATAAAGGGTACACTTATATTTTACAACATCCCTGGTAGAGGAAATTCTGCACGGAAAGCGATTTGAGCAGGCGGTGCCGCGGGGAATACTAGTCTAGTATATATAAAATAATACATAAATGCAAATAAATAAATAATAATAATAGGTATAAACAAAAATAAGTACCTAATTCGTTCTTAAGACGTGTACCTACATAATAGTTGCCGAAAGACCTACTAACTTGGAAATCTTACAAAGAAAATCTTTAATAAAAATATTCGTGACTCGCAGTCACGCTGTCACGCGCACACGCGAGAATTTTGTGAAAAATATGCACGATTAGATATCGTCCTTTACGAATTCAGTATCATCCGATTAAAACTTGAACCCTATATATATTTCATATATTTTGGACACCCGCTTATGGTTTGTTCCTTGCAACAAACATCAAAACTAAGTACAACTACTTTTTACAAAGTGTGCTTAGATGTGATGTGATGCCACATCTACTCTACTGCATTAATCTACGCACATAATAATATGAATGTAACATGAGTTCTATTTATTTGACGTAGGTATACATCCATCCTTAGTTATTATTTATCTAAAGCATATTTCGTTGTTTAGAAGGTTCGGTGCTTTGGTAAGATTGAAAAACATTTTTAACATTTTTAAAACAGCAAACGACCAATCGAACTTATCAGCTGCCTCCCACGACAATTTTATTATCACTAACTTTAATCAAATAGGGACTGGGATGGTCAGTCTAGTGTAGCAGAGGATGTTAATAAGATCATTCGTTGGTCAGTCCGTTAGGAACGAAGACATAGTTGGTCTTGTGTTTTCTTATTAAAATCAAACAGATTTGTGAGTAATCTCATCTATCCAACGGTTTCGCCTAATCATTACAATTTTCTTTCCCAATCGCTCCTTTAGATTAGATCCATTTCAACTCATACATAAATCGTATTCGCTACAGAGAATTTAAGCTAATAGCCGTCCTAATGTAGTTATCTCGGTCGCCGCGGCACGGAATTGACATTTCGTACGCAGCAAACGCAATGAAATGTCACGACACGACAAAGGTCAATACAGTTTTACGACGTGATGCACCATCCGCCTACATGTAGGCATGCCGTACGGTTGGATCTGCTGAGAGGATGGCTGATAACTCATAAATAACTTAACACCGATGTTAGTTACAGCGGTGACAGCAAAGTGGATAACTACCTCGCTTCTTATCCGAGGGGCTCTGGGTTCAAATCCAAATGATGTTTCTAAATTATGTGTTTTAAGAAATTAAATGTCACCTGCTGTAACAGTGATGAAAAATCATAGAGAGGAAACCTATAAGACATGTGAAGTCTGCCAATTCGATTCAAGTAGGAAGCTTGAGTAGTAGGAAGTTCCATTTTGTCTTTGTCGTTCCCTTTCGTCGGCTTCTCTCTTTATCATTGTTTTTCAGCATTCTGGGGATCCTATCCCAGCCTCTTTTTTCTTTCTTTCTTCGAACTTTGAGCAGTCAAATATTGGCGTGTTGTGGAGTGTGGTATCTATCATCATTGCGAGGAGGTCAAGCAGGACTCATAACTGTTCTGCAACTGAGTGATGTGAATAAAGGTTCATCTCGCTTTCCACGATTAACATTATAATTTAAGGTAGCTAGGGTTACATAGACAGTTAGAAGCTTAGATTTGTCTGATATTCGTTGAGTTTAAAGTAATGTTTCTTCTTCTGACGAAATAATGCTTGTCCTTCGAATTTTAATTATTCCAAAACTCCCTTTTCTTCTTGCTTCAAATTTCGTAGCACAGACCCACGCATAAGCATTAAAAATCTTTTGAAATGCCATTAAAGATGGAGCACTAGAATTCTGACTGAACGAATTGACCATCAATCTTCGTACCACCACAGAGTAACCATGGCCCATGAGTCACGCAGCGACGATCGGCGATTATGCAAATAGACGTTCATTGTACAAGTAGACTTAATGAGAGCGGTCTCTATAAAGTAGCGTTATGGTAATTGGATATTATATTTTTAAATTTATCATCATTCACAAACATCAAGGTAGCAGGGCGCAGTAAATAAAAAACAGCGGGCGTATCAAATATCAACAAGAACTAACCCACGGGCGGTCGTTGCTTAGAATAAAAACAATTTTAAATGGTTAATAGCAAAATTTATGATCTTGTTACAAATTATTCAATTTAAAAATTATTCCTACAGCACAAAAGCGGTCAGATATAGGTAACAATCATGGCACGACGTCACGCAATGGTAATAAATAAGTTGAAGCTAAAATATTACTTTCCGGTTTGGTATTTTAAATAATTAATTTAGTCCAATATATTTATCTTAGTAACGTGTTTACGAATAAAACAGATCTGGGTAAAAGTAACAAGAGTTATTACTTATATCGAACCAAACGACTTGGAGAAAATAGCAGAAAGTATACAGGAAAGTAACCGAATACGGAATAGTACCCCGAATATAGAATTTTGTCGTATGTCCTATCGCAATACAGGTAAGATTTCGTATTTGGATTACTATTCCATATTTGGTTACTTTCCCCTAACATTAAGATTTAGTTTCGTTGTTTCAACAGTCTCGGTCTTTCATATTAAAGCCTATTTATCATAAGCTTAGGATTTGTTAGAATGATCTTACTTTTATTTGCAAACGCATGCTGCCTCCAACATCTGTTATTGCCTGTGTTAGTTCAGTAATAGTAGGGTAGGGTAGTAATAGTAGGGGACTAGGAAATGTTACATATTTAGTCATGTTAGTAGATGTTAACACTCCAGTTACCCTTCGTCGTAAATGCGTTGTCTTTGACATCTTTTATACACAGTTATAATATCGCTACGTAATTAAATAATAAATAAAATCCAGGCTCAGATAATAATTGGACGGCCCTTAATCTGCGGCCAGGCTCGCGGCAAAGTCGACAATGTGACAATACTGTCCGGTAGCGACGCAGCGACGCAGCGATCGAGCGGAATGACGCCGCGTCAGCCGCATAAAAAATAAATATCAACGATCCACTGATGTCGAACAAAGTATCGATGCTGAGCCGCAAGAATGTCAGCCGGTGACAAAAACGGGAGCCGAGGAATTATTGGTAAAGTGCGCTAAAAACGAGACCGCACGAGCCGTGCGACATTTTAATGGCGATGAAGTGGTAGTTATGCGGCTTAATAATATTAAGGAGCGGTAATATAAAAGACCCTTTTTAATTATACTCAGACTCCAAGGTATTATGGCTTATGCTTAGCTTAATTATATTACGAGTTGCAGCCAGCTTACAAAGTAACTAGACGTGCCTGTATAAGGGAGTAACTATAACAAATTATAAAGCTACTTTTTAAAGGATTTAGAATAGCAAACGCTGCATGCAGCATTACCCCATCCGCTGTCACTTTTTTTAGAGTTCTAAATTGATTTTGAATAAAGTAAACGAAACTCAAAATTAAAATTACTATGTAGAGCTAGGTTTAGTAGCTATTTATTCAGGAAAAAAATAGTGAGCTGTTGAACTGGGGATAAACTCCATACTCGTAATGACAAAGGTAAGCAAGATTTTTAGTGAACATGATGAAGATTTGAAAAAGGATGAATCCTTTTAATGACGATGATGGTACCTATTTAAGAACGCTGTTGTGCTGTACGCTGAAAACTAATGAGCAGTTTTTGTCATAAGATAACAAAACAATAACAACTATAAAAATTAATTACATACATAAAGTAATTGAAAACTTTTCATCCCTAAAAGCTAATATCAGTTGCGTGTGAGGATATGAACTGCGGGATACATACAGACAGGGACATACTTTAAATTTTATTTTTGTTCCCTAAAAGGCATGCGATGACCTCCCACGAATATACAGTCAATGTACACTAATATACAGTCAATGTGCCACCCAAAACGTTTGACTTAAAACTTGTGATGTTTGTGAGGTATAACTTTATTCGTAGGTAGGAAAATTATCATATGTGTATTAATATTTCTATGTATGTTTTGTCATCTGAATATCATCCAGCACAACCTGCTCCAGAGTTGAAATATATTTAATTAAATAAACAGAAGTTAAAAATTGATGATCACCTTATTATCACTTTCATCTTTGCCTTTGTTTCATTTGCTAAAGAATAAATTACGAGGAGCACAGTTAAATCTGTATCCCTTAAGCTTTAGATTTATCAATCGGTGTTCATAAGCAAAGATTAGTCATCGCTTTTAGTCCAATTCTGCATGGCGCTTGATTTCATGCCAGACAAGTTGTCAGGGCATTTATCATTACCGTGCAAAATTGAACAATTCTGTATTCAAGTTGAAAGGATATCATTAAATTGATTTGGGCTTCAATCACATGTTCCATTTTGAATGGGTTAAATACTTAAGGAGTCTGTTTAATGTTAAAACGTCATGTTGTGTAAATAGTGTAGATAAATTACATAATAAAATGAAAATAAAACAGACAAAATAGCTTTGATAGTATTCATCGATATATCAAAAATATCAATCAAAAATAACGATTGCAAGTTTTAAAAGAAACAATAATATCCGTTAGAGGCAACAGACAGGTACAGCCAGTAGCAACACATCTGATATCAACCTTGGAACCGCCTCCAGTTCTATTTGAGATCCCTGATTGAGGTTGCGACTCCGTTTGAATCAGGTATGCCTACAACTAGTTAGCTACTTCCTTAATGTATACAAATTGTTGCTTTACCACTCTATATTTTCACGGTTTAACTCGACCCTAAGGCACTGGGACGAAGTCAGCGATATGAATATAATGCTGTACTATATAGCAATAAAGATGAACAGCCTATCTCAATTAACTGGTATCGTTGAAGCATATCGATGTCATTAGATTATCGCAAACGCTAGTCAGTCAAATGGCACGTGTGATCGATCAATATGGTAATCAAAAACTCATTGTCCTAGGCCCGGCTTGGGTCATAATAGAATTCTTGACTTGTAATACCACAGATGCTGACAGCATTACTAAGCTGATAAGAGTCACCTGAAGTTATGATGCATTAAAACGTTCTCGAACTTTAATTTCTCAAAAAAAGTATCACAACTATTCGTAGTGTTTCAGAATTAATCTACCGTACTTACGTCAAAAATTTTGATAATGAAAATGCTGTTAGTGAAACAAAAAACAGAGCAATAGTTAAAGGAATTCTAGGCCGCAGGGAGAGATTGATTCAAATGAAAATAGCACAAAAATACAACCCAGTAAAAAAAGCTTCAGTAGAAAGATAGGATATTGATTACTTGCAATACCTACTAATCATACCTATCTAAATTAAGGAGCTTACAGATTTTACATGAGTCGCCGGTTGACACTATTCGTTTATTATCGTACCGCGGTTTCCTACGACGTAAACTGTGGTTAACTCGCTTGCATAAATAGACTCGATTTGCACATCGTAGACATAGTTTTTTATCCGTCTCAGTGTTCCTCTTTACATAATTATGTGTATCTTTATGTTGATTGTTAGTATTCATAACAAGTTTGTTGCTGCTTTTAACGCAGGCATAACTAGTTAATTTTAATATTCAAGATTAAAGCAGAGTACAAGTTAGACCCTACTTTGTACGTCTGCTAGATTCTTGTGGACTTCAAAAGGAATGCGTGCGTTTTGTTGCAATCAGTAGTGGTTCCAGATTTTTGGTGTAGATTGACTGATTTTTCGATAAAGATTTGAGATTTCTTTTTGTTCAGTGAATAAAAAGGCTTATATTTCAGATTTTTATGACATACAATTTGGTTCTGCGCTAAATGTTAAAACAACCTATATTGAAATTAAACACAACTTAAACTCCCTGGCATGGAGGACCTAAGACAGACAAGCTAGATTACATCGGCTGTGTACAATTTCCGTAAGATGAAATCTCTATCCTCATATAAAACATAGCGGACTGCAGGACCATTAAATCGGGAGTGTACGATATTAGTAGGTTATCCGTGACAAGGCCTAGGTTAGTAGTTCCAGCCGGTAGAAAAGGTAAAAGTTAGAAGCGTCAGCGATTTAATATTTTTATTCCAATATTAAGTTACCCAAGGTAAGGTTAGAACCGAGTCAATTTACATTCTTAAAACGTTTTATGTATATCAATATAATTTTGTTTCATAAATATCACGTGAGAGACCCTGACTGCCCAACCGCGAGTCCTGGGTTCGAATCCCGATCGTGGCAAATATATATTTGTACTCGGCTCTTGGATTTTAAATTGTGTTGTTTTCTGTGTATTTCCGCAACCCGCAACACAGGCCTACTACCGCGGGGTGTGTGCACAACAACACAACAACACACAAACAAAAAAGGTAATTTAAAGTTTTATATTTCACAACTCAATATAAGGTAGGTACAAAGTTCTACAACAATACACTAACGTAACTGCATTTCTCCGAGGAGTGCAGATTCTGCAAGGAGGACGATGAGACGACACCTTTGCACCTCCTCAGCTGTTATTCTCTGGTGCACAAACGAAATGATCATCTCGGAATGTATGTATTGCATCCGGATGAATCCATCCAAAAAGTCCTAGCTTTCTTCAAAGCCATTGGACTGGTTGTCAAACTTTAATGGGCTGGGCACAAACGAACAGTTATGGTCAACTTGCCTAAAAAGCTCAGGCGCCAACTCCAATAAAAAAAAGACGTACCTGCGTATGTACTAATCGTCATTGAAGTAGTCATTTATAAGTAAAGTTATGGGCAGAAGATTCAATCTTTCAGCGTGTCTCGCTGTAGCCCATGACTTCAAACTAACTGCTCAAAGATACGGAACTTATAACCTTATAAGCTTGGAGGCTGCAGCCGTTTATTATTTGCTGAGTGAGCTGAAATTAACGGTCGTTAGAGCCAGTTGAATATTTTTTAATCGAAAACTAAATTTGTACTCACTGATAAATAAATTGAAATTTAACTTGTGCTTTAGAGCAGGCGCTCTAAACCTTGCTAATCTAAACTGATCAAAAATATGATCATGAACTCCAAGATACCGTAAGTCATATTTCTAGTAAACAATACGTGTGAAGAATCAAGAGATAATAACATCCTGACACGCCGTAACAACCAATTGGTTTCACGCCAAATTGTAATTTGGCTTAATTGCTTGTTTTGTATAACCGGCTGGCAAAAGTAACTTAGAAGCTTGAAGTTTTAAGACAATAGACCAAATGAAGCAATTTATCACGACACGACTAGGTTACGCTTCGAGCTCTGTTGGCGAGTGAATTTATGAGATGTATTTGCTGCGCGTTTCTAACCAATATCGATAATTAAGTATCTATGGAAAGAATAAAAGTGTATCAATAAATCAGCCCTTTCAACCATTTAATTTGTACCTAGCAGATATTCTGGAGGATGGCAGTACATTAATCTTAATATTTTTATTTGTCAGCAAATAGTTGCCACGAGGTAGGTCTGTAACTGATCTGTGATACACCACATCAACGATTCTAATGTAATCCTTCACACCGAAGTCTTTGACTACAATCAATTTATGGGGAATGGGTGGCAGTAGTTATGTCAAATGACTTTCAGAAAACTCAAACTGCCACCTATCAGCTAAAAGTAGGTAGTTTAGGAGTGGACTATGTCCAGCAGTGGACCGCAAAAGACTGATGGATAGATAGACAAAAGTATGTCGGGGAATCGGTTTCATTTAGACGCTGTTGGTTGTATGGATCATTGTTTCATCAAGCATCCTTAAGTAAGCTTAAATACTCGCAGATACATGGCCATTTACCATCATCATCACTGGTTGAACGATGACGTAACCATAACATAATCGGCTAACATAGTAAGACACTGCACTGTACTGGTATAATAGCGTTATTTGAAACTTAGTGTGAGGGCTGAAGAGACGCTTACAATGGCGGACGTCATCACCTTCCCTCGTTTATCTTCACCGTCATAGCTGCATTATTGTTCCACGACTTCGCAATGTTCCCGATGTTTCTACGCTCTCGGCAAAAATATACAAGATTAATGGTGGAGCTAGCGAAGCGTGATTAACACGAAGCATTGAAAGTGTCCGGTATTCCGGTTCACGCGAATCACTCGTAGGGCTATCACTAGCGTATTTCTAGTACACAGGTTGAATTTAAATTCGCTTGAGGTCAGACGTAGTCACATGATTGTAACCCCATGATTGTAACTGGTCTAAGTCTGACATTGCACCGAACAGAAAGAAATATTTGCAGTTAGCGGATACAGACTAGACGGAGTCTCCGCTGGTTAATGGTTTGGGCTTGTCGCATGTTGCTTGTTGGATTGAGTAGATCGGCTAATGCCGTTTATTTTATATAACTTATTTCTAACTTCACTAAAAACAAATTACTTCAAATTAAAATTATAGACGTCACATTTTATTGGCCCTTATACTTTTCAACACCTAGAGAGATATCTGACTTGCCCATTTTTATCTTTAAAAGATTATTTATATCTTATCTTTAGTGGCATCCCCGCTCGGATTTGTAAAGTGGCCACGAGACCCGTCCCCGCGGCTCACTGGGTGGCTTCACCATTCATTATACGGAACCTCCACTGCCTCTATTAGATGCTATTAGCTCTTACCGGCCCAACTCGTATAACTATGATACGCGTCCTATATGCGCATTTATTACTTTATTATGAGAGTCGTAGAAATACAGTTATCGACTATCTCATTTACAGCAATGCGAGAATGTTCCGCCCGTTTATTGAGTGTAAAATATGGGAAATTGCCGCTACAACGACGGTTAGTGTAATGAAGACAATAATATGCTCGGTGCCACCATTCGCTGTGACTGACTGTCTTTGTGGGAGCGGTAATATTTGCATACTCATTCCCTATTTGTGCTGGCGTATTGCGATTTCCATTTTCTTACTTCTAATATTGGTCTGTACCATTTACATTTCTATAGATGGGTTAGATTTGTTGTTATCTTTTCAATCGTCTGTTTTTCTATGATGGGGTATGATAACAGGGTCAGGTTGTATTACTACCAACAGATATTAGCCTGCTGATATTTCCTGTCTTGAATATCTCTGTAGCTAGAGCCTCTTCAGAAGTTCACATACAATTTTGTGCTATTTTCAGGCAGAACTCAAAATTCAACTGATTTATACCTTTCCTAATTTTTATTTCAGAGAAACTTCCAAATTTTGCAAGGTAATATTAATAAGGTAATTACACATGAAAAATACGCTACAAACCCACTGTACCCCTCCCTCCCGCTATTGGTGGTACGGCCCACCGTAGAAAGATACAATGTGATTATTGTGGTCGGGAGGAGTAAGGAAAGTTGGGACTTTGTATCTTTCAGGCGCCTCCGCATTTCAGGAGGTCTGTCCATCACAGGGAAATCACGACAGAGCTGACTCTTCTATCAATCAACATGTTCTATTTAGCTTGAGCTCCATAAAACCCATTAGTGTCCCCAAGCGATGGGTGCAGGGATCTCCAATGGCATGTGAATGCAGCAACATTGTCTGCAACCATCCGTCTTGGCGCGGCCTTGCCAACATCCTGTTCAGATCGCAATCATCTAATTTACGATGCCCTGTCGTCCCACTATCGAGTGTTCTTTTATCCGAACGCATGCGCGATACTGTGTATGGATGGCAAATACGTGGGCACCGGTCACGAAACACGGTTAGAACATAATTTGAGGCGAGACTGTTTTTGCATGTTGAAATTGCACTTGTGAGCTTTTACCAACTGAGTTTAAATGTGAGAAAACTTCGCCAGGAATAAGAAAGTAAGGTTTCATTTCGGAAAAACGGAAAATTTTTGAAGTTTATCCCCTCCTAATATAACGAGGAGAAGGAATTAATTGAAAGAAACAAGACCTTTGGAAGCCCGGACTTTTTTCTTCTCTGCGATTCACATAAAGATTCATTCATTTGAATAAAAAGCACATATGTATTTATATTTACTGTGAGAGCCGTGCCTTACATTATGACTCAGAAATTCCGTCCTTTTAAAGTGATGAGAAAGAATTTTAACTACCAAGTTTGTAAGGTAGTAACTGCTGTGATTGATAAATTATAGCCTGCGCTTAAGGCGTAGAGCAGACAGCTTTCAATCGAAAATCTAATATCTGCGACAGAAAGACATTACATGAAACTGCCTACGGTACAGGCAGTTTCACGTTTTTGCAAGGTAGTCCACATATTTACATTTTCCGTCTTATTTCCACGTCATCCTTTTCATCTCTACAATTTTACATACATAATATCTGTATTTACCCGCAAAGGTAGGCAGATTTGTGCACTCCGCCCACTTGTTGCCCGTTCTTGATTATTTTCGATTCATTTATTAGAGCTACAGGAAACAACGGCAGCTACAAAATGGAGTGCCATTGACTTTTGAGACTGCGACTAAATGTGGCCGTCTGCGACAAGCCACGTTTCAAACAAAAGGAAAATGCATCCTAATTGCGATCGCGTGATCGAACCGTACCAGACGACCACGTGCGGAATCCAAAGCTGGCATACGAATGAAATAATTAGACATAAATTATTCAAAATTCTGCACAGTCTGAATAATTTGGTCAAGCTGAGCCTGGGATTCCGCTCGGGGCATTTTCAAAACGTCGCACAGCCGCTTGGTCCGTCAGCAGTCGCCACTGTCTCTTTCTAACGGTGCAGGTTAGATAGGGGCAGGAAATTAGTTTATGGGTCGCGGAACACGTGTTCTAACTGACGCGCCGCAGCGTGGGAGACGGCCCGGGGTGTTGCAAATCTGTTACGTTTTGTACGACGTTTCAGGCATTTTGCTATTACGCCTGACACGCGAGCTGCCTACAATGCCTTGTCGGGTTTGAGAAATTAACGTTTTAAACTTGTTGTCTTGCCTTTGTCGTATATCGGTTTCAACTTCGAATCGGGCCTGTTGTCCCGTACTGGACTCATAGTACCTACAACAATTTAAATATGGATCGTAGGTTCGAAGGCTTATGTATTATGTATGTTATTCATTCATAATTAATTATTTCGTCCCCAATCAGACGTTCAAGGTTATTATATTAACTCTTATGTATTTGAAAAAATAGAATCTTAAAGTGAATTGTAATTGCACTTGACAAGAACTACATAAAGCCATCAATGCATTCCTAAAACCTTGGTCCTTACTCTATGCTAAAACATAACATTCACATTAATATTTCACATCGGTAAAGGCCTTACTGAGTAATTTAAACGAGTTTTTTTTCCTAAATACGTTTGCGATTGCAGCTCTGATTTCGTGTCACGCTTTTGGTACTCACATTTAGGGTGTTTTGGGTCAAAGGGCGCACGTGGCAGGCAGATGTCCCAAGACACATCTGCCCTATTCAACGAAACCACCCCTCTTACTAAATCAATTAAGCTTTTAGGGATGAAAGGTACAAATGAATGAAACAGTAGATACCTATCTGTGTGCAGAGCACCAACATTATCAAGTTGGAATTGATATGTAGGTATATCAAATACCCACTTACTAAAGAGTCTTTAGAGCTTTAAATAAATCAAACTTCTTAGTAAAAATAGATGGGCTTTTTATTCATGCCTTATATTTTGTCAATGACAAGTACCTAATACAATTTTACTAAAGAGAAAGTTCTAAGTTTACATACATATGTACTACCTAACTTTAATGGCTAATGATAGCCACAATACATGATGGGTGAACATTTTTAGTTGACTATCAAAGTCATTCCAATCGAATGTAATTTGCTTAGATTTAATAAATCGTAAAAATGTGTATAGATAGAACCTTTAGTGCGTGAGTTTGATTCGCTCTTATCCAGCATTTTTTCCTACCTCCTCTGAGAGATGTTTTTTTGAACCTTTGAAAAGATTGAATAGCAGCTTGAATGAAATTGAGACCCCCTAATATCCCTTATAATCTCCTGTCAATTGACTGTTAATGCAGCTTTTAAGATTGAAAAGCATTTCGAAAGATAATTATAATGTGATTCCCCGTGATTCAATCGCAATTAAAAGGTGCAAAGAGGGTTTACATTATTTTTTTCCTTTCTGTTTATGAATTAGGTATAGCTGTTTATTTTTACAGTTAAGTATAAATTAATATCTTCAATTAAAAAGCTTCAAAGTCGATTGTATTTTTGTAGGATCTCTTTACCTAAATTCCGTTTTTCTGAGGTAGTGTTTTAACAAGCGACCCATCCTATTTAGTATCTAACCTTTCCTTCTGTAATCTGAGCTGTCTATTATTTATTTAATCCTAAAGATATGTGATCGAAACCGGTAAACAAAATCGATGACGGCGATTCAAGCGAGATATAACATCACTCGCCACGGGCCTCGTAGAGAAAGTGGTCGCTAATATACATAGAAACATAACTAATTATAATTTTAATGTAGTCAGGTTCCTTGTCAATATTTAAGTGACGACAGATATTCGCACTGATAATTTAACAAGCCAATAATTACGTAGGAATTAACGAAAGTAAACATATTAATTGGAGTGGATGGAAAGCTAGCGTGAAATAGTGATGTGACGTAGATTGAAGTTTATAGTTTTTAGTGCAGTGGATCAATCAATGATGGACGAACATTGATATCCGTAACCCTCAAAGTAAAGGCACATTGCATCGGGTGTATTGAGGCAAGCATCGTCAAACTTTACAGGTTCAGATACTGTTGCCTTTTCAAATTATGGTCTCTCTGTGACCTCAAATTTGGTGTTGTATATTTGTAAGATACCTACTCTGTTTTACGACGCGCCGATAGGAGATTTATGATGTAATCCGCTTTACATGTCAGAAATATGACTGTCTCTTTACAATGGAATAAATAATGTGATCCTGTTATCCGTAGTATATGTACCTGTTTTTACGTGAACGACGCCGAAACGAGTGTTTCTCTTCATTTATTAATTGACACACATTGTATTAATGAAGATGGAATTAGTACAGTATTAGTCCCATTTGAAGATTCCCACAGATGAGAAATGAGACTACTACTACTGTTTTTAAAAGGACATCAGGCCAATGATACTTTTGAAAAACAGGTATTTAATTTATGTCATTATTTCTTTCATATTTTATGTTATATGTACATATGCCCGCAAATGGATGTTTGAAAATATTTATTTATTTATTTATTTATTTAAATCTCACCTACATCTAACATTACAGGGACGTCCCTAATGCGCTAGAATAGTTATAAATTATATGTATTAAGTATTTTTGTAACTTCAAACGATTTTTTTCTTCTTAAAATAGAAGAGGATCAAATAAGGGAAAAAATCAAAGACCAGACTTTTCGATCGGAACACAATTAATCATAAGATAAATCAATCAATAATTAAATCATAAGACCAATAATCATGTTTAGCTCAAACACAATACTTACCATCTAGTTTAGCTCGTATTAGGTTAGTTAACGTTAAAAAGGTTCGCTACTGAGGGAACAAGGCAAGAAACTCAGTAGTTAATCTTATCAAATTGTTACAAATTGCCTGCCTATTTTGTCAGTAGCTTAACGATCCCTAGCCCACACATGGAATCGCGGCGCCACAATACGAACATTAAGCTATTATTGTTATGAATAGTGCACATTAGTGAAATACAGAGGACCTTGGCCCCAATATGGCCGTTCGTGACAAGAACATAAGTAATCCTATTAAAGCTACTCACGACGAAAACAAACGTTTTAATATAATAGCAGGCCACTTCTGTATACATACTTGGTAATGAGCACATGTTGTATCGGAGCTTTTAAAGTGGAGTAAAGATTAAAAATAAAATGGAAACTATCAGACACAGGTTTACTTTTGAAATACAAGGGTTATCTTATGTTATCTAAAATTGAATACGGAAGTCACTAGGTACCTGTATTGAGTATTTTGCATATAAGCTTGATTTTAAATTTTAAATTTATGACATTTCCGCCATCTTGAAAAAAGGGTTAAATTTAGTTTTTTCATAATAACTCGGTTCTCCGTTGATATACGAAAAAGGACTTTAATTGTAAATCGTCGTTTACGTTTTCCGACTATAATGACTGTTTAACCTGTTTAACATTTTCGCGGACAGTTATAAAGTTCTATCGTATCTGATTCACTGTCCGCGAACGTGTTATGTTGAACTTAGTAAACTTTGTCGTCATTCAGTTATCAAATGTTACCTTTGAAAACGAAAAAAAAAACAAGCCTATTGTAAATAACAAAAGCTACGCCCATCGATCGACTAATGAGTATCAATCAAAGATCGTAAACCACAATTTGTTAGCGAAGGTTGTGTAAATATATTTTCTAATCGTTGTTAAGTTTATTGTTTTAGACGCTGTGGGCGTCGTTAGAACGTTGTCGAATTTGGTTAAGTGGGATTGCACTCCCACTTTCAGTACGAGTACTACTTGGGGCAACAGTTTTTGGTACAAGTGAAAGGTTAAAGCGTTTCTTAAGTCACTTATGTTAGACAAACAATGCGACAGCCAAGACACAAAGGACGAACTGACCTGAAATATGCAAATAAAAAAAGATAGACTAACCATCCCAGTCTCTATTTGAGTTTTGTTCAAAGTTACTCACAGTTGTCATGGGTGGCAGCGGATGGATAGTGCTGCAAGCTGGTTTGCAATCTTATATCCATAAAAATATTGTGAAAATAATATTTATAATGTTTCTAGTTTGCATATAAAAGAATATTAATTCATTCATCTGTTACATTCCATTCTGTAGAGACTTATGGCTCGTTTAGTATCTTCGCAAAAAAAATTGGTCAAATCGTATGTATGGAGTTATTTCATTAGTTTAAAATTATTAACTAAAAGGTGATACGTTAACGTATTTATACTAAGTAACTATATATTTTAACTTAATAGCATGGAACTTCTTTGATGATTCGTCCTTTAATTTTTTCTCATATATGTATTTATGTATATAAATTACCATTACTAATAAACCAGTATTTCAAGATGCAGCTTATGTAGGAGGCGTTTAGCCTCTGCACAAATAGGTGATGCTTGAGCCAAATACAAATTCATTGCTCATCTACCCATCACAGAACAATAAGCAATGATTGCATTTCATTAAAAATAAACCTTGCCCAATGAATCAACAATAGAGATTAGTGAAAGTCATTATGCATCGCTTGGAATAAACAATTACATCAAAAACAATACCAATAGGTACCAATAAAACAAATGTCATTCAAAGAAACAATACATTTTCAATCGTAGGTGCTTCATAGAGAGTCGTATAAGTTCTGTTAAACTCGTCAATGGTCGTAAATTTGAAGGCATCATCACAATAAGTGGTTTTAATAATCATTACATATTTTATAGCCGAGCGAAATATGAGAATCACTTATTTACAATACTATTAAAATAAATTACGACAATCAAGATATATTCAATTTATAAGAAAGTAAAAGAGGTTACGAATCAAACAATAAAAATCAATCAATTAATTGTTTGCATAAACATCAGTTACGGATGTCGATAAAAATATCATTTCCATATATGAAGAAAGTCGAGGTAATAAAATAAAACACCGGTCTTAATTGATTTGCAAATTACGTGCTAATAAAATATTTGGAATAATATTAAGACGATAAACGGAATGATAAACGGTTTTCGTCATGGCCATTGACTGAATGTGAGTTTTAATTACTTCAGGTACATGTTTTATTGAGTGCCTTCAATAAAGTTGTCCCTGAGTCCCTGTGAGTTGGTTTGGTGAATCAAGAAATATAATGGGAAGACTATTAAACTATTTAGGTACTTATCAAGTACAATAAAGTAAAATAAAATGTTGTATCACTAGCAAATAGATAGATTCATCAGCGCTGAGTATATTGACCAACATAATTGAAGTCGATGATATGTTGGACAGGTTTATAAAAAAAGTAGTGGCACGTGAATAACTCGAGGAGAGACGTTTGTTTCTTTTGTTAACATTGCAATGTCAGAGAAGGATTGAATTATCATGCGAACACTTGCATTAAAAGCTTGATTGAACTCAGACAACCTCACTGAATTACAAGATGGAGATCGTGAACAGAATTATAATCGTTCATTCTACGCCAGAGAAAGTGAGAGTGACAAACGGACGAATGTATTAAACATTTTGTAAATGGAATAGCTTTAATAGAAACAGAAAATGAAACCTAAAATTACAAATTCGTTTAGCGTGTCTTCGCAGTTGGTCTAAGATTTCTCTTATCAATTTTTCATTTTTGTTTTATTTGAAATATATATTGTATATGTATAATATGTAATTAGTACGAATTAATAATAATTAGTTAGTACGTTTACTCTTTACATTTATCGTAGGGCATCAATCCTTATCAAAAGCAATGTCTTCATATAATTGACATTTTCCAGGACCTTGGTCAGAACAAAATACTAATTTTGCTGAGTAGGTAGTGTAACAAAGCAGAGAAAGATGGCAGGCCGCAAACTGATTCTTCGCTAGCCAATTAGAGGATTGTCAGTGAAAATGTTAATATGACATGCCGTTTAATAATAATTGATTTGGTGCAATTAGTTGATCCTGCCTTCTAAGTAAGAATAACAAATGAGAAAGCTATAAAATCTGTTCCTAATTAAAATAGCAGTTACAAATGTTTTATTACATCTAGCTGATAGTGTAAACACTGTAAACCCAGCGTAGGTACAACGTTTATGTTCGGAAATATGGTTATTATTTTGTGCCTCTGCAGAAATGTACTGAGCTGATAGGCATAGTTAATTGAATAATGTTAACTAGAATAGGGACTGAAACTAAAATTCGTTTTAGTTATTCCATGTATGATTTTAACATACTTACGATGAATGTTAGAAATAGATACCCAAAATACAGAGTGACGAAAAGACGTATTCACCATATATTATACATGCTCATTTAAATAAATTAAAATGAAAGTTAATTTCGCTCATCGAAATTGCAAACCTATCAAAATTGGTTCCAGTTGAATGAGCGTAAAATTTCAAACGGAGTGGCAAACAAAAACGTTTGTTGAGTTGCGTTTCCAAAGAATTTCAGACCAGTAAAAAAGGACTTCTAACGGTTAATTAAAATAAGAAACTAAAGTTCCTTCGGTGGCGGTCCGTAATTAATAATTATACAATATAACATCGTGTGGAAGTATTTAAGTTATATGCAGTGGATACTATTAGCGGAATATATGTAAGGAATTACAAGTACCTATTGGTCTCTTCTGTGATACCTACCATAATAAGCTCGACTATTGTCAAGGACTTTAGTAAAAAATTTAAAAAAGTACCTACAAGTAAAATGATTTGATTACTATTCTTTGATACTGCAAATCTAGGTTTAGATAAGCATATATTTTCATGATATAATATAAAACACTCCATGGAACTGATACAAAAAAAGATACAACCAGCTAACATATGAAATTAACTACAACATTTAACGAAGCTAAGCACTAACAGTGTCTAAAGCAAGTACATTAAACTTCGAATAGCGAATCGTAGAAGTATAATTAGCATAGCATAGACGGAAACAAGTAGGTTAACTCCATACAAGAGTTCGCTGGCATGTTTAAGTGACATACGCAAGCGCCACATGCAAGATTCACAAGCAGACCCTGAGCGATGTAGTTTCGGGATTAACTATAATTAAATATACTTAAAAAAATAATTTAATAAAGCTTTTACAACTTTTTATTTTTATTTTCGTGCATTGTCATCGGAACCAAATTTGTGTGCCGAATTTCAGCTCGATAGCTTCAGTGCAAGTGGGTGAAATATTAATTGCAAGATTCCATGACATACATACATACATACATACGAGTGAAGTTAAATAAAAGCTTTTAATTAAAATAAGACATTATTGGGGTAAGTCTCAGTTCACGGCTAAATGTGCCCAAAGTTTATAGATTACTTAACGGTCAATAAGTTTAAAATATAACTGCACTGGTGGCTTATAATGTAATGGGAATTCATATAATAACATTGACAATATATTATATATGAGTTTAATTATCATTGACATAAAATTGTAATTTTGGTGGTCTAAAGTGATGGACTGTTTCTGAATTCTAAATACTGTAACATCTAATGTAAGCACTTTAACGCAAATAAATATTATCTATCTATCTATCAATGGGTCGCAAGATCAATGAACTGTGCTTTGTTTGTGTATCAAGTAGATAGGTGCCTATGAAACCTTAATTACTACTTCAATTTCAAAATAGAATCTGCCATACGAGTCGTCAAAAATTAGGCTGTTAATTCTCCTACGGGGTCAAAGTTAACTTACTTGTCTTAAATATACTTTGGCATAGACGTCACGCACGGCACGGTGCTACAGGTATGACGCAGATATGCAAATAGGCCCAGCCGGTGGTCTCCGATGCTTTGCGCGATACATCACGACTTTGTCATACCGTGACTTTGTCTTTTTTTGATCACTGACTTCTGTCTGACGCGTAGAGCCTGTATTTGCGGAAACTTGCAGTTATCATTCTAAACGCTTGACAAGTTTCCGCCGACCCTATTTGAATAATCGCGCCTTATTTTTTACAACACTTTCATTTAAATAATGTTGAGATAATAAATAAATAACATAAAATATGAACGATAAAGAAATAAAATTTGCATTTCCAAGTGTTCCTAAGCATATTTGCAATCAGCTAAAGTGATTGCATAAATGTTTCAATTTGTACCATTAAAATTCAAGTGCAATACAAACAAGCTCTCAGGAGATCTGACGATAGTCGGTCGGACTATCTTTTTTCATGAATAGTTAAGTGAGAAGGTTTATAAGGCAGTACCTGCAGAACAAACAATGGGGTCGATTAATAAAACATACCATGCGGCTCTTATCTGAACCTTTGGTGCCGTAGCCCTCAGGCTCTCCGCACAAAGTGCCTACTGGTCATCGACAGTGAGTTTCAATAGGTGCTCAGACTCACAGTTATTTTTGTAACTCCAGGCTTTCATTCCTGTGATATATCATTATATTACAGTACCATTGAGTTAGTACGAGTATGTAAATATTAAAATGCATCAAATGATTAAGTACTACCTACTTTAAAAACTTAATAATCTTAGCATTGGCCACTTGTAACATTTTAGGTTAAAATTATCTTATAATTTCATGTAGGTAGGTGTTTGCTTTAAGTAAATCATTTCATTTCATAATACTGTGATTGGCCTTGAATAGATCCATGAGAAGGCAGGAGTCAGATCAAGTAAGATTTCATAATTCCTAGCATGACTTGTTTATTTATAGGAAAGACAGTATGATCTCGGATCAAGGCGCATGGCGGTTCAAGGTTCGCTCATCTGTTCGCCTCACCGCCGCGTGCGCTTTCAGTACACACTTACTGGGTCACACGGTCAGCGCCTTTCAGATTGCATATACGCCCGTACGTTTACCTATACGTGTTTCTATACGTTGATCGCCCGACGAGCCAAGTTTACAAGCTCTTGACTAGTTGTAATAACTCTGTGACCCAAACCTTGATGGCGGTGCGATATGTTAGCTGACCTGGCTAAGGCTGGAAAGCTTTGTAAAATATGTGTTCTGTGGTAAAACTTACATAGGGTTAAGTACTTATAAGTAAGATTTCCAAACTGAACTTGATATACAATTGAATTGAAATTTTCATTAAACATAATTCAATATTTTATAAAAAAAAAATTTTACGGAGACTTGGCGACAGAAAGTCCGCACTACATTCGACTACGATTAACTAGTTATTCAGCAAATCATCTTCATAATATCTGCAAAACAGCATTTGGAGAACTTCGGTTTAAATATAAACATCAGCAACAGCATCCGCAAAAGTATTAGTTCCGTTTACTAAATTAAAATGTAACTAATTATATTTAATTGTGCATACATTATACGCAAGAAAAAAAAACATTCGTTACGCTACTTGCGGAGGACGAGGTCTTACTCACGAAGCTTGACTGACTTGATAGCGTTTAAAATGATGTCTAGGAATTAAAAGCCTTGAAATAAAATAAAAAAAAATACACCTTCAAATTGGGTAACTGGAACATTCATCAAATATGATTATCTAAGATTCTTCTATTTTAGTACTACGATGTCTTTCACTGAAGATATGGTGACTAGTTGCAATTTCAAATATTCAAAATATTAATGCAACTAGTCTTAGGAGGATGGATGGACTAATCTTAGGAGGATGGATGAAACGTCCAATTTGCTGGGAGTATTCAAATGGGAATAAAAATGAGTTCCGGTTGAACGACCGGTCCGGACTCCCGCGTGGATTAGCGGCGCGTGCGTGACCGTGAACATGTGAATGGAGTCGGTGTCGATATGGCCGATGCCCCTGATCAAGCGATTTGCCAATTTTTAGGTTCTTGGTTCGGGCGGGGACAAAAAATTGTCAATAGGTTGATTCGATGGCAATTTAGAGGTACCGTAGGTTGTTTCCAATTAATAAATAGTCAGTGTCGATATGGCTGATGCCTCTGATCAATCAATTTGCTAGGCTGGATGCTGATCAGGTCGAGGCAAAAATTGTCAACGGGTTGATTTTATTAAAAGCTTTTATTTAACTTCACTCGTATATATCTATGTAAGTAGGTATGTATGTATGTCCTGGAATCTTGCAATCAATATTTCACCCACTTCCACTGAAGCTATTGAGCTGAAATTTGGCACTTTTTTTTTAACGGTTTAATTACTTTAGGAATGGCGTCGGTTAATGTTGTCCGTTCTAGCTGACGTAGTATTATGTCCTCCGTCAGCTAAGTACAACTAATATAAGTAAATTTAGGACTACCGTATGGTAGTACAAGTAATTTTCGGATTGCTTCTCTGTAACAGATTATAACGTCAAACTTTACTAGTGTGCTTTAAAAATGTCTGCCTGCATTTGCTTTGCAACAATTAAAAAGATTGCAAAAATTACAAATAAAATGACACCATCTCCATGATAATTTTCAACAGAGTGATGTAATCAATGGAATCACAAAACTTAACAAAACAAGTTGTAGACATAACTCTTTCAACAACTAACAAAATAATCGGTTGCTAAATTTGTACATGTAAATAAATGATTAACCAACATTTCCAATTATTAAATTTATCATACGCGGTGGTGTAGGTAGGTTAAGCTCTTTAGGGCATATAATATTGACAAAGTTGTCGCTAAATCGTGTCTTATCAGAATCTGCAGCAGGATTGTTATGTAGCAATTATCAGGCCGTAAGGTAGGCCCTGTCGTGACCACCGGATCTCCGCCGCTACTGCTGGCTGGCCTTGGACTATATCCAAGTAGCTTTGTACCGGCAAAGGTCAATTAGAAAGTACTCGCAGTGGACACAAAAGGCTCTGCACCGCCTGATAGAGTTGTTCCATTGCACCTAACTATTGAGACCTTGTCTCGACCATTATAGGATTAATCGAGATTAAAATGTTCATGCATTAAGCGTTCAATGTCGATAATTAAGGGTAACAATGGACTGTTATCTTGCAGATGTTAACAGCGAACGTGACATTATAGTTAGTGGAACAAAAACAGCGAGCCGTTGGAGCCCGAAGACCTCGAAGCATGATGTAACGACAAGGTCAAGTTCGGAGTCATAAAATTGATTCGGCGCGCATAATATTAGTGGGCATAGCGATGACTATACATAAACGACTGGATGCTATTTCGCAGACAAATGCTTACAATCTGCTGATTGAAATGATGTTAGCATAGTGACTCTTCTTTCTACATTCATCCATTCTGCCTCATTATGCCATTTATCCCACACTACACAATTTTTTGTTTGTTAATAATTAAAAAAAATTGTTAATTAGCCCTACACGAATAAACACTAATTGACCTCTAAAGACTGATGGATACCTTACTGAAAGTAAAGGCAAAATCGAGACTATTTTGCGCCGTAGAAATCAGTGCAAACAATTTATGATAAGTCTGCTCATTTCAATGCTCCTTGTGATGTGATTGCATTTGTTGGTATTTACACCGAAAACGGCACAGCTGACCAATTATATCACCACAACAATTGGTATGATATGAATAAATTTGCCTTAAGCTCTGTATATTGAACGATTTCGTTGTGCCAAGTGTACAAATTCTATTAGATCTTTGAATAGGCTTGACTGGACCCATTTATGTTTGGAATGTCACAGTCCCGAACAAATAATATCCGGATAGGAGAAATGTGATTGGTGGGCGGCACGGAAGACTGATGAACCCCAAATTTGACTTGGAATAAGCGAAGGCGAGATCATCTCATTTCGGGTGCCATAAAATACTTCACCCATCTAGTATGATAATTATTGATAATTTATATCAACCGTGACTGCGTGGGCGATAAGGTGCGAAGATGGTCATTGATATTCGATACGATTCATGGAATCTAATAAAACCAATAGACAGATGATCTAAGTAATTAAAGTGTAGACAGCTCTCGTTTTGCATACGTAATTTATGGTTTGCTAGAAGACATTTTTTCGCGAATTTTGATTGTTCGACAGAAGTCTGGAAATCCTTATGAGTATTTGAAATAGAACTGTAGCATCTGTTTTACTTAAACGATCTGAAAGTAATTATACGTATTGAACCTTAAATAGAGCAGTATGCAATAATTATTATTTGCCCGCTTAGTCACTGCAATAGACTGTTAATGCGAGATAATAATCTGGCTGCAATTGGTAACATTAGTCGAGCGTCACGAAGGGATCACACCCACGACAAATCTCACGGAGCTCAGGCGATGAAGATCATAGAACGGGGAGCTTATTCGGTTTCATTGCACAATGAAGCAGAAACCAGTTGGAGTACAAATAATGCTAACACAAACATAAATGCAAAAAGGGGAGCCAAGTTCGATCAAAAGAAATTAACTGTTCTCCGAACTGGCACCCGAAAAAACTTGAAATCCGAAAGATTACCATGAGGTGCTTCTCAAAGCATACCTTTAAAAATGTACTTATAGCTTTCTTAAATACATCTGAAAATAATTTATTGTTCGTGATACTATATTATTTTTATTTATATGGAATCTTGAGTCATGAATCACGTATACTCTGCCGTAATGGTTGCCTACGTCCCGAACATAGCTGATACACGGCAGTGGGTCTAGCTAATAGATATAGAATACTAGAAAGATTGGCAATAGGAACATCAAAGCGAGACCAAAACTTAAATACACTAGTGTGCGTGTAATGTGCACACATGCAAGGAAAATAGTGTTGCGCCATGCGCCTACCTATGATTATCGATAAAAATTGAAGTGGTTTTTCGGTTGCTGATTTATTGTATTTGCACAGTAATAATGTCAATAACTAAGAGAAATTAATAATAAAACTACAGTTAAAAGAACAATGGCGAACTCCCATACAAGATTTTAGTTGAGATGTAATTTCGACGTATATGAATGAAAAATATTTCAAAAAATTATGTATTCATTTCTGAGTTCAATTCAATAAGAATTTTTGATTTTCTTAATGGAGAATTTGAGATAATAAAGTTTAAACATTTTCAGATTATGTTGATATGTTGAATGTTGAAGTATTAGTTTTTGACATTTTGAGAAATAAAATAAGTAGGCACCTATCAGTTTATTTCACAGAGTACTTTGTTGTTTATATATAACTCAGACATTTTAATACTGTTAGGAAATCTCATGAAAGTAATCACAAATAAAACAAGGTTCTTTACATTAGAAAGAAGAAAGAAATCTTTATTCACACACACATGGACACAGACATACAGAATTAATAATAAATAAACACAAACACAAAATAAAAGCAAAATAAGCATATTAAAAGTGAAAAAAAAAGAAACAAAAACAAATTAACAATAAACAAGGTAAACAAAACAAAATAAACAGTTGGAAAGTTTCTTATAACTAACATAGTACTTAATACATAATGTCCTGTGCCGCAATTGTGTGAAAAGGCCACCACTCAGCATATGCTTCGATTCATTTTAATGAGTCGTCATTAATTAATTTAATCTTCATAATCTTCTTTTAGCATGATATTATCTAAAATTTCTGCATGTGCTGGTATATTTTGTTCATATCTGGCCCATCCTAGATACCAAACCAATGTCATTACATGTGCGCAGCAGCCTACAGTGCGCCGACCAACTAAGCAAATAAAGCAATACTCAGTAATTCCGGTCCAGCCAGGAATTTTATTTTCTATTAAAATATAAACATAATACTGCTTCTGCTGTGATTTTATTTTGCCTGCCAAGTCACAAAGCAAGTTCGGTGTCCAGAAAGAGAATAGCAGTATGTATCGTAACGGGAAGAAAATATCGAAGTTCATAAGCTGTCCGGTTGGTAAAAATATAGGTAAACGATAGATAACAAGCACAGCACAAAAGCAACACACAAGAACTCAGCAATCCAAAAGCAACAGTCTTTATTTGTTTATCTAATGTTGCCATAACATTTTTGTAACTGCTGCTGTAGTAAAAAAACTACATACTTCAATAAAAATTTTTTTAAAATGTTAATTGAAATAGAATAATAAAATCGGATACAGAACAAGAATTAGTTTAGCCTACTTATTTTAAATATTTTTATTTGGTCGTAAATGTGATAATATGACTTTAGTGATAATATGTAAGAATCATTAATTTTAACAAATATATATAAGGACGCAAAGGTACCAAATACACACGGTTGGATATAAACGTATGCGTTGCAGTAGCAATAATATTATTATTCGTATTGCAAACATTAACATTTTATAATTAGGAAATAACATACGGGCATGAATAATGTGGGTATTGAACCAGAACGCAACTTTACTCTTTGAGAGCTCCTATTAAAAAAACATTTTGGTTCAAAATGTCTGCTGCATATAGATGAATATTTTTTAGGGGTCCAATTTTCTCTATTTGTCATCTTTAACTATTTTTGGCGAACATCATTATTTTGAGGGAATCTGAAATATTTTAAATTACTTATTATATCCTAGAATTAATGAAATAAAAGCACTGTGAGAATAATATAACATAATTAAGTCCGCCCATTATATATCTCTTTAGAGGTGTCAATAAAGTTGAATAAATAAATAAATATAACAATGCTATTTATAAAATATAAATTTGTGAAATTTTAAAAAGTATAATTAAATAAAATGCTCTATGTACGATACACTTGTCAATTTACATATCGATAAGCGGTTGTCGATATGTCAATCTCTACAGGATTGTGGTGAGAAATACTAGAAATTCACGTATTTGATAATATTTTATATTCAATTCCTATGCATTCAGAGCATTTATATATTAAATTGTCACATTATTGGCCATCCATTTGTTATTAATTTCTTTTACAAAGTTCTCAAACATTGCAATAGGAGAATAAAATCTTTCAATCGTACTTACATATGAAATGTATAATTCTGTGGATTTTCTTGCTTAGATGAGTTACATCCTGGTACTGCACACGTAACCATAATTATTTACGTCTAAATCACACAATGTTTCGTTCACAACTGTCGTTAGCCTATCCAAGCCTATAGAGTATTCTCAAATGGTCTCGCCTATCTATCTCGCTCTAACATATGAGTATCTATGTTCTTTCTCTTTCGCATTGCCGATCTTTCTCTAGTATAGAGTACTAAATCTATGGTCTAGCTAGATAAGCCCACTCGTACACGCTAATTTTCTGCGCCTCAGAATAGATTGTTGAAAATAATTTGTTTTTACCGAATTGGGATTCAATAAAAAAGTAATTGCCGTGACTCAGTCAGTTTGCAGCGGGAAGCAAAAAGCATCATGGTGATTATGGTAAAAGATCAAGAATAAGTTTAACTACGCATTAAATTTGTTCAATATCTAGAGTAGGCCGCATTGCGCTCATCGCTTTTCGAAATTTCAATTGTAGGTAGTTACGTACATACGTTTGTTAGATTCTCAAGTGTTCGTCGTGTGTTGTTTTGCATATTTTGTTCTATTTCATTCATAATGTTTATTTATATCATATTATTGTGCATAATGAAAATTCGACCTCAGGATATGCGAACAAAAAGCAAAGGTTTACTAAGAATGATTTCTAAACGGTTAAACTCCTCAGCGTTCATAATATAAGGCTTGGGTTTAGCATAAACTACCAAGTAATGTCAAGATCTTGAAATTAAGTCACGGGATACTCAACAGTGGAAAGCTGATATTCGATGCTGTTGTTGAAGTGTAGGCTCACATTCCTACGCTCGACGAAATGAGAGCTCATACCGGAAACAAGTAACTGATATAAATAATATATTTACGACTAAGATTTATTTCAGGATCAAGTTCGAGATTATATTGCGTAAATTTACTTTGAACTTCATTTTTCTTTTTCATTCATAAAAAGATGTTATTTGAAGACTTGAAACTACGTAAGCAATAATAATCTACTACTAGAGTCTATTTTATTACAATCTTTAACAAATTGGGTAAAGCCCGTCAGTATTTTAAAATATAGTTTTTTTCTCTGTTGTACGTTTATTTGGCAAAACCTCACCCACCTTTTCATTTTAAATGCGTCTTGGTATAGACATTTTGTTGGAGAATTCTCAAATGCAAATATGTCTATCATCTCTATCATATTTATTATATGCATTAGGCAGTATCGTATTGTTACACATTTGAACAGAGTTTATGAGTTTGCCATTCTTGTCATTTTAAAGCATGTAGTATTGCCATTTTAAGCTGGAAAGACCCAAAATACGTCGTCTCGCGTGGTCCTAATGTGGAGTAACTCAGTTTTACTTCGCTATTCTGAACAAAAAAACACGATTATAATATGTTCATTCAGGCGACTGAACTTCTTTATTTTGTTTAATGGATACTGGACGGAATAGGCGATTAAGTAGCTTTACTTTGTGGGAGATAGATAAGGCTTTTTATTAGTTGACTTCACTTATATGAGTCAACGTTCTGCTAAGATTGTAGTTTTTTGTCCCACATATATCCTCATGGTCCATATTTAATGAAGAGCTTTTGTCTGCAGCTTCACCCGCAGAAATAGTGAAATCAAGTTAAGAATTAGTGGCAGCGTCATCTGGTGACGGTGTACAAGACATCTTTCCAATTAACGTGCAATTACGGTAATATATATTATTTAAATGTAGGTATTTTTGTTTTAATTTTAGAGCAGTGTAGGTATTTCTACAGATTTGTAATAACACAGGCCGAGTATAGTTTCAACTAGGTAATGGATCGTTAAGCTGCCCGGAAGACATAAGCAGTATAAAATTAATACAAAGAGGTTCGTGTTCTTTGTGACTACGAAATAATTTGAGAAGTAGCATTGAAAAGCTTTTTCAAATTGATAAGTAAAATACCCCGTTGGTATTGAAGGCTGAACTAAAAACTGCTATCGGCAATAAAGTTAAAAAGAGTTCTCAGCTAAACGGTTGACACTTTTTCTCACGAACAGTTTTTAACTAGCTCAGTAATTAACTTGTTTAGTTAATGACGCTGCAAAAGAAGTAAGAGAGTAACGTCCTTATACAAAGGTTGTTACGGCCTCCAGTAACCGCGATGGGACTAAAGGCGTAACGGTAGAGATAAAACAAAAAGTCAGTTGTTACAAGAAACTAAGCATGGTGACTAAATTCTATAGTAGTTAGAGCGAAATGGTCACTTACTTAAGAGGTTCCGGGTTCAAATACCAACGGTACCACAACCAACGATATTAATAAAATTATGTTTTAAGTTAACATTTTAACTTTAAGCGCAATACAATAGGTGTTACCTACTTACAATTTAAAAAAGCGAAACCAACCAGTGTTTAAAATCCTTACGGCCTAAGTCTCAACTCAACCAATGATTTTAATAAAATAATGCTTTAAGATGTAACACTAACCTGGAATCATTAAATTATATACGGAGCAGGTTACAGAACTGGGTGTGGGCAATAGAACAGAAACGCATAGAGGCTACGGTGTTAGTGTATTTGTGTATTAGCATCGATACGATTATTTATATGACTGTTATAGGTCGGGTATGTTAGTAGCTACGCTTTGGATGTAAAATATTTGCATTCTCGACAAGATTATTTTGCAGGCTTTGGTGTTTCAATAGATAAATTTCGATTAGAGAGAACCTGAATATACGGGACTTGTTTTTTTAATAGAAACTTTTCTAGTTTTGATTTTTTGACGTCCCGTGGCGAGGTGTAGAGTGACCCTGACTGCAAAACCCCGGGTCCCGGGTTCGAGCCCCGGCCGGCAGGTATTTATTTTGCAGATAAATATTTCTACTCAATACATGGATGTCAAATTGTGGTTTTTTTCTGTGTGAGTCCATATTTTTACTCAATACATGGATGTTTAATTGTGATGTTTTCTGTGTGCTGTCCATATTTCTACTCAATACATGGGTTAAATTGTAATGTTTTCTGTGTGTGTCCGCACAGGTCTAGGCCTACCGCGGTGTGTACTAAGAATTTAGTAATAATTTTCTTACTGTGCCTTGCCTACCTACGTAGATGTTCGGTACGAACACGGTTGTAGTTACTCCCATGGGTAACGGAAAGCGGGCTATGAATGGGAATCGGTGGGGTGTAGCGCTGCGTGAGTCATAGCATGGCGTCATCCAATCCCGGCAATTTGGCATCGGAGGCATCAGCCGGCCAGATAAGAATGTAAACTACCTACAGAATTATGTAGTCCTAGTCTTTTTTTATGAAGATCCAAATTTGTATTTCAATTTTCGTAACTATTAAACTAAGTGTATATAAGGTATGTAGATATAAGCAATACAAGTTTTGATAACCAGAGATCCAATTAGCAGGTTTAATTGGAAAACAATACCTACATATTGTTAAAACAGAGCATTACGGACAAGCATACATTGAGAACAAAAAACTACAGAAAATTACGTGTCACTGTGCGACAAAAACTGCGATATAATAGCATAACTTTTTGGCAACGCGTAGAGCAATTAATTATTAGACAAGTTGTTTAATAATAGTCTACTTGATTAGAGCTAACAATTACTATTAATATTAAGAATAAAACTTAGTTCTACTGATGAATCTATCTATGACGTTAAAACAATGTTATCAAAATGCATGATTCTTAAAAGTTAAAATCTCTTGAAAATTATCTTTTTGATATATTCGTAAGAAGGCCTGCAAAAAGATGAATTGCTTGATGCTAATGGAATAAAAAGGCTTAAAAAGGAGTGATATTTGCTTTAGTTTTGTTATGATGTAGCTTTCAGTCAAATTTGGCATAGGACTAGCATTTTAGTAAATAAAGAGATGTGAACTTATAGTTTCAACACACCAGCATCATGATCGTTATTTAAAATGTAACTTGTCTTGTAGCCTGATAAATTCTATTTTACAAATTACCAGATAAAAAGCACTTTGAGCTTTTAACCGTTACATCACAAAGCTTCTATTTTTAATGTTATGAGAAAGTAGGTTAATGCTAAAGTATAAACATTGACTAACGTCACGACATAATAAATCACTACATTTAAATATAAATTAAAATTTGGAATATTCAAAATGTCACGACAAGAATAAGAACCTACATAGAACCTATAGAAGATTTTAAGGCAGAAACATGCAAAACTTTTGATATATCTTTTAAACAAGGAAAACGAATGTATCGTGAAAAGTCCTGGTTCTCCTTAAGGCTTTTTCTACAATAAGTAAAGAACTCGTCCGGGCTAAACTTATGTATTTAACCAAATGATTTGCCAAACTTATGTATTTAACCGAATGATTTGCCAATGCCGTTTGTTTTGCCAATACTAGTGATATTTACACTCCAACCAACAAAAGTGGCACTTAGTTTCTGTTTGCATGTCAATACAGTTTTAAAATAGCCGAATAATGATCAATACAAAATAATTGTAGTGAAAGTAACTCTGAGCTTTCAAACTACGAATAATGAGGGGTATCGCACACATTATCACAATTTTGCCAGGAGAAAGTGCTATTGAAGACATTGAAGTGTGCCAAGTTCTTTCATTGCGTCGACTGCATTTCGTAGGTTCTGTGATCAGCTGATTTGATGAGTAGACGAATCGGACGGGGTGTTGAGGTGATCATCAAACAAACGTTGTCTTACATTAGAGTTAGAGTTACTTAAGACTCTTTAGAATATACCTACCTCATAATTATCTTGTTCTACGCTTTTTTAGAGGCGACCTTATTCTTGAAGCGTGACATTGAATCTGTGACTGATTTAGAACGAGATTCTTACTAACAATTACTAACTAGACTATCACTAACACCAAGAAACAGGACTAACTGTGTAAGTAACAACAGTCCAAGTCAGTCCCTGCACCAGGACTCATAACTACTAACGAACTGACCAACTAATGTTCTTATAAACACTGATAACTGGACTGCAAGGAAAGTAAGTACTCGAGTGGAGACCACGACTCGGAAAACGAAGTATTGGTCGCACTTCGACAAGATGTACTGATGACCAGAAGACGATGGCGGGAAACCATTGGAAGAGACTGAATAAGGCACAATCTGGAGGATTGGTGTATCGACGTGGACCTTAAAAGGCTGATGGATGGATGAACTGGACTAACCATCCTAGTCTATTGTACTATCTATTTGGCTATTTGAGTGTTTTTAAAAGTCTGTCACAATTGTCATGAGTAGCTTGCTATAATATAATCACAAAAAATATTCACGCACCGCTAATCTATGATTATTGATTATTTATTGCCTTGAGATTATTGTACGTAAAACATCATGTAGGATATACAATGCCAGGATAAAATTATCAAATAAATAAATACATTGACTAGAAACAACTAAAAATATTCATTCCTATGAGTCAACATAGATTACCTATGCATAAGAAATTTGATTATGACAGAGAACACAAACGAAATCCGTCTATAAATAAACAGTTGTAAGATAACAGGGGAGTGTGAAAAGGGATTATAAATATTCCGAGCGGTCTTACGTGGTGATATCGATGAACGATGTCACAGTTATCTACAGTCAATATTTTGTTAGCAACGGTCGCGTATGGATAATGAAATGTAACGGTTCAAGTCCTGATAACGTAGTCGGTATCCAAATCACAGGAAGGTATTTGGCATAGGAAGGCAAAAGCCTTCCTATAACCTAACTATACTCCTAACAAAAGTTAGGAGTATTGAACGTTACCAATATTTCATTTATATAATTGTAAGCAAACCAAAGTAAACAATAACTTTCATAGAGGATAAAATAAGGCTAAGAAATGTTTTATTACGATGCACCAACGCCACCAACCTCTTTTATGTAGAGGTTCGTAAAAGAATGAGCAAGAAGAAAGTATGAAATTTTCCAATAGATGTGCAACAGCACCTTGATTGTCTCCGGATTTTTGGTTAAACTTCTGTAGAGGCGATATCGTTGTCCTTATGGTAGCAAATCTGTGACCATTCATAGTTATCTTTAAGGAAACTATGATTTCGTGGCGCTTGCTGTTAAAACATTGGGTTCTTGAGCTGACATGACATAATTCATAGAGACTTTGTCTACCAGGCTAATACTCACTTCAGGTGACCAGAGGGTGACCTTCTTTGTTAAATGAATTAGCTTGGCTGTTCAAAGAGGTAACACGAAAATAAGATGAGTTTTATTTGTTATAACTTTTTTATATTTATATTTATTTTAAGTTTTATATACATAGTAGTTTGTTTTAAATTTGAGTCTGTAAATCTTTGTAGTTACTTTGATTTATATTATCTAATTGATACATTTATTTAAGATAAGTAAAACAAGATCGGGTGTTGATCAAGTGATGTTGGGGGAGACTGTTCAGCGTTGGACACTATAAGGCTGATGGATCGATGGGTGAAGACGTAAAAAAACACTACTGATAGATTCTGTTAGCCTACAGTGCAGTAAAATAAACATTGGAATGTAAACACCACTACTTACCAAGTACGGGATTGGGCATGTGTTTCTTATTCAGCTGATACATTTCGAAGACGTACACCACAATATTTGTTGAAAAGGGACAATTAGCTATACCTACTATATATTTAATACAAATAACAACAATATTATTTTGATCTAGTCTATGGATTTCGTATAAAATTAACTAACGGTCTCAGATTTGTTCTAGAAATGAGTCTCGTTCAAAGTTTTTCACAGTTGCCATGGGTGGTAGCAGAGGTTGTGCTATCGTGATTTTCTTGTGACTTTGCTATTCAAGGAGCGAAACAATTACATTGTACGTAAGTAAAGATTCCAAATTAGACAGGTAAGGATAGGTAATAACACAAAGGAAGTGCACAACATTTCATTTAAATCTAGTAATACTATAAAAATAGGTTGACTATTATTAATATTATTATTAATCACGACTCGGAAAACAGAGCTCTCCAACCAGCCGTAACCGATGACCTGAAGAAGAGAGAGGGAAACCGCTATAATATATTCAACGATGCCTGTGTCCTATGAAACTATGACGCTGCCTATGAAAGGCTGACGGATTGATGAAAGTGTGTGGATGTGTTATGTATGATGTGTGCATGTATGTATATCAGTCTCTGACAAATAGTACAGGCTCGCGTCAAGTTTGGGGTCAGGGGTTATTTATAATATAAAGTAACTAATGTCCTAAATGGGTTCCTTTCATTTGAATAGTGATGGTCACCTTAAGTCACGTGTCTCCAGCGGATAGTACAACCACCTGATAATTAATGAGCAAACACTCGATACGCCATGCATATGCAACCTGTAACACGTGTTGGGGACAATTAGGACGTGTTACGTAACCTATCTCACTCATTTACCACATTATTTACCTTACACTTCTATGACGATGTTGGTCGGCTGAAGAGAATTTAAAAGGCTTCTCATGATTGTACCTACTCCAAATAGTGAAGCCAATCAAACACTAATCCCACTAATATTATAAACGCGAAAGATTTAACAATTGATTACGATGAGGATAATAATAGGATAAGGATAAATAAAGAAATGCAGTTAAAAGTAATAAATGCATACAAAAATTGTAATTGTTATTAAATTATGTGGTACAATCAATAACTGCAAAGCAAATAAATTAACATACTTAAGGCATACTCGTAGTTTCAGCTTCCAATGAAGCATAATATACATCGCATAGTTACCGATAAAATTCTGAAAAGTTAACCCTAGTTCTCACGATGTGGAATAATGGTTACCCAATACAATCGCCAGTGTAACTACAAATTAATTTGGTACTTTTGTTAGTTGCTACAATTACAAATAATTGGTTCCTTTTTAAAGCTCCCTGGGCGTTCTTTAGCAATATTTCGAGAGCTTTTGATCTTGGATTTATATACAGTTCCAATACATATTCGGACGACCATTTTTGGGTCAATTAATGACAGCACCAACTGCAAACTTTTATTTGTATCGGTATTACTTAACAATAATAAGGATTTTATTATTTATACGGTTTTTTTATTCATCATTGTGAAGAATTCCATGTAGGTCTATTTGTGGTTATTTTATTCATTTATTATTTTGTTGCGACGGAGGGTTATTATATTTTAGTTTAGTTCTGGTTTCGGCTTAATTGTGAGCGTTACTGCTACAATAGCTGAACACAAAACGACCCTTTATGAATTGAACACAGCAGAAGGGTAGATTATTATTATTCATAAGAATATTAAAATAATATTGTGTTGTTTTTATTTTTAAATACAATTAAATAAAAATTAAAACGTAAGGCTACAGAATGGTCAATGGTATTATACTTATAACGCGTAGGTAATCTAAATAAAAAAATAACAGATACACGTGTTTTGTTTATTATTGCTAATAATCGTCTTGGAGTTCGTGTCGTTAGGCTAAAGCAGATTATAGTTCCAATATATACTCTTTCTGAAGATACTTAAGCTGCGTATATTGGATCGTAAAATCGGATCATGCTTACCATAGTTACCATAATCATTATAATAATTATTATAATCATAATGCAGTTATTGGAACTGAATTAAAAAGTAGGTATTATTTTTAACTTCGTAAACAGCTGCTTTCGAACTCCCCTCTCATTTCGAGTCTCCTCCCGGGCACAAAAGTAGGACAGATAAGGGTTGTAGTGGGAAAGCAAAAAGTGATAAAAATTAAGCTTGTAAGATTTGACCTGAACCAATAACAAACATAGCAAGTTAATTAAACGCTTGTGATTAATTATAGGTAAGCATAATCGTCTAACGATTTATAAATGTATCAACATTATTTTGTTGTAAATTGAGTAACGTATTTAAAATTATCTCCCATAAGCTAGTAAGTAGATAGGTAAGTTATAGTAATCTCTAAAATAAGTTAGGTTAACGTCAGTTTCGATGGACCACAATCGCAAATGGTCAAGCCTAACCTCGTCTGGCGAACAACCAAGACGACGCGAACCTTATTGTCTATGGTATTGCCATAGACAATATTGATGTTAAGACTTATGATTTGACGGAGGACTTTAAAAGAGGAAGTCCTATTAAGCCTATCCATAAAGTTATTTTCCTTATTTGGAATCCCAATGTTCTTTGTAAATTGATTGATCTCTTTGATGTTAAAATAGTTTGCAAGGTAGGTATGTTGCAATTTCATCCAATACAAAATTCCAATATCAAATTAAAAGCTTTTATTTAACTTCACTCGTATGTATTCATGTATGTATGTCCTGGAATCTTGCAATCAATATTTCACCCACTTCCACTGAAGCTATCGAGCTGAAATTTGGCACACATATTAGGTTCCGATGACAATGCAATAATATGGTACTGTCGAACTGATCTGATGATGGAGTCGGAAGATATTAACTGGAACTTCATGATGGAATATCGTATCATAGTCGTGTTTGCACTTGTGGTAAAGTCTTGTAATGAACTTTGACCACGATTAGGTTTCAAGGTCAAGTTATAAAAGCTTTTTAAAAAAAAATTTTTTTTACAGTATTTATTCTTTTTTTTGAGTATTTTTTTTTCGACCTTATTAGACGGTTTGCTACTCAGATGCTACCAAGTCCCTTATGTTTAGTAGAGTCTAGATTGAATAATGCGTTTGTTGATTTTCAACATATTCGAAGCAAATTTTCAAACGTATAAAAAAAATTATCTCACTAACATAAAAATAATATGAGTAACTTACTTACGCCCAACAGACAGCTAACATTACAGGTAAGCTACATGTTACACTCATATAGATAATTCACCGTAACAAGACAGCAATACAGGTACCATTGTTAATTCGTGACGGTACTCGGCTTGCACTCAGCTTACAACACTTCTCTGAAGTTCATATCTACAATATTAGCATTGTACATTCACTAAAGATCGAATGGTAAATCACACCTTATCGGGTGCTAGCTAGCTAAACATTCAATCTTCGCATATCTGCATTAAGTATATATTATATGTATGTACCTACTTACCTATAGATAGTAAGGCGGGTAAAGTAACTCACGGGGCAAGACTAACACTTAAATATCTATTTCTATTACTATATCGGTTACCCTACACGATTGGTTATGGTATGGAACAACCGAGTCCTACACTAGTAGTTCTGCTACTGCTCTTCCAAATCCTATATTATCCTAGTTATTGTAAATACTAGTTTATTCGTACTAACATCTAATGCCTAGCACAGAAGAAAAAATGGTTGCAATTTTATCGTAATACACCATCAATCAATGAACCTTATTTTCATTCATAGCTTAGCGAAGACTGGTTATAAATATTTAAATAAAATAAAAAACTACATAAACTACCTAGTTAAATGTAAGAACTTACGAACAATTTTATCAAAAATTAAAATGTCAACAGAGACTTCGAAGGAGACCAGTTTACAAAACGAATTTCTCAACAAAAAGAGCACTCACCTCATGGTACACGGACGTCATCTCGGAAGTTCAATTTAATTAAACACTCATCACACACCAAACGGTTATCAAGTTCACGAATAAACAAAGTTCCAGCCTGTGTTTGCGTACAAAAAATGTAAACAACAAAATATTTGAACAGACTATACAACTGTCAAATTTCCCGCCAACCGCCGAGCGCGGGTGAAAACTTTTAAGCAAATGCGTTGGGAACACGCAGCCAGAGGTGCGCGTGTGACACGTTCCGTGTTTAGGATCGGCACTGAGCTGCGACGAGCTCCGACACGGCGACCGCTCAATGGATAGCGCTCAGCTGCTCAATGAACCATTCGAGTTCGGAGGTTACCGATCATCCTGACCCCGTCATTCCTGATCTGAGTTTCTTTAATACCCTACAAACCCAATATTCGAATACTTTAAGCAGATTCGACAAACTTTTAGTAATTCAAACATGGAGTTCGAGCATGCAATGTAGGTGTAGGTCATTGTATGAAATTACATATATTAACTAGCTGACCCAGCAAACGTTGTTTTGCCATATAGATAATTTTTTGTGAATATTTTGGGAGAACTTAATGTAAGTGTGTGGATTACTACTACCACTACCACTACCCCTACCACTACCCCTACCACTACTACTACCCCTACCCCTACCACTACCCCTTCCACTACCACTACCACTACCACTACCCCTACCACTACCACTACCACTACCCCTACCACTACCCCTACCACTACAACTGCCCCTACCCCTACCACTACCATTACCACTACCACTACCACTACCATTACTTATAATCGAAAGCGTTCAATAAAAGTAGGAAATTATTAAATATAAAAATCGCGATGGAAAAATAGGGGTTGATCGTAGAGGGTTGAAAATTTAGGGTTGTATGTATTTTCTAATGTTGTATCAAAAAAAATTAAAAAATAAAAATTTATCTAAAAATTCAAAAAAAAAATTAGGGGTGGACTACCCTTAACATTTACGGGGATGAAAAATAGATGTTAGCCGATTCTCAAACCTACTGAATACGCATATAAAATTTGGTAAAAATCGCTAAGGCCGTTTCGGAGGAGTACTGCAACAAACATTGTGACATGGAAATTTTATATATTAGAAGATATGTATATAAAATAAATTTACTGCTCATATAAAAATTTTTAGCCTCTACATATAATAAACATGATCTAGTAAGTTATGAATCAGTATTTATATAGAATGACAGGTACAAATTAGGATGTATGTAACACAGATGCAACTTCCGAGAATATATCAGCCACTGACTGCAAAAAACGATTAAAAGAAACCTGGCTATCGACCTTACCGAGCGAGTGGGATAGTCGAAATGTTTTTTTATCGATGACAGGATCCGAGTTCGTCGACTGCAATCATTAAGATTATTTGTCATAGAACCGGTATCAGGCTCAGCTGGTATCCTTCGCGATTCATTGCGCTTTGTTTTAATTACATTGACAAAGAATCAAGGATGCACTGTAACACTCCGTGTATGGGTTTCATAACGTCAAATTTTACGCAGGTACTCGCATGGTTAGACTTATTTATTCCTTTTTATTCAGTGGCCTCTATTCGAAGACTTTTCTTATCCTACAAAGGGTAATCCACCAGTTGACGTAGTTATAAGGCTGATGGATGGATACATTAAAAACGAGACACTATAAAACTTTCTCAAACTATTAAATACATATTCTGATAACCTTTTTGCTAAATATAACCAAACTGTCACTTATTGTTGACATAACAGTAATTTACTTGTCCATGGGAGGCGTTCCGCTTTTGCAACAGATTATACTCTATTTATTCTCATGATCCTCGAGAGCAGGTTGCAGGTGTCGAAGTTACACTGTGTTACGTGATGTGATTGTTCTGCCATTGTTCCGCCGTGAAATGGGGTGAGACAACACGAAGATATCTTGTCTACAAATTCTTCAACATTGTATATCAGATGGTACGAATAGGATGATGCGTATGCCAAGCCAATTTAGTTTTGTGTTGTAGAATGTATAAAAACACCAAATGCTACTCCATTGTATGCATAGGTAAGTATATTACAACTAAAGCCTTTTCCACTTTTAATAATTTTAATCTTTATCCAAGACCACTAAACCGTAACTACAAAAGTACAAACTTTTAATTAGTAACAGGTAACTTGAGAGCTACTGGCAAAATTTCATGGGTCTTTTAGTGCTTCGTAAGGGCATGTTAAGCCGTAGGTCCCGGTTGTTGTGGAGTATGCTCTAGACCCGTGCCCAACAGTGGGACGTCTATGGGTTGTAGCTAGACGTAATTTAACCGTAACTTTATAACTTTAATTAGTCACGACGTTACGAGTACTATGTGCAAATAAAATTCGAGTATTCAGTACATTGTAGTGGGTCTATTTTTATCTAGTCAACTAATGCTGAATAAGATATGCAACTAAGATCTTAATGACTCGTAAGACATTCACAAACATAATGTATGGACAAATCGCGTAACAGATGCATACCACGGGCATAGACAACGTGAGACATTGGCAATAACCAACCTCAATGTTTTCCCACGATTTCTTCACAACCTTCCGCCATAAGTACCTACTGCATCATAGCATAGCGTATTGTTATTATTATAGAGTGAGTATATCTTTGACCTTGGTACAGTTGTTTGAAAAACTACTTATTCTAACTACAATGTTCCTGCACCACCAAATTATTTCAAAGCTTCCATTCGCTGCGACCCATAGACGTCCCACAGCTGGGCACGGGTCTCCCCCACAGAGACTGCTGCGGGAGGTCTAGAGCACACTTCACCACGCTGCTCCAATACGGATTGGTGGAGGGGTTAGTGGCCAACCCAGTGTCGAATGTTCTCAAGCCACCCGAAGGTCTTCGACAAGGCTTAACGACTGTTTCCATCATTGAAAACAACCGGGACCGACGGCTTTACGTGCCCTCCGAAGCACGGTAGCGTCCATGAAATTTATGCTACTAGCGGTCACCCATCCACAAACTGACCGCGCCCGTCGTTGCTTAACTCTTTCGATCACATTGAATCGACGCGAGCCATTGGGCTATGGACGCTACATTGGGCTATGGACGCTACAGCTTCCATTTACCTGTTGCAATTTGACCAATAGTGTTAACCGTGATAATAGTGGTGTGGTTTCCGGTTACACTTCTATAGAGGCGACCATCTTAGTCCTCAAGGGTAGCACATCTGTAACTGACTTGAAACGAGACTCTTAATAACAATTACTAACTGGACTATTACTAACACCAACTAACAGGACTAACTATCACTAACAGTCCCTTGTCCTCATACCCACTAACTAACTGACCAACTAATGTTCTAATTAACTCTCTCTGCTAAATGGACTAACCATCCCAGTCCCTATAAAGTCAGTTATAGTTGCCATGGGCGGCAGCGGATGGGTGGTGCTGCAAGCTCGTTTACTATATTATATCCGTATAAAAAACCAGAGGCATGTGACATGTTAAAAGGTAACCGCCAGCCACAGAAGCAACATTTATTAAGTGCACGGAAGTACTTAAAAAATACGCGTCTTTTCCAAGTTGTTATAATTATGTATATACGCGTCTAAAAACTCCTGACAATCGGTTTGACAACTGAACTGATCTCCGCTAATCGATACTAGAGTAAATAATTAGTAATGGATAAAAAAATATGAAGCCATAAAAAGTGTCTTACGTATGTTTTGCCGCTAAGTTAAGAACAATGGTAGAGCGTGGTCGTACATGGTACGGGCGACATAGACTATGAACAGCACGGTGTCTTAATTTCCCACGTTTGTTAGCCCACGATATATCGATTGTCGTGGGAATACAATGAATTGTACTCTCTACTGATTCACTGTGGAATTGTTTTTATTTAACTCTTTTGCCTTGTCTATTCGCCGTATTTAACAGTCTTCGTATGAAGTTGATAATGATTAGAGTTAAATAATAGGACTCTTTGTAAGGTAAAGAAAATTGAAACTCATAGTAATTGATACCTATCTAAAAAAATGTTTATATATTTTATTATTATTAAAAGCTTTTATTTAACTTCACTCGTATGTATCCCTTATTAATGTATGTATGTAAGTAAGTATGTCCTGGAATCTTGCAATCAATATTTCACCCACTTCCACTGAAGCTATCGAGCTGAAATTTGGCACACATATTTGGTTCGGATGACAATGCATGAAAATAAAAAAAAAGTTTATTTATTTACATCTTTATTGCAATAACCCAATCCACTGAGAACGGACTCATTGCCTGAAGGCATTCTTTGCCCAACCCATGCTGACGGTGAGAGTTTGAGATAGGGGTCATTATTTTCTGACGCTCTCGTGTCTTTTCACTTGGTGCATTTTTAAAACTTTAGATACGTAGGTACTTCCACTTTATTTTAGCCGTGAAGTCTAACATTAACTTTACTTGCCGGAAATGAGAATTTAAAGCGTCCATTGTTACGCCTTTACTGATGTTGCGATTTTATCACTAAAGTGGCAAAATACCGGCGTTACAAAGGAAAAATACTTAAATAGTCACGTCATAATATAGTTGTCATATATCACAAGGTGAGCATTTCCGAATTTCACAAGTTCTAGTACCTACAATGTACAATCTATCTAGGTATTGACTAAGATGAGCAATCATTTCTACTAAGTCCTTGAAAAACCAAACGTCCTCGATTTTAGTTTAAGAGAAGTTTGATGCAGATATTTGAGTCTTCCAAAATCGCTATTCATTTCGCTACTATAAGTAAAATATATTTTATATTGATATCAATTTATCTGTCTACTTTTGTAAGTCAATGTATTCATTTGAACGATTGTAATAGGATCTAAACTAATGCTACAAAACCTGACATTCAGCTCACTATGACTGCAACGATCTTGAACTTTTAAACTGTCAGCGCTAACAATGCCAGCACCCGTGGGTTATTTGATCCCATTTTTTGTTGCAATGCGATGTTTCAGTATTGTTTTACGCGGTAAATCGTGTACGACGTTGAGACGGTAAGTTAGGCAACGCAGGTAACACAGTAAGGAAGACTTCAATCGCTCTTTCTTACCGTAATGTGTTAATATGTCATATAAACAAACAATAATATTGTGAATACATGGCTAAGCATCTAATTTCGTACTTAAATGGTAATCAAAAAGTCAGCAGTATTAATCTAATTCTACATCTAACTAGTTATTAATGAAGGTATACTTTTTCATTACTAAGCATTTTTTTGTTTGTTTGTCTCTATTATACCTACTGTAACTACACTGAGTGATATTGAGATTCAGACCAATATAGTATTTTCCTTATCTTTTATATAAAAAGATAAGAAAAACAATCGGAATGCCTCTTCTTTACCTTAATTGCTCAATGGATTAAAGAAAACATCACTAAGCAACTGGCACCAATAAAATCCATTAGCACTTTTAAGGGTACGATCGCCAAGAATTTCTAGAAAGTGCTGTAAAAACTGGATTGAAGACGAGACGAATTTGCGAAACCCCGCGCTTACACTTACGCACACGTGTACCCCTAATAGAGCGACCATGTTCGGTCTTAGTCCGGGATATTATGAAGCGCTGTGAGACAAAAATGTATGCAACATTATAGGATCAAATTTTAAATACAACAAGCAGTAGAGACGCAGCCGCCGCGCGCTCGTATGGATTCATCCGGTATTTACGTAGGTAAACGTTTCTTTCTTGTTTGTTTAAATTTACGTTTGCTGAGTAATGATATTAATAAAATAAATACCGTTTTGGATGCGAACATGTTGACGATCTGGCAATTTGGAAAAGAATGAGGCTAGTAGAATTGCAAAACGCGCCCCTCGTACGCGGCAACAGCGCCCATACGCGCACGTAAGCCCAGTCCGCTTGCTATGATACGTGAACTTCCAAGATAAAAATGTTCCATGAGAAACATCTCGAAACAAAATCTAAATCGAGACAAATTGGTACAATCTTTTCTTTTGTTTTTCAAATCCTGAAATAATAATTATTATTATCTAATTATTGGCCAAAAATAGGAATTCGTTTTTATCGTGATTCTAAATCTTAAAAACTACAAATAAATAAATACACTTTGCACATGCAACATAAACTAGTTACAGGATGAAGGATCACTACACATTTAAAGTCTGTGCTATTATGAATGAGCTAATTAAACCTTGAACTACAATACCATTAGGTATTTAATATCATTCGTAATTAATGTTAATTTATCTTTTTATAAAAATTCTCTGGAACTACTGATAAACGTCAAATAACAAAGAAATTGGCTTACTATGTGAAGATCAGCATGAAATTTATGAATTATGCATATTTTTTGTCGATCTACTTTTCAGCCTTTACCTGATGCCATCGGCAGAATTGGCCGAAGCCTTTGCACGAATTTAAAAGAGTTTCTCAGATGTCAATTATAATGACTCGAATAAAAAAGGAACAGGACAGTCCGGTATAATATAATTTATGGATGGCCTATAGTAATTGGGGCTTGACGAATTTTTTCCGCACTCATTAACGTATCAGTATCCTAATGTGATAAAAACCGAGAAGCCTTTCACGTGCTGTTATGAGTTGTGATACGAGTACTAAATCCTCGTGTTTGTTTACCAGTTTAAGGTAATGAGGATTAGGAACCTTAGCGGTGAAATCCATGAGATTATTATTTTCCACTTGGTTACGCCACATATCTACATCAAAACCCTGACACAGTTTTTTATGGGATAGCTATAACCCACTGGCGTCCCAGTGGAGGGCACGGGTCTTCGCACAACTGAGAAGGGCTGGTGGAGTATGCTCTAGATGTCTTGCAGCTGGCGATGTGAGGGAGACCCGTGCCCAACAGTGGGACTATGGATTCTAAGCTTAGGGATTTAAATTAATAATACCAACAAAATCTCATTATCACTGTCTGTTCCATTAAAGGTTAAATTAAATGCCAAGGTAACAATTTTCTACTAAGACTGTGATGACAAATTGCAATTCTCCAACTCTTCAGTGTCTTCACTCTGACTACACATATGTGAGAAGAAGGTAGGTATACGCTAGAATAGACTGCTCAAAGGATTACTTTGTCATTTTTCTATCATATAACACAAGCATCCACAAATTATAATTTAATGACTTTGAAGATTTTAGTAGGGTGGCTATCTGTTTACGTTGCTATGGACAAACGTATTGACCAATAATATTGACACTGGAAATTGATTTTAAGAATGAGAAGATTCGAGTTCTGATCTTTGAGCGAATGTTATTGCAGTTAATTTATCGCAAGTATGAAATGAAAAATTGAACATAATTTTATCAAAAAAATATTGACAAAATATTTTGGAAATCTTTGAATTGAATGTTGTAGATAACTCACCTCCTTTTTAAAGTCCAAGCGGCAGTTACGCACATCTATAAAATCAATATTCGACGACAGGTAAAGCACAATTTTGATTTTTCTGTAAAAACATTTTAAGTTTAAAAAATTTTATTTGATTTTATGATTCAAAGTGAAAAATAAAATAAACTTAAAAATTATAGTTTATTCATTTAAATGTCACATGTGAACTTTTAAGATTCTAAGCACCCGTCCTTAGATTTAGTGAGCCATCCTATGAAAGTACTCACAGTATTGGATACTAAGTACCATTGTCACGGTAATAATATTTGTCTTTCTAATACACTTAACGATGGAGACACTAGTCATAAACAAATGGAAGCAGATACAAACTTATTCGCTAGGCACTCTTATTTCTCTAGGCGAGCGTAATCTTCGGAACAAATTGCAGGCCCGTGTGGCCATTCATTACATTTATCATTGCCAAGGAATTATTGCATTGCACTCATTGGCTATCTGAACTATCTCCATCGATACGCTCGGGGACTTCTAAACAGTTTTTGTAGCCCCAGGCTTTTACATTTCTAACTGCCGTAAGTTTTTAAAGACAATTAGGCATAGAGCGGTGGATTCAGTCGTGGTTTTTGTTAATAGATTATCTATGTATAGTTTCCAAGCGAAATTGTGGTTCTACGAGTATAGTTAATTTGCACGGTAGCGCGGAGCGACTTTTTATTCTATGGTAGCAACGCCATTGACCAGTGTTTTGTTTTGTTTAGGACCCTCATGAGGCGCTAAAGGGTTGGCCGAATATCTACATTTTTATTTTAGGATTCATTCGCAATAAGCTGATCTCGTTTGCCGTATGTCAGACGAACGGTGTCCGTTACTTCCACAGAACAGAACCTATTTTATCTGCTCTGTGGTTACTTCATATTATGAAGTTAATGATTAGAAAATAAAAGAACGTTTAATACGACGCATAGATGAGCATTGTGGGGAGGGAAGTAATACATTTGATAGACATTGATCCACCATGGACTGAAAACATAAATACTTTAATAATATACTCGTATGGAAGTTTATTTAATGGTAAATGTTTTTGAGATTTCAAATGGAGATTCTTGCAATGCAAACTATCTAACTACAACTTGACTATTTTACCATAAGTATTTTTAAATAAATTTTAGCAACGTATTAATAAAACGTGTTTACCGAGACGAAATAACACTTTTTTCTTAAGTCATCGAAGCAAACAGCATTACTTAAAACCTCTTTAATTGCTCAATTGCGGTCCCTAAACGGAGAGAATTAATACATTAATATGCAATCGCAACGGCCTCCATGTTTCCTTCCGGTGTTAATTGCTTTGCAGAGTTTATGAGTATTACCGTAATTTAATCTAGTGGTCGTAAGCGTTACTGTTGAACAAGAGGTCCTGGGTTTGATCCCCGGGGAAAGTATGACTGGGCTTTCCATTTGAATTTCCATTAATGATAAAAAAATTTAGCTATACCTACTCCATCAGTAGTATCCAAAATTGTAAAATAATAGCAAATTAAATGAATGCACTGTGAACTTAAATTTCTTAAGAATATTTCTCTATTTTCCTTGGCTCTTTCTTTTGATTTTGTATTCCACCTTGGACGACTGTAATGGTAAACGGTTTGAAACGGTTGTGCGAAAAACCTCGCAGGTTGACTAAAATGTAATGTTTGACTGAAAATTGATTAAAAAAAATTATTTGTATTTTCTACTCCCCATGATTGCGAAATCAATTCTATAATTAATAAACGCCTTTGCTGTATGTATTTTCTTGGTTTTCTTTTGCCTTGCAAACCCCCCTTAATTAAATCCTGGCTACGCCCATGACCTCAGATATTAAATTGTTTCTTTTCTGTATCTAAATTACTTGTATTTTAATATGTAGGTGTGCAGCAAAATAAATAATAACCAAATATAAAGCAAAATAGAGCCTACCTACGAGTACGGTACGAATACGTAGGCCGACATGATTCAATCAGACTTCATTTCTGGTGTATGGGAACAGGCGTGTTTCGATCAGAAGGTCGTGAGAAGTTGCTGTACCGTTCCAACCTCCGACACACTTGGCCGCTCATGATTAGCTTATTGATGCATCAGAGAAAGGTGTATCTTGACTAAAGGCGCTCATGTTACACGATAGCTGGGTTCGCAAAGACAGTGAATTAAATGAGTTATGATTTACTGGCGTTGTTTTATAATTAGGTACAGAAGTCAATAAAATATTTATTATATTAATATTTTTCAAATATTCATCTAAAGTATAACAGAATTTCATACAATGTGTTTATTATGTACCTACTTCCCTATTTCCTACATATGAAACCATTTAACTATAGAAGTGTAAAAAATATGTTACCATAATAGATAATAATATGTTACCTACCTATATGCGCTCTGAAAGTGCGCGCACTAAATCTGATCAAATTGGTGCATCTCTTAAGTTTATTATAGTAAGTAAGTAAGCTCTACTAGCAAGAGTTATTATTAGCCAAGATGCACTAGACAGACATAACTAGCAACACAGTGTAAACTATGAAATTAAAAAAATAAGCTGTTAATCATTGAACTACTAGTACGCTAGCACATTATACTATAGTGGCTGTAATAAAAATAATAGGTATATGTTAGGGACTTCGCACACGACAGCGTAGCGTAGTCGCCTAGTTAGCGTATCGTTAACGCAACGCGTACGAGACACGAATCGTTACGCCTATCGTTTCGTTTTGTTTGAGTTTGTCATGGTGTCATTGTAAACGGGTATCTTCGGTGGATAAGAACTTTGTTTCTCTGCAGACGAAGAAAAGTTTTTTATTGTTTGACTATGTCAGAAGTAGAAAACGATGTCCTTTTTGGGTCTATCCGTGTATTGAAAATAATTAATAGATATGTGTATATTTTTATACATACATATTTTTACTTTACGTAAACTCTCAAAAGATGCTTCCACAGCTTTTATTAAATGAGGAATACAATTAGAATAATTATTTACTAATTATAATTTCATGCGATTCGCTGCAACACCGCTTCGTCTGCGGACCTGTGCTATAAACTCCTATTCTTGGAACGAGTATAAGTAAAAAACCAGATCTGATACGCGATCTATTGTCAACGTCGAAATTGAAATCAAACCTGATCCTACCCGTGATCCTGACTTACTTCCCACGGTTCCTGCATTCATTATCTCCTCGAGCACACTCGCCAATGATCATTAGCACACTTTACGAGACGGAGAATGCAGACACAACCAGTAGAGTTAGACCAACCAAGAAAAAACACAAACTTCCTGAAGAATTACGACGTACACAGTTGTTTTTGACTCTGGTGTTATAGGGTAGTGTAAAATATAAGATGCAGGTGAAAGCCACTGAAAATTAGTACCGTAATATTTACCAGACTGCCTAATGGTGTAGTGGTCGCAAAGGCGACTGTGAAGCCTTGGGTTAGATCCCAGATCCCCGGCCAACAACTATTAGATTTTTCTAACTTAAAATGCCCGGTAGTATCTCAGTCTTGATTTGTGCCCCATGTATGGCAATAGGCTTACATGGGACCTAAATGTGCCTTAACATAACTGGTGAAAAGTGTGTGTACACACCTCTGCCTTCGGGGAAATACTGGCGTGATGTTATCTTGCCTTTAACCAACCTAAACCTTTTTTTTAAATAATATAGACGGACACAGACATACGGTGGACCTGATGGTAAGTGGTCACAGTAACCTATGGTGCGTACACGTGCGACACCAGGGGTATCATATGCTTTGTCTGCCTTGATGGGAGCGTTTCAGACTCTTTTTGAAGCGCTCCATGTCGTAGCTCGAAGGAAAAACCTCAGTCGGAAGCTCATTCCACAGAATACCAGTTGACCAAGTTGCAAAGTTGTTGATTGATAAATTTTCTACTTCTGCGGTAAGCAATCATCGTTCGCGCCGCGGGTGTAACTAATAAAAGTGTTACGAAGCCGAGAATCGATTAAACGCTTCACGCTATGGGAATTAATTGGCGAGCGAACGCCAACGAGGTGTATAAGGGTGTCGGAATGTAGACCTGCCAGCGCGATGGGGGATATCTTCGAGCCAGACAGATTTCTAACTAATTAGTCTAAGAAACTGGTTTCCTTACAACGGACGGAAGCGAGTAGTACTATGAACATTAGACATTCGGTTATGCTGTTTATTTGTTGGTAACCAAATTAAAAAACGTATATCTCAGCTTTGTCTGAGTGCATCGTGCTAGGGCCAATACATAGCACATATCTGGTTTATCGCAAAACTAATTAATTGCAAACCGCAATGAATCATTAGATTGTTGGTTGATTGTTAATAAGTTGGGTAGAAAAAAAAAACTTATTGCAGAAACGACTACTTGCAATTGAGCCGGCCTGGAGCATCCTCCACCACGCTACCCCAGTGCGGATTAGAGGAGGGGTTGGTAGCCTCTGTCTGTTCCGGTTTCACCGTACGGAAGCACTCGAGAGATGATGTACCTAATTATCGATTATATCAATACAGACCGAGACCGGTGCTGCTTAATACTACGAAAGTACGAAGACGTGCCATCACGACCGCTTCATGTAAATGTAGTAGGTACAGCACAAATTCTTCTCGGTTTTCATTGTTTACATCTGCAGTAACTTCCAATACTTTAAATAAACGTATTTCATTGCACGGTGCCGTTATCAAGATTTTTTAAAGGTAATATTTTAGCAATAAATTCGTTCCATTCTTATTTATTTGCACCTCACTTTTGTCCCAGTGTTTCGATCACGGTTTGAACACGCAGTGTCGTGGGCGTGATGTAGGGCCGAGAAATTTGATACCCTGTGGTTTAACTCGTGTAGCACTTGTTGTTCTTAAGGCATCTACGTAATCATAATACAATGTCTAGTATAGATGCTTTGTTTGCTCAAGGCTGCACAAGTTACGGTGATATGAGTTCCTGTTATAATAATATACCATTTTACAGCGGTATACTTACACTGGCGTATCCTACACTACGAGTCTGCTACTCTAGCTGAGATGTTACCTACATCTACATAATGATGCATCTTAGAATAAAATAGATTTGAATTTAAAAAAAAAAAGTAAATATTGGACTTGGTCGTTAATTACCGGACAGATTACGTCAAATCATATCGATAATGCAGATTATATTATGATGCACGTTGGACTTGACTAAAATAAGATTCTTTAGTTTCGATAAATGGCTTCCCGGCCCACATGAGAGATTTAGAACATACATATACGAGTATTTATCGTATCCTTACCTCTTATCTATTCTTATCAATATATCCTAGTTGGGAATTAAATAACGTTGCTACAAAGTGTACGTGTTGGTTTCAAACAATCTGGACCGATTAAAACCTCTCTCGATTGTTACATAGCTGAGGAGTATGCAAATGTATGCAATCCTGATTACAATACAATGATAATATGGCGCCATTGAGGTGATGTCATAATCGAGCTAGAAGGTGGGCAATGAAAGTCTTTTGTAATGTCCACGGTAGCTCTGCTATTATAAACTAATTTTATTTAAAAGAAAGAAAGAATTGGCATATCTATGATCCTATTGAATTAAAGGATTGTGGATTACGCTGCAGTGTTCAGTTCTTGTGTCCTTCTACGTTCCCTGACTTGCGAGAGAGCTTTAGTTTTAGTGCTGTTATAGTACTTCACAACTGCTACTACTACCGTCTACCGTGCACTGCTAAGTTCCACGATAAGAAAAATTTGGTAAGACCAAGGTTAATGTAAAGATTTTGATTGACACATTCTCATACACCGGGCACTTTTAGTTTAATTACACCCACTGAATGGATTTAAATTAATCTTGATAGATTATCTACTCTGATAATATTTTATAGGTACATATACATTTCATCCTGGAAATATGTTCCCTAGGGATGGTAGTGTTTGTACGTTTATTGTTTGCAGTATTGATTACAGTGCCTTTACTGGAAACCGTTGTAAACATTCATAGGATTAAAATGAAATCACACAAGCAGACGTAATCCAAATAACGTTGTTTTTATCCCGAAAATATAGAAAAACTATTTAACGAATATGAATCCTAGTCGAGCGAGCGTCGATGTTTATTTGTGGACATAGCTATAACGTGACACGTTGTGTAATATTTTGAGTCGCTCCAATGCATTGAGGGCTTCGCATTTCAGGTGCAACGGCCGAGCCGAGTCTATTTGTGAACCGGGAAGCCCGTCGTCTCCGTATTGACAAAAATTGGGAAAGCCAACACGTGCTGCCGAGAGTTGTTATGCAAACAAAATCAGAGCGATGGAGAAATACACGCGCGCTAACTGATTATGTGGCTAAAAACTTTATTTTTGTATCAATTTAGCATGCAGCAACACCGATTATAATATCTGCAGCTATTGCTATGCTACTATTTAGAAATCGTATAGTAAGCATTCTAAAACCAAATTTCACAACAAAAAAGTACCTAATTAGCAACAAACAATGAGCACTAACTTGACTATTATAAAGACTAACAAAGTGAACAAGTAATATTACTTTTAACATCCTATACTGACTACGGACTAACCCAGTCCCATTTCGAGTTCGAAGTTTGTCATAGTTGTCATGGGCGGCAGCGGATAGAGCACACCACTACATTGCTGCATTCCAATATGTCCTAAATCCATATGTGAAATTAACGCATGTGTTGTAAAATAACATCAGAACATGAGAATTAACTTCTCGATTTGATCTTCGTGCACTGACATGGATTCAAGGCTGTCTAGATAGAAAGGTTAGAGTTAACTAACGGGCGTAACCTCAATGTGTTAACTATTATCAGTGTACAGTATAAGCCCATCGTAGTTATTTTTGTTGTTATGGAAAATACATGTTACGTCTTTATGAAAATTTCCATCGACTTAACCACACTCATCTTAAAAATATTAATAGGTTTTTTAAAGAAGTCAAAAGGCCAAGAGAGAAATGTATATTTTTTCTTTTTAGTGTTTTTTGTGTCGGGGTATTCTGTGGTCGGGGTTACTTATCTATACTAATATAATAAAGCTGAATAGTTTGTTAGTTTGGTTGAACGCTATAATCTCAGGAACTACTGGTTCGAATTATTTTTTTTTAATTTATTGTGGATAGTCCATTTATTGAGGAAGGATATATAACGTCACATTACCAATAGGAGCGGAGGATCAATGAAAAGTGTTGCAGAAACGGGAAAAACTATTAATTCTTAAAGCTTCCGTTGCGTGCGCCGCGTAAAAAGTTAAGTTAGGCAAAAGTCATGTATTACGGTAGGTATCTCCCTAAATACGCACTATCGCACAGACAGTAAAGCATTTTCAGTGTGTCTTTATGTTAATAGGTAGTTAATAATATTTCGTTAATTCATAACATCCAATTGACACGAGCTGGTAGTAAGTAAGTGCCTACTTACTTTAGTTTGGCTCCGTATCTCCACTTCAATCATTCCGCTCGTATTTTCAGGCTCATAGTACAAGCAAACCCATTATATAATGAAACAAATGATTCTTTGCTTCCGGTATATCAGCCAGAAAAAAAAACACAAACACAAATCAATAGTTTTAATTCCGTTATGTCCGAACATGGGTTACGAGGCGTTACGCCACTAGGAAAATGAGGTTGCCGGTATAGAAAGTTTAATTATTTTCACTTTTAAATATGCTTATGTCATAAACGATTTCTTGAATGAACAAGCACAGTACTGGGGTGCTGCACTGTAACGCCTGTAGCCATGAATCTGCTGTAGGTAAGTGCAATAAAATAACTTTCAAACGTAGGAAATCAAATAAAATAATATGTATTTGGAAGAAGGGGTATAAATTCCAACCATAAGCCACTGAAATCTGATATTGTACCTTAAGCTCTTAGGGTCGCTAATAACGTTGATTTTTCCAGAACCTTTTTAAATAATTGAAATTTTTAGAATACAGTATAACATAACTCGTAATTGCTTATTGTCTGTCCCTCAGTCTACAGTAACAGACCACTCAAACCAACAGGAAAGTAACCATCAACATAAACTCAAGAAAAGCTAGGCGGGATAATAAAATTGAAATTGTAATCAATTGAACCGCTGTGAACCTTTTGTCCAGTAAAGTGAACTTCAATTAATTGGACAATGCGGGCTAATGAACGGTCCCTTCAACTCCAGTTACGGTATAATGGGAATTAATTATTGTAAATGGTAAACGGTATACACGAGCAGGAAGTATAAAACGAATGGTTGACCAGTGGTCGAAAATAAACCATCAGGTGAAATGACACTGCAAATTGGGAACATTTTATTTCTCTTCTATACTTATTGAAATAGTATTTATTCAACCTTTGTTGAGTCAAAAGAATACAAGGAGTGGAATGAGCACATCGCAGCATTCTCTACCAATGAATCCTTCGCGACGATAAACAAACAAACAAAATTATAGCTTAAAACCAGAACTTACGATAACTGTTTTGTCTGGGATCACTCCTGGCGAGTATAATGAAATCTGTGTTATGGTTATCATCTGAACGATGAGGCAGGTATATTTAAATTATTTGATTAAACTAAGATCAACTGTTACTTTAACGACGAAAGATGTTAAATCAAGCCAATAGATACTAAAAATAAAAACGAAATGAGTTGATGAAGCGAAGAAGGAGAACAGGACGAAGAACATCGAATATCTTTATGCAATAATTGACACGTTAGTATTGATATTTTGTTTCCTGAAATTAGTCAAGTCTTTTGCCTTGATGTCCTACGATGACGATGATCAGTACGAATATATAAACCAAAGTCGTATCTGGTTCACTTGACGGTTAAGTATACCTAAATTTCGAAAATTGAAGACATTTTCAGTCATAATGTCCTATTATTATTATAGTCAGTTGGTAGCTGGTAGCAAAACTTTAAAGTCAATCTATCGAAGGAGGTATCGATGGTTGTTAGTAAGTTGAAATAATTACGAACGGTAGGTACCTACCTACATAATATTTCCTTCTATTTATATTCATGGAAATTTTATTGAAATTTTACTGAGAGTGTGTGAGTTAGATGTATGCGAAACGTATAAAATAAATGTATTTATGAGGCGGTCTATGCTCATTTAAGCACTAAACATCGTCCTTCATGCGATGATCCGATGTATTGGACGTTTAGCGCTGAGCGTAGATCGCTTACACTTCAACTGCGGACCATTACTAGATAAGCTGTTTATAAGTGGTGTTCTTGCTTATCACGCACATTTGTTGCGGAATACAAGACCAGTTTGTAAGCTGGTTCGTTATGCTGAATTGGATAAACGCGGTAAACGCATTTAAAAAACACATTCAGTTGACTTTCAAGATATAACTTCGGGATTTGGATGTTTTATAAACGAGCAAGCTAGGAATAAAGGCCAGGACATAAAAATATGTAGAATAGTTTTGGAGTACACAAGGAAGATGACAATCACAAAAGGATATTTATTATTTAAGCAGGTCAAAAATAAAGCTGATGATTTTTAATATAAATTGTGTTTTACTTTTTTTTTACAATTAGACTTTTGCTGTACGGTCATAAAGACCTTTACGGCGTCACCGAATAGAGTGGTAAGCTTCAAAGAGCTCAAACCAAAAGGTAAAACCTCCTTCAAGTGTGTGGATGCGATTGATCTAAGGATAACCCCCTGGGGTACGGGCCTCGGCTTAGGTCAACGCTGTGTTTGTAACTATAGCAGGAGATCGACCAATCACTCGGGGATACCTCGCGATGGCCATTCGAAAGTTGTGTCTACTTCATTATATTTTTGGCAATGGATCGTGGTAAGTGGAAATCTTTGTCTCTACCCTACATATAATATTAGTCTAGCGCCACATGATTAGTATTGACGGCCATTCCAGTAACGGATCTATTGTTGTTTTTCTTTTGTGAGAAATAGTTGTAATTACTAAAAATGAAAGATTTGAAACATCGTATCTACACGATCTAGTACCGAACTGGACTGGATTTATTTACTGGAAATGAACTGCATTAATGTGAGCTTAGCGTAGCGTCCATAGCCCAATGGCTCGTGTCGATTCAATGTGATCGAAAGAGTTAAGCAACGACGGGCGCGGTCGGTTTGTGGATGGGTGACCGCTAGTGGCAAAAATTTCATGGACGCTACTGTGCTTCGGAGGGCACCTAAAGCCGTCGGTCCCGGTTGTTTTGAATGGTGGAAACAATCGTTAAGCCTTGTCGAAGACCTTCGGGTGGCTTGAGAACATTCGACACTGGGTTGGCCACTAACCCCTCCAACCAATCCGCATTGGAGAAGCGTGGTGGAGTATGCTCTAGACCTCCCGCAAAAGTGTCTGTGGGGGAGACCCGTGCCCAGCAGTGGGACGTCTATGGGTCGCAGCGAAACTACCTAATGTATGTGAGATTAGTTAGTGTACTGCCAAAATGACACTTTGGCTAGTTGACTTTTGTACCGACTAATAAAACGGTACGAAGATCATGCGAGCCGATGTCCGTGCGGCATGCGGTTCCCAAGCCTGCCAGCACTAGCGCCTATCAAAGACCACTAGCGATCACCCATCCAAAACCAATCGCGACCGTCGTAGCTAAACTCTGTCGAACATTGAATCGACGCGAGCCTATGGACGCATTAATGTTAAGCGGGCATGATATAAAACAGCATGAAGAGCATGCGAGCTGATGTCCGAGCGATGCGGTTCCCAAACCTGCCGACACTTTCCCGCACTTGACCGGGGCGGTGCGGCTCTCAATGGTGCCGTAACTTTCGCTGGTGACCTTCATCGGCCCACTGCTCCACTGCGCCTTTCACGCTCCGGCCAGAGGTGGTATTGTTCGATAAACACGTGTTCATGTTTTGTACGATGTGGATGTTGTATGAGATGTTGTGTCAGAAGTTCAGAACCTATATGTATAGAGTTCGCCACCACGTGAGTGATGCGGGTCCCGAGTTCGAATCCTTGGGAGAGTTATTTCGCAGATAAATAATTGTACTAATTGTGTCTACCGGGGGTTTATACATCACACTCCCGTAGTAGGTGTAGCGTTAATTAATTAATTTATTATAGTGGACGCCCGCAGCTTCGCTCGCGTGGAATCAGACATAATAATAGATTCTTCTTAACGCGTTAACTTTAGCTCTACGTAATGAATTCGTAAATGTGTTATATATTTTTATATATTTATTTTACACCCTTAAGGGTAACATTTTTACAAACTTTGAATGCCATATTTATTTATATCTAATCAAACGCCTTAAATATAAATTTTATGCTTCTAGTTCTGAAAATGACAATACTTTCATACAACCTTTCATCCCCCTTTTCAACACTTTACTACCTACACTTTTTTCCAATTAAAAAGCCTATGTCCTTTCTTAGGCTCTAGACTATCTGTGTACCAAATTTAATTTAAATCGGTTCAGTAGTTTTGGCGTGAAAGAGAGACAGACAGACAAAGTTACTTTCGCATTTATAATATTAGTATGGATTTGTTTGGAAAGGTATGGTTGCGGGTTACAATTAATTCCATGCTACATGTCCTATTTCCAAACACTGAATACATTTGCAATCTTTGCGTGAAAAGATAGCCACTTTCAAAATAGGATGCGTGACGTACGTTATCTCAAATCTTTCCGCTTCGGTGGAAACGGTACAAGAAAATAATAAACCGAAAGACAACGTGTGATAACGTGATAAGTTCGAACTTACAGTGAACATAATTATTTGTTGCTACATTTACATTTCGTCGGCTTTTATGAAAACCTGGTAAATCAATTCTTACAATTTTTCTTTTCTTATGAGTACCATTCGAGAGAAAAAAAAATACGCAACCTAAAAACTCAGCTGATGCAAACTAAAAAGTCAATTCTGATTCTGTGTCCTGAACTTAATCTTTTCCATAATTTTATTACAATACATTTTTTAATATTACAATACATTCTCTTTTTATATAATTTCTTTTTTATTTCTTTACAATTTAATTAGAATTTTTAGTAAAATCTTTCTTAGTCTGAATGCGTATTAAAAGTTTCGTGTCTGTTCTCCATTTCCATAAAATAGAGCCATCATGATAGCCACGAAGGACTAATCTTAACTTAATGCGATTACAAAGTCATATCAGAATCGGTCAAGTCCTGAATTCTGGTACACAGTTTCGTCTTGTTTTCTACTAACCGTTCAGCAGTTGCGTCTTATGGAACCAATCCTGGGCCCAGCAGCCACATCATGATGAACTATGAAAGAGCTATCATAACAAAATATGTATGGAAACTTTTGTGTCTATTCTACTGAAAGTTCAGGAAATGAATGAATGAAGCTAATCCAAATTCATTCGAACCTTCCACTCGACTTCAGTTTCCGACTCGACTCGAAAACGTGAAACTCTTCCCCTCGCACAATAGCGGGGAACCATGCTCGGTATTATTAGTAGTACCGCTTTCACTGCCACTCGATTGATGGATACAACTTTACAAAGCGGCGTATTCAAAACTCCACGGCTAGGCGACTGTTTGATCTAAGGAACGAACACACAGACTATTTTAACAATACTTTTCCATTTATTCATACAATTAGCGATAGTTGAATGGTATTGGTTATAGGTTGGTGGTATTAGGTTGTGAAGTGCTTCCAGCACTCATCTTGGTAAATACGGTAGAGGACACAAAGAGAGCCTGTCCCTCAGGATGCTTGGATCATTCCAAGGATCATTCAATTTACCAGTAAGATTGGGATCGTCAACAAATCGGATCGCTCGTCGCTGTATGAAGTCAAGTGGATTCAACTGGTAAGCCGGAGCACCCGAGATTGGAGCAGGACTCCACGTGCGGCTGCACTTATACTTGTGTCTGATACATGCATGCTAGTCGAGGAATGGTAGTAGCGTCCATAGCCCAATGGCTCGCGTCGATTCAATGTGATCGAAAGAGTTAAGCAGCGACGGGCGCGGTCGGTTTGTGGATGGGTGACCGCTAGTGGCAAAAATTTCATGGACGCTACCGTGTTTCGGAGGGCACGTAAAGCCGTCGGTCCCGGTTGTTTTCAATGCTGGAAATAGTCGTAAAGCCTTGTCGAAGACCTTCGGGTGGCTTGAGAACATTCGACACTGGGTTATACACTAACCCCTCCACTAATCCGCATTGGAGCAGTGTGGTGGAGTATGCTCTAGACCTCCCGCAACTATGTCTGTGGGGGAGACCTGTGCCCAGCAGTGGGACGTCTGTGGGTCGAAGCGAATCGAGGAACGTAATAGGAAATGTGTTAAAACATCGATATCAAACTTTAGTCTTTGGTTGAAAAGTAATAATTCATGTGACCTTGCCACAGTCGCGTAGAAAGCGACGTGACATTATGTTATGGTTATGACAGGTTATGCCCACGCGAGCAATTAGTGGCCCAACACTGGACCACAAGATTTCACTGGCTTCAATAGACTTATTGAGCAGTCGCTTGGATTCCCTTGCCAGATGTCATCACGTCATCAGAAAGTAATTTGCATGCAAAATTTCGATCCTCATACTAATTTGTGTTGTAGAGTTTAGGAAATACATATTTAGTAATATTTCGCTTCATACATTGTGTGAAATATAAGATCTAGAGAGCCTATTGTCTTCGGAGTGATGAAATAAACAAATAAATTGATGAAAAACATTAGGTTTCTTTCTCTATCATTTCAATTTGTAGAGCCATTTTATTAAGGCATGAAGAATTATCAGGCTTCTGCATGCCTGGAAAATACGAAATACGAAAATACAACTGAAACAACAAAAATTATTTCCTTAGAAAATTCACTGGTGAGTGTCGTTGGGATTTGAACTCGAAACGTCTCAAGTTAGAGGCCGTAGGTAAGTTATTTAAATCATTTATTTATTTGCTTTGAAAAACACATAGAATACTTATCGAGTTGTACTTAGTATTTAGCTAAAAATTACCATGCAAATATTGATATGACGGGCCCGATGACGCAATCGGTAGTGACCTGTCTGTTGCGCGGGGTCGTGGGTTCGAATCCCACTCAGGACAAATATTCGTGTGACGCACACTTGTATTTGTTTTGTGTCTGGATGTTAATATTATCTATTTAAGTATGTATTTAAAAACTATGTATGTATATCCGTCTCTGACAACTATATTACAGGCTCGCGCCTACTTCAGTCAGATGGCCGTGTGTGAGAATGTCCAAGATATTTAGGTATTTATTTATTATTTATTCAAAAGTAATTTTACCGACAATTTATTAATACTGATAAGTTCATGTATTTTGCTTACATAAAATAATATTATCTATATTAGGTAGTGTAATGTGTACCCAGCACTAAACTCGAGCGCGTTCGGGTCAGAGCGGACATCAAAAGATCAAAACATCAATTTTTCAAGTAGAAGAATAGCGAAAGTTATGTTTTCTACGAACACAACAGTGCTCGTTTTGTACTCGTAAAACATTGAAAGACCGCATTCAAAGCGATTTTTCATCGGACAACAATCGTCAAATGTTAGTGCGGTTTTTAAAAATGATTTGTTTGGTTTTATTTACAAGCAGGGTTGTCAACTTCAATATTTATGTGAACAATTTAAGGTTTTCTTTAGATTTGTAATAATATACAATGTATTTTAGCTTTCATATAAGTTTTGCTGGACTATTGCTAAATATTTCCGAATAATTATTACCTAGGTCATCGACTACCTGTAGTCTATATAGTCGATGTAGGTAGGTGTATGATGTAGTCGATGTAGGTAGTCGACAAAATTTACTAAGTAGGTAGTTATACCTACTTAGTAAATTTTGTTGCATTATTTGATTGCAATTAAGTTCAAAATAATTTAAAAAAAAAACCAACTATTGCGAATCAAAATAAAAATACATCTGTAAGAGAAAAAAAAAACGGTCTACCACCCTGGCCAAATATGGATTGGCAGACTTCACATGCTTTCAATAACATTATGAAGAAATCTCAGGCATGCAGGTTTCCATGCTGTGTTTTCCTTCACCATCACCTTCCTTCACAAAAATGTATCTGTGAAATAAATATCTGCTGGGATTCGAACTCGTGAACCGCGGTTCGGCAGTCAGGGTCACTCACCACCGCGCCACAGAGTCGTCAATTGAAATTGAATATATTGAAGTCAATATATTATTGAATTCAAATAACCAATAAGATCCGCTAGGCCCAACATGCTTGTAGCTGTCCCAGCCTTTACCCACATTCACAAAGTATAATATACACATTATACGTCCAGTGTATACCTAAGTGTATAAGTAGAGGAAGTGTGTCGACAGGTTTGTGCGGCCGTGTGACACACATCGATATGGTACCTATAGCCAGTCGTTGAATACGTAACTCGGTAGAGCTGTTGTTGCTACTGAGTACTGACTGAAAGATTCATATCTATTATTACATATCTATCAAACTCTCAATGATGATTTTAATTATTTTTTTACACACTCATGCTGACTCAGTAGGCCTAGGCAAACACACATAAAACAAAACAATTTAACATCCATGACCCGTATACAACTATATATTTACGCGAAATATTCCGTCACGGCCGGGATTCAGAGGTACAACAAATCTGGCCTAAGAAATAGCAAAGATGTTGAGATTTAGGAGAATTACTTCTACCATCAAGGGATATTTTCAAATACATATAATAAGTAGACTTTATTACCCGCAAGCACTATTAGTACAAGCATTTATTACACCAAATATGACCTCTAATCATAATTTAGCTTTAGAGATAGTCATCGAAAGATTATATCAGTGTGTTTCACGGGAGCCGTGCAATTTTCGGCGATAAAAAGTATCCTAATCTGTGCCACTCTCCAGGCCCTACATTATATTTATGCAAAAAATAACTTCAATAGATCATTCCGTTGAGGCAGAGAAGAAAGACAAACCAACAAACCAACACTTTCCCATTTATATACATATTATTAAGAATTCAGGGTCTTTCAAGCAAGAAAAGTCTTGTTTTCTATATTTTATACATAAAATACTTCACGTTCAAATGGACTTGCCTGTAAAGTGTCTATTTGTATGTCTGCTCTAAATGATAATAAGGTCAATGTGCTTCTCTATTGTAGCTGTGGTTATATCCTGTACTTTGCGCCCTGATTTACGTCTGTTATAAATGTTTTAGTAAAACGTGCAGTCCACTGAAGTCTAGTAGTCTCCGCTGCAAATATAAATTGGCGTCCAGTGGACCCTTCTAATCTATGGTCTAACATAACGTAACATCACGTCTGTATTTTGCCAAAGGGGTAAAATTTTGAATGGTTTTGTCTTGAATAATTTAGCAAAGTGGACTATCCTGTACGATTCCACAAGCATAACGATTGGTTTACAATTGAAATCAACGGAACAGACGACGGTTTAACGTGCCTCCGAAGCTCGGATGCTCTCATAAAATTTACTAGCGGTCACCCATTCACATACCGACTGCGCCCGACTAGGTACGCTGTAAGCTCTTCAAACATACCTATAACATGTAAAGGATGATCAAAAAGAATAAAACCACTGACTCGATAGGCAACCGGTTGAGTATTGGTTTATGTGAGCGCTTATGGGCCAAGAGTGTGTACGATTCGAATGTGAATGAATATTTAAATTCGTCTGTGTTTTGATACGATACGACCCATTCACGCTCTATCGGACTGAATAACGGTTATTATTCGTAATACGAGTTTTTGCCATTTATTTAATTAAGGCCGTTGAGAAAGGATTTCGGAATGATTTTGATACAGATTTGCCTGATTTCTTGTTTATAACGGATAAATAGTAAAGTGTAAAATAAAATTTGTAAAAAATACTTAGGTACGTGTTTTTTTTTAAAAGAGTAGACATTCCTTTTTATGTATATCTGTGTATCTAATTTTCTGTTGTTGCTGTTGACTAGAATGGTCCCTTGCTCTACTTTCGGATAAAATAGTGTGATAGTGTGATAGACCCTTCAGTCACTTCGTATTGTCACGTCATATCAAGACAAACTTGGACGTAGACTCGCACTCGAGCCTACAACGCCCGAATGACATTACTATGGATTCCAAGTCACCGACTCACCAATTAAAAGGCCGACTAGATTTTTGCTTCATTTTTACATGCAAAGTCTTTTTACCTCCAAGACTCCGTCTGTTCATACAGTCCATTGAAATGTCATGACCATGTTTTCTTGAGCGGCGAGATTGTAGTCTAAAAGAATATGATATGGGTGTTGCATGAATGCAGAATATGATATTATGATTATGGGGCATTGGTGCGGTTGCGGTTCATAAGTTCATGATATTTTATAGGTGATTAAGTAATACTCTCTCTTATTTTATGTCACAGACACAATAATTATCATTTATTTTGTATTTAATCTGCTCATAGAATAAAGTCGCTTTTCACTTCAAGGACTTCCTTAATTAGTCAAAAATGTCGCGTGTAATTAAAAGTTGTCTGTGAATATTTTACTTAAGCTATACATTAAACTTTATGTTTCCTTCTTTCTCTATCAATTCAGCTTAAGGTGCTTCAGCTAATGATGTGGCCTTTTTAAAATTAACCTACTTTTAGAACTTTGTAGGTCCACTGTACGCAACAGGACCTACAAAGGATAAGTGGATTGTACCCGTAAATATAAAAAAAAAATATTATTATAGATTTGTTTGTACCATTGCTTGACAATTTATCCGGTAGGTGCATCCGTGCATGCTTCGGAGGGCACGTAAAGCCGTCGGTCCCGGTTGTTCTCCATGCTGGAATCAGTCGTTAAGCCTTGTCGAAGACCTTCGGGTGGCTTGAAAACATTCACTGGATTGACCACCAACCCCTCCACCGAGCCGCTTTAGAGCAGCGTGGTAGAGTATGCTCTAGACCTCCCGCAGCAGTGTCTGTGGGTGAGACCCGTGCCCAGCAGTGGGACGTCTATGGGTCGCAACGAGCGAGGTGTATCCAGGAGTGTAACAAAAACCCAGCAACGGAAAAGGGAAAGCGACATTGACAGACCACGCACGAACAGGATATCAATGGACTGATACCGGTCTACCATCACCACTAATTGGCCATTTGCATGGCTCCCGATGCGGCCCAATTAATATCGTGACTATCTGATATCTACCACAGTACTAACTGTTACAGTTAGCCTGTACCAACTGTAACAGTAGGCTCGTAACGTGACGTGTAGGCTTTCAACTGATGCTCGTTACGATTGCTTTGCCGTTTAGTTCAGTGGGCAATAGATACTGTTAATTAACGCAATGATGCAGCTACTTAATTTAAAGCTTACATAAATATTCACGCACGCTAGATATACTTTGTTACTAATCTACAGCCTTCCATAGCCCAATGGCTCGCGTCGATTCAATGTGATCGACAGAGTTAAGCGACGACGGGTGCGGTCGGTTTGTAGATGGGTGACCGCTAGTGGCAAAATTTTATGGGTGCTACTGTGCTTGGGATGACACGTTAAGCCGTCTGTCCCGGTTGTTTTCAATGGTTAAAAAAACAATCGATAAAACAAACCAACGATAATGTCTAAGTTTTACAAGAAAGCGAACTTTATAAATACATTTAAACAAGACAAACTAGTCCATTCCAGTTCCGTCCATTCACGATCTTGTCCCATTGTGCTATAGTTCTATTGCAGGAACAAAGAACAAAGGGGCAAGACGGTACTGTTAGTCTTGACGAAACGCCGAAGTAATGACCTGGCTGTATCGAGACAATAACATAGAGCGTCTGGTCACTTCACTAGCCCAGCCCAGTAGCTATCGAACACGCCTCTCACTCGAGCGGTCCGGGTTCAAACCCCAGCGGCACGCACCATCTTTTCAAAGTTACTATGTGCGTTTTAAGAAATTAAATGTCACTTGTTATAACGGTGAAGGACACATCATGAGGAAACCTGCATGCCTGAGAGTTCATTATAATGTTCTCGAAGGCATGTGAAGTCTGCCAATCCGCACTTGGCCAGCGTGGTGGACTAAGGCCTAACCCCTCCCATTCTGAGAGGAGACCTGTGCCCAACAGTGGGACAAAGAAAGGGTTGTGATGATGTGATATTTAATTTCTTAAATCGCACCCCGCTCGAGTGAGAGGCGAGTTCGATAGCCACTGGGCTGTCACCGCTTACTAACGTTTAACCTGGCTGTAGGAGTTATTAACGTTACGTTAGTAGCCAATGAAGATGAAATGAATGATTGAACTTTAGTTTTCAAACTTAATAATATTTTATTAGCTGTCTTTCCTTCACCACACTAATGCTATGCGGTCACCCATCCACAAACCGACCGCGCGTTGCTTAACTCTGTCGATTACATTAAATCAACGCGAGCCACTGGGCTATGGACGCTACTCGTATCTCGTGGATACCAGTCGGTTTTTATTTTGCTCCATCTTTCTTCATGGGAACGGAACATATACACTTATTTTCCTGCCTTTGCCTTCTTTTTCTGACTTTGCCTGATCTATTTTTATATATTTTGCTGTTTTATTACCACCCTCGAATCCTAGGGTTCACTATGTCATTGCCATCCCATTACAAATATCTTTGCACATTTATCGCGACTGTACCTACTGTACATGGTAGAAGGCCGGTATTAATACATCCGCCGTTTATTTCGCAAAAAGCTGGCTGGCTAGATCCCTTGTTTCTTATTGCTCGTACACGCCGCTGGCAGGAGCAGTAATAACGAATTGCTCGACATAAATAATTGTATTGTCGCATGCGACTTAACTACGACTTAAGCCGCATGCGACTTAAATCGTAGTTCAAGCCGCATGACGCTGAAATGCTGCTTTCTGCTACGGTGTAGCAAAAACACAGCAAAAGATGAGAAAACCATATATTTCTATTAGTAGACTTATTAACAAATTAATATCATTTTTCAAGGACAGTATAGTAATAAAATGACAAATAACTGGCTTGCGATGAAGAGACCTTAGATAAATAACCTGATCTCCTGCGTTTCTATGTATTGAGACCTTGCGCACTTCAATATACGTAACTACCGATTTAGAACGAAAATTAGAAAATTACTCGCCACCGATGGATTCTAAAATAAACCTCGGTCGTTTTCTATAAAGTAAAAAGCAAATAAGTATAATCTCGCGCCGAGAGGTCAAGCATGCACCGCCCCGCATTGTCTTCAACGGAGTAATGCCCCGTCTGGAGTCCATGGACAACCAATAGTCCATAGACAATACTTTCTAAAATTGACACTATGGCTCCAGAGCCCAGCAACATGGCACCTATTGTCTGCAACAATATATATGCGAATATGTGCTCAGTGATGGCCCAAAGTTATTCAGCTCGGAATTCGAATCTGAATCACTGACCTTTTCTTAGCTATTATATAACTTCACCCCTGTATTTAGGTAGGCAGAGGTGTGTTGTAGTACACCCACTTTTCACCAATTCCAATTCCATATTTAGATCCCATCTAATTAAGTGGTGAACCTCCGGCCATACATCGGGCACAAATCCAGAGCTGCTACCGGGCATTTCAAGTTACAAAAACCTAAGAGTCTGATCCGAGGATCGAACCAGGATCTCAAGCTCAACAGTCGTACTAACGACCACTAGACTAACGAAGCAGTCAGTGCGTTTTGAGCTGTAAAATAACACCAGCTGTAATGGTAAGGAAAACATCGTGATGAAATCTGCACCGAGAGTTTTACATAACCTTAAGGCATGTGAAATCTGGCAATGGTGGTAACTGGTCTGCTGACTTCTCATTTGGAAAGTAGCATACTCAGTCTGAAGTGAGTTAAAGATTAATGGATCATTTCCTATCCTTGCTGCATCACCCATCCGCTGCCACCAATAACAACTGACAAAACCTGAACAAGATTCGCATTAGTATACACTCTTACTGCATTCGCAGTTAGTAATACATAAATAAAAGCGTTGTATGCCATTTTAGAACTATCGGAAATCACAGTCCCCGTAAGTTTACGGCTCGTGCCGCCTGGTTGAGTGGTAGGTACGTCTCTGGGCGCTGGTTCCACTTTGCGATTCTAAAACACAATGGAAATGATATGTGTAGGTAGCTGTACGTAATTTTCATGTCCGTCGAAACAAACGATAAAATCGTATGTCTCGGTCAGTTAGCGGTAGGAGAGTAACAAAAGGCAATATTTAAGGCATATGATATGTGTAAAAATAAGCAAACATAGAATAAGTGTAATTTTATGCCACATTACACTAAACATCCCAAACAAAAATAAACTTGAGTTCAATTTTGTTTGAGAAAGAATTTTACAAATCACATCACATGATCACCAAACGGGACCTAACCTAACCTAAAATAACTTGGGAAAGGATCAGCTAATCAGCATGTCCTTGATTTCATCCGAGTTTGGTTTAACGATCGACATTTTCAACTATTTTGTAACCGATTTATCCAATAATCCGTTGATGATTTTGATCATCCGATCCGTTGATCCGTAGTCAGTTATTCGTTGAGAAAATCGGTCAAAAAGTCGATCGAGTACCCTAAACCTCAGCGTCGAAAACGGTCAACTAAAATAAGTGCATAAGTACATGATGAACGGAAAATACTCGTAAACCGCGAAATTACCTCCGCCGTAATATCTTTATGACAGTAACAATTTTATGTAAAGTTACAAAATTTACCGCAACGGAAACCGTTTCAGGATGTTGAATTTAATTTACCCAGTATCGGATCTCGAGATCTATATATTTATCCGTAGTTGTTTTAATGTTAATTACAGCTCTCCTAAGTCTTTTGACTATCAAACTCACTTCTCACTCGAGGCGGGGTGGGTTCAAATACAATCGCGAAGTTATATGCGATTTGAGTAATCAAATTATACGTGCTGTAACGGTTAGGCAACCTGCATACCTGAGATATCGTCATAATGTTCTCGAAGCCATGTGAAGTCCCCTAATCCGCACTTGGCCAGCGTTTAGGATCTGACCCCTCCCATTCCGAGAGTACCTATACCCGAGCCCAGCAATTGGACAAAGAAAAGGTGGTGCAGAGGTTATAGTTCACCACGCTGATCAACTGTGGATTTGCAGAGGAAATTGTTTGCCTCAGTTTATGCTCTTTTTTGGAAAAACCATGTTATGTAATCATGATCCAGGGAGAAAACCTCAGAAGACCTAGTACTCAGTTTCACATATAGTACAATTGCGACATGTAAAATGTGTGAGAAATAATGATCCATAATAGACCTCTGCAGTATAAAACAAAGTAGTTACCACTGGGCGCGTACCTATGTAAAACAAAACAATTGCGCTCAACGGAAACCGTTGATGCTGGCGCTACTTTGATTTGCCATCGAAACATGTAATCTACACAATTTATCTCCTAGTTCACCGTTTCTCCGCAGCCTTAAAAACAACTACAGTTCTCCCATGTCATTTGAAGTTGAAGTTTACGGCGCAAAAGTCGGAAAAGCTACCGTATTTATCTCTGTTTAGGTTAGTTTGCCCCGCAGTCGACCGGACTACTTATAATAAGATCTAAGCTCGAGTACTCCACAATTTATGGGCGTAAGAAGATTGCGCATCGTAATCTCGCTACCCCGGGCGGTACCTCCTGCGTATAAACCCGCAAGAGGTTAGGCTCGATAGATATACAAAGACGTACACACATATTTACGTAGTCTTTGAAACATGAATCAGCGTCCTATCACAACCCTTCCACCACAACCCTTTCTTTGTCCCACTGTTAGGCACGGGTCTACGCTCAGAATGGGAGGGAGTAGGCCTTATACACCACGCTGGCCAAGTGCGGATTGACAAATTTCACATGCCTTCGAGAACATTATGAAAAACTCTCAGGTATGCAGATTTCCTCACGATGTGTCCTTCGCTGTAACAAAAAGTGACATTAAATTTCTTATCTAATTTACATGCCTTGCAAGAAGATTCTAGCCAATTTCAGGTATGCATGTTTCTTCGCGACATTTAAGTAGGTCCTTACTGATACATCTAGTGACGTTTGAAAACACCACTTGTCTTTTAGGCATAGTGACATAAACGCCAACGATTTGAACCCCGGCCTCGCCAGTAAGCAAACTCCATCTACGCTGAGTAAAATCGATACCTTGCCAATCGTATCTACGGCGCGGCATATGGACTCTGCTACCATCCACGCGTTGAAAGCGAGAAGTGTCCGAACCGATTTGATTTATGCGTCACTTTCGTCCCGATACCGTTAAAGCTTTTAAACGGCCGCGAAGGCACGAAGCCGTAAGGTCTGGCGCAGACAGATGGAGGGAAGCGAAGAAATTGTGCTGTTGACCACATTGATTGACAATCGTGCCTCTGAGTTTTATAATCTTATCTTCATTGCTGAATGTCGTGCTGCTCTGGTAACCCTTTGTGCTGGTGTTCCTTAATTATATTCAGTGAGAAGATCTTCATTATGTCGGTGATGATTTTTGTCACTTCTCTGATTTATTCGAACCATCTGGTTCATTTACCCTGTGTAAATGGCGAGGGAGATCTTTGCCAGTAATAACATGTTTTTCGAGGCAATCCTCTCCTCGCAGAGGTGGCCAAAGTAAGAAAGTATACTCTGTAGCCAAATGGACGATAGCCTCGCTTACGTGGTGGTATGTAGTTTAAGTACCACCACGCTTATATAGTACCACGTGCATTTACAGCGGTCAGCACTGACGTTGGCCTAGTCTTTTAGCCAAGCGCATTGTTAACGTCTAATGCCCCATCCACACGCTGGCTGTTTGTCACAAACACCGCAAACAGCAAGCAAAGTCCCAAACACCAACCACAATCACCCAACACAAACAGCCATCCACATGCTTGGCGAACGTTCATAACATTCCGAATCGGCAAACATGGCGGACGACAAGCTTGTGGCAGCTATTACTTTCGGGTTGACATATTTTTATTATAAATTAAAGCAAGAGAAAGAAAAAAGAAAAAAAGAAGAAAGCGAAGACGATGGTGATTCCGATGAATTTTGCAATAATAAAATGTATCAATATAGTTAGATTTTATTCATAAATTATACTGTAAAAAAAATTTTTTTTTTAAAGAGCTTTTACTTATATCTTTTATTTTTATTTTCATGCATTGTCATCGGAACCTAATATGTGTGCCAAATTTCAGCTCGATATCTTCAGTGGAAGTGGGTGAAATATTGATTGCAAGATTCCAGGACATACATACGAGTGAATTTAATTAAAAGTTTTTAAAATCACTTGTTATAAATAATTTTGCTACCATCGAATTCGAATACTTGAGGTACAGTTTTTAAATGGGGTGGAATCTTCGATCAATAATAGGGTGGAATGTTCTCTTTATATGCCCATGAATATGGCAAGTAAATACGTCCGCCTCCCGCAAGCTCGCGCGCATTACTGATCGCTGCCAAACGTGTGGATACGTCGCAAACTGTTTGCCGAACATCCTTTGATCTGGCAAGAAAAACCGACACCGATGCCGAACACTGCCCAACACAAACACAAACAGGCAAACAACGACAAACACCCATCCACACGTCCGTGTTTGCTGTTTGCTGTTGGCTGTTTGCCATTGTTTGCCAAGCGTGTGGATGGGGCTTTACATACCGTCACATAGAAGAAATTAGAGAGAGACATCTACTTAATAGTTGAAATTAATTCACTAGTTTTATATGAAGTTACTTAATGTTCTAATTACGAATTTAAAAAGATAGTAATTGCTTTAAATGGTATTTTTCATAAGGTACACATTTTTGTTTCACATTCTATTTTTAAACCTTGGCATGAATTGTTTATCATTTATAAATGAATATAAATGCATAGTCACCGGAAAAAGCAATATTTTAGCTTCCCATCTCATCAACTCCGTGGGTGTGCGTCGGCCCAATTCGAAAGTCAGTGCAAGACAGATGTCGCCGCGAAGAACGCTGCTTAATTTCATGATAATGGGCGCTTATGGCGTGTGAAATGGAACGCGCCGCCATCGTTTTATCGGATTGGCCCAGTTATGTAAATGAGGTATGATCGATGCACTATCGGAATCTTTTCTGCTTTGTCCGATTCCTGTTTTGTTCGAATTGAATAGCAGAGATTGTTCTCTTGCGATAAGTTATTAATGTCGATTGAAACTTGATTACTTGATAATCAGATACCTCAGATACCTTTGCGATACTACTAGCTAGGGTTGCCAAAATTTTTTCGACTAAATATAGGTACCTAGTATTTTCCAAAATAAACTATTAAAGTACATATACAGTATAAACTCTTTAAATAAATATAGTATTTAAAGGAAAGAGTAAAAAAGAAATTCGAATGGTAATAAGATTACTATCGGAATTTCGAAAGTCACGTTCATAATTAAAAATGGAGGATTTATTATTATTATTAATGGGGTGGAATGGGATGGGATGGAATGGGATGGGATGGAATGGGATGGAATGGGATGGAGCGGATTGGAATGGAATGGAATGGAATTGTGTTATTTGTCCCTGGTAAAACAATAGGTGACTCACATTGCCGAGATACCCGCTGCAGGGCTGGATGGGCGGCGGCAGCGCGGACGAGCGCGGGCCGCGCGCGCGGGGCTCCTCCGGCTGCCCCATCACTGCGCCATCACTGGGAAGAGGACATGCAATCACCATCGGGACTTTTACCACCATCACCACATACTTAAGTAGAACTTTGAAACATGAATCAGCGTCCTATCACAACCTTTCCACCATAACCCTTTGTTTGTCCGACTGTTGGGCACGGGTCTCCTCTAAGAATGGGAGGGATTAGGCCTCAGTCCACGCTGGCCAAGTGCGGATTGGCAGACTTCAAATGTGTCCTTCATCGTAACAGCAAGTCACTTTTAATTTCGTAAATTTACACTTAAGTTAAGTTAATTATTAATTAAAACAATTTAACATCCATGACGAGAGTACAAATTAATATTAGATAATCAGATTCAAACCCGGGATCCGCGGATAGCCACTCACTATCGCTCCACAGAGTTGTCGAAAGTTGAAAATGTTAATTGAAATGTGAGACGACAATTTAGTGCATTTATCTATTCTTGCTATCAATGAGATCAGTATATAAAATATAATTTAAATAAACAATAATAGATTGGCTAAAATTAATTCAACGGAATCGTTAGTGACACAAGACGCGTGGAATTATATTTTTTTGTAAGAAAAGATAAAAACATGATTTTCAATCAGTTGGCGGATGTATAAGTTTTGTGTGGGTTGATAAGGATTCATGCCAATACAAGGCGTGATAGCCATCTGGATTAAGGCTTCGGCCGGTTATTCGGGTGGTCCGAGATTCAACGCCTAAGCTTTAGAAGAAAGAAAGAATGAAAGAAAATTATTTTATTTTCATCAGCAATTAGGTACACTAAAATACACAGATACAAATAATAGATTTAAGGATGAAAATTTGGACGCCCTCAGCAAATGGCCGTGGCAAACCAACAACCGCTGATTTTCAGGGCGACCTGCTTGCAATGGGTACTTCGGGCAAGTCGACGTACAACTTTATTTACTACTTTCTTTGCTTCTTAACAGCTATACGATATGTATAAAACTAATACAAGTCTTTGAGATTTGCCCTTATAATATATAAAATATGCATCCAGCCTACTTATAAAGAAAACAGAACATCCAGGCCCTAAGGCACAGATTACTTATTATTATTGGAGGTAATCTGTGCCCTAAAGGAAACAATAATTTTAACCTAGACAGCATTGTAGCGCCCATAACCCAATGGCTCGCGTCGATTCATCGTGATCGACAGAGTTAAGCAACGACGGGTGCATTCGGTTTGTGGATGGCAGACTGCTAGTGACAAAATTTCATAGATGTTACCGTGTTTCGGACGGCACGTTAAGCCGTCCCGGTTGTTTTTAATGGTGAAAACAGTCGTTTACCTTCAGATGGCTTGAGAACATTCGACTCTGGATGGCCACTAATCCCTCCTAACTCAACCAATCCGCATTAGAGCAGCGTGGTGGAGTATGCAATAGACGTCCCACAGGTTTTTCTGTGGTGGAGACCCGTGCCCAGCAGTGGGACGTCTATGGGTTGCAGTTACCATAACTCACACTTAATCTTGTATGACGATTAGTATTAGCGACGGACGACGGCGAGGTCGTTTGTTCACCTCATTTGAGGAATGTCCAATAAATATCGAAAAGCTTCTTAAATTAAGGCGCTTTCAGTACACGGCTTTCGATAAGTTATATTGAAACTATAGTTTCTCCGAATTTGTGCGCAGTAAATTATGACGACACGACAATATGTTCTTATGCGGTTAAGAACTCATGACATTATAAGGTAAAATTCGTTTCAGGATCTTCTTTGACCTAAGATATAACGTAACATCAGGCCTTTACATCGCCTAAGGGGTAGGCAGTATGTACTAATGGCACTTTTCAATTGTTCATCCTATGTTTAGGTCCCATATGTAATGTATGTACTACTGGGACTTTTACTTCAGAAAAATCCAATAATAAATTACTTTGATGTCATCGACCTTCACTCTGTCCACTGCTTGACATAGGTTTTCCCCTTATCCTTACGGGTAATTTTGTTAGTCAGTAAGTTAGTATTGTGCCTAACCTACGTGGGTACCTAGTGGTAACCATATTACCACAAAATTACGCTACTGCAGATATTTGTATCAGTTTAGGTTATACCTATCAAACCCGGCAACACAAGGAATTTTCAATTCAACTGTTTCGCAGACATAAGCTTTAAAATTCTCTTCTAACACAAAATCCTCTACTGACACAAAATAGTAGTTTTTGTTACATAAAAACATACTACTTCGTCTTGTAATAGTCGTCTTCTATTCAGTTTTTATTGTGTCTCAATTTGTAACCTAGATGTCTAAATAACTTAATAAAGAGCGTAAAGATTGCAAATTATACTTAAGTAGTTTGCGTATTGAGTTTGTTTGTTGAGTTTGTAAAGCACTTTTTAAATGATTTTCATAATATTCATGGCTCAAGGCCAAAGTAAGGTTCAGTTGAGAACTCTACGTAATGGCTTGTAGCTCTACGTAACGTACTGTTAAGTTTTCTGTGGTAATGGTAAACTCTCGGTCTCTCGGTTCTCGCTGTAAGTGATAGCCCAGTGGCTACGATACTCGGCTTCTCACTCGAGACGGCCCGGGTTCATTCATAGCGGCACACACCAATTAATGTTCTAAGCTATAATGCGTTTTAAGAAGTTAAATGTCATTTGTTGTTATAGTCACAGTATAGAGATAGATATTAGTGTAATAGTGAAGGGAAACATCTTGAGAAAAACTGCATGTCTGAGATATCTCCATAATGAGAACATTATATAGAAGGCATGTGTGGTCTGCCAATCCGCACTTGGCTAGCGCGGTGGAATTAAGCCTAACACTTCCTATCCCAAAAGAGATCCTTGGAGCATTGGGAGTTGGGTAAAATAAAAGGTAGTGGTTTTTGGTAGGTGTGCTATACTATACTCTTCAAATTCTAGTCTGTCTATTATCTGCAATCTACATACTACTCTAAGTACCCGTGTATTTATTTTAATTAAAATAAAAATAACTAAAATAAATTCAGTAAGGATCTGTATTCGTCTTTATAAATAACGCAATATCCGTTGATTAAAGAAAGTAAAATTATTTACGCCTTGCGAAATGGTTTACTTATATCAAATTTAATTAGAGACTTCCTCCTTGCAATCGTGCAATCAAAGGAAAGTTGTCGCCAAGATTTATACCTATGTAGGTACATATACGTATCAGTACCAGCTTATTAATCGCGTTTCCTGTGATACAGAACTACTTTACCTAAGTATCTACCTACCATCTATTTCAACGGTGAAACTTAGAAAGAACCACACATTCTCACATTCAGAAGTCTAGCAAACATAAAAAATTAAAAAAAAACAACAGCAAAACATGATATCAGTAGATAAATTAGCAGGAATGGTACCAACTTTAAATCGTTATATATCCTAAACTTTAATTTTATATGAAAAATGATAAAAGGAACCCAAAAATGATGTTCAACGTTACCCCACTTGATATTAGTTGGTAGATTTTTTTTTAACCTAATAATTTTTTCTTTATTAACAATCAATACAATAGCTGCTATCGTTCTGGGTAGGTACAATGCCACTAGGCCTGTTTCTGGATGACATATTTATTTTGTAATTATTTCTTTTTAAATATTTCTTTGTTTTAGATTTCTTTTTGTTTTCGTTTTAAAGGCGTCTGGTTAACGCTGTGTTACTGTCATGTCTATGACATCATGGAAGTAATAGATCCGGCTTGTGACACTTGCATGATTATTTATGACTAGTGGACGCACGCAGCTTCGCTTGCGTGGAATTAGACATAACAATAGTTTCGTTTACACCTAGTAATACTCGTATTATATAGCATAATGTCACGCAGCTTTCTAATTTTTAAATCGGTCCAGTAGTTTTTGTGTGAATACATTATAAACTAATCTTTCCTCTTTATAATATTAGTATTGACTAATCGTTTGACGAGCACCGACGACTAAACGTGCATTCCGAAGCACTGAAGCGCCCATGAACATTTGCCACTAGCGATCACCCAGGAATAGATGAATTTAAGCCACTTTATTTTTAGTTGGGCATTGTATGGATGGTTGTAGCGTTGTAGGTTGTAGGTACTCATAGTAAGATTAATTTTATAAAATGAAGCTATCTATAAAAAAAGGCTTCAAACCGCTCTTACGTTAAACGAAGTCATGAAGTTGTAGGCTACACTTTGTGTTTTTACTCGCTTAGACCGCTAGGGACGAGGCGGCCATTATAAAATGCGCGGCAAAAACATAGGCTTCGGTGTTCCATAGGGTTGCTACTACACGTGCAATTGGTTTCAACATTTAATCCGTTGTTAACACGTTTGATGCGCTCGAAATCACGCGGCTTGAGACATTATAAACCGATTGATACTTAAAAGCTGCACGGCGGGTAATAGAAAAAATTATTCCCGGTAGACTCCGATAACTAGCAACTGCTTTTTGTACCTTATAAATTGAATTAAAGATACCCTATGTTTGATTTTATGATGAAACAAATAAGCGTATACAAATACATATATTATTATTAATGATGCTGACACTATGATAATGTATTAAAATTAATCAGGTAATATTCAAAGTAGTATAATAAACCGCATAAAAGGTTGAAGTCTAGTTTTAATTTTGAATCAATCATTAAATATCAGCTGAAGTGACATCCCTGATTAAAGGTAATTGCGCGGGCGTCGCTGTACACGGCGTCTCAATCGCGACAGGAATTTATTGATTTTTATTGTGCTTCCAATTTCAAACGCATTATTATTTATTATTATATATTTAATACATAAGTGACGTGACTGTGCGTATAGAATAGTTTTCTTATGTGTATATTTTGTACTCTTACAAGTGCTTTAACACTAAAGCTGATACTTACACGTATATTTTTTAAAAATTCATTTATAACCTGCTCATTACAAAGACAGAAAGAAGGGTGTAGCAGTAGCCTATTCGATATAATTATTGTTTTATTTATTTCCTGCTAGCAGTGTCCGATATACATAATTACAGTCGTCCAGATTTATATGATGACGGTTTTTTTTTTTACTTGGTAGAGACTATATAGGTTATAAGTAATTACAGTGTGTCCGGGGCAGTAACTACCACCAAGAGCCAAGGTGGGCTCTTCCTGCCGTGTAATAATTGTTTTTAAAGCAATTGTGATCCGGCTGGAAAGGTTTGCGGGTACTCTTTTCTAGAGGTGATATAGTCATAGATAGCTTCGACTTAGCAACACATTTGTGACGTATGTCATCGGCGGCATAATATTATATTGGCGGCATTGTATTCATAAAAAAGCGCAAAAAGAGCTCCTTCTTAGTTGGCGACACATTGGCCTCCTCTGGAATACCAAAGACAAGTGGGAAAAAACCGTATTTATAGACGAAGACCGTGACCACTTACCACCAGAGGTCCGTTTGCGTGTTTCTTAGAATATAATATATAAAAACAGAATCTTTGGGATAAATAAATCTGATCGAAACGTGATTGCTGCTTATATTAGTGCTTATAAGTTAGCATTTTTTTATTCTAGTTTTTTCTAACACCCGGAAACGGAACAAAATTATTAAAATAATTTAAGTACACAGATAGATAAGCATAGCTTATGTGACAATGATAATAGAGTCTACTATTCTTTAAGATATCATTATTGAGGATCAAATATATAATGGGAATAGTTTTAACTATTAATATTGAACTAGTTTTAGTAACTAGTTAAACTTTTTACTTCAGCGACGCTGTGGAGCGTGGCTGAAGTGTCCTTCGTAGTTCTTTCCCTACGGTATCGGACCATAGAGCCAGATAGAGCTATCACCGCTCTATCTGGCTCTATGGTCCGATACCGATATATAAGCCGTAATCGAGATTCGATCGCCCACCGTGAGAGCGTGTTGTTACATGCGTTCAGGGTTGCCACACGTTTGGTTTTGTACTTTAATTTAGATTTTTATAGTTTTAACGAATAAGAAGTAATTTGGTCCGAAGTATTTCCAGCTTTATTACAATTTGGTAGTGGTAGAAACTTATAAATATTTTTTATAATTGTTTATTTTGAAAAAAATGTACTGTGGACAACTATTATTATGAGTAAGTACAAATATAAAAAAATTAATCATGTGTGAGAATATCCAAGATATTTATTTATTTATTTATTTTTTAATGAGTCTGACAACCGGTGGGGGAGAAAAGTCCTCGAATGGAGACCACGACTCGGAAAAAGGAGCACAGGTCGCCCTTCGACTAGGTGGACAGACGACCTGAAGAAGACGGCGGGAAACCGCTGGTTTCAGAGGGCACAGGACCGGTCGGAGTGGTGTCATTTAGGAGAGGCCTATGTCCAGCAGTGGACCTCAAAAGGCTGATGGATGGATGGATGGAATGAGTCTGAATCTAAATGTAACAGTTTAATAGGTAATTATGTAGTTTTTAGTGAAATAACAAGCTACAGTATCATGTCGTCTTCACCACCATCACCACTAATAGCTGCGACTATATCTCATAATGACTAGACTAAATCTCATCAGAAATTTTCTTCACTACAACATAAATAATGGTCACCCTAAACATGTCACAGGCCTTGGGAATTGAATGTTCTAAGATTTAACTTTAGGCTCAATAAAGGACTCGAATACGATATCTACTATATCTTAATGATAACGTTACAATCAATAAATCTTGTCTTAGTATCTACACGGACAAATAATTGAATGAAGATGGTTAGGATAAATTAATGTCTTAACATTTTACATAGATAGATTTTCATGTTAACATAAAATCATACCTACTCATAAAAATATTTTTATAAATTTTGATAGACATATCTATCTATCAAAATGGCTCACTTATTAATTGAGAGAAAGTATTACTTAAGTTTAAAATTTAAAAAATTACTCCTAACTTCCCAACCCTCCCTTCTTAACTTCTTTAAACTAATATATGTTTCCATTACGAAAGTTCCTCAAAAAAAAAAGTTAAATTACTACGTATGACAATGTATTTAATAAGAACCAAATTAAAAAAACGAAACAACTCAACAATTTTACACAACAATATATTATATTAATATTAAGGATTACAAGAACATAACAATACTATAGTACACTATTGTTGAGTTGCTTCGTGTTTCCAACACAAGACTACAGTCTAATTTCGTAGATCGTATCTAACTATCTATATATCTTAAACTGGCCGTATTTCGCAGCTCTACATAGAGCAACAGGACTGAATGAAATGATGAATGGGCTACGCGAAGGCTCGAGATTAATGAACGTGAAGCAGGCGTGGGAACAGAGCCAAGCGCCAGTTCAAACTGGATTTCATCATCAATAATAAAGCTGGTCATCACTCATCACCATAATAAACTCATCATCGGTTATTTTATCTCAACGCAGCTCTTTCAGAGAGAGGGAGAGAATGATGTAGAGGATGATGAATGATAATGGTGATACATGATCATAATGTAGTCTCGGCTAGGGGTATTAGGCAGAGGTGTGTAGAATAACAGCGGTGTCACTCGGTGTCGATCGAACTCGCCCCTCAATCGAGCTGTCCGGGTTCAAACCCCAGCGGTACGCACCAATGACTTTTCTGAGTTAAATGTCACTTGCTGTAACGGTGAAGGACACATCGTGAGGAAACCTGCATGTTTGAGAGTTCAAATGTTCTCGAAGGCATGTGAAGTCTGCCAATCCGCACTTGGCCAGCGTAGTGGACTAAGGCCTAATCCCTCCCGTTCTGAGAGTTCCCGTGCCCAACAGTGGGACAAAGAAAGGGTTATGAGGTGAGGTGTAGAATACCTACCTACTTTTCACCAGTTTTGTTATACACGATATTGAAATATGTCCCAGGTGCAGACTGGCAGACATCCCACGCTGCAAACAAAATATGGAGAACTCTCAGGCTGTTCAGTTACGCTGTAAAGGCCAGTGGCGCCAACAGCAACAGTTCATTAGAAAGAAAAAAGAGCGTGTTAAATATGACTGGTTGTAGCCAATTCATTCTAAATTTGTATTTTGCGTATTGATTTAGGCGCCAACAAAAACGTCAAATTCGCGTGAGATTCGCATCTATAATTTTTTACTGGCATGCTTTAAAACAATTTGCTAACCTACTAGAATTCAATTATCTGGTGCAATTCGCGTAATCTGGAACATTGGCCGGCAATAGAAACGCCACAGATAACTAATCTGGAACATTGGTACCTAATGTAAAAACCGATACATAAATAATATTACATTTATTAGTTGTAAAGTATCTATCCTAACTACATATTACTTCAACTACCAGTAGATATATAGATGGGTATTGATGCACCGAAATAGTGAGGAAGGAGAGTTGCATCCAGTCCATTAAGAAGTTAAAGATATATAAATGATGCAGAAAGTAGATCCACGAGCTATCAGTTAGAAGCATGAGCTCTTGTGGACGGAATAAAAAACTTCAATCTAAAAAATTTTCAGAAAAGATTTTTCAGGGTATGATAAAAATCAGAATATGCATACATGCGATGAAAAGCTAAAAGATCTGAGTGAGTTGTTTCAAAGTGAACCTAATTTATATTATAATACTAGTGGACGCCCGCAGCTTCGCTCGCGTGGAATTAAACATTCACTAACTTCAAAAACGGCAAAGTTTCATACTAATTTTGCACCCCTGTTTTACCCCCTTAGGGGGTGAATTTTCAAAAATCATTTCTTAGTGATCCCCTACGTTTAAAAGGAACCCCTGAGCAAAATTTCAAGTTTCTAACCCTTATAGTTTAGGCCCTGCGTTGATATGTCAGTCAGTCAGTCAGTCAGTCAGTCAGCTTCTCCTTTTATATATATATATAGATTGAGAATAGCTAACGGTCATTACATTTGACCATCAATGACAAACCTCGATCAATAGTAGGTGAGTTGAGTGAGATAAAAACATTTTATTTACTGAACATAATTTCTATAGATCTAAACTAGATAAGGCAATGACGCCATCCAACCGCGGCTTTAATAAAGGAAAAAGGCTCACACGATCGTCGATCAGATATGTTATCAAGATGAATCTTTAGGAAGATACATACTTCTTGATTTAAAACGTTGAATAACAAAAAGTAAATTACTGTTTTATCAAAGACACTGACAGAATAGGCGTATTATTATATCGTTTGGATGCATCTTTGGATGGATTAAGAGTGGTAATAGCTCAGTGACTTTGACCTCTCATTCGATAGGCTTCGGGTTCAAATCCAAGCGGGACACAACAGACTTTTCAAATGTAGGTGCGTTTTGCTAAATTATTAAAAGTAAAAGATCATGAATCATTTACTGTCACGCAGAAGAAAATTTCTGCAGGAAACCTGCATGGCTGAGAGTTTCCATAATTCGTTCGAAGGCATGTGAAGTCAACCGATCCTCATTTGGTCAGCGTGTGATTGTATGAGTGGTACTTAATCTAGGATCCCGGCATGTGAAAATAAAATTTGTCTTTAATTTTCTTTTTAATTTTTACTTCGTCTACACAATTTCATCTTAAATCTATTCGTAGTGAATAGATTTAAGAGAAAACGCGACGCAGGACGTTTTTATTGTTACTTCGTCTACACAATTTCCTCTTAAATCTATTCACTACGAATAGATTTAAGAGGAAATTGTGTAGACGAAGTAAAAATTAAAACGTCCTGCGTCGCGTTTTTCATCCGATAGAATTTGTCTTCTCGTTCATTCTAGCTCTCTCCCATCCTGTCGCGTCGTTCCTCGTTCATTCTTCGACTCGCTTTCTCTACATCAAACACGTCCTTCCTTCTCTTTCATTCAATCACAAAAAATAGACTCAATCATTTGCTCACTCCATGGAAATAATAGGTACTTGTACTCGTACTTTGTGCTCGTAGGTAGTCTTTAAATCCGTGGTTCACTTACTTCACTCACTCAACCGTAGATAAATTCGCTTGCTTTTTATTACGGTATTTACTCATCCGTTCTGCCAACCATCCATTCATCCTACGGCTATCCTGCGTGTTATAAGCCTTGCATAACATTATCACCAAAATTCTCACACACACAAACTTATGAGATAATTAACTTACTCGTAACAATTTTACAATAAACTGTCAGGAAAATCTACATATAATACTGTACTTCAGATACCTTCGAGAATGCTATTGAGCTATGAAGCCGCCATAAGATTGTCGACAAGACTTAACGATAGTTTTACAGTTAAAAACGGGACCGTCAGCTTAACGTGCCTTCTGAAACACGGAAACGCTCAAGAAATTTTTCAGTCACCCCTCCACTTACCAACATCGACCGCACCTGACTGTGCTCAATTCTGTCCATCACGTACCTACTAGGAGTCGTAGGGATAGCCCTAGCGCTTCATAATTCATCTAAGTATACTCGTAGGTCCGATGTGGCAACTTGGCAAGGCGCTGGCTTGACAAAGGGGAGGCAATATCGGGCGATCGCTTGTGTCGTGACTCATCCGTCTGCGGATATCTAGCGGTGTGAGCGCTAGTCAGCCTTTCACACTAGCGTCTATGGGATGGGACTATACATTTAGCTCTATTTTTTATAAAGTATCGTATCATTAAGTTTAACGTCCCGCCAGAGTTTTAAATACCACTCGTTAACTATGAGTAACTCAAAAACACGAAATTGATGCTGGCTATCTAGAAATGAATTGTTATTTTAGCCTCGACTATGTAGATAAATATTTTTTTTTTTCGTCGTAACATTAGTCTACGTTAGTCTACACCTTTTAGATCAATAAAAAATTTATATAAATTTTGACAATCAAATGCAGACTGCATTTGATTGATGCAGAGAGCAGGACTAAAGTCTTATGGAAATTATGTATATATTCACCTACATGAATGACCGTAAATTACCAAGTCAGCGGCACGAAATATTTTTATTAACTTAGTGTACAAACATAAAATAATATCTGTGCCCAATCAGTTGAATGGGGTTTTTTTCTATCCATTTGGCTCTGTAGAGAAAACTGAGTAGAAAAAACTAACTTTTAAGTACTATTTCAAATCGTTTCAGGGGCGCTAGTGCGAAAGGACAGCCCGTCGCGTAGCATCGGAACCAAAAGTTAAATGAGGAAATGCAATCGACTTTTCCATCTCGTTCATTTCGACGTTCTGGCATTGTTGTGGATTGTATCGCAAGAATCACTCAGTCCGTCCGCTCTACAACGCATCGCCTTTGTCAGTACCAGCTTCTGGTGGCTGTTTCTGGTGAAAGCGCCGCTATTGTCGGGCATACCCTGATGAAAAACTGGCACAGGGTATTGTCTGTTCTCATCGAAACGAAGATTCATATCTTTTTCAGAGATTGATTTGTTGCAGCTTATTCGGAATTGATACATATCTATACTAATATTATAAAGAGGAATGATGTGTTTGTAATGTTTTCACACAAAAACTACTGGACCGATTTCAAAAATTCTTTCACCATTAGAAAGCTGCATCTTCACTGAGTGACACAGGCTATTTAATATTACTAGGTGTAAACTAAACTATTGTTATGTCTAATTCCACGCGAGCGAAGCTGCGGGGGCGTCCACTAGTCTAAAATAAAGGTCTGTAAATATTTATGTTTCTGTAAATCTGTAGTTCTAGTCCTCTATGAAATGTTGGTTGACTCCAATAGTCTTATGAGAATTTAGTTATTAGATCATACAATTAAGAAATAGGTTATAATAAAATCTTCGAATATCTGCTACGAATACGTGCTTCGTTGCCTGTTACGTTTATTTACATAATACATATTCAAAAACAAAGGAACAGTAGTGTATTCATCAAAAGGCACCCACTTTCACATTAATAATAATTGACCTTTTAAAAAAAGCTCGTCTATTTTCATTGAATTTGGAGCAGACGTACCTTAATCGGCGCCATTTTTGGAATGTACCAAATGGGAGTTAAGACGACATGATTTCTTTTTTATACGGTTTTATTTTTTATCTACAGCCATGAACCCTGATATGGTTTGAAGAGGATTATTAAGTTTCTAGAGCACCGATCCCACTCACCGATTCGTTCTAGCTGCTTTATTTATGAAATAGCTCTGAGGTTTTAGCAAATCAATTTTGTAAATGCAAAAACTTTTGTTCAATCAAATCAACCTTCAAAAAGGCGTACCATGAGTGTCAATTTACTAGTTACTCCAATTCAGGATTCTTAATAAAACTGTGGAAAGAAAAGTAGGAACCTAATGACAATACATTTATCAGACATTTATCATTGCTTCCATTAACAAAACATTATACCCACATTTCACATTCGATTTTCGTATTTCTAATGGATTAATGTAATGTAAAATTAAAATGTTGAAATGTAATAACCGTGCTTCGGAGGGCACCTACAGCCGTTGGTTTCGGTTGTTTTCAATGGTGGAAAAAGTCGTTAAGCCTTGTCGAAGACCTTCGGGTGGCTTGAGAACATTCGACACTGGATTGGTAACTAACTAATAACTAGCTAACTAACCCGCCCACCAATCCGCATTGGAGCAGCGTGGGGGACTATGCTCTAGACCTCCCACAGCTGTTTGTGGGGGAGACCCCAGCAGTGGGACGTCTATAGGTCGTAGCTGTAATGAATACCGAGTCCATTTACTTGTTTAATGTTCGAATTACATTAAACCTGTTCTTGTACTTCCAGATGTAACACAATGACACTCCGAGTTTCTACTTCGATATGTACTTGTAGTTACACTCGAACTTGGCATTTGATACTTTGTAACTTTACACTTACACTTTACATTGGAACTGTCAGACTCTACTTGTGTTTCAAGGAGGAAGTTTAACTATATTTAATAATGAAAGATTGTGAAATCTAACATAAAATTATGCTTAAAGCTTACCCTAAAAAGAGGCATTTCTTAGTAATATACTAAGAAATGCCTCTTTCTCTCTGTATAAGTATATACTTATTATGGTGCTGGCGTATTATGATGCGAAGCGGTGAAATCCCAGTCGATATCGAACATGCCACTCACTCGAGTCGATGGGGTGTTGGTTCCACAATATTAAGAAATTAAACGTCACCATGACGGCGAAGGAACACAACACGAATCATGATGCATGCCTTAGAGTTCGCTTAAATGTTAAGGCATGTAAAGTCTACACATCCGCACTTAGCCAGCGTGGTGGAGTATGGGCTATCCCGTCCCATTCCGAGAGGAGACCCTAGCCCAATAATGGGACAAAGAAAGTATTGTGATGGTGGTGGCTTGTGCTGCGTGCTCGTTTGCAATCTTAGGTACATACTTATCTATAAAATATACAGATAGATAGTTAGGTATTATTGACACATGAATTGTAGTAAAATTTAATCTTTGAAAAGTCAAAGTTAACTCAAATACTTAGGATTCCTAGGATTTAAAAATAGCTTCATGTCAGCAAAACTATTCAATAATCGTTCGTCCGATAATCGAAGGTCAAGCGTGAGCATCAACAAATTAAAAGTTAAAGTTTGATTCATTTTAAACTGCTTCCTTAATCTTATGCCATAAACCGATTGCATTCACAGAATTGTCTCTAAATTGCCAATGATAGAAGCTAGATTGTTATTGAATGTACACTACTAATAAAACAGTAATTTTTAGTTAAGTGCTCAATTATGTCATGAATGTTTAATGAATGTAGAATGTTTTATTTTTCTATGTGCGCAATAAAATGTTAAATAAATAATAAATTTAGACAAAGTTATCTATTCTTTTATTACATTTTTTTTAAGGCTATCTATTTTTAGACAAGGAGTATTTGTCTTTGTTTTTTTTAAAATACCTATGTGATTTTTACAAAGGTAATTTCAAAGAAGCTTTAGAATAACAGGTTAGTAATTACTAGTTATTGCAACAGGTTAGTCCTTGTAACGTATGTAGGTAACCGTTTACTTTTAAAACATTATCCCTAATGCGTACAGCGTAAGTTAATTTGTAGACAGTGTATCGTTTAGGTACTCCTACAGACCAACCTAAGCAAAAAGATAAATTTATGAATAAATTGCACAGCCTGCAACACGATGACATAATTAGTTTCGTCAATGATAAAGATCGGATCGGGATAACAAGTTCCGTTTGTCTTAATTTCTAGAACGATTTCACTACAAGCGCAGATCATAAATTATTTACGTTCTCTTTGATGTAATAATCCTGCGATGGACAGCGTGTTTCACAGACATCTATTCCACGGCCTAACACGTCTACAGCCAAAGATGGCCTAACGCTAACGGTTAGAACACGAAGTCTGACAATGTTATTGTTTTAACTCCTACGTACCTGACGGGACAAAAGACTACATGGAATTGGATAATATCCGCATAGCGTCATGAGTTTCATGACAGACTCGAGCAAGTTCGTATCCACTCACTTTGCACATGTCATGGGGAGAAGGCGTCGGAACTCGAAACAAGTGTCAATTTCAGATTGTATAGTATAAATAAATAAATAATAAATACATATCTTGGACATTCTTCACACATTCACACACGGCCATCTGACCCCAAAGTAGGCGCGAGCCTGTGATATGGGTGTCAGAGTCTGATATACATAGATATTTGTAAATACATACTTAAATAGATAATATTAACATCCAGACACTGAACAAATAGAAGTGTTCGTAACACGAATATTTGTCCTGAATGGGATTCGAACCCACGACCCCTGGCGCAACAGACAGGGTCACTACCGATTGCGCCAACGGGCCTGTCGAGAATAGAGAATAGAAATGTAGTTATTATATAGATGTAAGCAGTTAGTGTTGCAGCACCACCCATCCGCTGCCGCCCATCACAGCTGTGTCTGACTTTGAACAAGGCTCTTAAAGGGACTTGGATGGTCTAGTTAGCAGAGCAGTTGATAAGAAAATTTATTGGTCAGTTCGTCAGGGGATAAGTGCGTATGAGGAATGGGATAGGGACTATTAGTAATAGTTACTCTGTGTAATGTAGTTAGGTGTTAGCATGTTAGTAATAGTCCAAATAGTAAAATCTCGCTCCAAGTCGGTAACTGATACGTTGCTACCCTTGAGGATTAAGATGATCATCTCAGAAGAAGTGTAAACGGAAACCACCCCATTCCAAACGGACCACAATTGCTTTAAAACAATTACTAGATGGTAGAAATGGTACTATGTACCGTGGTGGCGTTGGTACTGCCACGGGTGAACTCTATATGGAACCAAATAGGTTTCATATAATAAGTATCATTGGTTACAGCAATAACACTAACGTAGTCTCGTAGAGATTTTTATGTTAGTTCTCTATAGTAACCTACCTAACATTGAAATTAAAAAATGATGACTGTCAATTTTGTACATCTAGCAATTATTGCAATTAAGAAAATTGCTTATCATTTTAATAAATTATTACCTACCTACCTACCAGGTAAGATAGGTACCTAGTCAGTACTAAACTAAGTAAGCAAATATGAAATACATAGTATACAAAATGCAACTATTAAATATTAAATAGACCTCTAGTCGTTTTAGTAAAGAATCATATAAACATAGAAAGGTGGGGTAAGACAAACACCGCACACCGGGGCAAGACAAACCCTTTATAATATCTCTAAAAGTACAAGTTTATATTCTTATTTACTACGTCGATTAAACAGTAATTATAATCTCATTCATTCATTTTTTAAGTCAAGAGTTGGCGTTTGAGAAAAACAGAAAAAATCGGTTGTCACAAATACACATGTTTGTCTTCCCACCTTATATAGGTATTCAGTTATAGAATATTCCTACTTTTAGTGTTCAGAAGAAACCGGAACCGGAGCCGCCTTAATTTGGTTCCTACATAAAGGTCATTGCTCTGAGATTTTTATATACTCTATATACCTGAGTAACTTAATCGTTAAAAGAATGTACCTATTATAATGAAATTTAGAGATCGATTTAGGTACCTATTGCACGGTATAGATATTCTTATAGATACTCGGAGATATCTATATTGTGCCTATGGCTAAATAATTTACAAAGGGAAAAAAACACAGTTGCAGGCCAGATGTAAGTAACGTCAATTCACTTTTAAAACAGTTTTAACTTAGTTTTAGCACTTGATTTTTATATTCACTGTCCGTTATTGTTCATTAGTATTTAAAAAACGCACTTTTCTCAATCTTATTTATACTTAGAATATTTTTTTGTTATATTAATATTTTTTACTTAACTTAGGTATAACAATAAATTTACTTTAAGTAAATTTATGTAATACATAGATAATTGTACCTAGCGCAATCAGCAAAATTAAATGAACGAAGCTTGCTAACCCGTGTTAAATTTAATTGGACGGCATCCGACACGAAAATCTGTGAATAAAAATATCGAAGGCGTTATCTTGAATCTAGCCAAGTCCTAAGACGAGCGCATACTGCCGTGTTTATGGCGCAGTGTGGACAATGGGGCGGTAATTACTAGCTTCGGACATCGATGTGTAGGCGAACCGACGAGTGTGCGGTGGTCTTTTGTGGCTATCTCGCTATCTGCATCCACTAATAAGCTCCCTGATTTGTGTGCCCTTAGCGTTTGATACGACTACCTACATCGGTATTAAAATATATCCTTGGTTAGTGTTGCCTACATGGTTTTATCTAAGACTTAGGTACGCTAATAAACGCTACACTCATTAGAAGCTCTACCTCTACAAATGTGGCCGAAATAATGGAAAAAAACCCAACAAAATTTTACCAACGGAGCAAAAAGAACTTCGTGGGGAAAGATGAAATGAAGAAATAGCCATAGTTTATTTCACACCGCTATTTATTATAAAGTAAGGGAAGATCATTATTTTTTGGTTTGATCATTGGTATTACATACAGTTACTAGATATAGTTTTTTGTTCATTCCACGGGAACAATGCAATTTTGCGGGATAAAAAGTAGCTATGTTACTCTCCAGCCCGTACCTATATCTACTAAATTACTAACTACTTACATCTATGCACAAAATCACTTCGATCTATCATTCCGTTGAGTAGGACAAACCAACAAACACACTTTCCCATTCATACATTAGTAAGGATGGTCAAGTCGATAGATTTCTAACCTCAGCAAGTATTCTGAAGCTCAGCCCATATTAACAATTAATTTTTTTTTTTTAAAAGCTTTTTTTTTTAATGTAATTTTTTTTTCATGCATTGTCATCGGAACCTAATATGTGTGTCAATTTTCAGCTTGATAGCTTCAGTGGAAGTGGGTGAAATATTGATTGCAAGATTTCAGGACATACATACATACATAGATACATACATACGAGTGAAGTTAAATAAAAGCTTTTAAAAATCGGTCTGCTTTAGTGATATCTAATACATTCCTTCTTAGGTACATAGATAAAAACAAGCAGATTCACAGATTCACAGTCGACGCAATTAATTTTCTATTGTGCTACAATTCCGGCTATCAATGATAAAACCAGTTTGTATAAACTTAAGAGCTCTAGTTATGTCCTTGGGTAACACGTGTGACTGGCTAAGTATAGCAATAGATAGATAGCTCTTTCAGGTTACATTTGCGCCAAAAATTGTACAATGAAGTCACTGTCCTGAGATAATGTAGAAGCAGAAAGATTAATGTTCTTCATATATTAACCAATGAAATTGGATTCCTGACGATCGTTTCGTGAATTTCGAAATCATTCATCAAATAGCAAATACACTAACCACTTTCTATGCAAATCGACTACCTACTGTTCATAAGTGGTTGCAGAGGACATCATTTCGATTAGAGACTCGTTTGTTATCATATTGTATTGACATATTATTGTTGTAGCACAAGCTCTAGGTACTGAATCAGACTGAATCTAGAAATTAACGAAGAGCTGCTTTAATTGTAGAGTTAGGCCACTATGAATGATTGTCTCTACAGTAGTGGAAACTCGTAGGTACATTACCTCAGTCCTCATTCAATTTGAATACTAACTTTACCAATGTCCGTTGTTTTGGTACTTTTTTAATTGCAATTGATGAACGGGTTCCTACTTCGTAACAGTAGTTTTTTAAGATTGTATTTTGAGAAAGCTTTGGTCATGTGCACAAAAAAAGTATGAATGTTTTGAACGTCGATTATCCTGAAATGTGTGTCTTAATTCCTTCCGAGAGATAATTCCTACCGCTTTTTTCTGTCTCGGCCTACACACTTGTCTTGTTCTATTATGTATTCTGTGCCTACACTACTTACTAGGACATGATAAGAATATTGTAAATTATTCTTCTTAAAAATGTCTAAGGATTGTAGTATAGGTATAAGGATTGTAGTTTATGTAGGTATTTATTCATATTTGATAAAAATATACGGTTGACACATAATGCATACGGTCAATACATAGGTACCTAATGCATAAATATAGAGTAATTATTATTGTAGTAGTATTTTATGAATGTTATTTAATGAATAGCTACTTTATACTATTCATTCATCAATAGCTAATCCTATCCTATATATTCATAAATAAATTTAGAATAGAATTTTAGGTAGGTATCTCTTTTCTATAAAGTAGGTTGTAGTTACCTAGACTTTCGATGCGTGTCCTCACCTCATAGCGAAATAATTTGACTAACTTTAATCTCGATTTAAGTAATGTTAGTAACTTTTAACTAAAGGCTTGTATACATGTCATAATAGTAGGTACAAGCTAAAGGTAGGTATTCGAACGATTTAGAGTATAGATCGGTTCGATCTATTTTATTTTTACTGGAATAAACGCACTCGGTAGCGGGTTTCTAGTTGTGAATTTTTAAAATCGGTTCGGTAATTTCTGAAATTCTCCCTTACTGTATTTTATTACCTACCTAGTAGGTAGCATGGTTAAACGTTTCATCTAGAATTTGCGAGAGCTTTGACCTGTCTTACACTGCCGTAAACCTAGATTGCAGATTATCTTCACAAACGGTCTGTGACCAACGATATATTTATTGCTTCATAGATTTGATCAGCCGTACTAAACGTTACTTTGTCTAGACCCCGGAATTCATGAGAACCAATCCAACATGCTTTTTTTATGTAAGCTAGTAAATAAATACTGTAAGATTTTATGTTCAGGGCAAATTAAATACACAAGAGTTTTCAAAACTCACCTTGTTGCACAATAACAAAAAAGTTATGAATGGATCTACAAAAGCACTGAGTCCGTTAAAAGCCCAAAATTCACAAATAAAAACCACAATAGGTATGTACTTCACTACTAAAAAAAAGTCCACGTTAATAGTATCGAAGTTTTAGTTTGACGAGAGGAGCAAACGGTTCACTGTTATTTCTTTCGAACCGATAAACCGGCGTGTTTCGCTCGCGACGAAGCACCGCGTGCATTTCAATGGATGAAAGTGTAAACTGAGGTTTTTGTATAGCGTTCTCTCGCTTATGTGAGCACGCGAGAACGGGACGGCTTCCGAACCCGCCACTGGCGAGTTAAGGCTTCAGTCGAGTGTCGACTTCGCCCACCGTTTATTGTTATTCTAATAAAATACTCCAACATCGTGAGATTTCTTGCCGGTCCCGTCGACTCGTCGTAGAGCAAGGTTTTAAATAAATAAAACTCAAACTTGGTTTATTAATTTTTATTTTTCTTCCCACAGGTGGCAAGAACCAGAGTAGTAGCACATCCTAAAGTAACGAAATTGGTAACTATTTTCAGGGATCAACACTTCTACGAAACTGTTCACAATCAATGAATCGTTTTAATTTCAATTTAAAGAATCTTAAACTATTTACTACATTCGTTAAAGGAGTACATCGGTGCCAATGAAATGCATTGCAATATTATATTTAGGTAAAAATTACAAAATGTATACTATGTTATAAAAAAAATTTCGTTATCTCTATGTAGATTTGATTTCATAATATGTAATGACCAAGACAATATTTTATTTAAATAGCTGTTGCAGAATATTTGAGGAATACATTTTGGCACCAAACAAAGATGTGTAATCCCTTCCATAATGCCCCTACTCCGGCTTTATAAGATAGGTACTTTTATCTCTAATAAATTTACTGATTTCACAAAGAAAAAAGAAATGGTTTCTGATATGGACTATAACAAATATGCAAGTAACCAAGGCCATTGGCAATCGGTTACAAGCTCACTTGTTGCGTGCAGAGAGAGCATTGCAAAATTGAAATTTAAGTTTAATGTATTCTACTGGAAAACAATTTGTTTTTAAATATTAATGTTTTTTATTTTAAAACATGTGCTTAATAGCGACGTTTCCAAAATCGTACATACAGGGAAAAGCTAGATGCTCTCTCGACTCGACATAAAACGTATATTTTGTATGCATGGAAATATTGATAACAACTTTTTTAATCATTGAAAGATGTTCCAAATATAGTAGATTACTGTTACATGCGCAGTGACTAAAGCTCGGCCACTACAGTAACGCGGCTTAAGTGATCGTAAAATAGGGACATAAATATTAACCGTCCGCTTGCATAGACTTTTGGCAATGAGCTACAAACATGACAAGTCGATGCAAGAGGATTGTGTTACGCCGTCAACAAATCCACAGAAAGTCCAATTATTAGATTATAGGCTCGTTTCACATACTATCCACGAGAGCCTTAGTTTGGTAACACATCGATGGATTAGTTGGCGACGCATTGCGACCGAATTTGCAATGACGCATGTTAGTCCCCGCTGCGGACATCGCAAACCCGTCCGCTACTCTGCCGCTGGCAGAACCCGTATCAAAGGTGTTCTAGATACGACAATCAAGTGCATAGGCACATTACATGAGATTAATCGCTAATCAAACATAATAATAATATGCAAACTTGACCTTAAAATTACATTAAAACATTTTTATTTTTTTTTGGATTTTCTATAACATTTTTTTCGATGTATTCTTTACAGAATATCGTTAATGGAATAAGTACAATATAATATGAACTTACGACAGAAAAAATGAAAAGTAAGACAGGAATTATATGATATGACGTGATTCGAAAGAAATGGGAGTGAATTAGTTAATGTAATTTAAAAATACCCAACCTCAGTATGTAATGTCGCCTCCATATTAGATTCTCGGGACAACTTAATGTGGATTAGTTTAAATCACGCACTCTTATATGGAAACGACCAAGTAAACAATATAACAATGAACTGAAAATGTCTATACATTAGTTTGACAATATATTAAATATATACAATGAGAGCCATTCCGATGAAATTTCTATTTTTTTTTACGCTTTTTTATTTTAGGTTTTTACAAACAGAACCACACTACAGATTAAAGGTAATAAATAAATAAATAAATATAAACACGACAAAAAGGTAGTCATTGCATTTTATACGATAAATTCTAACTAAGGAAGGCTGTAATGAAATAAATAGTTATAGAGGGTATCGGATATCAACTTAACGCCAGGTATTAAACTTGTACCGGGCGCAGTTGTCCCCTGTAGGGGTCCAACATAGCGAAAGCCCACAGCCCCTTTAAAATGAATATAAAATATAACATAATATACACTTCTTACGCTTTACATAAACTATAATAACAGATACGCATATATGAACCGTAAGCGTTCATATTTGCAGATGTAAATTATTATACATGTCCTGCCACTCGGATTGCGGTGGCGTGGCAAAAAGCCAGGCACCGGTAGTTCCCCACGAATATCACTTCCTTCGCATAAGACCGTCACAGTACTTCAGTCAACAATCGGTCCCTTACGAGTGGCAGATGATTATAGCGATCCGCAGTACAAATCTTCTTCCCTAATTACACACTAGGGGGCGACGCGAGCCCCCGACTAACACTGTCCAACTTCTTATAAAACTTTACACTTTAATTACCACGCGCGGGCCTTAATCACCCGCCAAGTGGTAGCTTTTATATTATGCGGCTACTCAATAAAATCGCCGCGTATAAAACTTAAGACAAACTGGACAAACCGCCAACAAACCGTCCACTGCAAACAGACAACGATTTACCTACCTAACCATACATCTTAAGGCATTCGGATACGCCTGCGGGCTACGTCAAGAGCAACACGGAAACGGTAGCAACGCGTCGACAGCTCTGTGGCGATAGCTCGACGTTCGACGATGCAGCCCTAGCGTCACGACCGATGCAATTTCGTAACGGAAAACAATTTTTTTCTCCTACCATATAAAATTTATAATGGAATTTAGATTGCCAGAAAACGTAAACGAAAAGAGTACTAACAAAAATAAAATACCAGCTCGACTAAACTTTACATTAACGAATATTTAAACGATTCGGGACGATATTATTGTAAGAATTATATTATAACCGTCCTACGCGCCCTAGGGAATGTTCTCGCTGCGTTCGGTTTAAGGAAACCAATAAAAAAATCATAATGGACACAGATAAATAATATTATGGACAACACAACATGCCAGAAAACTAGCGTTAAATTAAAAAAAATAAAAACTTCCACCAATCGATTGCCAATACTGTCAGTAACGCATTCGAGAACATTCCACAGAGCGACGCTATACAATATATATCAATATAAGTCGCTAAGAAAACATTGGATTAAAATTAACGTTACATTTAACCCTCCCGTCGACACCAACCGTAAGATATGTTAGCACTTCACCGTTCCATTCGGGGAACATTTCGCTAATTTAACCTAACATTATTGCTAACTTCTTCATCATTACATTTAGCGGGGTCCAAGGACCCCCAAACATCGCTGACGCGGCGTGATGCGTCTCGCAATAGTCTAGTCGTAGTCGTTTTACTTCGCATTATACTTTATTTAATACCACTACTAGTGTATACGACTATAACTTCGAACGAAGAGGCTCGATGAAGGAGTTATATACAGAGATTGATGCATTATCGTTTAGCGAAGGAAATAATCAATAGAGGCCACCTTGACACAATATTCACGTAATAGCGGTTTCCCGATAAGTCTTCAAGGCCGCACGGTTTCCTCTACGCTGCGTTAATTAACTCTGTAATACTATTAAACGTTCCTGTAAATACTGTGCGAAAATGGCCTCTCGCAGAAACCAGCGGAACTATATCTAATCGAACCTACCTACAACGTACCACTGACAACACATCCATCGAACATACAACACGACACAAGCCTTTCGCTAGGAAAATTGTCAGCCCCCGATAGAACGTCGGTGGCATATACATAAATAAAATACATGGATACGTGGAGCTTGCACACTTATTTGTCAGCGGTACGCATTTATGGAGCGCGTCCATACGGAAACATCATCAACATCAGCCTCCACACGAAACCGGCACGATAAGGTACTCCCCCAAACTGGCGCAACGCACCAACCGGAACTTGCGAGATGCTAAGATTTTCGCAAACCAGGCGGAAAAAAAATTTTGGATGATTAATTCTCACAAATTGCGTTCGAAGCAGCACATATTGGATTAACAAATGATCATGTACATAAAGTACTTGTATGTTATCATAGAATATTTAGATTGGTGTAAAGATACGGTAGCAAGTTCCAATCGCTGCGTTTCCCGTCAGGGGGAGCGTCGGTCGCTCAGCGCGTGAGCGGGCGGTCCTGCACGCCCGCGCAGTGCAGGAAGCGCGCGTGCGGGTGCGAGCACGCCAGCGGCGCGGCGCGGCTGTGGCGCCGCTTGCGGTCCGGCGGCGGCGCCACCCCCCCCTCGCCCTCCTCCGCCCCCGCCCCCGCACCACCCCCCTCCTCCTCCCCCGCGTACCGGCGGTGCGCCGCGCTGATGTCCTCCAGCAGCTCCTCCCACTCCCGCTCGTCCACCGCCACCGCGGGCGCCGGCGGCACCGCGGGCGGCGGGCACGCGCACGCGAGCGCGTCGCTCCATATGCTCGTCATCGCCCCCGAGCGCATGCGCTTCGCCGCCCGCCCGCACTCCTCGCACGGCCAGCACTCCGTCTGCACGCCCGCGTCCGTCTGCCGCACCGGAAAGCGTAGCCGGAATCCCGCCTCCTTCAGCCGCCCGCAGTCGACGGCCCTCGCCTCGCGGTACTCGAGGTACCGCACGCGCGCCTCGCCGAGGTACGCGCCGCCGGACTCGCTGCGCTCGAACTCGACTACGTCGAGGTCGCCGCGGACGTCGAAGGTGTCGCCGTCGGCGTACGCGCGCTCGGGCTCGCCCTCGCGCCGGATCGGACGGAAGTGCGTGCGCGACGACGTCAGCAGGTCCTCGGGGGTGTCGGGCGCGGGCGGGGGCGGGGGCGGGGGCGCGGCGGGGGCGGGCGGCGCGACGGGGGCGGGCGGGCGCCGGCGCCGCGGCGGGGGCACCTCCGCGAAGCCGCTGCGCTCGCGGCTGTGGTTGATCGCCGTGAAGGAGCGCATCGTGTGCGCGACGGTCGCCAGCGCGTCGAAGAGCTCGTCCCCGTCGTAGAGGAAGGCGTCGAGGTCGCGCGGCGGCTCGGGCTCGTCGCCGATGTTGAGCGGCTTGAACCGGTCGTGCAGCGCGTCCGCCGCGGGCGCCGGCGAGCGGGCCGCGGCCGCGTCGACGGCGTCGGCCGACCAGATGCTCTCGGTGAGCGAGATCATGCTGCACTTCTCCGCGGCGGGATCGGCGAACAGGTGGTCGGAGGGCGACGACAGCAGGTCGTGAAAGTCGATCGGCAGATCCTGGTATTCGTCGTCCGGCGTGTTCTGATCCTTCGACCACAGGGCCTCGATGCTTCTGTCGAACTTGGCCTCGAACTTTGCATACAGTTCCTGCTCCATTGGAGTTCGCACCCTAGGGTTTAGGTCCTCGGTGATAACCCACTCGGCGTCGAAGTCGAGGCTGTCGTCCCACGCCGGTACCATGTTTGCGTTTAAGCGGAGCTTGGACTGCGTTATTTGTTTAATTTCATCGGTGACGGTGTTCTCGCAGGTGCCATAGCCCTCATCAAAAGCGATAGCCCTGATGAACTCCTTCACAGGATCCTGAGTTTCCATATCCCACTCCCCCTCGTGAGTCACCCACTCCGGCAGGTTTTCCTTGCTCTCCAAAGAACGACTGTAACTGTTGCAATGTTTCCTATTATTCTTTCGGTGACCGTGGTAGGAGTTTCGACGTTCTTTACCCGATGAATACTTCTTGTTTTTGGTATTCCAATCCTTAGACATTGACAGTTCACTTTGCATCTTGACCTTGGTATCGATAGCTGATTTACGACACCAAGAGGGCGGCGGCAGGTAGTACGGCAATGGCGACTCTTGACCTTTCTTCAGAGCCGGGAATGCAGCGTAATATCGTCGGACAGCCTCTGTGTGTTCAACTGAACAAGTTGGCATACCTGTGCCCGGCTCGCCTTTGTGATCTTTAATATCTTTTAGCCTCCTACACAACTGATCAACAATGTTGTCCAGATTAGACTCCTGAAATTAAACAAAATTTTCGTTTAGTGTACAAAAATCATATTTTTGTGTTGTAGGCTTTTTTAGTAAACAATAAATTTTAAAGCCCTTTTTAATTTTTAAATACACAATGTTATAGGGAAATGGAAAATACAAAGGACACTACAAACAATACAAAAACTAGCACAAAAGTGCAAAACTACTAAATGAATAACTAGTAGCAAAAATTAATAATACTATATTCATATTATTATGTATGGAAATTAATGATAAATAGAGAGACAAAGACATAGGAACAAAAGGATGAGAATGCGACCACATAAGGGACTAGCAGATAATATTTCAAGTGCAGCCACTTCACAGGCAACATCTATAATTATTTATTTATTATTCTGTATTTATGGTTGCACTAGGCAATTTTGAGTAGAACTCACAAAACATTTGATAAACCCAGTCAGAAGTGTTTCCAAGTAATTACTTATGTTGCCTATGAATAATTTCAAGTGCAATGTTATGCATAAAGTGCAATAGGACAGACCTTTTTATAAGGATTCTTTTTTATATTGTTAATTGTCTTCATTTTAACATTCCCACGGTTATGGTCGCTTTCCAGAACTATTGAGCACTGCATATCCTCTTGACAGCAGAGAAAACAGTAATTAGTTGAACTATTTGCTTTCACAATACACAAAGTATAATCATTCAAATTGCCCTTAATTCATTTTCTATAAGAATATTTGATCTCTAAAATAATTGTTTTGTTTGGCCCCAATTGTAAATCAACAAATTACTGAGCACACAATGTCATTGTGTTGAAGTTCAATGTTTTGTTGACTCATACAATCAACAGATTTTTGTTTTGATATAAAGATAAAGCAGTAAAAGATTAAACTAACTGGTTAACAACCAATACAAATTATGCAATTAGAGAACTTGAAAATTGCCAAATCAATTATAAAAGATTCATTTTATTACTCAATAGTTTAATTTGAATGTAATGTAATTATATCATTAATACTTGTGCCAAATGATTATATGAAGAAATATTTTACGGATGTATTCTCCAATTCGATTAACTAGTATAGAATGACATAATACATATTTTATGTCGCTGAATGAATAATATGCCTGGTCATTTTTTTCCCCAATAAGAACGGAACATATCAAGCATAATAAATTCTACTGACAAAAGTTAACATTCTAATTGAATAGAAAATTTTGATCATACTAAAGCCACATTCACCACATCAATTACAAAACACAAATAATAAACAATTTGTTTACTATTGTGAATAACAGAGGACAATAAAGGTTGAGACTTGATAAGTAGAATAATTGTTTACCTGTCTAAAGTGTACGGGTATCAGATACAGGAATGGGGGTTGCGGTGCAGTTCTCGTGTTGTGGCAGGCCTGCAGGCTTCTGCCTGGCTCCCTCTCTTATGCTTACGCATCCTGCCCTTTAAAATCCTTGCCGTTATCAAACACAATCATCGTGCTCAGAATTCGAGTGTCCATTTTTCAATCGCCGTGGGCCGTTTGTGAATATCGATCCTTCGGAACCGCTCCGTACTAATACATGCTTAATCTCTTTGGCCTGTTCTTTGCTTGCGTTCCGACGTTTCGTATAAGGCGGTCCTCGCGTTCAGTAAACTGTGTGCAATCGCATTGTCACTGGCTACTCACGAATGACGCACTCGGTTCACCCCTTACTTCTGCAATAAATTTAAAATGTTCACTGCGATGTCACGTGTTGTTTTGCTATAATGATAATTATGTTTTACAAGGGCACCAAGAATTTCATGAAAATCCATACCCGCCCTGCTGCGGCCGCGGCCGCTAAATGGGTCGATGGCGCCAAACGAACGTCACTCGACCGAGGGTGAGAATAGTTCTTGTATTGACAGATTGCAGCCTCATCGCGACTCACTTATCAATCGACAAACAATAGCAACTCGCGCGTAACAATTCACGACCACCTAGTTACTTATCGTGCCAGTCAATATTAGATATTGCTGTTGTAAGTTGTAATACGAACGAAATGAACGATGCAATTTCACAAGAAGGAGACAGTATTACATGATATGATACACTTTCACTGAGGACGCGTGACGTACTTCTGCGTTGGCATACTTAAAAATAAACAAAAACTTCAAACACTTACCCGTAATAGTTAATTAAGGGGAAAATATCATGATAAATTCTATGCACACACACCCCACATGAAAAAAAACATGGCAGCGCAGGGAAGTCAAAAATTCTAATTTGCGCAACGCCGTCAAAAGAATGGAATGACGTATTGTTATCTACCAATGACAAGGCTTCGATTTTCAAATTCATCAAAGATGGCCGACCGTGGGTTCGCGATTTCATGATTACACTTTTTGATCGTTGTGATTCGTGGAAATCTACACCTGACTTTCTATTGGACTACAGCTTCGCTTCTACGACCAATGAAATTCGTTCTTCATAAGATGACGTAGTAGATTTCGCGCCAATTTTAGCCGCGAATTTCAAATAATGAATTTAAAAAAAAAAAATTATGATAACTGGCAAAATTCCTATTTGTATGATTGAATTAGAAATTATCATTAGATCAAATTCGCTGATAGGCCGAGAACTTTTTAATACAACCACTTAGATATTCGAAGCTTGGCTGGTGGCCCTTAACTTGATTGGGCTGCAACATTACTATCAAGAATGTTATTAAACAAAAATTAGATACCTACACACTAGCCTTCGGAAGGCAATCTGGCAAATTAAAAATCTTTAAAAAGTCTATAATGATGTAAAAATGTACCTATATGTGTAAGACAAAAAAAAGCAAAGGAACGAAAAGAAGTAATTAAAGATTGCATTTTCTGAGAAGATTTACTATACCTACCTAGTAAGAAAGATTTTTTTTTTTTTCACCATCGGAAAGTAGAGGTTTCAACGAACAGATAAAAAACCAAAAACTTGGTTTTTTGAATTTTCACATAAATTTTGAGGTTAAGTGAAAAAAGTGTAACAAAAATTTTAGATCTTTTTACTATCTACAACTTTGCCATCTGACTTTTTTCCATAGGACTTTTAGTTTTGCCGGAAATCGAGATAAACCGTTTTTTACCCTTAAACAGAAAAAGGCTGAAAAAGGCCAGAGAATAAAACTCCCGGTTCTCTTTTAAAATTCAATTTCATTTGTACAGAAAAATGTACAGTATGGCCATGACATGATCAGGACAGATACGAGACAACCAATCGTGTTTGCCACCTGCATACAATATCTATATATATAAAAGGAGAAGGTGACTGACTGACTGACTGACTGACTGACTGACTGACATATCAACGCAGGGCCTAAACTATAAGGGCTAGAAACTTGAAATTTTGCACAGGGGTTCCTTTTATAACATAGGGGAGCACTAAGAAAGGATTTTTGAAAATTCACCCCCTAAGGGGGTAAAACGGGGGTGCAAAGTTAGTATGAAACTTTTCCGCTTTTGATGTCGTTAGACGGGTAGACGTCGTTAATGGGTCTAATTCTACGCGAGCGAAGCTGCGGGCGTCCACTAGTTTAATATAATTGAATACAAGGAAAACCACATAGTGATAGTGATAGCCTGTTTGAGTTTAATTCAGTCTTTTTATACCTAATCCAAACACTCATGAATATCCTAATAAGCTTTTCGACATAGTAATTGTATTATGATTTTTATGCCTGTGTAAAGGCAGACTGGAACGCTTTTCTAAGTATTTTCTGTTCCTTAGTGTTACACTGAGTAGGTAAGAAATTATGGTCACTACGACTTACCAACAGATGCCTATTTTTACGAATATACAATAATATGTATTCTCATAGAATATGTCACAATAGATTAATGCGTCACTTATATGTGACACTCAACCTGATATAGAGCAAGATCCCAGTGCCGCCAGACGTTACTTATTTTCTCACAAACAATTTATATGGGATAAGCTAGTGTTAGTACATACTTTGAGCGTGTGCATACTCGCTAGCTTGGGTAGACGGCCAATTCATTGGTATCAGATGCTGAAAATCGAAAATTTCAGTACCAACTTTTCTTATTTTCTCATGGCTGATTTTCACATATGTTTTAGTTAGTTATGTTACAAATTAATAATAGCTATTGCCAGACACCTTCCGTCGGCCCTTACCCTTGCCAGACGCCTTAAAGATCCAGAAAAAATGATGTAAGTTTACTTATTTTCTCAAGCTTGATTTTTATGCACGACACTTGGGGAACTATTTCAACACTGTTAGTCAGCAGCCAGACCAATTGGATGGGCCAAACGTCCAGCCAGACACATATAAAGTGCCGCTAGGTATAGAGCGTGAGGTCATTATTTGTACGATTGAGAGTGACAAATTAAAGTCTCAGTACTGATTTTAACATATGTTTTAGTTATTTATGTTACAAATTAATAATAACTATTGCCAGACACCTTCCATCGGCGCTTACCCTTGCCAGACGCCTTAAAGATCCAGAAAAAATGATGTAAGTTTACTTATTTTCTCAAGCTTGATTTTTATGCACGACACTTGGGGAACTATTTCAACACTGTTAGTCAGCAGCCAGACCAATTGGATGGGCCAAACGTCCAGCCAGACACATATAAAGTGCCGCTAGGTATAGAGCGTGAGGTCATTATTTGTACGATTGAGAGTGACAAATTAAAGTCTCAGTACTGATTTTCACATATGTTTAAGTTAGTTATGTTACAAATTAATAATAACTATTGCCAGACACCTTCCGTCGGCCCTTACCCTTGCCAGACGCCTTAAAGATCCAGAAAAAATGATGTAAGTTTACTTATTTTCTCAAGCTTGATTTTTATGCACGACACTTGGGGAACTATTTCAACACTGTTAGTCAGCAACCAGACCAATTGGATGGGCCAAACGTCCAGCCAGACACACATAAGGTGTCGCTAGTAGTCCGGTCAATTTAGAAAATTGAAATAAAGAAAATTCCGACAGAGCCAAATCTTCGTAGAGACCTTAGGTTTACCACAAGGAATAAAGTGTCAAAAGTCCCAATCAGTCCCGTGCGCTCAGGGACTTATTCGGGGCCCAAGGTCAAAATTTTAGGTATTTTGGATTTTTCTCGAAAATGGTAAGTTTTATCGAAAAAGTACCTTAGAGCAAAGTTGTAGATCTTAAAATTCTCTATAAAAATGCTCTCTATGATTTTTTCTCTAAGACCCACTATTTTCCAGATATTGCGCTTGTAAGAATCATGTTCTACATAGTATGCACACATATGCCACGTATACAAGAGAGGAGAGCAGGGGGCAGTAAATTTCGAATCGGTTCCAAAGTATTACTTATCAATTTCCAACCCCCAGTCTTCAGGGTTCAGTTCATTGCCATGCCATGTCTGAACTTGATAGTATACTCGAAACAAATGTTGAATATCAGATGCCGATGTTGGAGGAAGACAAGATAGCTGTACTTGCTTTTTGTTTCGTGTATTTTTTACAAATGTTAAATATCTGTTATTCAAGTAGAGGGGATTCGGTAAGGGACCGGCGGTCATTTTAGAGTAAATTTTCTTAGAATAGTATAATGTATACATAAAAGAGACACGAGTAGGCATTTTTGCTTGTTTGAGTACCTAAATATGTATATACGTGGCATATGTGTGCATACTATGTAGAACATGATTCTTACAAGCGCAATATCTGGAAAATAGTGGGTCTTAGAAAAAAATCGTAGAGACCATTTTTATAGAGAATTTTAAGATCTACAACTTTGCTCTAAGGTACTTTTTCGATAAAACTTACCGTTTTCGAGAAAAATCCAAAATACCTAAAATTTTGACCTTGGGCCCCGAATAAGTACCTAAGCGCACGGGACTGATTGGGACTTTTGACACTTTATTCCTTGTGGTAAACCTAAGGTCTCTACGAAGATTTGGCTCTGTCGGAATTTTCTTTATTTCAATTTTCTAAATTGACCGGACTACTAGCGACACTTTGTGTGTCTGGCTGGATGTTTGGCCCATCCAATTGGTCTGGCTGCTGACTAACAGTGTTGAAATAGTTCCCCAAGTGTCGTGCATAAAAATCAAGCTTGAGAAAATAAGTAAACTTACATCATTTTTTCTGGATCTTTAAGGCGTCTGGCAAGGGTAAGGGCCGACGGAAGGTGTCTGGCAATAGTTATTATTAATTTGTAACATAACTAACTAAAACATATGTGAAAATCAGCCATGAGAAAATAAGAAAAGTTGGTACTGAAATTTTCGATTTTCAGCATCTGATACCAATGAATTGGCCGTCTACCCAAGCTAGCGAGTATGCACACGCTCAAAGTATGTACTAACACTAGCTTATCCCATATAAATTGTTTGTGAGAAAATATGTAACGTCTGGCGGCACTGGGATCTTGGACCAATAGAACCGAATGTGGGTAGTTCGGAATGTCCACATTCTTTTCCACTCTGTCCTTTGCAACCATTGCACCCCGCACTGATTCTGCATCAATGCGGGATGCAAAGGCTGCAGTATAAAATATTTATAGGCTGTGGTGGTAGTATTTAATATTTAAGAAAGCTATAACCACGATAGGAACATATAAATCAAACAAAACACAAGTTACGACATATTTATTTTCTTATAACTTTAGTTTTCAGCACATCTATCGGCAACACAATAAACTCATTCCAATTATTCATACACCAACATTAATAAAAACCAATCTTGTATAAATTACATCAGTATAAATGGTACTCCACACCAAATTTATACATCTCAATACTGTTTAATGGAACATTAACTTCATTGCATTTAATGCAAAGATGGAATATTTTATCCAATTTATTTTACAATAAATACATAATGTATTAAAATAGTGAGGATACATGTTCACAGTTAAGTGAAATTAAGATAATAAATACAATCATGGAGTATAATTTTACTAAAACTATTCACAGAATTTCAACCAGAACGAAGTCATCGGATTATGCGGCGGACGACATTTTGTGCTAACGTTTTAAACTAAAACAAAATAAAAATAAAGCTTAAGACTGAACAGCGATCACAGAAATGCATGAACCATAACAATAAATCTCTGAAGAAACCAAAACGTTTATTTTATTAAAATAAATAAATAAAACATACAGACAACTTTGTACGGTGTGGAAAGTTTATGTTATTTACATAATAATATCTATGTGATTGATTAAGATTAAAATGTTTACAAAAATGCTTATTGTCATTAGGGTAACAAATTACATTAACAAAGTTCGTTTACGTAATTATGCGTATTTGCTAACATTTGTAACAACTCTGCGACCGTCAGAGGGGCCCGAGTGGACCTTTGAATACGGCAATTGGGCCCGATGCAGACAACCGACTTTATAGGTTTATGGTTATTGTAAACATTATGTCCCGAGGAACTAAAGAAATGTTACATTGGATTTAAATTATGAGACTGGAGACTGGATCAAATGTTAGAATACACAGAAAGAAACGGACTGAATAACGCTAATATGGTTACTTTTAACTGCAAATGAATAGATAGTCTTAAACAAACCCCAATCCCAAAAAAGATTAAATTGTTCAGTGATGACTATCAATGTTGGCAAAGTACTACTACCCAAACTTTAAAATTTCTTTATCTACTTCTTATTCCTTCTCTACTTTACTTCATTTCATATGATTCCAGATGCATTGCAAAAAATTGTGATAAATTTTGACTGTATCCAAAATTGACCTAACCTTAATCAATGCATATAATTCTTTCAACTTACTTGCGTGAAACGAGAGATTTGCCGTTTATATTTGATTACTTGAATCGTAATTAGACATACCACATAAAATTCTCAGTCAGAAATTGCATAGTAATTCGACATTTATCCGTCCACCGACCCAAACAGACGAGGGAAGTGAATTACCTTAACCTATATTGCTGAGACCCGTGCGGCGTGGGCTTGAAATGACTGTCGAGGACTTGCAGCGTTTAAGTACAAATTCCCATGCGACAGTCGTGCAGTCAAAAGTTAGTCGCCGTCTGCGCCGGGCCTTTGTCACTTAGCGTTAAAAAGAACGGTAGAAGCGGCTACGCCTCGTATATGTAAGTACAAATTCCTATGCGACAGTCGTGCAGTCAATGTTAGTCGCCGTCTGCGCCGGGCCTTGTCACTTAGCGTTAAACAGAACGGTAGAAGCTACGCCTCGTTATATGTACACGTTGAGTTACTAACAGCGGGCGTTATTGGCTCTCCGGCCGTTTGCCCGATTCGGCCTTTTTAGAAACCATATCCTCGCTCTTCGGCATCGCTCGCTGTTCGCCGAATTTCTCCACGGCCTTCTTCATTTCCCTCCGTTTCTGCGCCTCCCGGATTAGGTCGAATAAACTCTGGAAGAGATTAAGCAAGGTAAATAGTTAACTTTTATATAATAATGGTACAATTTGACCGTAACTCTATTTACATTTAGATTCAGGAGATGTTTTGAGGTCTGATGTAATAGTTATGAAACAATTTCAATACACCGGGCACAAATCCTAATTTAATCTGCAGCCTATCCATACTAATATTATAAATGCGAAAGTAACTCTGTCTGTCTATCTGTATGTCTGTTAAGCTTTCACGCCAAAACTACTGAACCGATTTAAATGAAATTTGGTAGACAGATAGTCTAGTCTAGAGCCTGAGAAAGGACATACTTTTTATTTGGAAAAAAGTGTTGTAAGGGGTTGAAAAGGGGGTTGAAAGGTTCTATGAAAGTTTTGTCATTTAAGCATAAAATTTATATTATAGGCTGTTGATTAGATATAAATAAATATAGCATTCAAAGTTTGTAAATTTTTTGTAAGGGTGTACAATAAACATATATTATTATGTCTAATTCCACGCGAGCGAAGCTGCGGGCGTCCACTAGTTATCTATATATTAATATATCAAACTACAGAAATTCAAGTAACAAATTCCAATAATTCGTTACCCGACACGAGGATCAAACCCAGAGTTCAGCAATCGCGCAGTTTAGTCAGTTCATCAGGCTGCAGTTATCTATAGCCTGACGAATTGGCTACAACCCATGGGCGTCCCACAGTTGGGCACAGGTCGCTCCCACAACCAGAGCTTTAAGGAAGTATTGAAGTTACTGCACCAAGCTTCTACTAATGCTTGGTGGACAGGAGTAGAATTTAATCAAGTCGCCCGAAGGTCTTCGACTAGGAGCAACGATGTTTTTACCAACGTGCCCTTCAAAGCACGGAATCACCCATGAAAACTTTTTAGTTCATGGGTGATTCCGTGCTATATTATACTTTTGGGCACGGGTATCTTCTCGGAATGGAAGGGGTTAGACCTTAGTCCACGCTGGCCAAGTGCAGATTGGCAGACTTTACATGCCTTCGATAACACTATGAAGTACACTCAGGCGTGTAGGTTTCCTCGCCATCTTCATCGTAACAACTGGTGAAATTCAATTTTATAAATCGCACCTGACTTAATAACTCATCGATGAGAGTCGCTTGGATTTGAACCCGGACCGGACGAGCGAGAGGCACGATCAATAGCCACTAGGCTGTCACCGCTTCATGAACGTCATTACATTTTTTACTTTTTTATAGTATGTAACTATCACCGCCGGTTGACAATGTTGATGCATAGACTAATGTATAGACTACTAGTGGACGCCCGCAGCTTCGCTCGCGTTACACATTCACTAACTTCAAAAACGGCAAAGCTTCATACTAACTTTGCACCCCCGTTTTACCCCCTTAGGGGATGAATTTTCAAATTTTTCTCGCCGTAAAAACCATCCTTGAACTTCAACGAACATTTAAAAAAAAGAATTGGCCAAATTGGTCCAGGCGTTGTTGAGTTATGCGCTTACCAACACATTTTGCGATTCATTTTTATAATATAGACTATAGAAGACTCACCCTGCCCTCAGACTCCTTGGGCTTGTCCTGTTCCTTGGCTGCGGCGGCGGCCTTGTCCAGGGCCTTCTGGATCTTGCTCTCCACCTCCAAGATCTCCTCCTTGTCCAACAGCTCGATCAGCTCGGCCATCTGCTTCTCTGACAGGTTAACGTTCTCGTTGCCGATTATCTCCAACATCTGGAAGAGTTTTAAGGTAATTTTTACTATTTTTTATTCACAAAAAATTAATAAAACTATTTTAGGTATTAAATGGTTCGGCTTCTGCATTCAATCTAAATTTAGACAGAGTGATTCATGAGGAACGTTTAGGTATAATTGTTGTTTAAATTGGTTGAAATATGACGATAATTGTTGTCAATGTTGAAAACATTCAATGCTTAGCATCTGATTGATTACCAAGAATGGATAGGTAAGCTATATAATAGCTAGGACAAGCAACATAATAACCGAGTGACATAAGCTATTTTTAAAGCGGGCGATGTCGTGGGCAACAGGTGGTAAAACATCCCATTTTTTTAAACGCAATATTGCTTAATGTTTACAACCTTTATGTATGGCATATAGATACAATTGTCGATAAGAGATCATAATATTATGAAGAGTGAATTGCAATTCGCTTATCACTTTTTCTGAATAGCACTTTCAATTTATATTTACAAAGAAAAGTATAAGATAAGACGGAAAAAAAGGATCTATTGATAAAGTAATGCCATCTTGTTTTGGCATTGTTTCAGATAAGAGTGATCAAGTAAAATCCCAAAAAATATCTAATTTTATTAGCAGGAATGGCAGCTAAGTCTTGCAGTAGACATCAAAAACGCTGATGTATAATAGAATGTTCTAGAACGACTCGATGATAGTCATAGATGCAATCCTTGAGGACAAAGGTTGTCTCTAGTATAGTAAGATTAAATAAGTAAAAATATGTACTTTGAGTAATTTTGCATACACAGATATTTTATGCCATAAACACATTTTTGTCAACAAGTGATAATCATGACATACTGTCGTGGGAAAATGATATGCCAATGAATAATACTAATCTTTGTTGTATTACAATATTATGTACAATTCTTGAATACTGTCACTACAGTATTTAATGAGCTTGTGCAAATTGTATGATGCTGTTTTCCTCTTCGGAAGTGGATACAATAATACGTGTCTGATAGTTGTGTCATTTATTTTTTAAACAACACGCTTGCTTTAAAAATAAATGACAAAAGTAGAAATCCATACAATAGAAAATTTCATATGCAATTTTATTTTAATATATTTTTAAAATTAAGTATTTATTTATTGATGATTATGTTGTATCCCAAGTGGGCCAAGGCAGGAAAGAAAAAACAACATAATCACCTCGAATTTGTGTTAGGTTAGGTTCAGGTTAGGCTTTATTTAACTAAGCAAGAAACGGGATTCCGCAAAGCTGGCTTCCGTCGACATCTGTGAAGGAGTCCGACTCGTATAACTTGAACTTGAACAAGTATGTTAAGCTAGATTAAGTTCAGATTAGAAAGCAGGGTTCTGCGGACATCTGTGTCTTATCCATACTAATATCATAAATGCGAAAGTAACTCTGTCTGTCTGTTTGTCTGTGTCGCTTTCACGCCAAAACTACTAAACCGATTTAAATGAAATTTGGTACACAGATAGTCTAGAGCCTGAGAAAGGACATAGGCTATTTGGAAAAAAGTGTTGTAAGGGGTTGAAAAGGGGGTTGAAAGGTTCTATGAAAGTTTTGTCATTTTCAGAACTAGAAGCATAAAATTTATATTATAGATAGGCTGTTGATTAGATGTAAATAAATATGGCATTCAGTTTGTAAAAATTTTGTAAGCGTGTACAATAAACATATATTATTATGTCTAATTCCACGCGAGCGAAGCTGCGGGCGTCCACTAGTCTATATATATAAAAGGAGAAGGTGACTGACTGACTGACTGACTGACTGACTGACATATCAACGCAGGGCCTAAACTATAAGGGCTAGAAACTTAAAATTTTGCACAGGGGTTCCTTTTATAATGTAGGGGAGCACTAAGAAAGGATTTCTGAAAATTCACCCCCTAAGGGGGTAAAACGGGGGTGCAAAGTTAGTATGAAACTTTGCCGTTTTTGAAGTCTTTAGACGGGTAGACGTCGTTAATGGGTCTAATTCTACGCGAGCGAAGCTGCGGGCGTCCACTAGTTGTCTATAAAATAACGTGTAGCTAAGTTTGTACTCTGTACATTTTGTACGTGGTTCAATAAAGATAAACAAATAATAAATACCTTCAAGACATCATCGATCTTGAGCTGTCCATCGAAATCATCATCCAACCTCCCCAGCACATCCTGTATCAGCTTCAGCTTCGCCTCGTCGGGGACCTTCTGCAGACTCTTGATGGAGTGCATCAGCTCGTCGATCTGGATGAGCTGCTCCTTGGCCTTCTGCGGCTCGGTCCTGGTCCGCTCCAGCGTGGTCAGCAGCGCCTTCTCCTTGTCCTCCAGCTCGGCGAGGGCGGCGTCCAGCTTGCCTATCATGTTGTTGACAGCGCGGTACAGTCTGTGGAGAGATTATGATTATTATTAAGAGGACTTCAGTCGACCGTCACTTTTGAAGAATAGGTTTTTACCAAAAATATTGCTGTTGCGCTGAGCCTAACCTTACCCCTTAGCGTGCGATAGAGAGAAGTGCAGTCTCGAACTGATTTTACCTACGTAAAATTAAGAAAATCGTCCTTTCGTAATCCCCTGTTTCCTCCTCGAAATCTAGACAGATTTCAATATTTCTTTCAGTTAAAATGTAGAACAGGGTCTAAGCTATGTTTGCTTGATGTTTGAAAATGTATGTAAAAAAAGTCGATTTTTTTGATTTTAAATGATTTTTTTTCTCTTCTATTAATCAAATTATGAAAAAAAAAACAAAACGTACAGTCATGGCAGAGGTACGTATAAATCGTATGGTATTTTTTTTTCTTCTGTTACTTCTTTATCCTACGAGGAAACAGGGGACTACGTTTGTATGGAAAAAGTGTCGACTTGTTCGCTTGTGATATCCTCTTAAAAGCTTTTATTTAACTTCACTCGTATGTATGTCCTGGAATCTTGCAATCAATATTTCACCCACTTCCACTGATGCTATCGAGCTGAAATTCGGCACACATATTTGGTTTCGATGACAATGCACGAAAATAAAATAAAAAAGTTATAAAAAGCTTTTTTTTAAAAAATATTTTTTTAGAGTATAATTATTATTAAGTGAAGCATAAACTTTCGACCCCTTTTTACGAAAATTAGGTGGACGGACAAGAAGTGCAGAATATATAAATAGATAGACAACAGATACAATTACATACAATTCGATATTAAATTAATAAAAGAAGACATTACACATACTTCCATTGGTTTGACACACACACATTATAATTTATTTGTCAGATGTCGCTTTGAACCATAGATTTATAATCTATCTATACTAATATTATAAAGAGGAAACATTTGTTTGTAATGTTTTCAAACAAAAACTACAGGACCCGATTTCAAAAATGCGTTCACCATTAGAAAGTTGCATCTTCACTGAGTGACATAGGCTATTTAATATTACTAGGTGTAAACGAAACTATTGTATGCCTAATTTCACGCGAGCGAAGCTGCGGGCGTCCACTAGTATGGACAATAATAATAATGTACTACATACATACCTATACAAATTTAAATTGACACAAATATTATATGACTGAAACGATTTAGTCGTGGGCGAAAAAATGTTTAAAGCGTAAACAATAATTTCATGAAAACGAAACAATATTCTATATTATACATTTTTCATTTCAACTCTTGACGGGATAGGAACCTACATACCTACTTCAATATTCCTAGCTAGATGATGTTAGATAGATTGATTTCAACAGAGAAAAGATTCGGCATGACTACATGGCATCATCCGACAGAATATTTCTAATCAAATCTGACACTAATGCAGCACGCATAAAGCTGATTTCGTGATAACAATTCCAAATACAGAACCATACGTGATTGGAGTCATAATAGCATCAATAAAACAGAATTACTATGTGTGTTACAATCCAATACTATGTCATTTGATATGTTATTCTGATAGTTGCAAATGTCCTACTGAAAAATAATCTCTGATTAAACAGTAAGCTTTTGTAGTTATACCTTCTTATAACTTCCTATTTGATAGGTTACCAATTGGAATCCATAATAAATTATGTAGGTACTATAAGGAACTATTGTCCGTCCATAGCCCAAAGGCTCGCGTCGATTCAATGTGATCGAAAGAGTGAAGCAACGACGGGCGCGGTCGGTTTGTGGATGGGTGACCGCTAGTGGCAAAATTTCATGGACGCTACCATGCTTCGGAGGGCACGTAAAGCCGTCTTTCCCGGTTGTATCAATGCAGGAAACGGTCGTTAAGCCTTGACATTAAGGACATATATGAGGAAACCTGCATGCCTGAGAGTTCTTCATAACGTTCTCAAAGGCATGTGAAGTCTGCCAATCCGCACATGGCCAGCGTGGTGGACTAAGGCCAAACCGCTCCCATTCTGAGAGGAGAACCGTGCGAAACAGTGGGACAAAGAAAGGGTTGTGATGATGATAATGAATACGACTTCATGGATTCGAATACGATACATTTTCGTATGTGAATATCGTCATGAGTTAATTGTATGCATACAAACATTAAAATTGTAACTTAAGCACTGCAGTTGGCATTTGTTATACACAATCTATAGAATAGAGACCACAGAACAGATAAAGGAGGATAGAATGGAAATGTGGGCGTGTCAGGCGCGCCAACAAGTATGATTAAACAATCATACTTCAACTGAAATCACGCGTGCATACTTTTAGTCGCTTTCGGACTGCGGTGGTGCGAAGAGCTGCACGAAAAATATACATTGCCGGTAAAGTACGCAAGTAATCCACGTGAACACATAGTTCGTGCGCAATGTATTCTGTCCTACAGAATGCGATGACGTCACGATGTTCTGTCGAGTTCGTTCGCAGCGAGATAGTGTTGTGAAAGTATAAGATAAATTTTTCGATAAGTCTTGATCTTGAGTACGTAATTAAAGTAGTTTCAGGTGTAAATACTTAATTTCAAGGAGTAGGTAAGATAGGTATAAATTAGTACTAAATAAGTAATTTAGTACTAATTTATATTATGTATTTATTTTAGGTTTCCAAAGGATCCTAATAACCAGCATTGGATAAATGTAACGGGTAGAAAATTTGGATCCCTAAAAAACAATGTACCACTTTGGAACAACTGTACTCGATTTTGCGCAACTTTGTCGGAACTCAATTATTTAGCAACATTAGTTATCATCAGATTGTATTATATTCTACTGAGAAGCATATTACAGACTTTACCAAAGCTATTAAAGAAAAATAATTTAAATATAAGATTGCATTAATTTATTGTAAAAAATTCGAATACAAAAGAGTCCCCATCTTTGCTCTGCACAAGGACATTCGTCGCGCAACTGTATATATTAAAACTGTACCTGTGTATTTATTTAAGTACGTACACTCACTCTGAAACTTTTTAATAAAATAAATAATTATAATGTAATTTTTCATGTGAAGATAATAAAAAAAATGCATGTTAATAAGATGTATGGAACAGGCGCAACACCTAAAGGAAGCAAAACTCAAGTTGCATATGTTTTCAGTGTTAGTTTTAAAAGAGTCATTTATGCGGATGTAGCATTATAGGTACCTACATAACTCTAAACAAGTTTCAAAATATATTTATCGATAAATATGTTTACATCTCTAGTTGGGTTACCAGTAAATAACATATAAAATTGCACGATCAATTTTCTCAAATATGCAGTAAATTTTGTTTCTTAACTTTTATTTATTAATTTCACCGCCGTTAGGCATCTTTTGGCTCAATAAAGGTTAAATGAATAAATAAATAATACAGTAAAATAAAATATACTCTATTTTACTAATCTTGTAGTGGTTCAGTACCTACCAGTTACCTTACCTCCGAATACCTCCGAATACCTCAAGAATACCTCACACGGATACCTCATACCTTCGAACCAGGTACCAGTTACCTACGTTGTTAATGTGAAACATATACGCGGTCGTCAAAATAGTGTTTTAAATAGTGTAGTATGTATGAAAGAAAATGTAAATATAAATAGGTGATTTTACAAATAAATTATTCATTCGACAATCGGACAGATCACGAGTTTCATTATGAATCCTATGAAGAACCTCTCAAATCTTATTATTGCACGAAATTTGTGCAAAACACTTACTGGCAACATTAAGTGTCGACAAGGTCAAAACTTGCACAATTCTACAGCTTGACGCGAGCAAAAAGTATCCTTATTGATTTAATGCTAAGGTTAGTTTTTAAAAGTTGCGATTCTCGTGCAATTTGACCAATGGCTGATGAATATTTTATGTAAAGGTAATAATAACGTGTATCTAAGTGTGGGTAACTGGCGACAGTGGTTTTGTTTCAAAACTGACTCGATGGCCTTTCTAACCTCCTTTATCTGTTCTGTGATAGAGACCGTACCTAATACATAGATTACCTTATAAATATGTTGTGATTTATCTAGAATGTGATAAGGAACTAACCTTGAAGTTACTTCATAGTTTCATGGAATTTGATGTTGATATTATAGTGTTTGAAGAATGCAGTCAACTAATATTATAAATGCGAAAGTAACTCTAGTCTGACTGTCTGTGTCGTTTTCACGCCAAAACTACTGAACCGATTTAAATGAAATTTGGTACACAGATAGTCTAGAGCCTGAGGAAGGACATGGGCTACGTCTAATTCCACGCGAGCGAAGCTGCGGGCGTCCACTAGTGCTCCATAAATGATTGAACCAGTTAACAGATCATTATATCTTGGCCGAAATGCAACAGGCATTATTTTATATTATTTAGGCCTCCGGACAGTGAGCCTATGAAAGGGTTTTGATGAAGATGATTATATTTAGTACTGATGATGATGATGCTTATACTATGTACTGACCTCCTTGCACCCTTAGTGAGCTTAATATCGGCTTGCTTCGTCTTAACAATCTCGTTCATTTCTTTGACATCCTCGCTGTAGTCAAGCAACTCTGTCTTCATTTCCGAAATGCTCTCCTTCTCCAATAGAAGGGATTTCTTTTGTTGAGCTGTAATTAGAGATTCAGAAATAAGTATTATAATAGTTAGATTGTAGCTTAATGTTTCGCTGCTACCCATAGACGTCCCACAGCTGGGCACGGGTCTCCCTCGCAGACGCAGCTGCGGGAGGTCTAGAGCATACTCCACCACGCTGCTCCAATGCGGATTGGTGGAGGGGTTAGTGGCCAACCCAGTGTCGAATGTTCTCAAGCCACCCGAAGGTCTTCGACAAGGCTTAACGACTGTTTCCAACATTGAAAACAACCGGGACCGACTGCTTAACGTGCCCTCCGAAGCAAGGTAGCGCCCATGAAATTTTGCTATTAGCGGTCATCGGTACCCATCCACAAGCCGACCGCGCCCGTCGTTACTTAACTCTGTCGATCACATTGAATCGACGCGAGCCATTGGGCTATGGACCCTACAATACCAACGCTACAAGTACTCATTGTAGTAAATATTGTGGCATGTGGCGAGTTGTACATTTTTCTATACAAAGGAATTTGAATTTAAAAGAGTACCGAGAGTTTTTTTTTTCCTCCGGATTTTTTCTCTCTCGGCATGCACTAGGACATAGGATATTATTGTAAATTATTCTTCTTAAAGCCGATGACCAGATATATAGTCCTCCTCATCGATTTCGATGAGGATAGATATCTATCTATCTAGATAGGTACTATCTATCGTGACATAGGGTTTAGCTTAGTGGTAGGTAATTATTGAAATTAGCCTTAAGGTAGGTTAGGGATTCGTGCATTTCTGTCCAATATGAGTTGATTGGTTTTTATGTGACATATAATGATTTATACTATATTTTTTATTTTCAAAATTATTCTGATATTCATATTTACTTACATACTGCATATGTTTAAAGTTATATTATAAAGTATTATTATTGTAGGATTAGCTATTCATCCAATGATCAATAGCTAATCTTCTTTTAGTACTTTGTAGTTACTTCGACTTCTGTTAAACCACAGAACAGATAAAGGAGGATAGAATGGAAATGTGGGCGTGACAGGCGCGCCAACAAGTATGATTAAACAATCATACTTCAACTGAAATCACGCGTGCATACTTTTAGTCGCTTTCGGACTGCGGTGGTGCGAAGAGCTGCACGAAAAATATACATTGCCGGTAAAGTACGCAAGTAATCCACGTGAACACATAGTTCGTGCGCAATGTATTCTGTCCTACAGAATGCGATGACGTCACGATGTTCTGTCGAGTTCGTTCGCAGCGAGATAGTGTTGTGAAAGTATAAGATAAATTTTTCGATAAGTCTTGATCTTGAGTACGTAATTAAAGTAGTTTCAGGTGTAAATACTTAATTTCAAGGAGTAGGTGTAGTACTAAATAAGTAATTTAGTACTAATTTATATTATGTATTTATTTTAGGTTTCCATAGGATCCTAATAACCAGCATTGGATAAATGTAACGGGTAGAAAATTTGGATCCCTAAAAAACAATGTACCACTTTGGAACAACTGTACTCGATTTTGCGCAACTTTGTCGGAACTCAATTATTTAGCAACATTAGTTATCATCAGATTGTATTATATTCTACTGAGAAGCATATTACAGACTTTACCAAAGCTATTAAAGAAAAATAATTTAAATATAAGATTGCATTAATTTATTGTAAAAAATTCGAATACAAAAGAGTCCCCATCTTTGCTCTGCACAAGTACATTCGTCGCGCAACTGTATATATTAAAACTGTACCTGTGTATTTATTTAAGTACGTACACTCACTCTGAAACTTTTTAATAAAATAAATAATTATAATGTAATTTTTCATGTGAAGATAATAAAAAAAATGCATGTTAATAAGATGTATGGAACAGGCGCAACACCTAAAGGAAGCAAAACTCAAGTTGCATATGTTTTCAGTGTTAGTTTTAAAAGAGTCATTTATGCGGATGTAGCATTATAGGTACCTATATAACTATAAACAAGTTTCAAAATATATTTATCGATAAATATGTTTACATCTCTAGTTGGGTTACCAGTAAATAACATATAAAATTGCACGATCAATTTTCTCAAATATGCAGTAAATTTTGTTTCTTAACTTTTATTTATTAATTTCACCGCCGTTAGGCATCTTTTGGCTCAATAAAGGTTAAATAAATAAATAAATAATACAGTAAAATAAAATATACTCTATTTTACTAATCTTGTAGTGGTTCAGTACCTACCAGTTACCTTACCTCCGAATACCTCCGAATACCTCACACGGATACCTCATACCTTCGAACCAGTTACCAGTTACCTACGTTGTTAATATGAAACATATACGCGGTCGTCAAAATAGTGTTTTAAATAGTGTAGTATGTATGAAAGAAAATGTAAATATAAATAGGTGATTTTACAAATAAATTATTCATTCGAAAATCGGACAGATCACGAGTTTCATTATGAATCCTATGAAGAACCTCTAAAATCTTATTATTGCACGAAATTTGTGCAAAACACTTACTGGCAACATTAAGTGTCGACAAGGTCAAAACTTGCACAATTCTACAGCTTGACGCGAGCAAAAAGTATCCTTATTGATTTAATGCTAAGGTTAGTTTTTAAAAGTTGCGATTCTCGTGCAATTTGACCAATGGCTGATGAATATTTTATGTAAAGGTAATAATAACGTGTATCTAAGTGTGGGTAACTGGCGACAGTGGTTTTGTTTCAAAACTGACTCGATGGCCTTTCTAACCTCCTTTATCTGTTCTGTGTGTTAAACGTATCACCTCATTGCGAAATAAATTATTTGCCTTTGACTTTGACTTTGACTACAAAAACAATTTCCGACCAATGAATGAGGTAAGAAACACGTAAATAACTTTTAAGGAAACACTGAACTCAAATAATACGTCTCCGTCCTAAAATAGCACAGCCCTGAACTTTACAGAGCATATAGTACTGAGCGTAATGAAATGAAATGAAAAATGAATGGCGCATTGAAAAGAAATGTGGCTATATGCCAATTACTTAGGCAGTAAACAATATTAATTAAAAAAAAGTAGCGGAGCGTCCATAGCTCAATGGGTCGCGTCGATCGTGTGTTCGACTGAGTTAAGCAACGACGGGCGCGGTCGGTTTATGCTCAGGACCTCCCGCAGCTGTCTGAGTGGGGACGTCTATGGGTAGTAGCTAGCTAACCAAATAACAGTATAGGTAAGGTAATCTATTAGCTGCCCTCTACAGATCTTTTCTCACAACTGAGTAGGCCTAGAGTGTACTCCACCAATCAGCTTCAGTGCGGATTGATGGAAGGTTTAGTCACCAACCCGATTGCCAGAAGTTTTAAGACCTCTCTGATGCCTCCAGGCTTAATGATTGTTATATTACAATATCAAACGATAGCGACGGCATACCGGCCACTAGCGGTCATGTCCATTTGCTACCCATAACCATTGCATATTAACACTATAATTTAGTATATGTCTCAATGTGCCACACAAATGCTTCAAGCACTTACCTAATTTCTCTAAAGCATCCTCAATAACTTCAATGTCTTTTCCGGAGAGACCTTCCTCAGACTTAATTTTAGTGTCCACAGCTATAATAGGAGCTGTATCGACCATTGTTGGTATATCTTCTATATTAATAACTGGAGCTTTGTCCTTGAGTTCTTCCTTCTCTCTCTTCTTAGCTTCAAGTAACTGTTTCTCTCTTTCTGCTTCCTGTAATTCTTGTTTTTCTTCTTTGATCTTTGCCTCTTCCAGTTTAATGGCTTCCGCTTTGGCCTGAAGATAGAAATAAAGAATGATGGAAATGTTCACATAAACACAACATAACTTCACGTCTGTATTTTCCCGAAGGGGTACTATACCCACTTTTCGTTAGTTACGTTTAGGTCCCATATTGCCCTATAGCCAAATAAAGATGGAAATGAACATGTACTATTAAATGCATTTTATAATTTCTATTATAAACACTTCTAAATTAAATGACACACTCAAGCAATACACTATTTCTTGTGCTTGCCTGCAATAATGCAAATTACATATTTGAACTATTAAAATAATCCAAAATTTTTATAACCAGGGAATCTTAGTAAATTTTAGTTATTACCAGTTGTCATATTATTTAATACCCAATATTTTATATTCAATGTAAATATTAATTTACCTTGAAGTCAAGTTTGCCCTCCTTTTCGCCGATGGCTGCCTTAGTCTGTGTAGCCACTTGTTCAGGCAGTGCAGATATAGTCGCCTTCAACTTGTAAGTAGTGGGCACATGTTCTGGCACCATCAATGCCCTGGACAAGAGCAACAGTGACGGGGGCACTTTCTCATTCAATGACAAGTCCAGCCAATTCCTCAGTTCCTTTCGTAACCTTTCTTCAGACACACCATATGCCCTCATCCCGCGAGCCTTGCAAGCTTGTTGCAACTCGCTAAAGTTCAAGCTATCAACACCCTCCTTAGCTATCATCTTATCGTCTGCCGCTAATGATCTCAACTTCATTTTGAGATTAAACCGCAACATTGCGCCAGTGCCGATTGTTGATACATTCAAAACTTTGCACAATGCAACTAAATGCGGCCTCTGTAGAGAGTCTAATGTAATCTCATCCTCAAAAAGTTTAGAGAACTTCATTATTTCTTCACTGGTAGCCACATCACCTGATGTTCTTACTTTATTGAAGAAAGTCGAGAACTCCCTTGCAAGTTCTGAATGCCTATTGCCAGCTTGAGGAGCCATCTGATCCAAGGTTTCCGTAAAGAACTTTGCCATTTCCAACTTCACTTTCAAATGCTGTTTCAACTTTGCTTCTTTCTGACTGCTGCTCTCAAATGTTGAAGGCAACATGTTAGGAAACAGTTTAATGAACAGGGGTAAGAAAAATTCTAGAAATGGCACAACAATAAAAACTATAAATGGAACCATTCTAAACAAATCTCCAATAGTTGTAACCAAGAGTCTGTGTTCTCTCCGTGTTAATGAATTGCCTCTGAGAATACTGAAGAGAAGTGAAGTCGATATTCTTATTTCAATGAAGAGTAAACGAAAGCCATGGTAGTAATGTCGCAACTCATCCATTATACGTGTCTTTAAACTTTTCTTTACTACAACTTTCTTAGGAAGCTTCTCACTTTCTTCCATACCCTTCTTAATAGTTTCAACTGTCGCTTCGACTTTCGAGGAGGGTTTCAAGGGTTCCTTTTCATACCTGTAGCTGCTTGTGTTAATGAACCTGACATGAGGAGGGTAGCAAAATACTCGCGTGTTGAGAGGTTTCTGAGTGATGTCATGCTGTAAACCTATAGGTTGAGTTGTATAATAAGATAGTGACCTTGAAAGTGTTATGTATGGAAAATTTTGATAATGCCTTGCCTCCCATAGCAGCGCTGAAATTAACAACAAAAAGCATGTTATCAAAAGGTATTCTAAGCAAAAATATTTTATGGCGCAATAGTGAAACATAATGTTTCATCGTGAATTTAATAGATGTTATTTTTAAACTTGCACGTTCGTAGAAAAATCGGAAGGAATGTTAATTCCAAAGAATTTGTAAAGCCTTACAAATACGCAATATGCAATTTATACATATAAACAATGGAGCAATGGTTAGGTACGGTAAGTTTATTTTGATGCGTTAAAGTAATAATTATGTCGGTCGGATACATAAAAACAATTACTCATTGTCATAATAGTAATTCACCAACGAATATACCATTGAAATAAATAAGTCATAGTAAAATCAATCAAAATTGAACTGATTAGCAGAAAAGGTTATGTAGGTATATTTAATGTTTATTTGGTTGCACAAGTCTCATCCTTCTACTTACTCGATTTTTTTATGCACCGACAGTGATTCAGAATAATTCTATTCATTTTTGCTTTACAATCAGCTTACAATATGAAAAATATGAAAATTAAAAACAAAATCGACCTGTACCATGACAATCGAGAAGGTAAACAGATAAAAAATATTGATTGGACTTAAACGACCTATAAACATAGAATCTTCCTTTTGTTTTAAAAGCAAACCAAGCAATGACCTCCGTAAATATTCATTTTTAGGGTATCGTAAACTTTGCATAAGCATTCGCGAAGGTCGTCCTACACATGTGTGTTCGCATATTCGTGCACATGTGAGTGACCGATGTGAATAACGATAACATATTGGAATTTATTGAATTATTGCAAAGTGACCCCTCTATTTTGGACCCTGAAAAGAAGTCCTATAAAAACAGGCTTTAAAAATAGTGAATGGTGCCTGGAAGAGAATAATTAATAACAAATCGCGAGCAACACTGGACATTCGTGAACTCATTTGCGAACCCATTTGCATATGAACTCCTGACAGTCCTTCACATTCGTGCAAACATTCGTACAAATGACAAACGTTTGCACACATGTGAGTGACCGCGGTAACATGAGACAGATAGCTCAAAAAATAATATTTCCATGGGAAAAGCAACATTTCCATAATTTATGTAGAAAACGAAAGTAATACTATAATATGACACTATAGTAATTAGTGTTGTAGCTATTAAATACATTTCTAATTATTCATGTTATATTTGACTATCTGCCAGACAGTATTAGTATTCTGTGTGCCAGACTGCCACTGGCACGCCACTGGCAACACTGCGTACTGCGATCCGCATCCGCATGTTATCAATTTTTTTTTATTCCTAACCTCAATAAAAAAAAAACATACGATCGTGTAGGTAGGTAGAGTGTATACTATTTCTGTGAAATATAATTGAATGTATTTTGATATTTGAATACAATAATCTTATTACTTGAACACAGATAAGCGGACGGAGTAGGTATATAGATGAATATATTTGGTCAATATTTCATTAACAGTCTAAGAAATGTCAATAAAGCTCAAGCTGTATTGAGACCTAGGTGTAAGTGTATTGTTCGCCTAAAATAAACTTTCCACTTTGTTATACTATTCAACATTTTATATTATTATTGAACGTAACTAAACTATCCTTTTTACTAGTGACAGCTGTACCAACAAGGATGAAATCGTCCACCTCAAAGAGTAAAGCACAGAATATAGTCTGGGTGGACCTGGAAATGACAGGTCTTAACATAAACACTGACCACATATTGGAAATAGCTTGTCTAGTCACTGATGCAGATTTGAATGTTGTTGCAATGGGACCGAACATAGTAATTTATCAGCCGGATGATATTTTACAAAACATGAATCAATGGTGCTTAACACAACATGGTGAGGTACTGATTATGTTCACTATCAATATATTTATACTATTTATACTACCACCACAACTTGGTACCACAACCCTTTGTCCTTATGATGGGCTTGAGTCTCCTTTCAGACTAGAGGTTTAATGTGTACATATTGGCCAAGTGTGGATTGGTAGATTTAACATGTAAATGTATTTTTGTGTATGTATATCATCAAAATAAAATAAAAAATATTTTTTAATTTTAAATTTGGAACTAGTGCTGTCGGCCCAGGTATTGGCATGGAGGATGATTGCTTGGGATGACTATTATAGGCTGAACGCATTTTTCTAGCCATCTTTAAATAAAAGTATATTATGGAAATTTCAACCACTTTGTAACCAAGATGTAGTGATATACAGAACAGACGTAAGCACATTACTTCATTTAACATGCATGTTAGGTAGCTTTCACTATCAGCACACTAAGAAAATAAGTCATCATTCTCTATTTTCAGTCTGGGCTGATAGAAGCTAGTAGAAAATCAACAGTTACAGTTCAAGATGCTGAGAATGAAGTCTTGGAATTCATAAGAACACATGTACCTGAGAAGCAATGCCCATTAGGTGGTAACAGTGTCTATATGGACAGACTGTTCATTCGCAAGTATATGCCAAAACTAGATGACTACTTACATTACCGAGTCATTGATGTCAGCACTATAAAAGAATTGGCGAAGAGGTGGTACTCAAAAGAATTTTCCAAGATACCCAAAAAAGAATTTAAACACAGAACCTTGAATGATATCCTGGAGAGTATAGAGGAACTTAAATACTATAGGAAAAATATATTTAAGGCATAAGTCCGTGTATTGACTATTTTATTAGCTTAATTGTGTAGCAAGATTTTACTAGCTTAATTGTGTAGCAAGATGCATGTACATAGTCTGGCTGTAAATACTGTTACAATTAAAAATAAACATTTTTTTACATTTGAATTTGGAATATGTTTTCTCATTTTCGCGCCAATACATTGTAAAATAATTTGTGATGCATAATAAAATAAGCATAAAAAACGTTTCGTTTCATTTATCTTCAAGTAGGTGTAGTCTATTATCTTTTTGAGGAAATTTAACTTTTTCTATCAAGTAGCGACATCTGTTATCCAATAGCGTTAAAATAGTAAAACTATTGGTCAATAGATGGCGACAAAAATATGGCTAGTAAATAAAAAAACTTAGTAGATAAGAAAATACCGTTACGGGAAGCGTAATATATAGTAGGTATATAGTAATCGTCAAATGTACGAGTTGTTACCGGCAAGGTTTGTAATTCAGGTATTCTATCTTTACGATATTTAGGCAATGTATAGAATACCTGGGCCGTCCAGGGAATGTATGAAAATTATTGTCCAAAGGCTTATTTTTTTCTGTCATGAATAGTTATTTCGTTTTCTAGGTAATCTAAACAATTCTAGGGTCTGTATAAAGTACCTGCTGGCCCACCGCCACGTGCCAACTCACCTCATTCGTAAAAAAACAGAGTTGACAACTGAAATTACATAGGAATCCACGGGGGACCTCTAACACTAAAGTTTCGCAATTTTATTGTAATAATTTTGAAAAATTCGTACATAAGAAGTTATCTAATAATTTTATTGTATAAAATACCTAAACAAAGTTTAAATTAAACAATATTTCATACATTATCTACCCGTTTCCTCATGATGTTTCCTTCACCGTTACAGCAAATTACATTTAATTTCTTAAATCGCACACAAATTAGAAGTCATTGGAGGGTGCCACTTGTATTTGTACCCAATTGGATGTTTTACATTGTCTAGGTATGGTATAGAATACCGGATTATACAGATTGCCCTGTTTCATACATTTGAACGTTTTTTCATTCAAAAAAATACAACTTATGCACAATTTGTGTTCGATGCCTAAGTTGTCTTTTATTGAACCTTTATCTAAAAAAAACTCTTTTAACATGACTGTGCCCTACATTTTCCCAACGTTACATACAAATCAATGATCAGGAAAAGTTCACTGATCTCCAGTAATAACTCTTTGATCGTGTTTGTGCTCAAAATAGATATCGACCAAGATTTTTTATTGCTTTTCCAGCAGTGTGCAGACTTGGTATGAATTAAAAGGGTTAATAACAAAGGTTATTTAATGTAATAACAATTAATTTAATTAAGTGCAATCGCTAAGCTACCAACTCATAAAATTAAGTGTATATTGTGAAACATATCATATAAATATCATATAGATTCCCTAACCATAATGATTAAGCTTAGACCTGATCGAAAACGAACTTAGGTGTAACCAGAATAACAGATTATTCTGGTACCACGGGAAATAGGGCTACGGTAGTACTAAAAAGGCTCTATGATTGCCGGCGGTAAGAGTGACCGTCCATCCTGTGCAGGTACGGTATCCAATATTAGAAAGAAAGAAAGAATGAAAATATTTATTTTGTCTCAAATACAAGGTAGGTACAATAAAAAAAAATAGGCCAAACATATAAGTTAAAAAGGGACAAAATAGGACTACTCTCAGCCTGTGCCGTGGTACTGAGAGAGAACAGCGGCTGTGGTTTTCAGGGTAGCGTAGCGTTATTATTCATAATATATTCGTGTATATAATAGATTACTACATCCGGTAGGATTATTATTGTTCTGTGATACAATGACTCCGGGAAAGACTACGCTGTGTGTGAACTGTTGTAGATTAAGTGGACGCCCGCAGCTTCGCTCGCGTGGAATTAGACATAGGTAACAATAGTTTCGTTTACACCTAGTAATATTAGATAGCATATGTAAGATGCAGCTTTCTAATTGTGAAAGAATTTTGAAAAATTTAAGAATTGAAATCGGTCCAGTAGTGTTTGTGTGAAAACATTACAAACAAATCCTTCCTCTTTATAATATTAGTATAGAAGTATAGATTTCATACTTACAATAATTTACATTTCATATGAATTTATTCACATTTTATATTATGTACTTACATTTATTAAAATTAGTGTAGCGACCTAGCGAAACTTGTAATAAAAATGTTAACATGGCGATAAGAAAAACGCGATTTAAAAGAAAAACTACTTACTTTACAAGAATAACTTTAGTACGACAAATTCGCGTGATCACTTATAATTTCATTGTATACCAGTGTTACCTTATTGCGTGACCCAAACTGACCTACACCTTGAATATTTTACTGTTGCTTGGTAGAAAATTAAATACACTCAGGTACCTAGAGCTGTTTACCCGTGGACTTCCGTTTTTTTGTTGGTCAATCGTAAGGTAGGTACTTAGCATTCAAGCTTATGACTACTATTTCAGACTACTGTACACTTACGTTGTTGTAAATCTACTGAATAAAAAATTTGCGAAACTCAAAGGTTTCACATATCGAAACATCGCGATCGAAATGCCGCAATGTTATGAATTTATTTGTAGCTTATTTTGCTTTGATAATATCTACAATCAAAAGGCGCTATAATAATATATTTAATAAAATATACGGCGCTAACTTGGATAATATTAAATTGCTTTGTTACTATAATTTATATTAGCGTTATATAATATCTCGGTACTTGTCCACTTAACAAAATGGTTCTGTCATCGAATTTTCTCAGACTAAGTAGGTACTTGATAAAAATAAATACTGGTAAAGGTGGTGGATGTGGTATCTTTACTGGTAAGTTACCTGATCTAGATAAAAGCCGGTTCAGTAAAAATTAATCCAACAAACTGGTATATTTATATCAAATCATAATTTTATTTAGAAATGTGTGAAACAGTAATAGGTAGGATAGGACAGTCAAGGAATTCTTCATAGTTGCTTTATAAAAAAGAGGAAATTTATGCCTGCCTTTCAAAGAATCGAATTGAAAAAATATTTTTGTGTTTTATTTATTGAGGAAGACTCGAGGCATTTAATAAATAACATCACGCTACAACTAATAAAAAAATATTGCAAAAATATTCCTTTTAAGAGCTTACGTTGCGTGCGCTGCGTCTACGTTACGCAAAAGTCATGTATGATAGTATTGACTTATAATAATGAGTCAATGTATGATAGAATTATTCCCCTTTAAAAGTTCTAAAAAAAAGTCCAGCATTACTCTATCTTTTAAGGTTGACTTTCTATGACCTATTTTTCATAGAAATCAAATGTCTGACAAGTAGTTTATAAATAATATTTAATTTCAGTGTATCTACCTAACGTATTTTTAGATAGTTTATTCCGATCATTTAAATAGTATGTTAGTTTCCTTATTTAATCAGAATGTAAGAAAATAAAAATGCAGTAACTTGTTGCTCAATTTTTATTTAAACTATATAAATAAATATTCTACGTCTATATCTATTATTTAGTAGAAAGGTAAATGTTTCTAATCATGAAAGACGCAACAGATGTTTTTGAACTGATCATTCAAGAACATATAGATAATATTCTTATTTCAAATAAGATTTTCTGGGGATATTAAATCCACTAGACACAAATATGCTACAGTGACAGTTATAAAATTCACTTTTTTAAAATACAACACCTATTCTGACCGAAAGGATTGAAGACATTGGCTTTCAAGTCAGATGAACATCAGGTATTTCACGTGTTGCTAAACATACTAATGATAAATCTTACTTTTCAACTATGTTACATATATTTATTAAGGTACATTTTATCGCGCTCGTCTTATTTTGCATACAAAGTCTCGGAAATTGAAATCGAAATTGTTTTCCTTATCCTATAAAACATTATAAACGACTACTAGTAGAAAATGTATTGATCACAACACATCGGTCAGTACTTAAAGTCCGTTAAAAATTCAAGTAAACATTTTCACAAAAATATTTTGAAATAATAATAACTAAAATATGAAAATATTATACACAAAATACACACATATATATAGTAGTTACTCATACGAAAATGCGTTATACTATATTAATTTGGCATTATTTATATATATTATAAATGTATGTATTCATTTTAATTTTACCATGAACCTATTTCAAAATATCTTCATAGAGTTGCATTTCACCACTTTAGTCAGTGCATTTAATATTCTCGGTTAGTCTTTATAGAAGATAATAATAAGTTTTAGCTTTTAACTACAAATTTAATATTTTTACATTTATCTCTAATATAGGTTTAACTATTGTACCCATTTTGATACATGATTACAAAATTAAATAAGGCTTATTATCTACAATCTATATCTAAGTAAGTTCATTTTCATACAATGTGATTGTAATAATTATATATTTCATTAAATAAATTTCACATTTAAATAAATACAATATATTTTACTACTTTATATTATCATTGTGTTTACAGTAAAACTTTATAAAATAAACATTAGATTCATAAATTAAAGGAACGTTTGAGACATTATTAAAATAATATTATAGTAGTTGAGAAGATTGTAGAAAGATTGAGTAAGTAAATAATTTATTTAATTTTTCTACTTCTTTCGTTACCTGCCTGCGGTCAATTCAAATACTGGCACGAATTGCGCCGATTCATGTGTGGCCTTGCTTCGTCAGTCGCTCCAGCTGACTTATGATGGAACGCTGGACTATTCACGTACAAACACAAATTCGTTGTAGTGGTTCCAGCGGTTTTCCTCCGAATCTACACCCGGCTTCAGTTCAGCGGCGCCGCCGGCAGTCCCGCTCCCGCAGCTGGCCGTCAGCTTGAACCCGTTCTCCTGCAGCATGTCGAAGGCCTGCTCGATGAAAGAGTGCTTGAGGAAGAACCGAGACGTATACCTGTCCGCCAGCCCGTGATCAGGATCACGAGACTCGTTCAAAGTCTCTCCGAACACATCGCGACAGAGAGTTACCTTTCCGCAGACGAGGATGCGCGATAGCTTGCGGAACTTCACGTCTGCCAGCCCGTCGCGACCGAAGGCGAAGCTGCCGCGGTATCCGACGGTGATGCATCCCTTCTCGCGGTTGGGAGGCTTGGGGTCGGCGTCGCGGACGGCGCTCTCTAGACCGACGAGTCTGTAGTGCTTGGCTTCGCGCGCGAGCCGCTTGTGTTCCCTGAAGCAGTCGGGGAGGACGAGGCCTCCGTCGCGGAGGTAGTCGAGAACGTAGCGGAAGAGAACGCCGTCGCGGTCGAAGAAGATACGTCCGCGGGCGTCACGCATGTGGTCGGGGTCGCGGAGCGCGGCGGCGGGGAGCGAGTCCGGTTCGCGCAGGAGCGTCTCGCGAGTGGTAGCGTAGTGCACGCCGCCTACGTTGAGCTCGAGGACCTCCGGCGGCGCGTCCGCCATGGCTGGAGGCTGGGGGCGCAGTGCGCGGCTGCGCGCCCCCGCCCGCTGACCCACTTAACGCCTCGCCTCGCGCGCGCGCCCTGGGGTTGCCAGCTTGAAGGTTTTACCTTTGAATTGAGTAGAAAGGTATCCCCAACATTATACACATCCCTGTGACCCATAGACGTCCCACTGCTGGGCACGGGTCACACAGACACATCTGGGGGAGGTCTAGAGCATACTCCACCACGCTGCTCCAATTATACACGTAGTACCTAATTATTATTTATCGTTACAATGCCTTAAATTTTTTAAAACTTCAATCCTCTACATCCGAATTTTCTAAATGCGCATATTACTCCCTTTAGGATACATTTACGTCTTAACCAAAAGTCTTCATGGTATCAGGATATAGATAGTTACTCATGGTGATTTCTATTAAACAATACCAGAACAAAGTGGGTTTAATATCCCCACTATTATTTCGACTGGACTCCTGTAAAGTGATTTTTGTCTGTGTTCAAAGTCAAAATTTTCGCAAAGTAGATACTTAAAAACTTTCCGGTCTGTTAGGCCAGATTCTTATATTGTACAGAGCATATTTGATAATCACCTTTTGATATCACAATATTGAACAAATATCATGATCACCTTTATCAAATTTAATGGTTTTCAGCCATAGCACCTAGCTTCTAATACCAGTTTCAGAATAGGTAATTCATTACTGAATTCGGAAGATTAGAGCATTTTACTTATCTTATTTACTTATTATCTAATACAAAAACTAATACCTACCATTTACCACAATCCTTTTAATGTCCCACTGTTTCTGACCCACTTATCTTAAAAAAGTTTGCGTGCCGCTTGAATTCGAACCCAGACCGCCGAGTGAAAAGCGAGTTCAATAGCTACTGAACTATTACTGTTTTGAGAGGAAAACAAAGGGTTTTTTTTATATATCTTATACTGTACAATCCAGCCTACAGCGCAATGTAACAGTATAAAAATAACCAATGAACATGCAATCTTCAGAAAAGTTTCTGTTCGAGAGCTATTAGAACCTTATTTTGATCCGTTTAGGATATAATAATTATTCACATGGCATTATCCTAGTTTCCCGTAACGTCCTACAAATAATTTGCAGGTAACTTTTGTGTTAGGAAAAAGTTTTTGTGAGTTGTCAACCCTGTCGCGCCTGTGCCCATCAATAACGCTCGGGCGGGTTACTGACATGGACGTAATCATTTCCTACCCCTTCAGGACTAAGCTGAAGTCTTCAAGGTCGCTCACTATTGTTAGCTAACAGATGGTTCATTATTCGCCGATACTTGGAAAAACTTTGCACGCTTCGCTGTGTCGTTAATACAAACTGACATCTACGGCGATAATGGACTGTCGGTGAATCAACAGATACTATACGTATACACGCCTATAGATAGCTACTTGTTACGAGTATAAAACTTTGTGATGTAGCGAATTGTTGGTTCGTTTGGCGTGGTTTGGCATAACGTCGTCCACGCGCGCCGTGTTGTTATAAATAAAATTGTAGACAAACAATAAAAACAGATGCTACTGTTGGTAGGTAGGCCATATATGCCCATGTTTACTTTTAATTCAATAAAGTTTAATTAAACTGCTTCCCAGAGTAAATTACCCTGATCTTACATGTAGGAACATTATTAGAAGCTTAGCTTATTAGAAGATAATAATATGTAGAATTTGGTTGTCTAAAAACAACTAGGTACCTACATGTTTCAAGAATTAGTGTTCAGTTCAGCACACAACTCTTTCTTTGTCCCACTGTTGGACACGGGTCTCCTCTCGGAATGGGATGGGTAGGCCCACGCTGGCCAAGTGCGGTTGACAGACTTCACATACCTTCGAGATTTTCAACAACATTATGGAGAACTCAGGCATACTGGTTTCCTTACAATGTTTCCTTCACCGTTGCAGCAGGTGGCATTTGAAAATAAAGTGAACTGTTCAGCACAGTTCAGTTTATTTACCGAAAACCTTTATTTTGATAACATTTAGAAATCTGACACCTAGGGGAAAAAAGGGGACAAATGATTATAATGTGAGAAGACATGGGTCTAGTTTTTCAAAGCCATCTGGGGTCTGATGAAATCCTTACACTCCAAAAATATCTACGCAAGTACTAAGTTTTTGACTTTTTACCCTCTGGGGCTTCGGGCTTTCGATCCGACCCTAGTCAGAAATTGACAATAGAATACTACGGCTAACTTCATAACTTCATATACATCGTAGCCTCCATAACTCGACTCAATGTGATAAACACGAGCGCAGTAGGTTTGTGGATGGGTGAACGCTAGTGGCAAAATTGTATGGGCGCTACCGTGCTTCGGAGGGCACGTTAAGCTGTCAATCCAGGTTGTTTTAAATGGTAAAACTAAAAACAACATCTTTAACCTTCGGGTGACTTGAGAACATTTCACACTGGGTTGGCCACTAACACACAATCAAGTTGGAGCAACGTGGACCTGCTGATGTGTCTGTGGGGAGACACGTGCCCAACAGTGGGACGTCTATCTATGGTATATGTGTCGAAAGTTAGGTATTTTAAAATTAAAGTGAGTGGTCAGTTCGTTCATTTTTGTTTAACGAGGAACTTTTAAAGATATCCCGACATCGTGGGAGTGGAGCGAAGCCGGATGGCCTATAAAATAAATGTTAATGTTCTTAAGTATGTATGTAGGTATGACGGGCCTGTTGGCGCAATCGGTAGTGACCCTGTCTGTTGCGCCAGGGGTCGTGGGTTCGAATCCCACTCAGGACAAATATTCGTGTGACGAACACTTGTATTTGTTCTGTGTCTGGATGTTAATACTCGTATTATCTATTTATGTATGTATTTAAAACTATCTATGTATGTATATCAGTCTCTGACACCCATAGGCTCGCGCCTACTTTGGGGTCAGATGGCCGTGTGTGAGAATGTCCAAGATATTTATAGGTATGTACCTAATTTCGTTTAGTTTCTACTGAAAGGATTTCCTGCTAAGCGCACTCAGGCTATCGGATTACAGATGGATTGCAAGATCGCGCTCTCATCGCCCCGTCTATCTGAAAGCAATTCAGTGTACCCAGCTGCTTCGTAGGATTTTAGGTTAGAGGATAAATTAGTTTTAATGTGCTAGAATAAATATCAAGATAGTAAGGTTGCCTCGACCCGTACATACAAGTTCAAGCAGAACTAACAGCTGTACTGTAGCATTTTTAGTTTTTAACTGACTTCGAAAAAGGAGGAGGGTCTATGTTTTCTACTGATTTTTGACTGATTTTTGGGTATTATGAACATGGCATAACAGGCAGTGTCACTACCGATTGCGCCAACGGGCCCGTCATTGTGTCGTGTATGGTACCAAAATCGGTATAATTTATGGAATGTACCACTCTTACAGTCTCAGCCGATAAACTTAAGTACGAGCTATGGAGCTGCGGGTTCCGGGTTCAAATTCCAATAAAATTTCAGTGTTTTCGCAATTTCGATCCTGTTCGAAAATATACTGTTTAGTTTCTGTTCATCGTAACGAAGCTGCTTAAAAAAATCTGCAACGTAAGCAAATTCTCTCTCTGCCAATGATTAGCGTTAAGTACTTATTTAAAAGATTTTTCGTATTCTCACTTCCATTTATCCTTTTTCCACTTCGTCCGTTTTGACAATTCCTGGCCAATCCCCGGCAGGGTCGCTCGCTAAGCGGCAGATTACCAGATGGATTATAGAAATGGCGCGTACTTTGCTTTTAGAGCTATTTGGTCGTATAGAGATAGATACGAGGTAGATACTAGTAGACGATAGATACTAGATACGAGGATAGGAGGGTTACTTTCGGTGATATTGAGTTTTCATAATATAACTGCCTTGTTGGTCGCGGTCGCAAGCGCGACTGTTTAGCTAGAGATCCTGGTTCGATTCTCGTTCGAATTGAGGTTTTCTAACATCAAACGTCTAGTAGCTCGGAGTCTGAATTTGTGGCCGGTGTATGGCAACAGGTTCACTACACCACCTATTACATAGGACCTTAATATAACTGGTGAAGTGGTCGTTTACACACATTTAATTTTGTCCTACACCTTCGAGAAAACACAGGCTTGATCTTATTAAGTTGATAGTGTTAAGTTTGACGGGTGACCGGTATTGGCGAACTTTCTTGAGCGCATTCGTTTTTCAATATCTTCGGCCCCGTTACTATCTTTAAGCCATGTTATAGGTTTAAGGTAAAAACTTATGGCAATCATGTTGCACAGTAATCAGAAAGTATAATGGCCAAGAACCAATGGAGCAGCGTGGTGGGTTGCAGTTACATAATAGCGTAAACGGGATTGAAATAAAAATAAAATAACTAACAACATACTTTTATTTCGAATAAAGGGAATACTGCGTCAACATACTTAAATAAATACGTTTAAAAATCACAAAGTAATTTACAAGCTAATTTAAAACTATGCAAACAATTATGCGCCGAAAATCTGAAAAGATTTTTTTAACGCCAAAAACAGCTTATTGTTTTTTTATATACTTATAACTATACATATAAACAATACGGCGATTCCAACGAGAATATTCTACATGAGACCCCTCTATCAATACTCCTTGTATTCAACGCTATCGCTGAAGTTCTTTTGAATAAGCAGCACGATCCAATTCTCTGGTTTAATTTTGTATGCATGCACAAATTGAATTTGAATCACGTGTGAATATTCCAATTTCCAACAATCCAATTCAATTTTCTTCATCAAACCCACCTTTTATACTATCTATACGAATATATATTTCACGGTCTTCTCTTCATGAATTGTAATAGGTAAGCATAGAATAACATAAGAACAAGATTACATCTCCAAGATGGACATTTGATAATCATTAGAAGCTTACAGCTGTGAAACAATTCAATGTAATGTAATTTTGTAAAATTATGTAAAACATTTAATTGCCATTGATCTAACGAAGTGTATCAACAAATGTTTAGAGCAAGGTATCTTCCCAGACAGCTTGAAAATTGCTTCTCTTAAATGAATACAAACTAAGTAATAATAAATAAATTCTTAAACCACATATTTCAAGAAATTACTATCTATCAGAAAATTACTAATCCATAAAGAAAATGTCAAAATGACTACTTGCATCTCTAACAACTCTCTATGTGATTTTATAAACTATCTCGTCTAATTTCAAATTGGCTGAATGTGTAATCACTAATCTCTTTGTCATTCTTGAACTCTGCTTTGTCGATTTTACTGCTGGGACTTCCGGTGGTCTTTAACCAGTTCTTCCTGCAAAAAAAAGGGAATGTTGCATAACATACTGATACAGAGGCCCAGACTGAACTTTGATGTCTCATTCGAGAGGGTACAGGGTTCAAATACCAGTGACATTTACTTTTCTTGCTTGTGAGGGATACAAGCGACATAACACGAAAGCGGCCCTTTTGCGCACTCCTTTGATGTGTTCAGCGAATGATAAGTTTCTATTTAAGGTAACTACAAGGTATTTGGTATTCCACTACGACCGTGGAATTGGTTGGTCAAACAAGAAAATGGGCTTCAATACCTTCTTGAAATATCAGTGTTTTGCGGGTGAAATGTAATTTTTATATATAAATATATTGACTGACGCCTATAAATAAAATTAATAAATTTATAGGCGTCAGTGTAGATCAGCGGTAAACTGATGTATAATACCGCGACGTGCGTCTATACGTAGTATTCAGTCGTGTACTATCAACGATGGAATGTCAGGCCAAGCAAGCAAAAGCATCTCCGTTGGTTCGTGCCTTGACCATGCTTAATGGCCTCCTGGCATGGGATCTGATCTGAGTGTAGATTTGTTTTGTTGTTCGTCTGCTGTATTTCGCAGAACGGCTAGTAGATATGTACAGATTATCAATCCATACTAATATTAATATTATAAATGCGAAAGTAACTCTGTCAGTCTGTATCGCTTTCACGCCAAAACTACGAAACCGATCTAAATTAAATTTGGTAGGTACACAAATAGTCTACCTAGCTAGAGCCTGAGAAAGGACAAAGGCTATTTTTTAATTGGAAAAAAGTGTTTTAAAGGGTTGAAAAGGGGGATGAAATGTATGAAAGTATTGTCATTGCAGAACTAGAAGCATAAAATTTATATTTTAGGCAGTTGATTAGATATAAATAAATATGGCATTCAAAGTTTGTAAAAATGTTAACCTTATGGGTGTAAAATAAACATAATATATTATTGTCTAATGCCACGCGAGTGAAGCTACGGGCGTCCACTAGTATTTATATATACTTGTGAATAAACTGAATAAACATGACACATTGCATCTCTAAAGATCTATGATCAATGAATCAATGATTATGTGGAGAGGTCGCGATTGTCTACGCACACGATCTTTCACTGTCGCAGTCAATAGAAATTTTAAAACAGTGCATGCATGCAAACATAACCTAGCAGCAAAAAATATCAATTTTCTAGGTTGCATGAACTTGCATAATAATATGCAAAACGTTAGTTTTACCCCATACATACTAGGGTTTGCATGTGGGTTATGCATGCAAAACCTTAAGTGTATGGCCACCTCAACTTACATAGTTTCCACTTTATCTGGGGGTCCTTCCATCTGCCCCTGCACCGTGCCTTCAGCTGTGTTGCGGCACCAACCTCGTAGACCTAACTTATCTGCTTCACCTTTAGTATACTGTAGAACAGATTATCTTTTATAACCAAATATTTGTGCTAGTAAAATAACAATTCACGGCAGTGACAGCCCAGTGGCTATCGAACACGCCTCTCACTCGAGCAGTCCAGTTTCAAACCCCAGCAGCACGCACCAATGACTTTTCTAACTTATGTGCAATTAAGAAATTATATGTCACTTGCTGTAACAGTGAGGGAACCTGCATGCCTGAGAGTTCTTCTAATGTTCTCGAAAGCATGTGAAGTCTGCCAATCCGCACTTGGCCAGTGTGGTGGACTAAAGCCTAATCCCTCCCATTCTGAGAGGAGACCCGAGCCCAACAGCGGGACAAAGAAAGGGTTGTGACGTACAAAAATTAATAATTGTAATGGTCCCAAATTCAGTTCCTGAACCATGCACAATATGAAACCTGCATGACTCTTAGTTGTCCATAATGTTCTCAAAAGGCACCATTGTGAAGTTTACCAATCTACACTTGGCAAGCGTGGTGAACTACCCTACGAAGGGGTTCTGTCCCAGTGCTGGGACTTAAGACAGGTGTTGATAAGTTTCGCTGGTACCATTGTAGTGCTTTAATGGTATTTCAGTGAAACTCTGTCAACTTCTTAAATCCAAGCCTACGGATGGTAAAGTAAATTGGATACCTATATTTTCAGTTTACTAAAGGTTTCATTGATAGAGGCCAATTACTTGTTTAGACAATAAAAACAAGATTAATTTGAGTCTATTCCAATCCTACACAAAGTTGGTTACTATTTTATGGTTTCTCCTGTACTGCTCACTAATAAGAGGACTAGGTAATATTTAAATAAACACCTACATCCATTAAAAGCATTTTTTTTAGAAAATAATATTCTATGAACGAAAAAAACAATTAAATTAGTGATACAGGACACAGTCTAGGTATATAGGGAGTTAGGTAATTAGAAATACAAGGTAATCTAGGGCCGCTAATGTAACGGGAACTTTGTTGTTACGTCTAATAATAAAACTACTAGCTGAACATACTGAAAGTACCTTACGAAAGAAAACCCCCTGAACACGGCCAAAAACTTCGAAATCTACACTCTTCATAGACATTGCTGCAGAAGATGTAATACTTTGACTGCTCAATCTCAAACAATTTGCTATTAATAACAAACGAATCATGTGTGAAATATATCGAGAAAGAAAAATATTTAAATTTTTTCGCTGTTTCACTTGATTGTTTGGCTGACTGACTGACATTCAATTTGACTTTGACATTGACCTCACCTCATTGACGTTAGATTTAGACAAAAATTCCAATTTCTTTGGCTAAAGAAAGCTTGTTTGTTACAAGTTTGGATACATACCTACAAGAATTTGTAAGAAAGAAAGGTGCATTATATTGTCACAGCTTTGTTTGATTTGAGTTTTGTCTTGGAACTTATATATCTTTATGTACCATAGCTTACCTTGTAATTTTGGCGCTGGCCTTGGCTTCGCAGCAGTGATTCCAAGTCTCCCGATTTTCCAGGAAATCTCCTGTTCTTAGTAAATCAAAACTTAAGCATTTATAACTGAAACTGACTAAAATAAAGATAATAGCATTGATTAAGCGGCCAAATTAGAAGTGAGTTTTATGTGCTTCCTACAAAATACTGAAAAGCATTTGTAGAAATTGAATGTATTATAGATCAAAATATGCAACAAATTATGTACATATTTCAGAGATTCTGCACACGAAAAATATTTTAAAAAATGTCGATTGTTCCAATTTAAAATGTCAGTGCAAAAATATTACACAAGCACAAATAAAATATGTATTATTAGACCTAATTTAAATAATTACGTATAAGGAAAAAGTTATCTCCCGATTTTTCCTATTTAATTTTATAGCATTACATTTCCCGGATATCTAAAACTGGATCTGGTAACACTACGTGGCAGATTTTGGCGAAATTCGACAGCTGAGACTGTCAAAGTGTCAATGCTGAATCTCTGTACAAATTAGTACAAAATATAAATTATTATTGGCTTTTTATTTGTAGTAATTGCATAAATAACAGTTTATTTCAACTAATAGCTTGGTGCTATTTAACTATAAGTAAAATGGCTTTCTATAGTTGCAGCAGGTAAGAGTGTTTTCAAAATATTATGTAACAAATGGTTAGCTTATGTTGTTTTCCAAAATGCATTTGAGAAAATTGTAAACATGTTTTTATTGGTGAAATAATTTCATTTTGTGATCAAATTACCTGTAAAAAATTCCAGCTAGTGCTAAAGTAGTACTTATCATTTATTTTTATTTTGTAATATTTGTATAAATTTTAATTTATAATAATGTTTTTGGTAATATTTTTCAATCCTATGTTTATGTTTAGATTGGCCAGTCAGTCCTTACTTACGAATTTACGAAAGTTTCCATCGACCCTGTGCAACGTCCAGTACGCAAGCACTGCTGTGCCTCAAGTGACGTTCAAAAAGTTTGAACCTCCTCAACAAGAGCACCATGACATCAGGAATGCCCGGCTCAATCGTCCCTTGTCCCCACATTTGACCATCTACTCTTTCCAGTTGACTTCTATACTTTCAATTACGCATCGCGCTGCGGGTAAGTGATTTGAGTGATCTTTTGCTTGGAATTGTTTCCAAAACATTGTTGTTGTTTTAAAAAAATAGTTTTTATTTATTACATATCCAATTAATTATTACCTGGAACCAAACCTGGGTGCAGAATCAGGCCATGCTTAACATGAAATGGAAAGGAAGGATGACAATATTACAAAATATTTATTTGGTTGCTGTGAATGAATGAATTGATGAAAAAAAAAACAAACAATGCAAGTCAAGTTTATATCTCCTGTTGAATTGAAATCAGGCTTTTTGAGAATCAAATACAGTACCATACCATGGTACTAGATTCCTCTGGACTGCATTCCTTTAAAATGAGAAACTCATCTGTAAATCTTGTCTTGTGTGAGGGACCAAAGGGAATAAACCTGGGTTTGGTGTGAATAAATAAACAACTTTTGATCATACTGATAAAAATGGTATGTTTTATCTCAATTAATTTCTAATTGAATCATTGTGTCAAGTCATTAATAGACTTGTATTAATTATGTGTTATCCTGTTATGATGATAGCTTGTCTTGTTGGTTAACATCTGTGACAGACTTGAAATAGGAAATATACTAGTTTTACTTGACAAAGTGGTGTACTCGTACTAATTAAATATTAATAAATAAATAAATAATAATTATATCTAAAGCTTGTATTACTATCAATTTAGCAGTTGCTTTAATACTGAACCATAATAAAGTTAACTTTTAAGAGATTACTTTAAAAAAAGAAGAGTGTTCAACTGTACACAATGTACCTGTGTCTTTAGGACTTTAAAAGGTGGTATTCTGTAAGTCTTTTTTCATTTCCAGGTATTGCATTGTCAGCATATGCAAGTGCACTGGGGATTGGTGCATTAGTGTTGCCACATGATATCTCCTACTACATCTCAATTGTAGAGAGTCTCAACTTGTCACCGGCAACATTATTCCTTGCCAAGGTTGTGTTGGCTTCCCCCCTGGGCTACCATTTTGCCAATGGAATCAGACACTTATACTGGGACACTGCTAAGGGACTGACAATCAAAGAAGTATATTCAACGGGTTACACAATGTTAGCGGTAGCCGCAATTATGACCCTCGGCCTAGCAGCTTTATAAAAATAAATCAAATTAAACTAATTTAGGATAATAATGTACAACCATGTTTTATTTTTTGTTGAATATAATTTATTTTTCTCCATGTAAGTGTCGAAATAAAAGTTGAATCAGACTTGTGTTTTATTCATATAAAATTCTTAATTAATTCAGGTTAGTATGATGACTTATTCTAAAACTTTGCAGTCATAGCAGTCAATTTTGATTTCATTGCCCTATGCCACAGTTGCTGATAACATCATGCATTGATTTGAATTTCTCAAAGTCTAACTTTTCAGTGGTTGCCAAACCTTTGGCTGCATTCTGAAACAAGACAAAAACTGAGTTCATTACAAGAAAATGGTTTCACAAATGAAAGTATGTTACAAGTATGGGCAAATTAATTGATTGATTTATACATCATCACAACCCTTTCTTTGTCCCACTGTTGGGCACGGGTCTCCTCTCAGAATGGGAGGGATAAGGCCTTATAACTTAGAAAAGTCATTGAAGCGTGCCACTGGGGTTTGAACCCGGACCGCTAGCCATAGCAGTGTCAGCCCAGTGGCTATCAAACTCTCCTCTCACTCGATTTATACACGTTCTACGATAAATGGTACCTACGAAACACCGCCAGTGCTTCGGAGGCTACGTTGAACCATCGATTTCGGTTGATACTGAGTAGGTATATGGAATATATATGGAACTAGCTTATACCCGCGGCTCCGCCCGCGTGGGAAAAGGGAATTAACAATGCCATCTATTAACAACATCCGAAACTAAATATCTAGCTAATAACAAAACATCGATATCTTCCCATGGCGATGTTTTACCGCGGTAAAAAGTAGCCTACGTCACTCTCCACCCTCCTCACTATCTCCACACACAAAAACCATACCATTTAATAGCTTTTTTGCGACGTGAAAGGCGGACAAACAAACAAACACACTTTCACATTTATAATATTAGTATGGATATGGATTTACTGTGGTGAGGTTACTACAGTCGTCAAGTCGTCGCGGAGGACTGGGCGGTATAACAACTAGCGACAGTCGAGCCTTGGCACGAAACGCCAAGCGTGGCGTAACTGGCAATGGTGAAGTGGCGGATTTTACAAATTTTCCGCCAGTAGGCTATTCAATTTTTGCCGACCCTACTACCCTCCGAAAATGGGTATCGATCGACCCTAGTTCACAATCATTATGTAGGTAGTTATATTTATTGTGTCAGTGAAATTGAAACTTTATAATTAGTGTTCTATCCTTATTACATCACTTATTTTTCCCGTTACAAAATTTTATTTTACAGAGCGTTTCGTAATTTTTGTGTTCACTTGTTTTTATCATCATCATCAGAACCCTTACTTTGTCCCACAGTTGGGCAAGGGTTTCCTATCAGAATGGAAGGGATTAGGCCTTAGTCCACCACGCTGGCCAAGTGCGGATTGGCAGACTTCATGCCTTCGAGAACATTATGAAGGTCTCTCAGGCATGCAGATTTCCTCACGATGTGCAAGTGACATTTAATTTCTTATATCGCAATGGTGTCTCTACCGAGTAAATGGATACTTCATAATACATACAAACCAAATAGGTTTTATATGAAAGCTAATTCGTTCCATATAGAGTTCGCCCGGGGCAGTACCACCGCCCGCCACGGTACCTAGTACCATTTCTGCCGTGTAATAATTGTTTTTAAAGCAATTGTGGTCCGGTTGGAAAGGTGTGGATTCCGGTTACACTTCTTTAGAGGCGACCATCTTAGTCCTCAAGGGTAGCAACACATCTGTGACTGACTTAGAACGAGACTCCTACTAACAAGTACTAACTGGACTATTACTAACACCAACTAACAGGACTAACTATCACTAACAGTCCCCAGTCCTCATACCTACTAACGAACTGACCAACTAATGTTCTAATTAACTCTCTCAACTAATTGGACTAACCATCCCAGTCCCTAATTGTCTTGTTCAAAGTCAGTCACAGTTGTCATGGGCAGCGGATGGGTGGTGCTGCAAGCTCGTTTGCTATCCTGTATTCCATCCACGATTGGCTGTCTCGTGTCTGTCCTAATCATGTCATGGTCATACTGTACATTTTTCTGTAAAAATTAATTTGAATTTTAAAAGAGTACCGAGAGTTTTTTCCTCCGGCTTTTTTCTCTCTCGGCCTACACTAGGGCATAGGATAAGAATATTGTAAATTCTTCCTAAAGCCGATGACCATATAGATAGTCTATCGTGACTTAGAGCTTAGCTTAGTGGTAGGTAATTATTGTAAATTAATCCTAAGGCAAGTTAGGCACCTGTGTAGGATTAGCTATTCATTCAATAATCAATAGCTAATCCTTTGCCTTATATAGATAGGGCTGCCATCCGTCCGGGTTTCCCCGGATTTGTCATAGTTTGGAGGGCGTCCGGGGAGCGTCCGGGCGGGGTTTTAATTTTAGTCCGGGTGAAACCCGGACTAAAATAAATGTCCGGGTTTTCGATCAGATCCCAGATAATTTATGTAGGTACCTAAATAAAAACTATGGGTTAGGTTTAAGCATGGCATGTGTTCGCAAATACATAAATCGACGGTCCCTACGTACATAAGGTCAAGTCAAAAACCGAGGTTTTCACGAGAGCGTAATTTGTGTTCAACACGCCCTAGAAATAATTCTATGACAAATAATAAATATTTTCTTTCTACAATATTTTAACAGTTTTAAGAGCTTTATAATGCTATTTACACATATTTTATTTTTTTACGTTTTCTTGTAAAAACTGATAGATGACCGTTTCTACGCCGATAATAAAATAGAAGTATGTCAGTCATGTCTATGTTACCTTTTTATACGCAGGAAACAAAAAAACAGTGTCTGATATAGAATTTAAATAAAATGTTTTATGAAAATGTAGGATTATGTTACTATTTTTAAATCAATACGTTAAACATCCTGAATCGTCACCCATGGATATAAAAAGTACTTCAATGACGACATATCACTTTATACGTGGTTTTAGTCATTCGGGGTAGGAATATTCTTGTAATGTAATAAAGACAAGTCTTTTAAAATTATCAGGTTTGTGTTTTATTAAATAAACAAGGTTTATAATTTATAAATTCAACATTATTTATTATTAAAAAACAATCTTCTTAGCATCTAAATAATAGGTACATACCTATAGACTCACTGAAGTAGGAACTAAACATAAAAAATCACTAGTTTATTCTTAATTGTACGAAAAAATAAAAAGTTAAACATATTTTCATTTAATTTTATTAACTGAATAACTAATATTGGGTTTGTTTATCTTTTATTTAATACCTAAGGGAAAAAAATAAAGCAAAATTACTCAATTGACGTCACAAGAACGATTAAACATACTATTTCATGCAAAAGAGGCTTAAAATTAAAGTTGTTTTTTTATCGAGTATGGAGTAAAATATATTTTAATGAAGTTGTAAGTGGTTGAAAAAAGTATTGAAATGTCCGGGCCGAAAGCTCCAAAATCCGGGGAACTTACGCCTCCGGTCCTGGGGGGCAGGTTTTAGAGATGGCAGCCCTATATATAGATCAGTTAGTAGTTTAAGTAGTTTTTAGTTAGGTACCTAGACTTTCGTTAAGCGTGTCTAATCACCTCATAGCGAAATAAATTATTTGAATTTGAATTTGAATTTGTATCCATAAAAAAAAAAACTTACATTGAATATAACGTTGTTGTTCTTGAGAAACTCCCCGTAAATGTTGAACAAGTCGGTCCTGTCGTCCAACAGTTGTGCCAAGCTGAGCGGCGTGTGCGCTATCGACACGTCCGACAGGAAGTCCTTGGCGGACAGCCACGTGCGGGAGGGTGCAGTGGCCACGTTGCAAGTGGCGTAGTTGGCAAGGGTGTCGCGGCCTGACTCCCGGTTGAGGCACAGCAGCTGGTGTTGAGATGCGTCGAAGTTTGATAGGTCGGCGCCTGGGGAGTACAAGAAAAAATCGTTCAAAATGTTCAGTGAGAGATATGAAAGTTTATATTAAACTAGTGGACGCCCGCTGCTTCGCTCGCGTGGAATTAGACAATGATAGATTCTTCTTAACGCGTTAACTTTAACTCCAAAATTTTTTTATGAAAATGACAATACTTTCATACAACCTTTCATCCCCCTTTTCAACCCTTTCCAACACTTTTTTTCCAATTAAAAAGTAGCCTATGTCGTTTCAGACTTAACTATCTGTGTACCAAATTTCATTTAAATCGGTTCAGTAGTTATGGTGTGAAAGCGAGACAGAAAGACAGAGTTACTTTCGCATTTATAATATTAGTATGATAGTATAAAGTATGAAAAGTATGAATTGAAGAAAAAAAATTGGTAGACCTACTGTCGAGATGAGAATTATTGGAAGTCAAATAGCCACACAAAATGTAGTGAAAGAATCTCTAGTATAGAGTAATAAATCTATGAGTGAAAGTGACTCACTGGACACGAAGGCGACGTCGCCATTGCTCTGCAGGCATTGCAGCGCGGAGCTGTCGCCGGAACATTGCTTCTTGAAATTCGACACGTCGTCACCTGAAACGAGGACAATATTATGTCCAGTATACTTTCTACAACAACTACTACTTTCTAACTAGGTAACAATCCAACATTATACATACTTCAATGCTAACAACACAACATCACTCCTGTATTTTCTCGAAGGGGTAGGCAAAGACGTCTAATACAACTTCCACTTTTCACTTACCAAGAAATGAAGAAACGGTCTATGTACAGGAAAAAATAAATCTTTTTTTAAAAAGATAGGAAACGATCTTGCAACATCACCCGTCCAATGCCGTCCATGACTAGTGTGAGTAGGTACTGTGTGCAGACCCTGAACAAGACTAATAAAAGTCTCGTTCAAAATCGGTCACAGATTTGTTGCAATCCTTGACAATATAAGGTGGTAAAAAAGTCGAACCCTGAATATAAACTATACAGCTTCTTAATACTTATTTATTATTTTAAATTTTCTATATTAAAAGATATCTACCACAAAAAAACTTAGCTTCCTCGCTTAGCTTAAGACATTATTGACAAAATACATTTTTTTAAATGGAGAAGTAAATCAAAGGTTACCTTTCGGATTATTTTCAGGCTTGTCGACCCCAGGCAGGCATGACCCTCCGGAGAAGAAATCTCCAAAGTTCTTCAGGCACTGTCACAGAGAAATAAATTTAGGCACTGTAAAATTCGAAAATTGCCAAGGCAATAATCAATGATTTCATACAAAAGGATAGGTACCTGGCCAGATGATATAACATTCTTGTTGATGAGGTAATACAGTGGTGCAGCTAGTCCGCTGAAGCTACCATATGGACTGTGGCAGGATCTGAAACAAAAATTGGTAGGTACCCAAAAGTTTCCTCTTGCTTGATAGACTACGAACCACTAGAATAAATATCAAATTGGCCTTTTTCTTGTGCTACGAACTGTATTTATTAGGTATTCCATCGCATAAGCCTAATATACCTAAGCTTCATAAGGAGTGTAAACAAACTTGGGTAGCAACAGCTACCCAATTAATACGAGTGTAGTACATATAAAACTAGCTTTAACCCTTAGTGCGCGAGTCTGACTCGCACTTGGCCGGTTTTTTTTATATTATCTACTGGTGTATCAAGATTCAATTAAATCCGATCAATGATTTTAAGCGATCTAGCAAAATGAAGGTTACTCCCTTAATTTAACTACTAGAAATGAAAATCAATAAAATGGTTTGCATGCGTTATAAAATGAATTTGATGTCAACATTCTACATTTCAAGACCCAGTTATTGCTGTTCAGAGCGGTTTAAACATTGAACACCTGTCTTAATTGTCGGTGGAATTAAAAAAAAATATATATTCCAACTGAAATATGTCCGAGCGAATGCTAGTGCCACGGACTTTTGGTCCTTACTCTATGCTAGAGCTAAATCCAATACTTTTAGGTACTATTTTGGTGTTTAAAGTGTGCGTGCTTATAATACTCACTTTTTGCCCCTCAAATCCTCAATTTTGTTGAATGATGTGCCCTTTTTGACGACAGCGACGGCGTAGTTAGGCGTTTTTGCGTTGCCGTAGACTTCGTGGAACACTGGGTGCAGGTTGTACTTCTTTGAGGCGGCCGCTACTCGCATATCGTCTACTCCTACTAAGTCTGAGCCGTTGTCTAGCACCTAGTGAAGTTAAAAACAACGATTTATTCGTCTATCGGACCCAACGATAGACCAACTAATGAAGTCATCTCGCAGTTTGCAGAATGAAAGGTTTCAAGTCTGACTTCACACCTAGGATGACTATGGTACCTACGTATTGAGTTTCTTAGGATTTTTCAAGCAGTTGTTGAATATATTCAGCTGGCTGCTCAGCTTAGCGACGTATTGAAGGCTTGGGTAATGAAAACTGAGATATCCTGATGCTACTTGGGGAGCTAACTTATCTATTGATAAGATATAGCATAACCACAGAATACTTAATAGTTGGCATAACTCAAAACATCGATACATACATACGTAGGTTACAGTACATAGTTTAGAGAATTTATATAGAACTAGTGGACGCCCCCAGCCCCGCTCGCGTAGAATTAGACCCGCCCGCGTTCGGGTTGCCCACTTCATTTCAAAAACGGCAAAGTTTCGTACTTTGCACCCCCGTTTTACCTCCTTAAGGGATGGATTTTCAAAAATCCTTTCTTAGTGCTCCCCTACGTTATAAAAGGAACCCCTGTGCAAAATTTCCATTTTCTAACCCTTATAGTTTAGGCCCTGCGTTGATATGTCAGTCAGTCAGTCAGTCAGCTTCTCCTTTTATATATAGGTAAATATTCTATTTCTATTCCATTTACATTTATATTATAAAATATTTTATTTCCATTCTATAGAAATAGAATATCTATTATATTTACTAGAAAAGTTATCTGTGGGTTAAATGGGTCTTATAGAAACCTGAATGAAGACCGAATTTGTGTGTCGAATGCCTATCCACCTACATTGTGCCCCATAAAAGTTTGGTATTCTATTGTAAGTAGGTACACTTTTTGTACCAACAATGCATTGCAATTTAGAAGGGTCACGGACGCTGCGACGTTATTCCACAAAGTATTGTAGTCTTGCTCTGCCATACAAAAGCTGGAAATTCGGTCTTATAGTCCAAGAACAAAGCCGATTTTGATGTCACGTCATGTCACCTAATAGCATCGCGCGAGGATAATTGGATACCTACTAATATAAGATCACTTATACATAATTTTATTCAAGGACTACCTATAAGTATGTATTCATAGTAGAAACTAACCGGCTAATTCACGTTGAATAAATTCGGAAAAAGGCCGACTAGTTTTGGTCAATTATATTGACCATCTTCAACTTCGATGATCGAATATCTTCAACAGTGGATCAACGCGAGAAGCCGGTTAGCTTCAACCTATGCTTCAACCAAGAATGTAGACACACTCAGTAATTAAATAGGGAGGTATATTATCATATGTATTTTTAAATGTGTAATATACCTTACGTTCTGAAGGCAGTTGTCTTCCCAAGCCTGTAGCACGCAGTCGAACTTGGAGCGAATGTCTCTACTGAACGCGAATACCGACATCGCGCGACACTTCGTTTGATATCATTCGAGGTCACACAAGTTAAATTACCAGTATTTTGCCAACAAAGAAGCAAAAATCAACATAGATTTTTATTATAACTTACGTTCTGAAGGCACTCGTATTCCGAAGCCTGTAGCACGCAGTCCAACTTGGGGCGAATGTCTCTACTGAACGCGAATACCGACATCGCGCGACACCTCGTTTGACCTCATTCGATGTCACACAAGTTAAAGTACCAGTATTTTGTCAAGAAAAAAGCAAAAATCAACATAGATTTTTATTATAACTTACGTTCTGAAGGCACTCGTCTTCCGAAGCCTGTAGCACGCAGTCCAACTTGGGGCGAATGTCTCTACTGAACGCGAATACCGACATCGCGCGACACCTCGTTTGACCTCATTCGATGTCACACAAGTTAAAGTACCAGTATTTTGTCAAGAAAAAAGCAAAAATCAACATAGATTTTTATTATAACTTACGTTCTGAAGGCACTCGTCTTCCGAAGCCTGTAGCACGCAGTCCAACTTGGGGCGAATGTCTCTACTGAACGCGAATACCGACATCGCGCGACACCTCGTTTGACCTCATTCGATGTCACACAAGTTAAAGTACCAGTATTTTGTCAAGAAAAAAGCAAAAATCAACATAGATTTTTATTATAACTTACGTTCTGAAGGCACTCGTCTTCCGAAGCCTGTAGCACGCAGTCCAACTTGGGGCGAATGTCTCTACTGAACGCGAATACCGACATCGCGCGACACCTCGTTTGACCTCATTCGATGTCACACAAGTTAAAGTACCAGTATTTTGTCAAGAAAAAAGCAAAAATCAACATAGATTTTTATTATAACTTACGTTCTGAAGGCACTCGTCTTCCGAAGCCTGTAGCACGCAGTCCAACTTGGGGCGAATGTCTCTACTGAACGCGAATACCGACATCGCGCGACACTTCGTTTGACCTCATTCGATGTCACACAAGATAAATTACCAGTATTTTGACAACAAAGAAGCAAAAATCAACATAGATTTTTATTATAACTTACGTTATGAAGGCACTCGTCTTCCGAAGCCTGTAGCACGCAGTCCAACTTGGAGCGAATGTCTCTACTGAAAGCGAATACCGACATCACGCGACACTTCGTTTGACCTCCTTCGAGGTAACACAAGATAAATTACCAGTATTTTGCCAACAAAGAAGCTAAAATCAATATACATCTTTATTTAACTTACGTTCTGAAGGCACTCATCTTCCCAAGCCTGTAGCACGCAGTCCAACTTGGAGCGAATGTCTCTACTGAACGCGAATACCGACATCGCGCGATACCGCGTTTGACCTCATTCGATGTCACACAAGTTAAATTACCGGTATTTTGACAACAAAGAAGCAAAAATCAATATAGATTTTTATTATAACTTACGTTCTGAAGGCACTCGTCTTCCGAAGCCTGTAGCACGCAGTCCAACTTGGGGCGAATGTCTCTACTGAACGCGAATACCGACATCGCGCGACATTTCGCGAGCGCCACGTTGGACGTAACGCAGAGCCTGATCAAAACACATCAAAGGGATTTCGGTTGGAGTTGTTTGCATGTTATTTGTATTGAAATTGTACGCTTTGAATAATGATGCCGTCGTTTGTTTTGTACGGAATAAATTGAGCCTCGTATACATTATCCGGTAAATTGATTAAGCTTTGAATAGAGGCCAAAATTATTCTTTTGTTGGCTGTGAGGTGAAATAATTTAAACAGTATTTAAACGATTCATATAATATGTCACTTGCTGCTGCAACCTATAGACGTCCCACTGCTGGGTACGGGGCCTACTGTGGGGAACCACAGACGCGGGAGGTTAGAGAATATTCGGTATAGCGAATATTCTCAAACCACTCGAAGGACTTCAATAAGGCTTAACAATTGTTTTCAATATTGAAAACAATCGACGGCTTCACGTGACCTCTGATGCACGGTAGCCCCCCAAATTTTGCCACTAGCGGTCCACAAACCGACCGCGGGCGTCGTTGCTTAACTCTGTCGATCACATTGAATCGACGCGAGCCATTGTCGCTACTTATATGCTTAATATGTCACTTATTATCATAAAATTGATCGTTCTATTGAGATCACGAAATAAGAATCGATGAAGTTTAATAACAAGTAAACATGAAGACCTCAGATTAGGGAATTTGAGGACTTTAAAAAAGAAAAAGCGTGGTGGACTAAGGCCTAATCCCTCCCATTCTGAGAGGAGACCCGTGCCCAACAGTGGGACGTCTGTGGGTCGCAGCGAAAAAGGATAGGCCTAAATTCTATGCAGTGCATAAAATGTAACATGTTAAAAATAATAACCATTGCTCGCATTTACTTATCGTTAAAAGCTATATAACTATATAATCGTTACATACGTATCTACGAGTAGATAATTACAAATTCACAAGGGATTCGAAGCCCACTCAGTTACACGTCATCGTGGTATTCGTCCTATTCATCCCCTTTTACGATCCCGTTTAAGGGAATAGGTCATCGTGTCAGCAGGCAGACAGGTGCGGATTGGGGGTAATGGCTTTCACTCATTAGACCTATATTTCGTATTTCATTCTGCCAGCAGAGTGAGCAATCAATGTAATGGCGAATTTATGCTACCTTTGTGAAGTAGGTACGGATTTTCATTTATTCCGTTTCAATTACCAGCGTATCTCGTTTCCTTTCTCATATAATATCACAAAAGCTGATTGAATGTTCTTTAAGGCTTTTGAAGAACAATAAAGTATTCGAATAAAGTGTTGTTCGTGTGTTATTTAGACCTAGCAACTTTCTCTCTTAATATGTATTTAAAATAAAAAAAGAATTGTGATCTTGATCTAGATCACGAAAGTTTTTCATTGTACTCACACAAAGCAATTGTAAATCTACAGCATGTTTTTAAAACGCCTTAAAATATGCGTTTAAAGTGCGACGTCACTTAAATACACGACGGGCCCCCGCAATTGGTAGTGACACTGCCTGTAACGCCAAGGTTGTGGGTTCGAATCCCACTCAGGACAAACATTCGTGTGACGAACACTTGTGTTTTTCCTGTCTGGATGTTAATATTATCTATTGAAGTTTGTATTTAAAAGTATCTGTGTATGTATATCAGTCTCTGACACCCATAGTTGCGCTCGCGCCTAGTTTGGGGTCAGATGGCCGTGTGTGAGAATGTCCATGATATTTATTTATTATTACTTATTATTTATTCACATCACATTAGTCCACAGTCCACACAAGCAATATTCTTTGGTATTAATAGATATAGTACACAGTGCATTTCTCTCTGGTACCTGACAACTGGTTCAGGGGGCCCGTGTCCTCTCTCGATGACCTCAGTGTAGTTGGCCTTCTGAAGATAGTCCATCGGTTTGATTGGGATGTTGTCGGCTACGTGATGTATCTTGTCGGAGAGCCCCAGCACTTTGGTGAACCATTCAGGCTTGCTGCTGGACCCTTTGTAAACATACATTTATATTTAAGCAACTGTCAAACAAGTAGGTACTTACGAGTAGGTATTCCATAATTGAAGAAGAGAATTGGTTGGAAATGGAATTGGAATGTATTATCTACCTAGTTCTACCCGCGGTTCCGCCCAGGTTAAATGGTTTTCCGTATTACTACTACCTCCCATTAAATAAAATCGGCTTAAAACCATTCAATCCAACTAAATTATGATTTTCCCGTGCGGAAATTCGATAGTCTAAATGGGAAAGCTCTCACATTACATATACCTGATAAACTATATTGTAGTGCGGTATGTAGATTTCTCTAGAGATCCAAAGCTGTACTGAAGACCTACTACCTACCAACGGGATGTTGTTGAATATTAAACGCCGAATATGTACATGGAAAATTGGTTAAGTACCTTTGGTGTTATGCTTCAACAAATAGGAGCATGCTTCCCTACCTACTTATGATATCTTTAATATGTTTAATTATTGGGGCAGCCTGTATAATTATTTGGTCAGCCTACTGTTAGCTGTTTTTTTTAAATAACCTACAGACTGCCCAAATATATATTATGTATAGAATAGCACCACCCGGTGCGTTCCATTGTTGTCCTAGACTCTAGGACCTAGAGGGTTAGTAGAGTGAGTAAAATTCTCACATAACCTCTTGACCCGAGGGGTCGTGGAACCCATTGGAAGAATTTTCCATCGAAAGAAGAAAATGATTAGGATAGAAGTTGAAAAGGTTAAATGACAAACTCACGCCTGCAACCCCAGAAGTCCCCTTTTAGTCGCCTTTTACGACAGGCAGGAGCTACCGTAGCACTATTCTGGTCCCGAGCTACAGGGACGCCCCTACTAGCCCTACAATATGAATATTGAGATCACATGTATAACATATAAGCACAGTTGAATGATATACCTACATCTGTAGTTTGAGTAACTCAGGTTTATAACGTAAATAATTCTTCAGTTGATTCGACATGTTTCATATCGCAGAGAATTCCACTCATCTAGTTAACAAATTCCTTTATCCCTTCTAAGTTGAGCAGAAATGGTTTCGGTTACCCGTAATAGTTCCGAAGAGTGCCGCTTGAGTGCCGCGGTAAAGTTGTTAGAGGGATTTAAATTGCTAACCTGGCCGAGGCTATTTCCAATGGTTTTAGTTCTTAGTGTATAAAATATATGATAGGAAATAGAATTTCAGAAATTCAGCTCACTTTTCTTGAATATAATGAGCATGAATTTCATACAGCATCCTCAACCAAATTCATAAAGATGAAAAAGTGCGGTCAAAAATAACAAGTTTCGGGGTAATTCATCCATCCATCCATATTCTCAGATTATCAACAATCGTAAATCAATGGTTGGTCAAAAAATTGAAAATATTGTAGTTGTGCATGGGCTTCGTATCAACAATCGTATAATACAATACTGCATTTAGTGTAGGTACCAGTGATTATGATTTTACTTTTACTAGGTATATTCAAGATTATTTTGATGGGGTCCAAGTTTTATCTATAGAAGATGAAAATTTCATTAAAATGCCCAATGTAAGCCATGCAGACCTTCTTGTGTACCTTTGTGAATAATTTTATTGAAAATTGTATATAATTTGTAATTTGTGTTTTAAGCTAAAAACAATTGGAGTAAACGTCTGCAATAGAGTGGAGATCGTGATTAAGTAAGTAAACACAGAGTGGGAATATTTCGGGAGATGAAGATCAGGCTGAAGAGAAGAGAGAACAAGGTAACAAAGTAAGATTGACCCATATTACCCGTTGGCCGGTGAAGGAAAACCTCATTAGGAATTCTACCTGGACGAAATTTGTCCATAGTTTCGGTTCGTGAACTCTATTAGTGGAACCAGAAGGTTCACAAATGAATTCACAAATGAGAAAATTTTGAGAACATGCTCAGTACTGGAACACTGATTACTTGTGAATTGCGATGACCAAGACGTTTTGATTGATGAGTGTCTACAATATCAGATAGAAAGAGAATTTCATAAATTCACGGACCTTATTACAGAAGCAAAACTGCCAAGCGTTTTATGAGCGTTTTACGACTTTGCTCGCTTCTAACGTTTAAAAGTCATCTTTACTTTATGGATGCTGGATATAATGAACAGGATTGTTTTATGCCCCTATCCTATGTTATGCTCCAAATTATATGGGGCTATGAAAGATTCAAACAAATAACATTTGGGAAATTGGGAGGACTGCTTGTGTATAAGGCAGATTTATGATTATTTTTGCGTTTAAAGCTTAAAAAATATCGATACAAAATTTAATACCGTATCCCGAGGAAGCTTGTTTGTTTACCGGGAGTAAAGTAGCAAAAATTAATGAATTATTCATTAATTTTTGCTATGCCAAGTTTCATCTAAATCCGTGGACGGGTTTTTACGTGATGTGTGCACAGACAGACTGACAATATTTTCGTAAAACACATAATTTGAGTTCAAACTTGTTATTATATTACACCTGAATTGAAATTTTGAAAATTATTCAATGCACAGAAAAAGTTCCTCTTCAAGTTATTATGGTACAGATAGATCGTAAAACCAGAGGCATATTAGCATAAAAACTTTATCTTTGTAGTCCTATGTTGCTTCGCACAATGCCGTAACTCTAAATCAAATGATACGGTAAACTCAAAGTTCTATTTAGTACCTACCTATAAAATCTGAACAAGATGAAAGCTTAGTCATCAGCTCGCTGCTTAATCTTCTCTCAGTGGCGTCAGTTTGGCCAACACATCGTTGTGGCCAATAAATCCTTGTCAAAGTTTTGCCGCCCACGAGCAAGCCTCGACTCTATACACCTTACATTTGCTAACTATGTCAACCTCACCTATTGTGTAAACGTCGTACTAAACAAGAACTTACCGGCATCAGCCAGCTGCTTAATCTTCTGCCTCAGTGACATAAGCTTGGCCAACACGTCGTTGTGGCCATGAAATCCTTGTCAAAGTTTTGCCGACCACGAGCAAACCTCGACTCTATACGCCTTACATTTGCTAACTACCTCAACTTCACCTATTGTAATCGTCGTAATAAAAAAACTTACCGGCATCAGCCAGCTGCTTAATCTTCTCCCTCAGTGGCGTCAGCTTGGCCAACACGTCGTTGTGGCCATGAAATCCTTGTCAAAGTTTTGCCGACCACGAGCAAACCTCGACTCTATACGCCTTACATTTGCTAACTACCTCAACTTCACCTATTGTAATCGTCGTAATAAAAAAACTTACCGGCATCAGCCAGCTGCTTAATCTTCTCCCTCAGTGGCGTCAGCTTGGCCAACACGTAGTTGTGGCCAAGAAATCCTTGTCAAAGTTTTGCCGCCCACGAGCAAGCCTCGACTCTATACACCATTTGTTAACTACTTCAACTTCACCTATTGTAATCTTCGTAATAAAAAAACTTACCGGCATCAGCCAGCTGCTTAATCTTCTCCCTCAGTGGCGTCAGCTTGGCCAACACGTCGTTGTGGCCAAGCAGTCCTTGCCAAGGTCTCGCAGCCCAGGAGCAAGCCTTGTCTCTAATCGCCTTCTTGCTGCCATCCACGCAAAGGTAGGCGAAGTCATCAGGGTTCTCTGTTGAAGGTCTGGCTGGTATCGTGCCGACTGGGAGCTAGAAGAATTTCTTTTCTTATGAAAGTAAAGTCTTCCCTAAACAGACACATATTATGGTAAAAGACACAAATATTGTATTTGAAGAACACTACGGCCTGGGTTATTTGCCTACTATATGGTTTCTGCTATCCGTAAGTTTTTTATTTACCTATATTATCATAACATAACATCACGACTGTATATTTCCGAAGAGATAGGTGCGCCACTTTTCACCAGTTATGTCCCACGTGACTATATTGCCATACACCGGACACAATTTCAGAATCCGAGCTAATTCTGGGAATTTCAAGTTACAAAAACCCAATTATACTTTGCCTGAACCGGGGATCGAACTCAGGACTTGAGACAGGACAGGAGACACATATGCTTAAGCTTTAACAGACGAAGCTAAACCACACGCTTCGTCTGTTAAAGCTTAAGCATATGTGTCTCCACCACCCGCAACATAGGTTATACTAGTGAAAGGTTGTGTTTAGATATGTAGGTATGTCAGCGATTATTTATTTGTTGATTAATCTTACCCCGAAGAATTTCCTCACATAAATGACCTTGGTGAAGGCCACCTCTCCGCCGTTGTGGGCCAGACAGCGTAAAGCTCCTTCGTAGCCACTGAAGTTGTCAGGATAGTCACATTTGTCCGGATGTTCGCAGAGGGCGCACAGTTGCTTGTATTGAGACTCTGGAAATTTAAAATTTATCAGCTTCTTTTTAACCGACTTCCGAAAAAAATGAGGAGGTTCTCTATTCGACTGTGTTTTTTTAAAATGTTTGTTACGTAATCATTCTTATACCGATTTTGAGAATTAGTCAGAGGTGGTCCCAATTTAAAAAAATCCACTCCTTAGGGTAGTAAACAAGAATAATCGTTCATTGCCCTGTAGCGGCGGTGTTTGTGTAAGTTTTGAAGTAGTTTTTTTGATATATTAATATTATTATTTTGTCAGATAGATAAAAATTGGTAAATCAGATATAATTGGTAAATTCATCACGAACTTTAAAGTATTTTTCCAGATCATGATCCTCCGCAAACAATAAGAAAAGTAAAAATAAGAAGGTTATGCATAACGCTCCCTTCAAGGCAGGCAACGCACCTGTGATACCCTTGGTGTCGCACGTGTCCATAGGCGACTGTGACTACTTATCATCTGATGGACTGTATGCCTGTTTGTACGTCTGTATTATAAAAAAAAACGAATACAAACAAGTGCACTTTACACTTCATCGAGAAAATGTGACGCGTGCTCTGATTATAATAATTAGTATTATTATATTAACACTTAGTCACAAAACATAATTTCGACTGTTTTAACAAAGCGAGCATAAAATTAAAAGAGACTACTTACCTTAATAAGCTCATAATACGCAAACAGGCACAAAATTAGACATGGCGATTAAACGATTTGTCTCCGTTTGTCTTGCAAATAACAATAATTTAATCTGAAGCAATAAATTGTACCTAATTCTGTACATTCGCAATTTTATTATTGCGTCCCTTATTTACGAGTAATTTCCTCTGGACAGGCGTGTCTAAGAGTATTGTGTGCGTAAACTAATTGAATAAACATTCCTTATAGCGTTTGTTCGGTCTTATTGTATTTACTTTACCTAAATCTTATTTAGCGTAGCGACCGTAGGCCTAATGGCTTGATTTTCTCGAATTTTCAATGGTTAAAACAATCATTAGGCCTTGTCAAAGACTTTCGAGTGGCTTGAGAACATTCGACACTGGGTTGGCTACTATCCCCTCCACCAATCCGCATTGGAGTAGCGTGGTGGAGTATGCTAGACCTACCGCACACCGCAGTGTCTGTTGGGGATCCGTGCCCAACAGTGGGACGTCTACTGGGTTGTAGCCTAATCCTATTGAGAGGTCTGCTTTACTTTTCAATGTTTTGCTTATTATTTCCATTAGCTTTTTTACTGCTCTCTAAATCTCACTTATACATATGTATATATATCACTTATACATAGGTATGTACGAGTATCTACCGTCCCATATAACGGTGAAGTACTTTTCACAGTTCCATTAACTTAAAACTACTTGCCTGAGTGCAGTTTTAGATTCACTCGGAATGTATACTTGAAACTTGAGAACTTCTATCGCAACTCTCATATATGGTTCTGTATGAAATTCTCTTTCACTTAAGCTTTGCAGTTGCAGTGTTAGTAATATTTTGTTTTATGTTAAATTATTGAAGTGTATTTTCAAATTAAGAATCAGCTCACAAAACAACACAACCAACCCATTGTGTCGGAACGAAATAACTATTTTGAAAACAACAACTACTTTGTTGATCTAGTGGTCAGAAGCGCGACTGCTTAGCAAGAAGTCCTGAGTTCAATCCCAGGTTCGTGAAATGTTTAAGTAATTGGATTGTATGTAAATAGCAATGCATATACTGTGGCATCGGGCTCACCCCCTATTACGCGGTAGGTACGTAAGTTTAATAACATAACATGTGTCAAGTGGGTACTGTAGTGCCCACTACCCTAAAATAAGTATAAAGTACTACCCGTCCGGGAAAACGAAGGGGTAGTATTGATGTTTATTATGATTATGTGTATTGTGTGTATATTTGTGTATATTTATGAATATTTTCGAGCAATGTGGTCCTTTACCGTAGGCCTCGTGCACAAGTTCAAAGTAACTCAACGCGTTATGGTGAGAACCGAACAGTCTTATTAGCATAGTTTTTTATGGTGCTATAAATTATTTATTTATTTATTAATATTTAATTATTATTTAATAATATTTATTATTATTTAATATATAACATTTTATAAAAATGTCAACTCACTCCAAGCAGCATTGGTCTTCGGATCTGGCGACCACTGCCCCACGATACAGGATTGCTTGAAGAAGGTAGAGAGAGCTCGTAATTCATTTTCCTTTGGTGAAATTGTTCTGTCCGTCATTTTGGGGAATATTTCACGTTTCATCATCATTGTTAGCGGGATCTGTAGATAAAATAAATATTATGCATAGATTATTATAAGTAGTATGAATCAGATATGCACATGCCTTCGAGAACATTTTCCTCAAGATGTGTTCTTCTGCGTTATAGCAAGTGACAATTATTTCTTAAATCGAACATAACTTAGAAAAGTCATTGATGCGTGCCGCTGGGGTTTGAACCCGGACCGCTCGAATGAGAGGCGAGTTCGATAGCCACTGGGCTGTCACGCTCACCGAAATCACACTTCCATAAACGTACCTACCTTGCTGCTTATTACAAGGGTGTACAACCTTGACCTGATTATGGTTCCCCTGAAACGGAGTGTCCTATATTCCCAACCGCTCTTTAAATAGATAATATCACCTCCTCGCACCCACGTCACAGTTGACGGGTTTTACTCACGTTATTTCCTTTAATCACGGTATTTCATTGCGTGTCATTGCATTATAACACGCCCTTTTAATCTTAACAGACCTGACCTAGATAGGTTATTTTATTAGAATATCGATAAGTCTGGACTAACTAGTAGGTACTAAGTAGCCCTTTATTGAGAAATAGTGGACGTCCGCAGCTTCGCTCGCGTGGAATTAGACATAACAATAGTTTCGTTTACACCTTTCACACCTTGGGTTATATTGTTGCATTTTTATTAGGAATTCCTATTTTTTTGAAAATGTAATTTAGCCTATGTCACTCAGTGAAGATGCGGCTTCCTAATGGTGAAAGAATTTTTGAAATCGGTCTAGTAGTTTTTCCGTGAAAACATTACAAACAAATGTTTCCTCTTTATAATATTAGCATAGATATAGATAACCTTTTATCGCGTATTAAAAAATATTTAACGCTTCAAAAGTACCTCTATGCTATCGTTAATGAAAACGTTAATTGGAAATAGTATACTTAGTATAGCTACATAATAAGTTAAATAGGATCGTATAACATATTAAATTTAACCTTTTAAGTTTTAAGGCGAGTACCAGTTACTTACTATAAGTGCGGTTTACGCTAAAATAAAAATTAAATCCTAACTTACAGGTTCATTGAATCTAATCTAAATCTTAGTACTCGTATTAACAGCCTTTGCTAACTGGACTAATCAGTCTCTATTTGAGTTTTGTTAAGAGACTGTCCCTCCCTCCCATTCTGAGAGGAGACCCGTGTCCAACAGTGGGACAAAGAAAGGGTTGTGATGATGATGATGATGAAGAAACTGTCACAGTGAGGCAGCGGATGGGTGCTAATTTACTATCTATTCATAAAAACCTTACGACCAAAAATGTAATCCATTAGTTTATGTTTATCCAGTCATTCGTTACGAATTTGTTATCCACTCATTTTTAGAACTTGACCTGAATAAACATTTTTTCCGTAAATATTGTTCTTGCCCTGAATTCAGAAGGGCCCTTATTGCGAAGCGATGGGTTCTCGGCCCATATCAAAACTTGGTGGACTCATCTCGACAGTACGAATATAATTTCCGGCCATAACGTTTTCTTGGTATTTATGCCTTTCTATATTAAGCGGCTTCCATAGTCCAATTGCTCGAGTTATCGTATGTGGTCGACCGAGTTAAGCAACAATGGCGCGGTGTAATTGCTCGAGTTATCGTATGTGATGTATGAGTTAAGCAACGACAGGCGCGGTGGGTGTGTGGATAAGTGACCGTTGGTGGCAAAATTTCATGGGCGCTACTGTGCTTCGGAGGGCAGGTTGAGCCGTCGGGTCTGGTAGTAAAAACAATCGTTAAGCTTTGTAGAAGGCCTTCGGGTGGCTTGAGATCATTCGACTGTGGTTTGGCTGTTAACCCCATCGATCCGCATTGGAGCAGTGTTGGAGTATGCTCTAAAACTCCCACAGCTTTGTCTGTGGGGCACGGGTCTCTCCCATGTGGGGCTGTAGCTATATAAATTGGTCTTTTGTTTTAGTCTGTCTTGGATAGTTTTACGTTTATCCGTTGCCACACACGAATAAGTTTTCTGAATAAATTAAATTTAAATAATATTTTTTTAAAATATTTCTATGTTTAGTGTTAATTTAATTATGTGCTTAGTACCTGTAAAATACTTTGTATAGTATCTAAATAAATATATTCCGTATTAAAAAGAATGAATTTCTTTGGTCAGTTTCATTTCATCAGTTTAGTTTTTTATAGGAATACGTCTTTTAATGTTTGTCATGTTATAGATGCCATGATAGATGTTGATACGAGAAACTTTCATCAACGAGCCTTAAATGACATTTTCAGTATGAAGGTTTTTCATTGAAACTATCGAAAATAATCCCTTATGGGGGGGTAAAAGGGGGATGCAAAGTTAACTATTTTTATGTCTAATTCCACGCGAGCGAAGTTGCGGGCGTCCACTAGTTAAGGTAGGTATATTCTTTATACATAGGGTGTAGGTACTACCTAAAGCTGATGGTGAGATGTACTCACCTTATAGCCGACGTTTCGGTTGACCCCAGTATGGCACGACTTCAGCCCCTTCAGTTGGTCCAAGTTGTTCACGGCCAGGTCTTTGTGGACAACTATGACAGCTTCGTAACGAAATTCCGCTGCAACAAAAGGGTTTCATTAAGATCTATTTCGTGAATTGCCTATTTAGCAATATTATAAAAATACCATAACATAACTAAACATCACTTAAATCACGGTAGTAAAGTGGTGAGCCTGTTGCTATACGCCTGGCTATTGCTGGGAATTTCAGCGTATTCATTCGAAAAATCCAATTATACTTTGCCTAAC